>CM071599.1:198211177-203211177 GCA_036435485.1 Saposhnikovia divaricata | reverse complement strand
ATGTGTATATAACTGTGATATTTATATATGTGTGTGCTTATGTTGTGATACGTTGAAATCACAAAGCAAATATATATAAATGTGAAAATTATATGTATATATATGTGCTACGAAAATATGAGCCAATATATACGTATACGACTGACATATGCATATATATGAGTGCTATGTTGTGATACGTTGAAATCACGAGTGAATATATATGAATATGACAATAATATATATATATATATATATATATATATATATATATATATATATATACATACATATATATATATATATATAAGATGTGTGTGATATAGAGATTGAATGTTTTTTTTACTAAAAATCACTTACACCCATTGTCTTTTTTTTTAGTGGGCTTGTAAAGCATAATGTAATGTAATATGTAATAGAGGACATATATAACTCAACTAGGATAAAAGATAAATAATATTAACTCTATACAGGGATCGTGAAATTTGAAGAACAGACATCAACAAGGATCAAGTTGCTGAAAGAAGTTCATTAACATGATCAAGCCTCAGTGACAAAATTAGGTGTACAGATGATTTAGTTGAAGGGCCAAAAGATTCCAGAGATAAAGTTTTATGATTGCACAATACTTAGCAGTGTTCTTAAAGACATGATACGAAGACCGTGAGTGAATGTTAGTCGTCTGTGAACCAGACCAGTTGCACTAGGCGTCAACACTTCACAAAGGAATCGAAGTATCTCACTCAAAAAAACTGTTAAGAGGTATGATTGAGTTTAGAGCACTACTGATAACCTCCATTTTGGAAACTGCATATTTAAGGATGTCAAATTAAGAGGAAAATGAATAGTATCCAAAATCACTATTCGTATGAATAGTAACCGAAATCACTATTCACATGAATAATAACCGAAATCATTATTCACATGAATAGTACTATTCATATGAATAGTAACCAAAATTACTATTCATGAATAGTACCCAAAAGTACTATTCATCAGGTGGAGCCCACATGAATATAAATGTTGAAAGAAGAAATGAAAGTCTTCGGGCAGAATTGTTTGAAAGAGGCAGACGGCGGAAAGAAGAAAAAAAAATAGATAAAAACGTCAGCAGTTACGTTAATTTAGCTACATAGTAACTTTCTAAAGTCTATAAATAGGCCTGTTGTATTTCATTTCAAAATACACCTCAACACCCAACTCTCTCTTCTCTCTCTTATATCTTCTCTGTGTAAGCTGCTAGACAGTCCATCTAGTAGGAAAGCCGGCTTAGCCCGCTTTCAGGAAGTGTCGGGTAGAAGGTCCTCGTGCCTAAACTATCCTTAGGAGTGTTCTGGTTTTAAAGCTAATCCATTGGATTAGAAGTTGTAACACCCCTTCGGGTTTATTATCAATAAAGATATATTCCTGAAATTGTGTTTCGTTATTTTTGATTTCAAGATCCGAAAAATTGTTATCCACAAAAATTTTGAAAATCGAAATATTTTGGTAGTATCGTATTCAACCCCCCTTCTACGATACTTCGGGACCTAACAATTGGTATCAAGAGCAAGCTTCTAACATACAAGAAGTCTAAAGATCAAAACCATGGGAAGGAAGGATATAGGTGTGAAGATTCCAATGCTTGACAAAGATAATTACTTTCACTGGAAAGTAAAGATGCACCTTCATCTCTCAGCCATTGATGAAGGCTATGTAGATTGCATAGAGAAAAAACCTCATGTTCCAATGAAGGCCAACTCTGGGATTGGTCAAGATGCTGCCACTATAGCTGCTGGAAGGCCTATTTAAAAGAATCAAGCTGAGTACACAGATGAAGACTTGGAGGAGATTCACAAAGATAAGAAGGCTATGAATATCCTATTCAATGGCATCGACCAAGATATGTTTGATTGTGTTGTAAACTGCACTACTGCCAAGCAAGTGTGGGACACTATTCAAACAATCTGTGAAGGAACTGAACAAGTCAGAGAAAATAAAATGCAGCTCCTAATACAACAATATGAGCATTTTCACTACTCCTCTGGTGAAAATCTAATAGACATATTCAGTAGATTTCAAAAGTTACTGAATGGTCTAAAGTTGTATGGGAGAAAATATAAAACCAAGGACTCCAACCTAAAGTTTCTGAGATCTCTTCCTAAGGAATGGAAGCCAGTGATAGTCTCATTGAGGAACTCTCAGGACTACAAAGATTTTACACTTGAGAGACTGTATAGCATCCTGAAGACCTATGAGCTTGAAATGCAGCAAGATGAGGAAGTGGAGAAAATCCAGAAGAAAGGTGGATCTGTTGCCTTAGTAGCCAATATTCCAACAATCCAAGGTGGTGGAAGAATGAAGAGTGTAGAAGCCACACTAAGTTCAAAAGCTTGTGAAGGTGAAGCTAAAACTAGCAAAGGTAAAAGCAAGATGATTGAAGAACCTGATGCATTAAGTGAGGATGAAGTTGAAGATCTAGATGAGTATTTGGCATTTTTGTCAAAGAGATTTTCGAAGCTAAGATTCAGGAAGAATCCAGCAGGAACCGGGCAATTCAAGAAAAACTATCAACCGAACAAGGATGTGGTTGAAAGATCAAAGATCAAATGCTATAGCTGTGGAATTGCTGGTCACTTTGGTAATGAATGCAGGAAATCCCAAGCTGAGAAAGAAAAGAAGCAGTTTGAAGCTGTTGATTACAAGAAGAAATATTTTGATCTTCTCAAGCAACAAGGGAGAGCATTCGTGTCAAAAGATAGTGACTGGGCTGCTGGAGGTGACTCAGATGTAGAAAAGGAGTTGTCAATCTTGCACTCATGGCAAACGAAACTGATGAAGAGGCTAGTTCAGCAAGCAACCAGGTATACTCTACAAACCTAACTGAACTTTCCAAAGATGAATGTGATAATGTTGTTAATGAAATGTCTAATGAATTGTATAACATGCATGTCACATTAAAATCACTTAACAAGGAGAACAAAAAGATTAAAGATCTTAATGCTAAGATAGGTGATAGGAATACTCTGTTAGAAACTCAACTAATTGATTTTGAAACAATGAAAAGAAATTGCCAGGATGCTAAGAATGAGTTGCTTGAGGCTCTGAAAAGAGAAGAATGTTTAATAAAACAGTTAAAAGAGGAACAAGACTTAATTGCTAAGTGGAAGGGATCAAAGGCTAAAATTGAAGAAATTTATAGTATACAAGGCGTTGATTCTTTTCACAAATTAGCATATGTTAAGTTAGATGTTGATAGGGAAGTTGCTTCAGACAATGATTTAGTCGAAAAAGAATGTTCTTTGAGACTTAAGCCTGTTAGCAAAGCAACTTTAACAAAATTGAATAAAAAGTACGGGCCTGTCAATTAGAACTTTGTTAATGGAGAGTGTAGCAAAACCAAGTCAGTTGAACAAGGAAACATAGGCAACTTGTCAATCAAGAAATTGAAGGATAAGTTAGAAAAGACTGAACCTAAGGCTAAGGCTAATAAGAAGAACAGAAATGGCAAGGTAGGAATTAACAAACATAGTAATTACACACCTGATAAATATGCTCCTCGAAAGGAATGTGTGAACTGTGGTAGTGTTAATTATTTATTTGTCAACTGTAAATCTGTTAAGAATGCTTCTGTGCCTAGTATGCCTAAGTCAGTACCTATGCCTGCTATGAATGTTATGCCAAACATGTTTGTCCAGCCTGCTCATGCATGTAGTCATTATGCTAACATTCCATTCATGTATAATCCATATTACAATGCTTTTAATATGCCTCAGTTGCCATGGATGATGAATAACATGTTTGCACAGACTATGCCAAATTATACATCTAGTTTTAATGCATGTGAGCAAGTGAAACAACCTATTTTTCAGAAACCTACACCAAGAGTTAAGGTTGATTTTACTCAATCAGAACCCCTGGGTAGTAAGGGCTTGAAAAATAAGAAAAAGGCTAACAAGGCAGGACCCAAGAAAACTTGGGTACCAAAATCAACTTGATTTTGTTTTGATGTGTGCAGGGAAACAGAAAGAATCTTTGGTATCAACAGAAAGAACTCCATCAATCTCGAGGGCCATACACTCAGGGGGAGTTTCTCACAGTCAAAACTCAACAACAAGCCACAATGATCAACACAAAGAAAATGAAGCCACTTCATCAAGGTCAAACTTACCACCATAAAGAAAATGGACCAGGGATCATCCATTTGAGCTTATCATTGGAGATCCTAATGCAAAGGTCCAAACCAGAAGAGCAACTCAAGAAGAATGCTTATATAGCAGTTTTCTATCCAAAGAGGAACCAAAGAGAGTTGAACATGCTCTTCTAGATCCAGACTTGGTTTTAGCAATGCAAGAAGAGCTAAACCAGTTTGAAAGAAATGAAGTATGAAAACTTGTACTCAAACCTAAAGGCAAATCAGTGATTGGCACTAAGTGGGTATTCAAGAACAAGATGGATGAGAATGGCATAGTCACAAGGAATAAAGCTAGATTAGTGGCTAAAGGCTACTTTCAAGAGGAAGGAATTGACTTTGAAGAAACCTTTGCATCAGTGGCAATGTTAGAAGCAATAAGGATCTTCCTGGCCTATACAGCGCATGCCAATTTCAAAGTCTATCAAATGGATGTCAAGAGTGCATTTCTGAATGGAATTCTGGAGGAGGAGGTATATGTTAGTCAACCGCCTGGTTTTGAAGATCCAAACTTTCCAGAATATGTGTTCTTTCTACTCAAAGCACTCTATGGCCTGAAGCAAACACCTAGAGCCTTGTATGACACACTCTCACAGTTCCTTATAGAGAATCACTTCATTCGAGGTACTATTGATAAAACTCTCTTTTATAGAAATGTCAATGGCTCTATGATACTTGTCCAAATTTATGTAGATGATATAATATTTGGGTCTACAGATGAGAAACTTTGCAAGAGGTTTGCCAAACTCATGCAAAGTAGATATGAAATGAGTATGATGGGTGAATTAACTTATTTTCTTGGTTTACAAGTTAAACAAGTGAATGAGGGAATTTTTATAAGTCAAACAAAATACATTTATGATCTTTTAAAAAGGTTTGATTTAGCAGATTGTTCTTCTGCAAAAATACCCATGGCCACTGCCACTAAGCTTGAACTGAATACTAAGGAAAAGAAGGTGGACATGACAAGCTATAGGGGCATGGTTGGATCTCTTTTATACTTAACAGCTAGTAGACCTGATATTATGTTTGCTACATGTTTATGTGCTAGATTTCAAGCTGATCCTAGGGAATCTCACTTGGTAGCTATTAAGAGGATTTTCAGATATCTCAAGGGAATACCAAACCTTGGCATTTGGTACCCTAGAGATTCTGGTTTTGATCTAATTGGTTACTCAGATGCAGATTATGCAGGTTGCAAAATGGATAGAAAAAGTACCACAGGAACCTGTCAATTCTTGGGAAACAAGCTGGTCTCATGGTTCAGTAAGAAGCAGAACTCAGTATCTACCTCAACTGCAAAGGCTGAATACATAGCAGCTGGGAGTTGTTCACAGATTCTATGGATGAGAAATCAACTACTTGACTATGGAGTTAAAGTTAAAAAGATCCCAATTTTCTGTGACAACACGAGTGCAATTGCAATATCACAGAATCCAGTGCAGCATTCTAGAACCAAGCACATAGACATCAGATACCATTTCATCAGGGAGCATGTGATGGAAGGCACTGTGGAACTGCATTTTGTTCCTAGTGAAAAACAGTTGGCAGACATTTTTACTAAAGCTTTGGATGAAGCAACCTTTTCAATGTTGGTAAGTGAGCTTGGAATGTTAAATTTCACATGAGCTTTTAAAATGTCTGTTCAATTTGTTGCAGCCAGTGAATTTCATTCTCTGGATTTTGTTTGTTTTATTTGATTATCTGCAGGATTATTCTGGAGATATCACTGTAGCAAATTAAATAAATATTTTATTTACATATATCAATTAATGATATTTTGTTAATTTTATGTCTATTTAATTGTAGGTTTATTATTGTGGATTAATTCTTAATTTACTGCGTGATTATATTTAAATCCATAATAATTAGGAATATTAAATATGTGTATATGTGTATAGGCTGATAGGTCGGCTGACAGGTTTCGGTGATAAGATGTTAGCCTCCATTGTTGAATTCATGAAATGTGGCTACCTAACATGGTGGCTACCTAACATGGTTGACAATTTACCACTTGTTGTAGAGAGTTTGAATTCTTTAAACAAAACCTGTCACTATTTCACCTAACCCACTGAACCTTGAAACCTTATAAATGATGAGTTTTTGTTTGTGTTTAACATCATCATTTTTCAGATATACAGAGCATATACACACAATTGCTGAATATTTTGAGCTTTGATCGGAAAGATCTCTCAATCTAGCTGGTGGTTTTTATATCAGATTTCATATTCTTGCTTTATACATCATCCTTTATAAAAACTAACCCTTGTTTTTGAATTTCCTCAAACTTTTGTAAATGGCATTGCAGGGAAGTTTTATTATTGCTAAAGCTAATCCTACTTCCATTCAGCAAATCGAAACCATCTATGATGAGCAATTTCGGGCTTGGGCACAATTTCTGAATGAACATTCATTAATTCGTTATGCTTTAGTTACACCAGTGCAGCTTAACCATGATGCATTACGTGAACTATATTGCAGTGCTGTTAACACTTCTGAACAGGACGGGTGTGCATTCACATATCGACTGTTTGGTAGGTCGATTAGGGTCACTGAACGAGATGTTAATCGAATTCTTCATTTTCCTATGGAAAATCTCGTTTCTGATCCTACACCTGAACAGATTGAAATGTTCTTTCGTTTTATAAGGTACCAAGATGGCAATTTCAATACTGGTAATATCTCTTGAACATTTCTAACCCAGTACTGGAATTTTTTCTTTCACATTCTTGGCCATGTTTTTTCCTCAGATAGAACGAATCTAGATCGGATACCTGAATTTATTCAAAAAATAGGGTATGCGGTTGCCAATAATTTGTGGATTACTTTTGGAAAAATAGTGCTTGGTCAAATCATTTAAAGATGAAACACTTGGGGAACAAGAGATGTTCAGACTCAAAACGTCAAATGTCTATATTCAAGGTTTCTACAGCTAATATTAAATGATTTTTTGAATGATGAAGACAGGGTACACTCGGAAAATGGTCGAAAGGTGGAATGTTCTTACATGAAGACGAATGTAATTTATTACATAAGCAAAAAGAAGTATACGGATGTGCCTACATTCCTAACTGAATATCTAAAGATTGTCCCACTTCCGTTGTTACCAAGACCAGTGAGAGCAGGTATACGACAAGGTAATATTTCAATCCCTGCTATCTCAAACTCTGTATTCCCTATTGTATCACATGAAATACAGTTCCTACAGCCCCTAGTGGCCATCTTACCCGACCAAGAGCAGGAAATCCCACCGACTCTAACACAGGTCCAAGAGCCCATTCTACAAACACAAACACAAATAGAACAAACTATTACACCTCAATTATCACTTAAACGACCAGTCATCCACATTATTGAGGGAGATAGTGTCTCAGCAGCACCACATAAGGAGTTAGTTACATCAGCCGCTCTACCTCATTCTAAACGGAGTAAACCCAATGAACCTGAGGTAACGGCAACTGTTAGTGAAACAATTCTTTCTTATCCAATGAGTGAAAATGTAAATAAGGCTGAATTGACGGGAGCAACTATCTTGAGTTCCATTTCACGGAACATAAGAGTGGTTGATGATCTTTATAAAGATCAAATGCCTTCACAGGCATCCGAGGTGGAATTACCTACCTCAATAACTGCTGGTGAATCTTCCATTTTACGGAAAGATCCAACGGTAGGAGGTTCTTTTATGAACCAAGTGTCTTCACAGACGTACGAGGGAAACTTGGGTTTTATGCCATTTAATCGATTCAAGTTTAACCTCCCAGAGGGAAAATCTCTGGATCTCTTTCGAGATTTACCACTCTTTACCAGTGGTCGGCAACTCGCTTCACGCGAGGACGGAAGCTCACAAACTTTCATTGCACCATCCGAGACCTCTGAAAAAGGGGCTAGGATTATTTCATTTGGAGGTACACATATCGGTGGAAGCTCTGGAGGAGAGTGGAGAGAAACACGAACAGAACATGTAAGTGTAACCCAAACCACTAAACCGAGTGAATATATAGTGTTGAGTGAAACACCTGCAAAACGTATGAGTGAGCAACCTACTCAACCACATGCACCTCTAACCAGAGAGGAATACAGCAGACTCCTTACACGGGTCCAAACAATGGAGAAAGAGTTGTCAAATATCTGTAAGTCCATTGCAGAAATCAAAAATTTGCAACTTATTCAACATGATGCATTCATGGTTCAGTTAAGTTCAATGGCATCCCAGTTTAGTCATGCAATTAATTCCTTGGCAAAACCATCTTCGTCTAATTTACCAACTCCACATCCTACTACTCTGGAGGATAACCCAACTGAGGGGGAGAAGTTGGATGATCAAGAAAAATCAACTAGGCGTAAGGGCAAGGAAAAGGTTGTTGACACGGAATTAACTTTATTTTGGGAAAGGAAAAGCTAGTGGGAGTATTAGTGGAAAGAAAGCAAGGCAAAATTGAACATATGTTCAGTCTAGAGGAACAATTTATCTTGCACTTGTTCAAATTTTAGAAATCTGGAAAATGTATATATGATGGCTTAATGACCTTTTAGCCCTCGAAGTTTTATACGAAATACCTATCAGCCCTCAATGTTTCAAAACGTTCCTTTTAGCCCCTGAAGTATTCGTAAAGGTCCAATTAACCCTTGTACCGGTACAAGAAATTGTAACGGTACGTATCGGATGGGTAAAATAGACATTACATGTGTCCGTTACAATTTTTTTTTTAATTTGTACCGGTATAAGGGTTAATAGGACCTTTCCGGATACTTCAGGGGCTAAAAGGTACAATGTATTAAACTTGAGGGTTTGATGGGTACAAAAGGTCATTACTATATCTACTAGTTTAATTGAGTTACCACTATCTCCATACCACTCGAGTAAGACTTACATACACTAACGTTTAATACAGTTACATGCTATTAATTTAAAATTTGAAAAAAATAAAATTTTATTATAGATATTTGAAAATTGTAATTCGATATTTGAAGTATTAAGTATTTAAATATTCTATTTTGATAATGTCTATTTTTTATAAAACTCTCGTAGCACTAACGTGTACTACGCTCATGCTATTTTAAAGAAGTGTATATATCCATATGTATAGATTTGTGTATATATATTATACAATTACAATGGATTACAAATAATTCTAATGATTAATTATGTAATTATTATTAAATAAAAATAGAGAAACATTAATTAAACTAATATCTTATGTATATTAATGATCAATTAAAATTTATTCTTATATAATTATAAGTTAGATATTACTAATTATATCCTATTATTCTTATATAATAAGAGTAATAGGGATAATAAACGTTTACTATCATACGTCAACAGGTTCGACTCTACAAATTACATAATAAAAAAATATTTAATAAAAAATATTTTATTATATTTAATTATATACAAATATATCCTATTATTATAATAATAATATACAAATATTATTATTATAATTATATTTTTTTATTAAATATAATTAAATATTTTTTTATTATGTAATTTGTAGAGTCGAACCTGTTGACGTATGATAGTAAACGTTTATTATCCCTATTACTCTTATTATATAAGAATAATAGGATATAATTAGTAATATCTAACTTATAATTATATAAGAATAAATTTTAATTGATCATTAATATACATAAGATATTAGTTTAATTAATGTTTCTCTATTTTTATTTAATAATAATTACATAATTAATCATTAGAATTATTTGTAATCCATTGTAATTGTATAATATATATACACAAATCTATACATATGGATATATACACTTCTTTAAAATCGCATGAGCGTAGTACACGTTAGTGCTACGAGAGTTTTATAAAAAATAGACATTATTAAAATAGAATATTTAAATACTTATACTTCAAATATCGAATTACAATTTTCAAATATCTATAATAAAATTTTATTTTTTTCAAATTTTAAATTAATAGCATGTAACTGAATTAAACGTTAGTGTATGTAAGTCTTACTCGAGTGGTATGGAGATAGTGGTAACTGAATTAAACTAGTAGATATAGTAATGACCTTTTGTACCCATCAAACCCTCAAGTTTAATACATTGTACCTTTTAGCCCCTGAAGTATCCGGAAAGGTCCTATTAACCCTTATACCGGTACAAATTAAAAAAAAATTTGTAACGGACACATGTAATGTCTATTTTGCCCATCCGATACGTACCGTTACAATTTCTTGTACCGGTACAAGGGTTAATTGGACCTTTACGAATACTTCAGGGGCTAAAAGGAATGTTTTGAAACATTGAGGGCTGATAGGTATTTCGTATAAAACTTCGAGGGCTAAAAGGTCACTAAGCCATATATGATCCAGAATGCGCTTTAATATTATTTATCTTTGTATTTCATTTTTTGTTGTATCAGTTGAGTTATCCTCTAGGAATTTGCTTGTCAAATCCTAACAATCAAATAGGGGGAGATTGTAAAGCATAATGTAATGTAATATGTAATAGAGGACATATATAACTCAACTAGGATAAAAGATAAATAATATTAACTCTATACAGGGATCGTGAAATTTGAAGAACATGCATCAACAAGGATCAAGTTGCTGAAAGAAGTTCATTAACATGATCAAGCCTCAGTGACAAAATTAGATGTACAGATGATTCAGTTGAAGGGCCAAAAGATTCCAGAGATAAAGTTTTTATGATTTCAAAATACTTAGCAGTATTCTTAAAGACATGATACGAAGACCATGAGTGAATGTTAGTCGTCTGTGAACCAGACCAGTTGCACTAAGCGTCAACACTTCACAAAGGAATCGAAGTATCTAATTCAGAAAAACTGTTAAGAGGTATGATTGAATTTAGAGCAGTACTGATAACCTCCATTTTGGAAACTGCATATTTAAGGATGTCAAATTAAGAGGAAAATGAGTAGTATCCAAAATCACTATTCATATGAATAGTAACCGAAATCACTATTCACATGAATAGTAACCGAAATCACTATTCACATGAATAGTACTATTCATATGAATAGTAACCGAAATTACTATTTATGAATAGTACCCAAAAGTACTATTCATCAGGTGGAGCCCACATGAATATAAATGTTGAAAGAAGAAATGAATGTCTTCGGGCAGAATTGTTTGAAAGAGGCAGGCGGTAGAAAGAAGAAAAAAACAGATAAAAACGTCAGCAATTACGTTAATTTAGCTGCATAGTAACTTTCTAAAGTCTATAAATAGGCCTGTTGTATTTCATTTCAAAATACACCTCAACACCCAACTCTCTCTTCTCTCTCTTATATCTTCTCTGTGTAAGCTGCTAGACAGTCCATCTAGTAGGAAAGGCGGCTTAGCCCGCTTTCAGGAAGTGTCGGTAGAAGGTCCTCGTGCCTAAACTATCCTTAGGAGTGTTCTAGTTTTGAAGCTAATTGAAAGGCAGAGTGTATTAACTTGTAACACTATAACTAATGTAACTCAAACTAAAGGAAAAGATACTTAACCAGAAGACAATCAAGAACAGGAAGTCACAAGAAATCAACACTAAATGAAGACAAGGTAATTGATACAATTAAACATGCTAACTATGATCAAGCCAAGAAGAAATCATTGAGAGAAGTTCAAGTTAAAGTTGTTCATGCCTCAGTGATTCGATAAATCAAGAATCAAGATCATAACTATCAGTATCAACAAGACCAATTGATTTCAAGTGAAGAAGAAGGAAAGCAAATATTGGAAAGCCAAATTATTCAGTGAATATGGTAATTTATTCAAGAAGCAGAAACACTATCAAGACTAGTCACTTATGAACCAGACCATTGCATCAAGTGTCAGGACATTGATAGCAAGTTTATGTCAGTAATAAAGAACCATGTTCAAGAGCTTGTTGAAGAATAAAGAAGACATGAAGATATCACAAGTTCAAGATGTGCATTGAAGTTTCAAGTTGAAGACCAGAATATTTTCTAAGTACTAAATGTTCTGGATGGCTAAGTAGAAATTCTCAAGTAGAAGTTCTACTTAGGAATTTCGAGATAGCCAAGTAGAAGTTCCACTTAGGAATTTCGAGATAGCCAAGTAGAAATTCTCAAGTAGAAGTTCTACTTAGGTGCAGCTTCAACATGACACATGGCATCTTCTGATTGGCAGATTTCCAAGCTTTCAAGATAAGGCAAGAATTATGTGGACATCATTGGGCCACGTACATCTTAGTCTTTGAAGACTACAGGACATAGACTACATGTAGTATAAATAGAAGTACTTGTGTAATGTTTTATCTAGAATAGAGAGAGCAATATTTGAGAAAAACACAAGAGAAAGAGAGAGTGCATTCACAGAGCTTAGAATCCTTCACTTCTCTCTGAACTTCTGTTATACTTTGTAATGAATGTTGTAGCAACCCTTTCAAGTTATATATAAAGAAATATATTCCTTGAATCTGTGTGTTCATTTATTGCATCGTTTTTATTGCTTCTCATATTCGAAAAGTTGTATTCACCCCCCCTCTACAACACATTTGGACCTAACAATTGGTATCAGAGCGATATGTTTAACATACAAAACATAGATCCTTGTGTTGAGTAGAAGAATCGTGAGTTTTCATTTTTCAGATCTACTTTTCATTTTCTCGAAAAGTGTGTTTTAATTCGTTGGTAGTGAAAACTCATCTGAAAAATTATTTAAATACTCCAGGTGTGATTATTTAGCTTGGGTGTATTTTAATTAATTTTTGTGAATTTATCTGGGTTAGTTCATATTTGGTGTTCTTGAGTGTTCATCATCTGTTCTTATCAAAGAATACAACCCAACAACTTTTTGATCTCCTTTTCAATAGTAAAAGAATAAAAAGGTGGTTTTTGGACTTTTTGATTTACTTTATTCGGCCGAAAGTAAAAGACATACTCAGTACCTAGCAAGTGGGTTAGGTGGGTTTGGTGAGTAAAGCATCTAAAGTCAAAAGGTGTTAAAGTGATAATATTGTTTATTCAATATTTAAAGAAATCTGCAGAAAATTATTCTAAGGACAAAAGTTCTACATAGAATTTCTACTTGAGAATTTCTACATAGAATTTCGACTTGGCAATTTCGACTTGGTGATTTCGACTTGGCAATTTCGACTTGGCAATTTCGACTTGGCAATTTCGACTTGGCAATTTCGACTTGGCAATTTCGACTTGGCAATTTCGACTTGGCAATTTCGACTTGGCAATTACAGAGATCACTATGAAGAGTGGGTTTTCAGAATGAGACTATATTTAGAGACTGTTAACCCTGAATATCTGGAAGTCCTTGACAAGGGTAAATTTGTTCCAATGGTGGTTATTCCTACACATACGGAAGGAGGGGTGGTTATAGCACCTCGGTCTGAGCCTAAAAAGGCCTCGGAGTTTTCGGATGCTGACAAGGAACAAATAGCTTATGATACTGCCATACGACAAACCTTGATGGAATCTCTTGATCATGAATTGTTCAACATAGTCAAAGGTCTGACTACAGCGAAGAAGATTTGGGACAAGATAGAAGTTGTCATGGAAGGATCTGCAGAGGTTAGAAGCAACAAGACACCCATACTCAAGATGGAGTATGACACCTTTAGAATACGAAAAGGAGAAGGCATAACAGACGTCTATCTACGATTCAGTCAGTTAGTATTGGATTTGAATCTGAGAGGTGTAACTCTCCCCATGGTTGAGACCAACACGAGATATCTGAGGAACCAGCCAAAGAGCATTGAACATAGGGTCTACGCAATAAGAGAAACCAGAGATTTGCATACAACTTCTCTGGAAGAGTATTATGGAATACTAAAGACCTATGAGCTGGAAACACTTCAAGATCAAGCATGGGACAATGATTCAAGAGAAGAGACTGAATTAATAGCTAGATATGAGATTGAGATGGAAGATCGCCAGGATAAATCTGTTGATTCTCGATCTTATCGAAAAGCCGGGCCCAATCAAAGTTGGGTTCCGAAGAATGTCTAATCAATCTGTCATTGCAGGGCATTAAGCAGAATATAAATAAAGTTATATGGGTGCTAGATAGTGGAGCATCGAGGCATATGACTGGAAACAAGTCCCTGCTTACAGAGTTGGTTATGAAGGCTGGCCCTTATGTTACCTTTGGAGATGACAGCATGGGTGTGACTAAGGGATATGGCAAACTGAAAACTGGCAATGTCATCATTGAAGATATTTCCTATGTTGAGGGACTAAAGCACAATCTGTTGAGTATAAGTCAATTCTGTGACAAAGGTTACGAAATTGTCTTCAACAAGAAAGGTGTCTCAATCACTCACATCAAGGAAGGCTCACTAGCTTTAAGAGGAGTTCGAAAGGCAGATCTTTTTGTTGCAGATATGGATTCAGCAAATCAGGATGAGGTCACCTGTTTCTACAGCAAAGCCTCGGATGATGAAAGCTGGTTATGGCACAAAAAGCTATCTCACTTAAACTTCAAAACGATGAATGCTCTCGCAAGGCGAGAATTGGTGAGAGATCTACCTCAAATGGAGTTCGCTCCGAAAGGACTCTATGAAGCTTGTGAAATGGGAAAGTCGAAGCGAGCATCGCATAAAAGCAAAGAAATTTCTAGTATTACTGAGCCTCTACAACTTCTTCATATGGATTTGTTTGGCCCAGTGAATGTCCTATCTTTGTCTAGGAAAAGATATGCTTTGGTAATCGTGGATGACTTCTCCAAGTATACATGGGTATTGTTCGCAATGGCGAAAGACGAAGTACCTTTCTTAATCATTGATCACATCACTCAAATTGAGAATGTTTCAACACTTACTGTGAAGACGATTAGATCAGACAATGGCACTGAATTCAAAAACGCAGTGCTAAATGACTTCTGTGTATCTAAGGGAATACGTCGTCAGTATTCAGCCCCGGTTGAAAGGAAGAATAGAACCCTGGTTGAAGCAGCAAGAACTTTGTTGTATGATTCAAAACTTCCTTTGTATTTCTGGGCCGAAGCAGTAAGTACCGCTTGTTACACTCAAAATAGAACCTTGATCATAAAAGATAAAGAAAAGACACCATGTGAGCTAATGAACAACAGAAGACCAACAATCAAATACTTTCATGTCTTCGGAGCAAAATGCTATGTGCTTATAGATGATGAAAATCTAGGCAAGTTTGCAGCAAAAGCTCGTGAAGGAATCTTTGTTGGTTACTCTACAGACGTGGTGGCAGCTTATAGAGTGTTCTTGGTGAATGATCGAAAAGTGACTGAAAGTTACAACGTCAGATTCGACGATACCAAACTCTCATCAATTTCAAGAGATTCTAGTGAACCTGAGTCCCTAAAATTTCAGAATCTGGACTTAGAAGATCTTGAAGATGAACCTGAGTTGGTTGTTCCATTAAATGTTCCAAGCGTACGTGAAGAACCTGAGTCTAGTGAACAAGCTAATTCTACAAGATCAGGAGAGACTTCTTCAGTACCAACCGGCAACAACTCAGGGGGAGTAAATAGCAGCTCAAGGACTACTGTTCAAGGCTCGAGTCGAGTTGACTCTAGTTCTGTAGGAGCTGGCACTAACTCAGGGGGAGTTAGTGAAAATATTCAAAGTAGTCAGCACCCCAACTCAGAAAGTCAAGCTGAATCATCTAGACAATTTCCAGGTGAACGGGTATGGAATAGAGACCATCCGTTTGAGTTAATTATTGGTGATCCAGATGCTGGTGTGACTACTAGAAGAACTGCAAGAGCTGACATGGCTAATATCTCCTTATATTCTGGGTTCTTATCCAAGCTTGAACCTAAAGAAATAGAAGAAGCTCTTGGCGATGCTGATTGGGTGATTGCAATGCAAGAGGAACTCAATCAGTTTGAAAGGCAGAAAGTTTGGAAACTGGTACCCCGACCAAAGAACAAATCCGTAATTGGAGCTAGGTGGGTATTCAGAAATAAACTGGATGAAAACGGACTTGTAACACGAAACAAGGCTCGTTTGGTTGCAAAAGGTTATTCTCAGCGAGAAGGAATTGATTATGATGAAACCTATGCACCGGTTGCAAGACTTGAGGCAGTCAGGATGTTCTTGGCATTTGCAGCACATAAGAACTTCAAGGTATTCCAGATGGACGTGAAAAGTGCCTTCCTGAACGGAGAGTTAGAAGAAGAAGTGTATCTGGAACAGCCGCCCGGCTTCGTTGATCCAGAACATGCAGATTTTGTGTATCTACTCTTCAAATCTGTCTATGGCCTCAGGCAATCCCCAAGGCGATGGTATGAAACCCTATCTCTATTCTTAATTGAAAATGGTTTTGTTAGGGGAGTAATTGATAAAACATTGTTCTATAAAGTTGTGAGAAATGACTTAATACTTGTTCAAGTATATGTGGACGATATTATTTTTGGGTCATCAAATGAGCGCTTGTGCGAGAAATTTGCCAAGCTAATGCAGGAAAAATATGAGATGAGCATGATGGGAAAGCTGTCCTTCTTCCTTGGATTACAGATCAGTCAGAGAAAAGATGGTATCTTTATCTGTCAATCCAAGTACGTCAGAGATTTACTCAAGAAGTATAATCTAGAAGATGCATCAGCAGCTAAGACTCCTATGGCAACAGCCACGAAGCTTGATGAAGACAAATCAGGTAAATCAGTTGACATCACAAGCTATCGAGGTATGATTGGCTCACTCCTCTATTTAACTGCAAGTAGACCAGATATAATGTTCGCAACTTGTTTATGTGCAAGGTTCCAAGCGGATCCTAGAGAATCACATCTCGTAGCCGTCAAAAGAATTTTTAGGTATCTCAAGGGCACACCAAATCTAGGGATTTGGTACCCAAGAGATACAGGTTTTAATCTTATTGGCTATTCGGATTCAGACTATGCAGGTTGCAGGATTGATAGGAAAAGCACATCTGGTGCTTGCCAATTTCTTGGCAGAAGATTGGTGTCCTGGCAAAGTAAAAAACAACATACAGTATCTACTTCTACTGCTGAAGCTGAGTACATTGCTGCTGGAAGCTGTGTAGCTCAAATACTGTGGATGAGGAACCAATTGAAGGATTATGGCATGGAGCACAAGAAAATTCCAATCATGTGTGACAACACAAGTGCCATTGCCATAACCAACAATCCTGTAGATCACTCAAGAACCAAGCATATTGACATCAGGTATCATTTCATAAGAGAACATGTCGAGGAGGGGACTGTGGAGCTACATTTTGTGCCCACAATGCAACAAATTGCAGATATATTCACCAAACCTCTTGATGAAGTAACATTCAATAGGTTGGTTGGAATTGGGAATGCTTAACACAAGTTAGTAAAGCCTTCTATCTGTAAAATCCATGTTTATGTTTGTATGTGCAAGCTAATCAATCATTATGTGCTTAGACTTTAATATGCCTAATTAATGATTGTTATAGGTTGCATATAGTGTGATTTTGCATGAATTCATTGTGTTTTAAGTGTCTTTTATAGCACAAATCTGTGAATTTATGCTTGTTAGATTGCATGATCATAGGGGGAGTTAAATTCATAATAGTCTAAATATTGCATGATTTTTAGATGAATTTACCTGTGTTTTTCATGTAATTAGAGGCCTTAGAATTATCAAGGAATGTTTTAATTATGTCATATATTAAAATCCTTGAATTGATATTTATATTAATTTGGCAAAATTAATTGTTGAGTTTTTCAAAGAAAAATTGTCAAATTATTCTAAGTATCTTCAAAATTTCGAGTTAGTCTCTATCTCGAAACTCATGTAGAAATTCGACTTGAATTTCGACTTGAGCTTCCAGGGTGAAGTTTTGAAAATTCTAAGTCTGGGAAGAATTTCGAGTTAGTACCTATCTCGAAATTCATCTCGAAATTCGACTTAGAGTTCGAGTTCGAGTTACCAGTGTGCCTAGTTCTATCTTCAAAATATTCGAGATAAAGTCTATCTCGAATTTTATCTCTAAGGTTGAGATGAGGTTTCCATTAAGGGAATATTTTGAAAAGAACTGAGAATTAACTTCGAGTTAGTCTATCTCGAACTTTATCTCGAAGTTCGACTTGATGTTCGAGATAGAGTTCTTAGTCTATCTCGAAACTCAACTCGAATTTCGACTTGGTGTTCGAGATAGAGTTCTCAGTTAAGCTAAAGGGAATTTTTCGAGTTACACTCCTAACTCGAAACATATCTTGAATTACCCTGGACTTTTTGATTCAAGGAAGTATTTTGGAAAGAATTTGAGATTAATTTCGAGTTAACTTCTATCTCGAACTTTATCTCGAAGTTCGACTTGATGTTCGAGATAGAGTACTTAGTCTATCTCGAAACTCAACTCGAATTTCGACTTGATGTTCGAGATAGACTCTAACTCGAAAAGTATCTTGAATTTTCTGTTTTTCCAAGTTTACTACAAATCAATAATGTTCAAGATAGTATTTCCCTATAGTTTCTGCTGTAATTTTGGTTAAAGTGCTTCTTTGTGCATAATTGTTCGAGTTAACTTCTATCTCGAACTTTATCTCGAAGTTCGACTTGATGTTCGAGATAGAAAAGTTCGAGATAGAAAAGTTCGAGATAGAGTTCGACTTAGATGTCCCCTGTATGGACTTAGTACTTTTCACATTTTTTAACAGGGACATTTTTGTCATTTCTCATTCACCTATATATACATCTCTAACTCGATGCCTAAATTCACTTTACCTAATTCTAATTTTCAGCAGCCGTTTCACAAGAACAGTGCGATTTCACTAATTACATACCTTTGATCCTTGTTTTTGTGATTAAACTCGTACTAATCACGAATTACTGCCGATTTGTTGACTGCTATTATCTGTGTTAACCTTAATCTTTGTGTTACTGTGTTTTGTGAACATTCATACACGCGCATATACATACACACGAACACATATTGTTTGTGTACTGTTCATAAACACGATTCCATTTTCTCCATCTATAAACACACACGATTCCACTGGTATACACAAGAAATAGTAATTGGTTGAATTGAATCCCGTAGTTTGATTTCTCAGATTCCATTTGGTGTTCTTGAAAAAGTAAAAGGGTTACAATTCTCTTTTGTAATTCGGAAAATTAATTGTTTTTCAAAATTAAAATAAAAATTCACATCTTTTAAAAGAAAAACATTTAATTAAAATGGCTCACCAATTTTCCCTTGCTAAAAACAATTTTTACAATATTTCTACGGAAATTGGTGATCAACTCCCGCGGTTTAAGTTTTGGATACGATTTCTCAATTTGTATTCCAAAGCTAGCCAAGCTTTTACTGCTAAGCCTACACTAGTACATGATGCTTTACAGCAATTATGGACTAGTGCGGTTACTTTTGGGAGTAAATCAACCCCCTACGGTTTCAGGTTTACCTTAGCGGGTCAGGAATATGAGGTGACAGAACAAATTGTCAACAGAGTTCTAGGATTCCCCATTAAAGATGCCTATGATCCAGAACCTACTGCTGCAGAACGCCTCAGATTCTTTGAAGAAATTGGATGTTATCCTACAAAAGGCCCAATCACGGGAAATATCCAAAAGCAATTCTTCCATGCGGAATGGAATTACTTTTTCGAGGCCATCACAAGATGTTTTCGGGCACGCGAAAAAGACTTTCATCAAATTCCGATTCCCATGCAAACCTTTGCAGTAGCCCTAGCAAGAGAACTGGATATAAACTATGGACGCATAGTTCTCTCTGAGATAGTGGCCTCAATGGGATCCCTTGCAAGCAGAGACCTCTCTACCACTGATGTCGTCTGCTGGTTTCCTCGGTTTCTTCAAATGCTAATCAATGACTTAATACCGAAGGATGCTCTTGCTATTAGACAGGGATTTGCCAGAAGCCCCACATCTGAATCGCTGGGGATGGGCACTAAGTCACTTGCAACCATTGCAAATCAGGATAAACATCAAGGTAAACCAATGTCTACTCCTGAAAATATTCAAATGTGGCTTAGATATGATGCAGGAGTTACCAATTTGGAGGCATCATCACAAGTCTCATCACATGCTCAAAATCCTTCTGTTCATGCCGAGGCATTTGATGAGATTCCGGATGAGGAAAGCGATGATGCACAAGGTAATCAATCAGGTAATCTCTCTCTGCATACTATTCATTCCTCCTCCTATGTTTCTGATTCCGCGACCCATGAGCTTGCTAACCCGCAGGATCTATCCCAGGGTAAGAGCCATATTTCTGACTCTGAGTCTGATACACATTCCTATTCTTTATCACCCCTGTTAACGGAAGTCAGAAAAACAGCACGTATATTTATACAAGATGATGAGGAGAATGAACCCGAAGAGCAGCAACTTTTTCGCAAGAAAGCCAAACTTTTCCACGCTGCTACTTCACAACCACAGTCAAACCCTAGCGTGTCACACGCAACCACTCCACCTCACGCGAGTGGTTCACCCCTTGAACATTCTGCACATAGGGATTTTGATTTTGGTGAGGATGATGTGCCTCTTGATGATACTGTTGCTTCAAGAGGACATGAAGTCTTAAGAACTTCAGCCGTACCTTCACCGGTACGTACTGATGCTGCAAAGAGGATCGGTTCTGATGTCGTACAAGAACACTTTGCAGCCTCTCAGACTGAGATTCCAACTCAGGAACAAACAGAATTTGATCCCATAACTGTCAACAACATTTCTTATCAAGTTTCTGCAGGTACTGCTTCACTTTTTGGATCAATCATTGAAGACATACACGAGCGTGAGACAGGGAGTGTGTGTGAGAGGTTAGGGAGAGAGGGACCTTCATTTTTAAGGCCCGAAACCGAGCGCCAAATACCAACAGAACGCGTATTAGAGCGAGGTCACCTAAACCAAACACCGTCCCTTAATACTGAAAATTTTGATACTCGTATGACTTCAATGGAAAATCAGATGAGGCAGTTCGGGCAGACAATGGGGCAGTTCGGGGTCAATATTGGAAACAACCAAAGGACTCTAGACGACTACGCAGCAAGAATGGCAAGTCAAGCTACAGCTTTTGATGATTTGACAAATAAGGTCAATGACTTGGGCCATGCTGGTGGTGTCTTGGGAAGCACTCTCAACGAGAGGATGGGGGCATTGGAGTCTACAATGCATACAATGACTGTGGAGATCAGTAGAATGATGTTCGCAGTCAGGAGTTTTGTGCCCCCGGAGTGCTTCGAGTCGGAACAACCTCCCCCCGATGCTGGAGCAGGTGGTGCAGGTGGTGCTAGTGGAGCGGGAGCCTCTGGTTCTGGTTTTGGAGGTTCCTATGCAGCTGGTGGATCTGAAGACCATGGTGGAGCTCAGGATAACTCACCTAAGGGGGAGAGTGGAAAGGAGACGAGACAGCAGGCAGTTCACATCGAAGAAATTGAAGAACCCGCTGATCTTGTTAAGGAACCAGAAATTGAGCCTGCTGTTGCTGAAGAGGCTCTGAGGAGGAGAAAGGGTAAGGCAATAATGGTTGAAGAAGATGAACCAGTTATTGACCTGAGTCATCAGGACACAGTACAGGAGGTACTAGACTCAGATTCTGATATGGAAGACGTACCTTTCGCACATGCTGTAAAGCGATCTTTGAAGGAACAAGGTGGAGGTGCTGGTATGTCTTTCGGAATGCCTGAAGAAGATCCTGTTGATGAAGAAACCCTGCAGTCTCAACAGTTAGCCTTGGAACAAGCTCAGTTCCATAAAATGAAGATGATGCAAGAACATGCTGCGTTCCTAGAACAGAAGGTGGAGCTACAAGGGAAGCAGTATGAGTATGAGCTTGCAAGGCTAGCCAATCCTCAAGTTGATCTGGACAAAAGAAGGATAGGGCAGAAATGGGATGAAGCAAGGAAGATAATGATGGGACCATGTGCAAAAGGAGTTCATAACAAGGATGCAGATGATCTGTTCTACAACTTGAATTTGCAGAATCCAATGACTGGGGACTATATAAATGCTTTGAAGAGATTAATTTCTAAAGTCAGGGTTGGATACAATGCAAATCTTAAGGAGTGGCAGGTTATCTTGTCTTTGGTAGAAGGAGTCCCAACATCTTTCCTATTTGTGGATGACCAATTCATAATGAGAAGATCTGCGTCAGAGTTGTTCTTGCTAGCGACTAAAATTCAGTACTCTCAATCTGAGGAGCTAAGCATTCTGTACAGGGATCAGTTAATGCAGCTAGCAGAGGACAAGGGTCCAGAATTCTCAGCTTATCCAAATTTTGTCCGGATGGTGGTTCAAGGAAAGATGAAGAGGGTGAGCATGGAGGAAAAGGACTTAATGGAACTTTCAGTGGAATCTCTTAAAGCTGTATGTAGACAAATGATGGGTAAGGGATTCGCCTCTGAGCTTAAAGATAAATCCGTGAGGATCATTGAAAGAGTCATATTCTTGAAGAGCAATGAGGTGTGGAAGTGTGATGTCATTGCTCCAAACCCTCTCGACAACGTGAAGATTGAGCCGGAGCTGATAGAACAGAAATGGAATATTCTTCAAGCAATGAAGAATGTAGATGAAGCTTTGACTCTTCCTTCTGGAGAACTGGAACAAGGAGAAATAAGGGAGGCAGTTGGCGTTCCAGGGAAAGATAGTGTATACTGGATACACTCTTATGCTGATGATACAGCTGATGCCTTAGCATACATAGATGCAGACCAGAAACAAACACTCTTGCATATGAGTAGACAATGGCTGCTACAGACTCAAGATGCTGCATTTCTAGAGAAAGTGTTATATGTGTTCAAATGGGGCGAAGTGGAAGACAAGTTTGTTGAAGAAAAGCAGAGACTCATGAGTTACCTGTCTGAAGTAATTGTGGAGAAGAAGCGAATGGAGCGAGATGCGGCTAGTGTCTATAATACTGACCGTGTCAAGGGCTACCCCAAGATGATATATCGTTATCTCAAAGCCACTAAATCTCATTGGAAACCTCAGCTCATAATTAAGAACTTTGAGGAAATTCCAAAGATCAGGACTACTCAGGAGGTTGATAAACTCAGAAGGCTTTTCAAACATCCTAACCCAGAGCCCAGGAACCCTCTAGAAATGGAAGCTGTAAGTCTGTTGAATGCTAGGTGGAAGCAGCTTCACGATCCAGTGTACAAGAAAGAACAGCAGCAGAAGGAGAAGCGCAAAAGGCAGAAAGAAGAGAGAGACCAAGCTGCTGAAGCTAGAAAGAGGAAACGGAATTAGGGTTAAAGGTCAGAGTGGTGTGAACTTGAAGTTGGAAAAACTTCATGTCTTTCGGTTGCTTTAACTCACTTGAGGAAATTCACCTTAGAGTGAATCCAATAAGGTGATATAAGTTTGACTAGAAGGTATGAAATAATCCAGGTGATAGGAATCATTCAAATGATCTTTAATTCGAGGTTCGAATTCTGTTTCTAGTTTTTGTGTTCATTGTATTGTTTTCAAGTTCTTTTCAATTGTATATTATTCAAGACTGTAATGTTAATTATCTTTTCTCGTCTCATTGTTTAGTTGAGTTATCCTTCATTAATTTGAATGTCATTGTTAGACAATCAAATTGGGGGAGATTGAAAGGCAGAGTGTATAAACTTGTAACACTATAACTAATGTAACTCAAACTAAAGGAAAAGATACTTAACCAGAAGACAATCAAGAACAGGAAGTCACAAGAAATCAACACTAAATGAAGACAAGGTAATTGATACAATTAAACATGCTAACTATGATCAAGCCAAGAAGAAATCATTGAGAGAAGTTCAAGTTAAAGTTGTTCATGCCTCAGTGATTCGATAAATCAAGAATCAAGATCATAACTATCAGTATCAACAAGACCAATTGATTTCAAGTGAAGAAGAAGGAAAGCAAATATTGGAAAGCCAAATTATTCAGTGAATATGGTAATTTATTCAAGAAGCAGAAACACTATCAAGACTAGTCACTTATGAACCAGACCATTGCATCAAGTGTCAGGACATTGATAGCAAGTTTATGTCAGTAATAAAGAACCATGTTCAAGAGCTTGTTGAAGAATAAAGAAGACATGAAGATATCACAAGTTCAAGATGTGCATTGAAGTTTCAAGTTGAAGACCAGAATATTTTCTAAGTACTAAATGTTCTGGATGGCTAAGTAGAAATTCTCAAGTAGAAGTTCTACTTAGGAATTTCGAGATAGCCAAGTAGAAGTTCCACTTAGGAATTTCGAGATAGCCAAGTAGAAATTCTCAAGTAGAAGTTCTACTTAGGTGCAGCTTCAACATGACACATGGCATCTTCTGATTGGCAGATTTCCAAGCTTTCAAGATAAGGCAAGAATTATGTGGACATCATTGGGCCACGTACATCTTAGTCTTTGAAGACTACAGGACATAGACTACATGTAGTATAAATAGAAGTACTTGTGTAATGTTTTATCTAGAATAGAGAGAGCAATATTTGAGAAAAACACAAGAGAAAGAGAGAGTGCATTCACAGAGCTTAGAATCCTTCACTTCTCTCTGAACTTCTGTTATACTTTGTAATGAATGTTGTAGCAACCCTTTCAAGTTATATATAAAGAAATATATTCCTTGAATCTGTGTGTTCATTTATTGCATCGTTTTTATTGCTTCTCATATTCGAAAAGTTGTATTCACCCCCCCTCTACAACACATTTGGACCTAACACTAATCCATTGAATTAGAAGTTGTAACACCCCTTCGGGTTTATTATCAATAAAGATATATTCCTGAAATTGTGTTTCGTTATTTTGATTTCAAGATCCGAAAAATTGTTATCCGCAAAAATCTTGAAAATCGAAATATTTTGGTAGTATCGTATTCAACCCCCCCTTCTACGATACTTCGGGACCTAACAAGGCTGATTTAGTGTGGCCCAAATAATGAAAATTAATAGGCTAGAAAATGTTGGCCCAAATGAAGAAATAAACTGCTGCCTAAAATAATTAGAACGGCTGCCTAAAATAATTAGAATGGCCAGTGCGTGTATCTTCGAGAGAGAGCGCTGAGAGATATACAAAGATGTGGGATCGGGCTCGATGGAAGAGAAACTGCAGGAGGCTCAGCCCGGTGGCAATGGTGGCCGACGTCGGTGCGCGGCGATGTGGCTGCGACTCCGGCGAAATTGAGGCGGCAAGAAGGGATTGTCGGAGTATGATGACTCGAATGGTGGGAATGAGGTTTGGTGTTTGTGGATATGGTGTGGTTGATATGAAGGTTGTAACCGATTGTAGGTTGTAACCTTGTTCGAGATGAGTAACCCACCAAGTGTTTGGTGAAATGACTCAAAGAGAAGGGATGCTTCCCGGAATATATGGTTGTCACCGGAAACAATGGAGGTCGGAATAATGAAGGTCGGGAGCTTAAAGTGCAGCGGAGAAGTCTGATTTGAGGTAAGGATCTTAAAGCTTTGATACCATGTAGAAATTGAGAGTGTATTGATAACCAAGAATCTAAAACTAAATTGTATTGATATTGAAGACTACATTGTATTGAGTAGCTTGATTGATTACATGAGTAAATAAGTCTATATATAGAGGAAAACTAGTACATAAAGTCTAAGATTGGTTGGTGAGCATGCTTTATTGAGCAACCATGAATCTGGAAGTCCAAGTTTGCTGCTGCAATGGTGAGCATGGTTGGTGAGCTTGACTTTAACATTCTTTAACAGTATGCAAGATTTCCGTTTTCTCTTCCGCAATCAGTTAGAGCCTTCAATTCCACTATTGAAGAAAATTATTTCCAGGAACGCTATATGGATAGCTAAACTCAACTCCCAAATCAAGGAACAGTAAAGCCAGACTACTGTGAGATAGGAAATGCTTCTGCTATTTATAAGTTTGGGTCTTGGATTTAATGTGTATTATATGATATTCTACTTCATTTTGTGTAGGTACCAGATTTGACATCTCTATCCGTGTTCATCATATAACACGAATTTTGAGCACTGTGACAAGCCCTGTTTCTCTACCCAAAACAGCCATGCCCATTTCTTTACCCATACGAAGCATAATATATTCTTTTTGGCTTGGTACACATTCAGGTTCTCTGCAAATAAGCAAACATCGGGAATGGGTGGCCTTCGTGCCGTGCCTAATGGAGATGGCACTAAGCAACGAGCTACATAAAAGTCTCGCACTCATTACATAACATATATTGCATTACCATGCCTGCAATCAAATATTTGTTAAGACACACATCTAGAGTATGCCCGTGCCTCGCACGGGTGATAAAGCTAGTATATGGTATATATGTTAACATTATTGTTCGCAATTAATTAAATTCAACCCTCTAACACCCTTCCACGTCCAAAACATCACTCGTCCGAACAATTCATAAGACATTTTAGACTTAATTGCAGAGGATGGTCTCAATTATTTTTTTGCACATAAATGGCCCAAATATAAAAATAGACAGTGTGATGGTCTAACTTCAGGCATAAATATTGTGCAACATCTTGAGTATAAAAGTAAATATTAATTAATAATGCAAATATTAGAACATAAAAAATAATATTTTTTGTACTTAATTATTCTAGTTCAGGAATAATTATTGTGCAACATCTTGAGTATAAAAGTAAATATTAATTAATAATGCAAATATTATAACATAAAAAATAATAGGGGGGTTTTCATAAAAATGGAAATTTAACTTTCAATTTTCAATTGCATATAAGTTGTATTCAGTTGTATATGTTATTGCATATGCAACCTTATATGCAACTTTAAATTGGAAGTTGAATTTCCATTTTTTTGCTGTTGCACAGCCCTTATATGTAACTGTAAAAAATGGAAATTTAACGTACTCCAACCCTCGCTCTATTCTTTCTCTGAATTGTGATACTGATACCTTTTTTTTAGCAACCAGTTACCAGTCGTTCTATTTATCAGAAGAACTCCCTATACCACACGTATATTATGTGAAGACAAAACAATTAAGTCAACAATCGAGGGTGCCATTTCATACTCTTGGGTTGAATGACCAGACCCATTGGTACAACGGCAATTATTTTCCTAATAGGAAGGCCCTAATGTTTACTTGTAAAGATATGCCAATGAACAACGAAGACCACATCTGCATGGATGCTATGCATTTTCAAAGAGATGGAGATGAAAGCACAATGACTTGTCCATAAAGTTTAACGACAAATACTAGTACATGAAAGACATCTTCCATAGATTCTGTTGGAATTACCTACCAAATATAATTGACATTGAAGAGCACACTGAGCCCGACAAGGAGGAATGAGAGGACCATGAATAAAAGTAGGAACTACAGTTGCAAGATCCAGTTCATGCTTTTTTGCGAACTTTAATGCTGCTCTTTCATTTAATGGCTTAGCAATGTAGTACGGTTCTCCAAATATCGTAAACTTTTATAACATATTCTACATCTGTCCATGTTGTCTCATCAAGTGGATCTAATTTTTTCCGCGAAACACCACAGCAGCTGAGCTTGTAGTATATAACTGTTTTCCAATCAATGCATGCCTGTAAAATGCTTATTGCATTTGTTGATGTTGTGTTTGTTTCTTTATCTAATTTCCATCAAATTCTATGTTATGGGCGGCATGAAACACTCCAATGCATCCTTGAATTGATTCTTTAAAACCTTTTGCTATGTCAAATCAGCATGAAACTACAACTTAAATTTTACTAATAAGTAGGATGATGGTGGGTTCTGATTTGCATAATTGTCATCTTTCTGGCCACATTTTCCTTGGTTCTTGCTAAGAAGTCAATTACTTAACAATCTTTACGATAGCTAAGCATTGGAAACAAAAAGACTGAGAGTTTCTATATAAATTGTTTGTTCCGCTGAAAGGTTAAATCCTACTTTTTCCCCCAAGCCCACAGAGGTGGTGGGCGTACACACATCTAAGCACGGAAACAATATGTTGCAAAAACATCAATGTTATATGCCAGAATATTATATGCTTTTAAAAAACCACATCAACGTTTTTTTGAAAAGGGCAAAAAAAGATGCTTGAGGAGGCTGAGGTTCTCCAGTGCAAAAGATGATAACACTTTGCTCGGGATATAGAGCTAGTTTTACATTACAATGCAATAATCAAGAATTTGTTTTTACCAACAACCCCTGTTTTAAAGCTAAAAAAAAAGTAAGAAGGACGATCTTTCTGATCAACATACATTACAGATAATCATGCTAATTGCTAAACCAAACATATTCAGCACGGATATAGGGACCAGAAAGGTAAAATACACACACATCGAACATAAAGATAAGAATATGTAGGTACCGTTGAACATAAATTTTAGAGACGACCCTTCTGTCCGCAGCACTCGAACATTGATTTTACAGAAGACCCTTCTGTTTGAAGCATTCAATTGCATTATCATACATTTGCTCAAGTCCATATTTATATTCAAATCCAGTGTCTAAGAGCTTCTTTGACGAAATAAGATTTTTTTTGGATTCTTTAATCTTTAATAAACTGCAGAAACATAACTCTGGAAATCACTTAAATCTTCAATACCAAAAACTGATAAAGAGTACAAACAAAAACAAGACTATACCTGGTTGAAGATACAGTGTATTCAGGATACCTTTCTGTAAGAAATATCGGGAGCTCATGAACTGTTATATCAACGGCTGAGCAAATGTACCTTCCTCTAGCATCCGGGTATTCAAAAAGGAAGATATGTGCAGTTGCCACATCATCCACATGCACCATGGATATACAAGCAGGAAATTCACGTAGAATGTCATCACCTGCTCCAATTTAGAACATGACACAAAATTCATGCATTTTTAGCATATGCCTACAGAGGTTTAGCGAAATTGTTTTCACCGGAATGGTCTGGTACATGAAGCACAAAAACCGATTTTATAATATAGTCTGAAAGGGAACATTATCTCGTAGCACTTGTAGCCAGATATATGCTTCTTACCAGCAATAATGACATCATTATCAATTATTAGGTCAACTGTCACTTCCACAAATAAATTTAGAGTAGTGCCAGAGTCACCAAATTTGGTACAAAATATTGTTCCCAAATGACATGGCAAGGCTTATGTGGCAATATGAAATTTTTTGATTGGTGTTGTTGATGTGAATACAGGGGGCTCATTCATTATTACAACAAATCAGCTTCTGCCACATGGATTTGGGAAAAAAAATTGGGAACCAATTTGGTACCCCTATCAATATTCATAAATTTATATTCGCTAGTAACCCGTTTTATGTGTTTATCCGAAGTTAAAAGAACTGTCACAAAAAGTACCACTTCAAAGTCATGCTCTATAGTTATCTTTAATCGGATATTTGTCTTGATGCAAACATCCTCTCCAATTACATGCAAATAATAGCTTCATCTCCCACACATACATTGTGCAAAGACAGAACAAGTCAACAGTTGACTATCATTTCATGCTTGGGTTGAGTGACCAAACCCATCAATGTAAAAGGAATATAAAAGTGCAATGGCGCTAATTGTCTATAATCTATATAGTTTTACAAGGACACTGAAAATTGCATTAGAGACATTTTGTAGAGTTTCTTCCAATATTCAAATTCTTGTTCAAATGAAATCCCGTCAGTTTTTATTAATTCAGAGAGAAATAATTTGTTGTAAATGTGAAGTACATACCAAGTATCACTGACAGTGAAACGTGTTAGAAAATGTGGGTTTTAGACCCACATTGTCGAGTCATTTTGAGCTCCGATTTGAGTGTGCCTTGTGTGCGTGTTTGCAACAAGTCATGCTTGGAGAGTGTTCTCCTCCACGAGAGCTTTCCAATGCATATTTAAACACTCAAAACGACTAAGGGATGGATGAGTTATGATTACTCAAAGTTGGTCCCTTAAGAGTGGAAATTTTGTTGTTAAACTTGAAGTCCCACATAGCAAAGGAAAAGGAGTTTCCTTTGCTTTATATAGTACAACACAAGAGGAGTGTTCACTTGTGTTGGTTAAGTGTTGCACCATCTCATACGCGGGCGCGCAGGGGGGGTGCGAATTGTGGGATTTCGAGGGGAAATTCGAGGCTTCGCAAGCCTTCGGGCTTTCCGCGTGTGCGACCTGCGGACACGAATGTAACAGAAAATTGGGCCGAATAATCCCGGACTAGTTTTGCTAATTATTATTTCCACTGGGTTTGGGCTTAAAGATTTGACTAAATTAATTCGAATTTGGAATTAATTGTGGTAAAATCAATTCCGTTTTTATAACGAATTTTTAATTGGGGTAACTGAGTAGCGCACAAGTTTTATCATTATCTTTTCGTTACAGTCTTATCTTAATTAACGCGTTTAATTAAGTTAGGCAGTTGTGTAGCGAACAAGTCTTAATTAACGCGTTTAATTAAGACAGTCATGCACTGGACTCGGGTTTTTACGTTCTTGTCTCCTCTTTTATTCGTTTTATTATTCTGTTATTCACACACACACGATCTACTCTTTTGTACTACTTTCACAGATTGGCTAACAATCTTAAAGCGTATTTTTATTATATCTGTGATCTATACTTACGTATTTAATTGTTTGTTTGAGTGACAGAATCAATGGAGAATCAAACTATGAACAACACGAACAAGGTGGTTGATCCCAACGCACAGATTGTAACATCTGATGGGGATCACCAGCCGCCGTTAAACCCTATTGCACAGATTATAACATCTGATGGGGGTGCAACTCCGGTTGGACATGTGCCTTCGGGACATGTGCCTGTGGGATATACTGTCATTGGACAGTTTAGTGTTCCGGTTGGATCGACGGTAGTACCACAATCTGGAGTGGCTACCACACATGTTGCACCTGTTGTGCCTACGGTTCCTACAGTGCCCGCTGCACATGCTGAGAAACCTGAGAAGTTCAATGGTACGAACTTCAAACGCTGGCAGCAAAAGATGCTGTTCTATCTGACCACGTTGAATATGGATCGTTACCTCAGGGAGGATCCACCGTTGCTCACTGCTGAGAGTAACACGCAAGCAGTTTATGCTGTTGATGCTTGGAAGCACGCCGATTATATTTGTCGGAATTACGTGCTAAATGGTTTGGCTGACTCGTTATATAACGTGTACAGTACAAAGCCAACATCTAAGGTCTTATGGGAGTCACTTGACCATAAGTACAAAACCGAGGATGCTGGGGCTAAGAAGTGGATTGTTGGCCGCTTTCTTGATTATAAGATGGCGGATTCTAAGACTGTGGTCAGTCAGGTGCAAGAACTGCAAGTGATCATCCATGATATTCATGCTGAAGGGATGATCATAAGTGAGTCTTTCCAAGTTGCTGCTGTGATTGAGAAGCTGCCACCTGGATGGAAAGATTTCAAGAACTACCTTAAGCATAAGCGAAAGGAGATGACTATGGAGGATCTGATCGTTAGACTTCGTATTGAAGAAGACAACAGGGGATCCGAGAAGAAGATGAATGTTGCCACTGAAAAATCAAACATGGTGGAACATAAGCCCAAGAAGAACAATTCTGGTAAAGGGGCAAAGTTGGCACCTAAGGGAGGAATTTCGAAGACGAAGTTTCAAGGGAAGTGCTTTAACTGCGACAAAGTGGGTCATAGGTCTTCTGAGTGTAGGAAGCCTAAGAAGCCTAACAAGAAGAAAGAAGCAAACATGGTCGATGATATCTCTAAGGAGATGGGTGACATAGACCTCTGTGCTACGGTCTCTGAGGTGAACCTGGTTGGCTCTAATCCGAGGGAATGGTGGATTGATACGGGAGCTACAAGGCATGTTTGTTCGGACAAGGCGGTTTTCTCTAGCCTCAAAGCTTCTGATGCTGGTGAGAAGCTTTACATGGGGAATTCAGCAACTTCTACCATTGAAGGGGAAGGCACGGTGATTCTGAAGATGACTTCTGGGAAACTTATGACTTTGAAGAATGTACTTTATGTGCCTGATATTCGCAAGAACCTTGTGTCTGGTTCCTTGTTGAATAAGCATGGATTTCGTATTGTAATAGAGTCAGATAAAGTTATTTTGTCTAAGAATGGTATGTTTGTAGGCAAGGGTTATGTAACCGATGGGCTTTTTAAGCTCAATGTGATGTCCGTTAAGGACAATAATGAAATAAAGAATTCTTCTGCTTACTTGCTTGAGTCTCCTAATTTATGGCATGCTAGATTAGGACATGTTAATTTTGACACTTTACGACGTTTAAGTGCAAAAGATTACATACCAAAATTGAATATTGATTCAAAACATAAGTGTGAAACTTGTGTTGAGGTAAAATTAACAAGAGCATCGTTTAAACATGTGCAAAGAAACACCAAGGTGCTAGACCTAATACATAGCGACATATGTGATTTAAAATTTGCTCCAACTAGAGGAGGAAACAAGTATTTTATTACATTCATAGATGATTGTACAAAATACTGTAATGTATATTTGCTTAAAAGCAAAGACGAAGCTATTGATAAATTTAAAATCTATAAGGAAGAAGTTGAGACACAACAAAATGAGAAAATCAAAACGATACGAAGTGATCGTGGAGGTGAATATGTTGAACCTTTTGGGGAATTCTGTTCACAACATGGTATAATCCATGAGGTCACTGCACCATATTCCCCTCAGTCTAATGGAGTGGCTGAGAGGAAGAATCGCACTCTCAAGGAGATGATGAATGCGATGTTGTTAAGCTCTGGACTTCCGCAGTCGATGTGGGGGGAAGCCATCTTAAGTGCAACTCATATTTTAAATATGATGATTCGCAAGAATAAGGATGAAAGTCCTTATGAGATGTGGAAGGAAAAGAAACCAAGTTACCAAAATCTGAAAGTGTGGGGGTGCCTTGCAAAGGTACTGATCCCTGCACCTAAGAAGGTGAAGATTGGTCCAAAGACTGTGGATTGTATCTTCATCGGATATCCACCACATAGTACTGCATATCGGTTTCTTGTATATGAATCGAAGATTCCTGAGATTCAAAAGAATACAATTATGGAGTCAAGGAATGCGTCATTCTTTGAGAATGTATTTCCTTGTAATCCTGGAGTCGAACACCCTACGACGTCTAAACGACCTCATGAGTCTATAGCAGACAACAATGAGAATGATGAAAGTGAAGATGAAAATGTGGGGGTAGTGAGAAGGAGCAAAAGACAAAGGAAGGAGAAATCCTATGGGTCAGAGTTTCTGACTTATTTGCTCGAAGAAGGTGATTCGAAAACCTATAGGGAAGCGGTAACATCACCTGATGGACCTATGTGGAAAGAGGCCATCAAAAGTGAAGTAGATTCTATTTTACAGAATCATACTTGGGAGTTAGTGGACTTACCAGCCGGTAGTAAAACACTGGGTAGCAAGTGGGTTTTCAAAAAGAAGTTGAAACCTGATGGGACCATCGATAAGTACAAGGCCAGACTTGTAATCAAAGGATACAAGCAGCAACATGGTCTTGATTACTTTGATACATATTCTCCAGTATCGAGAATAACATCTATAAGGATGATGTTTGCTGTCGCTGCAATGCGAAAGTTGACTGTACATCAAATGGATGTGAAGACAGCTTTTCTAAATGGGGATATAGATGAGGAAATCTATATGGAACAACCTGAAGGGTTTGTTGTCCCTGGACAAGAAAGAAAAGTCTGTAGATTGGTGAAATCACTGTATGGCTTGAAGCAAGCGCCTATGAAATGGCATGAGAAATTTGATGAGGTTGTGTTAGCCAGTGGTTTCAAGATCAATGAATGTGATAGTTGCGCCTACTACAAGGATAACGAAAACGGATATGTTATGATGACTTTGTACGTAGATGATCTACTTATTGCCGGTAGCAATGATAAGGTGATCAAATCTACTAAGGACATGTTAAAGGCAAGATTTGACATAAAAGACATGGGTCTAGCAAATGTAATTCTGGGAATTCAAATTTCTAGAACCTCGGAGGGTCTTGCCTTAAGTCAACCACATTATGTTGACAAGATTCTTGAGAAATTTCTCAAGGATGATGTTGAGACAGCGAGAACACCTGTGGATTTGACTTTACATCTATCCAAGAATAAAGGTGTAGGAGTCTCGCAGTTGGAATACTCACGGATAATTGGAAGTCTGATGTACCTTATGAGTTGTACAAGACCAGACATTGCATACTCAATTAGCAAGTTGAGTAGATTTACGAGTAATCCGGGAGCTGATCACTGGAAAGCGATCATACGAGTACTAAAGTACTTGAGGGGAACTCGAGATTATGGTTTGCATTATGGTAGTTATCCAACAGTACTAGAAGGATATACTGACGCAAACTGGATATCTAGCAAGAAGGCACTAAAGTCTACGAGTGGTTATGTGTTTACACTAGCTGGAGCAGCAGTGTCATGGAAATCCTCTAAACAAACGGTTATAACTCAGTCCACAATGGAAGCTGAGTTTTTGGCATTAGATAAATGCGCACAAGAGGCAGAATATTTACGCCAATTTTTGGAGGATGTTCCGAGATGGCAAAAGCCTGTGACTGCAATAGGACTGCACTGTGATAGTCAGTCTGCTATTGGCAGAGCACAGAGCACAATGTATAATGGAAAGTCCCGTCATATACGACGACGACATAGTTCCATTAGACAGTTAATGTCAACCGAAATTATCACTATTGACTTTATACCGTCAAAGGATAATATTGCGGATCCGCTAACCAAAGGGTTATCAAGAGAACTGGTTGACAAATCATCGAGAGGAATGGGCCTTAAGCCTATTGCTTAACGGCGTCATGGTGGACACCCAACCATTGCTGACTGGAGGTCCCAAGAACTTGGTTCAATGGGCCAACTAAATCATGATGACCAAATCACTGTGGGGGTAACCCCTGGCCTGTTCCTATGATGAGAAACAGTGAGACCCGTAAGGTACGAGGGTAAGCTTTCGAGCTTTTAATGATCTTTCGGTGAATACATGGAGTTCAAGGTTAGAACGCATGGAATTCAGTTGAGTAAACGCGGGTTACTCTATAAGTATAAAGATCACCTATGTGGGAGAGAAGTGGGGCCGCTTCAGAGGAGAGTTGCGAGGCACAACTCTTTAGAAACTCCTGCAGAACCAGGACGATGTTCCATGGCCAAAATGGACATAATCATGAGAGCTGAACGAGTCAGAAAGGATATAGTGATAAGTATATCATCGCTTACACAAACGGTCGAACAGTTCAAAGAGCAAACCTCCACTGTCTACCAGTAAGGTCGGTATGCTTACTCAAGCGAAGGTTCAAGGAGCAAACCTCTACCTATCGTATGCTATATCTGATCGAAGAATTATCACCACATCAAATTCCGTGTCTGTCTGTCTGGTGTGTGCTACTACGATATCAATCTCATCCATGTGGGGGATTGTTAGAAAATGTGGGTTTTAGACCCACATTGTCGAGTCATTTTGAGCTCCGATTTGAGTGTGCCTTGTGTGCGTGTTTGCAACAAGTCATGCTTGGAGAGTGTTCTCCTCCGCGAGAGCTTTCCAATGCATATTTAAACACTCAAAACGACTAAGGGATGGATGAGTTATGATTACTCAAAGTTGGTCCCTTAAGAGTGGAAATTTTGTTGTTAAACTTGAAGTCCCACATAGCAAAGGAAAAGGAGTTTCCTTTGCTTTATATAGTACAACACAAGAGGAGTGTTCACTTGTGTTGGTTAAGTGTTGCACCATCTCATACGCGGGCGCGCAGGGGGGGTGCGAATTGTGGGATTTCGAGGGGAAATTCGAGGCTTCGCAAGCCTTCGGGCTTTCCGCGTGTGCGACCTGCGGACACGAATGTAACAGAAAATTGGGCCGAATAATCCCGGACTAGTTTTGCTAATTATTATTTCCACTGGGTTTGGGCTTAAAGATTTGACTAAATTAATTCGAATTTGGAATTAATTGTGGTAAAATCAATTCCGTTTTTATAACGAATTTTTTGCCACCGCCTTACCTTAATTAATTAACGCGGTTAATTAATAAAGGAAAATTACCACCGACTTTTTAATTGGGGTAACTGAGTAGCGCACAAGTTTTATCATTATCTTTTCGTTACAGTCTTATCTTAATTAACGCGTTTAATTAAGTTAGGCAGTTGTGTAGCGAACAAGTCTTGTCTATCCTATAAATACCCCCCTTAGGGTCTAGGATTATTCATTCGAAAAACACATCCTCTACACAGCCTCTTCTTCCTTCGGTGATATTCTTGCTCGTTCCAAGCTCGCTGAGAGTGACGCTATTGTAGCCTCACTGCAATCCGTTTTATCCTGGGAGGCGTTTCGCTTGCACATACGGTGAGGGCAAATACGCTTTAAGGAGACAGTCACGCACTGGACTCGGGTTTTTACGTTCTTGTCTCCTCTTTTATTCGTTTTATTATTCTGTTATTCACACACACACGATCTACTCTTTTGTACTACTTTCACAGATTGGCTAACAAAACGTGCACTGAGTTGGGACAACGAGGAGTAATAAAAGGACCGTGAGTAAAAGTTGGAAGTACAGTGACAAGATCCAGCCCATGCGTTTCTGCAAACTCTAAGGCGGCTCTTTCAGTTAATGTCTTAGAAATGTAATATGGTCCACCATATTTCTTTAAAGATCTAACAAAATCAACATCGGTCCATGAAGTTTCATCCAGTACACTTGAAGGGTTTTCACTGAACTTGACAGCAGATTCACTTGATGTGTACACAACTCTTTTCACTGTTTTTGAATCAAGGCATGCCCTTAAAATGCTTATGGTCGCATTAATTGATCTTTTGGTGACTGTTTCTTCATCTTCTTTCCCCTCAAAATCGATAGTATGTGCAACATGAGACACCCCAACACATCCTAGAATTGAGTCATTGAAACTTTCTGGTTTATCAAGATCTGCATTGAATATTTGAAGCCTTTCCGATGCCCCGGGTAGGTTTGTGAGGTAACTGACATCCTTCTTTTGGTCTAAAAGTGATCAAAACAAATTTTAGGCTATGTTAAAAACTTGATTGTTTGGAAAAATCAGAGAATGAAAAGGACAAAAATACAAGATTATTACTCAAGCAAATCTGAAAGCCCTAAGCAACAAGACTAAAGATCAAGTCTCGACAGCTCAATTCGAACCCAAAACGGGAAAGTACGTGGACAAACCAGATAGAAATGAAATAACAACTTCATCAAAGAAAATAACCAAAATCATTTTCATAACACTCCATATTATCATAATACTCCATATTATCATTTCATAACTTTCGAAGTCGATTAAGTGTGTACCACAAAAATCTCTAAATGATCAACTCAAATACCTAAAGATTCTCAAATGCTTCCAATAGTATCTATACTATACTTATACTGTCACACTTTTACTGTACAAAACTGGTAATAATAAAGCTTATACTTGAAGAATCACTAAAAGAACTGTACAGATACAAAACAACCCAACAACTTACTAGGGTTAGATCTAATAGTGGTGTTAACAGCATAGCCATGTTGAAGAAGTCTCATGATCAGCCAAGAAGCTACATACCCTGTTCCACCAGTTACACAAACAACTCCTTTCTCCATGCCCTTTTCCATTTTAATTACAAAGAAAAAATCCTAAAAGTTTGTTTTTAAAATCTGAACATGAAAAAATAGCAAGATGGTTTTTGTTCGGAGTGCTTCTTCACAAAATGGAAGGGTCACATTTTGATGAATTCATAATAATTAATGGATTTTACAATATTGTGTTGACTTTAATTTTACATAATTGCTAAATGCAATGATAAATTACTTTATGCAGTAATCTACAATTACTATAATAACCCTTCTTGATTTCCTGTGAACCATATCAATGCGTGTAATTACTTTCTATTTTTTCAGTTTTTCAGGTGCATAAATCATAGCTGTGTAGTTAAGATTTAAGAATACTTTTTTACTTCTTTTTTGTTTGCTTAATTTCTTAAATATAATATCTTTAAATTGTTAATATTCTTATTTTTGGAAGAACCCTTTCTATTTCTGAATACGCGTTAAAAAAATAAAATTGAATAACATGTTTGTATTATGTCAAACTTTTAAAATTTGTTTTAAGATCTCAAATTAAAATATTCTTACTGAAAATAAATTTTTACAAAAATTAAAAGGTTATTTATAAATCAATTTAAAAAAATAGACGATAACTGAGTTTTGAAAGATCTGTAAAAATATAAATAAAAAAAATATTTTAATTTGAACACATCTTTAGAACCTATTAACTTTAAATTTTATTTTAAAAAATATATTAATCTTAAAATTTTATTTTAATTAAGAAAAGTAACAATTCTTTTGCTAGCTCTTTTATTCTAAAGGGTAAATTATTTCTTTATATCCTTATATATAATCTTCACTTATATATAATTTTATTTTATTTTTTTACGCTTATATATAAGCGTAAAAAGGATCTTATCCATAATTTTGGTCCATGTACTGTTAAAATAATCTTCACCATCGATTCTAATATTTTTAAAAATAGACGATCAAAATTAAATCATATTAAAAAGAAAATTATAATCTAAAAGGGATATAATTTAAAAAGGTTGTATTAAAATTGAATATTTAAAAAAATTTATAATCTAAAAATGATATAATTAAAAAAAAGTTGTATAATAATTGAATTTTATTTTTATTCATTATTATTTTAAAAAGTTATTATTTAATATTTGGGCTCAATCTCAAGATTTACAAATCAGATTTGAATGATTTTATAGTCCACACGAAACCCATAAAATAATTTTTAATTTAATGATAATTTAACAATTATCCAAATGGAAACACTCAAAATCTCAATAGAAAGTATAATTATGAATGTTTAGTTGTATTATGAATTTATAATTCAGTATAGAAGACCTACATTAATAATCCTATTCAAATAATGATAAGATTATTTTGATAATCAAAACAAAATATCAGTAGATCCAAAATCGATTAGAATTTTTGACATAAAAAAATGAATTTCTCCTTTCTTTTGTATCTTATTGGTTTTAATTAGAAAATAATTATTATACCATCAATAAATTAAAGATAATTTTGGTAATTTCATGTGGGCTGTAAATCGTCCAAATCAAATTTTAAAATTCAAGATAAAACATATAGTAGGTTGAACGTGTAAAATCTTATATATATATACCATTTTTTTGCCAACAATTTGATATATAAACTAATAACAAATAAATCTTAAAAAAGATAAAATTATAGATATTAGAAAAGAAGTCATGTGTTACACGTGTTATAAGCTAGTATTATATAATAAGAGTAAAATGGATAATAAGGGAGCCCATATGTTAAGGGATCGATTCTCATTCATGACATATTAAATTAAAAAAATTATTGTATAAATTTACATGTACTGTACATGTATAAGTTTGTAATAATAACAATGAGTTAGAATTGTCAAAAAGAAAAAACAATGAGTTAGACAAATAATTTAGAAGTATTATCAAAAGTCAAGTTTCGAAACTCATCATAACATTTTTAAATTTAAGCAAGATATAAATGTATCAATTCGAATTTGGATCGAATTCGAACGAGTAATTATTAGTTCGAGTCGAATCTGATCATATTAATGTTCGCATATATTTCTTTCATTTTCATCCCTAATTTTAATTTATTAATATAATTAAATTTCAAGAGTGAATGGGTATATTTACAAATTGTTATATTTAAGTTAAGAGAATAAAACAGGCACGTAGTAATAATATTCCAAAAACTAATGTCTAGGCAGTACATGATAATTAGCGAATAAATTATACCCTGTGCATACTATTCAGAATTAACTTACATTTAATAGCATTCAATGTCTATAGTAATTTCAAATTACTATAGGAAATAATTTGTTACTGCATTTAGCAATACTCTTTTTTATGTGAATTTTTGTAGAGTATATAAAATCTTACACATATTTTGAGACAATTTTAATAAATCCATCAAAATCTCATAGATTTTGGCTAGATTTTAAAATATAAAAAATACACTAGCAAATCTTTCAAAATCCACCATTTTATTAAATTCAAAAAAAATCATGGATTGTTGAATACCACAAGACTTTAATAGATATTTTTAAATTCAGATTGAATATCATCAGATTTTAAAACACATTTTAAAACCAAAATTAAATACCATCAGATTTTAAAAGATATTTTAAAGTTCAAATTGAATACCATCAAATTTTAAAAGATTTTTTAAAATCCCAATTAAATATCTATGAATTTTTAAAATCTAAAAATTTTCTTTAAAATCCCAATTGAATGCACCCTAAATTTGGCTCTTAAGTTGTAATCAAATTAGGTGAAATCTTTAGGACATAAAAGATGCAATTTTGAAACAGACGCGAAGATGATGGCGAAAGCCTGTAAAGGAACTACAGAAAGATCATTTTTTTCACACCATTGTGATGGATTGTATCGAGTACTTTAAGGGATAGTTTGGTTCAGAATGCGGTATAGATTTGTAATCAGGAATCGGGTTATGTTGGTATGAGGTTGAAGTATCATTTTTGATATCATGTGTTTGAGTCAGTATTGGAATGAATCTGTTTAATTTAAAATATAATTGATAACTCATTTTTTGTTAATATTTTTGTGTGTAAGTATACATTATATATCGAATTTAGGATATTATACAATTCAAAAAAATATTTATTATTAAAAAATATGTTATTGGTAAATTATAATCTGACCGACTAAATAGTAATTTAATAATTTTTTTAAAATAAAATAATACTAATTAGTATTAAATACAAATAACTAAAAGATATTTAATGAACAATATCATATTTAACATATTTGTATTGAGATTGTATTTAATTTTATAAAGAAATTTGATATAATAAAATTTATTTTGATACCCATATCCCTTTCTCAAACTCACCTTCCTCCTAAGGTATCAAATCTCATTCCTGGTGGGTTTTAGGTATAGGTTTCAGATTAAAAAAAGTTATCAACCAATGAAATGAACAAATCTCATACCTGATACCAGAATTAGCCGAACCAAACGATCCCTAAGCACTTTGATGATGTGCTAGTTGATTTTGATTTTGTTCATCGATCTGCGAATGAAGTAGCTCATACATTATCTAGGGCTACCCGTTTTATGTCAAACATACAGTAATGGATAAGGAATGCTCCTGAACTTATTTCTGATGCTATTGTGGGGGTGTTTGGGGAGTTTATTTTCCAGAAAAGTTTAATTATTTTAAGAAATAAGCTAAGATTTCTAGATTTTTTTTGAAAACAAATAATTTTTTTTTTGCAACTTATGAAATCTCAAACATACATTAAATACTTGTATAAAAAAATTATCAAAATATGAAATTTTTACCCAAAAATAAGTCCATAAAAACTTATTTTAAATTTTGCCAAACAGGGCCTGTTGAATTAATAAAAGCAGGTACGTTTTCATTCAAAAAAATTCATATGTCCTTGCACTTATCAGTCAACTTTCAGACCACATTTTGGGTGGTTTGGTTGAGAATTCAATTAATTTAGCAATCTCAGCCTACTCTTTGCCTTTATTTATGGATGCCAAATGATAACAAAGCATTAGAAACTAATAAAAAAGAAGGATTATACTTGTGTGAATTTGGAGTTACTATTAACGGAGGAATTTGGTGATAACAAATTCGGAGGTTGTTGGAATAACGAAACTATGAAAATAGGGGGATTTGGAATTTTGGATGTTTGGGGCTGGACTTGAGAGGTGTCTCGACTTGTTAGATGTGTCAGATCCTTTTCCAAGATGTCTGCGTACCTTATATTTATAAGGATCAAGCCAACGCAGATCTGTTCAGGATTGGTTTTTAATCCCTATAATTGTTGAGGGATATATTTGGAATTTGTAGATTTTATCAATTTAAATTATATTCGCGTTGTGATATCTTCCTGATTTGAAGGATATCGTTTGGAGATATTTTCTATCGTTAATTGGAGATAATTCCTCGTTTCAAAGAGATGAAATAATTAACTTGGGGATTAAGTTAATTATTATTTGATTTATATTGGGAAATTTTAGGAGATAATTGAGACAACCGAAAAAATGGCATAACAACTACCCCCAGTTCTTCAGTGCAACTTGATGGACTGGAGAACTAAGCATGCTTCGTTCTTCCAAATTTCCTGAGTTACCGAAACAGCTAGGAGAGGAAGATTAGTAAAAAAATATGGAGCACCTAGATGCCCGTAATTTGCATGTAGATGTAAACGAGACAATATACGAGATGTTAAAAAGAATAAGATTTGTAGGTGTGAGAAAATGTAACCTGTAGGGTCATCCAAGCATTTTTCGGAAAGTTGTACAAAGCATTCCGAGCAATATCCTGAAAAATAAACATGGCAAAAGTACCCTCCTTCAAGGAGGTCATATCCCTCAGAATTTCCTTGAATGCCTTCCCGAGAGTACCCTCCTCCAAGGAGGTCATACTCCCTAGAAATTATTTCTCGGAATACCCTCCTCCCGGGAGGTCGTATTCCCCTTTCAAGAAACACCCTCCTCACGGGAGGTCATATTCCTAGAGACTACCTTGATGGTTCGGAACACCCTCCTTATGAGAGGTCGTATTCCCCTTTCCAGAAACACCCTCCTCATGGGAGGTCATATTCCTAGAGATATTACCTTCATGAGGCGCCGGAAGTACGGACATTCCCCTCCGGAAGTACGGTTTTTCAAGGATTTTGATAATTCGGAATATCCTCCTAATGGGAGGTCGTATTTCCCATTCTAGACTGCGGTAGACTCTACCTCTAAAGTTTAGAAATGAGCAACCTCCTCACGGGAGGTCTTATTCCTGGAGATATTACCTTGATGAGGCGCCGAAAGTACGGACATCCCCCCGGAAGTATGGTTTTTCAAAGATTTTGATAAAAATCTGTTAAAGGAGATCATCTTCCAAAATATTACCCTCATCAAAAGAGGATCTTTCAAAATATTACCCCTACAAAGGAGGTCCTTCCAAAATATTATCCCCTACAAAGGAGTGCTGTCCAAAAGAATAAACTCTTCGAATAAGAACCTTCCAAAATTTTTACCCCACAAAGGAGGATTTTCCAAAATATTACTCTCACAAAGAAGGGCCTTCCAAAATATTACCCACACAAAGGAGGGTCTTCCAAAATATTACCATTATCAAAAGAGTGTCTTCTAAAATATTACCCCCACACAGGAGGGTCTTCTAAAAATAATCCAAACAATACCCATCGCAAAGGAGGGCCATCCAAAATAATATCCAAAGGGTCTTCTTGTGTAGTTTTCAACAAAAACTCGATTTTTGCTTCCGTTAAATTCAGAATTTCCCATTCTTCTATTTGTTCTTCATGTACCACGAATATTGCATCTCAAATCTTGAATATCTCCACGATTCAGATTCTGCCCAGATCTGTTTTTAACCTTTTTGACCTTTTAAACGATATTTTCTTGGAAACCACAAAACACTAAAGTTGTAGATAATGAAAATATCTTTCAAACAAGATATGGCTCATCAAAAATGGACTTATAACAAATCGGGAATCAAATAAAACGTCTGCTAATTGACTTCTTTTTGTTGAAAAACGAGATCTGATTGTATTTTGTGATTTCGAGAATAGATCAAGATATAATCTAAGGAAACTCAAAGAACAAAAATTATAGGCAATTTAAAAAGCTTTTCGAATCAATTAAAATCATCAAAATCCGACATGTATTGAATTTACTACGAATTTTATTAGATAGTTGATTTGTATGGACAAAATCATAAGAAAACTTATCTTAATTTAGAATAGAGCCACCGTCTTCATCATTTAGCTCCTCCATTAAAGCAGCTCCAGATCCATAATAACCCCCCATGCGTATGAATTGATTTTCCTCCACAATAAAAAAATACCCCTCCTTCTAGCGCCAATTGTTAATGGAGGAATTTGGTGATAAAAAATTCGGAGGTTGCTGGAATAACGAAACTATGAAAATAGGGGGATTTGGGATTTTGGATGTCTGGGGTTGGACTTGAGAGATGTCTCGACTTGTTAGATGTGTCGGATCATTTTCCAAGATGTTTGCGTACCCTATATTTATAAGGATCAAGCCAATGCAGTTCTATTCAGGATTGGGTTTTAATTCCTATGATTGTTTAGGGATGTATTGGAAATTAGTAGATTTTATCTATTTAAATTATATTCGCGTTGTGATACCTTCCTGATTTGAAGGATATCGTTTGGAGATATTTTCTATCATTAATTGGAGATAATTCCTCGTTTCAGAGAGAGAAAATAATTAACTTGGGGATTAAGTTAATTATTATTAGATTCATATTGGGAAATTTAGGAGATATTTGAGGCAACCGAAAATATGGCGTAACAGTTACAAATGCATATAACCTTACATGTTATAAATTTATAATAATTTAAAATTATTTGAAAAACTTAAGTTTTAAAAGAAAATTATTGTTGAATCTTATATCTACTAAAATAGAAGTTTTTTCAATCATTGTACTGCAGTTGCAAATTGCAAGAGCTAAAATGAGAAATTATTCCGAATTTAAGTGATAGCCAGCACAAATTTAATATATTGATTAATTATTTTGTTTTTTGATGCAAATGAACCACAAGGGCGGTACAAATTTGGATGGAGAAGGGGAATTGAATATATGATCTATTGTACGTAAAATTAAATAGACAACAAAGAATTTTACACAAAATTCTTATATATATTAAATCGTAATAATAGAATTTAAAATATAAGTTGGTCTACGCACTGAACGATAAAATTTATTATTTAATTAATATAAACATGTTATTCTAACATTATTTAAAAAATGATAATTTAATTAGAAAGTAGTTAATTTTAGTACAAAATTATCTATTAATCAATTTATACCAATTGCATTAATATTAATATTATCGAACAATTATCATAACATTCGCATCTCCCGCTGAAACATTTTAAACCCCTCTTTATTGTTTTTTCTTAATTTTTTTTCATTTGATTTCTCTCATTTTTTACAATCTTTCTACGAAGTTCATAAGTTTTTTACCCATATTTTAAGTTTGATTTTTTTTGAAATTTGGTATATTTAAATGTGTAGTACTGTGGGTTTCTATAATTTTCATTATATTAATTCTTTCAAAAAATTTGCATGGGTCGCGATCAATTTTTCAAATACATATTAAAAATTCATAAACACTTATTTCACATGACTGTTATAAATCATTAAATTGTCTCTCTGGAAAAAAGTTGAATGTTTCAGCAAAATGATAAATGATATCTATCGTGCAAGATCCATTAAATGAATGTAGATATGATGAAGAAAACTTTCATCAAATCTAGTTTCCTATGTGTTTATCAATATCATTTTTACAAATTGTATATTCTTTTATTAGCGAATTCATTTACTATAGAAAAATAAACATTATCAACCAACCAAACATATCCAATATATCTCGTTATTAGAGCAAGATATGACTGTTAGAGTTTATGGTGATTGTCCTCGGCTTGTTTTTAATGTCAACTTAAAATTTTTATATTCATTTTGGGAGTTTGTATGTTAAAGTTTTTATTTTTTTCTATTAGAATATAGTATGTTAAATATTATTTTTCTTTTACCCATCAAATTAATTCGACTTGATGGTACCCAATTTGAAACCCAAAATTTTGGATATACCGAACTCAAATTTTTGGATTATTTAAATTTTAAACCCGAAATAGTTTCTATTTGAATTTTAATTGTACCGATTCGAAATCTGAAACCCGATCCAATATCGAAACCCGATACATAAATAATATAATATCATAATTTGAAATTATTTTATGTAATATTTTAGATATAAGATATACAATTTATTCATTATTATTCAAATATTTTATTAGAAATAGTCAATACTAATTTAGTAATTAGAACTTTTATTTCTCAATCTCAAGTTTTATTGGAATATTTAAGATGTAATTTTCTTTATTTTACATAAATTTTCATTTGTGTTGTATATAAAGAATTATTTTTTTTTACATATTTTAAATTTTACTTAGTATGTCAATTCAATTCGTACAATATGTTATATTTAACTACTTACCTAATTTAATCATTTTAATTTTTAAGTATTTTATAAATATAATAATTGTTGCGTGTAGCAATTTTTTAAAGGGAAAAGAGTATCTAAAGCATAGAGAATTTCTCTATTAGTGCGGCTTAAAGTATGATAAATTAAATATTATTTGAACAATTCAACCGTACGAATGTTAAATTCATGCAAAAATACGTGAACGTACAAATTTTCGTGTAATTTAATTGTTTAGAACTACTCCTTCCGTCCCGTCCATTTGTTATCGTTTCAAAACAGGGTGTCTGACATGCATTTTAAGATCGATTTTAAGGATAGTTTCATAACTTATTTTTGAAATTTTCTTTTTTTTTTTTGTATAAAAATAGGACAATCCTATTTTTATACAAAAAAAAAAATTTTAAAAATAAGTCATGGAACTATCCTTAAAATCCACCTTAAAACGCGTGCCAGAAAGTGACAAAAAAGTGTAAACAAATGGGTGGGATGGAGGGAGTATAAATTTATAACAATAAGATTATGATAAATCTGTGTCGTAGAAAATAATATTATTATAAAAGTGAGGCTCCACTATTTCAAATATAATAAAAATTTGTATACAATGTTATTTAGACATAAACTTTTCATCCGTACGGTTGGATTATCAAAAATAATAATAAAATACAAGATTTAAGGTGCACTAATAGAGAACTTCTCTATTTTGTGCTTTAGAAACTCCAACCCCTTTTTTAAATTTGACTACATTATTACTAATTTTGGATACACGAAATCCTATCTACTTCTAAACCCGACGGATTTATTTTTGGATAATGAGTTTTGGATTTGGATTAGAAAATATTATTAAAATTCGAAAATATTTGGATATGGGTTTGGATTTTATAAAACTCACATTATTTTATATGTGTCCTTGTAATTCAATTATCTAAATAATATATTTGTATTCAAATCAATGGATAAACATGCAATTTTGGAAAATGGCTCTATACATAAAGAGGGGTGCAAAAAATAGATGTGCCAGTAAATAATAATATAATTGTGATTTATTTTAAATTAAAAATTATGATTAATTAGTTAATAAGTATTTATGAAAGTTAATCTGTAATATATAACTATATATTATAGTATGATTGTGGTTGATATTTATGAAAATTAGCTTATAATATATAATAGTATAATTTTGATTGACTTTAAATTAAAAGATCGATAAAAAATTTGTATTTCAAAAAAATTGTTAAATAACCACGATAAGTAAATTAGGAATTTAGTACCCCGTTAGTGAATTTTGTCTACCCATATTGGGTTACGTTCTTTCTATTTGTGATAGTAGGATCTTTTATTCTGACATCCGGGATCTTAGATCTAAATGATTTTATTGTATTGGTTCATTGATTTGGATGATATAGAATCATAGTTATGGTTGATTGTTCGAATACGTTCTGACAAATCAGATATATATTTTCCTCACGATTGCAATAAATTGTTGGATTATCTCAGCAAAACGGCTATATATTTTAGTGATATAAGCGAGGAATTGACCACAATTTAAAATCTTATTAACGATCGTAGTTTGGATGAAGAAAAACCGTGAAATAGTCTATTTTAATATGTGTTTGTCCGATGTAGATTATTTTTGTAGATGTTCTATGACCTTTTATTAATTGATGAAATAATTACCCATAAAAATTTGTGATTTTTAAGAAAATTTAAAATTTTGATTATTTTTGTAAGTGTCCTTTTATTGATTAACTAATTATTTATCAAAAAATACTGAAATATAAGATTTTTTGTGGTGAGTTGACCAATTTGCTATTAAAATATTCACTAACAATATTTTCATTAACTTTGTAATGAATTTTATTTTTTGATTGATAACTTATACACCAAATAATACTAATTGAGAGTATATTTAGTATTTCGAATAATTCAAACAAATTGTCAGGTCAATTTGTTTGTCTCGTTAATTATAGATATGCTAGTAAATAATACTATAATTGTGATTTATTTAAATTAACAATTATGATTAATTAGTTAATAAGTATTTATGAAAATTAATGTGTAATATATAACTATAGATAATAGTATGATTGTAGTTGATATTTATGAAAATTAGCTCGTAATATACAATAGAAAATTTGATTAACTTTAAATTAAAAGATTAATAAGTTAGCAAACATTTTATCACTTTAAAAAATTGGTAATTCATGCATGTACTAAATAAATTATTTTTTTTCATAAAAAAATGTTAAATAACCACGATAAGTAAATTTGGATGAGAATGATTAATTTAATTTTAGTGGTAAATTCTGATTGGCAATATATATATATATATATATATATATATATATATATATATTGCGAAAATCGCTTAATAAATATTTGTATAATCTTGATTGATTTTAATTTAAAATATTTATTTATTATAATTTTTTTAATATATGGATATATTAAATCAAGTAACTACTATATTTAAATTAAAACTATTAACTAACCATATTTAGTATAATAGAATGAGAATGATAAATATGGAAAACTTTTAATATAATATGATTGGTCTAAAATTTAGGAATGATCTCTGAATTGTTTTAAAATGATTGGTTCTAAAATAATTTATAATTTCTGATTGATTAACTAAATCTAACTAAATCTAACTGTATACCTGTATAGATTCAGGTATTATAATAAAAGTATAGGTGAAACAAATTAAAATTTGTATAAAATATTAAATGTAAGATAATATTGAAACAAAATATTAAATGTAAGATTGTATCGAAACAAAATGGATTATATTAATCCAGAACGACGATCAGAAAAGGATAATAAAAGATCAGATCGAGGAGGGGTAAAGCTGCCGGAGGCTGAGAGGCAGGTCGAGATTTGGTGCAAATGGGTTTCTTATCTTTTCTCGGAAGGCTTCTCTTCGCCTCTTTTTTCATCCTTTCTGCTTGGCAAATGTAATATCTCTCTCTCTCTCTCTCTCTCTCTCTCTCTCTCTCTCTCTCTCTCCCTCTCTCGCCCTCTCCCTCTCCCTCTCTCTCTCTCTCCCTCTCTCTCTCTCTCTCTTGTATATCAATTCCTCTTGTTGTTAGATCTAATTCCTTTTTTGGCTAAAGATTAATACATTGATATCTTGTTTAATCATTCTATATGTTCTGTAGTTTAGTGATAAAGACTCATATATTATAATATTTAAGTGTGCGACTAATTTCCATTTATTTTATTGATATGCACTCAACTTATTTTTTTGTCTCTGTAGTTATTCCAGTTCACTGTTTGATTCGTTATTGATTTGGGATTTACGGGTTGTACGTATTTTGTGGAATTCTCACACTTCTTTAGTTACTTGTGTCTAGTTGTATCGTAGGGATGGATGAAGTCTAGTTTTAATGGGGGATTTATAGGGTTTTTTAGTTAATTTACGGGAACACGATAGTTAATGTGGATCATTTTTTACCACTTTTTTGGTCTGAGCTTGATAGCTTTTATTACAGAGTTTTTGATCTTTTATTTCCCGGGCCTTTTATTCAAGTAAACGTTTGTGTCCTGGTTACCTTGATGTAGAGTTTTAAGTTTGTTCTGGTTAGAATCTGCTCTTAACACCTTATTTAGTGTAGTCATGTTCGGACTAATCCGCGCTAGTAATCTCATTAATAGATGATAACTGTCAAACTGATTTTTTTTATAATATATTTAACTAGGATTCTAGGAATCAAGAATACCGGTGCATACTGCAAGGATACATGGATTTGACCAATATACTTTTATGGGGATCCGGGTTTAAGGGGTAATGCTATATATGAAAATGAAATATATATAGATTTGATGTTCATGTTATTTATAAGTGAACGCTTTAACCAGACAAAACGTTTATGCATATCGAGTCAAATGCACACACATCTGTTTATGTATTTCTATTTTAAAAAGTAAAACAAAACTCCTTTGCAGGACCTATAATCTAATGTGCTCTGAAGATGCCTACTGATAATTTTATAATAAGATGAAAAAGGTTTGCGCTCAAGTTTCATTCGGTTACCACTGATTTAGATGGTCCATAGTTACAAGGAACGCGGAACGAACCCCCGTTTTGCGATCCGGTTCGTTCGTTTCGGAACACGGTCCGTTCGGACCCAAATCACTGGGGTACGTGACCCAGATCGTCCATGGTGGCGACCCGACGAGAATAAAGAGGGAAAGAAGAAAAAACTTGTATGGGAAAGAAGAAGAATCTTGTATCTTGATGACGAGAGATGGTGAACGAGACTGTAAAGGTTCAGTTATTTAGGAGGAGATTGGGTTTGAGTAGATTGAGAGAGCAAAGAGAAGGCTTAGGTGTTGAGAAGTGTGAGCGGCTGCTATTATGTGTTTTACTTTAGGGTTTGTATTATTGTCCTGTAAACACAGTGGGCCTGTTTGTTTATTACTAGTTATTGGGCCTAAAAATAACATTTTGTAGTTTGCAGGCTATGTTAATTTATTATACATATTGCATATAACTTAAATTGTTAGCTACGTTTATGATAATTCAGCTAATGAAGAAATAATCGTTAAAAATAGTACTTTTTCATTAAAAGAATAACTTTTCATGTATATTTTTGTTTTAAAAAAATAAATATTGAAGTACATTTTAACAGAAAATATGCATGTATTAATTGAAATTTTTTAAAAAATACCTGTCGTACCTAATCGTCCCACCGTACCGGATTCAGTCTAAGTAATGTTCCACGTATCAGTTTTTGTACCCCGTTTCGAATCGAATCCCGTTCCATGTAACTATGAGATGGTCACATGAAGTTCGTATTACAAGAGTTTAACCAACTATAGGCACCATTGGCATACTTATTTGTTTCCCACCCAAGTGGATTCTTTGAAGGATCATTTTGTTGTACTAATTTTCTTATGACATGATCACTTGTTCAATATTTCACCAGTGCATCTACAATTGTTAAGTTTAATGCATTGGTGATGGCATTGTAATTATGCTACTTATATATTTTTTTATATTCTTATTCCAAAATTAGATCATGACTTATATTTTTTATATTCTTATTCCAACATTAAATCATGCCTTTTTGTATCATATTGTCCTAGACTCCTAGCCCAGGAAAGTAATACTATTTTCCTTGTTAATTTGGGATACATGAATGCAGGTACAATGAATTTGGTGATAATGGTGGTCCTGCAGCAAAGGCATTTGCTCCCATGGTATCTGATCTTCGGAGACTTGCCAAGTCCAGGTTGAATAATGCTCCTGCTATTAGTGTAAGATCCATTGTTTGTTTGTTTTGTTGAGTGTTTAAGTTTCATTTTGCTTTGTGTTCCTTCTTTGAATTTGATGATAACCTTCTTCAGGCCAAAGATATTGTCCTATTCTCTCTGTTATCAAATGGTATCGGAGGTTTACTATTTATATTTGGCAGCCGATTTGGTGCTTATCTTTTGGTAATGTATATTCTTCTATATTTTCCCAAGTACTCGTTCCATTCCTAGTTAAATGTGGTTTAGTGCTAAGCACACTCTGGCTATACTCCAATTAATTAATTATGAAACATCAATATTGGCTTTGTAGAATGTTTTTAAAATATGAGAAAGAATCAAGTTTGTACTTGTTAGTTGGGTATGTTCTGGAAATTTATTAATTAAAGCCACTGCAAACTAGTAGTGATCAGATAATTATGGACATGAATTTTCTAAATAGGATTTCATTGATATGACGAAAGGAGGTGATTTTTCAATTCTATTTACGCATTCTCTCATTAAATGCATCTTTTTGCTTTATCTAATCATTATGTAGATGTGTAACCGGGTGCTCACAATTGCTCCAATATGGCACGGCTACTACTTTAACAAGGACATTACCTTTAAGGCAATACAGACGGACATTGTGCTGGTTTGTGCATCTTACTAAATGTCATATATATGTAATTCTTATAAGCCAGGATATATAACATCTGCATTTACTCTGTTTTCTTTTTTGGCAGAATTTTGCACTTTTTGGTGCATTGATTTATTTCATAGGCATGAAGAACTTAATTTTAAGCAAGCATACCAAAAGGAAGATCGTGAGACCAAAGACAGCTTAATGAAATTTGTACTTGCGTGAATATTGTGCAAGCTTTTGGATTGTTATGTAGATTGCATTGTGAATCTTGTTTGCTCCCAATATAGTTGTCAATCTTTGGTGGTGTAATATACCATTTTCTAGGATAACCTTTTTAAACATCAAATTAGATATATCTGTTTTTTGCCTTTTTAGATATTGTATCACAGACATTCTTTTTTGTCAGATTGTTGCAACTAATTTGATGTTGGGGCTTGGGTCCAAAGCCAAAGAACAAGTATATAACTTATATAAGTGTATGGGTCTCAATCTTATTATATTACAGATAAAAAAAAAAGAAGGAAAAATAACAAGGCAATAAAATATTATTTGGCCGTTTGGAATGTTGATGAGAATGTGAACTGGATAAATGAGACATGAACAATTTGAAGCACCAACACATGGTGATATTGAGATTTCGATTTCCATTTACTGCGTTCATTAACTAAATCAAACTTCCCTTGAGAATGTTGCAAGTTTTTTGTAGAGTGGTGTAAATTGCGAGAAACAAGAAATACTACATGCATAGTGTAGGAAGATGGGAGTACAGAGAATAAGGCATGATGGAGCTTAGAAAAGTAGACGGACGTGTAGGACCTTATTTTTTCAATCCCAGAACACAGCATAGCTCTGTAAACAATGAAGACTACACCATTTAATCTTACTTCCTCTTCCGCATCTCAGCCTGCTGCACCGTGTCGTCCACCATGCTTTCTCCGTCATTGTGGGCTGCTTTTATCAATCCCATTGCACCTCATTTTCCGCCTTCACCTTCATCCCATTCAACAACATGTCCCTCCGTGCAGGAAACCCCTTTAGCTCTAGCTAAACCAACATTTGGTACCTGTATTGGGGTGTGATAGTATGTGTAGCTTTTAATTAGAAATCACATGCTATAAAACTTCTTCGAATTTATGTTGAACAATCTTAGACATTTGCGGAAATATGTTCACCTAGTCTTTGATTGCATATGACAATTGACAATGGACTTGGACTAACGTTCAAATAAATAATTATTCAAATCACATAAACATTTCTTTTTGAATGAACTTTTCGGGAGATTGATTCAATTCAATCCAACTTCTGGGATCAAACATCTAATAAACCATACTTGTCCATACCAATAGTAGAAATTTACATTCTTTTAACTGCTAGCACCCAAGAGGCTAAGACCTCAAAAACTACAAATCAGTTAATCTAAATTTTACAAAATGTTCGTCAACATAGCACCAAAATAGTCGGCTAAAGCCTAAAGGCCATCAGATATAAAGCTCGCTCATACAACTGCCCCGTATCCCGACTCATGAGCTCTTAACTAGGGGTGTGCACGGGTTGGTTCGGCTCGGTTTTTTAATAAAACCGTTACCAAGCCGTGTACGTCGGTTCGATTCGGTTTTTACCTTACAACCGTAACCAAACCGTTCCAACGGTTTTATGAATATGTTATGGTCAGGTTCTCAAAAATAAACAATTTTTCTCATAATTTAGTATATATAATATTATAAAAAAATAATATGGACGGTTCGGTTACAAAGGTAAAACCGAAACCGTTATAAAACCGTTCTTTCGGTTCGGTTCGGTTCGGTTCGGTTACGGTTTTTTTCGGTTTTAATCGGTTTCGGTTTTTTCAATTTAATTTTTCGGCTCGGTTTCGGTTTTTTGGTTTTTTTTGCTCACCCCAATTCTTAACTCTCAAGTTCATGGGGTGAAGGTTAACACAATTCAGTAAGACCGTTTCCAAAATAACCACGGACGGGAAGTGTGTCCAAAATAATCAATCACACACATTTTTTGAATGCGCACCCGGTCAACGCATAGGACAGATGCGTGTTCCTAGCTCTCTTATTTTTTGAAATTTGTTTAAAGTACACACATGCCTAGGATGCGAGTTCAAACGACACGCATGCCTAGGATGCAAGTTCAAACAACACGCATGCGCAAACTCACGCATTTATGCCCATAGCAAATACGTTGATGGTGTCAAGATTTGATTAATTTTCACCCAAACACACAAACTAATTACTACTCTACTAACATAGAACCTCACTACCATCCATCAACGTCATCGTCACCTCGACATCAACATAATAGCACAATCTAATTACTCATTCCGGCCCCCAAAATCCTATACTCAAAATTCCCAAATTACTCAAAGCCCTAATTTCAAATCTAGTGTAATATCATTAGAGCTGTAAGTGAGCCGAACAGTTCGGTTCGCTCGTGTTCGAGTTCGTTAAGCTCGGTTTGATGGCTTAACGAACACGGATACGGACAAGAAAATCTGTCCGATAAGTTCGACAGTACGGTTCGTTAAAAGTCCGTGTCCGTTAAAAGTTCGTCTGAGTTCGTTCGAGTTCGTCCGAATTCGGTGAACTCGCGTTCGTTCGATAAAAAACAATAATATTTACAATATTATATGTATATATAATATATATATAGTATCCATAATATATGTATTTTTTAATTTTATAATTATAAAATTGTCTAAAATAAAATTGTATGGGTTAAAAATATTTAAATAATAGTTGAGCCAATTTTTTTATATTAAATTAAGTTAAAAATAGGTTTAAAAATTTTGAAAATATAAAATGTTAACGAACTGTTCGTGTTCGATTCGTTTTCGGTTCGGTTCAATATGTTCGCGAATAGTTCGGTATTCGTTCGACTGCTTAACGAACACGGACATGGATAAGAAAATCTGTCCGATAAGGTTATCGAACATTGTTCGGTTCGTTAAGATTTTGTTCGTTAAAAGTTCGTCCGAGTTCGATTCGTTTACAGCTCTAAATATCATACATGCAATTGCATGAGTATAATGCAATCACATACATACAAATCATAGTTCTTACTAGTGGTGTACACGGGTTGGCGAAACCGACCAACCCGACCCAAACCGGCCCTATATTCGGCCGACCCAAACCGATTAATTTTAAACCGAGACAAGGTTGGGTTAAAAAATTTCAACCCAATGTTAATGGGTTGGGTATGGGTTTCGATTTTTTTAACCCAACCCAACCCGTTTAGAATTTAGACAACTTAATAAATATATACCAATAAGTCCATTATTCTAGCCCAATATCCAGTTATTCAATCCCGCCCATATATTATTAGGTTTAGGTTACATTTTATGTCTCGGCCTCTCAGTCAGTACTCACAATCATAAGTCATACATACACTCACACTTATTCACTACATTTTACTTCTATTGGATCCTATCTTAATTTGTGTTGTGCAATTAGACAATCTTTTCTATTTATATCATATAGGAAGCAAAATGTTGAAACAACCTTGTCGGATCATGTTGACTCAAGTGAAACCACTAAACCATATATATTTTTGCATCTAACATGAAAGTGGAAGACATACGTTGTCTATTATTCTGCTTTAAATAGCATAAAAACTTTGTATTTTCTTTTGGCATTGCGGGTTGTTTTATCCACTAGAATGTTTGTTATCTGTTACTTTCTGTTGAGACCTAGGAATATGCAACCAGTTGAGTAACTTCTGAACTGTTTTCGAATATTGACAATACGTTTATTGTTTGGATTTGATCCAGTGGAGTAGTAAGTTGAATTTGATTATACTTAATTTGTTTCTTTTTTATGTAGTTTTTTTTTAATTTTATACAACCCATCAAAACCGACCCAAACCAACCCAACCCGACCTTTTAATATATAGGGTTGGGATAAAAATTTATTTTTCATAGGTTGGGTTGAAATTTTTCAAACCGATTGAAAATGGGTTGGGTTGAGATTTTGCTCCAACCCGGCCAACCCGACCCGTATACACCCCTAGTTCTTACCATCCGATTACATGAATGAAGCCAAATTCTCACATACGAAATACAATCTATTTCACAAAACAAGACAAAAACACTACTTGTTTTGTAGAGGTTCTTACCATCCGATTACATGAATGAAGCCAAATTCTCACATACGAAATACAATCTATTTCACAAAACAAGGTAAAAACACTACTTGTTTTGTAGAGGAATTAATGAATGATCCATTTTTACAATTTTATATACAGTCGAAACTATGATAGTGTTGATTTTTTAGAGTGAAGATGAAAAAAGTGTGTGCGTGTGTATGAATATATATTAGAGTGTATATTATGAGAAAGAGAAAGAAATATACCAATTAATGGTAGAAGATAGAAAGGGAGTTAGTCAGTGTATTTGATTGACCCCGTACACGCATTTCATGCGAGTTTTTTTTTTTTTTTAAAAACACTTTTATCGACAATTGTTATTTTGGATAACTAATGAATAAAATTTAGTTATTTTGGACATTTTCTCAAGTTCATGTGTACATCATCATGACTTAACCAACTATTCAAAAATATTAACCTGTTAGAAGGAAGATTTAAATAAATCAAAGATTATTTAACATTACAATCGTATATAAAGCAGGTCGGATAAAGCAGGTCGGATAAAAACCTGATCTTAGTTTTAAGCCCGTTAAATTTATATCCGTTGCAAATAAAAATTTGATCTGATCCCAATTTTGTACAAATATTTTGAAAATTTCAGAAAAGCAAAATCTGGATAAAGTACAAATTCTATCCAAAATTGTGTAATTCAATCTCAATCGGAAGTCTAAAATTCTCAAGAAAATCCAAAACAATAACATTATAATTAGAAAAATAATTTTTTTAAAAATTATTATAACAGACCTTTATATTTTTGAGAAAATCTTGCCATGTTCATAGGGTTCTCCATGGGGCGGGTTCTAGGCGGGGATCGTCATTCTCATGTCCGCCCAACATAAAAAAGAATTGCCCCAGAATCAATTCTCCACGGAGATTTTTTGTTTCCACAAGGCAACACTAAGTCCCTTGCTGCATTATGGCGACTGAGGTGTCTATATTCGAGAGGTTGAGCCAAATCTTTATCTGTTCCAATTTTATCATGAGGTGGACATTAAAAGAGTATTGGAAGGGAGCCCTTGGTCTTTTAACAAGAAGGCCTTGATAATATCTCGTATGCAGGATGGTGATGTCCCAAGGGGCGTTAGCTTAAACAATATTGATTTATGGGTTCAGGTGCACGACCTTCGTGTGGGTTTCATGACAGAAAGAGTGTTAAAGGAGGTAGGCAACTGCATAGGTGTGTTTGTGGAATCATGCTCGAAGAACTTTCATAGTACATGGAAGGAGTACTTGAGAGTCAGAGTCTCTATTGATGTCACACGTCCACTCAAGAGGAGAATGAAGATCAGGAGTTCTGGAGCTGAATGGTTTTGGATAAATTTCAAGTACGAAAATGTACCAACCTTCTGTTTCATCTATGGGATAATGGGTCATTCAGAAAAGTTTTGTAGTCGTTTATTTGAGGTGCCTGAGGCTGAGATTACAAAACCTTATGGGGTGTGGATGAGAGCTCCTTTAAGGCGTCAAACTCAATTAATTGGTTCAAAATGGCTAAGGGAAGAAGGGGTGGAGGGTGACTGGAAAACGGCAAATGATGGTGGCTCGGGGAGGAATACGGTGAGGAACAATCTAGATCCACGAAATCAGGAAGTAGTTACAGATGGAGTAAATCATGGAGACAGTTCAAAGGATAAGGAAGTTGGCGGGCAATCAAGTATTTTGAATGAGAGAGATATGATAGAGCTGGCAAATAAAATTGAAACGGGAAATAAGGGGACTACAGCTATCGAAAACAAGAAGAGAAGAACAAGTAGTGGGCTGGATCAGCAATCTAATTTGGACTTGGACTTGCATCAGATAGTAACGGAAGTGGATGGGATGGATCAGGACTTTATCAATAATCCAACAATGCCAATGGATTCAAAAAACGGGTATATGGCGGGCTCTGAAATAGGGGTCCGCCCACAACAATGAGTCTTATAAGTTGGAATTGCCGCGGGCTTGGGACCCCATGGGCCTTCCAATTCCTGTTGGAGTTAAGTCTCCAGAAACGTCCCAATTTTATTTTCCTTAGTGAAATATTATGTAAAAAAGAAAGAGTAGAGTATGTCAAAAATAGGCTCAGCTTTGAAGGCTCGTTTACTGTGGAGGTTCAAGGTCAAAGTGGAGGACTGGCTTTGCTGTGGAAAAATATGAATGAGGTTAGAATTTTATCGTTTAGCAGGAACCATATTGATGTGATGGTGGAGATTAAAGACTGGGAAAGGTATAGATTAACATGTCTTTACGGAGAACCAAATCGAGCCAAACGACAGGAGACATGGGATCTTATTAGAACTTTGCACGCAGCTGATACATCTCCTTGGTGCATTATAGGAGATATGAACAATATATTAAGTAATGAGGATAAAAAAGGAGGAAGGCCGTACCCTCAGTGGCTTCTTCGAGGTTTCCAGTCAGTGGTGGAGGATTGCGATCTTAATGATATGAAACTGGAAGGCTATAAATATATATGGGAAAGAGGTTATGGTACTGAAGCATGGGTAGAAATTCAACTGGATAGAGCCTTGGTTTCAAACAGTTTTATGCAGGTATTTACGGAGGCTAAGCTGACTAATATTGAGGTGTCAACCTCAGATCATTCTCCAATTTTTCTTGAGCCTAAGATCGTAACAAAGCCTCTCCAGGTCAAGCGCTTTAAATTTGAAAATGCATGGTTGAGAGAACCAATGTGTCTGCAAATTGTCAAAGAAACTTGGAATATGCATCAACACAAGTCGATTCAAGAGAAAATAGCTTTGTGCTCAGAAACGTTATCAAGCTGGGGTAAGGAAATCACAGGAAACTTTAAAGATCGGATCAGACAGAGCAAAAAGATGTTGATATCGATGAAAGGCAGGAGAGATAATCGATCAGTAAAGCTTTATCAAGATGCCTCTAAGCAACTCGAAGAAGTTTATACCCAGCAAGAAATTTTTTGGAAACAACGTTCTAAACAACTTTGGCTCCGTGAAGGAGACCAAAACATCAAATTTTTTCATGCAGCTACGAAGGTGAGGCGCAAAATGAATTACATATCGAATCTGGAGGATAAGAATGGAACAGTAGTGGGTTGGGAAGATGGTCTTCAAGAAGTCATGATAGAATATTTCAGTGAGCTTTTCTCAAGATCGGATACAAGTTGTGAGAGGATCATTAATTGTGTTTCTAGGTGCGTGACAGACGAGCAGAATGCTCTTCTGTTGGAAGATGTAGAGAAAAGTGAAGTCAAAAGTGCTCTGTTTAGTATGCATCCTGACAAGTCCCCTGGGCCAGATGGGATGAGCCCAGGTTTTTACCAAAGATGCTGGCACATTGTAGGTGAGGACGTATTTCAGTTTGTTAAACAATTCTTTGCAACCGGCAGATTTGATGACAAGGTTACGGATACAAATATAGTGTTGATTCCTAAGAAGCAGAATCCCTCGAAGATGACTGACTTGAGGCCCATATCTTTATGCAATGTCCTGTATAAAGTTGCATCTAAAGTAATGGCCAACAGATTTAAACGTATCCTGAATGGTATGATATCTGAGACTCAAAGCGCGTTTATTCCTGGTAGACTCATAACAGATAATATCTTGATTTCTTATGAGATAATGCATTATATGAAAAGAAAATCCACAGGAAAAACAGGTTGGATGGCGCTCAAGCTAGATATGAGTAAGGCTTACGATCGTGTGGAATGGAGTTTTTTGGAGTTAATGATGATTAAAATGGGCTTAAATCAGAGGTTGGTTAATCTTTTTATGGAATGTGTGACATCTGCAAGATACCAAATAACTCATGCTGGTAAAGAATTTGGTACTATTATTCCCTCGAGGGGTATCCGTCAAGGTGACCCCCTTTCTTCATATTTGTTCTTGATCTGTATGGAGGGTTTTACAGCATTGATTAAAGATTTTGAAAGACGTAGTTTGCTGAAAGGAATTCAGGTAGCTCGTTGTGCTCCGTCGCTTTCTCATCTGTTTTTTGCAGATGATACATACATTTTTTGCAAGGCAAAACCAGAGGTAACAGGGCAGATGGTTAATATGCTGCAGATTTTTGAACATGCCTCTGGTCAGAAGATTAATGTGGATAAATCATCGGCATTCTTTAGTAGAAATACTCAACAACATGAAAGGGTGAACATTTGTAATATTCTCAGAGTTGGGGAAGCAGGAGACAACTCTACCTATTTGGGTTTACCAAACATGTTAGGAAGAAAGAAAACGTCGATTTTTGGTTACCTGAAGGATCGTCTCAGAGATAAAGTTCAAGGGTGGGACAAGAAATATTTATCAGGAGGTGGAAAAGAAATTCTTCTGAAAACAGTTGCTCTATCTCTTCCAAACTACGCTATGGGAATTTTTCTGATTCCTCAACAAACATGCAAGGAGCTCGAAGGCATTATGTCAAAATTCTGGTGGAGAACGTCTAAACAGAAGGAGAGGGGTATCTCATGGCTCAGTTGGGATCGTTTATGCAAAAGGAAAACTCAAGGTGGTTTGGGTTTCCGTAAGTTACACGAGTTCAACATTGCCCTTCTTGGAAAGCAAGCTTGGCGTTTTCTAACAAATCAGGATAGTTTAGTGAGCAGATTGTACAAGGCAAGATATTTCCCAAACAGCTCATTTTTGGAGGCAACGTTGGGTAATAATCCAAGCTACACGTGGAGAAGTATCTTGGAGGCTCAAGTACTGTTAAAGAAAGGAGCAGTTCGCAGAATAGGGTCAGGTGAAACAGTTAGCATTGAGAATGATCCTTGGCTGCCTCATAAAGAAGATCCGTACATTCACACATCACATGAAGCGTTAAAAGATATGAAGGTTAATTCTTTAATGGTCACTGGTGAGAGAGAATGGGACCAGGATTTGATTAAGGATATCTTTAATGACAGAGACGCCAACTTAATTCTTTCTATACCTTTAAGCAATAGTGATGCGGACTCATGGTTTTGGAATAATGAAAAGCTGGGTGTATATACAGTAAAGAGTGCGTATGGCATTCTTACAGAGCATAATCAACAACCGAACTCAGGGGATAACTCGAGTACTTGGAAAAAGCTGTGGAATTTGAAGTTACCTCCAAAGATTAAAACTTTTATGTGGAGAGCTCTGTCTGGTATACTTCCTACGAAAGATCAACTGCAAATCAGAAGGGTAGCAGTGGATACTTTATGTCCAGTATGTAACGCAGAAACGGAGTCTGTTATGCATTCACTGGTTCACTGCCAGGTAGCCAAAACCTGCTGGGTGTACGCAGGGTATGTGTTCAATTTTCAGCCTTGTACGAATTTTTTTGACTGGTTCAAGATGGCTGTTGGTGTGTATAAGATTGAAGATCTGCAATGGATAGGATCAATCTGCTGGTCAATCTGGCGTAATAGAAATGCAATAGTCTGGAATCAAAAAGGTGAGGAGTTTGTTCAAATTGTAGAATCAGCAAGGCATATTTTTAATCAGTGGAGATACGCTCAAGACAAGTCATTTGATATTTCTCTTGGGTTCATGACTCAAGCGGATGGCAACGAGCGTTGGACGAAACCAAACGTAGGAGAATTAAAAATCAATGTTGATGCTGCATGTTTCACAGACTCTAACAAATACAGCTTTGCCTTTCTAGTTCGAGATAGTCAGGGGAATGTGGTTGAGGCTCAAACAAAGTGTAAGCAAGGCCAGGTGGATCCAGAAATAGCAGAAGCCATGGGAATCAGGGAAGCGTTGAGTTGGGTGAAGGAGAAGAAGGTGGGAAACGTGGTGGTGGAGTCAGATTGCTTGGTTGCTATCCAGGCAATTAGATGTTCGAATATCACTTTATCTTACTTTGGCCGAATGGTTGATGATTGTAAGGCCATGCTGTCTCAACTTAAACAACACAATGTGGTGTTAAATTTTATTAAGCGATCTGCGAACAAGGTGGCTCATGAATTAGTGAGACATTCGAGTTCTATAGCTGATCGTAATTGGAGTGGTGGGGATGTCCATCAACTCTTTAGTTCTGTCTTGTATGACGATTTGAAAGTTTAATTAAATGCTTCTTCTTTTGACAAAAAAAAAAAGTCCCCGTCCCATTTAATAATTTTTTTGTCAAAACATATTTAAAAATATATTTTTATTAGATATTATATATAATATAACATTAAAAGTAAACAAATGTATATAATTTAAAACACATTTTACATTATTTTAACCGCATCTATTTTACATTATAATAGTTGAAACATTACAAAGTTTTTCTTGGTACTTCATATTTTACTTAATTACCTTTACTAATATATTAATACATTTTTATCTAAATATCCTTACTTATATCTATCTATATTATATTATTAAAGCCAAAATATTGAAAGATGTTAAAAAAATATAATTATAAATACCTAATCAATTTTTTTCATGTAAAACATTTACATTTTTTATTTTTTTAATAACTAATCAATTTCTCGTTTCAGGTAAAACACATTTTCTTTTATATTTTTCCTAACTAAAATTTCTCTTCTTTTCAAAAACAATACGGACAATTTTATTTAAAAATATTATTAATAATTAATACCAAACTAATTTCTTTTTCAACAAAAAAACGTTACCTTTTCTATTTAATAAAATGATGTAATTCCTAATAACTAAACGCTTAACGTTTTTAGATAAAACGTATTATATTTTCTAAATAAAATTCCTCTTTTGTCCATCCACGGGACCGACCATGAATGATGACATCATCTATACCATTTTACACTAACTTGTAGGCTAAGTTTTGTTTATATTAGAATAAGAATATATATATATATATATATATATATATATATATATATATATATATATATATATATATATGGAGACCATATATTTTAGCGGAGATCGAAGACCATATATCAATAAAAACATTGCACAAATCTATTCATTGAAAATCATGTTCTATGAAATCACTATTTCATTTATTTAATTGAAAATTTTGAAAATCATATATGTTTTACATGCAAATTTCATTAAAAATCTTGAAAATCATGCATGTTCTGCAAAAAAAAATTATGCAGAACGTATTGTTCTCCAAAACATGTTCTGCTTACAAATCATATATGATTTTTAAGATTTTGAATGAAATAATAATATTCATCGAACATTCTTTATAAATATATATGTTTTGCAATGTTTTGAGTGCATTGTTGTGGAACAAAAGGTAGGGTTATCGAATTGCGGCTAGGGTTCGTGAGTTTCGTGCTTTAATGGCTGCGCTTGTGTTACCGTGACCTAATTCGGGTCTTCACAAGATGCCTACGTATCTCAAAGTTGAGAATCAAGCCAAAAAACGTAGTTCTGAGATGAGGGGTCTGGCCCTTTATATAGGCTGTAGGAGCCTCAGAATCGTAGTAGGGTTTGGAGACTTGGTGGACAAGTCACCGTTATTGAGGAGGGTTCTAACTCCTTCCTTATAGGAATTAGTTTCCATGTTGAATTAGGTGCCTTGGAGGCTACACAATATCCCTGGGATATTCTAGAACATTCCTGGTTTCTAGAACGTTCCCGTTTTGTGGATCAGGCCCGTGTTATAAACAAGCTTATACCGGGCATCCCCCGTTTGGGCTGTTCTTTTGGGCTTAATTATTAACTACGAATTTAATGCCCAACTAAGGTTTCGGGCCTTATTTATGAGCCAATAAATACTATATTAATTATGTCTTTAGGGATTATTTTTCACCCATATCATTTGCCCCCCAACTTCTAGGAAAACTTGATTTCGTAGAAGTTTAAGGTCACTTCGGCCCTACCAGGGTATCGTCTTACAATGAAGTGTGGAGCGACCTACATATTCATAATGACTAAAATTCTCTCCCAAGTTAATACTTAAGAAATTTAAACGTTCCTTGGCTTCTCGAACCTTATTCTTAAGATTTATGGGCCTTTCGGGAATAGGATTAGTGCCGTTACGAGCTCATAGACACTAATCCAAGTGAAATTCGTGCATAGGTTCCTTTATCATAGATTAATTAGTGATTTATTTCCCTCAACTTATCTAAGTTAGGGTTAATATCAGACGGTCATTGCTCGTAAGCCTTAATAAGGGCTAATTTTTCAGCAAAAGACACTAATTCAGCCCTAATCGGGGCTAAACAACCCTAAACGGGGCTACAAAGGCCTTAATTGAGGCTAAATAATTCATATTTAAGGTGATTACTACTAGGATATCCACCCTTAACCTTGAGATAGGTTAATTTTAGAGTTGGAGTCCTTAAACGTCGATAATCGAGGTTAATCACCCCCTAATTGCGATTAGCGAAACCCTAATCCCAAATTTTAGAGTCAAGCCAATCTAATAGAGATTCTTATAACCTCATGGTTGTAGAAAGAATCACGTAAAAATTCTCATTTTTGAGTTGTCTAGGCAAGAAATACGGCCTTCTGGGCAAGGTGTTTCAAACACCTTACTGATTTCAAACACCCTCCTGGTTTCAAACACCCCTTGCATTTCTAAACTCAAATTTTGCAGTTGAGCTTATATGATAGGGATTCATATAATCTCCTGGTATGAGCAAGAATCACATGAAAATATGCATTTTTGAACGTTTTAGAGGCGAAATACCTCATTCTGAGCTGGTTTTCAAACCAGACCTTGTTTCAAACACCCTCTTTTTTTCAACTTCTTGAAACCACTGAGAGACCTACCTAGGCTTGTAGAGAACCTTGCAAGATTTCCAAATCTCAAATTTGGACACAAACGAAGCATTTTTTAGCGTTCTGGAGGGTCATGAAACCACCTAGAGGGGTCCAGGTGTTCAAAACACCTGACCAAGGTAGCCTGGTCGGCCTACCCTGGTCGGCCATTCGGCCAAGGGGACCTGGTCGGCCACCCCTGGTCGGCTGGGCCCCATGGATTTTTTTTTGGAATTTTGGCTAAATTTTGACTAGTTGACTTTGACCGTTGACTTTGACTTTTGACCTTGACTTTGACCAAATCCAAAACTTGTTTTAAACTCCACTCCTTCTTTCTAGAGTGAGTTTACAACACCATGGCTGATTTTGTGATCCTTAATCACAAACAACCTTCTTCTTAATTTTCAGGACCTTTTGGGTTTTAACTTGTTCCTGAACTCTTAGTTTCAAATAACCTTGGGCTATACTATGGCCCTTGGCTTGCTGATACCCTCTCATACTTACAATAGGGTATTTTAAACAATCTTGGCCTTGCCCCCATTGCCATGGAGGTCTTTGTTTCTTTATTGGTTTGTATAGGGATTTCTCTCGCTTTCAACACCTGACTTCAAGTCTAGGGTGCTATGGTCAGTTTTTATCCTTGATTTCATACTCAAGGACTTTAAAACTCCTACCTTGTTTGTAAGACCGTGCCTTGGCTTGATTTTATTCAACGGTTCCTCACTTTCAGGCCTTGAATTCAATCAACCAGCTTAATTCAGGGCATACAACCTCTTTGGCCATCTGGGCTTATATTTTGTGCAGGGTTTCAAAATTCCCACCATATTTCTTAGAGTATATCTTCCATACTTATTTAAAGTATTAGCTTTTTAGCTAATCTTTCTTTTTAGTGCCTCAATCATGGATTTTTGGCTTAATCTTCTGTTTAGGCTTATTAAGCATAAGTTAGTTCAATCTCTTAGGTTGTTAACTATGTTGCTACTCCAGCCTGCATTTCTATTCGTATCTTTCGTTTATTTCTACGAATTAGATCGTTTATTTGACCCAATTTCAAATTCATAAAGCCTTTTTCCTACTATTTTCGGCTATTTAACCTGTAAACGCGGGTCGTCGGAAAGATGACCTGCTATGAAGGGTCGCCCATTTCCTTATAAAAGAGTAGGGATGGAAGTCATTCTTCACATTTCCCTCTTCTCTCAAAGAAAATTTCTCTCTGAAGAGCTCTCAAGATTCAAGCACCTCTTTCAATTTCAGACAAACCTGATGGCAAGTGAAGGTGGTCAGAGCACCGTAGTTCCTTCTAAGAGCCTTCTCCAAGCAATCAACAGGAGGACTAAAGACAAGAATAGGAAAGCTAAGGTGTTTCATCCTCACTATCAGTTAACTTTACCCCAACTCTTAGATGAGCCCGAGGACGTGTTTCCAAACAATGCGGAATTTGATTCTTTCATATTCCCTAGCATTTTAGACGTAGGAGATATTAACGACCTTCTCAAATATGAGTTTCCTTCTGGTTTGAGACTCAGAATCCCCTCACCGGGGGATAGAACTTGTAATTGGCACCCTGAGAATTTATATGTATACAAAGGGGCTATCACAGCTGGCCTTAGGTTTCCGGTTCACCCTTGGGTTGTTAGGTTGCTAGCTGAAGTTAAAATCAACCCGTGCCAACTATATCCTAACTCCTGGAAATTTATCTTCATTTTTATGGTTGAATGCATCAAGGGAGGCATATGCCTTAGCATTCCTTTATTTAGACATTTGTTTGCTTTCAAAAATAGCCCTGTTACTAGGAAAGGATGGGTAAGCATCCAACATCGTACAAAGTCCCGAATGATTATCAACGCTGCCTCCGTGCCTGATTCATACCACAATTGGAGGCACGAATTTTTTATCCTTAGATGGAAAGGAGGAGACTGGGGTGAATTTTTCAGGTCTAAATTCAATCACGTGAATGATGAGGGTGTTAGTGAGCTGCAGCTCTCAAGTGAAGAAGTAGCCAATCGGGATTGGCTTATTTCAACCTTTCAAAATGCTCACTACCGCGAAGTCGTGACTGAGCATAACTTGATAGAGACCGAGCTTAGTAGTATCCCTCCCGAGGGTAATTCTTACTTTAACTTCTTTATTCTCATCATACTTGTTCTTATTCCAACATTGTTTTCTTTGTCTTTTCTTGCAGTTGCTGAGGAGATTGACAGCCTGCCGGTCATGCTCCTCAAATTACTAAGAGGATGATTAAAAAGGCTGAGAAAGAAGCCAACCTTGACGACGTTCCAGTTCCTGAATTCCTTCAGCATTGCTCAAAAGCTGGAAAAAGGATCAGGAGTTTGGACGGGAGTATGAAAACTGCGTTTATGCCTGAGTGGGGGATATGCGAGCAGGACGCTATCCGAGATAGCCATCTTCTTGCTCAGGAATGGTCTCGGAATGCCATAGCCCCGGTTGATAAGGTTCATTTTGCAACAGCAACAGACCTTGGGGAAAATGAAAGCTTGGGGGCATTTCACGCCTATAATGTAAGCTTATCTCCCCTTATTTTTTGTTACTTTTGCTAAGTATTGACCATCATGGTTTAACATAACTTTTTTATGGTGTTTTATTCTTGTAGCTGAATGCTCATTTCCAGAACGCTATCCAACTTGGGAAATCGTATAAGGATAAGGAAAGAACTGCCCTCAAGGCTGTGGAGAAGCATCAGAAAGAATCTCAAGAATGGGAGGCTAAGTACTTCACCTCCGAAGACCAACTTTCATCCCTTAGGGGGAAATATGCAGCCTTGGAGAATAGAACCCAGAATAACGAGAATTCCATCATCCAGAACTACTTGGGCTCGGATACATTCCTTGCCTTCATTGACGAACATGACAGGGAGGTCCAACCGGACAGCATGACTATAGGTTGGGAAAAAGTTGTGAATAAGATTAGCCATGACCACAAAGGGGTCATTTTTCCTTCCTTTTATCCAAGTCCTTAGAAGGTGACTGATGTTGATGACCTTCTTGAGGGTGTTGGAACTTCCTCTCATGCAAACAGGCGTGCTTCAGGCTCTGGGACTAAGGCCATTCCCCAACGCTCAGGATCTAGTTCCGGGAGGCACCCTTCAAAATCTCGTGGGAAGGATCAAAGTGGCAGTTCAGAGCGCGCTTTAGCCGGCCGAATTCGCGAGCCCAGATCGATGAGTGTTACCAGTTCCTCGACTTCAACTTCCAAGAGCAAGGAAGAAGGTGAGATGGGGTCATCCAGTGAAGAAGAAGTCCCTGTTCAGGTTGCTCCTCCCAAAACCAAGAAACGGTTGGTGAAGACTGCTTCTGTTAAGAAGTGATTATCTTTTGAGCCTTGCATGGCTTATGTTTGCCTCATGTGGCTCTTATTCAGTTCTCGTTTTATCCTGACTTTGCTCATGGTCCTTCATGGACTTATATTTTTATTCGGTGTGTTTGTAACTTATAACTCTGTCCCTTAGGGGTATTTTATCTACATGCTTGTTTCCTTTAATTCATACGTTCCTTTTTTATGGTACTTGGTCATCCTAGACTTACACACATCAGGTGTTTGGTACATCATTAAAATCACAAAAACGTAGAATGGAAAACAAACTTGTATTAATAACGTGAAATGGGCTCTGCCCTTACATAAAATGATAAGTCCTACTATGAGCAACATGCTCTGCAATGGTTTTATATAAACCTTATTTCTATTTCTATTAGATAGGCAAAAAGCTAAGTCCTTACTAGGAGAGCTTAAACATAATAAATCTTGAGATTCGAGGCGTGCCAAGTACGAGGCACCTCGTTTCCATCCAAGGTTTCCAACTTGTAAGAACCTCTTCCCAACATTTTGCTGACTCTATATGGCCCTTCCTAATTAGGGGCTAACTTGCCTGTCTGTCCAACTCCAGATGCTTCTATCTTCCTTAAAACTAAGTCACCTTTTTTAAAGAACCTTTCTTTAACCCTATGGTTGTAATAAAAGGATGCCCTCTTCTAGTGCTCTACATTGCGGGCTTTCGCTTCGTCCCTGACTTCATCAATTAAATCAAGGGCAAGCCTCATGCCTTCCTCATTAGTTTCTTGCTCATATGCTTCCACCCTTGGAGACACATGAGAGATCTCCACGGGCACTACTGCCTCTGCTCCATAGGCTAGCAAAAATGGGGTAGCTCCTGTTGTTACCTTACAGGTGGTACGATATGCCAAATGTTGTGGAACAAAAAGTAGGGTTATCGAATTGCGGCTAGGGTTCGTGAGCTTCGTGCTTTAATGGCTGCGCTTGTGTTACCGTGACCTAATTCGGGTCTTCACAAGATGCCTACGTATCTCAAAGTTGAGAATCAAGCCAAAAAACGTAGTTCTGAGATGAGGGGTCTGGCCCTTTATATAGGCTGTAGGAGCCTCAGAATCGTAGTAGGGTTTGGAGACTTGGTGGACAAATCACCGTTATTGAGGAAGGTTCTGACTCCTTCCTTATAGGAATTAGTTTCCATGTTGAATTAGGTGCCTTGGAGGCTACACAATATCCCTGGGATATTCTAGAACGTTCCCATTTTGTGGATCAGGCCCGTGTTATAAACAAGCTTATACCGGGCGTCCCCGGTTTGGGCTGTTCTTTTGGGCTTAATCATTAACTGCGAATTTAATGCCCAACTAGGGTTTCGGGCCTTATTTATGAGCCAATAAATACTATATTAATTATGTCTTTATGGATTATTTTTCACCCATATCATGCATAATGTATACGGTCTCCACTTAAATGTTGGAACAAATGTTTTATAATGGTTGTAAATTTCGGAAATCGGAACAAATTAATTTAGGTACCTAATAGCGATTTATCGGTAAATCGGAATTTATCTGAATGATAAATCGGAACAAAAATCGGATAATTTTTAATATTTTTAATAATATTTAATATAATAATTTAATTTATAATATAATATATTATTTAAAAATATTTGATAGCGATAAATCTGATTTTAAAAATCAAATAGTTCAAATATTTTTTATCGATTTATCAACGATTTTTAGAACACTAATTTAAAAATATTCACATAGCAAATGTACTTATTATAATATTATAAATTTTATATACTTTACAACAGATATGAAACTGTTTAATTTGACTTTTATATCGTATCATATTGTATTGTGCCTATCCAATATCATTTTTCTAAAATTTTTGGTACAGTAATCATTAATTTTTATGTACATGCTTAAATTTGAAAAATATGTTTAAAATATAAATCTTAAAGAATTTGGGTTGAGAGTCTTTAATACAATAAAAAATTAGGTACAATAATTTATTTTGTATTAACCCCTCAGTCAACCTTCTAAAATTATATAATACAACAATGTATTTTGTACTAACCCCTTATGCGTATCACTGTTAATTTCATCTATATGACTATATGGCCATTGTATTTGAACATGTGGAATCAGATTAGCATGATTAATTTAACCACTTTGGTTGCAGTGGTCATACGCCAACTAACTTCGAACATTTCAAAAATAAGCTGGCACTTTTTGAGATTTAAAGAAAGAGGGGAAATGACATGATATACATAATGCAGCTTAGATTTGTACGCGCGTAATTTTAGACAACATTTAGAAGTAACAAAAGATTATCAACAATATTGGACAGTTTCAAGTACAAATAAAACTATATTTGCTTGTCAAAAGCAAGTATTTTAGGGTTCCTAATCAGGGTCCAGCCGGGACACAAATTCTAAAGACAGCACAACATGCACAATGTATGTATATTTATTTATACTTCAAACAATATTTCTGTGTACTAAAATAGAAAATTCAAATTACGTAATTAAAAATAAAGCCGAATAAGTCCAACAATATCTTGGTTCCCTATAAATATTATAAAATAATAATTTCTAATATTTTAGGGATATTATTTTGTATATGAACTTCAACAATAATTCCTATTTTCATTCTTTATTATTATTAAAATAACAAATTTGAATCTAATTAGAAATATGAGATGAGGACAAATTATGGAAAATTGGAAAAAAAATAATTTTTTATTAATAAAATTCAACTTAGATATGATTAATGATTCTCAAAAATAGGTAATGAACAGGAATTCGTAATGTCTTAGAAAATCATTAAGACACTATTGAAGCATTATTGGACTAACTTCCCTATATATTAACTTAGGAAGTACTAGCTGTTGGCTCTTGGTAGTCAAGGCCTATACTTCTAATTACTTAATGAAAAATGTTAGAGTCCTAAATTCGTTTCCGAATTTATTTTTAAATGTCACGTGTTGGAATGTTATTGGTACTAATTCAAATAATAATGATGAACTTCCATGCATTCATATAAATTTTACCAACTAAAACCTCTCAAAATGCCACGTCAGTCATGTCACATCATTAGGAAACTTAATTTGGGAACACTTTCGGAGTACGTAGCATTACTCTTACTTAATATATATATTTTTGTGTTTTTTGTGAAATGTCAATTCGTCATGCCCTCATTTGGTTACGAATAGGCTTGGCAATTTGACACGTGAACACGACACGAAAAATAAGGTTTTGAATTTTAATTTTTGGTACACGAAACATGAAAATACACGAACACGAAATATTTAATGTCGGATATGGATTTTAATTGGTACATAAAAGTACACGAAATATTATATATATATATATATATATAGGGTTGCTCAAAAGAGAACTCATTTTTTGAAGAAAACTAAGGTATTAATCCTAGCCGTTGGATGTATTATAATCAACGGCCCCGCCAGGGGCACCCGCACACTAATCAAATACACTCTCACACACACAATCCCACCTAATCCCCTCTGTTTTTAATTTGATTTTTCCCGTAAATCGGTGATATTTTTTTAAATCTAATTTCACCACATTTTTCTCCATCTCCCAACGATCAGTTTGCATACCATATGTGCTATATTTCGATTTAATTTAAATAAATTTTAATTTAGTTCTCCTTTTAAGGGGTTCTTCCTAGATCCCTACTAATATATATATATATATATATATATATATATATATATATATATATAATTTTACGTATTCATTAATTAGTATTTCGTGTGTTCGGATATAATCGTTTCGTGTAAACAAAAAGTACACGAAAAATTCGTGTAAATATTTTGGGTTCGATTTTAATTATGAGTACACGAAAAGATTTCGGGTTGGTTTAAGTTTTAGTTATGAGTACACGAAAATACGAAAGTACACCACTAAACAAAACTAAACATTGTTAGGCTTGTTAGGAACACACAGGGACGCGTTTCCGACCTTGTCACGCGCAGAGGACCCCACTAAACCCTAAAATTTCCCACAACGAATCAAAAGAAAAGGAGAAACTATATGGAAAAGAAAGAGAAGAGTAAAACAAAAACAAAAATCCAAAGCTTCCCCAGCCATAAGCCAAACCCCATCAAAGTAGACTATTTCCCATTAAACAATAATATATATATATATAAGTCTGTTTTCTATACATTATTTGTGTCTTAGCTCTGTTTGTGCTTTACATTTGTAAGGTGATTCTATCCATTAATTCCAGGGTTTTTGCATCTGTTCTTTCTTTTCTGTATATCACTAATTAATTCTCTACTTTCTTAACCTTCTCTCTTTGTTTGTATTATTCTAGTCTCATAGTTCAACACTCTATCAATATCCTTCATGTTTATCCTTCGTAGCTAAAATTGCATCTAATTCTCTCCTTTCAATTTAATTTTCTTGATTTCATAATACATACCCTAATAGCTCTATAGTCAAATTAAACCCTTAAAGATCTTTCTTGGTTTCTCTCCTAGGTCAGGAAATTTTGCGATTTTATTATTAGGCAACCATGGCTAATCCATGGTGGACCGGACAAGGAGGAATGCTTCCAGGAATCGATCCAAGGGATTCTTCTCTGATGTTGAACAACAAAACACATCAAGATCTAGGAATGAATAACAACAATAGTGGTGGCGATGAAGAAGATGAGAGAGATAATTGCGATGAGCCTACGGAAGGAGCTGTAGTTGTGGGCTCTCGTAGACCAAGAGGCAGGCCTCCGGGTTCGAAGAATAGGCCTAAACCACCTATAATTGTAACACGTGACAGCCCTAATTCGCTTCGTAGCCATGTCATGGAAATCGCCAGTGGAACAGACGTGGCAGAGAGTATAGCTCAATTTGCACGCAGGCGACAGCGTGGCGTTTGTGTACTAAGTGGTAGTGGTTCCGTGGCTAACGTTACCCTCCGGCAACCAGCTGCCCCGGGTGCTGTAGTTGCCCTTCATGGAAGATTCGAGATTCTGTCCCTAACCGGGGCCTTTTTGCCTGGACCAGCTCCTCCGGGATCAACGGGCCTTACGGTGTACTTAGCTGGAGGACAAGGACAAGTTGTTGGAGGAAGTGTGGTAGGGTCACTTGTTGCAGCAGGGCCAGTTATGGTGGTTGCTGCTACTTTTGCTAATGCAACTTATGAAAGATTGCCACTAGAGGATGATGAGGAAGAGGGAATTGTGGCTGGAAATTCACCGCCTGCAGATATCGGAAGTAGCGGTGGTGGAGGACCACCTTCAGGCTTTCCGGATCCATCAGCTCTACCGATTTACAATTTGCCACCTAATTTGGTACCTAATGGTGGGCAAATGAGTAGTCATGATGCATATGCTTGGGCTCAAGCTTCTCGGCCGTCTTTTTAATATGAAAAAAAAACCTAAACGGAGAGAATTATTTGTTGCTGCTTGTTAAAGAAGGTTAGAAACTAAGTTCAAAAAAGTGTGGATCTGTTTGTAATATAAATAGAATGAGTGATGTGAAGAGAGCAAACACATGCATTTCTCTACATATGTTGTACATATTCAGCTTTTTTTTTTTAATTTTGATTGGCTCTGTGTTTGCAATAAAATGTTGCTTTGCTGTGTAATCGTTTCATAGTTTATGATTAATGTATGTACCTTTACAAAGGTGGATTATGAATGAATACATTTTCTTTACTCCAGTTGTTATTTAATCTAATGATACATGATGATTTTTTTTTTCAGTACTTTTTACAGATGAAGAGAATAAACAATGTCGTCCAGCAGTTTGGATTGATCATCATTTATCGCCTAGTTAGGATTTCATTAAAAAATTGCAGGGAACACAAATTAACAATTGATGCCCAGCTGTTTGGAGCTGTTAATTATATGAAATGATCAAATATTGAATGTTATTGCTGCAGTCTTCAATTTTTTAAGTTTACAAAAGGGGGATAGCACTACAACAGAAATGGCTAATGCGCAGCTAAAGCTCTTGTTGGATGCACGATTAATTAATTATTTTATAGTAATTGTAGTAATGCAAGTGTCCTTCTTAATATTCCAGACTTCCGGTGGCGGTGACTGTAGCGAGATGAAATATGAGAGTACGTATAGGTTTGTTTACCAGTTTTTAGCTGCTTTTGAGATTATAGGTTTGTTTACCCGCAAAATTTTAGCTGTTCTAATTTTACTTTTTAAAATTAATTAACAAATACTTGTTCTAAAAATAGGCTTTTAATTCTAATCGTCAATTAGTTGTTAAACACTGACTACTTATCAATTCGATTATACCGAAATTGGATCAAAATTATTTTTATATAAATCGGTTAAAAATCAATAAATATCGATCTAATAGATCAAGAATCGAAATGAATAGTATAATTTGATAATCGGTCATAATGAAATAATAAACATTATTTAGGGCAGTCAAGTTCAAATTTTTCACAATCGAATTTGAGCTTTTTTATGCCTAATAGAGTCGAGTTTAAAAATAATTTAGTCTCAAAAATATGTTCGAGTTCGGTTCATGTAGTACGTATATGTTGAGTCCGAGCCGTTCGTGAATTTCGAGTTTAACAATTTTTTTTCAAGTTTTTTTTAATTTGTTTCAATTTGTTGAGCCTTTCGAGAATTTTAACTTTTTTTGAGATATCGGATTATTATCGAATTTATCAAAGTTATTGATTTTATCAAGCTTCAACTTGATATTAAAAAAAATAAATCCAATTATTATATAATTTTCATTCTAATCTTCTCAAAATTGCAAGTACAAATAAACTTTGTACATAATAAAGGAGTATGGTCAACACTATTAGAAATGTTTGGCAAAAGTGAAAATGGTACTACATATTTTCAAACAGAGGATTATGTCTTTGGAATCGGTTACATATACATATTTTCAAACAGAGTATTATGTCTTTGGAATCTGTTACATAGGAGTGTGCTAGACTTCCTTCATTCTTTTCTTCCTTTTTTAAATTAATTTAATCTATGATGTGCATTTTCAATTTCTAAAACAAATTTAGGGATAATCTTTTAAAAATATTCTAATGATTACTATTTTTAATTTGACTTTTCTAGAATCAATTACTATTTTCTTAATATGTGTAATTTTTCAAAATGAATGTAAAAAAGGAACGAATATTTTATAAAATTATTATATACAACTAGTTTGATATAAATACATATTCACCGCTTACTCATTTAATTTTTTTTTGATAAGTCTAATTATTATTAAATTTATTTTAATATTTCTAACTATTTTAACTTATCTTAAATAAAACGTACACATTTATAATTTAAATACATTTGTAGAGTCTAATTATTTTTAAAAATATTTAAACAACTGTAATTATTTTGAAAAACAAATATTTATACAAAATATAAGTATAAATGAAAAATAACAAATAAAATAATGGATAATTAGAGCATTTTCAAAGATGTTAGCTAAAATGGTTGGTTAAACAATATTAAATAATGATTATGTAAAATTTGTTAAATGTTTAAGGTGTTGCATGAATTAATTATAATGATTGATTATATTTTAAAAATAGCATGTTTTAATAATTTAAAATTTTAAAAATAGAATATATTATTTCAATATATAATTGATGATGTGAAGTTTCACTTTTCAACAAATATAAGTCAGAGTTATCTAAAATTTCAGTTAACAATAATGTTCGTTAGAGATAATTTTTTTTACACATTCTCTAAAACTTTTATTTAAAACATGTCCAATACACTTTTAGCTTTAGGATTTGCACGATTGAATTTTTACAATCTCTAAATTGAATTCTAAGTGAACTACCCCCACCCATTGTTTTTTTTAAACGGTCCTAAATCAAATAAAAATCAGTTAATTGAATACTAATAGTGAGAATTCTAAACTTTAGCACTAACAAAAATTTACATAAGTGCATAAAGTAAAAATATAAATAAAGATTAATTTAAGATTCACAAATCGATTTCAAACATTTAAAATATTTAAAATAAATTTTCAATAAACTTTAAATGTTAAATTACTTTTTTAAAAGTTTATAAGATTATTTTTTTTATGAAGTTTAGGTCTTTTTTTTTTATAAATACTAGGTTATTTGATGAAAAGCTGACATGAGTATTAGATCAGACTAAAGCATGAAAAAACTGTGACACCTGACATGATAGATACTGACTGCTGACTTTGAAACCTCTATACTAAAATTTAACAAAAAATAAAAAATAGAAGAATACATACCTTTTTGCTAGATCTTAATATAGATTTGTTATTCTTTAAATATATGGATTTTGATTACGACTTTCTTTAATTTGTTTTCTGTTTAATACAGGCATACAACTTGGATGAAACTTAAAATAAGAAAGTTGGAGAAAAGGTACGTAAGTACGAAAATGTAAAAAAATTTACGGAACTCGGCGATGATAATTATTGATCAACATCCAACTATCAATTTACTTATTTCTGATGAAGTCCACCACCAAAAAGCAATCAGGGCATCCACTGCTTTGTAAGTACAACTCAACGTTTTGAATTGCTTTGTGATAATTTTTGGATGTAAGAACTTTGTAATTGGGATTCTTTTTTATAGAAATATGTTAGTCCTAACCTAATAAACAATAATAATTTATCATCACCATCCTAGGTTTTTAAACAACAAACAAATTATGAGTATATTGAAAATGTTCTTGATAATTGCACCCTTCCTCTTTGATCATCACGTGTATAATCTGTACAGTATTACTCTATTGTTGTTTGTGTAGTATACAGTACTATTGTTATATATTTGGTGCATAAAATAAAAACATGAAGATTACAATGAGATTATTAACACACAGTGGAGCACATTAATTATTACGGTAGTACTATTTTTTGTTTACCACGTAAAACACATCACACGATCGAGGGATTCATGTCTTGTTATAGATCTGATTATTCACATAATTAGATCGGTATGGATTGGATCGAATCTGTATCGGATTGGATAATATTGGATCGGATCAAGTTTTGATTATGATTTATTTAAACAGAATTCAAATCGGATTGGATTTGATTCAGTTCGGATATAATTTGAATTAAAATAGGATGAAATTTGAATTAAGATCAGATGAAATTTGGTTCGGATCAAAGTTGGTTCGGATTCTTTCGGATCATTAGTCATTCGTTATTTTGATTTATAAATGATTATTTTATAAAAATTATTTTTTATAATTCTTCAATAAAAATGATTAAATCATTATGATATGTTAATAATAATAAGAAGAAAAGTACTATTGAATATTATTGAAGAAATAACATATTATTGAATAACATATTGGATCGGATGAAAAAGTATCTTATTATTAAATATTATTTTTTTAGTATAAAATTATGTAATTCTTCAATAAAAATGATTAAATCATTATGATATGTTAGACATAAAGTTATTTTAAATGTGTATTTTGCTTATAGATGGATAAATATTAAATGAAATGTGTGGTAAAATATATAACCTATTCGTTTTAAACCGCTAAAATTATAACTACTTAATTCATAATTTTTGGAATTCGAATATATATTTGATCAAATATTTCGAGTCATATTCTGTTCGGATAATTTCTCATTTGATTTTGATCAGTTCCTAATCGTAATCGGGTCTAGTATTTCGGATGATTTTTGGTTAAATTTTCGATCCAAATATTTTCGAATCGAATCAAATTAATTTTTAGATAATTATTAAATTTACAATTTAGATATAAAATGGGATTCAATTCTATCAATTTCGATTCATGCCCATCTTAGAGCATCTCCAAGGGTGAAATGTAAAATTGTTAGCTAAAATGATTATCTATATTGAATATGTAAAATTTTAGCTAAGAGGAGGTATATGTACTCCAATGGGGTTATCTATAATTATAATTATGTAAAATTATACATAAGAGGTTTATGGGTTCAACAAATATAGAAGACCAAATATGATTATCTATATGTTTTGCTAAGGGGAAAGATGGTTGGAGTACCTCAATTTATAGATATTATCTAAAAGGTGCCACATAGATGCCACTTAGATAATATAGCTAAGTGGCCTCTTCCTTTGGAGATGCTCTTAGAGCATCTCCAATGGGAGAGACCCCTTAGGTAAATTTTAAAATTAATTACCTTAAATAAGAATTATAAAGAATGTGTAAAAAAAATTACACTCCAATGGGACAAAACTGTTATCTATAATTATAGATAATCTCTTGATGTTGGCTATATTTGTCGAACCTCTAGAGACCTGTAAGAAGATTCCACATCATCTATTACCATAATAAAATAATACATTCTATTTATAACAACTTGAAATAATAATAACATACCATTTTTAAAAAATAGTCAATCATTATAGCCAATACCATCGGAGCACAACGCCTTACAGGTTCAGTAAATTTTACATAATCAATATTTTATATCATTTTAGCCAACCAATTTAACCAACACCGTTGGAGATGCTCTTAGCAGGTTTAATTATAACAAACATGAAGGTCCCTCTTCACATGAATTCACGTGTCATGATTAACAATAATCATTAATTAATTATGAATGTTAACTTTAATACAACATTCCAACACTAAAGTCGCACTGTGATGGACCCTTCATATGTTACAATAATTACTCAACATATTTAATTATGCAAACCACCTCTAATTAATGTCTAATGAGAAATTTTAAATTTTTTAAAACCATTCTCTAAACGGTTCTTTTTGCCAAATTTAAAGCGAATTTAATTAATACTTTGAAAGAGATTCAATGGTGACAAACCCCTAACTGATCATGCAACCAGCTTGAAAAACAAATAAACGAGCTAAATAATTAGCCGCCATGTTTCCGGATTGCTTAACTAACTGAATGCAAATATTCTAAAAATTAAGAATGAAAATAATGATTTCCGGAGCAATCCATCCTGCATCTCCCCTGAAAACAGTAGCTTCACAACTGACCCTCACAGTAATTCCATGGATAATGCAATGTTCAAAGGACTCAGTTGCAAAAGAGTTTAGAGGCCTCATGTTATGAACAGATATTTTTTGTGAGAGGTGTGCACATGCGATTTTCACTATCATTTCAAACATACCCCAGCTATCTACCTGTCGGATACCAGCTATAGACCTGCTGAAAGTGTTGTTGATGCGAGATATCCAGATCTCCCAATACACCGTAAAATTCATTTCAACACAACCAACACATCTTATAAAGCGAGACACATCGCAAAAAGCGAGACACATCGCAAAAAGCGAGACATTCAAACACACAAATAATAACTCAAACAGCAGAAACGAAAAAGTCCAAACTCAATGTTGAGTATTGAACACACAAAAGAATACAGAGGGGGGGTGAATGGATTCTTGAACTTTTCTTATTCTTGAATCTGGTTGATGTATGTAGAAAGATATGTGTTATGTGTGTGCAGAAATATAGGTGCGGAAAAAGAACAACACAAGACACAATATCACTTTAATCTAATATTTTATTAGATAAATATTTGCTACAACCTGTAAATACAAATGGTAGTATTCTCAGCTTCGTTTTTCTCAGAGAGGTGTATATCTTGAATATGTATGTGAAAAACTTCTCTGTAACTAAAGAAGTGAGGTTGTATTCTTATAGAACATGAATACAGCCTACTTACTACAATAAGGTAGCTAAACAAATTTACTTTCTAGTGTGTCTATCCTTTTTGAGTAAGCATCCAAACGGCCACAGATTTGACTTCTTGAGGTTCTGTTCAGATCTACTTCTTTAGCTATTTGTTTCTTGTACATCTCTCTAAACTTCCTTGTAGGCTTTCCAAAGTACTTTACAGTTTGTGGTCCGTAAAGTGCTTTAGCTTGTTGCAGGTTTCCGACTTGTACAATTTCTTCAGTAGTTTGTCTCCAAGAATGTATTCGAGAAGTGGCTAAGTGACGAGAACTAGGTTTAGATAACTCTGAGTTCTCGAATATTGTAAAGTTGACATATCGAATCACTTCTCGAATAGCTCTTTTCTTCAGGAATCCTTGAGTTGTCGAATAGAGCATTTAACTTATCGAATCCCTGAGATATCGAATAGCTTTCTGAGTCTTTGAGATATCGAATGAACCTTGACTTGTTGACTCCTAGGGAACTCGAATGATGCTTTGACTTGTTGACTTTCTGAGTTCTCGAATAGAGTAGTAGACATATCGAATCTCTGAGATATCGAATGAGATATCGAACAGTGCATTCAGAGATATCGAATAATGTCTTTTGAGATATCGAATCCCTGACTTCTCGAAGGCTAGACTTCTCGAATACAACAAACATACTTCTCGAATTGGTACTTAGGCAAATTCTTCATTTCTTCAAATCCCCACTGTGATTATTTGAAAGTCTCTATCTCTAAGCTTGAGGCATGATCCTTGGATCTTCTTCCAAGCATTATTCTTTGACTTTTAAGTATAGTCTTACAGTTACAATTTGATGCCTATTACAAGTACTAAACAAATAGAAACTCTATAACTAGAGGTTCCCTCTGTTAAGAGGTCATGTAGGTATTGCATAGCATTACACATACTTAGGCTTGTTATTATATGAGTACAGCCATGTCTCTGTGACTAACAGTCTCCCCCAAATTGTGAGTAAGACCCTTAGTCATAATTTCATGTCTGATAACAAGCCTAACATACATAAAGATAGAACTTTGACAGTACATGTATGAAATTTGATTAAGAACATGAATAGAACTACAAGGTGAGTAATCTTACACAATATGGTGAAATACTAGCCATTTTCATTTGATTCCTTCTCCATAGCTCTGGCTTGTAGATCATCATATGCCTTCTGTTTTCTTTCTTTTTCCTTCCTTGCATTCTCATCCATAGCTCTTATGATTTCTGCCATAGCATCTAGTTCTTCAAGCAGAATAGAGTTCTTGAAGTCTTCAAGTACTAGCTTCAGAATGTTGGCAGGATAGTGATTGAGTAGGTTTATTCTTATATTGACCTGATCTCCATTTCTTCTCCTATACTTCACAACATAGGGATTGAATTGAACTCTACACAATCCTTTTGCCCGTATCTTTTCTGCTTCAACTTCCAGCCTATCAATCTCCTTCTCCTTTTCTAGCCATTTCTCAAAGCACCCCTTTCTTATCTTCTCAGCATAGTCTCTCTTCATCTTCATAAAATCAATCAACTCCAGCTTCCATACTCTCTCCACTTTGTCTTCAGAATCCAATAATGCAATAATTCTTTCTATCTCATATAGCTTGCCCCAATTGTGACAACCCCTTTGTTTGAATTTCATCTATTTTCCATCAGTGTATTTGATTTCAAAGCAGTCATTCACAATTACAGCATATTAGATTCTTTGAGCTCTTAGAAATTGCAGTTGGTCTTCATCAAAATCTTCATCTAGTGGTTGAAGTTTCAGTCCTGGATAAATAGTTAGGCCCCTTGACTTGGGTAACTTCACTCTTCTTGCAGCATGCTTGAATTTAACCTTTTTCACTCCAATGCTTGGCAGGAACTTATGACCTTTGCTTGTAGACCACTGTAGTATACCATTAACAGTTTGCTTTTGGAAACATACAGATGGTTTCTTGATTTGTATCTTCTTCTCTTCTTGAGGTGGCAAAGCAGTTGCAGAGGCCATTGGTGTAGATTTTGGTAGGTCACTACTAATTGTATTCACCCTAGACTTAGAGTCTTGTGTTATGGTGAGATTACAATTAGCAATGCCTAAGGCTTGCTGTTTTCCACTTTTCCTCTCATAGACTTTGCCTTGGTCATCATCACCTTTCTTATCTTTGATATCCTTCTTCTTATTGTCTTCATCACCCTTATCACTCCTGTGATGTCTTCTCCTCCCATCACTCTTATCTTCATCTTTATCATCCTTATTCCTCCTTGCTTTAGCCATCTCTGGGACAGAGCCAGTTGCTATGAAAGATCTGAGAATATTCAATGCTTCCAACTCTTTAGCAGTTCTTATCCCATTTTCTTTTGCAGTTGTTCAATGATGTCAATTATAAGTCTGTGATTTTTGGTAGTGAGATCCTTGGGAATGACAAGCTGATTGACATCTTCTATCTGTGTACCAGACTGATAGAGAATGGTTCTTGGATTAATGCATACTTCAGGAAGTCTAGCTTGTTGACCATTTCTCAGTTCAGTATATAGACTCTTGTTGTTCTCCCCTTTCTGCTCAATTAGTTCCAAGATAGCATCAATCTCAATGAATTTTAGGACTTTCAAGGTGTCATAAGATAAATGCCATATTTTGCCATTGGTCACCATCATAATTTCCTTGAGAAAGATTTGATTTAGATTTCTTGGAATCACTGTTAGATATTTGATTTGATCTTTGAGGCTCCTTCTGTACAACAGTGTATCTCCTCCAACCTTTGCCTTTGAGGCTTGCAGAAACTTTAAGAATGCAGCATCATGATAAATCTCTGAATTTGATACTTCTATCAGTTTGGCCTCTGTAACCACATTAACTTCAACTGGATCATCTTCATATCTAGAGGCTTGTGTTTGATCAATTGGCATGGAACCTGCCACCACTGTGGATGTAATTGATTGCTTTAAACCACTTGGGGTAGTGATATGCACAGTTGGTAGGGTGATAGATGGTAGAGAGGTAATAGGCTCATTGACCTTGGATTTGCCTTTTCCTTGAACTTGAGGTGTAGATCTTGTTCTTGGATGACCACCCTCAGAAATGGTTATGCCTTTCTCCTTAGGTCTCTCCTCTTTAGGATTCTACCCTTTGGTTTTGAGTTCCTTAAGGTCCTTTTCTCCCCCTTAGGCTTGTTGTCAGGCACAGAGGCTGCAGTAGTGGCCTTTGGGTTGGAAGATGTGGGATTGGCAGATTCATCAGGAAGAGAAAGCCCCATGTGCTTCATCATAGCAAACAACATTTGTTGTTGGTGGAAAAGAACATCAGCTGTGGTGGTTGCTTGAGTGTCCAACTGCTTAGAGAGGGTTGCAACTGTGTCTATAAGATGAGCATTTGACTGTTTGAGAGAGGTCACTTCTTTCTCCAGAGCATCAACCTTGTTGAATAACTCAGTAGATTTAAAACCAGACAGTGATTGTTCCTTGAGCCTCAATACCTCAAATTTGGTCATTTCATGAACAGGGACTTCAGTCACCAGCTTATCTCCATATTGATTTGCAAAAAGAGTCCTCAGCATGGCATTGGCATTAGTTGTTTGACCAGATATATTTTAAAATTGAGTTGCTAGATTACTGACAGTTCCATGAAGCAAAGCCAAGCCATTGTCCATCTTGGTGCAGGTAGATTTGCATTCTTGTATAGTCTTGAGAACAGGATCTAGAGTGGGAAATTTGGCAGCAAATTCTCTTTTGATTGCACTTACTTCCTTGGCTGTTGCATCACATACTTTATTGACTTCTGTTTTAACTCCCTTCCCAAGATAGTGAGTAGCCTTGAGGAATCCCTTGTAAAAATCATTTATAGCCTCATACACTTCACCAGGAGTAAGAGATTTGGCATTAGAGCCCAGTGAAGTGATGTATTCCTCTCTTAGGTATTGAAGAGCTTCATTGAGAGTAATGTCATATTTTTCCTTGCAGCCAGGCATCTATATTGCCATCTCTCTCAACTTCATATGTTATTTTCTCCTTTTGCATCTCCACATCATCTCTGTAACACAGCAGAATGGCTTCATAGTCTGAATTTGATATGTTGGATGTGACCAGGTTTTGGGCTATTTTAACAAACTCAGGAATTTGATCCACAACTACGCTTTGAAGTGCTTCAACCGTCAATTGTGGTGGAGCAGACCCTGATCCTGAAGCACTGTTATATTGCACAGGCTTCAGCCATTGTGGTAAAAAGTCAGAGCTAGGCAAGCTAGACTTCTCAGTTACAGATGTAACTTCTGAAACTGGATGAATTGACTCTACTACTGTTGTCTCCACAGGAGTGGGATGAGTTACAACAGTAGTTGACACAGGCACAGAGTCTCTAGTGAAAACTAGTGAATCCTCTGTGTTTGTGATGGTGTCATTAGGATATTCCCCAGCTTGCATTCCCTCACCATCTAAATGTGGTTCCTGGGTGGTGAGCAAAGTGTCATGTACTAAGTCACTTGAATCCATTGGCTCACCAAGAGAAGAGAATTCTTGGTGATCAATGCCTTGCTCCTCAATTGCTTGAGTTGCAGGCTCCAAAGAAATTTCAGTGTTAGATTCTGGAAGAGAAGTGTCTTTAAGAATGGATTTTTGCAACTCCGCCTGAGAAATAGAGGGAGTTTCAAGTGTGATGTGTTCAATACTCATTATTATGCCAGCTTTATCACTCCCAGGTGCTGGCTCATTACAAGTAGGTGCATTGGGGAGGATGCTTGATTCTATAGATGCACCCTGTTGAGAGGTTACATCTAGTGAGCTGTGTGCCCCTGATTTTACAACTTCAGCCATTTGTGTGACTGAAGAGGTGGCTTTAGATTTCTTCGTCTTTGGTCTCTGTAAGGGTGACTCAGGTTCCTCACTTTCTAGACCTAATTATACAGCCAATGCTGCTTCTGTCAAGATATTCAAGGGTTCAGATTCAATCTATTTTCTCTTCATCTTCTCCTTTTTACTAACACCACCCTGTTGAGAGGATGATGTAGGTGGCTCTGTTTTTGGTAGAGTGTTTGTTTGAGGGGGTTGGTTAGCAGGCCCTGGGTTAGCATTTTGTTCTACTTGCTTGGGCTGTGCTAACTCAGATTTGAAGGCAAATATTGGCATGTTGTGGGGGTAAGACTCAAATAGTCTCTGCATATTCTCTGCATACGAGGGGTTATTACAAGTCTCACATCCACATCATTCCTAGTGTCCAAATTACCAAAAATGAGTTTGGTCATGGACCTAGGGTAGCCTATTCTATTCTTATCTAAACCAGGTACATCAACCAAATTCTTATCTAAATAATTAAGTATAGACTGAATGAATCTGGGAAAGAAAATATCATTACCTCTCTTGGTTGTGTTCTTACCAAGTTTTCCATAGAGCTCCTGCATTATGAGCTTTCCAACATCTATCTTTTTGTCGTAGGCAAGTGAGTAGCCTATCTGTTGAACAGGTGCACTTAATTGATCATAGCTAGATTTCTTTCCACTGAATACTTGCAGGAGTGTGGCAAACATATAGCTCCACTCTTTTCTCAGATGCTTCCTATTTAGGTTCCCAACCTTGATAGTATCTGAATACCTTATGAGTTCAAAGAATTCCACCAGTTGATCATCTGTTACTAGATTGTTGTATTCATTCTGGTGAAGATCCAAGGCTTTACTCATGTCCTCAGAGGTGATGTTAAACTCATTACCTAGAACTTTGCAGTTAATGTGACGCCCCTAGATCCGGGGTCAAGGATCCAGGTCATCACGGTCCAATTTCCATTCAATATCAATATCTCTTTGGTCTTTTTTTTATATAAATATATCATTTAATACTTAAACAGTTGACCCCACACTAATACACACACACCAGTCATATGCTCAGAGAACAACATCCATTAATGATAGCAGTTAAAGTTAAACTGTTGTTATAATCCCAGAATACCATCTATTATACCCATATATAAGTATATACTACCTTGAGAATAGGTGTCGATACTTTCTCATAAGGTAGACTTCCCCTTTACCCTCTTCCGGGTTGTACTGCGACGTTTCGGCACCTGATCTAGCTGTTATAAAAATAAATAGCAAGAGTGAGCTATAATAGCTCAGCAAGATAATATTGTAAACCAGAAATCAAAATTTTAAACATATATAAATATATATATAACCGGAAACCAATTATAAATCTTACGAAAGAATAAAATTCTTATTAATAATACATCATCCACTTACTATTATAAGAAAAGAACTCTAGGATAATATAATAATCCATACTTCGTTTCCGTATAATTTTCCAAAAATAATATTCCATTTGAATAAGATCTCGCAATAATATCCTTCTGTTTCTTGTATACGACAACCATATACAAATAATATAAAATCAGTTTCTCTTCATTCCATATAAATAATTCCATCACCTTATCTCATTTTCTTGGTTTCAGCATATAACTCTGAAAACCATTGTCAACCCTTTCTTTTCAAAAACATTGGGGATATCTGCTGTCTGTGACAGCCCCAGATCCGGGGTCAGGAATCCGGGCCATCATACTCCAATTTCCGTTTATTAATACTCTACTCTTGGCAGCTGGAATATAAATACATAATAAAACTTACATAATAGACCCCACACTTGAATATTTACACACACCAGTCATATGCTCAGAGAACAACATCCACAATATTAAAAGTCTAGAGTTAAAGGAGTTATTACAAACCAGGATCATACTTAAATAAATTGTTGAATAATACTTCGACGTGAAGCATTTCAACAATCAAAAGTTTATTACAGAGCTTACACACTTAATATACATAAGTCTACCAGGACCCGCTTGTCTATACGCTACCTCTGGGATATGTGCCAGCGTTCTTTCAGAAGGTTGCCTTTCCCTTACCCTCTTGCGGGGTGTAGTGCGGAGTATTGGCATGGGACCTAGCTGTTGTATAAATAAATAGCAAGAATGAGCTAAAATAGCTCAGCAAGATAAATTCTATCAACTACCATCAAAGGAAAATAAACCATTACATATATATATATATGTGGAAATTCATCATACTTATTAAGAAAGAAAAATCTTTATTTATTAAATACACCATCTATTCATCTTGATAGGAAAAGAAATTTAGGATAATATAATATGAGTTTCTCTTCTAAAATATTATAATAATCCATACTTCATTTCCGTATAATATTTCAAAATAATATATACTATTTGAATCAGATCTCTTAATAAAATCTTTCCATTTCCTTGTATATGACACTTATATAAAAATAATATAAAATCAGTTTCTCTTCATTCCATATAAATAATCCCATCACCTTATCTCATTTTCTTGGTTTCAGCATATAAATCTGAAAACCATTATCAACTCTTTCTTTTCAAAAACATTGGGGATATCTGCTGTCACCTGATACGTTAGGACGATGATCAGTCACCTAATCGTAACTGCTCTCTTTTTACTAGCGGTAGAAGGAATGAAGATCATCCCTGGAGGAAGGCCACCTGCTAACATCCTCCCTTGGCATCTTCGTGCCGTAATAAAATAATAAATGCTGGACTGTGTCGCACACAGCCCTGACATAACCACTTACGCAAGTCTGTTGCAATCCCCCTTTTTGTCAAATCATTTATCTACTCACATTTATCATTTCCATTTCCATTCACATTTCCATTCACATTTATCATCACCTTTAAATCATATGTCATAATACTTTAATTATGACTCATACATCTTTTCTATAATTATTAAAGTCAAATATGCTTTTAGAACATAAAGTATATTCGCTCTATCCATATTCGTATCTATCTTTCTTTAATTCTCAAAATCAGGAAATAAATCCTTAGCAATATAGCATCGTAGAATAACACATATATATTCCAAGAAATCATTTTACTTAAAAAAATAAAATAGTTTTATAAAGTAAGAGTAGAAGAAATCTTGCTCTCTTATATACACATATATATATATATTGTTCCATCTACTTTTAAAAATAGTAGATAATAATCAAATAATACTTATTAAATCACAATATTTAAAAAGAATATCTTTAGCAAAATATTATAAATCGTATAACCCTAGATAACACCTGATACCATTCTTTTATTTACTTTAGATAACAACTGATATCATTCTCTCATATTCTCTTAATCATAAGGCATGTTCACTTCATGCATAATCATCTCTATACATATCCATCTCATACTCATATCCATATACATCTTCATATACCTTTCTTTTTAATATCAATACTCAAGGAAGACAATTTCTTCACAATATAGTAATAATAGCATCACATGTATATATATATTCCAAGAAATCAAGTTTCTTTGAAGATAATAATTTTTACAAGTAGGGATAGAAAAGATCTTGCCTGGATCTCTAAAACGAGTAGGTAGGATCCTGAGCTCGTCTCCCGTCTCTATAGAAACGAAAGGATCACCGTCAGTACATATATATATCCCACTTAATCACCTAATATCTATACAATCACACCCTTGATACAAAATATATGTTTGACATAGCTTTTACGCACCCAAAAGTTTACATGAACTTAACCATTTTTAAACTCGATCAAAGTTTTAGTGTATTCCACCATTTCCCTTAATAACCACACTCGACTGTAAAATTTCTCATAAAATATAAATTTTGAATTTTGACCCAAGGTCAACTGGTAATAGCTCTCTGACCACCCTACTACAATATCCCAAAATTTCATAATATTTAAAAATGTTTAAGTATGTTAATTATAGCCTCAAAGTTAGTACATTTCTGCAGTTCCATTTCTCGAACAACTTTCACTAAAACGATCATATCTCCTAATCCGTAAACTCTTTTGACATGATTCTTGCGGCCACATAAACTAGACACCAAAACCTACTCAATATGGTCAGCGGTTACAATAATTAGTCCAGTGACAAATACGAATTTTGATATCTAAATGGGCTAACGAAAATTCGGCATTACGACGACTATAATTCGGACATTCCAAAAACCATTCCATCACAACCAAGCCATATAATCATCCACCACTCCATACACATCAATATTACATCCTCACAATCCATATAATCAGTGGTGAGGCCTCAATACCATCACCCAATAATCAATCAAAATTTATGCTAGCTAACATCACAATAATCACTTTTAACCACACATCATCCATTAACATCACTAAAACTCACATAATAAAAAAGGGGTTAGGGTTTATACCTTCCTTGATGCTCTTATAACCACAATCAAGCTTGGTTAACCTTGGTATGGCCTTGGATGGTCCTTGGGAGGCTTTAGATGGATGATCTAAACATGGGAATTCAAGAACACTTCCTGACTAGTAGAGCACGCAACATTGATTGGCCAACACGAAGCCCTTCTGCTCGTTTTATCCTCGAGGCTCCTGAACGAAAGTTGTAGAGCATCTCACAAGGTTTCCAGAAAGCTAAAGATCGCCCAATTTCATTGAGCATTGAGTGAGATATGGCTGTTTTACTGAGACTAATCTGTTTTGGCCGAATTTTCAAGAAATGGAGGGGGAAGATTTTGCTCTTGATGTTTGATCTTATCTTCCTTAATCTTGTAAATTCTAGAGTCTTGTGGAATGGTGTAGATATTTACTTTGATAAATGACTAATCTACCCCTTAATTAAGTGTTAGTGGAAGGTGATATCACTGCTTATGTCATAGAAGAGTATCTTGTAAGCTTGGTTCTTTAACCTTAAGTAAATACTAATAACCTTTGTAAATACTAATGTGGTAAATCTCCTTATTATTTACTAACCTTGGTTACTTGGTTTCCATACTTGTTTAATCACGATTCGTCTCGAATACGCCTCGTTATCTAAGTGGTTCTAAATTGTTTATCAATCCAAATTCCTTTGGCATTTCCTTAACTTAATCACTTCTTGGTTTAACCTGATTTTAATATTTCCTCAAGATATAAACCCTTTAACATTTTCATACTCCTTAATATCATATCCATAGAGCCTAAATTGAAATCGAAAATCCTTAAAATCCATACTCAGGAATTTCGGAAATCCGACATCGTTTCAAGTCACTTATTTTCATAGTACATCACTAATATGGTTTCTGTTTACTCATTTTCTGTTTCACTTATAGAGTAGCCACATACCATTCCCATAAATCCTCAAAATCACTATTCATTTAGGTAATGTAGCATTGCAAAAATTAGGGTTATTACAATCTTCCCCCCTTAAAAGGATTCCGTCCCGGAATCATGTTGAAGATATTGACGAATACCTTTCTCACATTACACCTTTTAATTCTCATATTACTTCCTCCATCCTTTTGCTCTTTCATAACATCTCTATCTTGTCTGAGCAAAATACACCAATATAAACTTGTTTGTCATTCATCCATATGCCATTTAGCTTATCAATAGCAGCACTTTCACTATCTTTTTCTTGCAAATCCCTTCTGGTATTCAGTCATTCTATATTATCTCATTTCTCCTTCCTCTTTCGACTAAGGGTATCGGCCACCACATTGGCCTCCCCTGAATGGTAGTGTATTTTATAGTCATAATCCTATATCCTCAAGTTTAATCTCCAACTATTGTTTAGCTACCTTGATCTTTATCATGACATAAAATATTAATACTCCAACATTTTTATATATCATCTCTGTAAAATTTTCCAGAAAATTAGCTATAATAATATTTCTTGAAACAATTGTAAGAAAATATCAATTATAATATATATTTCCTGTTCGTACTTATAGGAGCAGATACTTTCCCTTCATTCTAAGAATTTTCCTTGCACTTTCCCCATTATTCTCAAATCTCCTTTTTATAGAGCTCTCTGACTCTTAACAGATATTGATTTGGATGACACGAGAATAACTCACTTTCTTATATCACCATAGTTTACTTTCTCACAGATAGATTATTCTTATCTATTTTATCAGCCCATTTACACCATTCATTTACTTAGTCGATCCCTAACCAAACATTTACACTTAAGAGGTCAAATTAGCGCGTATTTGCAATTTCCTCCGGATACCTTATCCCATATGTCTATTGTTCACTATACGCTCTTTACATCTTACTGATCCACCTTAGTTCCTTCATGATATACTATCTATTCCACATCTGTAATTTCCCTTTATTATTCTTATCAAAATCTTTACCTCAAGTTTTAGTTATTCACACCTTTTTGGATTAATCCTTTGAATAATTAACATCTTTAATCTTTCTCTTTGCTACTTAGGGTACTAGTCACAGTATTGGCCTTCCTCCTCTAAAAGTTATTGCACCTCGGATCCTTTATTAATTATCCCCACTTCCTTTGTTTATCCTTATTCTGACTCTATCCTCAAAATACACCTTACTCTCAATAGTAACTCTCAATTATACCTTAAAATTCCCCATATTCTTTTCTCTTACTAATCATCAAATATACCCATTTCTTCTCACGAAATTCCTTCCTCTCTTATATCGAAACGCTTCCAGTTCTAATTATCTCTTATTGAAATTTCCCTTGGAATCTCCAGTTCCCTTGTATAATCACGTATACTATAAACATTGCTTCCATCCATTAATGAAATCTTCTATATTCAAAACAATTGATAGAATTTAAGAGACTTTGAATTGAAACGAACCCAGAAACAAGCAAGGGTTCCACAATAATTTATAAGATTAAGAGTTTTAAATAGCTCTTATTCGAAACAAAAGAATATTTGGGAAATCAATATGATGGAAGAACCCATACGTCACACAAGTGAGGGCGTCCCCCGACTTTCTATCACACAGACAGATCGTCCTTGTGTATACATATAGGGCTGTTCCTCTTAGTTGGAGTAAGAAATATAGAGGGAAATTTAAATCACGATGATAAATACCATCTTCCGAAAATAATCTTAGAGGAATATTTTGACTAATATAGATAAAATAAAATTTTGAAACACATTTCAAGGGTGCCAAAAAGTTTTGAAAAGATACCGGCCCTTTTTGAATAAGAGGTGATAGATCACCCTGGAATTACTCACCAGTGGAGGAAAATTTGAAACTAAATAATTTAGCAGGGCTTTAGGAAATTTGAAAGTAGTTATCGTTAATAGCCTCTACCCAATTGAAAATCCCAATAATGGAAGGTTTTCCTCAAATACTATTTATATCTTAGACTGCGTATTTTCCAAAATTTCTTAAATTTGGCACTCACCATGTAGCCTCAACCTATCGTCTGCTATTCCCCATTATCTTCATTTACCTAGTCGTGACTTGGCTCGATACTCGCTGCCTTTATCCACAATAAAACACAACCTTCTGATTAATATACTTACGTAATATTGATCGTCTTGGCCTAACACTGCTCTGGTATCAAGGACCCTTCAAACTATACTCCTAAATTGTATATTCTAACATGCCTTGTATACTCACGAGGTTATCTAACATACACCTCCTGATACATCAACTATTCCCTTTCTCATATCGATCCCGTGTGCTACATAAACTTAACACTTTTGGCATAATAACCTTTTCATTTAAGTCAATCTCGGAATGTCTCAGTCTGTCTTGGTCCTTAAGGTATATCTTGGCTTTACCGACCAACCTCAGTTTCACCCTTTCACCTCCACAAACAATCAGTGTCTATTCACCAATCTACTTACATTATTACCTCAAACTCCCTCATTTTCCTTTACATTTGCCCTAGTATTACGTTTAGGCGGCATGATTCTGTACATAACAATATTCTCCATTATTTACCCAAATTTAGGGTACAATATACATTATTCCATATTCAATAATTATATCACCGATTAACACATTTATATATATATAGCGTCACTAGATCTGGGGTCAAGGATCTAGGTCATCACGGTCCAATTTCCATTCAATATCAATATCTCTTTGGTCTTTTTTTTTATATAAATATATCATTTAATACTTAAACAGTTGACCCCACACTAATACACACACACCAGTCATATGCTCAGAGAACAACATCCATTAATGATAGCAGTTAAAGTTAAACTGTTGTTATAATCCCAGAATACCATCTATTATACCCATATATAAGTATATACTACCTTGAGAACAGGTGTCGATACTTTCTCATAAGGTAGACTTCCCCTTTACCCTCTTCCGGGTTGTACTGCGACGTTTCGGCACCTGATCTAGCTGTTATAAAAATAAATAGCAAGAGTGAGCTATAATAGCTCAGCAAGATAATATTGTAAACCAGAAATCAAAATTTTAAACATATATAAATATATATATAACCGGAAACCAATTATAAACCTTACGAAAGAATAAAATTCTTATTAATAATACATCATCCACTTACTATTATAAGAAAAGAACTCTAGGATAATATAATAATCCATACTCCGTTTCCGTATAATTTTCCAAAAATAATATTCCAATTGAATAAGATCTCGCAATAATATCCTTCTGTTTCTTGTATACGACAACCATATACAAATAATATAAAATCAGTTTCTCTTAATTCCATCACCTTATCTCATTTTCTTTGTTTCAGCATATAACTCTGAAAACCATTGTCAACCCTTTCTTTTCAAAAACATTGGGGATATCTACTGTCGCCTGATACATTAGGACGATGATCAGTCGCCTAATCGTACCTGCTCTCTTTTTGCTACCGGTAGAAGGAATGAAGATCATCCCTGGAGGAAGGCCACCTGCTAACATCCTCCCTTGGCATCTTCGTGCTGTAATAAAAATAATAAATGCTGGACTGTGTCGCACACAGCCCTGACACAGCCACTTACGCAAGTCTGTTGCAATCCCCCTTTTTGTCAAATCATTTTTCCATTTACATTTATCATTTCCATTTCCATTTCCATTCACATTTCCATTCACATTTATTCATCACCTTTAAATCATATGTCATAATACTTTAATTATGACTCATACATCTTTTCTATAATTATTAAAGTCAAATATGCCTTTAGAACATAAAGTATATTCGCTCTATCCATATTCTTATCTATCTTTCTTTAATTCTCAAAATCAGGAAATAAATACTTAGCAATATAGCATCGTAGAAAAACATATATATTCCAAGAAATCATTTTACTTTAAAAAATAAAATAGTTTTCCAAAGTAAGAGTAGAAGAAATCTTGCTCTCTTATACACACACACACACACACACACACACACACACACACACACACACACACACACACAGATATATATATATATATATATATATATATATATATATATATATATATATATATGTTGTTCCATCTACTTTTAAAAATAGTAGATAATAATCAAATAATACTTATTAAATCACAATATTTAAAAAGAATATCTTTAGCAAAATATTATAAATCATATAACCCTAGATAACACCTGATACCATTCTTTTATTTACTTTAGATAACAACTGATACCATTCTCTTATCATGAGGCATGTTCACTCCATGCATAATCTTCTCTATACATATGCATATCCATCTTCATATTCATACACATCTTCGTATACCTTTCTTTTTAATATCAATACTCAAGGAAGACAAATTCTTCACAATATAATAATAATAGCATCATATATATATATATATATATATATATATATATATATATATATATATATATATATATATATTCCATGAAATCAAGTTTCTTGAAGATAATAATAATTTTTCCAAGTAGGGATAGAAAAGATCTTGCCTCGATCTCGATGTCCTGAAGGTATGGCTCGTGGCTCTCCCGGAGTTTCTATAAACACGAAAAGGACCGTCGTTAGAATACCACATCTCTTACTCACCTCACTCTTGCATAACAATACCCTTGACACTTTAATATATGTTTCACATGTTATTCATAACCCAAGTGTTCCAAAAACCTAACCATTTTAGGTTAAATCAAGGTTTCGGTGCTTATTCACCATTTCCCTTAACAACCATACCCGACTGTAAAAAGTCTCAGAAAATCTCAATTTCGAATTTTAATGTAAGGTCAACTGGAAATGACTCTTTGACCACTCCCCTACAATATCCCAAAATTTTATAATTTTTAAAAATGTTTAAGTACGGTATTCATAGCCTTCAATTTGATACAATTATATTTTCTCGGTTCTCGAACGTCTTTCACTAAAACCCACTTTTCTCCTAAACCGTTCATCAGATTTTTACGCACTTTATATCAAAAAGATCTATGACTCAAGCTCTATCATCTCATGGTTAGTTGGTGTTCTAGACAGGAACCTACCGTACGCGTCTGAGGTTTCAAAAACAGGGCATTCTTTGGTTAAACGAAAATCGGGCATTATAACGGCTATATTTTCATATTTTCCAAAATATTACTCCTCCAAATCCATCATCCACCTTATACACCATCACCTACACCATGTGGTCATCTTACCAACCATGGTTACAAGCACCAAACACTTCTATATATCATCTCATCACTTATAAACACACTTCTACTCATGATTTATACTTAAAAAAAACTTAACCATTAAACTCATCATAATCCATCATAAACTCAAAGTAATACTAAGGGTTCTTGAATTTTATACCTTCCTTGGAGCTTGAACAACACTCAATAAGCCTTGGATAGTCCTTAAATAACCTTAAGGTAGCTTGGATCAACTAAATAAATCATAAAAAAAAAAAGTTAGAAATTCGGATTCACTAGACACCAGTTGAAAGAATCGCAAAAACGAAGGCCTTACCTACGTTTTCTGGATGAGGCTTCTAAAGGAAAGTTGTAGAGCATCTAACCAGCTTTCCAAACATATAAAGAACACAAAATTCTATTAAGTAATGAAGGAGTTATGGCCGTTTGAAAATCATCACAGAAACTGTCAAAGATTCTGGCAGCTCGGTTCTTCAACTTGGGGAGGCGATTTGACTAGCTATACTCATTAGATTGCCATGAAATTTGGAGCGAATAATGCCCATGGAGTGGAGAGGTTGTGGTTCAAATTTGGTGATTTTATCATGGATAGAAATGGAGATATGATTTTTCCTCTCCTCCTTGCTCTTGCTGGGCAGTTTGAGAGGATGAAGTTTCTAGCTTGTTTCTTGATCCAATCTCATCCAATATTCATTGTAAGGATAATATCTAGCTCAGTCTTGATGATTCTAGAGTCTTGGAGATGTTTATGGAAGGTTATGGATTAATCCTCATGCAAAATGTCTAATTTGCCCTTGCTTTATAAGTTAGTGGAAAATGATGTCACCTTAATGATCTAATAATCTCTTTTTGCTTTTCTTTTCCAAGTATAATGCTAGCAATCTTGGTAAATGATAATGTGGTATGTATCCTTGTTGTATTACTAATCTTGGTTGTTTTGTTTTCATACTCGTTTAATCACGTTTCGTTTCGAATACACCTCGTTACCTCAGTGGTTCTGAAATCGTTTAAAAATCCAAATTCCCTTGGCATTTCCTTGACTTAATAATCCATTGGTTTACCTTAAATTCACTAATTCCTCAATATATAAATCCTTTAATATTTCCATGCTTCTTAATATCCAATACAATAGTGCTCAATTAGAAACAAACATCTTAAAAATCCATACTCAGGAATTTCGGAAATCCGTCATCGTTTCGAGTCACTCATTTTCATAGTACAACACTAATATGGTTTCTGATTGCTCATTTTCTGTATCAATTATAGGGTACCTACATACCATTTCCCTAAATCCTTGAAATTTACTATTCATTTAGGCACTGTGGCATTCTAAAAGTTAGGGTTATTACAGTCTTCCCCCCTTAAAAGGATTCCGTCCCGGAATCACGTGGACAATTACTCTTCTCACAAGGTGTTTTCTAATTCTCAGGTCGTTTCCTAATACCACTAAAATTTCAATCTATATTAAAAGATAAAACTACATATCTCTATCTTATTTGCGCAAAAGTACAACAACATAAACTTACTTATCATTCATCAACATGCAATTTAGCTTATCAATAGCAGCACTTTCACTATCTTTTCCTTGCAAATCTTTTCCTGTATTCAGTCATTCTATATTATCTCATTTCTCCTTCCTATTTTGCCTAAGGGTATCGGCCACCACATTGGCCTTCCCTGAATGGTAGTGTATCTCACTATGGTTTGGTGATATTATGATCTCTATCATGACATAAAATATCAATCCTTCAACATTTTTATATATCATCTCTGTAAAATTTTCCAGAAAATAAGCTGTAATAATATTTCTTGAAACTATTGTAAGAAAATATCAATTATAATATATATTTCATGTTCGTACTTATACGAGTAGATACTTTCCCTTCATTCTAAGGGTTTTCCTTGCATTTTCCCCATTATTCCCAAATCTCCTTTTTATAGAGTTCTCCGACTCTTAACAGATATTGATTTGGATGACATGAGAATAACTCACTTTCTTATATCACCGTAGTTTGCTTTCTCACAGATAGATTATTCTTATCTATTTTATCAGCCCATTTACACCATTCATTGACTTATTCAATCCTTAACCAAACACTTACACTTAAGAGGTCAAATTAGCGCGTACTTGCAATTTTCTCTGGATACCTTATCCCATATGTCTATTGTTCACTATACACTCTTTACATCTTGTTGATCCTCCTTAGTTTCTTCATGATATACAATCTATTCCACCCCTGTAATTTCCCTTTATTATTCTCATCAAAATCTTTACCTCAAGTTTTACTCATTCACACCTTTTAGATTAATCCTTTGAATACTTAACATCTTTAATCTCTCTATGCTACTTAGGGTATTAGTCACAATATTGGTCTTCCCCTACTAATAGTTATTGCACCTAGAAATCCTTCATTAATTATCCCCACTTCCTTTGTTTATCCTTATTCTAATTCTATCCTCAAAATATACCTTGCTCTTAATAGTAAATCTCAATTATACCTTAAAATTCCTCATATTCTTTTCTCTTACTAATCATCAAATATACCTATTTTTTCTCACGAATTTCCTTCCTCTCTTATATTGAAATGCTTCTAGCTCTAATTATCTCTTATTGAAATTTCCCTTGGAATCTCAAGTTTCCTCGTATAATCACGTATACCTTAAACCTTGCTTCCATTATTCCATCCAGTAAGGAAATCTTTTATATTCGAAATAATTAATAGAATTTAAGAGACTTTGAATTGAAACGGACCCAGAAACAAGCAAGGGTCCCACAATAATTTATAAAATTGAGAGATTTAAATAATCTTTATTCTAAACAAAAGAATATTTGAGAAATCAATATGATGGAAGAACCCGTACGTCACAGAAGTGAGGGCGTCCCCTCCGACTTTCTATCACACAGACAGATTGTCCTTGTATATACATATAGGGCCATTCCTCTTAGTTGGAGTAAGAAATGTAGAGGGAAATTTAAATCACAATGATAAACCATCTTCCGAAAATAATCTTAGAGGAATATTTTGACTAAGATAGATAAATAAAATTTTGAAACACATTCCCAAGGGTACAAGAAAGTTTTGAAAGGATACCGGCTCTTAATGAATAATTACCCACTAGTGGAGAAAATTTGAAACTCAATAATATAATTTAGCATAGGGTAGAGCATGGGCCGGTTCGGTCCGGTTTTATGGTAAAACCGTAACCGAAACCATATATCCCCGGTTTCTAAAATCGAAAACCGCAACCGCCGGTTCGGGTTCGGTTTCGGTTTCAAAACCCCGGTTCGGTTTGTAACGGTTCGGTTTCGGTTATAAAACCGGATGAAAATTAAAATGAGAACAATATATTAGTTTACACAACAAAACTTAAAAAATGCACTGTTTTGGGTTGCATACGGGTTGCATACGAATATATAAGGTCAAGATATGAAACCCTTGCTTATTAGTACTAAACATCTCCGTAGCATGCAACACAACACAAGTTGCCTCTTAAATTATGTGCATGGATTGGTAGCCTCGTCCTTACAAGACTCCACAACAAATGCAACCTATGTTTACTATGTAAGATTGTTCAGATAATGAGCCAGAGAATATTCATCTTTATATGCTATTAAAAATTTATATAAATTATATATATATATATATATTTGTATTTATTTATTTATTTTAATAATCGGTTCGGTTCGGTTTTAACCGGTTCGGTTTTAACCTATAACCGGAACCGGAACCGAAAGTCTCGGTTTTTAAAAATCAAAAACCGCAACCGCCGGTTCGATTTCGGTTTCGGTTTTTTCAGTTCGGTTTTCGCCGGTTTCGGTTCGGTTTCGGTTTCAATTCGGTTTTTTGCTCACCCCTAATTTAGCAGGGCTTTAGGAGATTAAAAATAGGTACTGTTAATAGCCTCTGCCCAATTGAAAATCCCCATAATGAAAGGTTTTCCTCAAATACTATTTATATCTTAGACTGCGTACTCTCCAAAATTTCTTAAATTCGGCACTCACCATGTAGCCTTAACCTATCGTCTGCTATTCCCAATTATCTTCATTTACCTAGTCGTGACTTGGCTCGATACTCTCTGCCTTTATCCAAAATAGAACACAACCTTCTAATCTATATACTTACGTAATGTTGATCGTCTTATCCCGACAATGCTCCGGTATCAAAGACCCTTCAAACTATACTTTATAATTGTATATCCCAACATACCCTGTATACTCACGAGATTATCTAACGTACACTTCCCGATACATCAAGTATTCCCTTTCTCATATCGATCCTGTGTACTACATAAACTTAACACTTTTGGCATAATAACCTTTTTATTTAAGTCAATCTCGGAATGTCTCAGTCTGTCTTGGTCCTTAAGGTATACCTTGGCTTTACCGACCAACCTCAGTTTCACCCTTTCATCTCCACAAACAATCAGTGTCTATTCACCAATCCACTTACAATATTTCTTCAAACTCCCTTAAACACAAGAAGACTTTAAATACCCTTAACCTTGGCTCACTAATCTCCTCTCCCTATACTAAAACATAAACTTTTATTAGTAATAATCTATAAAATTATAATCACAACTTAGAATAAACGCTTCGTTCGATAAACCACCCTTGAACTCGATGTGAGTTCATATTTTATATCATTACATATATATCTATATGTGTATATTATTATCACTTTTGTTCCTGAGCATTATGACTCTTAGCTCTGATACCATCTGTGACGCCCCTAGATCCGGGGTCAAGGATCCAGGTCATCACGGTCCAATTTCCATTCAATATCAATATCTCTTTGGTCTTTTTTTTTTATATAAATATATCATTTAATACTTAAACAGTTAACCCCACACTAATACACACACACCAGTCATATGCTCAGAGAACAACATCCATTAATGATAGCAGTTAAAGTTAAACTGTTGTTATAATCCCAGAATACCATCTATTATACCCATATATAAGTATATACTACCTTGAGAACAGGTGTCGATACTTTCTCATAAGGTAGACTTCCCCTTAACCCTCTTCCGGGTTGTACTGCGACGTTTCGGCACCTGATCTAGCTGTTATAAAAATAAATAGCAAGAGTGAGCTATAATAGCTCAGCAAGATAATATTGTAAACCAGAAATCAAAATTTTAAACATATATAAATATATATATAACCGGAAACCAATTATAAACCTTACGAAAGAATAAAATTCTTATTAATAATACATCATCCACTTACTATTATAAGAAAAGAACTCTAGGATAATATAATAATCCATACTTTGTTTCCGTATAATTTTCCAAAAATAATATTCCATTTGAATAAGATCTCGCAATAATATCCTTCTGTTTCTTGTATACGACAACCATATACAAATAATATAAAATCAGTTTCTCTTCATTCCATATAAATAATTCCATCACCTTATCTCATTTTCTTGGTTTCAGCATATAACTCTGAAAACCATTGTCAACCCTTTCTTTTCAAAAACATTGGGGATATCTGCTGTCGCCTGATACATTAGGACGATGATCAGTCGCCTAATCGTATCTGCTCTCTTTTTACTACCGGTAGAAGGAATGAAGATCATCCCTGGAGGAAGGCCACCTGCTAACATCCTCCCTTGGCATCTTCGTGCCGTAATAAAAATAATAAATGCTGGACTGTGTCGCATACAGCCCTGACACAGCCACTTACGCAAGTCTGTTGCAATCCCCCTTTTTGTCAAATCATTTTTCCATTTACATTTATCATTTCCATTTCCATTTCCATTCACATTTCCATTCACATTTATTCATCACCTTTAAATCATATGTCATAATATTTTAATTATGAATCATACATCTTTTCTATAATTATTAAAGTCAAATATGACTTTAGAACATAAAGTATATTCGCTCTATCCATATTCTTATCTATCTTTCTTTAATTCTCAAAATCAGGAAATAAATACTTAGCAATATAGCATCGTAGAAAAACATATATATTCCAAGAAATCATTTTACTTTAAAAAATAAAATAGTTTTATCATAAGGCATGTTCACTCCATGCATAATCTTCTCTATACATATGCATATCCATCTTCATATTCATACACATCTTCGTATACCTTTCTTTTTAATATCAATACTCAAGGAAGACATATTCTTCACAATATAATAATAATAGCATTATATATATATATATATATATATATATTCCATGAAATCAAGTTTCTTGAAGATAATAATAATTTTTCCAAGTAGGGATAGAAAAGATCTTGCCTCGATCTCGATGTCCTGAAGGTATGGCTCGTGGCTCTCCCGGAGTTTCTATAAACACGAAAAGGACCGTCGTTAGAATACCACATCTCTTACTCACCTCACTCTTGCATAACAATACCCTTGACACTTTAATATATGTTTCACATGTTATTCATAACCCAAGTGTTCCAAAAACCTAACCATTTTAGGTTAAATCAAGGTTTCGGTGCTTATTCACCATTTCCCTTAACAACCATACCCGACTGTAAAAATTCTCAGAAAATCTCAATTTCGAATTTTAATGTAAGGTCAACTGGAAATGACTCTTTGACCACTCCACTACAATATCCCAAAATTTTATAATTTTTAAAAATGTTTTAGTACGGTATTCATAGCCTTCAATTTGATACAATTACATTTTCTCGGTTCTCGAACGTCTTTCACTAAAACCCACTTTTCTCCTAAACCGTTCATCAGATTTTGACGCACTTTATATCAAAACGATCTATTACTCAAGCTCTATCATCTCATGGTTAGTTGGTGTTCTAGGCAGGAACCTACCGTATGCGTCTGAGGTTTCAAAAACAGGGCATTCTTTGGTTAAACGAAAATCGGGCATTATAACGGCTATATTTTCATACTTTCCAAAATATTACTCCTCCAAATCCATCATCCACCTTATACACCATCACCTACACCATGTGGTCATCTTACCAACCATGGTTACAAGCACCAAACACTTCTATATATCATCTCATCACTTATAAACACACATCTACTCATGATTTATACTTAAAACAAACTTAACCATTAAACTCATCATAATCCATCATAAACTCAAAGTAATACTAAGGGTTCTTGAATTTTATACCTTCCTTGGAGCTTGAAAAACACTCAATAAGCCTTGGATAGTCCTTAAATAACCTTAAGGTAGCTTGGATCAACTAAATAAATCATAAAAACAAAGTTAGAAATTCGGATTCACTAGACACTAGTTGAAAGAATCGCAAAAACGAAGGCCTTACCTACGTTTTCTGGATGAAGCTTCTAAAGGAAAGTTGTAGAGCATCTAACCAGCTTTCTAAACATATAAAGAACACAAAATTCTATTAAGTAATGAAGGAGCTATGGCCGTTTGAATATCATCACAGAAACTGTCAAAGATTCTGGCAGCTCGGTTCTTCAACTTGGGGAGGCGATTTGACTAGGCTATACTCATTAGATTGCCATGAAATTTGGAGCGAATAATGCCCATGGAGTGGAGAGGTTTTGGTTCAAATTTGGTGAATTTATCATGGATAGAAATGGAGATATGATTTTTCCTCTTCTCCTTGCTCTTGCTGGGCAGTTTGAGAGGATGAAGTTTCTAGCTTGTTTCTTGATCCAATCTCATCCAATATTCATTGTAAGGATAATATCTAGCTTAGTCTTGATGATTCTAGAGTCTTGGAGATGTTTATGGAAGGTTATGGATTAATCCTCATGCAAAATGTCTAATTTGCCCTTGCTTTATAAGTTAGTGGAAAATGATGTTACCTTAATGATCTAATAATCTCTTTTTGTTTTTCTTTTCCAAGTATAATGCTAGCAATCTTGGTAAATGATAATGTGGTATGTATCCTTGTTGTATTACTAATCTTGGTTGTTTTGTTTTCATACTCGTTTAATCACGTTTCGTTTCGAATACACCTCGTTACCTCAGTGGTTCTGAAATCGTTTAAAAATCCAAATTCCCTTGGCATTTCCTTGACTTAATAATCCATTGGTTTACCTTAAATTCACTAATTCCTCAATATATAAATCCTTTAATATTTCCATGCTTCTTAATATCCAATACAATAGTGCTCAATTAGAAACAAACATCTTAAAAATCCATACTCAGGAATTTTGGAAATCCGTCATCGTTTCGAGTCACTCATTTTCATAGTACAACACTAATATGGTTTCTGATTGCTCATTTTCTGTATCAATTATAGGGTACCTACATACCATTTCCCTAAATCCTCGAAATTTACTATTCATTTAGGCACTGTAGCATTCTAAAAGTTAGGGTTATTACAGTTAATGACATAGCCCAGACTGCCATCTTCAAGAGCAACAGTTTCAGTAATTGCAGTTCTCCAGAACTGTTCTAGAATGTTTAGATACAGAGTTGGGTTGGCCGTAAGTGCTCCTTTGATATATGATTCAGACATCCATTTCACAAAGCACTTGTAGTTAGCATTTGGGGCTTCAACATCACTTGAGAGAGCGATGAAGTTGGTGTTGAATTTCACGGTTGCCATTGATATAGAGAAAAGAGAGAAGAGAATGAAGGTTGAAGAAGAAATTTAGCTTTTGGAGTTAGGGTTTTCAGAGGTTTTGGAACTTTAGATGCTTGAGAAATTGAATGAAATGAAACGAATAGATGTAGAATTATATAAGTATGAAGTACTTGAATTGTTGATTAGATATATGTTTTGTATCGACAACTAAAGTATTCGAGAAGTAGAAATCAACTATTCGAAAAGTCAAGAAAGGCTTAATCGATATCTCAAGCAGTTTGTAACTCACAGCTGGCAGTTATCAAACTTAGAAATAATTCTAAATTAAATAAAATATGTTTTTATGAGTGATTTAAAATTCTGAATAAAAATTCAAAAACGATTAAGATTCAGCGAGAATTCAGCCTTTTCAAATGATTCGAGAACTCAAATACAGTATTCGAGAACTCAGTCACTAGAGAACTCAATTACCATATTCGAGAAGTCAATCATACCTCTATTCGATATCTTTAAAAGGCTCTATTCGAGAACTCGAGAGTGCTCCAAAGAGACTTGTTAGAGAAGTCGAGTAGTGAATCATTAGAGAAGTCTGACTTATCGAAATGTTCTTTTCACTCATAAAAATTCAATTTTCACTATCTTTTAAAATTTACCAGACATATTCAATGAAGAATATTCTAACAAATTAAATAGTGATTATCTTAAAATTTCATAGAAATTTCAACCTAACTGAATATGATTTTCAACATATGCAACAAATCTGAAATATTTATAAATCATATTCCAGCCAACACTTACTTCAAAAATATTGAGCATTTAGATAAAGTAAGTGTTTACTGCTGCAACAATCTAGTTGATACTTTCACTTAGCCAGATTCTGAAGAATTCAACATTCCAATCTCACTAACCAACCTTGTGAAGGTGGCTTCATCCAATGGCTTAGTGAATATATCAGCTAATTGTTTATCTGTGGAGACATAATGCAACTCAATGGTTCCATTAGTTGCATTCTCCCTAATAAAATGATATCTGATGTCAATGTGCTTTGTCCTAGAATGATTGACAGGATTGGCAACTATAGAGATTGCACTTGTGTTGTCACACATGATCGGAATTCTTTCCAACACAAGTCCATAATCTCTAAGCTGATTTCTCATCCAAAGCACTTTAGAACAACAACTTCCAGCAGCTATGTATTCAGCCTCAGTTGTGGAAGTTGACACAGATTGTTGTTTCTTGCTATACCAAGAGACTAACCTTTGTCCAAGAAACTGGCAGCTACCTGAGGTGCTTTTCCTATCCACTTTGCATCCAGCATAATCAGCATCAGAATAACCAACCAAATTGAACTCTGTGTCCTTAGGATACCATAAACCCAAGTTTGGAGTGCCCTTCAGATATCTAAAGATCCTCTTGATAGCAATTAAATGAGATTCCTTTGGATTTGATTGAAACCTTGCACATAGACATGTAGCAAACATGATGTCTGGCCTACTTGCAGTGAGATAGAGTAGAGAACCAACCATGCCTCTGTAGACTGAGATATCTACTCTCTTGCCTTTGACATCTTCATCCAATTTGGTGGCAGTGGCCATGGGTGTCTTTGCAGGTGAGCAGTCTTCTAAGTCAAACTTCTTCAATAAATCCTTGATGTACTTGGTTTGACTGATGAAGATACCATCCTTCCTCTAACTAACTTGCAATCCAAGAAAGAATGTTAACTCTCCCATCATACTCATCTCATATCTGCTTTGCATGAGCTTAGAGAATTTCTCACACAGCTTCTCATTTGTAGAGCCAAATATGATATCATCCACATAGATCTGAACTAGGATAATATCATTACCATGCTTCTTGTAAAACAGTGTCTTGTCCAATGTGCCTCTAGCGAATTGATTTTCAAGAAGGAATTGTGACAAAGTATCATACCATGCCCTTGGAGCCTGCTTAAGTCCATACAATGCCTTAAGCAGTCTATAGACAAATTCTGGGAAATGTGGATCCTCAAAGCCAGGTGTTTGTTGCACATAAACTTCTTCTTCCAACTCCCCATTCAGAAATGCACTGTTGACATCCATTTGATAGACTTTAAAGTTTGAATGAGCAGCAAATGCCAAGAAGATTCTGATGGCTTCCAATCTAGCAACAGGGGCAAATTTCTCATCATAGTCAATGCCTTCCTGTTGAGAGTATCCTTTTGCAACCAACCTTGCTTTGTTTCTTACTATTACACCATCTTCATCCATGTTATTCTTCAGAACCCATTTTGTTCCAACAATGGTTCTGTTCTTTGGTGCAGGGACAAGTTCCCATATTTTGTTTCTTTCAAATTGATTCAGCTCCTCTTGCATAACAATAATCCAATCTGGATCCAACAGTGCATCATCAAGTTTCTTAGGCTCAATCTGAGATAGAAAGCAACCATAGTGACACTCATTTTGAGTTGCTCTCCTAGTTCTCACTCCTGCATTTGGATCTCCAATAATTTGCTCTGCAGTGTGTGATCTATCCCATTTCCTTGAATGTTCAGTTTGATTTCTCAATCTTGATGTTGCTTCATCATCCAAGTCATGATCATTTTCATTTCCTCCCCCTGTGAAGTTACCACTATTCATAGGTGTGTCTTGGATGCTTGTCTCTTCACTGTTGATTGGAACAAATTCTTCTCTTGCTTCATCATTCACTTGAGTTTGTTGAACTACAATTTCAACTTCAGTTTCAATCTCTTCATCAAAATTATCTAGATTTTCAAACTTTAATGGATCTATATCTTCATCATTGGATTCTTCTAATCCAGATAGTTTTCTGTCATCAAATGTCACATCTGTGCTTTCCATAACTTTCTTTTGACTGATGACATAAATTTTGTATGCATTTCTCTCCATAGAATAGCCAAGAAAAATTCATTTAAATGCCTTTGCATCAAACTTACCAACATATTCTGAATTATCCTTCAACACAAAGCATTTTCTTCCAAAAGTATGAATATACTTTAGAGTAGACTTCTTTCCAGTCATCAAATTGTAAGGTGTCTTTCCAGTGTTTTTGTTGATGAGAGTTCTATTCTGGATATAGCATGCCGTACTCACAACCTCGGCCTAAAAACATGTAGGCATCTTTGCATCAAGCAACATTTTTCTAGCAACCTCAATTAGAGTTCTATTCTTTCTCTCAACTACTCCATTTTGTTGTGGAGTCCTTGGAGCTGAGAATTGTTGTGAAATGCCATTCTCTTTGCAAAATGCTTCAAGTAAGGCATTTATGAACTCTATTCCATTATCACTTCTCAATGCAATCACACTTGCATTGTTAGCCTTTGCTTTCTTATCAACAGTCTTTATGTGCTCAATGATCATTTGTGGAGCCTCGTCCTTTGATGCTAGAAATTCCACCCATGTATACCTTGTGTAGTCATCAACCATCACCAGGGCATACTTCTTTCTTGAGAGTGACATAATATTGACAGGCCCAAACAAATCCATATGAATTAATTACAGGGGCTTGGTGAATGATGTCACTGTCTTTGACTTGTGCCTTGACCTTTTCATTTTTCCCCTTTGACAAGCCCCACACACTCCTTCTTGATAGAATTCAAGTGTGGGCATGCTTCTTACTAACTCTCTTTTGACCAGAGAATTAATGGCCTTGAAGTTCAAGTGTGATAACTTCTTGTGCCACAGCCAACAATCTTCATTTGATGCTTTTGAGTAGAAGCAACAAACTTTGTCCTTGCTTGCAGAATCCATATTGGCTACAAACATGCTTCCTTTCCTTACTCCAGATAGAGCAAAGTCACCAGTCTTCTTATGGGTAATAAAACATTCATCTTTGTCAAAATTTACCTTGAATCCTCTATCAGTAAACTGACCAACACTTAGCAGATTATTCTTGAGTCCCTTGACTAGTGCTACATCTTCAATGATGACATTTCCAACTTTCAACTTGCCATATCCCAATGTGTTACCCATGCTGTCATCTCCAAAAGCAATCATTGGGTCAGCCTTCTCTTCATACTGTGATAGCAGGGCCATATCACCAGTCATATGATTTGAGCATTCACTGTCCAAAATCCACATGACTTTCTTTTCTTGTTCTTTGTCCTGCAAACACAAAGATATTACTTCTCCTTTGGTACCCAAACAAGTTTGGGTCCACTTGGCTTAGAAAAAGATTTATCAAAAATATCATGCTTATTAGTTTTCTTAGGACTAGTCTTCTTGTCACTGTTAGAAGTCTTAGAAACTGAGTTCTCAGACTTGGGTGACAGAGGTACCTTCCTAGCTCTAGGAGGACTTGAAGACTCTGGCCTTGTGTAGTGTGTGTGAATGTTGTGACTGATGCAACCATCCATGAATTGTCTTCTCTAATTAAAATAGCTAGTCATAACATTCATATTGCATGGCATACAGTCAAGTTTATCACAAAAAGGTGAATCTCTATGTCTTAAAGGCACAGAGCAATCATAGAATGGTTTAGCTACACTACCAGTTGGTTTCTTGCATGCATGAGTTAAGTGATTAGTGCTAAAATAGTTTTGACAAACTTTCCTAGGGGCATTTGGCACATAAGCATAATTGTTATTCTTGTTTATCCCTAGTTTGCCATTCCTGTTATGTTTCTTATTAACCATTTTCTTCTTAGATTCATTTTTCCCAGCTGAAACAAACTTCACAAACTTCTCAGGTCTAGGTTTACCTCCTACTGGCTCCTTGGCTTTTGGCTTGACACTCTCACCCTTAGAGGATGCTGGTTGTTTAGTAGACTGTGCCTTATCCTCATCATTCAACATTTGTTTAATGAGTAAGGTATCTTCATCAATCTCAAATGTTGGTTCTTTAAAAATTGGAGACTCAGTCTTTTTCAAAATGTGAGGTACTTCCTCCTGAACAACTATGTCATCTTCAATGACAGCATAACCTTTCCTCTGTTTAAGAGTGTCATAGTCAAGTCCAATGGCAGCCTTGGATTTAGCTTGGTTTCTCACATGGTAGGACTGCAATAGACTGGATGAGTTCTTAAAAGATTTTAGTTTGAAATTCATTTTCAGCTAGCTCATCCCTAAGAGCCTTCTCAACCTGACTAGCACATAGAACCTTATTCTGCAGATATTCAACTTCTTTCTTAAGGTTATCTACTTGCATAGTAGTTAGCTCAAGTTCCTCATTTTTCTTGTTTAACAGTTCATTTGTAGTAGACAGTTTAGCAATCTCTTCATTAGCAAAAGTCATACTAGTATGAATATTAAACATTTCAATATACAGTTGTTCAACCATACATTTATATTCAGAAACAGACATATCTATGGTAGTGAGAGATGGTACCTGAGAGTCGGATGGAGATTGTTTATCCTTGGAATCAGCCATCAAGGCATAGTTGCAGAATTCTTGCTCTTCTCCATCACTATCAGAGTCATCCCAACACTTCCCTTCAGCTATGTAGGCCTTGCCTTGTGTTTGCTTATTCAGAAGGGCCTCATACTTAGATTCAAGCTCTAGAAACTTCATATCCTTCTTTTTAGGCTTCTTGCATTCACTGGCAAAATGTCCTAGGTCATTGCATCTATAACACCTTATAGATGACCTATCCACATGGCTGGTTTTGAATTTATTCTTGTTTGCTTTCACAGGTGTCTTGCTCTTGTTGAATGAATGGTTTTGGGGTCTAGGTTTGAAGGGTTGGTTTCTCTTGAATCTGATGTTTAGAAATTTTCTGGCCATGAAAGCATATGAAGTGTTTTCCATGCCATCTAGCTCTTCAAGAGTATATAACTCTTCTTCTTCCTTCTCCTCAACAGGTTCAGTCACTTCACCTTCATTTTCTTCATCATCTACTATCTCCTCTATCCTCAGCTGACTTGTAGATGCTTCTAGGTCTTGAACAGATTTGCTGACAATCAAGGCACATGATGTGTTTATCATTCTGCCTTGGTTGGCTTGGATAGCCCTCTTCTGAAGCAACTCAAGCTCATGAGTCTTTAAAACCCCACAGAGCACATCATATGTGACTTTGTTCAAATCTCTTTCTCTTAGAGAAATGACCCTTTGCTCTAGATGGTTTGGTGAAGATAATAGAAACTTCATGTTCAACTCCTTCGTGCTGTAAACCTTCCCATTCATTTGTAGCTCAGTCACCAGCTTGTGAAACCTTTCAAACATGTCAGTAATGCTTTCCTTGGTCTGAGCCATGAAAGCTTCATACTGTGTGACTAGTATCTGTTTCGTGTTTTCTCTAACCTCCTCTGTTCCTTCACATAACACCTCAATATGATCCCACATCTCCTTTGCTGTTTTGCAAGAGGCTATGTTAACAAACATTGACAGTTCTATAGAATCTATGATTAATAACATGAGATGACTGTCAAGAGCAACCATCTCCTTTTCTGTCTCTGTCCATTTGGATGGTTCTTTAGCCACATATGATCTTAGAATGGTTACAGTTCCAACAATCTTTTCAGGAATCTCCTGTTGTGGAACAAAGGGACCATTCTTGAGTATCTCAGTATATAGAGGGTTAGCAGCTTTGATGAACAACAGCATTTTAATCTTCCAGAGGTTGTAATTCTCTTTGTCGAACTTAGGGACCTTCACAGTTCCTGTAGCCTGCTCTGATACCACTTGTTGAGTATTGAACAGACAAAAGAATACAGAGGGGGGTGAATGGATTCTTGAACTTTTCTTATTCTTGAATCTGGTTGATGTATGTAGCAAGATATGTGTTATGTGTCTGCAGAAATATAGGTGCGGAAAATGAACAACACAAGACACAATATCACTTTAATCTAATATTTTCTTAGATAAAGATTTGCTACAACCTGTGAATACAAATGGTAGTATTCTCAGCTTCATTTTTCTCAGAGAGGTGTATATCTTGAATATGTATGTGAAAAACTTCTCTGTAACTAAAGAAGTGAGATTGTATTCTTATAGAACATGAATACAGCCTACTTACTACAAATAAGGTATTCTCAGCTTCATTTTTCTCAGAGAGGTGTATATCTTGAATATGTATGTGAAAAACTTCTCTGTAACTAAAGAAGTGAGATTGTATTCTTATAGAACATGAATACAGCCTACTTACTACAAATAAGGTAGCTAAACAAATTTACTTTCTAATGTGTCTATCCTTTTTAAGTAAGCATCCAAACGGCTACAGATTTAACTTCTTGAGGTTCTGTTCAGATCCACTTCTTTAGCTCTTTGTCTCTTGTATATCTCTCTAAGCTTCCTTGTAGGCTTTCCAAAGTACTTTACAGTTTGTGGTCCATAAAGTGCTTTAGCTTGTTGCAGGTTTCTGACTTGTACAATTTCTTCAGTAGTTTGTCTCCAAGAATGTATTCGAGAAGTGGCTAAGTGATTGGTTCGAGAACTAGGATTAGATAACTCTGAGTTTTCGAATATTGCAAAGTTGACATATCGAATCACTTCTCGAATAGCTCTTTTCTTCAGGAATCCTTGAGTTGTCGAATAGAGCATTTAAGTTATCGAATCTCTGAGATATCGAATAGCTTTCTGAGTCTTTGAGATATCGAATGAACCTTGACTTGTTGACTCCTAGGGAACTCGAATGATGCTTTGACTTGTTGACTTTCTGAGTTCTCGAATAGAGTAATAGACATATCGAATCTCTGAGATATCGAATGAGATATTGAACAGTTCATTCAGAGATATCGAATCCCTAACTTCTCGAAGGCTAGACTTCTCGAATACAACAAACATACTTCTCGAATTGGTACTTAGGCAAATTCTTCATTTCTTCAAATCCCCACCGTGATTATTTGAAAGTCTCTATCTCTAAGGTTGAGGCATGATCCTTGGATCTTCTTCCAAGCATTATTCTTTGACTTTAAGTACAGTCTCACAGTTACAATTTGATGCCTATTGCAAGTACTAAACAAATAGAAACTCTACAACTAGAGGTTCTCTCAGTTAAGAGGTCATGTAGGTAATGCATAGCATTACACATACTTAGGCTTGTTATTATATGAGTACAGGCATGTCTCTGTGACTAACACTCAATTTTATTGAAAAAGAAAACAAACAAAAGAGGATGTTTATTGATAGAAAAATTAAAAAAAACATGAGAAGAGGTGATGTGTGGATGGAGAAGGTGCGGCTAGGAAGAGAGAGAGAGAGAGAGAGAGAGAGAGAGAGAGAGAGAGAGAGAGAGAGAGATAGAGAATTGAGATGGGAAGAAAGGAGATGTGGGTGATTAGGGTTAGAGGGAGATGGGGCAGCTGACTCTCATAACAGCAAGCTGTATTCTCAAAACGGTTCTTAAATGATGTTGTTTGAATATTATTGATTGATCCCTTATTAATGAGATAATGAGATGGGCCTCTCGTATATGCATATGAATTTCATAAATAAAATCATGTCGTGTATTATTTGAGAACATTTTCATAATTTATTTCAAGATATAAATATTAGATAATTCTTATTTAATTACTTTATATGAATATATAAATGTTTACGCACTTGCATACGTTTTTATCAGAATTAAGTTTCTTTTTAAATAATTAAGCTTATGTACATTACAAATGAGTACGGATCTAAGACGTTAAAAAATAATATTTTATAATTTGAGTTATTTCATCGCGCTAATCTGCATTAAATTTTTAAGTAGAAAGATACATACAAAAATTAATTGAAATCAGATGTAATTTTGCGCAATCATCAATAACTATATTATATACTCCCTCAGTCCCGGCCATTTATTTACGTTTTTGTGAGTGTGTCCGGCACATATTTTAAAGTGCATATAAAATATAGTTCTATAACTTATTTTCAAATTTTTTTTTTGAATAAAAAAAATTAAACATTCAATTTTTATTCAAAATCATAAAATTACAAAAATAAATTTTATAACTATATTTTATATGAGAAAAAGGACCCTGAGATTGATCTCAGGGAACTTTTCCTAAGATACTTAACAAATATATTTTAAATTTGATTGGACCGCAGGGTTAATTAAAAAATTCTGATTTTACAAAAATACCCAACTCTTATTTACATATAAATTCCATATATTTCAGGAAATTTATTTAAGATACATCTCAAATTTCCTAATCACATTTTATATTGAGGGAGTATAAGCTTAATTACTCGAAACATAGCTCATTCAATTAAAGGCTTAATTTACTTTCCTCAGGCTACATGACCATATTATATAACTTTAGATTCTCCAATCTCCAAGACCAATAAAATAAACAAATTGATCTCTTCTGTTCACATGTGGCCTTGGACCACTAATTTCATATGCTAGACAATTTAGTGATCTTAATTAAAGGGTCAGATTAAGTTAATACAAGAAATACATCACCTTGAAAGCGAATCCACTAATTTTTATTAATGAAATGTAGACCGCCCATTAGCATGGACTAGAATTCAATGGTGGGGGCTGCATTTTAAAATTAATTTTCCACGTGTAAAATCTAACAACTATTTGTCTGTTTTGTGAATTTCAACCCTATGCTGATGTTGAGATGATCCAATTAATCAAATTGGTCGATGCACTTGTACGTTGTGGAGTACACATCATCCTCATCATTGTTCGAATTTTCCATAAGTCGTCGTCTAACCTAATTTCGAAGAGGCAGATATGTAATCGTGTGCGGTGTGGCGTCTGTGAACGAGCTGTGTTAGGGATCCAAGACAGTAAATGTTAAAACCAATTTTATATTCCACATGAATGCTTAAAAAGTGGTATCATCCTTTCTCTTTTTAATTACTCCCTTCGTCCCTCTTTAGTTGACATATTTGCAAAAAAATTTGTCCCTAAATAGCTGTCACATTCCTTGTTCCAATACATATTTTTACAAATTTTTCCATATATACCCCTTTATTTCTAATACTAATGTTTGACTTTATATTTAATATACACACTCATAACTCTTCATGTTAAGATTAAGAGTAAATATGTAAACAAATTACATAATTAATTCTTTCTTAATATGTGTGTTTTTTGCAAATGTGTACTAAAAAGGGACGAAGAGTGTATGAAATTTCGAGGATTCAAATTTTGTGTAAAAAATAAGAGTCGCCCATGAGTGTCTTTATGAGGATCGATCGGAAGCCAAAAGATAACTGAAGCAGAAAAAGTTTGCGTGCGTTTATGTAAAAGTGCGTGGCTAGGGTAAAGTGTCAAATGTTACGAGGAACACCCTAGTTTATTATATGCAGTTAGTCTTGTCTATGTTGTACATTAAGTCAAAATATATGTCGTGCAATATAAGTTTTTGAGATTTTTATTTAACTTAAGTTATTATATTGATAGGATTCGATCGGTACTCTGCAGCTATGAAGTTTGAACTTGTTAGAAGAATACCTTGAATTAAATATTTCAAAAAATTGTGCTGGCATGTTTAATTTATAAAAGAGAAATGCTAAAACTTTCAAAATTATTTACATAACCGTTCCCAAAGCTGAGTTATCATTATGTAATTGGTTATTATTTCATTAATGAAATGATTCTCTCATGCATTATAATTGGTTATTATTTCATTAATGAAATGATTCTCTTATGCATTAATATGAATTTCACGAATAAAATGATGTCACGTAGAATTCAGAAACATTTTTAATTAAAATTATTTTTGAAATTAGTAGCATTACTCTTTATAAAATAGAAATTTGATAAATTTAAGGAAAATGTTAGAAATCCCAAAACTGGGTTTCAAAATTATTTCCAAAAACTAGCATCACACTTATAATTGGTAATTTATTTAATAATAATAGGAAACCTCACAAGCGTACATATGCGTTCTTGATACAAATTTTAAAAAAAAAATTGGAATATCTAACATTGCTCTAAATTTTATCCAAAACAATAGCTCCAAGTTTGTTAGCTTGGACTTCTCCAACCATGTAAAGTCCTTAAATAAAAATAAGGATAAATTACCTTAAATAAGAATTATAGAGAATTTGTAAAATTTTATCCATTCCAACATGACAAAATTTTTAGGTAAAATTAAAATTTAGACAACCACAATAGATTGGCTATATTTGTCGAAACTTTAGTAACCACTAGTAAAATTCCACAACATCAATTACCATATTGAAATAATACATTTTATTTTTAACAACTTAAAGTAATAATAACATACCATTTTAAAAATATATTCAACCAATAGTCAACCCGTTGGAGTAAAATACGTTACAACTTCAGTAAAATTTTACATAATCAATATATATTTAGCCGATAATTTTACAAAACACCGTTGGAGATGTTCTTAGTTAATTAATGTGATAATTTAAAATAGAAAATCAATTGTAATTTTGACTGCATAAAGTAAATAATTTATACAAAAGTATCAGTAATTATATAATGTTCAAAGCTTTTTTTATGTATGTCAATTCTTTGTTTATACTAATATTAGGAAAAGGCGCGAGCATATGATGTTCAGCTGTTAAAAATTTGTTGATTTGATTAGCTAATGATCACATCTGTATTAATATCTAAGTGATTTGATTATACCTGGATTAACCGTTTAATATTGATAGAACACCCTTTCAAGTGCTTGCTTAATTTAACAACTAAGGAATCATTTAATGCTCTAAACTAGTGAAAGTGCAGATAAGACTGGAGCACGTTAGCTAGAAAGCTTTACAGAAAGACCACTATAAATGCTGGGTAAATGAATCCGAAAAATTACTATGGTAATTACAAATTAAAGTGTCCAATTGTTAAAAATTATTATTTAAACCTATCAATCATATAAAATCTTCTTTTTATGGAGAATATATAATTACAATTCAGTTGACCTTAAAGTGTAAGAGCTTTTCTCATGTGCTTCCTGAGTTTTATATTATTCTAATTCATAATTCGTGGACGGTCTTCTTTTAAATATGACATCATATTGTTTTTTAATAAAATTGAACTTTTATTTAATTTTTTTTAATAATTATTTTATTTTAATTGAATATATATTAGTACTCAAGAATTCATGTATTATTTAGAATTAATAATATAAAATTTTAATTTTAATTTATTGTTAACGGAATTCGAACCTTGAGTATTCATTAAATTAGCACATATGTAATATTCTTTAGTGTTAGATCTAATGATTGTCATCAATTTAATAAAATCTAATGGTCACTTTTATTTGTATAGTTGAATTATTGAATTAAACTACAAATAATTATCCCCTAATTTATTTATTATAATTTAGTATAAATTTCAACAAAAAAATTATATGATAATTATAATGAGTGCAACTTCTAGTAATTATTTGAGGCTATCAATCATATATAATCTTCTTTTTTGCAGGGTAATCAGTCATTTTCTAAATTTAATTTTTTGGAGGAGTAACTAGCTAGGATCAGTTATTATGTAACTCAATTTGATCATTGTTAAAAAATACTCCACCAAAATACTATCACCTTAACAATAGCTTTTGACAACTTAGGTGGGAGCTTAGATGTACAAGTTAAAATTTTGATTTTTTAATTTACTCCAATTATTGAAATTCTTTTGGAGTACAAAAACAATTATACTAGCACAGAAAATTTCTGAATGGACATGAATTTATGAATGGATCTGCATGTATATATACTCTTCATCCCCAGTCAATATTAAACTATTAAAAAAGCTATTTCGTTCTATAACATAATATATTAAATAACTTTAAGATTTTAATTTTAAAATAGTTTTATGTGAAACTGATCCTATGATAATATGTTCATTTTATGGGACATCCAAAAAATTTGACACAAATAAACTAATAAAATAGGACAAGGAGTATCTGATGCTGTTGTTTCATTATCCAGCTTAGGGCCCAACTCCCAAGCGTTAGGCCATTTTGGTAGGGGTGGAAATTTCCGACCCAATCCGACATGAACCCAACACGAGAAAATATAAATTTGGAATAATAAATATTTAATCCGAAATAACTAGATATAATACCCAAATGACCCGAAAATTAATGAACTCTCTACTTATAACCTACTCTATGTTTAAAATAACTAAATTTAAGTAGTAACTTTCACATAGAGACTCGTTAGTTGATTTATAAATATTTAATATTAATAACAATATTTTTTATATGTCATGCCCTTTTTACACCTCACAAAGTGGATACAGTACGTATTATATTTTTGAATTGTAACTTTCACGTGAATGAAAGAGAATTATACTTTTGAATTGTAACTTTCACGTGAATGAAAGAGAATTATACTTTTGAATTATAAATTTCACGGGAATGAAAGAGAAATTAACTGTTCGGGACAGATGGAGTATATAATATAAGAGTATATTTTCAATCACTCTAAAAAATAGTTGAGGTGGTGAAATCCGAAATGACCGGAAACCCGATATAAACCCGGTAGGTATGAGTTGGGATTAGAAAAATAACACAAAACAACCGGGTACAATCTGACCCAACACGAACTCGATCCAGAACCCGAAATTACCATCCTATATCTTGGTATTGGACTGTAACATGTTTGATGTTCCTAAGTAATTTTAGCTTCCTTCAAGATTTCAGCCACTAGCTAGCTAAGCAAGTAAATATACAAGCACTAGCAAGATATAAGTTACAAGCATAATTTAGGGATGATTTAAATTTCTTTCTACAAGTTGATCTCTGTAGCCAAGTATATGAGTAATTGAGTATCAAAGCAGAAAAACCACATAAATTAATAGTCTGAACACCAACAAGTTAATTAAGATAAACTTGTGGAGAGAGTGAAAATTATTCCTTTCTCTTCTAACTCTGTTTTATATTTGTCTGCAGAGTAAATTACTATTTGACATACATGAGAAGTGAGAACAATGGAACCAAAAGACAAGTAGAAGAAGTACTTAAATTAAGAGTTAATTGCATATTGCACCCCTGTGGTTTTGGCCAATCGAAATTTTTACCCAAATTTCATATAATTTCAGTTTGCATCCCATAACATGTTTTGGCGGTTCACTTTACACCCCTTTCACCGAGTTCCGTCAAATGAGGTCCGTTAACGTTATATTGACCAGGGTAAAATCGTCTTTACAATTAACCCAGTATTAGAGGTGCTTGCTACATATATATCTTTTGTTTCAGAATCAGAACTTTCTTTCCCCGCCTTTTTTGTATCACTCGGGTCACTCTCAACATCCAACTGAAGTTCTTTTATAACTGGACTCTAGTGCTTAGAAGGATCTTCATTACCACTAAATTATTCTGTAAACTCTCGTGGTGATGAAGATCCTTATGTAAACTCTGTGTAATCACTGTCAGAGATCATAGTCTTGTACAAATCCTTTCCAGCAGCCTTGATCTTCGTTGCTTCCTCCTGCAAGACATAGAAGTAAAAAAAAAAAGAATGATCAATGTGCCTATGATGCATTGATGCCCCAAGCAACTGTGGAAAGAACACCTAAAACTTTCTTTGATACCAAAAATATAAGATCCAAAGAACTGAAAATTTCTGAAACATACTTTGCAGCTCCAACTAGTCAAAACAACTACTATTGTTGGAGTAATACTGCAAATTTTTTTTTTAGTAGAATGGTACTTCATTTTCAAAAAATTCAAAATAACAATATTCAACACAATGGAAACAATATTATCCTATTGCATTATGTTGAGGAACAACATTGGCAAAATGTTAATGTTATTTTCCAGTTTTACCCTTGTCAATATAACATTAACATGTCTCATTTGACGGAACTCGGTGAAAGGGGTGTAAAGTGAACCGCCAAAACATGTTATGGGATGCAAACTGAAATTATATGAAATTTGGGTAAAAATTGCGATTGGCCAAAACCACAAGGGTGCAATATGCAATTAACTCTTAAATTAAATATCCCAAAGAGTCGCGCTGGCATGTTTAATTTATAAAATATGAAACTTTATAGTAATTTTTTATCCAAAACAACAGCTCCAGATTGGCTAGCTTAGTTAGTGTGATAATTTTGAAATAGAAAATCAACTGAAATTTTGATTGCATAAAGTAATAAATTTATACAAAAGTATCAGTAATTATATAATGTTCAAAGCATTTTTTATGTATATCAATTCTTTGTTTATACTAATATTAGGAAAAGGCGCGAGCATATGATGTTCAGCTGTTAAAAAATTCGTTGATTTGATTAGCTAATGATCATATCGGTATTAATAGCTAAATTATTTTTTTTTTTACGAATAAATAGTAGATTTCAATAAACAGAATAGAATACAGTCGGGACAAATACAACCAGGTTGGATAACAAATACAAACTAAAACAATTAATTTAACAATTTTTTTGAACCTAAAAACGAAATCGAAGACTTCCCAAGTAATCCAAGGTAATATCATCACAATTGACCTTATCACATAAAAACCATTGTCAGTCAGTGTTCAGAAACCCCGTTGCATAAGCTGAGGTTAGAGTAACGGCATCCCATCTATCTACATGCCGGATAGCAGCTATACACATGCCGAAAGTGCAAACCCCAAAATAATGAAAAATCTTTGGTTAGGAAAGATGAGTTCTTGCAATAATTATCACCGTCCCAGCTTCGATGTTGGCTTTCCGGATCTCCAAAAACATCAACAAAATCATTCTTAACAAATCCGACATCGAACTACAATAAATACAAAACTGAACATTATAATAACTCATGTCAAAAGACAAGACTAGCAACCATGTCAAAAGACAAGACAAATTTATCTTACTAAAAAATTATGAAAATATTAAGAAATATGGTGATTAAAAGAGAAAGTGGGAGAATGGTGTGCATTTGTGAGAAGGGAAAAAGGACTTTAATGGAGGAAATGGTGTAAATATGAAAAAGGAGAAGGTTTTGGACAGCAAGCTGATAGAGTTTCTAAGCCGACCCTCATTCGTCGTCGTCTTATCTTTTTTGTCAGTGATAATTAAAACTTAGCTTACTGTACGCAGACCATGCCCCTATACAATAGGGAGGCTGTTTCCGAAGGGCCCCTGCTGTTTCCGAAGGACCCCCGGCCATTACAAATACAGAAAATACAAATACAGAAAGGAAACCTAATACAAACTAAGAAACTCACGCACACGCAGGAGTCGAACCCCTGACCTCCTTCAAAGGAGGCAAGTGGCTCAACCACTACACCAACATGTTGTTGGCTTTGTCAGTGATAATTCTTTTAGCTAAATTATTTGATTTTACCTGGATTAACAGTTTAATATTGATAGAACACCCTTTCAAGTGCTTGCTTAATTTAACAACTAAGGAATTATTTTATGCTCTAAACTAGTTAAAGTGCAGAGAAGACTGGAGCACGTATTCTATTAGCTAGGAAGCTTTACAGAAAGACCACACTACAAATGCTGGGTAAATGAATCCGAAAAATAATATGTTAATTACAAATTATTGTGTCTAATTGTTAAAAATTATTATTTGATACTATCAATCATATAAATCTTCTTTTTATTTTAGGGAGAATATATAATTACAATTCAGTTGACCTTAAAGTGTAAGAGCTTTTCACATGTGCTTCTTGAATTTTATATTATACAAATTTAAATATGTTATAATATTTTTTTATAATAAAACTAAATTTTTATTTATTTTTTTAACTTAATAATTATTTTAATTTTAATTTAATATCTATTAGTCAGAAATTCATGTTGTTTAGAACTAATAATATAAATTATTAATTTTAATTTGTTGTTACCTTGGTATTCATTAAATTAGTACAAATATGAAATATTCCTTAGATCTAATAATGAATCTCATCAATTTACTAAAAATTTAACGATTACTATTATATTATTTGTATGATTGAACTATAATGAACCAAACTACAAACAAATTTCCACTAGCTTATATTATAATTTAGAATAGATTTCAACAAAATCAGAAAAATTAAATGATAATTAGAAATTAATGCCTGCTTGTCAATCATATATAATTTTGTTTTTTTTGGAGGGAATAAATTTAAATTTTTGAAGGGTAACTAGCTAGCTGCTAGCTCAATTTGATCATTGTTAAAAAATACTCCACCAAAATACTATCACCTTAACAACAGCTATTGACAACATAAAGTGCAGTGGGAGCTTAGATGTACAAGTTAAAATTTTGATTTTTTAATTTACTCCAATTATTGAAATTCTTTTGGAGTACAAAAACAATTATACTAGCACAGAAATATTTAAGGAGAAAACAATTGAGTATCCATATCATCTCTAGCAAATATTCTGGCTTATATACATGAATTTCTGTTTTTTCTCTTGAATGGACATGAATTTGTGAATGGATCTATTACATTATTTTTAAGAAATGAAAATTCGAGAACTTAACATCCATTTACATAGGTTAGAATTAATCTATGTTAAATTAAAATTTAAAACTATATGATTTTGGGTAATCGAGATTTGTTCATTCTTAGTTTTGTTTCAACAACATGAGTATGATGTACATAATTTTTTTTTGCTAAAATACATATATTTTTTAATAAATAAATTATTTTACACGTAGTTCAACTTGTATTTTATCATTATAATGCGTTTTTAAAAATTTACACCAAAAAATCATTGATAACATATAAACTATTAAAAAAAGCTATTTCATTCTATAACATAATACATTAAATAGTTTTAAGATTTTATTATTAATTATGTGAAACTGATCCAATGAAATATATATTATGTTATTTTTTTGGGACATTCAAAAATTTTGACACAAATAAAATAATAAAATAGGACAGGGAGTAGTTGATGCTGTTGTTTCATTTTCCAGCTTAGGGCCCAAGCGTTAGGCCATCTTGGTATTGGACTGTGTAACATGTTTGATGTTCCCTAAGTAATTTTAGCTTCCTTCAAGATTTCAGCCACTAGCTAGCTAAGCAAGTAAATAACTAAATATACAAGCACTAGCATAATTTAGGGATGATTTCAGTTTCTACTTTCTACAAGTTGATCTCTGTAGCCAAGTATATGAATAATTGAGTATCAAAGCAGAAAAACCACTAAATTAATAGTCTGAACACCAACAAGTTAATTATGACAAACTTGTGGAGAGAGTGGAAATTATTCCTTTCTCTTCTAACTCTGTTTTATATTTGTCTGCAGAGTGTAGTATGCAGTAACTTATCATTTGACATGCATGAGAACAATGGAACCAAAGGACAAGTAGATCATGACCAAAACAAGACATGGTATCGTAACGGAGAGAGGGATTCTTCCATTGTCACTGCGTAATATCATCCCTTCTATGATAGGATAACTAAAGATTAAGATGTGAAATGAGAGACTAATTTGTCCAAACATTTGGCGCCATCCTCCTGAAGCAATCACACTGGCAAATCCCCAAGTGAAGGACACTAAATTCAGTATAACTAAACTTACCATTGGGTAAAGTATCATAGCTGATGCTTGAAAATCAAATTTTCCCTTCAGGTATCTTCCAAACTGTTCTTCATTAGCGACTTTAGTAGTTAGTGTGAAATTGGCTTTCTTCATACCAAGCCAATTCCAAAATCCATTTAAAGTTCCGTAAAAATGAGATGTAACTGATCTAATCATCCACATACGCCACTCATTCCACCACATCTGAATTGTTCCTCCAGCAAGGACTACGTCCGTTAAGTATTTCAATAATGAAGATACGAAAACAAATGAAAATAAGATAAACCATGGACTTGAGACCTGTGAAAAGATTAACACATGTACCCTCAGAAAGTAGCTCTATATTAAACTTATAAACTATGTAGCGTTTATGTATATGCATCGAGTATAGCATAGATTACCTCTGGATATAGTTGGATATGATTTAGCAGACAGAGCTGGGGGATGGTAGCTAAAAGAAACACTGGTAGACAATAGAAGGGCTGAAATGCTAAGTGTTGATAACACACTGTTTGAAGAATGGACATTCTAGATGGTCCATATATCAAAGGACAGAACCTTGAAAAAACGACCTCTAGCAGGCCTGAAGTCCATCGAGTCCCTTGAACTAATGTGTCACTTAAATTTGTAGTAGCAGTGCCCAAGAATGCTGGTTTCGAAGGATTACAAAAAACAGACTTCCACCCTTTGCAGTGCAAGGTAAATCCAGTAAAGTAATCTTCTACGACAGAGAGATACAAGAACCCCTCCTGCAGAAAATTTAACAATACATGTACATAAATATCTCTATCCATAATTACATCTACTCAAATAAATATTGATAATTTTTTGGGAATTACATAAATATCTCTATACATGTACATAAATATCTCTATCCATAGTTACTATGTAGTTTCTATCAGACTACTACTAGTATACTTTGTCAGATCAGTAAGACACTACTAAATCTGATCTTTCATGTATGCTTAAAAGAGACAACATAGAACCAAAGTAAACACTACTAAGTTGATGACATAGTAGTTCTCTTGCCTGTTGACCCCATTGTGTGTTCTCTTCATATAGACAGGAGGCAAGTAACTTGGTTTCCTTTATCAATGTGTCCATTGACTTCTCATTGTACATGTCCTTGCATTTGTTGATATTCTTTCCAAGTGATTTAAGGAACTCGTTAGACATACCAAGAGTGCACTTGAGCTTGGATATTTCTGTGGCTGAATACAAATTCAAGGTAACACTACTTCAGTCTTCACATGGCACAAACTTACAGATTACCGCTTCTTTTACTTGGAATGAGGAACATTATTAGCTTTAAAAATTTGTACAAAATGTTAGTGTAGACCTTACCCTTTTCTTTCAGATCACTTCCGTAAAGTGCCTTCCTTTTCATGTAATAGCATGTACCAGACAGCAATGGTCCTCTGAGTCCATCAATTCCAGGCCATTTTAACTGTAAATAATAATTATAAAAAAAGTATCAAAAACAATGTTACTATTGATCAAAAGGCTTTCATGATCAAAAGTATCAACCTCACCTTTCCTCTTTGTACGATACATGATCCAATTAGTGGTAATATTTTATGTGGAAAAAAGAGTATTATCTAAATTCAAAAGGGTTTTTTTTACCGCAAATACTGGTTTCAAAGCAGCACCATAGATGTCATTGTTGCTGATGTTGTGGAACCTCTGAGGGAATTGAACGAAAGCTAGGGAAGAAGAGATGTTCTGATCAAGGTGAAAGCACATTGCTTGTCTTGCAGAGCTTGCATCATTCAAGTACATGTCACAGTCCAGTACTAAAATGTATGGTGAATTGCTTATAATACCTGATACCCTAAGCTGCATAACGAAATAGCTTTACCATATTGTGCTATATACAAACAGATATAACAGATCTATATATTTGTATACACAAACCAGAACGTTCAAGGCTCCTGCTTTAAAGTGATGTGGATAATCAATCCTTTTCTCTCTAGAAACATAGGCAAGAAGAGGCATCTCCACTTTTCCGTCGGCAGTGTTGTTAAAGTCATTATCATGTATTATCTGAAAAAGGAGTACAAAGGATTTATTTCAACTATTAGGTTGTTAAGAATCCAATATAAATTCTAATAACTGGAACTAAATTTTTTAAAGTAGTTTTGATGTTGTTTATTGGTACATAGTAGTACAGTATAGATAGATGTACCTCAACAAAAGGGGAGTGAGTTTGGCCAAGTCTGGCATGATTGTCTTCTTCTACACAAGCTGATCCAGCTTTCTGCAAACCTTCCGCAAACTGCTCATACTTTCTCTGCCAATATTATGTTAAATTCTAGTACCTTCTTTTGACAAAGAAATGCTAGAACATCATGAGTTAAATAAAACAGTAGTACTATGTTCTCCGGAACTTAGAAGTACATTGAAAAATGAAAACAATATGACGATAGTTTAAATACCGAAAAATTCAACACAAATATATAAATGTAAAATGTTCGAGTTTAACATTTTTGCCTACACGGTTACACCAACTGCGGAATCAAATAAATCATATTTAAATGCACAAGTACCTTATTCTACATTTCTAATAAGTTTTCGGGTTGTGTCTTTATGGAAAGAGCATCCCAACAGTGCCTTAGTTCTAACCTTCCTTGGCCTGGACCCTAGATATATATAAATGTAAAATGTTCGAGTTTGGATTAAACAATTTCATATGTTGGTATCTTTTAGATTCAATATGCATGATTCCTGACATTTTATTTCGATAAGCATTAGTTTTGTGTTACACATGAAACAGAGGAAGCAACCGTACTGCATAATATTGAACGAAATACTACCAATCTTGCTACAACTACCTTGCAGTAAATAACTTCAAAATTAGCTTTGTATATTTCCCCAGCAGCAAAATAAAGCTCCGGGCACCTGGTCTTGATCCCGTACCTCCTACAAAAGCCAATCCACAACTTTGCAAAGCCCCAAGCCTCCCTAATCGCATGTAATGTAACCGGAGATCCCCCATCATCTGACAGATACACTGACAACTTCTCCGGTGGATAGTCAAGAGCCATAGCTGATATAACAGTGTTCATGACCTTCAATGGTGGCTCCTTTACAGGATCAGCAGTGCATACAAAAACATCGATTCCCGGAAGCTCGTCGTCTTCTGGTAAGTTCTCAGGGAAGGTAGTACGAGAAAGTGGACGCCATCCGTATGGTTGATATAGTATCCATAGAAAAGAAAGAATGAGTTCGGACACAAATGTTAGAAGCCATGGCAAAAAGGAGGTTTTACTGTTTCATCGTAGTTACCGTAAAGAAATGACGAGAGTCTTGTTAGGAATCGATTCCCTGCGAATGCGGAAGCGATTTGGTAAATATGTGTGCTTAGATCCCACAAATATACGTGATAGTAATGAAGCAACAAACCAACAATACAGTAAAAGAGACAAGAGATTTAACGTGGTTCGGCCCAGTCTACATCCACAAGAGCAACAACTTCACACTAGATAAAAGAGATTACAATATCCGGGTATCCGGCCCCTGAATTTTATACACAGATACAGCCCTACGATACCTATTATGTATATCCCCAACTCACTGAAGTGTTTATCTCAAAACTTCCCCCTATCACTGTTTCCCGACAACCTTTCCTTCTCTCCCTCTCCCAACCCGGACAGTGTCACACAACCTGATAGAAAGACCCCTGCAGCGGGACCACCTCCGATGGCTGCAGTCAGACCCAAGTACCCTAAGGAATAGTTTAGGCACGAGGACCTTCTATCCCGACACTTCCTGAAAGCGGGCTAAACCGGCTTTCCTACTAGACGGACTATCTAGCAGCTATATAGAGAGAGAAGAAAGAATTATGTTTTTGGTGTAGTTTTAGTAATGAAGGGGATGTGGGTATTTATAGGAGTAAGGAATGGGGTTGGTGGGAGAATGGGGTTGGTGGGAGTAGGTGAGGTTGGAAAGAAGAGGCTGCCTAACAATCTCCCCATCTTTCCAAACTCACAGCTCTTCACTTGCACTCCATACCTGCGCCCTGTTGGCACAACTCCAACTTCTCCTCGATCCGTATCATTTCCTACGACAAAACTCCCCCCGAGTCCAAGACTCCAAACTATACCCTAGTTTGCACATTCATTCTCGAATGCCCACTTGCTATACGCACAAGTGTACACTAGTACAAAAAGGACCGATAGCGTCGGTTAAATAGGTCTAAGGCGTCTGTTCTTTGGCGTAGTATATGCAGGGGACGCTATAGGTATAGGCCTATAGCGTCGGTTAAAATGGCGACGCTGAATGTCAGCTATAGCGTCGGTTGTTCAAATGACCAACGCTAAAAGTCTGCTTTAGGCGTCGGTTGTTCAAATGACCGACGTTAAAAGTCTACTTTAGGCGTCGATTATTCAATTGATCGACACTAAAAGTCTACTTTAGGCGTCAGTTATTCAAATAACCGACGCTAAAAGTCTGCTATAGGCGTCGGTCATTTAAACAACTGACGCTAAAAGTCAATTTTTTTTAAAAAAAAATTTTAGAATTGCAATTTCAATAATTTAAATAGCCCATTCAGAAATATAGCCGTTTACCATAAATTCCCGACTAAATAGTTTACATCACCAATTTAAAACATTTAGAAAGTTAAATTCGAGAGCTTGATATGTTTACATTCAAAAACTAAAAATAATCAAATTTCAAGGACTAATGTATATATTAGACTAGCTCTAAACTGACAAACTCCACTACAGTGCTTGGCTGCTCCTGTCTCCTGCTCCAAACCTCTAGTGCTCCTTCAAATCTTCACAAATCACATGTCATGCACTAGTCTCCTGCCCCAGGGTCATGGCTGGTGGTTCTGTGGAGTGAAAAAATTCCAGTACATATGAGGCTGTTGACTTTGAAGCTACAAAAATCTGATAAACAAAATTTATTGATTAACCAAGGTGGCAATGTTCAATGCATTACAGAATGCCTTCTGAAATCTGAATCATGAATATCAATTTCATCGCATCCATTTTACTCACCTAGATTGTTTCACGGATTGCAGCATGGTCAGAACCAACACGCACTATAGAGAAAAGCTTCCCTTTAGAGAAAATAGTTTCTGCCTGTTCACTGACATCTTCAGTTGCCTTCTGTATATTCTCCTCCGTGATCTTCTTTTTTGCTTTTATAACTTGATTCTGAATAAAGCACAATAACGTCATCATTTTGCTGAGAAGATGCAAGGATAAAGGCGTATACAGATAAGGTAAGAACATTTAACAGGAAAGTAAGTACCCATAGTTCTGGCCTTCAGATCAGTTTTATTCGCAATTAAAATCTTGGCAGACTCCACAAGCCCATTCAGGGATGTCACTTTCTGGAAAAAGGAAACAAGTTTAGGGTGAAAATACATAATTATTTACTTGGCTGTAATAAACTAGTTCTAGTTTTCTAGCTAGCATCTACTAATTGTTCAATTATTTTCCTTTATAAGATGTGTTCCTGGTTTATTATTCCTCGAAGATAAGTTTATTAATATTTGGAATATTAATGCCACGATTCTCTCAGCTTCTCTTGTATTCGATATATGAGTCTATAGATATTTTTAAAAATTATTAATTGCCTATACAGGAAGAGTAGTAGAACCTAATTCGTCCAAAAACCTGAATTGAGGCCAATTCAACTTGTCGTAAATTATTTCCAACACCTTTTAGTAGTACCTTGATTCTCTTCCTTGTGACAATATGTTTGCCATGACCTACAAGCTTAACACAAAGGTTTCCTTGTAATAGTTAATTAGAAGGAATGGTGAATTAGTAAAAAAAAACATCAACATATCAACATATATAATAACTTAAAAACCCTAAAGACATTACTGCTATAGACGAGGACATTAACTAATTACCATTATATGGTTGGGTAAAATTAATGTAGCTCTGTGAATTTTTGAATATATGATGCTGCAACTCATTTCGAGAGGGCACCTGCAACCTACACATGGTTGATATTACTAAAAAGATGTACGGAAACATAACTCTAACATCTAACACTAATTCCAACTATATTTAAAAAGACACTCTCAAAATACACATTTATTCTAACAAAATAACCATGAATGTGTTAAAATCTAAATTCAAGTTTCCTACCTATCAAGAGAAAATTCAAGTTTCCTCAACTTCTAACATTAAGGTTCCAAATGCAGGATTCTCAGACTTGAAAAGTGTATAGAAAACCACCTAGTAATTTGCAGATACAATCAAAAGCCCAAGAACCAAACACCTAACAAAAATGTAAAGCAACCTACAACTACTTTTTCTGACAGACTATAGACTGAAGGCCATAGCAATATTACGACAAACAGAAGATCTCCAAAACTAATTTGCAAACAATTACTACTATTTATTTGCTACTTCTTGAAAAGGTCCAACTAAACTACCACATAATCCGACTTCAGGTGAGTCATCACATCAACATAATCATCTCCAACATTATACTAAAAAGTTCTAATTTTACCTAAAAATCTCCAAACTATAATCACCACAATAAAAACACATACACAAAGCAATTCGGAAAGCTCTTCGAGATACTCAGGTGGAAACAAGTCAATTTGCAATTCCTTGAAAATTTCATTCGCTTGAATCTCCCTTAACAGCAACATGAGATTAATTGCATATTTATTTATACATAAATTGAAACAGAGACTGCAATCGGAGATAAATAAATTGTAAAGAAGCAAATTATACCTGATATGCTTGTTCAAGGGTGAGAAGATTCCTAGCCCATACATTGCGGATACGACTCAAAGCATACTCAACCCTCCAGATCTCCCTTTTGCACCTAACAAGCTTACTCACTAACAAGCTTCAACTCAGCATCCAATCTTTCTGCCTCAAAACGAATGAATTAGTTGAAGCTCTGAAATCCAAAAAAAAACCCTAATTACTTGAAGTTTAAGTGAAAAAATCGAATGAATTGAACTCAAAACGAATGAATTAAAGAAGAATGAAAGTGAGACATAGTTTCTTGAGAGAGTTGAGGGTGACAGAGATAGAGAGAGCGAGAGCGAGATAGAGATAGAGAGAATTAGGGATCGAATTGTTAGACCCGGTTAAAGTAAAATCCAATCCACCCCAAATTAAATTTTTATAATTAAAAAATGTGAAGAAATTTTTTATAAAAAATTATTATTTAAAATTTTTATAATTAAAAAAATGTGAGGAAATTTTTTATAAAAAGATTAGTATTTATTCGATTTTTGCATAATTGAATCAATTTATCATGCTAATTTTCGGATGAAAGTATAGTTATATGTTATAACAATTAATTGGGATTAACTGCTAGACGGTGATAATCGACTCGATCTTCTTGAAATTGGGTCAAAATTTATTTTTAGTAAATCATAATTTTAAAAATTTACAAATATCCATCAGAAAATGATAAATTCCTATTTTTATTTGATTTTTTGATTTTATTTTACAAACTAGTTAAAAATGGGAAAAAAATAAAAAATTTGATTTTTTTTTTGAAAATAAGGTAACATTCATCACACAAATAGTGAGTATGACTACTTTGGTATGTATGAATTTAGTTTCAAAAATTGTCATTTTTCCTATTTTTATTTAATTTTTTGATTTTATTTTACAAACTAGTTAAAAATGGGAAAAAAATTAAAAAAATGGAAATTTTTCGAAAATAAGGTAACATTCATTACACAAATAGTGAGTATGACTACTTTTGTGTGTATGAATTTAGTTTCAGAAATTGGCATTTTTTTCCTATTTTTGTTTAATTTTTTATTTATGTTACAAACTAGTTAAAAATGGGGAAAAATTAAAAAAATGGACAATTAGTGAAAATAAGGTAACATTCATCACACAAATAGTGAGTATTACTACTTTGATGTGTATAAATTTATTTTCAAAAATTGTTATTTTTCCTATTTTTATTTAATTTTTTTATTTATTTTAAAAACTAGTTAAAAATGGTATAGGTATACCTATAGCGTCGCCCTTTTAAGGGGCGACGCTATAGGCTACACCAATAGTGTCGCCCTTAGCGTCGTCCGCTAAAATGCAGACGCTATAGTTATGTTCTATAGCGTCGCCCCTCAAACGGGTGACGCTATAGGTCGCCTTTTACTGGGCGACGCTATAGGCTCGGTTGATTTAAACAACCGACGCCATAGCTTCTGGCAGAAGTCAATAAGCGTCGGTTAATTCAAACAACCGACGCAATAGGTAAAGTGGCGACGCTATAGGTCAATAACCGACGCTATAGGTGGCGACGCAATAGGTCCAGTTTGTACTAGTGGTACCATTGACCTCTATTTGTCCAACTACATACATGTGAAGCAATCTGTTGTATACACACATACTCACTTGATTCACGTCGGCCAATCCCATATGTAGTCCATCACACACGCAAGTGTGACCATCACACACGCAAGTGTGACCATCAATCTTTCATTTACTCCCCAACTACATATCAAACAAATCAATCTGTTGCATGGTTCACTGCTCACTTGATTCGTGATTTGGAATATTATCTTTGCCCCCATTTTCGAACTCAAATTCGATGCCCAAATCCGTCCTGATCTTCAAATAGGAAATGGTTTAATTCCCGATCCCGAACGAAAATTCCACGAAAAATTAGGGATTTTTATTTTTGTAAAACAATTAAAATTTATACATTCTCTAATGAATTTTATAATAAAATTAATTTACTAAATCATAAATATAATATTATATCCTTTATTATTATATATAATAAGTATAAGAGGGATCTTATCCATAATTTTAGTACAACCAAATTAATCTCAACCGTCGAATCTAATATTTTTAAAAATAGACAATCAAGATTTTATCATATAAAAAAAAATATAATCTAAAAAGGATATAATTAAAAAAGGTTATATCATATCAAAAAAAAATTATAATCTAAAAAGGATATAATTAAAATAGGTTGTATTAGAATTGAATTTTAAAAAGAAAATTATAATATGAAAATGATATAATTAAAAAAGGATACAACTGAATCTTATTTATTTTTTATTAATATTAAAACAAAAGTTCATATTTACTATTTGACCTCTATCTCGAGATCTAGGAATCAGATTTGGATGATTTTACAGCTCACGCGAAGGTCATAAAATTATCTTTAATTTGGTGATGATTTAACAATTATTATCTTAATGGAAACACTCAGAATCCCAATATAAATTATAATTACGAATTTTACATCAATCCTATTCATTTTAGAACACCTAGATTGATCATCCTATTAAATGTAGAAAACCATATTATATATTAATTAAATCATTCACATACACTTTTTTCGTATTTCAATATAAATACACTTTTTAGTTACATGTTAAAAAAGAGAAAAAGGCATTTTGGCTGGCTATCTTTTTTGTTTTTGGCACTTGGATGGCTGAGAATAATTTTTGACATTATGTCTGGATGTAATAAAATTTTTAAGCATTTGAGGGACTTCCGTCAAAACGCTAGTAACGCCGTCTAAACATCAGGGGTAAATGTGACTTTTCAGCATTGGGTTTACCTTATATAAGAGTTGCTTCCAGTTGTTGTAGAATATAAGATAGTGGGAAAGATTCCGCATTACATTATTTCTAACACTTCTTTACGAACTTGAGTTTGTGCTATTGCTTCGCTTATAATTTTTCTCCCCTAGGCAGTGCTCGATTGTGTTTGATGCTAATGTTAGACAAATGCTATAATATGTGTGAGCCAAAAATATTCCTACTATGAAGTTACTATTTTTGGCACTTTAGCCTATGAGATCTGCCAATTTCTTGTAAACTGCATGCGTATAGTCGCGCCGCTTCTTTGTTGGCTTTAAGCGTAAAATAATTTATTACTCATAAACTTCATTCACCTTACATCATTTGTAATGAAGCATTTTCAAGTTTTGAATGCATTTTAAACACTTGGCTATATGTCGTTTACAACAGGTACTCCTAGTTGTGGTGATATGTCGTTTACAACACTTGGCTTAATAAGAGAATAAATGCAGCGAGCAGCGGAGCAAAGGATAGTGGAATGAATTCATTGGAGGACAATTACCAAGTAAGTCATGTAACGTCCCAGTGAGATCATTTCCACTAGCAAGAAATGAATATTCGGTATCACCGCCTAGTCTTTGGGGGGTTACTGGAAGCAGTGGGATTGGACCACTGAAGTTATTTCGACTGAAATCATGGATAACTAGAAAGCTCACACTTGAAAACGGCAAAGGATTTCTGGAAAGTGTCTTGCATGTAAAAGATGACACACACACAGATGATAGCCCGGGAGATTGGAGAAGGACTGAATTAGAAGAGGGTAAAGAATTGCAGCTGGAGTTGTCGAAACTGGGAATTAATCCAGAAAGTAGGTTTGAGCTAATATCAAACACAGTCATACAGGGAACTGGAAGTTTTTCATCAAGAACCCCACTTATCCTGTTTGAACTCAGATTAAGGAAATGCAGGTTTTTGCATCCTCCAAAACACTCAATTATTTCTCCCGTCAAATAGTTATGTGCCAAGTTCACCATCTCTAAGTTGTCACAATTTCCCCAGTTGCTAGGGAATCTGCCTTTTAAATTTGCTCCTGGAGCCCAAAACACCTTTAACTTCGGAAGCATGGTGACTTCCTCAGGAATGGACCCCTCAAAAAAGTTTAAATCATACGAAGGAGCATTAGGTAATGCAAATGCCTTCTGATGAACGTGACTTGAGAGGATAAGAACTGACAAACTAGAACAGTTTCCAAGCATTTCTGGGATACGACCATGAAGGTTGTTTTGCGATACATCCAAAACTTCAAGCTTCTTGAGACCACCAAGTTCAGGAGGAATAACACCTTCAAATGCATTAGAGGACAACAATAGTGTTTTTAATTGACTACATTTACCAAAACCGCGTGGAAGGTTCCCATTCAGAAAATTACCGGACAAATCCATATGTTCAAGACTCCAACAAATTTTCACCACTTCATCTGAAACCGGTCCCTTTAACAAATTAAATGACAAATGAAGTGCTTTCAACTTCATAAGGTTACCAATGTAATGCGGAATCTTTCACTCCAGTTTGGCAGGAGTTGTTGTAGCAGGTGGTGTTGAGGGCTGTTGGTTTGAAATGATGAAAAACGGTGAAGGAAGGAGGTAAGATGGTTGTTGTTGAGGGGAGGTAAAGCTGACTGTTCGAACATGAATTACCGGAAATACCCCTGTCAATTTCAAGTTTTTGGGTTATATCCTAACGGCGCTTGACGGAAGCCCCTCAAGTGCTTAAAAATTTTATTACATCCAGACATAATGTTAAAAATTATTCTCAGCCATCCAAGTGTCAAAAACAAAAAAGATAGCCAGCCAAATTGCCTTTTTCTCGTTAAAAAATAAAATATTTTTTATGTTAGATCCAACGTTTTTCATCTATTTATTTTATGATCTAACGGTTCTCATTTATTTTGTCGTACTGAAGACCAGACTACCCACTACCAAAATTTTGGACAAAATCACTCTTTACACTTATTATTAAAACTGTATTTGGTTGTTAGTAGAACTATTATCAAATAATGAGTAGAGTATTTTGATAATCAAAATGAAATATAAGTAGATTTCATAAATCGAATAGAATTTACAACGTAAAAAAATCGTCAATTTTTTCTCTATTTTGTTTCTGCATAGTTTTAATTGAAAAATAATTGTTAAACCGTCACAAAATTAAAGATTACTTTGTTAATTTTATGTGGGTTGTAAAATCGTCCAAATCAAAATTTAAGAATTCAAGGTATAGCACAAATGTTAAATTGAACGTATAAAATCTTATGTATATCAATTTTTTAACAACAATTTGATATGTAAATTAATAAAATATAGATATTAAAAAAATTAATATTATATCCTTATATATAATAAGCATAAAAGGGATATTATCCAAATTTTTTATCTGGTCAGTGTACTACCAAAAGTATATGATATGTTGGATTAAAAAATTGGGATAAAAACCGTCCTAGGATTATAAATTATCTCCTTATTATATTCTTATAAATAATAAGCATAAGAGAGATCTTATCTATAATTTTAATCTCTTAATTTTGGTCTCTCACTACACCATAGATTGGATTTTGCAACCAACAATGAAAAAAAAAGTCAAAAAACATTGCTATTTCCTCAAAAGTTTTTACAAATTCACAGATATTGTAACGATTTTGAAAAATGTTGCAATTGAATTCAGAAAATGTTACCTTAGACAAAACTTGTTATCAGTGGCAACAATATTAGAAATCGTTGGTGTAGAGCTAGAATTTTGGACCCAAAAGTATTGGCGGGCTCACGAAAAGAAGCGGGCTTTATAAAGTTTTTCTTCCCGGCTCATAAAAACAAGCGGGATTATAAAACAAAAGAAAAATAAAAACAAAATAATACACCTAAACAAACATACTTGCACAAAACACTTGACAAAAACACACACAAAGCACGAAAGAGGCGAAAGAGGCTAAAGAGGAGATAGAGGCAAACATCAAATTAGGGTTCAAGTTCGAAGATTCAAATTCGACGAACACTCAAGCTGGAACAAGGTACGTTCCTTAATCGATTATGCATACACCGATTAATTAGGGTTTATGTTATAATTGGAGATTAATTGGAATTTTGTTTTGTGTTATCTCTATCTCTTTGTATATATATATATATATATATATATAGGCCTTTGCTCCATACAGAACACTCTTATATAACAAACAATAAAGAACACTATAAAATCAATTATTCCAATAGATCCATTGGCCCCGCCAGGGGCACCCAATACAAAAAGTTCTTATTTTTTTATCTTCTATCCATCCAGTAAAAAAAATCACTATTCATGATGACGTCACTGCTGATGTCATCATGAACAGTGATTTTTTTTTTTTGCTAAATGGATAGAAGATAAAAAAATAATAACTTTTTGTATTGGGTATCATGACGGAACTCTTATATTGAATTAAATATGAGGTGTTCTTTATTGTTCTTTATATAAGGTGTTCTTCATGGAGTGCAACTATATATATATATATATATATATATATATATATATATATATATATATATATATATATATATATATAGGGGGCTACTCCAATACAAACCTCCTCAAAATACAAACCTACAAACCAAGCATAATCTAATATTTCAAGCTAATCTAATGACCAAACTAGGGGTTCCCCAATACAAAAAACGTTTAAAATACTTGGCTCTATCCAACAAAAAAAAAATTTTAAAAAAAAAATCACTGTTCACGTGATGACGTGGCAGTGGATTTCACTGGTTAACGGTGCTTCGCACCATCTTGTACGGCGCTTCGCGCCTTTATCATTCTAAAGTTGTAAGGAATGACAATCAATGGTAAAGGCAATAGACGATTGACGGGTGTGTCGAGAGCCTTCGGCCCTCATGACTACCTAACTCATCCGTTTACTGTCTTAAATGCTTCGCATTTCCACGGCAAGATTTTTTTTTTTGTTGGATAGAGCCAATTATTTTAAGCATTTTTTGTGAAGGTACCCTTGGCGGGAACCTTAGAATAGATAAAATATAATTAATTTAGTGTTGGTTTGTAGGTTTGTATTTTAAAAGTGGTTTGTATTTGAGCATTTGCACACACACACACACACACACACACACACACATATATATATATATATATATATATATATATATATATATATATATATATATATATATATATATATATATATATATAGGGCACGTTCCACAGCCCCGGTTGGATATCCCCCTAAATCTCGCTAGCCGCCATGTTTCATGGAGGGCGTAGACGCCCGCCATGTTTCATGGAGGGCGTACGCCCGCCATGTTTCATGGAGGGCGTGACGCCCGCCATGTTTCATGGAGGGCGTAAATTTGTTAAATTTAATTAAAAATAGAAAAATAAGATAAAATTAGATTTAAAATTCATAAAAATTCATTTCTTTCAGATTAATTTTAATACTCATTAATTCTGTGATTAATTTTACATTAGATTCAATAATTTTCTATTTTTTTAGATTTTTTTCTTCCTTTCTAATTAATTTATATTATATTTCACAAATTAGTAAAAAATTATTGAAAAATCAAGAAAATAGAAAAATAGTGATATTGAGTTGACATTCATCCCAAAATTAGTGACTACCACTAGTATAGTGTGTATGAATTTTCAATTCGAATTTAAACTTTTTTACGTTTTTAATTAATTTCATAATATATTTCACAAACTAAATAAAAATTATTAAAAAATTAAAAAAAATAGAAAAATATTGATATTGAGTTGAAATTCATCCCAAAACTAGTGACTACCACTAATTGAGTGTGTATGAATTTTTAATTCAAATTTAATTTTTTTCTTCTTTTCTAATTAATTTATATTATATTTCACAAATTAGTAAAAAATTATTGAAAAATCAAGAAAATAGGAAAATAATGATATTGAGTTGACATTCATCCCAAAATTAGAGACTACCACTAGTATACTGTGTATGAATTTTCAATTCGAATTTAAACTTTTTTACGTTTTTAATTAATTTCGTAATATATTTCAGAAACTAAATAAAAATTATTAAAAAATAAAAAAAATAGAAAAATATTGATATTGAGTTGAAATTCATCCCAAAACTAGTGACTACCACTAATTGAGTGTGTATGAATTTTTAATCGACGATCCGACCGCACGTATGCCCATATATATCTAATTTAGTGATATTCCCAAGTCTTTAAAAAATAATAAATTTACTTGGATGGTAAAAGTGGCAGTCAACTATCGGTTTGATCCGTACTCCTAACTAGTGCTTTTGTCCCGGATTGTTGTTTCTATTTTTTAAAAAATACTTATCGACGATCCGACCTCACGTATGCCCATATATATCTAATTTAGTGATATTCCCAAGTTTTCAAAAAATAGTAAATTTACCTGGATGGTAAAAGTGGCAGTCAACTATCGGTTTGACCCGTACTCCTAACTAGTGCTTTTGTCCCGGATTGTTTTTTCTATTTTTTAAAAAATTACTTATCGACGATCCGACCGCACGTATGCCCATATATATCTAATTTAGTGATATTCCCAAGTTTTTAAAAAATAATAAATTTACTTGGATGGTAAAAGTGGCAGTCAACTATTGGTTTGACCCGTACTCCTAACTAGTGCTTTTGTCCTGGATTGTTGTTTCTATTTTTTAAAAAATACTTAGCGACGATCCGACCGCACGTATGCCCATATATATCTAATTTAGTGATATTCCCAAGTTTTTAAAAAATAATAAATTTACTTGGATGGTAAAAATGGCAGTCAACTATCGGTTTGACCCGTACTCCTAACTTAGTGAATATAATGAAAAAAATCTAAAAAATAGAAAATTAGTGAATCTAATGTAAAATTAATCACAGAATTAATGAGTATTAATATTTGATTTTTTTTGAATTTTAAATCTAATATTATTTTTCTATTTTTAATTAATTTTAACAAATTTACGCCTTCCACGAAACATGGAGGGCGCCACATGGAGGGCGTGCGTAGGCAGGGGATATCCCCTGGGGGCTCCTGATTGATTCCCTATATATATATATGTCCGTGTATCTTTATCTCCCTCACTCTCTCTCTCCGGGTATCTCTGTCTCCGTAAGATTTTAATTTGGGATTTTAATTTTTAATTTAATTTGAGTTCTTATATATTCGTGCTTGTGCTTGTGCTTGTTAATTAGGCTTTATGTGTTTATGTTAGTTGGGGCTTTAAAGGGGATTATGATCAGGTGTTTATTAGGGATTTTGTTCCGTCTGCACTTGTTTTTTTACTTAAAGGGGAAGGGGAGATTGTTAGGAACTTTCTCCTTCATACATTGCAGCTGCACGTAATAAGTTGTTTTTATAAATATCTTGACACGCGTGTTTGTTTTTGTCGATGTGTGCTTTTGCCCTTGCACACACACCTGTGCCTGTATATGGGTCTCACTTTCTATTGATTGCATAAAGTTACATCAATAGTATTGGATTGTGTATGTTGTTTATACGACCTAGATTGGAAATTTTGTACTACGGAATCACTTCCATGTTATTGTGATGTTAATTCAGATGTATTAGCATTGTGCGAGTTGTAGACAACTGTTATGGTTTATTAGGAAATATCTGGTACTTTTTATGTAACTGGGCTATAAGAAGGCTGTTAGCTATAAAAGAATCATATAGCTGCAACTAACATTACCATATGTGAGTCCAATTAGGCTGCAATATCTATGGCCTGAGACAATTTAAGTCGAATTGGACATTTTTGTGCATAAGTGATTCAGCTATTAATACACCCCCCTCTCCCAGTTTTAGCAAAGAAATTACATTTTAATTTTATTATTCAAAGTATGCTGAGCTTGCATTGTAATTAGAACCACTGATTAAGTGTTAACTGTTAAGTATATGTTGATTTTTCATGATGCTGTAATAGCTTTTTGAATCTGTTTATGTTAATTAGGCTCTATTCAGTTTTTCTCCGTCACTCACTGGTCCATTCATTACCTGATGAAACCTAATGCATCTAGTAGCCATTTGCATTTCCAAAAAAAAAAAATTTTGACTTCACTATCCAGACACTACTTTTGCCTAAATTTCAGAGACTTGATTGCAGTTTTGACTTCACTATCCAGACACTACTTTTGCCAAAATTTCAGAGACTTGATTGTTTTGCTGCAGGTGGAACATTTGCTCTGTATTCATTACTCTGCACAAGCTAAATACTTGCAGAAGCTATGCTTCTCTGCTTCACTGAACAAACTGCAACTTGCTTTTATCATTTGTAATTTTCGTAATAGTTAATTAATAATTGTAAGTGATGATAGAACAAGGATTAACATTGTTTTGCAGGTCAGCAGGTGCATCACTTAACAATCGTGATTAGAGGTTGTATTGTTTTTTTTTTGGCTCTATAATCTATTTGTTCATGCTTTAATTATTGTCACAAAGTATTATGATTAAGCTAACCATTTATTCCCCTCATAACTACAGATTGCTGGAATATACGACAAAGAGATGAAGTAATGACTAATAAACTTAGAACTGAATGGATTCTCTAAGAAGCAGCATCTCCTGACAGAGATTCCCACTATTAAAAGCAATGTATAGCCTTGAACTTGCAGAACTGAGAGTTAACCATCAACTCTTGGAGGATGTTTCACAAGTGGATATACCAAATCAATCAATGAGCAATGTTTATGATAACTGTTATCATAAGCATCTCTGTGAACATTGCATCTTTGTGAAAGAGGTACACTCGAGCCTATGCAGGAGGGCCCTCGGACGATGGTGGGAATTGCGACCTTCGATTCGACTATTCATTTTTACAATCTGAAACGTGCATTACAGCAGGTTGATATCTCTTTATGCTATAAATTCACCTATCTACAATTTTTCTTTTTTTGTTTAAGTTTTGTTTTTCCCTTTTTGCTAAATTTTTATGTTGTTTACAATTGAAAACATGTATTGCAGCAAATTATAACAGTTAACAACCTTTAGGTTTCTTCAAGTGTTCAGATGACATCATTTATAATTATGCACCCCTTTTAGTCACTTGGTCAGCTGTGAAGTATAGGTATTCATAACTACGCTTAAAACTTGTTAATACACACTTGGAAGAAATGGGTAGCTTGGTAAATATTTAGCTTGGTAAATATTTATCTTTTACACTGTAATGGACTAAATCAGTATGATGTTTGAATTAAAAACTGAACGTCTGAACCAATTTAATAAATCCGGTGTTCATATAAAATATAGGAACATAACTATAAAACTTAGACAATACTTAGCAGGAAATCTATCAAGTGGTGATGTATCTACTTAAATAATTTGAATGGTTTATCTTGGCTATTTACAGTTTTTTATAGTGGTACAATTCATTTATTTATTTTATTTTTTCCCGGAGTTGCCACTTGTCATGTATCCTTATTGACAGTAATTATGGGCTGAAGTGGTTACTTGCTATGTTTTTTGTACCACCAAGTTATTCATGAGGATATTTTCAGCAGGTTTACCATCATTTGAGTCAAGAGTCATGTGCTTTATGTGAATTTATTTGTCAATGTGGTTCTATATGCACCAGTCTTGAATGTGGTTGTGGATTGAAATTTTTCAAACTGTAAGGTGCAGGTTGTGGCTGCTCTGTTTGTCAAGAGGGGATAAAATGCTACTGATTTTCCACTGCATAGCTCTGTAATTTTCTATAGCTCTTTAATAAAAATCTATCACTAGCAGACCCTAACGCTGTTTAAAATGAAAGCAATTATAAAGCTTAGTGTTGAAGGATCAATCTTATTCTCCTTTATGTGTACTCAGAATGAAGTGGTGATGGGTGATAGATTGAATGTACTATAATGCTGTGAACATTATAATATTATCATCCATTTGTTTTTTCTAATGGGATTATATAAATAAAAAAAACAATGACATACATATACCCTTGAGAAATTTCTTCTTACTCAAGAGGGCGTTAAGCTTTTGAGATTGTGTTTATCCCTGGTCATTGGAGTTGCTATATATGCAGTATTTTGTGATTTATTAATTATCTACAATCCCTCTAACTATATTGTATATTTTAACAACTGCAGCAAAACCGACCATTGACTTCTCAGACAGTCGCAGATATTCTGCAAAAGTTCAACCTAAAAAAGACTGGTATACAGAAGGCATTAAGCAAAAAATCTTCCTTGCTCGGCAAGATCAGTTTGACCTTCCAAACAGTGAAGAGCTTACTCGAATGAAGGAAGCGAACTCCAAACTGCAAGCTCAGCTGGATGAACAAAAGAAAGCAGTCAACGAGGTAGAGGGAGGTACTGCTCTTAAACTTTCTTGCAACAATCATCAAAAAACTAAGTTTATGGTGTAATTATTTAATTTATGTGCATTTGCAGAGATCAAATCTCTGCAGTCTAATTTAACTCTTGAAGAGATACATGGCAAAGAAATGAAACTGCAAAAGGAGGTTGGTTTCTGTGAATATGTGCATATGTAATTCACATTGATACTTGTTCCCTTAGTCTTCACAGCAAAACATTCAGACCCTTTAATTTTTATCAAGTAAGCAATATGGAAGAGAAATTGACCAAACTACGTGGAGGTGTCACTCTGGTAAGTCCGGAGGAGCGAAAAGCTATTGAGGCATTGTATTCAAGTACAATCAGTCAGTGGAGAAAGCTGTTATGGGCGGCGCAAGAGAATGTTAAAAGATATCGTGATATGTAACTCGATGTCCATGTCGTTCGCTCAACTATCCATTTGCCAAGATAACACCATTTCACCATAGATTGTAGCTTTATAATTGTAATTGTTATGATGGTGTTAGTACTACAGAATAGGGAGTTTATGGTTTTCTCTTACTGTACTTAGTTATTTTGCTTGAACTTGGTCAATTTGTCTATTGATGTAGGAACTGATGTTGGAACTGAAACGCTTGGTTGTAATACCAATTAAAATTGGTGGATGTTTATGAAATATAAAGGTCATGCCAATTTTTTGATTCAGCGTTGCAATAGTAACTTAAATGTTGCCATATACGTTATATTCTTTAAAAAATTTGATTGCATTTGATTCAAAATACGTTGCAATTGGGCATATATATGTTGTCTTAGGCTACATGAATCCATGTATTGCAACAATTAACACAAAAAAAATCATTACAAAAAGTAAGCCATATGTCCTCCAAGATATTGCAATGGTGTTAAACATGTTGCTATAGCCATTAAATCGTTGCCATATACCCTAATTGTAACGATAATACAGCGTTGCAATATGGTACTAAATTCGTTGCCATAAGGGCCCTATGGCAACCAGAGCAAACCTTATGCCTGATTTTTCCATAATCGTTGCCATAGACCTTATTGCAACGAATATAGGGCATATTGCAACATATTTGACCCGTTGCTATATCCATTCTATGGTGTAGTGTCTGTATCGCCAAAATCAACTAAATCATCGAATATAATATTTTTAAAAATAGAAAATCAAGATTATATCATAATAAAAAGAAAATTATAATCTAAATATGATATAATTAAAAAGCTTTTATTAGAATTGAATTTTAAGAAGAAAACTATAATCTAAAAAAGGTTGTATTAAAAAATGTTGTATTAGAATATAATTTTATTTATTTTTTATTAATATTAAAAAATCATTTTTCTATTTGTGCTCTGTCTTTAGATCAACAAATTAGATTTTGATGATTTTACAACCCACATAAAACTCATAAAATTATCTTTAATTCTATGATGATTTAATAATTATTATCCAAATGGAAACACTCAGAATCTCAAAATAAAATATAATTACGAATATTTTACATTATTCTTATTCATTGTAGAAGACCTACATTGATAATCTTAGTCAATGTAAAAAAACTAATTATATATGATTTAAATCATTGATATACATTTTTTATATTTCAATATAAATGCATTTTTTAGTTTATATATTAAAATATAAAATATTTTTTATACTAGATCCAGCGATTTTCATCTATTAATTTTAAGATCCAACTGTTCTTATGAGAATCAGTAGTACCAAAATCTTGGACAAAATCCCTCTTACACTTATTTTTAAAGTTGTATTTGGTTGTTATTAGAACTTTTTTTTGAATAAAGAAAGATATTTTGATAATCATAACAAAGTATAAGTAGATTTTATAAATCGAATAGAATTTTCAACCTAAAATTTGTCAATTTCTTTTCTCTTTTGTTTTTGCGTAGCTTTAATTTGAAAATAATTGTTAAACCGTCACTAAATTAACGATTATTTTGTTAAATTCAAGTGGGTTGTGAAATCGTCTAAATCAAATTTAAAAATTCAAGATAGAACACAAATATTAAATTGAACGTAGAAAATCTTATATATATATATATATATATATCAATCTTTCAACAAAAATTTGATATGTAAATTAATAAAATATTAAAATTAAAAAAATTAATATAATTATAAATATTAAGAAAGGAGCCGTGCATTGCACGGGTTATAAGCTAGTATAATTTAAATTCAATAACCTATTCTAAAAAACATTTCGAATTAATATTTTTTTATATTAAAAGATATAATTAAATTATTATAATTAAATTAAATTTTAATATTAAAATTTTGAATATATGAAATGAATTAAAAAATTTAAACACTGATAATATAATTTATCATATACATACATACATATATATTCTTTTAAAAATATTAAAATCGGAATCCTTAAGCTTCTTGCCGGAAATCATGGGTTTTCGTTGTTTCTGTAGCGTTATGGTATTAGACGGGTATAAATAAACTATGACTTGCATTGTAGATTGTTAATGCAGAAAAAATCAGTGTTGACGAGCAGTTTTGGGTTCGCCGGAAATTGCTGACGGCCGGATTCTGCATATTTTGCCGCCGGAATCTGCATAACTAAAAAACATTCAAGTGTTCTTGATTTTTCCATTTTCTTTACTTTTATTTTGTTTTATTTAATTGTTTTGTGTTTGATCTGTTTACTAATGGCTAGGTAACATAATGTGATTTTATCCTTGAAAATGTACTATAGCAGTTATTTCTTAAAATAAATAAAAAAAGTTACTTTTACCTTTTTGTAAAAATTTTAATTACTTTTGATAATTTTGGTCCTTTTATTAAGTTTTAAAAGATTTAAATTTCTTTTAAAATCTGAAAATTGTTTTAAAAATTGAAGTTAAATTCAGAATTGTTTTCTGAATTTATTATTTAAATATTAAAGTTAAAAATTATTTTATTTATCTATTTATTTACCTTACTTAATTTTAAAACTAATTAAGAATTAAATACTTTAATTAGTTTAATTAATTTCAATTATTGGTTAATTGATTTAATTATTTAATAAATGTAATTAGTCTGATTTAATTGGTCAATTATTGTTATTTTATTATTTTCCACAAAATCTAATTCAATTTTTTCATTATTTCTCACCAAATTCAATTCAAATTATTTCATTATTTCCCACCAAATATTTCATTATTTCCCACAAAATTCAATTCAAAATTTTTTGTAGTTCATATAACGGTTTCATAAAAACCGTTGTCTAGTAAGACGACATTTCAGACAACTCTTCAATAAAAATCATTGTTTATTGACAACTCTTCAGACAACAGTCATTACCCATTGTGCGGATTGTAATAACACAATGGTATATGAAAACACTTGTCTGATTAAGTTTGCTCAAACAACGGTTAGATAACCCGTTGTCTCATTAAACACGATTTAACGATGATTAATTATTCCGTTATGTGAATTGTAATAACACACAATGGTATATGAAAACAGTTATGTAAACCTCCTTATTTGCATAACACCACATTTATAATCGTTGTCTGATTCGATTTTCATGGCCACAAACACACAATGATTTTTAAAACCGTTGTACTAATCATGGATCAGACAATATTAGTTTATGCACGGAAAAAAATCGTTGTATGTTGATTTTGGGCAACACTTTTTTCTCTGAGCATTGTCTGATGAGTATTGTCTAAAGCTATTTTTTTTTGTAGTGATAAGCAAAATGCGTAATCCCCTAGTTATTTTGGACATGTTGCGTGTCAATAAGTATTTTGGACAGCTGGTTTGTGTTTTCGCGTGAATTTGGTCAATTTTTGGAAAAAAAAAAAAGACATATTACAAAATATAACATTACGGCACAAGAAATACATTTCTGGTGATCTGGTGGTGTCATGGTTCTGGCCATTTTTACACTTTTCGCTTCTGATTAGTGATTTGATATATCTTGTTGAGTTTGACCATTTAGAATATTTGCCTCTTTTCTTGTACAAATAGACAACCAAATGCTTCTACATACTCCCTCCGTCTCACTATGTGTTTCCTATTTTGACTTTGGACACTGTTCATTATAAGCGATTGATTGTTAATTAATGCATAATTTAATAAATAAAATATAGTCATGAGTGATTTTGTTAGATTCGTATTTATGAGTAATTTAATACAGTGAAGCTTTTTTATTTAGTACTAATACGAAATTCAAGATATTAACAATCAAAAGTGTGCGTTGGCAAACGTGTTTTTAAAAACAAGAAATATATTATGAGACGGAGGGAGTAGGTTTTATGCATTCTCTACATAAAATATTACATGGTACGGTCCAACAGTATCGTCACCATTTTATGCATTTTGATGACGCTATTTTGCAGGCTGACTTGTTATATAATTCCATGTATATCTGATACATATACATACACTTGTGGCCTTGTGGGTGGTTACTGGATAGACGGGTACATTCCGCGTTACTGTCTCCACGCCATATACTCGCTTCATCTGTATCTAGGCCTGATGCAAGCAAAAAGTCTCTGGCTGGCTGTGTTGAATATCAAAAATTAATATTACGAGCAAGATAATATTTAATTTCGGCTATGTGATAATATAAATCTGTTGAGTTACCAAAACCAACTCAGAAGTCGGTATTTAGTACCCGTTCGTATGAGAGTTTTTTTCTTCCAGAAAGGGGTATCGATAGTATCAAGATAACTTTTGTCAAACACCAAATTGATATAAAAAATAGGGAGGTGATATGTGCACATCTCACACTTATATGTGCATACCCTATATTAGCAATATGACCAAAATATTCTCAACTTACATTTTCATTTAATTACTAATTCAATTATAATTTTATAATAAATTAGTTGAACAAGTGAATAAAATTTTTTTAGTGAAATTTAGTTTTTAATTTAACATTTTAAATTTTAATTTAAGAATATGTGATATATTCAAATGTATGTCTTTTTCATGAATCATACATAAACTAGCATGATAGCCCGTGCGAAGCACGGACACCATTTAAATTCATATAATTCAGTTGTTTTGATTTTTGAAGTAGATGATTCGTAATTTTTGAAATTCTGTACATTATTAGGGTGATACATTTGACAAAATATATCTTTTATGAATATTGATAATAACTTGAACTTCTTAGTTGAATTACATATATGATCTTAACAATTTACTCACATTTAAGAACTCATATGAATTTTTATAAATAATTTTATTAAAATAACTTAGAAAGACTAAACAATACATACATTGAAAAATCTACCATTAAGGTAATAGACTCACATGTAGACATATATAGGCAAGTACTCAAATGATAACTTTTAATATTATAATGAGAACCGGGAACTAACCTCACGCTCTTTTGTTTATACATATATTTATATATAGCCGCACATTTTTATATCTCCATCTTTACCCTCCCGTCTCTTACATTTCTAGAAACATTTTACACCATTTTTGGCAATACACCCACGTTATCACCATCTATCCTCCACTTGTACATCTCCTTCATCATCATCGTTCATGATACATACATGCACAAATGTGTGTGTGTGCGCGCGCATATATACACCGTCATCACTCAGTCATTTCTTTGTGTCACCAAATCGACCATCATTATAGCAATAACTTACAAACACATTTGTCACCAAGTTTTAGCCACATTCCCGGCCACACCTTCGATAGTGTATTCATCTTCTTATTCTTCCTCTCATAATAGAAATGAGTATACAAATCCCCACTAATGTCGTTTTCACCCACTCTACCACCGTCAACGCCATCACTTACACCTTAAAGCACCATCAAAATTTTAGATCTGGAAATATTTAGTAATTTTTGTATAATTTGGATTCAAATTTTGGTGATTCAATTTGAATTTTTGGTGATTGTATTTTGATTTTCGTGGTGTAAGTGGTGGTGCATATTCAAATATAATCTACATCTCCACCTTTACACTCCTACCTCTACTATTTTCGGTGCTATTTACACAATCTTCAACAATACACCAACGTTATCAGTCACACAGTCCTTCCTTCATGTCACTAAATCGATCACTACTCTAAAAATAACTTGCGAACACGTTTGTCACCGAATTCCAATCACATTTCTTAGCACACCTTCGATAGCTCAATCATCTCATTTTTTGTTCTCTCACAATAGATCCGACTTTCGAGTAACTGCTAAAATATCTATATTTCATCAACATAGCTATACATCTTAATCTTATAATTATTTGTATTACATCTAAATATAATTTATAATATCGTGTTCTAACCCAGCAACGCTTTTTTTATTTAATTGGTAATCAATATAATATTTATATCTCATATGTAATAATTTAATTGATCGCAAAACCATGTTTTAAATTAGTATAAAGGATACATTAGTCTTTTTATAATTGGTCAAAAAATCATGTTGGCCTATATTAAACATAATAGATAAACAACATATTTTTTCGAATAAAATTTTTAATTATTAGCAAGGGAGTAATATTTGATAATTTTAACTTAATTAAATATTAAAATAAATATTAAGTAGAATAAAGCATGTGAGTTCTTTGTGCATGTAGTTAATGATTTTTAGAATGTCATCATAAATCTCTTTGGTATAGTGGTTGGAGGTTGGTACATACTTCATTTCTAAAACTTGAAGGACATGGGTTCAATTCTCATGACCAACATTTTTTTTAAACATTAATATAATAGGGGTAAATGTGTAATTTACTAAATAGCTTGAAAAGGCTTGTTGGCCACATGGGTTCAATTCTCATGACCAACATTTTTTTTAAACATTAATATAATAGGGGTAAATGTGTAATTTACTAAATAGCTTGAAAAGGCTTGTTGGCCTATAATAAGTATAATGGATTATAAAATTTGGTATTATTATAATAAATTATATTTAACCCATTCTACAATATAATCAATTTAATAAAATTACAATAAAAAATTATATTTTAATTAAAGATGGGTCAAATTGACCACTGAAAATCAAATATGACTACTATTGCGGGTTTGAGAAAATAATAAATAATAATTTTTAGTAATTGGACTATAAAATGGTAGCTATGTACATGATGTATTTTCAATAATAAAATATTATTTTATTGAATGGTAATAATAAAATAACAGTAATTTTTGGTGACTAGTATTTTTGTACTTGTTGAGTACTTGTTGAACGATTGTTGTCAAAAAAAATAAATATAATTTCAATATTCAAAAATCATATTAGGATAGTAAAAAAATCAAGCATGAAAAAGTACATATGTAATTTAAAAAAAAAAAGCATAGAAAATATGTTTAATAATTTTATATTCATATATCATTATTCATTGATGATTTATTTCTGAATGTGTAAAATATGCATCTATTGATAAGAAATGCAAGTTAAGGGCATTCTAGTCTCTTCGATTATAATGGGTGTGCACCTATAAGTGATGGGTGTGCACATATCAACTCCCAAAAAATATGACTACTTGCACACTTTTATTATTTCCTGTTAACCAAAAATGTACTCCTATAACATTACTAATATATATCAATTTGGACATTATTAATACGATTCTTATTTAGTGATACACATAATCTCTATAAATTATTAGGTCCAGCTCGTGTACACATAAATTCGTAGCTAAGTTACAAAGAAAAGGATTAATTAGTTAAAAACTGAAATAGTATTATAATTCTGTCACACTCCCACCTACATCTACACCACTTCGTACGTGCATCTATAAATACCGGGACCCGGGTGCATCTATTGTTCAGTTCAGTTAAAGATTCTTTCAATCACTTAATTCTCAACGATCTGATCCCACCTACATCTACACCACTTCGTACGTGCATCTATAAATACCGGGACCCGGGTGCATCTATTGTTCAGTTCAGTTAAATTTCTCGCTTTACACTTCACTCTGTCTACTAATTAAGCATCCATTCTGTTTTTTGAAACACTGAGTTTTGTTTTCTTTTGGCATGGAGCCCTTAACAAAACTGAACTCCAATGTTAGTATAAAAAGATGGCGCTTAGCCTTTACAGCCATCTATTCTTCAAAAGCCTTTTCAGGTCTATACAGCTCATCAAAGCCTAAAAATTACACCGAAATTAACCAGTCTAGCCTCACCCGACTTGTTAAGGATAAAGACCTAGGCTGCCTTGAGAATCTTGGAGGTGTCAAAGGTGTAGTTTCTGCTCTCGAAACCAATGTGGAGCATGGAATACAGGAAGATCATGCTGATGCCATCTCCCGACGCCAGGAAACCTTTGGAAAGAACACTTATCTTAGACGGCCTGCAAAGAGTTTTTTCAGGTTTTTAATGGATGCCTTGAAAGATTCAGTTGTGCTTGTTAATATAGTGGGCGTTGTCCTTTCTATTTTTTTTGGCATCAGAGAGCGTGGACCCAAAGAAGGATGGTTTGAAGGTGGAAGCATAATCGTAGCAGTTTTTCTCGTGATAACTGTCTCAGCAATCTGTCAATGCAGGCACAGCAGAGAATTAGACAAGTTGTCTCATATCAGTAATAATATCCAAGTAGATGTCGTAAGAAGCAGAAGGCTTCAACAGATATCAATTTTCGATGTTGTTGTTGGAGATATTGTGATCTTAAATATTGGTGATCAAGTGCCTGCAGATGGATTGTTTGTAACGGGTCATTCTTTACAAATTGACGAGTCAAGCATGACCGGGGAAACTTATTATGTGGAAGTTAATCATGATAAGAATCCATTTCTTTTTTCGGGTACCAAAGTAGCAGATGGATATGCTAGATTTTTGGTCACTTCTGTTGGAATGAACACAACATGGGGAGAGATGATGAGTTCAATAAGCCAAGATTCTGCTTGTGAAATGCCTCTTCAAGCCAGGCTCAACAAGCTAACCTCCTCAATAAGTATGATTAGTATGGTTGTTGCTTTTTTAGTCAATGCAATCTTGTTGCTTAGGTTTTTTACGGGGCATACAAAGGATGAGGAAGGAAAGACGGAGTTTAAAGGAAGCAAGACTAAGGTTGACGATATAATTAACGGCCTACGGGAGACTATTTTATCTGCAATTAGTATTCTATTCATTACCATACCTGAGGGATTGCCATTGGCAATCGCCCTTGTACTTGCGTACTCAATGAAGAGAATGATGGCTGATCAAGCTATGGTGAGGAAGTTATCTGTTTGTGAGACTATGGGCTCTACCACAACTGTTTGTACCGATAAAACAGGTACCCTCACGATGAGCAAGATGAAGGTAACAAAGTTTTGTCTTGCACAAAAATTTATAGACGATGAAAGTGATGTGGTTTCCATTGATTCTAATGTTCTTGAACTTCTCCACCAAGGTGCTGGTTTAAACACAACTGGCGGTGTTTATAAGCCTAATTCAGGAACAGAGTTGCAGTTTTCAGGTAGTTCTACTGAAACGGCAATTCTTTCTTGGGCTGTCTTGGATTTAAAAATGGACTTGGAGGAACTGAAAAGGAGTTCTATTCTTCTACATGCGGAAACCTTTAACTCGGTGAAAAAGAAAAGTGGAATTCTGGTGAAGAAAACTGGAGACAACACTATCCATGTCCATTGGAAAGGGGCTCCAGAGATTATAATAGCAATGTGTTCTCACTATTATGACCCACTTGGAAACGTGAATGCTTTAGATGAATCTGAAAGGGAGAAATTTGATCTACTCGTTCAAGGCATGGGGGCAAGTAGTCTTCGCTGCATAGCATTTGCACATAAACAAGTTTCAGAACATGAATGTGATGCTGCAGAATCGAAACTGAAAGATGAAAAGTTGATCCTGTTGGGCCTTGTGGGTATGAAGAATCCATGTCGACCTGAGGTGTTTAAAGCTGTTCATGATTGTCAACATGCTGGTGTTAACGTAGTGATGATCACCGGAGACAATATTTTTACTGCACAAGCCATAGCAACTGAGTGCAAGATATTGAAATTCGATCAGGACATGGATAGCAAGGACACGTATTGTGGACTGGTGATTGAGGGCTGGCAATTTCAGAACTACACCCAAGAGGAGCGAATGGAGAAAGTTGAAAAGATTTGCGTGATGGCAAGATCATCTCCTCTAGACAAGCTTCTAATGGTACAGTGCCTCAAACAGAAGGGACATATAGTTGCAGTTACTGGTGATGGGACCAATGATGCACCTGCGCTATTAGAAGCTGATATTGGTCTTTCAATGGGGATTGCAGGCACTGAAGTTGCGAAGGAAAGCTCAGATATTGTTATATTGGATGATAATTTTGCAACTGTGGTCAATGTTTTGAGATGGGGAAGATGTATCTACAAAAATATTCAAAAATTCATTCAATTCCAGCTCACAGTAAATGTGGCAGCTCTTGTAATCAACTTTGTAGCCGCTCTTGCAACGGGTGATGTGCCATTAACAGCAGTCAAACTGGTGTGGATAAATCTCATTATGGACACGTTGGGCGCCCTTGCTCTTGCAACTGAAGAACCAACCGAGGCGCTCATGGAGAAATGGCCTGTGGGTCATAAAAAGCCACTAATATCAAATATCATGTGGAGAAACTTAATAGCTCAAGCCGTGTATCAGATACTAGTCCTGTTGACACTACAATTTGGAGGCAAAACCGTTTTAGATGCCAGCAAGAAGTTGAGAGATACATTAATTTTTAATATTTTTGTGCTTTGCCAAGTTTTTAACGAGTTCAATGCAAGAAAGCTGGAAAGAAAAAATGTTTTTGTGGGAATGCATAAGAATAAGTTGTTTCTCGGAATTATTGGCTTAATAATCCTCCTACAAGTTTTGATGATAGAGTTTTTAGTGAAGTTTGCTGATACAGAGAGGCTGAGTTTCGGACAATGGGGAGCATGTATAGCAATCGCTGTTTTATCTTGGCCTATTAGCTTCCTGGTGAAAGCCATTCCCGTTCCAGCAAGGCCATTTTCCTGGTCAACTGCTGCTCAACTGTTAGCTTGGCCTGCTGCTTAATTTAACGGATAGCCTTTTTTTTTTTTTTTTTCTCTCTTTACATACTTAATTTGACAACAATTTGAAAAGTACATTTGTATAATGAGAATATGTCGTTTGACAGAATTTGAAACTTGATCTTTAATTTAATCATTTAAAATATTTAATTATTAGATTTAATAGTTTTTATTTATTACTTAGTAAAAATTCAACAGTCATTTGTATACGGAATTTTAATATATATTTTATTAAAATTGGAAGATTATTGTGATATTTTGGGTATATATTAATGATTGCAAGATTATGTTTTATATTTAAAACTAACATGTTTTAATTAGGAAAAAAATATTAATGATTAAAAGATACGATATTTTATGTATTTATAAAGGATAATATCTTCAATTAAAAGTAAACATATTTTAGTTAAAAAAAGATAATAAGCTAATTATTAATAATTACATTGTTTTTTTCTTTTTTATTTTAATACCAAAACTTTGGATGTTTAAATTTTAATATAATAATATACATATAGTATAGATATATCTGAAACTCCCTCCAACCCACGATTTGCATATACCTCTCATTTGAAAATTTAAGATGCTAGAACTGTTTAATGCGAACTTATTAATCTTTTGATTTAAAATTACAATTTATTTTAATATAATCTTTTTGTGAATAAATATACATACATAATATAACAATTCATAAATAGCCAAAGAATAATGTTTCTCAATAATGCGAGAAATATATACGTGTTACAAAAATCAAAACCAGAGGGAGCATATCTTAACGAAACAAAGAAAATGGGATATTTTTATGGTTACTATTAAAATAAAAAATGAAAGTTCTATTATAGTTTTAAAAGTTAAAGAAGTGGGGAAGCACCCAAACTAACAAACGGTTTGTTCTGGAATACAAATTCTTTTAAAATTTTAAGTATAAAAAAGGAAAATTTATTAATTAAGAATTAATTCTAAAACATTCAACTTGAAGCATTCATTTGAAAATTTTAAATAGCAACTCAATTCATATGCCCCTTCCCGAATGCACTTTAAACACTTTTTATCTCCTACACTATATATATCTACTCCCTCATTCATATTAATTTATCCCAAGGGATAATTAATTAGCTTCGTTATTCAGTTTAAGTGTGGGTGTAGCGAGGTCGGTGTTTTACGGCTAGCTAGGTGCAATGCTTTCACTTTAATTCTATGATATATATATGTAACTGTTGCATGTGTGATTACCAGGGCGAACCCAGCATCTCTAAATCACCTGGGCTAAATTTACCTAGCACCTTTAGATCCTATGGTAGTAATGTTAATTTATAGACTTTTTTGTAACATATAAATAATTAAACATCTTCTCAATTCTTATTTAAATATTCCTTATAACAATGATTTAGTTAAATTGATCATTGTAATTTTAGTTATTTTTATTATTATTAACTAATAAAATTTACATAAATATTAAAATATTTATAGTAAATTATAGCAATTAGATAAATATAATCATGAAAACAACTTAAAAAATTTAAAAAACAAAATTTAATAAAAAAGATACATATATTACAAGTTTACATTTTTATTAAAATTTAACTTAAAATATAACGAACTGGTATGCACTTTTTTAAGAAAAAATTATTATGTGTGCATTAAACATTCAAAAAAAGAAAAATAACTATGCATCCAAGTAATGGTATTTTGTATGCAAAACTTATCGCTTTCCTTCATAATATAAAAATATATGATTTATTAACAAAAAATAATTCCTACATTAATATATTTATATAATCAAGACTAATTTAAACTCATAAACCAATGATACCTAAATTATTAATAATAATAATAATAATAATAATAATAATAATAATAATAATAATAATAATAATAATAATAATAATAATAATAATAATAGAAATAAAATAAGGATCAAAGAACTATATTTTAAAATTTACACACTTGTTATCCAAAACATCTATTGTTATACAGATTTGTTTTTTTTGACAAAAAAAAAAATCTATTGTTATACAGAAGCATCAAGTACAAAACACAATAGTTAAAGAACTTCTGAAAAATAAGAAAGATAAGCTCCATGAACACCTAGAAAAGACCAAGTTGCTGTATTGGGTTAGCATAATATTGAACGGGGCTGAATCTCAATCAAGCTGCCTTCTTAATAGTATTTTTGAGACCAAAAATAAACTGACCGGGCTGGAGCCAACCCCAGCCCAGCCCCGGGTCCGCCCATGTTGAAAGTTGATTGTATATACAGAATTACGCATAATGTTTGTAAACAAATTGAAGGTGGGAAGGGGTAGCCAACCTCAACGTGATCATATATATAACGGTTGCAAGTTCCACCTTGTATCATCCCTGATTCTCTCGCACTATATTGATCCTTCAGGCATGCATATTTTTAAGTCAAGGCAGAATGAAACACACTTGTCAGTATGTATGTTTCGCTCTACCTATCTGAAACACACTTGTTCATGTTTCCAATAAACAAATGCTCATCAAGCGTTCTGCAGTTTAGAACCTTTTTTTGCTAAGCAACTCCAGTTAGAGGCGCCTTACAAACAACATAATTTTATCAGAGTTAGATATGTTTTTTTTTTGATAAACAAAGCAATATATTAGAAACAAAGGCTAAACACCTTCAACAGAGACATACAGATTTTTTGACCCACAAACCTAACAGACATACTGAGAAACTTAAACCGACCTGCACCAGCAAAAGCACCTATAACCCTTTGTTGTTTGGAAAAAACAAGATGGGATATATGAAGCTACAACCAAACCACTATATATACAACGAACTGTATAGGATTTAGTGTGTGTGTTCCTCCGTATATAAGTGTTTATTTTACGTGCACGTCAACTACTTAAAATTAGTTATTATATTTACAATTTTTAAGTTAAAATGCCTTCTCTTCTCCCACTTGTAAATTTTAAAATCAATATATACCTGACGTTTATATATGCCCAAGCATCATTAACAAATTTGACACTATTGTAACTTATATGTAAAGCAATTATCAAAGAAGACTTTTGGTTGAGTTTACTAATAAAGTCAATGTATTCATGAGGTACTGTACATTTTGTTAAGGAATTGATAATTGCTACTAGTAAGGTTAGGTGCATAAAAAAAATAAGTATAGAAAGATTTACGGAATGAGTTGTATTCTATTAATGAATACTTTTATTGGTTGATATTAATATAAATGAAGGAGGTCAATTGAGTTATAACCAATCAAATTAAAATGTTCTTCATTTTGTGAAATTTTATTTAACTCTATCATTTTCCAATAGGTACTCAGGGAAGTTGCTGGATTTTATATTTAAGCAATAATTAAAGAGGTTACAAACAAGTCTTGTCCGGCCAGGCTTAAGTTCCATGTTTTTTATTTTTATTTTTAAATTAGAGAGGAAGAGGGTGTTGATCTTATATAATTCGTGACTTCTCTCCGTTAGGCCTGTCAACGGGTCAGATTCGGATCGGATTACCCTAAATCCATATTCAAATTTGTTAAGAATTTTCGGATTTGGATCGGGTCGGATCAGGGGTCGGATATTTTCTAGGTATATCCATATCCGATTCGTTCGGATTTCGGGTTATCGGATCGGATCTCCCATCCGTTTAATAAATTTTAAAAAAGTAATTTTTTTAAATATTTTTAATATAAAAAATAGTATTTTAAAAAACCGGAAACAATCTCTCTACCTTTGTGTAGGGGCATGATTGCGTACATCCTACCCCCCTCAGACCCTCTCATGCGGGATATACTGAGTACGTTGTGTTGTGTTGTGTTTTTTAGTATTTTAAAATTTTTTGACAAAATAAAAATTAAAAATATGACATATTCATTGACAAATCCAAATTTATATTTCAAAATAATATTATTTATAAAAAAATTTATATATTATATATGTTATATATATATATTTAATATATATTATATATTACATAAATATATAATAAATTTAATATATTCGGATCGGATTGTTATCGGATCGGATCATATAAAATCCATATATGTTCCTTATCGGATTGGACCCTTATCTGATCGGATCATTAACTGATCGAATTTTTTTTTGGAAGGATCCATACCCGCTAATTTAGCTATGGATCGGATCGGGTCGGATATCCGATCCATTGACAGGCCTACTCTCCGTTGCCCCTATACTTTTAGTAGTGACAAAGTGGATGTAGTATATATATAGAAGTGTTTTAGAGAATTAAAATCGTAACTCGCATCGTATCGTATGTTTTGTCAAAAATTTGATTCGTAATTCCATTGCAAGAATTAAAAACCGCATTTTGTGGTGCAAAGTGATGCGATGTGAACCGTTTTTACGATCAATGTGGTTTGATGATCATCCCTAAATTTTGACATAAAACAGAAGAAATTGCATCACACAATATAACATATATTTCGTTTCCAAAGTATGTACATACTTCAACGCAACATATATTTCATTATCAAAGTATGTAAAACTTCAATAACATGTAAGTTTAGAACATGTTTATGTCTCGCAAGGATTATAAAATTGGTTTATGAAAAAATATTCAAAAAATATTTTTTATTGTAAACATTAGAAATTTTATATATAAAAAAGAGATATATAATTAATTTAATATCCACTAATAAACCTTTTTTTCATAGATGGTATCAATTGTAGAATTTAAAATTTCAAAACACTTCCAACATACATCTCTTACGAATAGTATGTATTAGTATGATAAATCTCGATACAAAATGGAAGAAATTGCAACTCACAACATAACATATAATTTATTTTTAAATTATATATAAATTTTATTAACACATTAATCTAGAATATACTCATGACTGGTACTGATTATAAAACTCATTCCTAATCAAACCTCCAAATACCTTTAAGATATACTAGATTCTGAGTATTCAATTTCATTCCCCAAAACCATTAGGAATTGAAGGTGACACAGACGACACAACTCTTACCCATCCTCCTCTTCAATAACGGATCCAGAGCAAAATATGAGAGGGAATTAAAAATTTTCTATCCTCTTACTAAAATTTCAATTTAATTTTTAAATAAGTTAATAATTGAAAATTTTATGAAGAACTAAAAAGAGTTGCTAAATATTTATAAGTAATTATAAATTAGTTCAGAAATATAAGAAAATTGAGGATATGTTATTATTTTTCATATTTAAAAAAGGGTAGTAAAATCATTTGAACATCAAAAAAAAAAAAATCATGCAAAAAAAAAAATGTAGAGTAGGGATTTGAACTTAGGGCTTTGTGTAAAACGTGAAGGCAAAACCAACCATTCTGCACCTATGATGGGTAATTATACGCTAATCTCAGGATCCCAGGATGGGCCAGGAACCCCTGGACCCCCCCAGTGGCGGATCCAGAAAAATTGTCAAGTGGGTTCCTATTTCCTTGTATAAACATGTCACTCGGCTCTCGGCCCTGCACTAGTAGTAGATTAATGAACAGGGGTAAAGAGTCGAAGAGAGTGTTTTTGTTTGTTTTTTTCACTTGCTGCAATAAAATTACACATGGTATTTGGGTTTTTTTTAATGTTTTGGGCTACTACCTACTGGGCTTTTAAAAATACTAGTGGGTTCCTTTTTTCTTTTAAATAAATTAGTGGGTTCCTAATAGAATTTTCAATAGTTTCTTCTTTAAAATTTCTAAATAGTATGGGCTGAGCATATGATCCAGTGGGTTCCTGGGCACCCATAGCCCAAGCTATGGGTCCGCCCCTGACCCCCCCCGGTCCGTCCCCGCTCATCTTCCTGTATTTTTTTTCATATGAAATCTCTGGATGCCGTGGACTCGTGGGAATGAAACCCTGTCGTGGATGTAAAAGTACTTTCGAACCCTCGAACTCCGTATCAAAAAATTACGATTTATAGATTCTTTCTTTGCCACGTGTTCTCATAGATTCTATGCAGTATATTTTACACGGGCTGTGTGAGCCGGCCCGGGTTTTGCACGGTCCCGGTTCACGGGTACTGAATTCGTAGCCGGCATGCATTGTAGCCGGGCCGGTCCCGGTTCACAGATCTTGGATTCGTAGCGGGCACGCTTATTACTTTAATTTTTTTTTAAACTACTTTATTTTTATTATTAGTACTTTAGCTAAATAAAAGGTTTTGAAAATTATTTTTTGTAAATGTAATTAAATAGGACGGTAACTCATATAAATTTTATAGATTAAAAATATTTTACAAATAATTTGAGAGGACTCCTCCCTAAAAAAACTGGAACAAACCGCATTAACATACAATAATACAATAGAAATTAAATAAAAGGAAACAGACTACAAAAGTTGGGCGGAAGGATTGTGATTAAAAAAAGGAAAGAGAAATAATCAACTGATCAGGTTGGAGCCATGCGTGCCAGATAGACTGGATAAAGTGCCGCGTGTACTGCATGTTGTCTTCCTGCGGGTGGGTCTTTTGTTTGGCAGCAATTCAATTGTATTAACATGCGAGCTGGGCCGCGGTCACGATTTTGCTCTGATGAACCCATATTCGGACCGAGTTTTTTATCGGGTTCATGCCGGTTCGTTACGGGCCGAATAAAAACGGTTATTTTGTCGGTCCGATCCCGTGCAGTCTGAGCCGAAACGCACGGTTGGCCACCTCTAATTGCTATTGTCGAATAACTAGACCTCTAATTAAACAACCAAAATTAAAGAGTGTTAGGAATCTGCCCGATTCCCGGCGAATGCGGAAGCGATTTGGTAAATATGTGTGCTTAGATCCCACAAATATACGTGATAGTAATGAAGCAACAAACCAACAATACAGTAAAAGAGACAAGAGATTTAACGTGGTTCGGCCCAGCCTACATCCACAAGAGCAACAACTTCACACTAGATAAAAGAGATTACAATATCCGGGTATCCGGCCCCTGAATTTTATACACACATTCAGCCCTACAATACCTATTATGTATATCCCCAACTCACTGAAGTGTTTATCTCAAAACCTCCCCCTATCATTGTTTCCCGACAACCTTTCCTTCTCTCCCTCTCCCAATCCGGACAGTGCCACACAACCTGATAGAAAGACCCCTGCAGCGGGACCACCTCCGATGGCTGCAGTCAGACCCAAGTACCCTAAGGAATAGTTTAGGCACGAGGACCTTCTATCCCGACAGTTCCTGAAAGCGGGCTAAACCGGCTCCCCTACTAGACGGACTATCTAGCAGCTATATAGAGAGAGAAGAGAGAATTATGTTGTATTTGATAATGAAGGAGGAGAGGAGTATTTATAGGAGTTTGATGTGTAGTAGGTGGGTGTTGGTGGAGTTTGGTTGGTGAAGAGTTGGTGTGAATTTGGCAAAGACATCATGGACGGCTGCCTAACAATCTCCCCCTCTTTCAAAACTCACAGCTCTTCACTTGCACTCCATACCTGCGCCCTGTTGGCACAACTCCAACTTTTCCTCGATCCGTATCATTCCCTACGACAAAACTCCCCCCAGTCCAAGACTCCAAACTATACCCTAGTTTGCACATTCATTCTCGAATGCCCACTTGCTATATGCACAAGTGTACCATTGACCTCTATTAATCCAACTACATACATGTGAAGGAATCTGTTGTATACACACATACTCACTTGATTTACATCGGCCAATCCCATATATAGTCCATCACACACGCAAGTGTGACCATCACACACACACAAGTGTGACCATCGATCTTTCATTTACTCCCCAACTGCATATCAAACAAATCAATCTGTTGCATGGTTCACTGCTCACTTGATTCATGTTGATCGATGCCCATATGCAGCTGCAACACACCAACTACTTGTTGATGTCGTGGAAGCCCTTCGACCAAGCATCCATCCCAGCAGTCTTTGCACCATCATCTAGACTGGAAGGAAATACAACCGCAGCAGTATCCTTCAAGTCACTCTTCCCTCGTGCACGAGATAACCAGATTTTCGAAGTTCCAGTACGTTCTGGCCACGTACTAATCAGATGATATATTCTCCCACGTAGCTCTCCCTTCATCCGAACCACACGGCCTCTTTTGATATTCATAGCTCCCCCTACTACAGAGCATCTGTAGCCTTCTAAAGCTAACCGACCGATAGATATTAGATTCTTCCTCAGCTTAGGCACATATCTTACCCCGTTCAAGCTGCGAACTATTCCATTGAACATTTTGATTTTCACAATTCCAATCCCCTTGATCTCACAAGTAGATCCATCAGCCAAAGAAATTGTTTCATTCTTTGTATCCTGGAATTTGTCAAAATGCTCCCTCTCGGAACATACATGATAAGATGACCCTGAGTCTAATATCCATTCTCCTAGAGAACTAGTGCCTCAATTGAAGATGGTGCAAACATCTTCACAATCGAGAGTAACCACATCCAATGATGCATCTGAATCCTTCTTATTAAGCGGACAATTCGGCCTAATATGACCCCACTCCTTGCAACCAAAACACTGCATGCCCTTTTCACTGTATCTGGATTTACCCCTGCTATTGGTAGATCCTCTCACAGCACCCCTTCCTCTATTATTTTGACTATGCAAAGCCAAAACTGTCATTCCGTCCTTGTCACCATCCTGGTTCTTCCTTCCAGCATTTGATAAAAGTGCTGACTGAACCTCCTCCATTTTTAACGTGTCCTTTTCGTACAAAATGGTTGTGACCAAATGATCGAATGACTCCTGTTAGGTCCAATAAGATTGTAGAAGAGGGGGTTGAATACAATCTATATCATTTTCTCCAAATTTGTCTTCTAAATAAAATTTAATTCAAACAAATTTGTGCGGAATAAAATAACACAAATTTCAAGTTGAATATAACAATATATTAACTTGATGGGTGTTACAGAATCAGTACAAGTGATTATCAAGAAATTAATAACTAATTAGAAAATTCGACATGAACTTTTCTAATTTAGTTAATAAAAATCAAGATATCAAGTCAAGAACTAGGAAACTTAATTCGCTAGTAATACACAAGTCACAAATAATCAAGTTCCAATGGATACAATTTTTGTTACAAGGAACTCAAGAATTTATGGTAATTTAATTGAGCTTGAAAGATGAGAGAGAGATATGATATGTTGGCTTTCTTTCTTTCCTTCTTTTTCTGTCCGTGTGTATTTTTTGTAAGCTTCTGCTGTCTTCTGTCACTTTTATAGCAATGTTTGATATTTTGCTGCCATCATGACAAAAACTGCTCCATGACATAATCTTGTAATCTCGGTATGACATAAACCGTACCATGACATAACCTGTTGATCGGTATGACATAAATCATAGTCTCGGTATGACATAAATTGTGTCATGACATAATCCAGAATTCGGTATGACATAACCTTGGTCATGACATAAACCTTGAACATGACATAATCTTTTCTTAACTCCAGTATGACATAAACTATGCGTTTTATGTCAATATGACAAAATCTGTCTGTTCTCTCCCAATATGACATAAACTCAGCGTTTCACATTTATTCTTTTATGTCATAGAAACCTTATTAATTATTTAATGATTAATTAATTAATTCAGACTTAATTGATACAATAAGTAATTTAATAAATTAATTAATTCTTTTAGAATTAATTCATTAATTAAATAAACTATAATGATTTATATCAATTAAAGGTGAACTAATTAAAATCAATAAATACTTAACTTACCTCAATGAATCACTGTAAATAGTGAATAACTTCCACTGGATAATTGTTGACGTTCGATGTACTGTCTGGTTCATGAACGACTCCAATTTCTATTCTTCACTTTGACTCTCAGTTGTGATCCACGTACTTTCTCAACACACTTTAATTCCTCTTGTACTGATGTTGTCTTCATAATAATCTCTGTCACTATAAATGAATCCAATTGCTTCAATGCTGAACTGGGGCATGATCAGTAAATTGAATCTTCTTCCAGTGTAAAATATCAAAACTATAGATTGACTTTCTTCTTTCTTCTGACATATAGTACTTTGTGAGATTCCTGTGACAGTTACCATTAATTACTTATTACAATCTAATTTAAGTTGAGTTGTATCCTTGAACTACAAATAGGCTGTGTCATATGCCTTTCAATCTCCCCCTATTTGTTTGTTAAAAATTAACAAGCAAATTCCTAGAGGATAACTCAACTAGCTCAACTTAAACTAGTAAAAGATAAAACTGTAATTGCAAAGTAAATAATGAAAAATGGTTCTGGTTTATATTTAACATTTCCAGATTCAAACATAAAAGATAAATACAAGATAGATGATCCTCTAGACTGATCATATTTCACATTAACCTATCTTGTTCTTTTTAAGCTCTAAAGACATAACATGTAGATCGGTTCTTCACTTCGGACTGTCTTCCCTTCTGAATTCTCCTTCTTCAGGTTCATCTGTGACTTGAAGTTTCTTGTGCAAATCAGAATCAACAAGACGCTCTCTTCTTGATGACAATCCTTGAGGTAAGATTAAAGGAATTCCAAGCTTCTTTCTCAGTTCACCTTGAAATTTCTTGTAATCTTTTATATTCGTTTGTGCATAGGATCGAATGTGATCTGCAGCTATTACCTTTTCTTCAGTCAAGAATCCATGATTTCTGAGAGCATATTCAGCATATACCAAGTGTTTTGCATGATGTTCATATAACTCATCTATCTGAAGATTGATTGAATGAAGTACCTCTCCCTTAAGAAATTTTACTTGTGGAGGATCCTTAATCACTTCTGGTCCAGCTCTTTCAGCAAATTCTTTGAACTTTTCATGTAGCAAAACACCTAGCTCAGACGATGTTCTCACCTTAGGCCTAAGTACCCAAATCTCTGTCAGCGATCTGTCATAAAAGAACTGAATAGATACTCTGAAAGTTCCAACACTATGACAATCCACAAATATTACCAGTTCATCAGATTTGGGATTAAATGCAGTAGTTATCCTGATGACTTCTACCTTTAAGGCCCTTATATACATATCATGAATTGGATTTGCCAGTTTGAATTCCTCGAGAATTTCTCCAAGACGACGATCTTCATAATCAGAACTCTGAGGTGAATCAATTGGTTTTTGAGCACGTTCCCATTTGTCACCACTCTTGAGTCTGATATACATCTTTCTTGCTTCAAGCTTCTGAGCATGTTGCATTTGAAGAGCTTCCTTTTTAGCCTTTTGAAGCCTTTCATTATGAGCTATCTGTTCTAGTGTCTTTTTTAGTCTTTCATCTCTCATAGACAGATTAACTTCATTCTGTTCAAGTTCTTGATTGGCTTCAAAATCCATTCTTTGGAGTTCAGCAGGATCAGGAACTACAATCTCTTCATCATCCCAAAAACTGAGATCTGGTTCCCCAAATTCTTCTCCATCATCAGAAAACTGCAAGTCAGCAAAAATATCAAGGTTATCAGGTTCACCTGTATAGTAATAACCTTCTGCAGTGTCATCTTCCTGTGCTGCTTGAGTTTTCTTCCCTTTGCCTTCAACTTGTTTATCAGATTTTGATTCACTTGTACTTGCACTTACTCCCCCTCTAGATTTCTCCCCCTTAGTTGAGGAATCCTCTACAGTTCTTTGACTTGGGTCATCTGCACCATCATCTTCAAAGAATTTCACCTCTTCTGCTGTAGGAGAGTGAGTTCTGCTAATGATATTATACAAATGTCTCAACCCTTTTGCTTGATAAGCATTTTGCCTTTCAATTTGACTAAGTCGATGTCCAGTGGATAAGTGATTCTTATTTACTTCTTTCTGAAGATCTTCCATTTGATTCGATATTGAAGTGATAATGAGATCCTGAGCCACTGTGACATCTCCAGAGTCTATTACTGCTTGATGTTGAGAGAGTTGGAGTGCGTTGATCTTGTTGTTGAAGATAGTATTCATGTTCTCCATGTTGTGCCTTAGGTCTTTGTTTTCAGCTTCAGATTTAGCAAGTCTTTGTTTCATTTGATCAAGTTGTGCCATAAGAGAAAGAGTGTTTGTGTCATTGTGTGTACTCACCTCACTAGCTCTCTTAGTATCACTCACCTCACGTGCATGTGTTTCACTCAGTTTAGAGGTAGTCCTTACATCACTCCTCTCATGTTCCAAAGCTGCTTCCATTGTACCTGCATGATAAATCACCCTAGCCTTCTCTTGGAAGGTCAGTGGTGGTGCAATGGGAGTTCGCGAATCCCTTTCCTCAATCAAATCTACCTGTTCATTAGGAATTGAAATCTGAATTTCTTCAGTGGTAGATTGATCAAGTTGCCTTCCACTTTCTCCAGTTGAAACTGCGAGTGGAAAATCCCTTGAGGGAGCCAGGAATGTTCCTCCTGGGAGGGGAGATGATGATTCTATTAAAAGTGGCTCAGAATCAAGATTTCCCTCATTAGCCTGTGAAGACTCCTCTATCGTGACTATGATAGGCACTGTTTCCAACCCTACGTGCTTTCCTTGAAAAGTGTCCTGAGATTTATCTAAAGTAGTGTTTTCCCCCATTGTGAGTAATAGAGGTGTGCTTGACTCTTTACAAGGTGCCATGGCCCTATGGCGAACTTCAATAGTGTCATCCTATTGAGAGGATGAAACTAGTAACTGTTTATCGGCCATTTCAATGTCCAAATCCTGTTGAGAGGAGATGGATGGGCTTACAGTTGCCTCAGGTTCATTTCTACTCTTCTTTAGTAGAGGTAGAGCTGTGGGATCACTCACTTCATCACTACTTCTTTCAGATCTTTTAACGAGTAGTTTCTTTCTGGAAAAGCATTTGTTGAATCTAGACTTTGTGTTTGGCTCTTTGACCTGGGATAGAGGTTGTGGATCTACAACCCCTTGGTCATTCCTATCAACCACTTGGGTTTCAGAAGTAGATTGAGAATGAGAAGTAGTTAAAGGATCAGAAGGCAATACCTGGTCAGCAGATGGAGGTTGAAGTTCTGGTTCAGCTTGCTCTTGAACAACTGGTTCTTGTTCAGGTACTGGTTCAGTTGGCTCAGGAACTTGTTCTTCAAGAGGAGGTGCAAGTTGTTCAACTATTGGAGGTACTTGTTCAATTGCTGCTTCAGGTTGATCAGGAACTGGAGCAAGTACATTCTGAATGATAGGAAGTTGAATGTAGGTGGACATGTATTGAGTAACAGCCACTTGCACATTTGGAAACTTTACTTCAGCACCGTATCCTGTGAATAGTTTGGTTGAAGGTTTACCAGACACCTTAGATTGACAATTCAGGAATGGAGCATGAAGTTCAATAGGAACCAAGTGGTTAAAAATCAATGTAAAGAATCTAGGGTAATAGAATAAGACTTTTTCACCCTTATCAATGTTCTTCTTAGCATTGATAATTCTTCTAACCATAGGAACACAAAGAAGTCTGCCAATATTGATGCTTCGATTATGAGCAATTGCAAATCCAATATGTTGCAAAAAAGAAGTTATTACACTGAAGTTTCTTCTTGTAGTATTTGCAAACACCTTTGCCAGCGTGTCAAATAGATAATCCCATTCTTGAACAAGATACCTTTTATTCAGAGTAGAGAGTTCTATTTCATGTTGATAATTAATTCCAGTGAAAAAATTAATCAACTCTTGATTGGACGGAAGATTTTGAAAATTTTCATTTGGAAAGCCCAGAACAGTGTTAATAACAGATTCATCCACTGTGTACTGATTTGGTCCAACAGTGAAGACAAAAGATCGATTATCCCTTGAAGCAACAGCAGTTGTACACATTATTCGTAAGGGTTCAATCTTCAAAGGAGCATCCAGTCTTAATGCAGTGCTAACCAGTGAATGATTATTCAAGAAATTAATCCAAGGTCGAAAACGTGCAAGAGAACACTTTTCGGGATCAAAATATCCGACCAAATTATGAATTATTAGCTCAAAATGTTCATCAATATTATCAGCCATTTTAAACAATTTTTCTCCTTTTAAAAACTCAGATTTTAACAAATTAATCAATTAAACCAAATTATTTTGAATTAATAATTAAAAAGCCGAAATTTTTCAATGTTCTTCAAAAATTCTGGGAAAATCATACTATGATCTTGATTCAACCACGAGCACTCAGGTATTTTTAGATTTGACAGAATCAAAACCAAAAGTCCTAAATTTCAGATCGAAAATTCCGAGTTTTCCAAAACAAGAACTGCAAAAACTCGATGAAATCACTCAATTAAACCGTCGATTTGAAGATGAACAAGTGGGTAATCAACGCAAGCAATCAGTTAATCAAAATCAGTGTTAATCGAGATGAAATTTGAGCAGAGGTTCGACTTATCGATGTAAGTATATGTATGTATCGATATAGAACCTCTGTTACTTAACACGAGAGAATTATGACAAAAAACGAGATATGACAAAAAAACTCACATCACTTTCTATATATACTATAACCCGATTATGACATAAAACTAACCAAATAGATGAATATGACATAATGTAAACCTAAACACGATTATGACATAATTTATACTAAGACACGAATATGACAAAAATTATACTATCAGGCAAATATGACATAATTTATACTAACACGCGATTATGACATAATTTAGTCTGTTAAGCAAATATGACATAATTTAATTATGACTTAACATTAAACTGTAACGAAAAATGACATAAATTACATTAGACATATTTAAACTAACAAACATTAATATACAACCAAATTATTTTATTAAAACTACAATAATTTACAAAAAATAATATAGAATAATAAAAATAATAATATGATCATAGGTAGTCCTTTAAACGGAAACAACACAATAATAACAAAAGGACAAACACTAAAAACCAATAAAAATATAAATAAAATATTTACATATTTATACAATTATTCTAATTGCATGAAGTATGAAATAAAATATTAACAAGATTAAGATAGTGTTCGAAAATAAACAAGTAAAAAATAATTAATGATAAAATAATTATACAAGTGATTTTAAAACAACAAATATTCACAAAATAATCACTTGTTAAATTATTTAAGAGCAAACCTCAGATAATAACTAGTTTAATTACTAGGACTATTTAACATACCCAATTCACCAACAATTCTGGTGAATGTGGATTCGTCAAGAGACTTAGTAAAAATATCTGCTGTTTGTTCTTCCGTGGGAACAAAATGTAATTCCACGGTACCATTCATGACATGCTCTCGAATAAAATGATACCTGATGTCAATGTGCTTTGTTCGCGTGTGCTGCACAGGATTGTTGGAGATTGCTATGGCACTTGTATTGTCGCACAAGATAGGAATCTTGTCAAGTACAAAGCCATAATCCCGTAGCTGATTTCTGATCCACAAGATCTGAGCGCAACAGCTTCCAGCAGCTATGTATTCAGCTTCGGCTGTAGAGTTGGAAACTGTTTGTTGTTTCTTACTGTACCATGAAACCAACCTGCCACCTAGGAATTGACAACTCCCAGAAGTGCTTTTTCTGTCTACAACACTTCCTGCATAATCTGAATCTGTATATCCAATAAGATTAAAACCAGATTCTTTAGGGTACCAAATTCCTAAATTAGGAGTACCCTTAAGATATCTCAAGATTCGTTTTACAGCAATGAGATGCACATCTCTAGGATCCGCTTGGAACCTTGCACACAAACATGTAGCATGCATAATATCAGGTCTACTTGCAGTGAGATAAAGTAATGAGCCTATCATACCTCTGTAGCTTGTGATATCTACCTTGGCAGAATTTTCACATGCTCCAAATTTAACAGCAGTAGATGACGGTGTTCTTGCTGAAGATGAATCCTCCATTTGATACTTCTTGAGAAGCTCTTTGACATACTTAGATTGATAGATAAATATTCCATCTGTCCTTTGACTTATTTGCAATCCAAGAAAGAACTTCAGCTCACCCATCATGCTCATTTCAAATTTACCCTGCATTAACTTCACAAATTTCTTGCACAAAAGATCATTAGTAGACCCGAATATTATATCGTCCACATAGACTTGGACTAGAATTGTATCATTCTTATGTTTCTTTGTGAAGAGAGTTTTGTCTATGACACCTCTAACAAAACCATTTTCAAGTAAAAATTCAGAGAGAGTGTCATACCATTTCCTTGGTGCTTGCTTAAGACCATAGACAGCCTTGAAAAGGAAGTAGACATAGTCAATTAGATCTGGATCTTCAAAGCCAGGGGACTGTTCTACATAAACCTCTTCATCTAGCTTGCCATTCAAGAAAGCACTCTTGACATCCATTTGATAAACTTTAAAGTTTGAAAATGCTGCGAATGCCAAGAATATTCTAATGGCCTCAAGTCTAGCCACTGGAGCATAGGTCTCATCATAATCAATGCCTTCAGATTGGGAATAACCCTTTGCTACCAGTCTTGCTTTATTTTTCATCACTGTGCCATCTTCATCAAGTTTGTTTCTGAATACCCACCTTGTGCCAACCACTGGTCTGTTTTTAGGTCTGGGCACCAGCTTCCAAACTTCTTGTTGTTTAAATTGATTGAGTTCATCTTGCATAGAAATTACCCAATCAGGATCAGAAAGAGCTTCTTCAGTTTTCTTAGGTTCCATTTCAGACAGAAACCTTGAATAATTGCATTGATTCTGAAAAGCTCTTCTAGTCTTTACACCAACAACTGGATCACCAATAATTAGCTCAAAAGGATGAGCTCTATTCCAAACAGTCTGTCTGGGAAGATTAGTCTTGATGATTCGCCTTGTTCTTCATTGTGATGTTGTGTGTGACCAGTTGACCCTTCATTGTCTCCCCCTGAGTTGTTGCCAGGTTGACTAGATGATGATTGTTTAGAAGAGTCAAGGGAATTTTGACTATTATCATTGCTTTCATCACCATTACCCTGATCATCATCGTTGTCATTAGCATCAGCAAAAATCTCAGGTGAATTGTCATCATCTGAATCTGTATCTGTCATGTCATCGAAAGATAGCTTTTCAGATGGATCCTCAGTTTGGATACTAGGGAGTTTAGTGTCATCAAATGTTACATTGACACTTTCCATCATCTTCTGTTCATCAATCACATACACCCTGTATGCTCTCATTGAATAACCAATAAAAATTGCTTGAAATGCTTTGGTATCGAATTTACCACCTTGATCATCACCTTCTTTAAGCACAAAGCACTTTGCCCCAAATACATGAAAGTATTTGAGTGATGGTTTCTTATCAACCATAATTTCATAGGGTGTCTTAATTTGATCTTTATTGATTAGAGTTCGATTCTGGGTATAGCACGCAGTATTGATAGCTTCAGCCCAAAAGTACAATGGAAGCCTTGATTCACTTAACATAGTACGTGCAACTTCAATCAAGGTTCTATTCTTTCTTTCCACTACCCCATTTTGCTGAGGAGTTCTTGGAGCTGAGTATTGTCTGGTTATACCCTTCTCAGTGCAGAAGTCATTTAGAACTGCATTCTTGAATTCAGTTCCATTGTCTGATCTTATAGCTCTCACTGGATACGTAGAATCTCGCTCAATTAATTTAATGTGATCAATCACCAGTTGTGGAGTCTCATCTTTAGAATTCAAAAACAGGACCCATGTGTATTTTGAAAAATCATCAACAATCACTAGAGCATATCTCTTCCTTGACATAGACATCACATTAACTGGACCAAACAAATCCATATGAAGTACTTGTAATGGTTCAGTTATTGAAGATGTGTCAGTGCTATTGTGACTTGCCCTTTTTAGCTTGCCTTTTTGACATGCATCATAAAGTCCTTCTTGAGTGAATTCCATTGAAGGCAAACCTCCCACCAACTCTCTTTTAACCAGAGAATTCATTGTCTTAAAATTAAGATGAGAAAGTTTCTTGTGCCATAGCCAACTCTCATCATTAGATGCTTTAGTGTAGAAGCAAGTGATTTCTTCAGTGCTTCCTGAGTTCATATTGGCTACGTACAGATTGCCTTTTCTAACTCCTGTCAGTTGTGGCTTTTCATGTCTCTTGTGTGAAATTAGACAATTCTTCTTGTTGAAATGAACTTCATAACCTTTGTCACAGAATTGACTGACACTGAGCAAATTGTGCTCAAGTCCTTTCACAAAAGAGACTTCATCAATGATAACATTTCCAACTTCAAGTCTGCCATATCCATCAGTTCTACCTTTGCTGTTATCTCCAAAGGTAACTACTGGGCCGGCCTTCTCCACCATATTTGTCAGCAGGGTTCTGTCACCAGTCATATGCCTCGAACATCCACTGTCCAAGATCCAGGTCACTCGTTCAACCTGCTCAACACCCTGCAATGACAAACGGATTAAACCTTCTTCGGAACCCAAATTTGATTGGGTCCAGAATACTTAAAGAATTGGCCTTTGTCAGGCAAAACAACATTCTTTACTTTAACAACAGCTTTACCATTATTCAATAAACATTTCACTTTATAAACAGATTTGACAAACTTCTGTTTTATTCTAGGTATCCACGTTTCTTTAGCAGCAATAACACTTGTTTCATTGACTGGACATTTGACCTTGTAAATAGCCTTAGTAGAACTTTGTTTAGGCTTAGGTACAAATGTATCTCTCCTAACATAAGGAGGACTAGCAGTCATTGATCTGACATTTTTGTTTCTGTTCATATGTTGTCGAGGGGCAGTCTTATCAGCACATGCATGATTACCAGAGAAGTAAGCAGACATGATATTAAAAGCACAAGACATACAATTGACAACACCATATGCTTTATGAGAAGAATCAATAATAGGCATAGCATGCATGTCAGACTTGTTATTGTTCTTTTTCAACTTATTGTCACTTAACCCTGTTTGAGAAGAACTAGTTAATTCAACAACCTTAACTTGTTCCTTAGCAGATTTGTCATTATCAAGGACTATGGAATTAGCACTGTCCTCATTTTTCATTTCTTCCTGAATGACAATAGAAAGCATATTTGGTGGTTCAGCAACAGACTTTTTAAACATTGGTTTTTCAACATTCTTGAGTACGTGTGGTATACCTCTTTCCTTAGCAGGAATAGGATTAGCAGAATGATTGCCCAAAGAACCAACAACTTCTTTGTATTCAAACCCTATTCCTACAGTTCGTTCTACCGCTTGTTTGTTGAAAAACTCTTTAGAAACTTTAACAGAATTATAACAAGCTCTAATCTGTGTTTCAAGTTCTTTAATCCTGATGTCTTGATCAGCAATCCTATCAACTTGTTTTACCATGTATTCTCCTAACGACTTATCTCTGTAGTTAAGTCGAGCTATTTCTTCTATGTGCTGATCTTGATTAATATGCACCTTTTTCAATTCTAACAGTTCATTTTCAAGTTTAGTGTTTACAAGACTTATTCTATCGTATCCTTTTTGTGCATTAGTCAAGCAATTACGTAAACTATGAATTAACTCAGCATCAGTTAGAATTACCGGTGTGGTGTAATAAGTTGATGTATCAGCATTTGCCACCAGCGCAAAGTTTCCATATTCTTCATCTTCGCTATCTGTGTCATCCCAGCTTTTACCAGCAGTTACATAAGCTCTTCCACTCTTCTTCTTTTCAGAAGCATAATCTTTCTTCTGTGCTTGCTTGGGTTTCTGACACTCAGTAGCAAAGTGTCCCAACTCATTACAATTGAAACAACGGATCTTGCTTCTGTCAACAGTTCCAGTTTTGTAACCTCCCCTGTTACTAGAGGATGAAGAACCTCCTCTCTGAAATCTGTTATTTGACTTAAACCTGAACTTTGGATTTCTTCTGAATCTGAAGTTACTAAATTGTCTCACCATCATCGCCATAGATTCATCTTCCAATTGATCCAGCTCTTCAAGTGAATAAAATTCTCCACCATCCCGAGTAGCTGGTGTTTGGCCATGTTCCACTTCAGTTTGTTCCTTGTTGAAGCTGTTAGGTTGAACAACTTTAGCTTCCACTTCCTTAGGAACCTCAACTACTAGAGCTGTAGAAGAATTTGCCATTCTGCCTTTGCCAGAGAATTCCTTTTGCTGTACTTGTTCTAATTCATATGTTTTCAGAACACCAAACAGTCTTTCAAGCGCAATCTTAGTTAAATCTCTAGATTCTCTGATGGCGGTGATTCTATGCTCTAAGTGAGTAGGCATAGTCAGTAAAAACTTCATGTTGATCTCCTTCTGGGTATATTGCTTACCATGAACTTGCAAGTTGTTGATTATTTTGTTATACCTTTCGAACACTTCCTGAATGCCTTCATTAGGGCCAGCTCTAAAGTGTTCATATTCAGAGGTCAAAATTTGAAGTCTATTTTCCTTGACTTCATCAGTCCCTTCATTAATGATCTCAATAGTTTCCCAGATGTGCTTAGCAGTTTTACAATTCCTTACATGGCTATACATTACAGCATCTAGGGAATCTAATAGAATGAGTCTCAAATTTTTATCCAGTCCAGCTTCCTCTTTTTCTTCAGCGGTAAAGTTCTTAGGGTCCTTTGGATAGGATTTTGCAGGTATTGTTACAACTCCATTTGTAACCGTTTCAGCATCATGTTGGATAGGAATTATTGGTCCATTTTTCAAAACCCACAAGAATCTTGGATTTGCTACATCAAGAAATAACTCCATTTTGTTTTTCCACATGTCATAGTTATCTTTATTAAAGATAGGAATTTTAACATTGCCTTTGGCTGACATGATGAATTTTTAAGAGAGTTAAAAATTCGAGTTTGATTTTTGATTGAGTAAAAATAGGATCTTGATTTGTATATCAATCAAGCGGCTCTGATACCAATTGTTAGGTCTAATAAGATTGTAGAATGGGGGATTGAATACAATCTATATCATTTTCTCCAAATTTGTCTTCTAAATAAAATTTAATTCAAACAAATTTGTGCGGAATAAAATAACACAAATTTCAAGTTGAATATAACAATATATTAACTTGATGGGTGTTACAGAATCAGTACAAGTGATTATCAAGAAATTAATAACTAATTAGAAAATTCGACATGAACTTTTCTAATTTAGTTAATAAAAATCAAGATATCAAGTCAAGAACTAGGAAACTTAATTCGCTAGTAATACACAAGTCACAAATAATCAAGTTCCAATGGATACAATTTTTGTTACAAGGAACTCAAGAATTTATGGCAATTTAATTGAGCTTGAAAGATGAGAGAGAGATATGATATGTTGGCTTTCTTTCTTTCCTTCTTTTTCTGTCCGCGTGTATTTTTTGTAAGCTTCTGCTGTCTTCTGTCACTTTTATAGCAATGTTTGATATTTTGCTGCCATCATGACAAAAACTGCTCCATGACATAATCTTGTAATCTCGGTATGACATAAACCGTACCATGACATAATCTGTTGATCGGTATGACATAAATCATAGTCTCGGTATGACATAAATTGTGTCATGACATAATCCAGAATTCGGTATGACATAACCTTGGTCATGACATAAACCTTGAACATGACATAATCTTGTCTTAACTCCAGTATGACATAAACTGTGCGTTTTATGTCAATATGATAAAATCTGTCTGTTCTCTCCCAATATGACATAAACTCAGCGTTTCACATTTATTCTTTTATGTCATAGAAACCTTATTAATTATTTAATGATTAATTAATTAATTCAGACTTAATTGATACAATAAGTAATTTAATAAATAAATTAATTCTTCTAGAATTAATTCATTAATTAAATAAACTATAATGATTTATATCAATTAAAGGTGAACTAATTAAAATCAATAAATACTTAACTTACCTCAATGAATCACTGTAAATAGTGAATAACTTCCACTGGATAATTGTTGACGTTCGATGTACTGTCTGGTTCATGAACGACTAACTCCAATTTCTATTCTTCACTTTGACTCTCAGTTGTGATCCATGTACTTTCTCAACACACTTTAATTCCTCTTGTACTGATGCTGTCTTCATAATAATCTCTGTCACTATAAATGAATCCAATTGCTTCAATGCTGAACTGGGGCATGATCAGTAAATTGAATCTTCTTCAAGTGTAAAATATCAAAACTATAGATTGACTTTGTTCTTTCTTCTGACATATAGTACTTTGTGAGATTCCTGTGACAGTTACCATTAATTACTTATTACAATCTAATTTAAGTTGAGTTGTATCCTCGAACTACAAATAGGTTGTGTCATATGCCTTTCAACTCCGGAAGCGAAGTAAGAAGAATAAGGGCCTTATCTTCTTCCTCCAATTTTACATCAACCTTTTCAAGTTGATCAACAATACCATTAAACACATTCATGTGCTCAATAACATTGCCTTGAGCTGCCATCTTCATCTTGAATAACTTGCACTTCAGATTTAACTTTGTAGTCAAGTTCTTCCCGAGATACAATGTCTCCAACTTTGACCATAATTCCTTCGGCGTGCTTTCGTTAACAACATTATTGATAATGTTATCAGCAATGCATAGTCTGATGGTACTCATGCATTGCGACTCAGCATCCTCCCAATCTTCATCGCTCATCTTTGTTGGCTTTCCCTCCTTCCCCTTCAAAGCCCTTGCTAGCTTCTGTTGGGTTAGGATATCTTTTACCCTTCTCTACCAAAGAGTAAAACTTCCTTTACCATCATATGGAGTCACCTTGAATCCTCCAATACTTGCCATGATCTCCGTTTGCACACACAAACCAATCCAAACAACTAAATCAATTTGCCAGGTAAGTGTAAGAAACAATGGGAGCACTTCCGTCAAAACGGAGCCAAATTAGACAACCACTTTTCTTAACGACTTTCCTTCGGCACCAATAAATTAGACAACCAATATGTGTGCTTAGATCTAACAAATATACATGATAGTAATGAAGCAACAAACCAACAATACAGTAAAAGAGACAAGAGATTTAACGTGGTTCGACCCAACCTACATCCACAAGAGCAACAACTTCACACCAGATAAAAGAGATTACAATATCCGGGTATCCGGCCCTGAATTTTATACACAAATTCAGCCATACGATACCTATTATGTATATCCCCAACTCATTGAAGTGTTTATCTCAAAACCTCCCCCTATCACTGTTTTCCGACAACCTTTCCTTCTCTCCCTCTCCCAACCCGGACAGTGCCACACGACCTGATAGAAAGACCCCTGGAGTGGGACCACCTCCGATGGCTGCAGTCAGACCCAAGTACCCTAAGGAATAGTTTAGGCATGAGGACCTTCTATCCGGACACTTTCTGAAAGCGGGCTAAACCGGCTCCCCTACTAGACGGACTATCTAGCAGTTATATAGAGAGAGAAGAGAGAATTATGGTGTATTTGATAATGAAGGAGGAGAGGAGTATTAATAGGAGTTAGATGTGTTGTAGGTAGGGGTTGGTGGAGTTTGGTTGGTGAAGAGTTGATGTAAATTTGGCAAAGACATCATGGACGGCTGCCTAACAAAGAGAATACGCAAAACAAAATTTCCTATTAGTGGTAAGACCCATGTACTCAGCTATGGCGTATGAGGACCGCCTTCTACCTAGCGTTACTCGCCATCACGAAATAGCGAGCCTTAGCATTACAATTTATAAAAAAGACTTGGTCATACTTTAAATTTTCACATGACGCTAGAGACAAAAAATCAAGCTAGTTTACAACTATTCACTCTTACACTTTGCATATCATGATATCCATTCAATTTCCGTTCACATGTTATATGATAGAGTTATATTAAAATTTTCACATGTTATATTAAAAACTTAATTTTTTAATTTCAAATAATATACTTTTTTCGTGTAATTTTGCGAAACCGATAGGGTAATTTTTATCGGGCTGATGGCTAAAATTAATGACCTAAATTTTCAACGCGTTTTGAACTCCAAATATCTGTTAAGAAGAATACTAGTACTTCATTATGTTTACCAAATTCCTACTCATTTGTGACTAATCAATCTATCTGTTATTTATTGATTAATTTATAATTTGTGTAATGCATGATTTTATTTCTAATTAATTTTCATAATTTTCTTTAATATTTATGTGTTATTAATTTTTTTAACTTTGTTAACATTTTTTAAGCTAATAATACAATTTTTTTTAATATATTTATTATGGGGGTTAGAACCTTAAATATATGAAAAAGAAATTAATCTATTAAAACATAAAATATTTCAATATATTAAATCTAATAATTTTCATCTATTTAATTTAAAATGTAATAATGTTTTTTGTAATATTGTACCTTAACGACCAAAATTATGTTCACCGTTATGCACATACATTGTTGTCAAAAACTATTTATTTCATATTTCATTTTTTATAAAATATGTAATAACCCAAATTTCTGTACTTGAGAAAAAAAAATTCATTTTTGGGATGAATAGTGCTTTGCATGGATGAATAGTGAAATTGTGGATGAATAGTGATTTGAGGACTAAGAAATTTTTTCATGTCACCCTATGTACGGGATAGGAAATGGATATTTCGAGGTTCGATTAGTGATCTACGATGTAAATGAGTGTATGTAAACGCGATCAGAATTCAGAAAATCCAATGTTTATTTTTATGGAATATTTGACTGGGCAGTAAGGAACATTCCAATGCAACCAAGACAAGGGATTTATTTAATTCGAGGATTCAAGTATTTTATATTTTACTATTTTATTAAAGGCGATTTAAGGATTTGGAACGAAAACCTTCGAGTTAGTATAACAAGCGTTCTAGGAATCGCTAGAACTTTATAACGAGAGGCGAAAAAAATTATGGATTAAATACGTAACGAGATTAGAAACCATGCATGATCATCTAAGGTTTTATATCAAGTGAATTTGGTGGAAAAAGAAATCAAGAAATCAAAAGAAAAAGGATTTATGAGGTGTTAGATCAAACCAACAAGGATCTTTGTCATCACTTTTCTACACACCACAAATACACAACACATGGATTAAGGGAGAGTTATAGCAGCTATATCACACAAATATCACACAAATTCATTCCACCAACTAGTCAACAAGAGAGAAAGTGAAGAAAAAGCAAGAACAACCAAGAAAACACAAACTGCCCAGCATGAGCAACTATGAAAGAAAAATTCATAATTCCACTTCTACCCATTCATAAATCACCAAATTTGAACCATAGCTTCCTCATTATATGTAGAACATAAGTTTAAAATTTTATGGCTATCAAAGGAGTATAGCCTAGTCAAATCGCTCCTCCAAGTTTGAGAATCAAAATTGTCCAGTCCATGGTAGTTTTGACCTCTTATTTAGAAAATCAATAAGTCTAGCCTCAGGAATCCCCTGGTGAGGAGCTAGGACTCAAAAGAAATCCCTTGAAGAGTAGAAGGTGTGGTAAAAATTTGAGAACCAATCTCTAATTTTTCGATTTTATATAGATTTTACAAAGTGATGATGAATAGTAAGCAATAGTGTTTTAAGTTGTTTTTATGATTTGTTCATGACTTTTTAGGCTTTGTTAAGGCTAATCTAAGGTGTATCAAACATTGTTAGTGTTGTTAAGACATCAAGGAAGGTATAAACCCTAACCTTACCTTTTATGTTTATGAGTTATATGTTAAGTTTTGAGATTGTTTCAAGATTAGTTCATGTTAGTGGATTTAGTAAATGTTTGGATTTGTTTTGGTGTGTAAAATGATGGATGTTGAATTTGAGTCTCACCACTGGACTTATATTAGTATAATGGATGTTCGTTGTTTGGAGTGTATGTAAATTGGAAATGTCCGAGTTATAGCTGTCGTAATGACGAAATTTTGTTAACCCATAAAACAGTGAGCCCCGAGACCATACAATTATTTCTAAAATCACCACTACATATTGTAAGAACCCCAAATTTTGGATATAATTAAAACTTTTTATTAAGTACTGATAAAATGAGGAACAATGATTCCGACAACAAGGTCACCAGCTCTAATGAATGAATGGAATGGATATGGATTCAAATACTTATATGTCATGAAGAATGCTAAAGGGTGACAACATAGGTAAGAATAATCTATCTCCTAAGGGAATAAGATATGGTAATTCCAAGCAGGAGAATATTCTCATGTCATCCAGATAGATAGCGATTAATCCAGTGGTTCCGTAAAAAGGTTAAGGAACGATCGAAAGAGAATACGGACAATTGTACAACCCTAGATGAATAAGTAAAGAATAAGAATGAATAGTGATTTTGGTGTAATTGAGAATATTATTAGACAACGCTATATAAAAGTATTCGGAACGAATTTCCGAGTTCGTATTAGTGATCCAGGGGGAAAATAAGTGTATGTAAAAGCTGTCGGATTCTGAAAAACCGCACTTTTATTTTCTCCGAGAGTTCCCTGGACACTGATAGCCTTAAGTATTTAACGAATAGATTTAAGGAATATAAATTGGAAAGTTAGAATGAAAGATGGAGAATGATAGTAGTAATATTAAGAGGATTCCCGGTAAACCCTAATTAGAAATCCGTGAAATATTCCTACGAACGATCAATCGAAACGGGCAATAACCGGACACAGAATCAAGCAGAGGAAGCAAGATACATGCATGTACAAATGATAAATATCTAGTAACTAGTATGGTTAGAGATTAACTAATACTTAGCAAATCAAACTACTAGTTGCATGTAAACCATCAAAATCTTAACACATGTCCCTCCATTTTCATCATCCATTACATCACTACTTTAATAAAGTAGCTTTACACAATATCTTCCACTACACACTTGAATTATTGGATGAAAAGTAGCAAGGTAAAATACACCACAAAACCAACCAAGGCAAAGAAACTCTCCATTTTCTCTTTCCTCTCAAACTGATCAGCTAGAGCAACCATCAAAGAAAAAATCATAACTCCATTTCCAACCATGATAAAATCACCAATATTTGACCATAGCTTCTCCACTCAATGTATAACATTCGTACAAAATTTCATAATTTTTGAAGGTCGTTTGAATGGGTAAATAAATTCAAGAAGATCATCCTGTTTTTCCTCTCAAAAACAGGGCATTCGAATTTTGCATAAATTCAAGGATCAAAATCAAGCTTCCACCCCTTATTTGATCTTCCAAATTTTATGGTGAGTCCTATATTTCATAAAACTAATCTCCATGAAATCTTAGCTTCAAATTCCTTTGTTAACATTTTCAAATAAATCAACAAAGATGAGCATGAATAGTGTTCTTCAAGATTTAACTTTGTTTTCTTTGATTCTTATGGTTGATCTAGCTACTCTAAGGCCACAAAAGGGTAGATCAAGGCTTAGTAGGGCTTTAGAACACTCCAAGGAAGGTAATCATCACTTGAAACCCTAGGTCTTACTTTGAGATTTTGCATGCTTTGGATGGATTTAGTATAAGTGATGTTATTAGCATGATTAGTTAAGTGGTTTAGTTAATTTAAGAAGCATGATGATTTTGATGCTAATATCAGTAGCTTCTGGACTTGTTGAGATGAAGATCATGTGTATAAGTTGGATTTGTGCCCGGTGTGGCTTGGTATTGTTGTTATGATTTTTGGAATGTTCGATTTATAGCCGTCGTAATGCCAAAATTTCGTTAACCTTAAGAAAACGATTTTGACAGAACATGTACCTCCCTGTTGGCTTCATTTTCTGCCATGATAGGATAGATCATGTTATAAGCTTCGTTTTGATATAAAGATCGTGTGAAACGGACTTACGGTTTAGGAGTTACGGTCGGTTTACTAAAAGTAGTTCGAAACCGTAACCGAGAATTCGTAATTAAAAATGAACCCTCGTAAAATACGTAAGTCAGTGGCGAATCTTGGTAATTAAACACTAGAGGTAAAAAGGGAGGTGTGAGAGAAAACCTCATGTGAATCGGATCATTTTTCGATTTTATAAAAATGTTCGAATCTAGGTTAAACGCGAATGAACCCCTTAAAAGTATAACTTTGGTTATAACGTAGAAACGAGCGATAAAACTCGAGATATAATCTTGGTTCGTAATCGATCAAATTTAGAACTTATACGACTTAAGTATACACTAAGTGTGAGTACGATGACATGTCTTAATGACGAACAAATGTCAAATCGAATCGGTAATAAAAAGAGTTACACTAAAAAGGGGTATAACGAGATAATTCGAAAACATGTTTCGACTTAAGTTAATACTTAACCTTTTGAAAAATGTTAAGTGATTAATCTCGAATTTCTTGACTATTATAGATCGCCGAGCTGACTCGGGACACCCTACCACTACCCCCACCCGTGCTCAATTACCAGGCAAGTGTTCAAACCTTTGAACCTGTTGTTGTGATAATATATGTATATGATTTCTGTTTTACATATGCCATCGCATGCATGCCTGTTTCCAATTATATTGTGACTCTGGTTTTTGTGATACTTGTTCCCTGAATTGATATTGGCTTATAGACTAGATACGATTTATCAGTAATAAGCCGGATTGTTTTGGTAAGACCCTTAGCGAAGGGCATATGATATTCATTCTAAATATAGACCGGGAGTCGGTATTTTGAGTTATAGATAGTCGTGGAAACCCGGAGGGATTCCAACGACAGATTATTATTTATCTGAGGAAGGTTATTGTTAAACGTTATTATATTCCATAAAGTATCAATTACTTGGAAATATTTCGAGGAATGTTATTCGAGTATTATCTTAGTCGAGAGATAATAAATGAATGTTAATTTTGAATATTCATTTAGAGTTGATATTTAATGAATATTATTTTAATATTCTTTAGAATGTTATTTATTAAATGAATATTACTTTCGAATATTCATTTAAGGTTTTATGTACTTAATGAATATTATTTTAAAATATTCATTGGAAGTTCTATTTACTTAAGGAATATTATTTCGATTATTCCTTTAAAGTTTTGATTACTAAATGAATATTATTTGGATATTCATTTAGAAGATTATTTATTAAATGAATGCTATTTGGATATTCATTGGAAAGAGTAAATATTAAATGAACATTATTTTCAAATATTCATTTAAGGTTTGACTTATTTATTGAATACTATTTTAAATATTTATTGGAGTTTAATTATTTAATGAATATTATTTCGAATATTCATTTAAGGAGGGATTTATTTATTAAATAATTCCATATATTCATTCGAGGATTACTTACGAGCAATATTATGAGTTAATAATATTCCATAATTATTATTGAGTAAATAAATATTCTTGGAATATTTATTTAATTCTTTTAACATTCTTTTTAAAATAATTTATATTATTCGGAGATTACCATCCACCTCCAGATATTATGTAAAATATTTCGGAGTCTTTTTACGACTATTTTATCAAGGAAAGGTTCCCAACTCTTTCTTTTTCATTTAAATCTATCTTAAAAGGATTTAAATGCTCGCTCAAACTTCCATATTATAGGGGAACCTACTTGAGCAATGTTATTTATCTTGTTGACTTCCCGGTCATAATTTATCCTCTTCACTCGCAACTTGGTTGCTATGGACTCATTAAGTCTGTGTTTACCTTCTCATCTTTCGAGGGGTAAGATTGTTGGAACAAGTTGATGTTCGTTACCAAGCAATAGCTTGGAAGTTATTGGTGAATTTTCCTTTCCAACTAGATACGACTACTTTGTAGAGTCTTATCAACAAGTATTATACTTGGGGAAAGGGGGACGAACGTTACATTCAGAATCATGAAATCAATTGGAACTAGGAGTCGTGTAAGAGGCCGAGTAGCGCCGGTCCATCCCCTTTGGCCCAACCGTTGGCCTGGGAGAGCTAATAAGGCGGTAGACAAGTAAAGCCGTCAGTTCTTCCTTCTACCGGTAGTAAATCTAATTTGAGCTGTACGATCTTGACTGATCATCAAGATTGGAACAGCGGGCGCGGTGAATACTCCATCATTGGTTCATCATCCAAACTTATTTATTTCCTGCAACATGATTACTGTTGGCAGAGCTGGAAAAGTGTTCGTAACTGGAATTGCAATATTTTCCTTGCAAGTTCCTCTTTTTAATATCTTGCTTATTTTCGACATAGCAGATATTCCCTCATATATTTACATTTTGATACCTTGTAACTTCATCGTTCATATTATACTGGCATCATTTCCGTAAATGCATGGCATATGGTTTGAAAGATACTTTTGAACTGTTATATATTATCGTTCAGTTAAATATTATTGTTGGTGGGCTATTGCTCACCCTTGCTTTATTATTATATCACAACAACAGCTAGACCAGATGACTCGCACAAGGCGCACTCGATGCTGGCGAGGACGATGAGACTACCAGAGCCGAAGAGAAAGCTATTGGTAGGATAGATTTATTCTTTCAGTACCAAGTATATGGTCTAGTATGACTCATGTAAATGGATGGCAAAGAGTATGTATTTATATTAAAATTCTTTTGGGTTGTAAGAACTCATAATGTGTTTAATAAAATTTGGTTGTTACTCTGATTTCATCTCTGGGACTATAACGGGTGTGTTTTATGTTATTGTTTTGGGTCACAAGGTTGTAATTTAATATTTATGTTGAACTGTGGATGGGAATTGAGACGGTAACGACCAGATCCCTGACCCCGGATTTAGGGGTATTACAGAAGTGGTATCAGAGCGTACGTTATAAACCCCAGAGATGAGGTGACGTTAAAACAATAAATTCACTAAGATAACAAGAACTCTTGCCAAGTTCATAGTCGGACTACTTAATGTAGTGATGACCTATAAAACTCTTATGGGAACTATTAAGTATCATGATAGTAACTTAGCTCGATATCCCTTTGACAAGTAAGGCAACAGACCTTGAGGCATACGAGCAGCAGCGCGATGATGCTTTATTATATGTTGAAGATCAGCGGGTAAATTCAATAGAGTACCCTACTGGAGACCCGGAAGAGGTTCCAGCAGATAAGGAAATTCTTGTTAGGATAAGGAGCTTACCCTCGAGGAATGAGGGCTGTAGCCAGAAAGACTGAGATGATTAAGGTATAGAGCTCAGAAAAGTGGGCATAAAGAACTAAGCTATTAGCAAGAGAACTGAAGATTCATGTTGGATTCGTGGCTGGACTACTGGAGGTAGTACCAACAAGTAAGACGGATTGGAAGAATTACTTGAGATCTTATACGGGAATAGATGAGAATCATTAGAGACTTTCATATTAACGAAAAGAGTGCTAGAAGGATGTATGATTATCAAAGGCATCGATATAAGGCGAGGAGCAGAGTCCCTAGGAATAGTTGAGAAGAGGCAGTAAGTGCCATATCATTTGATAAATGAATAAGTATGAATATTGTCAATAATAATTCGCCATGAGAAGGCAGATGTCATAGGTTGTAATTTATGGAACCAAATTGAGGTTGATGAAGTTGTTTTATTCAAGAAAATGTCCATTTTATGAATGAATCAGTTAGAAAGTGAAAACATTGGGAAGTGACAGCATGATTGGATAAAGTTATATAAGGAAGTAGTAAGCAAGACAATGATCTCAGAACCTACCGGAAGATAAGACCAGTGAGTCAAGACGAACTCGTAATGAGACTATTGTCAGAGACTAAGTATAGGGTTAATTTAACTCAGTGAAATGATGAACCAGAAACGTTAGATGCATGTGACTCAGAGGAATATTAAATTCTTTCTTTTCTTTGAATGGATTATAGTAGTTACCTTAAGTTTACTCCGACGCGGAATTATAACGGATCAAGTAATACGATCAGCAGTTAAAGAGAAAAATGTGAGAAAATCTTCCTGGAGCTAAAAGATGAAATTGGTAATGACCAAGAGTTGGCATTGTTTAATGGAAAAAGGGAGACTTTGTGCTTCCAACGATGCTTCGCATAAAAGATTAGGATGTGTGCTTGCGTAGCACGACAAAGTACTTGCGGATGCATTCGGACAGCATGGTTCACCAGGTTCGGATGGCCTTAGTAGTGCCAATTTTTGTGGAACAACCAACTCCGACGGTAATGTTCCTTCTGAGACTGGTAGTCAGGTAGACTGACATTTGGTAATATTGAATATCAGGACGTATAGGTATCAGGACGTTGTGACAAGTTTCAGTTTAAAACTGTTAATTCCCTTCTAAGGGATGTATATAATTGGTTCCTCTCCAGGGGTTAAATTTCCAACCCGATGACGATTATTTCGTTAATTATGACTGCTTACGGTTCTACCTACTAGGAGGTTCACAGAACTATTCTTCAGGTTTCGAAACTGGTCTCCTTAGTGTTACCAGTCGATGGATAGATTGACCAAAATTTCCCTAATTCTGGGAAGAACTTCAACGAATTTTGGCAAACCTTGTCTTTCTGATTATCAGAGAACATCATGGAAGAGAGTAGAACTGGGGCAAACCCCGTGAATTAGGTAAGGTAGCCGCTACATGGGTTGGTGGACAGACCCCGGTTATCGCGATTGATTGTAGAAATACAATGATGAAGTGAGATTGGACGAAAACAGGAAATGTAAGTAAGAAACCAGCCGGACTGAGAAACTCCGAGATTGACTTAAGTGATGTTATGCCAGGAATGGTAAGCTTGCGTGGCACGTGGTAGTGATAAGAATAGTTGAAAAGATAAAAATAGAGGAAAGGTGATCAGAGACGGTGCCGAGAAGTCGATTAAGACTTATATGGAGTAAAGTTTTGGAAAGGTAGAAAGGTATCAAAGTAGAAGGCACTATGCCAGCAATTGCTAGAAAAGTAATGCTAAATTAGCCAACCCCTAAAATCATATATAATTTTAGTGTGGCCAGTTGAGGGCAAGTCACAAAGGATTATCAAGTGACTAGACCAGCAATGAAAGAACAAAGCAGGGTTGCTTCTAAGAAAGCACCGACTGCAAGGCCTTCTGATATAAAGGAAACATTAATGAGATCGTAGGAATCTTCTGCTGAACAGCCCATGTTTTGATTGGGAATTCACTAGACCTTTTTGGGATGGGGTCACCCGTACTAAAGTGACTCATGTGTATATGGTTGTCCAAGATTACGAGTAAAATGGAAGTATAGTGACTTGAGATGTATGATGTTAGGGTATCGTGAATACCATGAATATATTATGACGGAGGAAAGTAAACAATGAAGGTATATGAAGAGAGTATAGAAATGGTCAGAAATTGAACAGTATGCTGTAGGAGCATTTTCTGAGGCAAGTACCTTTGCGAAGAACGATAAGCACTAGGAAATTCATGTTGAACTCGACCAATATCTTTCAGAACATCCTTGCTACCATTAACAAGTTCTGTAAGAGAGCAGATAGACCTACGTTGTCTTTTGGAAGGTCAAATAGGTTGACCACTATCTGAAAGAAGAAATTAGCAGTAAGCTACCAATCGATTATCAAATAAGAATGATTGAAAAGAGACCCTTATTAAGGATACATGATTTGATTGCCAATTATAGGATGCAGGAATTCCTTGGCAGTTGAATTAAGGATAAGATATCCATAAAGTAAGGCAAACCCTGGGGAATGCACAAGGGATGGCACTAACCCTAATAAAGACATTGTGAATTCAGATGATATGAGTTGGATTTGCTAAGGCAACAATGACCTGTACAAATTATTAAAAAGAGTTCTGGAAAGAACAGAGATAGAATTATTAGGGTATTGATCAAAGACGTTTTGATATACCCTGTACCTAGAAAATACAGGAGGAATGATGAGGACGACCTAAGAAACCTTACAAGGAAAAGCTAATATTCTGAGTTTCCAACTAGAAGTTTGGAAGAGAATGTAAGACACAATAACAATATACCAGATGATGCATGTATGAAACCCTGAGGGAGTATGGATTGAACCTATAAAGGTTGAGATTATCCTAAGATAAGGAAAGAACTAAGAAAAGAAGTATCCTAAGTAGGATTGGGAATAAACGTGATAAAGTTCCCACGGGTAGTTAGAAGGAATGACTTATGGAAAAAGACTGATAGATATATTTTTTCTCCTTCAGCAGAGCTTAAGGGAGAATGCTTTCACCCAACAGTGATGAGAATGAGAGAAATTACTATTATTAGGAAAGGCCAATGAGGTGGCCGACTGTCTAAGTATAAAGGAATAATTACAAATGTTCATACCGAAGAAACAGAATAACATTTGGAAGGACCTTAAAGGTCATATTGGAATGGAGGAATTTACATTCCTTCTGATGATTGTGCAAGAATCAACGGTAATAGTAGTTTAAGTAAAGATTCGATTCCTGATGGGTCGTAAGCATATTACATACCTTAGAAGGTCCCGTTTTGAGGCAAACCAGGACCATGATACAAAAAAAAAAATTGACGAAGTAAACCATTAAGTTTCCAGTCTTTTATGGAAGATGCATGAGTGATAGTTTCATCAACCTGACTTAGCTGCGATGCTTGAAACTCTTCTGCAATTTTATCTACTTCATGTAATATCTACATCAAGTTCAGGAAGTGTTCCTTATGGATAAGGAATAGTGATTACTTGTCTTCCTAAAGGATTGAAACCCGTACGGTTAGCTATTAAGGCACTACGTAAGCAACAAGCGATGGTGATTCTTCTAAGAAAGTAGATGACAACGTAAAGATAAAGAAAGTGCTGCTATTGATAAGCTAAATGGCATGTTGATGAATGACAAGCAAGTTTGTGTTAGTGTACTTCTGCGCAAACAAGATAGAGAATATGAGGTTGATGATTCATGATGCTAAATGTATTCTCGTGGAAAAAAATTAATGAGACTTAGAGAGAAGGGAAGTTGAGCCCGAGACTTATTAGGCCACCTGAGGGTTTAAAGTGTTCGGAAGGTGGCATTCGAGCCAGTTTTACCCCCAAAGCTTATAGCATGGTAGTAACGTGTTTCTTGTGGCAAAGCTACACCAGTAAAATGCAGATGCTCAACAGATGATAAGAGTGCGAGCAGGTAGGTGTACGACCTGATCTGACTTACGAAAGACAACCTGTGAAAAACCGCGGGTAGAAAAGAATAAGTGATGAGAAACAAGTTGACAGAAGTAGATTATATTGGATCTAAGCTAAAGAAATCGGCCAGATTCATTTCGGAGGTTTTAAATTTGAAATAATGTGATGATTATAGAGTAAATGTGACGGGATACCAATAAGGAGGTTCCAAGTGCAAAAGATGCCTCAATAAAGAGATGAAGGTGGAAGTAAATAACAGAGGTAAATAAATATCAGATAATAAGAAGGATGTGATTGATAAAGAAAAAACTGGGAAAGCAACTATGGAATGTGAAGTAAGGAATGTTATGAATGGATTAATAAATGGGTTTCTGATGAATTATCGGGATGACAACCTGATAGTGTTAATATAATAGATATGAAAAGCTAGTAGCGTGACATGGAATGTCAGTAACAATGATGTCCAGCGAGAAACCTAAGATTTAACCTGAGAGGTTGAAAGATTTTTCCAAAAGTGTTGCTAAGGTTGAACCAGAGTATAGGTCCATAGAATAATGGACAAAACAGCAAGATATGTTGACACGTGAAATTGCGATCAAATGGTATTGGATATAATCATGATTATTTTCTTCTTTGATGAACCTCTATAGTTCAGAGGTAAATTCTGAGTATGATATTTTACAAAAAAAAAAAATTCTCTAATCCTTTAGAATTCTTTTCTTTTCTTCTCTCTTATTCATCTTCTTTATGAATTGAGAAGAACAACCCTTTAAGGAGGGGAGGTACTGCTACGTGACTATCTGTCTATGTGATAGAAGTCTAAGTGGAATACCATAACTTGTTTAATTGCTTGTCAAGTATTAAAGGCTGGCCCCCTTCTGTACTAACTATGCAATATAACAAATGTTCAATTGATCATATTGATCTCTCAATAAATCTTTCCACTTCTCTATATTGATCGAGATTACGGAGATTAAGGCGATCAGGAAATGCATAGTACGAGTGAGGTTATCTCCGAATTCGCAATGCGATAGTGATACCGAAGTCACTGTAGATACCAATAAGGGTGATATTATATGAATGAGTAAGAGCAGAACCAGGATAGTGTGATGTGCAAAAGTAGAAAAGTTGATAAAAAGGAAAAAGAGAGTACTGTAGCACTACGGAGATGTGCTGTAAACGGGTTGAAATGATTAAGGATCAATCGAGGACTGGAAAGCTAGATGACAAACAAGAACCCGATTGTTTCCTACCTGATTCCGGGACGGAATCCTTTTAAGGAGGGGAGACTGTAAGAACCCCAAATTTTGGATATAATTAAAACTTTTTATTAAGTACTGATAAAATGAGGAACAATGATTCCGACAACAAGGTCACCAGCTCTAATGAATGAATGGAATGGATATGGATTCAAATACTTATATGTCATGAAGAATGCTAAAGGGTGACAACATAGGTAAGAATAATCTATCTCCTAAGGGAATAAGATATGGTAATTCCAAGCAGGAGAATATTCTCATGTCATCCAGATAGATAGCGATTAATCCAGTGGTTCCGTAAAAAGGTTAAGGAACGATCGAAAGAGAATACGGACAATTGTACAACCCTAGATGAATAAGTAAAGAATAAGAATGAATAGTGATTTTGGTGTAATTGAGAATATTATTAGACAACGCTATATAAAAGTATTCGGAACGAATTTCCGAGTTCGTATTAGTGATCCAGGGGGAAAATAAGTGTATGTAAAAGCTGTCGGATTCTGAAAAACCGCACTTTTATTTTCTCCGAGAGTTCCCTGGACACTGATAGCCTTAAGTATTTAACGAATGGATTTAAGGAATATAAATTGGAAAGTTAGAATGAAAGATGGAGAATGATAGTAGTAATATTAAGAGGATTCCCGGTAAACCCTAATTAGAAATCCGTGAAATATTCCTACGAACGATCAATCGAAACGGGCAATAACCGGACACAGAATCAAGCAGAGGAAGCAAGATACATGCATGTACAAATGATAAATATCTAGTAACTAGTATGGTTAGAGATTAACTAATACTTAGCAAATCAAACTACTAGTTGCATGTAAACCATCAAAATCTTAACACATGTCCCTCCATTTTCATCATCCATTACATCACTACTTTAATAAAGCAGCTTTACACAATATCTTCCACTACACACTTGAATTATTGGATGAAAAGTAGCAAGGTAAAATACACCACAAAACCAACCAAGGCAAAGAAACTCTCCATTTTCTCTTTCCTCTCAAACTGATCAGCTAGAGCAACCATCAAAGAAAAAATCATAACTCCATTTCCAACCATGATAAACTCACCAATATTTGACCATAGCTTCTCCACTCAATGTATAACATTCGTACAAAATTTCATAATTTTTGAAGGTCGTTTGAATGGGTAAATAAATTCAAGAAGATCACCCTGTTTTTCCTCTCAAAAACAGGGCATTCGAATTTTGCATAAATTCAAGGATCAAAATCAAGCTTCCACCCCTTATTTGATCTTCCAAATTTTATGGTGAGTCCTATATTTCATAAAACTAATCTCCATGAAATCTTAGCTTCAAATTCCTTTGTTAACATTTTCAAATAAATCAACAAAGATGAGCATGAATAGTGTTCTTCAAGATTTAACTTTGTTTTCTTTGATTCTTATGGTTGATCTAGCTACTCTAAGGCCACAAAAGGGTAGATCAAGGCTTAGTAGGGCTTTAGAACACTCCAAGGAAGGTAATCATCACTTGAAACCCTAGGTCTTACTTTGAGATTTTGCATGCTTTGGATGGATTTAGTATAAGTGATGTTATTAGCATGATTAGTTAAGTGGTTTAGTTAATTTAAGAAGCATGATGATTTTGATGCTAATATCAGTAGCTTCTGGACTTGTTGAGATGAAGATCATGTGTATAAGTTGGATTTGTGCCCGGTGTGGCTTGGTATTGTTGTTATGATTTTTGGAATGTTCGATTTATAGCCGTCGTAATGCCAAAATTTCGTTAACCTTAAGAAAATGATTTTGACAGAACATGTACCTCCCTGTTGGCTTCATTTTCTGCCATGATAGGATAGATCATGTTATAAGCTTCGTTTTGATATAAAGATCGTGTGAAACGGACTTACGGTTTAGGAGTTACGGTCGGTTTACTAAAAGTAGTTCGAAACCGTAACCGAGAATTCGTAATTAAAAATGAACCCTCGTAAAATACGTAAGTCAGTGGCGAATCTTGGTAATTAAACACTAGAGGTAAAAAGGGAGGTGTGAGAGAAAACCTCATGTGAATCGGATCATTTTTCGATTTTATAAAAATGTTCGAATCTAGGTTAAACGCGAATGAACCCCTTAAAAGTATAACTTTGGTTATAACGTAGAAACGAGCGATAAAACTCGAGATATAATCTTGGTTCGTAATCGATCAAATTTAGAACTTATACGACTTAAGTATACACTAAGTGTGAGTACGATGACATGTCTTAATGACGAACAAATGTCAAATCGAATCGGTAATAAAAAGAGTTACACTAAAAAGGGGTATAACGAGATAATTCGAAAACATGTTTCGACTTAAGTTAATACTTAACCTTTTGAAAAATGTTAAGTGATTAATCTCGAATTTCTTGACTATTATAGATCGCCGAGCTGACTCGGGACACCCTACCACTACCCCCACCCGTGCTCAATTACCAGGCAAGTGTTCAAACCTTTGAACCTGTTGTTGTGATAATATATGTATATGATTTCTGTTTTACATATGCCATCGCATGCATGCCTGTTTCCAATTATATTGTGACTCTGGTTTTTGTGATACTTGTTCCCTGAATTGATATTGGCTTATAGACTAGATACGATTTATCAGTAATAAGCCGGATTGTTTTGGTAAGACCCTTAGCGAAGGGCATATGATATTCATTCTAAATATAGACCGGGAGTCGGTATTTTGAGTTATAGATAGTCGTGGAAACCCGGAGGGATTCCAACGACAGATTATTATTTATCTGAGGAAGGTTATTGTTAAACGTTATTATATTCCATAAAGTATCAATTACTTGGAAATATTTCGAGGAATGTTATTCGAGTATTATCTTAGTCGAGAGATAATAAATGAATGTTAATTTTGAATATTCATTTAGAGTTGATATTTAATGAATATTATTTTAATATTCTTTAGAATGTTATTTATTAAATGAATATTACTTTCGAATATTCATTTAAGGTTTTATGTACTTAATGAATATTATTTTAAAATATTCATTGGAAGTTCTATTTACTTAAGGAATATTATTTCGATTATTCCTTTAAAGTTTTGATTACTAAATGAATATTATTTGGATATTCATTTAGAAGATTATTTATTAAATGAATGCTATTTGGATATTCATTGAAAAGAGTAAATATTAAATGAACATTATTTTCAAATATTCATTTAAGGTTTGACTTATTTATTGAATACTATTTTAAATATTTATTGGAGTTTAATTATTTAATGAATATTATTTCGAATATTCATTTAAGGAGGGATTTATTTATTAAATAATTCCATATATTCATTCGAGGATTACTTACGAGCAATATTATGAGTTAATAATATTCCATAATTATTATTGAGTAAATAAATATTCTTGGAATATTTATTTAATTCTTTTAAAATTCTTTTTAAAATAATTTATATTATTCGGAGATTACCATCCACCTCCAGATATTATGTAAAATATTTCGGAGTCTTTTTACGACTATTTTATCAAGGAAAGGTTCCCAACTCTTTCTTTTTCATTTAAATCTATCTTAAAAGGATTTAAATGCTCGCTCAAACTTCCATATTATAGGGGAACCTACTTGAGCAATGTTATTTATCTTGTTGACTTCCCGGTCATAATTTATCCTCTTCACTCGCAACTTGGTTGCTATGGACTCATTAAGTCTGTGTTTACCTTCTCATCTTTCGAGGGGTAAGATTGTTGGAACAAGTTGATGTTCGTTACCAAGCAATAGCTTGGAAGTTATTGGTGAATTTTCCTTTCCAACTAGATACGACTACTTTGTAGAGTCTTATCAACAAGTATTATACTTGGGGAAAGGGGGACGAACGTTACATTCAGAATCATGAAATCAATTGGAACTAGGAGTCGTGTAAGAGGCCGAGTAGCGCCGGTCCATCCCCTTTGGCCCAACCGTTGGCCTGGGAGAGCTAGTAAGGCGGTAGACAAGTAAAGCCGTCAGTTCTTCCTTCTACCGGTAGTAAATCTAATTTGAGCTGTACGATCTTGACTGATCATCAAGATTGGAACAGCGGGCGCGGTGAATACTCCATCATTGGTTCATCATCCAAACTTATTTATTTCCTGCAACATGATTACTGTTGGCAGAGCTGGAAAAGTGTTCGTAACTGGAATTGCAATATTTTCCTTGCAAGTTCCTCTTTTTAATATCTTGCTTATTTTCGACATAGCAGATATTCCCTCATATATTTACATTTTGATACCTTGTAACTTCATCGTTCATATTATACTGGCATCATTTCCGTAAATGCATGGCATATGGTTTGAAAGATACTTTTGAACTGTTATATATTATCGTTCAGTTAAATATTATTGTTGGTGGGCTATTGCTCACCCTTGCTTTATTATTATATCACAACAACAGCTAGACCAGATGACTCGCACAAGGCGCACTCGATGCTGGCGAGGACGATGAGACTACCAGAGCCGAAGAGAAAGCTATTGGTAGGATAGATTTATTCTTTCAGTACCAAGTATATGGTCTAGTATGACTCATGTAAATGGATGGCAAAGAGTATGTATTTATATTAAAATTCTTTTGGGTTGTAAGAACTCATAATGTGTTTAATAAAATTTGGTTGTTACTCTGATTTCATCTCTGGGACTATAACGGGTGTGTTTTATGTTATTGTTTTGGGTCACAAGGTTGTAATTTAATATTTATGTTGAACTGTGGATGGGAATTGAGACGGTAACGACCAGATCCCTGACCCCGGATTTAGGGGTGTTACACATATGGTTGTGTAGGTATGGATGTCTAGTTTATTTTTCCGCAAGAATCGCATTAAAAGCGTTTACGGTTTAAGAGTTATGCTAGTTTTAGTGAAAGTGGTTCAAGAGATTTCACTGCAGAAATGTACCTACTTTGAGGCTATGATTTAGACCCTTAAGAATCGATTTATAATATGAAATTTTGAGGATAAATACTAAAATCAGCTAGCAAAGTTTTTGAAAAGGTTTCGAGGTAAAAACATTATTTTTCGATTTTATAAAAATGCTTCAGCCGAGATTATGCAAGTGGAAAAGCCCTTTTAGGGGATGGTACTATCCATTGCAAACCCCCTGCCCTGTTTTGTAGAATTCGACAAATGGGTATTCTGACCAAACCAAATCTTGAGTTAGTTACCTTCTATACATTCTCTAGATCGTGCATGCGAAAACGGTGTGTCATTTGAGTTAACGGTTATCGAGTTATGGAGGTTTTAGTAAAAGTGGTGCAAATAGTAAGATTCCGCAATTGACCCAAGTTCGAAAATACATTTCACCTATCTAGACCCGCGTTTTCGAATCAAGAGTTTTATGATAAATATTACAAATACCAAAGATGATTTTAGAAGTGGTTTCGTATTTAAATAGGTTTCCAGTGATTTATTAAAAGTGTTGGAGTGCAAGTCACGGAATAGTAATTCTCAGGAAAGTCAACTCTCGAGGTACCACTTTGACCATCCGTTTTGGCTAAGTTAAAAGAGGAATTTCGAGGCGACTAAAACACAAAACTTTTTAAGAATTATCAAGGCAACATTTTGGTGTAAAGAACGAGGTTATAAATGGTTAGGTATAACATGGATTTGGGGATCGATTTCGAACTAAACTTATGACTAAGGTGTCTGTCGATTAACATGGACTTAGTATGAATTTAGAGGGACCCCTTAGTGCCTTGTTTATGGTTGGCTTAAGTGTCTGAGCGTTGAGTTATAAATGGATCGTATAGGGGATTAATCGCATGTTTTCTTGACTTTGTTTAGATTGTCGGACCCCGCTACGAGCCCCTGCTACACCCAGCATACCATGCAAGTTTACTAGTACCTAGTCTATTGTTCAGAGTATTTATATATTTTTAAATGCATAAGTATGCTAATCAAGTTTTCAAAACACAAATGCAAGTATTCTATCTAGTTGTTAAATTCCGATATTGATGAAATTATTTTATTTATTGTTCAAACTGTTCATCCGAATAATATAGATGATAGTAGTATGTCGTAGGGTGAGGAGACGTACTCATCCTCGACCAGTAGAACTTAGGGTGAGGAGACGTACTCATCCTCTACCGATAGCAAACATAATAATTAACGTAAGAGATAGGAGACGGCCGAGCTAGTATATCTTAGGGTGAGGAGGCGTACTCATCCTCTACCAGTATATCTTAGGGTGAGGAGGCGTACTCATCCTCTACTAGTAGCACTTAGGGTGAGGAGGCGTACTCATCCTCAACCGATAGCAAACAGCAGTTGTGATAGGACTGATCATCCTTTACGGAAAGATGACGAGGGAAATCTCCTGAATAGAGTCCATCAATAGTAATGGAAGTATATAATCGCCCAATGTATATGGGTAATATTCAGTATGGTGGAGAGCCCAATGGTTCATTTCTTAAGAAGTATTGATGTGTGTGTGTATATATATATATATATAGTCAAAAGGGGTGGAGAACATAGGAGTGCATTATGCTACCTGCGAATGCAAATGGCGGAATTTTTTCTAAATAGCATCTTTTGGAAATTAAGTTGTTGGTAATCAAAATATACCGTTTATATATATATATATATATATATATATATATATATATATATGTGCCTTTGCTCCATACAGAATACTCTTATATAACAAACAACAAAGAACACCTTAGATCTATTAGATCCTTTGGCTCCGCCAGGGGCACCCAATACAAAAAGTTGTTGTTTTTTTACCCTCTATCAAGTCTGCAAAAAAAAAAATTGAAAATTACTGATCATTGATGACGTCACTGATGACGTCATCAATGAACAGTAAATTTTCAAAAAAATATTTTTTTTTTGCTGGTTTGCTAGAGGGTAAAAAAATAACAACTTTTTGTATTGGGTGCTATGTCGGAACTCTTAAATTATATTAGATATGAGGTGCTCTTTATTGTTTGTTATATAAGGTGTTTGCTATGGAGTGCAACTCACACACACACACACACACACACACACACACACACACAAATATATATATATATATATATATATATATATATATATATATATTCTGGTGATATAAAACTTGCTAGGCATTTTTGGCTCATTCTTGCTATTTTAAATATTCTAAAATAGCGGTGTCCGGAGCTGGCACTAGTGCGGCGAACCGAGATAAAGGAAAGGGGAAAAGCAACTAATTCAGCGCAGTAGCCTTATAGTATCTGAGAAGGGTGTGAGCTGGAAAGTAGTTGTTTAATGATCTATTATCTAGTATTTTGAAGTTGTATTAATGTTTCAGAGATTCTGGGAAGTGAACTTGATATGTAATAACTTTTGGATTATTAAGTACTTGTTCTAAGACTATAACCCGTGGATTAATTGTGGAGTTTATTACGAATATTGTTGTAGATTATATTGTGAGTAGATGATTGAATATTCCGCAAGAGATGTGACGACCTGGATTCCTGTAAGGGATTTGGGGATGTTACAAAATATATATTTTTTTAACATACGTGTTATAGTTTTATTATATAACAAAAATAATAGTGAAACACATTAATAAATAATTTGGTTAACGTTAAAATTTAAAGAGTAATAAGCAAATTTTATATTGTACTTATTTTGATTTATTTAGTTGAAAATTAGTTAAACTGATCTATTTTTTTGTTAACGGGTTGGTTATACATATTTATTCAATATAGTTGATAGATTGGATTTTCATCAAGTTTATTTTTTCTTTATTTCATTTTAAAAAAAATTAGGTCTTTATTTTCGTAATTAAAATTTCGTTCGATTAATTTTTTTTTCATAATTAGCGGATAAGTTATCATTTAATAGGAAACACTTTGCTCAATATTTTTTCATAAGTAATATATATATATATATATATATATGATTTTTTTCTCATTATTAATATTTTTTAGGTTTTGGATACTGAATATATTATTTGTGCTCTATCTTGAATTATAAAAATCAGATTTGACGATTTAAAGCCCACGCAAAACTCAAAAAAATAATCTTTAATTTAATGATGGTTTAACAATTATTTCTCAGTTAAAACTATCCCAGAACTGAAAAGAGAGGAAAGTGACAAATTTTTACTTTAATAATTTTATTCGATTTAGTAAATCTATTTATAATTGATTTAAATTATCAAAATTTCATTTTTAGTATTTGAATATAATTCTACTAACAATACACTTCTTAATATTAGTGAAAAGATTTTTAACACAACTTCTTTTAACTTATATCTTGTTTGGATATTTTTCTTTTTAACATATGATGATATGGGCTAAAAGTAAGCCCTAAAGACACATTTAATGTGGCATTAATTAAACCTGGTATGGTCCAAATACGGGGCCCATTAATGAGGCCCAAAACCTTAATTCAATAAAAATTCGTAATTAATATTGAGGGTGATTGACAGCTTGCAAATAAGAGTCAAACAAGGATATAATATCTTTGTGAGTAGCCTCCAAGGCACCAACTTCAACATGGAAACGACCTCCTACAAGGCAGGAGTCTAAAACCTTTCTCAAGGCGGTGACTTGCCCACCAAGTCACCTAACCCTACTACGATTCTAAGGCTTCTCAGCCTATATAAGGGTCTGACCCCTCATTCTCAGAACTTCATTTTTTGGCATGATTCTCAATAACGAGATACGTAGGCACTCTGTAAGGACCGATCAGTCTCGAACACGGAAACATCCATTAAGCTCGAAGCTCACCAACCCCTTTGCATTAAACACACACAAACCTTAGCCGCAATTCGATAACCTAGTTTTTATTCCAAAGCATATGATTTAATCTTAATCATCTATTTTGTAAATATTAGATCCAACGATTGAGATTGTTTTTTTTAATAATTAGAATTTTCATAAAAAAATTTGGTAACACTTCGAGACAAACCCGAAGCCCAACCGACACATACAACCCCATAAAAGGGCCAAAAAAATGAGTACAATCCCTATCAAGGGCAAAAAACCTGAGAACAATGTTGCAGGCTAAGATAGAAACAAAAGCAACATACTGAAAGAAAATGCAGAAATAAAAGACAGAAATTAGAGATTGAACCACAAAATAAGAGTTAATTGAAGGCTTAGATTTTATAACCACCATTGACTGAAACCTGGTCTTGCACAACAACTGCAACCACAGTGATGACTTCAGGAGCGAACCCCATGACCATGCCTTGATCATCACGCGAAATAGGAGAGACTTATAACTAAGGGAATGGAGGGCCAAACCCCATGCCAAGGTCCATTTTCTCTTGCAAACGGCCAAAGGGTTCGAGAATATAATGCATTGTGGACCGGTTGTGAGCACATCTGTTGGACGATTCAGAAACGCACTTGATGACATTCTCCCATTCCGGGTTGTATCCCAGAAGTTTCATGATTTGTTCGACGATCCAAAGGCAAGTTATGTCCCCTCTACCGTCTTGGCGTGTGACCTCAAAGAAGGGATTGAAATTATCAGTTTCGAGAAGAACCAGTTCACAGTTAGAGACCCTAGATTGATTGAGGTCGAGGTGAATAGCCCATAGTTGGATGGTCAGCGGAGACGGAGAAAGACCACGCATAATACCTGTCAAGCCCTTGACCATCCTCCCTCGGTGATCTCTAATGATGATCCCAACACCGTTGGTGTTACCATTGAACTGGCGAGAAGTGTGGATTACATGGACATTGATTTTGTATTGGTTACGAAGGGGGGCTTTCCAAGAGTAATAAGCCATAAAGATATGTGTGATTGGAAGGGGTGAAAAGGTAGTATGGTGTTGGTAGTGAGATGTGTAGTAGGTATATATAGGGGATCTTGGAGTTGGAGAGAGAGATAGAATGGTGATGTGATATAGCATGGTGTAAAGCAGCAGGGTGTGAGAAAAGTAGTTAAAGGCTTGAGCAAGGAGTGGGTTTGGTCAGAGAAGTAAGGAAAATATGAGAAATGTCTGGGAAGAGAAGTACGGAAAAAAGACAATAGTTGACACAATTATGTAGGGTAATGGAGGAAAAAAAGGATATGGCTACCAGAATTGTACTGATGTTAATAAAATGAGGTCACCTAGAGCCGTGTGAAGTGAAAAGAAGTGGGAAAAGAGTCGAAGCAAAGACAGAGGACCAGCTTGGGCTGGCCTAGTGGCCCCAAATGATGTTGGGCCTGTAACAACCCTATTTTGCTAAGTAATTAGCTCCAATATTAAGGGAGCGACTAATATGGGCCACCTGGAAGTGGTTGAGTTTAGTGAGATCTCTATGGTTGACAAATTGGATTGATGCCAATTTCCCTACTTTGTAATTCATAACATTGGTCCATAATTGAATGGAGTCTGTATTAATAATAATCCTCTTATTTTTACCAATGAGATTGTCGATGTGTTGGAGTAGAAAGAATAAAGCTTTCGTTTCCGTCTTTAGCGGAGAGGTGGAAATGACAAGGCCACTAAAAATGAAGTATAGATCATTTGTGTTGTGTTTGATGTAACCTCCTATGCTTGCCTTGTGTTGGTTGTTTAAGCATTTTCACGAACCATCTATGAACCTGTTGGTGTATACTGAAAATATTTATTTGAAGTATATACATTTATTTCTGGCCTATTTTATTGAGAATCATTTAAATGTTTACATGTTGTTTAAATATTATATATTGTGAATAATCTAGTATCAAATGGGATACAGAATATTAGATTATTAAATACGGTTTATATAATATAATTTGGTTCACAGCACAGGTGGTGTTAGATATTATTTAGATTAGTTTATATTGACTAATAAATAATACTAGTATACTTTGTGTATATTGAACAGGATCAAATTTAGAATTGTTCCCTTATACTGATTAAGAAGGTGAACTAAGATTCTATGTTATTATTAATGCTTAGGTTCTTAATCCAGATATAGTAATTGACACGTGTATATTATTTACATGCTTTGATTTATATATGAAATAATTCTTTTGATTTATTTCATTATATTTTGGGTGATGAAATAATATATATGGTGAATATTATTTATTGAAGGAATCCATGTCCTGATAATATTCGGGTTAATGATGTCCCCTTGAAAGCTCAAAAAGATTTAATTATGTGAAACCCTACAGGTGGATTTATTCCGGCATAATTAAATAAAGGTTGAGTGGATGATCAAGGATAAAAGATATTAATTAAATGAATTATCAGTAATTTATTTAATTAATGGACATGCGATATTTTAAACATGGAGAATTTAATAAGCAAATAATATTGGAACCGAATTAATTAATTAAATTACGGTATTAGGAAAGGTAGTGCAAATATTAATTCTTTAGTGGATTGAATTAATATTTAATTACATTGGGCTATGCCCAAGATGTAATTAGAAGGCCCAACCTAATTGTCCATGATCCCTATTGTAGCCCTATATATATTCCTATTCTCCTCTTGCTGGGGCTGGTCGAAAAAATTTGTAGCCACCCAGGAGCAAGAAGAGAGGTTAAGTTGAGAAGACGAAGGCCACACTTCGCTCAAGGGAATTTGGGAATACAATAAAAGAGCGTGGAATCAACCGTTAACAAGGTGACTTTTCTATTCGAACTCGTTAGTTTATTGTATCAAAAATCGTAGTGCCAAGATCTGATTGTCCCAACAATTGGCATCAAGAGCTAGGTTCAATGGTTCTGCGATTTTTGATACGATGTCCATGTCGTAATTATATATGCATGTATATAGTGGTAGGCTTGTATAATTCTGTTTTGTAGGTTGTTATCCACTATTATGGCCATGTATATTTTAATTATTTGTTTGGATCCCACGTGGTTTAATCGTGGTTATTTTGTTTGGTTTCCACGTGGTTTATCGTGATTGTAAAACACGAGGGTTGATCGTGTTAGAATAGATTTACAAAATTAGTTTTGTATTAGATCTATTTTTTTGTAATTGTTTGCTGGATTTTATCAAGATCCGGGTATTTTGTAACAATTATGTGCGATCGGAAATCAATTCGGAGTTGTTTTTGTTCCGCTGCGAAATTTTGATGGGGCTGCTGTTGTGTATCTGTTGTGTTCAACAAGTTTCGAAGGTACAGAAGCAAAGAATCAGAGGCGCGTTGAAAAAATGTCTGGTGAAGGCCTGTAACGCAGGCCAGACCTGCGTTACCAGTGAAAAACTGGTGTTGCGCATGGTCAGCCTGCGCAATAGGAACATTCTAGTGGGTAACGCAGCCAGCGCATGCGTGACTGGCGTGAAAGGCAGATTTTTTTTCTTTCTTCACCTTGCACGCGCGGGATCAGCAACAACAGGCCTGTAGCAGTTTTTTTTTATTGGGGCCATAATAGTGGATTTAAATTATACTTTTTAATTTTAATTCCGCTATTTAATTTTTTAATTATTGCTTTAAATAATTATTATGTGTGTTGTTAATTATGTGTGTAATTTTTAAATGCATGTTTAACATAATTAGGACGACATGGACATAGTTTATTTTTATTTATTGCTTTAATTAAATGTTATATGTTGTTAAATTATGTGTGTATTTTTGAATGCATGTTAGACATAATTGCAACGACATAGGTCCCATTTAATTTTAAAACTCCTCAATTTTTTAAATAAAAATTCTAAGTGGGTGAGGGAATTAATTAGGAATTAAATCCCACGGTCTCCATTATTGTTTGTATGTAATTTAACACCGAGACTAATATAAATTATATACATGCCACCCATCGTGGCGTATGATTTGTGGTGTCGGGTAGTGTTATGGATATTACTAGAACAAACTTCCTAAATTAATTACGAATATTGAAAGGTATACCTGCCACCCATCGTGGCGTACCAAGTTTCATAGAATTCAATTAATAAATTAATTACGAATATTGAAAGGTAAACATGCCACCCATCGTGGCGTACCAAGTTTCATAGAATTCGATTAATTTATAGGGTACCAATGATTGAATATAAATCTTCGATATTGAGAGAAAGGATGATTCTGTCTAGAAAGGGGTCTTAAGTGACGCCTCTTGACAATGCTCCCCCGATCTGGGAATTATCCTATTATCGATTATTGATTTGAAATATTTAATGGTGGTATCCGGTCTTTTTAGTAATTTAAGATTAAATAATGGTATACACTTAGCTATGAAAAATAATATATAGTCCACCCTAACGTGGCGTATTATTTAGTAATAGGACCGAAGTAATATTTAAACGAATTTAAGTGGTACATATGTCACCCATCGTGGCGTACCAGATACTTATGGTGTTTAAATATTAGTGCATTAATTTTAATTAATTGTTAGAGGAAACCAATAGGTTTTAAGATTTATGCAACTATCTGATTATGTGCTACATGTATGATTCTCAGGATTAGATCATTATGGGCTTTAATCTACTATTCACCATACTTAAGGATAACAAACTTAATGGACCAAACTATATTGAATGGAAACGTAATTTGGACATAGTGTTGACTGCTGAGGAGTACAAATTTTGTACTTATGAACCCAAGCCAGATCAGCCTGCTGAAGATGCTCCTGAAAGTGAGAAGGAGTATTATAAGCGGTGGGTTAAGGCTGATGAGATGTCGCGATGTTACATTCTGGCAGCAATGTCGGGTGTTTTGCAGCATCAGCATCAGGCTATGCCCACTGCTTCAGATATGCTCTTTAATCTCAAGGAACTTTTTGGAGAACAGAATAGGGCTGCTAGGCAAGTAACAATGAAGGCTTTAATGAACACTCAGATGGCTGAAGGAACACCTGTAAGGGATCATGTTCTCAGGATGATGTCTCATCTGAATGAGATGGAGATCCTTGGTGCTGACATTGATGGGGAAACCCAGATCGATATCATCCTTATGAGTCTGCCCAAAAGTTTTGAGCAGTTCCGCTTGAATTACACCATGAACAAAAGGATGTATAGTCTCGCGGAACTTCTGACAGAACTTCAGGCAGCTGAAGGACTCTTTAAGCAGAATGTGCAGGTGAATGTGGCTGAGAAAGCTTCTTCCTCTAAGCCGAAAGGCAAGAAGAAGAAAAAGGTTCACTCACAGAAAGCTGGAAAGGTTGCTAATGCAATGGGAGTTCAAGGTGCTGTGAAAAAGCCTAAGGGCAAGTGCTTCAGGTGCAAGCAGTCAGGTCACTGGAAACAGGATTGTCCTCTTCCTAAGAAGACAAACAATACTGGTATGTCTCTTTCTCTAGTTACAGAAACATATATAGCGGCTATATCTACGAGTACTTGGTGTGTAGATACAGGAGCCACTGACCATGTTTGTAACTCTATGCAGGGGTTCCAGCAATCCAGAATGCTTAGAGATGGCGAGATATATGTGTTCATGGGAGATGCTACGAAAGTAGCAGTAGTTGCAGTTGGAATAATTACATTATCTTTTGGCGATGATAGGATTTTGGTTTTGAACAATTGTCTTTATGTACCTTCGTTTAGAAGGAATTTAATTTCGGTTTCTAAACTTGCCATGGATGGTTATAATGTTTGTTTGGATCGTAATGTTTCTATTATGATGAATAAACGAGTTATATGTTCTGGTACATTGCAAGACAATTTATATATTATTAATCCTATCCAACCAATGCTGCAACATAAGGAAACTAATAACATTCTTTCTAGCTCAAATAAAAGAAAGAAACCTTCTGAATTGAACCAAACATATCTTTGGCACTTAAGATTAGGTCATATTAACTTGAGGAGGATTCAAAGACTGGTAGTAGATGGGCCATTAGGCTCGTTGGCAGTGGATCCATTTCCAGTTTGTGAATCCTGCTTGGAAGGTAAGATGACTAATAGGCCTTTTAAAGCAAAGGGGAATAGAGCCAAAGAAGTGTTAGAATTGGTTCATACTGATTTATGTGGACCTATGAGTATCCAAGAAAGAGGAGGTTATGAGTATTTTGTCACTTTCATTGACGATTATTCTAGATATTGGTACATTTATTTGTTGCGCCGTAAGTCTGAGTGCTTTGAAAAATTCAAAGAGTACAAAGCAAGTGCGGAGAAGCGACATCTTGGAAAATGTATCAAGTCACTACGATCAGATCGTGGTGGCGAATACTTGCTTGGAGAATTTAGGGAATATTTATCAGAAAATGGGATTGCATCCCAGTTGTCTGCACCTGGCACACCTCAGCAGAATGGTGTAGCAGAGAGAAGGAATCGGACTCTTTTAGAGAGTGTTAGATCGATGATGAGTTATTCAGATTTACCCAAGTCGTTCTGGGGATATGCTATAGAAACAGCGGCTTACCTTCTAAACTTGGTACCTTCTAAGTCGGTTCCCAAGACTCCAATAGAATTGTGGACTGGTAGCAAACCAAGTCTAAGACATATTCGGATTTGGGGTTGTCCAGCACATGTGCTGAACAAGAACGTGACCAAGTTAGAATCTCGTACAGAAGTAAGGCTGTATGTAGGCTATCCCATGGGAACGAAAGGTTATTCATTTTATAGTCCTAGGGATCGAGATATCATTGTTAGCACCAATGCTAGATTCTTAGAAGAAGACTATATAATGAACCACAAACCCATGAGTAGTATCGTTTTAGAGGAACTAGTGGGAGGGACAGATAATCCCCAAGTGCCAGTAGTACAAGTAGATCAACCACAAGAAAATGCACAACCTGTCACTAATACCACACCGGTGCTTCGTCGTAGTTGGAGGGTTGTTCAACAACCTGATAGATTCATGTTTTTGGGAGAGTCCTCGGACTTGGTCTCTGGTGAACATGATGAGGATCCCAGGACATACGAAGAAGCAATTCTAGATAAAGATGCAGATCTTTGGCAAAAGGCAATGGAATCTGAGATGGAATCTATGTATTCTAATCAAGTTTGGGAGCTCGTGGAACCACCCAAAGGTGTAAAAACCATTAGATGTATGTGGATCTACAAGAAGAAAAGAGGATCTGACAAAAAGGTGAAAGCCTGGAAAGCACGACTTGTTGCGAAAGGGTATACTCAGAAAGAAGGGATCGATTATGAGGAAACCTTTTCCCCGGTTGTTATGCTTAAGTCGATCTGGATTCTTTTATCTATAGCAGCTCATCTCGATTATGAGATTTGGCAAATGGATGTCAAGACAGCTTTCCTTAATTGAAGTCTTGAGGAAACCATCTATATGCAACAACCAAAAGGATTCATTAAGGAAGGCCAAGAGCATCTTGTTTGTAAGCTTAAGAGGTCTATTTATGGACTAAAACAAGCTTCTAGGGACTGGAATATTCGTTTTGATCAGGCAGTCCAGTCATATGGATTTGATCAAAGTCCAAGCGAATCATGTGTGTATAAGAGAAGTGAGGGTAATGCAGTGGTTTTTCTAGTACTGTATGTAGATGACATTTTACTCATTGGAAACAATGTTAAGATGTTGTCATCAGTAAAGGCATGGTTGTTCAAACAATTTGAAATGAAGGACTTAGGTGAAGCGGCATACATCCTTGGGATCAAAGTAATAAGGGATCGCAAGAAAAGGATGTTGGCTTTATCTCAAGAGCCCTACATTGATGAAGTATTAGCTCGTTTTAACATGCAGAACTCTAAGAAAGGTTTTCTACCTTTTAAGCATGGAGTGGCTCTATCCAAGGAGCAGTGTCCTTCGACACCTAAGGATATAGAGAGCATGAAAGCAGTTCCTTATGCTTCGGCATGTGGAAGCTTAATGTATGCTATGTTATGTACGAGGCCTGACATCAGCTTTGCTGTAGGCATGGTTAGTAGATATCAGTCGAACCCAGGTCAGGAACATTGGAGTGCAGTAAAAACTATACTCAAGTACCTGAGAAGGACTAAGGAGTATATGTTAATTTACAAGGCCTCAGATCTATTTCCTTTGGAATATACTGATTCAGATTTTCAATCAGATAGGGATAAGAGGAAATCAACCTCGGGATATGTTTTTACTTTGGGAGGTGGAGCCGTTATATGGAGGAGTGTAAAGCAGAAATGCATTGCAGACTCTACCATGGAAGCCGAGTACGTGGCGGCCTCTGAGGCTGCAAAGGAGGCTGTATGGTTCAGGAACTTCCTTTTGGACTTGGATGTGGTACCTAATTTGCCTAGGAGCTTGACAGTGTATTGTGATAACACTGGAGCTGTGGCAAATTCGAAGGAACCGCGAGATCACAAAGCAGCTAAACATATTGAACGTAAGTATCATCTCATACGAGAAATCGTAAAGCGAGGAGATATAGTTGTGGCTCACATATCATCAGAAGACAACCGGGCAGATCCTTTCACAAAGAGCTTGCCAGCCAAAGTTTTTGACAGGCATGTGGAAGCTATAGGAGTCAGATGGATGGACACATAGTTTTTTGTGTAATAGTGGATTAAATAAACACTGATATACTCATAGAATATTTTGAGTATAAGTGGAAGATTGTTGGTGTATACTGAAAATATTTATTTGAAGTATATACATTTATTTCTGGCCTATTTTATTGAGAATCATTTAAATGTTTAAATGTTATCTAAATATTATATATTGTGAATAATCTAGTATCAAATGGGATACAGAATATTAGATTATTAAATACGGTTTATATAATATAATATGGTTCACAGCACAGGTGGTGTTAGACAATCCACTGGAATGGCTATAGTATTATTTAGATTAGTTTATATTGACTAATAAATAATACTAGTATACTTTGTGTATATTGAACAGGATCAAATTTAGAATTGTTCCCTTATACTGATTAAGAAGGTGAACTAAGATTCTATGTTATTATTAATGCTTAGGTTCTTAATCCAGATATAGTAATTGACACGTGTATATTATTTACATGCTTTGATTTATATATGAAATAATTCTTTTGATTTATTTCATTATATTTTGGGTGATTAAATAATATATATGGTGAATATTATTTATTGAAGGAATCCATGTCCTGATAATATTCGGGTTAATGATGTCCCCTTAAAAGCTCAAAAAGATTTAATTATGTGAAACCCTGCAGGTGGATTTATTCCGGCATAATTAAATAAAGGTTGAGTGGATGATCAAGGATAAAAGATATTAATTAAATGAATTATCAGTTATTTATTTAATTAATGGACATGTGATATTTTAAACATGGGGAATTTAATAAGCAAATAATATTGGAACCGAATTAATTAATTAAATTACGGTATTAGGAAAGGTAGTGCAAATATTAATTCTTTAGTGGATTGAATTAATATTTAATTACATTGGGCTATGCCCAAGATGTAATTAGAAGGCCCAACCTAATTGTCCATGATCCCTATTGTAGCCCTATATATATTCCTATTCTCTTCTTGCTGGGGCTGGTCGAAAAAATTTGTAGCCACCCAGGAGCAAGAAGAGAGGTTAACTTGAGAAGACGAAGGCCACACTTCGCTCAAGGGAATTTGGGAATACAATAGAAGAGCGTGGAATCAACCGTTAACAAGGTGACTTTTCTATTCGAACTCGTTAGTTTATTGTATCAAAAATCGCAGTGCCAAGATCTGATTGTCCCAACAGAACCCAATATAGTCCCAGTTATGTTTGAGGTTGTTAAAGAAGTCTGTTCTAATGGTTTTAAATGCAAGTATTGGGTTCGTGAACCAAATGAGGTCGCTACTAGCAAGAAGAGTTCCTCCAATGATGCACCAAGAGAAGGATCTGTGAATAATTAGAATTTCAACTTTTTGCAGCTTATGGCAGTGTTTTTAAAGATGAGCTCGTTGCGGCTTAACCAAAGTGACCAAAGAATCGCAGCGACAGTTGTTGAGACATACATGTCTATAGATGATGATAACAAATACCACAAGGCAGAAAATGAATCAAGGAATCGAAGCTGACAAATAAATCATGAAGCTAACTGAAATGCAGATCCACTAAAGCTACATCTTGAGAAAGGAATTCTGCAAGCAGTTAGAGAATATTTCTATAACAATCCATAAGATGCTTTAATCAAGTACCTGTAATCAGAAGAGATCTTACTGTAACAATGCAAGTATATTCGAGAAGTCAAGAAAAGTAGAGTTCGAGAAGTCAACCCACTGCCATAACTCTATTCGAGTTATCTTAGATTTGGTGGATTCGAGAACTCAACAAAAAGGACTATTCGAGAAGTCTACATAGGCTGTTCGAGAAGTCATTCGAGAACTCAATGAAAGGGACTATTCGAGAAGTCAATATTCGATAACTTAAGATCTATCAGTTCGAGAACTCATCCTGGATTATTTGTAATGCTAGAGTTCTCTAATGGAACATATCGAATGAAGAACAAAACCCAGAATTACTTTGCAACCAGTGACTTATAGACAGTGATCAATTACACAAAGGATATTACGAGTAGGGTGTCAAATTGTAAATATTTGAAGGCTCAAACTCTTCCAAGTAAAAGGTGAAATCAGTCATTGTTTATCCGACTTCAAGGGCAACAATAATAGTGAAAGCAACCTCCAACATGATTACTTTACTACTGAATAATTCAAAGGATATCTTGATAAATGCATAAGGATCAGCTATTTTATCTGGGAAGTACAAGCACAGCTCAATAAGGAGAAAAACTTATTGACTTTCGAAAAGATTATCATTTTGATTAAAGCTACTTTTTAGAGATAATGATTAAGAGTAAAAAGACCTACTGCATAAAGCATCACGTGGGCTTGGAAGCTAAGTCATTTTAAGAACTTAGTAACTTATGAAGAAAGAAATATGCACGGACTTGAAGCTTGTTGGGACTGTCCAAATCAAGGAAAGAAGATCTCCAAGACATGTCGAGAAATGGTCATCACTTCAAGCATGTGTGTGTGACAAGTTATACCAAAAATGTATCTTTACATTTTACATATTTTCACTTGTCTTCATATAGTTTAAATAAGCTGTATGAGCAGCATAGTTTTAGTAGAGAAGAAAATAGAGAGCATATCAGATATTGCATTAGGTTTTCTTGTAAACACTAAGACATTGTAACCCGTAGCTGTGTATTTCTACACAGAGTATTTTCTTCAAATACAACCATCAGGTGGACCGAACAAACCCACCTGAGATTTTTTATATCTTGTGTTGCATGTGTCTTAGATAATTTGTTTACTTTCTGTTCTTACAACATTCTGTTCTAAGACCTCACCAATTAGAACTCGTGGTGTATAACTGGGAAATAACTGAGATTTTAGTCAATATTTTAGTCACATGAGATTTTAGTCAAGATTGTATTCAACCCCCTTCTACAATCTCGTGGTGTATAACTGGGAAATAACAATTGGTATCAGAGCAAGCTTCTAACTTACAAGAAGTCTAAAGATCACCACCATGGGAAAGAAGGATAAAGGCGTGAGGATACTAATCCTTGACAAAGATAATTACTTTCATTGGAAAGTAAAGATGCATTTACATCTCTTATCCATTGATGAAGGTTATGTAAACTGCATAAAGAAAGGCCCTCATATTCCTATGAAGGCTAAAACTGCAGTTGGAGAAACACCTGGAACCGCTGCTGCTGGAAGGCATATTCCCAAACTGCTAGCAGAATCCACAAAAGCTGACAAAGAAGAAGTCCAGAAGGACAAGAAGACCATGAACATACTGTTCAATGGTATTGATCAAGACATGTTCGATAATGTCATAAACTGCACCACTGCCAAGCAAGTGTGGGACACTATACGGACACTCTGTGAAGGGACTGAGCAACTTAGAGAGAATAAGAAACAACTCCTCATACAACAGTATGAACATTTTCACTTCAGTTCAGGTGAAAGTCTAACTGATATATTTAGTAGATTTCAGAAACTAATAAATGGGTTAAAACTGTATGGGAGAGTATATGAAACCAAAGATTCCATCCTAAAATTTCTAAGGTCTTTACCTAAAGAATGGAAGCCAGTAACAATCTCATTGAGAAACTCTCAAGACTACAAAGATTTTACACTTGAGAGACTGTATGGAATACTAAAGACCTATGAGCTCGAGCTGCAACAGGATGAAGAAGTCAAAAAGAGCCAGAAGAAAGGTGGAAGTGTAGCTTTGGTGGCCAATGCTCTAACAAGCCACGATGGAGAGAAGATGAAGAATGTGGAAGCCACACCAAGTCAAAGAACTTGTGAAGGTGGAGCTGGAACTAGCAGAGGTAAAAGCAAGATTATTGAAGAACTTGATGCATTGAGTGAGGATGAATCTGAAGATCTGGATGAATATTTGACATTCCTGTCAAAGAGATTTTCGAAGTTAAGATTCAGGAAGAATCCTGAAGGAGCCGGGAAATTCAAGAAAAGCTACCAACCAAACAAAGATGTGGTTGAAAGGTCAAAGATCAAATGCTATAGCTGTGGAATTGTTGGTCACTTTGCCAATGAATGCAGGAAATCCAAAGCTGAGAAAGAGAAGAAACAGTTTGAGAATATTGATTACAAGAAGAAATATTTTGATCTTCCCAAGCAAAAGGAAAGAGCATTCATATCAAGGGATGATGATTGGGCAGCTGGAGGAGACTTAGATGCAGAGGAAGAGTTTGTCAATCTTGTACTCATGGCAAACGAGAATGACGAAGAGGCTAGTTCAGCAAGCAACCAGGTATACTCTACAAAACTAACTGAGCTTTCCAAAGATGAATGTGAAAATGTTGTTAATGAAAGGTCTCATGAATTGTATAACATGCATATCACATTAAAATCGCTTAACAAAAAGAACGAAAAGATCAAGGATCTAAATGTTCAGTTAGGTGATAGGAATACTCTGTTAGAGACTCAGTTAATTGAGTTTGAAATGATGAAAAGAGATTGCCAAGATGCAAAGAACGAATTACTTGAGGCTCTGAAAAGAGAATATTGTTTGAAAGAACAATTAAGAAAGGAAAAAGAATTAATTGCTAAGTGGAAAGGATCAAAGGCTAAAACTGAAGAAATTGTTAATGTCCAAGGAGTTGATTCTTTCTGCAAATTAGCAGAAGCAAAGGTAGGAGTTGATGGGGATACTGCTTCAGACAGTGACTCAATGGATGAGTTGAAACCTGTTAGTAAGGCAACCTTGGTTAAATTGAATAAGCAATATGGACCTGTCAGTAAAAACATTGTAGTGGGAGAGTGTAGCAAAACCAAGTCAGTTGAACAAGATAACATAGCCCACTTGTCCATCAAGAAATTGAAGGATAAGTTAGAAAAGACTGAATTAAAGGCTAAGTCTAAAAAGAAGAATAGAAATGGCAAGGTAGGAATTAACAAACACAACAATTACACACCTGATAAGTATGCTCCCAGGAAGGAATGTGTAAAATGTGGTAGTGTTAATCATTTATCTGCCAACTGTAAAACTGTGAAAGATGCTTATGTGCCTTGTATGCCTATATCTGTGCCTGTGCCCGCTATGAATGTTATGCCTAACATGTTTGTCCAACCTGCTCATGCATCTAGTCAGTATGCTAACAAGAAATTCATGCATAATCCATATTACAATGCCTTTAATATGCCTCAGTTGCCATGGATGATGAATAACATGTTTGCACAAACTATGCCTAATTGTATATCTAGCTTTAATGCATATGAGCAAGTGGAACACCCTATTTTTCAAAGACCTACACCAAGAGTTAAGGTTGACTTAACTCAATCAGAACCCTTGGATGGTAAGGCTTTGAAGAATAGGGGAAAGGCTAACAAGGCAGGACCCAAGGAAACTTGGGTACCAAAATCAACTTGATTTGATTTTGATGTGTGCAGGGAGACAGAAAGAATATTTGATATCTGGATAGTGGCTGTTCTACGCACATGACTGGAGATTCTACCCTGCTCACTAAGTTCAAGGAGATAGCTGGCCCTAGCATTACCTTTGGAGATAACAGCAAAGGATATACTAGAGGATATGGCTTGATTTCACAAGGAAATGTTGTCATTGAGGAAGTAGCACTGGTTGATGGTCTTAAGCACAACTTGCTTAGTATCTGTCAACTATGTGATAAAAATTAAAATGTCTGGTTTACATCTGAAGCTTGTGTTGTTTTCAAGAAAAACGACAACAAGGTGGTGATGACAGGAAACAGAAAAGGAAATGTGTACATTGCTGACTTCAACTCAACGAGTGCCAACTCTGCTACATGCCTTTTCAGCAAGGCAAGCATGGATGAAGGTTGGCTTTGGCATAAGAGACTGTCTCACTTAAGTTTTAAAGCCATGAATTAATTGGTCAAGAAGGATTTGGTCAGAGGTATTGCAAAATTGGAGTTCTCTAAGGATGGACTATGTGATGCATGCCAAAAGGGGAAGCAAAAGAAGGCCTCTTTCAAATCCAAGTCAATGTAATCAATTGATCAACCTTACAGCTACTGCACATGGATCTATTTGGACCACTCAATGTTTTGTCGATATCTAACAAAAAGTACTGCCTTGTAATTGTTGATGATTTCTCCAAATGCACTTGGACTTTCTTTCTGCCTTCGAAAGATGAGGCAAGTGAAATCATTATCAAACATATCAAGACAGTCAACAACAATCCAATCTTCAAAGTAAGAAGGATTAGAAGTGACAATGGAACTGAGTTTAAGAATTCTGTGTTAAAAGAGTTTTATAAAGAAGAAGGAGTCATTAAAAAATTCTCTGCATCAAGAACTCCTCAAGAAAATGGAGTAGTGGAGAGGAAAAATAGAACTCTTATTGAAGCTGCAAGGACGATGTTAGTCACAGAGACATGCCTGTACTCATATAATAACAATCCTAAGTATGTGTAATGATATGCATTACCTACATGACCTCTTAACTGAGGGAACCTTTAGTTGTAGAGTTTTTTATTTGTTTTGTACTTGTAATAAGCATTAAATCCTAGTTGTGTAACTGTACTTATAAAGTCAAGAATAATGCTTGAAAGAAGTTCCAAGGTTCATGCCTCAAGCAAGGAGATAAAGACTGTCAAATAATCACAGTTGGGATTTGAAGAAATGAAGAATTTGCCTAATTACCAATTCGAGAAGTATATTTGTCTATTCGAGAAGTCTAGAATTCGAGAAATCAGGGATTCGATATCTCAAAAGACACTGTTCGATATCTCTGAAGGTCAACTAGTCAAAGCCTTATTCGAGAACTCAGAGATTCGACATGTCTAGTACTCTATTCGAGAACTCATGGAGTCAACAAGTCAAAGCATCATTCGAGTTCTCTAAGAGTCAACAAGTCAATGCTCTATTCGATATCTCAAGGACTAAAGAAGCTATTCGATATCTCAGGGATTCGATAAGTAAAATGTTCTATTCGATATCTCAAGGATTCCTGAAGAAAAGACTTATTCGAGAAGTCATTCGATATGTCAGTTTAACAGTATTCGAGAACTCAGAGTTATCGATTAAGCTAATTCTAGTTCTCGAATCACCAACAGTATTCGAGAACTCAGAGTTATCGATCAAGCCAATTCTAGTTCTCGAATCACCAACAGAGTTACTTCTCGAATACAATCTTGGAGACAAAATACTGAAAAATTGTACAAGTCAGAGACCTGCAACAAGCTAAAGCACTTTATGGACCACAATCTGTAATGTACTTTGGAAAAGCCTACAAAGAAGCTTGGAGAGATGTATAAGAGACAAAGAGCTAAAGAAGTGGATCTGAACAGAGCTTTGCAAAGTCAAACCTGTAGCCGTTTGGATGCTTACTCAAAAAGGATAAACACACTAGAAAGTAAAGTTGTTTAGCTACCTTATTTGTAGTAAGTAGGTTGTATTCATGCTCTATAAGGATACAGCCTCACTTCCTTAGAAGTTAAGTTTTTCATACAAAAAAGAAAACATCTCTCTGAGAAAAACGAAGCTGAGAATACTAACTTTTGTATTCACAGATTGTAGCAAAATCTTTATCTAATAATATATTAGATTAAAGTGATATTGTGTTGTGTTGCTCGCTTATTATTTTCCGCACTTAAATTATAGCACACACTTAACACATATCTTGCTATACAGATTCAAGAACAACGAAAAGTTCAAGAATCCATTCACCCCCCCTCTGTATTCTTTCTTGTATTCTATACTCAACAAGTGGTATCAGAGCAGGCCATTTATTCAAAAACAAAAAACGATCATGAATACACCAAAGACTACAGGTACGGTGAAGGTCCCTAAGTTTGACAAAGAGAAATACAACCTCTGGAAGATCAAGATGCAGTTGTTCATCAAAGCTGCTAATCCTCTATATCCTGAGATACTCAAGAATGGTCCCTTTGTTCCACAACAAGAGATTCACTAGTACAGACTGGACCTGTTGCGTCGGTCAAATTGACCTATTGCGTCGGTTAAATGGCGTAGTACATGTAAGCGTGGCAATAGGTCTATAGCTATAGCATCGGTCAAATTACCGTTGCTAAAAACCTATAGCGACGGTTTAAAAGCCATCGCAAAAAACTAGATAACCGACGCTTTAAGTCTACGTCTGTAGCGTCGGTTATTAGGGGTGACGCTTTTGTGGTACATGTTGCGTCGGTGTTATTGACAACCGACGCTTTTGATTGGAATTTATAGCGTCGTATCAGTAAACAACCGACGCTATAAGTACTAAAAAAAATTGATTTATTGGTATCTATAGCATCGCCCGGATAAACAACCGACGCTTTTTATTTGTTTCTATAGCGTCGCCTGGACAAACAACCGACGCTACATGTAGTAAAAAAACTGATTTTTTTGGTATCTATAGCGTCGCCCGGATAAACAACCGACGCTTTTTATTTGTTTCTATAGCGTCGTCTGGACAAACAACCGACGCTACATGTAGTAAAAAACTGATTTTTTAATATTTTATTTTAATCTATTTTTTTTAAACCTTCTTTACTTTTAACCTGAACACACATCAACTATAACACAAATTTAACCTGAACTAATAGAAAATATAAATTATAACAGAATTTTGATTAAGATAAATTTTAAATTAAAAGTATACAATTGGAATTAAATAGTACATTATTGTTCAAAATACTAAAAAAGTTCCTAATGCAAGTTTACATATCATAACTTAACTACAAAGTTCAACTGGATGCTTTCTTTAGTCTGCCTTTCCTCCCAGAACCATAGAAATTTGGAGACCGCTACTAAAAGCTTGATTAAAAGCAACCTTGTTCGGAATTCTGAGATTTGTCGCTGTTAACATTATCTTCCAGTTATCTTCCAGTCAAGTTGTGCCACACGCCTTACTTCTTGGCCAGGCTTCACTTTGCATATACTGTCTTAGTAGTACTGATGGTAATAGACATTAAAACACTGCCATACACAGCATATATTAGTTCCAGATATGAGTCTAGCAAACAATAAGTATATCTCAACTAATACCAAAATAAAGATGCCAAAACATTTGCAATTATTACCAAGTACAAAAATAAAAAAAAGCATAAATTATGCACTTGGAAAATGTTAGGCTATCACAAACAATTTAAAATTCGTATAGTGAAACTTAATCCTGGTATCACCTGTTAGAGCCAAGCCCAAATGTCAAACTATCGCTAATTCCACCTTACTCACTAGGAACACTACACTGTCTAGATAATCGAGAACGGCTGTACGAAGCCATTTGTTGATTAAAATCTTTCTGTAGTTAACATTACACTGTCTAGCAAAATCAAGAAAATTGTCGCTGTCATGTATAATTTTATTACACGCAGAAACGATATTAAAATTAATGGCCTGCTTAACAGTATGTATTGAGTACTTGAATGATAAATTGTTTGTTGTCACCAAGTCTATACTAACAGTAATAGTAATCCGGCCTGAAGCATGTTCTTATGAACTTTAATTCCCATTTCTGAATGTTTTATGTGGTGACTGTAATAACAGTAATAGTAATCCGACCCTATTACTCTGACTATTATAAAATTGCACTATAGAACAAGTCAAATATTATAAAATATTTTAGTACCTGATTATAGACATTATCGGATAAAATATTTTGCCCAGAGCTCTCGTATGTCAGTGATTTCCTTTTTCGTATACCTTCTTGAACCAAGAACCTTCAAAATATATTTAGATTACATATTTTTTAAAAGTCAGGTAGTCCAATATTTGTAAAACAATGCTAACAAGTTTCGTCTCTTACCACTTTCCAATTCACATCCATTTTTTTCTGAGAATGCATGATTATATCATGCATGTACCTCATAACAAAAAAACCACACTCCGTACCTCCTTCTTGCTGAGGGCACTACGAAAAAACCAACAAATAATATTAAATACAAAAAATAAATCAATGAACGAATGTAAATGTATATTTCAAGTAGGTTATACCTGAACCTCGTCGTGAATCATGAGAAATTCTTTTCTATTATTCTTCAATCCACCGTTTAGTGTGTATATTTTAAATGCACTGTGAAACAAGTATACGTCAAACTTTGAATTATAAAATTTTTCAATTTGACTAGAAAATTCATGTGCAGAATGTAAATTCGTTTCTTTCAGTTTTAAAATTACCGAAAGCTTTATTTAATTTCATGTATTTTAATTTGTTATGTCATTTCGTCTATTGTTTTCCAATTGTAGAAAACCAATTTCAAGTTTGAATGTGAGCCAACTTTTAAGGAGAACAGCACATAGGCATCAGATGTACATATAAAAGCAAATCACAAGTCTACGAAAACCGCATATATGCTGCCTGTTGGTTATATTCTACCATAAAACATAAGTATAATGTGTTCAACTTTAGGCCTTTACGAAATACAAGGTGGGATTGGTCGATAAAACAAGGGAGTGATAGCGATAACGTACATGCAGACAATACAAGGATGTAGATGGAGCAAGTTCCAGAGTATCCAAGTTATATGAGTTCTACAGTCAGATGCAACCAAAATGGAACACTGTTTTCCAATTGTAGACATTCTAAAGGGAACACTGTTTTCCATGTACTTTCTATGTGTTTGAATTATAAAATTTTCAATTTAATTGACTACCAAAGGTGGACTACGTTAAATGTAAATTCATATTTAACTTACGTTTGCACGGGTGTCTTCAAGCGTATATCCCTTGCTCTTTTCAAAGAATCAAACACATAAATAGTACTTTCTTTGAGACTGAAAAGGAGCAACATCCAGTGGTTGCTACAACAAAAACACATAAATTTTAACTATTAAATTCAGTTAAAATATGCACGTGTAGCATATAGTAGTATATATGTACAATTAAATTTCAATTCGTTCTTACTCTTGGACGTAAGGAGCTAGAATGAAATGCCTCTCTCTATTGGCAATCAAATTTTTTTCCAAGTAATCGCATGCTTCCTGGCTACGTTTGTAGTCACGCTTATTCGATATTGCCAATCTTGATGGCAACATGAATGCAAATCTTGTTTCATTCAACTCACTGCATAATGTCTCAACATACCTACAAAATTAATTTGTCACAATAAGCACGTGTATGTTGAATGATTTTAAAGTTAATTGAGCAAAAAAGACTTTTCTTACTTGATAAAAATTTCTAAAATCGATGTGCTTAAACAAGCCATTCTTAAAAACTCATCAACATCTACAGGGGGTACATATATAGGTTGCTTTCCAATTTCTTCTAACTTGAATACCACATCTTTTTCAGCAGAGGTCCTTTTTTTAAGCAAATAACGTAAAGATCGGCAATGCTCACTTGAGTTTGCATCATCACCATGTAATGCCAACAGTGGTGTTTTATTGATAGGAGTCGCCGAACCTTTGCTTTCAGCTACTTTAGGCAGCATAATAACCTTTTCTGGAGTGGTCTCCTTTTCTGGAGTGGTCTCAACGGGAGGATCCTGATCAAACATGATTGGACACATGATATATTGCAAACATATGAGAAAAAAAATTCAGTGGTTCAAATGTCAAAAAATATACCTGTCCCAACGTCACAAGGTCCTTTGGCCATTGGACAAAACTACTCGCTGCACTTCCTACCGTCTCGAGTTCGTCACATGGAACCGGAAGTGGAGTAAGTTGATATTCAGGTCCAACGTCATCAATCGACACTCTTACGTGACAAGAAGCAATCGGATTATTATGGACCATATTATCATTCTGACTATTTGCCGGAAAAAAAGTCCCCCTTGCCACGATAACTCTTCCTTTCTCCTGATCTACCACCCAAAGATGACATGGGGTCGGACCCTGCATTATCAGTATACAAAACAGAATTAGTATATAAATTTTCAGGCTTTCAGTTTTTGTAACATATATTATGGTCAGCTGAAGTGTTGAAATTTGAAGCATCTAATTATGAGCATAGTCCAATTAGTAGAAAGTTTACTTATCTTATGTAAGTAGGGTTGATTGCATTTTCTGCTATAAGTCAAGATAACTGTATTTTTCCAAGTACAAACTAGAATTAACTGTAAACTAGAAGTTAAAATGTGAACAGGTATACATATGTGTATATGCATATATATATTAGCAGGGAACAATTAAAATCCTTAAGGAAGAATAAAGTTCTTATTTAATAATACATCACCCACTTACTATTATAAGAAAGAAATCTAAAATAATATAATATCAGTTTTTCTTCATCTGTAACCATAATTTCATCATCTCATATCATTATTCTGTTTTCAGTACAGAAATCTGAAACCATTGTCTACACTTTCTTTTCAAAAACATTGGGGATATCTGTTGTCGCCTGATACGTTAGGACGATGATCAGTCGCCTAATCGTACCTGCTCTCTTTTTACTACCGGTAGAAGGAATGAAGATCATCCCTGGAGGAAGGCCACCTGCTAACATCCTCCCTTGGCATCTTCGTGCCGTAATAAAAATAATAATTGCTGGACTGTGTCGCACACAGCCCTAACACAGCCACTTACGCAAGTCTGTTGCAATCCCCTTTTTTATCACATCATTATTCCCTTTTTTTTTTAAATATCATTCCACATTTCCATTTTCTCGCTTTCATTTCCACATATCATTCTCTCATATCATTTCCATTCTCGCACATTTCTTCTATAAAATACATATATATCATAATGCTTTGATTATGATCCAGACATCTCTTTCATATTCAGGAATCAAATATACTTTTATATTCATAAAATATTCCGTCTATTTTAAAAGTACTGCATGATCATCAAATAATATTTATTAAACCACTGATATTCAAAAGAACATTTTTAATATAGTATTATAAACCATATAACCCTAGATAACAACTGATACCATTCTCTCTTATTCTCTTAATCATTATGCATGTTCACTTCATGCATAATCATCTCTATACATATTCATATTCATATCCAACTGATACTCATATCCATATTCATATATATTTCCGTATATCTTTCTTTTCGATATCAATACTCAAGGAGGACAATTTCTTCACAATATAATAACAATAGCATCACATATATATTTCATGAAATCAAGTTTCTTTGTGAAGATAAGTAGCTTTACAAGTAAGGATAGAAGAAATCTTGCCTCGGTTTCGGTATCCTGACAGTATGGTTCGTTCCTCTTCCGGAGTTTCTATAAACACAAAAGGACCGTCGTTAGAAAACCACTTCTCTTACTCACTACACTCTTGTATAACATTACCTTTGAAACTTTAATATATGTTTAACGTATTCCTATTACCCCAAAGGTTCAAGAACTTAGCCATTTAAAACCTTAATCGAAGTTTCAGGGGTTTTCACCATTTCCCCTAACGATCACACTTAACTGTAAAAATTCTCAGAAAATATGCATTTCGAATTTTACCACAAGGTCAACTGGTAACCACTCTTTGACTACCTTACTACACTATCCCAAAGTTTCATAATTTTTAAAAATGTTTAAGTATGGTAGTCATTGCCTCAAAGTTGACACAACTACGTTTTCTCGGTTTCTGAACCGCTTTCACTAAAACTGAGTTTTCTCCTAAACCGTTCATCAGATTTTAACGTACCTTATATCAAAACGATCTATGAACTAAGCTCTATCATTACATGGTCAATTGGTAACCTAGGCAGTAGGTTACCGTACGGATACAGGGGTCACAAAACAGGGCAGCTTTCTCCCTAACGAAAATCGGGCATTATAACGGCTATATTTTCATACTTTCCATAAATCCAACTCCTCCAAATCAATTATCAAACACCATAATCATCACCTACACCATGTGGTCTTCATTACCAACCATGGTTACAAGTCCACAACACACAATTTCCACATCAAAACCAACCATTTATAACACATATTCATTATAAACTAAACATTAGCATCACTTAACTACTAACCAACTTAATTCCACCATAAATACAAAGAGGGCAAGAGTGGTTATACCTTATTGAAGCTCTAACAACACTTAACAAGCCTTGGGTAATCCTTAACAACCTTACAATAGCTTGAATCACTAAAGGAAACCATAAAAACAAGTTAACACTTCGAAAACACTATTCATCATCTTTTCTAGTAACTTGAATGATTTTATTACCTTGGTAAATGGTGTTGGTTTGCTATGAAACTTGGTATATGATCCTTACTAACCTCCAAGAAGCTCCATGATTTTTCCCTTGAATTGTTATTGAAGAGAGTTAGGGTTTTGGAATTTTTTTCTTTCTTTTTCTTCCTTTTTCTCTATTTGGCCGAATGGTTCATGGAATGGGGGGAGAGATTTTTCTTTGGCTTCTTTGCTAATACTCATCTCATCTTATCCTAATTCTAGAGTTGTGTAGAAAAATCCCATGGTTTAAAGACTAATTTGCCCTTAATTTGTGTTAGTGGAAGATGATGCAAAGGATGATGTCATTGGATGCACCCTTTTATTCTTTTCTTGATTTTCCTAGGTACAATGCTAATAATCTTGGTAATTACTAATGTGATATAATCCTTGTTATATTATTAATCTTGGTTGTTTGGTTTCCATACTCGTCTAATTGTGGTTCGTTTCGAGTATACCTCATTATTTCAGTGGTTTTCGAAATCATTTACAAATCCAATTTCCTTTGGTATTCTCTTAACTTAATAATCCCTTGGTTTAATCTAAATTCACTAATCCCTCAATATATAATTCCTTTAATATTTCTATACTCCTTAATATCCAAGATATAGAAGTCCGTTCGAGCTCAAAATCCTCAAAATCATAATTCAGGAATTTCTGAAATCCATCGTCATTTCGAGTCACTTATTTTCATAGTATATCACTAATATGGTTTCTGTTTGTTCATTTTCCCTCTCTAATATAGAGTACCTACACACCATTTCCCTGGATTCCTCAAGATCACTATTCATTTGGGCACTGTAGCCTTTCTAAAGTTAGGGTTATTACACTAGTGATGGTTGATGACTACACAAGGTATACATGGGTGGAATTTCTAGCATCAAAGGATGAGGCTCCTCAAGTAATCATTGAGCACATAAAGAAAGTTGATAAGGAAGCAAAAGCCAACAATGCAAGTGTAATTGCATTGAGAAGGGATAATGGAACAGAGTTCATAAATGCCTTACTTGAAGCATTTTGCAGAGAGAATAGCATTTCTCAACAATTCTCAGCTCCAAGGACTCCACAACAGAATGGAGTAGTTGACAGAAAGAACAGAACTCTAATTGAGGCTGCTAGAACAATGTTGCTTGATGCAAAGATGCCTACATGTTTTTGGGCTGAGGCTGTGAGCACTGCATGCTACATCCATAACAGAACCCTCATCAACAAAAACACTGGAAAGACACCTTACAATTTGATGACTGGAAAGAAGCCTACTCTAAAGTATGTTCATACTTTTGGAAGCAAATGCTTTGTGTTGAAAGACAATTCAGAATATATAGGGAAGTTTGATGCAAAGGCATTTGAAGGAATTTTTCTGGGCTATTCTATGGAGAGAATTGTATACAAGGTTTATGTCATCAGTCAAAAGAAAGTTATGGAAAGCACAGATGTGACATTTGATGACAGCAAACTACCTGGATTAGAAGAAGCCAATGAAGAAGATAGAGATCCATTAAAGTTTGATAATCTAGATGACTCTGATGAAGCGATTGAAACTTAAGTTGAAACTTTAGTTCAACAAACTCAAGTGAATGATGAAGCAAGACAAGAATCTAATCCAACCAACAGTGAAGAGACTAGCATCCAAGACACACCTGTGAGTAGTAGCAACTTCATAGGGGGGGGAAATGAAAATGATCATGTCTTGAATGATGAAGCAACATCAAGGTTGAGAAATCAAACTAGCACTCAAGGAAATGGGATAGATCACACACTGCAGAGCAAATTATTGGAGATCCAAATGCAGGAGTGAGAACTAGGAGAGCAACTCAAAATGAGTGTCTCTATGGTTGCTTTCTATCTCAGATTGAGCCTAAGAAACTTGATGATGCACTGTTGGATCCAGATTAGATTATTGCTATGCAAGAGGAGCTGAATCAATTTGAAAGAAACAAAGTATGGGAACTTGTACCTGCACCACTGAACAGAACCATTGTTGGAACAAAATGGGTTCTGAAGAATAAGATGGATGAAAATGGTGTGGTAGTTAGAAACAAAGCAAGGTTGGTTGCAAAAGGATACTCTCAACAGGAAGGCATTGATTATGATGAGACATTTGCCCCTGTTGTTAGATTGAAAGCCATCAGAATATTCTTGGCATTTGCTGCTCATTCAAATTTTAAAGTCTATCAAATGGATGTCAAGAGTGCATTTCTGAATGGAGAGTTGGAAGAAAAAGTTTATGTGCAACAACCACCTGGCTTTGAAGATCCACATTTCCCAGAGTTTGTCTACAGATTGCTTAAGGCATTATATGGACTTAAGCAGGCTCCAAGGGCATGGTATGATACTTTATCACAATTTCTTCTGGAAAATCAATTCACTAGAGGCACATTAGACAAAACACTGTTTTACAAGAAGCATGGTGATGATATTATCCTAGTTCAGATCTATGTGGATGATATCATATTTGGCTCTACAAATGAGAAGCTGTGTGAGGAATTCTCTAAGCTCATGCAGAGCAGATATGAGATGAGTATGATGGGAGAGCTGACATTCTTTCTTGGATTGCAAGTTAGTCAGAGGAAGGATGGTATCTTTATCAGTCAAACCAAGTACATCAAGGATTTATTGAAGAAGTTTGACTTAGAAGATTGCTCACCTGCAAAGACACCCATGGCCACTGCCACTAAATTGGATGAAGATGTCAAAGGCAAGAAAGTAGATATCTCAGTCTACAGCGGCATGGTTGGTTCCTTACTCTATCTCACTGCAAGTAGGCCAGACATCATGTTTGCTACATGTCTGTGTGCAAGATTTCAATCAAATCCAAAAGAGTCACATTTGATTGCTATAAAGAGGATCTTTAGATATCTGAAGGGCACTCCAAACTTGGGTTTATGGTATCCTAAGGACACAGGGTTCAGTCTAGTTGGTTACTCTGATGCTGATTATGCTGGATGCAGAGTGGATAGGAAAAGCACCTCAGGTAGCTGCCAGTTTCTTGGACAAAGGTTAGTCTCTTGGTATAGCAAGAAACAACAGTCTGTGTCAACTTCCATAGCTGAGGCTGAATACATAGCTGCTGGGAGTTGATGTGCTCAAGTGCTTTGGATTAGAAATCAACTTAGATACTATGGACTTGTGTTGGAAAGAATGCCAATCATGTGTGACAACACAAGTGCAATCTCTATAGTTTCCAATCCTGTCAATCATTCTAGAACAAAGTACATTGACATCAGATATCACTTTATTAGGGAGCATGTAACTAATGGAACCATTGAGTTACATTATGTTCCCACAGATAAACAATTAGCTGATATATTCACTAAGCCATTGGATGAAGCCACCTTCACAAGGTTGGTTAGTGAGATTGGAATGCTGAATTCTTCAGAATCTGGCTAAGTGAAAATATCAACTAGATTGTTGCAGCAGCAAACACTTACTTTATCTAAATTCTCAATATTTTTGAAGTAAGTGTTGGCTGAAATATGATTTATAAATATTTCAAATCTGTTGCATATGTTAAAAATCATATTCGAATCAGCTTGAAATTTCTATGAAATTTTAAGACAATCACTATTTAATTTATTAGAATATTCTTCATTTGAATAATTCTGGTGAATTTTGAAAAGATAGTGAAAATTAATTTTTATGAGTGAAAAGTGTAGATCGATAAGTCAGACTTCTCGAATGACTTTCATGTCTATGGTCGACTTCTCTAACAAGTCTATTTGGAACACTCTTGAGTTCTCGAATAGTACATTTTGGAGAAATCAAACAAAGACTTGCTTGAGTCCTCGAATAGGACATTTGAGTTCTCTAATGACTGAGTTCTCGAATAGAACATTTGAGTTGTCGAATCATTTGAAAAGGCTGAATTCTCGCTGAATCTTAATCGATTTTGGATTTTTATTCAGAATTTTAAATCACTCATAAAAACATATTTTATTTAATTTAGAATTATGTTCTAAGTTAGATAACTGCCAGCTGTGAGTTACAAACTGCTTGAGATATCGAATAAGCCTTTCTTGACTTATCGAATAGTTGTTTTATACTTCTCGAATGATTGACTTGTCGATACAGAACATATATCTAATCGACAACTCAAGTCACTTACATATATACAATTCCACAACTGTTCAAATCATTTCATTCGATTTCTCAGGCAGCTAGAGTTCCAAAACCTCTGAAAACCCTAACTTCAAAAGCTAAATTTCTTCTTCAACCTTCATTCTCTTCTCATCTCTCTGTGTAACAATGGCAAATACCCAACTCACAATTCCTACCCACACCAATTTCATAGCAATAACCAACGATGTTGAAGCACCCAATGCAAACTTTAAGTGCTTCGTTCGATGGATGTTTGAATCATACATCAAGGATGCACTCTCAGCTAACCCAACTCTGTATCTAGACATACTAGAACAGTTTTGGAGAACTGCTACTGTGGAGGTCATGGCCCTAGAGAATGCGATAACTTCATACGTAATCTAATGCAAGATTCAGGACAAGGAAATCAACATCACTACTGAAGACATGAATCAAGCACTGGGGTTACAACAAGAAGTGTATGACAGTCAAGCTACTGATCAGGAATTGGAAGACTTCTTTGATTTTATCAACTACTCAGATAGAATCAAGCTTAGAAATTTGAATATGAAGTACTTGAGAAAAGAATGGAGCTATGTCTTTGCCATTCTTCTTCAAGTCTTCACAGCAAGGAAGTCCAGCTTTGATCAAATCAGCACACCTGTTCAACAAATAGGCTATTCTCTATCATATGGGAGAAAGATTGATGTTGGTTTGATCATAATGCAAGAATTGTATGGGAGACTTGGTAAGAACTCAGCCAAGAGAGGTAATGAAATTTTCTTCCCTCGCTTTATTCAATCTGTACTTAATTTCATAGATAATAAATTGATTGAATTGCCTGGGTTAGACAAAAATAGAATAGGCTATCCGAAATCCATGACCAAACTCATTTTTGGTAGCTTGGAGACTAGGAATGATGTGGATGTAAGACTCAAAATAAATCCCCTTATGGAGAGTTTATTTAGGACTTACCCCCACAACATGCCAATATGTGCCTCAAAATCTGAGTTAGCTAGGCCCAAGCAAGTAGAGCAAAATGCTAACCAAGGGCCTGCTAACCAACCCTCTCAGCCAAACACTTTACCAAACATAGAGCCACCTGCATCATCCTCTCAACATGGTGGTGTCAGTAAAAAGGAGAAGAAGAGAAAACAGGTTGCTTCTGAACCTCTAAAAATCTTAACTGAAGCAGCCTTGGTTGTAGAATTAGGTTTAGAAAGTGAGGAACCTGAGTCACCCTTACTAAGGCCAAAGAAGAAGAATAAATCTAAAACCACCTCTTCAGTCACACAAATGGCTGAAGTTGTAAAATCAGGGGCAAATAGCTCACTAGGTGTACCCTCTCAACAGGGTGCATCTATAGAATCAAGCATCCTCCCCAATGCACAATCCTGTAAAGAGTCAGCACATGGGAGTGATAAGGCTGGCACAACAATAAGTGGAGAGCAGATCAATATTGAAACTCCCTCTATTTCTCAGGGGGAGTTGCCAAAATCCATTCTAAAAGACACTTCTTCCAGAATCTCACACTAAAATTTCTTTGGAGCCTGCAACTCAAGCAATTGAGGAGCAAGGCATTGATCACCAAGAATTTTCTTCTCTTGGTGAGCCAATGGACTCAAGTGACTTAATGCATGACACTTTGCTCACCACCCAGGAACTACATTTAGATGGTGAGGGAATGCAAGCTGGGGCATATCCTAATGACACCATCAAAAATACAGAGGATTCACTAGTTTTCACTAGAGACTCTGTGCCAGTGTCAACTATTAGTGTAACTCATCCCACTTCTGTGGAGACACCAGTAGTGGAGTCATTCCATCCGATTACAGAAGTTGCATCTGTAACTGAGGAGTCTAGCTTGCCTAGCTCTAGCTCTGACTTTATGTCACAATGGCTGAAGCCTGTGCAACATGGCAGTGCTTCAGGATCAGGATATGTTCCACCACAATTGATGGTTGAAGCACTTCAAAGCTTAGTTATGGATCAGATTCCTGAGTTCACTAAAATTGCTCAGAATCTTCTCACTTCAAATCTGCCAAACCCAGACTATGAGGCTATCCTTCTATGCCACAGAGATGATGTAGAGATGTAGAAGGAGAAAATTGTGGCTGATACTGAGAGAGATGGCAATGTAGATGCCTGGATACAAGGAAAGTTTGATATCACTCTCAATGAAGCTCTTCAGTATCTAAGAGAGAAATACATCACCTCACTGGGTTCAAATGCTAAATCCCTAACTCCTGGTGAAGTGTATGAAGCCATCAATGACTCTTACAAAGGATTCCTCAAGGCTGCACACTACCTTGGCAAAGGTGTCAAATCAGAAGTCAACAACGTAAGTGATGCAACAGATCAGTCTGTGGGAGAGATAAAGAGGGCCTTTGATACAAGGTTCCCTCAGTTGGACAGTGTTCTCAAAGACATCAAAGTCTGTAACTCCACCTACACCAAGATGGATAATGGTCTAGCTATACTGAAGGATACTGTCACAGGTCTGGGGCATAAATTCCAAATCTTATCTGATCAGACAACTGATGCAAATGCCATACTGAGGACTCTGTTTAAAAATCAATATGGAGATAGGCTGGTGTCTGAAGTCCCTGTGCATGAGATGATCAAGTTTGAATTGGAGAGACTGAAAGATCAATCACTATCAGGTTTTAAAGCCACTAAGTTGTTCACAAAGGTGGAAACTCTTGAACATGAGGTGGTCTCTCTCAAACAGTCCAATGCTCGTTTGACAAACCAAGTTGCAACTCTCACTGAGCAGTTGAACACTCAAGCCTCCACCACAGCTGATGTTCTTCTGCATCAACAATCTATGTTGTCTGCAATGATGAATCATATGGGTCTCCCTCTTACAGATGAATCTGCCAATCTCACCTCTTCCAACCCAAGGGCCCCTACTAAAGCCTCGGTGCCTGACACTAACCCTAGGGGGAGAAGAGAAACCTAAGGGACTCAAAGCCTAAGGGGAGTCAAAAGAGGAGAAGTCTAGAAAGGAGAAACCCAAGGAGAAAGGTATTACAATAAATGAGGGTGGTCATCAAAGGAGTTCAAAATCTATAACCCATGTTCCAGGAAAAGGGAAAGCCAAAGTTGATGAACCTCCAACTACTCTGCCAGTCACTACTCTACCAACTGTGCACATCACTACTCCCAGTGGCCAGAAGCAATCCATCACCACCACAGTGGTTGCCGGGAGTATGCCATCTGATAAACCTCCATCCTCCAAACTTGAAAGTGCCAAGCCTGTAGAAGTAAAGGTGGTTACTGGGGCCAAGCTACAAGAAATTGCAAACTCTAATGATTATCATGATGATGCATTCTTGGATTTTCTAAAAGTCTCAAGAGAATAGGCTGGTGACACTAAATTGTATCTAAGGAGCTTGAAGGATCAGATCGATTACTTCTCTGTGATACCTAGAAAAGTTGATAGCTCATGGCTCAAGGAAGTAATGATGGTAGCAAAATCCATAATCTGGCATCTAACCTACAAAACTCTACAAGCCTTAAAACACTCAGAGATAGATGCGCTGATTGAGCTCATAGAGAAGATGAATGTAAATGAAAACAATAAGAGTCTGTATGATGACTTGAGGAATGGCCAACCTTCAAGGCTGCCAGAAGTGATTATGAAGCCATGAGCAATCATCTATCAGTCTGGCACCAGAGTTGAAGAGATTAAACGATTGGTCATTCCCAATGATCTCACTTCTCGAAATCAGAGACTCATTATTGCCATCATTGATCTAATGCAAAAGAAGAAAGGGACAAGTACTGATGAGGAGATAGAGGCACTGCATATTCTCAGATCATTCATTACAACTGGTGTAATTCCAGAAATGGCCAAGCCAAGGAGGATAAGGATGATGAAGATGAAGACAAGAGTGATGGGAGGAGAAGTCATCACAGGAGTGATAAGGGGGATGAGGATAAGAAGAAGAAGAAAGACAGCAAGGACAAGAAGGATGATGACCAAGGCAAAGTCTATGAGAGGAAGAATGGAAAACAGCAAGCCTTAGGCATTGCTAGCAGTAATCTCACCACAACACAAGACTCTAAGTCTAGGGTGAATGCTGTTAGTAATGACCTACCAAAATCTAATCCCTTGGCTTCTGCAACTGTTTTACCACCTCAAGAAGAGAAGAAGATTCAAGTCAAGAAACCATCTGTATGTTTCAAAAAGCAAACTGCTAATGGAATACTACAATGGTCTACCAGCAAAGGTCACATACTATTGCCAGGCAACCACAGTAAGAGGATCAAATTCAAACAAGCAGCAAGAAAACCAAAGCTTCCCAAATCAAGAACCCTAACAATCTATCCAGGCCTAAAACTCCAACCACTAGATGAAGACTACAATGAAGACCAACTGGAATACCTTAGAACTCAAAGAATCTATCATGTTTCAATCATTGATGACTCCCTTGAGATCAAGTATACTGATGGAAGATAGAAGAAGTTTAAACAAGGGCAGTGTCAAAATTGGGGCCAGTTATATGACATAGAAGGGATGATTGCCATGTTGGATGCAAATGATAAAGTGGAAAGAGTATGGAAGCTGGAACTGATTGACTTTGTGAAGATGAAGAGAGATCATGAAGAGCTGATAAGAAAGGGGTGCCTTGAGAAGTGGATCAAAAGGTAAAAAGAAATTGATAAACTGGAATCTGAAGCAGAAGTGTTGAGGGCTAAGGGATTGTGTAGAGTTCAATTCAATCCCTATGTGGTGAAGTATAGGAGAAGAAATGGAGATAATGTCAATATAAGAATAAACCTACTCAATCACTATCCTGCCAACATTCTGAAACCAGTACTTGAAGATTTCAAAGACTCTATCTTGCTTGAAGAATTGGATGCAATGGCAGAAATCATAAGAGCTATGGATGAGAATGCAAGGAAGGAAAAAGAAAGAAAACAGAAGGCATATGATAAAGGTTAACATCTCATCATAGTCTGTAAGATTACACACTTGTATTTCTATTCATGTTCTTAGTTCAAATCTACATACCTGTACCTTTCAAAGTTTTATCTTTATGTATGTTAGGCTTGTTATCAGGCATGAAATTGTGACTAAGGGTCTTACTCACAATTTGGGGGAGATTGTTAGTCACAGAGACATGCCTGTACTCATATAATAACAAGCCTAAGTATGTGTAATGCTATGCATTACCTACATGACCTCTTAACTGAGGGAACTTCTAGTTGTAGAGTTTCTATTTGTTTTGTACTTGTAATAGGCATCAAATCCTAGTTGTGTAACTATACTTATAAAGTCAAGAATAATGCTTGAAAGAAGTTCCAAGGTCCATGCCTCAAGCAAGGAGATAAAAACTATCAAATAATCACAGTTGGGATTTGAAGAAATGAAGAATTTGCCTAAGTACCAATTCGAGAAGTACATTTGTCTATTCGAGAAGTCTAGCATTCGAGAAGTCAGGGATTCGATATCTCAAAAGACACTGTTCGATATCTCTGAAGGTCAACTAGTCAAAGCCTTATTCGAGAACTTAGAGATTCGACATGTCTAAATACTCTATTCGAGAACTCATGGAGTCAACAAGTCAAAGCATCATTCGAGTTCTCTAAGAGTCAACAAGGTAATGCTCTATTCGATATCTCAAGGACTAAAGAAGCTATTCGATATCTCAGGGATTCGATAAATAAAATGTTCTATTCGATATCTCAAGGATTCGTGAAGAAAAGACTTATTAGAGAAGTCATTCGATATGTAAGTTTAATAGTATTCTAGAACTCAGAGTTATCGATTAAGCCAATTCTAGTTCTCGAATCACCAACAGTATTTGAGAACTCAGAGTTATCGATCAAGCCAATTCTAGTTCTCGAATCACCAACAGAGTTACTTCTCGATTACAATCTTGGAGACAAAATACTGAAGAATTGTACAATTCAGAGACCTGCAACAAGCTAAACCACTTTATGGACCACAATCTGTAATGTACTTTGGAAAAGCCTACAAAGAAGCTTGGAGAGATGTACAAGAGACAAAGAGCTAAAGAAGTGGATTTGAATAGAGCTTTGCAAAGTCAAACCTGTAGCCGTTTGGATGCTTACTCAAAAAGGATAGACACACTAGAAAGTAAAGTTGTTTAGCTACCTTATTTGTAGTAAGTAGGTTGTATTCATGCTCTATAAGGATACAACCTCACTTTCTTAGAAGTTAAGTTTTTCATACACAAAAGAAAACATCTCTCTGAGAAAAACGAAGCTGAGAATACTAACTTTTGTATTCACAGATTGTAGCAAAATCTTTATTTAATAATATATTTGATTAAAGTGATATTGTGTTGTGTTGCTCGCTTATTATTTTCCGCACTTAAATTATAGCACACACTTAACACATATCTTGCTATACAGATTCAAGAACAACGAAAAGTTCAAGAATCCATTCACCCCCCTCTGTATTCTTTCTTGTATTCTATACTCAACAGACAATGCTTGAAGAATCAAAGTTTCCAACATATTTATGGGCTGAAGCGGTTAACACTGCATGTTACACTCAGAATATATCTTTGGTCAATCAAGCAAAAGACATGACACCTTACCAACTATTCAAAGGCAAGAAGCCAACAATTAACTTTCGGCACGTTTTTGGATGCAAATGCTTTGCATTGAAAAACTATGGTGAGAGCCTTGGGAAATTTGATTCAAAGGCAGATGAAGTTATCTTTGTTGGGTATTCAGCTTGAAAATCTTACAGAGTTTACAACCTAAGACTTAACATTGTTATGGAATCCATACATGTTGTTTTCGATGACAAGAAAATATCTGGTCTAGTAGATGAAGGTTTTCATGAATCACTCTCATTTGAGAATGAGACAAATGGTGAAGAAAGCGAAGATAATGATGAAGAGAGGTTATCAATCGGTAAACAGACCTAGACCATCAGTTGAAGTGCAGAATGGACCATCTGTGGAAGAGAAACTCACACCATCTGTTGAAGATCATCTTGAAGCATCTGTTGAGAACCAGAGAGAAATATCTGTTGATAACTCTGTTAGAACTCCACTCAACTCAAGGTCCATACACTCAGAAGGAGGTTCTCACAGTCAACACTCAACAACAAATCAAAATGGTCAACATAAAGAAAATGAAGTGACTTTATCAAGGTCAAGCTTACCACCACAAAGAAAATGGACTAAGGATCACCCTTCTGAACTTATAATTGGTGACTCCAATGCAAAAGTCCAAACTAGGAGAGCAACTCGAGAAGAATTCTTGTACAGCATCTTTCTTTCTAAAGAAGAACCTAAAAAGGTTGAAGATGCTCTTCTAGATCCAGACTGGGTCGTAGCAATGCAAGAAGAGCTAAACCATTTTGAGAAAAATGAAGTAAGGAAACTTGTACTCAAACCTAAAGACAAATTAGTGATTGACACTAAGTGGGCATTCAAGAACAAGATGGAAGAGAATGGCATAGTCACAAGGAATAAAGCTAGACTAGTTGCTAAAGGCTACTGTCAAGAAGAAGGAATTGACTTTGAAGAAACCTTTGCACCAGTGGCAAGGTTAGAAGCCATCAGAATCTTCCTAGCCTATGCAGCTCATGCCAATTTCAAAGTCTATCAAATGTATGTCAAGAGTGCATTTCTAAACTGTATTCTGGAGGAGGAGGTGTATGTTAGTCAACCTCCTGGTTTTGAAGATCCAGACTTTCCAGAATATGTGTATTATTTGCTCAAAGCACTCTATGGCCTGAAGCAAGCACCTAGAGCTTGGTATGACGCACTTTCACAGTTCCTCATTGAGAATCACTTCATCAGAGATTATGCAGGTTGTAAGATGGATATAAAAAGTACCACAGGCACCTGTCAGTTCTTAGGAAACAAGTTGGTTTCATGGTTCAGTAAGAAGCAAAATTCGGTTTCTACATCAACAGCAGAGGCTGAGTATATAGCAGCTGGAAGTTGTTGTGCACAGATTTTATGGATGAGAAATCAATTGCATGGAGCTAAGGTTGAGAAGATTCCAATTTTCTGTGATAACACTAGTGCAATTGTAATTTCTGAGAAACCAGTGCAGCATTCAAGAACCAAGCACATAGACATCAGATACCATTCCATCAGGGAGCATGTGATGGAAGGTACTGTGGAACTACATTTTGTTCCAAGTGAGAAACAATTGGCAGATATCTTTACTAAAGCTCTAGTTGAAGCAACCTTCTCAAGGTTGGTAAGTGAGCTTGGTATGTTAAACTTTTCATAATCTTTTAATATCTGTTCAATTAGTTGCAGCCAGTGAATTCTATTCTCTGGATTTTATTTGTTTTATTTGCTTATTTGCATGATTACTCTGGAGATATCGAACACTTAGTTTTCGGGAGATATCAAATAAGTATGACCATCTTTGAATTATCGAATGAGTATTGTGCTTGAGATATCGATTAGTTAATTCTCTAGAGATATCGAACTAGTCTTTGCTAGAGATATCGAACTGTTAATTACTAAGAGATATCGAATCAGTAAATATTCGGGTTATATCGAATGGTTAATATTTAAGATATCGAATGGACCAACTATTTTTGATATCATTTAATTGCTTTATTATTTGTCCAGAATAATCGAATATTATGTGTGACCTATATTCTAGAATTATCGATCTAAACTGATTAGATTTAAGCCGTCAAACTTAAATGATTTTGGAACAAGTTACACACATAATATTTTACATTTTATCTTTTCAAAATGATCTGTTAGGATTAGCCTAGGACACCGTGTAATCTTTTTTGCATGCGTTAGTGTGTTTTAAAGAGTTGTGACCTTTGTTTAACCTTTCACCCATTTAACCCCTAGATTTTAAGTCGCGTCTCTCAGACTTCTTGGTTTATAAATAGGCAGGGGTAGGAATCATTTAGACTCACTCTTACAAAAATAATCCTCTTTCTTCTCCAACCACTTTCAAAATGACAAAGAGCATTCTTAAGGTATCAGTCGAAGAGTTTGAAGCCATGCCTTTCTACGAAAAGGTGATGGCTCTCTAGGAGAAAAAAGATGACCTTCTCGCGGAGGAGGAGAAGTCCATAGCCGCCATGCGTGCAGCTTTGGAAGTTCTCCGAGCACGTAACTGGGGGGATTCCTTCAACGACCCAGCCGCAGCCGCCTAGTTAGTTTAGGTGGGGGGGGGACGTCGTTTAGTTTTTGTTAAGTTTGTTTTTATTTTGTTTTTGTTTCAATGGTCTTTCGACCATTTTTGTAATTTTTTTAATTAATGATATGACAAGTTCTTCTACCTATATTGTTTCTTGAAGCTTGTGTTATTGTTTAAAATCTTCTGTTTGATGCATGTTTATCTGCATGCCTCTTCATTCGATTTTTCCTTTTTAGATTAATGCTCGATCTAAATCATCAAGAACGTTTGGAAAAAGACATCTTGTTTTGTGCTTAAATCACCTAAGTTGTCTTAATAATCTAATCTCCGTGGTTTAGTAAGATTAATTCAACTTATGCATAATTTTGATCTGTTAGTGATTAGGCACACATTTCATTGAGTTAACTTAAATCTAATCAGGATATTTTGAATTCTTTTGATTCACACTGAATAGATCTATTAACTTACACCATGTTCATGTTTTTCTTAATTCTAACTTAGCACTGTCATCTAACCCAAAAGTGAGCCATAATAGCTACACAGTTGCATAGTTTCTTTTCCTATCTGCAGTACTCCCAAGGACTTAAACTGACAACAGAGGACGATGATGATGTGTTGGTGTTGTCACAAGCAAACCTGGTTATTACATCTACCAGGTTCTACAATTCTGTCATATGCCATGTGTAAAACACCTAGAATTAAGGTTAAAATCAAAAACAACTAATTTGGACTCTGTTTTAAAACAGGACTAATTAGTTAATCTTAACCACATGAATAGGTAATTTTATTCCTGCTGACTGAACTCTAATTAAGTTGACTAATTAAGGCATTAGGGTTAAATGTAACATATTTGCAGATACCTTAATGAATATCCATGAATATCTCTGCAAAATGGTTTCTTTTCTCTAGTACAGCTTCAAGAACATTGTCAACTTACCACATCAAAAGGTGTCCTGTATCTCTAAGAGAATAAACCTTCATGTGAAGAAGGCTCTTAATTCCTACACCTAGTTCAGGTATGGAGTTCTAATCTATCAACATTCTCTTTTTGTCCTAAAAATCTTTGCCTTACTATGTTGAAATGAGAATTGCTGGAATGTCCCCCAGATTCTCTACCCAATCAGCACACCATAAATTCACTTCTTACCATCTTTAACTGTAACACCCCCAGATCCGGGGTCAGGGATCTGGTGGTTACGGTCTTACATCCATTCATAATACTTGACTTGAGTCCACAATAAATAAATCACATGCTGTGACCCCACAATAATTACCACTCACACACACAACAGTTATAGTCCCAGAGATGAAATTGAAATAAGTCTTACATTAAAGGGTTACGAATAAAAGTTATTACAATCCCAAAAGGATAACATCATAGGTTTAAAAGTTTTGCCGTTGATTACATTAATTATACATATAGTTAAACAGGAAACAAAAGCTGTCTAACTATGCTACCTCAGCAATGGCGGCTAGCATCTCAGCGGGTAGTCCGGTGGGTCGGGTAACCTGCTTGCGCCGAGTGCGCCTGACGCGAGCCATCTGTCCTAGCTGTTGTTGTGACATAATATAAACAAAGCAAGGGTGAGCGAAAGCCCACCAACAAATATATAACTGAACGATAATTTAAAACAGTTCAAAGCTATCTTTTAAACCATATGCAATGCATTTACGGAAATGATGCCAGTATAATATGAACGATGAAGTTACAAGGTAACTTAAAGTATTTGTTTGAAGGAATATCTGCTACATCAAAGTAAGCGAGATATTATTATCGTTATTAAGAAGAGGAACTTGCAAGAAAGGGTTGCAATTCCAGTTATGACTCTTTTCCAACTCTGCCAACAGTAATCATGTTGCAGGAAATAAATGAATTTGGATGATGAACCAATGATGGAGTATTCACCGCGCCCGCTGTTCCAATCTTGATGATCAGTCGAGATCGTACAGCTCAATTTAGATTTACTACCGGTAGAAGGAAGAACTGACGGCTTTACTTGTATACCGCCATGCTAGCTCTCCCCGGCCAACGGTTGGGCCAAGGGGATGGACCGGCGCTACTCGGCCTCTTACACGACTCCTAGTTCAAATAGAGTTCATGATTCTGAATATAACGTTCGTCCCCCTTTCCCCAAGTATAATACTTGTTGATAAGACTCCACAAAGTAGTCGTATCTAGTTGGAAAGGAAAATTTACCAATAACTCCCAAGCTATTACTTGGTAACGGATATCAACTTGTTCCAGTAATCTTACCCCTCGAAAGATGAGAAGGTAAACAACGACTTAATAAGTCAACGGCACCCGAGTTGCGGGTGAAGGGAATACTTTATGACCGGGAAGTCGACAAGATAAATAACATTTTTCCAAGTAAGGTTCCCTTATTATTAAGAAGATAGACTCAAAGATGAATGATGTCTGGGAACCTTTCTTGATATAAGATTAATAATAATATGACTTCGAAATATTTTCTGTAATAATCGAAGAAGATTAACCTTATCGAGATTATTCTAAGTATGGAATAAATATTCAGAGAATATTTATTGAGTTAAAATATTGAAAGAATATTTGGGAATATGAAAGAATATTTTTAATCAGAGTATTTCTCAAAATAATCCCTGAAGAAATATCAGGAGAATATTTATTGAATAAATAAATATTTAAATGAATATTCAAAACAATATTCATTAATTAATAAGACCTGAAAAGAATATTTAAGGTAATATTCATGATTAATTAGGAATTTAAATGAATATTCAAAAGTAATATTCATTTAATGAATAATATCCTAAATGAATATCAAGTAATATTCATTTAGTAATCCAAGCCTTAAGGAATATTCGAAATAATATTCGATAATTAAATCAAGCTTCAGATGAATATTAAAATAATATTCATCAAGTATTTAATATCTTAAATGAATATTCAAAAGTAATATTGATTTAATAAAATAATAATCTAAAAGAATATCCAAAATAATATTCATTTAATAGTCTCATCTTTAGAAGAATATTCGAAATAATAGTCGATAATCAGTTCGACTCTGAATGAATATTGAGAAATATTATTCGTTGAATAGTTACGTTCAAATAATTATTTGAAGTAAGGATCGTTAAAATAATTAGTCTCGAACGAATATTCAAATAATATTCGTCGCCCAAATAATAGAAAATATTTACTTAAATATCTTCTTCCGAGGTAATCTCGATATATCAAGGAATATTGACTCCCGGTCTATTTTTGATTAATAAGATATATACGCCCTTCTATGAGGGTCTTATAATAACCGGCTTATAACTGATATATAACTATCTAGCTTATAAGCCAACAATAACATTCAGGGAACAAGTATATCAATTCAACTTGAAAGTAGGCATGCATGCAATGGCATATGTATATCAGCAATCATATATATATATTTATTCAATCACAACAACAGCCTAAAAGAAGGGAATTGAAACTTGCCTGGTAGTCGAGTACGGTAAGGGGTAGTGGTAGCGGGTCCCGGTTCAGCCTGGTGATCTATAAATAGCCAAGGCATTCGGGATTAATCACTTAACATATTAAAAGTTAAGTTATACTTAAATCGAAACACGTTCTCGAGTTATCTCGTTATACCCCTATTAGTGGATTACTTATTATCACTGATCCGACCCGACATTCGTTCGTTAATACGACATGTCACTGCACTTATACTTGGGACATACTTGAGTCATACGAGTTCTAAGGTTGATCGTTACGAACCAATCTTATACTCCGAGTTTTATCGCCCGTTTTCTAAGTGTTTTACCAAAGTTACAAAAGAGTCGTCTTTTAGGGGTTCGTTCGCGTTTAACCTTGACTCGAACATTTTTAATAAATCGAAAAATGCTCTTTCTGACATACGGTTTTCTTTCACACCTTCCTTCTTACCCCTAGTATTTATTTACCAAGATTCGCCATGACGTTACATTGCTTACGAGGGTTCAATTTCAGTTACGAACTTTTGTTTACGGATTCGAACTACTTTTAGTAATTTAGTCATAAATCCTAAACCGTAAGTCCGTTTCACGTGATCTTTATATCAAAACGAAGCTTATAACATAATCTAGCCTTTCATGGCAAAATCCGAGACTGGACAGTGTGTTCATGCTACTGCTAATCACGGTTTCTTAAGGCTAACGACAATCGGGCATTACGACGGCTATGTTTACATGATTTCCAAATTTCAAACCATCCAATAATTATAGTTTCCACTCCAAACAACATTTACATGTTATTCAACCATGAACTAAGACCAAGCAATGTCTTTCCGTTCATCTAAACTAATTTCACATTTAATAAATCCCAATCATAATCTTAAGGTCCTAAACATGCATTAAATCCATATAACTCATCTAAAATACCAAAACTTAAACTAAGAGCTTGGTTTTCAAGAGTGGTATACCTTCCTTGGTGTATGTATGAACTTATCAAGCCTTGTTTAGCCCTTATCTAGCCTTAGTATAGCTTGAATAATCAAAAGAAATCAAGAAATAAAAGTTAGTTTATGAAGAACACTATTCATCATCATCTTTGATGATTTATTTGAAAATGATAAAAGATGAATTTGAAGCTGAAATTTCTAGGAGATCATTACCATGATATGTAGTACTTACCATAAAAATTTGAAGAACAAGTGATGGTTGGAAGTTGGACTTCCAATTAGCTAAGAATGGGCAGATTTTTATGAAGAAATGGAGAAAAATGGTGGTGGTTTGTTTTGTTTTGGTGATTTATGGCTAATACATGTATAACCCTTGCATATATAATGGATGCATCTCTTTTAATGTGTTGTTGGCAATCCAATGGTGCCACTTGTTGCTTCCTCATTGGGCCAAGTGTTGGCACTACAACAAACAACTCCATTTTTGCAAGAATGCAATTACACCACTCATCTTGTAGTTGACTTATAAGGATGTTACTTGGGTTTCTCCTTTTCCCACCAATTGCACTTGTTTGTCTCTTGGTTATTTATTCGTTCCTTTGTCCGGGTATTACTCAATTTCCTTGCTTGTTCGTTGATCGTTCGAGGGAATAACTCATTCGTTTCTAGTTAGGGTTTTACCGAAAACCTTCTTAATATTTCTAATACTATTCTTCATCTTACTTAATACTTCTCGAATTTAAATTCCTTAATTCCCTTTTATAACTCCTTAAGTCTTGTAGTGTCCAGGGAAATCTCGGAGAAAATAAAAGTGCTCTTTTTCTGAATCCGACGGCTTTTACATACACTTATTTTCTTCCTGGATCACTAATACGAACTCAGAAATCCGTTCCGAATACCGGGTATATCATTATTATAATAATATTCCAAATTCCACCAAAATCACTATTCATCACTTATTTTTATTTAATTCCTATAATTAGGAAAATGAACCTGGTTCACTCTCGAGTGCTTCTTAACCTTTTTACGGAACCGCTGGACTTATAATAGATATTGATTTGGATGACACAAGAATAATCTTACTTGAAGTAATATACTTATATCCTTAGGAGATAGATCATTCTTACCTATGCCGTCAACCAAAAGTATTCTGCATGACATGTAAGTAATTGAATTCAAATCCGTTCCATTTATTTAATAGATCTTCGTTACATCGCAGTCATAACCACTATTCATTCTTACATCATTAAATACATAAAAGTTTTAATCCCACCCAAAATCTGGGTTCTTACAGTCTCCCCTCCTTAAAAGGATTCCGTCCCGGAATCAGTTTGAAAACAAGTGGGGGTACTTTTCTTGCATTGCGCTTTCAAGTTCCCAGGTGGATTCTTCTACATTGTGGTTCTGCCACAAAACTCTGACTAGCTGAATGACCTTGTTTCGGAGCACTTGCTCTTTCCGGTCTATGATTTCCACAGGTTGCTCCACATAGGTCAGGTCTGGTTGCATATCCAGTTGCTCATACTCTACAATATGCTTTGCATCCGGATTATACTTCCTCAGCATCGAAACATGAAACACATTGTGCACCTGCTGTAGATTCGGGGGCAATGCGAGTTCATAAGCTAGTTCCCCAATCCGTCTCAAGATCTCAAATGGTCCAATGTATCTGGGACTCAGCTTTCCTTTCTTCCCAAATCTCATTAAACCTTTCCAAGGTGACACTTTCAAGAACACTAGGTCCCCTACCTCGTATTCCTTGCCTTTCCGAGCTAAGTCGGCATATTTCTTTTGTCGATCCTGGGCTGCTACCAACCGTCCTCTGATTAGATCTACTGCATCTTTAGTTCGTTGGACCACTTCGGGCCCGAGCATCTTTCGCTCTCCAACTTCATCCCAATACAAGGGAGATCGACATTTTCTTCCATAAAGGGCCTCATAAGGTGGCATCCCAATGCTTGAATGATAACTGTTATTATAGGAGAACTCAACCAATGGCAAGTGATCATCCCAACTCCCCTTGAAGTCTATCGCGCAGACTCTCAACATATCCTCTAGTGTTTGGATGGTCCTTTCACTTTGCCCATCTGTCTGGGGGTGGTAGGCTGTGCTCATGTTCAGCCGGGTCCCTACACATTCTTGAAAACTTCTCCAAAACCTGGAGTTAAATCTAGGATCTCGATCGGATACTATTGCGACTGGGACTCCATGTCGCGCCACTATCTCTTTTAAGTAGATGTCCACTAGTCTATCGACCGTGTACCTTTCGTTGATCGGGAGAAAGTGAGCCGATTTCGTCAGTCGATCTACAATTACCCATATGGTGTCATGATTAGCCTTGGTCCTGGGTAAACCTACTACGAAATCCATGGCTATATGTTCCCATTTCCATTCTGGAATCTCTAAGGGATGTAGAAGTCCGCTGGGTCTCTGGTGCTCTGCCTTCACTCGTTGGCAGGTCAAGCATCTGCTTACCCACTCTGCTACGTCCTTTTTCATATTGGGCCACCAGTAATACTCCTTCAAATCCCTATACATTTTAGTGCTACCGGGGTGCACTGAGTATCTTGAGTTGTGTGCCTCATTTAAAATCTCATCCTTGAGCTCCTGAACATTTGGGATCCATATCCTGTACGTGTACCTCATGATCCCTTCCTTGTCTCTTTCGCACTTAATTTCCTCCCCGGTCATTAGCTCTTCTGTGGAGTTCTTTTCTTCCTCCATCATCCGTTCCTGGCACAGTCTAATCTTTTCTAGCAATGGAGGTTGGATTCTAATTTCCATCAACTTTTCTTGGCCCTCTTCAGGTAACTTAACCTCGATTTCCAACTTCTCAAAATCCTTCACTAGCTCTTTCTCTGAAGTTATCATCTTGAGCTTCTCTTTCCGACTAAGGGCGTCAGCCACCACATTGGCTTTACCCGGGTGATATCGAATTTCACAGTCGTAATCCTTGATTAACTCTAACCACCTCCTCTGGCGCATGTTAAGCTCTTTCTGAGTGAAAATGTATTTGAGGCTCTTATGGTCTGTGTAAATCTCGCATTTTTCCCCATACAGGTAGTGTCTCCAAATCTTTAAAGCGAAGACTATGGCTGCTAGTTCTAGATCATGCGTGGGATATCTGACTTCATAATCCTTCAATTGCCTAGACGCATACGCTATTACCTTGCCGTGCTGCATAAGCACGCATCCCAGTCCTTTATGCGAAGCGTCACTGTAAATCACGAAATCTCCTTTTCCATCAGGTAATGCCAGCACTGGGGCTGTCACCAGCCTCTTCTTTAACTCCTGGAAACTCTTCTCGCATTTCTCAGTCCATTCAAATTTCTCGGTTTTACGGGTAAGTCGAGTTAATGGAGCTGCGAGTTTCGCAAAGTCTTGGACAAATCTCCTGTAATATCCGGCCAGTCCAATGAAACTCCTCACCTCGGTTGGAGTAGTTGGCCGTTCCCAGTTTGAAACTGCTTCTATCTTGGAGGGGTCAACCAACACTCCTTCTCTATTGATCACGTGCCCTAAGAATTGTACCTCATTTTTCCAAAACTCACACTTGGAGAACTTGGCATATAACTGCTCCTTCCTGAGTATTTCTAAGGTTATCCTTAAATGTTCAGCGTGTTCTGCCTCTGTCTTTGAGTAGATGAGAATATCATCAATGAAAACTATCACGAATTTGTCCAAATATTCCTTGAACACCCTATTCATTAGGTCCATGAAGGCTGCTGGGGCGTTGGTCAATCCAAACGACATAACTAAGAACTCATAATGTCCATATCTGGTGCGGAATGCAGTCTTCGGGATATCTTCAGGTTTGATCTTCAGTTGGTGATATCCCGTTCTCAAATCAATCTTAGAGAAGTATTCAGCTCCTCTTAGCTGGTCAAACAAATCGTCTATCCTGGGCAATGGATACTTATTCTTTATGGTTAGCTTGTTCAATTCTCTGTAGTCAATGCATAACCTCATACTTCCATCCTTTTTCTTAACAAACAACACTGGTGCGCCCCAAGGCGACACACTGGGCCTTATCATGCCCTTATCCAACAATTCCTGTAATTGTTTAGCTAGCTCCTTCATTTCTACTGGGGCTAGTCGGTACGGGGCCTTCGAAACTGGCGCCGTCCCCGGGGCTAATTCGATGGCAAACTCAATTACCCTATCAGGTGGTAGTCCAGGAAGATCTTGTGGGAACACGTCCTCGAACTCATTAACTACCAGAATGTCCTGCAATCTTGGCACTTCCTTCTGAGTATCTATAACGTAGGCTAAATAAGCCTCGTTCCCTTTTCGTAACAATCTCTTGGTTTGCGCCATGGTCAGAATTTTCTGGGTCTGTCGCATCCCTTTAAACACTATTTCTTTCTTCCCTGGGGTTTTCAACTTAACCTTTCTCCCTTTACAATCTATCTGCGCATCATTGCGAGACAACCAATCCATACCCAAAATGACATCGAATTCCCCTAGCTTAAAAGGAATTAAATCGACATAGAAGGATCGTCCTCCTATTTCTAGCTTACAATCGGGGTGAATTTGATTAACCGGTACGATTTCCTGATTAGCTATTTCTACTTGTAAGGAATCTCTTAGTTGCTGGGTTTTAAGTTTCAAGTTATGCGCAAAATCTCTAGATATAAAAGACTTAGTTGCTCCTGAATCAAATAAGACATTTGCACTGACTGAATTAAGAGAAAAAGTACCTGCTATCACATCTGTGTCCCTCACGGCATCTTGTACTGACATATTGAAAGTCCTAGCAGTTGGTGGCCTATTTGAGGCAACCTTGCTTGCTCCTGATGCTGCTGGTTTGCTCTTTGGGCAATCCTTCCTCATGTGCCCTCGCTGTCCACACTGGAAACAGGTTGTGCTGTTAGGGATGACCGTGGTGCAAGCGGTAGCATAATGCCCAGCTCGCCCACACTTATAACAGTTTATCTGCTTCAGGTTGCACACCCCGGAGTGCCTCTTCCCACAAGTAGCACACAATGGCAATGGAGGTCGAGAAGGGTTGGAACGGGACATTCCTGATTGGTGGCCGCCCTGGCTCACACTCACACTCGCAGATGGTTTAAACCCTACACTCCTCCCTGGTAGGGAAACCGCTCCTCGATTAAACTTGGTTGGGGGGTTTTCCTCCAACGGATCTTCCGCCCATACTAACATGCTTTCTCTTTATCCCCCCTTTCTCTCTCTCTCTCTGCATCTGATCACTACCAGCCTCCACAATGGTTGCCTTCTGCACCAAGGTGGCATAATCTGTAATCTCTAAAACAGCCACCCTATTCTGGATCCACTGTTTCAGCCCTTGTTGAAACCTGTTAGCTTTCTTCTCTTCTGTGTCTACAAACTCTGGCACAAATCTTGATAGCTCAGTAAATTTAGCCTCATAGTCAGCCACTGACATATTGTTCTGTTTCAGTTCCAAGAACTTAAGTTCCATCTGGGTTTTCATGAACTTCGGGAAGTACTTCTCCAGGAATAATTGTTTGAACCTTTCCCAGGCTATGACAGCATCAGTCTCCATGTTTTTCTTGGCTTCCCACCAATAATTGGCCTCTCCCTTTAGTAGGTAAGTAGCAAAAACAGTCTTCTGAGCCTCATTGAACTCAGAATCTCAAAAGACTTTTCCATTTCTTTGATCCAGGCCCTCGCCTCAACGGGATCAGCCGATCCGTGGAACTCTAGGGGCTTAAGGGACTTAAAGGCCCTAAAGGAATTTGCCACTGAAGTGTTGTTGCTTGGTGGTGGTTGGGGGTATTGGTTCAAATTCTGCCTAAGTAGATCCATAAACTGGCCCATGGGGTTTCCGCCCTGGTTCTCCCCTTCCTGTTCTACTTCAGTTTCTCCACCCTCTATTTCCCTTTCAAATTCTTCAGAGTACAGGGGTTCATCCTCTGCTCCATACTGGGAATCTTCTTGCTCATTATAGTCCTGATCTTGTTCCTCACTACTTCCACGGTTTTCCTCGTGTTGGTTGTGACTTTCTTGGTCAGTAGATTCGCGGGGGTTAGCCCTAGTGCCCATTCGTCTTGGAGGCATTTTACTGAAAATTTGGAAAGTTATACATTAGGTTCACTGATCTGTTTTAGAGGATTTTTCCTTGCACATTTCTTTACATGATTGGGTTTAAAATCCCACAGTTTTATATCTCATGGCAACTTAATCGAAAAGTAATACATATGCTAATAAACTCGTGATCACATCCCAACAAAATTGTAATGACTGAAATGGAAACAAATATATACCAGGTACCGAAAAGGTACAACATCCGAGTTACAACGATAGTTTAAAGTACAACCATCCTAACAACAACAACAAGTCAAAAGTGAAATATGCTGTCTATCTGTCTAGTCTGCAAAAAGGGAAAACAAGTACAAGAAAACCATCCCTACAAAAGCCGGCACCACTATGTCCGTACATGACTAGACAACTAGACCACTGCATCACTACATCTGAAATCAGCCGTCACGACGAAACATCCTCCGAACCCTCCCCATGGCGATGCGGAAAACCTCCTCAGCCGCTGCTCTGTCTACCCTACCATGCCCATCAGTAGGCAACTGTCGCACCCTCACCCGAGCCCTCAGCTCGATGCGGGTCACAGCCCTATACCCAACTCTGTCACTGATAGTCCTCCTGCCCTGCACCCTCATCCGGGCGGCTCTCTCTGCTGCTAACTCACTCCTAGACTCTGCCAACCTGGCATCTGCCACAGACAACTCTCTATAAAGCCAGTTCACAATCAAGTTGTGAACACATACTGGGACTCCTCCTATCGGGGCATGAGGTGGGGTGGATGGCTCAGCTGGAGCGGCAGTCTCTGTCTGCTGGGGCTCTGGGGTAAGCTCCTCAAACTCATCGGGGTAGGGGCTCACAGGTAGTGGTGGTGGGGTAGGGGCTCTCTCAACAGGGAGGAGTGGCACAAAAAGTCCAGGACTCCCTACAGCACCAACTACTGGCTCATCTATATCTCCCTCAATACCCTCATCCACCGGCACCACCTGATCCGTGGTCATGTCAGTGTCATCTCCCATAGTCCTGAACTCAGTCATAACCCAATAATCATCATCCTCAACCACTAACTCAGCGTCCTGTCCTGTCTGGACCCCCTCCGGGTCCTCCTCCCCCTCAGTCTCAACAACATCTGTGTCAGCATCATCCTGGACCTCCTCAGGGTCCTCCTCCTCAGACTCGATCACATCAGTATCAGCCTCAACCTGGACCTCCTCAGCGTCCTCCTCCTCAGGCTCAGTATCATCCTCAGGCAAGTGCTCATAGTATGGGTCCCTAGTCCGGAACATGTCCTCATCATGCTGTCTCGCAGCTGCCTCCTGGGCCGACAAGTCGCTCGCCTACACAAGACGAACTATGTTACTATCATGATACTTAAAAAGTTCCCGTAAGGGTTTTAGGTGAACCTGGCAAGGGTTCTTATTATATTATTGAATTTATTATTATATAACGTCGTATCATCTCTTGGGATATATAACTCTCGCTCTGATACCATCTCTGTAACACCCCCAGATCCGGGGTCAGGGATCTGGTGGTTACGGTCTTACATCCATTCATAATACTTGACTTGAGTCCACAATAAATAAATCACATGCTGTGACCCCACAATAATTACCACTCACACACACAACAGTTATAGTCCCAGAGATGAAATTGAAATAAGTCTTACATTAAAGGGTTACGAATAAAAGTTATTACAATCCCAAAAGGATAACATCATAGGTTTAAAAGTTTTGCCGTTGATTACATTAATTATACATATAGTTAAACAGGAAACAAAAGCTGTCTAACTATGCTACCTCAGCAATGGCGGCTAGCATCTCAGCGGGTAGTCCGGTGGGTCGGGTAACCTGCTTGCGCCGAGTGCGCCTGACGCGAGCCATCTGTCCTAGCTGTTGTTGTGACATAATATAAACAAAGCAAGGGTGAGCGAAAGCCCACCAACAAATATATAACTGAACGATAATTTAAAACAGTTCAAAGCTATCTTTTAAACCATATGCCATACATTTACGGAAATGATGCCAGTATAATATGAACGATGAAGTTACAAGGTAACTTAAAGTATTTGTTTGAAGGAATATCTGCTACATCAAAGTAAGCGAGATATTATTATCGTTATTAAGAAGAGGAACTTGCAAGAAAGGGTTGCAATTCCAGTTATGACTCTTTTCCAACTCTGCCAACAGTAATCATGTTGCAGGAAATAAATGAATTTGGATGATGAACCAATGATGGAGTATTCACCGCGCCCGCTGTTCCAATCTTGATGATCAGTCGAGATCGTACAGCTCAATTTAGATTTACTACCGGTAGAAGGAAAAACTGACGGCTTTACTTGTATACCGCCATGCTAGCTCTCCCCGGCCAACGGTTGGGCCAAGGGGATGGACCGGCGCTACTCGGCCTCTTACACGACTCCTAGTTCAAATAGAGTTCATGATTCTGAATATAACGTTCGTCCCCCTTTCCCCAAGTATAATACTTGTTGATAAGACTCCACAAAGTAGTCGTATCTAGTTGGAAAGGAAAATTTACCAATAACTCCCAAGCTATTACTTGGTAACGGATATCAACTTGTTCCAGTAATCTTACCCCTCGAAAGATGAGAAGGTAAACAACGACTTAATAAGTCAACGGCACCCGAGTTGCGGGTGAAGGGAATACTTTATGACCGGGAAGTCGACAAGATAAATAACATTTTTCCAAGTAAGGTTCCCTTATTATTAAGAAGATAGACTCAAAGATGAATGATGTCTGGGAACCTTTCTTGATATAAGATTAATAATAATATGACTTCGAAATATTTTCTGTAATAATCGAAGAAGATTAACCTTATCGAGATTATTCTAAGTATGGAATAAATATTCAGAGAATATTTATTGAGTTAAAATATTGAAAGAATATTTGGGAATATGAAAGAATATTTTTAATCAGAGTATTTCTCAAAATAATCCCTGAAGAAATATCAGGAGAATATTTATTGAATAAATAAATATTTAAATGAATATTCAAAACAATATTCATTAATTAATAAGACCTGAAAAGAATATTTAAGGTAATATTCATGATTAATTAGGAATTTAAATGAATATTCAAAAGTAATATTCATTTAATGAATAATATCCTAAATGAATATCAAGTAATATTCATTTAGTAATCCAAGCCTTAAGGAATATTCGAAATAATATTCGATAATTAAATCAAGCTTCAGATGAATATTAAAATAATATTCATCAAGTATTTAATATCTTAAATGAATATTCAAAAGTAATATTGATTTAATAAAATAATAATCTAAAAGAATATCCAAAATAATATTCATTTAATAGTCTCATCTTTAGAAGAATATTCGAAATAATAGTCGATAATCAGTTCGACTCTGAATGAATATTGAGAAATATTATTCGTTGAATAGTTACGTTCAAATAATTATTTGAAGTAAGGATCGTTAAAATAATTAGTCTCGAACGAATATTCAAATAATATTCATCGCCCAAATAATAGAAAATATTTACTTAAATATCTTCTTCCGAGGTAATCTCGATATATCAAGGAATATTGACTCCCGGTCTATTTTTGATTAATAAGATATATACGCCCTTCTATGAGGGTCTTATAATAACCGGCTTATAACTGATATATAACTATCTAGCTTATAAGCCAACAATAACATTCAGGGAACAAGTATATCAATTCAACTTGAAAGTAGGCATGCATGCAATGGCATATGTATATCAGCAATCATATATATATATTTATTCAATCACAACAACAGCCTAAAAGAAGGGAATTGAAACTTGCCTGGTAGTCGAGTACGGTAAGGGGTAGTGGTAGCGGGTCCCGGTTCAGCCTGGTGATCTATAAATAGCCAAGGCATTCGGGATTAATCACTTAACATATTAAAAGTTAAGTTATACTTAAATCGAAACACGTTCTCGAGTTATCTCGTTATACCCCTATTAGTGGATTACTTATTATCACTGATCCGACCCGACATTCGTTCGTTAATACGACATGTCACTGCACTTATACTTGGGACATACTTGAGTCATACGAGTTCTAAGGTTGATCGTTACGAACCAATCTTATGCTCCGAGTTTTATCGCCCGTTTTCTAAGTGTTTTACCAAAGTTACAAAAGAGTCGTCTTTTAGGGGTTCGTTCGCGTTTAACCTTGACTCGAACATTTTTAATAAATCGAAAAATGCTCTTTTTGACATACGGTTTTCTTTCACACCTTCCTTCTTACCCCTAGTATTTATTTACCAAGATTCGCCATGACGTTACATTGCTTACGAGGGTTCAATTTCAGTTACGAACTTTTGTTTACGGATTCGAACTACTTTTAGTAATTTAGTCATAAATCCTAAACCGTAAGTCCGTTTCACGTGATCTTTATATCAAAACGAAGCTTATAACATAATCTAGCCTTTCATGGCAAAATCCGAGACTGGACAGTGTGTTCATGCTACTGCTAATCACGGTTTCTTAAGGCTAACGACAATCGGGCATTACGACGGCTATGTTTACATGATTTCCAAATTTCAAACCATCCAATAATTATAGTTTCCACTCCAAACAACATTTACATGTTATTCAACCATGAACTAAGACCAAGCAATGTCTTTCCGTTCATCTAAACTAATTTCACATTTAATAAATCCCAATCATAATCTTAAGGTCCTAAACATGCATTAAATCCATATAACTCATCTAAAATACCAAAACTTAAACTAAGAGCTTGGTTTTCAAGAGTGGTATACCTTCCTTGGTGTATGTATGAACTTATCAAGCCTTGTTTAGCCCTTATCTAGCCTTAGTATAGCTTGAATAATCAAAGAAATCAAGAAATAAAAGTTAGTTTATGAAGAACACTATTCATCATCATCTTTGATGATTTATTTGAAAATGATAAAAGATGAATTTGAAGCTGAAATTTCTAGGAGATCATTACCATGATATGTAGTACTTACCATAAAAATTTGAAGAACAAGTGATGGTTGGAAGTTGGACTTCCAATTAGCTAAGAATGGGCAGATTTTTATGAAGAAATGGAGAAAAATGGTGGTGGTTTGTTTTGTTTTGGTGATTTATGGCTAATACATGTATAACCCTTGCATATATAATGGATGCATCTCTTTTAATGTGTTGTTGGCAATCCAATGGTGCCACTTGTTGCTTCCTCATTGGGCCAAGTGTTGGCACTACAACAAACAACTCCATTTTTGCAAGAATGCAATTACACCACTCATCTTGTAGTTGACTTATAAGGATGTTACTTGGGTTTCTCCTTTTCCCACCAATTGCACTTGTTTGTCTCTTGGTTATTTATTCGTTCCTTTGTCCGGGTATTACTCAATTTCCTTGCTTGTTCGTTGATCGTTCGAGGGAATAACTCATTCGTTTCTAGTTAGGGTTTTACCGAAAACCTTCTTAATATTTCTAATACTATTCTTCATCTTACTTAATACTTCTCGAATTTAAATTCCTTAATTCCCTTTTATAACTCCTTAAGTCTTGTAGTGTCCAGGGAAATCTCGGAGAAAATAAAAGTGCTCTTTTTCTGAATCCGACGGCTTTTACATACACTTATTTTCTTCCTGGATCACTAATACGAACTCAGAAATCCGTTCCGAATACCGGGTATATCATTATTATAATAATATTCCAAATTCCACCAAAATCACTATTCATCACTTATTTTTATTTAATTCCTATAATTAGGAAAATGAACCTGGTTCACTCTCGAGTGCTTCTTAACCTTTTTACGGAACCGCTGGACTTATAATAGATATTGATTTGGATGACACAAGAATAATCTTACTTGAAGTAATATACTTATATCCTTAGGAGATAGATCATTCTTACCTATGCCGTCAACCAAAAGTATTCTGCATGACATGTAAGTAATTGAATTCAAATCCGTTCCATTTATTTAATAGATCTTCGTTACATCGCAGTCATAACCACTATTCATTCTTACATCATTAAATACATAAAAGTTTTAATCCCACCCAAAATCTGGGTTCTTACATTAACCCCCTCTACAGTTTCTCAACAAACTGTAGTTGATAATTCTATTATATCTTAACCTGAAGGGAGTGAACAGGAGGAAAGTGAGGGTGAGGGAAGTGGTGAACATCAAGAAACCATAAGAACAAGGAATGTAAGGGTGTGTAAAACCAGCCTAGCCATCCTATGTCTTCCCAAAAAGGCATAGTGACTAATAAGGACATCCACATTTCTAGTTTTAATTTCTTAACCGACTTCAACTATTGAATCAAGTTCCCAACCAGGAACATACTCAATGAGTGTAAGGGACACAGATGTGCAACCTTCTCATACTTGTTGTCTAGCCAGGAGTTAGCACAAGTTGCAGGGACACAAGGGGAGCACACACAAGTTACTCTTAACTATTTCTCAAATTCAGGTTGATGAATCTTCTGTAAATGAGAGGATTCAGCCCCACTCATAGAAACCTAATTTGTGACAATGAAGCACTTCAACACACACACCAAACACTCTTGATTCTTCATCTCATTTCATGAAGAAGCCAACACTCAACCTTGAATTCTCTAAGTTCTTAACAGAGCCGATTATTGAATTTTTAATTCTTTTCTGGAACACCAATGCTTTATATCCATACCTTTACAATCTTATGGAATCTTATGATCTCTTATTAGGATTAAGGGAAGGGAGTGAAAAATAGGAGAGGCCTGGTTGCTCCAGGGCAAAAGGTGAGTTGTGTGCAAGAGTGGTCTCCTAATTCTTCCATGAGAGAAAAAAGGAGAGATTGAGTACCCCTTTAGTAAGGGAAGGTGAGTTGTGTGAAGTGAGCCAGGATGAGATCCTGATGCAAAAACAGAGAGATTAAGAGAGAACTCTTTTATTTATACAGATTTTAACTTCTCATTCCTCTCGTTCTCATCTTTACTACATCACTGTTCTTGCTAATAACAAAAAGGGGGAGAAGGAAGTTCAGAATTTTTCTTCAAATTCAAAGGAAAAAGGGGTTCAGAATTCTTTTCAATTTACATATCGTATGAAAAACAAAACCCAAAATTACTTTGTAACCCGTGACTGTTAGGTCCAAAATAGTTTGTAGAAGGGGGGTTGAATACAAACTATGTCGTTTAATCGAATTTGCTCTTTTTTTAAAATATTAAATCAAGAACAAATTGATGCGGAATAAAACGAATACCGATATTTCAAGTTGAATATAAAATTTATATTAACTTGATGGGGTGTGTCTGAATACACGGGTATAAATTACAATGGTTTGATGACCAACTAATTATTACAAATTGTATAGAAAATTCGACATGAACTTTTCTATATTTGTAATAAAAAGATCGAATGCTAAAAGCAATTCGAGAGATAAGTTCTAGGAGTAAAAACTCGCTAGATAGTTCCAACGTTACAAGTAAACAATTTCTATCTGTTCAGATTTAATGATACAGCTCAGAAATAATTTACAGGAATTTATTTGAAGAACAGAACTATTTCTCTTGGTCTTTCTCTTTTCAGCTCGGAGAGAATTTGTGAAGTTGTGAAGTTGTGTCTGCTGCTTTCTCTCCTGTCTGATTGCTTCTGCCTCTTTTATAAGATATTAACATTTTGTATTGCCAAGACAATCGGCAAGACAATCAGAACCACCAAGACAATAAATTTGTACTGCAAAGACAATAGGCAATACAATCGGCAAGACAATCAGCTTCCACCAAGACAATCGGCAAGATAATCAATTTCTGAGATATTTGTCTTGCTTTATCAATAATTATCAATCTGTCGGAAACTTTTTCTTTTTGATCATCATAAAGACAATCTGATTTGAATTGCCAAGACAATCGTCAAGACAATCAAATCAGATTTTTATTCTCCTTTTTTAAAGCTGTCGGGAATAATGATCACCAAGACAGTCGGTGATTGTCTTCCTTTTCTGAATTCCTTCTTCAAGACAATTACTTTAGCTTACCAAGACAATCTTTTAATTGTCTTGTTAGTTTAAAAATAAACTAACAAGACAATCGGTAAGACAATCTATTACCACCAAGACAGTCGGCAATACAATTGAATTAATTGTATTCAGTTAATAGAACCTGGAACTTGATTCTTTAATCAATCAAAAACAAATACTCCACGCGCCTGCCAACATTTACAAATTACTTTGGCCTATTTCATCCTTATTAGGGGCAGCTCCGTAGACATGCCTTTTTACCCGCGCAGCTTATAATCTTTAATTAATAAATAATTATTTTAATCCAGAAATTATAAAAATAAATATCTAATATTATTAGATATTTATAAATATAATTTTCTAAATAAATAAAATATTTATTAATATAAAATTATTCTTAAACTTTAAACTGCGGTTACCTGAGCGTCTGAAACCGGACTCCTTTTGCTTAACAAAAAATATATCAATTCCAACCGGGGTTCCAGCTTTAAGAATATATCACCTTCCATTTCCTTGTGATAATTCTATTTTCTCATAACCCGTCCAGGTGTAAGCTACGGTCTCTTGAGGATGTGAAACCGGACTCTTTTTGCTTAACAAAAAATACAACAATTCTAACCGGGGTTTCAGCATTAAGAATATATCACTTAGAATTTCTTTATGATAATTCTTTTTCCTCGTAGCCTATCCACTTGATAGTAAAATCATTGTGGTTAATGAATTTAACACTTCTGTTGCTTGCACAATGATTTTCTCTTTTACCAGTCTTGATAGCTTGAACCACTGAAGTTAATGACGAATAACCACTGTTTAATGTTGACACTCGATGCACGGTCTGGTTCATGAGTGACTAACCGCAATGACTATTCTTCATATATTGACTTTAAAACTGTGGTTCATGTCTCCCTTTTCTTCACTCTTTTTCAAACCTTTATAATTTGTATTCTGCCACTGTAGGAACCTCTTGTCACTATAAATAGAACCCACTGTCTTGATTACTCCACTGATGCTTGATCAACTGAATGAACTTCTTCAAGTGTAGTATAACTCAAAACGGTAGATTGACTTTGTCTTCTTTCTTTTCTGACAGATAATACAATTGAGATCCCTGTGACAGTACATATACTATTTACTATTACATTCTTGTTTAAGTTGAGCTGAATCCTCGAAATACAAATAGGCTACATCATATGCCTTTCAATCTCCCCCTATTTGTTTGTTAGACAATAACAATCAAATACCTAGAGGATAACTCAACTACAAACAAGAAGAAGATAAAGCTTTAAAGAGCTATAGTAAATAATACATAAAAAAAAAATTCTGGTTTAGATATTACAATTCCAGAATCCTTGATCGATGAACTGATAGATGATTGTTCCTCTAGCACTGAACAAATCTTCATTAAGTAACTCATCTTCATTTCATGACATATCTGCCTGATAACCCTTTATATCTTAAATTGAACATTATCAGCAGATACTAGAATTCCTTCAGTGGTAAAAATATGACTTGACAACCACATACTGAAGAATTCTTCTTTATCGTTTCATACTTCTCTCCTTCCTTATGTCTCCCTACCTAAGGTGATATGTCTCTTTCTTATAACGGTGAATACTCCTTATCTCCCCTGACAAGGCGAATAAATATATGTCCCCCTGACAAGGTGAATACTCCCTCATTCTAAGGTATATCCCTTTTTCATATCTCTCCCCCTTAGATAGAACATCTCCCTCTCACTAAGGTAAGCTTATAATCTCCCCCTTAGTTGAGTATCTCTTACTAAGGCAATCTTTGAGTATATCTTCTTCAAAATATCTCTCCCCCTTAGTTGAGTAATCCTCCAAGCATTCAATTATAGCAAACATCCAATTAAATTAGATGATACCATATTTTCAATTATAACTCACCTCTTACCTTTAGTACAACAGATTCTTTATACAACTAACATTGACTGCTGGAATAAAGTAAAGAAGCTTTGCTTGTGTTGAAGGATTTTTATGAAGACTTCCAGAATAGAAGTATGTAGACTGATCAACTTTTCCCTTTAGATATTATAGAATGGCCTCACTATTGATCATCCTGACAACCAAATCTTTCGACAATTTCCTTATATCTCCCAACTCTTGTAATTGAACTTTGTTTGGGGAATAGGAAATGAGATTTGGTGTTTATCTTTCTTCCTCACTGTGAGTGTGTGATTCTGTTTCGTGTACCTCACAAGTGTTTAGCTCATCTCTCCACTCATATCACTTAAAATGAGTGATCTCATCTCTCAACTCTCAAGTGTTTACACTCATGCTCACTAGTGTATCACTCTTATTTCTCATAGCTCCAACATCCATGTGTACCTGCAAGGAAAATTCACCATAGCCCCTTTTAGAGAGGCCACTGGTGGTGCAATGGGGTTTCGCAAATCCCCGATCCTCGTTAGACTCGTCAGACGAATCTGAGTCATAATCTACAAGTTGATAAAAATTTTACCTTTTTGTGGGTTTCAGATTTGAATTCTGAGAAGGTAAACAATGAAATCAAAACTTAGAATTAAAATCATGTTTCCATCTAATGTCTATGAAGACATCACCTTGTTAAACTCATCAGGTAAATCTGAATCATAGTTAACAAGTTGTCGATCCGCACCTATGTCGGATCCGATACCCGCAGGATCCAGAGATGTTCCCTCTGGGGAGTTAAACAGTGATCCTGAAAGATTTTGCATTAGGGATCACAGCCTTCTCTCGAGGTCTGTGAAGACTCTTGGTTCTTTGAGGAACCTTCAACTTATAATCCTAATTGTAAAATGGTCGGAGTATGAGTTGTTTCCGTCAATTCATCCTTAGTGTGTGCAATCTCACTTTGTGCATAGGAAGTATTTTAGTATTGTGTATGAGATAGTGACTTACCAACAGATGCCCTGGCCGACATGCGAATTTCAATAGACTCATCCTTTTGAGAGAATGAATCCAGAGAATGTTTTAGTGCCATTTTCAGCTTTGCATCCTTTTGGGAGAATGCAGGCGAGCTTACAGATACCTCAAGTTATATACATCTATTCTCCTTGAGAGGTAGAGCTGTGGTTTACTATCCCTCACATCCTTATTTTCTGCATCAAGTGCAGTTACTCCCTTAATGACCTCTAGTCAAATAAGTTACTTCCACTTCAGGGGTAAGTTAGGATGTGTTTAGATTTGGATTTATAGTCCAGGATAGAAGTTGATGGGTTTACAACCTCATGACTTACAATGTGAGAAAACTTCCACTAGGAGCTGAACCTGCATCACATAGCAATAGAGCAATATAGAGATAGAATGCATTTACATCATACCATAACATTGTGTGAAAACATATGCATTATATCTTTTAAGAGAATTGATGTACATTTATGATTTCAAAAAGTTTTACAATTATACACAATCAAAAATGTTGAATGATTTGAGTTTTCTTTTAAAAAACTGTTAATGTGCAAGAGTCTGTATTTATGCATAAAACAATGTATTATCATGTCTTTTAATGAAAACTAGGACGTTTTAATTTTAAAAGACACAAACTCTTGACTTTGCAGTAATTTAGAAAGAAAGATTTTCTTTAATTGATTATTATGTATAGAGAACTTTAACACAAAGTTAGTGAAAAGACTCATACAAGCACTTGATGTCGTTTAGGTAACAAAGATTACCAAGTACATAAGTACAGATAACCAATGTCTCTCCTTTGGCACTTCATTACTTAGCACAACATAAACTAAGTAATTGACTGATGGATGCAAAAATATTCTAAGAACTGTCATGTATATAAAGTGGTGTATAACCAGAATTAGAGAATTCAATTTTGAAAATTTTCACCACTTCAAAATATGATAGGAGACCGAATGTAATTTTAAGTCTCACTTACTTAGAAATTTGAACACCTTAATTTATACTAACACTAATGATTTATATATAAGACACATTTACTCAGAATAAATCTTAAGTAATATCATCAGAGATAATATATACATCACAATTAGTTTGCAATAAAGTATCAGAACAACTAGCAATTGTTAGTAAACAAATATTTTACTATTTGATACCAACTGCTAGTATTTATCAAATACTTTAAAATGCAAGTAATTGTGTTTATGATCACTTTACCAAAATTAAATTATGAGCAAATAAACCATTGAATTGCTTCACGTCATAATTTAACTAGGATATAAATAATCACTGCTAAATACTAAATATTCAATGATACCAATTGTTTGATAAATTCAATCTATTGTAAGATAAATTCAATTTATTGAAGATTGAATTGTTACATTGAGTACCAATTGACAGAATGAATATTAGTATCTAACTACTTAAGAACATCATTCACTGATATTCATAAGTACGAGAACTAGTTGACAAGAAATACACAAGCTCGTAAGATATAACATTTCAAACTTATGACTTCAAGGCAACTCCTCGATAATAATAATTGTTAACTCCTAACAACTGTTTGCTGGTAGACAACCTTGGTTTTATAAATAAGACTCGATTACCAAAGTTGTCTTGTCTGCAATCTTAGAAATGATATTCTAAGTCCTATACACCTTGATCCATAGTATATAACATTTATTATCAAAGTGATTAGAAGCTTGCAAATAAGCATAAAAATTATTCCAAGTAACTGAACAATGGTCACTTTAGATATTTCAATATCCATAGTTCTACTTAGAGAATTTTCATACTATGCATAGTAATATGAGTGAATTGTAAAAGATATAACAATGATTACTTAGAGGAGTTCTAAGTAATTTCACACATACCAATATATCTCACAATTAGTTAGTAAATAGGATTCTAACTAAATATCATTAACTGATATAAGTTAAAACTTCAATACAACCAATTGTTAGAACCATGATATTAATTATAATGAATTTCTGAAAATGGAGCATTGATAAATTCACTAGAATTAACATCTCACAACTAATTGAAGACCAAGACAGATAGGTCCAATTTAGTTATGATTCAGATTTATTTTGATAAATGAGGTATAGAGCAAATACTAATTTGAATTGCTTTAGGTTCTATAACTCATATTAATCAAAATAAATAATTAAATAAATAAATACTAAATCTCTATGAGTTAGATTTTAGCATTTAAGTATTTAAATTATCCTTAAATAATCACCACTGAAATATATTGTAATTATACACATGGCAATCATTCAACAGATAATTTTCAGCGTGAGGTCTGGATGTAAATAAGTTCACAAGTCCTTTCGATACAGACAATTGAATACTTGTGATCTTACTTAAGAATTAATTAACAGATGGGATTTACAAATCATATAGCATTAACAAAATCCCAAGTTTACAAACCAATCTTGAAAAATTAATTTCATCAAGTGATTTAGCAAACATGTCTGCAAGTTAATCTTAAATAAAGACATGCTCTCGAAATAATTGATACCTTATGCAAGTTGCTTAGTCCTTGAGTGTTCCACAGAGTTGTTGGAGATGAATTTGATTCCTTGTGTTCTCCTGCTTTCGTACAACTCATTTGATCTGTCTCTATGCAGTAAAACATGTCAGAACTGATGTCTCTAGGGTACCAACTCTGCAGATTTGGGTCCAACTTAAGACATCTGAAAATCAATTATAATAACTACAAGAATAGATTCTCAAGAATCCACTTGGAACTATGCACAATTGCATAATTGAGAATAAAATATGTGTGTAAGTGATCTAATAGCAATTGAATAAGATAATGAGCTGATGATTCCTCTATAGCCTGATTAAGTCCTAATTAGTAGATCCTGAACTTATTGGGTCAAATATCTCTAGAGTACCATTTCCTCAGATCCGGGTCCATCTTAAGATTTTTGATTACCAACTTGTTAGGTCCAAACTAATAGGTCAAAAGCCAGCTATAGTGGTGTGTTGGCATGTAGTCTTGACAGGTCTAGAATCTTCTGAATAGAAACAAAAGATCCTTGACTTACTTTTATTGGCATCATTCTTTTGGCTTGCTTGTGCTCCAAATAGAATTATTCTTTTGGCTTGCCTGAGCTCCTAAAAGGATTCTTCTATTGGCTTGCATGAAGTAATTCAAAAGAATTGCAACTTTACCAACATCAAAACAGCAAATATCTTGATCTCAATTTATAGTTAGTAGATCAACATATAATATAATCAAGATATCATTGCACATATATATCATTTACGTTTGTGCCTAAAGATGTATAGAGTTCTATAAATATGATACCAATTGTTAAAAGATACCAACTGTTAAAGATTGATACCAAATGTTAAATTATAGTTAGGGTGTCATACCATGTCTTCCATGCTTGCTTGAGTGATGATACCAGTTTATACTAACCTGTAGAGATCTTCAATTATCTCACCAACCAGGAGTACACTTGTTCACATTCCTCTAGCATCCAGATTCAGTAGGTCTAGATGTCTATTATAATATTGAATGTGCAGCAGGTGCCTGATATCCTCAAGTCTTGTCACTGGTGCTTCTTGTCAAATATACTGTTTGATCAAATTTTAACCTAGCATCCAGTTTGGCTTTGTCCCTCATAACAATGCCTTGACATCATCCAGGTAGACTTCTGGTTATCCTTGTACCAAATACAACCTTGTTGTTTGGTCTAGATACCAGCTTCCCTTCAATCTGCCTTTTGTACTGATTAAGATCATCTTGCATTACAATCACTCAACCTGGATCTTTCAGAGCTTTTGTAGCTTTCTTAGTTTCTTCTAAAAGAAGACTAAAGAAATAATCATTAGTACTTGAAGCTCTGTTAGTCTTTTACTTCCACCATTAGAAACACTAAGAACTAGAACAAAGAGTTAATTGAGTCAACACTCTTTGTCTTGGCAGTCATGTTCTCATAGTGTCCTTTGACTTTCAGTGTGGTGTTGAGTTGACTAGTTGATCCTTCTGTTGCTCCCCCTAAGCTGCTGCTGGGTTTACATGAAGATTCTCCATGTTGACATTGCTTGGATCTGAATCATCATTACCATTGACAGCTGGGAGCTAGAAGTCGTTGAACATCACTAAGACTTTCAATCACCTTCTGTTGATTAATAACAATCACCCTGTAGGCTGTTGACTCCACCAAGTAACCAAGGAAATTATCCCCAAGAGCATTAGCTGATTGCTAGGATGCTCACTTTCGATTTAATATTGCAAAACAATTTCCTTCATACTTATGGGGTCTTCCTAAAATTCTTACGGATCAGGGTTTAAGATGTGATCAATCACCATCAGTGGTGTCTTGTCTTCAGATTGTCTGAACAACAACTTGTTTGTTGAGAGAAGTCATCAGTCATCACTACTAAAATATATTTTACTTTGATATAGAACTTCTGTGTGATGCTTCTTTGACTTCCCTTTATGACATACCTCATAATTTTATTTTACTTTAATTCCAGATGAGGTAGTCTCCTTTACTGATTCGATTTCCAGGAAAGAATCTCTTGATATGACATTCAGGTGAGAGAGCTCCTTATGTCATAGCTGAACTCTTGTCTGATGAAGCTTTAGATTTGACCTTGTTGACTTCACCTTTGACTGAGATGTCTAACTGTCTAGTTCATTCTCAAACCTCCTTGATTCCACTTTTCTAAAATTTATGTTAATTCCTTGAAAGATATTTCTTGGTACAATCCACTAAGTGCAGTAGATGTTACATTGGAGCAATTAACTGAGTGTTTGTATATCACAGAATCAATAGAGTTAATTCAAATCTTCGAGAAAAATTCTATCCACTAAAACCTCTTCCATTCCTGCTTCTGAAAAACCAGTGAATTCTATGGATATAACTTTGAGGAGCTTCCACAAATTTTTCTTCAGTAGGTAGAAATTAATTTCATTGAAAAATGCATTTTCTTCAAAAGATTCAATCATCTTTGACAATTCGGTGGAATCTTCAACTAACAACCTTCTTAGAATTATTGGCTTATAATATATTCAAAATATTTAAAATTCAAAAACTTCAAGGACTCGAAAATTAAAATTCGAAATTAGAGTCAAATTAATTAAGAATCAAAAAATCTCAAGAAATGAATTTTTTTAGAGTTAAAGAATCCGAAAATAAATTCAAGTTAATTAAAATTCGAAATTATCAAGAATTAAAATTTTGAAAATTAAACAATTTGAAAATAAACTCAAGTTATTTAAAAATCAAAATTTCCAAGAATTAATCATTTCAAAAATTAAAAAATTCGAATATAAGTTAAGATTACTTAACAATCAAAAATATCATAAAATGAAAATTTTTGAAGATTAAACAATTTGAGAATAAATTCAATTTAATTAACAACTGAAAATAAACTCATATTGTTTAAAAATCAAAAATATCATAAATTGAGAATTTTTAAAAGTTAAAGAATCCGAAAATAAATTTAGATTATTTAAAATTCAAAAATCTCAAAATTGAAAATTTGGAAAGTTAAAGAATCCAAAAATAAGTTCAAATTATTTAAAGTTCAAAAATCTCAAGTATTGAATTTTTTGAAGGTTAAAAAATCGAAAATAGAGGAGTTGACTTTTTGGTCTAATACCGGATTTAATTTCTGTATGGGTCAACAAATTCGAAATCCAATTGGAGGACCACAAAAATATGGATCTTGATTTGTCCGTCAATCAAAAGGCTCTGATGCCAATTGTTAGGTCCAAAATAGTTTGTAGAAGGGGGGTTGAATACAAACTATGTCGTTTAATCGAATTTGCTCTTTTTTTAAAATATTAAATCAAGAACAAATTGATGCGGAATAAAACGAATACCGATATTTCAAGTTGAATATAAAATTTATATTAACTTGATGGGGTGTGTCTGAATACACGGGTATAAATTACAATGGTTTGATGACCAACTAATTATTACAAATTCTATAGAAAATTCGACATGAACTTTTCTATATTTGTAATAAAAAGATCGAATGCTAAAAGCAATTCGAGAGATAAGTTCTAGGAGTAAAAACTCGCTAGATAGTTCCAACATTACAAGTAAACAATTTCTATCGGTTCAGATTTAATGATACAGCTCAGAAATAATTTACAGGAATTTATTTGAAGAACAGAACTATTTCTCTTGGTCTTTCTCTTTTCAGCTCGGAGAGAATTTGTGAAGTTGTGAAGTTGTGTCTGCTGCTCTCTCTCCTGTCTGATTGCTTCTGCCTCTTTTATAAGATATTAACATTTTGTATTGCCAAGACAATCGGCAAGACAATCAGAACCACCAAGACACTAAATTTGTACTGCCAAGACAATAGGCAATACAATCGGCAAGACAATCAGCTTCCACCAAGACAATCGGCAAGATAATCAATTTCTGAGATATTTGTCTTGCTTTATCAATAATTATCAATCTGTCGGAAACTTTTTCTTTTTGATCATCATAAAGACAATCTGATTTGAACTGCCAAGACAATCGTCAAGACAATCAAAATCAGATTTTTATTCTCCTTTTTTAAAGCTGTCGGGAATAATGATCACCAAGACAATCGGTGATTGTCTTCTTTTTCTGAATTCCTTCTTCAAGACAATTACTTTAGCTTACCAAGACAATCTTTTAATTGTCTTGTTAGTTTAAAAATAAACTAACAAGACAATCGGTAAGACAATCTATTACCACCAAGACAGTCGGCAATACAATTGAATTAATTGTATTCAGTTAATAGAACCTGGCACTTGATTCTTTAATCAATCAAAAACAAATACTCCACGCGCCTGCCAACATTTACAAATTACTTTGGCCTATTTCGTCCTTATTAGGGGCAGCTCCGTAGACATGCCTTTTAACCCGCACAGCTTATAATCTTTAATTAATAAATAATTATTTTAATCCAGAAATTATAAAAATAAATATCTAATATTATTAAATATTTATAAATATAATTTTCTTAATAAATAAAATATTTATTAATATAAAATTATTCTTAAACTTTAAACTGCGGTTACCTGAGCGTCTGAAACCGGACTCCTTTTGCTTAACAAAAAATATATCAATTCCAACCGGGGTTCCAGCTTTAAGAATATATCACCTTCCATTTCCTTGTGATAATTCTATTTTCTCATAACCCGTCCAGGTGTAAGCTACGGTCTCTTGAGGATGTGAAACCGGACTCTTTTTGCTTAACAAAAAATACAACAATTCTAACCGGGGTTTCAGCATTAAGAATATATCACTTAGAATTTCTTTATGATAATTCTTTTTCCTCGTAGCCTGTCCACTTGATAGTAAAATCATTGTGGTTAATGAATTTAACACTTCTGTTGCTTGCACAATGATTTTCTCTTTTACCAGTCATGATAGCTTGAACCACTGAAGTTAATGATGAATAACCACTGTTTAATGTTGACACTCGATGCACGGTCTGGTTCATGAGTGACTAACCGCAATGACTATTCTTCATATATTGACTTTAAAACTGTGGTTCATGTCTCCCTTTTCTTCACTCTTTTTCAAACCTTTATAATTTGTATTCTGCCACTGTAGGAACCTCTTGTCACTATAAATAGAACCCACTGTCTTGATTACTCCACTGATGCTTGATCAACTGAATGAACTTCTTCAAGTGTAGTATAACTCAAAACGGTAGATTGACTTTGTCTTCTTTCTTTTCTGACAGATAATACAATTGAGATCCCTGTGACAGTACATATACTATTTACTATTACATTCTTGTTTAAGTTGAGTTGAATCCTCGAAATACAAATAGGCTACATCATATGCCTTTCAGTGACTTATAGACAGTGATCAATTACCAAAAAATGTTATGAGTAGGGAGTCAAATTGTAAATATTTGAAGGTTCAAACTCTTCCAAGTGAAAGGTGAAATCAGTCACTGTTTATCCGACTTCAAGGGCAACAATAAGAGTGAAAGCAACCTCCAACATGATTACTTTACTACTGAAGAATTCAAAGGATATCTTGATGAATGTATAAGGATCAGCTATTTTATCTGGGAAGTACAATCACAGCTCAATAAGCAGAAAAGCTTATTGACTTTCGAAAAGATTATCTTTTTGATTAAAGATACTTTTCAGAGATAAAGATCAAGAGTAAAATGACCTTCTGCATAAAGCATCACGTGGGCTTTGAAGCTAAGTCATTTCAAGAACTTAGTAACTTATGAAGAAAGAAACATACACGGACTTGAAGCTTGCTGGGACTGTCGAAATCAAGGAAAGAAGATCTCCAATACATGTCCAGAAATGGTCATCACTTCAAGCATGTGTGTGTGACAAGTTATACCAAAAATGTATCTTTACGTTTTACGTATTTTCACTTGTCTTCATATAGTTTAAATAAGCTGTATGAGCAGCATAGTTTTAGTAGAGAAGAAAACAGAGAGCATATTGCATTAGGTTTTCTTGTAAACACTAAGACATTGTAACCCGCAGCTGTGTATTTCTACACAGAGTATTTTCTTCAAATACAACCATCAGGTGGACCGAACAAACCCACCTGAGATTTTTTATATCTTGTGTTGTATGTGTCTTAGATACTTTGTTTACTTTTTGTTCTTACAACATTATGTTCTAAGACCTCACCAATTCGAAAGAATTTAGTCAAGATTGTATTCAACCCCCCTTCTACAATCTCGTGGTGTATAACTGGAAATAACAACCGTGGTTTGAAATTGAGAAATGAACTGAGTTCCTTTTGCCGCGTTGAAAAACCTCCAAAGCCAATCATTGTCATCGAGGTTGATGTCAACTGCCCTCCACCAGCTATCTACGAAGTGCCACGTTGATTGGGCTTTGGAACAGGAGTTGAAAATATGGAAGGTGTATTCAACACCCTTATTGCAAGCCGTACATAATGTGGATATGTTATTATTTCCCAGTCTGTTAAGTAAAAAGTTTTTTGTTGGAAGAGTGTTTTTGCAAAGTTTCCAAATGAACACTTTAATTTTAGGTGGAGCTTTTAAAGTCCATAAAAAGGACCACCTGAAATTAGAAAGTGTCTCAGCCCCTAGATGATTATACATGAAGGCTGTGGAATACATTCTATTCGTCTGTTTCCACACGAGGATGTCCTGGTTAGTAGTTGAGTTATAAGCCTGCAGGATGTTGTAGACGTCGGAGGCTTCTATACTTTCCTGGCTACGGAGAGGTCTCGTCCAATGGAAAGTAGGATAATAATTGTTGGAACTTCAAAGTTCTAATAAGTCTTTAATATAGATATGTTTGTACCTACTAATGCGATATGGTCTTGGATAAATTGATTGAAGTGGGTTGTCAGCAGTCCAAGAATCCTCCCAAAAATGAATCCTGTTACCATTGTTTGTTTTCCATTTAAAGTTGTCTCTGTTGAAGAGTATGGACATGCCACTGTGGCCTTGTAAATATTTTAGATTTCTGATCAGTGTAGAAGGTTTGCTACTATCTCTGTACATGGTCCAGCTATGACAGTCACTACCATATTGGCTCTTAAAAGTCTCATCCATGGCTTGTCTTTGTTTTCTAAGATACGCCACCAAATTTTGCCAAGTGATGGACAAAATAACCCCAGCCCTACGGCTTAGGCCGAAGCCAAAAGAACGACACCCCAGGCCAGCTACAACCGTAGCGCCCCTACGGCGCTACGGTTTAAGGTCGACCATATGGGCGTAGATCCCAAGGGCGAGTCCTCAGACATGTGTCCTACCTTTATCCACCTGTCCCGACGCATAACCCCTTAGCTTCACCCCGTCATCTATTCTACCCCTGCCAAACGAACAGCTGGCCTGACAGCTCCAGCTCATTGGCTATCCTACTACCATAAGATCAACGGCGGGAGCATAACGGACGAACGGAAAGGAGACACGTGGCCAGTAAATGGGCTATATATAGAAAGGAAAGACCAACGGAAAAAGGGTTACAAAAGAAGACACACACACACACCACCATCTAAATCTTCTGATGATCGCTACGGATCAGAGCTAGAATATCTGTAGTCCATCATTTGGAGCCGCTGCCGGGGATCAAAAGTGCTTATCCCATCAACCCACAACGACCCGAAACTAAGACTTAAAACACAGATTTGGATACGTGCTAGTATCTACCACAAGAAAGATGAGTCGAGAATCCAGTACTCAGAGAAGTTTTTCTCATTCAGCATCACACTCACCCCCTCGTTCACCCATACACAGCCAGTTCTCGCATCTGAGAGCACAGCAGAGATATATGCAAGAACAAATGGATCGATTGACAGCCCAGATGGCAGGGAATTATCATGAAGCACACCATCAGCCCTACTATCCAGATGAAAGGCAGGGCTCCTTCGCTACCCAGTTCCCTGAAGACTATCATTCAGAGCGTTCTTTCTCCTCATCACGCGACGAAGAACGTCGCCCAAGCTCTAGCTCCAGCCGCTTACTCCGACAGCGTCCGGAGCGTTCATCCTCAGGGTCCCGGGGATCCGTATTCTCCCGGTTGTCCGGGCGAACAGAACCCCGTGCTAGGAGGTCTTATCGAGAGAGAAGCCCCGGTGCGGAAAGGCGCAGGAGGTCTAGATCAGGGGACCACCGCAGAAGAATCCCTCCCATAATAATCCAACAGAACTCTGCGGCCCCACGTCAGGAAAGACAGGAGGAATTAATGGCAAGGTTAGCCCGGTTGGAAGACTTGGCAGCCGGACCCCTATTAAACATGAATGGGGGAAGGTCCCCGTTTTCGGAAATCTTAGAGGTGTCTCAGGTGGATCTAGGAGTCAAGATAACAGGGCTGGAGTCTTTCGATGGTACCACAGACCCCAATGACCATCTCAGCTATTATGAAAATTTAATGATCTGCCACAGATATAATGATATAACAAAGTTTCGTTTGTTTATATCTACCCTCAAAGCCTACGCGAGGACATGGTTTTCGAGTTTACCCCCCAGAAGTATCAACTCGTGGGAAGAATTTAAGGTCGTGTTCTTGGCCAAGTTCCGAGTAAATATTCCTCACGCAGTGCACACCATTTCTTTAGAAAATGTAAAGCAAAATCCTGGGGAATCATTGCGAGATTATATACAGAAGTTCAAGACGGCCGCGTCTAAAGTCAGAGAGCTTAAACCAGCCACCGCGGTGGATTCGTTTGTAAGAAATATGAATTACGAAGAATGCAAAGATTGTTGTAAGGAGCTATGCAACAAAGAACCGGAAGACCTCTACGAGGCCTACAGTATCGCCACGGCTTATATTGCTACGGACGAAAGACTAAGGGCATACTATCCCAGTTCTCGAAATAGGGCATCCGGTTCAGAACCAAGGAATATGCAAGTGGATGGGATAGATGATTTTCGAGGGACAGGGAAAAAGAACTTCCCTACGGACCTAAGAGCCCCGCCCCGTCAGGCCAAAGAGGCTCCAACCTTCACCCCTCTCAACAGGAGTCCTTCGGCAATCTTGGAGTGCATCCGAAATAGAGACTTTTTCCAGGAACCACCTCCGATGAGAACCCCAGCAGACAAGAGGGATAAAACCCGATTCTGCGCTTATCATGCGAGTGTGGGTCACCACACAGATGAATGCACTTCATTGAAGTATTTCTTAGAAAGACTCATCAAGAGAGACTTACTAAACGACTATGTACAGCCACGGCGACAGAACGCCCCCCCACCAGAACCTCGTGGTAGAGGACAACCAGCCAGGCATGTCGTAGACATGATCATGGGAGGAGAAAGTCCACCTCCACATAAGAGGGAAATCCTACACTTGGATGCTCAGAAGGCGTTCCGATGGTCTGAATCGACAATCTCATTCACAGACAAGGACTATCCAGAAGGAGATGAATGTCAGAGTGGCCCTCTCACCGTCCAGTTGGACATAGCAGGTCAAGACGTAAAGAAAGTTCTAATAGACAATGGTTCTTCAGTAGATATCATCTTCCGGCACACTTTGAGAAGAATGATATTGGATGGACAGATTGAAAACCAGAGTGCTGAAGACACAAGGGGGCCCCTCTACGGTTTCGGGAATAATGCTGTTCCGATACAAGGTACGATCGACCTACCTACCACCTTTGGTACCTCCCCCCAAGAAGTAACTGCCCTTGTTAGATACTATATAATCGATATTGCTTCTTCATATAATGTCATAATTGGGAGACCAACCTTGTTCTACCTGGGAGCCATTATTTCCACTCCACACATGAAAGTAAAGTTTCCAACTCCCGAGGGCACGGGTGCTTTGAAGTCAGACGCTAAAGCGTCGTTACTATGCTATTCTGCCTCACTCAATCTGGCTCAAACCAATCCTCGTAAAAGGAAGATATTTGAATTTGAAAAAAGGGTCGACTCGGGAAGTGCCTCCAAGGCCCCCAAGTCCGAAGGAACGCAGGTTCTGTTCATCGAAAACTCTTATCAACCCAATCCCAGAAACGAAGACCAACACCAAACCTCCCGTCTTCCGAAGGCAGTTCCGGGTGAGCCGACTGAACAAGTGGAATTGGTTGTTGGAGACCCTTTGAAATTACTGTCCGTGGGGCAAGGCCTCGAAGAACCCCTGAAAGGAGAGGTCATACAGTTGCTTCGAGAATATGCTGATGTGTTCGCATGGAAGCCGGAGGATATGCCGGGTCTAGATGAAACCATCTCTCTACACCGCTTGCATCTAGACCCGAATAAAAAATCCGTCAAACAAAAAAGACGGAATTTTGCTCCCGAAAGGCAACAAGCTGTGGACGAAGAAATCAGCAAGTTGTTAAAGGCAAACTTCATCTACGAAATCCAATTTCCCGAATGGATAGCCAATGTGGTCCTGGTGAAGAAACCCAACGGGAAGTGGAGGGTATGCATAGACTACACGGATCTAAACAGGGCTACACCGAAGGACTACTACCCCCTGCCCACCATAGACCATCTTATCGATGCTACGGCGGGATATGTCTTGTTCAGTTTTCTGGATGCATTCTCAGGCTATAATCAAATCAGCTTAGCTCCGGAAGACAGACCAAAAACTTCCTTCATTACCCATAGGGCTGTGTATGCTTATCGAGTGCTTCCGATGGGATTGATGAATGCAGGGGCAACCTACCAAAAAGCGATGAACGAGATTTTTTCAACCCAAATTGGGAAAAACCTAGAGGTGTATGTAGATGATGTTATTGTCAAGTCTCAAAGCAGAGAAGCTCACCTGGTCGACCTACGGGAAACTTTTGAAAACTTGAGAAGGTCTAACCTCAAGCTTAATCCTTCTAAGTGCACTTTTGGCGTAGCCAGTGGTAAGTTTCTGGGTCACGTAATTAGCGCCAAGGGAATTGAAGCTAACCCTGACAAGACAAAAGCCATTCTGGACATGCCACCCCCATCCACTCCTAAACATGTACAATCCCTCAATGGATGTCTGACTTCTCTGCGACGCTTTATATCCAAACTGTCAGAAAAAAGTTTACCATTCTTCGAAGTTTTGAAGGGGGTTAGCAAGTCTCGACAAATAGAATGGACAAAATCATGCCAGGAAGCCTTTGAATCTCTAAAAAGGTACCTCGCTTCTCCTCCAGTACTATCCCGTCCAGTCACGGGTGAACCATTATACCTATATCTTGCTGTGGCCAACGAAGCCGTAAGCTCATGTCTCATCCGAGAGGAAAATGGGAAGCAGTTACCCATCTACTATGTCAGCCATGTACTCAGGAATGCAGAGATTCGTTACCCAACCATAGAAAAAATGGTGTATTGTCTCTTACTGGCCAGTCGGAAGCTACGGCCTTATTTCCAAGGACATGATATCAATGTTTACACCAACCATCCATTGCGGAAAATACTCCACAAGCCAGACTTATCCGGGAGATTAGTCAACTGGGCGGTTGAACTAAGCCAGTTCAACATCACATATCTACCAAGAGTTTCAATAAAAGGCCAGGCCTTAGCTGATTTCTTAGTTGAATGCTCCGGATTGCCGGATGAAGAGATTGATCCCAACTTGAGTACTCCCTCACAAAAATTACCCTCTCCTTGGAAGTTGTTCGTCGATGGTTCCACGACAACGGACAGTAGCGGGGCAGGCGTCCTTCTGATCAGCCCTGATGGGTTTGAGGTACAGCAATCAATCAGATTCGCTTTCCCAACTACAAATAATTGTTCCGAATATGAGGCACTCCTTGCGGGTCTCCGCCTCGCCAAAGCCTTACAGATTCGAAGCCTTCAAGCATACAGTGATTCACAGTTGGTAGTAAATCAGATTCAAGGTAGTTTTACAACCAAGTCACCAATGCTGGTACAATATCTGACAGAAACGAAAGAACGCTTGTCACAGTTCGAGGAAGTCACACTCACCGGAATTATGAGGGGGGAGAATCAGAGGGCAGACACTTTGGCAAGGTTGGCTACAGCCGAAGAGGCTGAAATGACCACCGCCATCTATCACTCTACCCTAACGGTTCCTTCAGTCAATATGCCTGCGGACGAACACCTACAAGTCATAATGATAACCCAGGGCCCTAATTGGATGACTCCGATCCTTCTATATATACAAGAAGGAATCCTTCCCGAAGATAAAAAGGCAGCCCAAAGGCTGAGGGCGAAAGCGGCACAATATTCTGTGGTTAACGAATGTCTCTACCGAAGATCCTTCTTGGCACCCCTTCTCAAATGTATAGACTGTCCCGAGTCTGACTATTGCATGTTAGAAGTTCATGAAGGGATTTGCGGAAGCCATTCGTCGGGAGAAGCATTAGCACACAAAATCCTCAGACAAGGGTATTATTGGCCCACGTTAAGGCAAGATTGCATAACCTATGTCAAACAGTGCACTAAGTGCCAGCTATTTGCTTCGATTCCCAGACAACCCCCGGTTCTACCTTCCTCTATATTATCTCCGATACCTTTTGACGTCTGGGGCATGGACATTGTCGGACCATTTCCTCCAGCCAAAGGAGCCCTGAAGTTTCTCATAGTGGCAGTCGACTACATGACTAAATGGGTAGAGGCCAAGGCAGTGGCTCATATCACAGCTACTGTGTGTCGAAAGTTCTTTCACGAGGCCGTGGTGACTCGATTCGGAATCCCCAGAGTGTTGATAACTGACAATGGAAGGCAATTCATTGATGCCGATTTTGAAGACTATCTCTCCGCCTACCTCATTCAGCATCGAAGATCTTCTGTAGCATACCCCCAGTCTAATGGCCAGGTTGAGGTAACCAACCGCAGTCTTCTAAGAAGCCTCCAGAAAAATCTTGAAGAACATAAATCATTGTGGGCCGAAGAGCTCCACAACATCCTGTGGGCTTACAGAACTGACAATAGGAAGCCCACAGGGGAAAGTCCTTTCAGACTCACATATGGGACCGAGGCCCTGATACCAGTGGAAATTGGAGAGACTTCTCACCGAGTGCAAAGTTATGATCAACAGCTTAATGAAATAGGACTTCGAACAAACCTGGATTTAATAGAAGAAAGAAGAGAGAATGCGGTCATCCGCATGGCCACGTACAAACAGGCGACGGCCAAATATTTCAAAAAGATCCACCCTCGGCAATTTCAGGAAGGGGACAAAGTGCTACGGTCTACAGCTGTTTCAGACCCATCTCACACCAAAAAACTGGACCCTGTATGGGAAGGCCCTTATGTGGTACGAAAAGCTCTTCGACCAGGTACTTATGTTCTTGCTAGACTCAATGGGGAGATAATCCCCAACACCTGGCATGCGATCCATCTCAAGAGATTCTTCCCTTAGGTACTGTTTCTACCCCATCTACCTTATGCTTTTGCTGTAAAAGAACCCACTAGCAGTAACTTAAAAGTTACTTATCTTGTTTTGATGTGTACGGAATTAGTATATGTATAAATTATCACTGTGTGTACGTTTTTGGGTACTCGTTTAAATTATTATATCGTTTAAATTGGCTCTGTTGTATCATATCTGTCAAATATTTCTCTGTCTCCCGAAACCAAAGCCTTATACCTATGAGGCCATGCCTATGTATTTGAGGATATCTATAGCCCCCTATTCAAATAGCCAATATGATTAGTTCGAACAGGACTAAAGGCATAGATGGGGCAATCTATTCATTAATGGGCCAACATATGTAGCCCTATTTAGGCTACGGCATGAATAGATTCTGGTACAACACCTTTTCATTCTTAAGCCAACATATGTAGTTCCAAAGAAACTATGGCATGAATTGGTTCCCTGGTCAGACAGGAAGAGGCTTATCGCTCAAACTAATACCTAAACGAATATTTGATTATATTGTCCAGATTCGACTTTGTTTATGTCATCTGAATCTTGTTCTAAAATTATTATACTATCTGGACTCCCTTTCTTCCTCCGGAGAAAAAACAGCAAGAAATGAACGAATGACTTACGATATCTACATTTTCCTGAAAGATTATACTCAGGCATAACTGGCGGTTCAAATATGATCCCTACAGGGCTACAGAATTTAAAGGCCTTCGGCTACGGCTCTAGCCATGCCTTCCTCATAAAAGGATGTGTTTTAACCCTTTCATTCAATGGGAAAAACCCTACCCATATCAATTAAAAAACTCGAAAGTGGAACTTTGATTATATTGTCCAGATTCTGCATTGTTTAATTATCCAGATTTTGTATGTTCGATAATGATTCACCCAAACTCTATGTTGTTTTCAGAAAAAACTAAAACGAGAATCAACACATGATTTAGCATGCCCACTTATAGAATTTAAAGGCCTTCGGCCACGGCCCTGGCCGTGTTTTAACCCCTTCATTCAAAAGCCTACAAATATGACCGTTACGTATTGAATTTTGCATAATTTTAAATCTTTCTATGTAATATCATTTCGCAAACATCTCTTCATCCGAAGGCATTCAAACAGCTACGGCCACATAGCTAAGGTGCAAATAGCCAGAATATTCGCTTCGATTATGGCAACCTGTGCCTGCATCCAAGTACCTACAGCATCGATTACTAGTATAACCCACTCATTCATTTCCCTCATAATGAAGTTTCGGGCAAAATTATATTAGAACATAATCGAATTAACTGTATGCTTAGGATAAATCATACAGTTAATACAATTATTAAATGTATTAACTGACCTTCTCCAGGCCAGGAACAATGCAAAATAAATCAACAAAAAGAAAGGCAAAAGGTAAAAAGAAACCGGACCATTATTCATTCATATTTAAAAAACAAGATACAAATTTCTTCAAAATAAAAACATAAAAATTCCCCCTCCAACTCCAACCAGCTATGCAACCTGTGCAATAGAGCTGGAAGAGGAACCTGCATCTCCACCCCCGTTATCACCATCCTTCTTCTTCTTCTCCGCCATCTTCTGAGCTTCCTCCTGGGCTTCTTTTCGCTTAGCCAACGCCTCCTCGATCTTGCGGAAGATCTCTGGAAAGTCAGCTACAGATTCTGGCCCATCAAAAACAAGCCCATCCACGATCACTTTATTTTCCTCCCAGAGATAGATCAAATTTTTTGGATCCATGTAAAAGAAGAGAAAGGAAATTATGATTCAGGAGAAAAGGATGAAAGATGCTAATAAACAAAGGGTGATATTTATAAGCGAAAAAGGAGTTATGAGACGGGTCAAAAGACCAAACGTTCCATACTCCCCATGACCCTTGGAAACCCGCAACAGCATTAAAACCAAAGTCAACGTGCGGAGACCCAAGACTTGACCGTCAAAATTACAAAACCCAAAAAACAAGGGAGATGCAAGGCTACGGCTAACAAGCACTATTCAAATAAACACTCTCTACACCCAGGGTTTTCATCAACATTTACGACCCATGTCACAAACAGGATCACCATGCAACCTAAAGGATGCATACTGTTTGGGGAAGGCAAAACCCCCAATCATCCATCATAAAATTAAGTGCAAAAAATGAAGAACCCACAGAAAAAGCAAGAATTAGCATAAAAAGGACTAATAAAAAGCAAGAATTAGCATAAAAAGGACTAATCCACAAAATAAAAATTTCAAGTTACGCCCTTTAGGCTTACAGTGAGATAATAAGGAAAAGTACTTCAAAACAAAACATCGCAAGCGTAAGACCGCCACCTAGACGGCTGCAACATCATCCATCTTCTCGGGATCAACCCTAGGTTCTTCAACAGGTTGTCCATCCCCACCAGCTTCAACCGTATTCTTCTCAGCCCCCATGGCTACCGCTACGGTATCCTCGTCATTCCCCTCTCGAGTTTCTTGGACTTTGGCCCCGTCATCCCCTTCTCGAGTTTCTTGGACTTTGGCCAACTCCGCCTCCCGAAAACACTCGACAGAATGCACCTTGAGATCAATGGCATTCCCCACGCCAACAAAACCCAGACAATCATTAAAACCCATCTCGTGATAAATCCCCGCTTCGACTTCTACGTCTTCTCTGAAAGCGGCTGATTCCTTATACCTTTTCACGCAATCATCGTAGGTAATGCAAGCCTCTTGCTCCACCTTCTCTAAGGTTTTAGTCATCTCACTTAGAGCCGTTTCCTTATTCATGAGAGCTTTCTTCAGCAAATCAATTTCGGATCGCAGATTAGCACACGTCCCCGTCTCCGTCTTCAGATGACTTTGAGCTTCGGCCAACTGTTTAACGACCTCGCCATGAGCCTTTTTCTCACTTTTTAATTCCTGGCTCACACCATTCAACTGGGTCTTAACCTTTTCAGCCGTTCCCCAAGCCTCTGTCTTAGCCTTCCTCTCCAAGCTTGCCTTCTCAGACTCTAAGCTCGCTTGACGCTTATTGTAAAGCATCCTCTCCATCCCATCCATGAAATAACTTCCAAACTGAAAAACAGATGAAGAAGTCATCATAACAATACCGACAAAACTAAATAAGAAGAAACGAAAAGGATCGAACGAAGAAGTTCAAAAAGAAACCTTACCTTCCCCAACATTTCCTTTGCGTTCCCCAACACCTCTTCATCGTCCATCCTTACCAACCGAGCTTTGTCTGGAGACAAAGAAAAGGCATCAAGGGCCCCCAAAGGACCTTTTCCTTGGACCTCTTCGCCAAGCCATCCTTCACCGGTCCGGAAGCGGATCATAGTGTACCCTTCGACCCCTCCGATGGAAGGGACACGTTTCACCCCTTCAAGTTGCCCTGATCCAGAAGCGCCTGCTACCAATTCTGTAGGAATCCCCCTAGATTCTCGGATATGCGTAGGGAGGACTTCCTCAACCTCACTGTCGCTGTTGGGTCCGTCTCTGGAATCAAGCCCAGCCCCACTGACCTTCTGTTTCTTTCTTAGGACCAGCTTGCCCGATTCTGGACCCCTCTTTCCAGACTTGGTCACTGGCACAGTAACCGTAGCCTCCGCTTGAACGTTCGAATCCACGGCAACACCAACGTTCCCTACGGACGCTTCAGCCACTTGAGTACTGTCCCCTTCACTCTGTTTACTTTCACTGTTCTTCGCTAGGGCCCGTTTTTGAGCCAAGAAAAGAATTCGACTCTTATTCATGCCTGGGCGAATGGGAAGGTCCTCCAGCAGAACTAAGAAGAAATAAGAAAGAAAAGTTTAATCAGATAAAGTCAGAAAATAATCGACAAAAGCAAAACACCAAAGAATAATTCAAAAGAAATTCATAAGTGAATCCCTAAATCATATTCAACAGATAACAAAAGAACAAAGCCAGTTAGATCCTCACGATTATGCTCAATCAAGAAAGAAACATTAAAGAAAGTCTTGTCTTTCCACAAACCCTCAGCCTTTCCCCCTGCAAATTTTATGGCTTCCCCCATTTCTTCAGGTTGCAAGTGTTCAACCCTTCGGACAGCCCCTGTGACCCCATCATTCCTACGATACTCCGGGAGATACCCCAAATCCCCCCCTCGGACAAAGATAAACTCCCCGTGCCAGCCCTTGTTGGTAGAAGGACCCTCCACCAACGATCCCCCTAAGGCTTTGCCCTCTTTCCAATGAAGCTCAAACAGGGGAACGTACGTCCGGGAAGCTTGCAACTTATGCAGAGACCAAAACAAGGAGAGGGTAGGTTCCCTCCCCAACTCCGTACATCTAGCAATGAAGGCACAAATTTTCCTAATAGAGTTAGGACCCAATTGACCCAGACCCAACCTCAAATCTTTCAGGAGAGTATGAAAGAATCTGTGCATCGGCAACCGCAGTCCTGCCCTGAAATGCTCTAAAGGAATCCCCACCCATAGATCACCTCCTCGATGGTATATAAATTCACCCTCCTCCGGCATCTTTATCTCATACTCCTCGGGAATCTGAAAAGCATACCTCACCGCCCACAAATAGTCCCTATCAAAGGTGCACCGTTTGTTAATGTATTCCAACCTCCCCAGCTCACCCTTAAGAATGTCGTCAGGGATTTTCGCCTCCCCTGCTCTGTGATAACATCCTCTCCCATAGACCTTGAAATAGAGTTTCCTATCAAAGTCCGGAGGGGTGTTCACAAATTTATCTGTAGTGTCTAACCATCCCTTTTCCGAGCCGAGACAACTTCTGGTGGGAATCCTAAGCTCTTTAACTATCTTCTTCTTGCCCTTATCCTTAGCAATACCCACTAAAGACCCCTTTCCCACTTGTGGTGTCTCGACACCCTTGGTTACCTTCTCCTTCCCCTTAGGCGACTTTCCCTTATTCAGAAATCCCTTTTTCATACCCCCTATCGCCATAACCTCCCTAGGTTTCTTCTGAACGACAACCGACTTCCCAACAGGGATCCTCCATGCCAGAGGTCTATCCGAACTGCCCTCCGTGGAAGACCCCTCACTTGGGTTGGAAGTTTCAGTCCAGCTCCCAAAACCCCCTATGTTCCCAGATCCAGATAACTGCTCATTGTCTGAATCTGTAGCGCTCTCATCCTCCTGGATACCCGTGTCTCTCTTTCTCTTGGTCATCTCCTCACTAAACAAGAAGAATCACAGAAATGGGAATCACTAAAAACCTTAATCTAACGATTACTCAGTCTAAAGAATCCCCAAAGAAAAAAAAAATCGCAAACCCAAATCGAAAGTGACAACCGAATCCTTTCCCCCTCTATACTACTGAAACAAGGAGAAATGCGTATATATTGAAGAAAGAAAGAGAAAGAAATAAAGGGCGTACCTGTTTTCGCTCTTGCTAAGCACTCCTCGTGATATCTTTTCGGACAACTTGATCACTTAAGAAAAATGGGGTGAAGAGAAGTTAGAAAGATGTGAAGAGATTTATATGTAAAAATTGGGTTAGACACGTGTATAGAAATAACCCACGGTGTGTATAACTACCCAATAAATCAAACGGACCCTGTTTTCTAGGAAAAGTTGAAACAAAAGTAGGGGTCCACCATTACTTCGATAACCGCATTCGGCCGTGGGTCCCCCACGTCACCATTACGTGGAAAAAATTTTCCCGCCTTTTCCGACTAAGAAACAGAGCTCAACGAGAGAAAACGGTTTCCTAAAGAAAACCCTATCTCTCGTGGGGCAAATGATGGACAAAATAACCCCAGCCCTACGGCTTAGGCCGAAGCCAAAAGAACGACACCCCAGGCCAGCTACAACCGTAGCGCCCCTACGGCGCTACGGTTTAAGGTCGACCATATGGGCGTAGATCCCAAGGGCGAGTCCTCAGACATGTGTCCTACCTTTATCCACCTGTCCCGACGCATAACCCCTTAGCTTCACCCCGTCATCTATTCTACCCCTGCCAAACGAACAGCTGGCCTGACAGCTCCAGCTCATTGGCTATCCTACTACCATAAGATCAACGGCGGGAGCATAACGGACGAACGGAAAGGAGACACGTGGCCAGTAAATGGGCTATATATAGAAAGGAAAGACCAACGGAAAAAGGGTTACAAAAGAAGACACACACACACCACCATCTAAATCTTCTGATGATCGCTACGGATCAGAGCTAGAATATCTGTAGTCCATCACCAAGCATTGCAAATTTACGATGTTCCAGATTCGAGACTCCAAGCCCTCCTTTTTTCTTACTTAGTGTAGCTTCTTTCCAACTAGCAAGGCGGATTTTGTTTGTACCCCAAAGGAAGTTCCTCCTGATATTATCTATTTTATTTTTGATGCCGACCGGTAGTCGGAAGAAGTTAAACCAATAAATAGGAAGACTATCAAGAGTAGCCTTCATAAGAACTAGTTTTCCAGCCATGTTAAGATGGTTTTTAGCCCATCCATTGAGGTTATGATGGAATTTGGACAATAGGGGATCCCAGAGTTGTTTGTTTGTTTAGGAAAGACCCAGTGCTACCCCTAGGTATTTAAAAGGCAAATTGCCCAAATAACATCCTAGGATGTTAGCCCATCTCTCTTGTTGATGTTGTGTGTAGTTGATTGCAAACAATTCACTTTTATGAAAGTTTATCTTGAGCCCTGATAAAAGTTGAAAGATTAGTAGAATTCTTTTGATGCAGTAAATTGAGTTGTCTTCTCCGTTGATGAATAAAAGTGCGTCGTCTGCAAATTGAAGGTGTGTGAAGTTTTTTGCATCTTGCCCTATTTAAATTCCTTCGAATTTGCCTTGTACATTGGCTTCAGTTATCATATGATGTAGAATTTGACCAACTAAGTTGAAGAAGAGGAGGGAGAGTGGGTCTCCCTGTCTGAGTGCTCTACTGGGTTTGAACTCGTTGGTCGGGGAACCATTGACTAAGACTGCTATTTTGGACGATTCAAAGATGGATTTAGTCCACATAATCCATTTGTTGCCGAAATTTATGTGTGAGAGAGTGTTGAAGAGAAAATCCCAGTTCACTTTGTCGAAAGCGTTTTCAAAGTCTAGTTTTAAAATGATTCCTTTGGTTTTGTGGACCTTCATGGAATGTATGATTTCTGATGCGATAATTATTCTTTCCGAGATGTTTCTACCATTCATGAAGCCCGTCTGTTCTTTTGAGATAATGTAGGGAAATGTTTGTTTTAATCTATTGGCTGGGAAAGAGAAGTTTCATGGTACTATTTATGATTTAACGATTGAGATTGTCTTGACGGAAGATCAAATACTTAGAACCAAATTTTTGGATAAAATCTTATGTATAAGGCTGAAATTAAGTGTCTCACGTTTTAATTAAATCATTTTATAATATTTATTATTATTTTATTATTTTGACGCTCCTTAAATCAAGAGCTATAAAAATATTAGAATAATAAAATATGAGTAATGCTAGAGATTCAAAGAAGGTCCCAAAAAATCTTCCCAACCATCATTGATTTGGCATGTAAATGTATAATTGACACGTTTTAATTTTTGGGTGCATATAAATACACACGGGTTGCATTATTTTATTAATAAAAGTTACCAAAGATTTTAGATTTTGAAAAAAAAAATTCGGAAATTTTTTGAGTTCTCCAACATTTTCCAAAAAATATATATCTCAATTCTAGTCATAACAAATTTTAATTGGATGCTTATCTGATTAAATATTCAAAATCTTAGCAATATATAGAACGGCTCTTCTATTTTTTTGACTTTTTCTTTAATTTTTATTGATGATATATAAAATAAGGGAAATGTTAAACATAGCTTTTAAGACTATGTTTAAGCATTAAATGATCTTCATTTTCTTATATTTAAGTATTTTTATATTAATTTTGACTTTCCATAATTTGTAAAAAAATATCACACTCTAATTAGAGATTAAAAAATATTAATTCTTAGATTTTTAAGGTAATCAATTTTATTTATGGAAATGAATAAAAAAGTATATATTTATGAAAATAAGGGCAAGTATATTAATGCTGATTTGTATATTACATGCAATCTTTAAGTTTCAAATATATTAATTTATTTATAATTCTAAGGATTGTTGTAAATGCATCTCAAATTATTCAAATATTATGTGTCTATCAATATTTGTTTTTGTAATTTATAATCTAGATACATGCGCAAGCAGTCTACTTTATCATTTCATTAATCCTTGTATTATTTTATTCCATGTAAAAAGTACAAATTAAGTTCAAATCTTACATGAAAAATGTGTTAGGTCGATTGTTATATGTATAGTATACCAGGAACCAAATACCACTTGTCATGCTGTTCAACCAGCTTTTCATATTTAGATCCCAGAACAAGCTAGACTTTCTACTTTCAACAAGTTAATCTCTGTATGTAGCCAAGAATATGAGTATCAAAGCAGAAAAACAACATAGATTAATTGTCTGAACACCAACAAATTTGTGGAGAGAGTAAAACTTATTCCTTCCTCTTCTAACTCTGTTTCATATATGTCTGCAGAGTGTAGTATGCAGTAAATTGTCATTTGACATACATGAGAACAATGGAACCCAAAGACAAGAAAATCATGACCAAAACAAGACATGGTATCGTAACGGAGAGAGGGATTCTTCCATTGTCACTGCGTAATATCATCCCTTCTATGATAGGATAACTAAAGATTAAGATGTGAAATGAGAGAATAATTTGTCCAAACATTTGGCGCCATACTCCCGAAGCAATCACACTGGCAAATCCCCAAGTGAAGGACACTAAATTCAGTATAACTAAACTTACCATTGGGTAAAGTATCATAGCTGATGTTTGAAAATCAAATTTTCCCTTCAGGTATCTTTCAAACTGTTCTTCATTAGCGACTTTAGTAGTTAGTGTGAAATTGGCTTTCTTCATACCAAGCCAATTCCAAAATCCATTTAAAGTTCCGTAAAAATGAGATGTAACTGATCTAATCATCCACATACGCCACTCATTCCACCACATCTGAATTGTTCCTCCAGCAAGGACTACGTCCGTTAAGTATTTCAATAATGAAGATACGAAAACAAATGAAAATAAGATAAACCATGGACTTGAGACCTGTGAAAAGATTAACACATGTACCATCAGAAAGTAGCTCTATATTAAACTTATAAACTATGTAGCGTTTATGTATATGCATCGAGTATAGCATAGATTACCTCTGGATATAGTTGGATATGATTTAGCAGACAGAGCTGGGGGATGGTAGCTAAAAGAAACACTGGTAGACAATAGAAGGGCTGAAATGCTAAGTGTTGATAACACACTGTTTGAAGAATGGACATTCTAGATGGTCCATATATCAAAGGACAGAACCTTGAAAAAACGACCTCTAGCAGGCCTGAAGTCCATCGAGTCCCTTGAACTAATGTGTCACTTAAATTTGTTGTAGCAGTGCCCAAGAATGCTGGTTTCGAAGGATTACAAAAAACAGACTTCCACCCTTTGCAGTGCAAGGTAAATCCAGTAAAGTAATCTTCTACGACAGAGAGATACAAGAACCCCTCCTGCAGAAAATTTAACAATACATGTACATAAATATCTCTATCCATAATTACATCTACTCAAATAAATATTGATAATTTTTTGGGATTTACATTTGGTCAGAAATAATACAAGGGTTACTATGTAGTTTCTATCAGACTACTACTACTTTGTCAGATCAGTAAGACACTACTAAATCTGATCTTTCATGTATGCTTAAAAGAGACAACATAGAACCAAAGTAAACACTACTAAGTTGATGACATAGTAGTTCTCTTGCCTGTTGACCCCATTGTGTGTTCTCTTCATATAGACAGGAGGCAAGTAACTTGGTTTCCTTTATCAATGTGTCCATTGACTTCTCATTGTACATGTCCTTGCATTTGTTGATATTCTTTCCAAGTGATTTAAGGAACTCGTTAGACATACCAAGAGTGCACTTGAGCTTGGATATTTCTGTGCCTGAATACAAATTCAAGGTAACACTACTTCACATGGCACAAAATTACAGATTACCGCTTCTTTTACTTGGAATGAGGAACATTATTTGCATTAAAAATTTGTACAAAATGTGAGTGTAGACCTTACCCTTTTCTTTCAGACCACTTCCATAAAGTGCCTTCCTTTTCATGTAATAGCATGTACCAGACAGCAATGGTCCTCTGAGTCCATCAATTCCAGGCCATTTTAACTGTAAATAATAATAATAAAAAAAAAGTATCAAAAACAATGTTACTATTATTATTTTTGATACATGATCAAAAGGCTTTCATGATCAAAAGTATCAACCTCACCTTTCCTCTTTGTACGATACATGATCCAATTAGTGGTAATATTTTATGTGGAAAAAAGAGTATTATCTAAATTCAAAAGGCTTTTATTTACCGAAAATACTGGTTTCAAAGCAGCGCCATAGATGTCATTGTTGCTAATGTTGTGGAACCTCTGAGGGAATTGAACGAAAGCTAGGGAAGAAGAGATGTTCTGATCAAGGTGAAAGCACATTGCTTGTCTTGCAGAGCTTGCATCAGTCAAGTACATGTCACAGTCCAGTACTAAAATGTATGGTGAATTGCTTATAATACCTGATACCCTAAGCTGCATAACGAAATAGCATTACCATATTGTGCAATATACAAACAGATATAACAGATCTATATATTTGTATACACAAACCAGAACGTTCAAGGCTCCTGCTTTAAAGTGATGTGGATAATCAATCCTTTTCTCTCTAGAAACATAGGCAAGAAGAGGCATCTCCACTTTTCCGTCGGCAGTGTTGTTAAAGTCATTATCATGTATTATCTGAAAATGGAGTACAAAGGATTTATTTCAACTATTAGGTTGTTAAGATCCAATATAAATTATAATAACTGGAACTAAATTTTTTAAAGTAGTTTTGATGTTGTTTATTGGTACATAGTACAGTATAGATAGATGTACCTCAACAAAAGGGGAGTGAGTTTGGCCAAGTCTGGCATGATTGTCTTCGTCTACACAAGCTGATCCAGCTTTCTGCAAACCTTCGGCAAACTGCTCATACTTTCTCTGCCAATATTATGTTAAATTCTAGTACCATCTTTTGAGAAAGAAATGCTAGAACATCATGAGTTAAATAAAACAGTACTATGTTCTCCGGAACTTATTAGTACATTGAAAAATGAAAACAATTTGACGATAATTTAAATACCGAAAAATTCAACACAAATATATACCAAATTGGTTCCCAAATGACTACGTGACAAGTTTTAATTAATCATAACTCTTAACAAATGTAGAGGACTCCTGTGAATTCATAATAACATGGAAAATCTTAACGTGGATTTTGTTTTAGGGTCCTTAATATTTGCCTACAAGGTTACACCAACTGTGGAATCACATAAATCATATTTAAATGCATAAGTTCCTTATTCTTCATTTCTAAAATGAAGTTTTAGTGATTTTTTTTTCATTTTTTTTTTGCTAGTTAGTTTTAGTGAGTTCTAGGGGTCAAATGAGTCAAGAACAAAGCTACAAGTGGTTTCCTTACTTAAACGAGTCAAAAATGAAGTACAATTAATTTTCTTTTTCTAACGTGTCCAAAATGAAGTTTTAGTGAGTTTTAGGGATCAAACGAGGGATCAAACGAGTCAAGAACAAACCTAAAAGTGGTTTCCATGCTCAAACGACTCAAAAATGAAGCAAAATTAATTTTCTTGTTCAAGCGAGTCATAATGAAGTTTTAGCGAGTTTTTGGGTTGTGTCTAGAAAGAGCATCCCAACAGTGCCTTAGTTTTAACCTTCCTTGGCCTGGACCCTAGATATATAATTGTAAATCTTTGAGTTTGGGTTAAACAATTTCATATGTTGGTATCTTTTAGATTCAATATGCATGATTCCTGACAGTTTATTTCGATAAGCATTATTAGTTTTATTTTCCACATGAAACAGAGGAAGCAACCGTACTGCATAATATTGAACGAAATACTACCAATCTTGCTACAACTATATACCTTGCAGTAAATAACTTCAAAATTAGCTTTGTATATTAACTACCTTTATATTTTCTCTATCTTTCTGGAAGTCATCATAGCCACTGTTATCACCATTATCCCCAGCAGCAAAATAAAGCTCCGGACAGCTGGTCCTGATCCCGTACCTCCTACAAAAGCCAATCCACAACTTTGCAAAGCCCCAAGCCTCCCTAATCGCATGTAATGTAACCGGAGATCCTCCATCATCTGACAGATACACTGACAACTTCTCCGGTGGATAGTCAAGAGCCATTGCTGATATAACAGTGTTCATGACCTTCAATGGTGGCTCCTTTACAGGATCAGCAGTGCATACAAAAACATCGATTCCTGGAAGCTTATCGTCTTCTGGCAAGTTCTCTGGGTAGGTAGTACGGGAAAGTGGACGCCATCCGTATGGTTGATAAAGAATCCATAGAAAACAAAGAATGAGTTCGGATGAAAATGTTAGAAGCCATGGCAAAAAAGGAGGTTTTACTGTTTCGTATTTACGGTCAAGAAATGACGAGATTCTGTAATAAATTAAAAGGGTTAAAGCAATGGAGTGAATGAAGGTATGTAATATGTTGATAATGGCTGAGAGTTTGTGGACTGTGGATTGATGAAGAGGAGGAAGAGAGCTCATCTTTTCTTCTTCTTCTTTCTTGTTTTGTTTGGAGTTTGTGATAAAGTTTAGTTTTATGATATGAAAGGAGTTTTACTTGTAAATTTCATTGAAAATTTGGTCAATTTAACTCGAAAATGTTAGAAGTGGACAACTATTGAAACCGATGGAGTGGAATCTTATCGATGATATTATTAGGCTACCTAAAGTAGTTTCGCCGCCTACCTCTTTTGATGTCATGCATCGTGTAGCGCCACATGTTTTAGTTACCGGTGAAACCAGTGCTCACATGCATATGAGTACAAATGTGTAAGCAGCCTGTAGTTTATCAGGATATTCATTTGTCTTTTTATCAGAGTTGCTGCTCTTAAAAATTGTATGAAAGATGAAGCTTAAGGAAATTCCAGATCCGACCTGATAAGAATAATTGGATTAGTACTTGCAAAAACATTATTGTTTATTAAACCATTTTGCTCAATTGTGTCATTTTTAAGTGGGAACACCTTTAATTTGTCAAATTTGCTTCGGTTTCATATAAAGCTCTAAGAGAGAGTTGATCAAATTTGACTGAGTGCACTGCTAAGACTATATTGGGGTTGCTTCATAATAGTCTGTGGCTATTTTATTTATGTACTGCTAAACAGATCTATCAAAAATAGACAGCTGATCAAATCTAATCAGGAAAAAAAGAACAACATTTGATATAGATTACAATTTAATTCCGGCTCATCGACGGGCCTAGGTCATACCAATCTTGACATTAGAATCAAATGCCAATTTTCATTTTGCTTTTTAAGAAGATATTTGAGCAATACTTTTAAGTATGTCACACAAAGAAGAGCTGATGGAGCTAAAGTCATTCGTGTTTTTAGAATCGGACATTTCATTCTATCAATGGAGGTTCTGGTATTGGAGTTTTCTTTGTTGGCTTAAATGCTGCAACTCAAAGCCTGCCAGTATCTTTAGGTATTGTTCCACATAATGCACTTGAGGGAAGCAGCTGTAAGTAAGGTTCTTCTACCAAAGGTAGTTTTATGTATAAATACAATGCTACAGATGTGATCACATCCCCGTCACAACACATGAAAGTGCTTACATTTGAAAACACGAATAGTTCTTCACTCATCACGAGAATAGCTATTAACCGTCTACATGGGTTCTTTACTCTCAGGTATGGTTGTTTTTTTATAACTCTGGGAGTTACTTCACTCAGCATTTACTTTAGACAGATATGAAAAATTGAAGAACTTGATGCCGGCAGAGTAGACAAAGGGAGAGGAGTGATAAATAGTGCCGGTGCTGCCTGTACAAGCAAACAAGAATCCTATAGTTGATACGAATGCTGAAGATCCCGGGGGTGCAGGTCAGTCGATTATAAGAGATCCAAAAAAACGTTGATGCTTAATATAAGCTGCAGGCAGCTCGTATGGGGATCCAGTACGAGCTCAAATCTGTAGAAGACAGATATTTGATGGCATGGATGATGCTGATGGTGTAGAGGATCAGCAGATAAAATATTAACAAGTTGACGAAAGGCAACACACATATGCATCAAAACTGTGTAATTAAAATAACGAGCTCAAATCTAGCTCCCAAGTAAAACAAATACGCCTCTTACTGATAGTTGGATATTCAAGTAAAAGAAGAGGACAAAAATGTGCTTGGTATTGTAGTGCATATTTTAAAATTAATGCGTTTGTTGATGGAGTGAGTAGGAAAAATGACTGGTGCGGTCGATGAATTTGTGATAGAGATAGAGGATTTTTTTTTAGAAGAATGGGCATTCTGGGAATCACATGGAAACTATCTTGAGCGACCTGAGAAATTTGACATTCTTCTAGATTCTAGCGAATAACACAAAATATGTAGGGTTGCTTTTTAAACAAACAGTTGGGGTACTGGAATAATGATTTCTCTAAAAATATACTTGAATCGAAAGAGTGTACAGAGTGTTTTACTATATCCCCAGAAACCTCATGGGGTAGGTTTCATACCGGAAGTCAAGCTGTCAAGGAATTAGAAGATAAATAAGACAAAGAAACAGTATTACGAAATAAAATGACTTTCTTTAGTACTAGATAGTAATAGATTGAAAGTTACTGCAAGCCTCCAATCAGTCTACTGCTCACATCCCTCTTCTAGACTTTCAAAGACAAACTAACATTATGGAGACCAGGACAGAGTCCGGTCTTCATTTAGGTATATGACAGGTTCATTTCATGCAAGGAAATTGAATATAAATTACAAGATATTAAATCTAATTTGTATTTACGTGCAGCCTGCAGGAGCTGATACAGTTAGAGACCGAACCAAGGTAAACTTTTTATAGAGAAACTAATGCTGGTTCTAAAGGTACAACCTACGTTTTTAGGAGCTCCACCTGCTCCTGCTTCTGTTCCAAAAAAGATTCCAAAGAAACTTCTCAAATGGGTGAAAAGTTTTCGAGAGAGTTTCCTCTGCAGAGCAATTTGGTCCCCTGGGCAACTCTAGTAAAAAAATGTTCTCAGATATTAAGACTGGAACTCAAGCAACTACTGAAGCTGCTTGTGGTTTAATGAACAAAGTCAGTTAGGCCAAAGTGACTGCAAAAGCTGTTATTGCAAAGGTTGGTATGCCTAAGGTTGCCTTAACAAAGGCTAAGCAATCAGAAAAGTCGAGAAACAAAAACAAGAATAAATAGAGGAAGCATATTGGCAAGTCTAGCAAGACTTTTAATACAATGAGTATATCTGATAGTGAAGAGACAGTGTATGAAGAAACCAGTGATATTCATTCTTACACGCCGAGTCGTAGGATCAATATTGATCTTCTCGGCTGAAGAAGAATGTTTCATGCAATAAGAATGCATATGATGATATCATGAGCTCACAGGACAGAGCTTGTCATGGTAAAGAGAAGCAGAAAGAACCTTTAATAACATGAATGAATCTGGTAAAGAAGCAAAAAGTCCTATTGATTTTACTACCTACCTTTATCTGCACAGGTTCAACAAAATTTTAAAAAATTCTCAACTCTTAAACATACCTTTCCAAGCAACAATTTTCTTGAATTCATTGCACTTCAGTAAGAACTAAGATGTAATAAGTGGTATCGCTATAATATTAATACTACATCTACATAACAACTTAAACCATCGTTAAACAATGCAAGGTAAATATTGTCAATAATGTCCATAGTTACAAAAACTAGATCATATATGGATTCTGATCAGATAAGCTACACATACACAACTCAGGTATTAATGCATATTTAACATCAACTTCATACATGATTGCTAACAACTTTAATCTCCCTAATTCAGATATACTTTACAAATAGAACATGAAACTCAGAGCAAAAACAAATGAGCCCAAAAAACTACACTGAACGTAAGCTCTAACCTCATTCCAATACGGTCAAATCCCATCTATCTAAGCCATTGGTGACTTGCCCTTCTCCATTGCACGTTTCTGTTGCACACTATACTCATGAAACTGCCTAGCTCTTTGTTTCATATTAGAAATCAACTGTTCCGTCTCGTCGTGTATCTTTTTTGGCAAATACACCTCCAGAAAATCAAACCACTCTCCCAATGTCATTTTTTCCAAATCTGGCTCCACTCCTAAATCCTTTTGTTCAACATCCTCCTTTTCCAACACATCATCAACTCTTAAATCATCAGAATCATCATTTATCATACTCTCTTTAACATCCTCATCAAGAACCCCTTCAGGCAAATCCTTCACCAAATCCTCCTCAACGTCTCTTCTTTCTTCAACTACCTCCTTCTCAACCTCCTCAACATCTCTGCTCTCTTCAACAACCTTTTTCTTCCCCCTGCCCTTCCGCGTCTTCCTCTCAATCGCAGCCAAGCTCTCCAATTGCTTACCAAAATCCTCAACCAAACCCAACTTCCCACCTTCCTCCTTCACCGCATTCCTCGTAACCCTCGACCTCAATTGCCTCCCTTTATTCACCTCAACAGCCACCACATTACCATTCCCCTTCACATCCGCAATCCCCTCAACCCCTCCTTTACTAACCTCATCATTCCCCCCTTCCTTCACACCCTCACCCTCATTCCCCCCCACCTTCGGTTTCCTCCCACGCCCTCTTTTCGGTTTCTCCACAACACTTTCCTCAAACCCCACCTCAACACCAACCACATCATCACTACCCTTCACATTCCCAATCCCCTCAACCTCATCATTCCCAACTTCCTTCACACCCTCACCCTCATTTTTCCCTTTCCTCCCACGCCCTCGTTTCGGTTTCTCCACAACACTCTCCACCTCACAACCCTCCCCAACCCCTCCATTGCTCTTAACCACACTACTCTCCACACCCCCTAATCGCCTACTACTCCGTACCACCCCACCACCATCACAAACGTTCACAACAATCATCGTAATTTCACCCAACTTAACAACATCATTATTCGAAAGATTAAAAGGGGTATTAGCATCAATCAACACATCATTCAAGATAGTACCATTAGAAGACCCAAGATCAGTAATGACCCACTTACCTAAACCACTTTCAAAGTGAATTTCAAGATGTTTAGTGGAAATACCTGAATCTTTAATGGTGACTGAGTTGCCTCGGACAACTCGGCCGATTCGGATTGAAGATCCGGGTCTGAATTCTAGGGTTTCCCCTGCTCGTGGGCCTTTCTCAATTACAAGCTTTAGTAGTGAAGAGTCTCCCATTTTGTGAGAAAGGTAAGTATAGATACAGAAATAAATATAGATACAGAGCAGGGGAGTTTGGGTTGAACTTGTTGTCTTGTGGTCTCCCCCTTTTTTTGGATCGAGTTCGTTTCAAATTTTCACTGTCGTTCAAATTGAATTATAAATAATTTAATTGTTTGATATTAAGTATTTTTTAAATTTAATGAGAATATTGAATCAAAATTTTGAAAAATTTTCTTGGATTTTCAGAATACATATATTTTAGATTTTAAATAATTCTGCAATATGGTTGTACTAGTTGACAAAGCCACGCTTCGCGGCGTTGTAATATTTTTTTAAAAAAAATACAAAATATAACTTAAGAAAGAAATCGAAAAAAAATATCTATAAATAAATTAATGTACACAATATTGTAAAAAATTTAATATATATATATAGACAACTAAATAAATTATATACTTATTTTCTATGTCGATTTTGTATCACGTTTTCTTATGTTTTCTTATGCCGACACCCGTTGTAATAAATATATATATAATGGCGGCTTGTAATACTTTTTAAATTTTTCAAAATATAGATTATTTAAGAAAGAAATCAAAAAATAAATATCTATAAATAAATTAGTGAACACAATATTAATCAAATTTTAAGATATACATAGAAAACAAAATAAACTATATACTTATTTTTTACGTCAATTTTATGTCACGTTTTTTAGGCCGACACCCACTAACAATTGTAATATATACATATAGATAAAAAAGCATATTTAATGGAATTAATAAAAAGAAGACTTTGTAATACTATTATCAAGAACAATGACAAGATAATAACTAATAAGGATGGGATACTTTTGTTTTTTGCTTTCTGCTTTATTTTCCAGCTGTGCTCAGTACCTTTGTACGTTTGTGTGCTGAGTATTATCGTTATTTTGTCTTTACTGTCTTTATTGTTTTGTTAGTTGTAATGTAAGGACAGCAGGGGTATGATTGGTATTTGTGAGTCCGTTATTGGATTCCTTTTGTTTCCTCAAACACGAGGATATAATGATTGAGATGTATGAAGTGACAGACAGAATGAACACAATATTATTGGAGTATTAAGGTTGTGCTCTTTCTTTCTTTTCTCATTTCTTTTCTTGCATTCATCTTATACTTGTCATCATGGTATCAGAGCGTGAGTGCACAGAATAAAGAAATAAAGATTTTCTTTGAGCCAATCTACAGCTAGTAATACTCTGTGTTCTCTATTCTCCATCTCTCTGCTTTTCAAAACCCTTTTTTAAAGAGTCTTTCTTATACACTCAGATATGGGAACTATGAGTAGATTTAGCTTTGCAGATATGCAAAACCCTCTTTTTCTACATCCATCAGATGGGCCTTTATCAATTAGTGTTGCAAAGTTGCAGGGTGCTGGTGATTTTAGAAGCTGGAAACGGTCATTTGAGATCCAGTTGTCATCTAAAAGGAAGCTTGGTTTCGTGGATGGCACTGTCACTAGAAGCATCACTGATGAGACTCAAGGGTTGCAGTGGGATACTTGTAATAATCTGGTCATAGCTTGGATTCACGGTAATGTTTCTGAAAGCATCAAACAATCTATTTTGTTCATTAGTTCTGCTCATGAGATCTGGAAACAGTTGGAAAAACGATTTCAGCTAACTAATGGGTCAAGAAAATATAAATTAAACAGAGATCTCTTTGGTTTGACTCAGAATAAAATGAAGATTAATGAATATTTTACTGCTGTGAGTAGTCTTTGGGAGGAGATAGATTCTATGAATGTGTTACCTGTTGTCACAACGGTGGCAAATGATGTCACTGAGTTGCTTAAAGCTATTCAAGCCCAGAAAGAGGAAACCAAGCTGTTTGTGTTTTTAAATGGTTTAGATGACACTTATGGTGCCTTGAGAAGTCAGTTGTTGATGCAACAGCCTCTGCCTACTGTTGAGTCTGCTTGTGCAGCCCTGCAGCAAGAAGAGTCACAAAGAGATGTTCTACCAGGTGTTGATATGGAGCACATGGCCATGTATGGGAGAGGACCTGGTGGTAATACTGGTGGATACAATACTGGTGGTGTTGAGAGAACTAATAATATGCCAATCTGTGCTACTTGTGGAGGCAGGAATCATTCCAGTGATAGATGTTGGATTGCCACAGGTTACCCAAAATGGCACTATAAATATAGGAAACCAGTGCAAAGAGGAGGTCATACTCATACTCAAGGCCAAGGAAGATGGAATGGTGGTGCTACTAATAACAGACAAACTTCTCAGAAAGTGGCAAACAATGTTGCTACTACTACAGGATCACAAGATAATGTGATGTTCAGTGCACAGCAGCTGGAGCATTTGTTGAAATTCATGCCTGGAAACTCTGGAAATGTGCCAAGGGGATCAGATACTGAAGAGGAATTGGAGGTGTGCTTCTCTGGAATGGTGGCTTGTAATTCTTCAATGATAAGCAAAGATGCCTGGATTGTGGACTCTGGAGCTAGTGATCATATGACAAACTCTGCAGTGAAGCTGTCTAATGTTAGGAGTGTTGCTTCTAATCTGACCATAACTCTAACCACAGGAGATGTGTCAAAGATTACACATATTGGTGACCTGAAATTGATGAATGGGCTGATGCTGCAAAATGTTCTTGTGGTGCCACAGTTCAACCACAATCTTTTGTCCATTCACAAACTTGCAAAAGATAACAACTGTGATGTCAAATTCTCCCCTGAAACTTTTGAAGTTATTAGCTCACAGTCAAGGGAATTGAAAGCTGTTGGAAGAATGTATAATGGTCTGTACTATATGTTTGATGATAAGCAAGGATCAACCTTTGGAATTGCAACTGCTGCAGCATATAGTGCCTCATCTTTGGATATGAATCTCTGGCATTTGAGGCTGGGGCATGCATCTGTGACCAAAATGCAACACATTGCTCATCTGAAATCTCAGGCCAAGGGCACAGGACAGGTATGCATCACTTGCCCAATGTCAAAATTTGCCAAATTGCCCTTTGCAATTAGTGAGTCTCATGCTGATAATCCTTTTGATCTGGTTCACATAGATACATGGGGTCCCTACAAAGTATGCACTAGAAATAAGTTTAAGTATTTTTTGACTCTGGAAGATGATAATACAAGAATGACCTGGTGACAAGGCTGTCGCGTGCCTATCAAATAATAAAAATCTAACAAATCCTTCTAACTATGCAGTAGGGTAAGTCAGAGTCGTTCCCACAGAGACAAAAGTGCCAATCACCAGTCTTTTTCTGATTTAATTTAGCTAAGCAAGTAACACAATAAATTTTGAGGATTTAATTAAACTAATTTATACTAAGAAGAATTGTGTTTATACTAATCAGATCTAAAAACATCCAGAATTAAGTATGCATGGTCAATGCAATCGTGAATTTTCCTCCCCAATTAATCGTATAATACTCAACAGGAAAGATGCGCCCTATAAATACCAATAATCCCTCTCGGGTATTAATGGCTTCTCTAAAATACAATCAAGCCTATTCTCATGGTATCATGCAATTCAGAGACATTAATAACAGCACCCTAACTTCCTAACAATCCGTTCTACCTATTCTCATGGAGAAGTTCATGTTCTTATTGGATAAATCACAACCATCTAAATCCAACTCTCGTTGATAAATAGATAATGGTTCAAACAATACACATAATCACGTCTGATCTGCAATTGCTAATTAAAACAACTCAATAAGCAAGAGCAATTAAACAATCAAATTGGGGAATTCACACATCGACCATAACTAGGGTTCAACTCAACCCTAGATTAATAAACTACTCACACATGATTGAATTAACAAAACAAGAATGAATATAAGAACACATAATTATAAGAATAGAGAAAAAGTGTTTACAAAAGTATACGTACCAATGCTTTTGATCTCTAAGATTGGATGATAAAACAATACCCCTAGATGTGTTTATATAGGCACCAGGAGCCTAAAAATTAGCTAACCAAAACTAAGTAGGAAACAGCTAATAAAATATTACAATTGTAATAGAAGTAGGAATAAAAAAGGAAATATCCTCCTTGAATTAGATAAGCCTCGTAGACTTCTGGTAATTTCCCTCTTTGTGTTGGATAAGAATTTGTTGTCCAAGATTTGCCGTAATTAGAATTGAAATAGGATTCCAGGAAGTGAAATTCGTCATCTGTCTTTCAGGCCTGTTTCTGGGCTTCTCCAGTTGGAATATTGATATTGGACCACCTTTGACTTGTAGAAAATTCTGTTATCTTCGCGTGGGCTGTAAGATCACCCAATTCTGATGTCTGAAACTCAAGTTATGGCCCAAACAGTGATGTACACGCAAGCTGCCCAATAGTTACGAATTTTCTAGTAATTTAAGTCCAAATAAACTCAATTCCTTCCAAGTTTGGGAATTATTTATTTCCTGCAATAAACTCCAATAAAACTTATTAAATCGACACGATTATTCGCAAAAGCTCATTAAATGTGGGAATAAAATCCTCTAAAATATATGTAAATTATATTCTATCACCTGGTTGTATTTAATGAAAAGTAAGTCTGATTATGTTGTATGCTTCAAGGCCTTCTTTAACTATGTGCAAAATCAGTTTCAAAAAACTATAAAGTGCATTAGGTCAGACAATGCACCTGAGTTTGCAGATGTCTTATGTGTCAAGTTTTATAATGAGAATGGAATTGTGCATCAGAAATCCTGTGTAAACAGACCTCAACAAAATGCCAGAGCTGAAAGGAAACATAGACATGTTCTAGAAGTTGCTAGATCTTTGAAGTTTCAGTCAGGTCTACCTATGTCATATTGGGGAGACTTTGTCTTAACTGCAGTCCATCTTATAAATAGGTTGCCTACCCCAGTGCTAAAAAATAAGACACCTTATGAGATGTTGTATAATGAACCTGCATCTTATGAGCATTTAAGAGCATTTGGCTGTCTGTTTTTTGCTTCCAACCCTGCTACTAATACAGACAAATTTAGTGCTAAGGCCATGCCTTGTGTTATGATTGGCTATCCACCAGGAACCAAAGGATATAGACTCCTGAATCTTTCTACAATGCAGACATTTGTTAGTAGGGACACTGTCTTTAATGAATCAGTTTTCCATTTTAATAATCCTTCTTCAACCACATACAGTCCACCTCTTCCACTTGACTTGCCTGGTTCAGCTCCAATTCCTGCAGCTGATATAATTGAATACACTGATGATTCAGATACTGAGCTTGATACAGAATCAATCCCTTCCAATTCACCTCAGATTTCACCAACATCTAGTCCTTCTGTCTCTGCACCAGTCTTGAGAAAATCATCAAGACAGGTTAAACAACCTGCATGGTTGGACAACTATGTTCATAAACTTCCTTCAAATGCCAACATAGCTCAAGTTACTGATCATATTGTTCATAATCAGTTTAACTGTTTCCTAGCCTCTTTCACTTCTACTTCTGATCCTGTCACTTTTGCTCAAGCTGTTAAACATCAACACTGGGTGGATGCCATGAATCAAGAATTGGCAGCATTAGAGCTAAACAATACCTGGGAAATTACAGAATTGCCTCCTTCAAAAAAGGCAATTGCCTGTAAATGGGTATTTAGAACTAAGTTTAATGTTGATGGTACAATAGAGAGGCACAAGGCTAGACTTGTTATACTTGGTTGCAAACAGATTTTTGGAGTTGATTACTTAGATACTTTTGCCCCAGTAGCCAAGTTAACAACTGTAAGGACACTATTGGCAGTTGCAGCAATACAAGATTGGATTGTTGTACAAATGGATGTCACCAATGCATTCTTGCATGGTGACCTTCAAGAAACAGTGTACATGAAAATGCCACCTGGCTACACAGGTTTTGGAAGTAGGGTGTCTTACAATGCTCCTGTTGACATGGCTGGTGCCTCAAGAATGGTGTGCAGACTGATAAAGTCCCTGTATGGTCTGAAACAGGCACCTAGGACCTGGTTCAGTAAGCTATCTATGACCTTGTTGAACAATGACTATGTTCAATCTAAGACTGATTATAGTCTGTTTGTTAAGACCACAGCTCAGACCATTGTTTTAGTGCTAGTTTATGTGGATGATTTTTTGATTGCTGGTAACTCTGCATGTGAAATTGCTGCTTTAAAGAAGATGTTGTTTATCAATTTTCATATGAAAGATCTTGGTAATGTCAGATACTTCTTGGGATTAGAAATTGATAAGACAACTGAAGGTTACTTTGTTTCACAAAAAAAGTATACACTGGATCTTTTAAAGGAGTATGACATGGAGAATGCTGCTGCTGTAAGGCTTCCTATGGATGTTCATCTCAAATTGGAGCATAATGTTGGCCAGGCTATCATTGATCCTCATCCATATCAAAGATTGTTAGGTAAACTCATATACCTCACAGTAACAAGACCTGACATTACATTTGCTGTCCAGCAGTTAAGTCAATTCATGCAACATCCTACTACCAGTCATATGCAAGCTGCACAGAGGGTCTTAAGGTATCTGCTCACTAATCCAAGCAAGGGTATTCTACTTGCTAGCTCTTCAGCTATCCAGATTCAGGCATATTGTGACAGTGATTGGGCTAGCTGTCCAGTCACCAGAAGGTCTACTTCTGGCTTTTGTATGTTGCTGGGTAATTCACCTATCTCTTGGAAGTCAAAAAAGCAGTCAGTGGTAGCTAGGTCAACAGCTGAAGCCGAGTATAGGGCCATGGCCTTGACAACTTGTGAGATTACTTGGATTACTGCTCTGCTTAGAGACATGGGGTTGACAGACATTCCACCAACAATCCTCCAATGTGATAACAAGGCTGCACTTGTGATTGCAGCAAATTCGGTTCTTCATGAGAGGACAAAACACATTGAAGTGGACTGTCATTTCATTAGAGACAAGATCAGGGCAGGGGATATAGTCACACATCATGTGCCATCTCACTCTCAAATTGCTGACATTCTCACCAAGCCAATATCCATCAAGCAGCACTACAGTCTTTTGCACAAGCTTGGAGCTACTGTTTCACCTGGAGCTCAGCTTGAGGGGGAGTAATAAGGATGGGATACTTTTGTTTTTTGCTTTCTGCTTTATTTTCCAGCTGTGCTCAGTACCTTTGTACGTTTGTGTGCTGAGTATTATCGTTATTTTGTCTTTACTGTCTTTATTGTTTTGTTAGCTGTAATGTAAGGACAGCAGGGGTATGATTGGTATTTGTGAGTCCGTTATTGGATTCCTTTTGTTTCCTCAAACATGAGGATATAATGATTGAGATGTATGAAGTGACAGACAGAATGAACACAATATTATTGGAGTATTAAGGTTGTGCTCTTTCTTTCTTTTCTCATTTCTTTTCTTGCATTCATCTTATACTTGTCATCAATAACAATTAACCATATTATAAAGAGTGAATGGTAATAGTTCAAAGCTTTTGTACTAAGTTTCTCAAGTGCTTATACTTTTCTTAATTCTTGTTCACACGATCAACTGTTTCTGTACCGAGATCACTAAAAAAAGATACAATAACCAAAGTAAACAACCACTTTTTTTTTTCTAAGTAAGCAAGCAAAAAAAAAAAGAACCACTTGTTACTAATAACGGGATGGCTATCCTGTGGGCACATACATGCACGGGTGTTCATGGCTCGTAGTCCGTTCATACCTTAATATAGGCACTGAGTTTCATTAATTAATTACACGTAGTTTCCACTTTCTAGACTAATGAGATCAATTTGTTCTATATGCAACCTTTTTGCATTCTCCCGGTCGATCAATTTATTTATTTTACTTTTTCTGTTTTTAATTTTTAAACATATAAATTTCAAATGTATACTAATGATAAATACTATCAAATCAGCTAATAAATATAAAATAGAATTATTGTTAAAATTTTTACTTCATCAGGCACAATGTACTTTGAATAGGTTATTTATTTTATTTTATCGAACACTTAATTTCTTTTTTCGAGGTAAATTATTTATGTTCCTAGAGTTGTACACCCCAATTTTAAAAAGATACAATCATTTATGTTATGGTTCTAATATTCTTCTTTTTAAAATTATGAAAATTGTTGTGCTAAAAATAGAAATGATTGCAAGTGCACAATCTCGTTTTAGTAATTTTAGATTCGATCCACAGAGACTACTTTATTTTCGCAATCCTTAATTTTTAATTTAATCAAATTAGAACAAGGTTGATTTTTGAGAATTTGTATTTTTTTTTATACTATTTAATTACCAAAAGAAATTTTATCTATTTTTAAAAGAAAAATTAAATCTATCCTAATTTTAATCTAACTAATTAAAAGTGAAAAGAACAAAAATTAAATTATTCTAAATTCAAATTAAAGTAGATTTTATTCGAAAAATTTATTTACAGAAAATTGGGGGGAAATTTGACATGATGGAGTCGTAAATGTAGCTAGCCAAAACAAACCAAAATCTTAACAGCAATCCAACAAAATTTCAACACCAAATTTAAACTCAGTCGAATAAACAACTTATAGACACACTAAGCAAGCGACTCAATCGAACTCAGCAACTTACAAAGCACGAAAAAAAAACTCAGCAATTTACAAACAGAAATTTGGAAACAAAAACCAGAAACTTGAACTAAACCCATTCGACTCAGCCTGGTAACAAAAACAAAGCAGCAAAAACTCCATTCAGCGCAGAACGAAAACCAACGAACAAAACTCAACAATAACACGGCAAAACAGGAACTTACTAACAAGGTAGTAAACAAAAACTCAACATTAATTAAGCAGCAACTCAAACACGAAACAATTACAACTCAGCAAATGCAGTAACACAAAAACTCAGCAAACATGTTAACGTACCCAGAACTCGACAATAAGACTCGACAGCAGACCATGGAAACGAAAACAAACGCAGAAACTCAAAGGAAACTCAGACTCATAACTCCGACTCAGCAATTAGACAAAACGAAACAATTCAGTGAAAGTCGAACAAGCAAAACTCAGCACATCGTTCGTAAACATAAAACCTCAACAAAACAGAACACAAAACAAAACAAGCTACATAAAACTCAATCAAACCCAGATCAGAAAACTCAGTAAACGCTAAAAACCAATTCGACCCTGGTGACTCGACGACTTGGAAACTAGCAACCACCAACACAACAAACAACGTCGAGTTCACCCATCGAACTCAGTAACACTAAAACAGAACTCGCAAAAGTCAGTAAATTGGAACAAGAACTTCGACAAACAAAACCAAAAACTCACACAAACTTAAACGAAACTCGAAATAAAATAGGGGAAGAAACAAACTAAAATTAAGAAAAGGAAACAGAGGAAGGATGAGGTTTTATTCGAAAAAAAAAAGAAGAAAATGGGAGGGGTGTGTTTGTTGAGATCGAAGAGATTGAAGCAGGGTAAGGGGATTTTCGCGTGTGCTAGTAATGAAAATAAGGGGAGAAAGACTGTGAAACTGAAGGAGGAGGCTGGAATTTGAGTTTGGTGTTGCAGCGAATTGAACAGGAAAAAGGAACAACACCTGGGTTTTATGAATAAAACAGAACAGATAAGTTAAACGAAGCTTCAAATTAATACATAAAAAACAAGTAAACAAATGCTGAAAATTTAATAAAAAAAATATTTTTTTGTTTTTTTGTTTTTTAAAAATTAAATACGAAAGTAAAGAAATTAACTAAGGAATTAAAATTAAACTATACTTAAACAATGATTTAAAATTAAAGTGCCCACAATAAAATTGAGATTTAAAGGGGCAAAATTACGAATTAAAACTACGAGCAAGAAAATAAATAAATCGTTATTTTCAACCCATAGTGGTTAACATTTCACTACTTTGTCCACTAAACGTATTTACGAAAATAACGAAAGCTATGCAACAAAGACGAAAGAACAAGACGAGAAATTAAAGGAAACAGAATTTTTGCATTAAAATAAAAAGTGTTTACAAGATTTGAAACTAAAAAAAACAAGAAATTAAACCTACCTTAAAATCTAAGTTCATAATTACAAGGGGGTGAGGGGGTATTTATAGGATAAGAATTAGGGTTAAGGGGAGTGTTGGGTAAATCTTGGCCCTACACCTTATAAATGTGGTGGACAAATCCTAGCCATCTATTTGTTTTCTTCCCCCTTAAGCTTTGATGAGTGGATCTTGGCCATACACTTATTTAGTGTGTTGGGATGATCTCCACCTTCCACATGTCTTCAAAGATTCCTTTTCCACCAAGCTCCTAATTCTTTTTCCTTTTTTCATTTAAGTCCTTTTTCTTCCTCTTTTTCCCTTCCTTGCTCTTTATTTCTTTATTTTGTCATTTCTTTATTTATTCACAATTTCTTGAAATGCAACAAAATAAATTATTAAAATACGAGTTCAAGCAACAAATAGATCATAAAAATATGCACTTATCAAAAATTTAATAATTTTCCTTTAAAAATATGAATTAGTTATAAATAAAATTTATGTAATCACTACTTATTTTAATTTTAAAAGTGACATTTTTTTATGAAAGTTTTCTTATAGAAAACCAATCTACAAGTAATCAAGACCGAAAAGTAAATGAAAAAATTATTACTGAGCCAAGTAAATGTTGTTAACAAATTTTTAGAAGCATTAATTATGGAATACCAGTGCGTTAACATGTGCCCTTCCCAAGGGCACAGGTTAGCAATCCCGTATTAATAATTCATGATTATAACTAAAATCATAGCAAATCATAAGTTTAAAAATAAAACGAAGAAAATAAATATTAAATTAGTAAATTAAAACCTTAAAAACCAACAAAAAAATGTAACCTGAAAATCACTAAACAGAAGCCATGTACATTGAGAATTAAACAAAATAAAAATAATTAAAAAAACTAAAAGAAAATAGACGAAGACAAAAGTAAACAGAAGGAAGAAAAGGGTTATAAACATTGTGATAAAATTTAATCGTTAGAACCAATGATGATTGTATATATATATATATAAGAAAATTAAATTTTTTTCTATTTCGAATATGTTTATTTGAATTATTCTTCCCTACAAATTCAAAAACCTTTTCTATTTCGAAGATGTTAATCTTAATGTTAAAAAGAAAGTTTTGATTTCTTTTCTAAAAAATAGGATCTAAAGAAGGAACTTGCAATTTTAATATTTAAAATAGAGGAGCTCTAAAAAAATAGATAAATATGATTCGAGCGATTCAAGAGCTTCTGGGAATTTTCCTTTATATAATAGACTAGTTGACTAAGCTGCGCTTCGCGGCGGCCTTGTAATATTATTTTATAAAAATTCAAAATATAAATTTAAGAAAGAAATCGAAAAGAAAATATTTATAAGTAAATTAATGAACACAATATTGTACAAATTTTAATATACATAGACAACTAAATAAACTACATACTTATTTTTTATGTTGATTTTGTATCACGTTTTCTTAGGCCGACAACCGTTGTAATAAATACATATAAGACACGTTTCTCGGCGGGCTTGTAATATATTTTAAAAAAATTCAAAATATAGACTATTTAAGAAAGAAATAAAAAAGAAAAATATCTATAGTTAAATGATTGAACACAATATTGTACAAATTTTATGTATATATAGACAACAAAATAAACCTTATATTCATTTTTTACGTCGATTTTTTGTCACGTTTTCTTAGACCGGCACCCATTGTATTAAATGCATATAGATAAAAAAAAATTGATTGAATTAATTAAAAGAAGAAGTTGGAATATTATGATCAAGAAAAATGAGAAGATAATAACAATAAATTAACAATTAACAGTAAATAAATAAAGAGGGAATGGTAAAAGTTGAAATTTTTTGTGCTAAGTTTCTCAAGTGCTTCTACTTCTCAAACAGAGAAAGATCTCCTAATTCTTGTTCACACGATCAGATGTCTCTTTACCGAGATCACTAACAAAAAATACAAAATACAAAATCCAAAGTAAAGAACAACCAATGTTTACTAATAATCCATAATTATAACTAAAAGCATAACAAATAATAAATTTAAAAATAAAACGAAGAAAGCAAATATTAAATTAGTAAATTCAAACCTTAAAAATCAACAAAAAATGCAACCTGAAAATCGCAAAAAATTAATGGAGCACATACATAGCCATGTACATTGAAAATTAAACAAAATAAGAGTGAATAAAAAAAATTAGAAAAAATGAATGAAGACAAAATCAAACAGAAGCAAGAAAAAGTGTTACAAACATGGTGATAAAATTTGATCATTAGAAGCGATGATTGTGTATATATATATATATATATATATATATATATATAAGAATATAAAATTTCTTTTCTATTTCGAATATGTAAATTTGAATTCTTCTTCCATATAAATTCAAAAACCTTTTCTATTTCGAAGATGTTAATATTAAAAAAGGAAGTTCTGAAATATAATTTTTTTTTTGTATTTTCAATATATAAATTTGACTTCTTATTTCCTACAAATTCGAAAACCTTTTTTCGAAGATGTTAATGTTATAAAAGGAAGTTCTGATTTCTTTTCTTAAAATTAGGGCCTAAAGAAGAAAGTTTTAATTTTAATTATTTAAAATAGAGGAGCTCTAGAAAAATAGATAAATATGATTCGAGCGATATGAGAGCCCTGGGGGTTTTCCTTTACATATATAATAGATAGATAGATAGATAGATAAAGATTCAATCAAGATTTAAAATAAGCATTTAAAATCTCATGATAATATGATATAAAGAAGTCATGGCTTTTTAAAATTTTATAAAATGATAGAATTTGATGGATTTTTTAGTGTATTTTATATTTTTTGAAATATTCAACCAAATTTATAAAAAATTTTGAAGAATTTTACTAAAACTAGTAGTATTCTACATAAATTTTACAGTTCCTCACATCGAATTTATCAAATTTTAATATTAAGAGCAATACAATTTTTAAAAATCCATCAATTATTTTCAATCATGTTAAGAGCTTTTAAAATTTAAATTGAATACACTCTAATAATTTATAGTTGACATACATAAAATTATAATACATATATCTATACTATCTATACTATATATTTATACTATTATATAATAATCGAAACGTTAAAAGTTTGGTTGATCGATCGATCGGTCGGTACGATACGCTATATTTTCATTACATTTATGTATTACACTCAAATTCGTGCATTAGTAAAATGTTGATTTTTTTACACAAAAGTTAACTAGGTGGCATAAAATTATCTCATCATGAAAAGAGGGAACTGTTGCTTTTTAAAGCTTAAGAGAGCCAATTATAAAAAAAAAAAAAAAAAGCACAAGAGAGTCCAAGCACCCGCCTACTCACCTAGCGTGAATGGACACTATGAGCCTTTGATGAGAGACCATCACGAAATTGTGCTGCACCATAGTAAAAAAAAGAAGATAAAACAAGGTGGTGGCTTGTGTCGTTGATAGAAAATAAAAAATAGTTTTGTCCTCGATAACAATTTGAAAAGAGTCTCTGCACCTTCTTTTCCACTTTTTACCCATGACGAGTTAACGACTCCATCATTATCATGTGGGTTGTCATGTGGTACTTTTGCGATTTTATTTTGGTTGACCTATCACCTATACAAATTTGAATTAGAAAAAGTATGGAATAGATTAAGGATGTTCACAATTTTTAAAAATTGGATAAAATAAAAATGATTGAAAAGGTTAAACTGTTTTTTATTGGCTTGTTACACTAATTATTAATTAACTAATGATTAGTTCACATTAATTCGAATTAGTTTATTTTCCTAATTTTAAAAAGATAATGGGATCATCACGCAAGAAAGAAAGTTTATTGATTTGACTAATTGCAAAAAGAATAATAAAGTTGATGGAGCGAGCCTACCACATTATCTGCTATTCTGATGCAGCACAAGTTTTTATAGTAAAAGTAGAAATACAGGCACTAGGAAGTAAGAAGTACTTGAGTACCGCTGGACCTTCCTTCCTGCATATTTCCAATGACAACTCCATCAATGTCACTTGGGTTGTAAAAAGAAGTCTGTTCATTGATACAATATATTTTCGATTTTACTTTTGTTGAGCTATACAAATTTCTAATATCACTTTTGAATTGCATAATAAAAAGAATAAATAAATAAATATATTAATAAAGGTAAGAGAATTGTGCTTCACAAAAACAAATTTGTAATATTCGTTAGAGAGAAAAATGAGTAATACTCCAGCTCTGAACTCACCGAACCCAGAGAATGTTCTTATCACTTCGCCCAGCTCTGGCGAAGTTCAGGGGTCCCCCTCAAGCGAAGTTATATCCTGGGTATGTTATGCTATTTTAAGTTAATGTTGGCGAAGTCATTGTTCTTTTGATACCATGTTTTTTATGTTGATGTTTTATGTCATTGATACATTGTTTTGATGTACATGTTATATCCTGGGTATATTGTTTTTTTAGTCATTGTTTTTGTTTTATGTTGTTGTTTTTGTTTTATTTTTATTTTATGTTGATGTTTTATGTTTTGTATACTGGAATGTCTCTCTATACACATATATTTATTAAGTATATATCTGTTTCTTCAGTTTGATGCATAATCTGAACTAGTGATTTCAGCGAAATTAGGAGGGATGACATAGAAGAACAAACATTAGAGCGTTCTGGCGAAGAACGGATCAACGGGAGGGGGGGTCCTCCAAGAACATCATTGGTATGTTTTCTCATATTTTTATGTTTATATTTCGTTTAATTTGATGCATTTTTTAATATTCTCCAAGAACATGATTGGTATGTTTTTTCATGTTTTTTTGTGTTTTCTCGTGCTATTTTTATGCATTTTATTTAGTATTTTTATGTTTTTATTTTGGTATCTTTTTGATGATTTTTTCATTCGTATTTTTAAATTGTATATATTCTTGTTTCCGGTAACCTATGTCTATATACATGTATATGTACATCCATGTTTGTATTATTGTTGTCTCTAATTAATTCAAACTTTGATTTATGTTAATGCAGGTAACTGGTAAAGAAGTTTTCATCACAACAACCTTTCTAATTTCCCTTATCATATCTACCGTGATGCTCAAACATCCGGGGGAAGGGGACCCCGCAAAGTTTAGGAAAACATTAATAGTAGCAAGCCTGAGCATTGCTCTTTTGGGTACCTTTTTTCGCAGAGGTACCTATGAATTTAAAGATGATCATGCAACCTTGTTTTTCTATGAAGCAACCAGGGGTGGTGAAAACAGTGAAAACGTATTTTATGAAGAATGCTTTACATATATATTTGGCTTTCTGATAATCTTTACCTCTTTTACATCAGTCATGATTAATCTATTTTTACACAATGAATGGATATCGTATATCACATCACTGTTGGCCAATATCATGTCCTGTGTGTATACTGTGGTTCAAGCCTACATGAGTGACAAAGATTTTGCAATTGTTAAGCCTAGAGAGGATGGGGTGAAGATTTACACTATACTTCAAAGGTCTATTGCACATCCACCTGTTGGGAGATTGGTCCTACTTCAATGAAATCCTATATATCCCCACTTTACGATGGCTTAGATGTATCATCTAGCTACTTTTGTGAAATGAAAGAATCATCTACTTAGATCATCCATAGTGAAACTTATTTAATTATCTACTACTTAATCTAAGACTTGATTAGCATATTCCAATTGTAATATTGAAAGAATGATTTGCCTTTTGTATAAATACTATATGCATGGACATTAAGATTTTGTGTTCTTAAATTTTATTTTTTTTATAATTAAGCATTCGATTATATTGTATATACAAATGAAGTAGTATACGTATAACATAAGGGTATAAACAATTCATTTGATTATTTATAAGATTAATTTGACGTCGGTATTACAAGTTTTATCATTTTTGTACTCATGTGATTGCATGTATTTGTGAACTAATTTGAACAATAATGATAATGTGTACTTACTAAATTTTGAGATTAATAAAATATAAATTTTGGTATTACTTTAGTTCTAACTTGGAAACCATAATACGTTTCTGATATGCATCTAAGTCAGATAGGTTAGTAGTTAGGTTAAGCTATTTTTAAATAGGAATGATGTGATTGTAGTGATTACAATTTCCAAAACTTAATCGTAACTAGTTTATAGATTACTAGCATAATAACCCGTGCGAGGAACGGGACATTTTCTAACATTATTTTTATACAATACGTAAATAAAGTGTTATTAGTTTATTAAAATTTCGGTCAAAAAGGCTGTAAATAAATGATTTAATTCATAAAATAAATCATAGCATCTCATCATTTGGGCATATAAGTGTAAAATTATATTTCATAAAATGTTTCTTTTCCAACATATATATATCATCATGACCTATATGCACGAATATATCATGTCATGTGATTAACAAAAACAATATGTTCCTTACAATACAAGTTAAAGAGTGTTTTTTATCAATACAATGAAAAGTATGGTATTAGAGCTCAAGCACGCAGAGTGTTAGAATATAATATAAAGATCCGGTTGGGCCTTCCTCTAACACCTTAAGATTTTTGAGCGATTGTACTTAACATGGTATCAGATGAATATGCACATATGTTAGTGTTAGAATATGCATATATGAATTTTGATACATAAAGTATATAATATGTTAGTGATTCAAGAAACATAGAGATATGATATGATTTTTGTTAAATGTGTTATAAATGATGAATAAAAGAGATGGGTGAGTGTGTGGTGGTAATGTTGAGTCCGGGATCACAAGCAGTGATAAAATCCGATATGAGACATTTATTGTGTCATGTGTGTGTTGAGTGTGTGTGTGTTTAGCGTGTTGTTGCAGTGGTAGGAGCGGGGATGGGGACACATACGGTAGTCTTTTGAAGCATATGATCCGAAACATATTTGCCCATGATATGGTTCGATAGTTGTTGATCTCTAGGAGGTTGAGAAAGGAGAATACTTACCTAAAAGACAGAACTTTACAACGATACCAAACAATGATGCTAATTACCCTGTGATGATGGTAACGGCCATTGTTGAAAGAATCAGTCTTAAAAGATAAATGAATACTTAATACAAATTTCAATAATTTATGAATATGTATAAGTAGACCACATATTCTATATTACTAATTTATATTATAATAGTATAACATCTCGTGCGAGACACGAGTTATTTTCCTATATTGTGCATAGAATTTTGTACTAATGTTGTTCATACATTAGTTTTATCGTTATCGGGTTTTGTTCATTTAAAATTTAATCTTTCTCTTTGAATAATGATTGATAGCATTATATCTTATTTATTACCCAATCTTCTTTAATTCGATTAAGTTTAATAAACTTAATCCAGTTTTTCATCCTTTCAGATTCCAATAGTAGAAATAGCATTTTTTTTTTATTTTTAGCAATATCTTGTCCTGTTAACACAGTTACACTAACTAATACAACGATTATTTAAATCGTATATGTAATATAATTAATAATTTTGTAATTTGAATATAATTATATAATTAATCTAATTATTTAATTAACATAGTGTTCATATCTCAAATAGTTGTTATAATAAATTTTATTATAAACATATTTGCTTTCAATCTTGATAAATTTTATTTGCTTTCAATTAGGCTAAAGTGACACACAAACATATATATTGTGAGTGTGTGGCCTAATGGTATGACAAAGTGCAAAATAAAATGAAAACGAAGGTTTGATTCCCATTGACAACATTTTTTAAAAAAAATTAATGAATACAAGGGCAATTGAGGCATTTCAAGTGCATTAAAATGTCTCACCAATTTTATGTCTTGCTGGTGTAATAGATATATAATAGATAGATAGATAGATAGATAGATAGATAATAGATAGATTTAGTCAAATAACAAATATATAGAAATTGAGAAGAGAAACAAGACCAGTAACAATAACATCACATTCATGAAATGAATATAATTCATAGATTGGGCTTTTGGTCCGTATTAGTGGATCTAAAATAATAATTGGATACTACTCAAATTTACAGTAAAATGAGTTCATCATAAGGTCATTAATTTATTATTACGATGTCACCGTCTCATCCCACATGTTGAAATAGGGCTCAACTCTAATAATAAAATTGATTCGACTATTGTATCAAAAAATTTATCATTGACATTAAGGATAAAGGAAATCATTTCATTATTAACGTGATCTCTTGTATATGTGCATGTGATTGCATACATAATGAATTAGTGTAAACGGTATTAATTTAGTATCATCATGTAATTCAATATTTGTACCCCACTTCCAATTTTGTTATTCTTAAATAAATAATTACACATATTATCAAAAAAAAAGGTTAATCGGATAATAATACCTTAAAGGATGAAAATACTGTCAAGTTTAAAATAAATTAATTTTAAGAACAAAAAATATAGAAATAGTTTTGAAAAATTATTTTTAAATTTATATCAAAAAACGAGAAATACATGTAATGTGCATTGTTCTAAAAATCCCCAGTTCAGCCTATTAATCCCCGATTAATCTTCTACAACTTGTTAACAATACGTGCTGGCCAGATTGATGTTGATCAGTTTATTATTCTTGCACTTGCAGGCTCCGGTAGTTCTTTACTGGTAAGCTTCATCTTTTTTACATCTCTCTCTTGTCTTCTATGGCAACGCTATATTTTCATTACATTTATGTATTACACTCAAATTCGTGCATTAGTAAAATGTTGATTGTACTTGTAAAATGGATCTAGAGGAACTGAAAAGGAGTTCTAATCTTCTACATGTCGAAGCATTCAACAAAATTAAAAAGAGAAGTGGGATTATAATGACGAAAAGTGCAGACAACACTATGCATGTCCACTGGAAAGGAGCTTCGGACATTATATTGGCAATATGTTCTCACTATTATGACGCACCTGGAAACGTGAACTCTTTAGATGATTCTGAAAGGGAGAAATTTGATCGACTTGTTCAAGGAATGGGTGCAAGTAGCCTACTTTGTATTGCTTTTGCACATAAACAAGTTTCAGAACATGAATATGATAATGGAGATGCAAAACCGAAAGACGAAAACTTGATCCTATTGGGTCTAGTTGCTATGAAGAGTCCATGCCGACCTGAGGTGTGGAAAGCTGTCCAAGATTGTCAACAAGCTGGTGTTAATATAATGAAAATCACATGAGACAATGTGTCTACTGCAAAATCAATAGCCACTGAGTGCGGGATACTCAAATTTAATCAAGACATGGATTGCAAGGACATATATAATGGTCTGGTGGTTGAGGGCAGGGAATTTCAAAACTACACTCTAGAGGAGCAAATAGAGAAAGTTGAAAGAATTCGTGCGATGGTAAGATCATCTCCTGCAGAAAAATGTCTATTGGTAAAGTGCCTCAAACAGAGGGGACACATAGTTGTCGTTACTGGTGATGATGTCAATGATACACATGCACTATTAGTAGCTGATCTTGGTCTTGCAATGGGGATTGCAGGCACTCAATTTACAAAGGAAAGCTCGGATATTATTATACTGGATGATACTTTTACAACTGTTGTCGATGTTTTGAGATGGGGAAGATGTATCTACAAAAACATCCAAGAATTCATCCAGTTCCAACTCACAGTAAATGTGGCAGCTCTTATAATTAACTTTGTGGCAGCTGTTTCGAACGGTTAAGTACCATTAACAGCAGTGAAGTTAGTATGGATAAATCTCATTATGGACACGTTGGGCGCTCGCTCTTGCTACTGAAGAACCAACCGAGGCACTAATGGAGAAGTATGTGGGTCATAGGGAGCCATTTACATCAAATATTATGTGGAGAATCATTGGAATTACTGTGGTTCTCCATACTTCGATGATAGAGTTTTTAGTGAAGTTTGCTGATACAGAGAGGCTGACTTGGGGACAATGGGGAGCATATACAAGACTTGTCGTTGTATCTTGGCCCTATTCGTTTCCTGGCGAAGTTAATTCCTGTTCTATAAAGGCCATTTTGCTGCTGGTAAATTGCTTCTGTGTCTTGGCTAATTGATTCTTCCAAGTTTGGAAGGTACCTTTTTTGTATTTATATAATGTAATAAAACAATTTAAAATGAAACCAAAGGTTAGTTGTTTGTTATGCAACTATGGTCGAGCTTATTCTGTTAGTCATTAAGTGAATGATTTATGTAATTAAAAATAATTTATCATGTTAGTATATCATGCAAGTTAGTTGATAATATATTGTTTAAAGGTTTTTTTTGTTATATGAATAGCTTAATATGAGAGGTTATCGTAAATAGTTGTGAAAGAATTTGTTGGTCGATCATTAAAACTTTCACATTGATCTGGAGATAAGGAATCAAGTTAGCTTGCAGTTAAACACATCATGATTTTGCTTTAGTTATGATTCGTATGTTAACTCCGAGTTGGAATTATTTTTAGTTATTTTGAACTCCATGTTTGTTAAGATGAATAGTTAGATTCATCTAATTTATTGACTGATTCTTAATGAATATCTGTGCGTTTAGCTACTTTCTAAGTCCAAGATTCTTGACTGCAGATCCTTACGGCTAATTAATGCACGAATTTGAATGTAATACATAAATGTAATGAAAATATAGCGTTTCCATAGAAGACAAGAGAGAGATGTAAAGAAGATGAAGCTTACCAGTAAAGAACAATCGGAGCCTGCAAGTGCAAGAATAACAAACTTTCAGAATCTATGAAAACAGCAAAAACATTGCTATAAAGATGAAGAAGATACAGAGCAAAGAAGAAATCAACATTATTGTTTTAAGAAACAAGCTTACATATAAGACTAGCATATTATATTTGTTTATATATATCAGCTAATACTATACACACACGAGCTCTACATTAATATTACGTGACTAACAAACTAATTTGCCGGCTCATATCTTGAAAGCTTATGTGTCAGAGGTGTGCTCTTCTACTTCGCACATAGAAGTGTTACCATGTACCCTAACATTCTCCCTCAAGTTGGAAGGCGCAAACAAATCAAAGACTCCTAACTTGGAGAGTAGATATCTGAGTTGACCGGAGGATAATGCCTTTGTTAATAAGTCTGCAAGTTGCTCAGCAGTACGAATGTGAAAAGTTTGGAGAAAACCCTGCTGCAACTTCTGACGCACAAAATGTCAATCTATTTCAAGGTGTTTTATGCGTTCATGAAAAATTGGGTTAGAAGCAATGTACAAGGAAGATTTATTATCATATTAGAGAATAATAGGTGAAGTCACAGGGTGATGAAGGGATTGGAGAATGTTGGATATCCACACTAGTTCATAGGTGGTATCACCTAAGGCCCTATATTCTAAGGCCCTATATTCAGATTCACTAGACGACTTGGAAACAGTCTCTTGTTTCTTGCACTTCCACGAGACCAAGGCTGATCCAAGCATAACACAGTATCCAGTAAGAGAACAGCGTGTCTCAAGATAGCCCCCTCAATCTGCATCACAGAATGCTTGAGGAATCAGAGTATTAGATACAGGAAAAAACAGTCCTTGGCCTGGAGATTGTTTAAGATACCGAACTACACGATATGCTGCATCTAGATAATCTTGATGAGGTGCACTAATAAATTGAGCAAGAGTATGAACAGGATAACTAAGATCAGGACGTGTAATGGTTAGATAAATGAGATGTCCCACCAAACGTCTGTATGTTTTAATCTCATTGTAAGCCAACATGGAAGACTCAGACTTCTATAAACAATGATTTTGCTCAATTAGAATAACTGATGGTTTTGCAGCCTCAAAACCAGTATCACGAAGAATATTCAGACAATATTTTCTTTGATGTAAATAAATGCCTTTGTCTGATCGAGCAATTTCCGGTCCTAGAAAGTATTTCATAGGACCCAAATCTTTGATATTAAGTTTTCTATGAAGAAATTCTTAAACCTGAGCAATTAATGTAGCAGAAGATCCAGTGAGTAAGAGATCATCTACATATACCAACACAGCAACAAATATACCATCCCTTTGAAGAGTGAAAAGGTTGTGATCACTCGGACATTGAAGGATCAAAGTCAAGTAAGGCATTAGCTAGTTTAAGATTTCACATACGAGGAGACTGTTTAAGTCTATAAAGAGATTTAAACAATTTACACACCCATTGAACCGAAGTGTCTGTAGGAAATGTCCTACCAGTAAGCTAAGAAAGACCAGGAGGTAAGCGCATATATTCCTCATGGAGGTCACCATGTAGAAATGCATTGGTGACATCCATTTGATTTAAAGGCCAATTGTAACGCAGTGAGTTGTGGAAGAAGTAGAGGGAGCCAATAAATATGGTAATCCAGTATAATCTTGAAATTTAGATGGAAGAACTCGTTGACGAATTGGTCTAGGAGATTTTATGGAAATAATAGGTAATGGAGTGGTAGTAGGAGATGGACTGGAAGTATGGAGTGAAGGAGTAGGTGTATGATTATCAGACATAGAGTTAGATGGGACATGCACCACAGTGGAGGGAACATGAGAGTCATCAATAATATAACATGGATTAGTAGGAGATATAGGTAGATTAGAAGAAGGTGGATTGGTAGAAAAAGGAAAACAGTCTTCAATAAAAGTGACATTTCTAGAAACATAACATTTCCTTGTTGTCAAGTCAAGTATTCTGTATCCTTTAGTACCAAATGGGTATCCTAAAAATACACACGCATTAGTTTTAGGACCTAGTTTGTCTATTGCACTAGTGACTTTGGTGACATAACACAAACACCCAAAGGTTTTTAAATGTGTATACTCTGGTGATTTGTTAAAAAGCAACTCATAAGGTGTACGAAAATCAATTAATTTGGATGGTGTTAAATTAATAAGATTACAATGCACTAATTCAAACATGGAAGAACTAGTAGAAGTACTAACAGGAAATGGTTTTCGTTTCTGTTTAGCTCTATGACATATATCACATATACTAAAACAATCAGTATTACAATGAGGTAGAAATTGTAATTTGCTAAGGACAGTAGATGAAGGATGACCAAGATGAGTATGCCAAAGATGAACTTGATCAGAGAAAGTAGTGTGTTGAACAGAATGAGACAATGACTTGGAAGAAGTGATAGCAGCGTCAGTAGTAAGATGATGAAATTTGTAGAGCCCAGAAGAAAGTCTACCAATCTCGATCATCCTCTTTTGATGTTGGTCCTGCAAGAAACAATGGGAATTCGAGAAACTAACAATGCAGTGAGAATGAGTTGTAAATTTGGGAATAGAAAGGAGATTGCACTTAAATTTGGGAGCACACATAACATGATACAAAGTAATATCTGGTGTAAGTTTCAGACTACCATAATGTGTAATAGGAGTAGTAGTACCAGCTGAAAGGTATAAATTGGCATTTAATTATATAGGATTAGTTAACAAATACAACTAAAAAGTTATATGATCTGTGGCACCTGAGTCAATAATCCTCCACTAGATTCATCTATATTTTGTAATGTATAAGAAGCAGAAATAGAGGAACAAAAAGGTTTACCATGTAGAAGTGAGGATGATCCAGCGAACAATTTATTAGAGATATGATTACTCTACCATGGAGTGAGATTCTTGAGGCTTTGTTGAATCATACTTGCAATTTGTTGACATTGAGAATCAGTGAAAAAGGATGTAGAATTGTCAGCTCCAGAACAAGTTAACACAGGGGAAACACCAGAAGTAGTAATCTGAGCAGCCTTTTTAGCAGGATGTGTCGACAAGAACCTTGAATTAGAACTATTTTGAGACTTGGGTTTTGGTTTGGGATGACCATAAAGTTTGTGCCACTCAGAGAAACCGTGCAGGCAGAAACACTTTTCCTTTGTATGACCAGACATATGACAGTAATCACAAACTACAACAGTGTCACCATTGAACTTTCTGGAGACAGGAGGTGAATGTGCATAGACTTGTTTGTGGTTGGTAAACTTCACATTCATGGCAATATTATCAGGCACGTGAGCAGATGAGAACAATCTCTTTGTACTTCTTCTTGAAGTAACAACGAATAAGCCTAACTAAGAGTAGGAAGAGGCTTCATCATGAGTAAATGACCACGAACACTTGTAAATTGATCACTAAGTCCCATCAGAAATTGACTTAGTTTGTGAATCTGATCATACATCTCTCTTTTTGAAGCAAACTCACATTTACACATATTAGTAACACAAATACACTTAGGGACTGGTGACAAATCATCCATTTCATCAAGTAAAGTACGAAAACTGGTAAAATAAGATGTGATAGACATGGAACCTTGAGAAAGAGACATAAGTTCTTTCTTCAATTAAAAAATACAAGGCAAATTACTCTGAGCAAATCGAATCACCAAATCATCCCAAAATGCTTTACCAGTAGACAAGTAAACAACACTGTTTCGTATTTCTGGAGATATGGAATTAAGTAACCATGAAACAACCATATCATTACATCATTTCCATACATCTCACAGTTAACATCTTTAATAATAAATCCATCAATAAAACCTAACTTGAGTTTAACAGATAACGCCAATTGGACAGCACGACTCCATTGTTGATAATTTTGATCAGTAAGGGGTTGAGTAACAATCGCCATACCTGGATTATCACCGTTATGAATGAACAACGGATGATTAACATCAATTACAGTAGACGATGTAGAGGTTGAAGATGGCGCCATTGATGTACGGATAGTTGGATCTGGAGTAATAGGACTAGAATTAACAACAGCGGAATAACTACGTTGCGTCATCGAAAAAGAACGCGATTAAGCTCTGATACCATCTCAGAATCTATGAAAACAGTGAGAACATTGCTATAAAGATGAAGAAAATACAGAGCAAAGAAGAAATCTACATTATTGTTTTAAGAGTATTCAACAAGCTTACATAAAAGACTAGCATATTACATTTGTTTATATATATATATATACTAGCTTATAACCCGTGCGAAGCACGGGTTTCTTTTGATTTGTTATAAAATTTATTTAACATTATAATTATGTTTTTATATAATCATTATTTTTAATAATTTATATTGTAAAATTCTAAATTAAAAATGTTGTTGACGGGTTCGAACTTTGAATTTTTAGTAAAGTAACTATAATATATCTTATTATTAGATCTAACGATTCTTATTTATTACTAAAAATAATGATTTGAATATATGGTGTGATATTTTTGGGTGTATTAGTGATCGCAAGATTAGTTATAAATTAAAAATTAACTTGTTTTAATTAAAAAAAATACTACTAAAAATAATGACGGAAAGATATAGTGTGATATTTTGGATATATATTAATAATTATAAGATTAGTTTTAAATTAAAAGGTAAAGTATTTTAGTTAGAAGTAAAATCTTTAAAGAAAATGGGTAATTGAGTTGTTGGAGCATAGCAGAAGACCTCCATGTGGCTGAAGCAATTTTAATCGGAATATAATTACGTTAACATTAGTAATTAGCTTTTTAAATTGTTTTTGTAATATAATAATTTTATTATCTATTTTAATAATTAGGATAACCAAACCGAACCGGTATCTTAATTAATATGTTATAAATTTTATTTTATGCTATAGTTATGTTTCTATATAATAATTATTTTGTGAAAGTTATTTTAATATTATTTTAATATAATTAATATAAATTTAGTTAATAATATGAATGATTTAAAATTTAAATTATAGAATTTTAAGTTACATATGTCGTTGACGGGATTCGAAACTTGAATTTTTAGTAAAGTACTTTAATCATAAAATATGTCTTATAATTACATCTAATGGTTCTTATTAATTACTAAACATCTAACAGCAAAATGGTGTAAATTTTTAGGTATACATTAACGATTGCAAAATTATGTGGTTTAAAACTTATATTATAAATTTTTTAAAAAAATGTGTCGTTGACAGAATTCGAACCTTGAAATTTTAGTAAATTAATTTAAACATATAATATATCTAATCATTAGATATAACGGTTCTGATTTTTTATTAAAAATAACGGTCATTATTCGTTTTATACAGATTTCTATTATATTTTGTTAGTGATTAGACGATATAGTGTTATATTTTTGGGTATGTTTGTAAAATTATATTTTAAATTAAAAGTTAACATGTTATTTAGAAAGAAATATTATTGATTGGAATATTCGATATTTTAAGTGTTTATAAATGGTAATATCATCAATCAGTTAAAAGTAAACCTATTTTAATTAAAAAAGGCAATAGTCTAATTATCACTAATTATATTATTTTACTATTTATTTTAATAATTAGGATGACCGTGCTGAAAATCGAACCGACAGACTTTCAATACCCGTGCGATACACGGGTTTCTTTTATTATGTTATAAATTTTATATTATATTACAATAATATTTTTATATAATCATAATTTAACATAATAATGTTTATGAATTATACTAATGTTTCTCTATTATAAACAACTAGATTCAATTCCCGTGCAAGGCACGGGATTGTTCTATTTTATAATTAATATTGCAGTTTTTCTCGTTACGTTTTGATATTAATATTAGCAATTGATATTGTGATGCTTATTATTTTTTTTAGTTTAACACGTTCTTTTTAACCAATGTTTATTTTATTCTCGTTTCAAGATCTCCCATTTTGGTTAAAACATTCAAATGTACTCTTTATTTTTCCAAAGTGCTCATAGTCATATATTTCTTGAATTTGATATTACAGAATGTCAAGTAATGCGCCAAAGCCAAGAAATTATTAAAAAATATTGTATTAGACACATTTTTATAAAGTAAAAATACTAAATTTCAGTACACAAAATCTGTAGATTGCATAGCAAAATATGTAATTAGTAATCTGAAATTAATGTTCCAATACTATTTCTTCAATTATAATGAGTTCAAAGGTCTCTATACTCGTGCGAGACACAAACTTCTTCGAATGCTTAATTAATCGCAATGTAACGAAAGCGTTGTAATTAAGTAGATAGTATTAAATAAACATATTAAATACGAATTAATTAATGTATGTTAATGAATGCACATATTAAATATGAATTTTAATTGATGTGTATTAATGAATGCAGAGGGTCAAAATGGTAATTTAGGATGTAATAAAATAGTACATGTTGTGGTATTATATATATAATAGATGTATATGTATTTATAATATATTTTATTAATAATTAGAAAATATGATGTGATATTTTCGACCTTATTTTCGGGTATATGTTAATGATTATAAGATTAGTTTTAAATCAAAATGGTATCATGTTTTAATTAGAAAGAAAATATTAATGATTGAAAGATATGATACAATTGATTTTTTAGATGTTTATAAAAGGCAATATATTCAACTAAAAGTAAATGTGAAAAAGGCAATTGGTTAATTACCATTAGTTATATTATATTATTATTTATTTTAATAAAATGTTTTGGCTTTAATATAAGAAGAGAAAAGCCGAAGAAACTTGTGTATTGAATTGATGAAGATGGTGTAAATTAGATTTAGAAGAATAGAGTTCTATGCGTAGTGTTCGTGAAGGCAACGGAGGTTTTAAGTTTAGCTGTATTAGTAATAGTGTAAATATAAAATATTATTGTGTCTTTAGGACTATAGTCAATAACGGATTAAAATTGATTTATTTTATATTTAAAATTAATTAGAAATTAAATTAACCAAACTGAAAACCAAAATATTCAATGTTTCGGCTTTAAAATAGTATATAAGTATATATAAGTATATATATATATATATATATATATATATATATATATATATATATATATATATATATATATATATATAGAGTTGCACTCCATGAAGAATACCTTATATAAAGAACAATAAAGAACACCTCATATTTAATTCAATATAAGAGTTCCGTCATGACACCCAATACAAAAAGTTCTTATTTTTTTATCTTCTATCCATTTAGCAAAAAAAAATTAATTTTTTTTTGGAAAAATCACTGTTCATGATGACATCAGCAGTGATGTCATCATGAATAGTGATTTTTTCAAAAAAAAAATTTTAAATATTTTTTTGCTAGATGGATAGAAGATAAAAAAATAAGAACTTTTTGTATTGGGTGCCCCTGGCGGGGCCAATGGATCTATTGGAATAAATGATTTTATAGTGTTCTTTATTATTTGTTATATAAGAGTGTTGTGACACCCCAAGATCCGGGGTCAAGGATCCAGGTCATCACGGTCCAATTTCCGATCAATATCCATATCTCTTGAGTCTTTTTTTTTTAAAATTTAATACTTATGCAATTGACCCCACACTAATACACACACCCACCAGTCATATGCTCATAGAACAACATCCATAATATTAAAAGTTTAAAGTTAATAGTTATTACAACCCAGAATTCTACTAAGTACATTGTTGAATAATACTTCTACAGAAAGCATTTCAACAACCAAAAGTTTATTACAAACTTACACACTTAATTTACATAAGTCTACTAAGCCCCTTTCGCTTGTCACTACCTCGGGGATGGTCACCAGCACTCGCTCAAAAGGTCGCCTTTCCCTTACCCTCTTGCAGGGTGTAGTGCGGAGTATTGGCATGGGACCTAGCTGTAGTATAAATAAATAGCAAGAATGAGCTAAAATAGCTCAACAAGATAACTTCTATCTACTACCATAAAAGGAAAATAAACCTTTACATATATATATATAAAAATAATATAAAATCAGTTTCTCTTCATTCCATATAAATAATTCCATCACCTTATCTCATTTTCTTGGTTTCAGCATATAAATCTGAAAACCATTATCAACTCTTTCTTTTCAAAAACATTGGGGATATCTGCTGTCGCCTGATACGTTAGGACGATGATCAGTCGCCTAATCGTACCTGCTCTCTTTTTACTACCGGTAGAAGGAATGAAGATCATCCCTGGAGGAAGGCCACCTGCTAACATCCTCCCTTGGCATCTTCGTGCCGTAATAAAATAATAAATGCTGGACCGTGTCGCACACAGCCACTTACGCAAGTCTGTTGCAATCCCCCTTTTTGTCAAATCATTTATCTACTCACATTTATCATTTCCATTTCCATTTCCATTTCCATTCACATTTCCATTCACATTTCCATTCACATTTATCATCACCTTTAAATCATATGTCATAATACTTTAATTATGACTCATACATCTTTTCTATAATTATTAAAGTCAAATATGCCTTTAGAACATAAAGTATATTCGCTCTATCCATATTCGTATCTATCTTTCTTTAATTCTCAAAATCAGGAAATAAATCCTTAGCAGTATAGCATCGTAGAAAAACATATATATTCCAAGAAATCATTTTACTTAAAAAAAATAGTTTTCTAAAGTAAGAGTAGAAGAAATCTTGCTCTCTTATATACACATATATATATATATATATATATTGTTCCATCTACTTTTAAAAATAGTAGATAATAATCAAATAATACTTATTAAATCACAATATTTAAAAAGAATATCTTTAGCAAAATAATATAAATCATATAACCCTAGATAACAATTGATACCATTCTTTTATTTACTTTAGATAATAACTGATACCATTCTCTCATATTCTCTTAATCATAAGGCATGTTCACTTCATGCATAATCATCTCTATACATATCCATCTCATACTCATATCCATATTCATATCCATCTCATACTCATATCCATATTCATATTCATATACATCTTCGTATACCTTTCTTTTCAATATCAATACTCAAGGAAGACAATTTCTTCACAATATAGTAATAATAGCATCACATATATATTCCATGAAATCAAGTTTCTTTGAAGATAAATAGTTTTCCAAGTAGGGATAGAAAAGATCTTGCCTTGGTTTCTGTATCCTGATAGTATGGCTGGTCCCTCCTCCGAAATTTCTATAAACACAAAAGGACTGTCATTAGAATACCACATCTCTTACTCACTACCCTCTTGTATAACAAAACCCTTTACACTTCAACATATGTTTAACGTATTATTATTACCCCAAAGGGTCAAGGACTTAACCATTTACAAGCTCAATCGAAGTTTCAGTGGTTTTTCACCATTTCTCCTAACGACCACACTTAACTGTAAAAATCCCCATAAATTATAGATTTCGACTTTTACTACAAGGTCAACTGGTAATGTCTCTTTGACTACCCTACCATATTATCCCAAAGTTTCATAATTTTTAAAAATGTCTAAGTAGGTTGATCATAGCCTCAAAGTTGATACAATTACGGTTTCTCGGTTTTCGAACACCTTTCACTAAAACTGACTTTTCTCCTAAACCGTTCATCAGATTTTAACGCACCTTATATCGAAACGATCTATGAACTAAGCTCTATCATTTCATGGTCAATTGGTAACCTAGGCAGTGAGGTACCGTATGAATACAGGGGTCACAAAACAGGGCAGATTTCGTTCTAACGAAAATCGGACATTATAACGGCTATATTTTCGTACTTTCCAAAATCAAACTCCTCCAAATCAATCATCCACCTTATACACCATCACCTACACCATGTGGTCATCTTACCAACCATGGTTACAAGCACATACTCCTTCCAAAATCAACTTTAATCACTTACAAACACTTATAACATCATAATCATAACATTTATACCACTTAATCACTAAACACAACTATATCCATCATAAACATAAAAGAGAAAGCATGATTATACCTTCTTGAAGCTTTGATAACCCTTAAAAATCCTTGATAAACCTTGGGCACACCTTTAACAACCTTAGTATAGCTTGTATTAACTAAAGAAACCATAAAACAAAGTTAAAAATTCGAAGTTACTGTTTACTCAGCTGAAAGAATCGCAAAAACGAAGGTCTTACCTACGTTTTCTGGAGGAGGCGTCTAAATGAAAGTTGTAGAGCATCTCATGGGCTTTCCAAAAAGCTAAAGAACACGAAATTCGGCTGAGAAACGAAGGAGTTATGGTCGATTTACCAACCTGCTGTCTTTTTTGGCCGAAAATGATGATAATGGATGGGGGAGAGTTTCTTGCTTTTGTTTTGATCTTTTCTCATCTTAATCTTGCTTAATCTAGAGTGTTATGGAAGCTTGGAAAGATATTTTGTGTTTAACACCTTGCAAAGTTACTAATTTACCCTTAAAAACAAGTTAATGGCTAATGACACCACTTTGATGATTCAATAAATCCCATTTTGATTTTCTACTTATAATGCTAATAATCTTGAATAACATAATGTGGTATGTATCCTTGTTATATTACTAATCTTGGTTGCTTGGTTTCCATACTCGTCTAATTGTGGTTCGTCTCGAATATACCTCATTATTTCAGTGGTTCTGAAATCATTTAACATTCCAAATTCCTTTGGTATTCTCTTAACTTAAAAATCCTTTGGTTTAACCTAAATTCACTAATTCCTCAATATATAATTCTTATAATGTTTCCATGCTCCTTAATATCCAATAAAAGCTCTTTAGAAGTCAAAATCCTCAAAAATCCATATTTAGGAATTTCTGAAATCCCTCGTCATTTCGAGTCACTTAATTTCAATATACAACACTAATATGGTTTCTGTTCATTCCTTTTCCGTTTCCATTATGGAGTACTTATATACCCTTTCTCTAAATCATCGAAATTTACTATTCATGTGATCACTGTAGCTTTGTTAAAGTTAGGGTTATTACATCCTTCCCCCCTTAAAAGGATTCCGTCCCGGAATCACGTCAGAAATGTCCATAGATACCTTTTCATCGACACCTTATAACTTCTATACTACTTTCTCCATCCTTTTTCCTTCATAATATCTCTATCTTGTTTTAGTCATTCTACGTTAGTTAATCTCTCATTCCTCCTTTAGCTAAGGGTATCGGTCACCACATTGGCCTCCCCTGAATGGTAGTGTATCTCACTTATGGTTTATCCCTATTTTGATCTCTATCATGACATAAAATATACACACTTCGATATGATTATATCTCATCTCTGTAAAATCTTCCAGAAATCCAACTAGAATAAGATTCTTTGAAACAATTGTAAGAAAATATTACCTATAATATATATTTCCTGTTCGTATCTAAACAAGTCTATGGTTTACCCCCAAAATATCATTACTCTCCTTTTCATAGAATTTCTAACCCCTAACAGATACTGATTTTCCTTATCTAGATTATCAACCTACCTATACCATTCATTGACCACATTGATTCCTAACCAAACGTTTACACTAAAAATTTAAATACTAGAAAAATGTTCACCTGTATCTGTATCCGGCTTTCTCAATGCCTCTCCTAAAGTCATATTGTACACCCTGGCAGTAGGTCTATTTGAAGCAGTCATACTTTGTCCTGGTGCGGACGACCCACCGGAACGGCAATCTCTGGCAAAGTGTCCTAATTTCCCACATTGATAACACTTGATATCAATCTTGTCAGTTGATGTGCACTGGTTATAATAGTGTCCTTTCTGTCCGCACTTAAAGCAAGTTACTTTCGACCTCCTACACACTCCCGTATGCTTCCTACCACACGTGTTACAGTCTGGAAATGGTGTTCGAGATTGATTAGACTGAAAGGTTCTTGTGGATCTACCACCCTGATTCACCGTCTCACTAACAGTCTTGTTACTCCATGACTTCCCCACAAACTGAGATTTTTGTCCTTTACCAACCTTGCTAAAGTAATTTCCTTCACTTGAACCTCCCTTCTGGCCCTCAAATCTCCTTTTTTTTTACTTTCTCGACCTATCTGATTTTGTTCGTTACGAGCATTTTCATTCTGTCTATTTCGACTTCCTTCATCTCTCTCATTTTCTCTTGCATTCGTTCTATTGTTACGCTTAGGCGGCATGGTTCTGTATATAACAATATTCTTCATTAATCACCCAAATTTAGGGTACAACATACATCATTCCCATATACATCATTCTCATATACACAATTATATCCCTAGTTAACTCATTTATATACCATAATATTCTCAACTCAACTTTAGCAAATAAGCGTATCACCTTTAGTACAATAACCTTTTCATTTAAGTCAATCGCCTTATATACATCAATATTTTCGAATCTCAACACTTAGTATCAAAACATGATAAAATTTAGACAGAATACACAAACTTCATTAATTATCCCCACTTCCTTTGTTTATCCTTATTCTAACTTTTCCCTCAAAATACACCTTACTCTCAATAGTAAATCTCAATTATACCTTAAAATTCCTCATATTATTTTATCTCAATAGTCCTCAAATATACCCATTTCTTCTCACGAAATTCCTCCCTCTTTTATATCGAAACGCTTCTAACTCTAATTATCTCTTATTGAAATTTCCCTTGAAATCTCGAGTTTCTTCGTATAATCACGTATACTCTAAACTTTGCTTCCATTCTTCCATCCATTAAGAAAATCTTCTATAGTCGAAACAATTGATAGAATTCAAGGAACTTTGAATTGAAACGAACCCCGAAACAAGCAAGGGTCCCACAATAATTTATAAAATTAAGAGTTTTAAATAACTTTTATTTGAAACAAAAGGATATTTGAGAAATCAATATGATGGAAGAACCCGTACGTTACACAAGTGAGGGCGTCCCCTCCGACTTTCTATCACACAGACAGATTGTCCTTGTATATACATATAGGGCCATTCCTCTTAGTTGGAGTAAGAAATGTAGAGGGAAATTTAAATCACGATGATAAACCATTTTCCGAAAATAATCTTAGAGGAATATTTTGACTAAGATAGATAAATAAAATTTTGAAACACATTCCCAAGGGTACCAGAAAGTTTTGAAAGGATACCGACTCTTAATGAACAATTACCCACTAGTGGAGAAAATTTGAAACTCAATAATATAATTTAGCAGGGCTTTAGGAGATTGAAAATAGGTACCGTTAATAGCCTCTGCCCAATTGAAAATCCAAATAATGGAAGGTTTTCCTCAAATACTATTTATATCTTAGACTGCGTACCCTCCAAAATTTCTTAAATTTTGCACTCACCATGTAGCCTTAACCTATCGTCTGCTATTCCCAATTATCTTCATTTACTTAGTCGTGACTTGGCTCGATACTCTCTGCCTTGATCCATAATAGAATACAACCTTCTAATAGATATACTTTCGTAATATTGATCGTCTTGACCTGACACTGCTCCGGTATCAAAGACCCTTTTAAAACTATTCTTTATAATTGTATATTCTAACATACCACTTATACTCACGAGATTGTCTAACGTACACTTCCCAATACATCAAATATTCCCTTTTTCAAATCAATCCTGTGTGCTACATAAGTTTAACACTTTTGGCATAATAACCTTTATTAGCAATAATCTATAAAATCATAATCACTACTTAGAATAAACGCTTCATTCGATAAACCTCCCTTGAACTTGATGGAAGTTCACAATTTTATATTATTACTGATATATTTATTATTATCACTCTTGTTCCTGAGCATTATGACTTTAAGCTCTGATACCATCTGTGACACCCCAAGATCCGGGGTCAAGGATCCAGGTCATCACGGTCCAATTTCCGATCAATATCCATATCTCTTGAGTCTTTTTTTTTAAATTTAATACTTATGCAATTGACCCCACACTAATACACACACCCACCAGTCATATGCTCATAGAACAACATCCATAATATTAAAAGTTTAAAGTTAATAGTTATTACAACCCAGAATTCTACTAAGTACATTGTTGAATAATACTTCTACAGAAAGCATTTCAACAACCAAAAGTTTATTACAAACTTACACACTTAATTTACATAAGTCTACTAAGCCCCTTTCGCTTGTCACTACCTCGGGGATGGTCACCAGCACTCGCTCAAAAGGTCGCCTTTCCCTTACCCTCTTGCAGGGTGTAGTGCGGAGTATTGGCATGGGACCTAGCTGTAGTATAAATAAATAGCAAGAATGAGCTAAAATAGCTCAACAAGATAACTTCTATCTACTACCATAAAAGGAAAATAAACCTTTACATATATATATATAAAAATAATATAAAATCAGTTTCTCTTCATTCCATATAAATAATTCCATCACCTTATCTCATTTTCTTGGTTTCAGCATATAAATCTGAAAACCATTATCAACTCTTTCTTTTCAAAAACATTGGGGATATCTGCTGTCGCCTGATACGTTAGGACGATGATCAGTCGCCTAATCGTACCTGCTCTCTTTTTACTACCGGTAGAAGGAATGAAGATCATCCCTGGAGGAAGGCCACCTGCTAACATCCTCCCTTGGCATCTTCGTGCCGTAATAAAATAATAAATGCTGGACCGTGTCGCACACAGCCACTTACGCAAGTCTGTTGCAATCCCCCTTTTTGTCAAATCATTTATCTACTCACATTTATCATTTCCATTTCCATTTCCATTTCCATTCACATTTCCATTCACATTTCCATTCACATTTATCATCACCTTTAAATCATATGTCATAATACTTTAATTATGACTCATACATCTTTTCTATAATTATTAAAGTCAAATATGCCTTTAGAACATAAAGTATATTCGCTCTATCCATATTCGTATCTATCTTTCTTTAATTCTCAAAATCAGGAAATAAATCCTTAGCAGTATAGCATCGTAGAAAAACATATATATTCCAAGAAATCATTTTACTTAAAAAAAATAGTTTTCTAAAGTAAGAGTAGAAGAAATCTTGCTCTCTTATATACACATATATATATATATATATTGTTCCATCTACTTTTAAAAATAGTAGATAATAATCAAATAATACTTATTAAATCACAATATTTAAAAAGAATATCTTTAGCAAAATAATATAAATCATATAACCCTAGATAACAATTGATACCATTCTTTTATTTACTTTAGATAATAACTGATACCATTCTCTCATATTCTCTTAATCATAAGGCATGTTCACTTCATGCATAATCATCTCTATACATATCCATCTCATACTCATATCCATATTCATATCCATCTCATACTCATATCCATATTCATATTCATATACATCTTCGTATACCTTTCTTTTCAATATCAATACTCAAGGAAGACAATTTCTTCACAATATAGTAATAATAGCATCACATATATATTCCATGAAATCAAGTTTCTTTGAAGATAAATAGTTTTCCAAGTAGGGATAGAAAAGATCTTGCCTTGGTTTCTGTATCCTGATAGTATGGCTGGTCCCTCCTCCGAAATTTCTATAAACACAAAAGGACCGTCATTAGAATACCACATCTCTTACTCACTACCCTCTTGTATAACAAAACCCTTTACACTTCAACATATGTTTAACGTATTATTATTACCCCAAAGGGTCAAGGACTTAACCATTTACAAGCTCAATCGAAGTTTCAGTGGTTTTTCACCATTTCTCCTAACGACCACACTTAACTGTAAAAATCCCCATAAATTATAGATTTCGACTTTTACTACAAGGTCAACTGGTAATGTCTCTTTGACTACCCTACCATATTATCCCAAAGTTTCATAATTTTTAAAAATGTCTAAGTAGGTTGATCATAGCCTCAAAGTTGATACAATTACGGTTTCTCGGTTTTCGAACACCTTTCACTAAAACTGACTTTTCTCCTAAACCGTTCATCAGATTTTAACGCACCTTATATCGAAACGATCTATGAACTAAGCTCTATCATTTCATGGTCAATTGGTAACCTAGGCAGTGAGGTACCGTATGAATACAGGGGTCACAAAACAGGGCAGATTTCGTTCTAACGAAAATCGGACATTATAACGGCTATATTTTCGTACTTTCCAAAATCAAACTCCTCCAAATCAATCATCCACCTTATACACCATCACCTACACCATGTGGTCATCTTACCAACCATGGTTACAAGCACATACTCCTTCCAAAATCAACTTTAATCACTTACAAACACTTATAACATCATAATCATAACATTTATACCACTTAATCACTAAACACAACTATATCCATCATAAACATAAAAGAGAAAGCATGATTATACCTTCTTGAAGCTTTGATAACCCTTAAAAATCCTTGATAAACCTTGGGCACACCTTTAACAACCTTAGTATAGCTTGTATTAACTAAAGAAACCATAAAACAAAGTTAAAAATTCGAAGTTACTGTTTACTCAGCTGAAAGAATCGCAAAAACGAAGGTCTTACCTACGTTTTCTGGAGGAGGCGTCTAAATGAAAGTTGTAGAGCATCTCATGGGCTTTCCAAAAAGCTAAAGAACACGAAATTCGGCTGAGAAACGAAGGAGTTATGGTCGATTTACCAACCTGCTGTCTTTTTTGGCCGAAAATGATGATAATGGATGGGGGAGAGTTTCTTGCTTTTGTTTTGATCTTTTCTCATCTTAATCTTGCTTAATCTAGAGTGTTATGGAAGCTTGGAAAGATATTTTGTGTTTAACACCTTGCAAAGTTACTAATTTACCCTTAAAAACAAGTTAATGGCTAATGACACCACTTTGATGATTCAATAAATCCCATTTTGATTTTCTACTTATAATGCTAATAATCTTGAATAACATAATGTGGTATGTATCCTTGTTATATTACTAATCTTGGTTGCTTGGTTTCCATACTCGTCTAATTGTGGTTCGTCTCGAATATACCTCATTATTTCAGTGGTTCTGAAATCATTTAACATTCCAAATTCCTTTGGTATTCTCTTAACTTAAAAATCCTTTGGTTTAACCTAAATTCACTAATTCCTCAATATATAATTCTTATAATGTTTCCATGCTCCTTAATATCCAATAAAAGCTCTTTAGAAGTCAAAATCCTCAAAAATCCATATTTAGGAATTTCTGAAATCCCTCGTCATTTCGAGTCACTTAATTTCAATATACAACACTAATATGGTTTCTGTTCATTCCTTTTCCGTTTCCATTATGGAGTACTTATATACCCTTTCTCTAAATCATCGAAATTTACTATTCATGTGATCACTGTAGCTTTGTTAAAGTTAGGGTTATTACAAGTGTTCTGTATGGAGGAAAGACCTATATATATATATATATAGGCCATTATTCCATGGAGAACCATTTTATATGGAGAACCATGGAGAACCCTCTCCATTAATCTCAACCATTAGATCTAAATCAAATCCAACGGTTTATGATAATTCAAAATGAAAAAAAAATACAAACAGAAATTATATGGTTAGGTAAAGGTCATAACTTTCTCTCTCTTAAATCATCTCTCTCTAAATTCTCTCTCGCCGATCTCTCTCTGATCTCACTCTCGCACGTTCCTCTCTCTCTCATAGTCTCTCTCTCTCTCTCTCAATCTCTTCCACATCTCTCGTACTCTTTCTCTAACTCTCTCCATGTAATTACAATTAATCTGGGATGGCGTCTTCGACAAATCAAGTTCCGTGTTCTTCGAAACAAGCCGATTGTTCCTCAAATCAAGCTCAAATCTGTGATTATGTTGACCTCCAGTCCCTCTCAGGTTCAATTTATAAGCAATTTGTCTTGTTTTTAAGTTTTTAATTTGTAATTTATGGTTAGATGTAGGTGTTTGTTGTTTAATTGTATGTATTTTACATTGAACAATAATCTTGTTATTTACGGTATGAATCATGTAGTTTTCTTGGTTCTATTATAGAACCATAAAACAAAAACAATATACTCCATTCTCAAATATGTAATTTTGTAAAGTGGTTCTGTTTTATAGTTTTGGTTCTACCGTGGAACCAAATGATTTCTGTTGGAGGAGGTTATGATCAAAAACAGCCTTTTTTAAAATTATTTATTTTATTTGGTTCTATTATAGAATCATAATATTCGATATCTTTAAATGAGTAGTCTTGTAATGCAATTTTGATCTATAGGTTTTGGTTCCACTCTAGAATCGGGAATAGTTACAAAGCGACAATGTATGTAACTTGGTTCTGCTATTCAATCAAAATAATAAATATCTTTAATCAGTAGTTTTGTTGTATAATAGTGTGATATTGATATAAGTTCAACTGCAGAACCAAAATATTATAGGATCAGAACAATGAAAAAAACTTAAAAGTTGATTATTCTTTTATCGTGTAGCCTGTTTCTGCAAAAGGGAAGTCTTCAAAGTTGCACAAGAGGAAGCATCAGATTGGTACTCTGTATTTTGATATGAGACAGAAGGAGATGGAGCTCGCAGAGAGGAGAGAGGAGAGCCAAAGGATTTCTTACCAAAGTTGAAACACAAGCCAAGTATGGATGGTAGAATTGTCAAGGGTTACACTGGCATCATTTTAAACTGAGAATACCAAATGTGTCATCACATGCTTTTAGACAATCCTAAGAGTATCATCGTTTGGCAGTTTATTTACAAGAATACAAGATATAATGATCCTAAGTCTACCCTACTTTACCTGAACTGGAAAGTGAGAAGCTGTGTATTGGTGTTGCAAGTGCTGATCTTGTTGGTCAATTCCTATCAGGCTGTCAGCAACATGAATTTTACTTTGCACAATGAAATTAATTGCTTACTTGCTAGACCTTGTCTCCGACATGTAGCTTGTGTTGTTTCCTTATCCAAGTACTGCTTAGCTTTGGTGATTGTTTGTATAAAACAAGTTGTTTGCTTCTTTGAAAGTGTTACTTTTAGTTTTATATTTTCTGAATGGCAACCATAGTTAAAAACTTAAAAATCTATAAATGGAATATTAAGGATGAAATATTAAAAATAATAATTACAACTAGTTTTAAACAAAAATAACTGCATTCTTTGGTTTTGGTATGTTACACTGCTATTTATTTTTTTCCTTACATATTATGGTGCAAATACATTTTGCTAAATTTCATAGGATCTTGTCTTTGTGAGCGTTAAGATTGAAGTTGTATGAGTTCTCACGAGGCACTGACTGGTTCGTTTATGTACCATCAATGCCAACTCCATTCCATGTCAATGCTGCAAATGTTACTTGTCTTTCTGCAATACACAACTACTGAATACAATAACTAAGCCTATAGCATTAGAATGAGCAAAGTTTTTAGAATGTATGTTTGGTTTCAAGCTACACAATGTGCTGGTAAACAACACAATGTTGCTAGTTCCTGTAATTTGGAAAAATGTAATCTCGTATGCTTGCAGCAAAACGAAAAAAGTTAGGGATGCATGACTCATGCTTTCCGGTGACCTTTTGTAAAGAATTACATTTAAACAATGTACAGCTCGGGACTAGTTAAATCTTAGAGATCTGTCTTTCATTTTTTATACAGCTGATTTGGAATTTAAAATGCAAAGGAGTACAACCAAACCAAGAAATGAAAATATTGAAACTGGGAATACAATCCACTACTCATCCATACATATAGTTCCAGTACTTCGACAACATCCATGCTCCATTTAAGTTTGTTTGAAACACATCTTCCCATTCATCTTCAGAAATATCAAGCGAAGAATCTGTGCCACCTAATAAACACCATATTACAGGTAGCACATTGTGAGATTAGTTTCAAAACAGAGATTTGCTAATATATCGACTTGACATAATGATACTTGTTAGTTTCTTAATGTTATGGTATGGACTGAATGATTTAACAATGTACAGTTCGGGACTAGTTAAATCTTAGAGATCTGTCTTTTCATTTTTTATACAGCTGATTTGGAATTTAAAATGCAAAGGAGTACAACCAAACCAAGAAATGAAAATATTGAAACTGGGAATACAATCCACTACTCAGCCATACATATAGTTCCAGTACTTCGACAACATCCATGCTCCATTTAAGTTTGTTTGAAACACATCTTCCCATTCATCTTTAGAAATATCAAGCGAAGAATCTGTGCCACCTAATAAACACCATATTACAGGTAGCACATTGTGAGATTAGTTTCAAAAGAGCGATTTGCTAATATATCGAATTGACATAATGATACTTGTTAGTTTCTTAATGTTATGGTATGGACTGAATGATTTAACTAGTACGTCAATTACTTAAAAGTTAATAAGAATTTTTTAGAAATATTAAACACACTTGAGTAAATATTTGGCCTCTTTTGCACACACTTCCTATGTAAGATAGCTCTACCTAAGAAAGGTTAGTTATATTACACAAAAAATAAAAAAATGTACATTAAATGTGTGAAATGGAAAGCCTAATGAAATAGGGTAATCAGGAGGAAGTTCAAGATGAAGTTGGTTAAGAAGTAAACAAATGTGTATTGTAGTTCTTTAGTTTGGTTATCCTAGTACCGATTCGTTGTTATGTTCAAATTAATTGTTTTTGTTGTCGTGTTGAAGTAGTTTGGTCTGATCTGGAAAGTTTACCCTCGTTTTGGTGTTTCTGCTACTTCTTGCACATCTTTTGTGTTTCCCCTGTTTGTGTTATGGTTGCTTCTCCTGCTATAGCCGATTTTTGGTTTTTGTTCTATTTGAATACCCTGATACTCCGGACCTTCTTTAATATGTAATGGAATGTTGAAAAACAAATAAGGATCAGTATGTTCAATATGAGCTGGGCATTTTTAGCCAAATGCGAATTCAAAAACAAATGTTCACTATTGCTGACAGATTACTCTTATTACACTGTAGAGAGAAAATCTTCTCCCTAACTCACAAGTAAATTCTATGATTGTGTTCTTGAATACAGGAGTACACGGTTTAATGTTGCAGCCTCAAACTTTGATTTCTAATGTTGGTTTATCTCACTATAGTTACGAAAGGAGGGTGAATTTTAATAAGCGCGTGTCCTTGGCCTACGAGCTAGTTTATAGGGTTGAGATAGGCCTGGTAGTAATCCGAACCCAAGTTACAATGATCTGTAAGTGGGATTTCGGAATCGCCTTAGGTGGAGTCCGATCCTATGGTATAAGGGGCATATACTTGGTATGCGCAGGAAAACAACATGTAAACTCCAGTCACACACCCAACACAAACAATCTTGTCCCATACTTGTACTCAGTTTATAATTGAGATATCTCTAATCTGTATTGTTTTCCCTCAGAAAAATGGATCCATGCTAGTATAGTAGACCCTCCTGAAGCCCTCACCTGTGTAACTGTGTGCCTGTGCCACATTGCTCCCTAATTTTTTTTATCATTTCTATTTAAAATACAGAGTCAAGGGAATATCATTGTAAAGAAAATTGGAAGTTCAAAGCTAGACTAAACTTTTGCACAATTTTGTGAGACATATTTGAGTTACACAACCTAAACTCCTTTAATCAGACTGTTAATCTTAAAAAATATGAAAAAAAAGAAACATATAAAACGTGCAAGTAACCTTTTTACAATCCTAAAAAAACATAAACTTTGCATTATTATTTGTAAATCCAGCGATGAGGGCACGGTAACAAAGATGGTACCTCTAATTCCAGCATTGTTGATCAAAACATCAATATGTCCAAAGATGGCCCATGCTTTTTGTGCAGCCACTTCGATAACTAATCGACTGGCAGTGACATCCAGCTCAATGGCAACGGTTCGAGTAGTAGTAGAAATTCCATTGATTTCATCGCATAAAGACTTAAGACGATCAGCACGCCGAGCAGCTGCCACAATAAAGCAACCGGCCTTGGCCAAGTCAGTGCATAACTCGCGGCCTAGACCAGCAGATGCACATGTGACCAGCACCAACTTACCCTCCAGATCGCACCATGGTTCCATTTGCCTTAATATATTGTTCTCCATCAATAATGTCACCCGCTTTCTTTTTACTATATTGGAACAAGTTGAGTCATTGATAACATATTTTTATTGTACAAAACTCAATCAATATTTATACGCGGTTAAAAATATAGATCATTGAATTATGAGGGATGGAAAAGAGCAGGCTGTACCAATTTGGAGACTGCATTATTTTCATACTCGCTGCCTTTCTATGTAAGATCTTTAATTGCCTTGGGGAGAACCTTCCAGAACTCAGTGACAAATTCATTTCCTTTACGTTTGCTATTTTGCATGATATCATTAGCAAGATACAGCAAGGGAACTCTGTGAACTATCATGATTCTACTACAGAACCATATTTACAAAACTTAAATTTGCAAAAAAAAACATGATTCTACTACAGAACCAGTTCTATTAAACTTAAATTCAAAAGTTAAATATGCAAAAACCATGATTCTACAACAGAATCAGTTCTATTAAATTTACATACAAAACTTAAATATCCAAAAATCATGATTATGCAACAGAACCACATCTACAAAACTTAAGTTTGCAAAAAAAAAAAACATGATATATAAACAAATTACACATTAAATATATAAACATTGGTTCTACTGTAGAACCGAATCACATTACACAGTATATAAACAAAAATTTAGGTTCTATTACATAACCAAAATTTTAAAAAAATTTATAAATCAGGACAAAATTATACATAACTCTACTCTAGAACCAGAATTTAACAAAACCGATTCTATTTCAGAACTACAATTTATATTTTAATTTAATACACTAAAACTAATTTCATAAAACTACCTTAATGCTTCTACTTTAGAACCACAATTTTACAAATTAATCAAAAATTTAGGTTCTATTATAAAACCAGAAACAAAATTTCAAAGCACAACATCAAAAATTTAGGTTATCCAATCTATGAAATTAATTCAAACTTATAAACAACCTAATATCCATGTATAATCAGATATACAAAATTGATTCAATCTTAGAAACAACCTAATATGCGTAGAATCAGATCTAAACAAAGGTGAAATTATAGATGTAGAACCAGAAATTAATATTGCATATATACATACACAAGTATATTAATCAAAAATTACCTTTTCCGAAAATGATGCTTGCGATAATTCGGCTTCGAGATAGTCTCTCCTTCTCTCTCTCTCTCTCTCTCTCTCTCTCTCTCTCGCTATTCTCGCTCTCAATCTCTCTCACTAAGTGCGTGTGTTGTGCATGCTGTTTTTAAATTTTTTTATTCTTTTAATCCAGACCGTTAGTTATTTTAATGGTTAGATTATGGGTCTCCATGGTACTCCATATAAAGTGGGTCTCCATAGAATGTGACTCATATAAAATATACCAGAAACTCATAAGTATGATTCTAATACATGAGCTCATAGGCTCAAAATATAAATATTGATTCTACTATAGAAGACACCTCAATAACTAAAAATAAAAATTAATTCTATTATATAATCAACCTCTATATGCACAAGTTTTGTTGTATAAGTAAAAATTGTTGTAGAATCAATTAAATAAGTCTTAGAATCATTAGTAAAGTAAATTGAATTTGCTTTGTATGCTGAATTACCTGGGACCAAAAGAGACTTAGATTGATTTGCACCTCAAAATATACTACATCACCTAATGATTCCATATTAGAACACATTAGATCAGAACCAAATGTACAAATATACACAAAAATTGAAATTTACAAATAGTTGTTCTACTGTAGAACCAAATTTCAGACCTCCAAATATAGATGAAGCTGTAAACAAGATTTAAGTGTCAAACCTAGTAAACTTTGGTTCTATTACAGAACTACAAGTCCACTATGTAATAATTAGCGAATAACTTTCAATTAGTTATTAAATTAGCATTCTACTACAGAATCAAAATTTAAGCAAGAAAGGATGACATTAAAATCATAACACATAAACACGCAAAGTTGTATAAGTAGAGAAGGACAAGGTAGCTTAGTATACAGAATCAAAAACTATAAATGGGCGTATATATAGTTAAAAAATTTGTTTCTATTACAGAACCTTAATTCAAAACCAAATTTTGCAAAGATAAAATTATACATGCCTGTATTATAGAAATATAGTTTTACTTTCGTTTCTATTACAGAACCACAATTTATACCTTACGATTTATACACAAAATTCCTTAACATCAACTAGCTAATAAAGAACTAAATTAGTTCTATTGTTCAAGCTCAACTTCAAATTTTTTTTGTTCTATTACAGAACCTTAATTTCGAAACAAAATTTTGGGAAAAAAATAAATTCATACATGAATCCACTCTAGAACCAGAACTTTACAAAAGTGATTCTATTACGAGACCTTAATTTAAAAACAAAATTTTGGCAAAAAATAAATTCATACGTGAATCTAGTTTAGAACTAGAATTTTACAAAACTGGTTCTATTATAGAAACATTTTTATAACAGATGTAGTTACACATAAAATTAACTATAAGCTCGCATTCTACAACAGAATCAAAGTTTTAAGCAAGAAAAATTGACTAACATCAACAAATACCTATAGAATCACATCAAGTTAAACATGAATATGCATTTTTAAAAACAAAATCACCTAATAGTACCTATTCTCCTCGGGAACGTCTTAATCTCTACTTTTCTCTAGTCGATTGAGATTAACCTGAGGAAATAACAAAAAAAACTAGTTAAATTATGAATTCAAGTCAAAAAAAAATAAATGTAGAATCATTACCTTTTGGTTTTGTAATTGACGAGCAAAACTCAATTTGAAGATGAACCTGGATTTGAAGATGTTTCTTGTTGTTTTTCGTTGAATTTCTGTGTATAGTGTGTGTATTGTTGTTTGCAGAGAAAGCTTGAGTCGTGGTCGGCTTGTATTTCGGTTTTTTTATTTAATTTATAAAATATCCTGACTTTTAAACTAAATTACAGTTTTGCCGTAAAATAATTGGATGGCTAAGATTGGTTCTCTCCGATTCTCTATATAATATGGATCTCCCTAGAGTGGGACTCTATATATATATATATATATATATATATATATATATATATATATATATAGGATTATATATATCAGCTAATACTATACACACACGAGCTCTACATACATGAATATTACATGACTAACAAACTAATTTTCCAACTCATAGCTTGACAGCTCATGCGTCAGAGGTGTGCTCTTCTACTTCGCACATAGAAGTGTTACCATGTACCCTAACACAAACTGATCAACATCGATCTGGCTAGCACGTATTGTTGACTAGTTTTATTTGCGTAAATAACAAACACATCTTTTTTATGTTATGCCTAATGTGTAATTCTAATGCATAATTGGATAACAAGGTTAGAGTGACTTAGAGTTCATGGGCGTAACTAGAGGGCATTAGCACAGATCATCGGAAGGGAGAACGAAGATGTGAATGCTGTTGTTGTTTCAGCAGACAGCTTCGAAAAAACATAGATCAATTGCTTTAGAGTTCGGGTAAAAGTCGACAAAGATGGCATTGTTACTTCTATCCCAAGAATTGGATAACTTGGATCAGCCTTCTCTGCGTGCGTTTCTGGTGTGGTGCTTATGATTTGCTTTAAATTTAGTTTAGTCAAGCAATATTTGTTTGTATTATTTTTCATGTACAAGTTGGTGGTTGATTTCTTTGTTCTTTAAGAATAACTAAACCGAATGCCTACAGCTAGAATTTAAATTATACACTATATTTGATTCTTGATCATTTAGCCATTTCCGTACACGGTTTATGAACGTATTGACATGGTAAACAAAATACGCTTAGTCTCAGTCAACTAATAATTAATTTAAACAATTGAATATCCCAAAAAAAAAAAAAAATCAGCTATGCAGCTGATATTAAATACGATCACCCCTCTGTAATTTACTCTGTATGTTATTTTCGTAAATTTGTGCTAGATATAGGAAATGAATATGCCATAATTTTCAATTTATTTTAAATTTATTACAATAAATTACAGAAAACCATACTCCCTCCATCACAAAATGTTTTTCCCATTTTGACTTTTGGTACTGTTCATTCTAAGCGGTTGACTACTAATTTACGCCTAATCTATAAGACTAAATATAGTCATGAGTGATCTTATTGGATTTGTATTTGTGAGTATTTTAATATAGTGAAGTTTTTATATTTAAACCTAATACGAAATTGAAGATATTAACGATTAAAAGTGTGCGTTGGCAAACGTGATAATGATGAATGGGAAAAGTTTTTTGGTACAGAGGGAGTAAGAAATAAAAGTTTGTTTGGATGGCTTACAAGCAACTACTACTAATATTGTTGCCATATGATTGATTTAATAATAATTAACCAATCTGGGGAGTGCTAATTACAATGCCATCGCAGTTGACCCAAACCCAAACTCGCTCACAGCTAAAATTTTCAATAACAGAGCTTCCTTCCTGCACTATTATAGCGTCGACAAGTGTGTTCTCCCTTTTTATTGTCGCTGCAGCAACAAGCTCAGGCCACGAACTTTTACCTGCACAAACAAACATATAGCCCGCGGATAAGCAATCAAATTTTGTTCCTCGCACGTCTCCTCAGACGAGAACAACTTTAGTATTTGAACATAAGAATGTACATGCACATTATCAATATTCGATAAACAAATTGTTACTAACCTTGGCATGTCGACATTCTAGTAATTTGAAGGTCTGAATCTTAAGTAAAATGTTTGAGTTTATTTGTGAATGCTATCCAGTTCATTTTGTGGAGTATTTATAGGCCAGTAATGCAGCCAATTTACAATGTCAATGCTTAGTCAGGAATGTAGGATCACTATACAGGAGCCTTTGTTTGACATTTCGTACATAAGGATAGATACAAGTACGACAGAACTTCTAATTTTAAATTACCAGAGTTCTCAGTTTGTGGACAACTTGAGAAGACTTCATAATTATTTAGCATTATCCCTGTATAAATCAACTAGATAGCATCAGCAATAGCAAGACATTGTCCTTATCCCACGATGCTTTTGAAAAACGTCTCAGGACAAAATTATAAATATGGAGGTAACTCTGCAAGTGTAATAAACAATAAGAACATACATGCTGATTTACTTTGTTAAACTTCCACAGCAGAATCATGATGTAACAGATCACAAAGAAAATGCCAAAGCTGAAGTGCAAAATAAAATATGGGTATTGATGAAGTAGAAAACTAAGCAAAAAGACAGAATAGAAACACGAGTTGCATTAGTCAGCAAAACTGAATTTCAAATCTCTGGCCTTTAATTATCTCTTTTATCTTGGTCTCTACAAGGCTGCTGCCGTAACTAAAATTATCGCACGCAAATTTCATGCAGAGCCGTTTATTGCCTATTACTATTAGCATGTGCAAAAAGAAGTACAGTACTAAATTTTCAGGCAAGTCAATTAGTAGCATATGCAAATAGAACTCTCGATCATGGCCTTCATTTTCAGATGTTTCGATGCTTTAAGTCTGTTGGTGTTTGCAAGGCAAACGAAGCTATCAAATTTGAAGGCAAACCCATCATCACCTTGTGCAAATGGAGCTTTGGTTAAATTTTGAGTGTTGTTTGTGCGCTTATCAATCTATTCTGTTTAATTAGGTGCATTTTATGTTGGTTTAAGAAAATATTTTTGTATCGGGCCTCTTATATGTATCGCTCCTGTCAATTGGTATGCAAGTTGCACAGTTTTGCCATTTTTTAAATTAATGTCTGTCTGCAAAGAACTCTCTTGGAACCATGTGTGGAGAAGTAACAAATATAAAGTGTAGATAAGATTTTTATGACTTTGGATCATCTGCAAGCATGTAGGAACAATAATGCACAATAAACACATCATTGAAGAGCTTCTTATTCTAAATTGAATGTTTAGATGTGACAAAAGCTGGTACCTCATTCATGATGCATTTAGCAGATTTCTTGTAGAATTGAAGACATCGGGAAGTACCAATAATCTCATTTTTGAGGCATTTCACGAGTAATTAGGTGAGGTAAGAGATGGAACTTTGGAATACCTTGTCCCTTACAAGACATGGGGATGGTGGAAAATTTGAAGTTTGGGAATTCCGACATTTTCAGTGAGTCGATTGTGCAAAGATGGAAGAACGGACAAAACTATGAAATGGAATACTCCTACTTTAAGCAATGATGGCCACTCTGGCTCAATAAAATCTGGAAAGTCAGGAATTATTGGAAGCTCGGCTAAGGAAGTATGTATAAGGTGTCGCTGACTGGCGTAAATGAAGAGCAGTAGTGAGGAAAAGGAAAAGGAGAATGTGAAGTGTGTTTGTAAGCAGTCATGTTGAGGAAATGCAAGAGTTGCAACGATGATAGACAACATGAGTCATCTATAGATATGAAAAAAGCAGAGGATCTCAGCTCTAGTGGTTTAGTTGGCAAATTATGTATCGTCTTGGTTCAAATTCTCATCAATGGCACAAGTTTCACAAAGAACTCTATCATCATCAAATATCTTTTGAAAATTATATTATGAAATAGCTTGGTTGAGATCATGTTAAAAGGTAAAGGCAGTTCACGATTTGGGTTTAACGTGAACGGGGTCAAACTTTTAGAAGCTCTTGCCAAAGTCCTGAACTTCAAACCGCAATCATTTAGATAATCTACATGATGTACCAAGACTCTTGTACATCAGTTCATGCAATTTGTAAATCTACTGATATGTTAGAGCTCCTAGGTATAATTTACGTTTATGTCATTGGACAGTGTCTACAAAGTTGTATGCTAACACTGGCAAATTGTCTGGGACCAAATTCAACCTTGCAAAAAGAGCACTTGTACAATGTGATTACATGAATATTAAATCGTACCATCCTTTCTGGTAACACATATATTATTTATCAATCAACAAATTTCATGAACTTTCACGGAAAATACCTCCAAAGAATACACAATTCTTCGAAGACACCTCACGCTACTTGGCTAGAACATCTCACAAGAGTGAGTTCATACCAGCCTAAGTCCATGTAAACCAAGAACTTCATCTTCTTTTAACTAAGATTTACTAAAGCTGGTTGCAATTGGGAGCACAATGACCAAAATGAGAATCAACAACAATATGATTCCAATGCACATGCACCTCCTGCTGCTCTTCTGGTACCCCTTTGCAGTCTTAAGGTTCTTAGATCCATCACTAACATAATGCGCCGCATTCATCACATGGTGCTCAATGTCATCCATTTGTTCTCCTTGTGCCTCCACCATCACTGCCATATCTAGGAACACCTGGTGCAGCTCCAACAAACTCTTCTCAATCTCTTTCGCTGCATCGTGCCTGTCCTGTATCTCAACCACTGTCTCCAGCACTTTACCCCTTCCATGTTCCTACATTGTCAACACAATATCAAACCGCAAATCTTAACAGAATAAGTAACAAAACAAAACCCTCAAATTAAACATCTTTATCTAATATCAGATCATCAAATCATTACCATAAAAAACCTAAAGATGCCTAAGAAAAAAGATCTTAAGTTTCGCTCTTTTTTTTCCTGCATCAATTTACTAATCTGTACAGAATACTCACAATACCCTTCAAAATTCTCATACGTCTCATATAAATTCATAAAAAGGATCACAACCAAACTGAAGATCCTGAAAATATGATCTTGAATATCTTCCACAGAATCAAATTAGTATTCTACACAGAATGAACACAAAATCCCTCAAATTACACATCTATTCTAATATAAAATCATGAGAGTTATCAAGTTGCAAATCGATATAGAAAAACCCCAATGCCGGCATATACAAACATCAAACAGATAGCCATCGAAACTGAAACATCGATCCCAAATATTCAAAATTAAATACATAAAAGCAATTTATTGTATACCTGAATGGCCTTAGCCATGAACTGTTCACCACCATTTCCATCAGAAATAATCTTCTCAATCACATCTTCATTCGGGTACTCACCCGTGACCGTATAATACTGTCTCCCCACACTCTCCTTATACTCACTCATCATCTTCTGCCTCAACCCCTGAAAGTCCATCATCAGCTCCTTCAACTTCTTCCTCAACCCATTGGTAACCGCAGACCTAGTCCTATCCACCGGGCTCCCATCTTTACACCCCGAAAGCCTCCTATTCGCAGCATTAGACCTGTCCATATCTTCCAACTGACCCTTAATTGACCTAGCCATTTTAAGCACCAACACAACATTAGAATTAATCTTGTTTCGTATCGATTTCAAAGCCTCGGGCTTATGAAGTGACTTGCTATCTTCACTTGCTTGTTCAAGCTGAACCAAGATGTCTTTAATCGAATTCATCTCTGATTTGACAATCTCTGCTTCAGCTAAAAATGAAGTAAGTCCTTCATCCATCTGGGTTGTTTTCGACATCTCGAGATCAGGCCCTGCTTCGAGATCTTTTAAGGCCTCTTTCTTTAAATCCACATAGCTCTTCCATGATTTTGTCATTAGATCATTCATGTTGAATGATTTATATATGTGTGTATGTATGTAAAGAGAGAATGTATGTATAGAAATCTGAGTTTGAAGTGAAGATTGTGTGAGAGGTTTAGATATGGAAAGACATTATATTCAAGTACCTGAGTTGTGTTTGAAGTGGCCGTTGAAGTTTCCTAACGGCTATATAGTTGAAAATAACGTTACCTCAGATTTATTTGTATATTTTATTCATTTAATTTATGACAATTAATATACAAAACAACAAATATCTCAAAAAGTATTTAACTTTTAATTGTGTGTGTATGTACAGTAGAATCTCGATAAATGAATATTCGATAAACAAATAATTTTATTAAATGAATAATTTTTTCTGGTCCCGACATAATAGAGACGGTGTATTTTTGATCTCGATAAATGAATAAAATTTTTCGATCCCAAACATATTCATTTATCGAGGTTTAACTGTAGATTGTAATCTCATAGAATCTAATATTAATGCAAAAATCATTGTTAAAATCTCCACTACAGCTGCAAGGTAATATTTTCTTTTCCTTTGTTTTCCTGAAAGGAGCTTCCAGGTTTTAGCTCTCAAAAAAACAATTAAATGCAAAATATGAAATATTTTGCCCTGTTTACCTCATACTTATGTAACTTAAATAAAAAAAAATTATATGAAATATATATTATTTTAAAAATATAGTATAGTAAATTTGTTTATAACAAGAGCTTTACGTGGCCAACTTTTTTCTTTATTTTAATATCATATTAAAATTTAATATGAAAATTTATATTCATAATAATTTAAGTTTTTCTTTTTTAAAATCAAACATTATAATCTAAGTTAATCACCAACTTTTAATTTAAGTAATGATATAAAAATCAACAAGTTTACACGAGACGTTCAGAATGAATAATCTTGGTTTGTAACCGAGCAATATTTAAGTAATGATATAAAAATCAACAAGTTTACATGGACACGCTCTCAAGTAAAAGAATCTTCTTTTGTAACCTAGCAATTTTAAATCAAAAGTATTTAAATACACACATCAACCTCAATTTACATTTAAGATATTGAGAAGAATCTTGTTTTGTAACCGAGCAATATTAAATCAAAAATATTTAAATAAACATATCAATCTCAATTTACATTTAAGATATTGACAGAGTTCATTAATCCTCCAAAACTTCAATCGAAAATACTTTCGCCAGGTATACAGACACTCAACAAACCTGCTCTAGATTAAAGAATCTAAAACTAAGAAAATCTTTAAAACTAAAACTTAAAGAGAAGAACAAATATTATTTTGATAAGACTTGAACCTTGGAACCTCAACAAGAAGAGCAAAATTTACATTAATGAGGCCTGAACCTTGGAATCCTTAAAAAGATCAACAACTAAGCTTTCCACAAGAATCTATCAATACTTTCAAACAGGACAAGCTGAATTTTGATTGTCTTGACTAACATGTCTCAATGATTGTTTAAATGCAGCGGAAGTAGATGCTTTCAGGTCCGTTACTAAACTTGCAGAGAGAATAGAAACGTAGAATAAGAGAGTATGGCTCTAAAGGGGCTCAACTCGGTCCTGTCGCATCAACAAATCAGTAAGATCGCTCATATGTGCTCATATGTGCATTAGCCTAATTCATTCCAGAAACCCTTCAGAAAAGACTATTACCCTACACAGATCCAATTAAGATCATTACTTTACCACAAGATAGTATAAAACATTACTGAAAAATTACAGAACCTTAAACGAAAATTAACGGAAGATAACAATTAAAAAGCAACATCAGAAACCAGAATGGTCCAGCACTCCAGCTTCCAGAACTAGAGACAATTAGGAATCAATGACACTACAAAGGGAAAGTGATATTTGAAAGATGACAAAAACTTGACACTATAATATATATAATGAACTAAAGAATGTCTAGAGTTGACTCTCAAAAGATCATATCTGTTAAAAACTTGTACCCGAATATTAAGCATATCTCATCAGATGTATTGGTGAACTGCTGCAGTTGCAATGTTTTTATACTCACATAAGCAATGTATCATTTTTTTTCTAGAAAAATTAACTAATAAATCTGTTAATATGTAGTATCCACTTAAGTTCTCTTGAACCTTCAGCATGTGTGAGTTTTGATGGTGTGGAGTCCATGCTTATTTATGGTCAGATAAGCACATGCTACAGGCAACACACGTAAACAAGAAAAACAGTTACAATAACAAGAATGCGGAACTACACAATCAAACATGATAATTTGATTACTGAGATTGGGTAGGTAGGTAACTCAAGTAAAGAACCCATGCTGGTAAAACCAGAGATACAATTATCCAAGTTGTAAATACACGTAATAATCTAACATTAAAATGTACTGCGTGAGCATCCCATTAATATTAGTCACAAGAAGTTTTATGAACTACAATATCTTTTGTTGTCAAGTTAACTGGTTATGTTTTACTAGTCCGTGTACTTGAGCATTTTTAGAACAGTACTAGCGAGAAATGTGTGTATCGATATATAAACACAGCCATTTCTAACATACAATTGCTTGATAATATTACAAAAGAAAACATCAAATAGAGTGTAAACATAACATTTAGTTGGGAGCTACCTGTAAAGAGTCCATACATTGGGGGAGAAGCCCCTCCGAACCATTTCCTTTACAAGTACAACACACTCCTCATGCTTGTTCCACTTTAAAAAACCTTGATAACATTGTATTTGACAGCATTTGGCAAACAGCCATTGTTTTCATAAGCATTTGCTTCCTCCAGTAACCCCCCTTGACAGAGCTCATTAATCTTTGAGTATATAACTTAACATCAGGTTCCGGACCTTTAGAGGAAACACGTTTGAAGAGGTCCCTAGCAGTATCAAGATTCTCATCCTTGATGGTAGCATTAATAATAATAGTATATGAAGTGCTATTATAACAGCATTTACTGTCTCCCATCCCTTGAAACGAAGATAATGCCGCGGTGGCCTGGCAATTATTGCACAGTCCCACCAACAAAAAACAGTAAGTGTATATATCCGGCCTTGATCCCTTGACTTGCATCTTTCAGAAGAGTTCTTTAGCAGCTTCACATTTACTGATTTTACAGTACCCACGCAATAACGAGTTGCAGGTGACAACATCCGGCTAATATTCCTTTATCAATCATTCCTGTGGAGCATCAATGTATTTGCGGCCTGTTTATATTATTTTGGCAATGATGTGGGGGATGTCTGATAGATCCATGAGACCATGATTTTATTATTTGGGACTTGGGAGCAGGTCATAGCTCCACTGGAATTGTCGTCATTAGCCCCCAAAAAATGTAGATCTAAGGGCTCACCAGCAAGTAACTTTTGATATATTAATTAACAAACAAATCAACAAATTAGCACTTGTTAGAAAATGCAGATAAAATAACACTACTTTCAGATCAGTATGTGTTCCTACTATTTCAGTTGGATGGTAAATGTGGTTGATTATTAATAGATTTTAGCCAGCACAAATATTATCTGGCACTATGAGAACATTGGCACTGTACTTGTCCCAAATTCTGACTGAGACTGAATGATTGATACATTCCTTCTCGTTACAATACTACTGAAAGTATTGTCTTCTTCAAGACTCTTCCGAATCCGATTTTCCAGCTTAAACCAACACAATTGTAACTCAATTAAATAGCATTAACCACTTCGGAATAAATCCTATGCCCTGTACTCAGACATATAGCATCAACTATTACAAAATTATTGATTCCGTCAACATTCCAGCAAAATTAATAGAATATGTTTCAATTGAATTGTTTTAGCAAATGAAAATCTCGCCATCACATTTCTGCAAGTCTTTCATTGATTCTTAATTTTGTCTTTTCTTTACGGCATAACAATCAAAAAAATAATTTAATTCTGGCAAAACAAACAAGCTATCAGAACATGTCAGCACTCAGCAGCATCATGCCACTCGACATTCAGTCAGTTTTTGTTGCTACAAGTTACAGAATGTAGAGGTATCTATGACCCCATAGGCGGTACCGTGACATAAACAGAAAAATGATTTCTTAACTTACCATTCACTTTTACCAACAAGTACTTCTCTGATCTGTTTCAAGTCATAGAGCTATAATTGTCCAGTAGTAGCTTAAATATACCATCGCCAGTTACTCTTATCACCAGGGAAATACAATACTTAAAGCACTAAAACAAACATGTTATATCGATATTTCTAGAACAAACATGTAGTATGATAATCAACCAACATCTTATGTATATCTAACTATAGCAAAAACATGTAATGCCACGTCCAATCGAAATAACATTTCACACTATCAAGACGCTACAAAAATTACACAAACAGAATTCCTTCTTAAATGTAGAATGTACAAGTATATACATACTGGAAAAGAAGGAAATGCAAAGATGGAGTATGCAAATAAAAAGAAGAATAAAATACGGTGGTATTGTAGCAGAAGGAATCCTAAAGCATGACTCAATTGTGTACAAGTCTTAGTAATGACTTAGATGCTTGAATCACAAATGAACATATACGTTTCTTTCATTTTCTCCTACTCGCTAATTACACAGCATACTGACCCTATTATATATATTTAATCAGCAGCAATCATAGAGTAAAATAATTCGGTATCTAATCCAAAATTTTCCGTAAGCACCAAACAAGACTAGAATAAACTAAGAAACAGTAGCACCACAAGGATTTAATATAACGTAGACCAAATCAACAAAATGGAACATATGAAGAGTATAAGTAAAGAGATCGTCTTTCATTTCTTTGATCCAATATCACATGTAAGTATCATTTTAAAATCTGATACACTTGGAGAAGCGAAATTCAGAAACCAGACTAAGTCTCTTAATGTAATTAAACAACAGTCTTAGTAATAGATAGAAACCTCCGACGAAAACATTAGCACACTCCTCACATCTCACAAAACCCGATTGATCATTAATCAATCATGAAGAGTTCCCAAGATATCATCATCCCTGAACAAGTGATACCTGCCCTAAAAATATAACTACCCTAGAAAAAACCAAACTTCACCACCCAAAAAAAAAACCCCTAATTACTATAATTTGTTATCTGCTAAATTCGTAATGTCTCAACCAAGCTAACCAACCCAATGGCCTTACGATCATCCCCTAATTTGCATAACACCTAACAACAATCCCAATATCACATACATTAACAATCCCAAAATTACATACATTACCTCATTCGGTTTACAAACTCTATCTCTAACTAATTAATCAAACAATGTAAGTCCCTTGGGAACTCTATCTTCTAAAACAAACCCTTTCAAAAGGGTATTAAATGTAGACAAAGTCAGCAAGTACGCACACTTTGAAAACTTTAACTTCCCAAATTTTGTTAGCATTATACTCGATTCGATTCAAGTGACAACATTAGTTAATTACATTGTTTAAGGTCACAACACCAGCCAAATTCATCTCATTATACAAACAAACACAAGAAGAAAATGTCTTAACTTACTAATGCAACTCAGCAATCTATTGAAATGAAGTAAAGTTGCCCGAGGCTTTGACTGGAGCATTTCACCGAACACCTCGAGTGCATCATCAAGTTTTGTCATATTACAGAGAGAAAATGCCCAAAATGGCACAAAAATTGGGTTAGAAGTCCAAAATGGCACTCCCTGAAAAGTGTACCCTGCACTAGCACACACATCACGCATTTCCTACATGCGTTAGGGGGTAACGCATGTTGTACATGCGTTACTCGTGTATTTTCCAACCCCACCAGCTGAAAAAACAAGAGAAATGCATGGTACACTTGCGTTTGGGGTGTAACACAAGTGCGTGATGCGTTAACGCATCACGCACTTGCGTTACACCCCAAACGCAAGTGTACCATGCGTTTCTGGGCTGAAATCAGCTGGGGGAAAGGAAAAATACACGAGCAACGCATGTACAACATGCGTTACCCCCCTAACGCAGACAATACTTGCGTTATGTATGTGCCAGTGCGGGGTACACTTCCCAGAAAGTGCTATTTTGGGCATTTTGATCAGAAAATGTGCTATTTTGGCACTTCACCCTATTACAGAAACCATTTCTGGGTTCAGATACAGGTGTAATTTCTGTACTATTTGATGTGAAAAAAGAAAATTGGGCGCTCAATCTTCTACGGAAAAAGCACGAATGCTATTTACTAGGGGAGAGTACGGTTCGGTTCGGGGCGGTTTTGCCTAGAAACCGAACCTCAAGCTACATGTATTCGATTTCGATTTCGGTTTTAAAAAAGCTCGATTCGGTTTTTAACGGTTCGGTTTCGGTTATAAAATCAAATGAAAAAATCATAAACATATTACAAGACTTTAAATTTATAAATTATAACGTTCTCGATTTTTAAAAAAAGTGACTGAGCTGTTGAATGAGTACACTCTAATTAGTGCTAATGTTAATGGGATATACCGGGTATGTTTGGTTTGGTTTGGTTTGGTTAGATGTGCACATTAATGAAATTGCATTGTAGCATTTATACACAGGTGGTCTGGCAATTATTTAAATTTACTTGTAGGGGTATATAAGATAACCAGTTTTTGTGAACGTTAATCAAGGTTTAAGGAAATTGCATGGCAAATCAACTTTATTTTCTTAAAATCACTCATTATTAATTTATTTCTTGTTTACGAAGCAAAGGAGAAGTCTATGGTCTCTGTTTTTTATTATGAAATCAACACTTCCTTTGAATTTGGGTACTACTAAAATCTTATACATTTGTAATCTATTCGGATATTTATTTAATGTGATCTAAAAACTCTTATTGTATTTACGGTTTTTTGAAGTTCATCTGCTGCTGTTTTTTTAAAAAAAAAAAAACTAATGTTTATGTTGCTAAAACTCGAACACTCAACCTCTCCCGCTATGAAGAATCTGTATTTCAATACATAATTAAGAATTTAAGATGAAGAATTTTATTACATATATCCAGCTCCGACATCTTCCCTTTTCTCATTCGACATTGTTTGAAGTTTAATTATAATTCAAGATATAATATATTTATTAATTTTAAGAATACATATAAATTTATACAAATTATATATTTATTTATTTATTTTAATAATCAGTTCGGTTCGGTTTTAACCTATAACCGGAATCGGAACCGAAAGTCTCGGTCTTTAAAAATAAAAAATCGCAACCGCCGATTCGGTTTCGGTTTTTTTGGTTCGGTTTTGACCGGTTTCGGTTCAGTTTTGGTTTAAATTCAGTTTTTAGTTCATCTCTAAAGGCTCCGATAATATTTTTCAGTAAAATGTTTTTTGGATTTTTCAGCATTCGTTTGGATTCTAAAAAATGTTTTCCAATAAAATGTTTGAACCAAAGTAAAGACAATGACTAATTGGAAAAAGCTGAAAGGCATGGTTGTATATTAGATAATACTAGATGATAATCCGTGCGAAGTATGGATCGAGAAATTGATCATTTTTTAATTAAATTTTTATAAGAATTATTTTATTTATCATTAAAAACTACTTTAAAAAAATATTAAAAGAAAACCACGTTATTTATGCAACTCAGTAGTTTATACTAAAATAATTACATTAGAATTTCAATAATTCTATGAGGTACCATTAAAACGGGATTTCACTTATTAATAAGATATTAGATGATAAGGGCCTGAGAAAATTTAATTAAATTGATCATTAATTTATTGTAAAAAATTACGTTATTTACAAAGAATTTGATTAATAATAAAGGTCATTTTATATATTATTTATTTAAGTGATTCCGATATATTATGATAAATACGTTATTTATGAACTATAGAGTTATAATAAAAATTATAATTAAAATAGTATTAACAATTTTATTGTTTTATTAAAAAATAATATATAATCCTCGGAGAAATAGGAGTCTTAGCGGTGGAACCAAATTTTGGTACCGAGATACCTTTAAAAATGTATTTCGTTTGTTCTAGATAAGCATATCACCGTAGATCCACAAATGAATCCGTAGTCTTTTTCTGATTAAATTGTAATAAAAGAATTATAATTGTAACAGGATTTTTTTATTTATTTTATAAACTAACATAGAATTATAGGAGAAATATGTGTCTTGGGGTGAAACCAAAATATGGTGCGAACCAAATTTGGTACTAAGTAGTACATTAAAAAAGGGTTTTGCTTATTAATAAAGGTTATATATATAGATTTTATTTATTAATTAATTAATTAAGATTATATTTTAAACAATCAAGAAAACATAACATACATGGTTTTGATTCTAATAGATACGTTATTTGTACAATTCAGTAAGAATATAGTAAAAGAATTATAATTATAACAAAATTTCAAACAATTTTTTTAGAAAATAATATGAATTTTAGGGGAGTAGAATCTGTGATGAAACCAAAATAAGGGTGGAACCAAATTTGTTACGAAAGTACCATTAAACAGGAATTTATTAATAAAGGTTATAGATTCGCTAGTGTTTTATAAAATGTTATACGATCAGGCTACATATCCGTTGGTGTTTTACAAAAATTTATATCAAATAACTCTGGATTGTATATTGTATTCGTTGGTGTTTTACCCTCTATTTGTTTGAGGTTTTGATCGTTGGCTTTTTCTAGTAAAAAAAATGATAAACAAAAGAACTATAATTATCATAAGAAAACTATTTCTAATTCTTTTTAAAGTAACATAGTATTATAGGGGAAATTTGATTCTATTAAAAAAATTACAAATAAAAGAATTATAGTTGTAATAGAATTTCTATTTTTATTATATTTTTTAAAAACAACATAGAATTCTAGGGAAAATAGGATTGTAGGGGTGAAACCAAAATAATACAGTGCGAACCAAAATTTTAGAAAAATAGGATTTTAAGGGTGAAACCAAAATATAGTGCGAACCAAAATTTTAGGGATGAAATTAAAATATGATGCGAACCAAATTTTAGGTATCGATTTCGCTTGTTAATAAAGGTTAGAGAAGAGATAAAAGTAGTGTACCGATGCAACTACAACAAAAACATTAGTCTTTAGTTATTGGCTTATTGACAGCAGTGCTTGTCATTTTTTTTTTTTAAATTGAAGCCTGAAACCAGTAGCTTTATATTTTTTCAGCATATTGTTATTTCTTTATGTAACCTCTCTTACCGGCAGTCCCACTACCAAGCTACTTGCAGTTTTAAACCATGTTTCTTTTTAAAAGATGAAAGTCATGATTGTAATATTCAAAGAAAAAGATGGGTGTGGGGATCAAGTGTTGGCAGGCAGAATGTAAAATTGCAAATACAACCTTTCGGAATCCTACCTAAGTGTTGGCAGGCAGAATGCAAAATTGCTCGAAATCCTGCAAGCTCGAAAGGTCCCTACTTGATAGATCATGCTACCTAAGTAAGGTAGTAGTACTTGCATGCTTAAACAATCTGACTTCACAAGATAGCAGGATAACGCTTCTCTTAAGCTACGTCATACGGATCTCGCTAGCATTGCTAAAACATTTTGTGACATCCTAACTATATTTAGATTTGGTAAATAAGGAGAGGGAAATAGATAAAGGAGGGAGTTCTACTTGACTTTGTCCACCTGCTTGCACCATCCACTTCTCAAGCAGTCAGTATCAGTATGTCATCTGACCATTGATGGTGCGAATAATGCTCCACGTCCAGGCTCTCCAAGCAACTAAATCAGATTTACACAAATATATTGGTTTAACACAGCACTTTGTTAAGATATCGAGTAGGTGGTAAAATAAATGTAAGAGGTCACATACTTTGAGGGCTCGGATATTATACTGAAGCCAAATAAGCTACAAGAAAAATTCAGATGAAAGGCCACTATTATTAAAACAAATGCCTTGGTGAGGGCTTCTCTTAGTTAAAACTCCAAGGTGTTAGTTTATGGAGTACTCTAGTAGCAAAAACATAATGAGACAGTATGATTGGGTTGAAGAGTTGATCACTAGTACCCAGCTTGAGTAGGAGGCAAGCGAACTCAGGACCTCTACCAACTTGAGCTCTAATAACATGTTATATTAACATTTCTCGTAAAAGGCCAAGGTGTTAGGAGCGGTTTCCAGAACCATATATTATATTCTAAAGCACATAAAGGCAGCAAAAGTATTTGAGTGAAATAGTTTCCTGTGTGAAAAAATCCAAATCAAACATTTATACACCAAGTAGACGAAAAAAAAGTAAAAATCAAACTAGGTGGTTACAACAGAAACAGTGGACATGATCAGTTAAGTCGAGAATCATTAAGGTTGAACTGGATACTTACCTAAGCCAAGTAGTCTGATCATAAAGTACCTAGTACAATACTTAGATTAGGCCTCTCAAAAAACAAGTAGCCTCCGGTAATTAAAACCTTTTCAGGAGCAGGAGCAGAATATAGATTAGTAAACTAAGATATTGAATGATAAATTAAAACTTTACACAGTCACGTCTCCAGTACTTTTCAATATCTGGTTACTAAATAGTGAACATCAAAGACAAATGATGAAATAAGCTACGGTTTTAGTCAATTATCACTTTAGACTGGCTGATGCAAAAAGGAACAAAAACTCAATATCAGTTTTATAGGATAGGGAGATGCTAGAGCAAGGAACTCACTCCACTCTTGTAGAAAACAGGGAAGGTCCCTACTACGTACTAATCAATCTAGAGCATGTAAGAGCAAAATAGAAAGAAATATATATAATAGCATATAAACCAACATGTCTTGGCGTAAATAACAAAGAAACTTAATTGAAATATGTTAAGAAAGGTTACAACTCATGGAACCTACAAACCGGAACTTACAAATATAGAAGGATAGAAGTATGGGAGGTACATAGGAACAAATTCTTCCTCGTCATTCTCTCCCAAATTACTGACTGCACTGCAGAAGTTTGTCTCTTGCCACATGTAACAACTTAATAGCAACACTAATGTCAATGCGTTTTCGTGGAGTCTCTTCGGAACATAATATTCCTACTTCAAATATTGATGTAAGGCATGCCTCCATGATAACCCTGCTGTATGATTGATTTACATTCGAGTCATGTTCTTCTTGATCAAGTACAATCCGTGGATCAACAATGTCCATCACTCTTTGCGGAAGTGCCTTCCTCACATAGTCATGAAGATCCTTGTCATTGTCCATTAATATGCTGCTTTCTACAGGCCGCTTCCCAGAAAACATTTCTAGTAGAAGAATCCCATAACTATACACATCTCCTCTACAGATATCTCCCCACACATTCCATACTCTGCACAACTAAAGGATTTATATAATGGGCAAATAAAAACATTTTTTAAAATGTGATATTCCTCTATCTGAAAATTTCCGGCAATTAAGATCTTCAAGAAAAATATAGTAATAGTTTAACTCAATATTTAAAGCAGTACTTAATATTGATAAAATACAGTATGAAAAGTCACCTGGTGGAACGTATCCAATTGTTCCATGTACCCCTGTTGAACACATTTGTGCTTGATTGACATCACTTGTAGCAAAAGAAAACCTCGCCAAACCAAAATCACCAATATGAGCAATGAAATCCTCGTCAAGAAGAATGTTACTTGGCTTTATGTCAGAATGAATGATACTTGCATGACTATGATGATGTAGGTAATCCACTCCTAGTGCAACGTCAATGGCAATATTTAGTCTTTGAAGTACAGTTAAATTTCTTTCATTCCCTTGATGATGATGAGGACTTGGATGCAACCAGCTGTCCAAATTCCCATTAGTCATGAACTCAAAAACCAATGCCTTGAAGTCATTTCCCTTACGATCAATGCTAGAGCATGCTGTGATGATCTTGATAAGATTCCGATGACGAATGTTCCTCAACATTTCACACTCTGCCAAAAAACTCTTTTTGGCTCCACGTACTTCAACGTTTAGTACCTTCACAGCTACTATATGTTCCACTGATTCGAGAACTCCTTTGTAAATAGAACCGTATCTTCCTTCGCCGAGCAAATTGTTTGGAGAAAACTCATTTGTAGCGAGTAAAAGGTCTTGGTATGAAAGTTTGGGATATTGGCTATCCTTTAATACTGGAATGGGGTCATTCAACTTCTTGAAATTTCGACGTTGATAAAAAATCAAAGCAAGACATGCTAACAAGATACTGAGGGGTACAAGGACTAGGATGAGTATCATTCTAATGGAAAATGTTTTTTTCTTATTCCTCGGGACTTTTACGGGACAAGAAAGCAAATGCAATGCTTGAATACCTCCACAAAGCTGCAAATTTCCATTGATTGAAAAGGCACTAATGTTTGAAAAGAGACCTTTTTTTGAAACTTGTCCTTTAAGCTTGTTGTGCGACAGGTTGAGAAATATCAAATGAAACCCATCAAAAAAACTTGGAATACTCCCAGAGATGTTATTGTTTGAAATATCTAAAAATGCAAGATTTTTTAAAGCTTTGAAAGAGGATGGAATTTCACCTTGAAAATGGTTTCCTACCATGTACAACTCCTCCAACATGAAACATCCATCAAGAGTAGCAGGTATATCTCCTGTTAGTTTGTTATACGATAAATCAAGTTTACTCAATTGTTTCAAGCTGCCAATGGTGGATGGAAGTGTTCCATTGAACAGATTTCTGGACAAATTAAGGTATCGACACTGGGAGGAAGACACAATTTTTTCAGGTATTACACCTTTAAGCCTGTTGTTAGAAAGGGACAATATCTCTAGAGTTGTGATGTTAAACAATTGAGTAGGTATGCTTCCTTGGAGCATATTAGTCTCCAAAGTGAGAATAACTAATTGAGTAATGTTGCTAATGGAAGTTGGAATTACTCCTGAAATGTAGTTGATACCCAAATCTAGTCCACTTAAATTGGATAGCTCTCCCACAGATTCTGGAATGGTCCCGGTTAATAAGTTGCCATAGAATGAAAGTACTCTCATGTTCTCAAGTTTTCCAATTTCACGAGGTATGCTTCCATATATATGGTTTCCGTACAGATATAGTTCCTCTATATTGATGGAGAGATTCAAAATGGAATTCGGGAACTCCCCTCTTAAACTACTCTCGTGTAACCCCAATCTCCTTAGATGGGTACAATTGACCAAAGAACTAAAGAAGCTCAAGTCATTGGGCCGCATAGTCTCTCCAAGTGGATTCTGACCCAGTTGCAAGATCTGAAGATTAGAAAGGCTACCCAAATTATTTGGTATAGGCCCAGTAATATTGTTTTCCAAGATCTCAAGTCTAACCAAATTAGACGCATTAACGATTGAGGGTGGAAGCGGCCCGGAAAATCTGTTTTCACCAACGTAGAACTTTTGTAGCTTAGGAAGGGTGAAACCCAAATCTGTTGGAAGCGTTCCTTCTAGCTCATTCTTGGTAAGATCGAAAATATAAAGGAATGAATTGTTGTAAAGTTTTGAGGGAACCATGCCGGACAATTTGTTTGCTGATAAAACAAGATACTCTAATTTTGCAAGATGAGAAACATCAAAAGGTATCCTCCCCACTAGATTATTTTGAAATAGGGTAAGAATACGGAGAGATGATATATTCCCTATAGACGGTGGAATTGATCCCGTAAAATGATTTGCTTCAAGAATAAGCACCTCAAGCTTAGACCAAGAAGAAAAATCAGTGGGTAGTTTTCCTTCAAGATCATTGGAGCCCATACTGATGTTTCTAATATCTACACAGTGACTCAAATTGGCAGGAAATCTGCCTTCAAAAGAATTGCGTCCCAGATGAAGATATTGTAGGCGAATCAATCGATCAATTTCATTTGGAATTGAGCCATGAAAGTTGTTCTGATAGAGGTAAATTCCCCCGAGTAAAGAGAGGTTTCCAATGTAAGGTGACAATGTACCCACCAAGTGTAGTGAGGAGAGGTTAAGTGATGTTACCCTCTGTCGTCTGAGGCTGCATTTAACGCCCGTCCACTGACAGAAGTGGACAGAACTGTTCCATGAGTCTAGCACACCTGATGGGTCATTTGTTATTGAATTTTTGAAAGAAAGCAAAGCATGTTCATCAGTGATATTGTTTGCAAATGGAAATACGAATGTTGTTGAGGTTCCCAATACTAAAATAAAGAGAATATTGAATTGGAGAAAGTTGAAAATCATGGTTGTACAATAAAGAAGAGAAACTGCGGCAAGGGTGAAGGGCTCGATTACATTTCTAGTATATCACCGAGTTCAAGTTTCTTTTGTGGTACATTTCGTTCAAGTTTTTCACTTCTGGTATAGCTGAGAAAAGTTAATAGAAATCGCCACTTGAAGTGGCGTTTTCTGTTGAAATTCATTTCAACAGAAAACGCCACTTCAAGTGGCGATTTCTATTAACCTTTTTTTTTTTTTCCTTCCGGCAGTTAGCAATTTTTTTTTTGGGTAGGAAATATAGTTTTCTAGTATTCATTTTACATGACTTTGATGATGTACTTGTAAATAAATTTTTTTTGTGTTCTCTAATATATATTAAAGAATTTACTTCCTACTTTGATACAATATGAAAATCTCCAAAAATTATTATGTCTAGCTATGTTATTTTTTGATCCGAATATGTTAACTCCACATACGTTTCTTAAAAATTCCTTCGTCAAGTCATGTTTAGGGCCATAAAAAACACATTTGTACATGTTTTTCTTGCGTTTTTTTTGTTCCGTATTGAAGTATTGATGTTCTACTTTGGTGTAAGAACAAAAAAAGTAATATGTCATATGTGTAACTATGTTTTTTTATGGCCCGAAAATGACAAAAATTTCCAAATTTTGACACAAAATTTTTATTCAAATGAAACAAACAAAGTACAAGAGATGAAGCACACTAAAATTAAAATGCAAACATAGAAATTTAAAAGCATAGATAAAATCAACAACAAGTTCTTAAATTCGAATTAGGCCAAGTGCCTAATTCTCGTCGCTACATTCCTCAATTTCCTGGAGGAAATTGGCGCTTCCTTGCTTCATATTCTTGAACATAGTCTTCCATTTCCGCCTCCTCAGCGTCGAACAATTCATCATATTTTTTGTGCATCCGATTAGCTAGCAGTTCCACCTGAGTGTACCATTCCTCATCAGAAATCTTTTTATCTTTCAATTCTGCATCTAGCTTTTTACGACCATCACAGAATTCAGTCGCGAAATCATCATTGTAGAAGTCGAAGTTAAACATCTCGTCCTTAGTTTTGACCCAGTCTTTTCCCTTTCTCTCCTCCCTGCTCTTAAAAATCTTCATTTTTTTGATGAACAAGGACTGCTCACCAGCCCGTACAATCCCAGCCCTCCTCTTCTGATGGTCTCTTCTTTCTTTTTATCCATGTCGTCGTAGAAACTTGTTTCTGGCACTTTCCCCTTCCCCTTCCTCTTATCCATTTTGATGCAAGCGCCTTGAAAAAAAATAATTGGATCAAAATTAATGTGAGAATAAACCAGTGAGTTGTGCATATGAATAAGAAAGCAGAACCTATTTATAGAGAATTTTGTAGTTGTCTTCGTTAATAATACACAACAACAGCTGTAAATAATGAAATATATGTTACTGTTGACGGGACTACACTACTTTATACAGACTCTGGGCAATTTTTGAATTTCACATAAATTTTCAGCTTTGTTTCAGAGTATTGTACAGCTTATTATAGTGCTTTGGCAATACTGCAAAGATTCGTGTGTTGTTTTTCATGTGCGTTCACGAGATTGTTGTAATTATGTTACTGTTGACGGGACCTCACATCTTTTCTACAGCGCTTTTTAAGGACTGGCAAGATTCTTGTTGTTTTTTTCCTGTGCACTCACGGGAAGCTTAAAACAACAATGGTAAAATCGTATCCCACTTGAAATAAGAAGATGTGACAAGGCATTTGTTATCGTTACAGAGCTTTTCAGTATTTGTTGCAGATTACTGTACATGCACGAGATTCTTCACTATGTGAGTAGAAGATATCGACACAAAATGACTTATACTCCTGGTGATATTTTTCGAGCTATGGGTAGGAGTTGGGTGTGTGAAGATGAATTTGCTTTGTAAATGATTTTTTTTTATTTTTTTTGCTTTGTATTGAAGAATTGACATTTTACTTTGGTATAATATGAAAATCTCCAAAAATTATTATGTCTAACTATTTTTTTTTTTGGGCGAACATGGTAACTCAACAACAATTTGTTGAAAATTCTTTCGAGTAGGCATGTTTAGGGGAATAAAGAAAATACTTGTACAAGTTTTTTTAACGTTGTTTTTGTTCCATATTCAAGTATTCACGTTGTACTTTGGTATAATATGAAAATCTCCAAAAATGATTGTGTCTAATTATTTTATTTTTTGGGCCGAACATGGCAACTCAACATAAAATTGTTAAAAATTCCTTCGAGTAGGAATGTTTAGGGGAATAAAAATTATATTGCAACATGTTTTTATTTCGTTTTTTTTGTTCCGTATTCAAGTATTGACGTTGTTCTTCTGCGTAAGCCAAAATTTAGGCAAAATTAATTTCTGTAGATATGTTAAATGTTTGCCCGAATATGGCAAATTCACATGAAATTGTTAACCATACCTTCATGCAGTTACGTTGAGGGCCATAAAAAACATATTAGAAAACATTCCATTACTTTAAAATAAACATACAACATCACACAAGTACTTCAATTTGAAAACAGAAAATTGAAGCATCACACAATTACATTAAATTGAAAACAGAAAATTAGAAAATAAGCATACAGTGACACGAGAACCACAATACAACTTCTTAAAATTCACTGAGATCAACAGCATAATTCTCATCCTCAGCTTCCTCAATTTCCCTTGCAATTTGACGTTCCTTTGCAGCTTCAGCTTCTAATGCAATTTCACGTTCCTTTGCAGCTCGAGCTTCCATTTCCATTTTAAATTTGACTTGTTGTGCAGCAAATTCAAAATGTTTTGCAAGTTTAGCATCCTCAGCCTGCAAATCGAATGACCTCTTGGTTTTTTTGGTTTGTTTGGTTTTGGTTTTACTAGTTTGTGGTTTTTTTCCCTTATCCATGTTATCCTATTGGCTTCAAGAAAGAAAATTTGAGAAAAAACTAGTAACTTGTGATTCTGAATAAGCACCAACATTGGGTTTTATAGCCAACCTTGGATTATTATTTTACCTCTTTGCTGATGAGAAAATACCTCAAAAATTTAAACAAGCATTATTTTGAAGTGACTAGAGTACTTTGCGTAGAAGAAGTAGAAGATGTGACTGCACAAATTTATTAGCCTGCAGGAAAATAATATGAAATTTCTGAAATCAACTTTGCTTTTTCAGTATTCAGCTTTATTTGACTAAAGTCTAAGCATGCAGTCCTTTCGCATAGTGTTTTTTTCAATAAAGCAGGGTAAATTTCTGAAATCAACTTTGCTTTTTCAGTATTCAGCTTTATTTGACTAAAGTCTAAGCATGCAGTCCTTTCTCAGAGTGTGTTTTTCAATAATGCAGGGTAAATTTCTGAAATCAACTTTGGTTTTTCAGTAAATTTAATTGTTTGTTGCTGTACATTCACATGAGTTTCTTTGATGACAAAAATGATTCCTCCAATTTATTTTTTGTGCAGTTCATTTAAATGTATTCTGACAGTACTGTTGAGTCACGGGCCAGTTTAAGACCAATCAATAATTTATCCCTTGATTCTCAGCTATAAAACAAGCTTGTGGTGAGGCTTGTTCACCCAACCACTGAAATCTAATCTAGCATTTCACACACAATCCAACATGTCAAACATCCCCGATTTAAATCTCTGCTTTTGTGATAAGTTGTGCGTTGAACGCACATGGTCCTATGGAATAAATGCGGGAAGGAGGTATCTCAATTGTCCAAATGGAGGCAACGGATGTGGGTACATTCGTTGGCTTCATGAACCATTAGAGGAGCGTGCTGCGCGTGATTTCGAGATATTGGAAATGCAACGAGTCAGAGAACTAACTCGCCATCAGTTCGAATCAACTGATGAAAATGAGAATGACGGCGAGGACTCCGTGGAGGAGGATGGGATTGAGCAAAAGGATGGGATTGTGCCTTATAATCCCTTTGCTGCTCTCGATGAATCAACTGATGAGAATAAGAATGAGTACGAGGACTCGGTGCAGGAGGATGAGGAAGATGATGATGATGATGATGACGGTGATGAAGATTAATTTCTTCGTCTATGATAAAATGTGGTTTTTTTAAGTTTTCCCTAAAGAATGTCCTCTACGGATATTCATTTGTATTTGTTGTTTTCATGTTGTGTGATGTTATGGAATGTGATGTTTTAATTATTTACGTACTTTTCTTGCACACTATAACACCATCATAATAGAAAAAAACACAATACAAGAACATGAAAAGCAAAATGCACACTACAAATACATAATAGAGAAATTAAAAGCTTAAATAATTGACCAGTACTTAATTAAATTTCTTCGTCGGACATGTAATCATCGGATATGTAACATGGATTTTGTTGAAGATGTTGTTCCTCAACGGTTGTTAGCTCTCTCCCACTTGCACGAACGGAGTCTTTGGCAAGTTGATAGATGTAGTGACGAGTTCTACGTAACAACATTCGATTGTTCTCAATCCGTATCTGTTTCACAGCTCGAATGACTTTACGCTTATAATCATTCCAACCCGATGATTCACCAGTACGTGGAAACATGTCGAGCGAATGACGAATAGGGACCCTCGCACCCAAAGCAATTAGGTCATTTCGTAAGCGTTCCGATTCTTCACGGCGATATGCCCATTCTCGACGAACGCCTGCAAAATATTCCACTGGATCGCTTCGTCGTAGACGCCGGTAGTCATCATTTCTTTCTCCGAGCAACCAATTATGATTTGTAGAGGATGACATATTTATGTTGTAGTTGGTAAATTAATTTGCACTTAACCTATATGGAAGGTCATATATATATATATGTATATATATATAGTTATGTATTTATATATATTCATGTACCCCTGTAAGTGGGGTTGTCAGGGTGGGGTTCTCATGTTTTATTGATCCTGCTTGAACTGAAAAGAGAACTCAGCTTTGCAGGATAAAGTATTGAAATGACCATTCAACTTTTTCAATTTTTTAGCTGTGTTTGGGTGCTGAACTTTATTTCAGTGTTGAAGTGACAAAACAACTTTTTCGGAAATGCTAGCTGTGTATTATTTTTAAACAATTTTTAAACTTCAAAAAATCATACCAATTTGGCTATAAATTGGAAGGTTTTTATGTGATGTCTCCGTATGTAAAAAGTTAGTCATGTCTAATTCAAGAAACTCTTCATCTTCGGTTAGAAACCCTTACAGACATAGTTCAAGCACTTTCAATTACCTAGGTGAACATGGAAGTGTAAGGTGTAACTGCAATCTACCAGCTCCTTGTCAAGAAGCATGGAAAGAAGGTACTCTTGACCCAGGAAGGAGGTTCTTCGGGTGCAGCCAGTACAAGGTATGTACCGCATTCCTTTATGTAAATTTTGTTTTTGCGAAAATATATTGAGTTTTGTTTAATGTGTTGTTAGGATCCTACAAGAAGATGTAACTTCTTCAAGTGGGCTGATCCATCGTACACTGAAAGAGCAAGAGAAGTGATAAAAGATTTGAAGCTAAGACTGAATAGAAAGGATGATGACTTGCACAATGCTTGGAAGGTGGACGAAGAAATTTGTTCGCTTCAAAATCAGGTTGAAGTAACAAATAATTTGTTGAAGAAGTTGGAGAAGGAGAACAGGACATTGAAGAAGCTTTTGGTCTGTGCTGTTGTAGTAATCATGATAATTTCGCTATGGAAGTAGTGTAATTTAATAAGTAATATTTTAGTAATTGTTCAGCAGGTTGAACTACGTTGATGTAATTTTCTTTTAGTAATGGAACTAAGTCGTTTTAAGACCAATGTTACACCCTTTGAATTAAACCCAAAAACTTAAAGCATTAAAGACAATTGTTTGAACAACACATCCAACCAAATGAAGACAAATGTTTAAGCAACTAAAGTTAAGCATTACAGACAATTGTTTAAGCAAATAAACTACAAAACATTCGATTAAATCAAAGCAAACATAAAGTCGATTACAAGTAGCTGACGAGTCACTTCCTCGGCTCCCACAACACATGGCTACCTGTATGACACCTTCTCCCCTTGCCTTTCACATTTCTTGGTGGTTGTTGCCTAACATGGGGCTCCTCGTTAGCCTCTTCCTCGCTACTGGATGAGGGCTGTACAGGTGCAAACTCTCTAAACCCATGAGCCTGCGGCGTCTGTAGGTGTGACTGCGAATGGCCTCCAAAAGTCATCTGCGAACTACCTCCAAAAGTCATATGTGACTGGTCAAGCTGGGAGTAGTCCTGAAATCCACCAAAAGACCCACCCACACCCCAGGCACCTGTCATCTGGGAACCTGACTGCGAACCACCTGCAAATGTCATGTAAGAATGGTCCTGCAAGGCACCAGAAGACCCACCCATACCCCATGCACCTGTCATCTGGGAATATGACTGTGAACCACCTGGAAATGTCGTGTAGGAATGGTCCTGAAAGGCACCGGAAGACCCACCCATATGGGATGTAGACTGTGAACCGCCTGCATGCGTCATCTGAGACTGGAAAGGGGGTGAATCATGATGTGCACTACCAGAAGCGTGTGCTGCATGACGTACACTGTCATCCAACATGTGATCCCAAGCACCTCTATCTCCCATATCTGATCCAAAATCCTCAGAAGGAGCTCGATCCCAAGGCTCCCATAACTGGGGATAAGTGCTAACCTCAGGCATAACTGGCCTAGCAGGATGATAAGTACTACCGCCACCATGAAAGGATTGCGACCCCTGGAACCCTTCCTGCTGCCTCCACTGCCTCACATCAACTACACGTCGACGGGTAATACTCTGGAACCAAGCATCATAACCTGCTACAGTCTCATTATGCCTCGTGGGCACATAAAAGGGAGGTGATAGTGCATCCGCCCCACGGTTCAGCCACTGTCGAATCTGCACGTCTCGTGTCTCCATCACGTCATCGCCAAGATTAGCATAAAAAGAAAACTCATGTGATGAGTCATGCCCTGGGCGAGGAGACCGAGTCGGTATGTCCTGTACGAATCCAAACTGTCTAGTGACTCTGTCAGGGTAGTACCACTCGATGATCGTGTGAAATATCAAGGGACACTGGGCGGACCATAACCTCCTCTCCATGATAGATGGAACATCACCAGTGGGAAAGTGCCTATAAGGCCTCCAACATATCTGATCAATATGCATATCATCCAACTCATAGCGCCCGTGACGTGCCCTATTTGATGTGGAGCGCACGTTGCTCTTAGGCACCTTCCACCTGAAACATCCATGGACATCATCAGCAAATGGTCAGAGAAGCACATACTAGGCATAAAATTAAAAAGCAAAACAATTACCTCAAAGCTAAAGGATAGAGGATAGGACATGTTGTCTTCAGCGTAGGAGCCAGGCATGGGAAATGCTCATAAATCCACACCTGAGGGAGAAATGTCAAGTAAAGCCAAAGTTCATACTCGTGTGCTCATGCAAGGTAATCATGCAAGGTATGCCAATAAATAGAGAAGAAGGTATACCTGTAGTAGTATCATCGATCCACAGAGCTCTTTCTTTGTGCCCTTTTTCTTGACAATGGATGCAGAACACAAGTGGTGGTATAAGTATCCCAATGCAGCACTACCCCAACTGTATGCACCCACCTGCACAGGGTCATGCACGTAGTGTAAAAGGTGGTACTGGATCGTGTTCCCTGATGTGTTCGGGAACAAAGATCCAATGATAAGCAACAAATGTGCCCTAATGTGGAATAGCAACTGCGTCTGATAGTGAGGAGAACTCATGTCTAGCCGGTGACATGTGCCAAACTGCTGTACCAACCATGAAATCCTCAAACCGGAATTCTGCCACTCATTATCTTCAGGAAGCACACCCAGAAGATCGTTGACCATACCCTGCAGCTGAGCCTTCTTAGGACTGCCAAAGCTATGAATCACGGGACGTCCCCCGGTAGGTAGTCCTAAGATGTAGTGAACATCCTCCAGAGTGATAGTGGCCTCACCAAATGGTAGATGGAAGGTATGTGTCTCGGGTCTCCATCGCTCAACAAAAGCAGTGATCAGTCCTGCATCATGTCTAAACGAGCCGATGCGGTACACTCCCTCCAAACCAGCATCCCTAATCGCTGTCAACACGGCTGCTGGAAGTTCCCTTGGGGCCTTTACTATATCCCAATATGACTTGAAGTTAGTGCGCAGTCGTAGGTGTGCGGGTTCCTGAAAAATTTTTATAAACAGATTTGTAATTACCACAACATTCGTAAAACCCTAAACATATATGTGCATTAACTACAAAATAGTTACTACGCCGTACCTGTCCCTCCCAAATCTCCTGGGATATATGCTCATGCTGACCAGATAAAATGGAACCCTCAATAGGACCCGGCTCGTACATGTCATCATGTAAGTCTGACATCTACAATATTCGAACGAATTTATTATTATTACTAAGCTGAAATTCAATTGTACAAAATGTGATGTCATCAATTCTAAATGCAAACCATAGTTAAGAATCAAGTTTAGAATTAAATTAACACTCCAATTAAATCTTTCCAATTGTTTTCTAAATTCCTATTTTCCTACATCGTTAGTTTTATCTATTCTATGTCAAGCATATCATCAAACACCTTGTGTGCATTCAAATTAAACTACACAAACCTAAATATTACATGTAAATATTAACCATACGCTTATATCAACATCCAATCTACTTAAGAATTTCAATTGTAGCAATTTCGTGCAAGCATATCAACAAACATGTAAGCTACAATTCAAAAAAAAAACCAATTCCAAATATAACATATAAAGACATACTACTTGCAATAAACTTAAGAATTAAACAATGATTAAGTATAAGGAAAGATTTAGGTTACCTTTTGATGAAGTAAACAAGGAGAAATTGCAAAGATTTTCTTGAGTGAAAGGGAGCCGGGCTGCTGGAATTTTCTTGCTTTGCTCTAAACTGCCGAGTGCAGTCTGTTTGGTGAGGTTTTAAAGAAAACAGGGAATACGCCACTTCAAGTGGCGTATTAGCTGCAGAAGAAGTAACAGGGAATACGCCAGTTCGAGTGGCGTTTTCTATTGAATCAGTAATAGAATTCGCCGGTCCAACTGGCGTTTTCCATTGAAATAGTTTTTTCCTGTACAAAATCAATAAACTTATGTATTACGTATTCCTAGTATTATTAGTCAATTATGTGTGGTCATATTTATTTTATAATTTTCTAGTAGAATTCTAAAATTAAATATATGAACAAAGAAATTAATAATTTTATAATTTAATGAGTGATCAACAATATTATAAAATTTAATGAATAATGAATAATATTAGAATTTAAAACTGTAATGAAAATTTTTTAGATTTTCACACACATACGTATCTTATCTTATCTCTGAGAAAATCAGGATTCCACCAATCAGCTTCATTCGTATCTTATCCAAAAGTCTCTATATTAACAACTCTACATGGGTTTGTTTTGAACACAGCATCTCTTTCCTCTTTTCACTTTCTTTTCTCTCTGTGTGTCCATCACAATATTAGTCCAGGCATTCTACCTAATTCTGATCCTTGGAAGCTTTGCTTGGTACCTTGCCTTGTTCATCCCATTTAAGGTACATGCTTCTTTATAACCTAACCTTCATTTTGTTTAAAGTAATATGTATTTTAGGTTAAGTGTTTGTGTATTTTGATATATGTTTGTGCATTGTTAGTTACAAATTAGTTAAATGGTAAGATAATGTTCTTAACTTCATTTAATATATTCAGGAAAATGGAAAATTACGTTAATGTTAACTTCTTTTGGGGTGGAAGAATTATTAGACGGGGGGATGATATTCGATATTCGAAAGATCTGGGTGGTCAACGTTATGTTATGCTGGGAACGAAATATGAAGAATTTAGGGGTATTGTTTATGAGGTTATGGGCATAAATCCGAATCATTGGGATGTAAAAATGAGTTATAAATACCCCCAAGTTGGCATAGGGAATGTTGCATCACATTTTTTAATAGGTCAAATTACGTCAGATATGGACGTGGATAGGCTGTTGAGCATCCCTCGTACGATGATGATGGGTTTAGGTGATGTTTCTGTGTTTTTGGAGGTCGAAAAGGTACAAGAGGATGACCCGTACAGTTACGGGCATAATATGCATTCAAGTTACCAAGACGATACTGGGACTAGCAACCAGTTTCCAGAAATTGGAACGCCCGGGTGGTCAGACTATTATTTTGGTGGAGGAGACGATTATCAGGGTCATGTCGGCGGTTCAAGTAGCTATGCAATCCAACAAAGCCAGCAGAATGCTGATTACCAATTGCAAGATTACTATACTCCTACAGATTACACTGAGCCGTCTCCACAAGTGCATCCTCTTGCAGGTAGGGAGTTGGCCCTTGTACATGAAAATTCAGAATATGACAACGCTAGTTCAAGTAGTGAGGATTTGGACTACCGTAGCAGTGATGATGACGAATATGTATCGGAAGATGAGGCCGAAGAGGAGGGGCCTAGGACAGCTGTGATTGAGACGGCTATCATTGAGGATGGGAGGCACGTTCCCAGAGCACCTTGGTTTGAAACGGAGGCGTATACACCGATTGTGTTACACAACCGGGATGCAAACTACAATATTGTAGATCCTGAAAATGAAAATCTTTATGTCGGACAGATGTTCAGTGACAAAACTATGCTTGTCAATGCAGTGAGAACAGTGCACATTAATAGTAATCGGATGTACATCGTGGTGAGGAGCAATCCCGATCAATTCATTGCAAAGTGCACCGTGCAGAATTGTCCATGGAGACTGAGGGCTGCAAAGAAAAAAAGGCACGGTTTCTTCGAAATCACAAAGTACACAGAACACATATGCTTATGTGATCATCCTACGCAGGACCACAAAAAGATTACTGCAAGATTAGTTGGAGATATTGTCAAGCCACACGTACGTTTTTCATTTTCAGATGTAATGTAGGTCATTTTTAATAACTTTGGAGTAATGACATGTTTTCTTCACATGTATGACAGGTTGTAGGGTCACCAAATCTCCCAATCAAGAATGTCTTGAGCTTGGTCACTAAGGAGTTAAATCACAATGTGAAATACATGAAAGCCTGGAGAGGGAAGCAATTGGCAGTTGAGGATATATATGGCAAGTGGAGCACAACATACGACATACTACCACAGTTCTTCATGGCCATTGCCCATTCCAACCCTGGGAGTGCTGTTGTGATTAACGCAGTACCAGATGAAAAAGTAGCACTTCAGTCCATTTGCAAGCGTGTTTTCTTCTGCCTTAAAGCAGTGATGGACGGTTGGCAACATGCCCGACCTGTACTTTCAATTGATGGTACATTTCTAAAGGGCAAATACAATGGGAAGTTACTCATTGCCATGGGTGTTGATTCCAACAATCATCAATACCCCGTCTGTTATGCGTTGGTTGAGGAAGAGTCTGAGGATAACTGGGGTTGGTTTTTAGGCCTGCTGCGTGCACATGTTTGCAAGGACAGGAAGCGTGTTTGCATAATATCAGACCATGCTGCTGGAATTCTCGCAGCAATATCGAATCCGGGCAACGGCTTTGCACCACCTTATGGGATTCATAGATGGTGTCTACATCATTTCAGAAGTAACTTCTCTAGTAAACATCCCGGGGGGGACTTGAGACGCTTGATGTGGTTAGCTGGAAGTACCCCGCAGGTCAAAAAGCACAATGCCTACATGAAAAGAATAGGGGAGATATCACCAACTGCTTTACAGTGGCTTTCCAACGTTTCTCCCGAATTGTGGACCATCAGTCATGATCGGGGCGGTGCTCGTTACGGACAAACCACTACCAACATCATGGAAGGCTACAATGGCAACATACGAATGGCTCGTTTCCTTCCTGTTACAGCAATGATGGAGTACATATTCTACAGAAATGTTAGAATTGTCAACACACAGAGGAACCAAGCCGTTGCTGCCCTACATGACGGCCAACAATTCTGTCAAAGGACGAATGACATGATAACAAGATATACGGAGAAGGCTAAAGCACATTTCGTGACAACACATAGTCGTCAACTTGGCATTTTCACAATCGTCACTCAACGCTATCGGGTGAAAGGTTGCACGAAGGGGGGAAACCAGCAAAATGTTGACATAAGTAAGAAAACTTGCACTTGCGGAAAATGGAAATGTCATCATATGCCTTGTTCTCATGTAATGGCTGGTTGTTTAGTGGACAATATTGATTGGAAGCAGTGGGTTGGACCTTACCACTACTCGTCCAAATTGCATAAGTTATGGGAACCCCTGATATTTCCACTGCCAAGCACGGACTTGTGGAACTACGTTTTACCCGAAGAGTGGCAAGTGTTTGGAAAATTGATACCAAATCCGGCCTACAAGAAGGTGAAGAAAAAGAGTGGCACAAGGGGACAGTCTGTAAGAATTCGAACTGAAATGGACCAGTCAAGATCGGGGATAAAGTGTAGTCGGTGTAAGCAAGAAGGACATACAAAACGGAGCAGACTTTGTCCACAGCGTCCCCCGGAGCCTTCTACTTGATGATATCAAGTCTTTAGATGTCTAATGCCATTTTACTTCATGCTGCTAGTTTGTTTATCGTAATTTGATTTGGTGTGATTTTATTTTTTCCATGTACTTTGCCTCGTAAAAGTTGTATTTGTGTGCTTTATATCAACTTCATTTCAATTATGAAAACATGACAGTTTTCTTTTATGTAGAGGCATATATGATTTTGTGTTTGAAACATAACAAATGCCAGAAATTATGAAATCATAGCAATTGCATAAATTAACACACTTCCAATAATAAAATTACAATAGTCTACTCCTCGTCGGACATGTCGCAGTCCGATTGATTTTCAGGACTTATGCTCCATTGATGATATTGCCTAGCTTGTAGGATGTCTCCGTCCTCTGCACACATCCTCGCATCTTCTGCTAGGCTGTATCGTCGTGCGCGCAAACGCATTCGATTTTCCTCCTCACGTGCACGAAATAACGCGGCTTCCAGTTGTCGAGGAGTGTTACGTGGCATGGATTTAGCGCGCTGTTTTACTACTCGTAGCCCATTTGTTCGACATTGTTCGACACAAATGTCAAGAGTTCGTGCACGCCATTCCCACTCCCTCTGCATTGTTGCTACTGAAACAGTTGAGTAACGATGATTAGGGTTCAAGGAGTAAGCAAATTCATCTTCACACACCCAACTCCTACCCATAGCTCGAAAAATATCACCAGGAGTATAAGTCATTTTGTGTCGATGATAATTATTTTGGTTACATATTTATAGTCAAACCGACTGTTTTTTCCCACTTTGATTATTATCCACCACTTGCATTATTTTAGCTACCACGGACAAATCACAGGAACAAATAATTTCAATTTGTAGGCATTGCACCCACATCTTCTACTCACATAGTGAAGAATCTCGTGCATGTACAGTAATCTGCACCAAATACTGAAAAGCTCTGTAACGATAACAAATGCCTTGTCACATCTTCTTATTTCAAGTGGGATACGATTTTACCATTGTTGTTTTAACCTTCCCGTGAGTGCACAGGAAAAAAACAACAAGAATCTTGCCAGTCCTTAAAAAGCGCTGTAAAAAGATGAATAAAATTTCTTGTCGAATTGAAAACAAGGATGCTAGTCTGTCAAAAGATGTGAGGTCCCGTCACCAGTGAAATAATTACAACAATCTCGTGAACGCACATGAAAACCAACACACGAATCTTTGCAGTATTGCCAGAGCACTATAATAAGCTGTACAATACTCTGAAACAAAGCTGAAAATTTATGTGAAATTCAAAAATTGCCCAGAGTCAGTATAAAGTGGTGTAGTCCCGTCAGCAGTAACATATATTAATTATTTACAGCTGTTGATGTGTATTATTGACGAAGACATCTACAAATTTCTCTATAAATAGGTTCTTCTTTGTTATTCATAAACACAACTTATTTCTTTCTAAATAACATAAATATTTTGATCCAATTATTTTTTTTCAAGGCACTTGCATCAAATGGATAGGAGGAAGGGGAAGGGGAAAGTGTCAGAAACAAGTTTCTATGACGACATGGATAACAGGAAAGAAGCCGAGGCACAAAAGAGGAGGGCTGCGTGGCTCAAGCATTGTGAAGAAGACCACTTCATCAGAAAGATGAAAAATTTTAAGAGCAGGGAGGAGAGAAAGGGAAAAGACTGGGTCAAAACTAAGGAGGAGAACTATGACTTCTACTTGTACAATGATGAAATTGCGAATGAGTTCTGTGATGGTGCAGCAAAGCTAAATGAAGATTTTAAAGATGGGAAGATCTCGGGAGAGGAATGGAACCATTTGATGCGTGGCCTGCGTGCTCAAACTCACCAAAAACGGGATGACATGTTTGCAGCTGAGGAGGCGGAAATGGCAAAGTATGTTCAAGAATATGAAGCAAGGGAACGTAATTTTCCTCCAGAAAATTGAGAAATGTAGCAAAGATAATTAGGCAGTTGGCCTAATTCAAATTTAATAACTTGTTGTTGATTTTATCTATGCTTTTAAATTTCTATGTTTGCATTTTAATTTTAGTGTGCTTCATCTCTTGTACTTTGTTTGTTTCATTTGAATAAAAAATTTCTGTCAAAATTTGGAAATTTTTGTCATTTCCGGGCCATAAATAAACATAGTTACACATATGATATATTAATTTTTTTGGGCTTACACCAAGGTAGAACATCAATACTTCAATACGGAACAAAAAAAACGCAATAAAAACATGTACAAATGTGTTTTTTATGGCCCTAAACATGACTTGACGAAGGAATTGTTAAGTAACGTATGTGGAGTTAACATATTCGGATCAAAAAATAACAAAGCTAGACATAAAATTTTTTGGAGATTTTTGTATTGTATCAAAGTAGGAAGTAAATTCTTTAATACGAAGCAAAAAAAGTGAATAAATTTTATTCAGAAATATATTTTCTAAGCCGTAGAAAATGAGTACTACAAAATTCATTTTCTAGTTACAAATATGCCAAGTGCTGTGAAAAGGGAAAAGAAAACAATGTAATAGAAAACTCCACTTCAAGTGGCGTTTTCAATTGAAATTAAATTCAACAGGAATCGCCACTTGAAGTGGCGTTTTCTATTAAATTTACTCAGCTATACCAGAAATGAAAACTCTGAACAAAATGTACCAAAAATGAAAACAGCGTACGTTCCTATACCAGAAATGCAAGCGAGCCAAGGGTGAAGTACTGCTGTATTGGTATGAACATTCTATAAATCACAATTATCTGTATTTATCAACAACAGCCTTGAGAATGTGTTTGCTAGAGCTGTACGTACTTATCAATTCGTATGTTTTGTCTGCTGTGAAAGACTTTATAAGGTCAAGCAGGTTTAGCCAACGACCAATGTGTGGTGGAAATGAAATGGTCCCTTGTAGGTTTTATCATTCAGCGTGTGTCCTGGTTTCGGTCTTTTTTGTATTCTAATAATGGAAGATTGGACAAAGTATGCAAAGCCGTGTTCCTTGTGGCAAAGGACATGTACAGTTATCGATCCCTTTTCAAGTGCACGCTGTGTATTTGTTTTGACACCATCCTGTGTAATTCTTTTTTTGAAAATTACAGCTACTAAGAAATACATGACAAATTTGTTTGTATTGCACCTTCTGACATATTTTAAAAAAAATGTAATCTGATATTTTTCTATTGCCAGTAATCTTTGTCAAATGTTAGTAAATGATATTTTTCTATGGCCAGTAATCATTGTCGTATTATAGACTCCAGAAACGAAGACTTTATAGGACAAGCAAAGTCAGGTAGCTCTAGCTGGCCGATACTAGTCCACAGTATTAATCAGAGAATTTTTCTTTCTGCATTTTTCACGTAACCAATCATGTACAATTGACCAATGAATTGGAGAAGCTCAAGTCATTGGGCTGCATATTTTTTCCAATTGGATTTTGACCCAGACTTAAGACTTTAAGATAAGGAAGGCTACCCAGATTATTAGTATTTACATTCACACATTCAATTTAAACTGTAAAGCGTTATTGCGTTAAACTTGAGCTTTAATAGTTTTTGTTTTTTTATTTTTGCTAATGTTTTATATTTTTTATCATTGTAACTAACTAATTTAAGGAAACAAAATATATACAATGTTAATGTATTTTACAGACCTAGCAACACCATTTTTGAAAATTAAAACTTGTTCAATTATAATCTTTAAATATTCTCCAAAACAATTGTATTTAAGGAATTTTCAATAAATTTTCAACCTATTATAGATCAAAAGATTCAGGGCAGTTTAACTTTTGCAATTTCAACATATAACTCAACCAAAAAACGCAAACATATAACAAAGAAGGGCAAGAATTATGCTACACGCAATTATATTTCCAAATATTTTAGTCTAATTGCTTTGTCCAATCAAATGGTTCCCATTCTTGATTGAAGTTTCTAACTGCTATTCTCTGTGAGTCCACTGTTTCATGCTTCCTGCGACTATGCATGTCTTCTGCAGGCAACTTTAGCATTCCTCTCAAGACATTCAGACCAAAATTGCTCTTGAACTGTGTTTCATCATCAATGACGTGAACGAATCCCTTGCTTAAACCAAATTCCACATGAAAATAAGGAAAGTCTTTTGGGATCGATCCACGCAACCCTTTCACGCTTGTATCTATAAGCTTCTTTGCATTATGCTGACTCCATTCGTCTTCAGCTTCATCAATTGCCTGCAAGTAAACTTATTAGATATTTGCATGGAGCATGATAGTTATGCAACAGGCAGTAAAGAGTTCTTGCATACAAGATAGAACTGCTACCAATAGGTATGTATATGATATGTAACCAAATTTGTGCAAGAACACTTAGGTAGACATGAAAATCCACATGATGATTTACACAAAGATCACACAGCATATAATACTTCCTTCTTCCCACTTTATATGAGCTTCATACAGTTTTAGGCATATATTAAGGAAATACATGATACTTTTTGGTATTCTTTATTTTGAATAACATTTCAAAATTCAGACTTTTATTTAAATAAAAAACCACAACACGAGTACAGAGCATAGCAAAACTCAGGGCTGGAAGCACACTAATAATTCTACTTGTATATGGACATGAAGAAGAAGCGAGTTTTGACTACTCAAGAATCTACATAACTTGGGAAAATGAAATTCTGTACATGCAAAACCTTGGCTGTAGTGTTTTTAATATATATATTTGTTAGTTTGAACTAAGATGCAACCTATACAGGGAGACAAGGAGCCTAGCTATCCTAAGTGATGCTGCACTATATCTTGCAAATCTCCATCGATTTTAATGTATAATGCATTAAATCAGTAATAAATCAGTAATACAGTAAGTGATACAAAATTCCTGATTAATTAAGGTGTACCACCCAGACCATAATAGACGGGTCCAGACTGCCTCACAAAACAAATTAATACATATTTGTCAGTAAACGCATTTCTGGTTCAAGAAGGTTCATGTGTAGATTTTAGTCTGTGAGTACTGAGTACTGAGTACATCTGCATCAGAAAAGACATCATGTCTGTTTTCTAAATAGATTAGCAAACTCAACTTAAACATGTGTGTCTGTTTCTCTAGGCTTCAGTAATCACTTGTATAGTTTCAAAATATAGTAGTGGCAGGTACATAATCAAAATCTATCAAAACAAACAACTCAACTTAAAGGCATAAAGCACTAACAAACAATGATACATCAGCTATAACTGTCAATTACTAACTACCCATGATGACTCCATTTGTCACTTAACACAGTTTCAAACATATTATAGATCTAATATTCTGAAGTTATGCCTCAGCAATAGGCAGTTTAGAATCAAAAACTGATCAAGAGCATATTAAATAAAAAAGTTTAGTTAAAAAGTGCAAGTAAAAAATCACTACCTTCTTGAAGTATAAAGGTGCCTGTTTGGCAACAGCTTGTGGTAAAGGTATGCACTCAACCAAACAGTGCCGGCGTTGCTGTGCCAACCCCATCACTGTTTCAATGAATACCACTTCCTTCTCTTGTTTCGCAAACATCATGATAAGACACTTCTTGAAATTGCGTATTTCCTCCCACACATCGTTGTCAACATTTCGTGTGGAGGCCTCATGCTGCCAAAAAAAACAAACATAAACAATACTGTAAGATTAATTGAAAGAAAAAACAGTAACCATTTCCGCATACTGATTTTGTACGAATAAATGTTATAAAAAATACATGACATCAGTTGCAATGCAATAATGAGCTTACATTGTCTCGAAGCATTTCAAAGACCTTTTTTGACTCATGGAGAGAAATCAATGCAAAGAATTTTAGAATGACATATAACTATTATGCTAAACCCTATACCGCCAATTCACACCGGACGGAAAAAGAAATTACATGGAAGATTTAAAAAGGTAAAGAATAATAACATACCCCAACTCACCAGATAACTGCTTACTGTGTCGGTCTAGCACCAAAAAGGAAAAGCTTAGCTTAGCTTAAATTTTAAGTTCATTCAGTGGGAGCCAATATAAGGAAATAAAACTAATAGTTTACGGTAGTTCCTTGTCTATGTCTACCAGGAGGAAGAACCGGGTCATGGAAGAAAGCTTTCTCTATCAACTTGTGCACTGAAATGATCCTTCACCAGTCTTTTAGTGAATAATCGCTTTAATTTCACACAGAGTATAAAGTGTGCATATGATGTTACTATAAGCTCAACATTTTGTTTATCAGCTCATAAACAGTGTTTCTTCCATGTGTAAGTTTAAATTATGGAATTAAAAAAACCACTTCTCATCCAAATTCTTTTATCCTTTAAATTCAACTATAAGACAAGTAAGTTACAGTCAGCTTCTTTCAGTCAGATATCTATTCCACAGCCTCCTTTCTAATTTTCCAGGGACTCTCTAGCAATAGGTCACAGACTTCGTATGACAAAATACAATATCCATCATCAGAAGAATTTGACCTAGTGTGATCCATCATCACAAGAATTTGACCTAGTGTGAACCGCTACCTTCTTTTAGGTGACTTGGAAAAATAAAAAAAAGGATTGAACTAATTTACTCACTTGCATAGGTAATATGCAGCAATGTCCTGGCACAATCGGCTGCCACTGTGGTAGCATAAGATACACAAAGTTGGCAATTGAGATAACAAGATGTCTTGCCCTCGTGGGGTTCTCGAAACAAAATTGGCACCGCTCGTTTTGGGTTAAGATGCGCTGTGCGAAGTTAGACTTCACTCCTGACCTATGATCATTGCCTCCTTTATTCTCCCTCTTTTTTCTCGGGCCCTCGTCATAGTCATATTCATCATCAGCCTGTCCAGAGATGCTAAATTTTTTGTTTTGCATTATTTTTGTAGCTAAATGCCTGTCAGCATCTTCTTCGTTCTTCTTTTGACGAACACTGCTGTCATGCATGATATACCTACAAAATAATGACATTAAAGTTAAAGCATTATGAGGCCTAACACGGAGGCTGGTCGAAGTAAAGTTAACTAAAAAGAGCAAGAGAACTAATACAGTAAGAAAAAATGTCTACATGTCACATGTGTACAAATGGAAAAAAAAATTTTAAAAATACATATTTTAAACTAAATAGAGGAATTCTCGCAAATTTATATTTTGCCCTATTTATTTGTCCTTTTAGATATACAGTAGTACAGCATAGGCCTGCAACTAATGGCAAATGGCAAATGGCAAACACTAGAAGAAAGCAAAAACTAGCTAATGCCAAGTGCAAAAGTACCTCCGCGTGTGTGCCGCTTCTTGCATTCTGCTTGCACTTTCCTGATCACATTTCTGAGCTTTCATTTTCTCTGCTTCTTTCTGTGACACCCAGAAAAACAATAGTGATACTAAGAGCACAAGTTTCATTTGCTTACACATTAACCAAGTGCAATACCATTTTTCAGTGACATTTAGTAAACTACATATGCAGCCTTGAAACACCAGGACCACAAACAAATACAATAATTACATCGACAGACCAAATGGTATTTGATAAGCAACGCGACATAAACTAAATTCATTAACCAAGTGCAATACCATTACGTTGACCATTGCTACTTTCAGTGACTTTTAGTAACATATGCAGCCTTGAAACACCAGGACCACAAACATATATAATGCATATATTGACAGACCAAATGGTATGTGATCAGAAACACGGAACATACTAAATTTGAAAACCTGGTAAAGAGGAGAGTAAACAAGTGGATTGTCAACATTCATGTGGGAGTGGAGCAAAGTGCAAGTAGACAGTAATTACTCACCAGAAGACTATCAGCCTCTTCATGCTTTCCCTTCATTCGGAGCTGCATTACTTTCGCAGCTACTTGATTTGCACTCATTTCAGGTTTCACTACGGAGTCAACAAGTTTCTCTGAATCTAACCGAACAATGTCCGACTTTCTTTCTCTGACAAGCTTTGCTCCAGAATCAGCAGAACGTTGACTACTTACTTCAGACATAAAGCTTCCATCATTAGAAAACTTGTTAAGGCTTGCGAGAGTTGAGGATACGAGGCTTGCATCTTCAGTGGACATCCTATGAGTTCTTCCCTTTCCCCATGATAAAGAATCATGTCGTCTAGGAATTCTCATGTTAGGAATAGGAGTGGATACATCCTACATGTTCAAATTTTAGTAAAATGATCATTAGAACAGTCATGAAGGGTACACAAATTCATTTATGCTTGAAAAAATTATCTTGAATTTTATCAATAACTTAAACGGATTATGATTTCACAGCTCAACACATTTATGCAGACGTGTTATGTCAGTATTAGCTCAACTTTTCATATTGTTATGCTATTCATAATTCCACACGTCATACTACTCGAAGCATCCATGCTTTCATTTCCCGATAAGTGTCAGATAATAGTAACCTAATTACCTTCTCAGTAACCCTTTCACTATTTGTTTCTGTGACCGTTTGTTTTTCTTCTACTGGTCCCCTCTTTCGGTTGTGTATAGCTGCCAGATGAGCACGTGATGGAGCAGCGGAACGAGATGCCACAGATACAGCAAGTTGACCTAACGAACCCCAACGCTCTTCAACCACCTGTAAAGATTAATCGTTTCAATATAGCTTTAAACAAGTAGTAAAGGCTTAAATACAAAGTTCAAAAAACATACCTCATCCAAATTGCGTCCATCACGAGCTGCTTGTTCTTTAGCACGTTTCAAAGCTTTCAGTCTCCAACTAGCACCTCCATCTCCTACAACTGAAGAAGAAAAAAGGTGATCTCCTCCGGCCTTACCCTTATCTGCATCATCTGGATAGCCACTGCCGTCATCCTTAAAATATGGATTCAGTTCTTTGGGATTTACCTTCTTCGTCTGAAGGAAAAGGAAGAGTTTGACAAACTTTAGTGTTTAATCTAAACATGTCAATAGCATCTTCTAGCATTTTTGTCAAATCATCTACAGAGGGACCTGTAGGCATAAAAAACCAGGAAATACGTTCTTGCAGTGTCCTACAAGAACTAGGTTCATGAAAACATCTTACCATGCTTAATTTTGATAAATATGAACATGCAGTGGCCAAATATATAATTAGAAAATAAATATATACTTGCAAAACGAAATACGGGGATGGCAAAGGTAACAAAAAGAGTAACTAGAAGGAAAAAAGATAAGGAGAGGAACTGGATGCTATATCTAGATTTATACATAGCTAATATACTTTAATACTTACGAAACTAGAATACACGAGTATTGTCCTAATTTGAACCTGAGCCATCTTTTCTAGCAATAGAAAGTAAGGGAAAACAAAAATGATATTTTACGAAAGTAAGATATTATCATTCAACTCTAATTATATGAAAAAGAAAGAGGAGACCTCGATTCAGCCTCCATTCAATATACTTGGTAATTACAATCCTAATCAAAAACTATTTAGCAACCACAGGGAATGAATAACTCATATACCACTCTGGAAGTTAGATAATACATATAGAGCACGGTACATATGCACTTGTACAGAGGACAGTAATTCAAGACATAATCATGTGGAAAGAGGCTTAATGAATGCATATACGATTACTCGAAATTCACACACTATAAGCTAAGTAGGGAAATTCACACACTATAAGCTAAGTAGGGTAAAATCATCTATTCTGAATATTAGGCCAACTCTTTAACGCTTTCAAACAAAAAAGTGTACTCATTTAGATTTTTTTTTTTATGTGAATAAAGAACTATATATTTACTAATTTTTTGATATAACATTATCAACTAAAGTCTTTCTTTATTACAGATCCAGAGGACTCAATATTTAGTGTGTTTTGCACAAAGCAATTGCTTCAATATGCAAGATCAGATATTATGCAAAGTTCTCGTTATGTAAAACAACAAGAAGCAAAGGCATATCGTTACCTTACTATCTTTCCTTAGGACAAAAAAAAAACAAGAATGTATATATATCACCCAGTAAATTACTATACAGATATATTTCTTCTAGGTATATCACATAATAGCATAAATTAGCATAGGTGTATCCAGACAAATTATATATGTATATGTGTCTCATACAAAAAATACCTCATCAACTGGAGTTCTCTCAAGCAAATTGTCAGATACATCATTGCACTTCTTTCCACCGTCATCTTTAGGCCTAAGCATCCAGTCAAGTCCCATATCTTTCCTCACACTATCCTTATCAGATTTTCCAACGACATTTCTCCCTTCATCTTCCGAGGTGTCCTCGTACTTCTTTTTTGCCCTTCTCTTATCAGTCTTTCTCTTCTTGTTTGATTTAGAATCACTTTGACTATCGCTATCATTCGAGGAAGAGAAATCATCATCATCTGAACCATTCCAATTCGTTTTCTTCTTTGACCTTTTCCTTATTATCCCTAAATCATCATCTGAACTATCAGAACGAGCCCTCTCCTTCTTCTTCTTATGTTTCTTCCTACTCCTTGACTTTTTACTCTCCTTCGTAGAATCGTCGAACTTGTCTTCTCTAGCCTAAATCACCAAAACAAATAAACAAGAAGTTAGATACTTCTTAGTAAGATGAATCTACGCAAAATATAAACATCGGAGCGAAGTTATGAAATATTACTAGTAAAAAACTAGATCTTACTTGTTCAACTTCATCACGCGGTATAAACTTCAAACCTGATAGCATCTTCTCGCTTATTTCTAGTTCTAAACCAAAAAGTGAATTATGTAGACCCACCTATATCCTCGAAGGACAAAATAAGAAGTTAGGGAACTCTTAATCCAGAAAAAAAACAGTAAAAGACAATTAACGCGCAGAAATATGAAAAACCACAAAAACGTATCAATCAAAAGTAAGTTGTGAACACGATAACTACAATTCATAGACAAACTATAAAATAAGAATCAGATTAGGATAATATAGAACTTACGTTACTACTAAATTATATGGACATAAGCAGAAGCATACATATGAAGTTAGCTGCTGCTAAACGATACATCGATTCACAAACACAAATGCAGTATAATCCAAAATTAACACAAGCAACATAAATCAAAAATAATAAGTAAATTCTGCTAAATTGACAGCAAATTAATTAAATCTAAGTCAGCAATCGCAAGTTCGAATTACGCAAATTAATCAAATATGAGCTGAAATCACATATCCAGTGCTTGGAAATCGCAACTTTGAATAACGAAAACTACCTCATCATAGAATTCATAAGCACTTAAAAAATACATTGTGCATATGCTTAACAAGTGTAGATTCAACCAAATTATTGTTAGTGAAAACTACAACAATCACACAAAATTAAGGAAACCTACCCGACCCGAACAATTAAGAAAAGGATAGATTTGAAAAAGAACAGGTACCGATTAGAATCGCCGTAATGGAAGAATTAGAAAGGCCGGTCACAGCAATGGATACTTGGCTTCTGCTTCGATCGATTGAAATATTGAATAAAGATCTCTCGTTAATTGTTTTAATTGGGGTTTGGACTATTTTTCCTTCAAAGTTTTGACTCCGCTTTAAAATTATTTCTCCTAATTTAATTATAACAATTCAAGATTTCATATCAAAATTTCATAAACACGCACCTCTTCATTCACAGATCTAAACCCAGAATTGAATTTTCATTAAAAGCCCATAATTCAAGAAAATATATAGATACACTTTGTAATACATAAAAGGGTAAAGGTGGTATTTTTATTCTTACCTCAGCTCACCGGAGATGAATAAAATCAGACAATCGGCAAATGGGATCGCCGGCAAATACCCAAATCACGAGGCAAATAGAAATATATGCAAGTAAATATTTGTCATGAAAGAGAATAAAGAAAGAGAGTTGGGATTTGTTTTGTTGTGTTCCTGTTGGGTCTTTTATGCCTTTCCTTTCTATAAATTTGTAAAAACTGTGTGTATACAGTGCTTTATATACACACCTTCATGGTTCTAAAAATTATCCAAATACATAGTGCCCGTTTGGGGTTTTATATAAAAGTGGTCATTCGGTTTGTCAAAAACTATCGCTTAACCCATCGTATTTATCGGGGTCTCATTTAAACCATTAAATTAAAAAAATATATCATTTGACCCTCCTGCATTCACAAAAATAATACAATTTATGGTGGTCTAAGTGATATAAGGGGGGCAAATGATATGTTTTCTCAGTTTAGTGGTGTAAATGACATCCCGATGAGTACGGTGGGTTAAGTGATAATTTTTGACGAACCGAGTGGCCACTTTGATATAAAACCCTGCCTGTTTGGCATAACTTTTATTATGGATTTATGGGCTTATTTTCGGATAAAAATTTTATATTATGATAATTTTTTTTATACAAGTATTTAATGTATGTTTGAGATTCAATAAGTTGCAAAAATAAGTTGGAAAATAAGTTGGAAAGTTAGAAATCTCTAAAGCCCGTTTGGCTTATCTTAAAATAAGTAACTTATAGCTTAAAAGTGATAAGTGTCATATAAGTGATAAGTCAATCAGAGCTTATAAGTTAGCAAAGTGTTTGGTAAATCAGAACTTATAAATCAGTAAAGTGTTTGGTAAATCAGAACTTATAAGTTAACCTTTTTTATTATTTTCAAAATATTTATTTTTTAATATATATAAATGGATATCAATGGATAGATCTCGATGAGTAGAAAAATTTGATATATACATATCAATTTTCTAATGAATGGATCAAAAGATATATGATTTTGAAGATTTAAAGGATATTATATATTGCGTATATCGAGAAATAAGAATAAGTTGAAAGTTGAATGTTAGGATTTCTAACTTTCAACTTATTTCCAAAAAGTTAGTAAATAAGTACTTTAACTTATTTTGCCAAACACTTAGCAAATAAGTTGAACGGGCATTCGGCCCATATATGCTACTTATATGAGTAGCCAAACATGTATATCTATATGTATCTATCTATCTATACTATCATATTAAAGCCAAAACATTGAAAGTTTTGGTTTTTGGTTTGGTTATCCGTTTTGGTTTTCGGTTTAGTTATCCTAATTATTAAAATAAATAATTAAATTACAAAAACAACTCAAAAACCTAATTACTAATGTTAACATAATTATATTCTGATTAAAATTCCTTCATCCACTTCTACTTGGACTCTTTTTTCTGCTCCAACAACTCAATTATTCATTATTTCTAAAAATTTTACTTTTAATTAAAACACTTTACCATTTAATTTAAAACTAATATTACAATAATTAATATATATATCCAAAATAACACACCATATCTTTCCGTAATTATTTTTAGTAGTAATTTTTGTAATTAAAACATGGAGTACTTTTTAATTTAAAATTAATCTTGAGATCACTAATATACACCCAAAAATATCTCACCATATATACAAATCATTATTTTTATTAATAAATAACAATCGTTAGATCTAATAATAAGATATATTATATGATTAAATTAATTTACTAAAAATTTAAAGTTCGAACCCGTCAACGACATTTTTAATTTAGAATTTTACAAAATAAAATTTAAACCATGCATTTCATTATATAAATTTATATTAAATTAAAATTATGATTTGATAACTAAAATTAAATATTTTTTAAAATCAAATCTTATTTTTATTTCAATAAAAATAAATCCTTTTTTAGGACTCGGTAGCATTATGTATAATCTAAAATTTTATTTTTTATATCAATTATTTAAAATGGCAAAAGAGAATTGTAGAGTATACTCAATTGATGATAAATAATATAAACGGACATTTCATTTACTCAAAAATAAAAATAAAAGAGGATGAGACAAAAAGAGAAAATGTGATTTACCTTATAATATTTCTTATAAAAAAAATCAAAATTGAGTGTAGCACACTTAGTTATGGCATGAGTTTGATAGGGGAAGGTCGGTGGTTCAATTCCCAACACTAACATGATTTTATCATTTCTCACATAATTATTAAAGCATGGCATTTTTTGTAATTTTTTAAAATATAAGGGTAAAATCACAATCTCACAACCATTAAAATGACAATTAGTCTCTTTCATAATTTTTAATCATATTTTATTATAATATTTATACACTTATTAGATAATTAATAAATATAAAAATTATAAATAAATATTAACACGTAGATTATTTATAAACAGGAAATCAGAAAAACATTATTCTAAAATATATGCTAATTTATCTATCTATACTATTATATTAAAGCCGAAACATTGAAAGTTTTGATTTTCGGTTTGGTTATCCCATTTATTTTGGTTTTCGGTTTGGTTAATTTAATTTTTAATTAATTTTAAATATAAAATAAATCAATTTTAATCCGTTATTGGCTATAATCCTAAAGACACAATAGTATTTTATATTCGTTGCCTTCACGGACACTACGCACAGATAATTAAATTATAAAAATAACTTAAAAAGCTAATTACTAAGGTTAACGTAATTATATTCAAGTTAAAATTCCTTTATCCATATTGAGCTTCTACTTGGACTCTTTTTTCAGCTCCAACAACTCAATTACCCATTTTTTCTAAAGATTTTACTTCTAATTGAAACACTTTACCATTTAATTTAAAACTAATATTACAATTATTAATATATATCCAAAATATCACACCATATCTTTCCGTAATTATTTTAGTAGTAATTTTTGTAATTAAAACAAGTTACTTTTTAATTTAAAATTAATCTTGCGATAACTAATATACACCCAAAAATATCTCACCATATATTCAAATCATTATTTTTAGTAATAAATAAGAATCGTTAGATCTAATAATAAGATATATTATATGATTAAATTAATTTACTAAAAATTCAAAGTTAGAACCCGTCAACGACATTTTTAATTTAGAATTTTACAAAATAAATTTCAAACCATGCATATCATTATATAAATTTATATTAAATTAAAATTAAAAAATTATTAAAAATAAGGATTATATAAAAACATAATTATAATATTAAATAAATTTTATAACCTATCAAAAGAAACCCGTGCTTCGCACGGGTTATAAGCTAGTACTATTATATTAAAGCCGAAACATTGAAAGTTTTGGTTGTTATCCTAAGTTTTGGTTTTCGGTTTGGTTATCCTAATTATTAAAATAAATAATTAAATTACAAAAATAACTCAAAAAGTTAATTACTAATGTTAACGTAATTATATTCTGATTAAAATTCCTTCCTTCACTTCTACTTGGACTCTTTTTTGTGCTCCAACAACTCAATTATTCATTTTTTCTAAAGATTTTACTTCTAATTAAAACACTTTACCATTTAATTTAAAACTAATATTACAATAATTAATATATATCCAAAATATCACACCATATCTTTTCGTAATTATATTTAGTAGTAATTTTTGTAATTAAAACATGGAGTACTTTTTAATTTAAAATTAATCTTGCGATCACTAATATACACCCAAAAATATCTCACCATATATACAAATCATTATTTTTATTAATAAATAACAATCGTTAGATCTAATAATAAGATATATTATATGATTAAATTAATTTACTAAAAATTCAAAGTTCGAACCCGACAACGACATTTTTAATATAGAATTTTACAAAATAAAATTTAAACCATGCATTTCATTATATAAATTTATATTAAATTAAAATTAAAAAATTATTAAAAATAAGGATTATATAAAAGCATAATTATAATGTTAAATAAATTTTATAACCTATTAAAAGAAACCCGTGTTTCGCACGGGTTATAAGCTAGTATATAATAATGGCAGGAGATCGAAAATGAACCAGAACAGTTTAAGGTATTTTTTTTGAATTTTCGTTTTTTTATTTTTCTTATTAAAATTATTTTCTTGCATTAAATAACTATTAATGACAATTTAATTAGTCATTAATTACACCTATTAAACATCTATTCAATTTATTCTATTTAATTTGTTTTAAAAATTATTAAACTTTATTTGAACATTATAGTTATTATTTCAATATTAAATATTAAATATATACAGTTAAGTTTATTTTTAGGTAATATGACGATTAACAATTGTTTATATTGCGTTATTTTTTATTTCCTATTCAAGATCATTATATTTTCTTTTCGGATGATTATATAATAGACGGGCTTAACTTCTCAATCAATTTTTATTATCAACAATTGTGAAAGTCGTAATAAATTATGGAAGTACAAGATATCTACTTAATTTTTGGAATTGTATACAAACAATACATACAAATTTTTAACGCATGAATAAATTATACATGAGTTACGATCAAATCAATTAAATTTAACAAATCCAACCATTTATCGGAAGAAAAATCGATAAAAAAGCTATAGACCCATTGTTTCATTACATTGTGTTGAAATAAAATTTTATTCTAATTAAACAATTTTTTACACTATTATTAAATATGTATATTATGATAGGGGTGTCGGCTTTAAAAAAATGTTATTAACCTGAACTTCTCAAGCATTCTTTATTATCAATGATTGTGGAGTCGTAAAAAACCAGGAGATCAGAGAGGCTTTCACTCAGAAGTTTCAAAATATTTTTATTGATTTTCACATTTTTTATTTTTTTATTAAAATAATTTTCTTGCATTTAATAGCATTTTAATTAGTCATTAATTGTGCATATTAAACTTATATTAAATACACTTTATATTATACTTAATATAAAATTTTTGCAATCTTTACTAGAACATTATAATTATTATATTAATATAAAATATTAATTATCTATCTAAAAGTACAATTATTTCAATATAAAACGATAAAATAAACTTATTTATATCGTCCATTTCTAATCCTTATTCAAAATTGATGCAATTTTTTTCGGCAATAATATATAGACGATTTTAACTTTTCGATTAATTCGTAATCAGTGATCGTGAGAATCATGATAAGATACGGAAGCATATAAATTTTCCAATTAACTTCCACAATTTAAATACAAGCAATATTGTATAATTTACTTTTACACATGAACAATTTACACATGGGGTTTGATCAACTCGATTAAATTGAACCAATCCAACCTTTTTATTTACTGATTAAATCAATGAAAAAGTTATACATTCGGTGTTTCATTATATCGTGTTGGATTAAATTAATATTCTAACTACACAAATTCTTATATCATTACTAATCAATTAATCATGCATGTATGTTATGAGACGGGAATTAATTATGCATGTATGTTATGAGACGGGCGTAAGTCAATCAATTCTCTTATCACATTTACATTTTGCTTCTTTTTTCATCAGACAAACAAATTTATCAACAAACTAAGCAATCACGTCTCTCATAATGCCACTGATAGCAAAAATGATATAAAAATGTTACTTTTAGTTATACATTGTTGAACTTTACAAATGTTTATCAATATTGGATTTCAAAAGCATTTTTTTATGTAACAAAATTAGTGTCGTCAATATCTTCGAAAATATTATTATTAATACTTAAGAGTTTAACGGAAACATGTTTTTTTTGCTAATTCTTTTCTCTATAATTTTTTAACATTCAAATTTAGTTACATTTTACACAAGTTTCAGTTCATCATATCAAATTTCAAATAGTAAAACTCAACAAACAATGATGTTATATATACAATTTTAAAAAATGTTTTCATGCCGTGCGTAGCGCGGCTTTGTTACCTAGTCTCTATAATTTATTAATATTTTAATTTGAACAAGTTGTTAGAAAATTTTAATTTTTATTATATAATTTTTTTCCCTCCTATTTTATTGGAGTATGATTTTTAGCTCTTTGACATGAGGAAAAAAAACATTTTTATTTTTCTAGAATTATAAATTTATATCATCAAATAGAAATTTAGACTTTAATTTTTTATGAAATTAATTTTAAAATAAAAATTTACTTATTTATTTATTCATTAATGTAAAAAAAATTAAATATATAAGTGAAACAATAATATTAGCTACTATATTCTTTAATATATTAGAAAAACAACTTTGTAAAAATATGAAAAAGCAATATTTAACTCTTTTACAGTAAAATCTTTATAAATTAATATCGTTGGGATCCAAAAACTTTATTAATTTATCGAAATTATTAATTAATCGAGATTAAATTTATACTCTAGCTATTATGTTGGGACCAAAAATCTACATTTAAAATATTAATTAATTCATATGTCTCACAAAAAACAATAGTTAAACTTACAATCATAAATTTAAACAACATTGCACCACTCAAATGCAGAACTCTAGCACCTCTTTGATTACTCTGTTGGCAAAGCATCGGCTGCCAGCAGACAAATTGATCTAACATCTGCTGGCAACAGACAAATTGATCTAGTCACACTAGAGACACCTTCATGTGCCAGGCATCTAGGGACTCATCTTCCAGGAAAGAAAAAACAGTAGCCAACTCCTTTGGACACAACAGTGAGTTGTAAACTGTGCATGGAAAGATCACCAATGAGAGCAGCTGCCCTTGCCTTTGATGTTACTGAACCATTCTTAATAAAATCTACCAGCAAGGAATACGCCCCTAATTTCAACAACAATTTTCTGTGACTCTACATTTGTGGGATCGGTGAATTTAAAGAGGGCACTTAAAGCATTTACTTCTACTTCTGATTAAGCTTCCAGATCTCAAAATGTCTACATTTGCTTTCAGTCCTAATTCAATTATTTTCTTTGTGAATAGTAATTCTGACTTAGGAAGCTAGCTACTACACAGCTGAAGCTATTTGTACGTATTCTTTTTCGTGATTCTCCAGGATCTTATTTTCTTGGTTTAAGAATGTATTCTACAGTTCCCTGTGATTCATATTGGGAGAAGAGGAAAAGAAGATACATTGCAGAAACACCGCTAGCTTTGAGAACACCACTTTGACAGGGCCAGCGTCTGACCGACAAATTCCCAATAAAGCTCTCAACCCAGGTTTTTGTAGAGGATGAGGTAAGTTGGGATTCTGAGAAAGTCAACAAATTAAATGATAAGAGACTCTAGCTCAAGTTTATTTCCATTTTCATCAACAAGAAACTTGATTCCATCGCCACTAGAAGAAAGATTTTTTAGAATTTCAGAGCATTTAGCAATTATACTTGATGGAATGACAGGAGATATAAATGCTATTACAACAGGAATGCCACCAGCCACACCAATATGTCCTTTATTGCCATGATGTGAAGACAACTTAACCAGCACAGACGATGATAGTACTACTGACTCGAGGTTTCAGAGGTCATTTCAAGCAAAGTTGGTATCAACCCTTCCTCAACTAGGATCTTTGAATTCTCTTCATCCAATTTTAAACTAACAAGAGCTCTTACCATCATCATCCTTTCAGAGTCTGATCCTGAAGATCATTGACACGGCTTAGTGCATCAGTATACAAATCCAGTCAACAAAATTATGCACGATCCTTCTTCAGTAAGATTATTATAGTTTAATATAGCTTGCTAAATCAAGTTTTCGTATGTTACAAGCAGAAACAAAATCAGAAAGTTGAGTGGAAACTCAAATTATCAACATGCATATAACATAGACCGCCATTATAAGGCTGTCACAAACAATTATGTTGCAGTTACTGGTAATTTAATTAGTAAAGCTTCATACAACAGGTCTGACACATTAAGAGTTTCTCAGGCTCTTAGCATTTTTACTTTCATTTTCTTTGATTGGGACAACGTGAAATTGTAAACTGCCCCACTTTTTTCCTCGACAGAAACTGACCTACTCGATTATAAAATAAATAAATCACAAACGAAGACTTCAATTTAGATTTCTCTGGTGTCAAGTTTTGTCTTTTGTTTTCATTAACAGACTTAAGCATGGATGCTTCTATATCGTCCAATGCATTTAGATTTTATAATCAAATAAACCAACCACCTCCAGTGCAAGTGCAAGTGCAACTTCCACAGGGTGAGGAAGCATTTTCCTCTGGGTTCATGTTTTTAATGACTGGGTCACATTGACAATATCAAGCAAAATGATTAAATTTAATAAATTTAATGACTAAAATAAAACTAAATAGAATTGGTGGAATGTTCGAGAGTATTTTGATGAATGCAAGTGCACTAGCTTGTGTCCTTGATAGCAAGTAGAAAATAGTTTTGTCCTTTATAACAAATTAAAAATTCAAACCTAAATAATTCAAGGGTAGGATGTGATCATTTCGGAATGTCAATGGATATCTGATATTTGATTTAGGTTTCGACTGTCTTAGAATCTTTGTAATCGTATGTATATTTTTTTAAAGAAGTGTAGCATACTAATATAGGTTGATTAAGAGTTGGATAGATCTAGAGAGGTTGTAAAAGTCTAGAAAATGTAAAAATGAGTAAAGGTAAGTTACGGGCTTTATTTGAGAAAATTAAATTATTTTTATTTGGGATACATTAATTATTAATTAACTATAATTAGTCCACATCCATAATTTAAAACTTAAATTAGTTAATTTTTCCTAAAATTGAACGCATTAAAGTTGTATATTTGTAGAATATGGGATATAAGAAAATGAAGGCTCAACCTAATTTTTATCAACTTAAACCCAAACGATTATTGTATACAAGAAAAATTGTGAGATTTATAGTACTCGTCAGTTGTGATTGTTGTATTATTTACAAATAACTATATATAATGTTTTAAGAAAATTAGGAGAGAAAATAGAATATAAAAATGGTTTCGGTTTGTGACTTGAACAAGCCATATCTTTTGGTTGCTTTTTTTTTTGGTTGTAAAACCAGTGTATGTAGACAATTCTATCACATTTCCACCTCTTTCATTTGTAACTGTCCTATTAAATTTCTCATATATGCATATAATAATGTAACCTATATACATTAATCACACTATTAATACACATAAATTTGTAACTTATAAATACAAATAAATTTGTATTTATTTCTTTTAGGGATTGTTTGGTAAATGAGCCAAAACTAACAATGATCACTTTGAGAAGAAAGTTGAGTTGAAAAATGAGCGTTAATCCTTGATAAAGAATTAGATAAAGTGGTTTAATTAATTGTAAAAATCATGATAAAGTGGGAATTTTTTCTACAAACTCCTATTAAAATTATTATTTCACCCTAAAGTGGTATTATTATTATTAATTTTTTTTACTGTTAAAAAAAATAAAGTGCTATTTTTATATAATTTTAGATTATGTGGATAAGAAATGGAGCAAAGTCTATGACGATCTGCTGTTGCACCACTTTATTAATAGAAGTACACAAAAATATCGGCACTAGGAAGTACTCATTACCATTGCATCTTCTTTCCCACGTCTTTCCAATGACAACTCTGTCACGGTCATTCGGGTCAAAAATGAAGTTTTTCAAAAAAAATTCATTGACATTTTCGATTTTACTTTGGTTAAGTTATACAAATTTGTGCTAGAATGATTTGTACACTTCTAATATTATTTTTGAATTATACTAAAAAGAAAATAAATATATTAATATAAGCATTTGAGAAGAATACTCAAATTTTCTATCATAGAATACTCATAAATAATTTGTCAATAATGCAACCTCAATGCTCCCCATTATCATCTATGCAGTGGTACTTGGACATCCAGAAGAAGGTGGACATGCAAAATAGAAGAAATCAATATCAACCTTATTTCTCACGGTTATCCTTTGTATAGCCTTTTATGTCAAAGTCTTCTCTGAGTTGGCAGATGATCATGCCACCTTGTTGTTCTATGTAGCAACAATGGGTGATCAAAAAGTCTTCTATGAAAAATGTTTTATCTTTATGATTGACTTTCCGTTAATGATTACCTATCTTGTTGCATCGATTGTTAAGCTACTGGTACACAATGACTGGGTATCTTATTGCATGTTGCTATTGACTAATATCATGTCTTGCCTATATGCCGAGGCTCAAGTCTTCAGAAGCGATAAAGATTATTCATTTGTCGAACTGAGGGATGGGATCAGAGCGTACACCGTGTTTCAAACAACTCTAAACCATCCATCCCTTGGACGGATGATCACACTTGAGAGAGATCCTAGGTATCCCCGTTTCAGGATGGATTAGAATCATACCGTATTGGAATGAGATTAGATCTTATGTTCAGTGTAGTTTTTTGGGCTTATTAGTTTTTGTTCTGAGTTTCATGTTCTATTTGTAACTAGCATAATAACCCTGCGAGGCACGGGTCATCTTCTAAATATTGAAGTAAATTTGTTTATTTTTATGATTTAAAGAATATATATTGACATGATTGTATAGTTTTCGTTAAAACATGTTTGTTATAATATCCCAACTTTGTTTTATAGAAAATTTGATTTACTTATTCAGATAAGCACTCAAAATAAGATATTTCGTGGCATATAAATGTGTTGGATATAATATGTGTTGAGTACAGTATAACACATTTACACCAATTATACAAATTTATGTCACAAGTAGAAAACATCCAGTAATTTCTATTATAACAAATTTGGGTAAGAGAACATAAAATTTAAATAATAAGGGGGGGTTTTCGGTTTAATTCTCCTTGGTGTTTTTCATCACTACAAATCAATTTTTGGAGTGATACTTTTTAATATTTTATCCTCATTTTTTTGTCATTCTTTCATAAAGAATCTAGTCAATACATAAGAGGGAGGAATAAAGTTCTTTTGATGTCTTTCTCTTCCAAGGTATATTTAAGAATACAATCATAAAATAAATGAGTCGTACACGAATGACATATTTATTCATATACCAGTTATAATTTTGATTACTCAAGAAATTTATTATTTAACCACATAATGTTTTCACAGTAAAGTTGTTGTCCAATCAGTATGTAAAAAACTAATTGCATATTTTAAAATTTATCTTTTTAGGCAAATAATTTAACTAACTCGGAGTATATAATGTGATTGATTGATCATAATATTTTATGTGTGTGCATACTATGTAATATCCCATTTTCTAAGATATTTGTTAACTTGACTGTATATTTTAATCTTTTTTTACAATTTGTTTTGAACTAGCTTTATAGCCCGTGCAAGGCACGGGCTAGCTATCGAATTCATATTAGTATATACCTTGTGTTGCTTTATATAGGTAGTTTCCAGGGCCAAAATATTATAGTCATATTTCAATTGTTCCTTGATGATATGTATATTTACATCGATACTTATGTTGTCGTGCTCTCTATTTACATAAATCTATATCATGCCTCCTTCATACACGAAATCTACAATAATAGCATTAGACCATTAGCCCCAAAAAAAAAATGGTGACGAGAGCTCAACAATGACTCAAGTGGAGCTTATTTAATGCCAAAAATCTCAACTGCTCCGATATAAAATCCACTGCCCATCTGAAAAACATTTTGTTGAGGATTAGAATTTGTGTTATACAATAAAGAAAATAAAGAAAGAGAGCCAAACATTTACATTGACCTAATAGGAATGCAAAACTAAGCAATCCAAAGAGAACATACTATGTATTAATCTCATAAATTACTTGTGGTCAACAATTCACTCGTAAGCTTGCTTTTTTATCTTAAAGTTGACCAATAATATCAAATATTCTATAGTTGCAACACTTAGTAGCAAAGGCAGCAAAAGAAAAGAGTAAAAGAGATGAGTTGAGTACTCTTCTTATCTTATTAAGTGAAACGAAAATCAACTATCTCTTAATTTTCTCAAATGGAACAAGTTATAAAGCATATATAGAAGATACTCCCAAGATCTTACTCTAAGTAAGACCGAACACATTGTCCAGACACATTTTCAAGTACAAATCTTTCAAAAGTCTCATGCACAATGAAAAATGTTTATTCCACGTCCGTTTTATACGGTTGGCTTGATTAAATTATCCAAACCAATAACAAACTTAACAAAATTTCTCACTTGGTAATCTGACCAGCCTTTCAAAACTCCTGGCAGGTCAGAATTTGTGCTTTTATTTCGGGAGAATATTCTAATTTCTTGCTACAAGTTCTACTCTTTGTCTTTCCAAAACTATAAAACGCAAGAAAAATAACACCATATCTCCATCGAAAAGACAAAATCAAATCAAACATACTCATAACATTCAACTTGATAGTAACCTAGTTAGCAATTTGAAAAGTGCAAAACTGCAAATACATGTTACTCATCTCAATTAGTTATATCCTAAGCACTGAGCCACCTACAATATTACATCTCCCATTCACTATATCACTTTAATATTTCAGCATAGTGCAAAGAGTCATATCAATAATTGACAATACAAATTTCTACCCTAATTTTCTTTATCTTAATTACTCCTCCAAAAGTTATAAATCATACATATTATTGGCTTCCCCGTGTATTTCACATATGTACAAATAAACAATTTCAACCTGACAATTATACAAAGAAAATTAAAATAATAGTATAAAAAATCCATAACGTTACCTTTTGATATATAGAAGGAAACAACAATGGAGCACACGATTCCCGACCTTATTTTGGCGTCACGCCGCTCACCTTATGATGCATAATTCAGCCTGCAATCGCACTAAATCGTTTGATACGATAAAGAGAGGGTTACAACGCTGAAATTGGTGTAGAATAAAAAAAACCTAACTGCCAAGAATCTCGCTTTTACCTTCTATCAAGAAGTAGTTTCCTTGCGACAAGCTCACTATATACACACAACCATTGATTCCTAGTACACAAAAACCCTTACATACAAGTGCACCAATATACATTTATATGAGACCATTTTACAAAGCTATGTGTCATCTCCAATAGTTTTATACCCTTTTTTCTAACATTTTACCTTCCAATTATAGCTTTATTCCCTATTCTTCTGTTAACAATAATTGATGCAGAAGATCCCACATATAAGAAGTTCATGACTAATGTGATCAATAAGAGATTAACAATGGTAGTAGTTAAAAATAATAGGCTAAATGGTAAAATCCAAATAGGCAACTAACACTATCCTCTGGTTCATTTATAGTCATTAAAATCACGATTCCATAGATCGTAGAGTACCATAATAACATCATAGATGGCTGATCTGCTGTCCAATTGGCGGCTTTGAAGCACCAAATTGGAATTGTTTTGAGAAACAAACTAAACACGGGGGAGAGTGAAGAGATAAGATACAATATGAAATCCTACATTCTTAATAAACAACAGTAACATTAAAAATTAATGATAGCAAGACTGAAAAATACTTCCCAAAGTATCAGAAACAAACTTATATGCAATTGCTGCTTACTTTCAAGACTCTGTAAGATATTTGGGGGTAGAAAAAAAATCCAACAATAACTAAGCATTTTATGTCACAAAGTTCATTTTATGTCTTTGGTCTGATCTTATATATCGTAAACCATTAATCCATTCTATTGCATTATATCTAAAAAGCATAAGCCACTTTTATAAGCCTAATATCTCTACTTTACGATAGAATGTTACGAGGTTTGAACATGTTAATGCTTAGTATGCAAAATATATCTAAAAGATTATCTATTCATGATGTATATATAACTAAAAATAAAATATTCTCAAAACTAATATCTAGCATAGTGGTAAAGAATCTCACTTCTAAGTTAGAGGTAAGGGGTTTAATTTTCAAAAGGAACAATTTTTTTATGAGTAAAGTGCACTTTGTGTACGTGCAGTTTACCTGTCAGACCACTTTGGATACTAGACTTTAGAAAGTACCACGGGCTATACTGCACTTCATTTTTTGTTACGAGATGCCCCTTTCCGTTAAATGTCACTAACGCCGTCTACCAGGTTGGGGGTAAAAATGACATTTCAGTTATATGTATCGGTTATGCAGTATATGTATCGGTACTTTAACAAAACAAAAGCCCAGTTCCTTTACTCTTTACTTTACCCAAACGAGAACCCAAAATGAATTAGGTTTTGAAGAATTCGATCGGACTAACAATGGTGTGGGTGTTACGAGATCGTGCGGACAAAGATGCCTACGCTCCGAGAGAACATCCAGATTATTCAGGTAACCTATCTATCTATCGATGTTAATTTACACATCCAGATTATTCGTGTTCTAAGTTTTTTGTTTGGGGTGTTGTTGTAAAAGAACCGTGCTTGATTATTTACACTGCAAGAACTAGGGTTCTAGGAATATTGCTTGGATTTTGCTTTATATAATCTCGTCTTTATATATATATAGTGAAGAGTGGACCCTTGCTGTTTGTTTAAAGTAGCAGTTGTAGTGAATATAGTGTCACTGTGGTCCCTTGTGTCTCTAATCTCGTTAAATTGCCATGTGAAGTGCATTATTTTCTGGATGGCTGTTAGTGTGTTAACATGTGTTCGAGTACTTTATTCATGTGTTTCACTTGTTTATTTCAGCTGCCCCAGATCTGTTTACTATTAAATTACATCATGGAGGCAAGTTTATGGAGAATCCTAAAAGATATGTTGGAGGCAGTGTAGATTATGTAGACTTATGTGATGCTGATACTATGAGCTTAATTGAGTTGATGACAATGTCGAAGGAATGTGGGGATTTGGGTGCTGTCATCACTCATTACTACAAGCATCCTAATACTGATATGGAAAGAGGATTGTGGATGTTAGAATCAGATTCTGATGTTGTAGACATGTGTGATATGATGCCAGCATCGAGGATAATTTTCATCTACTCAGTCAGTGGAAATCCATTAGCCAGCCTAACACCTGAAGGGGCACCTACTCAGGAGTATGCACCATCTCAAGATCCCAATTTGGAATTTGTAGACAATCCCATCTCTGAACATGAAGATGATGAAGACCAAGATGATCCTGACTGGGAAGACAAGGGATATGATGAACTGAGTGATGATAGCTGGGATTCAGATTCCTCTAATATGGATTCAACCGATGAAGAAGTGTGTGAATACAAGACTGAAAGGGTACTGAAGAGGAAGAATAAAGAAATTTCTAAACAAAAGGAGAAAGGTAAGGACAAGGATAAAGCTAAACAGAAGCAGAAAGCAAATGATGCAGGTCATGCTGAAAAAGAACCAGAGAAGGACATTGTCAGTGATGATGAATGGGGCTTTGCTTCCGATGTGTCAAGTCATTATGCTGGCAGTGATGAAGAAAGGATGGCTGGTAACTCTACAGATGAGGATGAAGTCTCATATCCAGCTTTTGATCACAACACAGAAATGGGTGATCCTAAGTTCCAGCTAGGCCTAATGTTTGCAACTGCAAAAATATTCAGGAGTGCAGTCAAGAAACATGCCATTCTACATAGAAGGCCTATAAAACAGTGCAGAAATTATGGTTCCAGAGTGAAGTTTGTTTGTGAAGCACCATGTGAATGGAAGATATATGCCTCTAAAATGCAAAGGACTGACACATATCAAGTCAAGGTTTACAAGCCTAAGCATACATGTACACCAACCTTTGAACAAAAGCAGATTAACTCTACCTGGATTGCAGAACAGTATGAAGATGATATAAGAATGAATCCAACATGGCCCTTGGCATCATTCCTGCAGAAAGTTGTAAATGACTGGCATTGCCATGTTTCTATATATGCTGTTGCTAGGGCTAAGAGGAAGGCACTGAAAAAGATTAATGGAAGACATGTAGATCAGTATGGGAAGGTTTGGGAATATGGGAATGAATTGTTGAAGGTTATGCCAGATAGTACAATCCAAGTTATGACTGAAGATCAAGAATTTGAAAATGGGAGAAAGAGATTCAAGAGATTCTACACATGTTTTGGTCCACTTAAAAAAGGCTTTAGAAGTGGGTGCAGACCTTTGGTGGGACTAGATGGGTGCCACTTGAAAGGACCTTATGGGGGACAACTACTAGCTGCTGTGGGTACTGATGCCAATGATGGCATGTACCCCATAGCATGGGCTGTAGTTGAGGCTGAGAACACTGAAAGTTGGAGCTGGTTTTTGATCAACCTTAAAAGTGATCTAGGCATTGAAAATGATGGGGCATTCACTTTTATATCAGACAGGCAAAAGGTACCACATTGTAAAATTCTAAACTTTATCACAGTCCTTACCTACACTCATTTATGCATACCTAACTTTATCTACTTGACAGGGTCTAATCAATGCATTAGAAGCTGTGTTCCCTGCAGCAGAACACAGATTCTGTGTGATGCACCTCTATAGGAATATGTGGAAGGACCACAAGGGGATAGGAGTGAGGATGCTGTTATGGTTGGGAGCAAGGGCCACCACTGAATACACCTTTAATAAACACATGCTCGAGCTTAAGCAGGTTAGTACATACTCCCATTTATTTATGCATGCATGCATATTTTAGATAATTATGACTGGCTTTTAATACATATTTTTTTGGTCACTTTGATAGTTGTCAAGGAAGTGTCATGACTGGCTTATTGAGAAGCCTAGAACACAGTGGAGCAGGAGTGCATTTAGAACCCACTGTAAGTCTGACATGTTTGTTAATAACCATTGTGAGGTTTTCAACAACAGCATAAGAAAGTATAGGGATCTTCCTATAATATCTATGTTCAAAGCTATTCATAAAGATGTGATGAGAAGAATACAACAAAGGAGGGATAAAATGCAAAATAGCTATGCACTTAACCCTATCTGCCCTAATGCCATGAGGAGACTTCACAAGTGAGTTAAATCTTTAATTTGACTTATTGTTCCTTCACATGTGAGTTAGATTTTTAACAAATAGAATGGTTTTATTATGTTGCTAGGGCAATTGAACAAAGTAGGGGATGTCATGTTGTATGGAGTGGAGGGGCAAGATATTTGGTGACAATGACAACAGGGGGGTATGAGATGGTTGTGGATCTTGAAGCAAAGAAGTGTGCTTGCAGAAAATGGGAGTTGTCAGGCATCCCTTGCTACCATGCATGTGCTTGCATTGCTTGGAGTAAGAAGGCATATGAACCATTTATCCACCAGTGTTACAGAAAGGACATGTTTTTGGAGTGCTATCAGTACATTGTAGAGCCAATATGTGGTGAAGAAGAATGGGAGGAAACAAGCTATCCCAAACCATTGCCTCCTGAGATTAAGGTCCAGACTGGCAGACCTAAGAAGAAGAGGAATAAGGTTAATGATGTTGTTAATGCTGATCCAACAAGATTGAAAAGGCAGAATACAAAAGTGAAATGTAGCTATTGCACTGAGTATGGTCATAATATGAGGACTTGTCCAGCAAGGGTGAGCTTATATTTGTCCTCTAATGTTTTTGTGTTCACCCTAGTCATATTTGTTTTTATAATTTTGACTCTTTTGTTGTACTAATTAAATAATTTGAAACAGGTTGCTGATAGAGCCAATGGGTGTGAGAGAGAAGTGAAGACCAGGCCTAAACCAAAACCCAAGGCAGCTCCTGTAGAGAAGCCAAGTGGAGACAATCCTGCAGGAGACAATCCAGGGTCTGAGGCTACAAGTGATGCACACAATGACAGAGGTGATGTTCACAATCCCACACCTTCTGTAGAGAAGCCAAGTGGTACAGCTAAGAGAGCTTCTAACCCAAATGAAGGTACAAATGCTGGGGTTTTGAAGAAGAAAGCAGATCATGTAAAGGTTAACAACACTCCACTTGGTATTCAACCACAGCAAGGGGGGAGTGGTTCTAAAACTAGCAGGGAAAACATTGAGGCAAAAAGGAGGGAAATGCAGGCTAAACTGAAAAAAAATCCTGTTTGGAAAATTTAAGAACTTTACAAGTTAACATGTTTTTGGCCTTTTGGCTTATGTATTCCACCTGCATTATTGTCCACTGTGGGACTAGTACTCTATTTATGGTGGTTAATGAAACCTCTATGTCCTTTTGTTATGTTGTGGTTAATGAAACCTCTATGTCCTTTTGTTATGTTGTGGTTAATGAAACCTCTATGTCCTTTTGTTATGTTGTGGTTAATGAAACCTCTATCTACTTTTGTTATGTTGTGGTTAATGAAAACTCTATTCCACACAATGTTATCTTTAAGTACTTATTTGCCTTTGCTTCTTATTTCTGTTCGTTAGTTTCCATTGATATCATGTCCTTTGCAATCACCGATAAAGAGTAATAAAAAATTTCTCATTGATTAGAACTGCACTGATACAATAACACAGCGACTGATACAATGACCCTAGAATTGTTGAAGAGCAGCACAACAACAATGACCCAGATATCAAGTTTGTTACAAACCACAACTGCACAACAACAATTGCACTGATACAATAACATACCTAAACTGCCTTAAACATGCCAAACCACAACTTGTAACTAAGACAATTTACGCAACATCATCAGTATCATAGCCCTGCTCGACATCATCAGGAGTAACTGAGCTAAGTGCCCTACCCATCATCACAGCAAAAACCATAAACATTGACACCACCATAAATCCTTGCTTGGTTTTCAGAGACCTCATTTCAGCTTCATGTTTCTCTGCCATTCGATCCAACCTGCGCATGTGCCTCCCATCCGTCTCAACTATCCGTCCTTGCAACTCTGCTATGGCCTCAACAGCACGAGGTCCAAGAGGTGGGTCGACCCACCTATGGTATGCACACAGCGACTGAGAACATACCCTGTATCTTCGACCCGCATTTTCCCCATACCAGTGCGTCTTCACAACGCTCATTTCATCGCAGTGACACAGGAGCTCGAACACAGCATCAACTTCAGCCTCACTATATTTGTGCTCCATTCTGTGTACTTCTTTTCGTTTGTTCGAATTTCGAAAGAAGCTTGCGGAGGTCTCAAAGAAGCTTGCAGTTGGTGGAAGTTCGAAAGGCTTGGAATTTAAAGTGAACGACGATGGGAGAAGGAGAGTAGATGAAGAAAGTTAGGGAGAAGGAGAGGAGATTAAGAAAATTAGGGATTGATTGTATAATTGGGGATGAAGGAAGGTTGCACATATAACGTTAAAGAGCCGTTGCAGAACTGAAATGTCATTTTTACCCCCAACCTGGCAGACGGCGTTAGAGACATTTCACGGAAAGGGGCATCTCGTAACAAAAAGTGAAGTGCAGTATAGCCCGTGGTACTTTCTAAAGTCTAGTATCCAAAGTGGTCTGACAGGTAAACTGCACGTACACAAAGTGCACTTTACTCTTTTTTTATCATTAATATAATATAGGATGGGTAATTTAGTAATTTCATGATAATTAAATTGTCAAATGATATATTAATAATGAGTTTTATAATATATTCAAAATTGATGTTTAGCATAGTTAGAAGAAATCTCCATTCTAAGTTAAAGGTCAATGATTCAATTCTTATCAGGAATTCCTAGCTTTATAGCCCGTGCGAGGCACGGGCATGTGCTAGCTCTTTGGCATTGTATAATTTGTTAAATCCTTAGAATGTAATGAGGTGAGCGAGAGAGCGTCTCTAATAGCATATGTAACAGTGTCATGGAGAGAGAAAAATACACATAAGTAGGTATTAGTATGTTGTGGTGAGGTGTTAAAGAAGCAAACAAATTTTATTACAAGAGTAAAGCAAGGGCTTTAGTTATATAGTTAATGGTTTCAGTCACATCTATGATAAGTATTTAATAATGCATTGAGTTTTCTGGAGACCTGAGGCAGGGCTGCTTGCTCAAATGTTTCAGTGAACATGGTTTACATAATTTAAGCAGACCTGTTGGTAATTTGGGAAAGACATTTAGATGTTTGGTTTCGGCAGTGAAGCAAGTGGAGAGGATGGCGTGCAATAATTATTGTTGGTTGGTGATGTTTTTTGTATTTGATGATATCCTCGATCATAATTATAACCGGCTTATTATCAATACTACCGCCAAATAAATATTGATCGTTAAATCTGAATTTTAATTAACGGTCTAGATTATATCCTATTAACTTTAATATTTAAATAGTAATAACCTAAACAGACTACAACGACCGGCAGAAGTCTATCGTACTTGATATAGAGAGAAAAATCATGTCCTAACTGATCTAGACCAAGAACTAATACATCACAACCAAAGTGAAAAATATAATTTCACATATATCAGTGATCTAATTTTTGTAAAATAGTTTATATACTTGAATTTATTGGAATATAAATTTATTCACAAATTTTATAAATATTAGAAAATTATTATACAAATAAAATAATTTCAAAAATCTTGATACTTACATGAGAGGAATATTATTTAAATAAAATAATATTTATGTGAATAATGATTCTCGAATAATCTAAATTGGATTCTTATTAATATCATATAAAGGAATAAATTTAATAAATATTAGAGGGATGTAATTCAAAAATATAAATGGTCGACAAAATACAGATTAGTAATAGGGGAAACCTTGTTTAAAGTAAATTACATGAGGTAGGACACTTGCCAAATTCTTCTTTTTTCTTGTCAATATAGCTACGTTGTCGTGGGGTCTCCAATGCTGAGGCTACAAACACAACATGTCCAACGCTGAGGCTACAAACACAACATGACATTGAAAACATCAACCCATCATGTACTAAAAAACTAATAATACATGTGTGGGCATTCAAATGAAGTACATAACAATTTGAACCGCTCCAAAAAACTCAACAATAATTCAATATTCTACCCAAAAACATCACTGCAATTTAATGATTTTTAAATAAAAAAAATACAGTTTTACAGCTTTGACAACAAAGGCAAGTAACATTTGATCTAAACATTGAAATGCAGATTACAAAGTATATGGAAACAACCCACCTGGCCTAGTAACAGGCACCACACTGGGTTGCGCAGCAACCAAGTGGGAAAGGCCGGCCAATCCACTCTCTGCAAATGCAAAGACGTGTTTTTAAACAGTAAGTCAGACCAAATAAATAATTGCAACTTCAAAGCCCAGAAGCACAGAACCATGAAATGGGAGCTAACATACAATTGGATCATCAATCTACCTCCTTTTTGTTGCCGGTTGTGGTATTGCTTAGATAATCGGCGTGCCTCAATCAGCTCCTCTGTCACAGGAACCCTAGGCCTGGCTCTCTTTCGACGTGAAATAACCATGAATTTGGCACCAACTGCATCAACACACACAAACACAAAGGCATCACAACATGTAATCCAGGGGTGAAACTCTATTTACATGCCGATTAAATTGCCTCACAAGACGAAGCAGAAACAAAAATTCTAGCTTCACCCAACTATTCACTAACACACTTTATTTTCCTTAGAAAGTATATTTATATTCCAACTCCAACCACAAAAACCAAACCAATGTAAATTAACAGATGCCCAAAACCTAATAACCAAGCAAAAAGATAGACCCAGCTTTACCCAATTATTCACTAATATAATGTATTTAACCTGGAAATTATATTAACAGAATTGGAATACATACAATCGATATTTTGTTGTCTTAGACTGTCATCGCAGTTGCGCTGTCGTTGCTATCACAGAAGACCTCGGCTATCGTCCAAAATCACTACAAACCAAACAAAACAATTTTAGCACCAGGTAAGGATTTTCCGCATTTCTTCACAGTTCGTTCAAACATTAAATCAAACACAACGTTTGATATATGTAGCTAAAGTGGCCTATGTGGTTGGGAGCGGAAACAACCAACAAAATACCAATATAAGAAAACCAAAAACCAATTCCAATTAGGGCTATTTGATAATTTGCTCGGAACCCTCGATTAACATAGGAAAATCTAATCCCAAAATATAAAAAACAAAAATTTAAATCACAATAGACCTGGAGAGGATTGGGGTTCAGGACGAGCAAACATATATGGGAAGAAAGAGGGATAGTAGATGGAGAGATGCAGTGTCAGGACTCGGGAGAGAAGTGATGCGTAAATAATAATGGAGTTGTAATAAATATGAGGTGGCTGATGAGGTGGCATCTCTAGGTGGCAGGCTAGCTGGAATAAATTGTCTTGTGGAACCTCTATAATGTGCTATTAAATATATAATAGATTTTTTAATATTCTTTCCAACCAAAATTTCGCTATGTGTATCATCCGACTTTTAATCGATGTACTTTTGAACTGAAACCTATATTTTGTATTATTATATATTGATAAGTGGATTTTATATCTACTTCGATCGCTTCAATTCGGCTTAAATTGATTCACTTGGCCTCAAGTTTGTTGTAGTTTTGATGTGTTTTAGTGAGTTGTGCAGGAAGTGACCCTAGAAGAGGAAAGAGCATTTCAATATGATTGCAAGGTGAAATTTGAAGGCTAGAATGAAAGTTCATCGCGTTGCGAGATTGCCGGAAGAAACGGAATGCAATTCGGAGTTGAAATGAAGAATGAGGGTAATTTCAAGCAGCTGGACAGAATGTTGCCGTGCAACTTGCACCAATCTCGCGCAGACTGCGCCAGAATCACTCAGAACAGTGAGCATCCGCGCAACTTGCACGCCCAGCCGCGCAACCTGCGCCAGTTTTCGCTGAAAAATTACAGTTTGCCCTTTTTACAATTTTGGCCATATCTTGAGTTCTACAAGTCCGTTTTGGACGATCTTACTGTCCACGCGAATATAACGAGATTCTCTATCATTCTAAAATGGTTCAGAGGTCCAATTACGACTGGAACGGCCCAGAAATATTGAATAAAAGTCAGCTACGAATTTTCCTTAAAAACAGAATCAGTTTAGGAAACGTATTCTATTTTAATTCTGATTTGGTAGTTTCCTTGCTGGGCAAGACTTCTAGAGCCTATTTAAACACATCCTACCATTGTAATTTGGATCACCATTACATATCAATTACTTAGGTTTATTTGTATCTTTTCATACTTTATTTTTATCATGGTTTCATCAGATCCCATGATGACGAGAGGTACGATTATGAACTAATCGTTGTCATGGGATTCTAATGGATTTATTTATGGAGCTTTAATATCTTGATTGCTTTAAAGATATGTGTGTGATGTGTATATGATATCCTTATATGGTTATGCTTAATTGATAGATGCGTCGCGAACATCTAATTTGTTAATCTCAGCTTGTGAAGTGAAAGTGGATCTTGAGATTTAGAACTTGTCATGCTAGCATAGGTTCATAATTGTTTATCAATATGATTCATAGTATGAGATGAAAATACTTATATTACCCTGTGTGATCTTTATGGATAACTTGTTCTTCAACCGTTATGTTTTCAAATTCTGTAGATATATAGGGTCTAAGCATAATTGGTGTCTATTCATCTTCTATCTCTTTTGTGGATGTATGTTTAGTTTGGTATACGTATGCTGACAGGTAGCGTGTACTTGTTTCGTGTTATCCGATCAGATATCATAACCATTGCATATAGTGATTAAAGGCGTCAGATCTAAGAGAAGTATTTAATGAAGTTAGAATCCCATGTTTACTCTTGTAGAAGTAATTCTGTTCCAATTCTCATTAGTTAAGTAATTCTTAGTTTGTTAATTTCCTTTTTGGTTAATCAATCCCAATCTTGTTAATTGTCTTAGCAGTGAGTAATAACCATACATTGTTGCATAGGTACATTAACTGAATTAAAACCTAAACTAGATCCCTGTGGGAACGAACTCGACTTATTCATATATTACTTGTGACCACGTACGCTTGCGTGATTTTGTGTTAACAAGTTTTTGGCGTCGCTGCCGGGGATCATCGGTGTTTTATTTTTAGTTTATGTGCTTGTCATCAGTGGTCGTTAGAGTTCATTGACTCGGATTGTTTCTTACATAGTTGTTTAGTTCTATGTGTTTCAGGTAGCAATGGGAGAACCAGCAGCAGCAGCGAAAGCATTGATGTATTACTCTCAACCAAAGATCAATGACATCCAATCTAGCATTGTCAGGCCAGCTATTACAGCTAACACTTTCGAAATCAAGCCTAGCATAATTCAGAGGGTGCAGAATTCGGTTCAGTTTGGGGGTGCTCCAATTGAAGATCCTAACATGCACATCCAAAATTTCATTGAGATCTGCGACACCTTCAAGATCAACGGGGTGTCGGAAGATGCTATCAAATTGAGACTTTTCCCATTCTATTTGAGGGATAAAGCTAAGGGCTGGTTGCACTCTCTACCAGCAGGTTCTATTTTGACATGGGAGGATCTTGCTCAGAGATTTCTCACTAAATTTTTTCCCATGGCAAAGACCGCAGCAATCAGGAACGCTATTACTCAATTTTCACAGCAGTTTGAAGAATCTTTGTGCGAGGCTTGGGAGCGATATAAGGAGATGCTAAGGAAGTGTCCACATCATGGGATGCCTGATTAGATGGTGATTAACAGCTTTTATAATGGCTTGGGTGCCCAGTCAAGACCCATGCTAGATGCAGCATCAGGTGGAGCTCTATGGGCTAAGAGTTATGAGGAAGCTTATGAGCTAATTGAGATGATGGCTGCGAATGAATACCAGAATCCAACTCAGAGATTATCACAAGGTAATTTAGCAGGAATTCTGGAAGTTAATACAGTCACAGCTCTAGCAGCTCAGCTAGAGGCACTTAATAAGAAATTGGATTTTATGTCAAAGCATGGGGTGCCTCAAGTTGCTAGTGTTTGTGAGCTATGTTCGGGCGCACATGAGACGACTCAATGTGCCATATCTATTGAATCGGCGCAGTTTGTGAGCAATTTTCAGAGATCGCAGCAGCTAGCTTCCAACATCTATCATCCTAATTTCGGCTGGAACAACGATCAAGGCTATCAGCAGCAGTATGCTCCAAGGAAACAATTCCAACCTTCGAGATTTCAGCAACAGTCTCATGAGAATGCTGGTCAACCTTCAAATGAAAAATCTGAAGTGGATGAATTGAGGTTGATGGTGAAAAGTCAGGCGGTATCTCTCAAGACATTGGAGAATCAGTTTGGACAAATTACAAGTGCCTTACTCAACATGCCGCGGGGAGTTCTTCCTAGTGACACAGAGGTAAATCCAAGAAAACAAGATGGCATGGAGCAGGTTAATGCCATAACACTCAAATCTGGAATAGTCACGAACGATCAGAATTCAGCAATTGAGGATGAAGAAGAAATTCATGATCAGGATCCCACAGAAAAAGAAGAAAATTCTGTTTTGTCAGAACCTGTGGTGGATAGTGATGAGGAGGAAGAGTGTGAGTCACTAGGCTTGGCTGATCTCTGGGATTCTAAGGTGTTGGTTGATGAGGTGGTTTCATGGTCAAATCTTGAGGATAGTGCAATTGAGTCTTTTCTTGATAAAGATGTTTTGGTTGAGGGTAATGAAGATCTTCATGAGTTGTATAGGAATTTTACTTCTGATGAGATGTTAGAGGAATTGAAGGTCATTTGTTCTAAGCATGAAATCCAACTTGAGGATAGTTCTTTTGATCCTAAGTCTGTTGTTTAGGCCTCTGTTGGTGAACCACCCACTTTCGTTCCTAATCCGTCTATTCCTACTCTTGATCAGTCTTGGGAAGTAATTAATGAAAATCATCATGTTGAAGAAGTTTCCAAACTTGAGTTTAAACCATCAGATCAGCTAAGGTATGTATATTTGGGTCAATCATCTACTTTGCCTATTATTATTGTTGCTAACTTGTCAGGTAGTGAAGAGAACATTGTTGCTGACACCTTTGAAGAGCAAAGAAGGTGGAAACTTGTCATCGAGGATGTAGCCCCAGAAAAGATAATTAAATGGCCATATAGAGATACGGTGTAGAAATTTTCAAGAGAAAAAGCCATTGTCAGGTCTAGCTAAAGACTTTAAACAAAGGCGCTTCGTGGGAGGCAACCCACGTGTGTCGGTGTTTTTAGGTATGTTTCCTGCTATCCCTTGTATTTACTTCCATTCAATGCGGACATTGAATCTTTTAAGTTTGGGGGTGGTTTGGGGGATAAGTAGTGTATATGTAGTTATTTGTGATTGTGAGTCATTGTGTTCATATAGATATCATGTTTGCATAATAGTAGTAATTCATGCATATATGTTCGTATTAATTATGTTTGTTTCATGTAGGGCATTCTATTTTTGTTTCGTATACCATGTGAGTTCATGTTAGTTGCATTTCATGGCATGCATTTTTCATGATCCCTTAGAATGAACTAATTCTGATTGGTAGGTAGGTGTCTAATTGAGTGTGGTAATGATGAATAGAGGGTTGATTTATAGTTCCTATGAAATTGACTTGCATGTTTCAGAAACAAAATTTTTACATAGTCTCATCGTTTGCTTTTGGGCTAGGTTGAGGTCATGCTTGTTTGGTTGTTTCATGATCCCTTAGAATTAACTAATTCTGATTGGTAGGTAGGTGTCTAATTGAGTGTGGTAATGATGAATAGAGGGTTGATTTATAGTTCCTATGAAATTGACTTGCATGTTTCAGAAACAAAATTTTTACATAGTCTCATCGTTTGTTTTTGGGCTAGGTTGAGGTCATGCTTGTTTGGTTGTTTTTAGATTTAATCACCTGATTATATTTAGAATTTTCGTTATTCCCTTGATGGCTTAGGAGCACTTAAGTCTAAGTTTGGGGAAAACTAGGGATTTCATGCTAATTGTCAATAATGGCTAGGTGTCAAATGGCTAGTAGCCGGCTCATATATATATGAGTAGTCTAGGATTGGAAATGAGAAAGGCTCATTCCAGATCGCAAAAAAAGAAAAAATGAAAAAAAAGGAAAAAAACAGAAAATAAGGAAAAAAAAGAAAAAAAAAGTTATGTGACTGCTTAATTGCAAAATTAACCAGGGTGAGCTCTTTAATACTCGAGCAATTAAGTTCGCGGGGACTTTGTGCCTAGTGACCTAAGGCTTTTTATAGTTTGGGATCCACTAACCTAACGCTCGCTACATGGATATTATTGTATAAGCCATTAGGGGTCTCATCCATTGCACGGTTAAATAAGCATGCGTTATTGTGTATATTATGTGTCGTAGTTGTTAGTAATAAAGCATGAATTTTTGTCTACCTTGGATAAGGATGGAGGTGTTTCTAGGTTATGAAGTGTTTACAGTCTATTCTATTTATAAACTTGTGATTGTCTTGGCAAAGAACATGTATGATTTTGATCTAGTTTTGGAAGTATTTCTGATGAGCATCGCACACACGCACGTTCTAATCATGTATTGTTAGTATACGGGGACTTAGTCGAGCTCTACTTGGAGTTATTTGCATTCCTTGAGATATGTGCTTCCTAGTTGGTTTTGGTTAGTTTGAGGGGGTCGTTGCATTTTCATATTAGTTGCATTCATGCATTGCATTGCATTGGATTCTGTGGGTACATTCGCTATAGGCCCTCACGAGACCTTACTCGTCCACTAGGGCTGCCTAGGGGTTTAAAGGGCCTGTTGCATATGCCAAATGCAACCGTGATCACCTACAAAAGTGGTACTAGTTAGTTGTATATTTGTTATGCTTGAGGACAAGCATCGGTTTAAGTTTGGGGGTGTGATAAGTGGATTTTATATCTACTTGGATCACTTCAATTCGGCTTAAATTGATTCACTTGGCCTCATGTTAGTTGTAGTTTTGATGTGTTTTAGTGAGTTGTGCAGGAAGTGACCCTAGAAGAGGAAAGAGCATTTCAATGTGATTGCAAGGTGGAATTTGAAGGCTAGAATGAAAGTTCATCGCGTTGCGAGATTGCCGGAAGAAACGGAATGCAATTCGGAGTTGAAATGAAGAATGAGGGTAATTTCAAGCAGCTGGACAGAATGTTGCCGCGCAACTTGCGCTAATCTCGCGCAGACTGCGCCAGAATCACTCAGAACAGTGAGCAGCCGCGCAACTTGCACGCCCAGCCGCGCAACCTGCGCCAGTTTTCGCTGAAAAATTACAGTTTTTCCCTTTTTACGATTTTGGCCATATCTTGAGTTCTACAAGTCCGTTTTGGACAATCTTACTGTCCACGCGAAGATAACGAGATTCTCTATCATTCTAAAGTGGTTCAGAGGTCCAATTACGACTGGAACAGCCCAGAAATATTGAAGAAAAGTCAGCTACGAATTTTCCTTAAAAACAAAATCAGTTTAGGAAACGTATTCTATTTTAATTCTGATTTGGTAGTTTCCTTGCTGGGCAAGACTTCTAAAGCCTATTTAAACACATCCTACCATTATAATTTGGATCACCATTACATATCAATTACTTAGGTTTATTTGTATCTTTTCATACTTTGTTTTTATCATGGTTTCATCAGATCCCATGATGACGAAAGGTTCGATTATGAACTAATCGTTGTCATGGGATTCTAATGGATTTATTTATGGAGCTTTAATATCTTGATTGCTTTAAAGATATGTGTGTGATGTATATGATATCCTTGTATGGTTATGCTTAATTGATAGATACGTCGCGAACATCTAATTTGTTAATCTCTTGTGAAGTGAAAGTGGATCTTGAGATTTAGAACTTGCCATGCTAGCATAGGTTCATAATTGTTTATCATTATGATTCGTAGTATGAGATGAAAATACTTATATTGCCCTGTGTGATCTTTATGGATAACTTGTTCTTCAACCGTTATGTTTTCAAATTCTATAGATATATAGGGTCTAAGCATAATTGGTGTCTATTCATCTTCTATCTCTTTTGTGGATGTATGTTTAATTTGGTATACGTATGCTGACAGGTAGCGTGTACTTGTTTCGTGTTATCCGATCAGATATCATAACCATTGCATATAGTGATTAAAGGCGTCAGATCTAAGCGAAGTATTTAATGAAGTTAGGATCCCATGTTTACTCTTGTAGAAGTAATTCGGTTCCAATTCTCATTAGTTAAGTAATTCTTAGTTTGTTAATTTCCTTTTTGGTTAATCAATCCCAATCTTGTTAATTGTCTTAGCAGTGAGTAATAACCATACATTGTTGCATAGGTACATTAACTGAATTAAAACCTAAACTAGATCCTTGTGGGAACGAACTCGACTTATTCATATATTACTTGTGACCACGTACGCTTGCGTGATTTTGTGTTAACATATATTATATGATCTTTTTTCAAGGAAGTTTATCTTTCTCAACTTATCTACATGATTCATTTTTTTTAACTTTTGTACTATCTGACATCTTTAAGGATCTCAACTTTTAATTATATATTGTTGTGTAAAAATATAAAATATATTTTAGTTAATATTATATGTAAGAAATGTTTAATTAATTGAAAATAAACCAATTTACATCACGAGATATTATTATCAAATTTTTAAATTAGTTGTATATATAATCACGTACCTTGTTTTGTAAACTAAAATACAAAATTTTAAAAGTAATGTGAATCACCATTATCTTTTGCTCAAAACTTAAAGTAGTAGTAAAAAATAGAATAAATAAGAGGTCGAATTTATCTAAAAGAATTTAACTAAAACCAAAAATATATGTAGTACAATGACCGGAATGATGTATTATTTGGACAAGATTAATGATTCAATTCACAACAAAAACAAACTAACTCATTTAATATAAGAGAGTGGAATAAAATTTTGAAATTAGTGTATATAATTACGTACCATATTTTTAAAAGTAAAATTTCAAATTTTGAAACTAATATTTGTCATTACTATTTTTATTCAAAAGTTAAACTAATAGTAAAACAGGATAATAGAGATGTCGAACTTATGTAAAAAGAGTTTTAACTCTATACCAAACAACATTATGTAGCATAATGGTTTGGAGGAAGAAATATATAGAGGAGGTTGTTGGTTCAATTCCCCAAAAACACAAAATAACTTATTTTTTCTCTTCAAAATAAGGGAGTGGCAAATCAATGTAATTTTGTAATATATAAGGGTAAAATCATAATTTCATAGGGGATTTATTGGCTCAAAATGCCCCTAAAATATCCCCTTGTTCTCCTATTATATATAGAAAGAAGAAGTATATCTGAGTTAGGGAGATTAAAGTTGTTAGCAATCATGTATGAAGTTGATGTTTGATATGCATCTATGTGTAGCCTATTTGATCAGAATCTACATATGATATAATTTTTGTAACTATGAACATTATTGACAATATTATCTTGCATTATTTAACGATGGTTTTAAAGTTGTTATGTAGCTAGATATATTACTATAGCGAGACCACTTATTACATCTTAGTTTTCACTGAAGTGCAATGAATACAAGAAAATTGTGACTTCTGAAAAGTATGTTTAAGAGTTGAGAATTTTCAAAAATATTTTGAACCTGTGCAAATAAAAAGTAGGTAATAAAATCAATAGGACTTTCTACTTATTTACCAGATTCATTTACTAACCACAGTTTCCTGTCCAGGTCTTCTACCATAATCAAAACCAACTCCAACTTTCTGATTTTCAGTGTGATTCTCATGATATCCCTGAATTAGCTTATATGAGTTTCTAAAGGCCTTAAGCTTGAATTCAGTTTCTGCAATTTCATTTCTTAGAAATTCCTCTATCTCCTTAGCACAAACAATATAATTTTTAAGTCTCTTATTTTCTTGAGCTAAGGAATCTAATGGATTGGTTTTAAGCAAAAGAATTTCATTATCAGATTTGAGTGTTTCATTCAGCCTAGTTAACCTAGCAGTTCTTCATTTACAGAAGATAAACTAGTTTGGATATTGAACATTTCAGCACTAAATTCTTCAACAATTTGTTTGTATTTAGCTTTAGACATGTCAAGTAAAATTAAAGATGGTACCTGACTTGAGGAGTTTGATGTTTAACCCATCATCAGATTTATCAATGAAGGCTAAGTTCACATATTCCTCCTCCTCTTCATCATCAAACTCATCCCAACATTTTCCTTCAGCTACATAAGCTCTTCCTTGACCTTTCTTGAGCTGACTACCAAACCCTTTGTCCATTTTCTAACTTTGTTTTGGCCTTCTGCACTCTGTAGCAAAATGACCAAGTTAATTATCATTGTAGCATCTAAACTGTGATCTATCCACCATTCCAGCCTTGTATCCTCCTCTTGTGGCACCACCAGCAGCCTTTGATGTGCTTCCTTTCCTGAACTTAGATGTTTGACCCTGAGGCTTGTATGACTTGTCTCTTCTGAACATTATGTTCTTAAATTTTTAAGTCATATAAGCCATGGTTGGATTATCCATGCTTTCTATCTCTTCTAATAAAATGAAGTCTTCATGTTCAACATCTTTAAGTTGCAGAACCACTTTCTCCTCACCATCCAACACCTCTTCAATTTTTAGAGTTGGCACTTGAGTTTGTTGAGAAATTTATGGTGGTTCATTTGGTTGAGAGATTTTTGGTTCCTGAGCTATAAGAGCACTAGACATGTTTGCCATCTACCCTTTTGTTCCACTTTGTATAGCTCTTTTCTGAAAGAGTTCAAGTTCATATGAATTAAGCACACCATATAGTGTTTCAAGAGAGACATTGTTTAAGTTTCTTCCATCTCTAATAGTTGTCACTCTGTGCTCAAGGTGCTCAGGAAGAGTGAGTAGGAACTTGACATTGATCTCTTTCTTTTCATAGAACTTTCCATTAATTTGTAGCTCAACTAGCAGTTTGCTAAATATTTCAAACATGTGTGTTAGCTCATCACCAAGTTTTTCCATAAAGGCTTCATATTGGGACACAAGAATTTATCTCTGATTTTCTCTGGCCTCTTCACTTCCTTCACATAGAAGCTCGATTTTGTTCCACATCTCTTTGGCTGATGTGCATCCAATGTTGTTTCCACACATGGCTTTGTCCAAAGTGAGAGAGTCAAGCAAGATGAGTTGTACGTAATCATCCAGATCTACTTTTTCTTTCTCTGAGTCAAGAATTTTGAAGCTTTCTTAGCAACCCAGTATGCTGGAATAACAACATCTTCTACCATAAAGGCTGGTATTTCCTTTTGAGGAATAAAAGGGCCATTCTCGAGGATTTCCATGTATAGTGGATTTGCAGCTTTGATAAACAATAATATCTTTCTTTTCCATATGTTGTAGTTATCTTTATTATTGGTCCCGGAGTATATTGTAGAAGGGGGGTTGAATGCAATATAGATAATTCCAAATCTTTACCTCAACAACAATGATAAAGATTGTAAACTATCTATACAAGAATTGCAAACACAAGTAGTAACTCAAGATGTTCTCACAAAATAAATGTTTTATTTATTTTATGAAGTGTTGCTACAACCTCGAGAAAAAGTATTTTCTCAAGCTTCGACTTCTTGAATCGATTACAGAAAGAATGAGAGATGTTTATCTATAAATACTAATCTTCTCTAACATCTCTATCACATGGGTTGTGGAGCCGCTGTCATTTTCAAGTGGCAGATCCTCACAAATTGCACACCCATGTGACTTTCCTAAAATTCTATACAAACAGACTATCATTAAGAATAAAGCAATCTGGGTCATTTCTAAAACTAGCTAAAACAATTCTAGTAGATGTAGACTTGTCATACTCTTGAATTATCGAGCTTCGTCTTGTGATCTCTCAAGCTTCGGTCGTAGTCTTGCAGGTCTGCTACAATATTTGACAAAATGCAGCAAATCTGTTTCTTGAACATCTAAACTGTCACGGGTTTGACTGAGATAAATCCCCAATTCAAATATTCCATTGAGACAGTAACCTTTGATGCCAAGTTTGCTGTCATGAGAATATTCCTTGGATGATAGTATGAGTCCCCACCAATGATGCTGTCAGGACTTTCAAACTTGCTGTCAAAGTGTGAGAATGTTGCTATCTTCATGCTTCCGCCAATGTTGCTGTCAGATAAAACTTGCTATCGTGACCTTGCAACATGTTGTCTTCTTGTATCCTTACTGTCAATGTTCTGACAGTAACATTTATTCTTTCTGTCTTCCTTATGTATGTCTTGAGGCTTGAACCAATGTATGAACTTCTTCCAAGAGATACAATTATTACATGACAGTAGTTTATTCGATTACAAAGACACACTATGGTTGTGATAGTATGTTCTACTTAGTCTATAAAAACAAAACTAAGTACTAGTTAAGTTGTCTCTAAGCTATCACCCATAAATCCTAACAATCTCCCCCAATTTTTTTTTATGGACAATAATAATAAATTTACAATTAAAGCATGCTGACAACTTAACTAACATAGATCAGAATGGTTAAAATACCATGTCTGATGAATGTTAAAGAATCCAGAATACAACATTGATGTTCTAACTGTAAATCAATTACTCCTTTATGTTGAGCAAATAAGAAATTTTACTTAGCTTGATTTTAGCAGTTCTCAGCTGTCTAGATTCTTCCCTCTCTTTTGAGAGCTTCTTGTTTTGCCTTCTTGAGGTCTTCTACTAAAGCCTTTTCTTCTGGAGTTTTAGAATCATCTTCAATGTCTTCAATGTACCCTTGAATCACTCGAGAAGGAAACACTTTAGCATCTTTCAGGTCAAACCAAGTTTCGAAGTCATAGGTATATGTTCTGAACTTTAATATTCCTTCGATGACCTTGAATCTCCTTCCAGGGAAAGCATTGAGGTATACTCTCCTTTTCCTGTCTAGTTTTGGATCTTCATCTCTCCTTTAGTCAAGGATAACTTCAAGTTCCCAAGCACATAGCATTTCAAGCTTGTGAGATGATCCAATAACTCTCCAGTAAAGATTCTTCAAGATACTAGTCCTCGGTTTGTGAAAACTATCTGTATAGATTTCTTCTTTTCCATCTATAATTCTGAGAGGATCTTCCAGTACACAGGGCTGATAATCTGCTTTCTCACTGTTCATTTTGTTGACCTTCTTGCAACTTTCTTTTAGTTGAGCTTCTAGATTTTCAGTAGTTTGTTTGGCAGACTTGGGTGGTTTATTAGCATTTTTGAATTCTTCTTCAGTAGCCCTGAATGCTTCTTCTGCTTCATTCACTTCTGTAGGTGTATAAGATGACGTTCTTTCTACCCAGTCATGCTTACACTCAACCTCTAATTCATCTGAACTTATAGACAAGTTGGCATCATCAATTTCCATCCAGTCACCATGTTTCTCATAGAATTCAACATATCTTTCGGCATTGTATTTCCGGATGTGTTCCATGGCTGGTTTAGGGACATTTCCATGACTAACCATAAGCTCCACCATCCTTGCCAACAAAAAGAAGTCAATTCTACGTGTTACTACTTCAGATGTCATTTTGAGGCTACACCTGTCTACCACTGTTGGCCCTATGATCATATTGAAATCCTTGTCAACATACATCATCCTACTTCCATCTTTATTCCAAATGGTGTATTTGGTTGCATGTTGCTTACTTTTATCCAAGTCCAAAGAGAGGGATTTCATATCTCTTTCAACATTTTCTTTATGACATTCGAAGTTGTTCATCATTTCTCTTTTCTGAATAATAGTCTTATCAACCACTACTCCATGCTTCTTTGTCTTAGCTGCAGCCTTTGTCTTCCCCTTTGTAGGAGTTGAGCGCCAGGCTCTTGTTTTACTTTTTGTCCTTTTAGGTTTGAATGCCTTGGCATCCTTGTTCTTGACAGCATCTTCATTCAAGTTCTTGACAGTGTCTTTTTCAACTATGTCCTTCATGATAGTATCTTCATTTGAGCTCTTGACAGTGTCTTTGTTGACAACATCCTTTTCAGTATTAAGGCAGTCAACAGCAAACCTTAAGATATTTGCTTCCAAGGCTTCAAGAATGTCTATCTCCCCTTCATCTTTAGCATCAACATCTTTCTTGTCAGTTTTGAGAGTTTCTTCTTTTGTTTTCTCCTGAGTTTGACTTCCTGCAATCTCAGTAGTTGCTTTGGCACCATTTCCAGGTGCACCATATCCTCCACTACCATCAGGTTCATCTTCACCATCATCAAGGGTGTTATCAAATGTGCAGCTTCCACCTCTTTCACTTCTTTTGGCATTTGCTTCAGAAATTAACTTCTTTATCTGAGAGCTAAGATTCTCATCTCTCTTTACCAAAAGTTTGTGAATGTCCTTGACAGCCTTGACCTTTTCCTTGGTAATTCTGGATTTGAGAATGTGTCTCAGTACTGTCATAACTGAGTCAGTTCTCAACTTTGTTTCTCCATCCAGATGTAGAAAACCAATTTTCTTTACTCCTGCACTTGTAGTCATCCTGTAGCAAACACCATATAGATTGTCAATCACTTCTGGAAGTTTGTCTTCAACAAGCCTCTTGATCTGTGCCAACAGACTTTCATTAAAGGCTGTTGAATTGGCCTTCACTTTTATTGCTAAGGAATTTAAAATTCTTGATTGCAAGCTTTGCAGTAGTTGCATTGTGATGAATATTGAAATGCCAGATTTCAGATATACATCTATTGCCTATATTTTCTATAAATTAACTTTCATAGAGATACTTATTATTTTATCCTTCAGTATTGTTGATAGTTTGTTATAAACTCCTTCTGCTTCTGTGATTGAGTTATCCACCAACATACTGAATTCTTCATCCTTGTTGTTCAAAGCACTCTCCATGTAGCTAACCATCATTATTCCTGCTTCATTTGGGCTGTACTCACTTCCATCAGACCAGGTGGTTCCAGTTGTCATATTTATGTACTCAGGTATTTTATCTTTGCCTTTACCCAGTCTGTTTTGCTCCTCCTGTTCTCTCCATTGTTTTTCCAGTGGAGTTTCCATGATTTCTGAAGTTGGCTCCTTAATTTTCAGAGGAGGCAGTATTGGTCTTTCAGATTTTTGAGTTTCTTGTAATTGCTCCATTACTTTAGTTACCAATACTGGCTCACCATCCATTTCATGTTCAATAAGATCACCATCTCTAGAAGCTTTCAGTTCTTCACCAAAGTTTCTTTCTTCCTTCTCCTCTGGCTCCCCCTCACTCTCTTCTCCATCTTCGACTTGTACCTGCTCCCCCTCACTTCTTGACTCCCCCTTGCTTGCTGCTTCCCCTTGTTTTTCATTCTCTACCACTTTGTTTGAGGTATTTGGATCTACCACTCTATTCTGATCTACCACTTTCTCCCCCTTAGTTAAGTTGACAGCACTAAGAGTAGCAGAGAATGATAGCAGAGTCTGTTGAATCTCAGCAAAACCAATAGCTACCATAGTGGACAAATTGTCAATTTTAGCTTCCATAGATGCACATCTGTCCTCAAGGGATTTCAACCTTGAATCAGCTTGTTTAGAAGGACCACCAGATCTTAACCTTTTTGGAGGCAAAGGAAAAGATTGGGGCAAGGAGTCTGTTGGGGTTCTCACACTCTCATTGTTTTTCTGAGTGATCTCATCACTCCTCACAGTTGAACACTCAAGGCCTAGAGCCTGTTTACTAGGGTTTCTCTCTTTTTCACTCTAGACATGCTCAAGTCCCTCTCTTTTTGTCAGCTCATTTGGCTGCCTCTCATTTTTATACTCACCTCTCTTTTCTTTTATCTCTCTTTTCTTTTTCACACCCTCACTCAACCTAGATGCATGGGTATGAGCAGTACTAACATGCATTGAAAAGGAAGGTTTAGATTTTACCTTTTTGAAAGAGGATATAGGCACATGATCTTCATCAAAAGCATCTTCAACAATGACTGCATCTTGATCAAGCTGTGTAGAGGTGACAACATCTTTATCCAAAAGTTTACTGTCAGCAGGTGTGATGACAACAACTTTGGTTGAGTCTTTGATAGCAGCTGAGGCTGTGACAGCAACTTCCTGAGGGTAAGTTTCTTTCTGGAGATCAATCATGATGCTGGCTGTTTCAATATCTGGCAGAATTACATCATGATCTAACTCAGTGTTTGAGAGAGTGGTGTCCATCGTACTTTATGTAATGGGTTCTTGTGGACCACATGATGGGGGCTCATCCATGATAAAAGATGGATGATCAAAACCTGAAGGGTTGGTACTGTCCCCATCTCTAGGTTGTCAAGAAGAAACAATTGATGGATTAGAGAATAAAGAAGGTGACGGTGTAGAAGAGAATATTGGCTGTTCCACAGGGGTAACTTGTGGAACATCAATAGTAGGAGTTTGATCCTCACTGTGCCCTATCTTCATGTGTGTTTCTGTAAGTGTGGGCTTCTCATGAGTGAGTTCATGAGTTTGTGCAGACTCTTTACAAGATGCCCTGGTAGACAGGCCAATTTCAATAGATACTCCTTGTTGAGAAGAAGCATCTAGGGATGTGTTTGATTCCTTTTTATCCTCCACAGCCTTTTGTGAGACTGTAGGGTGGCTGACAGTCCCTCTTAGCTCTCTTCTTCTTAGGCTCAAGGGGAACCACTGTGAGTTCACTTTCACTAACATCCTTATTTGCCGCATCAAGTGCAGTTTCTCCCTCAACACTCTTAGAGCTACCTTCAACACCAGTTTCAAAGGATCTTTTCTTGGATTCTTGCAGGGCTATTTTTGTGGCTTTTGGTAGTCTAGAAGGTCTAACTTGTGTAAATTGACTAGAATGAGGGTTGACTGAATTTGGGCTTAATTCAGCTTCATTCTCAAGAGAGAAAACAGTATACCCAGAGGGCAATGGAAAATCTAGGTTGGGCACTTGATCAACCATGTCCTGTGTAAACAGAGTGGAATATTTGCATTCAAATTCCGTGAATTGAGTGTAGTGTGTGTATTTCTTTTCAAAACATTGCACTCCATTGTGAGAGATGCATTTTCATCAATTCCACACAAAGAATTTATACACATCATAAGAAAGTGAGGATAGATATGTACCTTTTTGCCTAGGGAAGATTTGAACTGTCCCATGAGCAGCTTTCCAACTTCCACTTTGTACCCATGAACAAGTGAGTGAGTGAGTTTCTTGATATAGGTAGGGATACCATTCCACCCATAGGTCTTTGTTGAGAAAACCTTTACCATTGCATCAATAATCATGCTCCACTTTTTTCTTAGATATTTCCTGTCCATTTCTCCAGTTGGGTACCAGCTTGAAGTTCCTTCTTCATGAACAGGGCCAGAATACTCAATTTTCAAGAAGAACTTCTTTAGGGTTTCATCACTTGCAATCTCCTGATATGATTCATTTTCTTGCAGCCCAATTCCTAGAGCTTCATTGATGCCCTTGATTGTGAGAATGTAGGTAATGTTGTTGATTTCAAAATTTATGGACTCACTACCAGCATTTCCTTGAACAGAGGTTGTTTTCCAGAATTGTTCAAGTCTGTCTAGGTCCAAAGAAGGGGTAGAGGTTATAACACGACCTAGATAGGACGTGTTCATGAAGGATACAAGTCCTTTGAAACCTTCACCAGCATCTCCAGCAGAGAGAATACCAGCAAAGTTTGCTTGAGAAGAGGATTGTTTGGGTGCCACTTTTGCTTTGAGATTTGGGAGAGAGAGAGATTTAAGCTTTTGAGAGAGATGTTCTGTTGAGAGTCATGTGTTTGTGTATTTGACAATTGCTTATATGAAAATAGTAACTGTTTTACTGAAGAGGGAAAAGTAACTTTGTCTTAACCCATTAAATGTTCACGTGGTGTAGTGGGTAGTTACTTTTTAGTGGCTATAAATCGTGAAGGTAAAAATCCCAATTTCAATGGTCCACTAACTCTTGACAGTAACCTGTGCGCTGGAACAACTCGTTAGTAATCTTGGGGTGGTGATAGTATGTTTCGCTTGACAGTAACATTGGCTCGAGAACATGTTGTCACCATTAAGTAATTTATAGACAATTTTCTTTTAAAAAAATCTAATGACAGCACCTTTCCTTGTTGACACAAAGTTGTGCGGAAATTCCAAACGTCATGGGTTTTAAATGAATTTTGTCTATTACTTAATTAAAATTACCATTTAGAATTTTAATCAATTAGAACGCATATTCGTTTCAGGCACACATACACACATTCATATATACACACATGCATACATGCATTTACCCAACAGATAACCAAGGTATGAGAATAAAGTAAAGAAACAAGAAAGAACACTAAAGAAGATGGAACGATGAACTTTTCATTAAAAAACATTACAAAACAACTTTATGTTTCATCATCTGAAACAAGTTCATACAACTCCACTTCAACAACTTCTCCTGCTAACCATTCTACCTTAAGGAGAGCCTCGACGAAGTCAAGTAACTCCTTCCAGGCTGCAAAATCTTCTTCAGCCTTCTTCTTTTTCTCCACTTCCACTTCCTCCAGTGATGTATCCATCAAATCAAACAACTTTTCAATTTCCTCCTCGTGACCGGGTTCGCACAAAATCTTGGGTTTGCAGTCCATTTGCTCTTTTATTCTCTCTCCTTAGTGTGTTATGAATAATATAAAGGAAAATAGGGGTTTGGCCTCGGGTTCATTTATAGCACACTAGGAGATGCTACAGTTCCCACACACTTCCTTTTAATAAAGTATTTAACTTTAAAAGAAAAAGGACTGACAATTACCCCGGGTCATTTCAAATGACACGACTAATTATCACTGGCACGCGTGTGATTTAAGTTAATGTCACGTGACTGCTTATTACATAAGTTAAAATACGCATGTAGTTTCAATTTAACATAGTCATAGCAGACATGCTGTCAATAACAAGTAGCACATAAGACAGTAACTTCTCAAGATAGCAACATTGAAGGCTACTGTCACGAGCTACAATTTAACACCTTTAAAATGTAAAAACTGGTAAGTTAACATACCAGATTTAACATTCCCAATTCACTTACCAACCTGTTGAAGGTTGCTTCATCCAATGACTTGGTGAAAATGTCTGCAAGTTGCTTTTCCGTAGGAATGTAGAACAGCTTCACAGTTCCCTTTTCAACATGTTCCCTTATGAAATGATGCCTTATATCAATGTGCTTTGTCCTGGAATGTTGAACTGGATTGTCTGAGATGGCTATGGCACTAGTGTTATCACAGTAGATAAGGATGTTTGATAACTCTAAACCATAATCCAAAAGCTGATTCTTCATCCAAAGAATTTGAGTACAACAACTTCCAGCTGCAATGTATTCAACTTCTGCTGTTGAGGTAGATACAGAATGCTACTTCTTGCTAAACCATGACACTAATCTTCCACCAAGAAATTGACAGCTTCCTGTTGTGCTTTTTCTGTCAATCTTGCATCCAGCATAGTCTGAATCGGAATATCCAACTAGATTAAATCCACTGTCTTTAGGATACCAAAGGCCTAAATTTGGAGTGCCTTTCAAGCATCTAAATATTCTCTTAATGGCAATCAAGTGTGACTCTTTTTGATCAGCTTGAAACCTTGCACAGAGACATGTAGCAAACATTATGTCTGGTCTGCTAGCAGTGATACCACCATGCCTCTATAAGTACTAGAGTCCACTTTCTTTCCTTTAGGATCTAGATCTAGTTTGGTTGCTGTAGAGATAGGTGTCTTGGCAGGTGATGCATCTTCCAAGTTGAACTTCTTGAGCAGTTCCTTGATATATTTTGCTTGACAAATGAAAATGCCATCACACTTTTGGTAAATCTGCAAGCCAAGAAAGAATGATAGTTCTCCCATCACACTCGTCTCATATTTGTTCCTCATAAGAGATGAAAACTTCTCACACAGCTTTTCATTTGTAGAACCAAAGATTATGTCATCAACATAGATCTGTACCAGAATGATGTCCTTGCCATGGTGTTTGTAGAATAATGTTTTATCCATAACACTTCTTATAAATTGATTCTCCAACAGAAAGGTAGAGAGTGTATCATACCAAGCTCTAGGGGCTTGCTTCAAACCATAAAGTGCATTGAACAGCTTGTAGATAAAGTTATACAACTCAGAATCTTCAAATCCAGGTGGTTGTCAACATACACTTCCTCATATAGCTCTCCATTAAGAAAGAAACTTTTGACATCCATTTGAAATACCTTGAAGTTGCAGTGTGCAGCATAGGCTAGAAATATTCTGATAGCTTCAAGTCTGGCAACAGGTGCAAATGTCTCATCATAATCTATTCCCTCATGTTGACAGTATCCTTTGGCCACTAGCCTTGCTTTGTTTCTTGTCATATTTCCACTTTCATCCAACTTGTTTCTGAAGACCCATTTTGTGTAAACAACTGATTTCCCTTTAGGTCTTGGTACTAGTTTCCACATATTGTTTCTTTCAAATTGGTTGAGCTCTTCTTGCATAGCTATCACCCAATCAGAATCCAACAATGCTTCATCAATTATCTTTGGCTCAATTTGTGATAGAAAACAGGAGAGCATGCTATAAGGAGAGACATTTCTTCTAGTCCTTACTCCAGTGGAAGGATTGCCAATGATTAAATCAGAGGTGTGATCCTTGTTCTATTTAATGGATCTGGGCAAGCTTCTATTTTGTTCTGCTTGATCAGTTCCTTCTTGAGGAATTTATTCTTCCACATTGTTGTCTTCTCCATGTTCTTCAAGATCTCCAGAGTCACCATCAGCTTCATGATTAGATGTAATTGTTTGTGACTAAGCTAGAGCTTGATTAACGTTATTCGTGTTGACAGCATCTCCTCCAAACTCAAGAGTTTGAGTACAAGATGGTTCTTCAGTAACAATTTCTTCTTCTTTCAAGTATCCTTGATTCTCAAACCTCAGAGGCTACATCTGACCATCTTCTTGCAGTCCAGGAAACTTGGTTTCATCAAATGTGACATTCACACTTTCTTCAATGACTTTGTGTTCTATGACATAGACTCTATCGGCAGTCCTTTCTAATCCATATCCCATGAAAATGCCTCATGTACTTTAGCATCAAACTTTCCTTTTCTTTCATGGTTGTCTATCATTATGAAACACTTGCTTCCAAATACATGAAAGTATTTGACAGTAGGTTTCTTTCCAGTCAACAGATAGTAAGGAGTGCTCCTATGAGTCTTGTTGATTAAGGTTCTGTTCTGTGTGTAACAAGCTGTGTTGATAGCTTCTGCCCAGAAATATGTTGGTAATTTTCCAGCTTCAATATAGTTCTTGCAGCTTCAATGAGAGTTCTATTCTTCCTTTCTACTACACCATTTTGCTGTGGTGTCCTAGCAGTAGAGAATTGTTGAACAATTCCTTCATCTTTGCAGAAGTTTCCAAGAGTAGAATTTCTAAACTCAGTTCCATTGTCACTCCTTAGTTATGACACTTTTGCATTAGGAGTTCTATCAAGAACCCTGATGTGATCAATGATCTCTTGAGCAACTTCATCCTTTGATTCTAGGAACTTTACCCAGGTGTACCTAGAATAGTCATCGACCATGACTAAGGCATATCTCTTTCTTGCTAATTATTGCACATTAACTGGTCCAAAGAGATCCATATGAATCAGTTTGAGTGATTCATTGTTGGTGTTTAGTTGCTTTGACTTGTGCACAGATCTTCTCAATTTTCTCATTTGATAGTCCTCACACAATCCTTCTTGACAGAATTCTTGTTGAGATAGTCTTCTCACCAGCTCCTTCTTCATTAGAATATTCATGGTCTTGAAATTGAGGTGGGAGAGCTTCTTGTGCCAAAGCATGCTATCACCAACTGTTGCCTTACTATAGAAATAGTAAACCTTGTCTTTCTTAGCAGAGTTTAAGTCTGCCACGAACAAGCTTCCTTTTCTGACTCCTGTCAAAGAAAGGCTTCCATCCTTCTTGTGATAGATATTGCAGACCATCATATCAAAATCAACCTTAAATCCTCTGTCACTGAATTGGCTGACACTGAGCAGGTTGTGCTTCAATCCATCCACAAGAGCAATATCTTCAATGACAACATTTCCAATTTTCAAACAGCCATATCCCACAGTGTAACCTTTGCTGTTGTCTCCAAAAGTTATGATTGGGCCAGCTTTCTCAACATAGTGTGATAGCAAGGTTTTATCACCTGTCATGTGTCTAGAGCATCCACTATCGCTGATCCACATGACTTGTTTCTTTTTCTTTCCCTGCAAAATAGATGATATTTAACTTGCATCTGGTACCCAATCCTTGTTGGGTCCTGCAGTTACAGCATCACATTTTATGTCATCGTTTATCACATTCGAATCAACACTTGAATCATCCTGTTTGACTTTTTTTGCTACCCACTCAGTTTTAGAATAAGACTTGGTCTTTTTCTCAGTGGAAGCTGGTTTTTTACCAACATTGGCAGGCTTAGAAGTCTCAACAGTTTGCATATAGGAGCATGTTTCAGTAGATAGAATAGGCAGATTAAAACATGTACTCATGGTAGTGATTTTGCATGGCATGCAGTCAATGTTACTACAAACATTCATTGTTCTTTACATAATGGGGGTTCTGTGTAAGTTACCTTTAACCTTGGTTGCATTAACCTTGTTCTCATTTGGTTTCTTACAAACATGTGTTAAGTGTTGAGAAGATCCACAATTATTGCAAAGCTTCCTAGGGGCATTCTTGACATAAGCATAGCCATTTTTCTTATCAATTCATAACTTGTCATTCCTATTCCTAGGCTTGTAAGCATATATGTTGACAGTATGTCCTGAAGGATCTGTCCAGTTACCCTTGACAGTACCTTTCATACCTGCTGTCTTGATAGTAGGTTTGGAAGTTGCTGTCCTAGGTACTCTCTTAACGGTATCTTTGAAAGTTTTTGTCTTATCCTTGTTAACAGCTTCTTTAGAACATTCTGTCTGATTGCTTGGTAAAGTTTCTGTTATGAGGATTTTGATAGTTGCTTTCCTTTCAGTAGATGTGCTGTCAATACACTCATCTTCATCACAAAGCTCTTGTTTGATGATCAAGGAATTCTCATCAAAATCAGCTTGAACAGTTTTGAAAATGGGTTTACAAACTCTCTTGAGAATATGAGGTTTGACAACATCACCATCTGAACAATCATCAATCACAGTTGCCTTACCAGGCCTCCTACCATAATCGAAACCTATTCCAACCTTTTGGTTCTCAGTGTGATTCTCATGATATTCTTGAACTAACTTAGAAGAATTTCTAAATGCCTTAAGCTTAAATTCATTTTCAGTAATTTGATTTCTTAGGAATTCTTCTATCTCCTTAGCACAGACAATATCATTTTTTAGTCGATCATTTTCTTGAGCTAGTGAATCTAGTGGACTGGTTTTAAGCAAAAGCATTTCATTCTCAGATTTGAGTGTTTCACTCTGTTCAGTTAACTTAACAATTTCTTCATTAGCAGCAGATAAACTAACATGAATGTTAAACATCTCAGCACTTACTTCTTCAATAGTTTGCTTATCAAGTAAGATAAGAGATGGTACCTGATTTGAGGAGCTTGATGCTTCATCATCAGATCTAGCCATGAGAGCTAGATTTACAAATTCTTCTTCTTCCTCATCATCAGAGTCATCCCAACATTTTCCTTCAACCACATAGGCTCTTCCTTGATTTCTTTTAAACTGATTTCAAGATCCTTTCTCCATTCTTTGATTCTGTTTTGGCCTTCTGCACTCTGTGGCAAAATGACCTAGCTCATTGCAGTTGTAACATCTGAACTTTGACTTATCCACCATTCCTGTCTTGTATCCTCAGCAGCTTTTGAAGAGTTTCCCTTGTTGAACTTAGATGTCTGACCCTGTGGCTTATATGGCTTATCTCTTCTGAACTTTATATTTTTAAACCTTTTAGCCATATATTCCATGGTTGCATTATCCATGCTTTCAATCTCTTCTAATGAATAGAAGTCTTCATATTCAACATCTTTGAGGTGTAGAACCACTTTCTCCTCATCATCCAACACCTCCTCAATCTTCAGATATGGCATGTGTGTTGGTTGTGAACTTTGTGAGGGTTCACTTGGCAGAGAAACAAGTGGCTCTTGAGCTACAAGGGCACCAGACATGTTTGCCATCTTTCCTTTGGCTCCAGTTTGAATAACTCTCTTCTGAAAGAGTTCAAGTTCATATGACTTAAGTACACCATAGAGGGTCTCAAGAGAAACATCATTCAAGTTTCTCCCTTCTATTATGGCAGTGATTTTGTGCTCAAGGTGCTCAGGAAGAGTGAGCAGAAACTTGACATTAATTTCCTTTTTGTCATAGAACTTTCCATGAATTTGTAACTCAACTATTAGCTTACTGAATCTTTCAAACATGTGAGTGAGCTCTTCACTTCCTTCACACAACAACTCTATCTTGCTCCACATCTCTTTAGCAGATGAGCATCCCATAACATTTCCACACATGGCTTTATCTAGAGTGAGAGAGTCAAGCAAGATGAGTTGTAAGTAGTCATCCAAGGCTACCTTTTCTTTCTCAGATTTTGTGTATTCTGAGGGTCTCTTAGCAACCCAATGAGCTGGAATTACTTCACCATTCACAGTGGCAGCAACTACTTCTTTCTTCGGAATGAAGGGGCCATTCTCGAGAATTCCCAAATACAGTGGATGTGCAGCTTTGATAAATAACAAGATTTTTCATTTCCAAAAAATTGTAGTTCTCTTTATCAAATACTGGAATCTTGATACCACTTGACTTCTGTATACTCATCATGATCTCAGATTTGTATGTCAATCTGTAGCTTTGATACCAGTTGTTGGTCCCGGAGTATATTGTAGAAGGGGGGGTTGAATGCAATATAGATAATTCCAAATCCTTACCTCAACAACAATGATAAAGATTGTAAACTATCTATACAAGAATTGCAATCACAAGTAGTAACTCAAGATGTTCTCACAAAATAAATGTTTTATTTATTTTATGAAGTGTTGCTACAACCTCGAGAAAAAAGTATTTTCTCAAGCTTCGACTTCTTGAATCGATTACAGAAAGAATGAGAGATGTTTATCTATAAATACTAATCTTCTCTAACATCTCTATCACATGGGTTGTGGAGCCGCTGTCATTTTCAAGTGGCAGATCCTCACAAATTGCACACCCATGTGACTTTCCTAAAATTCTATACAAACAGACTATCATTAAGAATAAAACAATCTGGGTAATTTCTAAAACTAGCTAAAACAATTCTAGTAGATGTAGACTTGTCATACTCTTGAATTATCGAGCTTCATCTTGTGATCTCTCAAGCTTCGGTCGTAGTCTTGCAGGTCTGCTACAATATTTGACAAAATGCAGCAAATCTGTTTCTTGAACATCTAAACTGTCACGGGTTTGACTGAGATAAATCCCCAATTCAAATATTCCATTGAGACAGTAACCTTTGACGCCAAGTTTGCTGTCATGAGAATATTCCTTGGATGATAGTATGAGTCCCCGCCAATGATGCTGTCAGGACTTTCAAACTTGCTGTCAAAGTGTGAGAATGTTGCTATCTTCATGCTTCCACCAATGTTGCTGTTAGATAAAACTTGTTGATGTGACCTTGCAACATGTTGTCTTCTTGTATCCTTACTATCAATGTTGTGACAGTAAAATTTATTCTTTCTATCTTCCTTATGTATGTCTTGAGGCTTGAACTAATGTATGAACTTCTTCCAAGAGATACAATTATTACATGACAGTAGTTTATTCGATTACAAAGACACATTAAGGCTGTGATAGTATGTTCTACTTAGTCTATACAAACAAAACTAAGTACTAGTTAAGTTGTCTCTAAACTATCACCCATAAATCCTAACATTTATCAAATGTTGGAATCTTGATACTACCTGACTTCTGTGTACTCGTCATGATCTCATATTTGTATGTCAATCTGTGTGCTCTGATACTAGTTGTTGGTCCCTGAGTATTGCAGAAGGGGAGGTTGCATGCAATACTGATAAATTAAAATCTTTACTTCAATAACTATAATGAAGATTTAGGTTTATCAGTAGAAGAAATGCATTCACAAGTAGTTACTCAAGCTTTTCTCACAAAATAAATATTTTATTTATTTTTCAAAGTGTTGCTACAACCTAGAGAAAAGATTATTTTCTCCAGCTTCGGTTTCTTGAGTGATACAAATAGAGCGAGAGATAGATCTCTATATATCTTACTTTGTTCTACCATATCTATCTACATGGGTTGTGGAGCTGCTATCGTTTTCAAGTGACAGCTCCTTACAAATTACAGACCCATGTGACTTACCTAAATTTCTATACAATCAGTACATAAAAAGTAATATAGATGTATTCTAAATTAAGCTAACACAATTCTAGTAGATGTTGATTTGTCATACTCTCGAATTGGTAAGCTTTGTCTTGTTATCTCTCAAGCTTCTATCGTAGTGTTTACAGGTCTGCTACAATCTTGAGATACTGCAGCACGCATGTTTCTTGAACATCTTATCTGTCACATGTTTGATTGGGTAGATCCCCAATTCAAAATGATTCCATTGAGACAGTATCCTAATCCGCCAAGTCTGCTGTCATGAGAATGTTCTTTGGATGATAGTATGAATCCCCGCCAATGTTGCTGTCAGGAATTCCAAACTTGCTGTCAATATATGACAATGTTGATGTCTCCATGCTTTTGCCAATGTTGCTGTCAGAGTGGACATTTTGTCATGACTTGCAACATGTTGTCTTCTTGTAACCTTACTGTCAGTGGCACGATAGTAACCTTTATTCTTGCTGTCGAACTGATGTACTCCTTGAGGCATGGACATTTAAATAAACTTCTTCCAAGATGTATACTTATTACATGACAATGATTTATTTGGTTACAAGAACATAATTTGGCTGTGACAGTATGTTCTACTTAGTCTATACAAAAAAACTAAGCATACTAGAATCTAGTTAAGTTGTCTTTAAGTTATCACCCATAAATCCAAACAGAATGTATGTCGTGAATGAAAAGAAAACAAGTAATTGAGAGATAAACGCACTAGAGTTAGAACACAATCATGAATTTTGACACTTTTGAATATGAATTTGATTCGAAGATCACAAAGAAATATGACGAAAACCTTACATATGTCGGGGGGTTCCTCCTAGGTAACAAATGAATACTTTTAATAATATGAAAGGTGAAATTCAACACGTTGATTTGATGGAAAACATGTTATAAATGTGGTACGTGAGTATAGGAAAAAAATTTAGGTGTTAGTGTTAGGAATAATTCATGAGTTGTGATGTTTAGAATAGAATTTGCATATACTTCTTGTAATATCATGATCTTATAAAGGATTTAGCACTTTGTATAAGATATATAAGTTAGTCAGTAACTGCAGAGTTTTAGTAAGGAACAATGTGTCAAGGACTGTATTTTAGGAACTATGGCCAGATCCCGTCAAGTCCTGATACGGTGTAAGATCCTGATATCAGATATAATTCTGAAGATGTCATTATGGATGCTGCGGAAACTGGAAAGCGCTATCTTTTAGGATTGATTATATCAAAAATAGCAAGAAGTATGCGTGAAGGAAAAGGATTAAGCTATTGGAGGAAACTATCACTAAAAGACAGAATCCTTCTATGAATTGATTATTTTTTTTCTGTTATTAGTTGATAGGTAGCATTATAAATACTCTCTTATTATCATTGTAAAAAGAGATCGAGAGTCTGTATTAACTTGTGTGTTAAGGTTTTTACAGAGAGTGAGAGAGATTTATATAGAGAGCAGCTGCTAAAGGTATTGTACACCTTTGGTAGAGTTTGTATTTGATCTTATGAATACAAACAGTTTAATTTATTCGTTTGTTCTTGTTTATTTATTCAAACAAAAATCAGACACGATTATATAACTTGTATTCAACCCCCCCGCCTCTACAAGTTATTCAAGTTAACAGTTAATGATGCTTAAGCGGGTTTGGACATGTTTTATTGGTTGAAAGAAAAAAATGATAAAAAAATTTTCATTAAAATTCTACTTAATGAAGAACAAAGATTGAAATGTCTTGTGTGGGTTAATCCTTACTATGTGTTCCCAAATTTAGTAAAGAAAAGAAAAGAATGGAAAATGATTCATTTTCTCCTCTCCAAATCTTTCCAAAAATGGAAAGAAAATTTTGGAGACAAATATAAAGAGAACTTCTTCCCTAATCTTCAGCTTTCTTTTCTTTTCAAAAAATCATTCTGGAACAAGTTGTGGAAATGATTCTTTACCTTTATTTTCTTTTCTTTCCAAAATTTGTTTTTGGAGCACAATGTTAATGTTTAATGACATATCAAAATTTTGGTAATGTTGTAGCATGCATATAATACTACATACCAAACCAATAAATATGTTATGTCATTTGTGCTTTTTACTCGGGTCAATCATTATTACCAATTTTTTGTTTTTGGATTTCAAAATTTGAAATTATAAGTCATTTATAACTCACTGACCGAAGATGTATTTGAGAAGAGGTGAAAAACTTTGATTTTGAAGTATAAATTGAAGGATTATACATGGCTTCAAGGATTGTACGAGTTATAGCATAAATGAATAAAGACTTTCACTCGAAACATTTTTTTCGCGGGTCAAAACACGACATTAGAGAGCGAGGGAATGAATGTTACTTTTGATATTTATGTTAGTTCTTGCACGGATTGAAGGAATTTATTGAAAACGCTAAAAAAACCTTGAAAAGACAATTTATTCGGGAGAAAGAATAAGATTTTAAAACACATCATATTTGTCCTGAAATGAAAATAAATACAATTTCTTTATACACAAAAGAAATGTTTAGAAAATTTCAAAAACAATTAGTATAAGTTTTAACACAAAGATGAAAATACATATTACACATGTTATAGGTAACCAGTAGATTCCAAAAAAAAAAAAAAAGAACAATTTGCCTTATGTCATTTAACAAAGTGACTTTAAGTAATTTTTTTAAAACAAATTATATAAAGCCTAGTGTAAAATTAATTTACCAAAAATTAATTTTAACAACAAAGTTTAATTCTCACGATAATCAAGCTAAAATAGTTTGGTACTTTTCATGTTTTTATGCATTGAACATTTTGAAACGGACTTAATTTTTTTTTTTATAAGTCAAATTGAAAAGATAAACGAACCTTTTTTAAAAAAGTCAATTGAAAATATAACAAACTTGCTTGGCAAATATATAATCAATTGGGCCTATACCTTGTCAAGGCCCAAGATGAATTGAACCCAACACTAAAGATCCTTTAAAACACCACTTGTAAATTAATCCCCCTCATTTTCCTCAAAAACCCTAGCCTCAGCAGCAGCAGCAGCAACCAGATCTCTACAATTCAAGCAGCTATGGTTAGTCAATTTCTTCTATCTCTTCAATTACTTTTTATAAGCATCGATTGAATTGTGTGTATATGTGTGTGTATAGGCGGATGTTGAGGTCGATGTCACGGCGCCGAAGAAGAGGACGTTTAAGAAGTTCAGTTTCAGAGGTGTTGATTTGGATGCTCTTCTTGATATGTCTACTGATGATCTTGTTAAGCTCTTCGGTGCTCGTGCTCGTAGAAGGTAAATAAAATTATTATTTTTTTTTGTTTTTTTAATTGTTTATGTTTGTATTGTTTTGAAATTGTTGTGTTTTGGATTGGTGAAATGATAGGTTTCAGAGAGGTTTGAAGAGGAAGCCTATGGCTTTGATTAAGAAGCTCCGCAAGGCGGTATGAATTAATTCTGCCTTTTGTTGCCTATCATGGATTTGAATTATTCGTTTTGTTTCGGTTTTTAGCGGAATTTGTGTTTTGGTTGAAACTGTGTATATTGATGTGTTCCCAATGTTCCGTTAAAATGTGTATTATTATTTATGTGTACAGATTATGGGATGGCTAGGTAGTTTTAGAGGTCTGTTGTTATGTTTGTTTTAAGTTCTCGGAGCTATGCAAATAATTAGCTTTGTTATGTAAAGGTTTGACTGTGGATCATATCTTATGTTAAGGTTTTTTAATATTAACACAAGTACTCAACCATGTTAATTAATCTTGAAGGATGCAATGTAAATTCAACACTATTTTGACCTTTCAATGAGAGAGTATTGCTCACTTGTTGATGTTTTTTTGCTTGTTGGTAGTATCTCTGTCTTGATAATGTAGCTGTATTGCCAATGCTGATTAAATCATTAAGTAGGTTCCAGTAAATTATATCAGTAATTGTTTAAGTAGAACACTTGGAGAAAATAAAATCATAACTAGAGCATCAAGATGGTAGATCTTTGCTTGTACTGAATGTTTGCATGCAAATATGAAATATTAGGCATAAGATACAGCTGTGATCTGATTATACTAGATCTTAAGTTCTTTCTTGGTAGGCAAATTGAACCTGTTTTGTTAACTTGTTACTTGAACTATAGATCATTTTATTTTATTGACAATTTCTATTTTAAACTACTATTTGGAATTCGATCAGTTTGTACTGGCATGAGTCAGATATAATCTGAATCACTAGGTTTATATTTTAAATTATGCTAATTAAAGGAATACACTAAATAACACAATGCCTCAGTTTTTTTATACTACCAACAATTGATCATCAGCTGTGGGAATATCAAATTTGTAAGCTGTAAAAAGTACTCGTAATTAGATTGGCTAATGTAATTTGACAACAATTCTGGAAATGATTTTTCTGTTTACGGGTCTGTTATTCTTATTGCCAGTATATTCATGGAATGATTAGTTTTTGTTTTGATGTTTCATTTGCATTTGTGCGAAAATTAAGTTGGCATAGATGATTTATATTTACTTTCTTACTACAGAAACGTGAGGCACCAGCAGGTGAGAAACCAGAGCTTGTGAAGACTCACCTTCGCAATATGATCATCGTGCCTGAGATGATCGGAAGTGTTATTGGAGTTTACAATGGCAAGACCTTTAACCAGATTGAGATCAAGCCCGAAATGATCGGACATTATTTGGCTGAGTTCTCCATTTCATACAAGCCAGTTAAGCACGGAAGACCAGGTATTGGTGCCACCCACTCCTCAAGGTTCATCCCATTGAAGTGAGATCTTTTGTCGTCAGGATTGTTCTTGAGTTTTCGCAGTGACCTTCGTAGTGACCTTATGTATTAGGTTGGAATTTTCAGTTTGGATCTGTTAATTTTTAAACTGTTTAAATTTGAAAAGGCTATCCCTGATGATAGACAGGAAACTATTTCTGTTATTCTTCTATAAAACTTTGTTTTGCTTCATTATCGTGGTAAAATCTAAAATGCATGCTTTAATCTTACTCCGGCTCTTCGAAAACTGAGTTGGGAGATGGGATATGTTAAAACTGAAACCATTTTTGTGTTTTCTGTTGAAGAAAATACACTGTCCTGTTTTCTTAATTCATTTTGCCAGTCAGGAAGTAGGTCTTTGAGTTTCTATTTTGGCTCAATTATGACTGATTTTTTTTTTTTTTTTTTGAAAAATCGTACTTGCATTAAAATATCTCAAGGTTACAGATGATACAATCTCGAACAGAAACATTCCACTCTAAAAGACCAGACATAGAATATGTCGTCCTCGCTAAACAATGAGCTACAATATTCGCAGACCTAAGTGTGTAACACACTAACACTCCATCAAAGTGTTTATCTATATTATCCATACAAGCCTCCAAGATAATATAATCCAGCACCAAAACTCACACAAACAGTGAGAGAAAAGCAAACTCACACAAACAATCGGTGAGATAATAACAAACTCACACAAAGGTGAGACAACAAAAAACAAATCGATCTTACAATCGGAAAAGGTTTAGAAACCTTAGATCCGAATTAAACATAGATCAACTAAACCAAGCAATCCTTAGAGGAACCAGAATCTTCGAGATTTAAACAACACTCGATTTTATTGAATTAGAAAGCAGGCAAAGCCGGCGGGGCGGCGGGTGCGATGGGGAGGGAGGGAGGTTGATTAGAGATATAAGGGGGAGGAAGCTTGAAGAGGAATGAAGGGGAGGGGAGGAGAGATCGGAAAAAGGGGGGAGGGGGTAGCCGCTGGTCAAGTTTTAAGTTTTAGTGGGTCGACTCTCATTGATGAGAGAGAGGATTTTTTGTCCAGATCTTTATGACTGATTTTTTAGTTATGTTGACCTGGATTAAATATAACTTGACCAAAATCTTGGTCTGCATAAACCAATATTAACGGGATGCGATTATATCTCATTTTGTATCGATTTGAATGAACCTTGGTCTGACATTACTTTGACATAATTTTCCTTGTAACATCTGGTTCTCGGCATTACTGCCCCTTGCCCGTTAAATCCTTCTCACTTGTTATTCATGAAGTTACATTCCAGTATTTTACCAGTTTCTTCCAGATGCTCGCTGGATCAGTATCTAAAAGCATTAAGGTCCTTACGTCTTTCCAAACAATCGAGTATGAGAATGAGATTCAAACTTGAAAAGATGTAGATGGGAAGATTCCTGAAGATTGTCATCGTAATCTCTTCCCATCTTTTTGGTAAAAGATTGTGATAATATGGTCTATGCAAGCTCTCCTATACTCCCTCTATATCCTCTAATTTGTTCTTTGCTGCAGCAAATTTAGCACCTTGGGTCTTTTCTCGAATAGCAACTGCCGAGATTGGTGACTTCTTTGCCTCGAGGGCAATGTCATAACTTAAAACTAATCCAAATTCTGCATAATTTTAACAAGTACAAAACCAATTCGAGAACACGTTCAAGAACTCTAAATATACTAGATTAGAGAACTCTAGAATAAACCAATTCGAGAACTCAAGAATAAACCAATTCAAGAACTCCAAAAAGGTTTATACACATGAGTTAACTACATGGTTCTTTATGCTCAAGTTTTATCCGTGGTCACCTTGTTCAAATGGCCGAATTTTAAAAGCCATGTTGTGGGAGTTGACGTTCGTTATTTTATTTTGCTTCAACTAAACCTTTAGTTTTAATGGTTAGAACTTGGATAGAGTTGACATTTCCTTACTAATAATTGATTTAACTTCGACGTGCAACTACGTATAGATCAAAATATATCCCATGCAAGCTGGCCATTTGCCGTATCTCTCGCATTTCTTCATGGCAATGGTGCTATAAATACATGCTAGTCACTTAACATCCTCTGCACAACCCAAACTAGTTAGTAGCTAATCAACAGCTATGAAGATTGCAATTAGTTTTCTTCTTTCTTTTGCTCTCTTGTCCTCTGTTTCATTGGCACTTTTGCCTCAAACTCATCAAGGTTTCCTTCAATGCCTTTCTCGAGTTTCTCCGAATGCTCAAGCAATCTCGAAAGTTGTTTATACTCCAAGCAACTCTTCGTACACTTCGATTTTGAAACAAACTTTACAAAATCTTCGATTTGATACACCCGAGACCCCGAAACCTCTGGTTATTGTTACACCTGTTGATGAGTCGCAAATTCAGACTGTCATATATTGTGCCAGGAAAAGTAATATTCAAATGAGGATTCGAAGTGGAGGACATGATTTCGAGGGTGTTTCTTATAAATCAGATGTTCCGTTTGTGTTGCTCGATATGTTCAATCTTCGAGAAGTCGTTGTTGATACTGTAGCTAAAACTGCATCGATTCAAGCTGGAGCTACTCTCGGGGAGGTGTACTATGGAATTGCTTCGAAGAGTAATAAGCTTGGATTTCCAGCTGGTTTTTGGTCCACTGTTGGTGCTACTGGTCTCATTGGTGGTGGAGGGTACGGTATTTTGCGACGAAAGTATGGTCTTGCTGCTGATAATGTATTCGATGCTCGTATTATTGACGTTAATGGAAGAATTCTCGACAGAAAATCGATGGGGGAAGATCTCTTTTGGGCTATTAGAGGAGGTGGTGCTTCGAGCTTCGGAGTCGTTCTTTCTTGGAAGGTAAACCTAGTTGATGTTCCAGAGGTTATGACTGTTTTTTCAGTTGAAAAAAAGATAGAGGAAGATGCAACAGAAGTCGTTTATTTGTGGCAAAGTATTGCTCCGAAACTTCCTAAAGATGTTGAAATCAGAGTCGCGATAGATCCAGTCAAGAAAGATGCAGTACCTGAACCTAGTAAAACAGTACTAAGTGATGGCTCAGGCCCTAGTGTCACCGCAGATCAGGGTACAACCGTTCGGATCAGATTTTTAGGCACCTATCTTGGGAGAAAAGATGCATTACTTGCATTAATGCAAAAAAGCTTCCCCGAGTTAGGATTGAAGAACGAAAATTGCCAAGAAGCTAGTTACATACAGACAGTGCTTATTTTCGGCCTTTTCTCCCCTACAAGTCCTCTCGAAGCTCTTTTGGAAAGAAAATCCTTCAAAATACCTTTCAAGGCAAAGTCCGACTTTGTGAAAAAACCGATTTCTAAAGAAGGCTTGGAAGGGATATGGGATCGGATTATTCAAACTCCACCACAGACAACCAACATGTTATTGACTTCATACGGTGGAAGAATGGATGAGATTTCGGAATCTGCCCTCCCATTTCCACACAGAGCTGGAACATTGTACAAAATGTACATGAGAACTCAACTGAGTGAAGATCCTACAGAGGAATTGGCCTGGATCAGAGGCTTATACAGCTATTTGACTCCTTACACAGCTCCCAGAACAGCCTACAACAATTATAACGATTTCGACTTAGGAGTGAACAATCTGCGAGGTCCTACAAGCTACGAACAAGCAAGCAGATGGGGCAAAAAGTACTACAAGAATAATTTCGACAGATTGGTTCGGGTGAAGACCATAGTTGATCCCACCAATTTTTTCAGGAATGAGCAGAGTATTCCTCCCATAGTTGGCATCTAACAAACTGAATGATTAATTAACTTCCATCTGATAATAAATTCCACGGATTTAGTTGCGACTGAATCTTCACTCGACGTATTTAAGTCAAAAAAGTTTCAACGGGAAATAATCGGTGGAAAATGACCGTTTTTTTTGTAGTGTGTAACCAATCACCCTTGCAGAAGTCTTTTAATTTTTATGTTTAATTTGTAACTTGTATGTGTTATCTATCTATATGAACAATACGTATTTGTCTGCCTTCAGTTTACAACTCTATAGACTTTTTAAAATTTATTTACAGAATATCAGATCTGCAGATTAATGAATATAAATGTTTATGCAAGTCGAACAGCATAATAGCTAGAGAGATTTAAATTTGAAGGTATTAAATCACCACTGACCAACCAATGGCCTTTAAAAATGTTCCTTCTATTGCAAAAATGCATGCATATGTGTTGCTGTAATATGGTTGTTTCTTGTTATATGCATTGCAATCAGGGATGTACATAAATTTTGCTCATTCAAAATGATAAGGTCTCATATTTCTTGTTTCATTTGACTTCCATTATATATTTATATATTATATGTCAATCCATGTCATTTACTAATTTACTAAAATATTTCTAAATTTTATAAATATATTAAAAATATTATTGTTGCCATGGATTGAATCCATGACCTCTTGCTAGGAATCTATTTTATGATCACACCATGATCATCATGCTAAAAGTCCCATTCATAAAAATTTGGAACTCATCTATTAGATTCTTAAGTAGTTCTTAATTCTACATTTTATTTGACATTTATTTTAGAAATAATTTCAAAAAAAATAGAAGAAATAATGTCGCTTTTCATTTATTATTACATACTAGCTGATAACCCGTGCGAAGCACATGCACACAGATTGAACAACAATCGAAATTAAAATACTAATATTAATACACTATTTGGGGTGTAAATGAGCCGAGTCGTGCTGAACTCTAAAATGTTCATGTATCGTTTGCTAAGAAATTATCGAATTCGAGCTCGAACTTGAATCGAGCTAAAAAATATGTTTGAGCTCGGTTCGTTAAGATAAAATGTTGTTCGCGAACCATTCACGAACAGCTCATGAACATGTCTCATGAGCTTACTCATGAACTTTTACTTTCGAACAACTCATTAAGCTTATTCACGAGTTTGTTCATGAAATTATGCTCACGATTAAATCTTAAATATTGTTCGCGAACTTATGCTCACGAGCTCACTTACGAATAACTAATAAACTTGTTTTCTTATTTTTGTATATAAAAATCTAACATTAAAAAATTCAAAAGTCCAAAATTAAATAATTAAATTTGTTTCTCAGCACTAAAAATAACAATAATAATAAATCATCAACCAATAAAATTCTCACATCTCCTTGCATAAGATATCATTAGTCATACAAAATACTAATTTTCTTACATAAAATCTATAAAATATCAGTCGTACAAAAGTATCGGTCTCCTTACATAAATTTACAATCTTATCTGTAAATGTTGGCATAGATTATATGTTTATAGTATTATATCATTACATTTTATAAATTTAAAAGTATTAAAAAAAATATTATTATATTTGTAGTGTTTAATTAACTTATTTTGGTCTTTATATTTCATATTTGCAAGTATCTCAAGTTATTATAGTTTCAAATTTTACACAGTCATAAACATATTTTAATATCATTTTATATATTAAAGTAGTAGAAATAAATTTATACATCAGTAATATCTAATACGAAAATTTAGCATTTAAAATGATGTAATATTTAATTTGATACAAATTTTGACAAATATATACTATTATACTATATATACTAATAGTAAGATTGAGTTATTATTATTATTATTATTATTATTATTATTATTATTATTATTATTATTATTATTATTATTATTATTATTATTATTATTTTCATTATTGTTATAAAATAAACAATTATAATATCTAGCATAACATATAAGATATTATAATTAATGGTGTACAATTAATAAGAGTTTCGACCGTATATTCTAATAATCAAAGATATATTATATATTCACGAACATGTTCATGAGCTATGTTCAGTCTGTTCACGAACACGTTAATCGATCTTGTTCGCGAGCTATCGAGTCGAACTTTACCGTGATCAAGTTCAGCTCGTTTGTAAATCGATCCTTAAAATCATGTTCAAGATCGACTCATTTGTGAATCGAACCAAACCCGAACCGAACGCCGAACCGTTCGCGAGTGTATCGGTTCATTTACAGCCCTAACTATTTAATTATGTATTATAGAGAATCGAACCCGAGATAAAACTAAAAAAATTTAAGTAAATAAATCTTTATAATTATGTAGTTGTAAGGAATTGAACTCGGGGTGAAACTTAAAAAAATTAAAGTAAATAAATCTTGTATAATTATATAGTTGTAAGGAATCGAACCCCGGATTTAGTGATAACCAAATTTAGTATTTTTTTTTTGCCATAGTGATTCTATTATCTTAGTATCTGTTCTGATACATGCGGTAACGGAGAATCGAACCTTGGTGGTTCGACAAGGCATAGTCCTCATTTACCACATGAGCTACACCATCATCCCTACCAAATTTGGTATTTTGGTACTATTGTGCATGGTTTTACACATTAATTTTATAATTATGTAGTTGTAAGGAATCGTACCCCGAATTTAGTGATAACCAAATTTGATATTTTGGTACTTTGGTACTATTGTGTACCATTAAAACATGGTTTTTCACATTAATAAAGAGAATAGATACTATAATGCTTCTCTCACCATTTAATTACTGTGACTAGTTTACCGGTTTTGCAAGGAAATCGTGCAGACTATTAGATATGCAAGCGTTGCACAACTTGTTGGCCTTGAGATTTTAGAGAACTGAACCAATTTTTAGAACCACCAGAGTCCTTGAAACTGGGAGAGGATTTTTAACCTTGTGGTCATATTTTCGAGCTCCATAGTATGTGTTCTTGCAAAGTTTTTTACATGTGTTAATAAAATGAGTGCAGAATTCAACCCCGACCTTCTGTAAGAAAATTCTCCTACCTGCTAATCTTATTTATAAAACTTTTGATGGCTGCAGATTGGGGAATGGCGTGTAGAAGAAGCAACGCAGAAGGGGAACACATACTCACTTAGCTTGCTCTTCGGTAAAAAGAGAGCATAGTATCGTCTTCTGTCATATATGTAGCTCATTTGTTATTTACTTTTAGGTTTCCTCCCAATAAGATTAACTTTTGAATTTCCATTTGGGAATGTAGCATAAGCCAAATAATAGCCGGTGTTTTGTGGCACCGCCTATATGATATTTGCTCGGGATATCATATTTGTGGCACTATATAGCATGATAGGTCTGGGAAAGTTACTTTGTTTTTGGACAAGCTCATTTTTCCAGATATATTTCCGATAGTTTTCATGACGGATTCCCAACAGAATGGGTTGCCAATGTACCGTGCAAAAGTAGAACAATATTGTTTCTGTGTTTTAAAAGTTTCGATGATTTGTAGAGATTACATAGTAACTAATAGCAAGTTACACTTGGCAACCATTTAATCCGTTAAACCTTCTAGATCAATCGACGGCACTCTAACAGCCTCAGATATAACTTTGCTTCCGCAATTAAAGTAAGGTCGAGTTATGATGTTCTTGCCTTTTCCGATCTGCCTCTCCACACACTGCAACATTCAAAAAGTTGAAGATGCCTCAATGGTCCCTTCTTAAAATGAAAACTGTTAAACTACATACTCAAGCAGAGAGAACATGAAGGAAAAGAGAAAATGTTTATATTTCCATAATGAGAAAACAGAATACAATGGGGCCGTTTGGGGTAGCTTAAAAAAAGTAATTTATTGCTTTAAGTTAATAAGTTGATTATAAGTGATAAGTAAATCAGAAATTATAAGTTAGTAAAGTGTTTGGTAAATCGGAAATTATAAGTTTACTGTAGAACACATATTTTTAATATAATTTTTCTAAATCGTGTCGAAATATAGCACATATGGTATGCAAAATGATCGTTGAGAGATGGAGAAAAATATGGTGAAGTTAGATTTGAAAAAAATATCGTCGATTGACGGGAAAAAACAAATTTAAAACGAAGGGATTTAGGAATAGTACAAATAAGTTAATATTCAACTTATGAACTTATAAGATCATAAGTCATTAAAATAAGTTGGTTGACAAACACTTGTAAATAAGCTGGATTGGACTTAAAGTCCAATAAGCCAGCTTATAAGCTTGGCCAAACAGAGTGGTTGTGACCAGCTCGTGGCTATTGCTAAAGATGTGACTAAACATGTGACTATAACTAACTTTTATAACAGCTGGCACCTATGACACGTTTATTAATATTTTCTACATCCCCCCTCAAGTTAGGAGTTGGAAATAAGTAGCAAACTCTAACTTGGACAGTAAGAAGTAAAGGTGAGCAGAAGCAAGAGATTTGGTGAATAGATCCGCTGGTTGTTGTTGAGTAGGGAGATAAGCAGTGCTTATGATATTCTTGAGTAGTTTTTCACGAACAAGATGGCAGTCGATCTCTATGTGTTTCGCTCGTTCATGAAACACAGGGTTGCAAGCGATGTGTAAGGCGGATTGGTTATCACAGAAAAGTGTGACAGGAGTAAGAGAATAGACATGGAGGTCTGCTAGTAAGGACAACAGCCATGTAATTTCACATGTAGTATCTGCCATTGCACGATATTCTGCCTCTGAAGATGATCGTGAAATGGTAGGTTGCTTGTTGGAACGACATGAGACAAGAGAGGAGCCAAGAGTGATGCAGTACCCTGTGACAGAACGTCTGGTAAGTTGACAAGTTGCCCGGTCTGCATCACTGAAAGCTGTGAGTTTGAGTGGTCCAGTAGCAGAAAATAAAATGCCTTGCCCAATGGTACCTTTGAGATATCGTAAGAGCCTAGCAGTAGCTTGGTAATGACAGAGCTTAGGATGTGCCATAAACTGAGCCAAGGTATTGACTGTGTAAGCAATATCTGGACGAGATATTGTAAGATAAATCAGGCGTCCAATGAGACGACGGTATAATGAAACATCCTCAAAATCCAATTCTGCAGAATGATCAGCCAATAATCCATGATTTTGTTCCAGAGGTGTAATGGAAGGTTTGCATTGCAGGAGACCCATATCCTTTATTAAGTCCTCAGTATATTTACGTTGATGGAGATAAATTCGTGTAGAGGATCGAGCAAGTTCCAGACCAAGGAAATATTTCAAATGGCCCAAATCTTTGATCTGAAATTGAGATGCCAGAAACTGTTTGATTGAAGTTAGAACTCCATTGTCATTACCAGCCAACACCATGTCATCAACATAAACCAAGAGGACTGAAATAGAACCTTTATGAGTGTAAACAAACATACTGTGATCTGAAGCAGATTGTTTAAATCCAAAAGCAAGTAATGCTGAGCAAATTTTAATGAACCAACAACGTGATGCTTGCTTAAGGCCATACAAAGAACGAATGAGTTTACAGACCAAACGTTGTCCAGGATACTTATTAATGATGGAAATATGAGGAGTGTAACCTGGTGGAAGGTTCATGTAGACATCCTCCTTCAAATCACCATTGAGGAATGCTGTAGTAACATCCAATTGAGTAAGGGTCCAATTCTGAACTGCTGCAACAGCAAGGACTGTACGAAGGGTGGTCATTTTGACAACGGGAGCAAACGTCTCGAAATAATCGAGTCCTTCAGTTTGGGTGTAGCCCTTAGCTATAAGTCGTGCCTTGTATCGTTCGACAGTGCCATCTACCAAGTATTTGACCTTGTAGATCCAACGACAGTCAACAGTTTTTGTATTATGAGGCAATGGTGTAACAATCCAGGTATTATTGGCTTCGAGTGTTGCTAGTTCAGAGGCCATAGCTGTGCACCATTCTGGTGATTTGACAGCTTGAGCATATGAATAAGGCTCAGGTATTTTGGCCACATTGGTAACAAAATTGGTATAGTTAAGCTTGAACACAGAGTTGACACTGTGTGTGTGAGAAGGAAAACCCACATAATCTTTAAACTTTGTAGGCACTGTCCGTTGTCGTGTAGGTCTGACAGAAGAACCTTTGTTGTCAACAATAGGAGTGGCAATAGTTTTCGAAGTAGAATCACTGGTATCATTGACTGTTGCAGCTTGAACTGCATCAGGAATCAAGGACTGTTGCTCAGAGAGAACTTCAGACATGACAGGTGGATTAAGGGGATCATCCAAAGAAGCATCCAAACATGAATTATCTGAAAACATTGTGCCAGCAGAAGGATAGGACGTTCCTATGTCCTTGAAAGGAAATTCACTTTCATAGAATTTGACATGTCGAGTAACAACCACCTGTCTAGTAGCCAAATCAAGAACTTTGTAGCCCTTGTGAGCACATGGATAACCCAAGAACACACCTTTAAAAGCACGAGAACAAAATTTGTCCTGTGGTTTTGGAAGAACAATAGCAAAACAGAGAGATCCAAAAACTCGTAAATGGTCATAAGGAGGAGGAGTAAGGAAAAGGAGCTCATAAGGGGTTTTGCCTTCAAGAACTGAAGATGGAGTTCAATTTAATAAATATGTGGCTGTCAAAATGCAGTCACCCCAAAACTGCAAAGGTAAATGAGCATGGGTTCTTAAGGAACGAGCAATGTTTAGTAGATGTCTGTGTTTACGTTCAACGATTCCGTTTTGTTGAGGTGTGTAAACACAGCTCTTTTGATGTAAGATTCCTAATGAGGATAAAAATGAATTGAGACTTTGGCTGACAAATTCTGAGCCATGGTCAGTATGAAAGTTTTTAATGAAAACACCAAAACGATTCTTTATGTATGTAACAAACTCTTGAATAACACTACAGACTTGTGTTTTACTGGACAAAAGAAACGTCCAGGTATATCTTGATTTATCTTCTACTAAGGTGAGAAAATAAGAACAGTTTCCATGGGTCTTATGATGGTAAGGTCCCCACATGTCAGCATGAACCAAATCAAACAATAAAGAGCTAACAAAGGTGCTGTATTTAAAACAAAGCTTTTTCTGTTTTGATAATTGACAACTGTCACATACAGGTAATTCAGAGTCTTGTTTAGCAAAAGAGAGAATTCTAAGAACAGGTAAGGGAACATGGCCCATTCTAGCATGCCAAGTGGCTACATTAGGAGTTTTAGATATGCTATTACAATGATGAACTAAAGTAGAAGAGACACTTTGGTGCTGGAACAGGTATATGCCATCCTTATAGCTACCAATCCCTAGGCCCTGTCTCCTGTGAGTAGGGTCCTGAAGATAACATTCAGAAGGAGTAAAAATCATGTGATATGGAGTATTAAGAAGTAACTTGTTGACAGATAACAAGTTGTAGGAAAAATTGGGCACACATAACACAGAATGAAGAGTGATCACAGGAGATAAACATACAGAGCCAATATGAGTGACTTCTGCTGTTTGACCATTAGGTAAAGCTAAAGTGGCACAACAAGGCTTAACATTAGTTAGTAAATGAAGGTGTGGAGTAATGTGATCAGAGGCACCTGAATCAATAATCCATTGATCAGGTGCTATCAGTTTTACAATGTTTGTTATGGATTGATATATACCTGCAAAATGGACTGAATTTGCAGATCCAACAGAGTTTGCAGAACCAAGATATGGCCAATCTGTAGCAGCAGGCTGAGATTCATTTTGAGCAGACTTCATTGTGCTGTGAATCATCTGAAGCAACTGGTTGTATTGACCTTCACTCATCCCAAACTTATCAGGCGATTCAGTATTAGCATTTGACTTGACATCTGGCGTATCTGGAGTATTACAAACAGACACTTGAGCAGCAGAGGCATTTCTTGCTTGCATAAACCGTGGCTTTGGTTTAGGCTTTCCAAACAGTCTGTGCCAAGCAGGATATCCATGAAGACAATAACATTTATCCTTTGTATGTCCCACAACTTGACAAAATTCACATTGGACTGAAGCCTCCAAGTTATTCTTCTTGGAACCAGAGATCTGCCTATTATTCTGAGTAGCTCGAGGTCCATTACCAACAGAAGTAGACCTTACAGACATTGCTGCAGTGCTAGAGTTCATATGAGAAACAACAGAAGATGCATCTCTCTGGTTTTCTTCTTGCAATAGCATAGAATAACACTGACTTAGTGTAGGACATGGTTTCATAAGCAGGATTTGTCCACGTATAGTTGTGAAAACATCACTGAGTCCCATCAAGAACTGGTTTAACAATTGTTCTTGTTCATAGTTATGCAGCTTAGTGTTGATATCACAGTTACACTTATTGCAAGCACAAACAGGACGAGTAGAGACACAATCTAATTCATCTGTTAACGTCTTAAATTTTGTGAAATAAGAAGTAATAGACATAGATCCTTGAGATAAGCCACTGATTTCTTTTCTCAGATTAAAAACTTTAGGCATATTACTTTGAGCATATCGAGTAGCAAGGTCATTCCAAATGTCACAAGCAGTATTCATGTAAACAATACTATTACGTATCTCTGAAGAAACAGAGTTTAATATCCAGGAGATAACCATGTGATTACATCTATTCCAATGAATAAGAAGAGCAGATCCAGTAGGTTTAACATAACTTCCATCAATAAAGCCTAATTTCAATTTTGCAGAAAGTGCTAACTCCATAGATCTACTCCATTGATTGTAATTATTTTCAGTAAGAACAACATTAGTTAGAGTCATACCAGGACTATCAAATGGGTGGATATAATAGGGATGCATCGAATCCATCGTAGAAGACACAAAGTCACTGGAAGTGATAGCACCAGCAGTTGCCGCAGCATAAGAAGCCCGAGTCGCCATTGATAAGAGTGTAGAAAACTTGTAGATGAAAATAAAACGACAAAACAAAAGGTGTAACGAAAAAGAGATAAATGATTAATTGTGAATCAGAGAGACCGCCATGGATCGAGCTTTAAGCTCTGATACCATGTAAAACTACATACTTAAGTAGAGAAAACATGAAGGAAAAGAGAAAATGTTTATATTTCCATAATGAGAAAACAGAATACAATGATAGTCTTATACTACAAATATGTGGCTGTGACCAGCTCGTGGCTATTGCTAAAGATGTGACTAAACATGTGACTATAACTAACTTTTATAACAGCTGGCACCTATGACACGTTTATTAATATTCTCTACAAAAACCTGGGGTTCTCCGATGAAAACCTTTACCATCAAGTTAGGGAGGAACATGAAAGATAACTTTATTTATCATCAAGAACCATGATAAATAATACCCGATAATTGGAGTCTTGATAAATTAATATCTTTTCTTGGTCTCTTGTTATAAGTGATAGAGTTAATCTGGCAGAAAAATGAGCACCAGAAGATCTACTACAGTCTGAAATTGAAAATGAGTGAAACATTTACAAACTATGCAGATACTAGTTCTGTAAATGTAACAAATCTTTCGTAAAATAGTAATAAAATTTTCACAAGAATTAAAGAGTGAAAAAGTGCCTCCTAGAATGATATAACCTAGTCCTCAGAAGGATGTATTTTAGAACAAAATTATAGGGGTTTGGAATGGATTTTTCGAGGAAGAATATTGCTATTATGAATGAATTTTGAAAAACATGAAAGATTGTAGCAAAGAAAAGGCAAAAGAAAAAGGAAGAAATGGCAGACACACTTACAGATTGTAACAAGTCGGTCCTTATCATTTTAAGTGTGAAAAATGGAATGTACAGCCAAACGCCATGCTTTCGATGAAACTAAAGCTGGTGTAAAGGGGCTTGTAGATGCTAGCATAACTAAGCTCCCACCCATGTTTGTTGACAAGAAGGATAAATTTCTCGATCCCGGAACCAATGAGTTAAATTTCCTGATCTTAGACTCGAAAGACAATAACAAAGGTGCAGTTTCCAGAGCCAACAAAGGTGCAGTTTCCAGAGCCAAAATAGTGGAAGAAGTTAAGCAAGCCAGTGAAAAGTGTGGAGTTTTTCAGCTGGTTAACCATGGTATCCGCTAACTGTTATGGATGAAATGATGAACGGGGTAAGGCGATTCAATGAGCAAGATCATGATGCTAAGAAACAGTTCTGACAAAACAAGAACTTTTGCTTATTGTAGCAATTTGACTTTTGGTAGTTCTGCAAATAATTGGAAGGATACCATTCAAGGCATGATGTTTCCACCTCCATCAAATCCCGAACAATGTCCTGCCATTTGCTGGTAATTCGAAAATTTACTTCTCTTTTTTGATCATCTTTCGATTCAATTTTTTGTTCGTAATCATTGTAACGTAATTTGTAGTCAGATATGTCTGTGTGTGTTATTGTGAGTGTGTTTTAGTGATCATACGTAATGGTTGCAGAAATATAATGACAGAGTACTCTGGCTCTGTAATGGAATTGGGGATTTTGCTGTTAGAATTGTTTTCAGAAGCACTTAGGCAAGAAAAAATCACCTTAAAGACATGGATTTGTGCCAAAGGTCCTGTACTTAAGGGGCAATACTACTCAAAATGCCCTGAACCAGACTTAACTTTCGAAAATAGCAGTCACACCGATAATAGTTTTTTTACGGTACTTCTACAAGACCAAATTGGTGGACTCCAGGTATTGTATGAGAATCAATGGGATAATGTTCTCCCCATGCGCGGAGCTCTGCTAGTTAACATTGCTGATCTTGTGCAGGCAAGTTTACGTTCATGTTATCAGTGACCTCTTTGTCTACTGGTATTGTCCTCACTTAAGTTCATGTTTTCAAATTTACACACGCTTATGATCCATGTATAAATCTGCAATTTGTTTGAAACTTGGTGCAGCTAATTACCAACGACAAGTTCAAGAGCCTTGAACATAGAGTGTTGGCTAATAAATCAAGCAAGACACGGATTTCAGTAGTATGTCTTTTCAGGATGCAAAATCCGCAAGATGTAACAAGAAAGTATTGAGGCATAACCAAGGAATATTAGCTGGCAAAACATGTGGCTCATAATAAATTAGTTAGTTAGCATCTTTTAGCATCTTTTATTATTCCATCTTATCCAGTAAGATATTTTATCTATTTAAGGTTATGTTCCAATTATTGTGAAGGACAGGAGAATGTTAATATGTTGAAATCAATGCAAAAACTTCTCTCTGAAAAACTCTGAATCATTCCTTCTTTAATCTTCTTTACATCGCTTTGTACAAGTCTTCATGGTATCAGAGCTAGTGTGCTCATAATCATTCCCTGTTTCTTAAACCTCTCTCTTACTCTCTATTCATTTCTTCCTCACTTATTCTCTGTTAAAGTTTCAAAAAAAAATTCAGATCTACTTTCTCTCTCCCCTAAATTTATAAATCTTGAAAAATGGCTGCTACCGATGGTCGAATCTCATACCAAGAAATGTTGAACCCTCTCTTTCTTCACCCCTCGGATAATGCAAATTCTATTCAGGTTGATAAATTACAAGGCTCCGCTGATTACAGATCTTGGTGTCGCTCTATGGAGATAAATCTTGCATCAAAACGCAAACTTGGCTTCGTTAAAGGAACTGTGGAGAGACCAACAAATGATGAAACCAAAGCAGATATGTGGGACACCTGCAACAATATGGTAATAGCCTAAAGTACTACTAATGTTTCTCCTATCATACGTAAATCTGTTATGTATATGACTTCTGCAGTTGATATTTGGAAAAACCTTGAAAAACGCTTTGCTTTAACCAATGGTTCTAGAAAGTATAAGCTTAATAAAGATGTGTTTGAGGCTAAGCAATGTTCTAAGCCTATCAATGAGTACTATACAATCATGAGAGCTTTGTGGGAAGAATTGGATTCTTCGAATATTTTACCAACTGTCCCAAACCCCACCCCTGAAGTTGTCCAGTTACTAGGTACTATTGAATTACAAAAAGAAGAGTCTCGTTTGTTCCAATTCTTAAATGGAGTTGATGAAATTTATGGTCCACAACGTAGCCAACTACTACTTATGAATCGTCTTCCCTTAGTGGAAACTGCCTCTGCAGCTTTACAGCAAGAAGAGGCACAACGAGATTTACTTAATACCCCAAAACCAGACACTGAAATTATGGCTATGTATGGTAGAAGACAACTGGTTAGGCCTATGCAGTGTACAGCTTGTGGCGTACAAGGTCACACTCAAGATCGATGTTGGACCAAAATTGGTTATCCTCCTTGGCACCCAAAACACAAAACTTCCTCCACTGAGCCCCGACCTGCAAACAGCAACACTAAACCTTATCCCTCAAGATTCCAGCGACCTAAAATGGCAGCATCTGTACAGGCAACTAGGACAGAGCAACCTGGAGTTCTTTTCTCCCCTCAACAACTTGAGCAGCTGGAAAAATTAATGCCTCAATTGCAGATGTCTTCTTTCAATCACAACTCAGAACTGGATGAAGACATTGATAATCATTTTTCAGGAATGATTTCTTGCTACAATGTCAATGCTGAGGCACATGAATGGATCATTGACTCTGGGGCGTCTGACCATATGACTCCTCATTTGTACAATCTTGTCCAATCAATTGTAGTCCCAACCTCGTCGAAAATCAACCTTCCAAATGGTGACACTGCCATCGTCTCTCACACAGGTACAACTAAACTTGCTAATGGTCTGACCCTTGATTCAGTGTTATGTGTACCCTTCTTTAGACATAATTTGTTGTCTGTGCAAAAGCTGGTCAAAGAAAACAAATGCCATGTTCAGTTCACCCCTAGTCAATGCATTATATCTGATAGTATCACTGATCATATCATTGCTGTTGGTTATGCCAGAAATGGTTTATATTATCTGAATCCCGCTCAGGCCTTACCCACTGTGAACACGGCAAACACTCATGTTTTATCTGATCTCAAGTGTCACAGTAGCTCTACTCGGCTATCTTCAACTATTCCTTGTAGTCTAGACACTTGGCACTATCGACTCGGTCATGCACCTTTGTCAAAAATTAAACAAATTTCGAACCTTCACATTAAACCCACCACTGATCCCACAGTTTGTATGACTTGCCCTTTAGCCAAATTCACTAGACTTCCCTTTGAACTAAGTGATTCCAGAGCCACCCTTCCTTTTGAGTTAATTCACATGGACATTTGGGGTCCATACAAAGAATGTACCAGGGGAACTTATAGATACTTCCTAACCATAGTCGATAATCATACTCGACACACTTGGGTCTATCTCTTGAAGTCAAAATCTGAGTCTCTTAATAATCTAAAACTGTTCCTCCACTATGTTCAAACACACTTTCATACAAAAATCAAATTCATTCGCTCTGATAATGCTCTCGAGTTCACATCCCATGACTGCAATACCTTTTTTGCTGCAAATGGCATTTTTCACCAAACATCCTGTGTAAAGAGACCTCAATAGAACTCCAGAGTTGAACGAAAACATCGAAATATTCTTGAAACAGCCAGGGCCTTGAGATTTCAAGCTAATTTACCTCTGTCCTATTGGGGGGATTGTGTTATGGCCGCTGTCTATATACTAAAACGTATCCCTACACCTCTGTTACAACACAAGTCACCATATGAAATTCTCTTTAAAAACCCTCCAGATTATGATAGATTCAAAGTGTTTGGTTGTTTGGCATTTGCCACAAACCCATCTTTCTCATCTGATAAATTCTCAGCGGGGGGAGTACCGTGTGCATTCTTGGGATATCCTTCAATCCCAAAAAGGGGTACAAATTGTTAAATTTGTTGACATTTCAATCCTTTGTGTCTAGGGATGTCAAATTTTATGAAAAAATATTTCCCTTTCATGTTGACTCAAATAAACAAATCATGCAACCTTCACCTGTTAACATTCAGTCATGCTTACACCCTATTATTACTGATGAAACCTATTACCCTGAACCAGCTGTTAATAACATATCACATTTCCCACCAAATGAGTCATCTGAAACACTTTCCCCTATCACTAACCCACCATCACCACATATCCCGCAGCTCAGAAGATCCACACGACATCATCAGCCACCTAGCTGGCAAAAAGACTTCATAACTTCCAACTCAGTTCAGTCTCTAGCAACTACTACCGTTGATCCTCAGTTTTATTGCTTCATGACAACTCTGACAACAAATGAGGATCCTGTACACTTTAAGGAGCCTGTGAAATCTAAAGAATGGGTTGCAGCAATGAACACTGAATTGCAGGCATTGGAATTGAACAAGACTTTGGAAATCACTACATTACCACCTGGAAAAACAGCCATTGGCTGTAAATGGCTGTACAAATCTAAATATAATGCTGATGGGTCTCTTGATCGATATAATGCCAGGCTGGTGGCTCTTGGTTGTAAGAAAAAGTTTGGTGAGGACTATACTGATACGTTCGCACCAGTGGCAAAAATGACCACGGTTCGAACAGTTCTAGCAATTGCAGCAGTTCAAGAATGGCATACTAAGCATATGGACGTCACCAACGCATTTCTGCATTGTGACCTTCTGGAAATAGTCTATATGAGGCTACCTCAAGGCTATGAGGGAATTGGAATCAGAATTTCTCAAGGTAATTACACTCCATATTCTAAAACCAGTTCTTCTACTCTTGTTTGCAAACTCATTAAAGCATTATATGGCCTTAAACAATCACCTCGACAATGGTTCTCAAAACTTTCTCACACACTCATTGAACTTGGTTTTGTTCAATCCAAGTCTGATTATAGCCTCTTTACCAAAATTACTCAAACTGACACTCTCATCATTTTAATTTATGTCGATGACTTGCTGTTATGTGGTTCTAGTTTTTCTGCTATAGGTGGGAATATCTGCTATGTCAAAGATAAGCCAGATATTATCATTTATCATATAAAGAGGAACTTGCAAGGAAAATATTGCAATCCCAGTTATTAACATTTTTCGAAGTCCTACAACCTGAAAGAAGTCTCTTCGATACGTGTTGCGGAAGACACCGTCAACCTGAAAGAAGTCTCTTCGATACGTGTTGCAGGGAATTCCCAATTTGGGAGATGAACCAATACTGGAGTTATCACGCGCCAGCTGTCCCACTCCCTGATGATCAGTCGGGGATGGTACAGCCCAATATAGTTAACTACCGGTAGAAGGAAGAACTGACGGCTCCACTTGTCGATTGCCTTTAATATTAACTCCCTGGCCAATGGTTAGGCCTTGTGATGGACCGCACGACTCGGCCTCTTACACACGACTCCTAGTTCGAATAAATCCACAGCATTGTAACGAAGAGTTTGTCCTCCCTTCCCCAAGTGAAATACTTGTTGATAAGACTCCACAAAGTAGTCGTATCTAGTTGGAAAGGAAAATTCACCAACATTTCCCAAGGTTTTGCTTGTTAATGGATATCAACTTGTTCCAAGAATCTTACCCCTCGAATGATGAGAAGGTACACACAGACTTAATGAGTCCATAGCCACCAAGTTGCGAGTGAAAAGGATAAATTATGACCGGGAAGTCAACAAGATAAATAACCTTGCTCAAGTAGGTTCCCCTATAATATGGAAGTTTGAGCGAGCATTTAAATCCTTTTAAGATAGATTTAAATGAAAATAAAAAGAGTTGGGAACCTTTCCTTGATAAAATAGTCGTAAAAATACTCCGAAATATTTTACATAATATTTGGAGGTGAAAGATAATCTCCAGATAATATAAATCATTTTAAAAAGAATTTAAAAGAATTAAATAAATATTCCAAGAATATTTATTAACTCAATAATAATTACGGAATATTATTAAATCATAATATTGCTCGTAAGTAATCCTCGAATGAATATATAGAATTATTTACTAAATAAATCACTCCTTAAATGAACATTCAAAATAATATACATTAATAATTAGACTCAAATAAGTATTTAAAATAATATTCAATAAATGAGTCAAACTTTAAATGAATATTTGAAAATAATATTCATTTAATAAATAATCTTCTAAATGAATATCCAAATAATATTCATTTAGTAATCAAAACCTTAAAGGAATAATCGAAATAATATTCCTTAAATAAATAGAATTTCCAATGAATATTTTAAAATAATATTCATCAAGTACATAGACCTTAAATGAATATTCGAAAGTAATATTCATTTAATAAATAACATTCTAATGAATATCAAAATAATATTCATTTAATAGTCACCTCTAAATGAATATTCGAAACTAACATTCATTTAATATCTCTCGATTGAGATAATACTCGAATAACATTTCTCGAAATATTTCCAAGTAATTGATACTTTATGGAAATATAAATAACGTTTAATAATAACATTCCTTAAAATAAATAATAATCTGCCATTGGAATCCCTCCGGGTTTCCACGACTATCTATATCTCAAAATACCGACTCCCGGTCTATACTTAAGAATGAATATCATATGCCCTTCGCTAAGGGTCTTATCAAAACAATCCGGCTTATAACTGACAATTCGTATCTAGTCTATAAGCCAATATCAATTCAGGGAACAGGTATCATAATATAATTTGACAATAGGCATGCATGCTATGGCACATGTAAAATCGAGATTAACCACTTAACATGTTTTAAAAGTCTAAGTATAACTTCACTTAAATCGAAACACGTTTTCGAATTATCTCGTTATACACCTTTTAGTGTAACTCTTTTTATTACTGATACGATCCGACATTTGTTCGTTATTACGACATGTCATCGTACCCACACTCGGTATATACTTAAGTCGTATAATTTCTAAAGTCGATCGATTACGAACCGCGATTATACTTCGAGTTTTATCGTTCATTTTCTAAGTGTTTTACCAAAGTTATAACCAAGCGAGGTTTTAGGGGTTCGTTCGCGTTTAACTTCGATTCCAACATTTTTATAAAATCGAAAAACGATCCGTTTGATATGTGGTTTTCTTTCATACCTTCCTTATGACCCCTAGTATTTATTTACCAAGATTCACCACTGAGTAACATACTTTACGAGGGTTCAATTGAAGTTACGAACTTTTACTTACGGTTCCGAACCAATTTTAGTAATTTGATCATAACTCCTAAACCGTAAGTCGGAATGTTTCGATTCTCACGCCAAAACGATCTATGGCTCGAGATCTACAAGGACCAGTCACAATATTACCAAGGTCAGGAAATTATATTAACTGCCATGCTTGGTTTTTAAGTGTTAACAAAAATTCGGCATTACGACGACTATAAATCGGACGTTCTAAAAATCGTAACAACACAACCAAGCCACATCGGGCATCAACACAACTTTTACACATTTTATTCATCCTCAACTATCCAAAATCATCTACTTTACCAACATGATCATCATATCTCTTAAATCAAATAATCACTACATAATCATGCTTATAATCATACTAACATCCTAACCATGCTAACAACCATCAAGATCATCCATAAACTTAAAGTAAGAGCTAGGGTTTTGATGAGATATACCTTCCTTGGAGGATGTAGAGACCTTAGTAATCCTTTACTAGTCCTTAGATCACCTTAATCAAGCTTAACTAACAAGAATCAAGCACATAATTAGTGATTTTCGGATTTGCTATAACGCAGTGGAAAGATCATGAAAAACGAGGTCCTTACCGAGGTTTTCTGGATGAGTCTTCTAAAGGAGAGTTGTAGAGCATCTAACCAGCTTTCCAAAAAGCTAAAGAACACCAAATTCCATTGAGTAATGAAGGAGATATGGCCGTTTGAAAATCGTCACAGAAACTGTCATGAATCTGGACAGTTTGCTTCTTCAACTTGAGGAGGTGATTTACCTAGGCTATACTACTTGGATTGCTATGAAATTTGGAGCACATATTGCCCATGGAGTTGAGAGGCTTTGGTTAAAATTTGGTGATTTTATCATGGATAGAAATGGGGATATGAATTTTCTTCTATGAGGGTGTTCTGCTGGGCATTTTTAAGAAAATGGAGAGAGTTTGTGTTTTGCTTTGTGTTTTAGTGTTTAATGCAATAATACAAGTAATATCTATCTATATTGGATGCATCTCTTGCCTTTTGTGTTGTTAACAATCTATTGGTGCCACTTGTTGATCCATTACTTGTCCAAGTGTTAGCATTATATCAAGCAACTCCATTTTTGGTTAATTGTAATTACACCACTCCTTTGTTAGTTGACTTATATGTAAGTCACTTGTATCTTTCTTTTTCCACCAATTGCACATGCTTATCTCTTGGCCGTTTATTTTCTTTGTCCGGTTATTGCTCAATTCATTGATCGTTCGGAGGAATAACTCATTCGTTTCTAGTTAGGGTTTTACCGAAAATCTCCTTAACATTTATAATAATATTCTCCATCATTCTTAATAATTCTCAAATCCATATTCCTTAAATCCCTTCAATAATTCTTTAAGTCTTTCAGTGTCCAGGGAAATCTCGGGAAAAATAAAAGTGCTATTTTTCAGAATACGACAGCTTTTACATACACTTATTTTCCCCCTAGATCACTAATACGAACTCGAAAATCCGTTCCGAATACTTCTATTTAGTGTCGTCTCATAATATTCTCAATTCCACCAAAAACACTATTCATTCTTTATTCTTTACTTATTCTCTTAGGGTTGTACAATTGTCCCTGATCTCTTTCGATCGTTCCTTAACCTTTTTACGGAACCACTAGATTAATCGTTATCGATCTGGATGACATGAGAATATTCTCCTGCTTGGAATTGCCATATCTTATTCCCCTAGGAGATAGATTATTCTTACCTAAGTTGTCAACCATTAGCATTCTTCATGACATATAAGTATTTGAATCCAAATCTATTCCTTTCATTCATTATCTCAATTGTTACATCGTAGTCGTAATCAATATTCACCATTATCTCAGTACATAATAAATTTTTTTAATTATATCCAAAATTTGGGGTTCTTACATGAGATAAAGTTAAAAGGGTGATGGCCCAAAATAATCACCAGGGAAACTGGTTGGCCCTTTTTACTGACGGGACACGGTACATCGTGTACCGTGATAGGGGGTGGATCTTCCGTAACAGGGCATGTTACGGAGCTGTGTCTTCCGTGTTATGCATGATACGGTGAACCGTGTTTCATGACAGTGCTGCGCACCCACCTAACACGGAACACCGTCCACCGTATCATGCATAACACGGAAGACACAGCTCCGTATCTATGTAATACGGAGGATGATGCTCCGCATCATGCTAACACGGAGGACGATGCTCCGTATCTCGTCGGTATTTCGGGCCATTTTTTTCAAAATCAGTATTTTGGGCAAAAACTTGTGAAAAATAGGTATTTTGGTCATTTTCTCAAGTTAAAAAAACTAAAGTAAATAAAATCTTTATAATTATGTAATTGCAAGAAATCGAACCCGAGATGAAGCTAAAAAAGATTAAAGTATATGAGTCTTGTATAATTATTTAATTGTCAAGAATCGAATTCCGAATTTAGTAATAACCAAATTTAGTATTTTGGTACCATTAAAACATGGTTTTCACGAGTATAGATATAACAACCACCTATATAGTAAAAAATGTAATCGAATATGGTCAAAAATTGTCATAATAAATGATATTATGTAGACACGAAAAGACATAAATATCATTAAAAAAACGTGTAAAACATATATAGATAACAACATCAAATAGAGGAAATATATAAATAACAAATACTATTAATAAGAGACAAGAGTTTCAATTTTAAGTAGTAATCGATATATTTACTATAAAAATTGCCATTAACCGTGCATTGTTGTACAGGTTCGAGTATTGGCTTTTAAGAAAGCCATAAGAGCGGAAGTTAAAAATCTGTAGAAATAAGAACATTGTCATGGGGTGATGGTGTAGCTCATGTGGTAAATGAGGACTATGTCTTTTCGAACCATCAAGGTTCGATTCTCCCCTACCGAAATAAATTCTTATGGACTTATTTTTCGGTAAAATTTTCATATTTTGATAAATTTTTTTATATGTATATTTAAGATTCCATAAGTTGCAAAAAAAGTTAACTTTTTCAGAAAAAAGTTAAAAATATTTAACTTTGTTTTAAATAAGTTGACTTATTCTAAAAAATAAAAGTTTTGCAAATACCCCCAATGTTTTTTTTTGACAAAATAAGTTAAAAATTTTAAATAAGTTGACTTATTCTAAAAAATAAAAGTTTTCCAAATACCCCCAATGTTTTTTTTGACAAAATAAGAATCGTATATTAAGATACATCAGCCACCAAAACAGTGTTTAAACCAACGGGAACATGCCTCTCATCGATAACTCGACCTGTCCTTAGCTAACAAGTGAGTAGCCATATTAGCGGATCGTCTAATAAAAAAGACACCTCGTTTAACTCTCTCATACTCTTCCTACAATCTTTAAGAGAAAATGACCAAAATACCTCATTTTAACTACCCCATGGTCCAAAATACCCATTTTCGGAACTGTTGGTCCTATCTTCCCACTCAACACGCTACTTCGTGTAGCGTGTCCCTCTTACTATTCATCTCTCTCCGTTCCCTTCTCTCTCGTCTCTCTCCGATATCTCTCCTCTCTCCGCACCTCTCTCCCCCTCTTTCTCGTATCTCCGGCCACGTCCACCATAACTGAACACACCAAAATCATGACCACAGCTTCCTCTTCTTTTTGCCCCAATCGATGTAACGAATCTGGCACGCAGGGGCATGGAAGAACTCGTCGGAAAACGAGGGGAGAGAGACAATCGCGATTTGGGGCTATAAAATCCGACGAATTAAATGGATTGAAATGGGTATGGACTTGTAGAGGATCGAATGGTGATTCGTTTTGTATATAGAATGTGTATGGAAAATGTCTGGATGGTCGTGAATGGGAACTCGTCGGAGTTTTGACAAAAATCGCCCCAGAATCGCCATTTTAGGGGAGAGCTCGCGTAATTTCTCATCAGAATGACGATGACGTCAGATGACGTCAACACGCGTGTTACACATGTGTGACACCTGATACGCAGTCTGTGAATGCGTATCTCAAGCAAATTTCAATGCTTCCAGTCACGTGTCTGGGTGTTACTCCGTTATGAGTAGCGTGTCTTCAAGACACTCCTTCACCAGTAGCGTGTTTTGAAGACGCTCCTTCACCAGTAGCGCGTCCCGTAGATATTTAGGGCCGCCCAAGTTGGCGGTAGGTATTTTGGTAAGGGGAAGGGGAAAATGAGGTATTTTGGGCCATCACCCAATCTTCAATGACTAGACCCAGTGACGATGTCATAGGAATTCTGCTTCGAATAGCTTGAACAACAACTAAACAATCTGATTCCACCACCACCTTCTTCCAGTTGTGATTTTTGACCCAGTTAAGGGCCTCCTTTACGACCATAGCTTCTGCCATCTCAGGAGAAACTGTACCATGGTTAAGCAAAGACAAATACCCCCAATGTTAAACATGAATAAATGAGATGTTTCAAAAGGATTTAAAAAAAAGGTGTGCAAATTACAATGCAGATGAGGTCCTAGGCTTATGTGGCGAAGGCTGAGATTCATTGGGGTCAAGGGCTGAATGCTGAGATTTAATTCTTCCCTTCTCAATATAACTTACTGATAAGGACTTATTTATTGTCTGTTTGAGATTATTGGTTCGATAATTGTTCATTTCGAGATTTGTTAGAATATATAATTATTTGCAACACGTAAAAGCCTAATTATTTAAAAAGAAAAAAAGGAAAACTGCTTCAAGCTGAAAAATCATGTGTTTTTAACAGCGGTTACCCAATGGACTATGCTGAATCAAACTCTGGTGTGCAACTATGAAGCCTCCAGTCAGCCATTATAATATTTACATGCAAACTGTACGTCAAGTAGTAATAACTATGGCATTTTCTCATCCCATCTGCAGCCTTTACTGCAGTCTCTCAGGCAGTAGTATAAATAGGAAGCACTGGAAGCATATCACTTCACAAACCAACCAAAGTTTTCAGAAAATATGAAGATTGCAAATAATTTAGTTCTTTTGTTTGCGTTCTTGTTGATTATTTCATGGTCCGCTTCCACTCAAACTGGTTTCGATTTCCTTCAATGCCTTACCCGAGTTTCTCCGAATGCTGAATCTATTTCCCAAGTCATTTACACTCGAAGCAACTCTTCCTACAATTCTATCCTTCAAAGTACCTTACAAAATCTGCAATTTGCATCATCCAAAACTCCGAAACCTCTAGTTATTGTTACACCCATAGACGAATCCCAAATCCAAACTGTCATATATTGTGCTAGGAAAACTAATATCCAAATGAGGATTCGAGGTACAGGGCATGACTTTGAGGGTGTTTCTTATGTATCACAAGTTCCATTTGTCATGCTCGATATGTTCAATCTTCGATCTATTGACATTGATCCTGTGGCTAAAACTGCATGGATTCAAGCTGGTGCTACTCTTGGTGAGGTCTACTATGCAATTGAACAATAGAGTAAGACACTTGGCTTTCCAGTTGGTGTTTGGTCCACTGTTGGTGCAACTGTTCTTATTGGCGGTGGAGGGTACGGTATTTTGAGATGAATGTATGGCCTTGCTGCGGATAATGTTCTGGATGCTCGACTGATTGATGTTAATGGAAGAATTCTCAACAGAAAATCAATGGGAGAAGACCTTTTTTGGGCCATTAGAGGAGGCGGTGTTTCTAGCTTTGGAGTGATTCTTTCTTGGAAGGTAAAACTAGTTTCTGTCCCGGAAATAATGACTCTTTTTGAAGTTGTTAAAACTTTGGAACAGAATGGGACTGATGTTGTTCATAGATGGCAAACTGTTGCACCAAAACTTCCAAAAGAGGTTGAGATACGAGTAGTGGCAGAGGCAATTAATACTGACTCCCCTCCTGATGCTATAGGAACAGTGTTGAGTGAGTCTAGTCGAACTCATCAAAATGGTAAGACTTTACGGTTCAGAATTGTTGGCTCCTTTCTTGGTACAATCGATAAACTTCTTCCATTAATCGATCAGAGTTTTTCCGAACTAGGATTAAAGAGAGAACATTGTTGTTATAACGGAAGCAAGAAAGATGATAAACGTAAAGAAGAAAATAATATATGCAGAAGAAAAACTAGTTTATATTGATCTGATATTGAGGATAAACAGATTACAGAATTCAGATCTCTCAGATACCTTCTACCCGACACCTTCTGAAAACGGGCTTCCCTACTAGATGGACTGTCTAGCAGCTTACACAGAGAAGATATAAGAGAGAGAAGAGAGAGTTGTGTGTTGAGGTGTATTTTGAAATGAACTACAACAGGCCTATTTATAGATTATAGAAAGTTACTATGCTGTACTATTTCAACAACCCCGTGGGCCCCACGAGCCACTATTTGCACAGTAGCCGCCATTTACACAGTAGGCGCCATTTGCACAGTAACCGCAATTTGCACAGTAACCGCCATTTGCACAGTAATCGCCATTTGCACAGTATTCAAGGCATTCTAACAAATCTCCACCTTGACTTGAATCATCTCACAAATAACAGATAACAGATGTACTAGACGCATCATAATAATGCCAGATGTACCAGATAAAAATCTTCACCTTGCCTTGAATCCTCTCACAAATACCAGATAACAGATGTACCAGACGCATCATAATAATGCCAGATGTACCAAATAAAACTCTTCTGCCTCAGATTTTGCCCTCAAAAGGGCAGTCAACAACTCCGAACATTTAGCAAGTCCAAACAATGTTGAAACTTGATATGTGGAACCGGCTTGGTAAGCATATCAGCTGGGTTATCAGCAACTATCAACATATCATCTACATATAGGACCAGATAAATGAAAGAACCATTTGCTGTCTTACTGTGATCAACACAGCAATCATACAGACTCGTGGTGTAGCCAATACCAATCATATAGCTGTCGAATTTCTTGTACCACTGCCTCGGAGACTGCTTTAGCCCATACAAAGATTTCAGTAACTTGCACACATAGTCTTCTTTACCAAGAACCTGAAAACCATCTGGCTGAGTTATGTATATCTCCTCTTCCAGCTTTCCATGAAGAAAAGCTGTCTTCACATCGAGGTGTTCAAGCTCCAGATTCTGATGTGCAACTATCACTAGTAGCACCCTGATGGAAGTGTGTCTGACCAAACTGTGCTAATTTATTACTGGTAGTGATGATTCTGATTCTGACTGTGGTTGTTGAACTTCTTGTTGTGGTTCACTCTCATCTTGAGTAACTTCCTGCTCCACCTGTTTCTCAACGCCACCACTTTCTGTGTAAGGTCCACGATTTATCAGATAACATGCTGTACTAACTGCTTCTGCCCAGAATCTTCTAGTTAGTCCAGCATTAGAGAGCATGCACCTAGCTCTCTCCAGAAGTGTCTGATTCATACGCTCTGCTACACCATTCTGTTGCGGTGTATCCCTGACTATATGATGCCTAGAAATCCCTTCATTCTTACAGAACTCATCAAACTCAGATTAGCAAAATTCCTGACCATTATCAGTTCGTAGCCTCTTAATCTTCTCCGAGGACGCGACAGCAACAGAACCTGATAACGTAGAACCTTGAAGAAGATACAAGGTACCACATTTAATACCTTTCAAAACCACATTAGAACCCTTGCGGACATGTAGGACTCCACCTTCACCTTGAAAACTGAAACCCTTGCTGTCTAACATACTCAAAGATATCAAATTCTTTGTCATAAGTGGAACATGCCTAACATTATTCAATGTGCAGAATTTACCATCATCTGTCCGAATTTTAATCGAGCCTATTCCAACCGTCTCACAAGTAAAACTGTTAGCCATAGAAAATTTTCCACCGTCTACTTTTTCGTAGGTTGTGAACCACTCCCTGCGCGGACATACATGGTAAGACGCTCCAGAATCAAGAATCCACACATCAGAGTGATGCATGTGATCAGGAGCAACAAGAGCAATATCTTCTTCAGAAGTAGCATCAGCTACAGCAACAGTATCTGTCAATTTATCCTGTTGCTTCTTTTTCTTGGGACAGTCAGATTTCCAGTGTCCCTTCTCTTTACAGTAATTACAGATATCATTAGGTTTTGGACCCTTAGGAACTGATTTCTTCCCCGACTTTCCATGTCCATTACTCCCGCTAGCTACCAACCCAGCAGCATGATTATCTGCACTTGTACCAGCCGCCTTATGGCGCAGTTCTCTAGAATGAAGAGCAGATCTAACCTCCTCTAGAGAAATAGTATCTTTACCAACAATAAATGATTGCACAAAGTTCTCATACGATAATGGTAAAGAAACTAACAGAATCAAAGCAGCATCCTCATCTTCAACTTTAACATCAATATTACGCAATTCTAATAAAATTGTGTTTAATTGATCTAAGTGATCTCGAAGAGGCATACCTTCCTGCATTCGCAGACTGAACAGACGTTGCTTCAGAAGCAACTTATTTGTTAAAGACTTTGTCATGTAGAGACTTTCAAGATTTAACCATAATCCAAACGCGGTATCCTCCTCCGCAATTTCAGTAATAATATCATCTGCAAGGCACAGCAGAATTGTTGAGTGTGCCTTTTCTTTGAGATTGGTCATCTCAGCCCTTCCAAAAGCAGCCATTTTTGTGTTCAACGGCGCCCAGAGCCCCTGTTGCTTTAACAAGGCACGCATCTTGATTTTCCATAAACTGAAACTATTTCTCCCAATAAATTTTTCGACCTTAACATTAATTCCACCAGACATCTTTCTCCCAGAACCGTATACGTGAACAGTGCCGTATAAACAGTACCGTATGAACAGTGCCGCATGAACAGTAACTCCACCTGAACAGTGTCGTCTTCTCCGGTGATGAACAGTAGCTCTAATACCAGTTTGTTATAACGGAAGCAAGAAAGATGATAAACGTAAAGAAGAAAATAATATATGCAGAAGAGAAACTAGTTTATATTGATCTGATCTTGAGGATAAACAGATTACAGAATTCAGATCTCTCAGATACCTTCTACCCGACACCTCCTGAAAATGGGCTTTCCTACTAGATGGACTGTCTAGCAGCTTACACAGAGAAGATATAAGAGAGAGAAGAGAGAGTTGTGTGTTGAGGTGTATTTTGAAATGAACTACAACAGACCTATTTATAGATTATAGAAACTTACTATACTGTACTATTTCAACAACCCCGTGGGCCCCACCAGCCACTATTTGCTCAGTAGCCACCATTTGCACAGTATTCAAGACATTCTAACAATTGTAACCAAGTTAGTTACATCCAAGCCGTGCTTACTTTCTCCCTTCTTTCCCCTGAAACGCCACCCGAAGCACTCCTCGAACGAACATCCTTTAAAATTCCATTTAAAGCAAAGTCCAATTTCGTGAAACAGCCAATTTCTAAACAGGGCCTGAATGGAATGTGGGATATGCTTCTTCAAACCGAACCACAAACAACAAATTTGATCTTGACCTCTTACGGTGGAAAAATGGACGAGATTTCGGAATCTTCCATCCCATTTCCACACAGAGCAGGAACATTGTACATGATGTACATGAGGGTGCTAATGAATGAAGATACCACGAAGGCCTTAAATTGGATCAGAGCAAGGGCGGAGCCAGAAATTTTTTTCCCACCGGGCTAAGGAAAAAAAATTTCCAGTGAAAAATGAACTTCTGTTAAGATTTCCAGTGAAAAATGAAAAAAGCAGTTCTTGGGAATCGAACTTCGGTCTTATGTAACAAGTTTCGCTTCCTGAACCAACTGGGCTACATCAATTAATTGACAAAATTGTAGTAGTAAAGAATAGATATCAGAAATTTTATGGCTCCGCCCCTGGATCAGAGGCTTATACACCTATCTGACACCCTATACAGCTCCGAGAACAGCATACGTAAATTATAACGATTTCGATCTCGGAGTGAACAATCTGCATGGTCCTACTAGCTATGAACAAGCAAGTAGCTGGGGTACAAAATATTTCAATAATAATTTCGACAGATTGGTTCAAGTGAAATCCAAAGTTGATCCTACCAACTTTTTTCGGCATGAACAAAGTATCCCCGTAATAAGCTGTTGATGTACTTGATCGGTAGCTTCCATCTAATCAAATCCTGAGCGTCAAAGACATTGATCGGGACATGTACAATTTCTTGAATATAGCCCCTTTATTTCAGGTGCAATATCTATTAATCTTTTGTAATAAACAAAAATTTACTTGATCCTAACAAGAAGCAAAACCAAGTGCTTCTTCTTTTTTACAATTTGCATAAAATAAAATGAAATCTACAATGAATATACATACTTCGGTGTTTTTTAAAATTCTGCCTCGTCCCTAACCTTACTCACTCGTGCCGAGTCTCATCTTGCTCGATGTTTTTGTACACTTCATGTAAACAAACTCGATATGTAGAAGTATTTTAATTTAAGGTTTAAGAATCCTAGGTACTACAGAACATTTTTTCCACGAATGCAATGAGCTATTTTTGGAAGAATAGAAGTCACAAATATTATTACAATAATGCCATTAATTTAATGGTGTTATGTTTATTTTTAAGCCAAAATTTAGCAAATAATTTGTGTCTGGAGAAAATCCCGAACAGGCTTATGTGTGGGGTTAAATTTTATGATATTCGATAAATCTACTGCTTTGTCGATGGCATCGGGTTCCTTGCGTTATGATGCTCAACCGCGGAGCTCTGCTAATGCTGAAGAACCTGCATTATTTGCTAAGATGTGCTTAGGTCCAAGTACTCGAACTTCTCACACTAAGCCATTCTTGCAATAGTGCCTAGTTGAGATGGCTACTTTACTCATACCATAGTGCATCTTCAATATCTGAAAGACAGCATTTCTGGTTCCTTTTTGCTTTGGTTCGGTCCATCCGGAAGAAAATATTCTTAGAGGACCCTGTTAGAAATAGAGTTCACGATTGCTGAATATATGAGAGGTATTTCTGAATTTCAGCTTGGACATTGGTCGAAGAAGACACAGACATCGGTCAGATTCCAATGTCTATTGCAGTTTTTCTAGTGGTGTGTGCATGCTGTGACAATCAAAACTTGCTGAAAGCGTTTATCAGAAGTATCAGTTGGGCTCCGAACTCAACTTGAGTGCACCAACGTGAAGACAAACTGGAAAGTAGACGTGTTCCATGATTCTACATTTCTACTTGAAAATTCAAAATAAGTAAAACTTGAACAACTCATTCGTATTTATTGCTGTATCAATTATTTAGATTGTTGTTTACATTTTCACAAGATTCAATGAAATTACAAAAACTTAAATAAGTAGTAAAATATAGTATTATCTACGTTGTCGCGTCAACCAAATTCCATGTTGGTAATCTAGAAAGACAACTAGTTTTATTGATATGATATTAAGAAATGTACGAATCGAACCATGTCGTGCTAATTTGAGGATTAAACTAGTGTTTTAGGCCTTGATTTTGAAATAACGAACTAGATAGGGAAATGTTATTTTCAGATTTTTTTTTTCATTTTTAGAATTATTTATAACACAATATATCATAAAATGTAATATTCTCTGAATGCTATAAATATTGAAATAAAAATAGAGTTCTGTAAATAATATTTTCCAACATATATTGGGCTTGTGTTGAAGTGAGTGAACCATAAGTTTCTGCATCTTCTACCGCATGATTCCTTTAGAGCAACACTAACCATTTTACCATGCACCTTCAAGTTTGCCAGTTGATTCCTCTATGGTATGAAAGAACTGGCAAAAGCATAACCATGCGGCTCTCCACGTTTTGGGCCCAAAGAATATTAGAGCATCTCCAGGGGGTGTTATGTAAAATGATTAGCTATAATCATTAGCTATAGTGATAATGTAAAATTTTTGCTAAGGGTGAACATGTGTGCTCCAAGGGAATTATCAATAATTATGGTTATGTAAAATTATACATAAAAGCTTTATTTATTCAACAAATATAGCTAACAAAATATCATTATCTATATTTTTTTGCTAAGGGATTAATGGTTGGAGTGTTCAAATTTTTACATATTATCTAAATAGTGCCACTAGATGCCATGTAGATAATTTAGCTAAGGGTTTTACACCCTTGGAGATGCTCTTACATGCTAAAAACATTTAAATGAGACTCTATAGTTATAGGAATATTTAAACTCGAACTCATGCAAACCACAATATATAAGAATTGCATGTTTTGAAGATATGAATTTAGAGCCCGTTTGGGCAACATGGCTTATGACTTATGTCGGTTTTAAGTAGAAAATGAACCGTTTGGTAACATGGGCTTTAAGCCCGCTTTAAGTTAAAAAACTGTCCATTTAGGTACTTTTGACTTATGGATTTTTTTTTTTCACGATTCTTGTAAAGTTTAAATATTATGAATTTAAAATTTTTTTAAGTCAAATTTTATTTTAAGTCAAAATTATTAACCCCCATTTAACTTTAAGTAAAATTACCCAAACACATTCATTCAACTTAAAGTAAACAACTTTACTTGCTCCTTTAAGTTAAAAACACATCCATTAAGTCAAAACTAACTTATTTTAAGCAATGTCAAACAACCTCTTAATATCAATTATCAATTATGCAATTAAAAGGCTAGTAATTAGGAATCATTATTATTCATCTAGAAAAATAAAGGGACATTAAAACGAATTAATTTCATTTATAAGAAAATAAAGTATTTAGTACATAGACTGTCAACAAAAAAAATATTATTATTATTTTTTTTTTGGGAGAAATTAGTTTCAAAACAGAGTAATCAAAATCCAGACTAGTACAAGACGAATACTGAAAAATCCCAGGAGTAAGGGACCATACCATGGCACTATGCTATTACAATAGGGTACTTAGATGTTGTAGCCGGTATATTACGGTAGCTTAAATATAACATTATCTGGTACACCCTAGAATTGCATCTTGGAACACCAAAATGTATGACACGTCTATGGCTGCAAAGCTTCTCACCGAACATATGAAAACACCAGTTTTACAACATATTACTGAAGGCAAATATTTATTGATACCTCACTCCGAAATCCTTTACAACTTCCCCAATCCGAAATGCTATATTTGTTCCGTGTGCTTCTCCTAATAGCCTAAGAGCTGCCTCCTGGCTAACAACAAGAACCATGCCGATCCCCATATTAAAGGTCCTCCTCATTTCCGCATCTTCTACTCTTCCGGCCTTATAACAACAGAGTAAGAGAAAGATAAGAGGAAAATTCTAACATATGGGAAATCGTGGAACAGGTTACGGATTTTGGCATATTTGTAGTAACATGACAATATGATAACTACAACGTTTGCCAAACTATTAATTTGGTTAAGCACAACTTACTTTTTACAAATGATGGCCAGTAAAATCCAATTATGGAAATAAAGAGGCACATGTGGTGACTTACCTTTTGTATCCATTTGAAAACAGGAGGAACAACCCAAGAATCCTTAAATATTACAGCTCCGAGTCCCTCTGGAAACACACGAGGGATATTATCCGTAAAACCACCGCCTGTGATGTGGGCGATTCCTTTGACACCTCCCTCGCTGATTATATCAAGCACCTGCTTTTACAAAATCTAATTATAATTATAGCAACCTTTAAATACTACCGACAATTATATGTAAACCAGATATGAGGGGTGACCTGCTTAACGTATATAACAGTAGGAGCCATCAATGCTTCACCTAAAGTAACAGATTCACTAGGAAGATTGTCTTTCAAAGAGAGTCCACTTTTAGCAAGGACCCTACATGGATGTCTCACAAACATTCAGTCTGAATGGAAAGTATAGAGTACAATCAATAAACAATTGATTTTTTTTTTCCAGATATTTAGTAATTTTGAAATGAGTTCAACACAACAAGGCAGAGGGTTTAAATGTATCACAAAGGAGCTGTAAGACCTTCTGACAAGAGAGAACCCGTTCGAGTGAACTCCGCTAGAAGGGAGGCCAATTAAGACATCTCCCTCCACAATGTTTTTCCCATTGATAACTGAATCTTTGTTTACGCTGCCAACCGCAAAACCACTAAGATCGTACTCACCATCTGCGTAGAAATCTGGCATCTCTGCAGTCTAAGAAGAAAGTGAACTTACTTCAAGTCTCTATTATTTACACTTGCAAGATCAACCTACCAAACTCGCATGCACAAACAACCCTCTACCAAAATTTAATATTTAAAAATTAGGCTCAATTACCAACCAACCAATACCCAAATACTGATCAACCAACTACCAAAATTTTAATGTTTCGGCTTTAATAATATACTATAGCATAAACAGTATAGATAGCTACATGTTATACGAACTCCCTCAACTCTAATATCCTAAACAATGTGCTTAGTGTGGCCACCATAACTTCTAAAATGTGCTATAAACACTACATATAATATTTTAGATATTAGTTAAATAAAAACTTAAATATACGAAAAATAAAATGTCTTGAAAAATTATGTATCAGTTTTAATACATTACAGGAATCCACCTCTAGCAAAGTGAACATGTGTAATATATTAAGACAGCTGGATTAGTGAACATATGTGTAATATATTAAGACAGCTGGATTAGTTTTAAGTAGATACATTGCCAACACATTGACTTGCGTGATTAAAAATATAATAAAAGTACCACAGAGTAACAACAATAGTCAAAATACCTCTCCTCCTAAAAGAACACATTCTGATTGCTGGCAGCCATCGACAATGCCTTTTATAACCTGAATATATGTCGAGCAAACATGAATAAAGTAATCTAAGTATACAAGACAAAACAGAACAGTTTAATAACAGTGCATACCTTTTCAGCCAGATCAACATCAAGATGACTTGTTGCGTAGTAATCAAGAAAAAATAAAGGCTTTGCACCAGAAGTAACAATGTCATTGACACTCATCGCAACCTAAAGGAAAGTGCTTTAGTAACACATACAAAAGTTACTTTTTTGCATTATAAGATACATACAGTATTACTATTTACCAGATCAATGCCAATAGTGTCATGAATTCCAGTTTCAAATGCTAGCTTAAGCTTGGTTCCTACACCATCTGTGCCAGCCACAAGATAGGAATCCCCTGCTCAGAAAAGGGATAAAATTATAAAAAATTAGAAGTCCAATACTATAGATTAGAAGACTGAGCTGAGGACATATATAGCATGTATGCCATGAGATTGGTTGCCTACTAGCCTAAGCATAATGTTACTGTTTTTCAGTACATTAATTTAGAATTCATTCATTACATCATTACAAATTCTATTGCAGATTTTTTAAGTACTCAAAATTATGACTTTCATAGTCTTCCAAGTAAAAAACACCACACTACATAAAAAATACGATTTACACCTGTGACCTAAAGCAACCAGGTATAAATAAGCCTGTACTTCTCCCAAAACATCTACCTATGACTTCGGCAACATTTGCACACTTTATCTCTGTATAACTGTAAGTTTCTAACCACTTTGGAATATAATGAGTGACATCAATTTTCTGGTGAGGAACAAAGTCCAATTTATGTTATATGATAATAAGATCCCAAATAAAGTCATCCAAGATGACATACGGTATTCAAGGAACCTCCTTCAAATTGAAGTTCTTCAAATCAGGAATTTTGAGTGTAAATTTTTATAGCAGTAACATATTAGATCGAGTACAGCAGTCTAACTACATTATTCTGATAGGAGTAACATATACACACAATAACGATTTATTAATTTCTTTTTTTCATAATTTCAGTACAAAGCCAAGTTTTAATCTAAAAACCAGTGAGAGGGCAATACCAAAAGGATAAAGTCCACCGAAACCTCCAATTCCAGGGGCCATTTTTGCGATTCTTTTAACAAGCTCTGATCCAGCATCTATGTCAACTCCAGCACCTTTATAAGTAAGCCCATCCTCATGCTTGTTACCACCATCCACATTGCTTTTCGACATTGCACACACAATTCCACTGCTAACCCTTTTGTATCTAGTACACACGCCTTCTTTCCAAGCCAACGAATAAGCAGAACACCTATTCGAGAAACCACGATACAACGGGACGCGTAATTGCGCCACAGATATGTCTGGATTTGGACAAGAAGGGCTAACAGATGTTACATTGCATCTTGATAGTTGAATATTTGCTCCAAAGGTCATAGTCATGGTTCCGAAAGCAAATTAATAGGACTGTACAAAATGATATCACAAATTAAACATGACTATAAGGCTTTCCTATAAAAACAAGTTGATAATCACAAAAAAAAATATAAAAAAAATTACAACATAAAAGCAATGAAAGAGTGTAAATAACTTACCAAAGAGATAGGGGGGAGAGAGAGAGAGAGAGAGAGAGAGAGAGAGAGAGAGCTGTAGCCTAGGGTTTAAGCAAGAATGCCCCCAATTTGAATTTAATTGAATTCAACAAAACATTAAGCCAGGGTTTTACTTTTTGACACTAATCTGAATTTACTATTCTTTTTTCTTTACCGTTTCTTATTCTCCTTAACATTGTTGTCCAATGTTATAATTTCTAACAGTTTTTTAGATAATATTTACAGTTTTTAGAAAGTATTCTTGTTGTTGAATGTTAAATTTTCAACAGTAACAGTTTTTTAGAGAATATTCGATTCAGATTTTCAAATACTTTAACTGATTAATAATTTATAAATTTTAAAAAGTTGCAAATTTTATTTTTGAGCGAATTTTTGTAACATTATATCCTATTAAACGAGTATTTAGGTCAAGGGTCCGACTCTCACTAACAATATTATTAAATTTAATATTTATAACTTTAAATATACTAATAAAACATATGATAAAATCACTTTTCAAAACTAATTAATCATCAATTGAATTTGATATTAGTACATACCAAAAATTAAGTTTACAAGATAGCATTGAAAAATTACGAGTAAATAAGCATGAAGCAGTCCTCGTCTCGATCTTATGTAGAAAACTACTTCGTTCTAGCTTCCGGGAAACAATCCAAATCAAACCCGACTTTAACTACTAAATAGTTCCGGTTCAAAACAAAAATTCATGTTTGGCTTCTGTACTTCATATGTGCATATAATTTACGTTAATTTTGGAAAAAAAAGTTTAGGGTAATAATAAGATGCAAGTATGTAAAAAAAAAGTCTAGAAAAGACTTAGTATTACTTTCATATATAATTTTTTTACAAATTCTATACTATATATATCTATACTAAATTATAATAAGCAAACATGGGTATAATTGTTAGTAGTTTGGTTCAATAGTTGAGCTGCTGAAAGAATAGTGACCGTTAGATATTTAGTAAATAGATCATAACCGTTAGATGTAATAATAAGAAATATTCTATAATTAAATTTCTCTTTTAAAGATCCAAGGTTCGAATTCTATCAACAACAAATTTACATTATGATTTTATATTATTAATTATAAACAATACATGTCAATTATTAAATAACTATGATTATTACACAATAATTTTTTTAATTAATATTAAAAAGTTAAATTATATTCATAATAAATAATTATACTCTATTTTGTTTAATCATATAATTTTAAAAATATTTAAAGTAACCTCGTGCTTTGCACGGGCTATAAGCTAGTCAACGTTAATATATTTATAAATTCCCATCATAATTTTTAAATGTAGTTAAGTGTTATTATAATATTTTTAAATGAATATTTAATTTGAATATCAAATTTTAAATATGATCTCCCATTATTTTCAATAATTACTGAAATGAAAGTTATTCCAACATTATAAGATGTTAATTTTTCTTTGTATAATTAGCTTTTAGTCTATAATTACAAGTATTCCAACATTACAATTATATAGTTATTAAACGAATATTTTGATAATAAAAAAAAGAATTATAAGTAGAATTCATAAATCAAAAAGAATTTTTAACGTAAAAAATAATTGTGGACTGTAATTTGAAAATAATTATTAAACCATTACTAAATAAAAGATTATTTTATGTGAACTGTAAAATCGTCCAAATCAAATTTTAATAATTCAAAATAGAATACAAATATTAAATCGAATGTGTAAAATCACACACACACACACACACACACACACACACACACACACACACATATATATATATATATATATCGAATAGAATTTTTATCGTAAAAAATCGTCAATTTCTTCTCTTTTTTGTTTCTGCATAGGTTTAATTTGAAAATAATTGTTAAACCATTACTAAATTAAAAATTATTTTGTTAATTTCATGTGGTTTATAAAATCGTCAAAATCGAATTTTAATAATTCAAGATAGAATAAAAATATAAAATTGAATGTGTAAAATCATATATACATATATATATATATATATACATATACATATATATATATATACATACATATACATATATATATATATATATATATATATATATATATATATATATATATATATATATATATATATATATATATAGATAGATAGATAGATAGTTGCACTCCATGAAGAACACCTTATATAAAGAACAATAAAGAACACTTCATATTTAATTCAATATAAAAGTTCCGTCATGACACCCAATACAAAAAGTTCCTATTTTTTTATCTTCTATCCATTTAGCAAAAAAAAAAATTTAAAATTTTTTTTTGGAAAAAACACTGTTCATGATGACATCAGCAGTGACGTCATCATGAACAGTGATTTTTTTCAAAACTTTTTTTAAAATTTTTTTTGCTGAATGGTAGAAGATAAAAAAATAAGAACTTTTTGTATTGGGTGCCCCTGGCGGGGCCAATGGATCTATTGGAATAAATGATTTTATAGTGTTCTTTATTGTTTGTTATATAAGAGTGTTCTGTATGGAGCAAAGGCCTATATATATATATATATATATATATATATATATATATAGAGAGAGAGAGAGAGAGAGAGAGTCTTAATCCATTGAGAACCTCTTATTATGAGAACTATGAGAACCCACGTCATGATGATTTCATAAATATAATTTTTTTTTAAAAAATTCAAATTTTTTTTTGAAAATAATTTTTAAAAAAAATATGGGAAAAAAATTCTAACGTCATGCTGGTGATTTTTTTACAAAATCTGGTGTTTTTTTTATTGAATTCTGGTGTTTTTTTACAAAATCTGGTGATTTTTTATAGCATTTTTTTTATCTATTTTCTCCTAAATATATACGGTTTATTCATCGTTCCGAATATTTTTAAAACCCAAAATGGAAATGTTGAACCCCAAAGGTTAACCGTTGAAACCCCGAGTGAATACAGATAAAATTTAAAAATTTTAATTAAAAAATTGAATCTGACGGCTTGATTTTTAAACGCGCCAGCGTTTAAAAATCAGGATAAGTTAGGGTTTAGGATACAACCCTAAACCCTAATTTCGTATACGGTTTATTCGTTGTTCCGAATATTTCTAAACCCAAAATGTAACTGTTGAACCCCAAAGGTTAACCGTTGAAACCACGAGGGAATACAAATAAAATTTAAAAATTTTAATTAAAAAATTGAATCCGGCGGCCTATTTTTTTCCGCTATAATCGGCGGCCTGATTTTTAAAAGCTAACGCGTTTAAAAATCAGGATAAGTTAGGGTTTAGGGTCTGGGGTTTAGGGTACAACCCTAACCCTAAGTTCGCATACAGTTTATTCGTCGTTCCGAATATTTCTAAAACCTAAAAATGGAAATGTTGAACCCCAAAGGTTAATTATTGAACCCCTAAGATTAATAAATTTATTGTGGTATAGATTATTAGTGGATGTTGTATAATATACAGACCACCTATTATAGTGATCTTATTATATTGTGTGGTAGAATTTATACAAATTATGTAATAATATTCATAGTAAGGAGAATAAATTGGTAGTTTTTGAATAGGTTTACGCGTATTGTTAGATATAAAAATAAATCACCAGATTTCGTAAAAAATCACCAGAATTCGTAAAAAATACCAGAATTCAACAAAAATCACCAAATTTTGTAAAACATCAGCAGTATTACGTCAACATGACGTCAGAATTTTTTCCCAGATTTTTTTAAAAAAAAATTATATTTATGACATTATGATGACGTCATCAGGGGGTGGGGTTAGTGTGTGTGAGGGTGTGGGTTATTAGTGTGGGTGTCCCTAGCGGGACCATTAGATTAGATTAAAATGAAGGGATAAGATTAGATCTCATATCTCACCAAAATAAGAGGTTCTCGCTTGAGCAAAAACACACACACACACAAACACACAAGGATATATATATATATATATATATAGGCTAGCGTTCAAATAGAAACCAACCTTAGAATAGAAACTAGAAACCTACACTAAATAAATTATATTTCATTTATTTTAATGGCCCCGCTAGGGGCACCTTCACAAAAAACGTTTAAAATTCTTGGCTCTATTCAACAAAAATATAAAAAAAATAATTTTTTTTTTAAAAAAAGTTACTGTTCACGTGCCACGTCATCACGTGAACAGTAACCTTTTTTAATTTTTTTTTATATTTTTGTTGAATAGAGACAATAATTTTAAACGTTTTTTGTATTGGAGTACCCCTAATTTGGTCATTAGATTAGCTTGAAATATTTAATTTAGGTTTAGTTTCTAGTTTCTATTCTAAGTTAGTTTGTATTAGAACAAGACCATATATATATATATATAATATGGATACTGGTCACCGTCCACAGTTGGATATTTTTAAATATACAACCAACCCATCTTATACCATTAAAATGTCCATCAACGGTCGGGATGGGGAATCAGTTACGCTATATAATATAGCGTATACGCTATATTATAAAGCGTAAGTTTAATTTTTTTAATATACCCATTTTACCTTTAAAGGTTCCGCTCTATTATATGTCTTAGCCGAGAACTACCCCAATTTCAGCTCAATAGCCCTTCATGTTTTGAAATATCATTTTGTGAGTGTTCTTAAGTTTATACCCAATCTTAAATCATTTGGAGATATTTTTTTTATAAAGCTTTTACACCATCTAAAATATAATCTATACCTATTTCTAATCTACCCATCTTAATTTATTTGTCAAAAAAAATTAAGATTTTACCCAAAATTTTTCAAATTTGAAGATTTTGAAAATTGAGCTTGGAGTACCAATCCCAAATTAAGATATTGAAGATTGAGCTTGGAATTTAAGGTTAGCTCTCTATTTAACCCATGGCTTCTTTCATTTTTTCAAAGTTAAAATCTCCTAATAAGACATCTAGTAAGATTGAGATTGAGATAGAAAATGAAGATGTTAACGAAAATCCACACACACCTAAAATAATTGATCCTGATGATGATGATGATCATAATGAAGATATTAAGAATGATGATGATGTTGATTATAATGATGGTGATGTTGTCTATGATGTTGATGATGGTGATGATGTTGATGACAATGATGATGGTGAAGGTAATGGTGTTTCTTTGGATGATTTGAATGATGTTTACCCATGTGTTGGTCAATTATTCGATAGTTTAGATGAAGCGGAGAGGTTTTATAGAGATCATAGTAGGCGTATTGGTTTTGAAGTAATAATTAGAACTACACATAAACGTTCAGAAAATAAAAATATTTGTTCGCGTTTGTATATATGTCGAAAGGGTGGCAGATTAGCCTCAAAATCTTTGGATGATGAAGTTCCGAAAAAAAAAAGAGAAACAGAGATTCTCTTGGTAGAACAAAGTGTAAGGCGCGAATGTATGTTGTTCATAGAGAGACATCAAAGAAGTGGGAGGTAACATTGGTTAATTTGGTACACAATCATGAGATGGTTTCACCCAGTAAGGTACATTTCATGCAAAGGCCAAGAAACATAACACCCATCATGCGATTATTGATTATAATTTTGAGTAAGTAGGGTATTGGGCCTCAACAAACTTTGAATGTAATGGGTGAGCTTACGGGAAGCTTAGAGAATATTGGATTTACTAGTCAAGACATTCGGAATGTTTTGCGTGATATTAGACATCATGTATTTGATTCGAGTGATGCCAAAGAAGGTTTGACATTACTCCAAGAATTGAAATGTAATAGTTTTGGGGAATTTTTCTATCGAGTAGATGTTGATGAGGATAATCGGGTGCGTTCCATGTTGTGGGTTGATCCAAGATCATTAAATGCATATAAAATTTTTGGAGACGTGGTAGTATTTGACTCCACATACCGCACAAATAGGTATAGTATGCCATTTGTACCTATTACGGGGGTGAACCACCACTACCAATCCATATTGTTTGGTTTTGCACTAATAAGGGATGAGAAAGAAAGTTCTTATATATGGGTTTTGAAGAATTGGTTGGAAGCTGTAGGAAACAAGCCTCCAATCTCCATCATCACCGATCAAGACATTGCACTTGGAAATGCAATTGCCGAAGTTTTACCAAACACGAACCATCTTTATTGTACTTGGCATATAAGTTCTAAATTCGGGGAGAAGTTATCAGGTTTGTACACAAATGAACCACATTTCAAAGAAGATTTCAACTTATGTTTGTACAAATCAATGACGGTTGAACAATTTGAAGATAAGTGGGTTGATTTGGTTGAAAAATATAACTTGGTTGATCATGGTTGGTTGCAAGAAATGTATTCCGTTCGACATAAGTGGGTTCCTGTGTACACTAAACTTCATTTCACTATCGGGATAACAACTACTTCGAGAAGTGAGTCAATGACTGCATTTTTTGACGAGTATGTAAAAGCTAGCACCGGTTTGAAAGAGTTTATAGAGAATTCACAAAAAGCATTGGAGAAACAATATCTTCGTGAGAAAAAAGCGGACTATGAAACAAAGTATAAGGAAAGGTCAAGAATAACATCCTTCTCATTGGAGAATCATGCGACATCTATTTATACAAAGGAAATATTTAGTCATTTTCAACACGAACTTAAACAAAGTGGAGCCTATGTTGTGAATGAGAGAGATTCCATGAGTACTATGCTATTTAAGGTGTACGAAGCATATAAGACCACGGTGGCGGAGGAATATAGAAAAGTGTATCAAATAACCGTGGCCAATGTTATGATAAATTGTATTTGTCGAAAATTTGAAAGTTCGGGAATGATTTATCATCATATTATTTGATACTTGAATATGATGCAATGGACGGAGATCCCTTCAAATTTAATTAACTTGAGATGGACAATTGGAGAAAATAAAATTGCCGGGTCTTTATCGTATAAACCTCCTATCATTGGCAATATTCTTCAGTCACAACCCGCCCGATATACAACTTTGTGCAAAGCCTTTCAAGATTTAGCGGCTCGTGGAAGTTGTTCGATTCCAAGATTTAAATACGTCATGGGATTTATTGAAGAAGAGGCGGAATATGTGGAAAATTTTCCTATAGAGATGCCTTCTACGAAAAAAACACCATCATGTGAGGATGAACATGGAGGTGAAGATTTTGATGGATTTGAAGATTTTGAAGATTTGAAAGACCCTATAATTCCACCACTGAAGGTCGCAAGAGGGAAAGAGTGAAAAGTGGCATAGAAATGTCCACCTCAAAAAAATAAAGGAAATGTAATCTTTGCAAAGAACTTGATGATAAATATGATTCACGAAATTGTCCAAAAAAAGGAAGATAAAATATACCACAATGTAGAACTCCGTCTTGTATAGCTCTTTTAATTTCATGTGAGTAGTATCGTCCCTTAGAGGATCAAACAAAGATACCTAAAAGTGGTCAATGACCACAAGAATAGGATCCAGTGACCGCCCATTGCAACCGGCATGATAATATAGTCGCAATTTGTCACCATTTCAGCCCCTTCCTTGATGCCATATGCTCTAAAGTCCGCATCAATGGCCGTCCATTCACTAGCTTTCCTTTTTGAGGGATTCTTCTTCATAGGTTTGCAATGATGAGCCCCCGTCACTTGGAAGAACCACTGAGACATGAAGTAATATTTGACGGCACCAATTTGATGTTTGAAGAGGGTGTTTTCTCTTTTTTCAAGCAATACAGTATAGCAATCGACTATAGTATCCTCCACTTCATTGCCCGGTTTCAAAGAAATAATCGCTTTTGCACTACAATTAATTGGAAGATTTTTAGACTTATCACATTCCCACCAATTTTCATTCAACCAATCCACTTTATTTATCTTAATCGGCTTTATAAGGGATCCTTTACAAATTGAGTATGATTAAGAATTGGAGCACTAGGACCAACCATTTCCCTTGGATTTGTTAATAAACCCTAAAATGAACATAGTGAACAAATGAGTTATTAATGACTTACTAATTGACAAAGTGACATTGTGAAATTAGAAATAAGAAATTATACCTCAACTGGAGCCTCTTTCAATTTGAAGTGTACACTCGGATCATCGTCGAATTGAGAAGGATTATGAAGTGGTGGAGCACTAGGACCAACCATAAAAGTTTCTGGAGTATCATAAGTATGTTCATAACGTTCATACCCCTCGTAATATTTTTCCTTCTCAAGTGAGAGCATCGGATCCGGCCAATCACGTAACCAAGTATTTTTTTTACGTTAATTAGGTCACTCAAAGTTACAGCCTCTCCAACAACCGAAAGCCCCGTCAACATGTACACATCTTCAAGTGTCACCGTCATCTCCATGAAAGTAAAGTGGAATGTGTTGGTTTCCGACCTCCAACGCTCCACTAATTACGTAATTAAAGCCACATCATTTTGCATAACGGCTCTTGGGTTGTTAAACATTCCGAAACCCCAATGTTGTAAAAGATGAATTTGATATGACTCTAATTCACATTTAATAAGCAACGAGGTACTTTGATGGATTGTAAGTTTATATCGAGGATTACCAACCCATATTCTACTACTTATATGGTTATCTTGGTCGGTAAGTGTAACAGCCCGACTTTTCGGACTATTAATTCTAAATACGAAACTTAAATAAAAATGAATTCTTTATTCAAATAAACCATAAATCAAAGCAACGGTCAAATTTGATAGTTCAAAATCATTAAATCGGAGACGCAGCTCCATAAATCCAATATTGAATAACAATCTTTATTCTAATAATGTAAAGAGTTTAATCCAATAAGGCATCTAATAGCTAGCATGAAAGTCCACAAAATTCACATCCTTATTCTCAATACGCTTCCAAGATCAGAACCTGAAATATTAGAAACGAATGAGCTACACAGCTCAGCAAGTACAAATTGACTGCAAGTACAAATTGACTAACAGATGTTCTTAAAATCAATGGGTGTTTTAATAAAATAATTTTTCAAAATCAAATATAAGTTTGCAAAACCTTTGCGAAAATAAATCCAACCCAAAGTTTTATATTTTGAAAATACAGAATTTAAAACAGAAACAGAAGCAGAAAATAGAAATAAAACGAAAATCGAAAATACCACAGTCTTGCTCTACGGCCACACTTTGCCAGTGACTGGCATCTTATTCTTATTCTTATTCTTTCGCCACACTTTGCCAGTGACCGGCATCTAAAATTCAATAATTACGCGTCCTTTATAGGTATCTAAAGTTGCACACTTGTGCGCCTACTAAGGGTATCTAAGGCTAGTTCCGGAACTATAGCGTAAATTACGAACGGGTTCGAAACGTAGAGACTGGGATTCTAAAATCAAATACTTATATCTTATAAAGTTCGAAACAAAATTTCTTATATCTTATACGAAAGTCAAAAGTTGCAGAATCAAAATATACTTTTCGAAAATTAAAAGTAAGTCAAAAAGTACTTACCTCAAAAGCGACTAAACAGTGAATATCAAGATAATGCACGAATAAATCCTAAATATTAAATAACCAACAATTAGCAAACTGGCAAAATCAATTTAAACTAAACAGAAGACGCCACATTCTGATTCTACACTAGCAGGAGTAATAATATGCATTCATAGACTTAAATTTATCAAATCAAATGAAATGGGTCAGATTCTGTAAATCACATAAAGCAGACAAAATATATCCAAAATGGGCTTAAGGCCCAACATGGCACACATGGTCTTGTCCAGTTAATATGTAAAAGTTGCAGAAAGTCACTACCGTTTACTAGCTCTTAACATGTATTGACATGTACACTTAAATCACTACTCCACTTATTAAATTAATAAAATTATGAAGAACACTCACCTGTAGTGGACTATGCGGCACACTAAATTCATGGCCAAATTTATTTAAAACCAACCTTTTTTTATATCAATTTAAAATAATCGACAAATCATATATAAATTATAGCTTGACTCAAAATCAATAAACTTTTACGATATTAACAATGAAATAAAGCAACACATAATTAAACCACTGATTTTAACATAAAATGGTCATTAATAATTAATTAATTTATTAAATCAATACTTGCACCAGAGACAAGAAAGCAAGCAATGGATCAAATAAACATATATAGCTAAGTACCAAGTCTGGACATTAATAATAAATAAAAGTTTACTTTTTAATAATGTAACAACACAGTGTACACTCAAATTAAATACTAGTTTTACTGCACATGCATAAAATGGATTTGCGAACTAAAAACTACCCCGCATGTACATAGCAAATAAGGCTGAAAATTAGTTTTGACTACCAAAAAAATCTTCTCGCGGTTAAGTGAAATTAACAATAATACCTATGTTTGTTTTGATCATTATAAACAAATAAATCATATTGGTGGTTACTATACAATATAGATAAATAACATATCTATACTATTATATTAAAGCCGAAACATTGAAAGTTTTGGTTTTCGGTTTGGTTATCCCATTTATTTTGGTTTTCACATATAATTAAATTATAAAAATAACTTAAAAAACTAATTACTAAGGTTAACGTAATTATATTCAGATTAAAATTCCTTTATCCATATTGAGCTTCTACTTGGACTCTTTTTTCAGCTCCAACAACTCAATTACCCATTTTTTCTAAAGATTTTACTTCTAATTGAAACACTTTACCATTTAATTTAAAACTAATATTACAATAATTAATACATATCCAAAATATCACACCATATCTTTCCGTAATTATTTTAATAGTAATTTTTGTAATTAAAACAAGTTACTTTTTAATTTAAAATTAATCTTGCGATAACTAATATACACCCAAAAATATCTCACCATATATTCAAATCATTATTTTTAGTAATAAATAAGAATCGTTAGATCTAATAATAAGATATATTATATGATTAATTTACTAAAAATTCAAAGTTAGAACCCGTCAACGATATTTTTAATTTAGAATTTTACAAAATAAATTTCAAACCATGCATATCATTATATAAATTTATATTAAATTAAAATTAAAAAATTATTAAAAATAAGGATTATATAAAAACATAATTATAATGTTAAATAAATTTTATAACCTATCAAAAGAAACCCGTGCTTCGCATTCGCACGAGTTATAAAAACATTGAAAGTTTTGGTTTTCGGTTTGGTTATCCTAATTTTTGGTTTTCGGTTTGGTTATCCTAATTATTAAAATAAATAATTAAATTACAAAAACAACTCAAAAAGCTAATTACTAATGTTAACGTAATTATATTCTGATTAAAATTCCTTCATCCACTTCTACTTGGACTCTTTTTTCTGCTCCAACAACTCAATTATTCATTTTTTGTAAAGATTTTACTTCTAATTAAAACACTTTACCATTTAATTTAAAATTAATATTACAAAATTAATATATATCCAAAATATCACACCATATCTTTCCATAATTATTTTTAGTAGTAATTTTTGTAATTAAAACATGGAGTACTTTTTAATTTAAAATTAATCTTGAGATCACTAATATACACCCAAAAATATCTCACCATATATACAAATCATTATTTTTATTAATAAATAACAATCGTTAGATCTAATAATAAGATATATTATATGATTAAATTAATTTACTAAAAATTCAAAGTTCGAACCCGTCAACGACATTTTTAATTTAGAATTTTACAAAATAAATTTTAAACCATGCATTTCATTATATAAATTTATATTAAATTAAAATTAAAAAATTATTAAAAATAAGGATTATATAAAAACATAATTATAATGTTAAATAAATTTTATAACATATCAAAAGAAACCCGTGCTTCGCACGGGTTATAAGCTAATACTATTATATTAAAGCCGAAACATTGAAAGTTTTGGTTTTCGGTTTGGTTATCCTATTTATTTTAGTTAATTTAATTTTTATTTAATTTTAAATATAAAATAAATCAATTTTAATCTGTTATTGGCTATAGTCCTAAAGACACAATAGTATTTTATATTTACACAATTATTAATACAGCTAAACTCTATCTATATCTATCTATCTATACTATTATATTAAAGCCGAAACATTGAAAGTTTTGAAAGTTTTGGTTTTCGGTTTGGTTATCCTAATTATTAAAATAAATAATTAAATTACAAAAATAACTCAAAAAGCTAATTATTAATGTTAACGTAATTATATTCCGATTAAAATTCCTTCCTCCACGTTGAACTTAATGAACTTCAACTTATTGAACTTCTACTTGGACTCTTTTTTCTGCTCCAACAACTCAATTACCCATTCTTCTAAAGATTTTACTTTTAATTAAAACACTTTACCATTTAATTTCAAACTAATATTACAATAATTAATATATATCCAAAATATCACACCATATCTTTCTGTAATTATTTTTAGTAGTAATTTTTGTAATTAAAACAATTTACTTTTTAATTTAAAATTAATCTTGCGATCACTAATATACACCCCAAAATATCTCACCATATATTCAAATCATTATTTTTAGTAATAAATAAGAATCGTTAGATCTAATAATAAGATATATTATATGATTAAATTAATTTATTATAAATTCAAAGTTCGAATCCGTCAACGACATTTTTAATTTAAAATTTTACAAAATAAATTTTAAACCATGCATATCATTATATAAATTTATATTAAATTAAAATTAAAAAATTATTAAAAATAAGGATTATATAAAAACATAATTATAATGTTAAATAAATTTTATAACCTATCAAAAGAAACCCGTGCGAAGCACGAGTTATAATCTAGTAATTTTAAATATTAAAAGCATAATAAACTAATTTAGTGTATACGTAGTGAACCATTGAATTAACAATCATAATAATTATAAAAGCGTGGCACACAATCTTTAGAATAGAATTTACCCATCACCAGTTACAATACAAGTATGAAACAAAACTAAACAAGAAAACAAATTTAAGTTGTACTACACATCAAAACAATAAAACCCAAACATGCAGGCATTTATACAGTGATATGTTCCATGGCATACTCTAAATTAATCAAATCCTGGCAAGTAACAATCACATCATAATTAATAATATAATTTCTATGTGCAGGTTATAGACATGATCATGTAACACATAATCAGTGATCACATATAATATTGCATGTAATTGAAAAACACGGCCCGAAAACATACCTACTGTTGCTAAGCCGCTAAGGTGAGATATGTACGAGTCCCAAAATATTCTAAGGGGTTTATTATATAGACACAAAAATCCTAAATTAATTAAGGTAATCCTAAAACTTTCGTACAATCTTTACAAGTAATATGTAAATTAAAATATTCTAATTCACATAAATATATTAAATTAAATGATACTGATTCTCCAAAATCTTTTCACACTTCTTTCCACTAATAAAAATATCATCCTTATTCAAAATATCTTGCACAAAAAGAATTCTAAAAATTATTAATTAAAAATAATTATCTAAATAAAAATGACTTAAAAATCTAATATCTAATAATAAAATAAAATAAAAATTAACTGGGTTTTACAGTAAGGAGAGAACAATCAACCGGACCGCAAAAATCTTCCATCTAAAATCCAATACATACAAAAAACTTTAATCCAAATAAAAAAAGTCCAAACTACACAATACATACAAAAACAAATCTAAACTACACAAATTCAAACTTTATCCACAAATCCAAACTTTATCCACAAATTCAAACTTTAATCCAAACTTTATCCACAAATTCAAACTTTAATCCAATAAGCTTTAAAATGCAAACTTTATCCACAAATCTAAAAAAGGAAATATAATCCAAAAATTCAAACCCTAATTCAACCTTAATTCGATCCTAATTCTAAATTAATCCAAAAATTCGAACCCTAATTCGAAATAATCCAAAAATTCGAAATATATATATAAAAATCTACATACATACATACATACATGTACACAAATCTACAATTAGATGTTGATGATGATATTACATACATACATACAAACATGTACACGATGATATATAGATACACGAAATGATTAAATTACTCACTTTAAATGAAGAAATGATGAGCATCTTTCGGTGGATTTGCGCTTTACTTTCAATTTTTTGGTGGTTTGTGGAGATTTGTGGTTTGGGGAAGTTTAATTTTACAAAAGATATTATGTAAATTCAACCACAATACGCTCTATTATGTTAAAACTCGGTTTTCGAAAAAAAAATCGCTTACGCTCTATAATGTAGCGTAAGTAAAAACAGATCTGAGGGGTAGAATTGTAAATTTGTTTACGTTATATTATAGAGCGTACTACGCTACATAATAGAGCGTAATACTATTCATCCCAGCCGTTTATTTTGTTGATGGATGGTTATAAACGGGTTAGATAGATATTAAAAAAATATCCAATTGTGGCTGTAGAAGGGTTCCCTATATATATATATATATATATATATATATATATATATATATATATATATATATATATATATGAGTAGGGATCTAGAGGAAACCCCTTAAAAGGAGAACTAAGAGAACTAAATTAAAATTTATTTAAATTACATCGAAATATAGCACATATAGTATGCAAACCTGATCGTTGGGAGATGGAGAAAAATGTGGTGAAATTAGATTTAAAAAAATATCACCGATTGACAGGAAAAATCAAATTAAAAACGGAGGGGATTAGGTGGGATTGTGTGTGTGAGGGTGTATTTGATTTGTGTGGGTGCCCCTGGCGGGGCCATTGATTATACATCCAATGACTAGGATTAGTACCTTAGTTTTCTTAAAAAAAATGAGTTATCTTTTGTTAGGTCCGATAAGATTGTAGAAGGGGGGGTTGAATACAATCTTTACCTTTTTATCGAAATTTGTCCTTTAAATTAAATTTGATAAAGACAAATTTATCTGCGGAATTATTTAACACAATTTTCAAGTTGAATATAACTGTATATTAACTTGATGTGGTGTTACAAAATCAGTATAACAACTTATCAAGATGTTAATAACTAATTAGAAAATTCGACATGAACTTTTCTAATTTAGTTAATAATAATCAAGATAAGAACTAGGAAACTTAATTCGCTAGTAGTACAAGAATCACAAATAAACAAGTTCTATCGGATAGAATATCACAAAGATGAAGAACTTGAATTTCTGGGAATTGTTTAAGCTTTGGTGTTCTTGAGAGAGAGAATTCTGGTCTTGATGATATGTTTTCTGCTGTGTTTTCTCCGTTATGACTTAATCTGGTCTGTTCTGATCTTTTATATCAACAACAGGTCTTGCTGGCTTTCTGTAGGATATTTAATTGCTCCAGCATGACTTAAACAGCTTCCAAGACTTGATTTTCCTTCAATAAGACTTACACAAACCTCCATTAAGACCTAAAATGTGTCGGTAAGACTTACCAGAATTTCGGTAAGACTTATAACAGCTGGCAGAGGTCGGTAGGACTTAAATCAGGTCGGTAGGACTTAATTCTGAAAAGACTTCTGTCGGTAAGACTTAAATTAAGTCTTACCGAATTTTATCTCCTTCAAGACTTAATCAACTTTCTTTCTTTAAGTCTTATTGATCCAATTAATTAGTTAATGTTTTAACTAATTCATATTTAATTGATACAATAATTAATTTAATTAATAAATTAATTCTACCAGAATTAATTCATTTAATTAAATCAACTAAATTAATTTATATCAATTATAAATGAATTTAATTAAATCAATAAATAATTAATTTAATTCTTACAAACCACTAAAGGTAGTAAAGAATTACCACTGATTTGTGTTGACGTTCGATGTACTGTCTGGTTCATGAACGACTAACTTCAATGACGCTTCTTCACTTTTGACTTTAGGTTGTGGTTTATTTCTTCTCTCAATTCTCTTGTACTGTAACTGATCTTCAAACTATCACTCGAAAAATCTTTGTCACTGTTCAAATAAATCCATTAACTTCAATGTTGTACTGGGGCTTGATCAGATAACTGAATCGTCTTCCAGTGTATGACATCAAAACTATAGATTGACTTTTCTTCTTTCTTCTGACAGATAATACTTCTTGAGATTCCTGTGACAGTTCATACGTATATTTACTTATTACAATTTGGTTTAAGTTGATTAGGATCCTCTAACTACAAATAGACTGAGTCATATGCCTTTCAATCTCCCCCTATTTGTTTGTTAGATAATAACAAGCAAATTCCTAGAGGATACCTCAACTAATCCAACTTAACCAAATGAAAGATAAAACTTTAAATACTAAGTAAATAAAAAATTCTGGTTTATATTTAACATTTGCCAGATTCAAACATGAAAGATAAATACAAGATAGATGATCCTCTAGACTGATCATATGATATAAATTCCTATCAAGATTTATCTAGGCTCTAAAGATATAACATGTAGAGCAATTCTTTATCTTCAATTGTCTTCCCTTCTGAATTCTCCTTCTTCTGGCTCATCTGTGACTTGAAGTTTCATATGTAGATCAGAATCAACAAGACGTTCTCTTCTAGATGACAATCCTTGAGGTAAGACTAAAGGAATTCCAAGCTTCTTTCTCAGTTCACCTTGAAATTTCTTGTAATCTTTTATGTTCGTTTGTGCATAGGAACGGATGTGATCTGCAGCTATTACCTTTTCTTCAGTCAAGTATCCATGATTTCTGAGAGCATATTCAGCATATACCAAGTGCTTTGCATGATGTTCGTATAGCTCATCTGTCTGAAGATTGATTGTGTGAAGTACCTCTCCCTTAAGAAATTTTACTTGTGGAGGTTCCTTAATCACTTCTGGTCCAGCTCTTTCAGCAAATTCTTTGAACTTTTCATGTAACAATACACCTAGCTCAGAAGATGTTCTTACCTTAGGCCTAAGTACCCATATCTCTGTCAGTGATCTGTCATAAAAGAACTGAATAGATACTCTGAATGTTCCAACTTTATGACAATCTACAAATATTACTAGCTCATCAGATTTGGGTTCAAATGCAGTAGTTATCCTGATGACTTCTACCTGTAAGGCCTTTATATACATTTCGTGAATTGGATTTGCCAGTTTGAATTCTTCGAGAATTTGTCCAAGACGACGATCTTCATAATCAGAACTCTGAGGTGAATCAATTGCTCTTTGAGCACGTTCCCATTTGTCACCGCTCTTTAGTCTGATATATGTTTTTCTTTTCTCAACATTTATAGCATGTAGTCGTTGTAATGCTTGCTGTTCAGCTTTCTGAAGTTCTTCATTTCGTGCAATTTGCTCTAAAGATTTTTTAAGTTTTTCTTCTCTCAGTTGCAAATTAGCTTCCCTTTGAGCAAATAATTCTTCAGATTCTTTCTCAACTTGTTGAGCTTCAAATTCAGATATCACTGGTCCTTCATCTTCCCAGTGACTAAGATCAGGTTCAGGAAGTTCTTCACCTTGATCAGGGAATTCAAGATCAGCAAAAACATCGAAGTTATCCGGTTCACCCGTGTAATAATAACCTGTGTTCTTGTCTTGAATATCTTCTTCAGTTTGTTCAACTACTTTCTTCCTCTTATCTTCACCTTGGTCAGATTTACCAGATTTATCAGATTTACCTTCTCCTCCCTCTTTTTCTTTAGATTTTTCTTGTGACCCTTGTGACCCCTTTGATTTCTCCCCCTTAGTTGAGGAATCCTCTACAGACTTATCAGGTGCCCCAGCTTCAGGATCCTGTTCATCATCATCACCACCCTTACTTGTAAAGAATTCAATTTCTTCATTTATAGGTTTGCGACTTTGACTTACAAGATTAAACAAATGTCTTAACCCTTTAGCCTGGTGTGCATTCTGCTTTTCGATCTGGTCCAGACGAGAATTAGTAGATTCTTGATTGTGCTGTACCTCTGACTGTAGATTATCAACTTTCAAGGAAATCTCAGAAATTAACATGTCTTGAGCAACAGTAATATCTCCAGAGTCATCAAGTGCCTTTTCATGAGAGAGTTCGAGAGATTCTATCTTCTTGGTGAATGATGTCTTTAAGTAGTTTATGTCCTTCTTCATTACAGCAAGCTGACTGTTGACAGAGGTGGATGTAGAAGATCGCTCACCCACTTGTGCTCTAAGAATTTCTGTTTCAGCCTTGCTGACTGCAAGTTCTTTCTCCAAAGCATTTATCTTTTCTAATAATGAGAGAGTGTATGTGTCAGTGTGTGCGCTCACCTGACGTTCACTTTGAGATCCACTCGCCTGAAGTGCATGTGTTTCACTCAATTTTAAAGTATTCCTCACATCACTCCTCTCAGATTCCTTGGCTGCTTCCAGATTTGTACCTGCATGTAAAATCACCCTAGCCTCCTCTGGGAAGGTCAGTGGTGGTGCAATGGGAGTTCGCAAATCCATGTCCTTAATCAAATCTACTTGAACATTTGAAATTGTTGACTGAATTGCTTCAGTAGTAGATTGATCAAGTTGCCTTCCACCTTCTCCAGTCGAAACTGCGAGTGGAAAATCCCTTGTGGGAGCCAGGAGTGTTTGTCCTGGGAGGGGAGATGATGGTTCTATTAAAATTGGCTGAGAACCAAGATTTCCCTCTAAAGCCTGTGAAGACTCTTCTACCGTAACTATGGTAGGCACTATCACTTTTTCTACGTGCTCTCCTTGCAGTGTGTCCTGAGACTTATTTAAAGGTATGTCTTCCCCCATTGTGAGTAATAGAGGAGGTGTGCTTGACTCACTACAAGGTGCCATGGCCCTATGGCGAATTTCAATAGAATCATCCTGTTGAGAAGATGATTCTAGTAACTGTGTAACGGCCATATCAATTTCCATATCCTGTTGGGAGGATATAGACGGGCTTACAGTTGCCTCAGTTTGAGTTCTACTTTTCTTTTCTAGAGGCAGAGCTGTGGGTTCACTCATACTGCCACTACTGATTCGACTTCTTTTTACTTGCAATTTCTTTCTGGAGTGAAAAGATATGAGTTTTGGTGGTTGAGTGTTTGGCTCTATGACCTTGGTTAGAGGTTGTGGTACTACAACCCCTTGGTCAGACCTACCAACCACTTGGGTTCCAGAAACAGATTGAGAAGCAGTAGTAGTTTGAGGAACAGAAGGCAATACCTGGTCAGCTGATTCCGCAACAGTCTCTGATAAGATGGGTTGATCCAATTCAGGTTCAGGGACAGATGCAGTTTCTTGCACTGGATGTTCAACAGCAAGAGCAGCTGGCTGAGGAACAATTTGCTGAGCAGGTTCAACTTGTTGATTGCCTTGATTTTCATTATCAACAAGTAAGTTTTCCACTGGTTGTTCAGGTTCTGGTACAGGTTCAATAACAGGTAGTTGTATATAGTTTGACATGTATTGGGTGACAACTACAGGTATGTTTGTGAATTTTGGCTTGTTGCTGTACTCAGTGAACAATCTGGTAGTAGGTTTACCTGACGCCAGTGATTCTCCATTCAGAAATTGGGCTTGGTTTTCTAGTTCCACAAGATGATTAAAAATCAATGAGAAGAATCTTGGATAATAACATGAAACTTTATGTCCATTATCAAAATTCTTCTTTGCATTAATGATTCTTCTAACCATCGGAACACACAGTAGTCTGCCAATATTAATCCTTCGGTTGTGTGCAACTGCATATCCAATATGCTGCAAGAAAGATGGTAATACCCCGAAGTTCCCTTTCGTAGTATTGGCAAAGACTCTACCTAGTGTGTCAAACAGATAATCCCATTCCTGAACAAAGTTCTTTTTATTCCAGACAGTTTGATCAGGACTGTCTTGATAGAATACACCATTTAAAAAATTTATCATTTCTTGATCTGATGGTAATTCTTCGAAATTATCAGTTGGAAAATTTAAGACCGTATTTATTGTATTTTCATTCACTGTGTACTGATTATCTCCTACAGAGAAGACAAAAGATCTGTTATCATTAGAAATGACAGCAGTAGTACACATGATTCGCAAAGGTTCAATTTTCAGAGGAGCATCTAATCTCAAAGCATTGCGAACCAGTGAATTTTCATTTAAAAACCGAATCCACGGTCGAAAACGTTCAACTGAACATTTTTCTGGATCAAAATAACCGATTAAATTATGTTTAATAATTTCAAATCGATCAGCCATTTTAATCAAGATTTAATTTCCTTGAAAATTTCAGATTTTACAAATTTTTAATTTAAAAATTAATTTTTCGAATTAGTAATTAATTAAAAATTCGAAATAATTAAAAGTTCTTCAAAAATTCTGAAAAATTCACACAACAATCCTTGCATACACACAAACACACATGTATTTTTAGTTTTCCAAGAATCGAACTCAATTTTCCCCAAAAACAGATCTTGAAATCGTTTTTTTTCGAAAATAAAAACTCTTGAAAACCGAACAAAAACTCGATTTTAAGTGATCAAACTGATGATAATCAAACAAGGAATCGATTAAACGTGTTTATTGCTTGATTCCAGTTAGATTCTAGTGAAAATCGGGCATGAATTCGACTGAGATTGTGTGTATGTATCGTATGTATATCTTTTGGTACTCTAAGACTTAACTTGAGAGTATTACTTAAAATGAAACTAAGACTTAAAAATAACTTAACTGTTATATATATACTAATAGACTGATTAAGACTTAAAAATATTACTAATAAGACTTAACTATATTAAGACAAATAAGACTTAAAAATACACACATACGAATAAGACTTAAACATAAGTAATTAAGACTTAATTAACTTACAGGTGATTAAGACTTAATTTACACTGATTAATGAATATGACTTAAAAAAAATATTAAGACATAACTGATATGTACATTGAATAAGACTTAATTAAAACTAAGATTAAATTAAAACTTAATATTAACAAGACTTAACTGACTGCTATGATTAAGACTTAAAAATAAATCGAATAAAACTAAACTAAAAACTCGCTAAGACTTATTTACAAACACATGAATATGACTTAACCTTACAAAACTCAGTAAGACTTAACCTAAGTCGAAGTTCGAGATAGACTCATTAAGACTTAACCTAAGTCGAAGTCTAAGTCGAAATTCGAGATAGACTCAGTAAGACTTAACTGAACTGACCTGCGAATATGACTTAAATTTAAAATCTCGGTAAGACTTAACCTGTTTAAGTCATACCGATTTTAAATCAAGTCTTAATGACTGTTTTTCCTAATTTTAAGTCATATTAACTTTAAATAAACATTAAAAACACTATTAAATTTACAAATAACTTATAAAAAATAATAAAAATATTATATAAAGTTAAACAAATAATAAAAATAATAATAAAAAATAATTATACATACCATATGCTAACCTATTAACGAAAACAAAGCAATATTATCAGGATAAACATTACAAAACATATGATAAATTAATTAATAAAATAGAAATTAATATTTACAAATATTCTAAAAATATAGAAGTATGAAGTCTTAAATAATATGAATAAACAAAGTGAAAAATAATTAAACAAGCAAGAAAATCAGATGGTAAAATAATTATACAAGTGATTTCAAACAACAAATAATCACAGAATAATCACTTGTAAAATTATTAAAGATCAAATTTCAGATATTAATTACTGGGACTGTTTAACATACCCAATTCACTAACAATTCTAGTGAATGAGGATTCATTAAGCGACTTAGTAAAAATATCTGCAGTTTGATCTCCAGATCCTACAAATAGTAGTTCCACTGTACCATTCATTACATGCTCTCTTATAAAATGATACCTTATGTCAATGTGCTTTGTCCTTGAGTGCTGCACAGGATTGCTTGCGATTGCTATGGCACTTGTATTATCACATAAAATAGGAATATTTTCCAATACAATGCCATAGTCCATTAATTGATTCCTTATCCATAAGATCTGAGCACAACAGCTTCCAGCAGCTATATATTCAGCTTCGGCTGTAGAGTTGGAAACTGTTTGCTGTTTCTTACTAAACCAGGATACCAACCTTCCACCTAGGTATTGACAACTCCCAGATGTACTTTTCCTGTCTACAACACTTCCTGCATAGTCAGAATCTGTATATCCAATTAAAGTAAAACCAGATTCATTAGGGTACCAGATGCCTAAATTAGGCGTACCCTATAGATATCTTAAGATTCTTTTGACAGCAGTGAGATGGATTTCTTTAGGGTTCGCTTGGAACCTTGCACACAAGCATGTGGCAAACATTATATCTGGTCTACTAGCAGTTAGGTAAAGCAATGAGCCAATCATACCTCTATAGCCTGTGATATCTACCTTGGCAGAACTTTCACATAAACCAATTTTGACAGCTATAGTTGATGGTGTCTTTGCTGATGAGCACTCCTCCATGTGATATTTCTTGAGGAGCTCCTTGATGTACTTAGATTGACAAATAAATATTCCATCTTGTCTCTGACTTATTTGTAATCCAAGAAAGAATTTCAGTTCTCCCATCATGCTCATTTCAAACCTACCCTGCATTAACTTAGAAAACTTCTTGCACAGAAGCTCATTAGTAGACCCAAATATAATATCATCCACATAGACTTGGACTAGTATTATATCATTCTTATGTCTTTTAGTGAAGAGCGTTTTGTCTATGACACCTCTTATAAAACCATTTTCTAATAGAAATTCAGAAAGAATGTCATACCATTTTCTTGGGGCTTGCTTAAGACCATAGATAGCTTTGTAAAGAAAGTAAACATAGTCCAGATGATCTTGATCTTCATAACCAGGAGGCTGTTCTACATACACTTCTTCATCTAGCTTACCATTCAGAAAGGCACTCTTGACATCCATTTGATAAACTTTGAATCTTGAATAGGATGCATATGCCAAGAATATTCTGATGGCCTCAAGTCTTGCCACTGGAGCATAGGTCTCGTCATAATCAATGCCTTCAGCTTGAGAATAACCTTTAGCTACCAGTCTTGCTTTGTTTCTTATCACAGTGCCATCTTCATCTAGTTTGTTTCTGAATACCCTCTTGTGTCCACCACTTTTCTATCTTTAGGTCTGGGTACCAGCTTCCATACTTCTAGTTGCTTAAATTGATTGAGTTCATCTTGCATAGCAATCACCCAATCAGGATCAGATAGAGCTTCTTCTACTTTCTTAGGTTCCATAACAGACAGAAACCCAGAATAATTACATTGATTCTGATAAGCTCTTCTTGTTTTCACACCAACATCTGGATCACCAAGAATCAGCTCAAAAGGATGAGCTCTATTCCAAACAGTTTGTCTGGGAAGAATTGATCTTGACGATTCGCCTTGTTCTTCAGTATGATGTTGAGTATGACTTGTTGACCCTTCATTATCTCCCCCTGAGTTGTTGCCAGTTTGACTTGTTGATGGTTCAAGAGTATCAGTGTTGTCTTGAAAATTATCATTGTTTTCACCAGCATCACCTTGATCATTACCACCAATATTTGGATTATTATTATCAGCAACAACGTCAGGTTGATTGTCATCATCTGAATCTGAGTCTGACATATCATCAAACTTAAGCTTTTCAGATGGATCTTCATTTTGGATATTTGGGAGTTTTGTGTCATCAAATGTAACATTGACACTTTCCAAAGTTTTCTGTTGATCAATAAGATACACCTTGTAGGCTCTTCTAGTATAACCAATAAATATTGATTCATGTGTTTTTTCTTCAAATTTACCACCTTGATCATCTCCTTCTTTCAGCACAAAGCATTTTGTCCCAAATACATGGAAGTACTTGAGAGTTGGTTTCTTGTCATGTAGAGCTTCATATGGTGTCTTCATTAAGTCTTTATTGATAAGTGTTTGATTCTGGGTATAGCATGCAGTGTTGACAGCTTCAGCCCAAAAGCTCAATGGAAGCCTTGATTCACTTAGCATTGTACGTGCAGCTTCAATCAAGGTTCTATTCTTTCTTTCAACTACCCCATTTTGCTGAGGAGTTTTGGGAGCCGAGAACTGTCTAGTTATACCCTTTTCAGTGCAAAAGTCATTTAGAACTGCATTCTTGAATTCAGTTCCGTTGTCTGACCTTATAGCTCTTACTGGACAATTAGAATCCAGCTCAATTAACTTAATGTGATCAACTACCAGTTGTGGAGTTTCATCTTTTGAGTTCAGAAATAGTACCCATGTGAATTTTGAGAAATCATCAACAATTACTAGAGCATATCTTTTCCTTGACATAGACATCACACTAACTGGACCAAACAAATCCATATGGAGAAGTTGTAATGGTTCAGTTATTGATGATATGTTAGTGCTCCTGTGAGTTGCCCTTTTTAACTTCCCTTTTTGACAAGCATCACATAGACCTTCCTGAGTAAATTCAATCGAAGGTAAACCTCTCACCAACTCTCTTTTCACTAGAGAATTCATTGTTTTGAAGTTAAGGTGAGAAAGTTTCTTGTGCCATAACCAACTTTCATCAGTGGATGCCTTTGAATAAAAACATCTAATTTCTTCTGTGCTTCCAGAATTCATATTGGCTATGTACAAGTTTCCTTTTCTTACTCCAGTCAACTGTGGCCTTTCATTTCTCTTGTGTGATATTAGACAATTCTTCTTGTTGAAATGAACTTCATAACCTCTGTCACAGAATTGACTAATACTGAGCAAATTGTGCTTAAGGCCGTTCACAAAAGAGACATCTTCAACGATAACATTTCCAGCTTCTAATCTGCCATATCCATCAGTTTTACCTTTGCTGTTATCTCCAAAGGTAACGACTGGGCCAGCCTTCTCCACCACATCTGTCAGCAGGGCTCTATCTCCGGTCATATGCCTTGAACATCCACTGTCCAGAATCCACATGACTCGTTCAACCTGTTTCAAACCCTGCAATGACAAATTGGTTAGACTTTCTTCGGAACCCAAATTTGATTGGGTCCGGAGTACTTAAAGAATTGACCTTTATCAGGTAAAGCAACACTTTTTATCTTAACAACATTTTCTTCAGGTACTGGACATTTAACCCTGTAAACAGCTTTAACTTGTTTTGGTTTAAGCTTGGGTAACCATGTCTTCACCATATCCTGAGAAAGACTTGAAGTCTTAATCTTAGAATTAGGTGGTGTTACAGTCCTGGATCTAACATGTTTATTTCTGCTCATCTGCTGTCTAGGAGCATTCTTATCAACACATGCATGATTACCGTTGAAGTAAGCAGACATTATATTAAAAGCACAAGACATGCAATTAACAGCATCGCATTTCTTATGAGCAGTATCAATAACAGGAATAGCATGCATGGTAGATTTGTTGTTGCATTTATTCATGTTGTTACTTCTGCTACTAGTTTTCAATGAACTAGTAGACTCACCAACTCTTTCTGCTTTTACAAACACAGTCTTTCTATCTTTATCATTTTTAACAACTTGATTACTTTCTAAGACTACGCCATTAGCTACATCCTCAATGCGCATCTCTTCCTTTATGGTTAAAGATGTTGTATCCAAAGGTTCTGCTATGGATTTCTTAAAGAGTGGGTTACTAACACTCTTAAGCACTAATGGTATACCCCTATCTACAGCACTCACACGATTAGGGGTATTAATGCTTCTTCGTCCAATAGCTTCATTATAATCAAACCCAATTCCTACGGTTTGATTAATTGCTTGTTGGTTAAACAACTCTTTAGCCACTTTACAAGAATTAGAAGTAGCACTAACCCTTATTTCTAGTTCAGCTATTGTTTCACGTTGTTGAACCACTATCTCTGCTAGAGACCTCTCAAGTTCTTTTAGCATTCTTATTTCTGATTTTTGTATAACATGGCAATTTTGTACATCATGTAATTCTGATAATTGATTACTAAGATCTGTATTTAACAAATTTAGCCTTTCAATCTCTCTATTAGCATTACCCAGTGTATCAGTAAGTTGATAAATATATTGACTTTCAGTACATGATACCTCAGATGATGTACCACTGGAGTTATCAGATTTTGCCATCAGGGCAAGATTGCCATACTCTTCATCTTCAGAGTCTGTATCATCCCAACTCTTTCCAGCAGCCACATAGGCTCTACCTGTCTTCTTCTTTTCAGATCCAAAGTCTTTTCTTTGGTTTTGTTTTGGCTTCTGACATTCAGTAGCGAAATGTCCAAGTTCATTACAGTTGTAGCATCTAATTTTACTTCTTTCAACTGTTCCAGTTTTGTAACCTCCTCTGTTACTTGAGGATGAAGAACCTCCTCTCTGGAACCTGTTATTGTTAGATTTGTACCTGAACTTGGGATTCTTCCTGAATCTGAAGTTACTGAATTTCCTTACCAACAAAGCCATGGACTCATCTTCCAACTGATCTAGTTCTTCTAATGAATAGAAGTCACCTTCATCTGGACTAGCATTCGTTTGACCAACTTCAACTTCCAGCTTGCCACTGTCAACACTACAAGGTTGAATAACCTTATCTTCCACTTCCTGTTTGTTCTCAACAATAAGAGCTGTAGAAGTATTAGCAATTCTTCCTTTTCCATAAATCTCCTTTTGTTGAGATTGTTCCAGTTCATAGGTTTTTAAAACACCAAAGAGTCTTTCTACAGTAATTTCACTTAGATTCCTCGACTCTCTGATAGCTGTAATTCTATGTTCTAGATGAACAGGCATTGACAGTAGAAATTTTCTGTTGATCTCTTTCTGAGTGTAGTACTTGCCATGCATCTGTAAATTATTGACAAGTTTGTTATATCTTTCAAACACATCTTGAATACTTTCATTGTATGCTGATCGAAAGTGTTCATACTCAGATGTCAGAATTTCTAGACGATTCTCCCTAACTTCCTCTGTTCCTTCATTCACAGTTTCAATGGTTTCCCACATGTGCTTTGCTGTCTTGCAGTTAATCACATGACTGTACATCACAGAGTCTAGAGAATCTATTAAAATCAGTCTTAAATTAATGTCAAGTCCAGCTTCCTCTCTTTCAGCAAGAGTGAATTCAGAAGAATCTTTTTGTACAAGCTTTGCAGGGGTAACAACTTTTCCATCAGTAACAACTTCAGGAGATAATCCAAAAGGTATTATTGGTCCTTCTGATAAGACTTTCATGTATTTAGGATTTGCAACCTCGAGGAACATTAACATTTTGTTCTTCCACATATCATAACTGTTTTTGTCATATATGGGAATTTTCACAGTTCCGACTTTAGAAGACATGATGAATTTTTTAAGAGAGTTAAAAAATTCAGGGATGATTTTTAATCGAGTAAAATGGGATCGTTGATTTGTGTATCAATCAATCTGCTCTGATACCAATTGTTAGGTCCGATAAGATTGTAGAAGGGGGGGTTGAATACAATCTTTACCTTTTTATCGAAATTTGTCCTTTAAATTAAATTTGATAAAGACAAATTTATCTGCGGAATTATTTAACACAATTTTTCAAGTTGAATATAACTGTATATTAACTTGATGTGGTGTTACAAAATCAATATAACAACTTATCAAGATGTTAATAACTAATTAGAAAATTCGACATGAACTTTTCTAATTTAGTTAATAATAATCAAGATAAGAACTAGGAAACTTAATTCGCTAGTAGTACAAGAATCACAAATAAACAAGTTCTATCGGATAGAATATCACAAAGATGAAGAACTTGAATTTCTTGGAATTGTTTAAGCTTTGGTGTTCTTGGTGTTCTTGAGAGAGAGAATTCTGGTCTTGATGATATGTTTTCTGCTGTGTTTTCTCCGTTATGACTTAATCTGGTCTGTTCTGATCTTTTATATCAACAACAGGTCTTGCTGGCTTTCTGTAGGATATTTAATTGCTCCAGCATGACTTAAACAGCTTCCAAGACTTGATTTTCCTTCAATAAGACTTACACAAACCTCCATTAAGACCTAAAATGTGTCGGTAAGACTTACCAGAATTTCGGTAAGACTTATAACAGCTGGCAGAGGTCGGTAGGACTTAAATCAGGTCGGTAGGACTTAATTCTGAAAAGACTTCTGTCGGTAAGACTTAAATTAAGTCTTACCGAATTTTATCTCCTTCAAGACTTAATCAACTTTCTTTCTTTAAGTCTTATTGATCCAATTAATTAGTTAATGTTTTAACTAATTCATATTTAATTGATACAATAATTAATTTAATTAATAAATTAATTCTACCAGAATTAATTCATTTAATTAAATCAACTAAATTAATTTATATCAATTATAAATGAATTTAATTAAATCAATAAATAATTAATTTAATTCTTACAAACCACTAAAGGTAGTAAAGAATTACCACTGATTTGTGTTGACGTTCGATGTACTGTCTGGTTCATGAACGACTAACTTCAATGACGCTTCTTCACTTTTGACTTTAGGTTGTGGTTTATTTCTTCTCTCAATTCTCTTGTACTGTAACTGATCTTCAAACTATCACTCGAAAAATCTCTGTCACTGTTCAAATAAATCCATTAACTTCAATGTTGTACTGGGGCTTGATCAGATAACTGAATCGTCTTCCAGTGTATGACATCAAAACTATAGATTGACTTTTCTTCTTTCTTCTGACAGATAATACTTCTTGAGATTCCTGTGACAGTTCATACGTATATTTACTTATTACAATTTGGTTTAAGTTGATTAGGATCCTCTAACTACAAATAGACTGAGTCATATGCCTTTCATCTTTTGAGCAACACCCTATATATATATATATATAGTTAAGTTCTATGGAGACCAAGTTTTTTAGTGGAGATCGGAGACCATATATCAATTAAAACATTGCAAAACCTTATTCATTGAAAATCATGTCCATGAAAGTCACTATTTCATTCATTTCATTGAAAATCTTGAAAATCATACATGTTTTTCATGCAAATTTCATTAAAAATCTTGAAAATAATGTATGTTCTGCAAACAAAACATTGCAGAATGTATTGTTTTCCAAAACATGTTCTGCTTGCAAATCATATATGATTTTTAAGATTTTGAATGAAATAATAATGTTCATTTAACATTCTTTGCAAATATATATGTTTTGCAGTGTTTTGAGTGCATAATGTATATGGTCTCCACGGTCTCCATTCAAATATTGATCTCCATAGAATTTAACTATATATATATATATATATATATATATATATATATTATTTTTTTAACAATTATTTGATATGTAAATTAATAATATATAAATTTTAAAATATTTAATCTAATTATAAATATTGCATTGATCATAAACTAATATTAATTAGGGTATTAGTTTGATATGTCCCAAATTAACAAGTCAATTATAAATATGTCCCTTTTTATTGAATAATTATAAAAATGTCCCATGATTAAATTTAACTCATATATAACTTATATACATATAATTATACATATATTTATACTAATTAAGACTAGAATATCTTTCTTTTTCTCTCCCACCCACCTCCCTCCTCCTCCTCTTAGCCCCGCAAAGGGACATTTTGGTACGTACTAGTAACACGTATTAGTTAATTAATGCATGGTGGATAACTTGATTAGTATTTTTTTTGTACAACGTAAATCCTTTACCTGTGAAACTATTCAGAAAGGAAGTAATTGTACTTCCTGCCCATCATTCCTCCAAACTTGCCCACATTAAGTCAGAGAAGAAGCTTATTCATGATGATGGGGTTTCTGATAATCATCTTGTCATCGATAACCAAATTAAACGTGACCAAGGAGATCGAGTCTAGTTCTCTATTGCACGTCCTCTACTAGATGTAGTTACTTACTCAGGGCACATCCCATTCTCTGGCAGCATTTCTCTTCGATGTGATATTGTATAGTTAGTAGTAATTAGTAAAATTTTCATTTAAGTAAGAGGATAAAAATGTCTTTTAAGAATGTGTAGTTAGTTAATTAATCATGGTTACCATAAAATATAGGACATATTATAAAAATGGGATATATTTATAATTATAAATAAATATAGGACACAATTATAATTGACCTTTTAAAATGGGATATATTAGAAAAAAAAACCCTATTAATTAAGATGATAATGATTAAAAAGTACATATTTTTACAATTTACGAGGACGATGAGGAGCTTAAAGAATGGACTGAGCTTGAAGAGGACCGGTTTAGACATGAGACATTGGAATAGAGGAGAGAGAGAGCGCGCAAGAGGGAGTTCTATTTTTTTTTTTTTTTTTATAAAATTAGAAGTGGGTTTGGGTTTTTAAAGTTTTGGAATTCAACCTATTAGACTTCAATCAAGTGGGTAATGGGTTTGTGTATATTTTTAGTAAATTTCTTCACTATACTTGTTACTCCCTCCGTCTCTTTATTCTTTTCCCGTTTGACTAAAAACACGGGTTTTAAGACAATTGGTAATGAATATTATTTTTTTATGGAGTAGTGGGTATTGAATATTGTTTTTAAGAAGTAGTGGGTATTGAATATTGTTTTTAAGAAGTAGTGGGTGGAGTAGTGGGTATTGAATATAGTTTTTAAAGAGTAGTGGATGGATAGTGGGTATTGAATATTATTTTTTAAGGAGTAGTGGGTGGAGTAGTGGATATTGAATATTGTTTTTAAGGATTAGTGGGGGAAGTAGTGGGTATTGAATATTGTTTTTAAGGAGTAGTGGGTGGAGTACTTGGTATTGAATATTATTGTTTATGGCTTAAAATAGAAAGGGGAAGAGTATTTTGATAGTCCCGATTTAGTAAACAGGAAATGTTTTAAGAGACAGAGGGAGTATATATTATGGGCTCAGCAGGCTCAATGAATTCTTGGACACCCATTTCCCAGTCTTTAGGTCTGTCCATGACGTGAGCACATGAACAACAATAAAATCACCGAATTATATCAAAGCATCTTAGAGCATCTCCAAGCATGCATTATTTCCTTACCCCTAAAATAAGAATTATTAAAAATATAGGAAATCAAAATGATATTTCACTCCAATGATAATCCCTATATAGATACCCTATATTTTAAAAGTTTAATTTTTAAAATTTAAAAGTTTGAAATTTAAATAAACCAACCAATGGGAAGGGTAGCAGATGACGTGGAGAAAGATAGGGGCTGATATTTGGATCCTCACATGTAAGGATCTATTTTCTCTCCCCTAAAATATATTGGGAAGGGGAGAAGTGGTTGGAGAGTATTTTTTGGAAGAAAATCCCTAAAATTGGTAAGGGGTGTGCATCCTTGGAGATGCTCTTAGTAAACTATATACAATGGGTTAAATATCAAATTGGTCACTGAAGTGGAGGCCATATATCACTTTACTCATTGATTTCAATGAGGTCTCATTTGAATCGCTTAAGTCATAATAAATATCAAACAGATACATCTAAATATGTGATCGAGAATTAAAATAATTTTTTGTTAAGTTCAATACATTTTTCTTCAATGCCACCATAACCAAATGAAAAGTCATGGGTTCTAATATTTTAGGTAATATATTTAAAATTTTTAAAATTTATTTACTATTTACTATTTAATTTTCTAGTTATTTTCTTTGATTTAACTAAAAATAAATAGTAAATAGATTAAATTTTTTTTAATATATTATCTAAAATATTAGAACCCATGACTTTTCATTTGGCTATGGTGGCATTGAAGAAAAATGTATAGAACTTAAAAAAAATTATTTTAATTCTCGATCACATATTTATAGGTATCTGTTTGATATTTATTATGACTTAAGTGATTCAAATGAGACCCCGTTGAAATCAGTGAGTAAAATGATATTTGGCCACCACTTCAGTGACCAATTTGATATTTAACCCTATATGCAATCATGTGTTTTTTGAATAATGAGATAATTCAATAATAAAAAGCCATACGTTATCTACATAAACAGTCGAGTCGAACAAACAAAATACAGAAATAATCACTGATTTTAAGCCATACGACATCATGTGATTTGTTGAAAATGGTATTTACACAAACTTCGCCACTTCCACTTCCGCTTCCGCCATAACCAGTTTGAGCTATCGACCGAGAATGCAATCCCCTAAAAACTTTTATTACTAAATCAATCACCATACTCACACAATCGGTGAGAAAATAACAGAGAAAATACCAAAACTCACATAAACGGTGAGACATCAAAAAACCAAACTTACAACTGCGCAAATTAAAAACTAGTTAAAACCAAGACAATCCTTAGATCTGGGGAACAAAATCACAAGAACAAGATAACTCAGACCACTTTCGAGAACAAAATCACCGGGAAGAACGAGAAATCCGGAGCTCCGTGGAATTGAGATCTAAGAAATTGAGGCTAAATCGGAAAAGGCTTTGAAGCCTTAGATCCGAAAATACAAACTAATGTCAAATATTAAGAAAAACAGACCAATCTTACCTAACAAGTGTTGATTAGGGAGATAAATAATCATCTACAAACTTTGATTAGGTTAATTATTTTCAGAAATTTATTTTTTTATAAGTAATAATTTCCAAAAGTAAGTGGTTTACATTGGGTACTAGACATAGTTCATTTGTTATAAAATTTGATTAGGTATATAAATTTGAGAATACTTATTTTATAAGTATTACTGTTTCTAAAAATTAGGAGTTATAAAAGAAAATTTCAATTTTTAATATTTAGAATAAAGTTTTTCTAGTACATAAATAGGATTTGAACGGTATTAAAGAATTTGATAATTTTCTTTTATATAATATAGAAAAAAAAATTGATAATCTAAATATAAATAGTTAAGTTTAAAAGTATATAAATATGAAAATTTGTGTTTGGAGAAAAAATAATGAACAACTCAGGACAACCTTTACGAAAAAGTAAGAGATTTTATAACGTGTTTAACCAATTTTATATTTTTTAAATATATCGTTACTACATTTGCTAAAATGATAATTCATGTTATCTTCAATTTTTTTACTTGATAAAGTTCGTTCATGCTATCTAAAATTAAATTAATATTTTACCAATTAAAATAAACATGTGACTTTTAATGTATTACTCCCTCTATCTTATTCAATTGTTAACATTTGAGATAGAAGACTCGGCATGCACTTTAAGTAAAGTATAGTTACATAATTTATTTTTAAATTTTTTTAATAAAAATTTAAACATTTAATTTTTATTATAAAATAATTAATGAAACTATACTTTACTTTAAATGCAGTTAACAATTAGATAAGATGGAGGGAGTAACATTTATTAAAATTTTATGAAATCTCCTATAATAAAAAAATTGTTATTTCATGAAACTGATACAAAATATAATGAAATTGTTCGAAGAATATAAGATAAAGTTGAAATATTATTATTTTGAACGGGCTTTTACAATAATTTATATAATATTGCATGACCGTCCAACCAGAAATGAGATGGAGCAATAAAGTACAAAGTACTAGAATTCACACCAGAAACATGAAATATCTAAAAGAAAATTAAATAACCATCCATATAAGATATATGTTGTCGGACTGTGGTTATCTTCAAACAATCAGTCCCATTACCTTGGAGCTGCACCCCAACAGCTTTTTATCTTGGAGTTGCAGCTCAGCTTTGGCTAGCTTCTTATATTCACCTGTGCCAATGGACCTGCACCTTGGCTGATGCAGGACCAGACTTTGGAGTACTTTTGTAGTAAACACAATATGTTATGAGTTTGCACACTTCCCAAAAAAAACCATAGAAATTCATAACCTACGAGAAGAGATCAAATTAATTAACTACATGCATATTAAAACAAGATAACACATGAAAGCTACATTTTATACTTCGCTTGCTCTCATCAAATTATCAACTTTGTGAATTGCGTTGTGTTTTGATGAGAATAATATCTTTATACATATATTACCCAAAGGAAAGCGTCAAATTTTAGCGACGCAGACGCATAGATGCACCAGCAAAGTCCATAAAGGATGCTGATCCACATGCCTGTTATGCCATGAATTTGGCATGTCTAATAATTTCCCAAATTTCTAATAATTATTAATTATTAATTCAGATTAATAATTATTACTTAAGTCCTAAGTTTTATCCTCTCTCTCAAACGAGGAAAGAATCAATCTCAATCAATAAATAACGGAAAATATCTCCAAACGATATTCTTCACATCAGGAAGATATCACAACGATAAGATTAAATCAGATAAAATCAATCATTATCCACATTAACGTAACTTATCCCTTAAGTCTCTCGGGATAAGCCCAATTAATTCACAGAACTGCGTAGGCTTGATCCTATATAAACATATAGGTACGCAGGCATCTTGGCAGAAGAGATGACCGATACACGAGACAAATCGAGACACCTGCCAAGTCCAGCCCCCTCTTTTTTACAAACCCTAAATCCCTAAAAACAGCCACATACTCATAATTTCGCTCTACAATTCCAGCAACCCTCCGATTTCATGTTACAAAATTACTCAAACAACATTTGGCGCTAGAAGGAGGGCAATTAATTATTTGTGGAGGACAAATAATTTTCAAACAAAAATTAATACGGGGTTTTTGATTTTTTGGGTACACAAATGGACAACAACGACAAATAAATGGTGACACTGGTGGTACACAGTACGAAAAGAGAAGCAAAATTGGAAGATGCTTATACGCGCCATCAACAGAGAGAATTATATACACATGAGCACAGGGCAGCAGGGAACAATGAAAAGAAATAAAAAATAAAAGAAAGATGTGAAGCACGATGCAGAAAGAAAAAGAAAAACTAGAGACTTTGAATTGAATTAGGGTTCTCCCTTGAAAGACAGGGTTCCCTACTTTGAAAGAAAAGTCTGATCTCCGTCATCGACGGTCTGCTCCAGCTCATGGCTGAGGATATCACAAAGAAATGTTCATCTCTACGTCTAGCAGATGACGAAGAGAACTTGGTGGATCTAGGAAACACAGAGGATTCGAATACAAAAGATAAACTATCTCTTCTACTTGTGGGAAGATTAATCACGGAAAGGTCGTACAACGTCGAGGCTTTCAAAAAGACAATGAAGAAAGCGTGGCTGCCCTCCAGTGATATGGTGACTAAGGTAATAGCTCCCAACCTTTATGCCTTTCAATTTTTCCACTGGAGAGACAAGGAAAAGGTTCTAAACGGGAGACCATGGTGTTTGGAAAACCAGTTGCTAATCGTCAAAGAAGTTCTCGGAAACGAGCAACCCGAAGCAGTTAAGCTAAACCACTCACCATTCTGGATTCGAGTCTGCAAACTTCCTTTCAACTGCAGATCGGATGAAGACGTCAAAGCATTAACAAAGGGAGTTGGAGAGTTCATGGAAATTGAAGAAGACGTACTGGGATTAGAACGATATCGACGAATTAGAATCAGTATTGATATTGAGAGACCTCTTCGAAGGCACCAATGGATCAAAGATAAATCAGGAAACAGAGTCAAAATAGAATTCAAATACGAGAGACTCCCCTATTTTTGCTTTGCTTGTGGCATTATCGGTCACAATGAAAAGGACTGTGTCAACATTCCAGAAGAGGATAAGCAGGAGAAGCTAGGATGGGGTATGTACTTAAGGGCAACCCCAAGAAAAGGGTACGCCAAAGAGGCTGAACAATTGGCCCATATCAAAACAAACAGAAGACAATTGTTCGTGACAAAAGAAAAAGAAGAGAAGGATAAACAAATTAACTCCAAAATAATACCCCAGAAGGACAAGTCCCTGGAGCTTGATCGAGAAACGGAGCTGAGGAGGGAAGAAGAAGAGCAAGGAATTCACTTGGTTGAAGAAAATTCAAAGGCTGATAAACCAAATAGGTCAAATGAGGAGATGCCTACAAACCATCCTTCTGCTCAAAAAACAAATGATACCCTAAGACCAAGTGAAAACTCCAAAAATCAGAATGCGGGGAACAGATGGAAAAGGATTGAAAGGACTAGCCCAGGAGTGATGATCGAAGTAAAAAAGAGTGGGTCTCAGAAACGTCAATCGGGATCAGCAAGGATGGAAACAGAAGATGAGATCGAGAGATATGGAAAACGGTATAAAGGAGAAGTGCAAGAAAACCCTGAAACAAGCATATTGGTGGAGGTTGGCCATGCCCAACCCCACCAGTCTCAATGAGCCTCTTGTGCTGGAACTGTCGGGGTTTGGGCAACCCCTGGACAGTTCGTAGGCTCCGTAAGTGGAGCACTGTTTGCGCCCCTGATTTAGTTTTTATATCGGAAACTATGATCAGTAAGGAAACGGTAGAAGGGCTTTCAGGACGGTTAGGTTTTTCGAGTGCTTTTGGAGTGTCTAGTAGAGGCAAAGCTGGTGGCCTTTGCTTATTTTGGAACAAAGAATCAGTGAATTTCTCTTTGGTCTCTTTCTCGCAAAATCATATCTGTGGTGATGTCCTTAAGGGGGGGGAGAAGTGGCGCTTTGTAGGGATTTATAGTTGGCCAGATTCGGATAAGAAGCTCCAAACTTGGAACCTCATCGAGCGTCTGTGTGAAAATCTCACGACTCCTATCATATTTGGAGGCGATTTCAATGAAATATTGGCTAACAATGAGAAGGAAGGAGGAGTTTCCAGAGTTAGAAAAGAATCCGCCAATTTCAGAGAGGTGATAAACAACTGTGGTCTTCGTGATCTAGGATTTGTAGGCCAATGGTGGACCTGGGAAAGAGGAAACTCAATCTCAACTCGTGTCAGAGAAAGACTGGACAGATTCTTAGCCTCCCCTTCATGGCTTGATATCTTCCCTCATGCTCAAGTTGAACATCTTCTCCGCTACAAATCAGACCACAACCCCATTCTAATCAGGACCAAAGAACATCAAAAGAAAAGATGGAAAAAAAGGAAAGGTTTTAAGTTCGAAACTGCGTGGCTTCTAGATGACTCATGTGAAACAGTAGTTAAGAATGCCTGGAATTTTTCTAGTGATTCAAGCATTTTTAGCAAACTAAACGCAGTAGAGAACGAACTAAGAATATGGAGCTTGGAAAAATTTGACGGGCTAGGCAAGAAAATTAAACAGACGGAGATAGCTCTGAAACTGGCTCAACAACGAGACATTACCCCAGACAGCTGCAAGGAGTGTGTGGATTTGGAAAAAGAGCTTGACGAGCTTCACTGTAAACACGAGGCGTACTGGTACATTAGATCCCGGGTTAAAGAAGTTAAAGACGGAGATAGAAACACTTCCTACTTTCACCATAAGGGCTCTCAACGTAAGAAGAGAAACAGGATCGAAGGCCTCTATGACAACCAAGGGATTTGGCATCATTCGGAGGAGAAAATTGAAGAGATTGCAGAAAGCTACTATTCAGATTTATTCTCGTCTTCTGAGCCCTCAACGGAGAGTATAAATGGGGTTTTAAAGCATGTGAACCAATCAATCACAGCAGAGGAGAATGCAGACCTGCTCCGCCCTTATTCTAAAGAAGAAATCCACCTTGCTCTTCAACAGATGCATCCGTGTAAGGCGCCAGGCCCAGACGGAATGCACGCCGTTTTTTACCAGAGATTCTGGAATGTAATAGGGGAAGAGGTAACTTCTTTTATCAGCAAAACGCTTCAAGGCAATGTCTTTCCTGATCAAATTAACAGAACCAATGTCGCTCTCATCCCAAAAGTAAAGTCCCCTAAATACATGTCTGAGTTCCGCCCCATTAGTTTGTGCAACGTGCTCTATAAGTTGCTGGCAAAAGTGCTAGTTCTCAGACTAAAATCTCTTCTCCCAAAGGTGGTGACAGAAAACCAAAGCGCATTCGTACCTGGAAGGCTTATAACAGACAACGCTCTCGTCGCTTTAGAATTATTCCATACAATGAAAAAGAGAAGCAAGGGCAGGAAGGGTACAATAGCAATGAAGCTTGACATGAGCAAAGCATACGACAGAGTGGAGTGGGGTTTTTTGAGGCAACTTCTTTTGAAAATGGGATTCGACGGAAGGTGGGTGAACTTGGTTATGAAATGTGTAACATCAGTCACATACTCATTCGTTATAAACGGAAATGTATGCGGGAAAGTCTACCCTTCTCGGGGCCTTCGTCAGGGCGACCCCCTCTCACCTTACCTATTTATTTTAGTAGCCGACGCATTCTCCCATATGATCAAAAGTAAGGTTCAAGATCGAGTTTTACATGGTGCAAAGGCAAGTCGCAATGGGCCTGAAGTCTCGCACCTTTTATTCGCAGACGACAGTCTTCTTTTCATAAGAGCTAACCGAAACGAATGCCAATCCATAGTTGAGGTTCTCAACCAGTACGAACAGGCTTCGGGGCAAAAAATAAATTACGAAAAATCGGAAATATCCTTCAGTAAAGGGGTAAGCTTAGAAAGGAAACAAGAACTGTCGACTCTGCTAAAAATGAAACAAGTTGATAGACACGGGAAGTACCTTGGAGTTACCACAGTAATGGGGAGATCCAAAAAATCAATTTTTGCAGCCCTGACCGACCGTGTTTGGAAAAAACTCCAGGGGTGGAAGGAGAACTTACTGTCGAGAGCAGGGAAAGAAGTCCTGCTAAAATCTGTAATCCAAGCTATCCCTACATACTTGATGAGCATCTACAAGTTTCCAGAATCAGTCACTAACGAAATTAGCTCAGCCATGGCCAGATTCTACTGGGGAAAGAAGGGTACACAGGGGAAGATTCACTGGAAAAACTGGAACTCAATGTGCACACCTAAACCCTTTGGAGGGATGGGATTCAAAGATCTCAAGATATTCAATGATGCCTTGCTAGGAAGACAGGCATGGCGTTTAATCCATCATGAGGAATCTCTGCTAGGGAGAGTTATGAAAGCCAAATACTTCCCTAAATGCAACTTCCTAGACTCTTCTCTGGGCTACGCAGGAAGCTATTCATGGAGGAGCATCTGGAGCTCCAAGGCTTTAGTTAAAGAAGGAACCATATGGAGAATAGGTAACGGTTCCAAGGTCAATATATGGAGAGACCCTTGGCTTTCGGACAAAGAAGGAAGATTCATTTCAAGCCCCGAAGACGAGAGGGTTAAACAGGTGAGCGATTTAATCGATGCCACTGCAATGGAGTGGAACACGGAACTAATATCAAACCTGTTTAACGATCGAGACCAGAAAAGTATCCTTTCTATCCCTCTAAGCTGGAGATCCCCCAGTGACCTTTTATCGTGGGCTTACACAAAAAATGGTCTTTACTCTACTAAAACCTCGTATATGCTTGGAAAGGGTTGCAATCTAAACGACCTCCATTTGGCATGGATGGAGATTTGGGACATGGATGTTCCTCCAAAAACCCGACATTTCTTCTGGAGGCTCTGCACAGACACTTTGCCAACCAAATCGCTGCTTAAAAAACGACACCTGAGAGAAGAAGGAGGTTGTCCCAGGTGCGTTTCAGAAGAAGAGAATAGTCTGCACGCAATCTTCGAATGCAAGCACGTTAGAAGCCTCTGGGAAGACAGTGGCTGTGGGGAGATGTTAAAGTTTTGTAGCCCAGACCCTTGTTCCATGATAGCAAACTGGTCGAAGAGTAATCCAAAGATCAAACAACGAGCAGCAATTCTAGCTTGGAGCATTTGGACAGACAGAAATCTCAAAGTCTTTGAGAATAAATCAACGCCAAAGGAAGTACTTATCTCCCGTGTCTCAAGACTAGTCGAAGAGTACGGTAAATACAGCAAGAGCATTTATCGAACATCACTCACGAAACCAGCTCAAAGTCCAAACAGATGGATTCCTCCCCCAGAAGGTACCATAAAGATAAACGTGGACGCCTCCTTAGCTGAGGAAGGGTTCATTGGTTTGGGGGCAGTTGCCCGAGATCATGCAGGGAAGGTTCTGGCGGCTGTGGTTCGGAGAGTCCGAGCATGGTGGTCTCCAGAAATAGCGGAAGGTCGAGCCCTCCTCCTAGCAGGGAAGCTGGCAAAAAAGATGGGATTCCGGAACATAATTCTTGAGTCGGACTGTCAAGTTCTCACTCAACGCCTATCAAAAGCGGCGGTATACCTCTCAGATTTTGATGTCGTCTTGGAAGACATCCTAGCTATGTGTAAATCTTTTAATAGAATTGTTTGGAGTCATGTTAAAAGGAGTGGCAATTATGTTGCGCACTACCTCGCTAAATTCGTGCCTTTTGGCTTAGAACAAACATGGACAAATCACTGCCCTGTTGAGATTTGTCCCTATGTAATTTCCGACATTTCGTCTTTTTAATGCACTTATTTGGCCCTCAAAAAAAAAAAAAAAGCATACACAGAAGATGGGGTGACATGATTCCACCGGGACCCACGATTACCAAATAAAAGAGAAGAAACGTGAAAATTGGAGATGACATACGCGTGGATACTCCGAAGTCCAAACCAGTCCGAACCGGCAGTAAACGGAAACTAAAAATAAAGATAAGTCATTTTTTCTTATTTTAATTTCCTGCAAATTAATTATATTATTATGCCATGCATACATAGTTATGTTTTTAAATATTTGTTATAAAAAATATTTATTATTTTAAAATTCGTGCGGGCACAATATTTTTATGCTTGTAAAATTATTGCAATTTGAAAAATATCGTACGAGATATTTGTGTTGATGAATTGCGGATATTTATGCTGATTGATTGCGAGTTTATTTTACTATCTCGTACGAGCTGCCTATTTTGAACAAAAATACATATGCGAGATGCATAATTTTGTAAAAGATTTTCTACAAAGAAAGGGAGCATTATTTTCGAACAAAATAAATATCGCGACATTTTTAAAAGAGCATATTTATTATTGCGTTTGGAGTGCTTGTAAAATAATTTTTCATATATCGTCGCGATAGTACATATATGTCAAAAATATTTTCAAACTTGCGAACTAAATTGTCAAGTAGGGTAGCCTGGACAAGCTATAAATCTCGCAATGCTACATGCTTAGTAAAGTGCAGTGCAGCACCATCTGGATTATTGAAGGCCCATGAGATATCACTATATCGCATGGGTGGAGGCATCCCTATGCACAATTACATTGAAGGCCCATGAGATCAAAATCGCATGGGTGGAGGCATCCCTATGCACAATTACATTGAAGGCCCATGGTTAGATCTCTCACAATCGCATGGGTGGAGGCATCCCTATGCACAACTACATGTACATGTACATCTACATCTTATCTACATCGAAGAGTCCGCAAGACACATCATTATGTGATTGCAACAGACACATCCTTATGTGGTTGCATCAGACACTTGAAAAGCGTGTATGCCAGTTCGGGATATATACAAGCGCCAAGGTCCTAACTAGACAACAAGGATCGCAATGGATTTCAAACGAATTATTTATGCTCGCACATTTGAAAACCTTGGCAAATATCTATCCTATAATGGTCATCGCATGCTATCACACTTGCATCCGCATACGCCTAACGAGCACAGTGGTGCTCTAAGTGTTTTTCTAATCATCTATTTTCAGTTTTTTCAGCGACTCAAGAAATTTGGAAGCTTGAAGAATGTTTAGTTCTCCACTACAGCAATCTACACTGAAGAACTAGGGGCTAATTGTTATGCCATAATTTTGGCATGTCTAATAATTTCCCAAATTTCTAATAATTATTAATTATTAATTCAGATTAATAATTATTACTTAACTCCTAAGTTTTATCCTCTCTCTGAAACGAGGAAAGAATCAATCTCAATCAATCAATAACGGAAAATATCTCCAAACGATATTCTTCACATCAGGAAGATATCACAACGATAAGATTAAATCAGATAAAATCAATCATTACCCACATTAACGTAACTTATCCATTAAGTCTCTCGGGATAAGCCCAATTAATTCACAGAACTGCGTAGGCTTGATCCTATATAAACATATAGGTACGCAGGCATCTTGGCAGAAGAGATGACCGATACACGAGACAAATCGAGACACCTGCCAAGTCCAGCCCCCTCTTTTTTACAAACCCTAAATCCCTAAAAACAGCCACATACTCATAATTTCGCTCTACAATTCCAGCAACCCTCCGATTTCATGTTACGAAATTCCTCAAACAACAATGCCCTCTACACTCTCGGTGTCTATTACTTCAAGCCGATAATCTAAATATAAATAGTTAAGTTTAAAAGTATATAAATATGAATATTTGTGTATGGAGAAAAAATAGTGAACAACTCATGACAACCTTTACGAAAAAGTAAAAGATTTTACAACATGTTTAACCAGTTTTATATTTTTTAAATGGAAAATGCTAGAGTTCCCAATTTTTTTTTCGAATTTATTCTCAAATGCCACGTGTAAGTACGTTATTTGTACTAATTCAAATAATAATGATGAATCCTCTGCATTCACATAAATTTCAACAATTAAAACTTCTTAAAATGCCACTAAAGTTTACTATTTTTAGGACACTATTTTTTCTTCATACACAAATATTGGGTTATTAAAACATTGGCCATCGAAGTTCGTTCAAATGTACATATAAACCATTAAAGTTTAAAAACGTACATTCGTGCCATTGAATTATGGACTTTGTGTAGATCGACCATAATTTCATAAAAACCGGTATGATGATGTTTATCGGTAAGAATAAATTCGAAAAATATTTATACATTTGTAATGTTTTATACATTGGCCCTCGAAGTTTGATCAAATGTACACACTGGCCATAATTTCTTTAAAATCAACTGAAATTTATATATATTAATACCAAGTAGCACAAATAAACATACTTTACCAACTAGCACAGGTCTCTAGTTTAAATTTTATTTTTTGTCATGTCATTTAATTTAATTATAATTTTTTTTAATTTTAATTTAAATATTATATATATATTTTTTAATTTTAATTTAAGTAATTTTATATATACTTGAAGGGTCAATATATTTTTTTAATTTTAATTTAAGTATTTTTGTATTTTTAATTTAATTTCATTTATAACTTGAGTCTATATTTTATTTTAATCTTTTTTTATATTTTATTTTATTTTATTGGGAAATCTAAACTAAAATTATAAAGGTAAAATACGGTCTGATATGGGCTAAAAGTAAGCCCTAAAGTTACAATTAATGTTGCATTAATTAGACCTAGCTTGGTCCAGATACGAAGCCCATTAATGAGGCCCAAAACCCTAATTTTATATTAATTTCGTAATTAATATGAAGGGGTAAATAACAGCTCAGCAATAAGAGCCAAACAAGGATATTATCACTAGAAGCTTCCTCAAGGCTGACTTGCCCACCAAGTCTCCTAACCCTACTACGATTCTAAGGCTCCTGACGCCTATATAAGGGCCTGACCCCTCATCCCAAGAACAACGTTTTTGGGCAGAGCTCAATACGTCACTAAAGTTTTTGGCTTAATCCTCGAATAAGAACATACAAGCCACTACGTCCTTGGCGTGCCCCCGCCGCCATAGCCCCAAGGGCGAACACCAAGAACTACGTCTTGGCTTGATTCTCAATAACGAGATACGTAGACACTCTATGAGGACTGATCAGTCTCGAACACGGAAACATCCATTAAAGCTCGAAGCTCACCAACCCTAGCATTAAATACATATTAACCCTCGTTTTTATTCCACAACATTTGGCGCCGTCTATGGGAAGACAACATCAACCATGATGAACACATGGAGAACACCGGTGACTATACACACCACCACTAGCACTTCTGTTAGTTTTATACCTCTGACTACGGAACAAAGGTCTGTACCCCTTAAACAAATACCCAGATTTCGAGTTCTTAACCCCAAGGACTAATCTCCAAAATTATGGAAACACATGTCGAGGGATCGCAGCCCATAGGGATGAATCCCTTTCAAATGGTTGCTTTCCTTTTGGGATACGGCCTACCCCCATGTAGCACAGACCTCCACCACTGTGATTCTTGCAAGAATGAATATAGCCTACGGGCTACCCATCTACCCCTCAAACGTAGGAGGCATTGGAGGAAGTGGTCCTGCGTATCGAGTGCACAAGCCATATAAACCCCGATCCATCACAGGCTTAGGCCCTGTCTATGAAGGAGGGTACGAAGATTATTCTGAACCCTATACCGAGGATTTATCATCTAAGGATGATCGAGATCGAGCCCCGAGGAAGAGGCGTGCAGACGAGGAACCCACTGTTGGGCGTATCCGAGAAACTTCGGGCAGAGTGCCAAGAACGACATAAGATAAGGTTATGGCTCATAAAGCCGAGATCCAAAAGTTAAAACAAGACTTGCAGAAGGAACAACACAGGTAAAATTGCCCTCCTACGTTAAGAATAGGAGAGATTTCCTTTGTCAATTTGGAGAGGCCTTCAAAGATGCATAGAAGGACTGGGGTCCCAAGGACAGAGATCCCAATGGCTAATTCCAATGATTCGATTCAACCAGGAGATCAGAATGATCCTGCCCCTCCTCTTATTGAGAAAGTGAAGAATGCCCACACCTATCATTGTTCAAGAATTGAACCCTCTTGGAATGAGAATTTAAACGATACTCCAAGGAGTTGAGAAAGAAAGATTCTAAAGGGTCGGATCCCCAATCCTAGGCATGATTTTTCCCTTAATCGCTAAGAGACTAGCATGATCTCTACCACGGTGTATTCATGACTAACGAATCCCCTAGAGACGCGTCTCCAAGGGGTGACCCAAAATCAACGAACTCAAAGAGCGAATCCCCAATTGTAGATGTGGTCTCACCTCTAGCTAATGAAACACAAGGAGCACAGATTGCCACCACCGTCATGCTAATCCCAGTAACTCAAAACCCCGTTTATGGGTTGTCACTGTTCCCAATTACTGATGGAACCATCGATATACTCATGAGAAGTATGTGCCTCAATAAGGCTTGGTTCCCTTGTTGGAAGAAGCTAAAGTTTATCCGGATCATACACCAAAGACGACTTCTCGTCTGAAGAAGATAAAGAAGAGGACGTCCGTTCTAGTAAGAGAGTAGCAGAGGCAAGGACGCCCACAGATAAGGGAGAGAATCCCTGTGGTGAATTTGGATGAAACCCCGAGAATGGATACGAGGATAGAGGTCCCTCTAACTGAAGCACTAAGGATGGCTACCCCTAGGCCGAGGGCTGCAGACTTGGTGTTGCTCGGAAAACCTAACAATCCTATACCCCCGTTTACTGAGAAGGTGATGAGAGCTCACATCTTAAGAAAGTTTAAGATGCTTACCATTAAGGCTTATGATGGAATGGGTGATCCCGCTAATCACGTGAGAACTTTTTCAAATGCACTTCTTCTACAACCAGTAAGTGATGCTCTTAAGTGTAGGGCTTTTCTCCAAACCTTAGCCGGGATGGCTCAGCATTAGTACAACCATCTTCCCCCAAACTCTATCTGCTCTTTTGAGGAGCTAAGCGATGCTTTCATCAGCCAGTTCATTAGTGGGGGAATCCACGAGAAAAGTTCTGCTTCTCTTATTAACGTAGAGCAAGGGAAGAATGAAAACTTGAGGGATTACATCAATAGATTTACCAAGGAGACATTGGGTACCTCTGATCTAGAGAACAAGATAGCCATGGTGGCCTTACATAATAGAATGACCAATGTCTATTTTAAGATATCGTTCGCCAAGCATCCCCAGAGGACATGACTGAGCTCCAGCCGAGAGCAAGCAAGTATATTAAGGCTGAAGACAGCATGAGGAAAGATACTTCTGTTACTAGCAATTGGAACAACGACAACTCTAAGAAAAGAAGGGCGGAGCAAGAGTATGATGCTAGGGACAAGTATCCCCGAACTAGCGAAGACTCTGACTCTCCCCCTACGAACAACCAAGGACCCAGGTTCATTGAGTATGCAAGGCCTAGAACACCAATGAAAGAGTCATGATTTTTTCAGAACCTATATTGTTGATGATTCATCATCTACTAATGAAGATAACAATCTCAGATGGAGAACCAGGCAAGGAGCTCGAAGGAGGGTCAGGGCCTTCTCAGCCCCGTGGATCCAAAGGATTGGCTCCCAAGACTCCAGGAGGGAGGATACTCGCTCATGAAGCGCATATCCAAAAATTGAAGAAAAATTTGGAGATACAACAGGCTAGGCAATCCCCAAGGGCTAGGATCCCCTATTTTATTAACGCGAGTGATACCCCTAGGAGGAGAAGGGTTGATTCACAAAGGGTTGATCCAGATGGCTCGATGCCTCTAAGAGATCGTGACGATCCAACCTTGTCCTTCACTAACGAGACAATGAATGCTCATATTTCAAGGAAATTCAAGACACCCACTACCGAGGTGTGTGATGGGGCAGGAGATCCCACTAATCATGTGAGGACATCCTCCAATGCACTAATAATTTTAACCTGTGATTGACGCAATCAAGTATAGGGCGTTCCCTTAAACCCTGGGGGTCATGACACAACGATGGTATATTTGGTTGCCCCCGAACTCAATCGGATCCTTTAAAGGACTAAGAAGGGCATTTACGCCCCGTTCGTTGATGGAAAGTTCATGAGAAACGTTTTACATTCCCATGGATGTGGAACAAGGAAAGAATGAATCCTTGAGGGATTACATGAAGCGAATCACCAAGAAAGCCTTGAAGGTCCCGAACCTGGATGATAGAGTAGCCATCAAGGTAAAGGAAAGTGTAAGGGAAGCCTCAACCCCTGCTGGAGGCAATGGAGGTAATAACAAGAAGAGAAGGTGGTCACGAGTAGAATGTTAAGGTTAGGTATCCTCGAATAAGTAAAAACTCTGACTCTACCTGGAAGAAGAGAAATTAAGGACCGAGGTTCACCAGCTATGCACATATGAATACTCCCAACACCCAAATCCTGATGGACATTGAGAAACACAAGAATCTCTGATGGCCGAAGCTTAATCCCGGGAAGAGAAACAAGAACCAAATGTTGTCAGTTCCATAAAGATGTGGGAAATAAATTTCACGATTGTAGACAGCTGAAACACAAGATCAAGTTTCTGATCCGAAGAACCAGGTTGTATAAGTTCACCAAGGATGGCCAATAGGGTAACCTAAGGCAGGATTATGAAGTAGAAGATTATAAAAGGAAGGATGGCGATCAAGGTCGCAATCCATAGCCCCGGGGGGCCGGTGATAAACACGATTTCTGAAGGCCCAACAGTGGTCGAGAATGCAAAGTGCTCTCGTAAAGCTTACGCTCAAGAAGCTATGCACATTATAGGAGAAGCTCCATAACGAGCAAATACCGAAATGACAATTGCCTTTCACAACTCTGACTTGGAAGGGGTGAAGTGCCTCCATGATAACCCGTTGGTCATAACACCTGTGATAGGCAACTCGTAAGTGAAATGAGTCTTGATAGACAAGGGAACATCAGTGGATATCTCGTTTCATGATGCATTCTCGAAGATGGGGTACAACGATTGTCAATTGACCCCCTCCAACATGCCCGTCTATGGGTTCGATAATTTTCTTTTATATAATATAGAAAAAAATTTGATAATCTAAATATAAATAGTTAAATTTAAAAGTATATATATAAATATGAATATTTGTGTATGGAGAAAAAATAGTGAACAACTCAGGACAACCTTTACGAAAAAGTAAGAGATTTTATAACGTGTTTAACCAATTTTATATTTTTTAAATATATCGTTACTACATTTGCTAAATTGATAATTCATGTTATACTCAATTTTTTTACTTGATAAAGTTCGTTCATGCTACCTAAAATTAAATTAATATTTTACCAATTAAAATAATCATGTGATTTTTAATGTATTACTCCCTCCATCTTATTCAATTGTTAACATTTGAGATAGAAGACTCGACATGCATTTTAAGTATAGTACAGTTACATAATTTATTTTTAATGCTTAAATTTTTATTATAAAATAATTTAAAATAATTAGTGAAACTATACTTTACTTTAAATGCAGTTAACAATTGGATAAGATGGAGGGAGTAACATTTATTAAAATTTTATGAAATCTCCTATAATAAAAAAATTGTTGTTTCATTAAACTGATACAAAATATAATGAAATTGTTCGAGGAATATAAGATAAAGTTGAAATATTATTATTTTGTACGGACTTTTACACTAATTTATATAATATTGCATGACCGTCCAACCAGAAATGAGATGGAGCAATAATGTACAAAGTACTAGAAATTCACACCAGACAGAAACATGAAATATCTAAAAGAAAATTAAATAAGCGTCCATATAAGATATATGTTGTCGGACTGTGGTTATCTTCAAACAATCTGTCCCATTTTCTTGGAGCTGCACCCCAACAGCTTTTATCATCACCTGTGCCAATTCCTTGGACCTGCACCTTGGCTGTTGCAGGACCAGACTTTGGAGTACTTTTGTAGTAAACACAATATGTTACTCCCTCCGTCCAGTGGAATTCTTTACATTTGAGAATTGCACGGAGACTAAGAAAAAATATAAAGAAGGAGGAGAGAAGTAGAAAAATGAGTAAAGTGGTGGGACCCATCACTATATAATATATTAAATAAGTTAGTGGAGGAAAGTAGTGGATGTAGTTGATTTTTATATTATAAAACTTTACTATTTTAGGAAAGTTTAGAAATGTAAAGAATTGGATGGAACATCCCAAAAAGGAAAGTGTAAAGAAATGAATTGGACAGAGGGAGTATGAGTTTGCACACTCCCCAAAAAAACCCAAAGAAATTCATAACCTACAAGAAGAGATCAAATTAATTAATTACATGCATATTAAAACAAGATAACACATGAAAGCTACATTTTATACTTCGCTTGCTCTCATCAAATTATCAACTTTGTGAATTGCGTTGTGTTTTGATGAGAATAATATCTTTATACATATATTACCCAAAGGAAAGCGTCAAATTTGAGTGATGCAGACGCATAGATGCACCCAGCACTACAATAAAAACGGCCTTTTCCTACCGTTTATTTCCTACCGACGCTTTTCCTACCGACCATTTCCTACCGATTTTCAAGTCAAACGATTATTTCCTACCGGACCCATAGCCGGTAGGAAATGCCTCCACATTTCCTACCGAAGTTAGTAGGAAATGAGTCGAGTGGGACCCGCAAGGCCACGTCAATGTCCGGCCGCAATGAAACGACGTCGTTTCACTCATACCATTTCCTACCGTCTCACTACGGTTGGAAATGAGTGAAACATTTCCTACCGACATCGGTAGGAAATGAGTGTTGTGTGCCCCAAGTGCCATGTGGCAGTGTAGCTTTATGTGTAGCATTTCCTACCGCGTGTAGGCGGTAGGAAATGCCTCGCCTATTCACCAGCAAATGTCTACTTGGCGGCTTCTGATTGGTTGACGTGTCGGTGGACATTTCCTACCAATGAGCGGTAGGAAATGAGCTGTGCAAAATATTAAAATCTTATCTACTAAATAAAAATAAAAATTTGTGAATTACATTAAAAATTTAAATAAAAAATAGGAAAAAAGTTAAAATTCGAATTAAAATACATAAACGCAAATATTAATACTCACTATTTTTGTGATGCATGTCACACTAGATTCAATAATTTTATTTTATTTTTTACTTTAACCCCTAAACTAGCTTTCGTTTCGGATTCTTGATTCGATTATTTTGAAATAAAATTTCAACGATCGAACCGTACGGGAGTCAAGATCAATTTTTTTTCAATGATATTCCAAAATTTTAAAAAAATAATAAATTTATTTGATTAGGTAATTTAACGGTCAACTAGTACTTTGACTTTAACCCCTAAACTAGTTTTCGTTCTCGATTCTTGATTTGATTATTTTGAAATAGAATTTCGACGATCGAACCGTACGGGAGTCAAGATCAATCTTTTTTAATGTTATTCCAAAATTTTAAAAAATAATAAATTTATTTGATTAGCTAATTCAACGGTCAACTAGTAATTTGACTTTAATCCCTAAACTAGTTTTCGTTCCCGATTCTTGATTCGAATATTTTGAAGTAGAATTTCGACGATCGAACCATACTGGAGTCAAGATCAATATTTTTAAATGTTATTCCAAAATTTTAAAAAAATAATAAATTTATTTGATTAGCTAATTTAACCGGTCAACTAGTAATTTGACTTTAATCCCTAAACTAGTTTTCGTTCCCGATTCTTGATTCGATCATTTTGAAATAGAATTTCGACGATCTAACCGTACGGAAGTCAAGATCAATCTTTTTAAATGTTATTCCAAAATTTTTAAAAAATAATATATTTTTTTGGTTGGGTAATTTAACGGTCAACTAGTAATTTGACTTTAACCACTAAACTAGTTCTCGTTCCCGATTCTTGATTCGATTATTTTGAAATAGAATTTCTATGATCGAAGTACGGGAGTCAAGATCAATCTTTTTAAATGTTATTCCAAAATTTTAAAAAAAATAATAAATTTATTTGATTAGTTAATTTAAAGGTCAACTAGTTCTTTGACTTTAACATCTAAACTAGTTTTCGTTCCCGATTCTTGATTCCATTATTTTGAATGGAATTTCGACGATGAACCATACGGGATTCAAGATCAATCTTTTTAAATCATATACTAAAATTTTAAAATTTTATTTGGTTATGTAATTAAACGGTCAACTAGTAATTTGACTTTAATCCCTAAACTAGTTTTCGTTCCCGATTCTTGATTCGATCATTTTGAAATAGAATTTCGACGATCGAACCGTACGGAAGTCAAGATCAATCTTTTTAAATCATATACTAAAATTTTAAAAAATTTAAAAATTTATTTGATTATGTAATTAAACGGTCAACTAGTAATTTGACTTTAATCCCTAAACTAGTTTTCGTTCCCGATTCTTGATTCGATCATTTTGAAATAGAATTTCGACGATGAACCATACGGGAGTCAAGATCAATCTTTTTAAATCATATACTAAAATTTTAAAAATTTTAAAAATTTATTTTATTTTGTAATTAAAGGTCAACTAGTAATTTGACTTTGATCCCTAAACTAGTTTTCGTTCCCGATTCTTGATTCGAACATTTTGAAATAGAATTTCGACGATCTAACCGTACTGAAGTCAAGATCAATCTTTTTAAATGTTATTCCAAAATTTTTAAAAAATAATATATTTTTTTGGTTGGGTAATTTAACGGTCAACTAGTAATTTGACTTTAACCACTAAACTAGTTCTCGTTCCCGATTCTTGATTCGATTATTTTGAAAAGAATTTCGACGATCAAACCGTACGGGAGTCATGATCAATCTTTTTAAATTTTATTCCAAAATTTTAAGAAAAATAATAAATTTATTTGATTAAGTAATTTAAAGGTCACCTAGTAATTTGATTTTAACCCCTAAATTAGTTTTCGTTCCCGATTCATGATTCTATAATTTTGAAATAGAATTTCGACAATCGAATCGTATGGGAGTCAAAATCAATATTTTTAAATCTTATTCCAGAATATTTAAAATTTAATAAATTTATTTGATTAATTAATTTAACGGTCAACTATTAATTTGACTTTAACCCTTATTTATTACAAAATAATTTCAACTTTTTTATTTATTTTGTTAAACTCATTGTATATTAGTGCGCGTAGTTCCAAAACAAAATTATGCACTTACAAATTAATTTTTTTTAAAAAATTATTCACCATCTTTAACAACTTAGCTTCCACAACTTATGGTTGTAGTTTAGGGGTTATATTTAGGGTTACTAGGGTTGGACTCTATTTTTTGAAAAAAAGTTTTTTGAACGATTTAACCATACGAATCTCATTATCACTGCAAATTAGTCATGTGTGAAAAAAATTGTGATTTTTAAAATTCATTTGACGTAATTTTATAAGGATAAACCACTATTTTAACAATAATTTGTACTAATCCATTTTTCTAGTTCTATTTTTTAATGATCCAACCATGAGAATTTCAAGATCACTGTGAATTAGTGACATTTGCAAAAAATTGTGATTTTTAAAGTTCATTTGTAAGGACTTTTTAAAGAAAAAGTGATAAACAAGGTATTGTGGAAATATAATTTTAGAGTAACATTAAAACACAAGAAACACTTTAGCATAATGGTTGGAGGTAGTACAAATTTCGCTGGAGATGTGGGTTCGAATCCCGTTGTCTCATTTTTCATTTTTTTCCCCATTTCCTACCGGTTTGCGGTAGGAAATGGTATCATGCGGTAGGAAATGATAATTCACAAAAAATTCAAAATGCCCAAATCAAAATTCAAAATGGCGTCCAGAGTCATTTCCTACCGCAAGTCGGTAGGAAATGATAATTCACGAAAAATTTAAAATGACCGCCTAAACCAAAAATTCGAAATGAGCGCCCAAATCAAAATTCAAAATGGCGCCCAAAGTCATTTCCTACCGCAAATTGGTAGGAAATATAGAAGTGCGGTAGGAAATGTGTAATTCAGATTTATAAAACAATAACTTTCTTCATTCCCCTTCACTTCAACTCTCTTCTCCAGCTCTCCATCTTTTACCATTCTTATCAACTCTTTTCATTTTTTTCATCTCGATTTTCTTCTTCATCACCATTATTTAGGTACAAATCTTTACCCTCTTTTATATATCCATTTGATTTACATATAATATGTGTGTGTTTGTGTTAGTTCAATTTGAATAATATTTGTATGTTTGAATTACATATAGTATTCTTCAATTTGATTAGTTCAAGCTTTCATTTTGTTTGCTATTTGAGCTCATTATCTTTCATTTGTGTATGTATATATGTATAATTTTTTGTTCCATTTTTTATGTAAATTGTTAGGACTTTATACAAATTAGAAGAACTTTTCGGAAGAAGGCTAAAGAGAACTATTCGGATGAAGGCGATGTTGAAGGCAATGACAAAGACAATTATGATGACCACTTCAAGAGTGATTAGTTTAGGTTTTTAAATTTTTATTTTGCTTTGTTGTAATGGTTGTATTTTAGTACATTTGTACAAATAATTTGTAGATGTAACTTTAATTTGTTAATTTTATGGTGATGAAGGCGGATTATGATTTATGATAGATGTTTGATTTTTGGTTTTGATTGTATGCTTGTGAATTAGATATTGTTTTTGTTATGCAATGTGTATGCTTTTGAATCAATGAAGAACATTTATTTTTAAAAAATTTGCCCAGTATTTCCTACCGCCTTCAAGCCATTTCCCACCGTTATTACAATTCGAAACCTAGTATTTCCTACCGTCTTCAAAACATTTCCTACCGCATTCATAAGAACGGTAGGAAATAATAAATAGCGGTAGGAAATGGCCGGTAGAAAATGCAATTTTACAAGGTGTCTGGAACAATTCCTACCGAAGTGTGCAAAAGTGGTCGGTAGGAAATGGCTCTGCACTTGCTACAATTTCCACGTCAGCTGCTGACGTGGCTGATGACGTGTGCGGGGCCCGCCCACGTGTCATATGACATGGCATCTGACATGTCGCCACATCATCGTCCAAGTTGGCATGTGGGTCCCCGCCATGTGGCATGCCACATCATCATGTGGGACCCACGTTGACCCCGGTCAATATCATTTCCTACCAAAGTCATTTCCCACTTAAGCATTTCCTACCGCACGGGGCCGGTAGGAAATGCAGCATTTCCTACCGATTTTGGGCCTTTTCCTACCGATTTGACGGTAGGAAAAGGTCGTTTTTCTTGTAGTGCAGGGACGGAGGGAGAGGGGGTACGGGGTGGCGGCCGTCCCCCCAAAAATCTGAAAATGTAAAAAAATTGTATATATATATTTTAAAAATCTGAATTTCGTCCCCCCATTTTAATAAAAAAATTCATTTAGTCCCCCCATTTTTACAAAAAAATTTATTTAGTCCCCCGATTTTTACAAAAAAAATCATTTAGTCCCTCTATTTTTTTCAAAAATCTTCATTTAATTCCCCATTTTTTCTAAAAATCTACATTTAATCCCCAATTTTTTACAAAAATCTTTATTTACTCCCCTATTTCTTATGAAAATCTTCATTTAGTCTCCTATTTCTTACAAAAATCTTCATTTAATCCCCTATTTTTTATGAAAATTTTCCGATATCTTCCGGTTATCAGAAAATTTTCCGATGACCGAAAAATTTGCCCCCCCAATATTTATTCCTGGTTCCGTCCCTGGATGCACCAGCAAAGTCCATAACGGGTGCTGATCAACAAATTGATTAACGACATGCCCTCTACACTCTCTGTGTGTATCACTTCAAGCTGATAATCTAAATATAAATAGTTAAGTTTAAAAGTATATAATATGAATATTTGTGTAAGGAGAAAAATTAGTGAACAACTCAGGACAACCTTTACGAAAAAGTAAGAGATTTTACAACGTGTTTAACCAATTTTATATTTTTTAAATGGAAAATGCTAGAGTCCCCAATTTTTTTCGAATTTATTCTCAAATACCACATGTCAGTACGTTATTGGTACTAATTCAAATAATAATGATGAATCCTCTGCATTCACATAAATTTCAACAATTAAAACCTCTTAAAATGCCACTAAAGTTTACTATTTTTAGGACACTATTTTTTCTACATACACAAATATTGGGTTATTAAGACATTGGCCATCGAAGTTTGTTCAAATGTACACAGAAACAATTAAAGTTTAAAAACGTACATCGTGCCGTTGAAATATGGACTTTGTACAGATCGACCATAATTTCATAAAAACCGGTTTGATGATGTTTATCGGCAAGGGTAAATTCGTAAAATATTTATACTTTTGTAACGTTTTATACATTGGCCCTCGAAGTTTGATCAAATGTACACACTAGTCATAATTTCTTTAAAATCAATTGAAATTTATATATATTAATACCAAGTAGCACAAATAAACATACTTTACCAACTAGCACGGGTCTCTAGTTTAAATTTTATTTTTTGTCATATCATTTAATTTAATTATAATTTTTTTTAATTTTAATTTAAGTATTTTATATATATATATTTTAATTTTAATTTAAGTAATTTTATATATACTTTAAAGGTCAATATATTTTTGTAATTTTAATTTAAGTATTTAAGTATTTTTATTTTAATTTCATTTATAACTTGAGTCTATATTTTATTTTAATCTTTTTTTATATTTTATTTTATTTTAATGGGAAATCTAAACTAAAATTATAAAGGTAAAATACGGTGTGATATGGGCTAAAAGTAAGCCCTAAAGACACAATTAATGTTGCATTAATTAGACATAGCTTGGTCCAGATACGAAGCCCATTTAAGAGGCCCAAAACCTTAATTTTATATTAATTTCATAATTAATATGAAGGGGTAAATAACGGCTCAGCAATAAGAGCCAAACAAGGATATTATCTCTACAAAGAGTAGCCTCCAAGGCACACATTCATACAAGGAAATAGACTCCTACAAGGTAGGAGTCTAGAAGCTTCCTCAAGGCTGACTTGCCAACCAAGTCTCCTAACCCTACTACGATTCTAAGGCTCCTGACGCCTATATAAGGGCCTGACCCCTCATCCCAAAAACAACGTTTTTGGGCAGAGCTCAATACGTCAATAACGTTTTTGGCTTAATCCTCGAATAAGGACATACAAGCCACTACATCCTTGGTGTGCCCCCGCCGCCATAGCCTTGAGGGCTGATAAAGTGTATATTTATATATACTTTAGTATGATTTTATTCTCATATTTATAGGATTTTGTAATTAATTGGGTATTTATTAATTATAGTTTAATGTTTTATTGCAGGTAATAAATAATTCCTAAAGTTGGAAGAAAAGGAGATTAATTGAACTTTATTAATGTGGAAATTCGGATTTAATGGTGGGTCTGCGCAGCAATTCTTATTTGGGCCATATCTTGAGTTCCAGGAATCAGAATGGGGCGAAATTACAGCCCACGCGAAGGTATTGAAATTCTCTACAGGCCTGGAGCAGCCCAGAAAGCATATTCCTACTGTAGCAGTCCAGAATCAGAACGGAACAGCTGGTTACGAATTTTTACAAAAGCCCAACTTATTTTAGGAAAGAGAAATTATTATTATTAGATAAGGGTTGGAAAATAAATGGGGCGATCAGTTTTTGATATTGAGTGCGTGTATTACATTCAAAAGGAGAGAGAGAGAGAGAGAGAGAGAGAGAGAGAGAGAGAGTGGAGCAAGGGAAGAAGGGATTCTTCTTAAGCCGTAATTGCAATCATCAAAGTTGTAATTTCTTACTCTATACTCTTTGTAAACATGATTTTGATTATTCATATCATTTTGTGTTCTTCAATTATTATGGGTAACTAATTCCCAAATCTGGGAATTAGGTAGTATTCAGTGGTTAATATGTTTGTGTGATTTTATTATGTGATATCTCATTCTTGCGAATTTGTTGTTGAGCACTTAACCCAATTTAGGGAGTCATGAACCCTAGATTGTATTTTAGGGATTGTAACGATTCGGGAGATGAATTATAATTCTAGTAAATGATGCGACAAACGTAATTCAATTATTCAATTGGGAGATTAATATGCGAATTATGAGACATGTATTCCTTGGGCTTAATAACTTATAATTACGTGTTGTGTGATCATGGGAGTGACATCAATATGTATTTGTGGGTATTATGTAGTATCTTGGGAGAGAGCAATATAATCATTAGAGGAATGTTTTTAGCAAGGTATGAGGCTGAATATCACAATTTCATGCACATTCATTAATACCACTGAAGAACCCTGATTCTTGGATTGCCTTTAATTATTATTGTTAATTCACCATTTTTATTTGCTTAATTGATATTTTAGTTAATAAACAAATTCCCCAAAATTCTTCTTTACACTTCTGAACATTAAGATATTTGAAATTGAACTTGTGTTTAATTAAGTCCTTCCCTGCGAACGATAACCCCCCATATATTACGATAACAAATTGGCGCCGCTGCCGGGGAAGGCAGCAATTTTAAGTTCAGTTTAATTATTTCTTATTGTTTAGATTTTACAAAATTGTTTCCAAGACCTATCTGATTGGTTTTCTCTTTTCAGGTGCCACTACTCTTGCATGAGGCGTTCTACAAGTGCTGGAAATCTAGAATTTGATCCAGAAATCGAGCGCACTTTTCGAATTTTACTGCGAGAGGCAAAACAAAGGAAAGAGAAATCTAAGATGGGGGATGCTGAGAATGTTGAAGTTGTTAATGTTGATGAGACTTCGATTTGGGATCATGAGACGCCTAATCCAGCTAATTGCATGTACAAGACTCCAGAGATTAGTGCAGCTCAATTCAACATTAACCCAAGCTTAATTCAGATGGTTAGTAACCAGGCTTTTGAAGGGGACATAGAGCGAGAAGACCCACACCGTCATCTAGAGCGTTTTGTGCAAATGTGTGGTTCTTTCAGGATCAATGGAGTTTCTAGTGATCAAATTCGTCTCCACATGTTTCCCTATTCTATAAAAGGAAGAGCCATGTAATGGTTTCAACAGCTCCCTGACACTGCGGTTGCTACTTGGGAAAGTCTTTCTACCGAGTTTTTGTCTAAATATTATCCTTCTGACAAGACTCAACAGATGAGGACTCTGATTCTGAGTTTCAAAACACAACCAGGTGAAGGCCTGTATCAGGCTTGGGAGAGATATAAGGTGTTGTTAAGAAAGTGTCCGCATCATGGTTGTGAGGAGTGGATGATCCTGAGTACTTTCTATGGATCATTAAATGCAGATGTTCGTTTGAGTCTGGATGTGGCAGCTGGTGGAGATTTCAAGAAAACACCAGGACCAAAGGCAAAAGCACTTCTTGAGCAGTTGGCAAACAACAATTATTCTTGGGCACCTAGTGGGACGAGCTCCGCTAAATCTGCACAAGACGCTGAAATGATTAATTTGTTGACTCTGAAATTGGATACTCTGACTCAAGAAGTACGAGGACAAAGGATGAATGTTAGTGCTATTTCTTCTCCGATGGAAGGGTACAGCGATTATGGGGCTAATCAGAATTATTATCCACCACAATTCCCAGAGGAAGCAGCTTTTATTCAGGGAAGACAGTCGTGGCCTGTGTAGAATAACTCTTACTACAATCCTAACCAGAGGCCTAATAATAATCTGTCTTATAGTAGTAATCATTCGGCCAACCCTTCCTATGCATTTCTTAAGCAGAATCAGGCTCCTGGTTTTCAGTCGCGTCCACAGTATCAAGCACAACAGCAATTTCAACCACCACCAAAGGAAAAGAAAGAACCTGCTGATTGGGAGGTGGCACTCAGTAAAATGATACAAGGGACTACAGGGGCGTTTGCCAATATTGAAACAAAATTCGGAAAGATGGAGTCTAGGATGGACGAGATGGCTTCTTCTCAAAAGATGTTGGAAACGCAGATGGGCCAAATTGCTGATAAGGTTGGTGTTCGTGAGCAAGGATCACTTCTGAGTCAATCTGACCCTAATGGTAAAGAACAATTCAAGGCCGTCACTTTGAGGAGCGGAAGAGAGTTGCCAGAAATTGAGGCGATCAAGCCTAAAGCCAAGGGCCTTGAAAACGAAGCGGAGTTAGTAGAAGCTGAAGCAGAAAATTCAGAGAAGGTTGATGAAGAGAAGACAGAAAAGGAAGTCACACCAAAGGTACCATTGAAGCCTTATGAACCTCAAATTCCTTTTCCACAAAGGCTTCATAATAGGCAATTGGAGAAACAGTATGAGAAGTTCTTGAAAATCTTTCGACAATTGCATATAAATATCCCTTTCGCTGATGCTTTGGCGCAAATGCCACTCTATGCCAAGTTTCTGAAGGAGATGTTGTCAAAAAAACGGAAATTGGAAGATGTGGAGACTATTACTCTCAATGCTGAATGCAGTGCAGTCATACAAAAGTCAATTCCACAGAAGTTGAAAGATCCTGGAAGCTTCTCTTTGCCATGTACTATTGGAAAAATGGAGAATATTAAGGCCTTGTGTGATTTAGGGGCCAGTGTGAGTTTGATGCCACATTCTATTTGTAGAAGACTTGGTCTTGGAGAGCTCAAAAAGACAAGAATTTCGCTTCAGCTGGCTGATCGTACTGTGAAGTATCCTCTAGGAGTTATAGAGGATGTCATTGTCAAAGTGGATAAATTCTTTATCCCGTGTGATTTCGTGGTGTTGGAGATGGATGAAGATGTGGAAATGCCCATCATCTTGGGGAGGCCATTTTTGGCTACAGCTGGAACCACAATAGATGTCAAAGCTGGTAAATTGACATTAAACGTTGGTGATGAGAAGGTTGATTTTGATTTGAACAAAGCCATGCAGATGCCTTCATTTGATTCTACATGTTTCACGGTTGACGTAGTAGATGAGATGGTAAATCTTGAAAATGAACACTTAGTGGAGACAGAACGAGCTTTAGATGATACAGCAGTTGAAGACTCGCTTGATATGGAAGACACAGGTACGCCGAGAATTGAGATGGCATTTTCAATTTCAGAGGCACCTCAGGTAGAACTGAAACCTCTTCCTGCTAATCTAAGGTATGCTTTTCTTGGTCCTAATGATACATACCCTGTGATAGTGTCCGCTTTGCTTCATGATGATGAACTCGATAAATTATTACATGTGCTTAGGCAATTTAAATCATCAATTGGTTGGACAATTAAAGATATCAAGGGAATTAGCCCCGCTCTTTGCATGCATAGGATTGCATTAGAAGATAATCATAAACCTGTGATTGAGGGTCAAAGAAGATTAAATCCTAATTTGCAAGAAGTGGTTAAAAAGGAAATCACTAAGTTGTTAGATGCTGGAATTATTTATTCTGTGCCACATAGTCAATGGGTTAGTCCAATTCATGTTGTGCCTAAGAAGGGTGGGATGACTGTTGTTCATAATGAAAAGAATGAATTAATTCCCACTAGGACTGTAACAGGTTGGAGAGTTTGTATAGACTATAGGAAATTAAATAATGCTACTCGCAAGGATCACTTTCCCCTCCCATTTATTGATCAAATGCTTGAAAGATTAGCGGGTAATAAGTATTATAATTTTCTAGATGGATTCTCGGGATATTTTCAGATTCCCATTGCACCCGAGGATCAAGAAAAGACAACCTTTACTTGTCCGTATGGTACCTTTGCATATCGGAGACTACCCTTTGGCCTGTGCAATGGCCCTTCAACTTTTCAAAGACTTATGACTGCTATTTTCTCTGATTTTATAGGAAGAACCATGGAAGTCTTCATGGATGACTTTACTGTATATGGTTCTTCCTTTGATACTTGTCTAACCAATTTGTCAAAAGTGTTACAGAGATGTGCAGAAACAAATCTAGTTCTTAATTGGGAGAAGTGCCACTTTATGGTGGAGGATGGCATTGTTCTTGGGCACAAAATTTCTGAAAAAGGCATTGAGGTCGACAGGGCAAAAATTGAAGTGATTGAGAAATTGCCACCACCTTCATCTGTGAAGGGAATTAGAAGCTTTCTTGGACATGCTGGTTTTTATCGACGGTTCATTAAGGATTTTTCGAAAATATCTCGACCCCTCTGCAATCTTCTTGAAAAGGATATTGTCTTTGAGTTTGACGAGAGTTGTCTGGATGCTTTTAACAGACTTAAGAAGGAATTGACATCGGCACCTATAATGTCATCTCCTGATTGGAGCTTGCCTTTTGAAATTATGTGTGATGCTAGTGACTATGCCGTGGGTGCAGTTTTGGGACAGAAGAAGGAGAAGCGCATGCACGTGATTTACTATGCAAGCAAGACACTTGATGATGCACAGACAAATTATGCAACAACGGAGAAAGAGCTACTTGCTGTGGTTTTTGCTTTTGACAAATTCAGATCTTATCTTGTGGGATCTAGGGTGATTGTCTATACGGATCATGCTGCGATTCGTTACTTAATGTCAAAGAAGGATGCAAAGCCTCGTCTAATCCGGTGGATTCTCTTACTCCAGGAATTTGATCTTGAAATTCGAGACAAGAAGGGTTCTGAAAACATGGTAGCCGACCATTTGTCAAGATTAGACCAGGGAGATAGAATGGTAGGAAGTGATATACCTATCAATGATAAATTTCCGGAAGAACAACTGCTAGCTGTCTCTTTGTCTACACCATGGTATGCAGACTTCGTAAATTATATCGTGGGAGGTATTGTGCCAAGTGAACTTACTTATCAACAAAGGAAGAAATTCTTATTTGACGTGAAGCACTACTTCTGGGAAGAACCGCTACTTTACAAGGAATGCGCTGATGGAATAATGCGGAGATGTACACCTCATGAGGAGATTCATGATATCCTCAGACATTGTCATTCTCTAGAGTGTGGAGGTCATAACAGTAGCATGAAGACAGTTGCAAAAATTTGGCAGTCGGGTTTCTATTGGCCGACTATGTATCAAGATGCAAGGAACTTTGTTGCAACATGTGATCGGTGTCAAAGAGCTGGAAATATTTCAAGAAGAAATGAAATGCCTTTCCAATCTATCCTTGAAGTTGAGATTTTCGATGTGTGGGGGATGGACTTCATGGGTCCATTTCCATCTTCTTATGGGAACAAGTATATTTTGGTGGGAGTGGATTATGTGTCAAAATGGGTTGAAGCAATTGCATCTCCTACAAATGATGCTAGAGTAGTGAAAAAGTTCCTACAAAAGTATGTCTTCACCAGGTTTGGAGTCCCAAGGGCTATTATCAATGATGGGGGCTCACACTTTTGCAATAAACAGGTGGAGGATCTTTTGAAGAAGTATGGCGTGACACAAAAAGTGGCGACTCCGTATCATCCACAAACGAGTGGCCAGGTTGAAATCTCAAATCGCGAGCTTAAGTCAATTTTGGAGAAAACAGTGGCGACTTCAAGAAAAGATTGGTCAACAAAGCTTGATGATGCTCTTTGGGCGTACAGGACAGCATTTAAAACGCCTATTGGAATGTCTCCGTATAGGTTGGTATTCGGGAAAGCTTGTCATTTGCCCGTTGAGCTTGAGTACAAGGCATTTTGGGCAACAAGAAATTTGAATCTAGAATTGAAATCCGCGGGAGTGAAGCGTTTGTTACAACTTGATGAGCTTGAGGAATTTAGGCTCCAAGCTTATGATAGTTCTAGAGTTTACAAGGAAAAGACAAGACGATGGCACGACAAGCACATCCAAAAGAAAGAATTCGAAGTTGGGCAAAAAGTTCTATTATTCAATTCAAGGCTCAAACTTTTCCCAGGAAAGCTGAAATCAAGATGGTCAGGACCGTTTGAGATTGTGAAGGTATATCCTCATGGTGCTGTTGAGATTACTAGAGAGGGATCAGATGTGTTTAAGGTGAACGGGCAGCGATTGAAGCCATACCTTATTGAAGATGATATGGAGAGAAGAGATTGTGTTCTTCTCACTGATCCTAACACTTAATCAATGATGGCGTCGAGCTAATGACGTTAAACAAGCGCTTATTGGGAGGCAACCCAAAATTTTGTAAGTTTAGTAAATTTGTATTGATATATATATATATATATTTTTTAGACTAGATATTATTATCATTATTATAGATATTATTATTATTATTATTATTATTATTATTATTATTATTCATAGACATAGATATTTTTAATTTTTTTTTATTACTCCCACAAGGTGCCTTGATGAATTTTTATTAAGTGTTTCAGGAATTTTCAGGGGATGGAACAATTGAAAAAAAAAAGAAAAAAAAAGAAAAAAAAAATATAACAGGAGCAGCAAGATGTGCGTGGTGAGCATTTAAACACACGGTGAGCACATGAGATTGTATAAAAAAAAAGAGGGAGGAGGGCAGAGATTTATGAATGGGCATGCGCATATTTGTGAAGATCGTGCATTTACTTCTGGAGTGCAAGGTTGCGCGAGCTTCAATTTCAGCCCCAAGCTGTTCCCGAGCCTGCGTTCCAAGCCTGGAAATAAAGAAGAGCCTGATCCGAACCTGTTGCTTTGGAGTTATCCGAACCTATTGCTAAGTAACCGTGCCTCAGCTTCGGGACTTCCGTACCTGCCTCCAAACCTAGCTAGCTGTGGCCTGAATGTCGTTGAAAAATAAATTCTGAGGGAGCAGGGACTTGAACCCCTGACCTGGGCGTGTTAGGAGCTCTTATTTTGACAACTGAACCACTTGAGCTACACTTTGTATGTTCTATGGAGTGGACTAAGATATATATAAAGACCAGCTGGCAGCCTTTTACAAAAATAAATGGAAATTTTGGAGGAGCAAGGAGTTGAACCCCTGACCTTGGGTTAACAAGAATTCTATTTGCACCATCCAACCACTAGTGCTGTCAATTATTTGGTGTTAATATTTGCAGCATCCTTTTTATAAATGCAAGCTTCGCCCAGGAGTTTAAGCAACGGAGCCAACATTTCTAATTCTTTTTCGAGCCAGACTTCAAGCTATGCATTTGGGGAGTATTTCTTAACTTTTCTTTGTACAATTGTGTACATTATTATTATTATTATTATTTTATTTATTTTTAGGATTGTTTTAATTAGATATTTGTCAATGAGGACATTGACCCATTTAAGTGTGGGGATGTGTTTCATAGTTGTATATAGAGTCATTAATTAAAAAAAAAACATATAAAAAAGTCAGAAAATTAAAATTACAAAAATAATTCTAGCCTTGTGAAGATTACTTGTTATAATTTGCCTTAATTCACCCATGCATGCTATAGGAATTTCGTGCTCTTGACGCTTTTGATTGATAAGTGACGTGCTTTGTTCTTGTGCACACATATACACTAGTAAGTTGAAACTGGTAGACTTAGTGAATGTCTTAAGTGATTAGAATGACATGAATATGTGCAAGATGACTTGGTTTGCATGCTTTGAGTACAAGTAGGTGCGTTAGAGAGACTTTTACCTGGGATTGATTATGCTTTGCCGCACCAAGCGAGTTTTGAGCCTATATGCATATTTTTTGCAGTTAATTCGTTTGCTTGAGTGTCCACATGTTGTTTACATTGCTAGCACTTGAGATCTTTCTTGAAATGCATGACGCTATTTGTTGATAAGATGATAAAGGCACTTAGGATAACCTCATATTTCCTATATTACCACACCATTTATTCATCATCAATTAGTTACCCCGTTGAGCTTAATCATATTTTTTCGGAGACACACCAAATTACTTGCCTATATCCTTTTTCTTGTATTGGCCTTACATTAATCTTGAACCAAATTGTCAAAGGCTAGTATAGTGCTTAAGGGAGTAATAAGGTGTTAAAGGGGGGGTTTATTTTTTATCATACTTTTGGGAATATGTTGGTTGGGTTGTACTTGTTAGTCGAATTTTATAATAATATCGTTGGATCATTGTACCTATTTATATATTAGCTCCTTAGCTCTGGAAAAAAAAAACAAAAAAAAAAGAGAAAAAAAAAGAAATTGAAAAAAAAAAGAAGAAAAATTTATTTATACGAGAGCGTATTTATGTTTCTATGATCCTTATTTGTTCGACTAATAAGTTATTTGTTAGAAGAATAAAAATCCAAGTGTGGGGATGATAGATAGGGAGTTGAATGATTTACTTTGTTGGGTACTAGCTTTTGACACTTAACCTGTTTTGGCTTTACTTGACATACCTTGTCCCTATCCCACATTACAACCCGAATAAAGACCTTTTGATTATCATCAGTGGTGTATGTTGTGTTAGAGTGAGATTTAACCTGTGAAGCATGTTTATGATTTGTTGGAATAGAGTGATACACTTAACCTTGTTTTTGAGTGAATATTCATTTGTGAGTGAAAGGTGAGTTGTTACTTGTTTTGGTATAGGAGATCCCAGGTTTAGACTTAAAGATGTGTTTCTTGTGGGCTTAGCATGCTTACTAACTATTTTTCCACTTGACATGAAATTTTGTGATCTTATGCATGTTCATTGAGTAGACTATGTGAATACTTGCACCTTCAACACCAAGGCATCGCACATTCATTTTGATTCTTAAGTTGATGGAGCATGAGAGGACTTGTATGTGTGGTGTTGTATTGGCATTCAATCTTTTGCATGAGCTAGATGGATTTTGTGGGTACATTCACTATAGGCCATCACGAGACCTCACTCGTCCACTAGGGCTACCTAGGGGTTTAAAGGGCTTGTTGCATATGCTAAATGTAACCGTGATCACCTACGGAAGTGGTACTAGTTAGTTTAGTGTATTATATTAGTTTGCACGAGGACGTGCAAAAGACTAAGTGTGGGGATATTTGATAAAGTGTATATTTATATATACTTTAGTATGATTTTATTCTCATATTTATAGGATTTTGTAATTAATTGGGTATTTATTAATTATAGTTTAATGTTTTATTGCAGGTAATAAATAATTCCTAAAGTTGGAAGAAAAGGAGCTTAATTGAACTTTATTAATGTGGAAATTCGGATTTAATGGTGGGTCTGCGCAACAATTCTTATTTGGGCCATATCTTGAGTTCCAGGAATCAGAATGGGGCGAAATTACAGCCCACGCGAAGGTATTGAAATTCTCTACAGGCCTGGAGCAGCCCAGAAAGCATATTCCTACTGTAGCAGTCCAGAATCAGAACGGAACAGCTGGTTACGAATTTTTACAAAAGCCCAACTTATTTTAGGAAAGAGAAATTATTATTATTAGATAAGGGTTGGAAAATAAATGGGGCGATCAGTTTTTGATATTGAGTGCGTGTATTACATTCAAAGGGAGAGAGAGAGAGAGAGAGTGGAGCAAGGGAAGAAGGGATTCTTCTTAAGCCGTAATTGCAATCATCAAAGTTGTAATTTCTTACTCTATACTCTTTGTAAACATGATTTTGATTATTCATATCATTTTGTGTTCTTCAATTATTATGGGTAACTAATTCCCAAATCTGGGAATTAGGTAGTATTCAGTGGTTAATATGTTTGTGTGATTTTATTATGTGATATCTCATTCTTGCGAATTTGTTGTTGAGCACTTAACCCAATTTAGGGAGTCATGAACCCTAGATTGTATTTTAGGGATTGTAACGATTCGGGAGATGAATTATAATTCTAGTAAATGATGCGACAAACGTAATTCAATTATTCAATTATGAGATTAATATGCGAATTATGAGACATGTATTCCTTGGGCTTAATAACTTATAATTACGTGTTGTGTGATCATGGGAGTGACATCAATATGTATTTGTGGGTATTATGTAGTATCTTGGGAGAGAGCAATATAATCATTAGAGGAATGTTTTTAGCAAGGTATGAGGCTGAATATCACAATTTCATGCACATTCATTAATACCACTGAAGAACCCTGATTCTTGGATTGCCTTTAATTATTATTGTTAATTCACCATTTTTATTTGCTTAATTGATATTTTAGTTAATAAACAAATTCCCCAAAATTCTTCTTTACACTTCTGAACATTAAGATATTTGAAATTGAACTTTTGTTTAATTAAGTCCTTCCCTGCGAACGATAACTCCCCATATATTACGATAACAAGGGCGAACACCAAGGACTACGTCTTGGCTTGATTCTCAATAACGAGATACGTAGGCACTCTGTGAGGACCGATCAGTCTCGAACACGGAAACAGCCATTAAAGCTCGAAGCTCACCAACCCTAGCATTAAATACATATTAACCCTTGTTTTTATTCCACAACACGGTCACAACCATTATTTAATATTACATTTTAATTGAATCATACTTACTTTAAAATTTAAAATAAAAATAAATGTGTGATTAGATGAGATTTAATGGTTGTCTGACTCAAATTAAAATCAAAAATTCAGTTAACTCAGTTGTTATGAACTTATATTTGACATAAGAGATTAGAGCTTCAATTTTTCATACTAACATAAATCTACTTATTTTTAGCATCAATTAAAAATTAGTGGCACTTTTTTTTTGATAAAATAGTGGCACTTTTTTTATTTGATATAAAATATGGGTATATTTGTAATATTTGTAATTTCACAACCATTTTATTGGCTCAATTTATATGTGTTTATCTTACTTTAGTAAAATTATGGTCATGGTCATGAGTATAAAATTTTAAAATATATATAAAATACTTAATTTAAAATTTAAAAAAAATTATAATTAAATTAAATAATATGACAAAAAGTAAAATTTAAACTGGAGACCCGTGCTAGTTGGTATTATTATATTAACCATTAAAGTATGTTTATTTGTACTAGTTGGTATTAATATATATAAATTTCAATTGATTTTAAAGAAATTATGGCCAATGTGTACATTTGATCAAATTTCGAGGGGCAATGTATATAACGTTACAAACATATAAATATTTTCCAAATTTACCCTTACCGATATACATCATCATACCGGTTTTTATGAAATTATGGTTGATCTGTACAAAGTCCATACTTCAACGGCACGGATGTACGTTTTTAAACTTTGATGGTTTATGTGTACATTTGAACAAACTTCGATGACCAATGTCTTAATAACCCAATATTTGTGTATGGAGAAAAAATAGTGAACAACTCAGGACAGCCTTTACGAAAAAGTAAGAGATTTTACGTGTTTAACCAATTATATATTTTTTAAATGGAAAGTGCTAGAGTCCCCAAATTCTTTTCCGAATTTATTCTCAAATGCCACGTGTCAGTATATTATTGGTACTAATTCAAATAATAATGATGGATCTCCTGCATTCACATAAATTTCAACAATTAAAACCTCTTAAAATGCCACTAAAATGTCACGTCAACCATGTCACGTCATTCGAGAACTTAATTTGAGAACGAGTTCAGGATACGTAGCATTACTCTATTTAAATATATCATTACTACATTTGCTAAAATGATAATTCGTGTTACTCAATTTTTTTACTTGATAAAGTTCGTTCATGTTATCTAAAACTAAAATTATATTTTACCAATTAAAATAATCATGTGACTTTTAATGTATTATTCCTTCCGTCTCATTCAATTGTTAACATTTGAAATAAAAAACTCGACATGCATTTTAAAGTACGATATAAAATATATTTCCATAATTTATTTATTTTTTCTAAATAAAAATTTAATTAAATTTTTATTAAAAAATAATTTAATATAATTAATGGAACTCTACTTTATAGAAACCTTAAAATGTGTGCGAACCTTCCGTCCCAAATGTTAAAAATTGGATGGGACGGATGGAGTAATATTTATTAAAATTTTATGTAATTTAATATAATAAAAAAATTGTTGTTTCATGAAATTGATACAAAATATAATGAAATCGTTCGACGAATATAAGATAAAGTTGAAATATTATTATTTCGCACAAGGTTTTACACTAATTTATATTAGAGATGCAGAAAAAGTTCTTCGGGCCGGACTTTATTCGGGTTTCAAAAAGCCGGGGGTTTTTAAGAATCGGGTCGGGCCGGGTTTTCTCTAAAATATGAAGCCCATTTTAGGCCCTCGGGCCGGGTTTTTTTTTAATTTATACATATATGTAATTTTTGTTTTTTTTGCAAAACTAATATATTAATATTCAAAAAAAAAAATCTTACAAAAGAAACAATCTCTAAAAATTTACGCCTTTGAACTTCTATAATCTAGAATACATAAAAAGAGACACCACGAAATCTAAAAATAAAAAATTAGTAGCATAATACTTGTTTTATCATAAAACATCACTGCAACTCAAGAATTTTTTACTCATAATTTGCGTTATGACTTAAAACGGTCGTTTGCCTTATAAATTTTTTCGTATATGAGCACATCCTCTACATTCAATTAGTCTTCTTTAAAGAAAAGTTTGTCTTGTATAAAGTTTGTCTTGTATATTGTTGATTCTTCCTAACCACATGATCAATCACATTCACTCTATTGCTAAATTTAATATTCTAGAAATTTATGAAAAATATTACTCCCTCCATCCCTCTCATTTCTTTACAGTTTCTATTTTGGGACGTCCCTCTCATTTCTTTACATACTATAAATAGTTACTTTTAACAATAAAATACATTATTACATCCACTACTTCACTCCACTTTTTCAACACTTTACACTATTACACCCACTATTCACTTATTTTAATAATAAAATCACTATTACACTCACTACTTCAATTATTTTAACAATAAAATCACTATTACACCCATTATTTCACTTATTTTAATCATAATCCTTGGTCTCCGTGAAAAAACCCAATGTAAAGAACCACCAGGGACGGAGGGAATATATATTTTTAGGTTTTACGAAAAAAAATCGAATTTTTATCCGGATACCTTAAAAAGATCGGGCTTTTATCTGGACCGAATCGGGCTTTTAACCGGGCTTCGGGCCGGGCTCGATAAAAAATAGGAGACCCATCTTAGGCCCTCGGACCGGGCTTTTTGAGCTTTTTTTGCGGATCGGATCGAGCTGAATTTCGGGTTTCAGGCTTTTTGAACATCTCTAATTTGTATAATATTGCATGACCGTCCAACCAGAAATGAGATGGAGCAATAAAGTACAATGTACTAGAAATTCACACCAGAAACATGAAATATCTAAAAGAAAATTAAATAAGCGTCTATATAAGAAGAAAAGTAAAATATTTCATTAATTTATTCTCAAATTAAAAAAATTATAGAATGAAATTCATTTTATTATATAACATATTTTTTCATTAACTAGCTCTCGAGTAAGAAGAAAAGCATATAAATGATTATGAATTGTTATAATTTACTTTTTAAATTCAAAAAATTACAACAAGTAATAAAGATATAATTGTAACATCAAATATTTTAATTAATCACATCACTTGTTTTCATTTGCATTCTATTTTTGTAATGAAAGTTTTGGGAAGAAAGTGTATAAAATTTTCATTGACTTTCACTTATTTCTTTCCCTAAAAAAAAAAAAAAAACTCGTGAACATGAATAGTTAATTTATTCTGGAAAAAATTTCCCAAACACCTCCTATATTATTTGCTTTCCCATTTACATCCCATTTTAAACTTCCACTCCCATTTTACTGGGTCCAATAACTTCATTTTACTTGGCTACAATTTTTTTCATGTGCATTGATCACATAATTTAATAGAATTTATAAACAAAATTCTAGACAATACATGGCATTGACTTCGTTTTGGGAATGACCGAGCTCATACTACGTGGTGTTTACTACAAAAATAGTGCGCACATTTACAGCAGCTGCTGAGGTCCAGCTCAAAGGAGTCAACACAGTCTAATTAGCGATCTAGTTATGTATATATTCAATCCAGTAACTTGAATAGAATGTGGCGGACTAGCTCTCACTGACTGACGGATCACTGAGTTCAAGGAAGCTTATATGGTCTAGATGAAGATATAAACAGTTTTACTTACAGTTTCTTGTTTACAATCCTATATTTTAATTTAAATAATATTGCATGACAGTTCAACCAGAAATGAGATGGAGCAATGAAGTACAAAGTACTGGAAGTTCACACCAGAAACATGAAATATCAAAAATAAAATAAAATAAGTAGTCCATAAGATATTTGCTGTCTGATTGTGGTTATCTTCAACAAAGCTGTGCCATTTCCTTGGAACTGCAGCCCAGCAATCTTTTATCCTGGGAGTTGCAGCTCGGCTGTGGCTAGCTTCTTATCAGCCCATTTGCCAGTTCTTTGATCCCACACCTTAACTGTTTCTAGATTCCTATCATCACCAGACTTTGGAGTACTTTTGTAGTAAACACCATATAAAATTAGTAGGTATATTCCCCAAAGTGAAGTGTTAAGATTCACAACCTACAAGGAATCAAATTAACTAATTATGCATCTTAAAAAAAAAAAAAAAAATCAACTTTGTGAATTGCATTGTGTTTTAATAAGAATAATATCTTTATACATATATTACCAAGAGGGAAAAGTCAAGTTTGAGACAGGCATAGATAAACCAGCAAAGTCGATAGAGGGTGCTGATCAACACATTGAGAAATGGCATGCCCTCTACACTTTCTGTCCTTGACACTTGAGCCTGTCACACATATATAATATACATGTCAAGAGAGATTTACAGAGAAGATCCGCATTACTAAGAACATATTTGGTAATCTAGTTATGAGCTACGCATAATAATTTTTTCCAATTGGCGGACATACGTACCAAACACATCACATCAGGCACGAAAGCAGCTAAACTAGATACCACGCAAAATCCTCCAACCACCTTCGTTCTTGCATCAACCGTATGTGCTAGTCCAATCACCGATCCAATGACAAGGCTGATCACCACCAACTCAATCAGAAACACACCTCCTACGCACATCTGTAGTATATACATGTGTGTGTATTGATCAGTACATATAAAATTCACCCGACATGATAGTAATAAAAGTAGTGATTAAGGTATGAACAAGTTACGTGCCCTTTGTTTATTATCGTTGGCATAGAGAAGGAAGATGAAGAGATAAGCAAGCTGTATAGCAAGGACAATGCCATAAGCCGTTGCCACAAGGATGCTTCTAGGATGAATAAACGGCATACCATAAAACACCCAGAAGAGACAGTTCATTGTCGTGGCAAGATTATATCCAGGTTTGAGCTCTTCCACCGAATTAGTCTTTATCATTCTGTAGAATGTTGGGCTACGCCAAGCAAACACAAAATTGATTAACGCTTTCTTTTAATCAATTTAAAAAGGAACTTGATATTTTAATAAATTTAATCAAGTCTGACACAAGTTCTTACACTGCAGAAGCAAGCAGGGCAAAGGAGATGATATTCTCTGTCAAAGAACAAAAGAAAAAGGAGAGGGCATTGAAAATAGGGAAAAGAGTATCTAAAGCACACAATAGAGAAGTTCTCTATTAGTGCGGTTTAAATTATGATAAATTAGTTATTATTTGAACAATCCAACCGTACGGATGTTAAATTCATACAAAAATATGTGAATGTACAAATTTTCGTGTAATTTAATTATTTGGAACTATAAATTTATAGCAATAAGATTATGATAAATCTGTGTCGTTGAATATATATAGAAAATAGTATTATTATAAAAGTGATGCTCCCCTATTTCAAATATAATAAAAATTTGTATACAATGTTATTTTGACATAAACTTTTCATCCGTACGGTTGGATTATCAAAAATAATAATAAAATACAATATTTAAGGTACACTAATAAAGAACTTCTGTATAGTGTGCTTTAGAAACTCCATGCCCTTGAAAATATGTTAAACAAGTAGAATATGTGTACTAGTACACACGTAAATGTAATTGTATAAATTCAGAACTTGTAGCAAACAGAAAAAAAAACTTGGAACAGTACGAACCGATTATGCCAAAGACCGTACGGATGCTTTCAGTGTCCACCATCGTATCTTATCCAGAGAGAGAGAGACTATCCACAGAGAGAGAGAGAGTTGTATCGACGATTACGAGGTTATCGATTAAAGCCCAACTCTTTGTACTAAAATTTAACCCTACTCCCACTTATTGGGTTCATTTTGCTTTTGTCCAATCTATATATCTATATAAAGTAGAATCTCGGGAGTATGACGTGGCAGGCTTAAGATTTCTTCGCACCAATTTCTCTCCATTCACACCATTCCTCTATTTTAGAGTAATTTGTTAAAAATATCTCTCAAATCCAATCAATTTCAGACTTTTGGCTTTCCGTCTCCCAAACCCAATCAGTTTTAGCCTTTCTGCATACCAAATCCGTTCGATTGCTGAACTTAATTGTTGTATGTACAGTCAAGCAGCTACAAAAACCAGGCTCAGAGGAGAAAGAATTCACGATAGGTCGCCTCTTATGGGAAAATTTTCGTTCAATCAGGTTTGATTCTGTTCAATTTCGATTCGCACCTACAGAGTTATGTATATATGTTCTATGATGTATATACATATATGGATTGGTAATTTTAAAATATCAAAGGTTTTTTCTTTAGTTGTTCGTCCTCAAAATTATGCAGGATATTTGCTGATTTGCCGATTTAAAAGATCCCTCTGAACATCTCTTTCCTGCTTACAATTCTGGCCAGTAAAACTGGACACAATGTATTGTGCTTTTCCTGTTGGTTTAATGCATGTCATCAAGTTCAAGATCCGCATATAATTTATACAGTTCATACTTCTAATTTTTCCAGTCTTGCTATTAACCCCTCAGATTTTGGTAGTGTTGTATTGTTAAAAAAGACAAGGGTTGGGGAAGAACTGAATTACAACACCCTTTGTGTTGGTTCTACAAAGGTATAAATATTTTGTATGATTTTTACGCTTATGATTTTTACGCCCTTTTTTGCTACAGTTTTGCAGAGTGGATTTTCCAACAATCAAGGTAACATGTATTTTCAAGCTATCTATTTTTTACTTTTTCGTGTGTCAATCTAAGCTATATCAAAGTGGCGAGCAATGATTCTGGAATTGAATTAGAAGATCCCTGTTCTCTTTCTTTTTATTTTCAAGCTATCTATTTTTTACTTTTTTTTTTGTGTCAATCTAAGCTATATCAAAGTGGCGAGCAATGATTCTGGAATTGAATTAGAAGATCCCTGTTCTCTTCCTTTTTTCTATATATGCTCACTATCTTAAATGTTATTTGGTGTTTCTTTGGTTCTATTAAGTTATTTCAGGACACTACAGCAAAATTGTTCCGGTCTCTATGGGTAACAGGTAGATTGTTGTCAAGCAACTCAATCTGTATCCACTTAGGCCACTTACTTTTGCATGGTAAAGATTCTTACTTAAACTTCAATTAAAAGACATTGTAGATCAGTCTTACAGATTGTTGCATTCCTGAATTACTTGGGCTGTGACCACCTGTTTGCACCTCTCTACTTGGGCTAATGACCTGACCGCCTCTTTGCACCATGAAAAAACTGCAAATATATGCCAGTATAACACTTCATTCAGCACATACTACGTATTCAAGTAATATATGTAATTGTTAACTGATAAGTGTCTTGACATGATATTGCATTTATGTTCCTTTTGTAGTTGATGTCTTGCCATTGTTGTGAGCTTTGTGTTCTATGATCTTTCTGGCAACCTGTTGTAGAAATGGAATTTTGTAATATATAGCCTTTTTGTGCCTGGAAAATGAATAGCTGTAATGTGATGTCCTTAAATGGAAATTAAGACACAATAATGGAACATAGATGATCCTGTAGTGTGTACATTTGTTATTAAAGATTTTCTTTGTACCCATATTTATGATCTTTAGCCTTTTACTTTCTGACTTTAGTCCAAGTGTGGCTTATTCAAGAGACTTATTTCACATCATGTAGTTCGTTTAGTTAGATTCTTATATTGAATTTGGAACCTTGAAAATGATGTGCAGAACATGATTTATGGCTTGGGGATTACTGGATATGAGGGCATCTTCTTGAAAGTCTATGAGATCACACTTTCTGTACTAAGGACACATAGAGAAACTTTAATGAGTGCTCTTGAAACATTTATTCATGATCCTTTAGTGGAATGGACCAAGTCACACAAGTCCAGCGGGGTGGAAGTTCAGAACCCCCATGCACAGGTTTCTTCTTCACCATTTGAATAACTTTTTAATCATTACATATATCTTCTGCATTGATTTTGTATAACTATTACTTAATCTTATTTATACTATTTTATTTTATTGTTTAATGACTTAATTTATTTGTACTACTTCTTAAAATTTGTAATTATATTATATATATATATAATAAATTGTAACTAAATTTAATAATAAATACAAATCAATGTAAATTATAATTTCATTTTGAATAAAAGATGACGAATTGTTTCATAACAATAAAAATTATAATATTCAATTTAATAATATTTAGACATTTTTAGATAAAAAAAAATCACAATGTAATAATATACATGGCATCTTATAAATGTGATTATTTCTTTTATAGAGCATTGCTACCATTTGCAATCAATGTTTTATAAAATTATTTTAATATCTGAAAAATTGTCTTATTTTACGTCAAATTTAATATTTGAAAAATTATATTATTAATATGTATGAGGTAAAATTAATATTATAATTTTTGTTGTTAGGAAACACTGTCACATCTATATTGTCTACGAAAATTAGTTTTCCTGTACTTTGTGTTGAATTATCAAGTAACTGAATTTACTTAAAATTAGAGGCCTAACCATATTTAAATATGTTTCGATTGTGATTGCCTTTCAAGCACCCATATTTTATCTATTGTTGTTATAGTCACAGTTACTCCCCGATTTAGGTTGTATTATCCATCTCCAAATGTAATACTCCACTAACTAATTATCATTTGGTTTTCATCTATACTCGAGGTGTTGGTTTTAAAAATTATTGATTTCCTGACTCCTTCTGCAAGGCAAGACAATTTACAATTTCAATAAAATATCTTCGACTTTGAGCTAAATCCATCATGCCCTTGCATTGTGTACTTGTAAAAATGGATCAAATTTTTTATATTTTTTTAAACATATTCTTCGAGTTAGTCATATTGATTGCGACGAAGGGATTTGGTCGTTTAGCTTAATTTTGTGAGTTATTCTGTAATCTTTGTAAGTTGGAAAGTCTTAAGGAATTTGTCTTATGTCAATCGTTGCAATGCAGCGGCAATTCAATGCTTGAAGAGGGAAAAAATGCTCGAGCAGCAAATTGAGCAACTTGGTACTTACCAATTGCATCCATGATCAGGTTAGCTTTTAATTTAAACAAAGCTCAATAATATGCCGGGCATATGTACTATTATGTACACTTTATATAACAATATAAATTACCGCTACAGGTGATAATGATAGAAGGTGCAAAAGCCACTACGGAAACTGTCGGTGCATTAAGAACCGGAGCTTCTTTAATTAAAGCAATGCAAAAAACTGCGTAAGTAACAGTGAATTTTGAAGTCACACCTTGTACTTAGTATTTTGGTTCATGAATATTTAGTAAATGTGAAGCAGCTTCAACAGATGATTGAGCACTATTTCATATATTTTTATTAACTCCCTATATTGCGATACTTCACTTACAAGAATATCGCTGTGACACTATTTTGTTATATGTAGCCGTTGAGATCACTTTGGTCTCGGGGTCATCATATTTTTTTTAACAGAATCCCTAATACACTATTGTTATGTCATCTTTGCAGGAATATAGATGATGTAGACAAAACGATGGATGAAATAAACGAGTAAATAGAAAACATGAAACAGATACAAGAAGCACTAGCTACTCCCATTGGTGCAGCAGCTGATTTTGATGAGGTCCGTTGTCTATCTATATCAATTTTTTTTACTTTCAAAGTCCCAGTTAGATGCATATTAGAATACATTCTTTCCAGTTAATCGATGTTCTTTGGGTTCTAAAAGTATTCTTTTGTCTGATTATCTTCTTTATGCTGCAGGATGAACTAGAAGCCGAGCTTGAAGAATTAGAAAGCGCTGAGCTGGAGGAAGAACTTCTTCAGCCTGTAGGTAAAACCCCTGCTGCTCCAGTCCATGTCCCAACCGTCAATCAACCAACTCACCCTCCCCCTCAGAAGCAAACAGCCGAGGATGATAAACTTGAAACTGATATTCTTATCGTAGATCAATTTGTGATTTGATATTCTTTTCAAACTTGAAACTGTGCTCTCATCAAGTTTATTATAGACATATGGGTACTTTGTCTATATATGTTAGTTTTAAGTACTACACATATGAGGTTGCTAAGCAAGATGCTGTGTACATATAGTGTGTGGCAGGGGCTGCAGAGTGCTTTGTTCTGCTGCTTTGTGGCATTTTAAATGAGTTTAAGCGTTAGCCCGTCTTTAGTAAATTTGAGTCCAGTTGCTCACAAGAACAAGCACGAAAGTTTTAAATCAGAATAAAGTTCTAATTTGAAATTAACTTTATATATATATATATATATATTAATTGTAAACCGAGATGCTCCATATAATATTATTTTTTTGTTTGTACATGCTTTTTTTAAAACATTTTACTTGAACCGCGCGAAGCGCGGTTTTTTCACCTAGTTTTTTTCATATTGTAAAATTCATGATAAATTAATATTTTTAATAAGATTGCTTAAATTTATCATGATTTGCGGATCTTATTGAAAGAGGATAGTAATTACATTGGCATGATAAAGTATACATTTTATGAAGGGCTTTTTTCATAAATATATTAGAAAAAGTAAAAATTTGCATTTTTTCTTTTACTTTTTTTTATTAATTACAATTTTACTGTATCCTAGTATATTAATTACAAAAATACGGATTCTTTAGAAAACTCTGTTATCTATCTCTCTCTGCGTCCCTCATCTCTCTCCCCTTCTGCGTCCCTCTTCTCTCTCCCATGCTATCTTTCCACCGCCACCCACCTTCCCCTCTTTCTTCCCCGTTCAAATCATCGCTGACCACCATCACATCAACGTAATTGAAGCCTCCATCCTCATTTGTTCAAACAAATCAACGAGATTAATTTTGATGTTCGAAATTTTGGAACTTTATTTAAGTTCGATTTTTGATGAATTTAAATACTTAAGTTAATTGTTTCGACGGGGCCTTCTGGGTTATCGATAAAAGCCCGACACACTTTGATAGTACCAAATTTTACTCCAAGGTTCAACTTTATTTTACTTTGGTCCAATTTTGTCATGTGCAATATTGTTCACATAATTTTATAAACTTTTGCTAATAATAAAATTTTACCAATATTCAAATGTTACCAATAAAATTTTGTCATGAGTAAATTTTACTACTTTACCCATATTCTTATTTCTTATCATTTTTCACTATTTTATTTTCATTTCTTAATCTTTGTATGCAATCCAAATGTCAACAATAAAATATTTATTTTATTTTAATGTTCATCCCTCGTATTCTCCTTGTGAGTTGGTTGATACTGATTTATTGATTTTTTTTATTATCCTTTTTTTTCAATCACTTTCGTTAAAGGTTTTTTAAAATGTCACGAAAATATTAACCTTTGAATTCTTTCAATAAGAAATTTCTTCCAATTCAATTATAGAAACAAAAAATATTATAATGCATAAATATATCTTTTTACAAATCATAAAGTTTTGGTTATTTAATTTTAATAGATTTTTTAATTAATTCTCCCCTTTTATCTTTTTATCTTTAGACCCATATAAAATGTATCAATAATTGTGTTTCCGAAAAAAGAAAAAAGAAAAAGAAAAAAGATAGAGTAGTATAGAAAAATACTAAGAATAGAGACTGTCCTCGTGAGTGCAAGTTTCAAGAATTCAAAAAATCAAATGTCACGTCATGTGTTTAATGGAAGGAAGGTGAAAGATCAAAAGTCATCCAGTGATTTGATTACACTTTACACGTAGCAAATAGCAACATTGTGACAGTATTTTACACTACTTTTGATTTCCTCCCATTTGTGCAGGCACAGCTCTCCAGCAGAGACCCAGAAACACAATTGTGATTCTGTATCTATACTGTGAGTCTTTCTTGTTTCTACTTTCCTGTTCTTTATTTAGTTGTTTTTTGATCTTGTGATTTCATGCTGTTTATATAGCCCTGAATATTTTTTGTTAATGTCGTATTCTTTATGCATGTAACAAGTAGATTATGATTATGATTTTGGGCTGCCCCCTCTTATATTGTCTACTTTTCAACCCTGACGCTTACATTTTTCGATCGAAATGAGACTTGTCTCTTGTAAACTGAGCAGTAATAACATTTAGGTTGCTGGACAACAATCTTACCTTTTGTGTCGTATTCATGTTTCTCACTAGTTGTAGATCAGGGTTTCGAGCTTTACCCTAATTTTTAGTTTACTAAATTCTGAGTGGGTTTTGCAGATTCGATTTGTCATAACTCATGATAGTTTGATTTTTTTTCGACATTAGGGCCTTTAGATGTTGTTAACTAGATACTCCATCCGTCTCAAAAAACTCTTCCCATTTTAAAAAACACGTTTGCCAACGCACACTTTTGATCGTTAATATGTTTAATTTCGTATTAGTATTAAATATAAAAACTTCACTGTATTAAAGTACTCATAAATACGAATCCAACAAGATCACTCATGACTATATTTGGTATTATAGATTATGCGTAAATTAGTAATTTGTCTCATGTTATGAACAGGGCCGACATTGTAAAGGGAAAGATCATTGTGAGACAGAGGGAGTAGTAGATAGTCGAGTAGCACTGTAATTGTCAATCATAATTATGATTATTATTATTGTTCGTGATGTCGCAGGTCTGTTGCCAAAATGTTTCTCAAGGCACAGTTGCAGTGGAATGTTATAATTCCTCCTGAGGATCTTGATGCCGGACTGGCACTGCAGAAGGCAATAATAGTCCGCCTTTTGGATGAGTTTTCTGCTAAGAAAGCTACAAGTACTCTTGGTTATCTCGTTGCAGTCACTACTCTGGACAAAGTAGGAAAAGGAAAAGTCAGACAGCACTCAGGGGACGTGCTCTTTCCTGTAACCTTCTCATGCATCACCTATAAAGTTTTTGCTGGTGAGATTCTCGAAGGAGAAGTCCATACGATATTGAAGCATACCGTTATCCTGAGGTGTGGACCTGTTGAGCACATTTTTCTCCCGCATGTTGAGGATCTTAAGATGGAGGGTTATAGTTTCGTTCCCGGTGAGAACCCTATCTTTATGAGTGAGAAGTCAGCAAAGATTGAGAAAGGTGTCAAGGTGCGTGTTATGGTCAATGGTGTCAGGTATATGGAGGCTGAGAGGGATTTTCAGGCCGTTGCCAACTTAAATGGTGATTACTTGGGGCCTATTGAGTAGTTTTTACTAATATGATGACCTGCGCTGGATGTTTATTGTCTAACTTCTAGATTCATGTATGGAACTAGATTCCTATCTCCTTTGTTATGGCGTATATTTGGGTTTAATACTTAAATGTTTTGCTCTTTATTTAAATTAAGTATTATGTCATTTTATGGGAAAAAACGTTTTAAAATGGAAGCGCAGCATTAGAGAAAATAGATTGCAGCTTTAGCCATGTTAATCCCATTTATTCCTCTGCTTGTCACAATCTGGTTATCATACACTTCTCTAACTACAGTCTGCTTTCCTAATTCCTTAGCTGCAGACGCATCATTTGCCATTGTCTAGATGCATATTTTATATAAGCGGGTTACTCAATATCATCGTAAAAGCCTTATTTGCAGCTTTAAAGCTTTGTAAATATTTTGCATCGAAAGACTGAAAGGCTAAGCACCTGTGCTGCCACTGCAGCACCGCTAAGTGCCCTCCTTTTGTTGTCATTCTCATGGCTGGATAGACATGAGCCCGAAGGTATACGAGCTACTAAAATATATGCAGGTATTCTTTTAGATACCTCAAGAATCTTGATACATGTTGCGGCTGTAATTTAAAGTAGCACAATATGTTGGAATATTGATTAAATGAGACTGTCTCTTTTGCAAATGAGACTGTCTCTTTTAGGAATGAGAATGTCTCTTTTGTTGAACAGATTATAAGTTGCAGTAAGTAAATAACAGAATCAATGTAAAACACACCATGAGTTTTCACTTGGTTCGGCCCCTATCTTCGTCTATGGCCTACATCCAAGTCCCTATGCCAACTAGCATAGAGATTATATTGTTATCACAATAATATAAAGCTTACACAATATCCGATTACAAGATTGAAGCCCCTGGAAGAACTCTTCCCCTTGACACACTTGTCACCTAGCAATCCCTGCTACTTAGCCCACTGGCTACCTTGACTTACAACTTGCAATCCTAACTAGTTGCCACAACCCGGCACAAGTAAACTCAGAATTTGTAATAATATGAATACAACTTCTTAAGCAAAATGTATATGACTGTATATGACTGTGTAAAAGTTGTATAGCTTGAAGTGTCTATCTCAGTTGTGTATTGAATCCAGTTGAGAGCTGTTGAAATTTATAGACACTCTTGAATGATATAGCCGTTGGTTGATTCCTCCCTTAGCTGATGGATCTTGACTTGAAAAGATGAGTCCGTTGGGAGTAGTATGAGCATGTGAGGAGCTTGGTTCCAATCTGGTAAAGCTGTGAAACAACGTGACTACCAGCAAGAATAAAGATCAGAGATAGTGAGTTGATGTACAGTAGGCGTGCTGGAGATTTAATGCTTAAAGTGTTTTTAACACATGTCACAAGTATATTCCTTTGGTAGTGGTGATGCACACATTCCACTTTCTTGGTAAGATGGAAAGCCACACTACACATGTTAAAGACAAGAGACAAGTTCTATTAAAGAGTTAGATAATACTATTCAAATACACATCATCTTAAAATCAATAAACTAACAATCTCCCCCTTTTTATGATGATGAAAACAATTTGAATTATTATTAATTCTTAACTGTCTCCCCTTGTCAAAAACACTTGTATGGTCATTAGTATATATCTGATGAATAGAATCAAAAGAATCATGCAATATCATGCAACATCAGATAAATAACAATGTTCAAACCAAACTGGTATTCAATAGAGATCAATAAGTTTAAACATCCAAAATAACAGGACAGGGTTCAGAAACATCCAATAAGTATAAAAGATAATAATTAATCACCAAAAGAACACAAATGCTTCTCCCCCTTTCAACAATATAAAAAGGGAAAAGTCAGTCATCGTCAGGAATTTCCACTGGATCTTTTCCATCAGCTTGAGGTGCAAACCTTGGAGGTTCTCCATAGACAGAGAAGTTTTTCTCAAAGAAACCAGGAGAAGGATCTTTACCATCCCGAGCTGACATCCACTGGAACAAACGATCCATGTATTCTGTCTTGGAAAGACCAAACGTCGCTGGAGGAGGGATAGCTGGGAGAGGAAGTTGCTTGGTGATGTCAGGAAGAGTGTAATCACCCATCCAGTGCTCCTTCTCATGCCATTGAGTTATACTTCTCCAGGAATAGAGGATATTTGCTTTGACAAAAACTAAGTTTTAGTGCCCAGTTGATAGAATACTTTGACGAATTCCCACTCCCAAGCCTTAGCAGTTGCAGTGATACCCTCATGTAAAGTACCAAACTCAAAGTCCATTCTTCTCGCAATGCTCTTATCATTAATATTTAATACATCCAACTTGGAATGCATGAGTTCAACTGATTTGGACAGAGAGGCAATAGAAGACTCAAAGGAAAGCATCTTGGAGTGAAGGGATTCAATGGATTTTGTATTGGCCTCAACTTGAGTCGAAAGGCTAGCTAGAGAGGTGTTGGACTGAGTGTCATCAAAAGATGGTCGAGCAATAGGGGACTCGGGGCTTGAGGTCTCAGAAGGGGATGACTCAAAAACAAGTTTATCAAACTCATTAATCGAAATGTGATTAAGAGATAAGATACGAGAATCAAAAGTGTCAGACAAGTGTTCAACCTCATCAGAGTCAGAAATTAATTTAAAAGAGTTGAAAACTTTAGTTAAAAGACCTGGATAGGGAAGATTCATAGATTCATGAGAAGCACAGTGATGCATGTTACGAATCAACAACGAAGCAACATTAAAAGGAGTCTTTTTAACGAAGAGTGACAGTAAAATAGAGTCTTGAAAAGTCACTCCGTCACGCCCACTCTTGCGAGGCAACAAATTTGTATGAAAAAGACGGAATAGCAAAAGACAAGTAGGGGAGAGAATGGATACCGGCAGTTTGGAGGATGACTGAACTGCCACAGTGCCTTGAATCGTACGAATTTGTTCATCGTAGTCGAGATCTTCAAACTCCGTGAATGGCTGATGTGATGTAAACGGGCAGAGACCAGTAGCGCCGATACCCAATATTGAACCCAACCAATCTGTAGTGAGCACGATCGGGATGTTCTTCACTTTGGAATAGAACATATCACTTTGCACCATGGTGAGATTGGAATAGAATTCCTTGACCAAAGATGGATAAAATTCGATTGAAGGGGATAGGAGTGAAGAACACTGAACCGAATTAAATAAGTCAGAGATGCCAACACGATTGAGTAAATCCATATCAACAATACGTTCTTTCAAAATGGGTGTGTCTCTAGATTTAGATCCACTTTTAGGCGAAAGGCAAGGGGTTTTCAAACTAGGTTCAGGGATAGAGAGTTCTGAACAAGATTGTTTTTCATTTGTAGGAACGGTTTTTTATTTCTTGGAGGATCCAGCCTCCAATGAGTTCTTGGTCAATCGTTTGTTGGTGGGTTTGGATTTCGCCATTGGTGAGAGAGAGAGAATGGAGAGAAAAGAGAGAGAATCGAAGAGGCAAGATATGAAAAATAGAATAGAGAGAGATAGAAAAGAGAAAGAAAGTGGGAGGGAAGTGAAAGATCGTGCCCCCAAAAACATGTGTCAGGCATGCAGACAGTCAAATACATTGATACACGGTATCAAGTGATAATAAGTCAAGAGACAAGTATCAATGCACGATTGTGTTTAGAAAGCTAATCAATTTATCAAGTAAAATAAAATAAAAATTTTGTACCTGGATAAAGAAATCAGTTAATTTATCGAGATGTCACGCATGCAACCAACATTGTTAACTGACACTTGATTAGATCAATAATAACAATTAAATCACAGTCTTATAATTTTAAGAAGTAAAATAAATAAGCTCAAAAATTAAGAGAACATGAAGTGATTTAATTAGAATGAGCACATACCAAGCTCTCTACGTAGCATACAAAACCTGTCTTCTGATAGGGGTTTAGTAAAAATATCGGCCTTTTGATTTTCAGTGGGAATAAAATAAGTTCAATGTTACCTTTTGAAACATGATCCCGAACAAAATGATGACGGACATCGATATGTTTGGTGCGAGAATGCATGACCGGATTTTTGGAAATATTAATAGCCGATGTGTTATCACAGTAAATTGGAGTATGGGAGAATTTTATACCAAAATCCTTTACGGTTTGCTGCATCCACAAAATTTGTGCACAGCAACTCCCGGCTGCGATATATTCCCCTTCAGCAGTTGACATTGCCATTGAAGTTTGTTTCTTACTGTGCCACGCCACTAGGAAATCTCCGAAAAATTCGCAAGCTCCGCTAGTACTTTTACGATCAACCTGAGATCCTCCGTAATCGGCATCTGAAAAACCAATTAAATTAAAAGACGGGGAACTGGAATAGAATAATCCCAAGTCGTCAGTTCCTTTTAAATATTTAAATATTCGCTTTACGGCATTTAAATGAGATTCTTTTGGCATTGCTTGAAAGCGGGCACATAAACATACACTGAACATGATATCGGGGCGAGAGGCTGTGAGATATAACAAGGAACCAATCATACCTCTATATTTAGTAACATCAACTGATTTACCATTTTCATCCCTAGTGAGTTTAGTGGTAACACTCATGGGAGTAGATTTTGGAGTGACATGTTCCAAATCAAACCTTTTAAGTAAGTCTTGAATATACTTACTTTGGTGAATGAAAATACCTGCATTAGATTGGTTAATTTGCAAGCCAAGAAAATATTGTAATTCACCCATAAGACTCATGTCAAATTCTTTATGCATACAATCCGAGAACCATTTGCATAAAGTTTCATCCGAGGCTCCAAACACAATATCATCAACATATACTTGTATTATCAAGAAATCATTATGTTTATGAAAAATAAAAAGAGTAGGGTCGTGTGTACCCCTAATGAAGCCAGAATCGACAAGGAAGGTACTGAGTCGATCATACCAACATCTGGGAGATTGTCTAAGGCCGTAGACAGATTTATTGAGTTTATAAACATAATTCGGATATTTTTCATGTATGAAACCTGGGGGTTGCTTTACGAATACTTCTTCTTGCAGATAACCATTTAAGAAAGCGCTTTTGACGTCCATTTGATACAATTTAAAGTTCTTATAGACTGCAAATGCCATCAGTATGCGTATGGCTTCCAATCGAGCTACTGGAGCATAAGTTTCGTCGTAGTCGATGCCTTCTTGTTGATTATAACCTTGAGCCACAAGGCGAGCTTTATTTCGTATGATATTTCCATCTTCATCCTTCTTATTTTTGAAGACCCAACGAGTTCCAATGATTGTGACATTTTCAGGAGGTGGAACAAGCTCCCAGACATCACACCGTTCGAACTGATTAAGTTCTTCTTGCATGGCTACTGACCACTGCTCATTCTCCACTGCATCGTTAGCATTTTTAGGCTCGAATTCAGCTACAAAGGCATAAAATGCACAGAAATTTCAAAATTTGCTACGAGTGGTGACCCCTTGATTCAAATCTGAGAGAAGATTATCTTGAGGATGATTCTGCACAGTTCTGACAGATTTTGGGAAGTGGTATGGAGCTCATTTCTTCTTCATTTGAGTCATCCAATTGACAAGGAACTGGATTTGGATTAGATGTAGAGGAAAGATGATCTTGAGAAGATTTCCTTGCAGGCTCAGATGATGGAGAGTTGCTTGTAGCAGCATTAGCAGTCGTAGATGATCCAGGAGTTAATTGGGGAGAGGTGGAAGTCTGCTGTGGTGTTTCTTGTTCATTCTGGGAATGAGACAGTTCCTGTTCCGAATGAGACTGTGATAAGTGGATTTTATATCCACTTGGATCGCTTAATTTCGACTTAAATTGATTGTCTTGGGCTCAAGTTGTTGTAGATTTGATGTGCTTTGCTTAGTTGTGCAGGATTACGAGAATGTTGACTAAGATGGATGCTTTTATAATTTTTTGGGAATTAATTGATTAAAATTCGGATTTTCGAGAAGGGTTGCACAGTTTACACTGTTTTGGCCATATCTTGAGTTCTAGAAGTCCGTTTTAGGCCCGTAAGCAGTCCACGCGAAGATAACGAGATTTCCTATCATTCTAAGATAGTCCAGAGGTCCAATTACGTGGGAAACGTTCCAGAAAATCTGAAGAAAAGTCAACTTCGAATTTTCCTTACAAAACATAATCAAATTAGGAAACGTATCTTGCAGAAATTCTATTATAATTCTGTTTTGTATTTTCTTGCTGGGCAAGACTTGTAGTGCCTATATAAACACATCATACCATTGTAATAGAGATAGACATATTATTAGTTTTTATTATTGTAACATAGCTTAGATCTGCAAGGGGGAAAAGGAGAGAAGGATTCAACGCTCGTGACAAGCAACGGATCTAGATCTACTTCAGCCTTTGTGTTATTCTGGATTATAGATTTGTTTTCTTAACTCTTTGTTTATTAATATAATTACTTCTTTTATTCATATCTTGTTTTATATCATGTTTTCATCAAATCCCATGACGATGAACGGTTCAATTATGAGCTAATCGTTGTCATGGGATTCTAACGGAGTTATCTATGTAGCTTAGTAGTTTATATGCTTTAAAGATTTATGTGTGGTGAATTCTTGATATCCTCGTATGGTTGTGTTTCATGTATTTAGATGCGTCGCGAACATCTAATTTGTTAATCTCTTGCTAAACGAGAGTGGATCTTGAGATTTAGAACTTGCCATGCTAGCATAGGATAGGTTGATGTTTTAACATCATGATTTGTGGCGTAAATAGAGATATTATGCTGCCCTATGTGATCTAAGTGGATAACTTGTGCTTAAACCTTTATGTTTTCAAATTCTATAGAGATATAGGGTCTAAACATAATTGGTGTCTACCCATCTTCTATCTCTTTTGTGGATGCATGCGTAGTTTGGTATTAGTATACCGAGAGGTAGCTTTTACTTATTTCGTGTTGTCCGATCAGATATCAAAACCATCACATGTATTGATTAAAGGCTGCGACTCTAAGTGAAGTAGATAATGAAGTTAGAATTCCATGTTTATTCCCATATAAGTAATTTGATTTTAGATCTCATTAGCTAGTTAATTCTTAAATTGCATATTAGTTAAATTTAGTTAAATAAAATCTCAATTAATTACTTGTCTTAGCAGTGAATTAAGATCATACATTGTTGAATAGGTGCATTTACTGAAAAGAACCATAACCTGATCCCTGTGGGAACGAATTTGGACTTAACCTTATATATTACTTGTGACCACGTACGCTTGCGTGATTTTGTGTTAACAAGTTTTTGGCGCCGCTGCCGGGGATCGTCGGTGTTTTGTTTAGTTTATGTGCTTGTCATCAGTGGTCGTTAGCGTTCACTGACTCGGATTTCTTATTTAGTTAGTTTGTTTCGTGGTGTGTTCAGGTATTTAAACGTGTATGCGAACACGTTTGCAGGCTCGTAAGGAAAAACTGGCAGAAGAAGAACTTGAAACTACTGTAGAGATGGCAGAATTACCAGCAGCAGTCAAGGCTTTGAAGGACTATTCGCAGCCAAAGATCAATGACATACAATCTAGTATTGTCAGGCCAGCTATTGCAGCGAACAACTTTGAGATCAAGCCGAGCATAATTCAGATGGTGCAGAATTCGGTTCAGTTTGGGGGTGCTTCTACGGAGGATCCTAACATGCATATTCGGGACTTTATCGAGATCTGCGACACTTTCAAATTTAATGGTGTGTCGGAGGATGCTATCAAGTTGAGACTTTTCCCATTTTCTTTGAGAGATAAGGCTAAGGGCTGGTTACATTCTCTACCAGCTGGTTCCATTACTACATGGGATGATCTTGCTCAGAAGTTTCTTACTAAATTCTTCCCTATGGCGAAAACTGCAGCAATACGGAACCAGTTAACTCAATTTCAGCAGCAATCTGGCGAGTCTTTGTGTGAGGCTTGGGAACGTTACAAGGAGATGCTTCGTAGGTGTCCACATCATGGCATGCCTGATTGGATGGTTATTAATGGTTTTTACAATGGGTTGGGAGCACAGTCTAGACCTTTGCTAGATGCAGCATCAGGTGGAGCTCTGTGGGCTAAGAGCTATGAGGAAGCATATGATCTTATTGAGATGATGGCTGCTAATGAATATCAAAATCCAACCCAGAGGCTTTCTCAAGGTAAGGTAGCAGGTGTTCTTGAAGTTGACACAGCTTCAGCTATTGCAGCTCAGTTGAAGGCTCTTACGATGAAGGTGGATTCTCTTGCTAATTATGGGATTCAGCAGGTGGCTAGTATTTGTGAGCTATGTGCGGGCGCACATGAGACAAGTCAATGTGCTATCTCTTCTGAATCAGCACAGTTCGTTAGTAATTTCCAGAGACCTGCTGCACCAGTTCCAGCCACTTATCATCCGAACAACAGGAATCATCCTAACTTCAGCTGGAGCAACAACCAAAGTGCTCAACAACCTCAGCAGTCTTATCAGCAGTTTCAAAGTCAGGAAGCTAGGCCATTCAATCAAGGCTATCAACAACAGTATGCTCCAAGGGCACCATATCAACCTCCTGGATTTCAGCAGCAACAACCCCAGGCTCAAGCGGGGCAATCATCTAATGAAAAATCAGAAATGGATGATATGAGGATGATGTTGAAGAACCTTCAAGCTTCTCAAAAGATCTTGCAAAACCAGATGGGACAGATTACAAGTGCTTTGTTGAACATGCAACAGGGGACTCTTCCTAGTGATACGGAAACAAATCCAGGCAGAAGGGGGAACAAAGAACAGGTTAATGCAGTGTCTTTGAGATCAGGAAAGGTTACAGCAGGCCCTCAATCAGCAGCTGAAGAAGATGAAGATGTTCAGAATCAGCAGGTTGAAAAATCTGCAGTGCCAGAAATTGAGAAATCTGACTTAGTGGCTGATCAGGTTGATGGTGAGAAGAGCAAGAAACCTGTTGAAAAGTCTACTCCAGAGCAATCTTCAAAGAATAATCAATTCTATCCTCCTCCTCCGTTTCCGCGACGTGTGCAGAAAAGTCAAGAAATTCAGTTCCAGAAGTTTATGGATGTCTTCAAGAAATTGTCCATTAACATTCCTTTTGTTGAAGCATTGGAGCAGATGCCGAGGTATGCAAAGTTCATGAAGGATATTTTGTCACGAAAGAGAAGGTTGGAAGAATTTGAAACAGTGGCATTAACGGAGGAGTGTAGTGCAGTGCTGCAGCAGAAGTTGCCTCCTAAACTTAAAGATCCAGGAAGTTTTACCATCCCGTGTACTATTGACAATCTTTCTTTCAGCAAGTGCTTATGTGATTTGGGTGCTAGCATTAATCTCATGCCCTTGTCTGTGTTCAAGCAACTTGGTCTGCCGGAGCCAAAGCCAACCAACATCTCTTTGCAGTTGGCTGATAGGTCAATCACTTATCCTAGGGGCATAGTGGAGGACGTTTTGGTGAAAGTTGATAAGCTCATATTTCCTGCTGACTTTGTTATCTTGGATTTTGAAGAAGACAAGAAGATTCCCATAATCTTGGGAAGGCCTTTTCTAGCTACAGGCCATACTTTGATTGATGTGCAAAAAGGAGAGCTTACAATGAGGGTGCAAGATCAGAGTGTCACCTTTAATGTGTTCAAGGCCATGAAATTTCCAACAGAGGATGAAGAGTGTTGCAGTGTGGAAATAGTTGATACGGGTCAGAAAAAGAAGTTTGATCAGTTGCTGAGCGAGAAATCGGACAGTTCTTCGGTTCGTGATCTTTCGAAAGTAAAGCTTGGAAAACTTCCACCATATTTGAGGTATGTCCTTTTGAATAATGAGTTAGTTATTTTTGAAGAGGGGCATGATAACGTGTTGCGAAGGTGGAAAGCAGATGATAAGGATGAGGAAATTTTTGTTCAACCGGTTGAGTCAGAGAAGCACCTGAGAGGTGTGAAGAAGAAAAAGAAGAAGATTTGGCCATTTGGTAGTAAAATTAGGTTGAAGTCTGAGGGAAGAGAATTGTGGAAAGCAAGCAAACAAGAGGTCAACGTTCGTATGAATGGTCTATCTGTTGAAGACGGTTCAGTTATTCTTTTGAAACCGCCATGAGTTGAGGAAGTAACGTCAAGCTATTGACGTTAAAGAAGCGCTTCGTGGGAGGCAACCCACGCCTTCGTGAAAAAAAAAAAAAAAAAAAAAAAAATTTGTGTGAAAAAAATAAGTGTTGTGAGTGTTGTGTGAAAAAAAAAAAAAAAAATAAAAAAATATTTCGGGAGTGTAACGCAGGTTGCGCCTGCGTTACGCAGGTTGCGCCTGCGTTACTGGATGTCGCGCAGGCTGCGCCTGCGTTACGCAGGCTGCGCCTGCGTGACTGATCTGTAGGCAGGCTGCGCCTGCTTTATGCAGGCTGCGCAGGTCCAATTTTTTTTAGTTTTTTTTTTTTATTATTTTGTTTTTTCTCCTTTCTTTTCTTCCCTTTGTAAAAAAAAAAAAAAAAAAAAAAAAAAAACTAAACAAAACAAAAATTCAAACCCCAAATTTTATCCTAATCCTATTTCAATTCCAAACCCCCCCATCTCTCTTCTAAAATTCTAAACCTATTCTAATTCTTTTTCTTTAATTCATCAAATCCTATTTCTATCCTACATCAAATTTCATACCCACCCAAAATTTTTCCTTTTCACATTAAATTTATTCATCCAATTCCTCTTCTATTTATTTAAATTCAATTCTAAAGAGGAATTAATTACAAGTTCACCTCTTTGATTCGTAATTGGGTTAAATCTTCTCTAATATTATTTTTATTACGAATTTGTGTTCTTGTAATTGGGGGTTTTGTAGGATTCTTGTTATTTGGGAGGTGGTTAGTCTATGGAGCTCGTACGCATTATCCTCCACCAGATTCATCCGAGGAGGGTTATGATTCAGCTGGTTAGGTATGTTTTCTACTTTCCCTTGTATTTACTTCCATTCAATGCGGACATTGAATATTTTAAGTTTGGGGGTGGTTTGAGGGATTAGTAGTTGTTGTTGTATATATGTGTTCATGTAGGATATCATGTTTTGCATGCTTAGTAGTAATTCATTCATGTTATGTTTGTATTATCTACGTTTGTTTCATGTAGGACATCCTGTTTTTATTTTTCGTATATCATGTGAGTTCATTCTAGTTGCATTGTCATGGCATGCATATTTCATGATCCTTTAGAACGAGCTAATTCTGATTGGTAGGTAGGTGTCTAATTGAGTGTGATAATGATGAGTAGAGGGTTGATTTATAGTTTCTATGAAATTGACTTGCATGCTTCAGAAACAAAATCTTTTCACAGTCTCGTTGGGTGCTTTTGAGCTAGGTTGAGATCATGCTTGTTTGGATGTTTTGAGATTTAATCACTTGATTATATTTAGAATTTTCATTATTCCCTTGATGGCCTAGAACAATTAAGTCTAAGTTTGGGGGAAAACATGGAATTTCATGCTAATTGTAAATAATTGTCAATAATGGCTAGGCGTCAAATGGCTAGTAGCCGGCTCATATTTATATGAGTAGTCTAGGGTTGGAATTGAGAATTCTCATTCCAGATTGCATAGAAAAAAAAAAAGAAAAAAGAAGAAAGAAGAAGAAAGAAAAAAAAAAAGAGAAAAAAAAAATGATGTCAATTGTTTATATGCAAAATTAGCCAGGGTGAGCTCTTTAATACTCGAGCAATTAAGTTCTAGGGGACTTTGTGCCTAGTGACCTAAGGCTTTTATAGTCTGGGATCCACTAACCCAACGCTCGCTACATGGGTATTATTGTATAAGCCTTTCGGGGTCTCATCCATTGCACGGTTAAATAAGCATGTTTGTATATTATGTGTCGTAGTTGTTTAGTAATAAAAGCATGAATTTCTGTCTACCTTGGATAAGGATGGAGGTGTTCTTAGGTTATGAAGTGTCTACGGTCTATTCTATTTATAAACCTGTGATTGTCTTGACGAAAAGCATGTATGATTTTTGACCTAGTTTTGGGAGTATTTCTGATGAGCATTGCACACACGCACGTTTCTGTTCATGTAGTGTTAGTATACGGGAACTTGGTCGAACTCTATTTGGATTTAGTTGCATTCTTTGAGATATTTGCTTGCTCGTTGGTTTTGGTTAGTTTGAAGGGGATCGTTGCATTTTTCATTCTAGTTGCATTCATGCATTGCATTGCATTAGGTTAATTGGATTTTGTGGGTACATTCGCTATAGGCCCTCACGAGACCTTACTCGTCCACTAGGGCTGCCTAGGGGTTTAAAGGGCTTGTTGCATATGCCAAATGCAACCGTGATCACCTACGGAAGTGGTACTAGCTAGTTAGTTAGTTGTAATTGTTTATGCTTGAGGACAAGCATCGGTTTAAGTTTGGGGGTGTGATAAGTGGATTTTATATCCACTTGGATCGCTTAATTTCGACTTAAATTGATTGTCTTGGGCTCAAGTTGTTGTAGATTTGATGTGTTTTGCTTAGTTGTGCAGGATTACGAGAATGTTGACTAAGATGGATGCTTTTATAATTTTTTGGGAATTAATTGATTAAAATTCGGATTTTCGAGAAGGGTTGCACAGTTTACACTGTTTTGGCCATATCTTGAGTTCTAGAAGTCCGTTTTAGGCCCGTAAGCAGTCCACGCGAAGATAACGAGATTTCCTATCATTCTAAGATAGTCCAGAGGTCCAATTACGTGGGAAACGTTCCAGAAAATCTGAAGAAAAGTCAACTTCGAATTTTCCTTACAAAACATAATCAAATTAGGAAACGTATCTTGCAGAAATTCTATTATAATTCTGTTTTGTATTTTCTTGCTGGGCAAGACTTGTAGTGCCTATATAAACACATCATACCATTGTAATAGAGATAGACATATTATTAGTTTTTATTATTGTAACATAGCTTAGATCTGCAAGGGGGAAAAGGAGAGAAGGATTCAACGCTCGTGACAAGCAACGGATCTAGATCTACTTCAGCCTTTGTGTTATTCTGGATTATAGATTTGTTTTCTTAACTCTTTGTTTATTAATATAATTACTTCTTTTATTCATATCTTGTTTTATATCATGTTTTCATCAAATCCCATGACGATGAACGGTTCAATTATGAGCTAATCGTTGTCATGGGATTCTAACGGAGTTATCTATGTAGCTTAGTAGTTTATATGCTTTAAAGATTTATGTGTGGTGAATTCTTGATATCCTCGTATGGTTGTGTTTCATGTATTTAGATGCGTCGCGAACATCTAATTTGTTAATCTCTTGCTAAACGAGAGTGGATCTTGAGATTTAGAACTTGCCATGCTAGCATAGGATAGGTTGATGTTTTAACATCATGATTTGTGGCGTAAATAGAGATATTATGCTGCCCTATGTGATCTAAGTGGATAACTTGTGCTTAAACCTTTATGTTTTCAAATTCTATAGAGATATAGGGTCTAAACATAATTGGTGTCTACCCATCTTCTATCTCTTTTGTGGATGCATGCGTAGTTTGGTATTAGTATACCGAGAGGTAGCTTTTACTTATTTCGTGTTGTCCGATCAGATATCAAAACCATCACATGTATTGATTAAAGGCTGCGACTCTAAGTGAAGTAGATAATGAAGTTAGAATTCCATGTTTATTCCCATATAAGTAATTTGATTTTAGATCTCATTAGCTAGTTAATTCTTAAATTGCATATTAGTTAAATTTAGTTAAATAAAATCTCAATTAATTACTTGTCTTAGCAGTGAATTAAGATCATACATTGTTGAATAGGTGCATTTACTGAAAAGAACCATAACCTGATCCCTGTGGGAACGAATTTGGACTTAACCTTATATATTACTTGTGACCACATACGCTTGCGTGATTTTGTGTTAACAGACTGTCTCATTTCCGAATGAGACTGACCCTTTCCAGAATGAGACTGACCCTTTTGAAGCTGGGAAGGATCATTAGCATATGCTTCCTCGTCTCTAGCTAGATCAAGATAAGACTCATTGAAAGAAACATTAATGGACTCTTCTACTTTAGCCTTAACAGGGTTATAAACTCGATACGCCTTACAAGAATTGGAGTATCCCAAAAATATACCTTCCGTTGAACGTGGATCAAATTTACCATGATTGGGCTGAGTATCTAAAATGAAACATTTAGAACCAAAGACTCGAAAATAGCTAATGTTAGGAGTTTTATTCTTTAGTAATTCATAAGGAGTTTTCAATAAAATAGGACGAATTAAAACTCTGTTTAGCATATAACAGGGTGTATTTACAGCTTCTGCCCAGAATTTTCGTGGCAACTTACTTTCATGAAGTAAAGTACGGGCAGTTTCTTGCAGAGTTCTATTCTTGCGTTCCACAACTCCATTCTGTTGTGGAGTGCGAGGTGCAGAAAATTCGTGTGTGATCCCCCTTGACTTGCAGTAGGTGACAAAATCCTTATCAAATTCACCACCATGATCGCTTCTAATGGTTCTCAATTTCTTGGAATACTTAATTTCAAGGTTAGCAATTAAATCTTGAAATTCGATAACAACTTCATCTTTAGTACTTAAAAATAGTACCCAAGTAAATCTAGAGAAATCATCAACTATGACAAATGCATATTTCTTACCACCTTGGCTAACATACCTTTTGGGTCCAAATAAATCAAGGTGTAATAATTGCAAAGGATCAGTTGAAGATACTTGATTTTTGGCTTTGAATGAAGTCTTGACTTGCTTTCCTAGCTGGCATGCTGAGCAAGGTTCTGTCTTCTTAAAATTAAGCTTAGGAAGACCTCTAACAAGACCATGGGAGGAAATTTTCCTTAAGAGATCCATATGGACATGCCCTAGCCTCCTGTGCCACAGGTACTGTTGCTCTTGAACAGTTGCTAGACATATTTCCTCCTGCTGTTCATTAAAATCCAACACAAAAATGTTTCCTTTTCGTTTGGCTACTAAGCGAACCTTGTTAGAGTTAGTACTAATAAAACACACCTCTTTGTCAAAGTTGACACTGTGACCTGCATCTGTCAGTTGACTAACACTGATAAGATTATATTTTAGACCCTTAACTAACCGTACATCATTGATAGAGAACCTTTTATTACCTATGGTGCCTTTACCTATGATTTTGACAGTGTTAGAGTCACCCAAGGTAACCAAACCTCCATCTGTAGCCACTAGAGATAGAAACTTTGATTTATCTCTTGTCATATGACGAGAACAGCCACTGTCTATGATCCATTTATTTCTTGGGACATGAGCTGCTAAGCAAACCTGCAAAACATATATGTATTCATGTCTTAGGTACCCACTTTAACTTGGGTCCTGCTTTGTTAGTATCCACAATGTTATATAAATGTCTTTCTATTTTCTTAATCCATATTTGAGCAATATTAAAAGAATTAGGAAATTTATGTGATCTAGATGCTTGGCCCTGAGTGTCACAGAATTTAGATTCCGTTGAAATGTGTCCTCTTCTTTCACAATCTGTACATCTCTCGTATGGCATTTTATACTTCATGGTAGTTCGCCTTTTAGACTTGTGAAACACATTTTTCTTTGCTGAATTGAAGTCAAGCCCTCCTTTACCCAAAGAAAGTTTTTGGCTTGCCAACATTATGTCTAATGTGCCTTCGCCGTGAACAAACTTAGCCAGATCTTTCTTCAGAAGATCAATCTTTTTCTGCAGCTCGGAGTATTTCTGTTCTGCTTCCAGCTTTTATGTGGCTAACTCTGAATCTTTCATATCAATCTCATTTTTCAAATGAGCATTCTCTTTAGAAAGCTCATCTTGTGAAAGAAGAGGACACATTTCAGCGGAATCTAAATTCTGTGACACTCAGGGCCAAGCATCTAGATCACATAAATTGCCTAATTCTGTTAATATTGCTCAAATATGGATTAAGAAAACAGAAAGACATTTATATAACATTGTGGATACTAACAAAGCAGGACCCAAGTTAAAGTGGGTACCTAAGACATGAATACATGTATGTTTTGCAGGTTTGCTTAGCAGCTCATATCCCAAGAAATAAATGGATCATAGACAGTGGCTGTTCTCGTTATATGACAGGAGATAAATCAAAGTTTCTATCTCTAGTGGCTACAGATGGAGGTTTGGTTACCTTGGGTGACTCTAACACTGTCAAAATCATAGGAGGAAATATGTCTGGCAACTGTTCAAGAGCAACAGTACCTGTGGCACAGGAGGCTAGGGCATGTCCATTTGGATCTCTTAAGGAAAATTTCCTCCCAAGGTCTTGTTAGAGGTCTTCCTAAGCTTAATTTTAAGAAGACAGAACCTTGCTCAGCATGCCAGCTAGGAAAGCAAGTCAAGACTTCATTCAAAGCAAAAAATCAAGTATCTTCAACTGATCCTTTGCAATTATTACACCTTGATTTATTTGGACCCGAAAGGTATGTTAGCCAAGGTGGTAAGAAATATGCATTTGTCATAGTTGATGATTTCTCTAGTTTTACTTGGGTACTATTTTTAAGTACTAAAGATGAAGCTTTTATCGAATTTCAAGATTTAATTGCTAACCTTGAAACTAAGTATTCCAAGAAATTGAGAACCATTAGAAGCGATCATGGTGGTGAATTTGATAAGGATTTTGTCACCTACTGCAAGTCAAGGGGGATCACACACGAATTTTCTGCACCTCGCACTCCACAACAGAATGGAGTTGTGGAACGCAAGAATAGAACTCTGCAAGAAACTGCCCGTACTTTACTTCATGAAAGTAAGTTGCCACGAAAATTCTGGGCAGAAGCTGTAAATACATCCTGTTATGTGCTAAACAGAGTTTTAATTCGTCCTATTTTATTGAAAACTCCTTATGAATTACTAAAGAGTAAAACTCCTAACATTAGCTATTTTCGAGTCTTTGGTTCTAAATGTTTCATTTTAGATACTCAGTCCAATCATGGTAAATTTGATCCACGTGCAACGGAAGGTATATTTTTGGGATACTCCAATTCTAGTAAGGCGTATCGAGTTTATAACCCTGTTAAGGCTAAAGTAGAAGAGTCCATTAATGTTTCTTTCAATGAGTCTTATCTTGATCTAGCTAGAGACGAGGAAGCATATGCTAATGATCCTTCCCAGCTTCAAAAGGGTCAGTCTCATTCTGGAAAGGGTCAGTCTCATTCGGAAATGAGACAGTCTCATTTGGAACAGGAACTGTCTCATTCCTAGAATGAACAAGAAACACCACAGCAGACTTCCACCTCTCACCAATTAACTCCTGGATCATCTACGACTGCTAATGCTGCTACAAGCAACTCTCCATCATCTGAGCCTGAAAGGAAATCTTCTCAAGATCATCTTTCCTCTACATCTAATCCAAATCCAGTTCCTTGTCAATTGGATGACTCAAATGAAGAAGGAATGAGCTCCATACCTCTTCCCAAATCTGTCAGAACTGTGCAGAATCATCCTCAAGATAATCTTCTCTCAGATTTGAATCAAGGGATCACCACTCGTAGCAAATTTTGAAATTTCTGTTCATTTTATGCCTTTGTAGCTGAATTCGAGCCTAAAAATGCTAACGATGCAGTGGAGAATGAGTAGTGGTCAGTAGCCATGCAAGAAGAACTTAATCAGTTCGAACGGTGTGATGTCTGGGAGCTTGTTCCACCTCCTGAAAATGTCACAATCATTGGAACTCGTTGGGTCTTCAAAAATAAGAAGGATGAAGATGGAAATATCATACGAAATAAAGCTCGCCTTGTGGCTCAAGGTTATAATCAACAAGAAGGCATCGACTACGACGAAACTTATGCTCCAGTAGCTCGATTGGAAGCCATACGCATACTGATGGCATTTGCAGTCTATAAGAACTTTAAATTGTATCAAATGGACGTCAAAAGCGCTTTCTTAAATGGTTATCTGCAAGAAGAAGTATTCGTAAAGCAACCCCCAGGTTTCATACATGAAAAATATCCGAATTATGTTTATAAACTCAATAAATCTTTCTACGGCCTTAGACAATCTCCCAGATGTTGGTATGATCGACTCAGTACCTTCCTTGTCGATTCTGGCTTCATTAGGGGTACACACGACCCTACTCTTTTTATTTTTCATAAACATAATGATTTCTTGATAATACAAGTATATGTTGATGATATTGTGTTTGGAGCCTCGGATGAAACTTTATGCAAATGGTTCTCGGATTGTATGCATAAAGAATTTGACATGAGTCTTATGGGTGAATTACAATATTTTCTTGGCTTGCAAATTAACCAATCTAATGCAGGTATTTTCATTCACCAAAGTAAGTATATTCAAGACTTACTTAAAAGGTTTGATTTGGAACATGTCACTCCAAAATCTACTCCCATCAGTGTTACCACTAAACTCACTAGGGATGAAAATGGTAAATCAGTTGATGTTACTAAATATAGAGGTATGATTGGTTCCTTGTTATATCTCACAGCCTCTCGCCCCGATATCATGTTTAGTGTATGTTTATGTGCCCGCTTTCAAGCAATGCCAAAAAATCTCATTTAAATGCCGTAAAGTGAATATTTAAATATTTAAAGGGAACTGACGACTTGGGATTATTCTATCCCAGTTCCCCGTCTTTTAATTTAATTGGTTTTTCAGATGCCGATTACGCAGGATCTCAGGTTGATCGTAAAAGTACTAGCGGAGCTTGCGAATTTTTAGGAGATTGCCTAGTGGCATGGCACAGTAAGAAACAAACTTCAGTGGCAATGTCAACTGCTGAAGGGGAATATATCGCAGCCGGGAGTTGCTGTGCACAAATTTTGTGGATGCAGCAAACCGTAAAGGATTTTGGTATAAAATTCTCCCATACTCCAATTTACTGTGATAACACATCGAATATTAATATTTCCAAAAATCCGGTCATGCATTCTCGCACCAAACATATCGATGTCCGTCATCATTTTATTCGGGATCATGTTTCAAAAGGTAACATTGAACTTATTTTTATTCCCACTGAAAATCAAAAGGCCGATATTTTACTAAACCCCTATCAGAAGACAGGTTTTGTATGCTACGTAGAGAGCTTGGTATGTGCTCATTCTAATTAAATCACTTCATGTTCTCTTAATTTTTGAGCTTATTTATTTTACTTCTTAAAATAATAAGACTGTGATTTAATTGTTATTATTGATCTAATCAAGTGTCAGTTAACAATGTTGGTTGCATGCGTGACATCTCGATAAATTAACTGATTTCTTTATCCAGGTACAAAATTTCTATTTTATTTTACTTGATAAATTGATTAGCAATCGTGCATTGATACTTGTCTCTTGACTTATTATCACTTGATACCGTGTATCAATGTATTTGACTGTCTGCATGCCTGACACATGTTTTTTGGGGCACGATCTTTCACTTCCCTCCCACTTTTTTTCTCTTTTCTATCTCTCTCTATTCTAATTTTCATATCTTGCCTCTTCGATTCTCTCTCTTTTCTCTCTATCTTTTCTCTTCATTCTCTCTCTCTCACCAATGGCGAAATCCAAACCCACCAACAAACGATTGACCAAGAACTCATTGGAGGCTGGATCCTCCAAGGAATAAAAAACCGTTCCTACAAATGAAAAACAATCTTGTTCAGAACTCTCTATCCCTGAACCTAGTTTGAAAACCCCTTGCCTTTCGCCTAAAAGTGGCTCTAAATCTAGAGACACACCCATTTTGAAAGAATGTATTGTTGATATGGATTTACTCAATCGTGTTGGCATCTCTGACTTATTTAATTCGGTTCAGTGTTCTTCACTCCTATCCCCTTCAATCGAATTTTATCCATCTTTGGTCAAGGAATTCTATTCCAATCTCACCATGGTGCAAAGTGATATGCTCTATTCCAAAGTGAAGAACATCCCGATCGTGCTCACTACAGATTGGTTGGGTTCAATATTGGGTATCGGCGCTACTGGTCTCTGCCCGTTTACATCACATCAGCATTCACGGGGTTTGAAGATCTCGACTATGATGAACAACTTCGTACGATTCAAGGCACTGTGGCAGTTCAGTCATCCTCCAAACTGTAGGTATCCATTCTCTCCCCTACTTGTCTTTTGCTATTCCGTCTTTTTCATAAAAATTTGTTGCCTCGCAAGAGTGGGCGTGACAGAGTGACTTTTCAAGACTCTATTTTACTGTCACTCTTCGTTAAAAAGACTCCTTTTAATGTTGCTTCGTTGTTGATTCGTAACATGCATCACTGTGCTTCTCATGAATCTATGAATCTTCCCTATCCAGGTCTTTTAACTAAAGTTTTCAACTCTTTTAAATTAATTTCTGACTCTGATGAGGTTGAACACTTGTCTGACACTTTTGATTCTCGTATCTTATCTTTTAATCACATTTCGATTAATGAGTTTGATAAACTTGTTTTTGAGTCATCCCCTTCTGAGACCTTAAGCCCCGAGTCCCCTATTGCTCGACCATCTTTTGATGACACTCAGTCCAACACCTCTCTAGCTAGCCTTTCGACTCAAGTTGAGGCCAATACAAAATCCATTGAATCCCTTCACTCCAAGATGCTTTCCTTTGAGTCTTCTATTGCCTCTCTGTCCCAATCAGTTGAACTCATGCATTCCAAGTTGGATGTATTAAAGATTAATGATAAGAGCATTGCGAGAAGAATGGACTTTGAGTTTTGTACTTTACATGAGGGTATCACTGCAACTGCTAAGGCTTGGGAGTGGGAATTCGTCAAACTATTCTATCAACTGGGCACTGAAACTTAGTTTTTGTCAAAGCAAATATCCTCTATTCCTGGAAGAAGTATAACTCAATGGCATGAGAAGGAGCACTGGATGGGTGATTACACTTTTCCTGAGATCACCAAGCAACTTCCTCTCCCAGCTATCCCTCCTCCAGCGGCGTTTGGTCTTTCCAAGACAGAATACATGGATCGTTTGTTCCAGTGGATGTCAGCTCGGGATGGTAAAGATCCTTCTCCTGGTTTCTTTGAGAAAAACTTCTCTGTCTATGGAGAACCTCCAAGGTTTGCACCTCAAGCTGATGGCAAAGATCCAGTGGAAATTCCTGACGATGACTGACTTTTCCCTTTTTATGTTGTTGAAAGGGGGAGAAACATTTGTATTCTTTTGGTGATTAATTATTATCTTTTGTACTTATTGGATGTTTCTGAACCCTGCCCTGTTATTTTGGATGTTTAAACTTATTGATCTCTATTGAATACCAGTTTGGTTTGAACATTTTTATTTATCTGATGTTGCATGATATTGCATGATTCTTTTGATTCTATTCATCAGATATATACTAATGACCATACAAGTGTTTTTGACATGGGGAGACAGTTAAGAATTGATAATAATTCAAATTGTTTTCATCATCATAAAAAGGGGGAGATTGTTAGTTTATTGATTTTAAGATGATGTGTATTTGAATAGTATTATCTAACTCTTTAACAGAACTTGTCTCTTGTCTTTAACATGTGTAGTGTGGCTTTCCATCTTACCAAGAAAGTGGAATGTGTGCATCACCACTACCAAAGGAATATACTTGTGACATGTGTTAAAAACACTTTAAGCATTAAATCTCCAGCACGCCTACTGTACATCAACTCACTATCTCTGATCTTTATTCTTGCTGGTAGTCACGTTGTTTCACAGCTTTACCAGATTGGAACCAAGCTCCTCACATGCTCATACTACTCCCAACGGACTCATCTTTTCTAGTCAAGATCCATCAGCTAAGGGAGGAATCAACCAACGGCTATATCATTCAAGAGTGTCTATAAATTTCAACAGCTCTCAACTGGATTCAATACACAACTGAGATAGACACTTCAAGCTATACAACTTCTACACAGTCATATACAGTCATATACATTTTGCTTAAGAAGTTGTATTCATATTATTACAAATTCTGAGTTTACCTGTGCCGGGTTGTGGCAACTAGTTAGGAGTGCAAGTTGTAAGCCAAGGTAGCTAGTGGGCTAAGTAGCAGGGATTGCTAGGTGACAAGTGTGTCAAGGGGAAGAGTTCTTCCAGGGGCTTCAATCTTGTAATCGGATATTGTGTAAGATTTATATTATTGTGATAATAATATAATCTCTGTGCTAGTTGGCATAGGGACTTGGATGTAGGCCATAGACGAAGATAGGGGCCGAACCAAGTGAAAACTCGTGGTGTGTTTTACATTGATTCTGTTATTTACTTACTACAACTTATAATCTGTTCAACAAAAGAGACAGTCTCATTCCTAAAAGAGACAGTCTCATTTGCAAAAGAGACAGTCCCATTCATAAAAGAGACAGTCTCATTTAATCAATATTCCAACATATTGTGCTACTTTAAATTACATTTGGTATCAGAGCAGGTGCATTTAACCCTTGTTTAAGTGTTGTTGTTGCAAGATCCATGGCACAATCAGGTTGGATCGATCGACGATCAATCAATTCTCCACCACTCTTACTGGATGATGACTTGTCTTGTTTTTATGTTGATGAAAGAGGGAGAAGAATATCTTGAATATTTGATGGTTATATATATGGTTATATCTGTTTTATCTGTCGAATATTGGTTACTCATCTTTACTTGTCTCTGCTTAATATACAGACTTTATGCTTAATGCCTCTACAAGTATTTTCGACAAGGGGAGACAGATACTTAAATGATTAATGTCTTAAATATCTAATGTATCTACTAGCTTTTTTGATAGGGGGAGACAGACAAGGGAAGATATTAATTTAAAGTTTTCATCATCATAAAAAGGGGGAGATTGTTACTACACAGATTTTATGATGATGAATTTTGAATTATCTTTTAATTAATAAGTCGATATGCTTGGTACTACACAGATAATTCAAAATTCATCATCATAAAATCTGTGTAGTAACAGCGGCTTGGTAAGTTGATTAAATATGCTGCAACTGCTAATGTTATTGTTGCAATGAATGCAACAAAGAACATCCATGTCCTACGGTACTAAGCTAAAATGGATAGCTAAAATAATATAAAATAATGGTTATGTAACATTTACAGAACGTGTAAGGAATTGTATTCCAATGGTGTTAACTATAATTGTTAGCTATATTTTGAAAATATTATTTTATTGTTATTTTAATTAGTAAATATATATAAGATTAAAATAAATTGATGATGTGTCACAATATAAGTGGATATGATATTTTTAGATGTTATGTATAAAATTTTGGATATCCTCCAAATATAGAAGATATCTATCTTGTTATCTAAAAATTTACCTAACAATATGCATGGTTGGAGAAGAAAAAACAATAACTATTAGCTAAAATAATGACTTACTATTTAGTGAAAAATATTTTACTTTTCATAACTAGAATGTATAGAAAGTTGGGTTTATTCTCTCCATTTCCTATGTGAGAGCTTTTGATTTTCTCTCCATATCCTGTCTTTGAACTGGTTTGTGTGGGAGTGTCATTATAGATGGCAAACGTTCATGATTTAGATGAGCAAATGGCGGATCTGAATATCGAGGAGGAAGAAAATGAAGAGCTGGTTTTTGAGGGGGATGTCGAGGAGGTTCATAAGTATGACCTCTGTTTGGTAGGAAGGTTCCTTTCAGAGAAATCAATCAATGTCAAGGCGATGAAAAGCAAGTTGGCTGATGTGTGGAAGCCAGCGATGGGAATAAACATCAAAGAGATTGAGTCTGGTTTGTTTTTATTCCAGTTCTTTCATAAGGAAGATTTGTAGTGGGTTCTCAATGGTGGACCATGGTCTTTCGATAATATTATGCTTGTGTTGAATATGATCCCTCCGGGAGAGAGTCCAGTCACAGTTCCATTGTTTTTTCTTAACATTTGGATACAGATTTATGATCTGCCATCAGGGTTTATGACGGAAGCTGTGGGAAAACAGCTTGGGAATTTTTTCGGGGAATTTATTATGTATGATCAGAAGAATGATGAAAGTTTGTGGAGGGAATATATGCGTCTGAAGATTAAGCTTGATGTCCGTAAGCCGCTGAAGAGAAAGAAGAAAATTACATGTAGAAATGGAAAAGAGTTTGTGGTACAATGCAAGTATGAAAGGTTGGGTGATTTCTGTTTTGTATGTGGTATGGTGTCCCATACAGAGAGGTTTTGCAGGCGTTTTCTGGATAGTAGGAGTGATGAGTGTAATAAGGAGTGGGGGACATGGCTTCGTGCGCCACCGCGGAGAGCTGCCGGTCAGGGGAGGAGCAAATGGCTTAGAGAAGATGGTGATGGTGATTGGGAGGCCAGAATTGGTAAGAGCAACAGAACCCCGAAATCTGAGGAGTCTGGTACGGGGGGAGAGTTTTTTCCGGAACGAAATAGGAGGGTTGACTTATCTCTTATTAAAAACAAATCAATCATGCAAGGTGTTCAAATTCAAAATGTTAGGGATGAGGCGCCAAAAAATAAACAGCTGTTTTTAAATGGGCCGGGTGAGGGTGAATTAGATGGGCTGTCAATTTCGGAAAAGAAAAGAAGAAGGGACCAGTCTGAGGCCCAGGTGGTTATGTATCAAGGTGATGGGTCTCAAGTAAAAGTCTTTGATAATACTGAGTTTGTTCATTCAGATGCTACTCTTTCTACAATGGATTGTGTGGTATCTTCTTCTACTGATTTGGCTACGCTTGCAAAGCAAGCTAGCCAGGCATTATGAATCACTTATGTTGGAACTGTCGAGGTTTGGGGAGGCCTCGCACAGTTCGTGTCTTAGGAGACCTTGTAGAGGCTCGTAATCCCGACTTTTTATTTCTTTCTGAAACTCTTTCTCGTAATGACAGAATAAAGGATCTATGTGGTAAGTTAGGTTTTGTTGATTATTTTGCTGTTGACTGTGTTGGTAGAAGTGGGGGATTGGCGATCATGTGGAAGAGAAATGTATCGTGCAAGGTGGATAGCTACTCCAATAATCATATTGATATTACGATGCTGAAGAATATGAGTCCTTATTGGAGGTTGACGTGTTTTTACGGTTATCCGGAAAGAAACCGTAGACGTGAATCGTGGGATTTTATTAGACAGTTAGCTTTGGTTTCTCAGTTGCCATGGTGCATAATTGGGGGTTTCAACGATTTGTTGTATCCAGGTGATAAGTCTGGGGCTATTGATCATCCTCAATTTCTTATGAATGGATTTCGTTCAGCCTTGGAGGATGCAGAGCTTTTGGAAATTGATCTTACGGGGGGAAAATTCACTTGGGAGAAAAGTAAGGGGAAGTCGAATTGGGTGCGAGAACGGCTGGACAGAGCGTTTGCCTCTAACTCATGGTGGCAACTTTTTCCTTTGTGTAAGCTTACTGTTCATCACACCATTTGTTCTGATCATGATCCTATTCATCTTGACCTTTGCAATGTTAATGTTACTAAGAAGCAGTTTAGGTTCAAGTTTGAGAATACGTGGCTTAAAGAGCCGAGTTTCCATAATGAAGTAAGGGAGTATTGGGAGAATCTTCCTAGCATTCATTTGTTACCTAAATTAATTTCTGTCTCATCGTTTATGGCTAAATGGGGGAGGAATTTCTTTCACAAATTTAGAGACAAGGTGACGAAACAAAAGGATTTGTTGAATGCCCTGGTGAACAGAGTGGACGAAGAAGGAGTTAAAGAATACTTTCAAGAACGAGAAAAGTTGCATGAATTGTTTCATCATGAGGAACTCTACTGGAAGCAACGGGCTAAGGTTTTTTGGTTGGCTGAAGGTGATCAGAATTCGAAGTTTTTTCACGCTCATGCGTCGGCTAGGAAGAAGTCTAATTTCATTTCGCATCTGAGGAAGGAGAATGGGGAGGTAGTGTCGGATAAGGAGGGAATGCATGATGTGGTCTTCGAGTATTTTAATAGAGTGTTTGCTGGACATGAGCAGAATAGTGTACTTGAGGAGGTTAATGTGGAGAGTCTTATTACTGTAGAACAAAATGGTAAGTTGGTGGCTGATCTGAGTTTTGAGGAATTTACATTGGCAATAAAGCAAATGCATCCGGATAAGGCCTCGGGACCTGATGGCCTTAACCCAGCATTTTTTCAGCATTTTTGGAATAGTCTTGGCAGGGAGGTGTTTAGTAGTTGCAAGGAGTGGCTTGAACACTGTTCGTTTCCAGCTGAGCTCAATGGAACGAATGTTGTGCTTATTCCGAAAAGAGATAATGCAGAGTGTATGAAAGATTTAAGGCCTATAGCCTTGTGCAATGTCTTGTATAAGATTCTTGCTAAAGTGCTAGCTAACAGGTTAAAAACAATTCTTCCAGGTCTTATATCCGAAAACCAGTCCGCTTTTGTTCCTGGTCGCAACATTGCAGACAATGTCCTAGTTGCTTTTGAAATTATTCATTTTATGAAGAGTAAGAAGTCGGGTACTGATGGCGAAGTAGCTTTAAAGTTGGACATAAGTAAGGCGTACGACCGTGTGAATTGGTTATACCTGAAAAGAAGAATGTTGCAGATGGGTTTTTGTGCAAAGTGGGTTAACTGGATTATGCTATGTGTTTGTACAGTGGAATATAATGTCTGTTTTAATGGTAACCAGATTGGACCTATTTTTCCTAAACGTGGCTTGAGGCAGGGTGATCCGTTGTCCCCGTACTTATTTCTCCTGTGTGTAGAGGGACTTTCTCATGCTATTAAGAGAGCAGAGGCAAATGGTGAGGTTCATGGCTGTCGAATATGTCCGAGTGCACCAGCTATCACGCATCTGCTTTTTGCAGATGATAGTTTTTTATTTTTTCGTGCTAATTCTGCTGAAGCTATTAAGGTGAAGGAAATTCTTAACAGTTACGAGTTGCTTTCTGGTCAGGCAGTAAATTTTCAGAAATCAGGCATTTTTTTCAGTGCCAATGTTCGAAGGGACAAGCAAAGAGACTTATCGGAGATTTTGGGTGTTTGGGATGTTTTAACGAAGAGCAACTACCTGGGGTTACCCTCGTTGATTGGTAGGTCGAGGAAATCTGTTTTTAATTTCATTAAAGACAAAGTGTGGAAGAGGATTCAAAGTTGGAATGCTAAGTTGTTGTCTCGGGCAGGGAAGGCTGTCTTGATCAAGAGCGTGGCTCAAACTATTCCATCATACGCTATGTCGTGTTTTCTTCTCCCAAAGTCGATCTGTCAAGAAATAGAGAGATTACTCAATGGTTTTTGGTGGAAGTCGGGTGGATCAAATTCAAAAGGTATTCACTGGTTATCTTGGGATCGAATGAGCATGGCTAAAACGAAAGGGGGACTGGGATTTCGTAATTTAACGGGCTATAACTTAGCTATGCTTGGGAAACATGTGTGGAATTTTATCAACAGACCTGATACTCTAGTTGCTAGAGTCTTTAAAGCTAGATATTTCTTGAACACTCACGTTCTTGAAGCAAGGAAAACGGAGGGCTCCAGTTTCATCTGGTCAGGTATTTGGCAGGCAAAGGAGGAGATTAAGAAGGGTTTTCGTTGGGTGTTAGGGGATGGAAAGAACATCAATATGCTTACTGATCCGTGGATCAAAAGTAAAGCTAACCACATGGTCGAAAACAAGAGTTATACTGTTAGCAGAAGTACTAAAGTCTGTCAATTCTTTAAACATGGTGCTCTTGAGTGGGACGAGGAACGTGTTAGGGAGGTGTTTGATGATGTTGATGCAACTTCAATATTGCAAACTCGAATTCCACAAAATGCAGTTCATGATAGAGTAGCTTGGGTGCACACAAAGGATGGATGCTATTCAGTAAAATCTGGTTATCATGTGTGGCAAGAGAGTCATCTGGTCCCAATTCAAGATTCTCACTCAGTAGGCTGGAAGAGGTTGTGGAATTTGAAAGTCCCGCCGAAAGTTAAATTCTTTCTGTGGCGCCTGTGTCGTAACAATGTCCCTGTTCGTGTGAATCTACACAGGAGATGTAATGGTGTACCTGTGATTTGTCCGATGTGTAACATTGATGTGGAGCATGTACTGCATTTGTTTTTTCATTGCGATTTTGCTGCACTTTGCTGGCAACAAATGGGAGTTCAGTACGATATGTGGGAGCTAGAAGATGTGTCAAGGTGGTTGCTGGACAAGTTGAGTTCTGAATCCTATGACAGGCTTAAATTGTTTGCAATGACTTTATGGGGCATCTGGTTTTTTAGGAACAAGAAGGTATGGGAACAAAAGGTGGTAACGGCTGAATTTGCTATGGATTGGAGTCTATTGCAGCTTAAGGAATGGGGTGAAGCTTGTAGTAGAGTTCATCAGGGAGCGTTACAGGTAAGACGGAATAATGTTACGAACAAAGACAGATGGGTGGCACCGGAGACTGGTTTGCTGAAAGTGAATGTTGATGCTTCGATAGTGGCAGGTTCCTCACACTTTTCAGTAGGAATGGTGCTGCGTGATCACAGAGGAGAGTATATGGGAGGTAAAGTAATGAAGATTGCAGCAGCTGTGAGTGTACTGGAGGCAGAAGCAATTGGCATTGACGAGGCTTTGTCTTGGATTAGCACCAGAACGGAGGGAAGGGCCTGTGTTGAGTCTGACTCTCTTACTGCAGTGCAGGCTATTAACAGTCAATCAGTGTACCACCTGGAAATTGGCCACATCTTTGATGCTTGCAGGTTGAAGTTGGTTGCTAGGCCTAATATTCAGGTTAAATATGTGAGAAGGTTAGCCAATAGGTCAGCCCATCTAGTGGCTCGAGTGCCTTGTGAGCTAAATTGCTCTATTGATTTAGTTACTCCTCCACGGATTGTGTTGGAGTCTTTAATGTATGATGCTTTGATTGAGTAATGGAAATGCATTTTTCTTCAAAAAAATAACTATTAGCTAAAATGATTGCCATATCACTATTATAGCTAACAGTTGTAAGCCTTAGAGATGCTCTTAGTTTCCTGGTTATTTCAAGCCTCTCGTTGGTTGCATTTTGGAGAAATAAAATATGTTAATCTTTCTGAAACAAAACCAAAACAAACAACAATTCAATTTCCGTACAGATTCCAATAACAAATAACATATCCTTTATATCTATTATAGCTTAACAAGCAATTTCATTCAATTTAGTAATTTACTAAAACACCCCTATATTATCATAAAAATATACTAAAAATATTTTATTGTCGTGGATTGAACCCATGACCTTTTGTTGCTAAAATATATTATGGTCACATTACAACCATTAGGCTAGAAGCTCAATTAATGCAAATTTGAAACTCATCTAATACATGTCTACATGCCAAAGAACTCTTATTCTATATTTCATTTAAAATTTACATTAAAAACATTTTAAATAAAATGATTAAAATAATTATATACTTTCAAAAATATGAATATATGTGTGTGCATATGCTCCGTTGTTGGACAAAATCATATAATCCATAGTTATAACTTAACATGCTTTTTCATGCAATTTAGTAATTTACTAAAACACCCCTATATTTTTTGTTGTCATGGATTGAACCCATGACCTTTTGATGCTAATATACATTATGGTCACATTACAACCATTAGGCTAGAAACTCAATTAATGCAAATTTGAAACTCATCTAATACATGTCTACAAGCCAAAGAACTCTTATTATATATTTTATTTAAAATTTACATTAAAAATATTTAAAATAAAATGATTAAAATAATTATATACTTTCAAAAATATGAATATGTGTGTGTGTGATATTATAATTAGGAATAACTTACATATAATTTAGACATATGCTCCGTTGTTGGACAAAATCATATAATCCATAGTTTGTTTTGGATATAATATTATAAATCAAATTAATCATATAATAGAAAAAGTAAAATAAAAAATATCATATAAAAATTGGATTTTATACTGATCATTGATTAAATAATAGGATTTCCTTTGTATTATGCGTAATGACACGTAAATACGAGACTAAATTACTTATTCACGAGATGGCAAAATTAATTATGTTAAATTTAGACTTTTGGTACATGATAAAATTTCATGAAATTATATTATTACCATATTTTCATTATATTACGCATATGACACGAAAATACATAAAACATGAGATGACATCAATTCATTTAGTATCAAATTTAGTATTCATGTAGATGAAACACGAAAACAGGACACGAATATAAATTTGGAATTCATTTATTATCATGAATATAGAAAATATATTTACGACCACTAAATTAAATTGAAATTAAATTCACAAACACTGAATCAGAATTATATTCTATAGATTTGACATTAATGTGTTATTTTATATTAAGTACAATTATATTAAATTAATTACATGATTAATATTAGATAAAATAAATGTCCAATTTAATCATTAAATTGTTAAAGATTAGTTTACTGTGTAATCAATTTTAAAATCGTTCATGTATTTTATGAATTCAGCCCAGTTAACATGTGAAAAAAAATACTCTTTACATTACAGAACGATTATACTAGATTATCATGGAAGTGGCTTAATTAAAAAGTTTAAAATTAAACTATATATAGTTTTAAAGCTTGAGCTCAATTAAACACAGAAAAAGTTACATTACGAATTTTATTTACAAGCAAAAGTTTGGACTACATCTACTTTTAATTAGGAAAAGTTTAAATGATTCGTCAATAGTTTTTTAATAAACTAAAAGTTTATGTCGTGAGGTTATAATTTAGACATATGCTCCGTTGTTGGACAAAATCATATAATCCATAGTTATAACTTAACATGCCTTTTCATGCAATTTAGTAATTTACTAAAACACCCCTATATTTTTTGTTGTCATGGATTGAACCCATGACCTTTTGATGCTAATATACATTATGGTCACATTACAACCATTAGGCTAGAAACTCAATTAATGCAAATTTGAAACTCATCTAATACATGTCTACATGCCAAAGAACTTTTATTATATATTTTATTTAAAATTTACATTAAAAATATTTAAAATAAAATGATTAAAATAATTATATACTTTCAAAAATATGAATATGTGTGTGTGTGATATTATAATTAGGAATAACTTACATATAATTTAGACATATGCTCCGTTGTTGGACAAAATCATATAATCCATAGTTGGTTTTGGATATAATATTATAAATCAAATTAATCATATAATAGAAAAAATAAAATAAAAAATATCATATAAAATTTGGATTTTATACAGATCATTGATTAAATAATAGGATTTTCTTTGTATTATGCGTAATGACACGTAAATACGAGACTAAATTACTTATTCACGAGATGGCAAAATTAATTATGTTAAATTTAGACTTTTGGTACATGATAAAATTTCATGAAATTATATTATTACCATATTTTCATTATATTACGCATATGACACGAAAATACATGGAACATGAGATGACATCAATTCATTTTGTATCAAATTTAGTATTCATGTAGATGAAACACGAAAACAGGACACGAATATAAATTTGGAATTCATTTATTATCATGAATATAGAAAATATATTTACGACCTCTAAATTAAATTGAAATTAAATTCACAAACACTGAATCAGAATTATATTCTATAGATTTGACATTAATGTGTTATTTTATATTAAGTACAATTATATTAAATTAATTACATGATTAATATTAGATAAAATAAATGTCCAATTTAATCATTAAATTGTTAAAGATTAGTTTACTGTGTAATCAATTTTAAAATCGTTCATGTATTTTATGAATTCAGCCCAGTTAACATGTGAAAAAAAATACTCTTTACATTACAAAACGATTATACTAGATTATCATGGAAGTGGCTTTATTAAAAAGTTTAAAATTAAACTATATATAGTTTTAAAGCTTTAGCTCAATTAAACACAGAAAAAGTTACATTACGAATTTTATTTACAAGCAAAAGTTTGGACTACATCTACTTTTAATTAGGAAAAGTTTAAATGATTCGTCAATAGTTTTTTAATAAACTAAAAGTTTATGTCGTGAGGTTGTAATCGTAATTGGAAATGTAAAGTATGACCAATGGCATCTAGATCAACGGTGCATAAAGTTAGTTTATAAGAAGTGCATTATTAATTTTGATAATGTAATATTTACAAATTACAATACATATTTAGCAATCTATCACCGGGTAACCACGATAGTGATGACTTCCTATAAATATATGTGGATAAAGGACAAAAATGGTCTATTTTAATATCCAAAGTAACGAAAGTAACCTGTTCTGAAAAAATGCGCATTTGCTAAATTTGTATCCTGGGATACGCAACCCTAAATACGTATACGATTTATTCTTCATTCTTAATATTTCTAAAACCCAATATGGGAACGTTGAACCCCAAATATTAATTGTTGAACCCTAATGGAATATAGATAAAATTAAAAAAAATAAATATTTATAAACCCCAACCGGAACCGTTGAACCCCAAGGTATCTGTTTGAAAATAAAAGGTAGAATACACAATTAGAAATGGAGTAATACCGGATACGCATTATCAAAATGCATATTCCTTTTTTTGGTCTCCATGCTGGGCCCACATTATGGAGAGTTTAAAAAAAGCATTTGTACTAGATACGCATTTTCAAAATGCATATCCCAAATACCCTAACCCCATATACGTAACCCACCGATAGTTTTTGCTCAACTTCTCAGAAAAGGTTATTTCGGTGACAAAATTTCAAAAAAGGTCAATCCTGTCATTCTTTCAATATATGCTTAATAATAATAATAATAATAATAATAATAATAATAATAATAATAATAATAATAATAATAATTAAAATGTAGTTCGTGTAAAAGAATACAATGACATCCACAATTTCTGTGAAAAAATAATAAATGAGATATACGCATAATAAATATTTTTTTATACGATAACATCTAAAATACTCATTACCATCAGCAATCACAATAATAAGTTAATAAAAATATATAAAATACGTGAATATAAAAATTAACATGCTGCCCGTGCTTTGCACGGGCTTCCATGCTAGTTTTGTTATAAATTGTAACGACTGCGAAGTTCAATACCCACTTCTTTACCACAGGTCTTGTTACAAATTGTTAGTTCAGTACCCAGCTTCTTTACCATAGGTCTTATTTCGCTTTTTAGTGGTAAATATTGAAAATCCTAATCCTGAGCGCTTTTTAGTAATGAACGTTGAAAATCCCGAGTTTTAGGGATGGCAACGGGTTGGATCGGGTTGGATATCTGTGATATCCAAATCCAAACCCGAATCTTTAATCCAAATCCAAACCCGATCCAAATCCAATTGGATTTGGAAATTCAAAATCCAAACCTGATCCACCGGGTTTGGATCGGGTTCGGGTTTATCCAAACCCGAATTTTTTAATTCATGTAAATAAGTAGTAATATTTTTTTAAGCTAAATTTCATAAAAATTAAAATTACAATTGAAAATAAATTATAATATATATATATATATATATATATATATATATATATATATATATAAGGAATAAATTATATATATATAAGGAATAAATTATAATATATATATATATATATCGGATTTTTTTTGGGGTTTCGGGTTTGGATCGGGTTTGGATCGGGTTTGGATCGGGTTGGATTTGGCTAATATCCAAATCCAAATCCAAACTCTTTCGGGTTTAAAAATCAAATCCAAATCCAAATCCAAATCCAAATCTAACTCAAAAAAATCGGGTTCGGTAAAATCCAATCGGGTAAAATTGGATCGGGTATCCGTCGGATCGGTTTTTTTTACCATCCCTACCGAGCTTCTCCTTGCTGGCCATTTGATATTTGTGTGGTCATGGGTGAAGATATTGAAAATTGACCAAGCTACGTCTATCTGTATTTGACATGAATGATTACCTCCATTGAAAAATAAAGACAATGTTGAAAGCGTGGGAGGATTAAAGCAGCTTGAATCTTCACCAAGTGATCTCCACTGAAGAGATGATCATGCAGGTATTCAACAATTCCATTCACATGATCACGTATCCTTGGTTCCTTTGCAATCAAATCACGCAGGACCCTGATGCCTTTGGCAACATGATACAGTATAGGTAATATGACAGATAAATCAAACCTCTCCAAATAAAGAGGAGATTTGATGATAGTTAATTCCAGGTAGTCAGCCAAAAAAGAAGAGCAACTACTAAGAATAAACCCACGATTACACAAATAGACTTGCAAAACAAGAGAAGAGAGTATTGAAAGGCATATGACACAGCCTATTTGTAGTTCGAGGACTCAACTTAACTTAAGCTTAGATTGTAATAAGTAAATAACTTTAACTGTCACAGGAATCTCAGAAGATACTATCTGTCAGAAGAAAAACCCTAAAGTCAATCTATAGTTTTGATGTTTTACACTGGAAGAAGCTCAGATTGCTGATCAAGCCTCAGTATAGCATCAAAGAAGTGGATTTATTTCTAAGACAGAGATTTCTAGAGTGACAGGTTCAGACAGAATACAGTGGAGTACAAGAAGGAGAAAGAGATGAGAAGAAAAATGAATCACATTTTTAATGTGAAAATTAAAGGACAGTCATTGAAGTTAGTCGTTCATGAACCAGACCGTGCATGGAACGTCAACAAAATATTCAGTGGTATTCCTTTATTACTTTCAGTGATTCAGAAAAGAATTAAGACAATTCAAGGATATATATAATTATTCTTCTTTAATTAATTTAAATCAAGTAGTCAATTTAATTAATAAATTAATTCATCAAGAATTAATTCATTAATTAAATTATTTATTAAATTAATTATATCTGAATAATTATTATTTAAGTAAGTTTAAATTAAAATGATTATTTATTAATCAGTTTAATTTAAAACTGAAAAAATGAACTAGCAAGACAATCAGAGATTGTCTTGCCGATTGTCTTGAAGAAGAAATCAGTAAAGGAAGACAATCTCAGATTGTCTTGCCGATTGTCTTGGTAATGATAAATTCTGAACAGCTTTAAAAAAGAAGAATAAAAATCTGATTTGATTGTCTTGACGATTGTCTTGACAGTTCAAATCAGATTGTCTTGATAATGATCAAAAAGAAAAAGCTTCAGACAGAATGATAATTTTTGATAAAGCAAGACAAAGATCTCAGAATTTGGTTGTCTTACCGATTGTCTTGGAAGAACCTGATTGTCTTGCCGATTGTATTGCCTATTGTCTTGGCAGTACAAAATTGATTGTCTTGGAAGAACAGATTGTATTGCCTATTGTCTTAACAGTTATATTTGAAGATAAAGAGGCAGTAGACATTATATATGAAGACACAGATGACACAAATCAATCAGACAAGAATATTACATTCAAAAGCAAAGACAATTTATTCTCTTCTCTCTCATCAAGAACACAACCTGCAGGAGCAGAAAAATTCATAGAAAATCAAGTTCATCTTATCTTTAATATTTTATCTGATAGAACTTGTTTACTTGATACTCTTATACTATTAGCGAGTTTTTACTCATAATCTATATCTTGATTTTTATTAACAAATCTAGAAAAATTCATGTCAAATTTTCTAATTTGTTTTTATTAACTAGATATAAATTCTGTACTGTATTTGTAACAAACCCCTCAAGTTAATATAATTTTATATTCAACTTGAATTTTGTTTCATTTAATTCCGCTCAAATTTGTCAAAATATAAATTAAATTATCCGGACAAATTTCGATTAAACAGTACTGTTTGTATTCAACCCCCCTTCTACAAACATATTGGACCTAACAATTGGCATCAGAGCTTATTGATTGATATACAAATCAAGATCCTAATTTTATTCCGCAAAAAATCTATCTCGAATTTTTAACTCGCTTCAAAATTCATCATGTCGTCAAAAAGCATTGTTAAGATTCCCATGTTTAACAAGGACAACTATGCAATGTGGAAAAATAAAATGGAGTTGTTTCTTGATGTCGCAAATTCTAAATATTTAGGTGTTCTACAGAACGGACCTATAATTCCAAAAGAACATATATGTGAATCTATTGTTGGAGGAATTGTTGTAACACCTGCATCATCTGTTCCAAAGCATGCTGATTCTTTTACTCCTGTTGAAAAAGAGGACGCAGGACTAGATAAGAATTTGAGACTTATTCTAGTAGATTCCCTGGATGCTGTGATGTACAGTCATGTGATGAATTGTAAAACTGCAAAACACATGTGGGAAACTATTGAGACTATCAATGAAGGAACTGATGAAGTCAGGGAAAACAGACTTCAGATTTTAACCTTTGAGTATTAACACTTTAGAGCTGGCCCTAATGAAGGCATTCAGGAAGTGTTTGAAAGGTATAACAAAATTATCAACAACTTGCAAGTTCATGGAAAGCAATATACACAGAAGGAGATTAATATGAAGTTTTTGTTGACGATGCCCACTCATCTTGAACATAGGATAACAGCCATCAGAGAATCAAGAGATTTGAATAAGATTGCTCTTGAAAGATTGTTTGGTGTTCAGAAAACCTATGAACTGGAACAAGTACAGCAGAGGGAGGTCTCTGGTAAAGGAAGAGTGCCAAGTTCATCTACAGCTCTTGTAGTTGAGGCACCTAAGGAAGTGGAAGCTAAGGTTGTTCTACCTTACAGCTCAGACAAGGAAAAGACTGAAGTAGAACTTGGTCAAACACCACCTACTCAGGATGGTGGAGACTTCTACTCATTGGAAGAGCTAGATCAACTGGAAGATGAATCACTGGCATTGATGGTAAGGCAATTTGGCAACTTCAGATTCAGAAAAAATCCAAAGTATAGGTTTAAGTCAAATAACAGATTCCAAAGAGGAGGCTCTTCTTCCTCTAGTAACAGGGGAGGATACAAAACTGGATCTGTTGACAGAAGCAAGATTCGTTGCTTCAACTGTAATGAATTAGGGCACTTTGCCACTGAATGTCAGAAACCCAAGCAAACTCAAAGAAGAGATTTTGCTGCTGAGAAGAAGAAACTTGGAAAAGCCTATGTTGCGGCTGGTAAGAGTTGGGATGACACGGACAGCGAAGATGAAGAATATGGAAATCTTGCGTTGGTGGCAAATGATGAAGCATCTGATCATCATAACAAACCGGTAATTGTTACTGACCTTGAGTTGATTCGTAGTCTTTATAATTCCTTAGGTAATGCACAAACTGAATATAGAAGACTAGATCTGCTAAGCACTAATCTTGGCAATGAAGTGTCAGAATTGAAAAAGGTGCATATTAATCAATATCAACAAAGAGATGAAATAACAATGCTTTATAAAAAGGAGAAAGCTATTCTAGAAGTTGTAGGCAAACAAATGGCTAGAATTACTGAACTTGAAACACAGGTCAGGGCTTGTTATAATTCGGTTAAAGTTTCCAATGAGTTCTTTAACAATCAAGTTGTAGAACGAACAACAGGTATAGGGTATGGTTACAATGAAGCTGTTGGATCATTGGGCATAAATACCCCTAACCCTGTTAGTGCTAAAGAAAGGGGAATACCACATGTGCTCAAAAATGTTAAAGAACCTCTATTTAAAAAATCTGATGCTGGACCACCAGATATTCTTTCTATGGTTATCCAAGAAGAAATGAGAAATGAGGATAGTGCAAATGGCACAGTCTTTGTTAAGGATAAATCTGTTAAGAACGCTAATCCAACGAATGTTTCATACAAGAAAGATGTACCTAAAGTGCCAGTCAAGATTGTTGAAACAGCTAGTTCTTCTAAGACTGGATTAGGTAGTAATAAGTTGAAGCAGAAAAATAACATGTCTAACATGAATACCATGCCTAGCATTGATTCTATTCATAAAGCATGTGGTGTTATCAATTGTATGTCTTGTGCCTTTAACAGTATGCGTGCTTATTTTAATGGTAGTTATGCATTTGTTAAACAGACTGCTCCTCGACAACATATGAACAGGAACAATAATGTTCGATCAAAGACTGCTTTTCCTCCTCAAGTTAGGAGAGAGACATTTGTACCAAAGACTAAAAAAAGGGTTACCAAGAATGTTTACCAGGTCAAATGTCCAGTCAATGACAAAAGTGTTATTGCTGCTAAAGAAACATGGATACCCAAGATAAAACAAAAGATTTTCAAATCTGTTTATAAGGTTAAATGTTTATTGACTAAAGATGTTAAAATTAAAAATGTTATTTTGCCTGATAAAGGTCAATACTTTAAATCTGCAAGACCCATCAAATTTGGGTCCCGAAGAAGGTTTAATCCATTTGTCATTGCAGGGTATTGAACAGGTTGAACGAGTAACCTGGATCTTGGACAGTGGATGTTCAAGGCATATGACTGGAGACAGAACCCTGCTGACAAATGTGGTGGAGAAGGCTGGCCCAGTAGTTACCTTTGGAGATAACAGCAAAGGTAGAATTGATGGATATGGCAGACTTGAAGCTGGAAATGTTATCATTGAAGAAGTGTCCTTTGTAAAAGGACTTGAGCATAATTTGCTCAGCATCAGTCAATTCTTTGATAAGGGATTTGAAGTCTACTTTAACAAAAAGAATTGTCTGATTTCACACAAAAGAAGTGAACAACCATCTCTGACGGGAGTCAGAAAAGGAAACTTGTATGTAGCCAACATGAACACTAGAAGCACTGAAGAAATCAATTGCTTCTATTCTAAAGCATCCAAAGATGAAAGCTGGCTATGGCACAAGAAACATTCTCACCTGAATTTCAAAACAATGAATTATTTGGTTAAGCGGGAAATGGTGAGAGGTTTACCTCCTATGGAATTAACACAGGAAGGACTATGTGATGCCTGTCAAAAAGGCAAACTAAAAAGGGCAACTCACAGGAGCACTGATATATCTTCAATAACTGAACCCTTACAGTTACTTCACATGGATCTATTTGGTCTAGTGAATGTGATGTCTATGTCAAAGAAAAGATATGCTCTTGTGATTGTTGATGATTTTTCAAAGTACACATGGGTTTTGTTCCTGAATTCTAAAGATGAGACTCCACAACTGGTGATTGATCACATCAAATTAATTGAGTTGGATTCCAAGTATCTAGTGAGAGCTATAAGGTCAGACAATGGAACTTAATTCAAGAATGCAGTTTTGAATGACTTTTGTACTGAAAAAGGTATAACCAGACAATACTCAGCTCCAAGAACTCCTCAGCAAAATGGGGTAGTTGAAAGAAAGAATAGAACCTTGATTGAAGCGGCACATACTATGTTAAGTGAATCAAGGCTTCCATTATATTTTTGGGCTGAAGCTGTCAACACTGCTTGCTATACTCAGAATCGAACTCTTATCAGCAAAGACTTGATGAAAACACCCTATGAATCCATGAATGAAAAGAAACCAACACTCAAATACTTTCATGTATTTGGAGCAAAATGCTTTGTACTTAAAGAAGGAGACGATCAAGGTGGAAAATTTGAAGCCAAAGCACATGAAGCAATTTTTGTTGGTTATGAAAGAAGAGCTTATAAGGTGTATTTGATTGAACATCAGAAGATGATGGAAAGTGTCAATGTAACATTTGATGACACTAAACTCCCTAGTATCCAAACTGAAGATTCATCTGAAAAGCTATCTTTTGAAGATATGACAGATCTAGATTCAGATGATGATAGTCCACCTGATGTTTTTGCTGATGCTAATGACAACAATGTCAATGATGAGTTCAATCAGAATAATGGTGGTGATAATAATGATAATATTGAAAACACCACTCATACTTCTGAACACTCATCTAATCATCCTGGCAACAACTCAGGGGGAGTTAGTGAAGGATCAACAAGTCATACTCAACAACACAATTCAAATCAAGGGGAATCATCAAGAATTAATCTACCCAGACAAACTGTTTGGAATAGAACTCAACCTTTTGAGTTAATTATTGGTGATCCAGATGTTGGAGTAAAGACTAGAAGAGCTTATCAAAATCAATGCAATTATTCAGGGTTTCTATCTGAAATGGAACCTAAGAAAACTGAAGAAGCTCTTTCTGATCCTGATTGGGTGATTGCTATGCAAGATGAACTCAATCAATTCAAACAACAAGAAGTATGAAAGCTGGTACCCAGACCTTCAAATAGAACAGTGGTTGGCACTAGATGGGTATTCAGAAACAAACTTGATGAAGATGGCACATTCACAAGAAATAAAGCAAGACTGGTAGCAAAGGGTTATTCACAAGCTGAAGGCATTGACTATGATGAAACATATGCTCCAGTGGCAAGACTCGAGGCCAATAGAATATTCTTGGCATTCGCAGCATTCTCAAACTTTAATGTTTATCAAATGGATGTAAAGAGTGCTTTTCTAAATGGTAAGCTGGATGAAGAGGTCTATGTAGAACAGCCCCTAGCTTTGAGGATCCAGATCTTTTGAACTATGTCTACTTCCTTTTCAAGGCTATCTATGGCCTCAAGCAAGCACCAAGAAAATGGTATGACACCCTTTCTGAATTTTTACTTGAAAATGGCTTTGTTAGAGGTGTCATAGACAAAACTCTCTTCACTAAGAAACATAAAAATGATACAATACTAGTCCAAGTCTATTTGGACGATATAATATTTGTGTCTACTAATGATCTTTTGTGCAAGAAATTTGCTAAGTTAATGCAGGGTAAATTTGAAATGAGCATGATGGGAGAACTGAAATTCTTTCTTGGATTGCTAAGTCAAAGGACAGATGGAATATTTATCTGTCAATCCAAGTATATCAAAGAGCTCCTCAAGAAATATCAAATGTAGGACTCATCTTCAGCTAAGACACCATCATCTACAGCTGTCAAGTTTGGAGCTTGTGAAAATTCTGCCAAGATAGATGTCACAAGTTACAGAGGTATGATAGGCTCATTACTTTACCTTACTGCAAGTAGACCAGATATTATGTATGCTACATGCTTGTGTTAGTGTAGGTGCCCTAGAGGCAATACATTGTTTCTTAAATAAACCTTATGTCATTTGATTATTAAATAAATGTATTTATTATGACTTTAATTACTGCGATATATTTGTTAGCATAATAAATGTCCTTAGAATCATGATACACATTGTATAGTTTAAGTACATGACTTGAACTTGAGATTATATAATATATCATATACTTAAAGGTCCCTAGTCGATTATTATTATATCAGGACAATAATAATATATATAGACTAGTATGTTGTTTGACAGATAACCACATCTCATTGGTTATAAGTATGGAGATACTAAAGTCAATACATAGGTACATGTAGGAGTACATGGTACTGGACAGACCCAAAGTGAGATTCTTCATGTTTAATAAAGTCATAAGAATTACACACAGTGGTAATGATGTAATGATCCTTTGACTTGAGATCATTATATTTCTATACGAGGATTAATATACTTTGACTACATTAAAAGTCACCTTTGACCGGGTGATGATAAAAGTGGACATCGGGTATATTATGAATCGTGTGAGAAATATGAATGATAGATAAAGGATTTAACCCTCCTATAATTAGGAGAGATATTATTGGCCTCTTGATTGAGTGAGACTATAAAATGCATGGTCGTGCTCAAATAATGATTTGTTATTAATAGTCTACTCATGGATCAAGTAAACCTGGATTAAATTATGAAGAGGATGACTAAACACATGCCTCGAGTTTAATCTATAATATTTGGTTAAAGGGATTATATTACGCAGAAACATTAATCACAAAAGGTTTAAATTGGATCACCGATTATTATTATTATTACTTGGGTAGCAATGATGTATTACTAGATACCGCTCATTGTTTATAATTTTATTAGATATTAAAATTATTGCCAACGTAATAATAACCTATAGGGTCACACACTTAGAACGTCTTAAAAGGAGTTTTAGTTTAAATTAAGAATTTAAATTAAATCATTATTAAATTGAGAATTGGCTATTTAATTAATTTGACTGGTCCTAATTAATTATCTAAGCAAATTCGAATTTAATAAAGTAAGAACAGAATTGGATTTAAGGAAGTCCAATAATAAAATCAGAATAGAAATAGAATTGGGTTTAAGGAAGCCCAATTTGGTTTTTTGATTTTAGCCCATTATTTCTCTCATATAAATACATAATGACGTATTATCTTAGGGTTAAGAGTCATTAAATTGTTTTTGACAAAACCCTAGCAGCTCCATCTTCGAGAGGCTAGAGAGAGAGAGAGGCTATTCTTCGCGGGCTAGTACCTGGCTCCTCGGATCGTTGGACGGTCGGACGTTCGTGTGGATTACCTTAGAGACACGGATCTTGACGCAAGGACTGTGTGTGGTGATTACAAGCAAGGATCTCCGTTGAGTTCGTGAAACAAGATCTTAATAGGTATGATTCGTTATCTCCATAATCTGCCCAGAATTATACATGGATCCTGGTTTGGGTTTCAAAAATTTTGTTTTATTTACGTTTATCCGCTGCGTTTTATGCCTCGGAACCCAACAGCTTGTGTGCAAGGTTCCAAGCGGATCCTAGAGATGTTCATCTCATTGCTGTAAAACGAATCTTAAGATATCTTAAGGGTACACCTAATCTAGGTATCTGGTACCCTAAAGAATCTGGTTTTAATCTTGTTGGATACACAGATTCAGATTATGCAGGAAGTGTTGTAGATAGAAAAAGCACCTCTGGGAGTTTTCAATTCCTAGGTGGCAGGCTAGTTTCCTGGTACAGCAAGAAACAACAAACAGTTTCCAACTCAACAGCTGAAGCTGAATACATAGCTGCTGGAAGCTGTTGTGCATAAATCTTGTGGATTAGGAATCAGCTGAAAGACTATGGTTTTGTATTAACAAAAATTCCAATTTTGTGTGATAATACAAGTGCCATAGCAATCTCCAACAATCCTGTGCAGCATTCGAGGACCAAGCACATAGACATCAGATATCATTTTATAAGAGAGCATGTCATGAATGGTACTGTGGAATTGTTATTTGTACCCACAGAAGAACAAACAGCAGATATTTTTACTAAGTCTCTTGACGAATCCACATCCACCAAAATTGTTGGTGAATTGGGTATGTTGAACAGTCCTAGTAATTAAGCTGGTTAATATCTGAGGTTTATTCTTTAATAATTTGCAAGTGATTTTGTTATTATTTTTAAATTTTAATCACTTGCATAATTATTTTATCAACTTTTTATTGCTTGTTATTGCTAAAAAAATTTTGTCAACATGTTTATAATAACTTCTTTATTACTTCTTGTGTTTTGGAATATTTATGATATTTTAATGAATCATATTCTCTCTTTAAATAATTTTCTATTAGAAAGTTATTTATTAGACAATATTTAGATTCATTAATTTGTTATAAATGTTCTTGTAAATATATTTAATATTTTATTAAATGTTTTGTAGTGTTTGTCCTTTTGTTATTTATATTTGTTGTCGTAAAAAAATTAATCCATGTGTTTGCTAAAAATTTATTTATAATAATTTTAATAATAATTGAGAGTGTATGTTAATTGGATTAATTCTGTACATAAATTCGTATGTTATTAGTATTTGTATTATGTAAAGACAATAGTCAAGACAATCCTTTGATTGTCTTGGTAATTGTATTTTTGATTTTTGTTTTTCAAATTTTACCAGATTTTATAAATATGTTTGCTAGTATAGAAACGAATGGATTGTCTTGTTTGTCTTTATAGTATCAAGACAATCCACAGATTGTCTTGACAGGTTATTTTGTAAATAATAAAATATTTTTCAGTTTATTTTTTTTGTTTTATTTTGTTTTACTCAAGAGATGATTGTCTTGGAGTATCATTTCAGTATTTAAAAATAAAAAAATTAAATAAATAAAAATATTTTATTTACTTTTTTTTTTAATTTATCAGTATAGTAAACGATTGTCTTGATAGTTTTTGAACTACCAAGACAATCAACCGATTGTCTTGTAGTGTTAATTTGTACTTAAAAACAAAAAAAAACAGAAACACAACAGCCAAGACAATTATCTCTCTCGTGTTTTGACACAGAGAACCCAGTTCATATATACATACGATACACAAAAATTCTAAACGAATTTCTGTTCGATTTTATTCAACGAAACTGAAATCTGAGACCGGATTCAAATAGATCGTTTGATTTTCTATCTATTAAATCGAATATCAACGAGTTTCATTAAGTTTTTGAAAAATCAATTTTTCAAAAGTTTCAATCGGGTTTTCACTGTTTTGATTGTTTTAGATTTTTTCTTTGAAATCTAAAAATAGATTGAGACTCCCAGTGTTTAGAATATCATCATACTAATTTTTGGGATTTTTCTGACAACTCTGAATTAATTCAAATTTTTAATTAATTTTAATTAATTAATAATTCTGAAAATTTTCGAATTGTTTTAACCTTCCCAAAATTGAAGTGTGTTCTTGTGTTATAAAAATGGCTGATAATTTTGAGATAATGAAGCATAATTTGGTTGGGTATTTTAATCCGAACGATTGTCCCTATGATCGATTTAAGCCTTGGATACGGTTTCTAAATGATGATTCAATTATCCGAACTGCTATTTCGATGGAAGCCACAATTAAAATAGGACCACTGAGATTGATTGCACAGAAGCCGTGGTGTCTGAAGATTTGACCTCATTCTCTTTTGACTTTGATGGAACACACCACGTTGTGACTAAATCAACCCTTACTACTGTATTGGGCCTCCCGGTGGATAATTTTGATCCGTTTCCAACCAGTGATCAACTCTATCAATTTTTCAGTGATATTAATTATCGTGGAGTAATTTATATGAACAACTTGAGCAAGAAGAACCTGGTTCAACAATGGGATGCATTTCTCGACACGATCTCCAAGGTATTTGCTAATACCGCCAGAGGTAACTTTCATTTACTTACCTCTATGTTACAAACTATTGGTTATGCTGTTGCTAACAACCGTAGAATCAATATTGGTAATTTGCTTTGGAATACTATTGTTGGTAGAATTGTTAAGGCTAGAAGGGATTTTGATGCGGGTAATAAAGTTTTATGTTATTATCCTAGATTCTTAACTTTGATATTTAATCATCTTGTTCCTGTTGGTCAACAAGCAATCTTTAGGAATGACAACCCTATGGTATCAGGCAGGTAAACCAAGAAAATATTCACTAGCCTAGACACACACAGAAAATTACCAAATGTGCCAGTGTATGTTACACCATATTTGTCTACCTTCATAAATCTACCTGTCATTCCTCGACTTGTAAATGCACTTAAACCTGAACCTGAAAATGTACTTGTCCCTGAACTTCAACCTCAAATGGAACAATCCATTCCTTCAGGTACAGCTACTGCATCACGGAGCAGGTATTGCCTTCTATCTCTCAAACTGTTTCCGGAGCCCAAATGGCTGATAGGTCAGACCAAGAGGTTGTAGAACCACAGCCTCTATCCCAGGTCTTAGAGCCAAACACTGTGTCTACTCAAATCTCTAAACCTAAATCCACAACCAAACAATTAGCTAAAAAGGCTGTTAGAAGAAGTGATAATGTGAGTGATCCCACAGCTCTGCCTCCACCAAAGAAGAGAAGAAACCTACTAGTTGAGGCATCTGTTAGCCCATCCATTTCCTCCCAAAAGGACTTGGACATTGAAATGGCCGATGAACTGTTACTAATTTCATCTTCTCAACAGGATGAAATTATTGAAATTCGCCAAAGGGCCGTGGCACCTTGTACAGAGTCAAGCACACCTCTATTACTCACAATGGGGGGAAACATTACCTTAGAATCTGATGTTGTTAAGGACACTGAGCAAGGAGTGCACGATAGGATTGTTACTGAGACAGTGCCTACCATTGTTACGGTAGAAGAGCCTTCACAGGCTTCAGAAGGAAATCTTGACTCTCTGCCAGTTATAATAGAGTCATCATCTCCCCTCCCAGGAGGAACATTCCTGGCTCCCTCAAGGGATTCTTCACTCGCAGATTTATCTGGAGAAAGTGAAGGGCAACTTGGTCATCCTATCACTGAAGAAATTCAGTTATCAAATCCAAATGAATTAATAGAGATGACTGAGGATTGGGAATTGCGAACTCCCATTGCACCACCACTGACCTCTCTAGAAGAGGCTAGGGTGATTTCTATTGCAGGTACAGCTCAAGGAAAGGAGCTAGTGTTGAGTGATGTGAGGACCACCTTAAATATGAGTGAAACACATGCACGAAAGGAGAGTGACATATCCTTGAGTGAACATCAGGTGAGCGCACACACTGACACAAACACTTTGTCTCTTATGGCTCAAATAAAAGATCTGCAAAAGAAGTTGATAGAAACTGAGGCTGAAAAACAATTTTTCAAAGCACGAGTGGATGAACGGTCTTCTTCTTCCACCTCTGTCAACAATCAGTTCATGATTATTCGTGACGATGTTCAGAACATAAAGACCACACTCACTCCAGCAATCAATACATTGATACAATCCAACTCTCAGGCATCTACAGAAAGGTCAGATATTCTAAATGCTATTGACAGACTCTCTAATAGGGTGGATGAACTTCAAGTGGAAATGCATGTAACTGCTCAATCATATTCAACAACCTTTGCGAAGCTTGAAAAAAAATATGATTATATGTTTGAAGGACTTGATCATCTATACAACATTGTTAAACCTACTCATCATATCACATCAGAACAAAGATCATATTTTGAAGACTATGATGGTGATAATGAAGGGGATAATGATGAAAATAGAGAACTTGACAGTCAAAGAAAGTCTGTAGAGGATTCCTCAACTAAGGGGGAGAAGTCTGGAGGAGGAGAGAAGTCTGGAGGAGCAGGAGGAAGTAAGTCTGGAGGTCAGTCAACTCAGGGGAGGCATAAGGAGAAGTCTACAAAGGGAAAAGAAAAAGCTCATGATCAGGATGTATCAGATTTTGATTTCGATATGAAGAATAGTAATTTTGAGGTACAACAATTAAATGACATTGAAGAAGATCTTTCAAACTGGCAAGATGATCCTGAATTTGAGAAGGAACTTCAAGAGGACAAAGCTGATCGTCAGATGAGACAAGCTAAGCTTGAGAAGACCAAACAAGTAGTGGATAAAAGATTGAAGCTGAAGCAAGCTGAAGATGCAGAGAAACAAAAGCTACATGCAATCAGTGTACAAGAAAGGAAAAGAGATATTCAGTTGAAGATTGGTCCAAAGTGGGAGAAATCAAGAGAAATTTTTTATTCTATTCAAAACATTGCTAATGATGATGAACGTTTTCTCTAACTACTTCAACAGTTTCAAGAGACCTATCTAAATTACTTGCAATATATGGATGCATTGATGCTGGAAATCTCGAGGATAGTAGCTGGGTTTGACAGATGTGCAGATCAACTGATAATTCAGATTGACTCTCGTACAATGGGTTCTCTCTATGTGTCACTTCAAATCTTTCAACAGAGAAGCTTGATTGAACTGTGGATTATGTCTCTAAAGGTAAAAAGGTTTTCTGAACTGAATATTTTACTTCATGAAAGACTTTTGGAGTTTGCTCAAAGGAATAGTCCACAAGTTATTCAAACTCCACATCATGTTAAGTTTCTCAAGGGTTATACACTACATTCTTGCTTCCTTGATTCTAAGTCGATGAAATTATATACTGCATCTCATCTAGTCTGGTTAGAACATATGCTGAGGACTACAGGATTCGAAGATAAAGAAAGTATCTTTGTTGCTGACATTATTCGATCATATGCTTTAACTGGCTTTGAAAAGAAATATTACATGCTTCGGAATCGGCTATGGGGCAACTTTGGACTTTTGCCTAAAAAACCTAAAGGCCTTGTATCAGATTATGAACGTGTACTTGACAAAGATTTGATCAAAACCTTGGATGATCAAGAACGATTTGACACAGAGAATATCAGAAGATTTCTAGAACAAGAAGATGAAGTTGAAGCTGGAGAGATAAGGGAGGAAGATACTTCTAAGTGAAGATCAGCTCTAAATGTGATATCTTTAGGGCTTAGATAGGATAAGATAGAAAATTGTATTATATGATCAGTCTAGAGGATCATCTATCTTGTATTTATCTTTTATGTTTGAATCTGGACAATGTTAAATATAAACCAGAACCTTTCTTTTATTTACTTTGTATTTAAAGTTTTATCTTTTACTAAGTTAAGTTGAGTTAGTTGAGTAATTCTCTAGGTATTTGCTTGTTATCTTCTAACAAACAAATAGGGGGAGATTGAAAGGCATATGACACAGCCTATTTGTAGTTCGAGGACTCAACTCAACTTAAGCTTAGATTGTAATAAGTAAATAACTTTAACTGTCACAGGAATCTCAGAAGATACTATCTGTCAGAAGAAAAACCCTAAAGTCAATCTATAGTTTTGATGTTTTACACTGGAAGAAGCTCAGATTGCTGATCAAGCCTCAGTATAGCATCAAAGAAGTGGCTTTATTTCTAAGACAGAGATTTCTAGAGTGACAGGTTCAGACAGAATACAGTGGAGTACAAAAAGGAGAAAGAGATGAGAAGAAAAATGAATCACATTTTTTATGTGAAAATTAAAGGACAGTCATTGAAGTTAGTCGTTCATGAACCAGACCGTGCATGGAACGTCAACAAAATATTCAGTGGTATTCCTTTATTACTTTCAGTGATTCAGAAAAGCATTAAGACAATTCAAGGATATATATAATTATTCTTCTTTAATTAATTTAAATCAAGTAGTCAATTTAATTAATAAATTAATTCATCAAGAATTAATTCATTAATTAAATTAATTATTAAATTAATTAAATCTGAATAATTATTATTTAAGTAAGTTTAAATTAAAATGATTATTTATTAATCAGTTTAATTTAAAACTGAAAAAATGAACTTGCCGATTGTCTTGAAGAAGAAATCAGTAAAGCAAGACAATCTCAGATTGTCTTGCCGATTGTCTTGGTAATGATAAATTCTGAACAGCTTTAAAAAAGAAGAATAAAAATCTGATTTGATTGTCTTGATTATTGTCTTGACAGTTCAAATCAGATTGTCTTGATAATGATCAAAAAGAAAAAGCTTCAGATAGAATGATAATTTTTGATAAAGCAAGACAAAGATCTCAGAATTTGATTGTCTTACCGATTGTCTTGGAAGAACCTGATTGTCTTGCCGATTGTATTGCCTATTGTCTTGGCAGTACAAAATTGATTGTCTTGGAAGAACAGATTGTATTGCCTATTGTCTTGACAGTTATATTTGAAGATAAAGAGGCAGTAGACATTATATATGAAGACACAGACGACACAAATCAATCAGACAAGAATATTACATTCAAAAGCAAAGACAATTTACTCTCTTCTCTCTCATCAAGAACACAACCTGTAAGAGCAGAAAAATTCATAGAAAATCAAGTTCATCTTATTTTAATATCTGATCCGATAGAACTTGTTTACTTGATACTCTTGTACTATTAGCGAGTTTTTACTCCTAATCTATATCTTGATTTTTATTAACAAATCTAGAAAAATTCATGTCGAATTTTCTAATTTGTTTTTATTAACTAGATATAAATTATGTACTGTATTTGTAACAAACCCCTCAAGTTAATATAATTTTATATTCAACTTGAATTTTGTTTCATTTAATTCCGCTCATATTTGTCAAAATATAAATTAAATTATCCGGAAAAATTTCGATTAAACAGTACTGTTTGTATTCAACCCCCCCTTCTACAAACATATTGGACCTAACAATTGGCATCAGAGCTTAATGATTGATATACAAATCAACCTAATTTTATTCCGAAAAAAATCTATCTCGAATTTTTAACTCACTTAAAAATTCATCATGTCGTCAAAAAGCATTGTTAAGATTCCCATGTTTAACAAGGACAATTATGCAATGTGGAAAAATAAAATGGAGTTGTTTCTTGATGTCGCAAATTCTAAATATTTAGGTGTTCTACAGAACGGACCTATAATTCCAAAAGAACATATATCTGAATCTATAGTTGGAGGAATTGTTGTAACACCTGCATCATCTGTTCCAAAGCATGCTGATTCTTTTACTCCTGCTGAAAATGAGGACGCAGGACTAGATAAGAATTTGAGACTTATTCTAATAGATTCCCTGGATGCTGTGATGTACAGTCAAGTGATGAATTGTAAAACTGCAAAACACATGTGGGAAACTATTGAGACTATCAATGAAGGAACTGATGAAGTCAGGGAAAACAGACTTCAGATTTTAACCTCTGAGTATGAACACTTTAGAGCTGGCCCTAATGAAGGCATTCAGGAAGTGTTTGAAAGGTATAACAAAATTATCAACAACTTGCAGGTTCATGGCAAGCAATATACACAGAAGGAGATTAATATGAAGTTTTTGTTGACGATGCCCACTCATCTTGAACATAGGATAACAGCCATCAGAGAATCAAGAGATTTGAATAAGATTGCTCTTGAAAGATTGTTTGGTGTTCTGAAAACCTATGAACTGGAACAAGTACAGCAGTGGGAGGTCTCTAATAAAGGAAGAGTGCCAAGTTCATCTACAGCTCTTGTAGTTGAGGCACCTAAGGAAGTGGAAGCTAAGGTTGTTCTACCTTACAGCTCAGACAAGGAAAAGACTGAAGTAGAACTTGGTCAAACACCACCTACTCAGGATGGTGGAGACTTCTACTCATTGGAAGAGCTAGATCAACTGGAAGATGAATCACTGGCATTGATGGTAAGGCAATTTGGCAACTTCAGATTCAGAAAAAATCCAAAGTACAGGTTTAAGTCAAATAACAGATTCCAAAGAGGAGGCTCTTCTTCCTCTAGTAACAGGGGAGGATACAAAACTGGATCTGTTGACAGAAGCAAGATTCGTTGCTTCAACTGTAATGAATTAGGGCACTTTGCCACTGAATGTCAGAAACCCAAGCAAACCCAAAGAAGAGATTTTGCTGCTGAGAAGAAGAAACCTGGAAAAGCCTATGTTGCGGCTGGTAAGAGTTGGGATGACACGGACAGCGAAGATGAATAATATGGAAATCTTGCGTTGGTGGCAAATGATGAATCATCTGATCATCATAACAAACCGGTAATTGTTACTGACCCTGAGTTGATTCGTAGTCTTTATAATTCCTTAGGTAATGCACAAACTGAATATAGAAGACTAGATCTGCTAAGCACTAATCTTGGCAATGAAGTGTCAGAATTGAAAAAGGTGCATATTAATCAAGCTCAACAAAGAGATGAAAAAACAATGCTTTATAAAAAGGAGAAAGCTATTCTAGAAGTTGTAGGCAAACAAATGGCTAGAATTACTGAACTTGAAACATAGGTCAGGGCTTGTTATAATTCGGTTAAAGTTTCCAAAGAGTTCTTTAACAATCAAGTTGTAGAACGAACAACAGGTATAGGGTATGGTTACAATGAAGCTGTTGGATCATTGGGCATAAATTCCCCTAACCCTGTTAGTTCTAAAGAAAGGGGAATACCACATGTGCTCAAAAATGTTAAAGAACCTCTATTTAAAAAATCTGATGCTGGACCACCAGATATTCTTTCTATGGTTATCTAAGAAGAAATGAGAAATGACGATAGTGCAAATGGCACAGTCTTTGTTAAGGATAAATTTGTTAAGAACGCTAATCCGAAAAATGTTTCATCCAAGAAAGATGTCACAGTCTTTGTTAAGGCTAAATCTGTTGAGGACACTAATCCAACGAATGTTTCATACAAGAAAGATGTACCTAAAGTGCCAGTCAAGGTTGTTGAAACAGCTAGTTCTTCTAAGACTGGATTAGGTAGTAATAAGTTGAAGCAGAAAAATAACATGTCTGACATGAATACCATGCCTATCATTGATTCTAATCATAAAGCATGTGGTGTTATCAATTGTATGTCTTGTGCCTTTAACAGTATGCGTGCTTATTTTAATGGTAGTTATGCATGTGTTAAACAGACTGCTCCTCGACAGCATATGAACATGAACAATAATGTTCGATCAAAGATTGCTTTTCCTCCTCAAGTTAGGAGAGAGGCATTTGTACCTAAGACTAAACAAAGGGTTACCAAGAATGTTACCAGGTCAAATGTCCAGTCAATGACACAAGTGTTATTGCTGCTAAAGAAACATGGATACCCAAGAGAAAACAAAAGATTTTCAAATCTGTTTATAAGGTTAAATGTTTATTGACTAAAGATGTTAAAATTAAAAATGTTGTTTTGCCTGATAAAGGTCAATACTTTAAATCCGCAGGACCCAATCAAATTTGGGTCCCTAAGAAGGTTTAATCCATTTGTCATTGCAGGGTATTGAACAGGTTGAACGAGTAACCTGGATCTTGGACAGTGGATGTTCAAGGCATATGACTGGAGACAGAACCCTACTGACAAATGTGGTGGAGAAGGCCGGCCCAGTAGTTACCTTTGGAGATAACAGCAAAGGTAGAACTGATGGATATGGCAGACTTGAAGCTGGAAATGTTATCATTGAAGAAGTGTCCTTTGTAAAAGGACTTGAGCATAATTTGCTCAGCATCAGTCAATTCTGTGATAAGGGATTTGAAGTCTACTTTAACAAAAATAATTGTCTGATTTCACACAAAAGAAGTGAACAACCATCTCTGACGGAAGTCAGAAAAGGAAACTTGTATGTAGCTAACATGAACACTAGAAGCACTGAAGAAATCAATTGCTTCTATTCTAAAGCATCCACAGATGAAAGCTGGCTATGGCACAAGAAACTTTCTCACTTGAATTTCAAAACAATGAATTATTTGGTTAAGAGGGAAATGGTGAGAGGTTTACCTCCTGTGGAATTCACACAGGAAGGACTATGTGATGCCTGTCAAAAAGGCAAACTAAAAAGGGCAACTCACAGGAGCACTGATATATCTTCAATAACTGAACCCTTACCGTTACTTCACACGGATATATTTGGTCCAGTGAATGTGATGTCTATGTCAAAGAAAAGGTATGCTCTTGTGATTGTTGATGATTTTTCAAAATACACATGGGTTTTGTTCCTGAATTCTAAAGATGAGACTCCACAACTGATGATTGATCACATCAAATTAATTGAGTTGGATTCCAAGTATCAGTGAGAGCTATAAGGTCAGACAATGGAACTTAATTCAAGAATGCAGTTCTAAATGACTTTTGTACTGAAAAAGGTATAACCAGACAATACTCAGCTCCAAGAACTCCTCAGCAAAATGGGGTAGTTGAAAGAAAGAATAGAACCTTGATTGAAGCTGCACGTACTATGTTAAGTGAATCAAGGCTTCCATTATATTTTTGGGCTGAAGCTGTCAACACTGCTTGCTATACTCAGAATCGAACTCTTATCAACAAAGACTTGATGAAAACACCCTATGAAGCCATGAATGAAAAGAAACCAACACTCAAATACTTTCATGTATTTGGAGCAAAATGCTTTGTACTTAAAGAAGGAGACGATCAAGGTGGAAAATTTGAAGCCAAAGCACATGAAGCAATTTTTGTTGGTTATGAAAGAAGAGCTTATAAGGTGTATTTTATTGAACATTAGAAGATGATGGAAAGTGTCAATGTAACATTTGATGACACTAAACTCCCTAGTATCCAAACTGAAGATTCATCTGAAAAGCTATCTTTTGAAGATATGACAGATCTAGATTCAGATGATGATAGTCCACCTGATGTTTTTGGTGATGCTAATGACAACAATGTCAATGATGAGTTCAATCAGAATAATGGTGGTGATAATAATGATAATATTGAAAACACCACTCATACTTCTGAACACTCATCTAATCATCCTGGCAACAACTCAGGGGGAGTTAGTGAAGGATCAACAAGTCATACTCAATAACACAATTCAAATCAAGGGGAATCATCAAGAATTAAACTACCCAGACAAACTGTTTGGAATAGAACTCATCCTTTTGAGTTAATTATTGGTGATCCAGATGTTTGAGTAAAGACTAGAAGAGCTTATCAGAATCGATGCAATTATTCAGGGTTTCTATCTGAAATGGAACCTAAGAAAACTGAAGAAGCTCTTTCTGATCCTGATTGGGTGATTGCTATGCAAGATGAACTCAATCAATTCAAACAACAAGAAGTATGGAAGCTGGTACCAGACCTTCAAATAGAACAGTGGTTGGCACTAGATGGGTATTCAGAAACAAACTTGATGAAGATGGCACAGTCACAAGAAATAAAGCAAGACTGGTAGCAAAGGGTTATTCACAAGCTGAAGGCATTGACTATGATGAAACCTATGCTCCAGTGGCAAGACTCGAGGCCATTAGAATATTCTTGGCATTCGCAGCATTCTCAAACTTTAATGTTTATCAAATGGATGTAAAGAGTGCTTTTCTAAATGGTAAGCTGGATGAAGAGGTCTATGTAGAACAACCCCCTGGCTTTGAGGATCCAGATCTTTTGAACTATGTCTACTTCCTTTTCAAGGCTATCTATGGCCTCACGCAAGCACCAAGAAAATGGTATGACACCCTTTCTGAATTTTTACTTGAAAATGGCTTTGTTAGAGGTGTCATAGACAAAACTCTCTTCACTAAGAAACATAAAAATGATACAATACTAGTCCAAGTCTATGTGGACGATATAATATTTGGGTCTACTAATGATCTTTTGTGCAAGAAATTTGCTAAGTTAATGCATGGTAAATTTGAAATGAACATGATGGGAGAACTGAAATTCTTTCTTGGATTGCAAATAAGTCAAAGGACAGATGGAATATTTATCTGTCAATCCAAGTATATCAAAGAGCTCCTCAAGAAATATCAAATGGAGGACTCATCTTCAGCTAAGACACCATCATCTACAGCTGTCAAGTTTGGAGCTTGTGAAAATTTTGCCAAGATAGATGTCACAAGTTACTGAGGTATGATAGGCTCATTACTTTACCTTACTGCAAGTAGACCAGATATTATGTATGCTACATGCTTGTGTGCAAGGTTCCAAGCGGATCCTAGAGATGTTCATCTCATTGCTGTAAAACGAATCTTAAGATATCTTAAGGGTACACCTAATCTAGGTATCTGGTACCCTAAAGAATCTGGTTTTAATCTTGTTGGATACACAGATTCAGATTATGCAGGAAGTGTTGTAGATAGAAAAAGCACCTCTGGGAGTTTTCAATTCCTAGGTGGCAGGCTAGTTTCCTGGTACAGCAAGAAACAACAAACAGTTTCCAACTCAACAGCTGAAGCTGAATACATAGCTGCTGGAAGCTGTTGTGCACAAATCTTGTGGATTAGGAATCAGTTGAAAGACTATGGTTTTGTATTAACAAAAATTCCAATTTTGTGTGATAATACAAGTGCCATAGCAATCTCCAACAATCCTGTGCAGCATTCGAGGACCAAGCACATAGACATCAGGTATCATTTTATAAGAGAGCATGTCATGAATGGTACTGTGGTATTGTTATTTTTACCCACAGAAGAACAAACAGCAGATATTTTTACTAAGTCTCTTGACGAATCCACATTCACCAAAATTGTTGGTGAATTGGGTATGTTAAACAGTCCTAGTAATTAAGCTGGTTAATATCTGAGGTTTATTCTTTAATAATTTTCAAGTGATTTTGTTATTATTTTTAAATTTTAATCACTTGCATAATTATTTTATCAACTTTTTATTGCTTGTTATTGCTAAAACAATTTTGTCAACATGTTTATAATAACTTCTTTATTACTTCTTGTGTTTTGGAATATTTATGATATTTTAATGAATCATATTCTCTCTTTAAATAATTTTCTATTAGAAAGTTATTTATTAGACAATATTTAGATTCATTAATTTGTTATAAATGTTCTTGTAAATATATTTAATATTTTATTAAATGTTTTGTAGTGTTTGTCCTTTTGTTATTTATATTTGTTGTCGTAAAAAGATTAATCCATGTGTTTGCTAAATATTTATTTATAGTAATTTTAATAATAATTGAGAGTGTGTATGTTAATTGGATTAATTCTGTACATAAATTCGTATGTTATTAGTATTTGTATTATGTAAAGACAATAGTCAAGACAATCCTTTGATTGTCTTGGTAATTGTATTTTTGATTTTTGTTTTTCAAATTTTACCAGATTTTATAAATATGTTTGCAAGTATAGAAACGAATCGATTGTCTTGTTTGTCTTTATAGTATCAAGACAATCGCCAAGACAATCCACAGATTGTCTTGGCAGGTTATTTTGTAAATAATAAAATATTTTTCAATTTATTTGTTTTGTTTTATTTTGTTTTACTCAAGAGATGATTGTCTTGATAGTTTTTAAACTACCAAGACAATCGGCAAGACAATCACTTGATTGTCTTGGAGTATCATTTCATTATTTAAAAATAAAAAAAAATGAAATAAAAATATTTATTTACGTTTTTTTTTAATTTATCAGTATAGTAACGGCAAGACAATCAACCGATTGTCTTGTAGTGTTAATTTGTACTTTAAAAAAACAGAAACACAACAGCCAAGACAATTATCTCTCTCGTGTTTTGACACAGAGAACCCAGTTCATATATACATACGATACACACAAATTCTAAACGAATTTCTGCTCGATTTTATTCAACGAAACTGAAATTTGAGACCGGATTCAAATAGATCGTTTGATTTTCTATCTATTGAATCGAATATCAACGAGTTTCATTAAGTTTTTGAAAAATCAATTTTTCATAATCGATGCCTTCTCTAATTTTTACTACTGACTTATATAGTCCTCCCTACATCTCAGGATAATGACACTTAAATGCAGTTAAAATGTAAATCAAATACAAATGTAAAGGATAGCCTTGCTCATGAAATGCTCATGCCTCCCGTCTCTCACTCCCTTCCATTCTGCTTGTGGTCCCTACTGGCATAACAAACATTCTCCTCATGTGTTGTCATTCCCTGACCCACTTTATTATCCACCTCATTCATCACAGTTGGACCCTCCTTCAGCTCATCAACTGCTTTAACTGTATTAACTTCCAAAAATAGTGTATCAATACTCCCCTCATTGAATGATCCTTGGCCCCAAGGATCGAAATTAGGAAATTTGTCCAGTAGTTCAACAGCATTTTCCCATGTAGCTTCTTCAACTGGTAGCTGCTGCCACTGTACCAACCATTGAACCACAGGTGCATTATTCTTCTTTATGCTCCTGATTTCCAGTACTGATTGAGGGATCTTTTCAACCACAGAGCGTGGTGGTTGGGGAAGTGTATCATCAAGTGTCATCGGGGTTGGACCATGATGACGCTTAAGTAAAGAGACATGGAAGATGGTATGTATCTTGGCTGTGGGAGGAAGTTGTAATGTGTAGGCCACTGCCCCTACCTTCTTAAGGATTTTGTAGGGGCCAAAATACTTAGCAGCCAACTTGGGTGCTGGTCTGTTGCTCACTGATGTCTGTCTGTAATGCTGCAGCTTGAGATAGACCCAGTCACCAACTTCAAAGTTTCTCTCAGACCTGTGTTTGTTGGCCATTTGTTGCATTCTGTTTTGAGCTGAGCATAAATTCTGTTTGAGTGCTGCCATCACCTCATCCCTCTGCTGCAAACTTCGTTCTAAAGCTTCAACCTGCGTAGTGCCACTCAGATATGGTCGATAGATAGGAGGTGGAACCCCATAAACAATCTCAAAGGGTGTGAGTTTTGTTGCAGTGTGGAAATTACAGTTGTACCAGAATTCAGCCAGTGGTAACCATTTCGACCATTCTGAAGGATTTTCATGGCACATGCATCTCAAGTAACCTTCTAAGCACCGATTTAACACCTCAGACTGCCCATCTGTCTGGGGATGGTAAGCAGTTGACATTTTTTGTTGTATACCGTGGAGTTTCAGTAATTCAGTCCAAAATTGGCTGATAAAAATCTTGTCTCTATCAGAGATAATGGACTTTGGAAAACCATGAAGTCTGTAGACTTGATCAAGATAGGTATGTGCTACCTTTATAGCAGTAAATGGGTGAGAGAGAGCCATGAAATGAGCATATTTGTTGAGTCTATCAATGACAACCAGAATAACCTCCTTCCCCTGGGACTTTGGTAGGCCTTCTATAAAATCCATAGTCACTTCTTCCCAAACAGTGTTAGGAATGGGAAGAGATTGAATGAGTCCAGGATAGGAATTTAAATCTGCTTTGCACTTTTGACAAGTTGTACACTGTTTGATAAATGAAATGACAGATTGTTTGAGTTTGGGCCAGTAAAATAAAACCTGAGTTTTTCTGTAAGTCACCTCAACTCCAGAGTGACCTCCCTGAGAGGAACAGTGCATCCAAGATAGTATATCATTTCTAAGTTCAAGATTAGAACCTAATACCAGTTTGCCCTTCCTGGTAAGTACTCCCTGATGCCATTTATAGTGTAAATGAGAAGTAGGATCCATCTCTAAATCGTGTATGATATGTTGGAGGTTGGCATCTTGAGTGTATTGCTGCTGTATTTCATTCATCATATCTGACTGCACAGATGAAACAGCTAGGCTGAAAATTTGAGCCTGTAGGATCCTTGAGAGAGGATCAGCCACCTTGTTCTCATTCCCACTATTATACTCGATCACATAGTCCAGGCCAGCTAGCTTAGATAACCATTTCTGTTGGAAAGGAGTTGCTAATTTGTGATCCAAAATGTGTTTCAAGCTTTGCTGATCAGTCCTAATGGTGAACTGATTCATGATGAGATAGTGTTGCCATTTCTGAACTGCAAACACCACAGCCAACAATTCTCTTTCATATGCTGATAGTAAAGCATTCTTTTTAGAGAAGGCTTTGCTAATGAAGGCAATTGGATGACCCCCCCCTGCATCAATACTGCTCCCCTGCCTTGGCCAGATGCATCTGTCTCTATCACGAAGGGTTTACTGAAGTCAGGCAAGGCGAGGACTGGAGGTTTTACCATCTTCTCTTTTAATTCCTCAAATGCTTTATTTGCTTCCTCATCCCATATAAAAGCATTTTTCCTCAATAGATTTGTCAAAGGTTTGCAGATCACACCATAACCTTGTATATACCTCCTGTAGTACCCTGTGAGGCCCAAAAAACCTCTAAGCTGTTTGAGATTTTTTGGAATAGGCCAATTTAGTACCACTACTCCCTGATTAGATATGATGTGACCTAGGTAATGTATCCTAGTCACTCCAAATGAGCACTTTTTGAGATTAGCATGCAAGCTGTGGTGCTTCATTAAACTAAGCACTTCATGTGAGTGACTCAGGTGCTCATCCCATGATTTACTATAAATCAGGATATCATCAAAGAAAACTAGGACCCCTTTTCTCAACATTGACTTAAACACAGAATTCATAAGTGATTGAAAAGTGGATGGAGCATTTGTCAATCCAAATGGCATGACCAAATATTCAAAGTGTCCAAAATGTGTCTTAAAAGCAGTTTTGAACACATCTTGAGGATGCATTCTCACTTGATGGTATCCAGACTTTAGATCAATTTTTGAAAAGAATTGTGTACCTTGCAACTCTTCCAGTAGTTCTTCAATGATAGGAATTGGAAATTTATCTTTGATGGTAGCTTTGTTGAGGTTTCTATAATCCACACACATTCTCCAACCCCCATCCTTCTTTTTCACTAACACAATTGGAGCAGCAAAATGGCTTGCACTAGGTTTGATTATGCCTTGATCCAACAGTTCCTGCACCATCTCCTCAATGACATTCTTTTGACTTGCAGGGTATCTATAAGGCCTCAGATTCACAGCATTGGTACCTTCTTTTAAAGGAATTTGGTGATCAAAATGCTCTCTCCTCGGTGGTAGGCCTTGAGGTTCCTGGAATACCTCAGAAAAACTTTGTAAAAGATTTTGTAATGCAGGATCATTAATTTTTTGTTCACATTCCAAGGATGATAATTGAGGACTGTTTCCAACTTCATAATGGATGAGTTGAATCATGGACAATTCACCTGTAACTGTAGCTACTTTATCCAATTTCTTTGACTGAATGAGTTTGAGCTTTTTACCAGTCACACCTGTTACTTCACCTTAGTGCCCTTATGTGTGAACTGCATAGTCAAATTAGTGAAATCCCAGAGAATTGGCCCTAGTTGAGCAAACCAGTGCACTCCCAGCATCATGTCACTGCCACTGAGAGGTAATAGTAGCACATCTGTTTGAAACTCAACACCCTGCATTTTCCATTTAAACTCTTTAATCATTCCTTCACATTTGATCTGTCCCCCACCTGCAACCTTAACCCACATAGAAGGGATGGAATCAATTTTACATCCCAATTTCAATGCTTGACTAGTATCAAGGAAGTTGTGGGTGCTGCCACTATCCAACAAGAGGTGCAGTGGTTTCTTTCCATAGTGTCCAGTCACTCTCATGGTCTGAAAAGAAACTTCTCCATCCATGGCCTGTACAGAGATTTGTGCACACACAGTGTCTTCCACTTTGTCACAATCCTGTTCCACCTCTATTCCTTCTTCATCATCTTCCACTTCAATGTGATAGAGTTAGGGTTTTTTCCTCTGTACTTATGCCCTGGAGTATACTTCTCATCACACCAAAAACAAATATTATTGGCCCTTTTCTCATTGAATTCAGCTGGTGTTAGGGTCTTTCTATTGACATTGACATTGGTAGTAGTATTTGTGGTGACAGGTGGTTTAATGTTGTTGAATTTAGACACCAGTGGTTGAAATGGTTTGGTTGTAGGAGTAGATAATAGGGGTGGTCTAGCAGACCCTTTTCCCTTCTTAGCTTTTTATGCAGCCTCCTGTAATTTGGCCAACCCAAAAGATTGTTGGACAGATTTGGGGTTAAACATCCTCACAGACAACTGTATTTCTTCCTCTAATCCTCCCAAATAACAACTCAACAAGGTCTCCTCCGACAATTGTAGCCTACTAGATAAAGCATCAAATGCATCATGATAATCCTGCATAGTACCCTCCTGTTTTAGTGCTTTCAATTCAGCATTGGGATCATCATACAATTATCCAAATCTCATAGTAATCTCTTTCGTGTAATCCTCCCAAGTTGGGCAAACATTCAAATTCTTTTTCATAAAATTCAAATGCCATAACAGAGCCTTATCTTCTAGATGAATTGCAGCGAGTCTCACTTTTTGATTGTCATCAATATCATCTAGTTGAAAAAACTGGTTACACTTATACAACCAAGACCTCAGATCTGTACCATTAAACTTGGGGAAGTCGACCTTAGTCATTCTAGAAGCAAAATTATGGTTTCTAGAATGATGATCAGTGTTTCTAGCCCCCCCTGAAGAACCTGACGTTCCCCTCTCATTTGGTATAATTTTACTTAACTGTTCAGATACTCCCACCATCAAAGTATTTAACATAGAGATAAATTTAACATTTTGGGAGATATCATGTGATAGTTTCTTATTCTTTTCATCCAAGAGAGCCTTGAGAGTTACCTCAAGATGTTGAAGATCGGAGTTGCTGCCTCCTTCTTCAGAGGTTTCTGTCGTCTTTCTTGCTGGACCCATGATGCCAAGGATGGTTTGGCTCTGATACCAGTGATACAGTATAGATAATATGACAGATAAATCAAACCTCTCCAAATATAGAGGAGATTTGATGATAGTTAATTTCATGTAGTCAGCCAAAAAAGAAGAGCAACTACTAAGAATAAACCCACGATTACACAAATAGACTTGCAGAACAAGAGAAGAGAGTATTCATTTCATAATCGATGCCTTCTCTAATTTTTACTACTGACTTATATAGTCCTCCCTACATCTCAGGCTAATGACACTTAAATGCAGTTAAAATGTAAATCAAATACAAATGTAAAGGATAGCCTTGCTCATGAAATGCTCATGCCTCCGGTCTCTCACTCCCTTCCATTCTGCTTGTGGTCCCTACTGGCATAACCAACATTCTCCTCCTGTGTTGTCATTCCCTGACCCACTTATTATCCACCTCATTCATCACAGTTGGACCCTCCTCCAGCTCATCAACTGCTTTAACTGTATTAACTTCCAAATAGAGTGCATCACAACATCACTATTAGGCAAGATGATATCACTTAAAACAATTTTTTAAACATTCCTTTTCATCAAAACAAAAGGCCAGATCATGGTAATCGATAGGGATGATGCTCAGTCTAGGACGGACGTCTAATCCAAGCCTCAAATATTGGTGATGCCGATCACCCTGTTTGCTGCTCTCAATACTTGACAACATTACTTTGAAACCTTAGCCTGAGAAAGGCCGAGCAATACAATCGAGGTTCTTACTTCTCCATAAAAGAGTGTTGATACAAGTGTTTTTCTCCCCTCTTCTACATGAGCTTCCCTCCTTATGTATGGCTCCTCAATTACTCCGAGGCCTAACCAAATCCTGCCCCGATCTGGATTGTGTTGTATTATAATATTTTTATCAAAAACAAAAATTGGGAATGATGTCGATAATTATTCACCACTTGGTTGCATAAAATTTCCAATTACTGCACCCGTTTGACTTATAAAATCAACTTGACTCGCTTTCTAGGCAGTGCTATATTAGAAATCAGTAAACATGTGAAATAAGCTCTGTGATTTATAAACTTGCCTTGACCCATGACACATTCCTCAGAGCTCTTTCTTTCAAAACCACACAAAATCAAGATATTAATCCCTTGTCCAAATGAAGGTTTTTGGGATTTACAGGAAACTCATTAAAAGATGATTTGTCAATAATATTAGGACTTCAGGAAGCCAAGTATGAAGCCGTGAAAGATGCTATAGTAAAACTTTTGCGGGATGATTTGGGGCTAGAAGTTATTTCTGCAACCACAAGAAGTATCAGTTTGGATCTGGAAGCAAACTTTAATACCATCACAGTAGGATCTCCCACAGTCAAAATCTCCAACCAGGAGACCTGCAGATTTGCACCATTTCAAGACTCAATGTCACTAGAACGTCATTGTACAACTGGTTGCAGAAGAGGCTGGGTGTACCTAGAGGATACCTATTTCTCGTCCAGGCAAGATTCCGTAGATGATAATAATTAGCTTGTAAACTTGTATGACTTACCTTCTCTATCGGCACAGAACAGAATAAAGAGCATATTTAAAATTTCAGAAATGTATCAGGAACCTTTGGTGGGAATTAATTATCTATTTACACCATGTTTGGTCAGAAACCTAAACACATTTTTTGTTTTCGGGAAAATGGTTTCATGAGTTTAAAAGTCTATATATTATACATGTGTTACATGATGGAACAAGAACACATGAAAATTAGGTGGTGTGTGCAACTGTGCAAGTCTTATCAATGGGAGAAGTACTTTGCCTAGCAACCTGGAATCACATATTACTACTAGTGTTATTTCCTTGTTTAGTAACAGAGAAGAACTTTGAAAAGGCGTGGATTAGGGACACAACCATAACCAGACATCCTCTCGTACAAAAAGTTCATAATTCGGTAACAAGAACTGTCACTCAGAATAGCAAAAGCAACCTCAAAATCACAAAATCAAACACGCCTAACTTAAATTTGATAAAATATTACAGTTAAAAGAGCAATCAATATCCAATCTTTCAGAACACCAGAAACTCGAAAGGTCACTGCTACAGTTTTACCAATCATTAAGAAAATTGAGAAGTTCAATGTTAGAGCAGAAATAGCATTGGAGAAAACGATCCAGAAATTGAACTTGTTCTGAGAGACTTCCATCCCAGGCTGCTCCAAACTGTACAGGTACAAACACCAACACGAAACTGCAAGTGAGAAACATAGCGATGCAGAAGTTACGTAATGGGAGCATCTTTGACAAATTTCTAAAACAAGGAAAGATAATGGAATACATATATATAACATTTTTTACAGAGTATGATACAATATTCTAGGCACAGCAATAATGATGGAGCAAGGACATTTGTATAAAAAAAATTCATATGTTCAGTCTGAACTTTTAGCAACAGGTGCACAGGTTGTCCACACACAGTAACAGAAAAGAAATTGAAGAAGCATTAAACTTAAACCTGCACGGAGCAATGTAATATAAATTTGTGATAGGATTCAGAGTCGAGCCTATCGTTTGGAGGACCTGGGCTAAGACTAGCCTCATAGCTCTGGAAAATATACCTGTGACTTGGTAGGCTGTACCAATTACAATAAAATGGATTTTCCTATATGAGGAAACAATCCGAACACTGACCAGTGACATATTGAAGGCAATGAGAAACGTCGGCACGGGCACTGCAAAATACATAATTGTATGTAAGAAAATCTTCACTACATATAGCAAGGAAAGTAAATTATATTTGAATCACATACTTAGGGCTTCAAGCATCTGAATATAAGCCACGGATATATGCAAGTATGTTGTGTTACCAAACCTGTGTCAATAGAATAAGTGATAGTAGATTACCAAAAAAGAGGAATAAGTTGTAGTTATTGTTTCAAGTATAGATAGTGCAAGTCAACTTGAAATAAAATGGAATTTACAATGCATGTTACAGTAACTGTCTGTCCAGAAGCTTTCGTTGCCAGTTAGGGGACTTACATGACATACCTTACAATATTACCTTGAAAAATTCTTAATTAGAGACAGCAACAAACTGTGCATTATAAGTTTTCAAAATACACAGCATAGCAGATAAGAAAATGTAACAGTTTTTATTGTATATTAATTTATTATCGCAGAGGAAGTAATCATGACACTATTTAGGTAGTCATCTAAAGAGAAATTGTTGTTACTTTTGTTGTGTAAAATTAGCTGGACTTTCTATTTATTCAAGTCTGACTTCTGATACTCGCTTGTTGCAAGTAATTATTGAGTTCAGACATAGATTATTGTAAGGAAATACTAGTGTTAAACAACTTCAGACGTCAAATTGTAGTGTCTTAATGTAAACATGGTGCACCTGACTCTAATAAGTAACATCCACATGATGGCATGTGCATAACCAGAGCTATAATCAGCAAACTCGATCCATACTGTACCCAGAGCTATATCAGCAAACTATAAACATGTGGAGTAAAACGACTAGAGCAGTAGCAGCATAGCAGAATAATAGCGAAGAACTACAAGGAAAAGAATTCTCACAAGAAACAGCAGTAGATTCAATATTATCGTCCAAAAGATTCTACATATCAGCAGTAAATTTGGAGCAAGAAAAGTCCCCTACAACGAAGCATAGATACAGATTGTACAATCTACAAGATTTCATTGCACAATCTACAAGATTTGCTCTAGTGCTTACGAAAGACTTGAAGCAAAAAAGTACACAGGTTTATATCCTGTTGTTGATTGCAACAGAGATCAATTATAGTAGCTGGCTATTAGAAAACCCATGTTAAAGTGCCTTTAACAAAATCTAGTAGAGAGCGCTGCCATTTTAACATCAATTCAAGTAAAATAAATTATGTACATTAAACATCTATTCAAGTCTAATTATAATGGTTACAACATCATTTGCACCAACTTCAAGTCTTACATTGGATTTGCTAGACCCAACCTCAAGGTTGTAAGAAACCTTACAAGTAAAAATGTGGGAAAAAAAAAATTAAGAAGTTAATTAAGCCAAGAGTTTCACTATGATAATTCCGTATTAAGCATTCCCCTATAATGTATATTATTTCAGTCAGTCTTTGTGCTCCATTTTTTTTCCAGCTCTGATGCATTGTATATATTTATAAGAGATATGCATGTATGCTACACCAAGCTATAGGATGATCTTAATTCTTAAGACACACGATTTTCTAGAATAGGCCTAATAACCGATATAACAATGTCAATGCACTATATTTTGGTGACCCAGACCAACACTACTTAAACAAAATAAGTTAAAATGAATACACTAATCAAGAGCAAAGCAACTTACCATATAACTCCAGATGAGAGTACAATAGGCCAAAAAAAAAAAGTGACCTTTCAATCATTTTACCCTTATTGATGTCTTTCAGAAAAATGCCCTTCTGTATCAAGCTCTGAACCCGTTTAAACATTTTACACCAAAGGCCAGATACAGTATGGTTCCTAGTACGTAAAACCAGGAGTCTTGAACTTACCTTGAACCATTGTGGAGCTGTATGCCAGTGTCACCTAATAATTGCATCCAGCAGATTCATAAACTGCTAATCGTAATAAATGAAACAGGAATGTGGAAATCTGAAAAGGAAAAAACAGACAAACAAGGTAAAGTTGTATCACATATATTTCAAATGCACAATGCATTATTAAAGGAAAATCTTCAAATTTTTCTGGGAGCACACAATAACCATTTTCATAAAGTAAAATAAAAATCACACTGAGGCATAAGGCATTGGTCTCAGTATCTTAATTCTCACCTCACTCTTTTTAATGACATATTAAATAGACTGTAGATGCGATACAGCACTCATATGACTTGGCATCTGATAGTATTCCATTTCAGCTAAAAAATATTATATATAATCAAGAGTTGGAAGGCAATTCATAATTATTCAAACAATACATGAGCTCTGTCTATCATAGCGACATTTGCTAAGAATCTTAGAATCACGTGAATCTATCATAGTTGAATTATCCTTCTGTTTATAGTTGCAGCTCATTAATGTCTGGGTAAGAACCAGTCAAACACCTAGAACCCAATACTATAACCTAAAGATAACCTGGCATGCCTACACATGTTGATTGTAAAGTAAAACCAACAAAAAAGATGGCGCAAACTGCAATTGTCTCAAGGTCTACTCTGATGACGCACACTTCAACTACACCGAGAACACACGATACAGCTTATGATGCTTAAGCCAACTCCCATATGGCTTTTAACAAAATTCCCATGAACATTAAGGATGCTAGATTGCTAATATGTTGTTTTTGGCTGGTGTATGTTGTCATTTTATGCATAACTTCCATTCTAGACGTAATTCCATTTTAAAGAATCATCTATAACTTAAAATCATTCTAATCTCCAACTCCATATCATCCACAATCATCATCTCCTTCACTCCTATCTCCGTGTCTCTATCATCCTTTTCTTACACCTCCAATTTCCTTGACATTTCAAATCTTCATTCTCCAAAACATTACCTCTCAGCATCCAAATGTAATCCAACAAACAACACACCGAGCCCCAGCCTCATTCCTAGACGAAATACCATAAATTTAGCCACTTGTACAACCGAATTGTACGCATAAACATCCAAACAAAACCTAACTACCAGCACAATGTAATAACACACACAAGTTGTACAGAAATCAAATTACAAACACATAGGCTTAATAAACACCATACCAACAAGTTGTACAGAAATCAAATTACAAAAACTAACCTGTATAACAATAAATTTGCTGCTTATTCCAACTACCCTAAGGTCAACAACAACAAATTAAATAATAGACCAAAACTCAAGCAACAAGAACAAGAATACATAAGCATGAGCTCCTGGCAAATTATAACTAACTCATCGCCTAACTTTCAATCACAAGCTCCATTGTTCCTTACGCTCTTCCCATTTATTTGCACAAATACCTTCTCGATCTACATTTCATGCACAGAAAAAACACTGATCATTCCACAACCAACAAGGAATCAAGAAAATGGAAATTACGCAGATAAATTGGTCAAAGCGCAAGTCAAAACATTGGTCCACCATATATAATCCGGTGTAAACAACACTGGAATACAATTTGTCACCAAAAAACAACTCAATTAAATCACCAAAGAATGTTCCACAACCAAAACATTAGATGCTCGGAGCCACAAAAATAAGAAATCAGTCAGAAAAATGGTTTTCTCACCACACTACTCAAACGGAACCAACAAACGAATTCACCGGCCAATAAAAATCATTCAGAAAATAAAAAATTAGGTAAAACAAGAGATTATATATAATGGCAATATAGTAGAGTAGAATCTATCCCCCAATTTGCAGAGCCTCTCCTCTGTCATATACACATGTATATATAATACACATGAGATTTAGATCTAGAGTTTGAAATTATAGATATGAAGGATGTGTTTATATGATGTATAGCATTAGGCGGCGATTGAGATGATTAATGGGGGCTAAAAACCTAACGAGAGAGAGAGAGAGAGAGAGAGAGAGAGAGAGAGGAATATGTTTAATTATTTAAATATTGTTTAGAATAAATGGACTTAAAAGTAAGAATATATACAGTAAAATAGGAGTAACCCATAAGACTTTTTTAAAAATAGTCAACAAACCGGGAAAACACACTTCTAACCGCCGTAACCATAACCAGTCCACTACTCCACCATTGATGACAAACTCCTCCTCCTTCCCTCTCCTCCCTCTCTCTATATATATATATACTGCACATTCACTGTCACATTTCAAGTTCACACCACACATACATACATTTACAACAAACTCACACACATTTTTACACAAATTGTTTCTACATCATGTACCGTTCACTTCTCCACGGAAATTACTCTTCCTCTCCTCGATCACTTGCATTATCGTCTCTCGCGACGATGTCTTCATGTTCTCCGATCTTCAAGCACTCGACGACGACGATCGGTGCAGTAAGCTCACTCACTTCTCCGGTGAACTTTCCTGTATCAACTCTAGCTACATCTTCTCCGGAGAAATCTCCTTCGATCGTCAAGCCTCCGAACAATCTGCTGCATTTAGTAACCTCAATTTCTCTCCGTACTTTCAGCACACACACTATCTCTCCGGTGATAGAAAACTCAATCTCTTCTCCGGCGGTTGTAAGCTTACTCTCTCCTCTGGCGAATTCTCTGCCAATCGCCGTCCAGAACTCCGTTTCTCGCCGTGCATTCATCTCACTACCGACGATGAAAGCATTATCGTCTCTCGCGACATCGCCTTCATGTTCACCGATCTTCAAGTACTCGACGACGACGATAGGTGCAGTAAGCACACTCGCTTCTCCGGTGAACTTTCCTGTATCAACTCTAGCTACATCTTCTATGTCTTCTCCAATTATCAAGCATACAATTTTCTCTTCTCCGGAGAAATCTCCTTTGATCGTCAAGCCTCCGATCAATCTGCTACATTCAGTAACCTCAATCTCTCGCTGTACTTTTAGCACACACACTCTCATGGAAAACTCAAGCTCTTCTCCGGCGGTTGTAAGATCACTCTCTCCTCTGGCGAATTCTCTGCCAATCGCCGTCCAACACTCTGTTTCTTGCCGTGCAATCAACTCACTGCCGGATTATTCACTGATTTTGTCACGCTCATATGGAAGATTTCCTAAAATGCGAGGATCTACGCCTAAAAAGCCTCACGATGCTATGGATACTAGTACGTTGAATGCAAAATTCGTTCGTCCAGAGGAAATTACCGACAGAGATGTCACTCCGAAAGGTACTTTCAAGATTGAACTTAGAGTTTAATTTTTATAACCTAATGTTTGACTTAGAGTTTAATTTTTATAACCTAATGTTTCACTTGCGTGTCTCTACAGGTGCAGTGGCTGAAATTAAAATCGCTACCTGTTCGAATCTTTATCCTACTTCTAGAAAGCCTGCCTTCAAAGTTCATAATCTTCGTTCCGGCTTTGAGGACGGTAAAGGTAACGTCGCTCACTTGATTTGTAATCCGCCAAATGCAGAAGCTGATGATGATGAAAAGAAGTTTTATGAATTCCAGATCGAAATTGCTGAAGAGGTATCCGAATTAACCTTCATTTTTACATTTTGTCATTTCGTTTCTAACAATCTTTTGAACTTGTATATCTTTAATGCTTTAAATGTTGCATTTAGTCAAACGTACAAATTTTAACATAAATTTTAAAATCAATATGTATTCTTGGATTGAAATAAAATTTTGTTTCTCATTTTATCAAATGTTAATGCTTGATTACATTAATTTTTACTAATTTTTATGCATATTTGAATGTACTTCACTTGTGATTTAAGTAATTATTCAAGTAGCTAGATAAAATAATTACTATAATTTTTGATCTAGAAAAATGAATAGGAGATAAGTCAAACACTTAACACATGTCAAAACTCAAAATGGAGAAAATTGGTTATTTTAGTTGAATTCATGTTAATTTAGTTACTATAATTTGTAATCAGATGATAAAATTGGACTTGGAAATGCACGGGATAAGTGCTGCTAAGTTGGCTCAGCTGTGGTGGCCTGAGAAAGGAGAGGTGGAAAGGTTTTGGGCATATTCTTTGTTGAAGCATTCCAGATTTTCAAGTCAAGATGCAATTACAGACTATGCTTCAAAAACATTTAATCTGGCCAATCCAATAATAAATGGAACTGAGAATCAACCTGGATTGGGGGAGTTTTTAGAGATGAAGGGATTCACTACGGGCAAGTACCATGATGTATGTGATTTGTTGTCGGCACTCAAGGAGTATTTTACTGTTGATGCATATCCAACTTTCGTGGGCCTTCCTGACCCAGCATATCCAACTTTCGTGGGCCATGGAGCATATCACCCAGCTCTATCTGAGGTTGGTGTTCTCACCAACAAGGATTGTGGCTCATACATTGAGCATCCCATGTCCACTACAGTACCCCAGGGCAAGTTCTTAATGAGACGTCTGTAGAGTTCTGTAAAATTCTATCTCTTATGTTCTAGTGTCCCATCATGCCTTAAACTCTTTAATAGTAATGTCTAATAGTCGTTTATGTCTAAAACTATGTTATGTTTTTTGTTATGTTCCGTAAACATCTAGTTGTATGCAAGTGTGATATATATAGCTACATTTCTCAAATCTTCTTCATCATGTTATATACTGTTATTCTATTCTATTGAAAACATATGACTACTTTTTCGATCATTAAAGAATATATATATATATATATATAGTAGGTATAGCAAGTGTTGAATACATAGGAAATAAAATCCTATACAAAATACATATCATCCACCAAAGAACCCTACAACTCAATTACTAAACAACTAACTATGGATTTCTTTCTCTACATCATGATCTACACTCCAATACAACTGCATCTTATATTCCTATGCAAGCAAATCGCCGTTCAGTATGATCCCTACAATAAATACAAACTATAAGTAGCGAGTCCTACAACAAATACAAACTAAGTAGCTTGCAGCCACTTTTTAAAATAGAAACAGCTGGCGCACGTAATCTTAATGTAAAGGCCCATGCAATATATTCATCCAAGTTTCTGTACATGTAAAGTAGTACTTAGTATCTATCTATGTTCCAAAAAGTGCTCTTCTGCTCCTTTCTACTAGTGGTAGCCTCGAAATATTTACCAACGTTTGGATCCACCCTTCCTTATTCTTGTGCTCCTTGTTCTTGTAATTACCTTTTCTAGCAATATGTACTCAGTGTTTAAAGATCAGAAGCACTGTTAACTATAGATACTGGATCCGTAGATCTATTACTGCAGAACATTGGGGAGGATTTGGTGGCGGATAACTATTTCATGTCAAAGATAGATGTACAAGTCTAACCCCTTACTTCCTCAAGGAACATAACTGTTATGATATATATTTTGAAAGTTTGCATTTGGTGTTCTGATGGTGCTTGAGATGTATTGCATTTGGTGTTTTGGGTACAGATGTATTGTATATATGCTACAGGCTGGCAGCTGAAACAGTGGATATTTTTTTTATTTAAAAAGATATTATATGCGTCTGTTCTAAAACAAAGATATACATCACATTTTTTCTACAATATCTGATGTCTAGGATCAAATAGAAATCACTTTTTTTTTATAAAATCTGATGTCTAAGTGAACATTATTAATCAGTTTTTTTTGGAAAAACTGATGTTTATAAGTACATTAGACATCAGTATAGGATGATGTCTAAAATAACAACAGACATCACTTTATTTGCTAAAACTATAATGTCTGATATCTAAATAGACATCACTTTTATAAAAAGAAATAGATGTGTATGTGAAAAATCACTTAGTTTATTATATGTTTTGTAGAATATAAGGCATGCAAGTTGTTTATAAAATTAATTATATCTAACCTATTTTGTATAACAACTGATGTGTATTGAAGGAAATATCGATATCTATGTTAGCACAGACATCAGTTTCTGACCGATGTCTAGAATAGACATCTCCAACACTACTGGAAAAACCCCCTACAAAATCGGTTTTTGGCCGATGTTAAAAGTGTTTCAGAACCGATGTCTTTGTCGGTGTAGATAAAGGGGGGGTCTTTAACATCGGTTCCTGACTGATGTCAAAGATGTCTATAGACATCGGTTCCCGAGAAGAAACTGATGTCTTTCCTACTATTTAACATCGGTTTTAATAGGAGAACTGATGTTTAATACTAGTTTAAACATTAGCTGATTAAATAAACGATGTTAAATACAACGTTTAACATCAATTTTTGTTACAAAACCGATGTTAATCCTTATATATGTACCAACTTTAGCATCGGTTTATTACACAATGCTCGATAAATAATATACCAAAACCAAATAAATAATATACCAAAATCAAAAAAACGATATGTCAAAACCAAATATGCATTCAATCGGTTAACTACATTATCCAATTCATCCAATATCGAAACTAATTACATAATCCAAAACCATCCAATATAGAAACTATATTGACATAATATCTAAATTGAATAGCTATAAGCACTCGGATTTCGGACATGTTATCACTACTTAGAATAGATCCCCTTGGCAGCCACTGGGAAGAGAGGCAGCTGATTGAGCGAGTGCCAAGTTGGGGCTGTGTATTGCTCAGCCACTGGCTCATACTTAGAATAGATCCCTTTAGCAGCAGGCTCGTACTTAGCATATGCAAGTTTTGGCAAGTCCAGAAGTAGTATCCACCAAGTAGTTGACATTCTTTACTTCAGAAACCACAACCCGAGCAGTAGCAGGAGCATTCCAAGCTGCAAATAAGGCACGGCTTGATAGCTGTTTCACCGCAAGGGGAACACGACTGTCCAACTTATGAACAGATTCATCAACCTGCAAATAATTTAAGTTACAAAGAGCAGTGGATACATGGATTCACCTGATGCTTATTTTGGACAATTTAGTTAATATTTACTAATCAGACAAATTTAATTAAGCTACAAAAACTTTCATACCCAATTACCTATTTCCCTACAGTTTACTAAATTAATATGATAAAAAGTAAAACCAAGCATTTCATAAGCTAGCAATGCATTGAAATTAAGACAGACCCAGAAAATGAGTACTTAATTTCTGTTAAGATACAGTTGCAATGCTACTTTGTTCGTAAAAGTAGGAGATATGTTAAATTATTACTTAAGATATGCAATGCTACTTTGCAATGCTAGGAGATATGCATTACTGTTAAATTATCAGTAATGCTACTTTGCAATGCTAATTTTAAGATTAAAGTCATCCCCTAAAGCTTCGGCAGTCAACTCTCATTCAGCTACTCTTGCAGTTCGAGTTTTTCCATTGTCCTCATCATCCATCTACAACAGATACAAAAACAAGTCTACTTACGCCTTTACTTGAACTCAATAAAAACATAAATATCTGCAATTAAACCATATCGAAACAGTTATAACGAGTATATTCAGAAAATTTTGTTTTAAAACAGAACAGACATATCCCGGTGGCTCAATCGAAAAGAGGAATATCTGCTAGGCTACAACTATATGTACATCTCTTTAAAAATAATTTAATTCGTGTAATTAGGGTTGTTTCATGTCAATTGCACATCATAATCAACGTTACTAGCAATCAATTATCAAATCAAAAAAAAACAAGAAAAGATACATAATAATAAAATTGTAAGTACAATTAAGGTTTAGAAATAAGTACCTGCATACAAGTTTCATCCCAATCGTGACCAAAGCGAATAACGAGGCGCTCTTCTTCACCGAGAATAGCCTAGTCTACAGCCCATCCTGAGTGCAAGTGTGGAAGCAAATACTAATTGAAAGCCGGTTCCATGCTCCATAAAGCTCCAAACTTGTGAAAAAATTAAAAATAAAAAAATAATGAAATTTACTTACTTAATTCACATTAATCGAACCAGACAAGCTGATTTGAAAGTAATTTTAGAACGAGTTAAACCAAATTCAAGCTAGGTTTGTGCTTAATTAGAATTTGTGCTTTGAATTTGTGAGATGGTGAGTACTAATTGGTAAGAGATGGTGAGTACTAATTTGTAAGAGATTGTTTAAAATTAGGGTTTGAGATGGGTTGAGAGCGATACAGGAGAGGGAGATGGTGAGAGTGAAATGGAAAAGAGACAGGAGAGGGAGATGGTGAGAGGGAGAACAGAGAGAGAATCGAGAGAGCTGAGAGAGAGAGAGAGAGAGAGAGAGAGAGAGAGAGAGAGAGAGAGAGAGAGAGAGAGAGAGAGATTGAGAGAGTTGATTGTGTGAGAAAAGGGGGAAAATGGGGAAGTGAAAAAATGGGTTCGTGTTTAAGGGGGAAAATAAAATATTGTTTAAGGGGGAAATTGTTTGTGTAATAAGGGGGGAAGTAACTACGCGTCAGTTTCAAATTTTTTTAAAAAAGGAGATTAGACAACGGTTGTTACAATAAGCGATGTCTGAAACATATTTTAACATCGATAAAATAATAACCGATGTCAAAAATACTTTTAACATCAATGACATTTCTAACCGATGTTAAAGGACTGATGTTATAGCTACCTTTTCTAGTAGTGCAACCTAGACATCACATGCAAAATAACATAGACATCGGCCATAAACTGATGTCTATTGACCCTTTTCTTGTAGTGTATGCAGTTATATACCAGCGACATGTAAAATCATTGCAATATAGAGCAAGCTAGCTAGAGTTCATCAACTTGCACTCTACCGAAAAAATTGAGGCTCGTTTTTCAAGCAATGTAATCTATTAGCTGTATGCCCTTTGCTACCTCTTCATCAACACAACAGAAAGAAAAGGAACCGATGAAATGCACAATAGCTTTATATATAGTATATTTTAAAAGTAACAAATTAGAATCTTGGAACCAAAATCCAGTCCAGTCATAGAAGTGCAAACTCATTGAACAGATAAAATTGTATCAACCTTTGGTCAGGATTATCAGCATATATGCTTGCCTCCACAAGATTAACCTTATATGAAGAATTTATGTATGATCTTCATAGATCCTCGTCTCTGATTTTCGTTATGCAGTCCAGGAAATATATTCATTATGGTTACTCAAGAAGTCATGATGACTGTCAAATTTTCTGCTAAACAACCATGAAATAACAAGTTGGAAAATGTATCATGATTACGAGTCAATACAGTCAGTGTACAAGTTATAGTTAAGTGTTTGAAATACTATGAACAACAAATGTGTAGAAATGGCAAACTTATAGGTAATAACATGACTACATCATTAAAATGGCTACAACAAATCCTAGTTTCAGCCGGGCCACAGCATTCACTAGTCACCAAGTCTCGCCTTGATGAAATGGCATCCACATGGTATTAAGGCACTCACAATATACCATTAATCTAAAGAATAAAGAGGCTTCCCATTACTTGTGCTTCCATAGAACTTTCATGAGCTCCTATGATCTGAACACATGGACCTTTTTCTAAAAATATTCAGTTCAAGAACAGAATGCATAATAGGAGTTTAGAAGATCTTAGGACACTATCTAGAATGCAGTATGATACAGATCTAATGCATAAAGAACTCAGAAAGGTATTTTTTGGGGGGGGGGGGGGGGTCATGAAGCTTGACTAGAAGTTAGACTGTTAACCATTCATATACTTACTGTATCACATAATTTACACAAAATGAAAATTAATGCATCATTTCAAGCTGTATTCTAAGGGTTGGGCAATTAAAACGCAGTTGAATTGCTTCTGTATCCACACTTGAGGTGAAAGCTTGTGATCTCTGCCATAGCTGGAGAGGCGGGTACACTCTGTCTCATGAATACAGACATACAGTATATATAGACTGGTAGGGAAACATATATGCTGAAAAAATTATGAATTTAGGTATCTAACAAAGCACTAAAATTAATTATAAAAGAATCGATTCAGATGGAGAAAAGAAATCGAAGAAAATTGAGAGAGAGAGGAAAATACGAAAGAAAAAAATTAACGCGCCATTTCAGCATCCCGAAAAGACTAAATTTTCCCAAAACATTAGATTTCCCGCACAATTTACTTGCTACACTAATTACATAGATGTATTATTGATTAATGATGCCTAACTTGGTAACATTTGTAACGTACCAGCAAGAAAGAAATGTGTCCAAATCTGCTGCAGACAAATTAAAAATGATACCCTAGCAAGACCCCTGACAGTCTCAACTTTCAGTTCTGATAACAATAATAATCAAAGCAACACTGGAGCATTAACAAATTAAAAATGACAGTTAATACAGTAGTGGAGTATGTCACTCACATATGCATGCTAAAGATATCCAGAAAATGAAATCACTATCCAGCATTAACATATGCATGCTAAAGATATGCAACACTGTAACAGTCAATACTTATTTCACTATCCAGAAAATGAAATCGTGATTGCAGGTTATATAAAGATATCATGCCAATTGCCAGATAAAAACAGGAAAGCACTGACAAAACATGTCTTCCTCATATATGCATGCTAAAGATGCATCAAATCAGGATACATTCCAAATTTCCAACGTAAACGGAATAGTAGAGTTCTAGGAAACACTGAGTAAAAATTTTTACAGGGTACAGTAGGTGCTACAGGGTAAAAATTTCAATATGCAATGCACACCAAATGCAGTACTCCGCAAAACTAAGGTGGATGCTACTAGATAAGGCCTCACAGTCAGGGAGAAGCTTTCATACCTTCTCCAAGATCAATCTCCAGTACCCCGAATGCAGTACTATGATGACATAGTTGTTTAGCTAAATTTAAAGCAATATGCACAAGCCTGAGTGATTCAAGATATATATCCACAGATCTTGCTACTTGATTAAATGATCGACCCTTGCATGCATCACAAAACGTCTTTAGGATTTGTTCGATACACAAAATTTTAAGTTGGAAAAGCTAAGGATTGAAAAGAACCATCAAGAGAGAGAGACCAATAATAGCTACGCTGGATATATTATATGCTACAAGCATAACCAAAAAGCAAATACAAAAAAGACGCCATCAGCACAAGGAAGCCTAATATGTTGACATAAGATTGTGCACATTCTCATCAATAAGTTATAAAGTAAATTGCATGGTGCATCCCCTAGGAATAGGAGATATTAATGTTGGCATACCGATTATAAATTATTCAGTTTGGTCTTGAAACTTTCATACCCCGATGCACTTTGCATCCCCTCACTTGTTTTCCATCTAATATTTAGTTATCGTCAATTTTTAGAGAGAATTTTAAATTTATGCATTTTTTTCTCATCTTAATCACATCATGAAGAACACTAAAACCTCCGCATAGACCCATAATACCTCCCATAAAGATATAAAAAATCTTTTAAAGAATTCCATTAAGAACCTTCAGACCTCCATTAAACCTCAATCAAAACTCAACTAGAGGTCCAATAAAACTCTCAATCAAAACTTAACTAGAGGTCCAATAAAACTCTAAAGACTCCTTTGAACTTTTATTAAAACTACATTACAACCCTGTTGCCTCCTCCAAATTCAATCTCTCCCCACTCTTTATGCTGAATACATTAAGACAATAACGTATACAATAAAGACAATATGTTGTGTTTGGTTGGAGTGAATGGAATGGAATGGAAGAGATTTGAAGTACAAAATGGTTAAATATACAAAATTTTCGCTCTTTGACCCATTCCATTCCCAATCACCTAACTATAATTTATCACAATTTCCTTTAATTTTATCCATTTCATTGCATTCACCCCAACCAAACACAACTTTAACAAATTGATTTGCAAGCAGCAAGATTATCATCTATTAGCAATCCACATGACCATTTGATAAATCATGGAGTTTTAAAGTTGTGTGACCTAAACTGCTGCATTTCATGGTAGGGTATACCATCAATTGAATAATCAAAGCTACAATCTTTCACATAATGTGTAAATATATAGCAATTTATCGATATTAAACTTGTGCTTTGCTTTGCTCACCTCACCAGTCCGGCACCTCTCCTCTCCCCCCAACCAATTCAATACCAAGAAGAGTAGGAAGACCGTCAATTTGTACACTACACCAAAAAGATTTTAAAATTTAATCTCTGTAATCCGAGTTTTAAAAAGGGACCATGAAGAGAAAGAAAAAAACATAATTTATGGGTTAAATGGCAAAAATATCACTCAATTTAGGTTCAATTTACAAGTAGTCATGCAACTCAAAGTTTATAATCAAATCATTAAACCATTTAAAATTTTCAATCAGATTACAATCATTAGAAATTGTTAAAAATGAAACGGAAATGTGATATGAAATCCAGATATGGTTGTTTAATAATTAAAATATTACTTATTCAACTTAGATCAAACTTGCAAATGGGTCATTCAACCAAAAAACGTGCAATTAAGTCATGAAATTATCTGTTTATTTTATCTTTCTAATCAAAATATTTGTTTTGATTATGTCATAAAATTACTAATTTATAAAATTATATAATTTGAAAACTATTTAGTTTGTATAAAACTAGTTAAAAAATAATGCATCATTAAGATTATATTAATTTAAAAATCTTTTAGTATGTAGATAGTAATATAGGAATAAAAATGCATTTGATATAAATAATTAAAATAAAAATTTTTAACGATATTGATTTAAACTTTTAACTACATTTTTAGGTTTTCTACGAAGTTATTCTATGTCTAATTTTTATTTAATATATTTAACATAAAGAGAAAAACAATGTCAATTTTTTTTAATTTTTTTATTTTGTTAAAATTTAATTTTTTTAATACTAAAATTAATAGTAAATAATAATAAAAAATTTGATTATTATTATTATTGTATTTAGCAAAACATTTAAAATGAAGATAATGCTTTTATATCTAAATTAGGATTTATTTGTAACTAAAATAAATAATTAAGATAATACTTTTAAATTTTTTTGTGTAAAGTTTTTTATGTTTGATGACTAAATTGCAAAGATTTTCGAGTTCGATAACCTACTTGCAAGATGGGCATCTGTTGAATGATCTAGGATAAAAAATATTCCATATTTTAACATGTGAACTCAAAAGTGTATCTATATTGAAATACGAAAAAGTGTATGTCAATGATTTAAATCATATATAATTAGGTATTCTACATTGAATAAGATTATTAATATAGGTCTTCTACACTTAATAAGAATTTAATATAAAAATTCGCAATTATATTTTATCTTGAGATTCTGAGTGTTTCCATTTGGATAACAATTGATAAACCATCAATAAATTAAAGATAATTCTATGAGTTTCGCGTGGGCTGTAAAATCATCCAATTCTAATTTCTAGATCTCGAGATATAGTCCAAATAATAAATATAAACTTTTTTAATATTAATTAATAAAATAAATAAAATAATACAACCCTTTTTGATCATATCTTTTTTAGATTATAATTTTCTTTTTAAAATTCAATTCTAATACAATTTTTTTAATTATATCCTTTTTAGATTATAATTTTTTTAATAAGGATATAATTATTTTATTTTACTTAAAAAAAGCTATCCGAATAGGTTTTATTAAAAAAAATATAAAAAATTGAAAAGGTAATGTATTTTAACTAAAAAACCTTAATTGGTTAATTATTAGTAATTACAAATAAAATTATAATATTTCATTTTTATTAAATAAAATTGCTCATAGTATTTTATTTTTTTAGTATTTATTTATTGTTAGTTTACATATCAAATTATTGTTAAAAAATTGATATATATAATAAAAATCCTATTCCAATGCCTATTCGTATAACAACTATTTCCTATTCCAATGCCTTCATCGGTTGACCCAAAATCTGTCAATTTGTAGAACAACACACATTCGCGGGCTTCGCTTGAATATAATGGAGGAGGGTAAATGTAAGTTGCTGAAGCCTTTGGTTCCTCAAAGAGTACTTCCTCCATTGGCTCTAATGCGCTACCGCCATCTTTATACTCTGAGACAAGTAGAAGACCTGCATTCTCATGGTCATCAGCCTCTTGGTAGTAAACAAAGTATTAAAGATTATAAATAAACTAGAGTAAGAGTTTAAGAAAAATGATCCCAAAAACATCCAAGAGTTCGCCTAATAGAAGAAATCAATAAGTAGATCTAGATCTCCGTTGCTTGTCACGAGCGTAAGAATCCTTCTCCAACTCTTAATCTCCGTCTCTCGGCTCTCTTTATGTGTATGATGAGAATTGGTTGATTTTATGATGATAGGATGTGGTTATATAGGTCACCATGTCTTGTCCAGCAAGAAACTACCAAAACAGAATTATAATAGAATTTTTGCAAAATACGTTTGATAACGTGTAATTTATACACGTTTTGTCTTTTATTCTTCTGCATTTTTGTTAGTTTCGAATGTTGTTTTATTAATATTTGTTATGTTTTTCATCTTTCAGTGCCTCGTGCTTAATTGTTGAAAAGATGACTTAATTTGGGCATGAAAGTGAAGATTATTCAAGAGGGAAGTTAGAAGATGAAAGTTCGCGATGTCGGGAGGTGTTTAATGTATTATCTTGAAGATTTTATCTCGTACGGGCTACTGTACGGCCGTTCAAAGGAGCAGATTTCTGTAAGGGTTGCTGTACGGCCGTTCAACAGGCCGTACAAGTCCTGCTGTGTATTAAATGAGAAGTAAACATAACATCTTAAAAACTTCTAACCTACATCTAACTTCATCTTCATTTTTTTGCCTCTTCAAGAACATAATTAGGGTTAATAAATTACTTGTAATCTAGCATTGATTATGAGCAACTAACTTCATTTATTTGGCTCAAGGAAGGATTTCTTGTACAAAACCCATTTCATTTTAAGTAAGATCTATTTCACTCTATCTTGAACACTTGTGATGTATTGTTTATGATTTTGCTTGGAGATTTGTAAGTTGCTTCATCTTGCTCTTCTTGTAATTTCAATTGCTAATTGTTTGTGCTAATCCGTAATTGTTGGTACATTCATTGTAGTAGCACAAGGTTTTGCGTGCCTAAACTTCAAGATTCAAGTACAAATACCTAGGTTGAGCTTCTCATCCTTGGGTTTGTCCTAGCATCTCTTTGTTTAATTCCTTGATTTGGTTATACTAGTAGTGCTTCATTATTGGTAGCAAGTATCAAGAGAGCTAATTTATGTGCTTCACTAAATTAGTGTTTTTAGAAGAGAAATAAGTGATTGTGTGCTTCACCAATTATCTTGGTTAGGTAGAGTTGGATATATTTTGCTTGTTGGGTTGAAGTGCTTGAGTTTCCATAATCCTTGGGTCAAATGCCTCTTATCTTGTTAATTTTCTCATTGTGTTGTTGTGTTGGCAAATTTGGATTTTAGCCATTAACTTAGTTGTATTTTTGTAGCAATTTAGTTCTTGTATTCAAGGTGTTCGATAAAACACCTTAACCAAACTCAAAACCCCCCATTCACACACTTCTAGATTGTAAGAGATAATCTACTCGAAATCGATATTGATAGTCCTCCCCTGTGAACGAACTTACGAAAAATACTACCTTCAACGTTTCCTAAACTGATTCTGTTTTGAAGGAAAATTCGTAGCTGAATTTTCTTCAATATTTCTGGCCCGCTCCAGTCATAATTGGACCTCTGAACCACTTTAGAATGAAAGAGAATCTCGTTAGCTTCGCGTGGACTGTAAGATCGTCCAAAACGGACTTGTAGAACTCAAGATATGGCCAAAACAGTAAATCAGGATTTTCAGCAATTCCGCCAGGCCGCGGCGCCAACTTGAGGCCGTGTCGCCCGTTCAAATCTGTTCAGCTAGGCCGCGGTGCCAAGTTGAGGCCGTGGCGCCCGTCTGTTGCTGTTCAGCTTTTTTTTCTTCGTTATTTCGTCGTTCTTTTGCTGTTTTCTCCCGTTCTTTCTTCGAGCAATGCCATCTTTGATCCTAGAACTCAAAACTCTCCTAACATTTGCATGAACTTGGTCTCAAACTCTCCCAAGATTTGTGGAAAACTTCATTCTTTATTCTACTCTTGAAATCCACCCAAAATCATGAAAATCGCCAAACCGATCCGACGCTTCGTAACTCTGCACAACTCAACGAAACACATCAAAAACACAACAAACTTGAGACCAAGACACCAATTTAAGCCGAAATGGAATGCTCCAACTGGATATAAAAATCCACTTATCACACCCCCAAACTTAAACCAATGCTTGTCCTCAAGCATACACAAATATAACTATATACAACTCATTAGTACCACTTCCGTACGTGATCACGGTTGCATTTGGCATATGCAATAAGCCCTTTAAACCCCTAGGTAGCCCTAGTGGACGAGTGAGGTCTCGTGAGGGCCTATAGTGAATGTACCCACAAAATCCTTCTAACTAAATAATGCAAAGCAATTCAATGCATGAATGCAACTAATATGAAATGCAATGATCCCCTTCAAACTAACCAAAACCAACTAGCAAGCAAATATTTTAGAGAATGCAACTAAATCCAAATAGAGCTCGACTAAGTCCCCGTATACTAACAATACATGAACAAAAACGTGCGTGTGTGTGATGCTCATCAGAAATACTCCCAAAACTAGGTCAAAAATCATATGTGTCCTTCTCCAAGACAATCACAGGTTTATAAACAGAATAGACTGTAGACACTTCATAACCTAGAAACACCTCTATCATCATTCAAGTTAGACAGGAATTCATGCTTTATTACTATCATTACGACACAAACAATATATACCATACGCATGCTTATTTAACCGTGCAATAGATGAGACCCAAAAAGGATTATACAATAATACCCATGTAGCGAGCGTTGGGTTAGCAGGATCCCAGACTATAAAAGCCTTAGGTCACTAGGCACAAAGTCTCCTAGAACTAAATAGCTCGAGTATTAAAGAGCTCACCCGGGTTAATTTTGCATGTAACAAATTAAAACAATTTACATGACTCTTTTTTTTTCTTTTTTTCCATTTTTTCGAATTTTTTTCTTTTTTTTCTTTTTCGATTTTTTTTCTTTTCTATATGCAATCTGGAGTGAGAATTCTCATCTCCAACCCTAGACTACTCATATGAATATGAGCCGGCTACTAGCCATTAACAACTATACACAACTAGCATGAAATCCTTATTTTCCCCCAAACTTAGACTTTAGTGTTCTAGGCCATCAAGGGAATAACGAAAATTCTAAATATAATCAGGTGATTAAATCTCAAAACAATCAAACAAGCATAATCTCAACCTAGCCCAAAAGCAACCTAATGAGACTGTGTAAAGATTGTGTTTCTGAAACATTCACGTTAATTTCATAAGAACTATAAATCAACCATCTATTCATCATTACCACAGTCAATAAAACATCTACCTACCAATCAGAATTGGCTCATCCTGAGGGATCATGAAATATGCATGCTATGAAAATGCAACTAACATGAACTCGCATGGTATACAAAAACAAAATAATAGAATGTCCTATATGAAATAAACATGCAATAATACGAACAAATATGAATGAACTACACTACACATGCAAAATATGACAACTATATGAACACAATGACACACAAATAACTACTACACACTACTTATTCATCAAACCACCCCCAAACTTAGAATATTCAATGTCCGCATTGAATGGAAGTAAATACAAGGGATAGTAGAAAACATACATAAATACGTGGGTTGCCTCCCACGAAGCGCTTGTTTAGAGTCAATTAGCTTGACTACGTCCAAGCCTCCATTAAGGATGATATAGTTGGCCTAGTCATCTCTTCGTGAGACTTCATCATCATCATGGCGGCACACTTTCTGCCCCTTCTCCTCGCTTGGCCTATTCGTATAACAAGTATGTCCTATTCCAATGCCTTCATCAGTTGACCCAAAATCTATTCATTTGTAGAACAACACACATTCGTGGGCTTCACTTGAATATAATGGAGGAGGGTAAATGTAAGTTGTTGAAGCTAGGGGTGTGCATCGGGTGGTTTGGGCGGTTTGGGACGGCCAAACCAACCAAACCATAAATTTCGGGTTTTTAATTTTTCAAACCATAACCAAACCAAAAACCATATCATTCTAAAAAAACCAACCAAATTATAACAGTTTGGTTTGGTCGGTTTCGGTTTAAAACCGTTATTAAATATATATTTATACTTGATGTTATTTATTTTTTCCAACACTAAATACAAGATTCAATTTTATTTTAAAAGAGCCAACAAAATAAATGCACAAATAGTAGTACAAAATATCATCAAAAATAGTTATAAAATAAATTATACTCCTCAAATATTTTCATTAAATCATAAAATAAGTCTCAAAAGTCTTATATATAGCTTTCTGATACTTTCTTCTTTTAACTGGTTTTTCACATGAAATAAAACAAGTTAACCACTATAAATCTAACTAAATACAAAACACACGTGCACACACGTAAGCATGGTTAAGACATATAATATTATAGTCTATAAGTGTGTTGAAGATAGGTGTGTTGAAGAAATAACCACACGAAAAATACAATATATATATATATATTTATAATATTTTTATACGACTTGATGGTCGGGTTGGTTTAATCGGATGGGTAAACTAGTGAAACCAAACCCAAACCAAATTTTTCGGTTTTTAAAAATATAAAACCATAACCAAACCAAACCGAAAAAAAACCTAAATTTTCGGTTTGGTCGGGTTGGTCGGTTTTTGGAAAACCATGCTCACCCCTAGTTGAAGCCTTTGGTTCCTCAAAGAGAACTTCCTTCATTGGCTCTAATGCGCTACTTCCATCTTTATACTCTGAGACAAGTAGAAGACCTGCATTCTCATGGTCATCAGCCTCTTGGTACGCACATATTGATAACATAGGGCAGTATAAGTATTCTCATCTTATGCTACTGTTTGCACTAAATCACGCAAGCGTACGTGGTCACAAGTAATACAGATAGAAGTCAAGTTCGTTCCCACAGAGATCTTAGCTTTTAAATCAGTTAATGTACGTATGCAACAATGTATGATTATTACTCACTGCTAAGACAATTAACAAGATTGGGTTTTGATTAACTAAATCAACTAACAATTAATTAACTAATGAGAATTAAAATCAAAAATACTTATATACAAGAGAAAACATGGGATCCTAACTTCATTATCTACTTCACTTAGAGTTGATGCCTTTAATCAATACATGTGATGGTTTTTATATCTGATCAGACAACACGAAACAAGTATACGCTACTTCTCAGTATACGAATACCAAACTGATCATACATCCACAAAAGAGATAGAAGATGAATAGACACCAATTATGCTTAGACCCTATATCTCTATAGAATTTGAAAATATAACGGTTGAAGCACAAGTTATCCATATAGATCACATAGGGTAGTATAAGTATTCTCGTCTTATGCTACGAATCATGTTAATAACAATCATGAACCTATGCTAGCATGGCAAGTTCTAAACTCACGATCCACTCTCGTTTCACAAAAGATTAACAGATTAGATGTTCGCGACGCATCTAACAATTAAGCATAACCATACGAGGATATCAAGAATTCATCACACACAAATCTTTAAAGCAATCAAACTACTAAACTACATAGATAAATCCGTTAGAATCCCATGACAACGATTAGTTCATAATTGAACCGTTCGTCATCATGGGATCTGATGAAACCATGATAGAAAACAGGGTCTGAATAAAAACAATAGTGCTAGAGTAAAGAGTTAAGAAAATAAATCCCAAAAACATCCAATAGTTCGCCTAATAGAAGAAAACAAAAAGTAGATCTAGATCTCCGTTGTTTGTCACGAGCGTAGGAATCCTTCTCCAACTCTGAATCTCTGTCTCTCGGCTCTCTCTCTTTGTGTTATGTAGGTTATTGGTTGGTTTTATGATGATAGGATGTGTTTATATAGGCCACCATGTCTTGTCCAACAAGAAACTACAAAAACAAAATTATAATAGAATTTCTGCAAAATACGTTTCCTAAACTGATTCTGTTTTGAAGGAAATTTCGTAGCTGACTTTTCTTCAATATTTATGGACAGTTCCAGTCGTAATTGGACCTCTGAACCACTTTAGAATGAAAGAGAATCTCGTTAGCTTCGCGTAGACTATAAGATCGTCCAAAACGGACTTGTACAACTCAAGATATGGCCAAAATAGTGAATCAGAATTTTCTACCAGCGCCACGCGCGCCGTCTGCGCGCACCGTCTGCGCGCACCACGCGCAGCCTGTGCCCAGCACTCTACCGCACGCGCTGCCTGCGCCCCTCACGCGCCGCCTGCGCGCAGCTTGCTGCCAGGTTTGAATTTTCGCTGATTTTCTTCGTTTTAACTCCTTTTTCCTTCGTTTCTTTTGCAAATTATCATTCTTCACTTCTTGAACTCAAATCCACCATAAAATATGTCATTTGTATCTTCCAACCTCAAGTTAATAACTCTGCACAAACTCACTATAACGAATCAAAAACACAACATACTTGAGGCCAAGTTAATCAATTTAAGCCGATTCGAAGCGTTCCACGTGGATATAAAATCCAATTATCACACTTTATAACCAAAATAATTTCAATCACCGAATCTAATATTTTTAAAAATAGACGATCAAGATTATATCATATTAAAAATAAAATTATAATCTAAAAAGGATATTATTAAAAAAAATTATATTATAATTGAATTTTAAAAACAAAATTATAATATGAAATGGATATAATTAAAAAATATACAATTGAATTTATTTGTTTTACTAATATTAAAAAAAATTCATATTTACTATTTGGATTCTATCTTGAGGTTTAAAAAAATTATATTAGAATTGAATTATAAAAGACAATGTATTTTACGTGAAAAAAAAATTAATTCGTTATTGAAAAGTTGAAAAGATAACATGTTTACTTGAAAAGGATAATTTATTAATTATTAGTAAGTATAACTAATAAATAACTAAGTAAAAATAACATGTAGCTTTAAGTAAGGGCAATTAAGTAAAATTGATAGGTATCGTATCGATCGATCAACTAAATTTTAATATTTAGACTATTATATAATAATATAAATAAATAAATAAATAAATATATATATATATATATTATTTTTTATATATTTCAAAACTACCCATCTTAAGTTTTGGGCTTTTAAAAATACTAGCCCAACATTCTAAAATTTTGGCGCTACGACCCCTACTTTTCTTTATTTTAAAAATACTTTATTTCTGTTTTAAGCCTCCCCACCGGCTATCTCTGTTTCACTCCTCATCCACATGCAGCATCCACACGCAGCTTGAAGATGCAGTTCGGTGCCTCTTATCTCTTCTCCTTCAGTTAGTTGGCCCCGTAGGGGCAAATTCACGACGACTTTTGGTTGAATCAGAGCGGCTAGATTTGTAAGTATATTTCTGTGTTTTATGTATGTATGTATGCAAAATTGGTACTGGTGTAGAGATAGAGATCAAATTGAGAAGAGGGATTTTGTTATAGAATAAGAATGTATGTATGTATGTCTATTTATGTGTTTTATGTATGTATATGTTATGAATTGTAGTATAGTATGAATTGGGTTTGGAAGATTATTTTTTGGGGTTCAGGTTCATGGGGTTGTTGTTTGGATGGGGTTTAATTGTGATGTGGTGACTGGAAGTGCATTGTTGGATATGTATGCAAAATGTAAAAAATTGAAGGAGTCGATACGGGTTTTTAGTGAAATGCCTAAGAGGAATTGGGTTTCGTGGAGTGCGCTAATTGCTGGTTGTATTCAGAATATAGAGTTTTTTCTAGGGATGAATTTGTTTAAAGAGATGCAAATTGAAGGAATTGGAGTGAGTCAGTCCATTTATGCTAACATTTTTCGATCATGTGCAGATGTATCTTCAGTAAGTTTTGGTTCTAAAATGCATGGTCATACAATAAAGGCGAATTTTTGGTCTTACATCATTGTAGGAACTGTCACTTTAGATATGTACTCGAAGTGCGATGAATTGTCTGATGCTAGAAAGCTCTTTGATAGGTTGCCACATCATTATCTGCAATCCTATAATACCATGTTGGATATGTATGGAAGAGTTGGAGCTTTAACTCAATCAATCTGCGTATTTGATGAAATGGAAAGAAGGGACCCTATTTCTTGGAATGCTATAATATCAGCTCATGAGCATAACGGAGATGAAGAATCAACTTTATCTTTCCTAGTCTCCATGCAGATGAAGTTGTACATGCAATAGGTACTATTTCTATACAAAATATAGAATATAGATGAAGTTGTACATGCAACAGGTACAACCTCTGTACAAAATATAGAAGTTGAGATTAGTTCTAATCAACTCTATAGTGAATTAGTAATTCTTAATTTAAGTTTAGCACCGATGCAGTCAATTATTTAATTATGTCTCTGAATTACTACCTTCTGGACACAGGCCCCGCAGGGGAAGCTTTGCAATCAGACATCTCCGTCTTCATGTGAAACGAAAGATGCTCAAGTTCGAATGATGGATCAGGCACCGGGGTTGCTCTTCTTGCTGCGGAAACTCAGTCCATGGCTTGTTACTGCGAGGGGTCAGAATTATTTCGTTTGAGGGGATTGATTGTTGATGTTGGTTGGGGGAACTGAGTTTAGTGTGATTTGGGGCTCGTTGTGCGGGGTTGGGATGGAGATCGTCTCGAGTTTGCAGGTGGTATTTTTGCGGAAAGCGGATGCCTTTTGTAGAATTTTTTATTTTGTTTTTCTGGTTTTTTGTTAGTGATAGTGTTTTGTGTGGTTTTTTTTTATTTTTGTTTGGAGGGTGTTCAAAGCGAAAGTTGTGTTTTGATGCGGTTTGTTCTGCTTTTTTCTTGAGAGGAGTCTTCTCATCTCGGTTTGTAAATATTTTGTATGATACAAATTTTGATCCATGTATAATAAATGATGCAACTTCATTTGTCAAAATTTACAGTTATTTTCATTTATTTTCCACATGATGCTTCATGGTTGCAAAAAAGTATCGATCTTGTCTCTATCAGTTGCAACCATGGTTGCAACCTTTGCAAATATGGTTGCAGAAGTTGTAAACAAGGTTGCAACTGATACAAATAGTTAAATCTAAAACAATTTTCTATTTTCTTTCATATCTGTAAAAGGTTGCAACCAAGGTTGCAATTGCAACTTTTGCAACCTTGGTTGCAAAGTTTGCAACCTTTGCAAACAAGGTTGCAGGAGTTGCAACCTTTGCATGACTTAATATGTTCATGTGTTTTTGTGTAGTAGTTCTAAAATATGACAGGGTAGAAGATACATATTGAAGAAAGGAAAATACTTCATTAATCATATCATTACATAAGAAAAAGAAAATTACATAAGAAAGGAGAAAATTAAACATATTTATTCTTCTCTTTCTCTTCCTCCCATATCCATTGAAGGAAAATCTCATTTCCTTCCTTTCTCTCTTTGTCTGCTTCTGCTTGTATCTTAGCAACAGTCTTTCTCGCTTCTTCTTTGCGATCCATGCGAATATGTTCATTCAGGATTGCCCACACTTCCGCAATCTCTTGATCTATCTTAGTCTCTTGCCCCACTCGTTGCTATTGGAGGCTAACAATTTCATACCACGGCAGATTCTTTTCCTCCTCAGCAATAACTCTTATGTTGCATGACATTTTGGCTAAAGGATTGTTTTGAGATTGTGTATAAACTGTAATGCTTGAGATAATGTGATGAGATTTTATTTTCAGACCTAGTAGTTATATAGGCAGATCAAAGGTAAATGAAGAGGCAACGTTACATGCATTGGATATGACCCTTGACTATAATTATTTTAATGATTTCCAAGAAATAGTTTACTAAATGGTTATATCTGTAGGAAAAGGTTTGGCTCTCTTCAAAAGCATCAATTTGCATTGGTGAAATTAACAAGTAGGCGGAACACATTAATTAACAAGTAGTTATTTTAAAAAAAAAAACAAGTAGTTGGATTTAATTAATTATTGCCTGTTAAAAAGGTTGCAACTAAAGTTGCAAAGGTTGTAGCTGACGTTGCAAAAGTGATAATATGTACAAGTACAAAATGCAAAAAAAATAAACAAAATGCAATTTCATTACTTGTTCAAAATTCAATGCTTTAATATTCGAAAAAGGTGATATATATTGCTCTCTACTTCTGTTATTTGGTAAAATTACAACGGCCTTCCTCTTTTATTAAATCTAATCTAATAACCTGTCTGTTCAAACTTGCTTTAAATAGGAAGTAAAAAGCTTGGTTGCATAAGTTGTCTTGAAATATGTCTAATGGACTCTTAAAATATGTTTAATATGAATTTTCTTAAGTTGCAACTGATACAACTAAGTTGCAAACATGTTTGCAACTTCTGTAACCCTGGTTGCAACCATGTTTGCAACATTTGCAACCATGATTGCAGAAGTTGAAACCATGTTTGCAACCTTTGCAAACATGGTTGCAGAAGGTGCAAACAAGGTTGCAGAAGTTGCAAACATGGTTGCAAAGGTTGCAACTGATAAAAATAGTTAAAACTGACTATCAAGATGGGGGTGCCCAGCGGGGCCTGCTCTACGAAGAATCATATTGTTTACTAATCCTCGATCTATGCATCACGCAGTTATGCAATCAAGAAGAAGGATGAGATCGAGAGGGTTGCCAAGGTCAATCGTTGAAGAGGAATTTACTTTAGTTTACACCCTCTTTATTTTGTAGTACCATGTAACTGTTATTTGCTTTGAGTGAGGTTTGTCCGAAAAGAGTAGGCAGTGGTGATGCTTTTTTAAACTCTAAACAGGAAATAACAATGACTTCAGAAAAAATGTTGGAATATTCCTCTCATTATATCATATCAGCAGCAAATACACAGGCCAAACATCAATGTCAAATGGATCTAAAGGGACCATATTAGATCAAATTAAGAGTGCATAATTTATATCAATAATAGTGGCACCGTGTTCTTTTAAAAGCAAGATAGTAGGAATACATGAATTTGCTATTATTTTTTGTTAGACAAAGTAATGTTAGACATTACAGGTAAAGTGCATACTCATATTGGAAACTTGAGATAGCTACTGTTGCAAAGTACTTATTTCTTTTATTTTTAGATGTGTAGTTGTCCCCTTAATTAAAATATTAGTGCTTATTGCGGGGCCTATTAAAAGATGTACAAGTACAAAATAAGGAACCATGGTTGGTTGCAAATGGTTACAAACTAGGTTGCAGAAGTTGCAATTGATACAAATAGCTAACTCTGACAATAATTTTTAAACCTTATTGGGTCAATTTTGTCAAATTTTGACAATGGTATATGATATCAATTTCTTTAGTTATAAGAGGTAACTAATCTCCAAATTTACTCGATGGATGGGCTAAAAAATGTCTGGACGAAGTGACCTCTAGTCCCATCAAAAAAGCTAGAATAGTAAAGAAGCACAATGAGTCATTGACATAAGAAATTCATACACAGATTCTGTAATATGGTATCAGTAATCAATCTCAAGAGATAAGTGTGATCACTTAATACTTCAAACTATAAGCACAATGATAGAACATGTACACATTTGATTAAAGAATGCAAAGAAAAGCATCAAATAGTGCATTATTTAAAGTACAAGATCCCAAGAACATGCATTAGATAAGCTACCATAAGAATTACAAAATCAACGCTCACTGATACATATGAAGAGTCCCATATCTAGCAGCATAAAGGTTTTAGCTAGCAGAACTGTAAGTGTTCACACCATCCTTGCGGTCACTAGTAATGTCTTTAAAAATCTCAATCTGTCTTTTGCCTCCCAAGAAAACTTTTGTATCAACGGATGCCCTCATATAGCCATCAAATTTAACTGGAACCCCATCGTTGAGCTTCACAGTCTCGGAACACCAACCCCTGGATCAACATCAGTAGGAGCAACATGAGCCTGAATGTGCTCTAGCATCACAGACAACTCCATGTGATTCCAAGTCATCTCAAGCTTAGATTCAGCTTTATGTACATTTCTGATATCTAGTGCTTTCTCAATCATCTCATATCCAACTTGAAGTACAGAATGAATTGAACGAGCAAGAACACGACCACAAGCAGCAGTAAGGAGAAACCTTCACATTCACCTTCAAACACGATCCCCCCACCCTCGAATGCAAGTTGAGATTATTTTAATATCGTATTTGATACTTAATGTGGATATAATTTTTGGATCTGTATGTTTGCAGAAGTTAATTGTTCAACGATTAACAATGCAACTAACATCACCTACCATCTCTAAACAACAAATATATAAACTAATTCCGGTGACTGTAACCATCATCAATTGACTCTAACTATCATAAATTTCCAGTCAAAAAATAAATTAAACTTAAACTAACATGAATCATTTCACACAAAACATAAAAAGTAAACAAACATCATATAGATAGATCAAGATTAAGAGAGAGAGAGAGAGAGAGAGAGAGAGAGAGAGAGAGAGAGAGAGAGAGAGCTAAAGTGGAGATCGACGGAGATGGAGTGGAAATCGATGGATATGGACGGAGATCGACGGAGAAGGACGCCTGCGACGCCGGAGATCGGAGATGCGCCCGATGTGATGATGTTGGTAGTGACCGAAGATGCGACGAAAGTGCTGGTGGCTAGTCGGTGGGGGTGAGGCCAATAGAAGATGGAGACGGGCGATGGAGAGAAGAACAAGGCGGTGGATCGTATTTTTAGAAAAAAAGTTTATAAAAACTGAATGTAGCAGTAAAAATGAAAAAACCAAAATATAAAAATGAAACAAAAGTCAGGCCAAAGTAAAAACGTAAATAATTACAAAAAACATATATATTTTTGCAGATTTCCCTTATATGTTTTAATATAATATATAAAATAAACTTAACAATGCATAATCATGTTAATTTGACTTATATGAGATTTATTATTTTGCTTCTCATTCAAATATTTTTTCATATATCTTTCGTGTATACTATTATTTTATTATATTTCTATATTTTGTATTCACCATATTTAATAAAATTAAATAGAAGTTCAATAATTTTCCAAGTATGATATGTAATAAGTCTTCATTTTTTTAACATAAATATAAATAATTATTTATATGTATACAAATCACGTATATTTTGATTTCAAATTTAAAATTTATTATTAAATTTTTGAATATTATATTTTGTAATTTGTAGATTGTTTTGCTATTAAAAAATTGATTTATTTTATTTAAATATTTCCGATCCGTTTACGAGTCTATTTGTAAAGGAAAAATCAAGGGCACATCAAATTGGTACTTTGGAGGCTCTGTTCCAGCCGAGTTTTAGTTTTAGCATCAGTAGAGTGGACGGATAAATTGGTACCCCGATGTCAATGAGAAGAAGTTTGGGAAGATTGATTGTGTTTTTCAGCAGTTCAGTAAATACAAATTATACAAGTATTAGCGTTCTATCCGTTCTACGCACCGATCCATAAATTGTATTAATAAATTAATATAAATATATTATTTTAGTTTTTATTTAGAAAATAAAAATCTTATTGGAATGTTAATTAATGTAAGTATAAAATTACTTATCCGTGAATTCATACCAATCATCAAAACAAATACAACCCCCGTTGAAAAGTTCAAAATTCCTCTTTGTTGTTTTTTTTTAAAATTTAACTTTTATTTTATTTCTCTCTTTGTTAGAGAATATTTCTACGTATCATGTTAATAAATTTTTCACCCATATTCTGAGAATTCAATATATTTATTAAATATCGAATCCTTTAAATATTTATTATATTAATTTATTAAAAATATTTGTATGGTCGTGGTTAATTTTTCGATTACATATTAAAAATGTGTAGAAACTTAATCAACACGATTCCAATAAATCATTAGACTGTCTATCAAAAAAAGGTTGCATGTTTCAGCGATATGAGAAAGGATATCTACTGTGCAAGATATATGAAACGAACGTAGTTATAACAATAGAAACTTTCATCTAATATAGTTTGTTGTGTGATTGTTCAATATCATTTTTACAAATTATATGTTCTTTTATTAATGAATTGATTTACTATTAAAAAAATTTATCGACTAACCAAAAAAATTCAAAATATCGCGATCTTGGAGTAACATATAATTATTAAATTTTATGGTTATTGACCTTAGCTTACTTGTAAAGACAACTTAAAATGAACATTTTCAGTTTGGAAGTTTGTATTTTAGTTGTTTTACTCTTTTCTAGTAAAACATGGAATAATAAATTTTAATTTTCTTTTATTATTAAAATAAGACATATGAAAATGTGTATTACCTATCTTTTTTAATTTGACTAACTTGTGAAAATAAGCTACTATCCATAAAATTGAAATCAAGTGTGTAATATATAAACACATAATCACGTGTAATATATATGTCCTTGTATTTCAGATTTTTGGTTAAATAACATGAAATTTATTTTCCTTTAATAGTGAGTATATTTTTCCTACATATATAAGAAGAAATAGCTTATGTAGACCTGACAAATCGTTTTGTACATTCATGTCATGTACTTTAGGATCTTGAACGAAAATGCATGATATTAAATCGTGTACCCGAAATTAGAACACAAAATGACAATAAATTACAAAAAAAATTTCGTGTACACGAAATGAAATGAAATACGCTAATAGAAAAAAAATATAACAATTATATGAAATATTACTATGTATCCAAGTTATGTAAATATATAATTATATGTCTTAGAACAACAATGAGATGTTACAAAACAAAACTAAGAGTAGCATGCATGGTGTAAAGTCTCCCAAACAAAATTAAACCCTCCTTTTTATTTTTCTTTTTTCTCGTTAACAAATATCTCTCTTTGTGTAGAATTTTTCTACCAAGTTATTTAGTTTTCTTAGCCATTTTTTATGCTTTATTGATGTAAAAAAAATATAGTCAACCAACCAAACAAATTCAATATACAATATGTTCTTAGGTTAAGATCTGGGAATTGATACTATTACTTTAATTCAAGAATACAAAATTCAAAAAGGCACCCTTTTATTATAAACAATATATAATTTTAAGTGCATCAACCTTTTTATTTATCATTATTAATAATTTTTATAACAAAAACCGTAGCTACTGCTCTCCCTCTCTCTCCACCTTTCCCAAAAGATGCTAAACTAAAGTTGAGGAGCTGATATCAGTTTTTTAAGCTTTTTTTAAAATTTTTATATTGATTTTTCTTTATTTTTCAATAAAAATATCATTGAAAGTCTAGTACCCCATTGTCCGTTGGTGGATTTTATTTACCAAAATATTAGATTTTGTACTAACTCCTTGTAAATGATAAGCCTTATTTTCTTTTCCTTGATTTTACATTGGCTTTCACTAAATATCTCTCTTTGAGAGCCTAATATCCTGTTCGTGGATTTTGTCTACACATATATTAGATTTTGTTATATTAGTTCATTGATTTGGATAGTATAGAATCACAGTTCTGGTCGGTTGTTTGAATATGTTATGACAAATCAGATATACATATTCCTCACGTGTATAACAAATTAGTAAATTATCTCGTCGAAAAGACCTTATAATTTAGTGACATAAGCTAGAGATGTATCATAATTGAAGATCTGTACAATGATTGGATAAATGAAATTAGTGATATAATTTACTATGTGTTTGTTCAATTTTAATTGTTTTTGTAGATGTTGTATGCCTTTTTATTGATGATTTTTGCATGTTTGATTATTTTTGTGTATGACGTATATCCTTTTATTGATAAATTAATTATCAATAAATAAATAGTGGTTTATAAGAAAATTTGTGCTAAATTGATCAATTTATTATGGAAATATTCACTATTATATTTTCATCGACTCTGTAATATTTTTTATTTTTTGATCGATAATTTATACACCAAATAATGTGAAATACTACTATTTAAGAGTATATTTAATATTTGAATAATTCAAATATATTGTGAAGTCAAATTTTTTTCCATTAATTATTGCATAGTTAAAAATTTTCCTAATTAAAATGTTAAAAGATGATTGGTTTAAAATTCATTCTAACATTTTAATTGGTTGATGAGCTTTTTTTTTTATGACTGAATTATGTAATACTTTACATAACTTAAATTTTGAATGTGTATTTAGAGAAGTGTGGTAAATAGTATTATATTATTAATAATTTTTAATTCATGATTTTAGTTGTATCTTATGATTTTGAATTGAAAGTTTGAGATATAAAAATATCTATTATAAATATAATAGATTCATGTATTAATGTATAAATTTTTAAATTAAATAATTATTGTATTTAGAATAAAATTGTTAAGTGGGTGTTTGTTTTAACTTATTTTTGGTAACTTATGCCTTATAAGTCCATAAAAGCTTATGGAGGGTGTTTGCCTATTTAAGTTTTAGCTCAACTTATAACTTATATGTTGATAAGTTGAATGTTAGGAATCTTTAACATTCAACTTCTGCTTATAACTTATTCTCGACATACGCAATCCTTCAAATCTTCAAAATCATATATCTTTTGATCCGTTAATTAAAAAATTGATATATATATATATATATATATCAAATTTCTCTACTCATCGAGATCTATCCATTAATATATACTAAAAACAAATATTTAAAAAAAAAAAAGTTAACTTGTAAATTCTGATTTACCAAACACTCTACTGATTTATAAGTTCTGATTTACCAAACACTATACTGACTTATAATTTATGATCTACTTATCACTTATATGACACTTATGCTTATAAGTCATAAGCTACTCATTTTAAGGTAAGCCAAACGGCCCCTAAGTAATCACTGAATAACATTGACAACTCAACACTGTAAAAAAATATTTATCTATAGGCAAAACTAATAATGTAAATAAGTCAGCGTAATGTGATAAGGATTGATGCCTACAATCTAGTAAGTCGCTGAATTATTGAAGTTAAGGATTGATGCCTACAATCTAGTAAGTCGCTAAATTATTGAAGTTTGCTACTGAATATTTTAATGGGAGTAACTCTGAGAGAATCCGGATTGGGGATGATGATAACCTAAATTGTTTTCTATCTTTTTGTTAGAATCGTTTTTCTGTTAAATTTATTGGAAAATTAAAACACGAAATTTATTGGACAATTAAAACACGACACATATAATACATATATACAATCGAAATAAAAAGATAATCTGTCCAAGTATTGAATACCATATAATAAAAAGATATAAAGTAATACCTTACCGAAATTGATACGATTTAGCCATGAGAATAATTGATGCATACACTTAGTTTATCAAAGTTGGCTAAGTCTGATGGGGAATAGGGAATAAGCGGCTTAGATTTCCTGTAATGTTTAAATTGATATAATAATTATATTTTTTAGTTTGTAAGAATTTTATTTTATATAAAAAAATTTTAGTTAATCGTTAAAATAAAAATTAGTAGTTATTATGTTTAGTTAAATGATATGAAAAATTATAAATTAATTGTTATTGAGTGTAACTTGATTTGAGTTTAGTCTTGGCTGAAACGTAGAATCTAGATCCAATAGAGAAACATGTTATATTAAGTTTAATTGATTTAAATTTAATAGATTCTGATTGATGTTAAAATAATTCACAATCCTATGATTGGTTAACTAATACATGTGTTAGGTCCGATAAGATTGTAGAAGGGGGGGTTGAATACAATCTATACCATTTTCTCAAAATTTATTCGTTAAACAATTTTCACTTAAACGAATATTTTGTGCGGAATAATATAACACAAATTTCAAGTTGAATATAACAATATATTAACTTGATGGGTGTTACAAAATCAGTCCAAATGATTATCAAGTAATTAATAACTAATTAGAAAATTCAACATGAACTTTGCTAATTTAGTTAATAAAATCAAGATATCAATTTGTGAACTAGGAAACTTAATTCGCTAGTAGTACAAGAATCACAAGTAAACAAGTTCCAATGGATAGGATATTACAACTGAGATGAACTTGAATTTAGAGAATTAAATTTGTAGGTGTTCTTGAGCTTGAGAGAGAGAGAATGGCTGCTGTGTGTATTTCTTGTGTTTTTTTCGACTGGTCTTGATCTTCTGCATTCTGCTTCCTTAAATACACAGCCATAGTCATATTACTTAGTTTAAACTGATATGACAATCATTTTACATTAATATGACAATCGGTATGACTATCAATTGAATGTAATATGACTGTCCAGTTTAAATATGACTTTCGGTATAACAATCCAGCTCAATATGACATTCGGTATAACTCTCCATGTCAATATAACATTCGGTATAACTCTTCATTTGAATGAAATATGACTATCTCCTTTGGACTGAATATGACTATCTCTTCTATAAACTGAATATGACTATCGGTATAACTATCAGTTTGATAGTTATATCATCATATTTTTCAGTTTATAATTAATTAAATGATTTAATAAAAATCATTTAACTAATTATTCCTTTTTCATATTAATTCTTATTTAATTAATCTAATAATCATTTTAACAAACAAATATATTAATTCTAATAGAATTAATTTATTTATTAACTTAATTACTTGACTTAATCAATTAAAATAGAATTAATATAAATTCTTTAATAGTCGATACTCTGCTGAAAACCACGTAATTATGATAAGGAACATACATTGGCATGATGTTGACGCTCGATGTACTGTCTGGTTCATGAACGACTAACTCCAATCTCTGTTCATCATCGTGACTTTTAACACTGTGGTCTTTTTAGACTCTTCACTCTTATCAATCATTCGGTACTGAAATTGTTTCTTGTCACTAATAGAAATCTCTGTCTTCTTAAATGAATCCACTTGTTTCAATGCTACCTTGAGGCCTGATCAGATATCTGAATCTTCTTCCAGTGTAAATCATCAAAACTATAGATTGACTTGTTGATTTTTCTTCTGACGGTTATCATCTTTTGAGATTCCTGTGACAATTGATATTATTTACTTATTACAATCTAGTTTAATTGGATTAGGATCCTCGAACTACAAATAGGCTGAGTCATATGCCTTTCAATCTCCCCCTATTTGTTTGTTATACAATAACAAGCAAATACCTAGAGGATTCTTCAACTAATCCCAATTAAACAAGTAAAAGAAAACACTTTAAATGCTAAGTAAATAATGTAAAAGTTCTGGTTCATATTAACATTATCCAGATTCAAACAGAAAAGATAAATACAAGATAGATGATCCTCTAGACTGATCATATAAGACAATTATCCTATCTTGTTCTATAAAAGCTCTAATGATATAACTTGTAGAGCTAATCTTCATTTACCACCTTCTTCCTCGTTGATTTCTCCTTCTTCTTGTTCATCCATATCAGGTAGATTCTTGATCAACTCGGAGTCAACAAGTAATTCCCTTCTGGATGACACATCTGTAGGATAAACCAGTGGTATTCCAAGTTTCTTTCTCAACTCACCTTGATACTGCTTGTACTTCTTCATGTTGGTCTGGGCATAGGATCGAATATGATTTGCAGCTTCAATCTTTTTTTGTGATGCAAAACCATGATTTCGAAGAGCATATTCAACATATACCAAATGTCTGGCAAGGTGTGTATACAATTCTTCTGTCTGAAGATTAACAGTATGAATAACTTCTCCCTTAAGATTTTTAACTTGTGGAGGGTCATTTATAACTTCAGGACCAGCTCTTTCAGCAAACTCTTGGAATTTTTCATGAAGCAGTATGCCTAGTTCAGAAGATGTTCTTACTTTTGGTCTCAACTGTAACGCCCCCAAATCCGGGGTCAGTAGATTTGGGCGTCACGCTAACAAACTCAAAAGTTCTAACAAAAAACGGCCATGATGTATTCGTAAATACAACATAAACCTGCTGAATACTAAACTAAAAATCTGAAATTAAAAAAAAATAAAACTGAACTAAAAATAAAACTCAATCAAAAGCTCTTTGACCCCAACTCCCAACTCAGGATCTTAGGTTACAGTTCTAGAAACAAGAAAACCCAAAACCAATTTAAATACAACTCTATTTACAAAACTTTACAAACTTAAATCACTGGTATAACTTCGAATAGAAGTATACCAGGCCAACTAATCAAATTCATACTATAACTACTAAAACTATATATACATACAACAAATCAAACTATAAATCTAAATACCCTGATCCACTTCAGCTTTCTTCACCTCGCCTTGCTTCCTCTTTCTGAACTGCGCAGGTACTTCTCGCCACTGCTTAGCTTACTGAAATATTAGATTTAAAAACAGCAAGGGTGAGCGAATGAAATGCTCAGCAAGTTATATAATAATAACACTGGATAATTAAATGCAATCACTGCAATTTAAGAAGGATTAACTTAAAAAGAAAGTGAACAATAGATATGAGCGAATGAATGCTCACCAATCTATAATCAATACTATACTTGAAATCTGGATTCTTAACTTTGACAGAAGATTAATATTATTTATAACATTTATAACTCGAAATCAGAATTTGATAACTGCAAAGGTTCGAAAAACTAGATTCAATACTTTTAATACTTGCAAAATACTTTAACTATCGCTTTAACAAAATCTCCAAGAAATTCTCATTTACTCAAATTTCATTCATGTCACTAAGCGTTCGCACACCTAGCTGCCTAACCGGCCTGACAATCATGAGTTTGAATAAATAAGAAGATCTCAAATCATTCTCGGTTCTCACTATCACTGCACAACACATGCCACAGTGACCGTAATAACCGTGAATTAGTTTTTTCACCAAGCAAAATATAAACCTACTCTTACAAAATACCAATACCTATTTTCTGCACTCATACTCTTTCTCATAACATAAACACCACCCTTTAATATTCTAACATAACACTCTTCTATTTACTACTAACCATCTCTGCCCCAGATAAAACTTTGAGAGAAAGAATATCAAGAATTTTTCCAATCATTCTTACTCCACTTTCACGTACAATGTTACTTGCGAAGGGAATAACTGAAAAACTTCTATCTATCCTTAATCTCATTATTTTACTGAGGTTTCAACTTTTATCATATAGACAACAATTTAATCTGAAATACACAATTTCTAAACCGATAATCATTTACAGTAAAACAGGTATATCTTATCAAAACATTCCTCTCATTAAAACTATTCCACAAATAAAACATACTTTCCGTAAAACTTTTTGAAACATTTAAATTGATTTTATTATTCTTCTGATTTCGGACAATACGGGTGATCAGCCACGTAAAGTCTTCCTTTCTTTGAAATTAGGTTCTCAATTAGGCAACACATTGGCCTTTAATGCTGGACTAGGACCACCCTAGCCTCTTACGCTAAACAAAGGTGCTGGACTAGGACCACCCTAGCCTCTTACGCTTAACAAAAGTGCTGGACTAGGACCACCCTAGCCTCTTACGCTTATCCAACTTATAAACCATCTTATTAATACTTTAAAACATCTCACTTTTCAGTCCTTTATACTCACTGGCAAAAGACCAGCCCAGTATAAGGAAATTTTAAAAAACATCTTTAATTACTTAAGCCATTTTAATGAGCGACAATACTTAAGAAAGAATAATACTGGCAATAAAACTGTATTTCTACTTTCCACATGATATATGAATAAAATATATCCTTATCAATAATTTGAAGGAGAGAATACTAGCAATACGGATTTGAAGGGAATAATTATATTGAATAAAAACATATGTATCTCGCTTGAACGATAAGCGAGGGTTAGTACACTTGCCTCGTTTCCAGTGCGTCGATTCACCACTTACTGTACTTTGTTCTTTACTCGATCACTCGTTCATTTTCCTTCAACCGTCTCGTCAACTCGATCGCTGGGTCCATAACGAATCCCTAACTTTACTCGGAATAATAGTAAAGTACTATTTAGTACATATACAACCATTTAATAATCAATTACTTATAACTCGCAAACAATACATACATCAATATATATATATATATATATATATATATATATATATATATATATATATATATATATATATATATCCACACTTCATTAATCATCACATATGCACTTAAACACTCATACACCTACATGCCTTTAAATCTTTAAACAAAATAGTTTAAATAACTTTAAATACAGGGGATTTTTAGAAAATTTCGGCATGACCTATTCGTTTATCGGACTATGGGCACAGCCCCTCAAATACAATTCAAACCCTGCTTTTATAAAAATAAAGCTGCCTCAACTTGCAGCAACATAAAATAAACAAATAATAAAAAGTACCCGCCCAGACATGCGGCAACTAATCACATAAAGAAATTTACCCGCCCAGACATGCGGCACCTCAACACTTAAGAAAAGTAAACTACGTTTATCCATATTTAAGCCAACACCACGTAGTTGGCACTTATACTTTCAACATATACTATAACTTGATTTATACCATTTAGCACATAGCCAATTAGCCATTCATATACTTACACCTCCTATAACAATAACAATTCAACTTTCTACCCAAAACCATTATTGATAATCATTTGACCAATTGCAAACAAATACCAAGTAATTGACTCGACTTATAGCACTTAGCACGTAAACATTTACGAGTTATCCAACTCTTATGACTATACATAGCATAGCGATAACAATTAATACTTGACACTTAGCAATTCACCGTTACCACTAACAATTAACCACTAATTTAATTAAAAATAATCATTAAACCCGGATATTCGAGTTTCCCCAAAATCATACTTCCGAAATTACAACTTTATTACATAACAAGTTTATAAATTTAAAACCCAGGAATATAACTCTAATAATTAAAACCAATACTCATAAATTCTCCAAATTACTTATGGAAATTAAAACAATACCCATATTTTAAAATATTAATCTACCTGCGAGAATTAACAATTAACTCACCATTTAATTGACAAATAATAATAATAAACAACTCTAATCTCCAATTTAATTCACAAAAACATAGTAATATCCACAATTTACCACTTTAATTCAATTACGAAAAAAATCAACGTATACGCAATTTCATCACTAATTAAATCACAACAATACTAATTAAATAATTAAATTACTACCATCAACAATATACTCACAATTAACTCGAATTAAATGACAACAATTACATAATTAAGATACGAAAATATACCATTCGGGTTCGGGTTCGATTCGCATACAACCCATCTCCATCTCTCTCCCAATCTCTTCCCATCTCTCTCTCTCTCTCTCTCTCTCTCTCTCTCTCTCTCTCTCTCTCTCTCTCTCTCTCTCTCTCTCTCTCTCTCTCTCAACCATCAGCAACCAACATCACCACCACTGGCCTTTCCTTCGCCCCAGCTGCTGCCTCCTCGCCTGCACCACCGAGCTCCAGCCGCCACTGCTTGTCGGCGCGCCACCGCGCCTCCTTCCGCGCCACCACCGCTACTTGTCTTCTCCGGCCACCCAAAAACACAACGCGACTCACACACATATACACGCGATTTATATATATATCTATGTGTATTGATTTCAATTTCCTCCCCCAATCTCTTCTCTTTAATCTCTCCCCAATTCTTCTCTTCTCTCTTTCTTTTCTTTCTCCTCTCTCATTTTTCTCGACTCTTCTACTGCGTTCCTTTTCTTCTAATGGGCTTGGCCCATTACTATTATAACACTACTACTTATCCTCTATTCGGCCCAATTATAACAAATAAATGACTTAAAAAAAATCATAATTAAATAAAACTTTCGGAAAATTACACTTTTCATTTTTAAAATAAAGAATATAAAATTACAAGCACGTACATATTTTCGAAATATTTTCGGATCAAAAATGAATTAAATATGAATTTTCAAAGTTTTGATCCTTTAAATACAATAAAACTCTTAAAATCATTTTAAAATACTAAAACACCCAAATTAATCCACCCAACACTTTTAAAAACTCAATAAATATATCAAGATAATATTACAAAAGATTTCATGATTTAATCCAACTCCGATAAATAAATAAAGATTTTTGAAGATCAATAATACTTGTTTTAAATATTTTTAAATCACTAAAATACAAATAAAAATATTGGGGCACACATTGGCACACATAAATCCATATATACTCATATAAACTCGATACTAAATATCGTTGAACTCCACAACGATATTCTCAAATCCAATTCCATCCTTTAAATACTAATTAACATAATTAAAACAATAAAAATAATAATAATAAATCCTAAAATAATCCGGGATCTTACATTCTACCCACCTTAAAAGGATTCCGTCCTCGGAATCAGGTAATGAAGGGTTACTGGGATTTACTCTACCAACTCGGGTTGCATCTGCAACTCTACTAATCTGCACTCTGGATACTTATTTACTATACTGGGATCTCTACTGACCTCTCTATATAGAACAACTCTAATCGCAGTACTATACATCACGCGCTACTGGCATTCTAAACTCCATTGGCGTACATCCAAGACTAGTCGAGGCATTATGATTCATGATATTTGAAGAGAACGATTTCACATCGTAGCAAAGGTTTCACAATTGTAGAATTAATTCATGAGTTTTCAAACAAATATTCTTTGAAATGAAAAATTACTGAGTGATCAACATGATCAAATGAACCTTGTTGTGTGCCTTATTCAAGACATGACTAAAGGTAATTAACCTTCTTGTACTTCACAACACACAAGTGATGGCGTCCCATCAGACTGCTATCACACAGACAAACAGTCCTTGTGTCCCCTATAAATAGGGTTGTTCACCTCAGTTGGAGTAAAGAAACATAAAAAGATTCGAACATCGAATTAACAATCAATTGATGAGAAATTCTCAGACATACCCCTGGATTACAACTAAACGGATTCCATGGGTACTATTTCCAAAGGAAAGAATAACCAGGAAAGAAACGACTTGCAGAATACTAAGAAGTAATGATTTATCAATAATCGAATCATTCACTGATGAAGAAAATTAGAAACTCAAATATCACTTGACAGGGTTTTAGAAATAAAGGAAATAGGCATCAAAACAACCTCTGTCATAACTGGAATCCCAAATTCGGGGAAAGACAATTGTCAAAATAACTCAACAAAGGAATATTTATCAAGAAGAAAGGTATTGCCAAGATCTCTCCACTGGCTCGTAATCCGCCCTAAACTCTTCTACTATACGTCCTAAGGTCACCTATTCTATACGTCGTCGTCACTCGCACTAAACTCTTAAGGTTCCACTACCTACAGCCTCAAGGGTTTCTACCCAACTTCGCTCAACTATCAGCCACCACTCACATCTTAACTCACTAACTGGTACTATATCCAATAGTCCAACATGAGTCCTATATGAACTCTGACGTTCCTTACTTAACTATACACACTCTTACACACTATCGTTTCTAGTTTACCATAACCTACGCTCTGATACCAACCTGTAACGCCCCCAAATCCGGGGTCAGTAGATTTGGGCGTCACGCTAACAAACTCAAAAGTTCTATCAAAAAACGGCCATGATGTATTCGTAAATACAACATAAACCTGCTGAATACTAAACTAAAAATCTGAAATTAAAAAAAAATAAAACTGAACTAAAAATAAAACTCAATCAAAAGCTCTTTGACCCCAACTCCCAACTCAGGATCTTAGGTTACAGTTCTAGAAACAAGAAAACCCAAAACCAATTTAAATACAACTCTATTTACAAAACTTTACAAACTTAAATCACTGGTATAACTTCGAATAGAAGTATACCAGGCCAACTAATCAAATTCATACTATAACTACTAAAACTATATATACATACAACAAATCAAACTATAAATCTAAATACCCTGATCCACTTCAGCTTTCTTCACCTCGCCTTGCTTCCTCTTTCTGAACTGCGCAGGTACTTCTCGCCACTGCTTAGCTTACTGAAATATTAGATTTAAAAACAGCAAGGGTGAGCGAATGAAATGCTCAGCAAGTTATATAATAATAACACTGGATAATTAAATGCAATCACTGCAATTTAAGAAGGATTAACTTAAAAAGAAAGTGAACAATAGATATGAGCGAATGAATGCTCACCAATCTATAATCAATACTATACTTGAAATCTGGATTCTTAACTTTGACAGAAGATTAATATTATTTATAACATTTATAACTCGAAATCAGAATTTGATAACTGCAAAGGTTCGAAAAACTAGATTCAATACTTTTAATACTTGCAAAATACTTTAACTATCGCTTTAACAAAATCTCCAAGAAATTCTCATTTACTCAAATTTCATTCATGTCACTAAGCGTTCGCACACCTAGCTGCCTAACCGGCCTGACAATCATGAGTTTGAATAAATAAGAAGATCTCAAATCATTCTCGGTTCTCACTATCACTGCACAACACATGCCACAGTGACCGTAATAACCGTGAATTAGTTTTTTCACCAAGCAAAATATAAACCTACTCTTACAAAATACCAATACCTATTTTCTGCACTCATACTCTTTCTCATAACATAAACACCGCCCTTTAATATTCTAACATAACACTCTTCTATTTACTACTAACCATCTCTGCCCCAGATAAAACTTTGAGAGAAAGAATATCAAGAATTTTTTCCAATCATTCTTACTCCACTTTCACGTACAATGTTACTTGCGAAGGGAATAACTGAAAAACTTCTATCTATCCTTAATCTCATTATTTTACTGAGGTTTCAACTTTTATCATATAGACAACAATTTAATCTGAAATACACAATTTCTAAACCGATAATCATTTACAGTAAAACAGGTATATCTTATCAAAACATTCCTCTCATTAAAACTATTCCACAAATAAAACATACTTTCCGTAAAACTTTTTGAAACATTTAAATTGATTTTATTATTCTTCTGATTTCGGACAATACGGGTGATCAGCCACGTAAAGTCTTCCTTTCTTTGAAATTAGGTTCTCAATTAGGCAACACATTGGCCTTTAATGCTGGACTAGGACCACCCTAGCCTCTTACGCTAAACAAAGGTGCTGGACTAGGACCACCCTAGCCTCTTACGCTTAACAAAAGTGCTGGACTAGGACCACCCTAGCCTCTTACGCTTATCCAACTTATAAACCATCTTATTAATACTTTAAAACATCTCACTTTTCAGTCCTTTATACTCACTGGCAAAAGACCAGCCCAGTATAAGGAAATTTTAAAAAACATCTTTAATTACTTAAGCCATTTTAATTAGCGACAATACTTAAGAAAGAATAATACTGGCAATAAAACTGTATTTCTACTTTCCACATGATATATGAATAAAATATATCCTTATCAATAATTTGAAGGAGAGAATACTAGCAATACGGATTTGAAGGGAATAATTATATTGAATAAAAACATATGTATCTCGCTTGAACGATAAGCGAGGGTTAGTACACTTGCCTCGTTTCCAGTGCGTCGATTCACCACTTACTGTACTTTGTTCTTTACTCGATCACTCGTTCATTTTCCTTCAACCGTCTCGTCAACTCGATCGCTGGGTCCATAACGAATCCCTAACTTTACTCGGAATAATAGTAAAGTACTATTTAGTACATATACAACCATTTAATAATCAATTACTTATAACTCGCAAACAATACATACATCAATATATATATATATATATATATATATATATATATATATATATATATATATATCCACACTTCATTAATCATCACATATGCACTTAAACACTCATACACCTACATGCCTTTAAATCTTTAAACAAAATAGTTTAAATAACTTTAAATACAGGGGATTTTTAGAAAATTTCGGCATGACCTATTCGTTTATCGGACTATGGGCACAGCCCCTCAAATACAATTCAAACCCTGCTTTTATAAAAATAAAGCTGCCTCAACTTGCAGCAACATAAAATAAACAAATAATAAAAAGTACCCGCCCAGACATGCGGCAACTAATCACATAAAGAAATTTACCCGCCCAGACATGCGGCACCTCAACACTTAAGAAAAGTAAACTACGTTTATCCACATTTAAGCCAACACCACGTAGTTGGCACTTATACTTTCAACATATACTATAACTTGATTTATACCATTTAGCACATAGCCAATTAGCCATTCATATACTTACACCTCCTATAACAATAACAATTCAACTTTCTACCCAAAACCATTATTGATAATCATTTGACCAATTGCAAACAAATACCAAGTAATTGACTCGACTTATAGCACTTAGCACGTAAACATTTACGAGTTATCCAACTCTTATGACTATACATAGCATAGCGATAACAATTAATACTTGACACTTAGCAATTCACCGTTACCACTAACAATTAACCACTAATTTAATTAAAAATAATCATTAAACCCGGATATTCGAGTTTCCCCAAAATCATACTTCCGAAATTACAACTTTATTACATAACAAGTTTATAAATTTAAAACCCAGGAATATAACTCTAATAATTAAAACCAATACTCATAAATTCTCCAAATTACTTATGGAAATTAAAACAATACCCATATTTTAAAATATTAATCTACCTGCGAGAATTAACAATTAACTCACCATTTAATTGACAAATAATAATAATAAACAACTCTAATCTCCAATTTAATTCACAAAAACATAGTAATATCCACAATTTACCACTTTAATTCAATTACGAAAAAAATCAACGTATACGCAATTTCATCACTAATTAAATCACAACAATACTAATTAAATAATTAAATTACTACCATCAACAATATACTCACAATTAACTCGAATTAAATGACAACAATTACATAATTAAGATACGAAAATATACCATTCGTGAAAGGCAGAGTGTATAAACTTGTAACACTATAACTAATGTAACTCAAACTAAAGGAAAAGATACTTAACCAGAAGACAATCAAGAACAGGAAGTCACAAGAAATCAACACTAAATGAAGACAAGGTAATTGATACAATTTAACATGCTAACTATGATCAAGCCAAGAAGAAATCATTGAGAGAAGTTCAAGTCAAAGTTGTTCATGCCTCGGTGATTTGATTAATCAAGAATCAAGATCATAACTATCAGTATCAACAAGACCAATTGATTTCAAGTGAAGAAGAAGGAAAGCAAATATTGGAAAGCCAAGTTATTCAGTGAATATGGTAATTTATTCAAGAAGCAGAAACACTATCAAGACTAGTCACTTATGAACCAGACCAGTGCATCAAGTGTCAGGACATTGATAGCAAGTTTATGTCAGTAATAAAGAACCATGTCCAAGAGCTTGTTAATGAATAAAGAAGACATGAAGATATCACAAGTTCAAGATGTGCATTGAAGTTTCAAGTTGAAGACCAGAATATTTTCTAAGTACTAAATGTTCTGGATGGCTAAGTAGAAATTCTCAAGTAGAAGTTCTACTTAGGAATTTCGAGATAGCCAAGTAGAAGTTCCACTTAGGAATTTCGAGATAGCCAAGTAGAAATTCTCAAGCAGAAGTTCTACTTAGGTGCAGCTTCAACATGACACATGGCATCTTCTGATTGGCAGATTTCCAAGCTTTCAAGATAAGGCAAGAATTATGTGGACATCACTGGGCCACGTACATCTTAGTCTTTGAAGACTACAGGACATAGATTACATGTAGTATAAATAGAAGTACTTGTGTAATGTTTTAGTTAGTGAGCAATTCTAGAGAAAAACACAAGAGAAAAAGAGAGAGTGCATTCACAGAGCTTAGTATCATTCACTTCTCTCTCAACTTCTGTTATACTTTGTAATGAATGTTGTAGCAACCCTTTCAAGTTATATATAAAGAAATATATTCCTTGAATCTGTGTGTTCATTTATTGCATCGTTTTTATTGCCTCTCATATTCGAAAAGTTGTATTCACCCCCCCTCTACAACACATTTGGACCTAACAATTGGTATCAGAGCTATATGTTTAACATACAAAACATAGATCCTTGTGTTGAGTAGAAGAATCGTGAGTTTTCATTTTTCAGATCTACTTTTCATTTTCTCGAAAAGTGTGTTTTAATTCGTTGGTAGTGAAAACTCATCTGAAAAATTATTTAAATACTCCAGGTGTGATTATTTAGCTTGGATGTAATTTAATTAATTTTTGTGAATTTATCTGGGTTAGTTCATATTTGGTGTTCTTGAGTGTTCATCATCTGTTCTTATCAAAGAATACAACCCAACAACTTTTTGATCTCCTTTTCAATAGTAAAAGAATAAAAAGGTGGTTTTTGGACTTGTTGATTTATTTTATTCGGCCGAAAGTAAAAGACATACTCAGTACCTAGCATGTGGGTTAGGTGGGTTTGGTGAGTAAAGCATTCAAAGTCAAAAAGTGTTAAAGTGATAATATTGTTTATTCAATATTTAAAGAAATCTGCAGAAAAATTATTCTAAGGCAAAAAGTTCTACATAGAATTTCTACTTGAGAATTTCTACATAGAATTTCGACTTGGACAATTTCTACTTAGTGATTTCGACTTGAGCAAAATTTCTACTTAGAGAAATTTCGACTTAGGCAAAAGTTCTACATAAATATTCTACATAGCCTAGTCTTGGGTACTTAGAAATTTTTAGTGACCAGAATTGAGATGGCTCCTAAAAATGCATTCAAGATCCCAATGTTCAACAAAGATCACTATGAAGAATGGGTTTTCAGAATGAGACTATATCTAGAGACTATTAACCCTGAATATCTGGAAGTCCTTGACAAGGGTAAATTTGTCCCAATGGCAGTTATTCCTTCACATACGGAAGGAGGAGTGGTTATACCACCCCGGTCTGAGCCCAAAAAGGCAGCGGACTTTTCGGATGCTGATAAAGAGCAAATAGCTTTGGATACTGCCGTACGACAAACCTTGATGGAATCTCTTGATCATGAAATGTTCAACATAGTCAAAGGTTTGACTACAGCAAAGAAGATTTGGGACAAGATAGAAGTTGTCATGGAAGGATCTGCAGAGGTCAGAAGCAACAAAACACTCATACTCAAGATGGAGTATGACACCTTTAGAATAAGGAAAGGAGAAGGCATAACAGATGTCTACCTACGATTCAGTCAGTTGGTATTGGATTTGAATCTGAGAGGTGTGACTCTCCCCATGGTTGAAACAAACACGAGATATCTGAGGAACCAGCCAAAAAGCATTGAGCATAGGGTCTACGCAATCAGAGAAACCAGAGATTTGCATACAACTTCTCTGGAAGAGTATTATGGAATATTAAAGACCTATGAGCTGGAAACGCTTCAAGATCAAGCATGGGACAATGATTCAAAGTCAAAAGAAACTGCATCAGGATTAGTTGCTGATGAGGAAGAGTCTAAGAAGGCAATGGTTGCAGCAAAGCCTAAATCATCACTTGCACCACATCAAGTTGATAATGATGACGAGTGCGCATCTGACAGTGATGATGACTACTACACCCAAGAAGAGCTGGACAACATGGACGATAGTGTCGTGGCATACATGGCAAGGAAGTTCAGCAACATGAGATTTAGAAAGAGCAACCGACCACAGAGAAAATCTTCATCTTATTATCGGGCTGCTAAGGGTGGTGGTAGTTCGTCAGGCTACAAAGGAAAAGGCAAGAATACCAGCTACAAATCTCCTTTGGATTTCAAAATGAAGTTCAAATGCTACAATTGTGGTGAAGCTGGACACTTTGCCTCGGACTGCAAAAAGCCTAAACAGACTTATCCAAAAGAAACATTTGAAGCTCTCAAAAGCAACTATGAAGCACTGTTGAAGGAAAGACATGGAAAACGAGCTTTATTGGTGACAGAAGGAAGAGCTTGGGATGATTCAGATGAGGAAGATGTTACTCAAGTAGCAAACTTTGCGCTCATGGCTGAGACATCAGAGGAACCAGAGGTACCAGTTCTGACTCTTAAAGTAGAAATGTCTATTGATGATTATAAAGAACAGAACGGGGCTCTTAGTGAAGAGATCTATATGTTGTGCAAAAGCCTAGACTCTTCTCAAAAGGAACAGAAAACACTTGTTGCCAAATGCAGAATGCTGGAGGCAAAAGTGGAAGAGCTAGAGGCTGCTTGCACTGTAGATACTTCCCTAAGAGACTTTATTAAATCTCTGGAACACAAGCTTGTCCTTAAGGAAGAAGTAGAAGCATGTCTTAGGAACAATCTAGCTGAGTTAGAAACAAAATGCGAAGCTTACAAACTAGCAGCTAGTAGAGTGTATGTAGATAATGACGTATTTAAGAAGATAACTGGAGTAGGTGTAGGACTTGACTATTCTGACTTATCTAAGAAAGAAGGGAAGAGACCTATTGACCCTAGTTCCAGTGACCTTAAACAGGAAACACCTAGAATTCTTAAATCGGCTGTCAAACCTATCTACAAACATCTTGTTCCTAGAATAGAAGAAGAAGAGACTGAATTGATAGCTAGATATGAGATTGAGATGGAAGATCGCCAGAAAGAACAACCTGTAACTCCTATTAAACAAGTGAAAATCAATTTCCCTAGAGATGAATCTAGACTGGGATTAGGAGCTAAGGCTGTTAAACAACAAGGAAAGAAAGAAAAAGGCATAAAAGAGGTTAAGGCTGAACGAATAAAGAAAGCATGTTATCATTGTAAATCTACTGAACATCTTTCTTATGCATGCAAAGCTAACATGAATGTTCATGCTGCACATGCCATGCCTACCACACATACAATGAATAATCTGCATCAGAATCATGCACAGTGTGGTCAACCTAACTGTATGCCATGCACTTTTAATATCATGCAAACTTTTGTGCATTTAATGAATGCATCTAGCCAGTCATGCTCAAATACTGTTGCTAGTTCAAATATCAAGAAAAAGTATGGTAGAGCCAAGACTGTCAGTCCTCCTAAAGTTAGGAGTGACAAACCTTCTCCTAAGACTGACAAATCTGTCAAGTCTGAGAAAGGAAAGGAGATAGTCGAAAGCTCTAGTAATGTGAAGAAAAGTGCATCTCCTGTTGTTAAATCTGTTGATTCTCGATCTTATCGAAAAGCCGGGCCCAATCAAAGTTGGGTTCCGAAGAATGTCTAACCAATCTGTCAATGCAGGGCATTAAGCAGAATAGAAATAAAGTTATATGGGTGCTAGACAGTGGAGCATCGAGGCATATGACTGGAAACAAGTCCCTGCTTACAGAGTTGGTTATGAAGGCTGGCCCTTATGTTACCTTTGGAGATGACAGCATAGGTGTGACTAAGGGATATGGCAAACTGAAAACTGGCAATGTCATCATTGAAGATATTTCCTATGTTGAGGGACTAAAGCACAATCTGTTGAGTATAAGTCAATTCTGTGACAAAGGTTACGAAATTGTCTTCAACAAGAAAGGTGTCTCAATCACTCACATCAAGGAAGGCTCACTAGCTTTAAGAGGAGTTCGAAAGGCAGATCTTTTTGTTGCAGATATGGATTCAGCAAATCAGGATGAGGTCACCTGTTTCTACAGCAAAGCCTCGGATGATGAAAGCTGGTTATGGCACAAAAAGCTATCTCACTTAAACTTCAAAACGATGAATGCTCTCGCGAGGCGAGAATTGGTGAGAGATCTACCTCAAATGGAGTTCGCTCCGAAAGGACTCTGTGAAGCTTGTGAAATGGGAAAGTCGAAGCGAGCATCGCATAAAAGCAAAGAAATTTCTAGTATTACTGAGCCTCTACAACTTCTTCATATGGATTTGTTTGGCCCAGTAAATGTCCTATCTTTGTCTAGGAAAAGATATGCTTTGGTAATCGTGGATGACTTCTCCAAGTATACATGGGTATTGTTCGCAATGACGAAAGACGAAGTACCTTTCTTAATCATTGATCACATCACTCAAATTGAGAATGTTTCAACACTTACTGTGAAGACGATTAGATCAGACAATGGCACTGAATTCAAAAACGCAGTGCTAAATGACTTCTGTGTATCTAAGGGAATACGTCGTCAGTATTCAGCCCCGAGAACTCCACAGCAAAATGGAGTAGTTGAAAGGAAGAATAGAACTTTGGTTGAAGCAGCAAGAACTTTGTTGTATGATTCAAAACTTCCTTTGTATTTCTGGGCCGAAGCAGTGAGTACCGCTTGTTACACTCAAAATAGAACCTTGATCATAAAAGATAAAGAAAAGACACCATGTGAGCTAATGAACAACAGAAGACCAACAATCAAATACTTTCATGTCTTCGGAGCAAAATGCTATGTGCTTATAGATGATGAAAATCTAGGCAAGTTTGCAGCAAAAGCTCGTGAAGGAATCTTTGTTGGTTACTCTACAGACGTGGTGGCAGCTTATAGAGTGTTCTTGGTGAATGATCGAAAAGTGACTGAAAGTTACAACGTCAGATTCGACGATACCAAACTCTCATCAATTTCAAGAGATTCTAGTGAACCTGAGTCCCTAAAATTTCAGAATCTGGACTTAGAAGATCTTGAAGATGAACCTGAGTTGGTTGTTCCATTAAATGTTCCAAGCGTACATGAAGAACCTGAGTCTAGTGAACAAGCTAATTCTACAAGATCAGGAGAGACTTCTTCAGTACCAACCGGCAACAACTCAGGGGGAGTAAATAGCAGCTCAAGGACTACTGTTCAAGGCTCGAGTCGAGTTGACTCTAGTTCTGTAGGAGCTGGCACTAACTCAGGGGGAGTTAGTGAAGATAATCAAAGTAGTCAGCACCCCATCTCAGAAAGTCAAGCTGAATCATCAAGACAATTTCCAGGTGAACGAGTATGGAATAGAGACCATCCGTTTGAGTTAATTATTGGTGATCCAGATGCTGGTGTGACTACTAGAAGAACTGCAAGAGCTGACATGGCTAATATCTCCTTATATTCTGGGTTCTTATCCAAGCTTGAACCTAAAGAAATAGAAGAAGCTCTTGGCGATGCTGATTGGGTGATTGCAATGCAAGAGGAACTCAATCAGTTTGAAAGGCAGAAAGTTTGGAAACTGGTACCTCGACCAAAGAACAAATCCGTAATTGGAGCTAGGTGGGTATTCAGAAATAAACTGGATGAAAACGGACTTGTAACACGAAACAAGGCTCGTTTGGTTGCAAAAGGTTATTCTCAGCGAGAAGGAATTGATTATGATGAAACCTATGCACCAGTTGCAAGACTTGAGGCAGTCAGGATGTTCTTGGCATTTGCAGCACATAAGAACTTCAAGGTATTCCAGATGGACGTGAAAAGTGCCTTCCTGAACGGAGAGTTAGAAGAAGAAGTGTATCTGGAACAGCCGCCCGGCTTCGTTGATCCAGAACATACAGATTTTGTGTATCTACTCTTCAAATCTGTCTATGGCCTCAGGCAATCCCCAAGACGATGGTATGAAACCCTATCTCTATTCTTAATTGAAAATGGTTTTGTTAGGGGAGTAATTGATAAAACATTGTTCTATAAAGTTGTGAGAAATGACTTAATACTTGTTCAAGTATATGTGGACGATATTATTTTTGGGTCATCAAATGAGCGCTTGTGCGAGAAATTTGCCAAGCTAATGCAGGAAAAATATGAGATGAGCATGATGGGAGAGCTGTCCTTCTTCCTTGGATTACAGATCAGTCAGAGAAAAGATGGTATCTTTATCTGTCAATCCAAGTACGTCAGAGATTTGCTCAAGAAGTATAATCTAGAAGATGCATCAGCAGCTAAGACTCCCATGGCAACAGCCACGAAGCTTGATGAAGACAAATCAGGTAAATCAGTTGACATCACAAGCTATCGAGGTATGATTGGCTCACTCCTCTATTTAACTGCAAGTAGACCAGATATAATGTTCGCAACTTGTTTATGTGCAATGTTCCAAGCGGATCCTAGAGAATCACATCTCGTAGCCGTCAAAAGAATTTTTAGGTATCTCAAGGGCACACCAAATCTAGGGATTTGGTACCCAAGAGATACAGGTTTTAATCTTATTGGCTATTCGGATTCAGACTATGCAGGTTGCAGGATTGATAGGAAAAGCACATCTGGTGCTTGCCAATTTCTTGGCAGAAGATTGGTGTCCTGGCAAAGTAAAAAGCAACATACAGTATCTACTTCTACTGCTGAAGCTGAGTACATTGCTGCTGGAAGCTGTGTAGCTCAAATACTGTGGATGAGGAACCAATTGAAGGATTATGGCATGGAGCACAAGAAAATTCCAATCATGTGTGACAACACAAGTGCCATTGCCATAACCAACAATCCTGTAGATCACTCAAGAACCAAGCATATTGACATCAGGTATCATTTCATAAGAGAACATGTCGAGGAGGGGACTGTGGAGCTACATTTTGTGCCCACAATGCAACAAATTGCAGATATATTCACCAAACCTCTTGATGAAGTAACATTCAATAGGTTGGTTGGTGAATTGGGAATGCTTAACACAAGTTAGTAAAGCCTTCTATCTGTAAAATCCATGTTTATGTTTGTATGTGCAAGCTAATCAATCATTATGTGCTTAGACTTTAATATGCCTAATTAATGATTGTTATAGGTTGCATATAGTGTGATTTTGCATGAATTCATTGTGTTCTAAGTGTCTTTTATAGCACAAATCTGTGAATTTATGCTTGTTAGATTGCATGATCATAGGGGGAGTTAAATTCATAATAGTCTAAATATTGCATGATTTTTAGATGAATTTACCTGTGTTTTTCATGTAATTAGAGGCCTTAGAATTATCAAGGAATGTTTTAATTATGTCATATATTAAAATCCTTGAATTGATATTTATATTAATTTGACAAAATTAATTGTTGAGTTTTTCAAAGAAAAATTGTCAAATTATTCTAAATATCTTCAAAATTTCGAGTTAGTCTCTATCTCGAAACTCATGTAGAAATTCGACTTGAATTTCGACTTGAGCTTCCAGGGTGAAGTTTTGAAAATTCTAAGTCTGGGAAGAATTTCGAGTTAGTACCTATCTCGAAATTCATCTCGAAATTCGACTTAGAGTTCGAGTTCGAGTTACCAGTGTGCCTAGTTCTATCTTCAAAATATTCGAGATAAAGTCTATCTCGAATTTTATCTCTAAGGTTGAGATGAGGTATCCATTAAGGGAATATTTTGAAAAGAACTGAGAATTAACTTCGAGTTAGTCTATCTCGAACTTTATCTCGAAGTTCGACTTGATGTTCGAGATAGAGTTCTTAGTCTATCTCGAAACTCAACTCGAATTTCGACTTGGTGTTCGAGATAGAGTTCTCAGTTAAGCTAAAGGGAATTTTTCGAGTTACACTCCTAACTCGAAACATATCTTGAATTACCCTGGACTTTTTGATTCAAGGAAGTATTTTGGAAAGAATTTGAGATTAACTTCGAGTTAACTTCTATCTCGAACTTTATCTCGAAGTTCGACTTGATGTTCGAGATAGAGTACTTAGTCTATCTCGAAACTCAACTCGAATTTCGACTTGATGTTCGAGATAGACTCTAACTCGAAAAGTATCTTGAATTTTCTGTTTTTCCAAGTTTACTACAAATCAATAATGTTCAAGATAGTATTTCCCTATAGTTTCTGCTGTAATTTTGGTTAAAGTGCTTCTTTGTGCATAATTGTTCGAGTTAACTTCTATCTCGAACTTTATCTCGAAGTTCGACTTGATGTTCGAGATAGAAAAGTTCGAGATAGAAAAGTTCGAGATAGAGTTCGACTTAGATGTCCCCTGTATGGACTTAGTACTTTTCACATTTTTAACAGGGACATTTTTGTCATTCCACATTAATGTCTATATATACTTCTCTAACTCGATCTATTCTTTCACTTTTACCTAATTGAGTTTTACAGCCGCCCCATATACATACAGGCGATTTTGACTTACAACCACTGATTCGTGATCTTTGTGACTAATCTCATACGGACAACGAATTACTGCCCGATTTTTTACTGCCATTATCTGAGTGACCAGTAATATCTGAGTTTGTGTGTTTGTGAATCTGTTCTTCTTTCTCGACATATATACATACGTATATACTCACACCGTTTCACAGTCATATACACACGATTTCACTGGTGTATACACACATAACTTCACTGATTTCACTGGTATCAGATTCTGTTAATTGGTTGTTGATTTTCGCCTCTCTCAGTGATAATTATCTATAACCCGTAGTTTAATTTTTCAAGAGTGACTTTTGGTCTTTTTGTTGAATTAAAAGGGATATAACTGATAATTCCTAAATTAATTGTTTTTCAAAATAAAAATAAAAATTCATATCTTTTAAAAGAAAAACATTTAATCAAAATGGCTCACCAATTTTCCCTTGCTAAAAACAATTTTTACAATATTTCTACGGAAATTGGTGATCAACTCCCGCGGTTTAAGTTTTGGATACGATTTCTCAATTTGTATTCCAAAGCTAGCCAAGCTTTTACTGCTAAACCTACACTAGTACATGATGCTTTACAGCAATTATGGACTAGTGCGGTTACTTTTGGGAGTAAATCAACCCCCTACGGTTTCAGGTTTACCTTAGCGGGTCAGGAATATGAGGTGACAGAACAGATTGTCAACAGAGTTCTAGGATTCCCCATTAAAGATGCCTATGATCCAGAACCTACTGCTGCAGAACGCCTCAGATTCTTTGAAGAAATTGGATGTTATCCTACAAAAGGCCCAATCACGGGAAATATCCAAAAGCAATTCTTCCATGCGGAATGGAATTACTTTTTCGAGGCCATCACAAGATGTTTTCGGGCACGCGAAAAAGACTTTCATCAAATTCCGATTCCCATGCAAACCTTTGCAGTAGCCCTAGCAAGAGAACTGGATATAAACTATGGACGCATAGTTCTCTCTGAGATAGTGGCCTCAATGGGATCCCTTGCAAGCAGAGACCTCTCTACCACTGATGTCGTCTGCTGGTTTCCTCGGTTTCTTCAAATGCTAATCAATGACTTAATACCGAAGGATGCTCTTGCTATTCGACAGGGATTTGCCAAAAGCCCCACATCTGAATCACTAGGGATGGGCACTAAGTCACTTGCAACCATTGCAAATCAGGATAAACATCAAGGTAAGCCTATGTCTACTCCTGAAAATATTCAAATGTGGCTTAGATATGATGCAGGAGTTACCAATTTGGAGGCATCATCACAAGTCTCATCACATGCTCAAAATCCATCTGTTCATGCTGAGGCATTTGATGAGATTCCGGATGAGGAAACCGATGATGCACAAGGTAAGCAATCAGGTAATCTCTCTATGCATACTATTCATTCCTCCTCCTACGTTTCTGATTCCGCGACCCATGAGACTGCTAACCCGCAGGATCTATCCCAGGGTAAGAGCCATATTTCTGACTCTGAGTCTGATACACATTCCTATTCTTTATCACCCCTGTTAACGGAAGTCAGAAAACCAGCACGTATATTTATACAAGATGATGAGGAGAATGAACCCGAAGAGCAGCAACTTATTCGCAAGAAAGCCAAACTTTTCCACGCTGCTACTTCACAACCACAGTCAAACCCTAGCGTGTCACACGCAACCACTCCACCTCACGCGAGTGGTTCACCCCTTGAACATTCTGCACATAGGGACTTTGATTTTGGTCAAGATGATGTGCCTCTTGATGATACTGTTGCTTCAAGAGGACATGAAGTATTAAGAACTTCAGCCGTACCTTCACCGGTACGTACTGATGCTGCAAAGAGGATCGGTTCTGATGTCGTACAAGGACACTTTGCAGCCTCTCAGACTGAGATTCCAACTCAGGAACAAACAGAATTTGATCCCATAACTGTCAACAACATTTCTTATCAAGTTTCTGCAGGTACTGCTTCACTTTTTGGATCAGTCATTGAAGACATACACGAGCGTGAGACAGGGAGTGTGTGTGAGAGGTTAGGGAGAGAGGGACCTTCATTTTTAAGGCCCGAAACCGAGCGCCAAATACCAACAGAACGCGTATTAGAGCGAGGTCACCTAAACCAAACACCGTCCCTTAATACAGAAAATTTTGATACTCGTATGACTTCAATGGAGAATAAAATGGAGCAGTTCGGGCAGTCGATGGGGCAGTTGGGGATTAATGTTGGAAACAATCAACGGGCTCTAGACGACTACGCAGCAAGAATGGCAAGTCAAGCTACAGCTTTTGATGATTTGACAAATAAGGTCAATGACTTGGGCCATGCTGGTGGTGTCTTGGGAAGCACTCTCAATGAGAGGATGGGGGCATTGGAGTCTACAATGCATACAATGATTGTGGAGATCAGTAGAATGATGTTCGCAGTCAGGAGTTTTGTGCCCCCGGAGTGCTTCGAGTCGGAACAACCTCCCCCCGATGCTGGAGCAGGTGGTGCAGGTGGTGCTAGTGGAGCGGGAGCCTCTGGTTCTGGTTTTGGAGGTTCCTATGCAGCTGGTGGATCTGAAGACCATGGTGGAGCTCAGGATAACTCACCTAAGGGGGAGAGTGGAAAGGAGACGAGACAGCAGGCAGTTCACATAGAAGAAATTGAAGAACCCGCTGATCTTGTTAAGGAACCAGAAATTGAGCCTGCTGTTGCTGAAGAGGCTCTGAGGAGGAGAAAGGGTAAGGCAATAATGGTTGAAGAAGATGAACCAGTTATTGACCTGAGTCATCAGGAAACAGTACAGGAGGTACTAGACTCAGATTCTGATATGGAAGATGTACCTTTCGCACATGCTGTAAAGCGATCTTTGAAGGAACAAGGTGGAGGTGCTGGTATGTCTTTCGGAATGCCTGAAGAAGATCCTATTGATGAAGAAACCCTGCAGTCTCAACAGTTAGCCTTGGAACAAGCTCAGTTCCATAAAATGAAGATGATGCAAGAACATGCTGCGTTCCTAGAACAGAAGGTGGAGCTACAAGGGAAGCAGTATGAGTATGAGCTTGCAAGGCTAGCCAATCCTCAAGTTGATCTGGACAAAAGAAGGATAGGGCAGAAATGGGATGAAGCAAGGAAGATAATGATGGGACCATGTGCAAAAGGAGTTCATAACAAGGATGCAGATGATCTGTTCTACAACTTGAATTTGCAGAATCCAATGACTGGGGACTATATAAATGCTTTGAAGAGATTAATTTCTAAAGTCAGGGTTGGATACAATGCAAATCTTAAGGAGTGGCAGGTTATCTTGTCTTTGGTAGAAGGAGTCCCAACATCTTTCCTATTTGTGGATGACCAATTCATAATGAGAAGATCTGCGTCAGAGTTGTTCTTGCTAGCGACTAAAATTCAGTACTCTCAATCTGAGGAGCTAAGCATTCTGTACAGGGATCAGTTAATGCAGCTAGCAGAGGACAAGGGTCCAGAATTCTCAGCTTATCCAAATTTTGTCCGGATGGTGGTTCAAGGAAAGATGAAGAGGGTGAGCATGGAGGAAAAGGACTTAATGGAACTTTCAGTGGAATCTCTTAAAGCTGTATGTAGACAAATGATGGGTAAGGGATTCGCCTCTGAGCTTAAAGATAAATCCGTGAGGATCATTGAAAGAGTCATATTCTTGAAGAGCAATGAGGTGTGGAAGTGTGATGTCATTGCTCCAAACCCTCTCGACAACGTGAAGATTGAGCCGGAGCTGATAGAACAGAAATGGAATATTCTTCAAGCAATGAAGAATGTAGATGAAGCTTTGACTCTTCCTTCTGGAGAACTGGAACAAGGAGAAATAAGGGAGGCAGTTGGCGTTCCAGGGAAAGATAGTGTATACTGGATACACTCTTATGCTGATGATACAGCTGATGCCTTAGCATACATAGATGCAGACCAGAAACAAACACTCTTGCATATGAGTAGACAATGGCTGCTACAGACTCAAGATGCTGCATTTCTAGAGAAAGTGTTATATGTGTTCAAATGGGGCGAAGTGGAAGACAAGTTTGTTGAAGAAAAGCAGAGACTCGTGAGTTACCTGTCTGAAGTAGTGGTGGAAAAGAAGCAAATGGAGCGAGATGCGGCTAGTGTCCACAATACTAACCGTGTCAAGGGCTACCCCAAGATGATCTATTGTCAGTTTAAAGCTGATAAAACTCACTGGAAATCTCAGCTCATCATGAAGAACTTTGAGGATATTCCAAAGATCAGGACTACTCAGGAGGTGGACAAACTCAGAAGGCTTTTTAAACATCCTTATCCAGAGCCCAAGAACCCTCTAGAAATGGAAGCTGTAAGTCTGTTGAATGCTAGGTGGAAGCAGCTTAAAGATCCAGTATACAAGAAAGAAAAGCAGCAGAAGGAGAAGCTCAAAAGGCAGAAAGAAGAAAGAGACCAAGCTGCTGAAGCTAGAAAGAGGAAACGGAATTAGGGTTAAAGGTCAGAGTGGTGTGAACTTGAAGTTGGAAAAACTTCATGTCTTTCGGTTGCTTTAACTCACTTGAGGAAAATTCACCTAAGAGTGAATCCAATAAGGTGATATAAGTTTGACTAGAAGGTATGAAATAATCCAGGTGATAGGAATCATTCAAATGATCTTTAATTCGAGGTTCGAATTCTGTTTCTAGTTTTTATGTTCATTGTATTGTTTTCAAGTTCTTTTCAATTGTATATTATTCAAGAATGTAATGTTAATTATCTTTTCTCGTCTCATTGTTTAGTTGAGTTATCCTTCATTAATTTGAATGTCATTGTTAGACAATCAAATTGGGGGAGATTGAAAGGCAGAGTGTATAAACTTGTAACACTATAACTAATGTAACTCAAACTAAAGGAAAAGATACTTAACCAGAAGACAATCAAGAACAGGAAGTCACAAGAAATCAACACTAAATGAAGACAAGGTAATTGATACAATTTAACATGCTAACTATGATCAAGCCAAGAAGAAATCATTGAGAGAAGTTCAAGTCAAAGTTGTTCATGCCTCGGTGATTTGATTAATCAAGAATCAAGATCATAACTATCAGTATCAACAAGACCAATTGATTTCAAGTGAAGAAGAAGGAAAGCAAATATTGGAAAGCCAAGTTATTCAGTGAATATGGTAATTTATTCAAGAAGCAGAAACACTATCAAGACTAGTCACTTATGAACCAGACCAGTGCATCAAGTGTCAGGACATTGATAGCAAGTTTATGTCAGTAATAAAGAACCATGTTCAAGAGCTTGTTAATGAATAAAGAAGACATGAAGATATCACAAGTTCAAGATGTGCATTGAAGTTTCAAGTTGAAGACCAGAATATTTTCTAAGTACTAAATGTTCTGGATGGCTAAGTAGAAATTCTCAAGTAGAAGTTCTACTTAGGAATTTCGAGATAGCCAAGTAGAAGTTCCACTTAGGAATTTCGAGATAGCCAAGTAGAAATTCTCAAGCAGAAGTTCTACTTAGGTGCAGCTTCAACATGACACATGGCATCTTCTGATTGGCAGATTTCCAAGCTTTCAAGATAAGGCAAGAATTATGTGGACATCACTGGGCCACGTACATCTTAGTCTTTGAAGACTACAGGACATAGATTACATGTAGTATAAATAGAAGTACTTGTGTAATGTTTTAGTTAGTGAGCAATTCTAGAGAAAAACACAAGAGAAAAAGAGAGAGTGCATTCACAGAGCTTAGTATCATTCACTTCTCTCTCAACTTCTGTTATACTTTGTAATGAATGTTGTAGCAACCCTTTCAAGTTATATATAAAGAAATATATTCCTTGAATCTGTGTGTTCATTTATTGCATCGTTTTTATTGCCTCTCATATTCGAAAAGTTGTATTCACCCCCCCTCTACAACACATTTGGACCTAACAATTCGGGTTCAGGTTCGATTCGCATACAACCCATCTCCATCTCTCTCCCAATCTCTTCCCATCTCTCTCTCTCTCTCTCTCTCTCTCTCTCTCTCTCTCTCTCTCTCTCTCTCTCTCTCTCTCTCTCTCTCTCTCTCAACCATCAGCAACCAACATCACCACCACTGGCCTTTCCTTCGCCCCAGCTGCTGCCTCCTCGCCTGCACCACCGAGCTCCAGCCGCCACTGCTTGTCGGCGCGCCACCGCGCATCCTTCCGCGCCACCACCGCTACTTGTCTTCTCCGGCCACCCAAAAACACAACGCGACTCACACACATATACACGCGATTTATATATATATCTATGTATATTGATTTCAATTTCCTCCCCCAATCTCTTCTCTTTAATCTCTCCCCAATTCTTCTCTTCTCTCTTTCTTTTCTTTCACCTCTCTCATTTTTCTCGACTCTTCTACTGCGTTCCTTTTCTTCTAATGGGCTTGGCCCATTACTATTATAACACTACTACTTATCCTCTATTCGGCCCAATTATAACAAATAAATGACTTAAAAAAAATCATAATTAAATAAAACTTTCGGAAAATTACACTTTTCATTTTTAAAATAAAGAATATAAAATTACAAGCACGTACATATTTTCGAAATATTTTCGGATAAAAAATGAATTAAATATGAATTTTCAAAGTTTTGATCCTTTAAATACAATAAAACTCTTAAAATCATTTTAAAATACTAAAACACCCAAATTAATCCACCCAACACTTTTAAAAACTCAATAAATATATCAAGATAATATTACAAAAGATTTCATGATTTAATCCAACTCCGATAAATAAATAAAGATTTTTGAAGATCAATAATACTTGTTTTAAATATTTTTAAATCACTAAAATACAAATAAAAATATTGGGGCACACATTGGCACACATAAATCCATATATACTCATATAAACTCGATACTAAATATCGTTGAACTCCACAACGATATTCTCAAATCCAATTCCATCCTTTAAATACTAATTAACATAATTAAAACAATAAAAATAATAATAATAAATCCTAAAATAATCCGGGATCTTACATCAACACCCAAAGCTCTGACAGAGATCTATCATAGAAGAACTGAAGCGATACTTTGTGAGATCCGAGCTTATGACATTCAACAAAGATTAGTAGCTCACCATTCTTAGGATCAGATGCAGTGGTTATTCTCACAATTTCTCTCTTCAAATCTTTCAAATACATGTCATGTATAGGGTTTTTCTTTTTAAAGCTTTCAAAAATAGCAATCATCTGACGATCATCATAGTCAGAAGTTTGTGGTGAGTCTATTTCCTTTTGAGCACGTTCCCACTTATCACCATTTTTGTACTTAATGTACATCTTCCTAGCTTCCAGCTTTTGAGCATGTTGCTTTTGAAGTGCTTCCTGTTCAGCCTTTTGAAGTCTTTCATTATGAGCTAACTGTTCAAGTGTCTTCTTGAGTCTTTCTTCTCTCATAGACAGATTAGCTTTATTCTGTTCAAGTTCTTTATTTGCTTCAAAATTCATTCGTTGTGTTTCAACAGAATCAGGAATTATTGGCTCTTCATCATCCCAAAAACTTAGATCTGGTTCATCGAATTCTTCACCAACATCAGGAAACTGTAAGTCAGCAAACAGATCAATATCAAGTTCACCTGTATAGTAAAAACCTTCTACAGTATCATCATCTTCCTGTTCTGCTGCTTGATGAGTTGTCTTTTTCTTCCCTTCACTCCTATCTTCAATTTTCTCTTTACTTGCACTTCCTCCCCCTCTAGATTTCTCCCCCTTAGTTGAGGAATCCTCTACAGTTTTGTGGCTTGAACCAGCTCCAGGGTCACTTTCATCACTACCTCCAAAGAATTTCTTCTCTTCTGCTGTAAGTGAGTGAGTTCTGCTAATGATATTGTACAAGTGTCTCAACCCCTTTGCTTGATGATCACTTTGCTTTTCAATCTGATTGAGACGATGTTCAGTGGTTAAGTGATTTTCATTTATGTTATTCTGAAGATCTTCAATCTGATTAGACATAGAAGATATAATAAGATCTTGAGCCACTGTGACATCTCCAGAGTCTTCGATTGCTTGTTGTTGAGAGAGTTTAAGTGCATTGATTTTGTTGTTGAAGATAGTTCTCATGTTATCCATATCAAACCTGAAGTTTTTATTGTCTTCTTCAGCTTGAGCAAGACTTTCTTTCATTTCATTGAGTTGTGTTATGAGAGATAAAGTGTATGTGTCATTGTGTGCTCTCACCTCAATCGCTCTCTGAGTATCACTCACCTCACGTGCTAGTGTTTCACTCAGATTTGAAGTAATTCTCACATCACTCCTCTCATAATCCTGAGCTGCATCCATTGTACCTGCACTAGAGATCACCCTAGCCTCCTCTTGGAAGGTCAGTGATGGTGCAATGGGAGTTCGCAAATCCCGATCAACCTGTGAAGGTTCTTCTGCCGTAACAATGGCAGGCACTGTAACTTGCTCCTCTTGCATAACAATGTTTTCAGCTTCATGTGAGAAAATATCTTCCCCCATTGTGAGTAACAGGGGTGAGCTTGAAGGAATGAATGGGTTTATGATTGCCTTTGACATGGTTTTACTTTTCTTTTGTGATGGCAAATCTGTTTCACTCAAGATATCACTACTAGGGATAGCTCTTTTGAATGACAATTTCTTTCTACGATAGTGTTTGGAGAATTTAGGATCAGTGTTTGGTGCATTGACCTGGGATAAAGGTTGTGGATCTACAATCCCTTGGTCACTTCTCACAATCATTTGAATATCAGAAAGATATTGAGATTGTAAAGTAGTTGAGTCAAATACCTGATCATTGATATGTACATCATCTTCATTCTGAGTGGGTTGATCCACTGGCAGTTGATGTTCAAGAACATTCAAGGGTTCAGAATCAGGTTGAGGTACTGGAACTTGTTCTGCTTCAGGCTGTGGAGCTTGTTGAATTAAAGGTATCTCAGCATCTGGCTGTGGCATGACATTTGGAAAATTTATGTATGTAGACATATATGGTGTTATGACTACCGGAACATGCAACAAGACCTTAGAAGTATCCAGCCTAGTGTAGAACTTCTTGTTTGGTTTACCAGACCATTGAATTCGATCATTTGGAAACGGAGCAGGTTGATCCTTAGGCATAAGATGATTAAAAATTAGTGTAAAAAACCGAGGATAATGACACTTAACCAGTTTACCTTTTCCAAAGTTCTTTGTAGCCTTCTTCAATCGATTTAGCAAAATAGGCCATATCAAGCAGCCAAAATTGATTCTCCTATTGTGAGCAATTGAGAAACCAATTGACTGTAACATACCTGTGATGACAGTATTGTTACTCTTTGTAGAATTAGCAAACACCTTTGCTATGATCTCGAAGAAGATATTCCATTCTTGAACAAGATTGCTTTTGAGTGGTCGTTTAAGATTCAGTTGACCATGATAGTTGAGATTTGTAAAAAATTGAGTCAACTCATCATTTGAAGGCACTTCAGCAAATTGTTCAGTAGGAAGCCTCAGAGCAGCATTGAAGACAGATTCATCCACTGTATATGTCTTGTCATTAAAGTCGAATGAAAATGATCTTTCATCTGAGACAGCTGTAGTACACATTAGTTTGAGTGGACCAAATTTCATGGGAACATTTGCAGTTATAGAACGACTACAGAGATTTTGTTCGTTTAGGAATTTTATCCAGGACTTGAACCGATCCACTGGGCAATCCTCGGGATTAAAATATCCAATATAATTATGATTAACGAGCTCAAAATTATTATAAGCACCAGCCATTCCAAATCAGGGATTAAAATTTATAAATCTGCAAAATTCAACAATTTAACCCAATTAAATTACAAAATTCGAATTAATAAATAAATAAAAATTCGAAAAATCAAAATCTTCATCAAAAATTCTGAAAAATTTAGGCAATGATCTTGATATCAATACAAACACATGTATATTTTTAGATTTTGAAAAATCACAATCATTCCTCTTAAAATTCAAATCGAAAATCCGAAAGTTTCAAACTCTAAGTTTCTAAAACTCAATCCAAATCTTACATTTAAACCGTTGATTTGATGATTATTGACTGGGTAATCAAGTAATGTCCTTAGAATCGTGTTTTGAGATGAAAATCGGGCAGCAATTCGACTGAAAACTGTGTGTATATTGTGTATGTATCGTTCGATTGCTTTGGGTGACTTAACACGCCAATATAACAATAACAGAGATATAACTGCTGAATATAACTTACTTTCTTAAATATCAAATGGATGTGATATGACTATCGGGTGATAGTCATACCGATAGTTATATTACGTGTAAACGTAATATGACTATCTTTGTTAGTAAGTTATATAACACTTAAATCTCTAATATAACTACCGAAAAACACATAATATGACAATCAAATCAACACTTATACCGATAGTTATATTACTAGAAAAACACACAATATAACTATTAATTAATAACAGTTATATTTACAGAAAATAAAATTATAACTATTTTATTACTAAGTTATATTACACTACTTATAACTAATATAACTAACACAAATTCGAATATGACAATCAAGTAGATTGTTATACTGATAGTTATATTCCAACAAAACAATTAATATAACTAACCAAAAACAGAATATTAACAGAATTTTAACAAGTAATAAATTAAAGAAAAACAAATTAATTTACACTACAAATATAAAACCTAATAAAAATTATAAAAACGATCATATGTAGTCCCTTTTACGAAATCAAACATTAATAACAAAAGGACAAACACTAAAAATCAAATAATATACTAAATATTTACATAATTATTTCTGATGAGTTAATAAATCTATAAATTTTCTAATAAAACAATTTCCATATAGAAAATTATTCAAAAAGAAACTATGATTTATTTAAACAACAAAAATAATTAAACTGAATTTTAAAACAATAACATTTTCAAGAAAAATAGATTTCTCATAAATTACAGCTTGTAAAATTCGAGAAAAATATTTTTAAAGAACATGAATTAATCTAAAAATACAAGAAGTAATTAAAAATATGTACAGAAGATAATAACAATGATTTAAGATGAAACAAGCAAGAGTATAAGTTGATAAAATAATTATACAAGTGATTTAGTAACAAATATTAACACATCAATCACTTGTAAATTATTAAAGATCAAACCTCAGATATTAACCAGTTTAATTACTAGGACTATTTAACATACCCAATTCACCAACAATTCTGGTAAATGTGGATTTGTCAAGAGACTTAGTAAAAATATCTGCTATTTGTTCTTTCGTAGGTACAAAAAATAACTCCACGGTACCATTCATGACATGCTCTCGAATAAAATGATACCTGATGTCAATATGCTTTGTTCTTGTGTGCTGCACAGGATTGTTAGAGATTGCTATGGCACTTGTATTATCACATAAAATTGGAATTTTATCAAGCACAAAGCCATAGTCTCTCAGCTGATTCCTGATCCACAAAATCTGTGCGCAGCAGCTATATATTCAGCTTCAGCCGTTGAGTTGGAAACTGTTTGTTGTTTCTTGCTGTACCAGGAAACTAGTCTACCACCTAGGAATTGACAACTCCCAGATGTGCTTTTTCTATCCACAACACTTCCTGCATAGTCTGAATCTGTATATCCAACAAGATTAAAACCAGAATCTTTAGGGTACCAGATGCCTAGGTTAGGCGTACCCTTAAGATATCTCAGAATTCGTTTAACAGCAATGAGATGAACATCTCTAGGATCCGATTGGAACCTTGCACACAAACACGTAGCATGCATAATATCAGGTCTACTTGCAGTAAGGTAAAGTAATGAGCCTATCATACCTCTGTAGCTTGTGATATCTACCTTGGCAGAATTTTCACATGCTCCAAATTTGACAGCTGTGGATGATGGTGTCTTTGCTGAAGAAGAGTCCTCCATTTGATACTTCTTGAGAAGCTCTTTGACATACTTGGATTGACAGATAAATATTCCATCTGTCCTTTGACTTATTTGCAATCCAAGAAAGAACTTCAACTCACCCATCATGCTCATTTCAAATCTACCCTGCATTAACTTCGCAAATTTCTTGCACAAAAGATCATTAGTAGACCCGAATATTATATCGTCCACATAGACTTGGACTATAATTGTATCATTCTTATGTTTCTTTGTGAAGAGAGTTTTGTCTATGACACCTCTAACAAAATCATTTTCAAGTAAAAATTCAGAGAGAGTGTCATACCATTTCCTTGGTGCTTGCTTAAGACCATAGACAGCCTTGAAAAGGAAGTAGACATAGTCAATTAAATCTGGATCTTCAAAGCCAGGGGGCTGTTCTACATAAACCTCTTCATCTAGCTTGCCATTCAAGAAAGCACTCTTGACATCCATTTGATAAACTTTAAAGTCTGAAAATGCTGCGAATGCTAGGAATATTCTTATGGCCTCAAGTCTAGCCACTGGAGCATAGGTCTCATCATAGTCAATGCCTTCAGATTGGGAGTAACCCTTTGCTACCAGTCTTGCTTTATTTCTCGTCACTGTGCCATCTTCATCAAGTTTGTTTCTGAATACCCACCTTGTGCCAACTACTGGTCTGTCTGTAGGTCTGGGTACCAGCTTCCAAACTTCTTGTTGTTTAAATTGATTGAGTTCATCTTGCATAGCAATCACCCAATCAGGATCAGAAAGAGCTTCTTCAGTTTTCTTAGGTTCCATTTCAGATAGAAACCCTGAATAATTGCATTGATTCTGAAAAGCTCTTCTAGTCTTTACACCAACAACTGGATCACCAATGATTAACTCAAAAGGATGAGCTCTATTCCAAACAGTCTGTCTGGGAAGATTAGATCTTGATTATTCGCCTTGATCTTCATTGTAATGTTGTGTGTGACCAGTTGACCCTTCATTTTCTCCCCCTGAGTTGTTGCCAGGTTGACTAGATGATGATTGATTATTAGAGTCAGGGGAATTTTGACTACTATCATTGATTTCATCACCATTACCCTGATCATCATTGTTGTCATTAGCATCAGCAAAAATCTCAGGTGCATTGTCATCATCTGAATCTGTATCTGTCATGTCATCGAAAGATAGCTTCTCAGATGGATTCTCAGTTTGGATACTAGGGAGTTTAGTGTCATCGAATGTTACATTGACACTTTCCATCATCTTCTGTTCATCAATCACATACACCATGTATGCTCTCGTTGAATAACCAATAAAAATTGCTTCAAATGCTTTGGTATCGAATTTACCACCTTGATCATCACCTCTTTAAGCACAAAGCACTTTGCCCCAAATACATGAAAGTATTTGAGTGAAGGTTTCTTATCAGCCATAATTTCATAGGGTGTCTTCATTTGATCTTTATTGATTAAAGTTCGATTCTGGGTATAGCACGCAGTATTGATGGCTTCAGCCCAAAAGTACAATGGAAGCCTTGATTCACTTAACATAGTACGTGCAGCTTCAATCAAGGCTCTATTCTTTCTTTCCACTACCCCATTTTGCTGAGGAGTTCTTGGAGCTGAATATTGTCTGGTTATACCCTTCTCAGTGCAAAAGTCATTTAGAACTACATTCTTGAATTCAGTTCCATTGTCTGATCTTATAGCTCTCACTGGATACGTAGAATCTCGCTCAATTAATTTAATGTGATCAATCACCAGTTGTGGAGTCTCATCTTTAGAATTCAAAAACAGAACCCATGTGTATTTTGAAAAATCATCAACAATTACTAGAGCATATCTCTTCCTTGACATAGACATCACATTAACTGGACCAAACAAATCCATATGAAGTAATTGTAATGGTTCAGTTATTGAAGATGTGTCAGTGCTCTTGTGACTTGCCCTTTTTAGCTTGCCTTTTTGACATGCATCACAAAGTCCTTCTTGAGTGAATTCCATTGAAGGCAAACCTCTCACCAACTCTCTTTTAACCAGAGAATTCATTGTCTTAAAATTAAGATGAGAAAGTTTCTTGTGCCATAGCCAACTCTCATCATTAGATGCTTTAGTGTAGAAGCAAGTGACTTCTTCAGTGCTTCCTGAGTTCATATTGGCTACGTACAGATTGCCTTTTCTAACTCCTGTCAGTTGTGGCTTTTCATGTCTCTTGTGTGAAATTAGACAATTCTTCTTGTTGAAATGAACTTCATAACCTTTATCACAGAATTGACTGACACTGAGCAAATTGTGCTCAAGTCCTTTCACAAAAGAAACTTCATCAATGATAACATTTCCAGCTTCAAGTCTGCCATATCCATCAGTTCTACCTTTGCTGTTATCTCCAAAGGTAACTACTGGGCCGGCCTTCTCCACCACATTTGTCAGCAGGGTTCTATCTCCAGTCATATGCCTTGAACATCCACTGTCCAAGATCCAGGTTACTCGATCAACCTGTTCAATACCCTGCAATGACAAATGAGTTAAACCTTCTTCGGGACCCAAATTTGATTGGGTCCTGCGTATTTAAAGTATTGACCTTTATCAGGCAAAACAACATTTTTAATTTTAACCTCTTTATTCAATAAACATTTAACCTTATAAACAGATTTGAAAATCTTTTGTTTAATCTTGGGTATCCATGTTTCTCTCGCAGCAGTAACACTTGTGTCATTGACTGGACATTTGACCTTGTAGACATTCTTGGTAATCTTTTGTTTAGTCTTAGGTGCAAATGTCTCTCTCCTAACTTGAGGAGGAAAAGCAGTCTTAGATCGAACATTATTGTTCCTATTCATGTGTTGTCGAGGAGCATTCTGTTTAACACATGCATAATTACCATTAAAATAAGCACGCATACTGTTAAAATCACAAGACATACAATTGATAATACCACATGCTTTATGATTAGAATCAATAGTAGACATGGTATTTTTCTGTTTTAACTTATTACTACCTAATCCAGTCTTAGAAGAACTAGATGATTCAACAACTTTGACTGGTACTTTAGGTACATCTTTCTTGGATGAAACATCTGTTGTGTTAACGTCCTTAACTGATTTAGCCTTAACAAATACTGTGACATTTTTCTTGGATGAAACATTCTTTGTATTAGTGTTCTTAACAGTTTTATCCTTAACACATTTATCCTTAACAAGGACTGTGCCATTTGCACTATCCTCATTTCTTATTTCTTCTTGTATAACCATAGAAAGAATATCTGGTGGGCCAGCATCAGATTTTGTAAACATTGGTTTTTCAACATTCTTGAGAATATGTGGTATACCTCTTTCTTTAGCTGAGATAGAATTAGGAGAATGATTACTCAAAGAACCAACAGCTTGACTGTAATCAAATCCTATTCCTACAGTTCGTTCTACTGCTTGTTTGTTGAAGAAATCTTTAGAAACTTTAACAGTATTATAACAAGCTCTAACCTGTGTTTCAAGTTCTCTAATCTTGGTTTCTTGTTCAGCAATCCTATCAACTTGTTTTACCATGTATTCTCCTAGACCCTTTTCTCTGTAGTTAAGTCGAGCTATTTCTTCTATATTCTTATCTTGATTAACCTGCACCTTTTTTAAATCTAACATTTCATTTTCAAGGTTAGTGTTAACAAGACTTATTCTCTCGTACCCTCTTTGTGCATTATTCAAGGAACTACGTAAAGTATCAATTAACTCAGCATCAGTAAGAATTACCGGTGTGGTATAATAAGTTGAAGATTCAGCATTTGCCACCAGCGCAAAGTTTCCATATTCTTCATCTTCGCTATCTGTGTCATCCCAGCTTTTACCAGCAGCTACATAAGCTCTTCCACTCTTCTTCTTTTCAGAAGCATAATCTTTCTTCTGTGCTTGCTTGGGTTTCTGACACTCAGTAGCAAAATGTTCCAACTCATTACAATTGAAACAACGGATTTTGCTTCTGTCAACAGTTCCAGTTTTATAACCTCCCCTGTTACTAGAGGATGAAGAACCTCCTCTCTGAAATCTGTTATTTGACTTAAACCTGAACTTTGGATTTCTTCTGAATCTGAAGTTACTGAATTGTCTCACCATCATTGCCATAGATTCATCTTCCAATTGATCCAGCTCTTCAAGTGAGTAAAATTCTCCACCATCCTGAGTAGCTGGTGTTTGGCCAAGTTCTACTTCAGTTTGTTCCTTGTTGAAGCTATTAGGTTGAACAACTTTAGTTTCCACTTCCTTATGAACCTCAACCACTAGAGCTGTAGAAGAATTTGCCATTCTGCCTTTGCCATAGAATTCCTTTTGCTGTACTTGTTCTAATTCATATGTTTTCAGAACACCAAACAGCCTTTCAAGAGCAACTTGAGTTAGATCTCTAGATTCTCTGATGGCAGTGATTCTATGCTCCAAGTGAGTAGGCATAGTTAGTAAAAACTTCATGTTGATCTCCTTCTGAGTATATTGCTTGCCATGAACTTGCAAGTTGTTGATTATCTTGTTATACCTTTCGAACACTTCCTGAATGCCTTCATTAGGGCCAGCTCTAAAGTGTTCATATTCAGAAGTCAGAATTTGAAGTCTATTTTCCTTGACTTCATCAGTCCCTTCATTAATGATCTCAATAGTATCATGTTTCAGTATCATGTTGCATGGGAGTTACTGCTCCATTTTTCAAAACCCACAAAAATCTTGGGTTTGCTACATCAAGAAATAACTCCATTTTGTTTTTCCACATGTCATAGTTATCTTTATTAAAGATAGGAATTTTAACATTGCCTTTGGCTGACATGATGAATTTTTAAGAGAGTTAAAAATTCGAGCTTGATTTTTGATTGAGTAAAAATAGGATCTTGATTTGTGTATCAATCAATAGGCTCTGATACCAATTGTTAGGTCCGATAAGATTGTAGAAGGGGGGTTTGAATACAATCTATACCATTTTCTCAAAATTTATTCGTTAAACAATTTTCACTTAAACGAATATTTTGTGCGGAATAATATAACACAAATTTCAAGTTGAATATAACAATATATTAACTTGATGGGTGTTACAAAATCAGTCCAAATGATTATCAAGTAATTAATAACTAATTAGAAAATTCAACATGAACTTTGCTAATTTAGTTAATAAAATCAAGATATCAATTTGTGAACTAGGAAACTTAATTCGCTAGTAGTACAAGAATCACAAGTAAACAAGTTCCAATGGATAGGATATTACAACTGAGATGAACTTGAATTTACAGAATTAAATTTGTAGGTGTTCTTGAGCTTGAGAGAGAGAGAGAATGGCTGCTGTGTGTATTTCTTGTGTTTTTTTCGACTGGTCTTGATCTTCTGCATTCTGCTTCCTTAAATACACAGCCATAGTCATATTACTTAGTTTAAACTGATATGACAATCATTTTACATTAATATGACAATCGGTATGACTATCAATTGAATGTAATATGACTGTCCAGTTTAAATATGACTTTCGGTATAACAATCCAGCTCAATATGACATTCGGTATAACTCTCCATGTCAATATAACATTCGGTATAACTCTTCATTTGAATGAAATATGACTATCTCCTTTGAACTGAATATGACTATCTCTTCTATAAACTGAATATGACTATCGGTATAACTATCAGTTTGATAGTTATATCATCATATTTTTCAGTTTATAATTAATTAAATGATTTAATAAAAATCATTTAACTAATTATTCCTTTTTCATATTAATTCTTATTTAATTAATCTAATAATCATTTTAACAAATATATTAATTCTGATAGAATTAATTTATTTATTAACTTAATTACTTGACTTAATCAATTAAAATAGAATTAATATAAATTCTTTAATAGTCGATACTCTGCTGAAAACCACGTAATTATGATAAGGAACATACATTGGCATGATGTTGACGCTCGATGTACTGTCTGGTTCATGAACGACTAACTCCAATCTCTGTTCTTCATCGTGACTTTTAACACTGTGGTCTTTTTATACTCTTCATTCTCATCAATCATTCGGTACTGAAATTGTTTCTTGTCACTAATAGAAATCTCTGTCTTCTTAAATGAATCCACTTGTTTCAATGCTACCTTGAGGTCTGATCAGATATCTGAATCTTTTTCCAGTGTAAAATATCAAAACTATAGATTGACTTGTTGATTTTTCTTCTGACGGTTATCATCTTTTGAGATTCCTGTGACAGTTGATATTATTTACTTATTACAATCTAGTTTAATTGGATTAGGATCCTCGAACTACAAATAGGCTGAGTCATATGCCTTTCAACATGTTAGATTCGGGTATCCTTTATTATAATATAAGGATGTTAAAAAATAATCCATTACTAAAAGATGTATAACCATATGTAATATACTGTTATGTGGATTTATAGGAAATAATATTTACGGATATTAGAAATTTTTTAAAATAAAAACCATGTGATATGCGAAGTTATTAAATCAAGATATTTAATATTTAAATTTAATTTAACTACGATTAGTAAATTAGAATAAGCATGGTAAATAGTAAAAATATTTTATATAATTGATTGATTTAAAGTTTAGAAGTAAATTCTGATTGGGTCTAAAATAATTTTAATTTTTTAATTGGTAATTTATTCATCAACCAATAATAATATTCTTATAGCGTATATTTAATAATTAAAATAATTAAAATATGTGTAGTGTTCGTTTATATGAATTTTATTAATTATTTTATTAACAAATTGTAAATAAATATATTTTTGAGTCTTTTAAAAAATTGAGTTTTTTTATAAAAAATCAAATTTTTGAAGGTATGGATTTTATCCAAGTTATTTAATATCTGATTTAAAATCCGATTTTTTTCAGATTTTTAGTTAAGTTAGATTATACTTATTTAATATCGATTATAATTGAACAATATATTTTACAAAAATCATATGATAATATGATTGTGATTGACTTTATATTAAAAGAGTGGTTGATTAATGAATGATTAATTATGAAATTTAATTTAAAATATATAATAGTATATCATAATTGATTTCAAATTAAAATTGTGATTTTCTAGTAAATATTTTTTGATTTTAACAATATGTATTTATGGATAAGTTTAATAAAATCAATATTGTATTTAAATTAGAAGTATTAACTAATCATGGTTAAAGAGGTAGAGTGAGATCGTAAATAAGGAAAGATCTAAATTTTAGAAATTAGCTCTGATTGGTCCTAAAATAATTCCTTAATTCTTATTGGTTAACTGACGTGTGGTAGACTCGGGTATTATAATAAAGGACAAGAACAATAGCAACAAGTATAAAGGGCAACAAACTCTTTAATTCGTACCATTTTTTCAACTTATCTGGTAAAATCTCATCAATCATATATTTTGTATATGTGTTATTGCTTGTGTTGCAGGAGTAGTAATTTTCTTGCCTCTGTTTAGAATACGGAACTGTGATTATTATACTATCTGCTCCTCTTTTTTCTTTTTATTTTTTTTTATTTTGAAATTTTTTTAAAATGTTTTAATCTTCAATTTACAAATTTAGAATATACGTGACAAAACTTTGTTTATCATCTTAATGTGCTGTGCTAAGGAGAAAGTGCGTGATGCGTTCCATAAAGCTGGTGCTACATGCATTACTCATTCTGAAATCAGCTGGGAGTGTGAAAAATACATGCGTTGACGCAGGTCTGACATGCGTTATGTGTGTGTTAGTGGAGGGCACATTTTTGAGAAAATGTCATTTTAGACATTTTGATCAAAATTGGTGCCATTTTGACCCTTCACCCTATTTATTTAACGTATTCTCATAAAACATTCAACTTTGGATAACAGGATATACTCAGTGTAAATCACAGGTCCTCTTACTATCTTGCCAGGAAGGCTTCTTACTGTCTTACACCTTCATGAAGAACTTAAATACCTTACAAATTTTCTCTTCTCGACTCTCATTAATTATATTATGTTGTTATTTATTTTAGGTGTATTTTTTTTATATTTATAATAAAAGATAAATAAATAAATAATTAAAAGTAAATGTGAAAAAGGCAATCGACTAATTACCATTAATTATATTATGTTATTATTTATTTTAGATGTATTTATTTTTCTTTATAATAAAGGGTAAATAAGTAAATTCATGAAGTACCAAAAAATTGCTACCAAAAAACAGGTACCAAAATTTTAATGTTTTGACTATTATATAATACTAGCTTATAACCTGTGCGAAGCACGGGTTTCTTTTGATAGGTGATAAAATTTATTTAACATTATAATTATGTTTTTATATAATCCTTATTTTTAATAATTTTTAAATTTTAATTTAATATAAATTTATATATTGATATGCATGGTTTGAAATTTATTTTGTAAAATTCTAAATTAAAAATGTCGGGTTCTAACTTTGAATTTTTAGTAAATTAATTTAATCATATAATATATCTTATTATTAGATCTAACGATTCTTATTTATTACTAAAAATAATGATTTAAATATATGGTGAGATATTTTTGGGTGTATATTAGTTATCGCAAGATTAATTTTAAACTAAAAAGTAACTTGTTTTAATTACAAAAATTACTACTAAAAATAATTACGGAAAGATATGGTGTGATATTTTGGATATATATTAATTATTGTAATATTAGTTTTAAATTAAATGGTAAAGTGTTTCAATTAGAAGTAAAATCTTTTTAAAAAATGGGTAATTGAGTTGTTGGAGTTGAAAAAAGAGTCCAAGTAGAAGCTCAATATGGATAAAGGAATTTTAATCTAAATATAATTACGTTAACCTTAGTAATTAACTTTTTGTGTTATTTTTATAATTTAATTATATGTGCGCCGTGTTCGTGAAGGCAACCGAGGTTTTAAGTTTAGATGTATTAGTAATGGTGTAAATATAAAATACTATTGTGTCTTTAGGACTATACCCAATAACGGATTAAAATTGATTTATTTTATATTTAAAATTAATTAAAAATTAAATTAACCAAACCGAAAACCAAAATAAATGGGATAACCAAACCGAAAACCAAAACTTTCAATGTTTCGGCTTTAATATAATAGTATAGATTAGCTTAAAACTCGTGCGATGCACGGTTTTGTTTTTTAAAATATTATATGAATTTTTTAAAAAAACATGAATTTTGGAGGTTTAAATTATTAAATAAAATGACGATCATAATTATATACTCCCTCCGTCCCTCAAGGTTCTTTACGTTGGGTTTTTTCACGGAGACCATGAATTATGATTAAAATAAGTGAAGTAGTGGGTGTAATAGTGATTTTATTGTTAAAATAAGTGAAGTATGAGGTGCAATAGTGATTTTATTGTTAAAATAAGTAAAGTAGTGGGTGTAATAATGTAAAGTGTTGAAAAAGTGGAGTGAAGTAGTGGATGTAATAATGTTTTTTATTGTTAAAAGTTACTATTTATAGTATGTAAAGAAATAAGAGGGACGTCCCAAAATAGAAACTTTAAAGAAATGAGAGGGACGGAGGGAGTAAATGTTATCGTTTTCTAAACAATGAGGGATTTTAGTAAGAAAATATAGAAAATGTGATAGGTTTTAGTTGAAAAAGGTAATTGGTTAATTATTAGTCTTTATAAAATTATTATTTTATTAAATACAATGCCCGTGATATAATTGGAAAAAAAGAGGACTTAGTTACAGAATATTAAAAAGGTAACATGTTTTAGGTGAAAAAGCTAATTGATTAGTCTATATTAAATATAATTTAATTATGTTTTTTCACTGAATAAAATTTTCGTAGTATTTTTAGAAAATGGAAAATTAATGTTACCCGTGATATTTCTAGAAAAAAGGAATGTAATTAAAAAAAATAAAAAAGATGATACGTTTTTATTACCATTATAATATTATTATTATTATTTTATTAAATAGAATCATCCGCGATATAATTGGAAAAGGAGAAGGTTTAGTTAGAGAAAATAAAAAAGACAATGTGTTTTGCCTGAAAAAGGTAATCCGTAATATAATTGGGAAAAGAAATATTTTAGTTAGAGAAAAGAAAAAAGGTAACATGTTTGATTGAAAAAGTTAACTGATTAGTTAATAGTAATTATGATATACTTTCTAATTAGATATAATATAAACGATATTATATTGTAAGTGAAAATGAAATTACTTAGTTATTGAAAAATTAAAAAGGTAATGTGTTACCTGAAAAAGGAAATTGATTAATAAAGGAGAAATTTTAATTAGATAAAATATAAAAGATATAAATTGATTAGTTAATAAGATGGATTTTATCTGTAATTAAGTAAGGGTAATAAGTAAATTCAATAGGCACCGTACTGACTAACCAAGTTGTTAATGTTTCAGCTTTTATATATTTTACCTGAAAAGGAAATTACTTAGTTATTAAAAAATAGAAAAATTAATATTTTTAACCTGAAAAAAGAAATTGATTAGTAAAGAAGAAATTTTAGTTAGATAAAATATAAATGATATAAATAAAGGGATTAATAAAGGAGAAATTTTAGTTAGATAAAATATAAAAGATATAAATTGATTAGTTAATAAGATGAATTTTATCTGTAATTAAGTAAGGGTAATAAGTAAAATCAACAGGTACCGTGACTAACCAAACTTTTAATGTTCTGGCTTTTATATATTTTATCTGAAAAGGAAATTACTTAGTTATTGAAAAATAGAAAAAGTAATATTTTTAACCTGAAAAAAAGAAATTGATTAGTAAAGGAGAAATTTTAGTTAGATAAAATATAAAAGATATAAATAAAGGAAATTATTTAGTAATTGAAAAATTGAAAATGTAATATATTTAACCTCAAAAAAGAAATTGATTAGTAAGGGATATATTTTGTTAGATACAGTACAAAAGATATAAATTGATCAGTTAGTAGGATGAATTTTTTTTTGTCAATTATTAGTAGGATGAATTTTATTTGTACTTAAATAAGGGTAAATAAGTAAAATCAATAGATACCATAATTTTTTTAGTTAGATCAAATATAAAAGATAAATAAAGGAAATTATTTAGTTATTGGAAAATTGAAAAGGTAATATATTTAACCTGAAAAAGGAAATTGATTAGTAAGAGAGAAATTTTTGGATAAAATATAAAAGATATAAATTGATTAGTTAGTATGATGGATTTTATCTGTAATAATTAAGTAAGGGTAAATAAGTAAAATCACAGGTACCAAGTAAGGGTAAATAAGTAAAATCAACATGTACCAACTAACCAAACTTTTAATGTTTCGGCTTTTATATAATAGTATAGACTAACTTATAACCCGTACATTGCACTGGTTTCTTGTATTCTGTTATAAATTTATTTAATATTATAATTATATTTTTATATAATCATTATTTTAAATAATATTTTAATTTTAATTTGATATAAATTAAAATATTCATGTTTACAGATTATACTAATTTTTTCTTATCAATGTATATGATTTTTAATATATTTTATTAATAATTGAAAAAAATAGTGTGATATTTTCGGGTATATATTAATGATTGTAAGATTTATTGTAAATTAAAAAGGTAACGTGTTTTAATTAGAAAGGAAATATTAATAATTGAAAGATATGCTACGATTGATCTTTTTAGGTGTTTATAAAAGTTAATATCTTCAATAAAAAGTAAATGTGAAAAAGGCAATCGAGCATTAATTATATTATGTTATTATTTATTTTAGGTGTTATATTTTTCTTGAAAATTATGATGTGATATTTTCGGGTATATATTACAGTAATGATTGTAAGATTAAGGAAATATTAATGATCGAAAGATATGATACGATTGATGTGAAAAAGGTAATCGACCAATTTACATTAATTTTATTATATTAATGTGAAAAAGACAATCGAATAATTACCATTAATATTATTATGTAAATCGATTAATTACTATTAATTATAACTTGTTTTAATTCGAAAGGAAATATTAAAGATGGAAAGATATGATACGATTAATGTTTTTAGATGTTTATAAAACGTAATATCTCGACTAATTACTATTAATTATATTATGTTATTATATATTATTTATTTTAGGTGTATTTATTTTTCTTTATAATGAAGGGTAAATAAGTAAATTTACAAAGTACAAAAAAATAGGTACCAAAAAACAAGTACCAAAACTTTTAATGTTTCGGCTTTTATATAATAGTATAGATAGTGTAAATATAAATTTATATATTTTATAATTTTAAATATATTATATAAAATAAACTTAACCATGCATAATCAAGTTAATTTAACTTATATGAGATTTATTATTTTGCTTCTCATTCAAATATTTTTTCATCTATCTTTCATGTACACTATTATTTTATTATACTTTTATATTTTGTATCAACCATATTTAATAAAATTTAATAGAAGTTCAATAATTTTCCAAGTATGATATGTAATAATTCTTCATATTTTTTTATCATAAATATAAATAATTATTTATATTTGTACAATTCACGTATATTTTGATTTAAAATTTAGTATTAAATTTTTGAATATTATATTTTGTAGATGGTTTTGCTATAAAAAAATTGATTTATTTTATTTAAATATTTCCGATCCGTTTACGAGTAGAGATGTTCAAAAAGCCTGAAGCCCGAAGCCCGGCCTGATCCGGCCCGAAAAAAGCCCGAAAAGCCCGGCCCGAAAAAAGCCCGGCCCGGTTCGGCCCGGCCCGGAGGCCTAAAATGGGCCCTCTATTTTTCACGAAGCCCGGCCCGGCCCGAAGCCCGAAAAGCCCGGTTAAAAGCCCGGGCTTTTAAAAAGCCCGGATAAAGCCCGGGCTTTTAAAAAGCCCGGATAAAGCCCGGTCCGAAGCCCGGTTAAAGCCCGGCCCGGATAAAGCCCGGCCCGAAGCCCAGATAAAGCCCGGATAAAGCCCGGATAAAGCCCGGATAAAATTTTTATTTTATTAATTTAACTTATAATCTTCAACCAAATTAATTTTTTATTTTTTTGAAAATTTGGGAATATCATTTAATTAGATATATCTTGACATCTGTACGGTTGGATCGTCGAGAAATATTTTTAAAAATATAGAAACAGTAATCTGGGATGAAACACTAGTTAGGAGTACTAGACAATATAGTAATGTTCTATTAAGATCTCCAACCAAATTAATTTTTTATTTTTTGAAAATTTGGTTATATCATTTAATTAGATATATCTTATCATCCGTACGGTTGGATCGTCGAGAAATATTTTTAAAAATATAGAAACAATAATCTGGGATGAAGCACTAGTTACGAGTACTAGACAATATAGTAGTGTTCTATTAAGATCTTCAACCAAATTAATTTTTTATTTTTTGAAAATTTGGTTATATCATTTAATTAGATATATCTTATCATCCGTACGGTTGGATCGTCGAGAAATATTTTTAAAAATATAGAAACAATAATCTGGGATGAAGCACTAGTTACGAGTACTAGACAATATAGTAGTGTTCTATTAAGATCTTCAACCAAATTAATTTTTTATTTTTTGAAAATTTGGGAATATCATTTAATTAGATATATCTTGACATCCGTACGGTTGGATCGTCGAGAAATATTTTTAAAAATATAGAAACAATAATCTGGGATGAGCACTAGTTACGAGTACTAGACAATATAGTAATGTTCTATTAAGATCTCCAACCAAATTAATTTTTTATTTTTTGAAAATTTGTTTATATCATTTAATTAGATATATCTTATCATCCGTACGGTTGGATCATCGAGAAATATTTGTAAAAATATAGAAATTACATATATATAATTTTTTTTAAAAAAACCCGAAAAAAGCCCGGCCCGGCCCGGCCCAGCCCGAAGGCCTAAAACGGGCCTCATATTTTAGAGAAAGCCCGGTCCGGCCCGGCCCGATTTTAAAAAAGCCCGGCCCAGCCCGGTTGTTAAAAAGCCCGGGCTTTTTAAAGCCCGGATAAAGCCCGGTCCGAAGGGCTTTTTGTGCATCTCTATTTACGAGTCTATTTGTAAAGGAAAAATCAGGGGCACATCAAATTGGTACTTTGGAGGCTCTGTTCCAGCCGAGTTTTAGTTTTAGCATCAGAAGAGTGGGTGGATAAATTGGTACCCCGATGTCAACGAGGAGAAGTTTGGGAAGATTGATTGTGTTTTTCAGCAGTTCAGTAAATACAAATTATACAAGTACAAGAACAATAGCAACAAGTATAAAGGGCAGCAAACTCTTTAATTCGTACCATTTTTTCAACTTATCTGGTAAAATCTCATCAATCATATATTTTGTATATGTGTTATTGCTTGTGTTGTAGGAGTAGTAATTTTCTTGCCTCTGTTTAGAATACAGAACTGTGATTATTATACTATCTGCTCCTCTTTCTTTTTTTCTTTTTAATTTTGAAATTTGTTTAAAATGTTTTAATCTTCAATTTACAAATTTAGAATATACGTGAGAAAACTTTGTTTATCATCTTAATGTGCTGTGCTAAGGAGAAAGTGCGTGATGCGTTGCGTTACACCCATAACGCTGGTAGCCTGGTGCTACATGCATTACTCGTTCTGAAATCAGTTGGGAATGTGAAAAATACATGCGTTACCCCCTAACGCAGGTCTGACATGCGTTATGTGTGTGCTAGTGGAGGGCACACTTTTGAGGGAGTGACATTTTGGGCATTTTCATCAGAATTGGTGCCATTTTAGCCCTTCACCCTATTTATTTAACGTATTCTAATAAAACATTCAACTTTGGATAACAGGATATACTCAGTGTAAACACTATCGCGCGGAAGCTAAAACTAAGGGAGACTCTGATTTTAAATATAAACGGAGCATAACAAAAGGAGATACCATTTGTTTGAATGAATTCCTCTTCTCCGACAACAGAGATTACCTCATCAAAAATATCAACCAACATGTATGTGTTAGTCATCTAACTTTTTATTTTGTGTGATTGAAGATTTGAAGCACATTATAAGTCATATGAGTATGTACATCACTAGTCATCAAAGTAAGTTCACCAACAAAGTTATGCCTATTTTTTCAAGGTCAAGCGTGAACAGTTGGAAGGCAAGGTTATTGGTATATATTTTGTGCCATTAACTGATAAAGATCCACAACACTCAGCAAGGTACACAGCATTGCTGAAGGACGTATACGATGATCTACATCCAGACAATAATTTTGAGATCGTTCTGGTTGCCTGTAATGATCTTGATACTGACATCAGATCAGAAATACCAGTTCATCGTTTTCTTCAATGTGGCTCACAGAAGGTCTTTCATGATTTATTTTCTTGCATGCCGTGGACAGCCATCCCATTTTCAGATGTAACAACTAGGAAACGGATGCAAAGAAGCTTTGGTGTGCTTGAAAAGTTTGTTTTTCAACCTATTATGTATATTGTCGACCAAACAGGCATGGTTTTACAATGTGATTCTTGGGATATTTTTGAGTATTATGGATCTTTAGGCTATCCTTTCAGTGACAAAAGACTAAAATTTCTGCGGACAGAAGATTATTTAGCCACTCAGCACCCCTCCTTGAAAGAACTATTAGGCTCCCCCCAACGTGATTACGTTATTTCAAACAATGGAGATAAGGTTTGGTTTATATGTTCGATAACTTCATAAATTTATTGACTGATTGTGAGATCATTGAACTAGTCTTCTGATTTATATTTATCCATATATTGATTTATACTTTATCGTACCTTCACTTGTATCCAAACCCATATTTAAACCCCAACCCTTATTACCGAGAAGGAATATTTGTTGCATGGAGATTATTTTTCTTCCCTTTTTAGGTTTAACATATGTTTTACTGCAATATTTTGCAGAAAAATTATCATTTAGATAATTTTTTTAATGTAGGAGTTCATATATGCCCATGTCTAATTTTACAGTTTTTATTTTGCTTATCATCAATAAAGAAAAGGGAATTCATTTTTCTTTTCTTTCCTTTCTTTTTTATTTTTATTTTTTTTCCTTTCTGACATATCGAAGGAGTGTAACTTATATTCATAAATATGCTAACAACTCAGTTATTGCTACCACTTGTACCGACAGGTACCTATTCACACCTTTGAGGACAAGGTTGTAGCCCTATATTTTTACCACCCTGATTATCGCGATACGATAAGTGAAAAACTTAAGTTGGCTTATGAAGAGTTTGCCAAAATTAAGAAAATATTTGAGGTTGTGCTTGTTTACATTAGGGAGCCATGTAGCGGGTATAATTGGAAAGATGAAAAACCGTTTTGGAAATCTGAAGAATCATTTTGGGAAGTGTTTAAGACTATGCCATGGTTGGCCCTACCGTTCAAGGACATGAGTTATAAGAAGTTGAAGCGGGTTTTCGAGTTCAAAAGTTATGATTTACTTGTACCTAGGCTTGTTATTTTTGGGCCTCATGCAGATTACATTGAACCATTTGGCTCCCGGGTGTTGCTTAAGTATAGGAATGAAGGATACCCATTTACCCTTAAGAAGGCTGCAGAGTTGGAGAATGAAAAAATAAAGAAGGCTGCAGAGTTGGAGAATGAAAAAATAAAGGAATTGAAGCTGGAGATGCTTTGGGTTCCAAATACTGTCTTTAAAAGAAACGATGGTTCCCCGGTGAGTTCTTTAGATCTTTTGATGCATGTTTTAAAATATGTAAATTATCAACTTTACAGAGTTCTTCACAAATCCCGTAAGTTGCAGATTACAGACTTCATAACTTCTGTAAAACATAAATGGTTTCCAGTTTGTAGCATTGCTTTGCAACTTTTCTCTTCCTGAGTCTTGACTAACTTGTTAATTCTGTTCTAAAGGTTCCTCTTTCTAAACTTTCTGGGAAGAGAGTCATGCTTGTTCTTGAGACCTTTGATGTTTCACGTAAGGTGGATGATGGCTCATTTAAAGTGAAGTCAATTACCGAGTTTCTAACAATGCTGAAAGAAAGGTATCTCCAGAAGAAGGGTACTGAGGATGAGTTTGAAGTGATTCGCATTTTAGTAGGCAATACGGAATCTTCCATCAGCAAACACTTTGTTGGAGATATGCCTTGGTTGATATCACCTGGAAGCAAGTTGATGCATGAGTTAGACTCCTCCTATTTCTGGTTTGGTAAGCCTACTTATAATCTGCTGGAGTATAATATTCCCATCTTTGCGTTTGGTCCAGATGGAAAACTTGTTAGAAAAACAATGTATCCTACATTTGTGGCTTCGGAGTTCCCCTTTTATGCAGGTAGTTTGGAAGAGGAGATAGTGTCACAGTTCGTCACTTGCTGTGGGTTTGATTATTCTGAGGACTTCGGGTATAAGGGTAGAATCTACACAGACAAACTTCTACTCTGAGTTCACTATCTAATAGAAGATACAAGTCAATAGCATTAGCAGCACTCTTGCATGCTACTGAAGCCAATCAGAAGCACACACCAGAACACCAGGATCATCATTGTGAACCAAGTTGTAACCATTATCAACCTATATTAAAGTATTATATTTTTGAATTATGTTGGTAAAATTTTTAGTTATTGTGTTTGCATATCTGCTTTCACTAGCGACTCAAACTTTGGTACTCTTTTCTTTTGAACAGGATGACAGTGCGATGTATTATCCCTGTACTTAGAAACGCACAAAACATTTGTTCGGTCATGGTTTGCGCCACTATGATATACGTTTTATCTTCTTTTCTCACAGAATAAAAGAACATAAGAAACCTACCCCGTGGCAATTTGTCAATTGCATCCCAATGGGAGTCGATATATAAAAACTTGGATATGAAAGTATATAAACAAAAAAATAACTACTCGAGGACTGAGCTTCATAAGAATACCCCGCCAGGATCAATAATAGATTGTTTTGTACTCGTGATTTTTTAGGTACACAAGCTATGTATACCTCTTCAAGCCAAAATTCACTGCTGTTTTAAATTTTGAGTAAATATCTGTGTCTGTAACCAAATTGGTTGCAAATTTAGCTCATTTTGACAAGTATTATCTATCTTCTTCTATGTTCTATATTATACCCCAATTAGGGGCAAAGTTAGCCGTTAGCCCAAAGAAAAAAAAGGCAGGAAAAAAGTGTCAACTATGATTTTTCTTGTTTTGCAGATCGTCATTGGTTTATTCTATTGGCTCTATTTGTGCTCTCTGTTAAAGTAAATATTTGTGCTTATGGTAATTCTGTTCATTTTTTCCTCTGCTCTCTCTTTTTGAAACCTAAACAAGTAACAGTGATTCTCTGTAATTGTAATTTGCAACTATTACTATTTATGTCAGTGTTAAATTATATTGGTGGATAGCGTGATATTGTATTTTGGGTGATTTGTTGTGTTTCATTGTTGTATTAGATCGTTGCTACTGTATTTCATATTTTTATATGATTTGTTTTTCGAAAAAATGGCAAAATACCCGTTTTTTAGAACAATAGTAACGAAATTACCCGATTTTAAAAAAGTTGACAAAAATACCTGTTTCAATACGCATTTGTCAAATGCTTATTCTTCACATTTTGTAATTAAATACGCATTATAGAAATGGGTAATGGCCTAATAGGAGATATGCATTCCATGAATGCGTATTTGTTAAAGTAGTCTGACACCATGTGCATGTGGTGGTTGCAGCCTTGCAGGAGACATGAGACATGCAGGACTGTTGGACTGTTGCCCACTTGCTTTTTTTTTTTATCAAGTTTCAGTAAAATCCGAGCCACGTGCCAAGCATAAACAAAAAAAAAATTGTGAAGGATACGCATTTGGCAAATGCGTATTTCATCGGGTATTTTTGTCAAAAATTCTGAAAATAGGTATTTTTGTTACGGTTACCTAAGAAAACGGGTATTTTTGTATTTCACCCCTTACCCCTTTTTTGTGGTTTTACTTAGGGGTGAACATAATTCGCCCAACCCGCAAAACCCGACCCAACCCGACCCTTATTGTATCAGACCAGATAACAGTTTGTTGCTGGAATTGAGTTATCTTAATAATCCATGGCACTGCGAACCAGAAGAAGTTGAACATGTGGAACCATTCAGGGTAATGTATATTGGTTTACTAAAGGCTTAAAATGTTTTACTCTCAACCTAAAATTAAGTATTTGTCACTTGTGCCTACAGATGGGTGACCGTGTATGTGTGAAGCGCTCTGTTGCAGAGCCCAGATATGCTTGGGGCGGTGAAACACATCACAGTGTTGGAAGAATTAGTGAGATTGAGAGTGATGGTCTCCTTATAATTGACATTCCAAATCGACCCATACAATGGCAGGCAGATCCCTCTGACATGGAAAAAGTCGACGATTTCAAGGTAATGTTATCAACATTCTATAAAAGTATGACCAATGTGATATTACTTGATGTTTTTTTTAAGCAAATCAATTTTCCTGCTTTGCATTAAAATGCTTTTGAGGATTCTAAGGGGGGCATAGTTTTAAACTGAAAAGGTATTAGAGCGCCTTAATTATTCAGGCTGTACTCTTTTTTCTATTTTTAGAAAAATATACCAGGCAGAACAGACTGCATCTTAGTTGGATGATTTCTTCCTTGTATCTGTTAAAAAAAAATCTAATGCAAAACTGTAATTGTGTTGTGCTTGTGCTTGTTTTGAATGTAAGCAGGTTGGTGACTGGGAGAATGTAAGCAAGTGCGGAGATAGAGAAGGCAGAAAGGGTCGACTAGGGAAGGTTGGAGACTGGGTGAATGTACTCAGAATATGTTCTATTTGTTTTCGTTATTTAATCTAGGCTCATAATTGTTTTCGTTTATTGTTTTAATTTTTTAGGGGACAATGATAAGGGCCGAGGCAGTAGTGCATCGAAGGAGAAACTAAGGGCAGGGGCATCAATGTTATGACAGACATTTGTTGTAATATGTAATCAAATAGTCATTTGTTTATACATTTGTTGCTATTTAGTTGTTATGGATTTAGTTGCTCTACCTCTTTCCAGTTCCCAATTTAACAAGTATTGTAATATACTAATATGTAATTTGTAATTCGTGTACCCCGACCAACCCGCCCTAACCCAACCCGGACCGTTCAAAACCCGACCAACCCGCCCCGTCCAAAACCGTGGGTTGAACGGGTTAATTTTTAAAAAACTCGTACTAATTTGGTTGGGTTGTTTTTTCCCTCAACCCGCCCCAACCCGCCCCGTGTTCACCCCTAGTTTTACTTTTTCTGTAATTAGATTTTTATGTATTGAGTTTTTAGTCATTAATCCTGTATAACTTCTTTCTAGGATATTTAACAACCCTTTTTTTTGAATGCGAAAAAACCCCTGAAATTTTGAAGTGGCGTGTTTGCGAACCTGTAGTTACTTGAAGACTATGGGATGGTTTACTGCTTATCTACCAACTTGGATTTTTGGATTATGAAGAGGATTGGACTCTTGGAAATCATAGACGTAGAGGCATTGCTGTCACATAATTGACTTATAAGTGATCAGCAATGAAATCACTTGCTTCAGTAGAATACTCGAATGAATACTCATCAGGATTCAGTTCTCAACTAACCTGACAAGATTCATAAGGCAAAATATTACAGGATTCAAATGGGGTGGTGCTTGCAGGGGTGGTATTTTCTAATGGAGTGCCAAACAACTCATCCAAAGAATTTGCATATTTATCATAGGAATTGGCATATTTATCAAATGAGTTGACATTCTGCAGCAGTTTCTTAACCATCTGTAAAAGCGGTGGGAGGTGAAGTGGAAGAAGCTTCCCTTTGTAGAAGAGTTCATCAGCTGAAAAAGTAGTTTTGTCGCTTTCTGAAAAGCTAGGGAACATCTGGAATTCAAATTCCATAAGACGCAGAGGAGAGCTCATGGCATGGCAAAATACTGCTGTTTAAGCTCACTGCCATGTCAATATAATCTTCATCTGCATGGTCGCATAAAATGAAATTTACAGTCATTTTACTATTTTTTTTCTCTCAATGTAGGCGTGTTTGTGAACTATGTGTTGGTGTTAGTTTAGTTGTTTGGAACTTAGACCTTTATATTGGGGAAGACCGCAGATGAAAGTAGTGTTTCTTTTCCAGTTTTTAAATGCTTGAAACGTAAAGATTCTGGAAAAAGAAACACTTTCTTAAAATTGTTATATAAGAAAAAAATTATTTCAGCAGTGTCAACTATAATATTCGTTAAAATTCTTGTATTGCTCGACAGTCATCCATGTCTTCTTCTCCAAATTTTGTGATTCTTTTTGATTGTTTATTAATGTCCCTATAGCATTAGATACTTGTACTTCAACAAAATATATTGAAAAAGCTATGGATAGAATCATTGGTTATATTAGCAGGTTTTAGTTGTATTGGTCGTATGCTAATCATTGTGCTTGTTATGGCTCAGGTTCTTCTCGAGCAGTGGATGCATCAACACCTAGATTTACTTGTACCTTGTATCATGGCCTAATTAGCGGACCTTATCGATGACCACCCAGAGGAAGGAAGAGGTAAATGTGTTACTTACTATTGAAGTCAGCATAGAGCTTACAACAATTATTTGGCCTTGAATTGTAAACATTTTCTCAATAGTTTTGGCCACTCGCCACTTTACTCTCTTTGCAACGCCTGCATCTTGACACGGCTTGGCAGCTCCAGGAGATGGATCATTCAAGGTAATAGAACTGGGGATATGTTGCACGCTTTTACTTTTTAACATAGAGTCTTATGTTAAATGGTTGGGTGCTGCGTGAAAAGAAGATTTGTGTATATTTTTGGATGGCTGAATCAGTGGATGAATGGTTGAAGGTCCTCTTCTGTCTAATGGCATTGTATATTATTCCTAAACCTTTTACCAAATGATGCCACCAAAAGTTATTGTTGAGCCTCTGTTTCGCCTAACATTTGCACGATGCCTAACAAAACTATAAATTTAATATGAACTCACTTCTTAATCCCTGGTTTTCTGCTACCTAACTTATACTAAAAAGCATTGTGTATGGTGATGCTTCTGTGTGCATTCAATGTTATTAGGATTAGGTTGGAAGTTTTTGACATTAATGATAATTCCCACGGCCGATTAGAGGCTTCCGATCACCGTTTTGGGCACTTTTCCGGGAGTACTTCACCTGAGTTTGGGGTATCTGCAAAACAATGCTCGTCCGGGGGTGGTGGCCGTCAAGCACCTCCGGTGTGAGAATCAGTAATCGGAAATAATAATAACCAGGCTGGTGAGAATATATCGTGTGTGAAGAATATGTAGAGAGCTTTTTGTTTTTGTAGGAGTTTTTGTGTATGAAAGTTCCCCCTCTTTTTTTATGTGTAGAATGGGGGTATTTATAGGTTGGGTTTCCCAATCACTGTTGTCCACTAGTGGTGCCGCTAAAGCTACAGTGAGCCACTATTGGAACAGTGATTGGTGTCCCCTCCAAACATACCTTGATTCTGCCACTTGAGCTACTTCAGTCAGATTTTGTCTGTTGCAACTGGGTGTCTTTGAATATTATATTGCCTCATTGTCTTATGGAGCAAGATACCTTTATGCAAGTGGGCAAGTGGGTGTACCTTTATGCAAGTGGGTATGCAAATGGATAAAGTAAGATATTTTTGTGCAAGTGGGTTACTATAAGAGAGATGATAGCTTGAAATACTTTTTGTGGATATTCTTTTGTATTTGTTGAAATAATACTTTTGAAATTAGATATACTTTGTCAAGTATTCCAGAATTGTGTTTTTAGGGAACAAGTATTTTGTTATTAGCGGGTGACCGCTGATAGCTATCAGCGGGTACTTATCATTGCCCCCCACTCCCTCTAGGCGCTTTAGAGGGTAGGGGGAGTAAAAGAAAACGAAAAGCGGAAAAAATGCGAAACTGCGTAATGCCTGTGCCCCCCAAGTGTTGGCGGACAAAACTTAGGAGATGGAAAATCTTTGTAAAAATGTGCCCCCCAAGTGTTGGCGGACAACACTTAGGAGTTAGAAGATCTTTGTAAAAATGTTCCCCCCAAGTGTTGGCGGACAACACTTAGGAGTTAGAAAATTTTGCTGTAAAAATGTGCCCCCCAAGTGTTGGCGGACAACACTTAGGAGTTACAAAATTTTGCTAGATGGGTTCAAGTTTGTGCGGTTTGCGGTGCTTGACGTGTGCGAAGTTGAAACGTATTTGTTTGATATGTGTAACTGCTATGCGAATAAATGCTTATTATTGTCAATTAATGAGAGAATAATATTAAATGCCAATAATATGAGAAATGATAAGTAGCAGTGCGTATTAATGAGTGAAGTGACCTTTGGGTGGAGAGAGAATGTACCTTTGAAATAATATGTGAAGAAAAGTGGGGAGTTATTACCAAGTGAGTAGTTGGTGTTTTGTACTGAGGCAGTTATTATTGTGCTTTTGCCGTGGACCAATCAGAAGCTGCCACGTTGCGTGTTATAATCTCTCCCCCTCTTTTCACGCGCCTCACGTAATAAAAAGGGAGGTTTGCTCAGTTATTTCTCTCATCTTTTTACTGTCTTCATATCTCTTGCTTTTGAGTTTTTACTCGGTTGTTCTTGGCTGTTGTTGCTGCGTTATTCCGGTGATCGACGAGGTTTCTGTCCCTTTAAAGCCGTTCGTATCTCCTGCTTTGCGGTAAGATTTGTGCTCTTTCTTTGTATTTTCTTTTGTGATTTCTGTTTCCTAGATAACCGTGCCATGTATGTATCTCCATTTTTGTGATGTCTGTTTAAATAGGTGGTTTTGAATGTGGGTTTGTGTTTGTCTTTTGTTTCAGTGGTAAGTGGATTTTGTTTCGATTTTCTCTTTTACGAAAAAGATTTCGATTTATGTTTTTGGTAGGTTTTTGGCCATGACTTTCGGTGGTGTATTGTTTGTTGTTCATGGTTTATGAGTTTGAGTTCTATGATTGTTTGATGTTTAGGCCAGTGATGATGTGTATATATGTATGTATATGTTTAAATAAGGTGTAAATTGCTTTGTGATGCTGTGGCTTCGGTGTTTGTGGAGGGAAATGGAATATGAATCGTTTCTCTTGTATTAAAAAAATGGAAATTGCTGTGAAAAGCCACGTGTACCTTGATTATTGTAAGCGGGTTTTGTGTAGGCGGTACTGGTTTTTTACTTTGAATTTGTGTAGATGGGTGATGAATTCACAGATCTTGGGACCGGAGAGAAGGGCCCGTTGATAAACGCGTACGGGCGCCGGGCGGATATTGGGCAAATGACCTACCCAGTTGTTCTTCGGAGAAATCGGTACAGATACTTTGAGAGTAGTGAGAGTTTGTTCCGGGCAACCAATGTGGCACCGACAGCATATTCGAAGCCGCAGATGGATGCCGCCTTTTCTAGATTTCCTCATCTTCAACACGACAGTACGTTCATGGCTGATGTATGGTCAGAGTATGTTAGTAGGATGTTCCGGATAGAAGATGGCTATTTCTGGCGACGGGCGGAACCGGGTGAGAGGCTGTATCACCGCTTTGATGACGGTTCTGTGTGTATCCCAATTAGTCATTTGAAAGTTGGTTTCCGGGTTCCCCCACACAAATTTATCATGGATTTATTCCAGGTGTATTTTCAGTGTCCGTTAGCCCAGTTTACGCCCAATTCCATAAGAGCTATTAATTGGTTTATAGCCAGTAGTGAAGTAATGGGTAAGTAGCCGACGTTCAGGTCATTTTTCTGTCTCTTTGATGTGAAAGCTAGTCGTGCAAAGCCTTTCTATGAATTGCAATTTGTGAAGCCGAATACCGTAATTGGGAAGGCCTTGGATGGGTATCGCCCATTTTCATTTCCCAAGGGCATGGCGGGTTGGCATGAGGAGTTTTTGGTTATCGGTGGTGGTGAGTTTGCCTGGCAGAAGAATTTTACGAAGAAAGTTGAGTGTACTTATAAGGTGAACCGCAATCGATTGAGCCGTGTTGAGATTGATATCTTGGTCAGGCTTGTGAAGGCGCTAGGCGATGTGTGGACGGAATCCAATTTTGTTGATCCGGCTGATTTGAGAAGACATTGCTGTAAGTCTCTGTTTCATGTTTTTTGTTGTTTTTGTTGTGTCTGCTACAGACAATATCGTTTACTTTGTGTAGTATTGGATCCTCGTAAACCGGAGCTGGATGTACATCCAACCCTGGGTCTGAGTGAAGCGAGGTTGTATGCAAAGTTTATGTTGACGGTGGTCAATTTTCCGCTGCAAATATATTGGATGCTTTTGACTTATCAGGTGAAGGTAGAGGGGCTGAACCTTCTGTTCCTTTTGAAGATCCAGAAACCGTTGTGGAGGAGGAAGATACTGAGGAAGAGGTGGACGAGGATGACATTGATTCGAAGGCCGACTCGCTATCTGAGGAGTTGCTAGGTGAGTCTGAGTTTTTGGGTGGGGAAGGTCAGGCAGTTGATGAAAGCATCGAGTTAGAGTTAGAGGGAGAAAAACCTGCACAAGGAGAGAGTGAAAAGGATGAGGCTGCGGTTGAAGTTGACATGGCCACCGTGGGAGATGTACAAACTGAGGGTGAAAAGCCCGCTAATGTTGAAGCACTTGTTGAAGAGGAAATGCCCGCTGAAAGTGGAGGCAATAGTCCTGGTACAGTGGCGAGGTTATATGCTGCCAGCCTGGGAGTTGGTGACCATGAACCGGATATTCTTTCAAAGGAGTATAGAGCGTCCATTCGAAGAGTTGAGCGGGGCGTTTCTGATATTCCTGAAGCGGTTGGCACTCCTGGGAGCAAGGTAGTAGTTGACTTAGATTCTGAAGAGATTCTGGCGACCGGTAAAGCGGCTGATGTTGCTGCGGACACATATGTTGATGTGGTGGGTGATGTTCCGCCTCCAAGTTTGAAATGGAGAGCCATTGATGATGTTGGTCCGTCTAAGCGTAGATGGATCGAGGCTTCCAGGGTGGGTGATTACATTCCTTCCAACCTGGTCGTTGATGAAAGTGTAGATATCGCTTCTGATGGTACTGAGAAAGAAGATGGTGAGGATAGTGGAGAGTCTTCTGAAGAGATTGTTCATTATACAAGTAGTGATGATGAAGTTAATGATGCTGAGTTTGGCAATAGGCCTGGCTATGGTTTTCTCTTTAAGTCAGGGCCTAATACTTTCACAGCGGAATCTATGACTGATGACGATCTGCTGAAGATGAATGAGTTGAGTTGGGGGCGGATGTGTCGCCTTTCTCAGAAGTACGCTGCACGGGTATGCATCTGTCTAGTAGTTCTTTGTTTGCTATTACTTGTGCCCGTTGTTGACTTGTCTTATCTTTTGTGTTGTGTTTTTTGTAGAATCAATGTATGTATAAGGGTCTGATGGCCCGGGGTAATATGTACCGCAGCAGCAATATTGCTTTAAAAGAGAGAGTGAGAGTGCTTGAGCGGGAACTGACCGCTGAGAGGATAATGAAGGATAATGAAGGATAATGAAATTGAGACCGAGAAAACTGATATCAAAGCAAGCTATGCTTATAGTTCTGATCTTCGAAGGTTCTTGGTGGAGGACAAAATCGAGCTTGAGGCCGAGAAGGCTGCTTTGGCGGAGCAAATAAAGAACTTAAGTACTTCGCTGAAGTTTGAGAGGGACCGTGCGAATGATGCTGAAGGCCATCTTGACTCCCGTCCTACGGAAGAGGCTGCTATTAGGAAATTTAAAAAAAGTGCCGAATTTGCTGGAATTGTGAAAGAGGAGGCCGCCAAGATGCGTATAGCGGTATCTAAAGATGAGCTTGTTGAGCTTGGTGAGTTAAGGCGGAAAGCCGCCGAGAATGCTGCAGAGATTGACCGTTTGAGAAACGAAGCGTCCAAACTGAAGTCTAAAGCCAAGAGAGCTAAACGCAAAGTGAAAGCATTGAAAGCCCGTCTAGGGGAGACGGTCACAGTGAGTGTTGGTTGTCAAGTGGAGCCTGTGGCAAGTGAAGTCGGCGTGCAAATTGCTGAGCGTGGAACGGGTGGGGATGAGGTTGATGTTGTAACTCCGTTGTCGGCTATAGCATCCGTGTATGGCGAGGAGCCGGATGAAAAGGAGCCGTTGATAGGCATGTCCAGTCTGGATGAGTTGGACGCTGTAGCTCCGTTGTCGGCTATAGCAGCCGTGTATGGCGAGGATCCGGGTGAAGAGGAAGCGTTGATAGGCATGTTTAGTCCGCTGAGAGATTCCCGCTGGGGATGAGGTTTTACTATAACTATGTTCGTTGATAGTCCGTCTAGAAGTCGTTTTGCGGGTCTATCCGCTGTGTGACTCGGAAATAGTTTGATATATTTTGTGCTTGTAATTTTTTAAAGTCTGTAATACTCTGTGTGTGTGTTTGGTGGGATATATATTTCTGAATTTCCGTGGTGAAATATAACTGTATTGTGTGTATTATGTTGTTTGTCAAAGGGAAGAGTAAATAGGCCTTCGGGAAATGTTACCTGGAAATTATGCGTTTGACTGTGGGAATTTGCTGCAAGCATTAAATACTGCATGGAAATCACGTTCTTTTGACTGTGCCTTTACTGCAGTCTGCATGGGGATGGATGTTTTTTGACTGTGGGTTATTTTAACCCTCTTTCACCCCCCTATAAATAGGATAGTTCAGCTTTTCACTTGGATCACACTCCCTTTGCTTTCATCAAAATTGTTTTCTGTCACCTTGACCAAAAATGGCCAATCGCGAAATGGATGCGAACTTTACCCCCTTTTCCTGGGGCCACAAACTCCAGATTTCTCAGGAGACGGAGGCTGTTTGGCTCGAATGGGCCCGTATTCATGAGGAGCAGGGTGATTTATACTCTGCTGAAGAACTTCGGAACCATGCTAGAAAAATCGCCCGCCGTCGTGCTGCGGAGGAGGCCAAAGAGGCGGAGAAGGATGGCGGGTTGAACTTCCGTTTCCGTGCCACTCCGCAGGGTGAAAGCTCTGAGAAGGATGTGCGGATGCTGAGAAGAAGGCTCCCCAAGCATGAAGGTTTTTAGATGTAGGAAACTATATCTTTGTAACCCGTGCTTGTAATAAACTTTGTTTGATATAAATAAAAATTTCCTTTCCCATTACGTTTGTTCGTAATTGTCTTCATTCTGCATGTATTGCACGTATGTTTTTGCATATTCGTTTTGGTAGATGTCTCTTGATGAGACCTGAGCGGCTATGTCCGCAAAGAAAACTGGCCTTTGTTGTGCGTCCGTTGTGGGCATGGCAGATAACGTGGCTTTTGTAGTACTGAGCTTTTGTAGGTAGCCGTTTATCTTTCGTGGCAGATTTTGTATATGGGTGCTGGTCCTCCTAGGGATTTTTCCATTGTAGTTGGATCCTCGTAGGTATTTTACTATTGTAGATGGTTGTTTTCCCGTCTAGGGGAGTGCTATTGTAGTCGCATGCTTGCCCGTCTAGAGGACTTTGCTATTGTAGCTGGATGCTTGCCCGTCTAGGGGACTTTGCTATTGTAGTTGGATGCTTGCCCGTCTAGGGGACTTTGCTATTGTAGATGGATGCTTGCTCGTCTAGGGGACTTTGCTATTGTAGTTGGATGCTTGCCCGTCTAGGGGACTTTGCTATTGTAGTTGGATGCTTGGCCGTCTAGGGGACTTTGCTATTGTAGTTGGATGCTTGCCCGTCTAGGGGACTTTGCTATTGTAGTTTGATGCTTGCCCGTCTAGGGGACTTTGCTATTGTAGTTGGATGCTTGCCCGTCTAGGGGACTTTGCTATTGTAGATGGATGCTTGCCCGTCTAGGGGACTTTGCTATTGTAGATATTTTTGTAGAAGATTTTTCATTCAGAATAGAATAATCCTGGGTTACAGAAGTGTATTTGGCAACCGATAATACTTTCTTAGTTTATCTCTGTGCCAAGTGTTGTTGACTTCCGTCCCGTCTAGGCGGGCAAGTTTGTAAGAACCCGGCCTGAGAACTTGGGCGATTTTATAGGGGCCTTCCCACTTGGGCATGAGTTTGCCCGTATGTCTTGGGTCGGATGCTTCTGTTGCTCGATTGACCAAATCGCCTTCCACATATGCCTTGATTCTAGCCCGTCTTCCGAAAAATTCCTTTGTTTTTTCTTTGTAGGCGGCCATTTTGTCGACGGCGGCCACCCTTGCTTCGTCTAGAAGGTCAAGGTTCGTTCTGAGTCCGTTGTTGTTTCCTTCTTCTTCGAATTGGATGGTTCTTCGAATTGGATGGTGCAGAAAGATGGGGATCCTATCTCGATTGGGGCAAGAGCTTCAGTGCCAAAAGCCAACTTGAAAGGGGATTCACCCGTACTGACCTTGGCTGTTGTCCGGTAAGACCAAAGGACGTTGGGTAGCTCATGTGGCCATTTTTTCTTGGAAGTTGTTAACCTTTTTTCTAGGCCCCTGACAATGATGCGGTTGGTTACTTCAACCTGACCGTTGCTTTGAGGGTGGCATAGTGAAGCTTTTTTATGTTTGATCCCGTAGTCGGATAGGAACTTTGTGAATTTTGACCCAACGAATTGTGTGCCGTTGTCGGAAATGAGTACCACTGGAATACCAAATCTTGTAATCACTTGTTCTGTGACGAAACGGATTGCATCATCTTGCGTGATGTTTTTGAGTGCTTTTGCTTCGGCCCATTTGGTCATGTAATCGATGGCGACCATTACATAATGTAGGTCACCTTTGGCCTTGGGGAAAGGTCCCATGATATCGATGCCCCAAACCGCAAACGGTATAGGTGACAAAATCGCCGCTGGGAGGGCTGGTGCTTTTCTAGACATGTTGCTAAACAGCTGGCATTGGTGGCATTTTTTGGTGAATGTCTTGCATTCCTTGTGCATTTTGGGCCAGTAGTAACCCTGCCTGAGTATTTTATGTACCAGTGCCTTCCCAGCCATGTGGTCGCCACAGATGCCTTCGTGAACTTCTCTCATGCAATAGATAGCTTCTTCTTCGTCGACACATTTGAGGATGGGAGAATCAAAACTCCTTTTGTACAGGGTGCCTTCTTGGATGAAGTATTTCGTTGCTTGAGATTTGAGTATTTTAGCTTTGATGTTGTCCTCTGGCAGTGTGCCGTCTTCTAAATAACGGATGTAAGGACTCATCCAAGTTTCAGTTGGTGGATTTATTTCCATGATATCGAGGGCGCTGACACTGGGAGTGGTAAGTTCTTCAAAGTATACTGTGTCCGCTTCTGTCTTTTCCCTTTGGGTTAATTTAGATAACATGTCCGCTATTGCATTGTCTGCCCGGTTTATATGTTCTAGGGAACACTCTTTGAATTGAGGGAGCATGGCTCGCACTAATTCTTGATATTTGCTGAGATTGTTGTCTTTGGTTGCGTAATCCCCCGTTGTTTGTCGAACAACTAATTGTGAATCGCTGTAGATGGTGATTTTTTTCACTTGTAAGTTTTTGGCCAATGTCAAGCCGGCCAAGAGTGCCTCGTACTCCGCCTGGTTATTTGTAGCTTTGAAATTCAATTGCATGGCTTGTTTAACTTGAAAGCCGTCGGGGCTAGTGAGGATGAGTCCCGCCCCGCATCGAATGTTTGTGGAGGAACCGTCCACATATAATTGCCAATTGCTATCTGTTGTTGCAAGATTTTTTGCGGGAACTATGCTTTCTGTTGTTGAAAACGAGCATTCGATCACGAAGTCCGCCAATGCTTGCGCTTTGATTGCGGTTCTGGGCATGTATTTTAGATTGAATTGGCCGAGCTCAACGGCCCAGTTGATCAATCTGCTTGATAAATCCGGTTTGTGGAGAATTTTTCTGAGCGGTTGGTCTGTGATGATCCTGATCTGTCTGCCTTGGAAGTAATGTCTCAATTTTCTACTTGCCACGACCAAGGCCAGAGCGAACTTTTGGACATTCGGATGGCGGGTTTCCGCATCTTTGAGCACTTGACTGACATAATAGACCGGCTTTTGTTCGCCATTCTCCTCTTTTATGAGTACTGCTCCCACGGCTTTATCTGTTGCGGATAAGTACAGTGACAGGGGTTCTGAAGGAGCCGCGACCGCGAGTAGGGGAGCCGAAGATAGATAAGTTTTGAGATCTTCGAAGGCTTTCTGGCAGGCGTCCTTTCAAGATATAGCTTTAGTTTTTGTGGCTCCCTTCAAAGTGTCAAAGAACGGAAGGCATCTGTCTGCTAATTTAGCGATAAACCTTCTGAGAGCGGCTAACCTTCCTGTTAATTTCTGTATATCTTTCAAAGTTATGGGCGGTTGCATGTCGATTATAGCCTTTATTTTTTCCGGGTTCGCCTCAATACCTCTGTGGGATACTAAGAAGCCAAGGAACTTCCCTGCATCTAGTGCAAACGTGCATTTGTCGGGGTTTAGCTTCATGCTGTACTTTCTGAGGGTTGAGAAACATTCTTCTAAGTCATGAAGGAGGGAAGCCGTTAAGAGAGATTTTACTATGAGATCATCCACGTATACTTCCATATTTCGGCCTAACTGTCCGTCGAAGATTTTATTCATGGTCTTCTGGAAGGTGGCGCCGGCGTTGATTAATCCAAAGGGCATGACTTTGTAGCAGTACACCCCCTATGTGTGACGAAGGCTGTCTTTTCTCTATCTTCAGGGGTCATTTTGATTTGGTTGTAGCCGGAGTAGGCATCCATGAAACTTAGCATTAAGTGACCCGCTGTCGCATCAATGAGTTGGTCTATTGAAGGGAGTGGATACGGGTCCTTTGGGCATGCTGCATTTAAGTCCGTGTAATCCACACACATTCTCCATTTCCCGTTAGATTTCTTTACTAGCACTACATTTGCAACCCACTTGGGGTAGGTGACCTCGCAAATTTGATCTGCGTCCAAGAGTTTGTCGATTTCGATATCGATTGCCTGCTGTCGCTCTGGTGCAAAGTTCCTTCTTTTTTAATCTTCGGAGGCTTATCTGGGTCCACATTCAACTTGTGGATCGCTACCGACTCATCTAGACCTGGAATGTCTTTTGGACTCCATGCGAAAACATCCGCATATTTTCTTAAGAGGTCTGTGAGGCCTGATTTGAAAACGGACTCCAATCCCGCTGCTATACTTACACTTTTGTTCGAGCCACCAGGTATGATTTCTATTTTTTCTGTTTGCACCGCAGGGCTTATCGGCGGCCTTTCTTCTCTTTTGAGACATTTCATGAGATTCGCGTCGATGCGAGGAGGGTCTTCTAGCAGCGGGTTATGCCCGTCTATGAACTGTACTTCCTTTCTCCTTTTGTTTTTTGCGCGCGATTCTCCGCATGCCTTTGCCTTTTTGCTTGTTTTCTCTTGGTTGCTTTTTCTCTGCGGAGATTGCTAGGCTCTGTTTTCGCCAGCGTGATTGCTATGCCATAGCATCTCTTAGATGTTTCGGAATCTCCCTTGATCTGCCCGACCCCGTTTAGAGTGGGGAATTTGACTTTAAGATGGGGGGTGGAGGTGACTGCCTTTAGCATGTTGAGGGTAGGTCTTCCCAAAATCATGTTGTACGAGGAAGCGGTGTTGATGACATAGAATTTGACCGTTCGACATACTTGCCTGGGTGATTCACCGAAATAGACGGGGAGTCTGGCAATGCCCGCAATTGGGACGACGTTGTGCCCAAAACCGTAAAGTGGTGTCTCGTCGGGACATGTTTCGAGTTTCTCGCCATCTAACTTGAGTCTGTCCCATGTGTGTTTGAAGCAGATGTCAACTGAGGACCCGTTATCAACGAGGATCCTTTTTACCTCATTGTTGGCCACGCCCAATGATACAACTAGCGCCTCAGTGTGGTTCGGGTTAATACCCTCATAGTCTGCATCGGTAAAAGTAATGATATTCGGGGGTCCCTCGTATATCTCATAAATGTCATGCTCTTCTCTCGGTGGGGAGGATTGTCCGCCGAAGACGGTATGTACGATGTTTCTGTTTTGTCCTTGCGAGGCGGATGCCCCTTGCACCTGTCTTGGCAAGTATTGAGATAGATTGCCCGCTTTTACCTGTCTTTCCAAAAAATATTTGAGGGACATGCAAATGTCCGTGTAGTGCCCATGTGTCTCGTGATAATCGCAGTGTTTGTCTTTAGGTCTGTCCTCGGGTGGAGAATGCATTGGTGCAGGTGGGAGATAGAAGGGTTTCCCTCTGATTTCTTTCAGAATGCTCGCCCTGGGGAGGGTGAATTTGGTCCATTCCGGCTCAGGACGCCTATCCGGTCTTTGCGGGCTTGCCGGCCCCGAGCGGTCTCTGACCGGGACTGATGATTGTGTTCTTTGTGCGGGCGATGGCGGTCCATGAGTGGTCTGCACTTGGTGTGAGGCCGGTGTTTGCCTTTGATAGGACGAAAACCTTTCTCTTTGAAAATATGGTGCAGGTGGAGCCCTGGACTGCTTCTGTACGCTCAGAGTTCGGCTTCGTTGATGGCTTGGGAGGCCAGGTCATATGCTTTTGCTAATGTGGTGGGTTTTGTTTCCATAAGACGACATACGTATTTCTCGCATTCGTAGGGATTAAGACCTCTCCTTAAGTGGACCAAAGCTTCTGTTTCATTGACGCAAACAACTTTGTTGACGGCCTCCTTGAAGCGGCCAATGTAATCCTGCAGTGTTTCCCCGTTGCGTTGTGCGATGGTTTCCAGAAACACGGTATGAACCTCGTGTTGCGGGTTTGCTTTGAACTTATTGAGGAATAGTCTTTTGAATTTCAGCCAAGTGTCTATGGATCGGGTGGTTATTCTGCAGAACCACCTCTGTGCATTTCCGCGGAGAGTTGCGGCAAAGAAACGACATCGCGTCAGGTCATTGTATTCATAATGAAGAGCTAGCTGATCAAAGTAGCTAAGATGCTCCTCTGGATCGCCTAACCCGTCGAAAGAATTGAAGCTGTGATGTTTGATTTCCTTTTGATGGGGCTCCGCCTCCAATCTAGTGGTAAATGGCGTGCCACCCGATTCTGGTTCGCTATTTCCCTCTATCTTTTTCTTGAGTTCCATAATAGTTCGCAACATCTCTGCATTTGTGGGTTGCGTGCTATCAGTATCTTTTGGGCGGGGAGGGGAACGCTCTCTTTGTTTCTGTTTTTCGTACTCAGCCAGAACCTTTTCGTAGACAGCTTTCTTGTCAACAATCACCTTCCTTAGGTCTCTCTGCTTTCTGTTCTGCTCTCATATTTCGGGTTGGTGATGGCCTTTGTTGTGCCTCTCATGGATTGTTTCTTGGGAGGAGCCTAGGCGAGAAAAGGCGGAGTTTGCTTTGTGCGGCCGGCTGTGTGCCTCGCTTTGGTCGTCGTGCGGATTTATTCGGGATTCTTTCTATTCGGGTGGCTTTTCTTGTCTGGCCTGGGGAAATGCAGAGGCTATTTGCATGAGTAAGTTTATTTGTTGCGGGTCGTAGCCCGTTAGGTCGAGGCTAAGAATTTGGTCTTGGTTTCCTCCTCGAGGAGGGTTTGTTTGTAAGCGGTTTTCAGCATTTACTGGCGGGTCCTGTGGCGGGATGCCAGTGTTATTTCCTTGTATCTCTATTGACTGTCGCTCGTCGGGGTTTGCCATCACGGTTTTTAGGTCTGGTGTTTGTGTGATTATATGGATGCTGTGTATCTTGTGTTTTTTAGGTTGATGCTTGTGTTTCGTCGTGTAGAAGTAGCTATTCTGATAGAGCAGGCGAGGGATTTTTCTCTAAGAAAAATGCGCCCCTCCTTCTAGCGCCAAATGATAATTCCCATGGCCGATTAGAGGCTTCCGATCACCGTTCTGGGCACATTTCCGGGAGTACTTCACCTGAGTTTGGGGTATCTGCAAAACAATGCTCGCCCGGGGGTGGTGGCCGTCAAGCACTTCCGGTGTGAGAATCAGTAATCGGAAATAATAATAACCAGACTGGTGAGAATATATCGTGTGTGAAGCATATGTAGAGAGCTTTTTGTTTTTGTAGGAGTTTTTGTGTATGAAAGTTCCCCCTCTTTTTTTATGTGTAGAATGGGGGTATTTATAGGTTGGGTTTCCCAATCACTGTTGTCGACTAGTTGTGCCGCTAAAGCTACAGTGAGCCACTATTGGAACAGTGATTGGTGTCCCCTCCAAACATACCTTGATTCTGCCACTTGAGCTACTTCAGTCAGATTTTGTCTGTTGAAACTGGGTGTCTTTGAATATTATATTGCCTCTTTGTCTTATGGAGCAAGATACCTTTATGCAAGTGGGCAAGTGGGTGTACCTTTATGCAAGTGGGTGTGCAAATGGATAAAGCAAGATATTTTTGTGCAAGTGGGTTAGTATAAGAGAGATGATAGCTTGAAATACTTTTTATGGATATTCTTTTGTATTTGTTGAAATAATACTTTTGAAATTAGATATACTTTGTCAAGTATTCCAGAATTGTGTTTTTAGGGAACAAGTATTTTGTTATTAGCGGGTGACCACTGATAGCTATCAGCGGGTACTTATCAATTAATAAGCTGAGGTGTCGATTGTCCATAGGCTTGTCAGCATGCAATAAGCTGATGTGTCGATTGTCCATAGGCTTGTCAGCATGCAATAATGAAGTGATATGTAGTGTCCATAGCTCTCTCTCTCTCTCTCTCTCTCTCTCTCTATATATATATATATATATATAAAAGTTTCAAGAAGCATAGCCTAGGAATGAGGATTAAAACACTTCCCTGACTTTCTATGGTGAGAAAGGCAATGAAGCAAGTGATGTCTGTGATGCTCAAGATATTTGTTGGTTCTTCTGTTAAACACAACCTCTATCTTTTCAGTTTGTTCTATTACGATTTGGAATGAATAAAAACACCAACACCCTTAAGCCTAAGCTGTTGTGAAGGGCTGCTCTTAGCTAGGATATAATTAACATTTTTCAGGTGGTTGACTGAAATTTAACCCAGTTTATTGGCAGGTTTTAGCTAGCTTTGTGGCTGTTGAAACTGTAAATGCACCAAGTGCTGATCAGTGTTGTTTAAGGCGCAGATTATTAAAAAGCGCAAGACCCAAATTTGAAGCTCCAATTGTGAAGCCCCACTAATCACGCGCCTTTTTACCAAAAAAGTAATCACTGATTATACAAGAAACTAATACTTGGCATAATCTTAACATTCAAACATGACAAAGAGCATAAATAACTTGATCATAATGTCAATAATGAAGCCTGAATCGATAGGTTCTCTGAATAGATACCATGATAATAATGTCAATAATAAAGCCCAAATTGATAGGTTCTCTATTTCAAAAGATTCAGTGTCATCTAACTCAATCCCGGCCCCCTCAAATTCTCGCTCTTCCTCTTATCATTTTCATTTATTAGACTTAAAGAAGATGCTCCTTGCATTTTACTGTTATGTGAAAACTTTAGAGTTTTTTTTCTTTTACCCTTCTTTTTAAGGGTGTTATTGTCGTTTACTGTTATGAACGCCTTTTTGCATTTCTAGCGCCTTTTAGCGCTTCATAAGCGCCTTTCAGACGAATTTAAAAATCGCGCTAAATTGCATATTTTCGAATTGCACACCTTGCGCCTAAGCGCGAAGCATTAATCGTACATTTAATAACACTGTTGCTGATTAGTTAAAGTTCATGGGTGATGGTGATCTAAAATAGAAAAAGTTCGTGTCCATTGCACAAAGCTCTCGCATCAACAGAATTACCACCAGAAAGTTTAATGTAACCAGTCTTACCTGAGACTAAAAATTAACTTGAAATATCCTCTCTTTTCTAATTTCTACCTTCTACTCTTGAATTAGTTACAAAGTTGCAGCATTTTATGAAATAATATGAATACACGTAATAACATATCCCAAGATTATTAAAAGTGGAGAAAGATACAAGATAAGAGCAGCAAAGGTCTCTTTGTGCCACTTTGGTTATCATCCTAAGTGGGCTACAAACCAAAATATCGGTATCAAAATGTTAGTCCTGATTGGTTGATGAGCAACAAGCAGACCCATATACCATTTCACGACCTTCATTGCCAGTTATCCTACCAACAAGCGTCGTCAACAATTAAACATGTGCCATGAAATGTGATAGTTGCTACTAAGAATATGGTAGCCAAGACAAAAGCCTCTGCATAGGAATTTAAATGAAGCTGACTATACCAGAATTTGGGATATGGGGCCTCTTGATCCACCACCTTCTGTGGCCTTTGGCTCTAAATGTTGTGGTAACCCCTGAACAATAATGTTGCCTCTAGGGAACTTAGATTTCAGTATCTAAATGTGAAAAGCTCTATTATTAATCAACAAGGGTCCCTTTCATTATTAAAAAATAGTATTTTTCCTCATTCAAACTCTTTAGAGGTCACCTTTTAAATTCATGATCCTTCTGTACTAAAGCGATATACGTTGATGTCTTTCTTTATGTGTGTGTGTAGGTGGTGGCCTGGTGCTGGTGTCTCAATAGTTAGAGATGCAAACATGAATATATGTATGTTTTCTGCAAATTTGATCCCAGTAAGTGCTTCTTAAACCCACAATTAGAGGTTGTTTGGTTGATAGAGGAAAGTTATGTGAAGTGCTGCTTCCTAACAGTGGGCAACTGGGAAGAGAAAATGTGGTGTAAATCTACTTATATATAATTATAACCCAACATGGGTTTAAAACTGATCAAATGAAATTATTCACGTTTCCCTTCTTCATATATCATTTTTCACCTGTTAATACCGGGTGTCCTAACGTAACGGCTGTCTCTATTCTTGCATTCTATTCTGCCATTCTGATCGGCCATAGTGCCATTCTGCTAGTCGATGTAAACCCAGTGGCATAAATTAACCCAGACCTTACATCATGTTATGCCCAAAATTCGGTTCGGGTATTCTAAAATGGATCCGGGTCAGATACGGGTTCAATTTGGGGATTTTCATGATAAATTAGGGTTTTGGCACATATTGAAGAAACCAGGCCGCGCCATCACTTTCCTTATAGGGAGGGCGCGCCCTAATTGATACTTCCATATCAGAGATTTCTACTCAAGCTGGAATTCTACTCAAGATGGAATTCTACTCAAGTTTTTATAGTTTTTAATGAAGGATTCTACTTAAGCTTGGATTCCACTCAAGCTTGGATTCCACTCAGGCTTGGATTCCATGAGATATTGAAGAATTCCCTCCTGTCGTATCTCAGGAGGGGGATGTCCGTCGTAGAAGGCCTCCAGGGGTTTGCCTGGATATAAGGACCCTTCTTAGACACTAAGGGCGCGCCCTAAGGTGGAAAGATGGGGACTTTCTGGTGTGTGCTTTGGGAGCTCTGTTCCTGTAGCCAATGGGCGCGCTCTCATTGGGGAACTTTGGAGTAATCCTGCACTTTGCACCCAAAAGCTCTGGATCACCTGTCCTGCTATCTGGTGGGTGCTTCTCATTCGGGGGACAGGGATGCGTTCTGCACTTGGGGTAAACCACGGCTATACCTGCATCCTTGAAATCAAGAAATAGCTGGTAGCAGATAGGACTAGTCCTCGACGGGGGAAGTTTCCTTATCTGTGAAGTCTTGAGATCTTGGATGAGCCTTGGGCCTTTTGTGGTTAGGCCTCATAGTAGAACATTCCGGAAGCTAGACCGACAATCCAAGCCCAATTGGGTTTCTTGCTCTCCAAGAACTACGTGGGCTTGATCCTCTATAAATATAGAGGTACGTAGGCAAATTGGGGGGATGGAAGCGAAGAGCTACGAGCCACCACCAATAACCCTTTCAATCTCAGCCCCCAATTCATCACAACCACCACACTCCGGCGACTTATCCGGCGAAGAACCACCATCATAGATCTTGATTCCGGCGATAGACCTCAAACTTTGTTGTTACCAAATTCCTCCGTCAACACATCAATCAACAACATCCGGGCGGCTACTGACCCTTATCACTGGTAATCTCCATATCGTGCCCTTTTCTTTACCCCTGAATAGCACATCGACTTCCACTAAGAATTTTTTTTGTTTTTTTTGCTAAAAAAGTGTAATTTATGATTTATTGTGATTATAATTTTTTTTTACGGTATGTGGCATGGCAATCTTGAGTGTAACCATTCAACTGTTAATCATTAACCATTTTGCTGAACTGTTTTAAATTTGGGAATGTCTTGATATTTTTGTGAATAATTTTGAGATTATTACTTCATATTCAGCAATTATGCAGGTTGCCATAGCTTCTTGGCTGTCCCAATCCACTTGTTGTTCGGTGATATTTCTCCAACCTCAAAGGCCTCGGTGTGTAAGCTGTCATATTATGGCAGTTTCCCGGTCACAGGTACTGCCTAAAGCACTCTATTGCTATTATCATATTAGGTTGTCCGTTTTAAAAAAATCTAAAAGATTGTGTTTATTAAGATCCGGGTTCTCATAAATCGGAGACTTGGCGTTACCGACTAATTGACCATTCTAGGCAGGGGGGCGGTTCTAGGTGCTAACCGAATATTTTAGGCTGAGTCGGCACCACAATACCTAAGAATTCCCTATTCAGCAAACAATTGAATTGGTTTCTGTGATCACGATTTTTTAAGTCACAATATATGTATTATATACTGATAGCCAAGTATATCTGAGAGAGTGGTTTGGATTAATAAAGCATATACCTTGATTACAATATTTGTCACGATTTATACGTATATAGGCACAATATGGAGAGATAAGGCAGAGAGATGTTGAACACAAGAGGTGCAGTGAACTGTGTGTATAAATTATACTATTACCTCTGCTGCATTTTTATATTTTCTGTGTTATTACAATAAGGATGGCTAAATCTCTTTATATAGATAAACTTAGCTTCTCCTCAAAGCTTGCTATAGTACTAACATCGAATGGCTACTTGCTATCTCTATTCTGCTAGTGGCAGTTAAGTTTGAAATAATCCAGCATGCTTCCCTCTGCACCAACTTACTATCATTGTCTAACAAGCATCAAAGTCTTGTAAGCATACCTTTAGTGATTATAGACTGAATTTGCTGATCCTGGCCATATCTAACAATTTTGCCAACTACCATGAGTGCAAGAATGGCAATCCAAGGATAATGATGAAATGCAAGACAGAAAAGTTTTCGAGCGACAATTTCTTCAACCGGCATATCTTGCTGATAAGAAAGATGGTAAAATACACAACATACAGCTGGCGTAACACCTTCAGTATTGATGGACTTTTAAAGGCTTTCGAATGTATCAAAGACAAGCTCTTTCTTGTTTTTCGGAAGCGCCAAGGGTTTCTGCAACAGAATGCTGACAAAACTTTGGCACACTGTATGATTACCTCGTACTCTTCTAACCTGAGTTTATGAAAAGACATCCTCACAACTTCCAGAATATCACTGTCAAGGATAGTTTGATGAGACGAGGGATAATTAGCAGCCAAGAATGTCAATGTGCGCATAACCTTATACCGATGTAAAGTATGTCCGTCCAAGAAAAGATCCTTGACAACATGATTGATTTCATCAATTGAAAAATCGAGACAATGTTCAAAACATGGGAAGATCTCCACTGAAGAGATCCTCACTGAGTAATCTCCACTGAAGGGATTATCATGCAGATATTCAACAATTCCATACACATGATCACGTACCCTTGGTTCCATTGCAATCAAATCACGCAGGGCCCTGATGTCTTTGACAGAATCACCATCAGGCAAGAGGATATCAGTTAAAAGAATTTTTTAAACGTTCCTTTTCATCAAAACTAAAGGCAGAACATGGTAATATCTTTAGGGACACAACCATAACCAGACATCCTTTCGTACAAAATGTTCATAGTTCGGTAACAAGAACTGTCACTCAGAATAGCAGAAGCAACCTCAAAATCACAAAATTATCTCAAAATCAAACACATCTTACTCTTCTTCTCAGTGCCGCCATAAGAATGGATCCTTATCTAATAATTCTCTTGCTCATTTGAAGTTCAAGCCACTTTCCGGACTTCTCCTTCACAGTAGTTCCCCTCATTGTCTTCATTGTCCACCTTTTGGAATACTTTCCTCCGCGGAATCGTCCACAATGGTTGGACAGATGGACCAGCATGTGATGAAAGACCACGATGTTGACTGTGTGTCCTATTTCCACCAATCCTAAGAAACACATTCCTTGTGCAGCATGTCGGCTTTTATTAACCAAATCAAAAAGATGGCACAAGTCAAACAACAAACCTCATACAATTTAGTAGGAAGGTAAAGAAAATTAATACTATATATCTATTTTCTTACATTGTTCATCAAGAACTACAAAATGCACTTTCACATTACACGTATCATCATTAGAAAAAGTCTGACAACTTCAATAATAACACACATACACCACAATGTGTACAGAAATCCAATCACAAAAACTAACCTGTATTAACAACAAATTTGCTGCTGATCTCAAGTACAGTGAACCAAAGTAGATTTTTCTAGTAACAAGTAATATGTCAACTTTTCCAGTAACCTTTACGCAGCTGAAGGCCTTTATATGGCCCTACTCTTTCAAATTTAATACAAAATAGTGTGTAATGCTATATGTTAATCTACCACATGGATCTGTTTGGTATTTTAGACATAAAATTGCCAATATCAATCAAGGACATGCATCAATATAACCAAAAATATATGAAGCATACTAATCTAAAGTTTGGCAGGAAACATCTCAAGGGCCTGCGTGCATGACTAGAGAAGAAATGCTAAAGACAATTCTACAGTGTTCCTGGAAGCGTACAAGATAATGTTAAATTACCTTCTTCAATCTTTATTTTTGTCTTTGGTTTCTAAAACACCCTACTTGAACAACATTCCAGCCGTGGCAGCAGAAGAGATGAGATGCTCTTGCATTGCATGTCTTGCAGACGGTTTGTTGATAAATGACCAGTGACTCTTTACTATTGAGCCCACTTTTTTCGCCACATCTGCATCATTGCCTCAGCCCTAGCTCTGGCATCTTTTGCAACTGCAACCAACTACAAATGTTGCCAAAAATTGCACAGCTTCTTTTAAATTCAGTCCTGAATCTACAATGCAAGCACATTCAGTATGCAGATAAATATGCAGTATAAACAAAAGAAGTCAGAAATTATGCCTCAACTGCGTGAAGTTAATAATTAAAGTTGGGTAATAGTGTAATGGTTAGGCTAAAAATATCTAAAACATGTTTTTACAAATATCCTAAACATGTCATACATGGAGTATATGATACACACGCACACTAGCACATACAGGTAAACAATATTTCATTATTTAGATAAAACAATGAACTAAAAACCAGAAAACCAAAATTTTAACTTAATTTCATAAAGGCTAATGCAACATATATGAATTGCACTCCGTGAAAAACACCTTATATAAAGAATAATAAAAAAATACCTTTCAAAAAAAAAAGATTGCTGACATGGCATGTCACGTGCCACTGCCACGTCAGCAGGTAGACCACATGGGTTGACGTGGCAGTGCCACGTGGCATGATACGTGGCATTCAGCACATGGGGTCTACCTGCTGACGTGACCATGCCACGTGGCACGTCAGTAGGGTACTGTTCATCCGAATTTTAAAAAAAAAAATCTTAGAATGTGAAGGTGCATTTTAATTGTGTGGGTGCCCCCTGGACCATTAGATCATAATTGAATGAATGGTTTAGATTGATATAAGAATATTCTTTATTGTTCTTTATATAATGGTGTTTTTATGAAGTAATGGCCTATATACACATACATTTACATATAAAGATGCAAATCAAACATCAAACAAATAACAGTACTGCAATACATGGTAACTGAAATTGAAAAGTTAATGACCATGATACAAGAAAGTACTACAAAACATGGTAACTGAAATTGAAAAGCTAATGACCAACGTTGTGCTTTGTTTTTTTTAAAATTATACTTTGATATTTTAAAATTTGAATTATTTAAATAATTGGTTATGTTAACCATATCTTTAGTAGTAGTTTAGTTTAAATTTGAATTGTAATAGGATTTTTAGTTGATAAGATATTTTTGTTAGAATGGGCTCTTTATAAACCCATCCATTCCATCATTAATAAAATAAGTCTATTCACATAACCTTCTCCTGCTTTATTCATCATGTTGATACACCTACACCCATAAACCTAAAAACCAACATTTGGTATCAAAGCTCTCTTTTCGAGGGACCTGTGAAATGACCCATATCCATAATCCATAACCATGATCGTAAAATCACATGCCATTAATGAGAAGTCATACTCTCATCATACAAAACCATATGCACCATAACCACAAAATCAGAATATGCCATGGTTGTGAAGCCATACACAAAAATCATAACCAAAAAATCACAACAAAAAATTAGAGCACAAAATCGCATTCATGAGAGGCAAATGGGGAAAATAATGATCTATGAGGAGTACAGAAAGATGATGTTGCAGCGGGCAACAAAGGGCTACCATCGAACATAACGATGATGATATTTTTGTTTTAATGGCTATTTAAAATATCAAAGCAAGGAGGAGTGTTAGAATTATACTTTGATATTTTAAAATTTGAATTATTTAAATAAGGGAAATGCTAACTATAGCCCTACGGGCTATGGTCTCATATTTTCACAATATATTCTTAGTTATTTAATTGATTTTTGGTTTTTCAATGCTCATTTATAGCAATAATTTAATTTCCCGAGTAATAATAATGGACCCCCTGCATTCACATTAACTTCCACTATTGAAAACATCTCAAATTGCTAAATAACTATATTGAGATTCGTGCAAAATTGATGTATTAAGTGCAAAATTGACCTATTAAATGCATTTATCCACTTACATTAATTATTAACAGTAACCCTAAGGGCTATGTTTAGCATTACCCTTTAAATCATTGGTTATGTTGACCATATCTTTAGGAGTAGTTTAGTTTAAATTTGAATTGTAATAGAATTTTTAGCTCATAAGATATTTATGTTAGGATGGGTTCTATATAAGCCCATCCATTCCATCATTAATAAAATAATTCTATTCATGTTATATTTACTTCCTTTTCCTTTATTCATTATATTAATACACCTATACACATAAACCTAAAAACAGTTTTTTTTCATATGCTCCTATCTCTAGTCACCACTTTAATCTAGTTGTTCAAACAGACAAGGCTCTCGTTGTACTTATAACTATGTAGAAATATGTAAGAGAAGGTGGTGGAAGAATTCTCTTGGCAAGTGTCTTTTTGTAGTAATAAAAAATGGAAAAACAACCATAATTTTCTGCAGCAACAAACTGTCCATCACCCAAATATCTGTCCATCGCCCAAATATAAAGCTACGTGATCATTCTTCAAACTATTCTCAAGACTGAACTTTTTAGTCAAAGATGCGTTGCCACATTCCCCATCAAATGTCCATAGACTGTAAAATGATTCACCATCATCAATGGATTCATAATAGATCATATAGCAAGAGAACCTTCAAAATTCAAAAGATTTGACATTCTTGGTTTCTTTTGCGAGATATGGGATGCGCTCCAGGTATGGGATACGGATACACCTTAAAGGCTTAAGCACTTCATCATGCAAATCAAATGCTAATAACTCATAAAAGCCTTCGAAATACAATACCCCGGGGATCTGAGGAAGAAAAACACCTACGTCTCAAGATCAATAAACTTAAAAAACTCTAGTGTCTTAGGAACCTCAATCTCTTTCCAAGAATTTTCATTCGCGGAATACATCTCCACATGTGTCTTAGAACTAGCAGAGTTGTGCTATCAAAGTTGTAAATGAATTAAGTATTATTTCTTACGAAAATACCTCTAATCAGAATCTGTCTCCGGTATCATGTAACTAATGTTAGGAGTACGAAGCTTGTGTGTGTGTGGTGTGTTGATGAGAGTGAGAGAGAGCCCAAAATGATTATAAGCTTTTTTATGCAGGCACATTTGCGTGGGTTGCATTAATATTCTTAAAATTCTATTTAAGTTATCAAAATTAAAAATACACAATTTTATTGATTATCCAAGCTGTTTCTTAATCGAATATATTTATGTATGAATATTTTATTGTGAGCGTGATGGGATAGTATGGAAATAATATATGAATTTATACAATTTTCAAAAATGATAATTTGAAAATGATATTCACATTTTTACATGGGAAGTAAATAAAATCATGTATTATGTAAATAATATATTTGATCAGTTTTGTGGAATGTATAGAATATTTTTAACATTAACTTTTATGTAATTATATAAGACAACACCACGTAGTGCTGAAGCACATCATTAAAAAAAATACTACTAATAGCTTTCGTGGGAAGTAAGGGGAAGGCATGTTGGAATATTTAATCTAACTTTGTATCAACTTGTTCTAGTTTAATCAGTTGTGTAAGTTGTAGTAAACTAGTCATAGCATTAGAGACATACTAGAAGAATGTGTTTATGTCTCCTGCATGCTTTTAAAGTATTAGGAAGTAGTGTTGCATGCTTCTTGTTCTTGCAGCTGTTGTAGTTCTTTTTTAGCATTAGGTTTCTATATATCTTGCTTGTAATCGACTTAGTAGCAATGAATCAAGACATCTAGTTTTCTCCAGCACAAACTCACAGCACAGTGCATCGTACTTTACTTAGTTCTTTTCTTACATTCTGGTATCAGAGCCACGGTACTTATATGCCCAAATATCAGCCCAAACACACAAAAGAAACCATGGAAACACCTAAGGCAAAAGAAGGATCTGTTAGTCTAAGCTATCCTATGCTAACGAAGTAATTACACAGCATGGTCTATTAAAATGAAAGTATTTATGAAAGCGCAAGGAGTGTGGGAGGCAATCGAGCCGAAGGATCCCAAAGAAGACGTTGATGACAGGACGGTGCAGGTAGCCCTTGCAGCAATCTACCAAGGTGTGCCCGAAGATGTCTTGTTGACCATAGCTGAGAAAGACATTGCGAAGGAAGCATGGGAAATGATTAAAACGATGTGTATGGGAGCTGAACTAGTAAAGGAAGCAAAGGTGCAAACGTTGAAGGGAGATTTTGAATCTCTAATTATGAAAGAAACGGATCAAATAGATGATTTCTGCATGAGGTTAAGTGGGATAGTGACCAACATTCGAGTACTTGGAGAAACAGTTGAAGAATCGAGTGTTGTAAGAAAAATCTTACGAGCAGTCCCTGAGAAATTCCTGCAAATAGGTTCTAATATCGAACAATTTGGAGACATGAAAGCAATGACAGTTGAAGAAGTGGTTGGACGGCTCAAAGCACACGAAGAAAGGATGAAAGGCAGGTCTGAAAACTCAGGAGGACAGCTGCTGTTAACACAGGAAGAGAAGGCAAAGAAGTCGAACAAAACGTGGTCATCTACGTCCCAGAATCAAAGACCAAGGGGAGGTTTTGGAGCTCGAGGCAGAGGCAGATACAGTCCTCGAAATCACAATGGTGGGAGAGGACACTATCAACAACAAAACAAGAGTGAGGGAACAGACAAAGGTTACACTCGTGACAGGAGTACAGTTAAATGTTTTAACTGTAATGTCTATGGCCACTACGCAGCTGAGTGCAGGAAACCTCGAAGGGAGAGGGAGAAAAATAAGGAACAAAGTCAAGAGACTAACCTCACCCAGTTCGAAGACAACGAGCCTACATTGCTGTTGATGGAACTCAATGAAAGCAGTGAAAACATGGTATTACTAAACGAAGAAAAGGTGGTGCCAAGTGGTTTTGATCAGAAGAAGAGTGTTAAGGCGGACAAAAACCTGTGGTACTTAGATAACGGAGCCAGCAATCACATGACTGGTCACCGTGACAAATTCATTGAGTTGAACGAGACTGTGACAAGCCAAATACGTTTTGGAGATGGGTCGACCGTCAAGATTAAGGGAAAAGGTACGATTACTTTTAAGTGTAAGAATGGTGAGGAGTATACACTTAGAGAAGTTTATTACATTCCTACGTTGTGCAACAATATAATTTCTCTAGGACAACTGTCAGAAGATGGTAACAAGGTTGTACTAAATGGGGAATATTTGTGGGTGTACAGTGTAAGTGGGAGCCTGTTAATGAAAGTGAAGAGATCTTTAAACCGTTTGTATAAGATAGTTATCGAAGAACGTAACTTCGAGTGTATGCTGTTAAAGGCCGAAGAACTAACCTGGTTGTGGCACTCAAGATTGGGCCATGTGAATTTTCAAGCTCTACAAGCTATGTCGAAAAAGGAGATGGCAAGGGGCCTTCCAAAATTGGTGCAACCAAGAACGGTGTGTAATGGTTGTCTACTAGCAAAACAAACGAGAAAACCGTTCCCGTTAAAGTCTGATTTTGCAGCCACAAGAAAGCTCGAGTTGATACATGCCGACCTGTGTGGCCCCATCTCTCCACCTACTCCGGCTGGAAACAGGTATGTGTTCCTACTGGTGGATGATTACAGTCGCGCGATGTGGGTATATATGTTGAAAACAAAGGATCAGGCACTGGAAGCGTTTAAGAAATTCAAGGCATTGGCTGAAAAGGAAGCTAAAGAAACTGTCAAAGTACTGCGGACAGACAGAGGTGGAGAATTCACTTCAAAAGACTTTGAAACTTTCTGTGATAATGAAGGCACCAAGAGACATTTGACAGCCCCCTACACCCCACAACAAAATGGGGTTGTAGAGAGGCGAAATCGGACAGTAATCGCCATGACAAGAAGCTTATTAAAGGAGAGAAATATGCCAGCCATGATGTGGGGAGAGGCAGTAAGGCATTCGGTTTATCTCTTAAATCGCTTGCCAACAAAATCTTTGAACGGAGAAACCCCCTATGAAGCCTGGACAGGTTTGAAGCCAAAACTGGATCATGTGAGAATCTTTGGTTGCTTAGCACATGTCAAAGCTCAAAGCGTGGCTTTGGGAAAACTAGATGACAGAAGTGTCAAGATGGTCTACATTGGGAAGGAACCAGGAACGAAGGCTCACAGGCTATATAATCCAAACACTGGGAGACTTCAAGTCAGTCGTGATGTAGTGTTTGAAGAGGAAAAAGGATGGAACTGGGAGCACGCAGAAACACATGGTGCTGGATCACAGGCACCTGGATTCACGTTCGTTGTTTTGGGTACTCAGACTGACAATATCGAAACGCCTCGCACACCAGATACACCTCGCACGCCAAGTACAATTGGTAGCTATGTTCATGAGTCTAGCAGAGACAGTGAATCAAGTGTGTTAAGTGATTCGAGTGAATCAAGTCAGTCAAGTGAACCCAAGAGATTCCGTCTGTTAAGTGAAATCTACGACGATACAGAAGAAGTAGAACTGACAGATGAACTCTTTTTGATAAGTGTTGACGAGCCAAAAACGTTTGAAGAAGCAAAAGTTAATAAAGAATGGTTTGAGGCCATGGAAACGGAGATTAAGGCAATAGAGACAAACAAGACATGGGAGTTGATGGTTTTGCCAGAGGGTCGTAAACCCATATCGTTAAAATGGGTTTACAAAATTAAAAGGGACACCAATGGAGACATTGTGAAGCATAAGGCGAGACTCGTGGCGAGAGGTTATGTGCAGAAAAAGGGAGTGGACTACGACGAAGTGTTCGCACCTGTGACTCGTGTTGAGACAGTAAGATTATTGCTAGCATTAGCTGCAAAGCAAGGCTGGCAGGTGCACCATTTAGACGTGAAGTCAGCGTTTCTAAATGGTGATTTAGTTGAAGAGGTATACGTGACCCAACCTATAGGTTTTGAGAAGCAAGGTGAAGAGCACAAAGTATATCGCTTATTGAAAGCACTTTACGGACTACGACAATCACCAAGAGCATGGTATTCAAGGTTAAACACGTATTTGAGAAAGTTGGGGTTTGCAAGGTGCCCTTATGATCACTCGGTTTATACAAGGCGCGAAGGAAACGAATGTCTTATAGTTGCAGTCTATGTAGACGACCTACTGGTGACAGGCTCGAGCACAGGCAACGTTCTAAAATTCAAGGCAGAGATGAAGAGCGAGTTTGACATGAGTGATATAGGAAAATTGGCATATTATCTTGGTCTGGAGGTGAACCAGCAGGAGGGGTTTATTGAAGTCAAACAAACAGCATATGGAAGACGTATACTTGAGAAAATGAACATGTCGATGTGCAAACCAGTCAGATTTCCCATGGACTCCAAGGTGAAAATAGACAGAGACGAAGGTGGACAGTTGGTTGATCCTACTCTATACAGAAGTGTCATTGGTGAATTAAGGTACCTCGTGCATACACGTCCCGACATTGCCTATTCTGTGGGTGTGTTAAGTAGGTACATGGAAAAACCAACTGTGCTACACCACAATGCTGTAAAGAGGGTGTTAAGGTACATACAGGGCACTCTTGAATATGGATTGGTATACCTTCAAGGGACTGGTAACTACCTGTTAAGTGGTTATTCGGACAGTGATCATGCTGGAAGTACAGACGACAGGAAGAGTACGACAGGCATAGCTTTTTATTTGAATGAAAATCTGATAACGTGGGTCTCTCAGAAGCAAAGGATTGTAGCATTGTCATCATGCGAGGCTGAGTTTATAGCTATTACGGGGGCAGCTACTCAAGGAATCTGGCTGCAGAATTTAATGAAACAGATAATGGATATGACCCCAAGTCCTGTGGTGATCTATGTGGATAACAAATCCGCAATTGATTTAGCAAAGAATCCTATCATCAATGGAAGGAGCAAGCACATAGATATGAGGTTCCATTTCATCCGAGACTGCGTGGAACGTGGAGAAGTAATGGTGAAGTATGTTAAAACTCAAAAACAAAGGGCAGACATCCTAACTAAGCCATTGACAGCTAGCAAGTTCGAAGAAATGAGGATGTTGCTCGGGGTGAAGAAACTCAATAACAAAGTTTAGATGAAGGGAGAGTTTGTTGGAATATTTAATCTAACTTTGTATCAACTTGTTCTAGTTTAATCAGTTGTGTAAGTTGTAGTAAACTAGTCATAGCATTAGAGACATACTAGAAGAATGTGTTTATGTCTCCTGCATGCTTTTAAAGTATTAGGAAGTAGTGTTGCATGCTTCTTGTTCTTGCAGCTGTTGTAGTTCTTTTTTAGCATTAGGTTTCTATATATCTTGCTTGTAATCGACTTAGTAGCAATGAATCAAGACATCTAGTTTTCTCCAGTACAAACTCACAGCACAGTGCATAGTACTTAGTTCTTTTCTTACAAGGCAGCTACTAACTAGCTTTAGTAATGAAATTGATAAGATACCTATTGCATAAACAGTAAAGTGTTTTTTTTTTTTGCCCCAGTAACAATAGACTCCGGAAATATCCAATCTTTCAGAACACCAGCAACTTGAAAGGTCACTGCTCCAGTTCTACCAATCACTAAGAAAATTGAGAAGTTCAATGTTAGAACAGAATTGGAGAAAAAGATTCAGAAATTGAACTTGATCTGAGAGACTTCCATCCCAGGCTGCTCCAAAAAGTAGCAAGGTACAAACACAAATGCAAAACTGCAAGTGAGAAGCATAGCGACACAGAAGTTACGTGATGGGAGAATCTTTAACAAATTTCTGAAACAAGGAAAGATAATGCAATACATACATATAAAACCGAAAAAACGTGTTAGCTTAATGAACTGAACAATGCTTTATCCTTCAATGAAAAAATAGAAGGGAACTAACAAAATATCACCCTGTCAGAGTACGATACATTAATCTAGGTACAGCAATAATGATTTAGCAAGGACATTTGTGTACAAAATTTCATATGTTCATTCTGAACTTTTAGCAACAGGCGCACATGTTGTCCACACACAGTAATAAAAATGAAACTGAAGAAGCATTAAACATAAACCAGCACGGAGCAATGTAATATAAATTTGTGATAGGATTGAGGGTTGAGCCTTTCGTTTGGAGGACCTGGGCTAAGACTAGCCTCATAGCTTCGGCAAATATACCTGTGACTTGGTAGGCTGTACCGTTTACATTAAAACGGATTTCCCTATATGAGAAACAATCCCAACACTGACCAGTGACATAGTGAAGAAAACATCCCATCTTAACTTGTCAGTGCCGCATAGAACAGCCATGAGAAACGTCGGCACCGGCACTGCAAAATACAGAATTGTATGTAAGGAAATCTTCACTACATATAGCAAGGAATGTAAACTAGAATCAAATACTTAAGGCCTCAAGCATCTGAAGGAAAGCCACGGATATATGCAAGTATGCTGTGTTACCATACCAGTGTCAATAGAATAAGTGCAGGTCAACTTAAAATAATATGGAATTTACAATGCATGTCACAGTAATTGTCGATCCCAGTTAGGGGACTTATATGACATACCTTACAATATTACCTTAAAAAATTATTAATTAGAGACAGCAGCAAATTGTGCATTATTAGTTCTAAAAATACACAACATGGCAGATAAGAAAATGTAACAGTTTTTATTTAATCAAGTCTGACTTTTAATACTCGCTTGATGCAAGTAATTATTGAGTTCAGACAGAAATTATTGTAAGGAAATACTAGTGTTAAACAACTTCAGACGTCACATTGTAGTGTCTTATTGTAAATATGGTGCACCTACCTCTAATAAGTAACATCCAAATGATGGCGTGTGCATTTTACATAGGAACAAAGAACCCGATCCATACTGTACCCAGAGCTATATCAGCAAACTATAACCACGTGGAGTAAAAGGGTTTGAGCAATAGCAACATAGCAGAAATAATAGCAAAGAACTAAAAGGATTGGAAAAGAAATCTCACAAGAAAGAGCAGTACATTCAATATTATCGTCCAAAAGATTCTGCATATCAGCAGTAAATTCAAAGCAATATTAAGAAGAGTCCTCTATAACGAAACATAGGTACAGATTGCACAACCTACAAGATTTACTCTAGTGCTTACCAAAGACGTGAAGCTAAAAAGGCATTTACTGGGATCACACATGTTGCATAACTGCCATGAGCAATTGAAAATTATAAGAATGTAACAGAATCATGACAAAGAACAGGCATTTAGTAGAATCATATACACAGTTCTGAGCCTTCTAAAACAGAATTTGCTTCTTACATTTTAAATGTCATTTTAACCGGAGATAAGACCTGCCAAGCAAGTAGGGTAAACTTTTTAAAGTCACTACAGACCAGCTATTACTTTTATAATACCAAGGAAACACAATACAAACTAAACTGAAAATCTCGATGCTTCACTTCTCGGAATGATCTAAAGATGCACATGCAATACATAGTACAGCCCCAAAGCCCATGCTCAATTTTTTTCACTACCCATTGTGTGTTTGGAAGATTCCCATTGGAGCAATGCCTACACTTGCACATACTATGAACAGATAAAAGCATGAAAAAAAATTGAAACACTGTGGATCAGTTTTATTTATTATACAAAAGTATACAGGTATATATCCTGTTGTTAATTGCAACAGGGATCAATCACATCCTATTAGAAAACCCATGTTAAAGTGCCTTCAACAGAATCTAGTAGAGAGCGCTGCCTTTCTAACACGAATGGGAAAGAATGCCACTGATCCAGAAAATCACATATGAATCAGTGTAACTGCCTAAGTGGTATAGGAAATGGAATATTGAAGTAATTTGGGGAGAGAACTCACTGCAATATACAGTCCAATAAGGACCTGGACATTAAAACATCAATTCAAGAAATATATATCTAATGTTTCAGATCATGACTGAAGACAAGAAAATTTGCAATCACAGAAAGCAAATAACGGGCCGAATCCCAAAATTAATAATTATAAAGCTAGTAGTACAAGCAATGAACATATGAAAGTGAATATAAGAAAGGCCATCTTTAATTATAATGGTTACAACATCATTTGCACTGACTTCAACCCATAGGTTGGATTTGCTAGACCCAACCTCAAGGTTGTGAGAAACCTTACAAGTAAAAATTAGGAAAAAGATTAAGAAGTAATTTAGCCGAGAGTTTTACTATTATAATTCTGTATTAAGCATTCCTCTATAATATATATTATTTCAGTCAGTCTTTGCGCTCCCTTTTTTTCTAACTCTGATGCATCGTATATTTATAAGAGATATGCATGTATACTATACCAAGCTATAGGATGACCTTAATTCTTAAGACACACGATTTTCTAGAATAGGAAGGCAATTCATAATTATTCAAACAATATATGAGCTCTATCTATCATAGCGACATTGGCTAAGAATCTTAGAATCACATGAATCTATCATAGTTGAATTATCCTTCTGTTTATAGTTGCAGGACCTTAATAATACATATCATAATTAGTTAATAACACAACTAATGCATTTTAATGTAGTTAATCGATTAAGTATTTAAGTATTTACATTATCTTCTCTCATTTGTGGGTGAGTGAAGAATCCCCGCGCACCCAAGAATCCCCAAGAATCGGGTGCGCGGTGCGGCGGGTAAGTGAAGAATCCCTGCTTTCTAGGTTGCAGCTCATTAATATCTGGGTAAGAACCAGTCAAACACCTAGAACCGAATACTATAACCTAGAGATAACCTGGCATGCCAACAAAAAAGATGAGGCAAACTGCGATTGTCTCAAAGTATTATATGATGACACTAACTTCAACTACACCGAACACACGATACAGCTTATAATGCTTAAGCCAACTCCCATATAGCTTTAAAAAAGTTTCCGATGAACAATAAGGATGCTAAAAATGTTTTTTTGGCTAGTGAGAATTAATGGAATGGGAACGAGCTATTATGTCGTCGTTTTATGCATAACTTCCATTCTTGACGTAATTCCATTTTAACAAATCATCATAAGTTAAATAATTATAATCTCCAACTCCATATTATCCACAATCATCATCTCCTTCACTCCTATCTCCATGTCTCTATCATCCTTTTCTTACACCTCCAATTTCCCCCACATTTTCAAATCTTAATTCCACTAAACATTACCTCTCAGCTTCCTAATATAATCCATCAAACAACACACCGAGCCCCAGCCTCATTCCTAGACGAAATACCACAAATTAAGCCATTTCTACAGCCGAATTGTACGCATAAACATCCAAACAAAACCTAACTACCAGCACAATGTAATATGATTCCAATCAGATCAAGAACTACAAAAAGCACTTTCACATTACATGTATCATCATTAAAAAAAGTCTAAAAACTTCAATAATAAAACACACACACACACCCATACACCATAATAAACACTATACCAACAAGTCGTACGGAAATCAAATCACAAAAACTATCCAGTATAACAACAAATTTGCTGCTGATCTTCAAGTACAGTGAACCAAAGTAGATTTTTCTAGTGATAAGTAATATGTCAGCTAGCCAGTAATCTTTACGCAGCTGAAGGCCCTTATATGGCCCTACTCTTTCAAATTTAATGCAAAATAGTGTGTCATGCTATGTTAATCTACCACATGGATCTGTTTGGTATTTTACACATAAAAATGTCATATCAATCAAGTACATGCGTCAATATAACCAAAAATATATGAAGCATACTTAATTATGATCTAAAGTTTGCCAGGAAATATCTCAAGGGCCTGCGTGCATGACTAGAAAAAAAAATCCTAGAGACAGTTCTGCAGTGTTCATAGAAGCGTATAAGATATGCTAAATTACCTTCTTCAATCTTTCTTTTTGTCTTTGGTTTCTAAAACACCCTACTTGAACAACATTCCAGTCGTCACAGCAGAAGAGATGAGATGCTCTTGCATTGCATGTCTTGCAGACGGTTTGTTGATAAATGACCAGCGACTCTTTACTATTGAGCCAACTTTTTCCGCCACATCCGCAACATTTCCTCAGCCCTCTGGCATCTTTTGCAACTACACCTACAAATGTTACCAAAAATTTCACGGCTTCTTTAAACTTCAGTCCTGAATCTACAATGCAAGGACATTCAGTAGGGAAATAAATATGCAGTATGAACAAAAGATGCCAGAAATAACCACTTGTAGTTGAAAAGAAATCACTAGCCTTCTCCTACCATAAACCTAATTCTTTATAGGGAAAAAAATCATTAAATCAGTTGAAATATACAATACCAACGATCAGAATCTGTAGAAAACGAATCTAAACAATAATCCAGTAAACTGTATTCATCTAAACAAACAACTCATTTTGAAAGATTAATCACTGAAGTTGGGTAACAATGTAATGGTTAGGTTAAAAAATATCCAAAACCTGTTTTTACAAATATCCTAAACATGTCACATGTATATATGATACACACACACAAGCACATACAGGTGAACAATCTTTCATTAGTTTACATCAAACAATTTCTAAAAATGAACTAAAAACCAGAGGACCAAAATTTTAAGTTAACTTCATAAAGGCTACTTCTAGACATAAATATAAATATAAAGATGCAAATCAAACATCAAACAAATAACACACACCCATATCTATTAATATGTAGCTGCCATAAGTTATAAACTTCTATATCAATCCGACGGAACACTAATCGCCGAAAACCTATTACATATATTCAAAAGAAAGTAAGGAGGGTTTACCTTGTATTCTTGATTTGGATACTTTAATGCAAAGAGCTGTTGGCTCTAATCAACATGGGGACATAATAGGAAAAATAGAGAAGTCACCAACGTAGAAAAGCAAAAGTTGTGTGATAGAGTGTAGATACTCTATTAAAAAATGATACACTAAAATCTAAATCATAAACAAATTTAGTAATTATTCCAATTTGATCTATAGATATAATCACTTAATCAAGGACCTGGCATTAAAAACAAATATAAGTGCACTGCTGAACGAGGAGGATAATGAAACAAGATAATACATCATGTTAGACGCTGTAATTTAGAACATACAACTTAAAAATAGATCATATATTCACATACAAGTAATAATTATGAAACTGCATTCAGTAAAAGTAAGTTAATTAAAAAGCCAATTAGATAGCTTCATTGTTCGAATGCTTTTATGAAAAAAAATGCTTAATGATACAAGAAAGTACTACAATACATGGTAACTGAAATTGAAAAGCTAATGACCAACATTGTGCTTTGTTTTTTTCATATGCTACTATCTGCGATCACCACTTTACTCTACTTGTTTAAACCCTTTGAGTGAGACGAGGCTCTCATTGTACTTGACAACTCCTTTAAGATGTTTACCGGGAGGTACTGGAAGAAACTTCTTCGCAAGTTTATTTTTGTAGTAATAAAAAAAGGGAACATAATTACAAATTTCTGCAACAACAAACTGTCCATCACCCAAATATAGAAGAACTACGCTATCATTCTTCAAACTATTCTCAAGATTGAGCTGTTTAGTCCAAGATGCATTGCCACAATCCCCACTGAATGTCCATAGATTGCAAATTGATTCACCATCATCAATGGATTCATCATAGATCATAGCAAGAGAACCTTCAAAATTCAAAAGCTTTGACATTAATCTTGGTTTCTTTTCCGACCATATGGCATGCGTTCCAGGTATGTGAGACGGATACACTCTAAACACTTCATTATGCAAATCAAACGATAGTAACTCATAAAAGCCTTCGAAATACAATACCCCGGGGGTTTGAGGAAGAAAAGCACCAAATTCATTAGAAGATTGATAAATCCTAAAAAACTCAAGTGTCATAGGAACCTCAATCTCTTTCCAAGAATCCTCATTCGCAGAATACATCTCCACATATATCGAACGATTATACTTAAAAGGAATACTCTTCACCTCCATCGAACGCTTATATTTACTTTCCTTATAACGACCATACACAGACTTAAAAGAAATCCTAAGAACCCTGTAATCATTAGAAATATCATCATAACCAAACCCTAGCACAAACGGATTAGTTATTATATTCCGAGGAGTAGGGAGTTTCTTGAATTGCCTAGTCATCGGATTCCATAAATAAATAACTTGAAGCCGGGCATTAGCAAGACAAACAAGACCATTACAAGAAGATAAAGTAGGACTAAAATGAATCATATCAATGAAATGTTGTAGCAATTGAAGGAGGCTTGATGTATCATGATCAGTATCAATGTAGAACTGGTCTTCCGTAACTTTGAGTAGCGACAAGCGTTGTCTTTTTCGGGATTCAATCAAGTGAGTCTCGATGAATTGTGGGTTTAATATTAGGGATAGCCATGATTTGCAAACTGATTTGCAGCGAAGCAGTGTTATCACAGGCAACAATACAAATATTTTGAGCATGAGGTCTTCGGGTAGAAATTCAATACTATACCTCTTCTTCTCGCTGCTGCTGCTCGCCATTTCCAGACCCTGATTTTTGTTTATGTGAATTTCAGAAATGTAAACAAGCTCGTATCTATTTTATACAGTAACTCTTAGCCTTGTAGGGGTATTCAACCGGTGGGCACGGGTGTTCAAATAATCCGTCAAACCGTGAATTCGGACCGGATCACAATAATCCGAACCAATAAAAACTGAATCAATAAAAACTGTTATTAATGGTTCGATTAATCAACCGTTTATACATAAATAGTTTGCTTTTGGTTTTCAATATTTTAAAACCGGTTAAACCAAACCAGACCGTTATATAATAATACGTTAAAAATTCTAGTAGATAGTTATAAGTTAAGGTTATAATTTATAGTATTTAATGTATATATGTATATATAATAAAATGATTAAAATCTTAAATTATTTAATAAATATAAAATATTGAGTTAATTGTCAATATGTTCTACACTAAATTAATTCGTTTACTATTTAAATAAATTCAATTGAGTATTATAAACGTAATATGTAAATAGTAGACGAAACATTAATAAACATATATTGTAATACATATATGTAGTGTATAATATTAATGTGTATTAAATTTACTTTATATTTATTTAAATCAAAATTTCATTTTAAGTTTAACTAAAATTAAAAAAAAAATGTTATAAAGTTCAAACCGTGGTTCGAAACCGAACCAATCCGTTTTTCTAAGGTCTGGTTTGGTTCGGTCTTGGCATCTAACTGGTCTGGTTTGGTTTTGTTTTCTGAAAAACCGTTTATAATGGTTTGGTTCAAAAAAAACAAGAATCCGGACCAAACCAATCCGTGAACACCCCTAATTTTGGGTGATTTTTAGGAATTATAGAGATTTAGGGATATTTAATTTAGATTTTTTTAAATTATTAAAATCTTGATATATTCCATTTGGATTTTAAAAAATTATTTAAAATTAAAGAATATTCAATTAGGATTTCAAAAAATCTTTTAAAATCTGGGTGTATTCAATTTGGATTTAAAACAATCTATTTAAATTTGATGGTATTAACAAATCCATGGATTTTATAGATTTATTAAAATGGTGGATTTTAGTGGATTTGCTAATTATTTTTATAAGTTTTGAAATCTTGCAAAAATCAATGAAATTTTGATGGATTTCTAAAAAAAACATTTCGGAAGTGTATTTTTATTTTATGGAGGTATTTAATTCAGACTTCAAATAATCTTTCTAAATCTGTAGATATTCAATTGAGATTTTAAAAAATCTTCTAAAATCCGTAGGTATTCAATGAAGATTTCCTTTAAAATCTCAAGATATTCAAAAAGTGATGGATTTTTTTGGATTCTATAAAATAATAGATTTTGATGGATTTGCAAGTGTATTTTTTATCTTTTGAAATCTAGCCAAATTCTGCAAGATTTTGAAGGATTCTACTAAAATAAGCGAGACTCTACGTAGACTCTACAGGATTTCACATAAAATCAGTCAAACTCTACGTAAAATTAAAATCAACAACAATCTTCCAAAATCCATCGATTATTATCAATCCGTTAAAATCCTTTAAAATCCCGATTGAATACGCCCCCCTTAAGATTTTAATGAATTTCTGATAATCCATGAATTTTAATGAATTTTTTAAATCCACATATTATTTAAATTCTACGAATACTCTACAAAGAATCTTGTAAAATTGATGTAGAGTCATCGAGATTTGAAATGTTTTTTTTAGAAATCCATCAAAATCTAATTGATTTTTGCAAGATTTCAAAACTTATAAAAACAACTAGCAAATCCACCAAAATCCACCATTTTAATAAATCTAATAAATCCATGGATTTTTGAATACCATCATATTTAAATGGATTGTTTTAAATCCAAATTGAATACACCAAGATTTTAAAACACTTTTTGAAATCTTAATTGAATACCCTCGGATTTTAAATGACCTTTTGAAATCCAAATTGAATACCTCAAAATTTTAATGGATTAAAAAAAATCCATATTGAATATCCCTAGATTTCTAAAATCCCTCAAAATCCCAGTTGAATAAACCCCCTTCAAATCTCAATGACTCTACATCAATTTTACAAGATTCTTTGTAGAATTTAAACAATTCGCGAATTAAAAAAATTCATTAAAATCCATAGATTATCATAAATTCATTAAAATCTCAGTTGAACTAATGTCGGGACAATTACACCAGTTACGGATGCAAACGAGTGACTTGCTCGAACTCGACTGGTAAAATATATTCGATTCGGTAATAATCGAATATCGAGCTTGAATTCGAGTTATTCGAATATTTTATCAAGCTCGAGTTTTAAATTATTCGGTTCATATACTTTATCAAGCTGTTATTATTCTTTTTATATTTATATATTATACTGTTAGGAATATGTTGTACTTGATGATAACTTCAAAATCAATCAAATTGTATAAGGTTTTGTAGCTGTCAACGGATGAGGATTTATAACTCTATCCGTTGACAGGTAGCTCATCAACGGATGAGGTTTTGTAGCATACTGCAGTATCTCTATGTTATCAGTTGATAGTGTTTTTATCCACAGTCATGTTGACCATCAACGGATAGGCAGAATAGGGTAGCCAATTGTAAATAAGCTATGCTATGTAATTCTGTCTAAGTGAAAGTGTATCAACAGATGAAGACAAAACTCTATCAACGGATACAACTCAAATCCACTCTATCAACGGATACAGCTCAAGTCTCAATATCAACGGATACTGCTCAATACATCATCAACGGATGTCAGTGTACAATATCAACGGATAATCATTGACACTGTCTTCTATGATTAGCTGGGGATTAGCAGTTGATAAGGACATGTTTGACTGACAGATCACATGGGTTGATAGTAGATACAAAAAGCAGTATGGCAGCCATACTTTGGAAACACAGAAGAAAGAAGCATTCCATTTACACTATGGATACAAGAAAGGTGCAGGAGACATGTCCGAACACAAGGACAACCTTTCGGCTACATGTGTATTTGGAGTGTAGTAGCAAGTCAACTAGAATTAGATTAATATTATCTTATTCCAGTAGTACTTGTAAAACTTGGGATTTATAACCAAGTGTAGCCACTCTTTGTAGACTAAGAAAACAGATTCATTTTGCTTAGGGTTTCTATTGAATATTCTTAGAAAGCAAAGAGTTGTAAAACAGAAGCTGTGTACCTTTGTATCACAGAGTTTTCTTCGAATAAAAGCTTTAGGTGGTGCATTTAACCACCTGATTTTTATGTGTTTGTGCATTAATCTTTTTACAAGCAATTATCTAAGTATAGATTTCTGGAGTTCTTATCAGAAATATATAAATATCAAGAATTATATTCAACCCCCCCCCCTTCTACAATTATACAAGTGTGTAATCTGGGAATAACAATTGGTATCAGAGCAAGCTTCTAACATATTTGAAGTTTAAAGATCAACACACTTCCAACATGTCTAAGAAGGATTATGGAGTAAAGATTCCAGTTCTTGATAGAGAAAATTACTTTCACTGGAAAGTAAAGATGCGTCTACATCTCTCGTCTATTGATGAGGGCTTTGTGGATTGCATTGACAAGGGTCCTCACGTTCCAATGAAGACTGCAACAAGAGTTGGCCTGGCTGAAGGTGTGCCTGACACTCTCATTCCCAAACCTGTTTCTGAGTGGAGTCTTGAAGATATTACAGAAGTCCACAAAGACAAAAAGACCATGAATATTCTGTTCAATGGTCTAGAAACAGACATGGTTGACAATGTTATTAACTGTACTACCGCCAAGGAAGTATGGGACACTGTTCAAACCCTGTGTGAAGGAACAGAACAGGTAAGGGAAAACAAGATGCAACTACTAATCCAACAGTATGAACATTTTCACTTTAAGAGTGGAGAAACATTGAATGATACATTTAGTAGATTTCAAAAGCTACTAAATGGTTTGAAACTGTATGGAAGAATCTATCAAGTTAAAGATTCTAATCTCAAATTTCTGAGATCACTGCCCAAGGAATGGAAGCCAATGACTGTTTCTCTAAGAAACACTCAAGAGTACAAGACATTTACTCTTGAAAGGCTCTATGGAACTTTAAAGACCTATGAGCTGGAAATGGAGCAGGATGAAGAGATTGAGAAGTCCCAAAAGAAAAGTGGGTCAGTTGCACTTGTTGCCAACTTGGAGCAAAAGGAGGAAAGGACAGAAATTGCTAGTTCTACACCAAACAGGGAGGTTTGTAAAGGTAGAGCATAATCAAGCAGGAGCAAGGAAAAGGTGTCTGAGGAATTGAATGTTCTTCAGCAGGATGAATTGGATGAGATAGATGAGCACTTAGCTTTTCTATCTAGGAGATTCTCTAAGCTGAAATTCAAGAGAAACTCTGGGGTGGCCAAGCCATTTAACAAGGATTTTTCCACAAGCAACTATGTGGATAAATCCAAAATTAAATGCTACAATTGTGGAATTGCTGGTCACATGATAAGTGAATGCAGGAAACCTAGATCTGAGAACAAGGGAAAGTCAACTGAGGCTGTTGACTATAAGAAGAAATATTTTGATCTTCTCAGGCATAAAGGAAAGGCATTCTTGACCCAAGAGTATGACTGGGCTGTTGATGACAATCATTCTGATGATGATGTTGAGTTAGTCAACCTTGCTTTAATGGCTGATTCTGGAGAGCAGGAAGCAAGTTCAGCTAGCAATCAGGTATGTTCTACTAATCTCTCTGAGCTCACCAAAGAGGAATGCAATAGTGTTATAGATGAAATGTCTACTGAACTATATCACTTAAGTGTTACTCTTAAATCACTTACTAAAGAGAACAATAGGATTAAAGAGTCTAATCTATTTTTAAGTGATAGAAATGCTGCTCTAGAAACTCAATTTCTAGAATTTGAGAAAATGAGAGTTGATTGCAATAATGCTAAAAGTGAACTTGAAGCTATGTTAAAAAGAGAACTGATTTTAAAAGACCAGCTTGAAAAAGAACAAGGGATAATAGCTAAATTTCAAAGTTGTAGGAATATTTCTCAAAACATAATAGAAGTTCAGGGAATAGAATCGTTTGTGAAGGATACCTGGACTCAAAAGAAAAAGGAGCTAGAACCTGGCCTTGAGGATCTAGAGACTATTTGTGAATCAACGGATAGTGATCATCCGTTGGCAGATGAACCGTCAACGGATGAGAGGTATCCGTCGACTAACAAAAAGTTTGTTAGTAAGAAGGAACGTAGGAAACTGGATATCAAGTATGGTCCAGTCAACAAGAATTTTGTTAGTGGTGAGTGCAGCAATACCAAATCCAGTGGGAAGGCTAAGGTAGGTGATTTACACAACAAAAAGGCTGTTGGTAAATCAGATAATGAAAAGGTAGAAATTGAGGATAAAAAGAAAAAGAACAGAAATGGTAAGATAGGCATCAACAAGAAAAACAATTACTCTCCTGACAAGTTTGCTCCTAGGAAAACTTGTAGTAATTGTAATAGTGTCAATCATCTATCTTCTAATTGCAAGATGTCAACAAGGCTCCTGTTCATGTACCTCAACCAATGCCATGTATGCCTGCAATGCCTGTTATGCCTGGTTTGTATCAAAATGCTAGTTTTTCAAATCCATATGTGAACATGCCATATGTGTCTAATCCTTACTTTCAATCTATGAATGTGCCACAAATGTCATGGAACATACCTAACATGAATAATATGTATGCCAATTTTCCACACATGCATGCATCAAATATTCATGCAAATGAGCATTTGTCAAACCCCATCACTCAAGCATCTACACCTAAGTTGAAGAATGCTAAGAGTACAAAGTCAAAGGCTAACAAGAAAGGACCCAAGGAAGCTTGGGTACCAAAATCAACTTGATTTGTTTTTGAAATGTGTGCAGGGAAATAGAAGGAATCTATGGTACATAGACAGTGGATGCTCTAGGCACATGACAGGAGATTCAACCCTGCTCACAGAGTTCAAGGAAGGAGCTGGCCCTAGAATTACCTTTGGAGATGACAGCAAAGGATATACTAAGGGATATGGCCTGATTTCAAAAGACAATATCATCATTGAAGAAGTGGCTTTAGTTGAAGGTTTGAAGCACAATTTGCTGAGTGTTAGTCAGATTTGTGACAAAGACTATGAAGTAAAGTTCACAAAAGAAGCCTGTGTTGTTTCTGCCAAGGAAGACAACAATGTGGTATTGACAGGATTTAGAAAAGGAAATGTTTACATAGCTGACTTCAATTTAGCATGCTCAGAATCCATTACTTGTCTCTTCAGCAAAGCAAGTAAGGATGAGAGTTGGCTATGGCATAAGAAGCTGTCACATTTGAATTTTAAAGTTATGAATGATTTGGTAAGAAAGGATCTTGCTAGAGGAATCCCTCAATTGGAGTTTGTCAGAGTGGGCTGTGTGATGCCTGCCAATTAGGGAAACAAAAGAAATCATCCTTCAAAAGCAAGACAGAGTCATCCATTGTTAAGCCTCTTCAATTGCTACATATGGACTTATTTGGCCCAGTAAATGTCATGTCTATTTCAAAGAAGAAATACTATCTGGTGATTGTAGATGATTTTTCTAAGTTCACATGGACCTTCTTCCTGCACTCCAAGGATTGTGCAAGTGAAATCATCATCAATCACCTCAGAATACTAAACAATGGTTCTGAAGACAGAGTACAAAGAATCAGGAGTGACAATGGTACTGAATTCAAGAATTCCACAATGAAGATTTTCTGTGAAGAGAATGGAATTGTCCATGAGTTTTCTGCTGCCAGAACACCTCAACAAAATGGGGTTGTTGAAAGGAAAAACAGAACTCTCATTGAAGCAGCTAGAACAATGTTAAGTGAATCAAGATTACCAACATATTTCTGGGCTGAAGCTGTCAACACTGCATGCTTTACTCAGAATATTTCCTTGGTCAATCAAGCTAGAGGAATGACTCCTTATCAGTTATTAACCAACAAGAAACCAACTTTAGCTTTCCTACATGTCTTTGGATGTAAGTGTTTTGTGCTAAGGAATCATGGAGATAACTTGGGCAAATTTGAAGCAAAGGCAGATGAAGCTATTTTCGTTGGATATGCAACAGGGAAAGCCTACAAGGTCTACAATCTAAGAACCAACATTGTTATGGAATCTGTACATGTTGTGTTTGATGATCAAAAGATTCTAGGCCTAAATGATGAAGGTTACCATGAAAAGTTGGAATTTGAGAATGAAGGTGAAGGAAGAATGTACTATGATGATGATGAGGAAAATGAAGATCATGACCATAGAGATCCACCTAGAGCTGTTATACCAACTAGAAGTGATGCTTACACTGAAAATGAAGCATCCGTTGACAGTCATTCTGCAACATCCGTTGACACTATTAGAGATGCATCCGTTGATAGATATTCTCAAGCATCCGTCGACAGGAAAAATGATGCATCCATTGACAGTCAACTTCATAATTCAGCAAGGACAACAAACTCAGGGGGAGTTTCTCAAGGTCAAAATTCAATGCTAAATCAACATGATCATGCTCATGGAAATGAAGCAACCTCATCAAGATCAAACCTTCCACCAGCAAGAAAATGGACTAGAGATCATCCATTTGAGTTAATCATTGGTGAATCAAATTCAAGAGTCCAAACTAGAAGGGCCACTCAAGCAGAATGTCTATACAGTAGCTTCATGTCTCAAGAGGAACCTAAAAAAGTGGAAGATGCCCTTCTAGATCCAGATTGGGTGTTAGCAATGCAAGAAGAGCTAAACCAATTTAAAAGAAATAAAGTATGGAAACTTGTGCCCAAACCTGATGATAGAAGTGTCATAGGTACTAAATGGGTTCTCAAGAATAAGACAGATGAAAATGGCATGATTGTGAGGAATAAAGCTAGATTAGTGGTAAAGGGTTACTCTTAAGAAGAAGGAATAGATTTTGATGAAACTTTTGCTCCAGTGGCAAGACTTGAGGCAATAAGAATCTTTCTAGCCTATGCAGCACATGCCAATTTCAAAGTCTATCAGATGGATGTCAAAAATGCCTTTCTAAATGGGGAACTGGAAGAAGAGGTCTATGTCCATCAACCTCCTGGCTTTGAGGATCCAGAATTTCCAGGATATGTATATCTTCTCATGAAAGCACTTTATGGTTTGAAGCAAGCACCAAGAGCCTGGTATGACACTTTATCTCAATTTCTTTTGGAGAACCACTTCACTAGAGGTACAGTAGATAAAACCTTATTTCATAGGAATATTAATGGCTCTTCAATACTTGTTCAAATCTATGTAGATGATATTATTTTTGGGTCTACAGATGAGAAGCTTTGCAAAAAGTTTGCCAAACTTATGCAAAGTAGGTATGAAATGAGCATGATGGGTGAATTAACTTACTTTCTTGGCCTACAAGTAAAGCAAGTTAATGAGGGCATTTTCATAAGTCAAACAAAATATATTTATGATCTCTTAAAGAAATTTGACTTAATGGATTGTACATCTGCTAAAACACCTATGGCCACTGCAACTAAGCTTGAGTTGAATACTAAGGAAAAGTCTGTGGACATCTCAAGATATAGAGGCATGGTAGGTTCACTTCTATACCTAACAGCTAGTAGACCTGATATAATGTTTTCTACTTGTCTTTGTGCTAGATTTCAAGCTGACCCTAGAGAGTCCCACTTAATAGCTATTAAAAGAATTTTCAGGTATCTCAAGGGAACACCAAACCTTGGCATTTGGTACCCAAGAGAATCTGGTTTTGATCTAACTGGCTATTCAGATGCAGATTATGCAGGTTGCAGAGTTGATAGGAAAAGTACTACAGGTTCCTGTCAATTTCTAGGAAACAGGCTTGTTTCATGGTTCAGTAAGAAACAAAACTCAGTCTCCACTTCTACAGCTGAAGCTGAGTACATTGCTGCTGGAAGCTGTTGTGCACAGATTCTATGGATGAGAAACCAACTCATTGACTATGGTCTAAAAGTTGAGAAGATTCCAATTTTCTGTGACAACACAAGTGCTATTGCCATCACTGGGAATCCAGTGCAACATTCGAGAACCAAGCACATTGACATCAAATACCACTTCATTAGAGAACATGTGATGAATGGTACAGTAGAAATGCACTTTGTGCCAAGTGAAATGCAGCTTGCAGATATCTTCACCAAGCCTCTTGATGAATCCACATTCACAAGATTGGTAGGTGAGCTAGGTATGCTTAACTTGTCATAATTCCTAGTGATATTTGATTTCACTGCATTGAAGCTAGAAATGTGTTTTGATTTACTTGAAAGTTAAAACTTTCAGAAAAATTTTCTGCAGAAATTTTGTCTAAGGCAAAATTAGCTTATCAACGGATATCCTTTTATCCGTTGATAGTATAAACACATTACTAGATTTTCGCATGTCAACGGGTAACAGGCTATCCACGTCATCAACGGATAAACTGTATCTCAACCGTTCATTCTATATCCGTTGATATACATTTTTTTTTATATAGCCATTGGTAACCGTGTATATCTAATCATGGCTGTACTTATTTTCTTTTCATTTATTATTTGACAGTTACTTTTGACCAATGGGGTAATTACTTTTAATTATTTCATTTTTAACTCTTGAAAAATATAAAAGGCTGACTTGTACTCTCACATCTCACTTTTATTCATTTTCAAGCATATCAAAAGTTAACTGCATCTTCTTCTCTAAAACTCTCTGTAACCAAAGTTCAAACACTTCAATGGCGCCCATTGTTAAGATGATGTCCTCCACTGGGTTTACCTATGAGAAGAACAATTTCGCGGCCTTTGTTGACACATTGAATGCTCCAGAAGCTTACCACACTTTGATGAGTTTCGTGAAGAAATGCAAACTGTCATATGCTATGACTGCCACCACTCCCTTAATCCACAAGGTAATTGAAGAGATGTGGACATCTGCTGAGTACAATGGCACAGACGGTACAATTGCTTTTTCTTTAAAGGGTAAAAACTATGTAGTTAATTCTGATGTAATAACTGCTTGTTTAAAATTGCCTGAGAATAACTGTCTGAAAGTACCCACTGATGCTGAAATTGTTGCCATGCTTAATTCTATTAATTATGCCCTTAGTACTGAAAACTTAGGGAAAATTGTTAGGAAAGGAATGGTTAAAGAATGGAGCTATTTCTGTGATGCTTTCATTAAAACTTTTTCAGGCAAAATTAGTAATTTTGATGCTGTTACCCAATCCATGCTAACTATGATGTGTATGCTCTTAAATGATAAATTCTATAATTTTGGCACATTAGTTATGTATGAGATAGCTGCAAAGTTAGGTAAAAAGGAAACTAGGAGCAAGAATATCTACTTTGCTAGATTTTTAATGCTCTTAGCACTGCATGTATCTGAGAATGAGCTATCCATTGCTAACCCGGATAGCAAGTTCCAATGTTTTGTTCAGGAGAAGAGAGTCTTAAGTGACCTAATTCGAATGAACCTCAATGCAGGAGTACAATTGGTATATCTACCAATTGTTCAGGTAACTATTTCTAACTCTGAAACCCCTATCTCCAACCCCCAAATTTCTTTGCCTTCTAGTGTCACAATGGAGTCTGTAGTTGTGACCAAACAGGCTCCTACCAAAGTGACCAAATCCAGAGTTCCAAAACCACATTCTAATAAGCAAACCTCAAGTGTCTCTCAAAAGACACCTGTTGTAAAATCTACCAAAACTCTTGAGGGGAGTGTGAAGGTGGTAGTGAGTGGTGAGGGACAGGGTGAACATCAAAGAAGCCCTAAGGATAAGGAAGGAGAGATGAGTGCAACCACCATTTCAGTCCCTCAAAAGACTGCTAATGTAACTACAAGCCAAATTCTAGTTACACTCTCTCAACAGAGTGTGACTACTGAATCAAGTTCCCCACAAGGAACACTGCACAAGAGGGTTAGAGACACAGATAGCCCACTCTCAAAAACCTATGGAAGAAGAGTGAAATCTAAAACCACAGGGGAATCACAGGGTGCACACACAGTACAGGAAACTGTACCTTCTCAAACTCAGTTTCATTTGGCTTCAATAAATGTGGAGTCACAGCCCCTTGATCTTAATCTTCAAATCGATACACATTACAATCCACCATCACCAACTCCATCTCTGGATGTGGATATGATATCTACATCAATTCCTGATTCTCCATCTTTAAGATTCTTGGAGAAGCCCCACTCTGCAATTGGTGGTCATCATCTTTTAGATGATTTGTTGGACCATCAATCTTCCCTTCCAGAATTCTCAACACAGACTGTGGCCTCGAACTTAAAATCAATCTCCACAGATTCAGTGTTGGTTTTCTCTTCAACGGATAAAATTATTTCTTCCTCAACGGATATCCTTCATCCGTTGACAAGTGTTTCTCCATCAACGGATGCGCCTCTGTCTATCCATCCGTTGACAGCTATAACTACTCCATCAACGGATATTCCTTATCCGTTGATAACTCACTCTACCACTGCTATATCTGACATTCCTGTGTCAAGTATGGAGGAGTTCTCAGTAGTTGAAACACTTTTAGGATTGAGGGAAGGGAGTGAGAGGCTGCCTTATGAGCAGGCAAAAGGAGAGCTAAATAATGAGAGGCTGGCCATTTCTTCCGGTCAGTCAAAAGGAGAGACTGAGAGTTCCACCTTAGTAGGTGAAGGTGAGGGTGTGAGAGGTGTGAGCCAAGGGGAGCCCTTGATGCAAGAAAAGAGAGATGAGAGGAGAGAAGGGACTACAGGAGAAATAAGGGTGGAAAAAGCAGCCATTGCTAGTGAGTCAATGGAGGTTGAGGATGCAGCCAAGGAAATGGAATTTCAAAGAGAATATCAGTCCATGATTGACTCCATTTCTTTGGATGCTAAAACCTTTACTCACCCTGTTCCTGCCTATCAAATTCTGGCACAACAGGGCAATGTGGAAGTAGAGGAGGCAATGCACCTAGTGCACACCTCACAGTCTCTACTTAGAGCTAAGGAATCTTTAGAAGCTCTGCCAACCACTGCTGAGAGTGAAGAATTTGAAGATTCTGAAGATGAAGACAGCTAGAGCCCTGAAGATGAAGGTGATAGCAGTATTCATGATTGGAAATTTGCTAACAACTACACCTATCATCAATTTGATGTGGAAATCATTAGGCAATATAAATCTGCCCTGGCTGAGCACCAAGAAGCAGATCCACAGAGAAAGGTTGTTCTTCAACAGGCAATTGACTCCCTTAAGTTACAAAAGATGCAAATGGTGATTCAGAGATCCAACTTAGAGGAGGTCAAACAAGAAATCAGGGATGTGAAGATCTCTGTGGATTCCAAGTTAGAGCAACTAGCTCCTACAGCCACTCAGAGGGTGTTGCAACAAAGGTTCATCAAATAAGACAACCTGGCTAAGTCTGTGCAACTACTCAACTCAAGAGTGGAAAAGATGGAATCCCAGATGGAGCAATTTCTTCACCATCAAAAACTGCAAACCCAACTGCTAGAAAAGTTAGTTGCAGCCCCAACTTCTAGTCAAACCCTTGATGCTAACAAAAAGGGGGAGAAAGTGGAAGAGGCTGTGGCAACTACAAGTCAAATCTTAATTTCTGAAAGAAGGGAAGCAGCAAGTGAGGGGGAGCAGCAGCCTACCATAGTGGTCAATCCACAGGACTTCATTGTCAAAGCTTCCCCCAGCAAATCCAAACCTCTACAAGTATCTCTATCTAAAGAGTTTGATTTCTCAAACTTCACAAAAGAGGAAAAGTTAGCCAAGATTGAAGCCCTGCAAAGGATGAAAGAGGAGAACAATGAAAGAATATTGAGGACAGAAAGATTGATCAATGCATCTATTGTATCAAATCTGTTCTCTAGCCAAACCTCAGCTCCAACAATATCTACCACAATTCTGAAGGTGCTCACTCCAGCAATTGTGGCTCCTACATTCTATGATGCTGAGCCTTCTCATGTTAAAGAATTTGAACCCTACATCAAAGCAAGACCCTTCTCACCACCAAAAGCAAATGGGAAGAACAAGTTACAACTGGACTTTCCATTTCCCAAGGATGATGAAGAGAAGCTGATGGGTAAGCAAATTAAGGAATTCAAGGAGAAGACTAACAGTTGTGTAAGAGAATGGATGGCTGTAATCATAAGGAATGGAAAAGTTCTAAACATATCCAACAGCCATCCTAGATTTGTTGAAGCCAAGAGAGAAGAGACTTCAAGGCTGCTAAGAGAATCTCAACCAAGCACTGAATTGCAAAATGAAAACTCATATGAGAAGCAAGCCAGACTGGCTCAAGAATTAATGGATGAGGTAGAGGATGAAATGATGGAACCTGAGGAAGTCCCCAAATCCAAAAGGAAAGAGAAATCAGTCCCCAAATCCAAATCTAAGAGAATGAAATCAAAGGCAAGGAGGCCTGTCTCTCCAAAAATTGAAAGCAAGGAGACAGTTGGCTCATCACAACCTACTTCTGTAAAAGTATTCAACCCAGCTATGAATTTCCATGGTGATCCTATAGTACCTAAAGAGGAACCAATGAATCTTGACTCCATTGAGGTTCCTTCATTCTTGCTGAAGCCTCAACAGAAGCCTATACAGAAGAAAAGGATACCAAGGAAGCAACCTTCAAAGGAACCAATTCAAGTTGCTAGGGTACCTGCTATTGTCAGGCAGCCAATCTTGGAAAACAAGGATGATTTTATCTATCAGGCAGATATTGAAGAATACTCTGGCATGAATCTTTATCTGGATGAATTGTCAGAAGTAAGAAGAATTGACAAATATAAACATTTGCCTGAGAGATTGATCTTTGTATACAAGGGAGGAAAGGAAAGGACATGGCCACTACAAAGGGTTCTTGGAGAAAATTATCTGACCTTAACCAAAGTGTTCTATGCAATCAAGAGGTACACAGGGTTCTCCAAGATAGCAAAAGGGGAGATACTGGACAGAATAGAACAGATAAGGAGGGAATGGAACTCACCATCAAGTCTACCAAGGAAGATGAAGATCCCATACAATGGACAGAAAATCCACCTTCAACCCTTCTGGATGATGGAGTTCAGGGATGAAGATGGTAACAGGAGATTCTTCAGGTTAGAAGACCAACTATCAAAGGCTAGTTCTCAATACCTGAGATGGTTACAACAAAAGCTAAATCCAAAGGTTGATGAAGAAGATGCCTTCTATAGGCAACTCCAAATTCAGATTGAGTCCAACTCTGCCAAAGAAGGAAAATCAAGGGTGATGCCAACAAGAGAAAAGAAACAGTCTTAATCTGCTCAGTCTAGAGGAGCACTTCTCTGTAAATTTCTCAAACTTTCAGTTTTTAATTTTTGTAGCTTAATACAATTTTTGCATTGTTCTATATATATCTTTAGGAATGTTTTGTTATCATCAAGGTCCAGAATTTATGCTTTATTGCCATCAAGTATAAATTGGGGGAGATTGTTAGGAATATGTTGTACTTGATGATAACTTCACAATTAATCAAATTGTATAAGGTTTTGTAGCTGTTAACGGATGAGGATTTATAACTCTATCCGTTGACAGGTAGCTCATCAACGGATGAGGTTTTGTAGCATACTGCAGTATCTCTATGTTATCAGTTGATAGTGTTTTTATCCACAATCATGTTGACCATCAACGGATAGGCAGAATAGGGTAGCCAATTGTAAATAAGCTATGCTATGTAATTCTGTCTAAGTGAAAGTGTATCAACAGATGAAGACAAAACTCTATCAACGGATACAACTCAAATCCACTCTATCAACGGATACAGCTCAAGTCTCAATATCAACGGATACCGCTCAATACATCATCAACGGATGTCAGTGTACAATATCAACGGATAATCATTGACACTGTCTTTTATGATTAGCTGGGGATTAGCAGTTGATAAGGACATGTTTGACTGACAGATCACATGGGTTGATAGTAGATACAAAAAGCAGTATGGCAGCCATACTTTGGAAACACAGAAGAAAGAAGCATTCCATTTACACTATGGATACAAGAAAGGTGCAGGAGACATGTCCGAACACAAGGACAACCTTTCGGCTACATGTGTATTTGGAGTGTAGTAGCAAGTCAACTAGAATTAGATTAATATTATCTTATTCCAGTAGTACTTGTAAAACTTGGGATTTATAACCAAGTGTAGCCACTCTTTGTAGACTAAGAAAACAGATTCATTTTGCTTAGGGTTTCTATTGAATATTCTTAGAAAGCAAAGAGTTGTAAAACAGAAGCTGTGTACCTTTGTATCACAGAGTTTTCTTCGAATAAAAGCTTTAGGTGGTGCATTTAACCACCTGATTTTTATGTGTTTGTGCATTAATCTTTTTACAAGCAATTATCTAAGTATAGATTTCTGGAGTTCTTATCAGAAATATATAAATATCAAGAATTATATTCAACCCCCCCCCTTCTACAATTATACAAGTGTGTAATCTGGGAATAACATATACATATATTTTTATAAAAATATTTAATATTTATATATAATTTATATATTTAATCGAGTCGAACTCGGGCCGAATCGATCATGTTCGAGTTTTTGTCGATATTTGATAAAATTGATTCAAGCTTTCGAGTCGAACCGGAACATATTGAACTTCTACGAACCGAGTTTCAAACATGAAATGGAAGGCTCAATCGAACTCGATCCCGAACTTTTTAGTCGAGCTTGACAGTGTTCGACTTGGCTCGTCTCGATTTCACCCCTAATCTGAGTATAATAATAATATTATATAATCATATTTCATATTTATTCTGAAATATTAAATTTAGAATTGGACTATATAATCCTTTGAAAAAAATTAATCATTTAAATTATCTAATTGGACTATATAATTCTTTGAAAAAAATTAATCATTTAAATTATCTTATCCCGTATTTTTTTTGAGTGATAACCTATGAATTAGACTAATATCCTTTAACGTCTCTAATCCTATGTTTGACAAGGGATTATAAGGAAAGGATTATTATCCTTTAAAAAATGACTTGTGGTAGAGAATTAAATAATATTTTCTGCAACCAAGTATTAGAGATAATTATAATTCTATCTCTTATCCCAACTAAATAAACATGAGATTCTTATTTTAAAATCCTATAATCCTTAATCTAAAGATTAAATTTTTTAATGAATTATAGTCTTATTCTCCACTTAATTCTATAAAACAAACATGGGAGTAATTCTAGAAGATTACTTAAATTATGTTCTAAGTTCAAATATAAGTAATCTACGAAAAAATGGCATTCCAACAGTGTCCTAGTGGTTACTTAAATCAATAAAACATACATCTCTATATCTCATTACCTATTTATAAGTAACCTCTAGTCATTACTTATTCTATTTTCAGGAATAAAAAAATCAATTTCCTACTTTCCTCTATTTCTTCTCTCTTTATTTTTGAAAGTGAAAGTGTCCTAAACCAATCATGTATAAAAGATTGGTAAATAATTAGTAAATAAATACAGCTCACATCAGATTTAGGTTTATTGTTTTTCAAATAGGAGTCCAATTCTGGTCCAGCCCCATTAAAGATTTCAAGCATTTTTAGAATATAAATCATCAGCTCCTCTTTGTCCATACACAGCTTTAAAATCATCGTGTGGTCTTTTTGCCCATTAGAGCGTACTTCTGGTTTATGAGTGCTGTTAGCTCGTTCAAGATAGCTTTAGGGAATAGCAGGGGACCAGTCGTAAATGTACAACCAGAGAAAGAAAGGCCCAAAACTTTGTCTCGAGCCACCAAGAGTAGAGCTGCCACCGCAACAAATTGTCCCCTTTGACAGCATTGTAGATTGTATCAAACATAGCTGGTAGCAACCCCACCAAGTAAGCTGATAGTCTCACGTGCCTCTCTCTGCAATAGACGGAGGAATTGCAGAACTATACAAGTCCAATACTCCAAAGCAAATTCACACAAGATTGTAAGAGTCGAAAAACAAACCATTTGCGGAAGGCACAGAGTGATGATCAGCTTGGATACAGATTTCTTCAGACTACAGTTAAATTAGATTTTCGTCACAGCTGCACAGGAAAGGTGGGAGGTTACCAACTGGACTACTACCCTAAGCTGGTCTAGAGTTTATGGCATAATACGGAAGGTCGAGTTATACGTACCTTAAACTTTCAACTGCATTATCCAGTGGAGATATATTCTGACGAAGACCAATCACAGGTGTCCAACACGGACTTCACAAATCGCTCCATGGTCAAGTAATATGTTAACCAAATCAGCGGAAAAGCTCATAGCTGCAACGTTCAAGGGGTAATTAGCATAGCAGTTTGGGAGGTTAAGATTCATCGTAGAACCCACCTTATGCAAAAGAAATGCAGTTGCACATTTGGAAGCACCGTGGTGACATTTTCCTGAGAATACCATATGCGCACAAGTCATGTCCCTCATAATTCAACAAGACATTCTCAAGACACAACTTTTATGTTTAAATCACGTAAGACTGATATTAATTTAATATCTTCATCATTCTCAATCATGGCCCTGATGGGAAATAACACTTTTGAAGTAAAAGAACTCCAATCCTTCCATTAATCAACACATATTACAAAACAAAAATACAAGAAAACTCAAATTCTAATGTACGTACTAAGTCGGATGTAATAGCCCAACAACATATAAATATTGAATAGGTATATAAAGAACTGCAAGTGTTTAATATAGATGAGCATACCTCGATACATTTGTTGTTGACAGGATTACAACAGCCGAACCTCCAGAGGGGCTTTGGCCTAAAACATGGGAAGTGGTAGTAGAAAAGTATATGACGCAGCAAACGACTAGAAATGCAGGCAGCATGTATTGTAAACTTGCTAGCTAATTCTGTAATGCCTTGAAAAGGTCTTTATACTTTTGTGGAGCCTTAGAACTAGCAGAGTTGTGCTATCAAAGTTGTAAATGAATTAAGTATTTCTTACGAAAATACCTCTAATTAATAGACATCATCATCAGAATCTGTATCCGCCCAAAATTATTCAAAGCTTTTTTATGCGGGCACATTTGCGTGGGTTGCATTAATATTCTCAAAATTCTATTTAATTTATAAAAATTAAAAATAAACAATTTTATTGATTATCCGAGCTGTTAATTTATTGATTATTCTATTTAAACAATTTTACCACATAGAGCTGAAGCACATCATTAAAAAAATACTACTAATAGCTTTCGTGGGAAGTAAGGGGAAGGCAGCTAGTAATGAAATTGATAAGATACCTATTGCATAAACAGTGAAGTGTTTTTTTTTTTTTTTTTTTTGCCCCAGTAACAATAGACTCCGGAAATATCCAATCTTTCAGAACACCAGCAACTTGAAAGGTCACTGCTCCAGTTCTACCAATCACTAAGAAAATTGAGAAGTTCAATGTTAGAACAGAAATGGCATTGGAGAAAAAGATTCAGAAATTGAACTTGATCTGAGAGACTTCCATCCCAGGCTGCTCCAAAAAGTACCAAGGTACAAACACAAATGCAAAACTGCAAGTGAGAAGCATAGCGACACAGAAGTTACGTGATGGGAGAATCTTTAACAAATTTCTGAAACAAGGAAAGATAATGCAATACATACATATAAAACCGAAAAAACGTGTTAGCTTAATGAACTGAACAATGCTTTATCCTTCAATGAAAAAATAGAAGGGAACTAACAAAATATCACCCTGTCAGAGTACGATACATTAATCTAGGTACAGCAATAATGATTTAGCAAGGACATTTGTGTACAAAATTTCATATGTTCATTCTGAACTTTTAGCAACAGGCGCACAAGTTGTCCACACACAGTAACAAAAATGAAACTGAAGAAGCATTAAACATAAACCAGCACGGAGCAATGTAATATAAATTTGTGATAGGATTGAGGGTTGAGCCTTTCTTTTGGAGGACCTGGGCTAAGACTAGCCTCATAGCTTCGGCAATTATACCTGTGACTTGGTAGGCTGTACCGATTACATTAAAACGGATTTCCCTATATGAGAAACAATCCCAACACTGACCAGTGACATAGTGAAGAAAACATCCCATCTTAACTTGTCAGTGCCGCATAGAACAGCCATGAGAAACGTCGGCACCGGCACTGCAAAATACAGAATTGTATGTAAGGAAATCTTCACTACATATAGCAAGGAATGTAAATTAGAATCACATACTTAAGGCCTCAAGCATCTGAAGGAAAGCCACGGATATATGCAAGTATGCTGTGTTACCATACCAGTGTCAATAGAATAAGTGCAGGTCAACTTAAAATAATATGGAATTTACAATGCATGTCACAGTAATTGTCGATCCCAGTTAGGGGACTTATATGACATACCTTACAATATTACCTTAAAAAATTATTAATTAGAGACAGCAGCAAATTGTGCATTATTAGTTCTAAAAATACACAGCATGGCAGATAAGAAAATGTAACAGTTTTTATTTAATCAAGTCTGACTTTTAATACTCGCTTGATGCAAGTAATTATTGAGTTCAGACAGAGATTATTGTAAGGAAATACTAGTGTTAAACAACTTCAGACGTCACATTGTAGTGTCTTATTGTAAATATGGTGCACCTACCTCTAATAAGTAACATCCAAATGATGGCGTGTGCATTTTACATAGGAACAAAGAACCCGATCCATACTGTACCCAGAGCTATATCAGCAAACTATAACCACGTGGAGTAAAAGGGTTTGAGCAATAGCAACATAGCAGAAATAATAGCAAAGAACTAAAAGGATTGGAAAAGAAATCTCACAAGAAAGAGCAGTACATTCAATATTATCGTCCAAAAGATTCTACATATCAGCAGTAAATTCAAAGCAATATTAAGAAGAGTCCTCTATAACGAAAAATAGGTACAGATTGCACAACCTACAAGATTTACTCTAGTGCTTACCAAAGACGTGAAGCTAAAAAGGCATTTACTGGGATCACACATGTTGCATAACTGCCATGAGCAATTGAAAATTATAAGAATGTAACAGAATCATGACAAAGAACAGGCATTTAGTAGAATCATATACACAGTTCTGAGCCTTCTAAAACAGAATTTGCTTCTTACATTTTTAATGTCATTTTAACCGGAGATAAGACCTGCCAAGCAAGTAGGGTAAACTTTTTAAAGTCACTACAGACCAGCTATTACTTTTATAATACCAAGGAAACACAATACAAACTAAACTGAAAATCTCGATGCTTCACTTCTCGGAATGATCTAAAGATGCACATGCAATACGTAGTACAGCCCCAAAGCCCATGCTCAATTTTTTTCACTACCCATTGTGTGTTTGGAAGATTCCCATTGGTGACAGATAAAAGCATGAAAAAAAATTGAAACACTGTGGATCAGTTTCATTTATTATACAAAAGTATACAGGTATATATCCTGTTGTTAATTGCAACAGGGATCAATCACATCCTATTAGAAAACCCATGTTAAAGTGCCTTTAACGGAATCTAGTAGAGAGCGCTGCCTTACTAACACGAATGGGAAAGAATGCCACTGATCCAGAAAATCACATATGAATCAGTGTAACTGTGTAAGTGACTAAGTGGTATAGGAAATGGAATATTGAAGTAATTTGGGGAGAGAACTCACTGCAATATACAGTCCAATAAGGACCTGGACATGAAAACATCAATTCAAGAAATATATATCTAATGTTTCAGATCATGATTGAAGACAAGAAAATTGTGCAATCACAGTAAGCAAATAACAGGCCGAATCCCAAAATTAATAATTATAAAGCTAGTAATACAAGCAATGAACATATGAAAGTGAATATAAGAAAGGCCATCTTTAATTATAATGGTTACAACATCATTTGCACTGACTTCAACCCATAGGTTGGATTTGCTAGACAGTAGACACAACCTCAAGGTTGTGAGAAACCTTACAAGTAAAAATTAGGAAAAAGATTAAGAAGTAATTTAGCCGAGAGTTTTACTATTATAATTCTGTATTAAGCATTCCTCTATAATATATATTATTTCAGTCTGTCTTTCCGCTCCCTTTTTTTCTAACTCTGATGCATCGTATATTTATAAGAGATATGCATGTATACTATACCAAGCTATAGGAAGACCTTAATTCTTAAGACACACGATTTTCTAGAATAGGAAGGCAATTCATAATTATTCAAACAATATATGAGCTCTATCTATCATAGCGACATTGGCTAAGAATCTTAGAATCACATGAATCTATCATAGTTGAATTATCCTTCTGTTTATAGTTGCAGGACCTTAATAATACATATCATAATTAGTTAATAACACAACTAATGCATTTTAATGTAGTTAATCGATTAAGTATTTAAGTATTTACATTATCTTCTCTCATTTGTGGGTGAGTGAAGAATCCCCGCGCACCCAAGAATCCCCAAGAATCGGGTGCGCGGTGCGGCGGGTAAGTGAAGAATCCCTGCTTTCTAGGTTGCAGCTCATTAATATCTGGGTAAGAACCAGTCAAACACCTAGAACCGAATACTATAACCTAGAGATAACCTGGCATGCCAACAAAAAAGATGAGGCAAACTGCGATTGTCTCAAAGTATTATATGATGACACTAACTTTAACTACACCGAACACACGATACAGCTTATAATGCTTAAGCCAACTCCCATATAGCTTTAAAAAAGTTTCCGATGAACAATAAGGATGCTAAAAATGTTTTTTTGGCTGGTGAGAATTAATGGAATGGGAACGAGCTATTATGTCGTCGTTTTATGCATAACTTCCATTCTTGACGTAATTCCATTTTAACAAATTATCATAACTTAAATAATTATAATCTCCAACTCCATATTATCCACAATCATCATCTCCTTCACTCCTATCTCCATGTCTCTATCATCCTTTTCTTACACCTCCAATTTCCCCCACATTTTCAAATCTTAATTCCACTAAACATTACCTCTCAGCTTCCTAATATAATCCATCAAACAACACACCGAGCCCCAGCCTCATTCCTAGACGAAATACCACAAATTAAGCCATTTCTACAGCCGAATTGTACGCATAAACATCCAAACAAAACCTAACTACCAGCACAATGTAATATGATTCCAATCAGATCAAGAACTACAAAAAGCACTTTCACATTACATGTATCATCATTAAAAAAAGTCTAAAAACTTCAATAATAAAACACACACACACACCCATACACCATAATAAACACTATACCAACAAGTCGTACGGAAATCAAATCACAAAAACTATCCAGTATAACAACAAATTTGCTGCTGATCTTCAAGTACAGTGAACCAAAGTAGATTTTTCTAGTGATAAGTAATATGTCAGCTAGCCAGTAATCTTTACGCAGCTGAAGGCCCTTATATGGCCCTACTCTTTCAAATTTAATGCAAAATAGTGTGTCATGCTATGTTAATCTACCACATGGATCTGTTTGGTATTTTACACATAAAAATGTCATATCAATCAAGTACATGCGTCAATATAACCAAAAATATATGAAGCATACTTAATTATGATCTAAAGTTTGCCAGGAAATATCTCAAGGGCCTGCGTGCATGACTAGAAAAAAAAATCCTAGAGACAGTTATGCAGTGTTCATAGAAGCGTATAAGATATGCTAAATTACCTTCTTCAATCTTTCTTTTTGTCTTTGGTTTCTAAAACACCCTACTTGAACAACATTCCAGTCGTCACAGCAGAAGAGATGAGATGCTCTTGCATTGCATGTCTTGCAGACGGTTTGTTGATAAATGACCAGCGACTCTTTACTATTGAGCCAACTTTTTCCGCCACATCCGCAACATTTCCTCAGCCCTCTGGCATCTTTTGCAACTGCACCTACAAATGTTGCCAAAAATTTCACGGCTTCTTTAAACTTCAGTCCTGAATCTACAATGCAAGGACATTCAGTAGGGAGATAAATATGCAGTATGAACAAAAGATGCCAGAAATAACCACTTGTAGTTGAAAAGAAATCACTAGCCTTCTCCTACCATAAACCTAATTCTTTATAGGGAAAAAAATTATTAAATCAGTTGAAATATACAATACCAACGATCAGAATCTGTAGAAAACGAATCTAAACAATAATCCAGTAAACTGTATTCATCTAAACAAACAACTCATTTTGAAAGATTAATCACTGAAGTTGGGTAACAATGTAATGGTTAGGTTAAAAAATATCCAAAACCTGTTTTTACAAATATCCTAAACATGTCACATGTATATATGATACACACACAAGCACATACAGGTAAACAATCTTTCATTAGTTTACATCAAACAATTTCTAAAAATGAACTAAAAACCAGAGGACCAAAATTTTAAGTTAACTTCATAAAGGCTACTTCTAGACGTAAATATAAATATAAAGATGCAAATCAAACATCAAACAAATAACACACACCCATATCTATTAATATGTAGCTGCCATAAGTTATAAACTTCTATATCAATCCGACGGAACACTAATCGCCGAAAACCTATTACATATATTCAAAAGAAAGGAGGGTTTACCTTGTATTCTTGATTTGGATACTTTAATGCAAAGAGCTGTTGGCTCTAATCAACATGGGGACATAATAGGAAAAATAGAGAAGTCACCAACGTAGAAAAGCAAAAGTTGTGTGATAGAGTGTAGATACTCTATTAAAAAATGATACACTAAAATCTAAATCATAAAAAAATTTAGTAATTATTCCAATTTGATCTATAAATATAATCACTTAATCAAGGACCTGGCATTAAAAACAAATATAAGTGCACTGCTGAACGAGGAGGATAATGAAACAAGATAATACATCATGTTAGACGCTGTAATTTAGAACATACAACTTAAAAATAGATCATATATTCGCATACAAGTAATAATTATGAAACTGCATTCAGTAAAAGTAAGTTAATTAAAAAGCCAATTAGATAGCTTCATTGTTCGAATGCTTTTATGGAAAAAAATGCTTAATGATACAAGAAAGTACTACAATACATGGTAACTGAAATTGAAAAGCTAATGACCAACATTGTGCTTTGTTTTTTTCATATGCTACTATCTGCGATCACCACTTTACTCAACTTGTTTAAACCCTTTGAGTGAGACGAGGCTCTCATTGTACTTGACAACTCCTTTAAGATGTTTACCGGGAGGTACTGGAAGAAACTTCTTCGCAAGTTTATTTTTGTAGTAATAAAAAAAGGGAACATAATTACAAATTTCTGCAACAACAAACTGTCCATCACCCAAATATAGAAGAACTACGCTATCATTCTTCAAACTATTCTCAAGATTGAGCTGTTTAGTCCAAGATGCATTGCCACAATCCCCACTGAATGTCCATAGATTGTAAATTGATTCACCATCATCAATGGATTCATCATAGATCATAGCAAGAGAACCTTCAAAATTCAAAAGCTTTGACATTAATCTTGGTTTCTTTTCCGACAATAGGGCATGCGTTCCAGGTATGTGATACGGATACACTCTAAACACTTCATTATGCAAATCAAACGATAGTAACTCATAAAAGCCTTCGAAATACAATACCCCGGGGGTTTGAGGAAGAAAAGCACCAAATTCATTAGAAGATTGATAAATCCTAAAAAACTCAAGTGTCTTAGGAACCTCAATCTCTTTCCAAGAATCCTCATTCGCAGAATACATCTCCACATATATCGAACGATTATACTTAAAAGGAATACTCTTCACCTCCATCGAACGCTTATATTTACTTTCCTTATAACGACCATACACAGACTTAAAAGAAATCCTAAGAACCCTGTAATCATTAGAAATATCATCATAACCAAACCCTAGCACAAACGGATTAGTTATTATATTCCGAGGAGTAGGGAGTTTCTTGAATTGCCTAGTCATCGGATTCCATAAATAAATAACTTGAAGCCGGGCATTAGCAAGACAAACAAGACCATTACAAGAAGATAAAATAGGACTAAAATGAATCATATCAATGAAATGTTGTGGCAATTGAAGGAGGCTTGATGTATCATGATCAGTATCAATGTAGAACTGGTCTTCCGTAACTTTGAGTAGCGACAAGCGTTGTCTTTTTCGGGATTCAATCAAGTGAGTCTCGATGAATTGTGGGTTTAATATTAGGGATAGCCATGATTTGCAAACTGATTTGCAGCGAAGCAGTGTTATCACAGGCAACAATACAAATATTTTGAGCATGAGGTCTTCGGGTAGAAATTCAATACTATACCTCTTCTTGCTGCTGCTGCTGCTGCTGCTTTTCTTGCCATTCTCGCTGCTGCTGCTCGCCATTTCCAGACCCTGATTTTTTGTTTATGTGAATTTCAGAAATGTAAACAAGCTCGTATCTATTTTATACAGTAACTCTTAGCCTTTTGTAGGGGTATTCAACCGGTATTTTGGGTACGGGTGTTCAAATAATCCGTCAATTCGGACTGGACCACAATAATTCGAACCAATAAAAATCGAATCAGTAAAAAGCGTTATTAATGGTTCGGTTAATCGGACTCTTTATACATAAATAATTTGCTTATGATTTTAAACATTTTAAAACCGGTTAAACCAAACCGGACCGTTATATAATAATACGTTAAAAATTCTAGTAGATAGTTATAAGTTAAGATTATAATTTATAGTATTTAATGTATATATGTATATATAATAAAATGATTAAAATCTTAAATTATTTAATAAATATAAAATATTGAGTTAATTGTCAATATGTTCTACACTAAATTAACTCGTTTACTATTTAAATAAATTCAATTGAGTTATATAAACGTAATATGTAAATAGTAGACGAAACATTAATAAACATATATTGTAATACATATATGTAGTGTATAATATTAATGTGTATTAAATTTACTTTATATTTATTTAAATCAAAATTTCATTTTAAGTTTAACTAAAATTAAAAAAAAATGTTATAAAGTTCAAACCGTGGTTCGAAACCGAACCAATCTGTTTTTCTATGGTCTGGTTTGGTTCGGTCTTGACATCTAACTGGTCTAGTTTGGTTTTGTTTTCTGAAAAATCGTTTATAATGGTTTGGTTCGAAAAAAAAAAGAATCCGGACCAAACCAATCCGTGACCTAATTTTGGGTGATTTTTAGGAATTATAGAGATTTAGGGGTATTTAATTTAGATTTTTTTTAATTTATTAAAATCTTGATATATTCCATTTGGATTTTAAAATATTATTTAAAATTAAAGAATATTCAATTAGGATTTCAAAAAATCTTTTAAAATCTGGGTGTATTCAATTTAGATTTAAAACAATCTATTTAAATTTGATGGTATTAACAAATCCATGGATTTTTTAGATTTATTAAAATGGTGGATTTTGGTGGATTTGCTAATTATTTTTATAAGTTTTGAAATCTTGCAAAAATCAATGAAATTTTGATGGATTTCTAAAAAAAAACATTTCGGAAGTGTATTTTTATTTTATGCAGGTATTCAATTCAGATTTCAAATAATCTTTCTAAATCTGTGGATATTCAATTGAGATTTTAAAAAATCTTCCAAAATCCGTAGGTATTCAATCAAGATTTAAAACAATCCTTTAAAATCTCAAGATATTAAAAAAGTGATGGATTTTTTTGGATTCTATAATAGATTTTGATGGATTTGCTAGTGTATTTTTTATCTTTTGAAATCCAACCAAATTCTACAAGATTTTGAAGGATTCTACTAAAATAAGCGAGACTCTATGTAGACTCTACAGGATTTCACATAAAATCAGTCAAACTCTACGTAAAATTAAAATCAACAACAATCTTCCAAAATCCACCGATTATTATCAATCCGTTAAAATCCCGATTGAATACGCCCCCCTTAAGATTTTAATGGATTTCTGATAATCCATGAATTTTAATGAATTTTTTAAATCCACGGATTATTTAAATTCTACGAATACTCTACAAAGAATCTTGTAAAATTGATGTAGAGTCATCGAGATTTGAAATGTTTTTTTAGAAATCCATCAAAATCTAATTGATTTTTGCAAGATTTCAAAACTTATAAAAACAACTAGCAAATCCACCAAAATCCACCATTTTAATAAATCTAATAAATCCATGGATTTTTTAATACCATCATATTTGAATGGATTGTTTTAAATCCAAATTGAATACACCAAGATTTTAGAACACTTTTTGAAATCTTAATTGAATACCCTCGGATTTTAAATGACCTTTTGAAATCCAAATTGAATACCTCAAAAATTTTAATGGATTAAAAAAAAATTCATATTGAATATCCATAGATTTCTAAAATCCCTCAAAATCCCAGTTGAATAAACCCCATTCAAATCTCAATGACTCTACATCAATTTTACGAGATTCTTTGTAGAGTTTTTGTAGAATTTAAACAATTCGCGAATTTAAAAAATTCATTAAAATCCATAGATTATCATAAATCCATTAAAATCTCAGTTGAACTAATGTCGGGACAATTATACCAGTTACGGATGCAAACGAGTGACTTGCTCGAACTCGACTGGTAAAATATATTCGATTCGGTAATAATCGAATATCGAGCTTGAATTCGAGTTATTCGAATATTTTATCAAGCTCGAGTTTTAAATTATTCGGTTCGTAAAATTCATATACTTTATCAAGCTGTTATTATTCTTTTTATATTTATATATTATACATATATTTTATAAAAATATTTAATATTTATATATACTTTATATATTTAATCGAGTCGAACTCGGGCCGAATCGATCATATTCGAGTTTTTTGTCGATATTTGATAAAATTGATTCAAGCTTTCGAGTCGAACCGGAACATATTGAACTTCTACGAACCGAGTTTCAAACATGAAATGGAAGGCTCAATCGAACTTGAGCCCGGACTTTTTAGTCGAGCTTGACAGTGTTCGACTTGGCTCGTCTCGATTTCACCCATAATCTGAGTATAATAATTATATCATTTATATTTATAATCTTTTATATAATCATATTTCATATTTATTCTGAAATATTAAATTTAGAATTGGACTATATAATCCTTTGAAAAAAATTAATCATTTAAATTATCTAATTGGACTATATAATCCTTTGAAAAAAAAAAATTAATCATTTAAATTATCTTATCCCGCATTTTTTTTGAGTGATTACCTATGAATTAGACTAATATCCTTTAACATCTCTAATCCTATGTTTGACAAGGGATTATAAGGAAAGGATTATTATCCTTTAAAAAATGACTTGTGGTAGAGAATTAAATAATATTTTCTAAGTATTAGAGATAATTATAATTCTATCTCTTACCCCAACTAAATAAACATGAGATTCTTATTTTAAAATCCTATAATCCTTAATCTAAAGATTAATTTTTTTAATGAATTATAGTCTTATTCTCCACTTAATTCTATAAAACAAACATGGGAGTAATTCTAGGAGATTACTTAAATTATGTTCTAAGTTCAAATATAAGTAATCTAGGAAAAAATGGCATTCCAACAGTGTCCTAGTGGTTACTTAAATCAATAAAACATACATCTCTATATCTCATTACCTATTTATAAGTAACCACTAGGCATTACTTATTCTATTTCCAGGAATAAAAAAATAAATTTCCTACTTTCCTCTATTTCTTTTCTCTTTATTTTTGAAAGTGAAAGTGTCCTAAACCAATCATGTATGATTAGTTAGGAAGAATTTTTATGTAATTTATTTAATTTCATTTAATTTAATAAAAAAACTTATTTGTTTATGTAAGGGCTTTATCCATTTAAGTATTTAAGTGCCTGTTTGGCATTTCATTTTGGAAGGAACTTATGGCTTATAAGGCCATAAGTCCTTATAGGAGGTGTTTGTCAAAATAAGTTTTAGCTAAACTTATGACTTATAAGTTCATAAGTTGAATGTTAGGAATTCTTAACTTTCAACTTATAACTTATAACTTATTCTCGATATACGTAATATATAATATCCTTCAAATCTTCAAAACCATATATCTCTCGATCCATTCATTAGAAAATTGATATGTATATATCAAATTTCCCTATTCATCGAGATCTATCCATTGATATCCATTGTTATATATAAAAAAACAAATATTTTGAAAATTATAAAAAAAAGTTAACTTATAAGTTCTGATTTACCCAAACAGTCTACTGATTATAAGTTCTGATTTACCAAACACTCTAATCTCTACTCTACTTATCACTTATATGACATAAGTGCTTATAAGTCATAAGCTACTCATTTTAAGGTAAGCCAAACGGCCCCTAAATAAGATGTTCAATAGTTTAGAGTTAAACTTTTAGAATTATGATGAAATTGTAACAGTGATATCTAAAAGATGATAACTCTAAACTTAAATTGTTTCATGTTGTAGAATAACTAATTGGTAGTTAATTAATCCATAAAGATTGGTAGCTTGATTCACTATGAAAGATGTTTGTTCTCATACCATTTGTGTGATGACACTATAGCTAGTATGCAGGTGTTTATTATTGAATATGTTCACTACTCAAATAGTTGAACAACTAATGAAGTTCACTCACGTGTTAGTAGTTGTTCATATAGTAATGGTTGTTCAGGATCCCTACCTTATATTTGATGGGGACATTATGGGGTAGAAGGAATTAATTGTTTGGTATAGGGCTGTAAATGAGCCGAACCGAGCCGAACTCTTGACTGTTCGTGTATCAGTTCGTTATAAATATTTTGAACTCGAACTCGAGCTCGAACTTTTATCGAGCCAATATTTTTGTTTGTGTATCGATTCGTTAAGAAAAATGTTATTCACGAACATGTTCGCGAACAGTTCACGTGTAACGACTGGGAAAATTACGTGTATTTTATTTTGTTAAAATCTGTTTTTAGTTGATTTTATTGTGTTTTTATTTAATTTTTAATGCATTTAAACACATTATAATTTTTATTAAATAGGAAAATCATCCTATACGTGTTATGTGACTTCTGTGTAGCATAGATTATTTTATTATATTTTTCTGTAATTTTTATATTTTTAGAATACAATTATTTTGCATTTTAAATTCCGGAACCAGCCCCTATACTGAATCTGAGACCCTGTTTTTGATACCAATATTTTTATAAAATGGTAGGATGTATAAAAATGAATTTTGTTGTAATTTTTGTAATATTCACAATTTTTGGGAAATTTTGGCATATATATTATAATTGTTTAAAATTAAAAATATTACATTTTTATCTCATAAAAATTATTTTTAAGGCTTAATAATTTTAATTAGGGGCTAAAAATATTTTTGGAGTATTAATTTTCAGATTAGTATAAATAGCTAATTTTCTTATTAATTATTTAATAAAAATCAGAAAAATCAGTTTTAATTTTTATTTTCTGAAAATTCTGGAAAATAGTGTTCTTGGTGTTCTTCAGAATCAAAGCGACTTTTGAAGGTGATTCTGTTATTCAAATTCTTCATATGAGTAATCAAATTGAATGGCATGACATGTTCTATCTGATTATGTGAGTGTTTGAATCCAAAAATGCCTTGTTCGAAAATTTTTAATTTTATTTGTTATATTCGAATTTCTTGAATTAATTGTGGATTGTATACTGATTTGCTGTGGTTGTGGTTAGTTCCTATAGATTGTATATAATCTCAGGAGTGTAGTGATAATTTTTGTTTGATTTTACCTAGCCTAGAACTCGAAGTCGAGTTTTTGGTGTGGGTAAAATTTTTGATTTTAATTTCTGGATTCTTGGACGTTTTTCTGCTATTATTGATGATTTGTATAGTTTGTACAAGTTCCAAGCTTCGTTTTGGTATATTAAACGTTCGATTTTGTTAAGAAACGAGTGAATTCGAGTTTTGGCCGGTGAGATCGCCGGATTTCTATTGATTTTGGCCGGATTCTGAGTTCGGTTAGTGTTAGGATGGAACGAATGGTACAATCGTCTTTAGGACACGATTTGGAACGATTTTGGTATGTAAAACGCACCGAACGGTACGTTTTTATGGTACGTCGGAAAATTTTTCCGGTCGCCGGATTCTGGAAATCCGCCTTTGACGGCAACGGTTGTTCTTCGAGCATTCATACGAAGAACAACGTAGGTGGTGATGAATAGTACCAGTTTAATCTTCAAAAACCTAAAAACCTTTTCTAAAAACTGATTCTGAAAAATTATTTTCAAAATTATTTATAAATTCGAATTTTATTTTCAGAAATTCGAAAAATACTTTTAAAAATTCGAAAAATCATTTTTAAATTTCGAAAAATTATTTTTAATTTCTAAAAATAGTTTTAAAATTTTAATAAATTATTTTTAATTCGAAATTTATTTTATTTGATTATTTTAAATCTATTTAGCTAATATTTTAATTAATTTAAATTGATTGGTTAATTAATAATAATCAATTAATTTAATTAATTAAATATTATTTAAATATGATGAAAAATAATCAAATTTAATTATTTTGAAAAATAAAATAATTTATTTATTTTATAAATATTATTTTACCTTTAATATTTATTTCCTTATTTGTTTAAAATGAAATAAAATTGTTCTAAAATTCTAAAAATAATCCGGGAAGGGTAAAAATAGTTTTAAAATTTTAAAATTGATTCTAAAACCGGATTAGGTAATTAGAAAAATATTTCAATGACCCAGTAGTTATCTGTAGGGTTTTAAATTACCCTTTTTAATCCAAAAAGGGTAATTTAAATTCTTTCAAATTTCGAAAAATGTTCTAAAAATGTTTATAAAGGTTCTAAAAAAATACCTTGAGTGTTCTTTTATATGGTGAGTCATATCTGCTATGTGAATTACGTGTTTGATTACTCTGTACATGTTATTATTTGATTAAAATATTTAGTCGGTAGCCATACAACGTACGGGTAGACCCTAGAAACGAGGTTTGATCTGTAATTGACCTTGTACCTAGCCAGATATCTGAAATAGCATGTTTTATTGTAGAAGTGGGAGAAACCCTAGCTAGTGGGCAGAGTTACCTGCAGTATTCCTCGAATTGAGAAAAACCCTAGCCAGACAGCATAAATTACCAGCAGTATATTCAGGCAAGTATTTTCTCCCTTGATCATCTTAAACACTTTTTATTTTATGTTTCATTTATTCATATCATGACAAATAGTTATTGTTCAGAGCTATTTGTGATTCTTAAATATTTTGGAGCGAAAACAAATACTCGTTATTGGTACCCTTGATGTGGGGAATTGTTTAAGATAAACTCTTCATATCCTTATTATCGTAGTAAATAATAGGGATGTGAACTGTATGTGAAACTAAGCATTTCCTGTTGAATTCGGAAATTGCTCTATTGGATTTGGAAAATGATAAAGCGTAGGAGGCCATGATAGCTGTCATGGTCCAGCAATATTTAAGGAGAATATGGTAACCATTCCATCTTCCTATAGGCTGACATTACTTGCCTATTTTGGTACCCTCATGAAATCCGGATTATACACACGGGTATAGCTGTACCAGTGGAGTATAAAGGGTCCCATTGCTTTTGAACCTGATTAGGGGGCAATGGTGTTTCAGTTATGTATATCCAATCCATATCGCCCGAATGGCTATTATATATTGTGAGTTGACAAATGATTCAGTTTTATGTCATGTCGAATGATTTCAGTTATGATCGAATTATAATTCAGTTGTTGATTCAGTATGCTTTATAAACTGTTTTACTTTTCAGTCGATATTATGCAGCATTTGTTCTGGTTTTATTTTGAAACTGTTTATATATATATTTGCTGGGCTTTTCTTTGGCTCACTCTTGCTTTCACTAAACCTTTCCAGACGGGAAGTATGGTTCCGATCAGCAGTCCAGACAGTATTAGAGGGAGTCAGAGTGGTCGGGTATCCGCACCTCAGGCTGTGCAGGTACTTGTGCGTTTCAGTTGGCGCTAGATAGAATTTTAAATAAAATGGGATGTAATAATAAAATTGAATTAGACTGGATTTAAGTTGACTTGATTTGGTGGTTTGTAATAAGTGACTAGTTTATTCTGGAATATGTCTGCTTGTATTCATACAATAACCTATTTGCGATCTTTGGTTGCGAGGTCGGTTGTGTATTCTGATATTTTTGGTTGTGTTTGGTTGGTGACCCCCGGATCTGGACCCCGGATTTGGAGGGGTGTCACAGTTGGTATCAGAGCTGACAGGTTATAGTCATTGAAATAAGCAGATATATACCATAGGAAAGATTAGGCAGATCACATGAGATAGGACGACGTTTTTGTGTTACGTTGCGTTTGATATTAGTCTAAGCCTAAGTTTTGAGGTGATTGTGATATTATGTTACTGGGTTGCGCAGGTGTCTGTTGTGGTGACTGCACCGGTAGTTGCACCTCAGCCTATGCCGGCCCTGGAGTCAGTTACACCACCACTGTTCCCACCTATGGATTTACCACCTATTCCAGCTATTATGGATCCTGACTACCCAGTGATGGGGGTAGACTATTGGCTGGGTTGGGAGTTTCCGCGGGAGCCGATGAGTCCCGTACCACCAGTTCATCCTGTTGATCCAGGTGAGTGGATGGGCTTACCAGCACTTGGGGAGCCGAGTTATGTGGCTCATTTGGGTATGGCACATGAGGAGGAGATCATGGTGATTGACCCTCCAGCACCAGTCCCCATACGGATGTTTGTTCCAGAGCAGCAGCAGGGAGTAGTAATGCCACCCGCCTTACCTGAGCTTCATCTACCCGATGCGGAGGCAGCTATAGGAGGATTTCTCATGCCAGCTGAGTTCACAGATCAGTCAGACCCCACTGTGCAGGGTCCCTATGTACCACTCTCACCAGTTATACCTTGGCATCAGATGCCACCAGGAGAGAGAGAGTGTGTGCTTTGATAGAGGAGGTTACAGGCGGGGCAGAGGCTGAGTCGAGGGGTCATATAGGTGCACCGCACACTGTTCCTTTTGGTGAGTATCGCGAGCTCTTGGAGGCATATGACTTTTTGAGAGGGCAGAATATGGAGCTGCGTAGGGTGACAGGTCGTCCTGTTTCGGACTCCGAGATTCGTCATAACCTCCGGGAGTTGATTGCAGCCGGTACTTATGAGGTGGAGGCATTGAGGTTGGGTGATTCTGGTACTATCGATTATCGTCGGGCCTACCGTATCCTCCAGAGGATGTTAGCGGATCTTCAGCAGATGGTAGATCCCAGTTGGGATTAGAGACTGTGGGACAGAGACATAGAAGGAAGAATGCTACTTGTGTTTGTTTGGTTTTGGTTGTTTGTAAAATAGTGTATGTGTGTATTAGCAGCAGTTTGGTAGAATAAGTCGGGAATTTTGTTGTATATAGCGGACATTAAAGTCGTTAAGGTAGGTTATGAGCGATATGATGAAAGTGAACCGATAAATAGTCATGTATGACTATAAGTGGTTATCTATATATCAGCAGTACTTTTGTCGCGTTACGTGCATCGATACCATCCAGCATGCATTTATTTATTTTCAATATTCAAGTGAATTAGTGATTGGGTGACATGAATTGATAAATATTCTTGATTCATGCTTCTTTTCAATGAATGTCTATCAAAAACATGTGTAGCCAATTACTAAGGAACTTGTGTAATTTCCTTCACCAGATTATGGATAATCAGCAACCACATGCAAATCACGCGGGAAATGTGAATAATAATCAGAACGCCGGGGAGCAGGGCAATATTAATATGATGCAGCAAATGCTAGAGCTGTTCCGACAGCAGACCGAAAACCTCACTCGTCAGCAGCAGCATCCGCCAGTACCCCAGGTGACGACCTTTAAAACTTTTCAATCTGTTAAACCCCCAGAATTCCAAGGCTCAGCGAATCCAGTTGAGGCCCGAGCTTGGTTAAAAGAGATGGAGAAAGCTCTTGCATTGGTGAATGTAGAAGAGAATAAAAAGACCGAGTTCGTGAGTTACTTTTTGAAAGGAGAAGCGAACTACTGGTGGGAAGCCAGGAAGGCTCTGGAAGGAGAAGGGGTAACTACGTGGGAAAGGTTCAAGGAGTTGTTTTTGGAAAAGTATTTTCCCCGCTATATGCAGAATCAGATGGAGATTAAATTTTTGGAATTAAAACAAGAAGGCAGTGCCACTGACTATGAAGCAAAGTTTACAGAATTAGCCAGGTTTGTTCCAGACTTGGTTGATACTGAAGAGAAGCGAGCAAGGAGATTCCAGCAGGGTTTGAAGCCGTGGCTCCGAAGCCGCGTAGCCGCTTTTGAGTTGACCACCTATTCCGCTGTGGTCCAGAAGGCACTGATCATAGAAGGAGAAAGTGATAGCTCTCAAAAAGAAAGGGAAGGTAAGAAGAGGAAATTCCATAGTCAATCCGGGAATTCGTTCCAAGGCAGAGTGTAGAACAATTTTAGCCATGGACCAGCATTTCAGCCTAGAGGCAACGGAGGACCAGGGAATAGAACCCAGAATTTTGGGAATCAGGGGAATCAATTTCGGAATAGCAATCAATAGCAAGGAAGTCGGTTTTTGAGCAATAATCAACAACAAGGAGGTCGAATTCCAAATAATAATCAGCAACAAGGGATGCGACCACCACTACCAGCATGTGGAATATGTGGAAAGAACCATGGAGGTGCATGTAATCTGGCTAATGTAGTATGTTTTCGGTGTGGCAAGAAAGGGCATTATGCCAACGGATGCGATATGCCAGCAGCTAATGGGATTGGTTGTCACAAATGTGGAAACAAAGGGCATCTTGCTAAAGATTGCAGAGTTAACTTGAATTCGGGAAACCAGAATAAAGCTACAGGGACAAATAATGCGGGACAGCCAAGGGCCCGAGTTTTCAATATGACCATGTCAGATGCAGAGCAGAATTCTGATGTTATTACAGGTACACTTTCCGTAAACTCTACTAATGCCAAAGTACTTGTTGATTCAGGAGCTTCTAAATCTTTTATTTCGGAAGAATTTGCGGGTAAGCTAGAATATGAATGTCAATTATTAAATGAAGCATTAGTAGTAGAGATAGCTAATCAGGAGCGTATACCCGTTAGACAAATTTACCCAGCATGTGATATCGAAATATCCGGTCAACATTTTCATGCCAACTTGATTCCTTTCAAGTTGGGAGAGTTCGAGGTTATACTGGGAATAGATTGGTTGACAAAGTATAATGCCCAGATTGATTGTAAGAAGAAGGAGTTGAGGCTGAAGCTGGATGGGGATAAAGAAGTGGTGTTTCATGGGCAAAAGCAAGCGAAGAAACTTTTGACTATGATGCGAGCCAAACGATTGTTGCGGCAGGGATGTAAAGCATGCTTAGCTTATGTAATGGATACCAATAAGGAAGTGCCACAGATAGAACATATTCCAGTAGTGAATGAATTTCTGGATGTGTTCCCTGATGAATTGCCAGGCTTACCTCCAGATAGAGAAATTGAGTTTGCTATTGATTTGGCACCAGGTACTGAACCTATATCGAAAGCTCCGTACAGAATGGCGCCAGTGGAAATGAAAGAATTGGCCAAGCAGCTGCAGGAATTGCTAGACAAAGGAGTAATCAGACCAAGCGTATCCCCATGGGGCGCACCAGTATTGTTTGTGAAAAAGAAGGATGGAAGCATGAGACTTTGTATTGACTACCGGTAGTTAAACAAATTGACGATTAAAAACAAGTACCCATTACCGAGGATCGATGATTTGTTTGATCAACTAAAAGGAGCATCATGGTTTTCCAAAATCGACTTACGATCGGGATATCACCAGTTGAAGATCAAGTCAGATGATATTTCCAAGACAGCATTTCGTACGAGATATGGGCATTACGAATTTTTAGTTATGCCATTCGGATTGACTAATGCACCAGCCGCTTTTATGGATTTGATGAATAGAGTTTTCAAGAAATATCTGGATAAATTCGTGATCGTTTTCATAGATGATATTTTGATATATTCTAAGACAGAGGAAGATCATGCAGAACACTTGAGAACAGCTTTAGAAGTTTTGCGGAAGGAGAAGCTATACGCCAAATTTTCGAAATGCGAATTTTGGTTAAGGGAGGTACAATTTCTAGGGCACGTTGTCACTAACGAAGGAATTAAAGTGGATCCAGCCAAGATCGAAGCTATTAAGAGTTGGGAGCGACCAAGAACACCAACCGAAGTTCGAAGTTTTCTGGGATTAGCTGGATATTATAGAAGGTTTGTTAAGGATTTTGCTAAAATAGCAGCATCTTTGACAAAACTCACCAGGAAGAATGAGAAATTTGAATGGAACGAGAAGTGTGAGCAGAGTTTCCAAGAATTAAAGAAGCGATTGATGACTGCACCAGTATTAGTTCTACCCAACGAAACTGGAGATTTTGTAATCTATAGCGATGCATCTCAGAAGGGGTTATGGTGTGTGTTGATGCAGGATGGCAAGGTAATTGCTTATGCGTCTAGGCAACTCAAGAATCATGAACGGAAGTATCCAACGCACGATCTGGAATTAGCAACAATTGTTTTTGCACTCAAGATTTGGAGGCACTATCTATATGGAGAAAAGTGTGAAATATTCACGGATCACAAAAGTTTGAAGTATATCTTCACTCAGAAGGAGCTCAACATGAGGCAAAGACGATGGTTGGAGTTGATCAAGGATTACGACTGTACTATCAGCTATCATCCAGGCAAGGCCAACGTAGTGGCAGATGCACTAAGCAGGAAGGAAAGGTTAAATCTCTTAACCTCATCTGAGGAGTTGCTAAAGGAATTTGAGAAATTGGAAATAGAGGTCCATACATCAGAAGAGACCAGTGAAGTATTGTACGCCATGACCTTTCAGCCAATGTTAATGGAAAAGATCCGTAGGTGTCAAGAACAGGTAATGGACCAAGACAAAGCAAGTTTAACCGGAGAGGAAATCAGGAGTCAAAAGGATGATAAAGGAATTCTCAGGTTTTCTTCACGTATATGGGTACCTAATGTTGCAGAACTGAAGGATGAAATCTTACGTGACGCGCACAACTCCAGGTATTCTATCCACCCTGGCAGTACCAAGATGTATAGAGACTTGAAGCAACACTTTTGGTGGCCCGATATGAAGAAAGAAATTGCAGAATACGTCAGCAAATGCTACACCTGTCAAAGAGTTAAAGCTGAACATCAAAGGCCAAGTGGATTGCTACAACCTTTGGAAATTCCAGAATGGAAGTGGGAACATCTCGCAATGGATTTTGTAGTAGGATTTCCGAAGACTAAATCAAACCACGATGCAATCTGGGTGATCATTGATAGGTTGACCAAATCAGCACATTTCCTTCCCATCAACGAAAGATTTTCGCTAGAGAAACTGGTTCAACTATATTTGAAAGAGATCGTAGTACGACACGGGGTTCCCGTATCTATAGTATCTGATCGAGATCCTCGTTTCAATTCAAGATTCTGGAGGCAATTTCAAGAAGGTTTAGGAACCAAACTAAACATGAGTACGGCATATCATCCTCAGACGGACGGGCAAAGCGAGAGAACAATCCAAACCATTGAGGATATGCTAAGGGTATGTGCCCTAGATTTTAAAGGTAGCTGGGATGAGCACTTGCCACTGGTGGAATTCTCATACAATAATAGTTATCATGCCAGCATTGGAATGCCACCATATGAAGCTCTTTACGGCAGAAGATGTAGATCTCCGGTGTATTGGGAAGAAGTAGGAGAACGCGCAATCTTAGGTCCAGAATTACTCCAACAGACGAAGGAAAAGATTGGATTGATACAGAAAAGATTGATTGCCGCTCAAGATCGACAGAAGAAATATGCAGATCAAACCAGAAAGGACCAGAGTTTTGAAGTTGGGGAATGGGTATTGCTGAAAGTATCACCATGGAAAGCAGTGACCAGATTTGGGAAAAGAGGTAAACTCAATCCAAGATATGTGGGACCGTTTGAGATATTGAAGAAGGTGGGGAAGCTTGCTTATGAACTAGCATTACCGCCTCACATGCAGAACATCCATAACGTATTCCATATATCGATGCTGAAGAAGTACAATCCTGATCCAATGCACGCAATAGAATATGAACCTGTAGATATTCAACCTGATTTATCTTTTGTCGAGCAGCCAGTTAAAATATTAGATTATAAGGATAAGGTATTAAGAAATAAGACAATACCTCTAGTTAGAGTTTTATGGAGGAATCCCTTGGTTGAGGAATCAACATGGGAAGTAGAGAGTGAAATGCGAGCTCAGTACCCTCAGTTATTTTCTTAAGTAGGATTCTGGGGGCAGAATCCTTATAAGGGGGGAAGGATGTAACGATTGGGAAAATTACGTGTATTTTATTCTGTTAAAATCTGTTTTTAGTTGATTTTATTGTGTTTTTATTTAATTTTTAATGCATTTAAACACATTATAATTTTTATTAAATAGGAAAATCATCCTATACGTGTTATGTGACTTCTGTGTAGCATAGATTATTTTATTATATTTTTCTGTAATTTTTATATTTTTAGAATACAATTATTTTGCATTTTAAATTCCGGAACCAGCCCCTATACTGAATCTGAGACCCTGTTTTTGATACCAATATTTTTATAAAATGGTAGGATGTATAAAAATGAATTTTGTTGTAATTTTTGTAATATTCACAATTTTTGGGAAATTTTGGCATATATATTATAATTGTTTAAAATTAAAAATATTACATTTTTATCTCATAAAAATTATTTTTAAGGCTTAATAATTTTAATTAGGGGCTAAAAATATTTTTGGAGTATTAATTTTCAGATTAGTATAAATAGCTAATTTTCTTATTAATTATTTAATAAAAATCAGAAAAATCAGTTTTAATTTTTATTTTCTGAAAATTCTGGAAAATAGTGTTCTTGGTGTTCTTCAGAATCAAAGCGACTTTTGAAGGTGATTCTGTTATTCAAATTCTTCATATGAGTAATCAAATTGAATGGCATGACATGTTCTATCTGATTATGTGAGTGTTTGAATCCAAAAATGCCTTGTTCGAAAATTTTTAATTTTATTTGTTATATTCGAATTTCTTGAATTAATTGTGGATTGTATACTGATTTGTTGTGGTTGTGGTTAGTTCCTATAGATTGTATATAATCTCAGGAGTGTAGTGATAATTTTTGTTTGATTTTACCTAGCCTAGAACTCGAAGTCGAGTTTTTGGTGTGGGTAAAATTTTTGAATTTAATTTCTGGATTCTTGGACGTTTTTCTGCTATTATTGATGATTTGTATAGTTTGTACAAGTTCCAAGCTTCGTTTTGGTATATTAAACGTTCGATTTGGTTAAGAAACGAGTGAATTCGAGTTTTGGCCGGTGAGATCGCCGGATTTCTATTGATTTTGGCCGGATTCTGAGTTCGGTTAGTGTTAGGATGGAACGAATGGTACAATCGTCTTTAGGACACGATTTGGAACGATTTTGGTATGTAAAACGCACCGAACGGTACGTTTTTACGGTACGTCGGAAAATTTTTCCGGTCGCCGGATTCTAGAAATCCGCCTTTGACGGCGACGGTTGTTCTTCGAGCATTCATACGAAGAACAACGTAGGTGGTGATGAATAGTACCAGTTTAATCTTCAAAAACCTAAAAACCTTTTCTAAAAACTGATTCTGAAAAATTATTTTCAAAATTATTTATAAATTCGAATTTTATTTTCAGAAATTCGAAAAATACTTTTAAAAATTCGAAAAATCATTTTTAAATTTCGAAAAATTATTTTTAATTTCTAAAAATAGTTTTAAAATTTTAATAAATTATTTTTAATTCGAAATTTATTTTATTTGATTATTTTAAATTTATTTAGCTAATATTTTAATTAATTTAAATTGATTTGTTAATTAATAATAATCAATTAATTTAATTAATTAAATATTATTTAAATATGATGAAAAATAATCAAATTTAATTATTTTGAAAAATAAAATAATTTATTTATTTTATAAATATTATTTTACCTTTAATATTTATTTCCTTATTTGTTTAAAATGAAATAAAATTGTTCTAAAATTCTAAAAATAATCCGGGAAGGGTAAAAATAGTTTTAAAATTTTAAAATTGATTCTAAAACCGGATTAGGTAATTAGAAAAATATTTCAATGACCCAGTAGTTATCTGTAGGGTTTTAAATTACCATTTTTAATCCAAAAAGGGCAATTTAAATTCTTTCAAATTTCGAAAAATGTTCTAAAAATGTTTATAAAGGTTCTAAAAAAATACCTTGAGTGTTCTTTTATATGGTGAGTCATATCTGCTATGTGAATTACGTGTTTGATTACTCTTTACATGTTATTATTTGATTAAAATATTTAGTCGGTAGTCATACAACGTACGGGTAGACCCTAGAAACGAGGTTTGATCTGTAATTGACCTTGTACCTAGCCAGATATTTGAAATAGCATGTTTTATTGTAGAAGTGGGAGAAACCCTAGCTAGTGGGCAGAGTTACCTGCAGTATTCCTAGAAGTGAGAAAAACCCTAGCCAGACAGCATAAATTACCAGCAGTATATTCAGGCAAGTATTTTCTCCCTTGATCATCTTAAACACTTTTTATTTTATGTTTCATTTATTCATATCATGACAAATAGTTATTGTTCAGAGCTATTTGTGATTCTTAAATATTTTGGAGCGAAAACAAATACTCGTTATTGGTACCCTTGATGTGGGGAATTGTTTAAGATAAACTCTTCATATCCTTATTATCGTAGTAAATAATAGGGATGTGAACTGTATGTGAAACTAAGCATTTCCTGTTGAATTCGGAAATTGCTCTATTGGATTTGGAAAATGATAAAGCGTAGGAGGCCATGATAGCTGTCATGGTCCAGCAATATTTAAGGAGGATATGGTAACCATTCCATCTTCCTATAGGCTAACATTACTTGCCTATTTTGGTACCCTCATGAAATCCGGATTATACACACGGGTATAGCTGTACCAGTGGAGTATAAAGGGTCCCATTGCTTTTGAACCTGATCAGGGGGCAATGGTGTTTCAGTTATGTATATCCAATCCATATCGCCCGAATGGCTATTATATATTGTGAGTTGACAAATGATTCAGTTTTATGTCATGTCGAATGATTTCAGTTATGATCGAATTATAATTCAGTTGTTGATTCAGTATGCTTTATAAACTGTCTTACTTTTCAGTCGATATTATGCAGCATTTGTTCTGGTTTTATTTTGAAACTGTTTATATATATACTTGCTGGGCTTTTCTTTGGCTCACTCTTGCTTTCACTAAACCTTTCCAGACGGGAAGTATGGTTCCGATCAGCAGTCCAGACAGTATTAGAGGGAGTCAGAGTGGTCGGGTATCCGCACCTCAGGCTGTGCAGGTACTTGTGCGTTTCAGTTGGCGCTAGATAGAATTTTAAATAAAATGGGATGTAATAATAAAATTGAATTAGACTGGATTTAAGTTGACTTGATTTGGTGGTTTGTAATAAGTGACTAGTTTATTCTGGAATATGTCTGCTTGTATTCATACAATAACCTGTTTGCGATCTTTGGTTGCGGGGTCGGTTGTGTATTATGATATTTTTGGTTGTGTTTGGTTGGTGACCCCCGGATTTGGAGGGGTGTCACATCACGAACATGTCTCACGAGCTATTGCACACGAACGTCTCGTGAATACTAGCTCATGAACATCTCATGAATAATGATCATGATCTCGTGTTCACAAATACCTCATTTAATTTTAAAAAAATTTAATGCTTTAAAAAAAAATTCCTAAAAATTAGAGACATATTTCTAGTCTACACTTATCAACGAGTCGAATTTAAATCATATTTACTTAATACCTAATCAACTTATAATGTTTTAATTATCATGTAATATATGCATAATTTAATTATTTATAATAAGATAATGAATGGACAAAATAAACTAATATATTATTTCCTAGACACTAAATTATTTATTAGTTACCGTGAATTCAAGAACTCTTGTAAAATCTTTGTTAAATACATGAGAAATAATATCGAGTATGTACAAGAACTTATTCATGAACCATATTCACGAGTTTGTTTACAAACTATATTAACGAAACTGTTCAAGAACTACACAATCGAACTTGTTCGCGAACTTGTGAGCCGAACTATGTTGTGCTCACGTTCAGCTCATTTACGAGACGAACCTCAAAATCGTGATCATGTTCGACTCGTTTACAAATCGAATCGAACTCGAGTCGAACTTTATTCGAGCCGGACACCGAACTTTTTGTGAGTGTATCGACTCATTTACAGCCCTAGATTGGTAACCATTCATTGACTAGATTCTTGCAATTCTAAGCAATGAATTCATATTATCCGAATAGTCACGATATGCTGAAAAGTATCTCTCACAATTTAGAATAAATATGATTAATTATTTAATTAATTATATTAAATGAATTAGAAGAATTAATATAAATAGAGAATTGCTATTTATATCATATTTTATTATATAATAATAAAATACATTTATTATTATTTATTTCTACTACCAACTTAATATTGAACCTACATGATCACACCATTAAAGAGAATTGATTTAGTGGTAAAGAAATTAATTAATAATGACTAATAATTATTTATTAATAAATAATTAATTATAATTTTCATAATTAATTAAATAAGATTTAATTGATTATAAATTAATTAAGATGGGTTCTTAATATTATTAATGAAGGATTTAATTTAAGGTATTAAATCAAGTGAAAGAATAATTTTAAAAAGTTTAGAAAAAGAATTAATGATTAAAAAAGTTTTTAATGATTAATTAATTGATTGATGAGATTAATTGATTTTTGACGTTAATAATTATATTATTTTTTAGAAAAAACTCAACTAAGATTTTTGTCTATAAATATACACTTATAAATCCTATTAACCTCAACCCTATTTTTCGCAAGATTCATAAGAAGAGGAAGAAGAAGCCACCCTAATCATCTCTAATTATCTAGGGATATTTACAGAAATACATAAGATTTTAACAATTCTTTCCAATTTTACTACCATCCAACTATCATTTCACTTCTATAAAATCATTTTTTCAAAAATACTACCTCATTATAATTTATGTTTTCAATATTCCAAAAATACTACTTTCCTCAGTTGCAACTTTTGCAACCTCATTTGCAACTTCGATGCTACAAATTTCTGATTGCAAGTTCCGGGTTTCAGATGTCATTTTCGACCACTTTTTTGGAATCTATATATAGATTCCAAAAAAGTGGTCGAAAATGACATCTGAAACCCGGGACTTGCAATCAGAAATTCGTAGCATCTCAGTTGCAAATGAGATTGTAAGGCCCCGCCAGGGGCACTCATAATTGGTGGATTTGGGTTGCAAGGCCCCGCCTGGGGCACTCATAATTGGTAGATTTCTGATTTGCAACTTTCAGTTTTCAGTTGCAACTTTTGCAACTGAGGTTTGCAACTAGGGAAAGGCATTCACCCCGGCCCACCCGATCCCGATCCGATACCCGCACCGAACGGGGCCGGGAATCGGGGATTTTTTCGGGTACGGGCCGGGGAGTGGGGACAATTTTAAAAAAAATCGGGGAGCGGGTCGGGGCCGGGATTTTATGTCTCCCGGCCCCGATTCTCAATCCCCGACTCGATTCCACCAAATTATAATATATATAATATATATTAATAATCATATATTAATATATACGAATTTCCAATACTTTATATTGGAAACAAAATGATACTTTATTCTTATATGATTGTCTTTCTAGTAGTTAAATAACTTCATTTCCATGTTATTTATAATTGTTTATTTAAGTAATATTTTATTATCTTAATTTCGTGCTTAAAAAATTGTTTCAAACTCACTAGTTAGTGTTTAAAATTGTTTAAAATGTTAATTTTTGTTTAAAATGAAATTCCCCGATTTCCCGCGGGGATCCCCGTTACCCGTTTTGGCCGGGGACGGGGAATAAAAAATAATCCCCGACGGGGATCGGGCCGGGGACAGGGATCGAGTTTGAATTCGGGGATGGGGGCGGGGATAGCACTCCCCGGCCCCGAAGTGCCCCGATGCCCATCCCGCCAGGGGCACTCATAATTGGTGGATTTGGGTTGCAAGGTCCCGCCTGGGGCACTCATAATTGGTGGATTTCTGATTTTCAACTTTCAGTTTTCAGTTGCAACTTTTGCAACCTCAGTTGCAACTTTTGCAACCTCAGTTGCAACCGTGCAACCTCAGTTGCAACTTTTGCAACCTCAGTTGCAATTGAGGTTTGCAACCTCAGTTTCAACTCTTGCAACCTCAGTTGCAATTGAGGTTTGCAACCTCAGTTTCAACTCTTGCAACCTCAGTTTCAACTCTTGCAACCTGAGGTTTGCAACCTATGTTGCAGTTGCAACTTTTGCAACCTGAGGTTTGCAACCTCAGTTGCAACTGAGGTTTGCAACATCAGTTGCAACTGAAAACTGAAAGTTGCAAATCAGAAATCCACCAATTATGAGTGCCCCTGGTGGGGCCTTGCAACCCAAATTCACTAATTATGAGTGCCTCTAGCGGGGCCTTGCAACCTCATTTGCAACTGAGATGCTACGAATTTCTGATTGCAAGTTCCAGTTTTCAGATATCATTTTCGACCAGTTATTTGGAATTTATATATATATATATATATATATATATATATATATATATTATAAATTAATAATTTTTTATAAATATAAAAAGTTAAAATTAATCATTCTTTTAAAAAATTTCTAATTGGAACATGATAAAGGGCATGCTTGGCTAAACTTAAATTAAGGAATTATGGACTTATTTTCGGGTAAAAATTTTATATTTTGATAATTTTTTTTTAAACAAGTATTTAATGTATGTTTCAAATTCAATAAGTTGCAAAAATAAGTTAGAAAATAAGTTGGAAAGTTAGGAATTCTAACTTTCAACTTAAAATAAATTGACTTATTCTGGAGAATAAGTTCCCCAAACACCCCAAAATTATGAACTTAATTTTTTTTTCATTAGCCCTCTCCTTTAATCCCGTTAAAAAGGTATCAACATTCAACAGTGTCTCCTCTCCGCAAAAATAAAAAATAAAAGAAAAAAAATAGAGCATCTCCACCTTTTTTGACTTAACTGACTTAACAAAAAAAAAAAAATAGAGTAGCAAATAGCAATAGTGTGACTGACACACACTGTGTGTGTATTTTACATTATCTTTGAATTTTGATTTTACCCAGTTGTGCAGACACAGCTCTCCAGCAGAGACCCAGAAACACAATCGTATCTAACTGTGAGTCTTTCTTGTATCTACTTTTCTTTTCTTTAGACTTACAATCTAAAACCCCCTTTATTTAGCCCTCAATATTATTTGTTAATGCCTTATTGTTTGTGCATGTAACAAGTAGTTTATGATTATTGTTAAAATTAGTGATGGGTTTGCCTTGTTGTAATGAGATGTTTTATGATTTTGGGTTGCCCCCTTTTGTTTGTTCACTGCTACTCTTTAACCCCTAATGTTTGCATTTTTTTCGAAATAAGACTTGTTTCGTGAAATCTGAGCTGTAATAATATTTGGGTTGCTGGACAACAAGCTGATATTTTGTGTCTTATTTATGTTTCTCACTAGTTGTAAATCAGGGTTTCAAGCTTGACCCGACTTAGTATTTTTGAGTTGGGTACTTGGGTTTCTAGGTTCGATTAGTTATAAATTTTATAGGTTTTTTTTTGGACATTAGGGGCTTTAGATGTTGTTAACTAGATTGATGGTCCTAGACGAGTAGCTCTGTAGTTGTCAATCTTCATGTTGAAGCATTATCTGCAATTGATGTCTCTATTAAACTAGAGTTTGGGTTTTAAGCTGTCTCAAATGGCAGCTTATTAAGTTTTTTGAATCATTTATATGACTATCTTTTCCTTAGGCAGTGGAATGTCGTCGAATTGCCTTATATGTCCAAGGCCAATGTTACTGTCATGGTTTATGTTATGCAAATTTTCTTAAGCTAATTCTCATTTTTCAAGGAATGTTAAAAACTATGATATATATATATATAATGAACCGGTGAAGTACATTAGTCGGTTGGATCTATGACGAAATGTGCAGTCAAATTGTATGAAGTAACTTCTAAAGACTCAGCATATGTTGTTTGTAGTGAAGTGGAAAAGTATGAAATCATTTTTAATGGCAAACATATAATAAGCATGATAGCACTATACTATAAAGAATCTAATATGTTGCGGACTAGCAGTGAAAAGAGTTGGCTACAACCATCTCTGCCTATAATTTTTACTTGTTTCAGCTGCCGATTGCACGCCCTTTTCCCATTTTAACCTTCTTCAAGTAGGATTGAGAAAGGTGAATTAGATTATATTTTATTAAGAAGGGGGCATCTATCTCTCTATATAAAAACTGCGGCTACAAATTTCCTCTGATTTTGGGCTACTTTTCTAATGTGGAAGTATAGACTGCAATAAGATGGCAATACGTAGAAAATGTTTTTACTGTACAATAATTTTGGGATTTGCCCAATTTTGTTGTTAGGGCTTTATTGAGATTCGGGATTTGCAATTTGTTGTTAGGGGGCTTTTGGGCTTTATAGAGATGATTGTTTGTTGCTTAAACTCATGCGATGTTTTGATTACATTGGAAAAGGCAGTTTACAAATACATGTATTTTAACAAATTATAGACATAAATAATGTGAGCCACCTAACAATTGAAATCGAACGTGTAAAGACAAATACCTTTGAATATATGCTTAAATGGAATAGGGAGAACTGTCAAGTGCAAGTTATTAAATTACCTGCTATTATACATACAATATATGGCTAAAATTCTTCTAGGTCTAAAGCTTTCTATTCTCATTCTCATGGTTGGTTGTCTATGGCTGCTTATTAGGTTTCTGGAACTTTTTGACTCTCCCCTTTCTTGTTAACATCACTATATCAGCTCCATCAGTAGCAGGAGCAAACAATACAGTTATCATCTTTTAGGGTTATTTTTCTTTTTTCTTTCACATGCAATAATGATGATATGGTTGCCGCAAAAATCCCTTGCAGTTTGGTGTACAGTGTGTTTTACAATCAGTCGTCCAAATTAGTTCTAATGAAATGAAAATGTGTAGTGAAGGATCTAGATGTCATGATTAGCTAGCTTCCGCTGCCAACTTGTCAAATGCTTTTTTCATGTTTATCATGATTATGATTATGATTTTGATTATTATTATTATTCTTGTTCGTGATGTCGCAGGTCTGTTGCCAGAATGTTTCTCAAGGCACAGTTGCAATGGAATGTTATAATTCCTGCTGAGAATCTTGATGCCAAAGGACTGGCACTGCAGAAGGCAATAATAGTCCGCCTTTTGGATGAGTTTTCTGCTAAGAAAGCTACAAGTACTCTTGGTTATTTCCTTGCAGTCACTAGTCTGGACAAAGTAGGAGAAGGAAAAGTCAGACAGCACTCAGGGGATGTTCTGTTTCCTGTAACATTCTCATGCATCACCTATAAAGCTTTTGCTGGTGAGATTCTAGAAGGAGAAGTCCATAAGATATTGAAGCATGGTGTTTTCCTGAGGTGTGGACCAGTTGAGCACATTTATCTTTCGCATCTCAAGATGCAGGGTTACAGTTTCGTTCCCGGTGAGAACCCTATCTTTATGAGTGAGAAGTCAGCAAAGATTGAGAAAGGTGTCAAGCTGCGTGTTATGATCATTGGTGTCAGGTATATGGAGGCTGAAAGGGAATTCCAGGCCGTTGCCAACTTGGATGGTGATTACTTAGGGCCTATTGAGTAGTTTTTTACTAAGATTACCTGCACTGGATGTTTATTGTCTAACTTCTAGATTCATGTTTGGAAGTAGATTCCTATCTGACTATCTCCTTGTTATGGTGTATATTTGGGTTTAAAACTTTGATGTTTTGCACTTTATTTGAATTAAGTATTATGTCATTTTATGGAGAAAAAGGTTTTAGAATGGAAGCGCAGAACTGGAGATATTAGATTGCAGCATTTGTAGTTTTAGTGTTTAGCCCCATTCGTTCCTCTGCTTGTCACAATCAGGTTATCATACACTTCTTTGACTGCTTTTCAAATTCCTTGGCTGCAGATGCATAATTTGCCATTGTCTAGATGTATATCTTTTAAATAGGAAGCAGAGAAGAAAAGGAATGTTACTATTTACATAAATGTGTTACTCAATATCATCATAAATGCCTTACTTGCAGCTTTAAAGCTGGGTAAATATTTTGCATTGAACATTACTTTATAGAAATTAGAAATCAAAGATTAAATATCATATCGAAGCATAATCAAAGACCGAAAGGCTAACCACCGGTGCTGCAGTGGCAGCACCGCTACTTTCCTTATTTTTGTTGTCACTATTATAGCTGGCTGGGCATGAGCCCGAAGGTATACGATCTACTGAAATATATGCAGGTATTCTTTTACATAACTCAAGAATCTTGATACATGTTGCCGCCAGGTAACTTGATTAAATTTGCTGCAACTGCCAATGTTATTGTTGCAATGAAAGCAACAATGAACATACGTGTCCTACTTAGTTTCCTGGTTATTTCAAGCCTCTCGTCAGTCGCATTTTGGTGTGGCAAAGGCTTGTACAGATCAAGTGTGTTTTTGAGGTTCAAGTTCTGAGCAGCACCGATCTGTACAAGTAGATTCTCAACTTTCTCCTGCAAAGAAAATAAATTTATAATGATAAAAAACAAGGCAAGTTAGTTTTCAAACATCATAGTTTTTGTAAGAGGTTTGAGGATTTTCACTTTCGGAAAAGCTACATTCGTACCTGTTCACTTCCAGCTTCAGAATGATGGCCACGAATTAGATCAAGTGGAGTGAGACTGTCCTTGTTTAAGGCATCTCTATGTACCAACTTATGTTTTATAAGCAGTGGCACGAAACAGCCATGAATTGCGGCGTAATGAAGAGGTGTGTTGTTGCTGTAGTACTTATCGTCTTTGCTACCGAACTGTCTTGTAACTGACTTATCTTTTTGATTCAAAATGGTCTGAATCATTGGACAATTTTGTAAGATGTATTCAATGACAGTCTTATGATTATACTCCACTGCGAGATGCAAAATATTTCGACCTTTCTTGTCAACCATGTCACAAGAATAGGGACAATGTTTTATAAGTTGTTTCACTGCAGCAAGATTTCCAAGTTGAGCTGCTACGTGAAGAGCAGTTCTTTCAGCAGTTTTATCTGTTACATAAGCTATAGATTTTTCTTGATCAGTAATATCTTTTATGATTTCAGAGAAATTGAAATAAGCTGCATAATGTAATGCTGTCCATCCATTGTTGTCCTTTTCAATTGTCAAATTCGAATTCGTGCCCAATATACGTCTTACACACTCTGAAAAATATGAAAAATATGTGATCAGTACATATCATTATAGATTACGACTAGAAAGTATTTACAGTTTATATAATACATACCGGTAGAACCGCTCATGACAGCAGCATGTAAAATTGTTCTGCCATCAGGACCCTTATCAGTTGGTTCGATGCCAGTTGGTTGCTTGCAATTTTCGATAATGACTTTAACTGAGGCAACATGTCCTTTGAATGTAGCCAAGTAAAGTGGAGTCATGTGATGCTTATTTGGCGAATGTTGATCATTTGGATCTTTTTCTACCAAAAATTTCACAATATGTACGTAATCATGTCGAACAGCTTCGTGCAGAGCTGACTCTTTTTCCTCATTCAGCATCCTAATTAGCTGCAGATGAACATCATTCTCTGATCTCTCGGAGGATGATGCTTTCTTAGCATAATCAAGAAGCACACGAACAACATTCAAGTGCCCGCCCCGAACAGCTACATGAAGTGCTGTTTCATCTTTTGAATTGGTTTTACACAAAAGACCTGGATATCTTTTGAGGATTTGCTCTACACATTCTGCTTTGCCCGATTCAGCAGCTGCGAGATGAAGGACGGTATTCTTTGTTGGTGTAAGCTGATTTGCAACTCCGGTAACGCTAAATTAACGCGCCATTTCAGCATCCCGAAAAGACTAAATTTTCCCAAAACATTAGATTTCCCGCACAATTTACTTGCTACACTAATTACATAGATGTATTATTGATTAATGATGCCTAACTTGGTAACATTTGTAACGTACCAGCAAGAAAGAAATGTGTCCAAATCTGCTGCAGACAAATTAAAAATGATACCCTAGCAAGACCCCTGACAGTCTCAACTTTCAGTTCTGATAACAATAATAATCAAAGCAACACTGGAGCATTAACAAATTAAAAATGACAGTTAATACAGTAGTGGAGTATGTCACTCACATATGCATGCTAAAGATATCCAGAAAATGAAATCACTATCCAGCATTAACATATGCATGCTAAAGATATGCAACACTGTAACAGTCAATACTTATTTCACTATCCAGAAAATGAAATCGTGATTGCAGGTTATATAAAGATATCATGCCAATTGCCAGATAAAAACAGGAAAGCACTGACAAAACATGTCTTCCTCATATATGCATGCTAAAGATGCATCAAATCAGGATACATTCCAAATTTCCAACGTAAACGGAATAGTAGAGTTCTAGGAAACACTGAGTAAAAATTTTTACAGGGTACAGTAGGTGCTACAGGGTAAAAATTTCAATATGCAATGCACACCAAATGCAGTACTCCGCAAAACTAAGGTGGATGCTACTAGATAAGGCCTCACAGTCAGGGAGAAGCTTTCATACCTTCTCCAAGATCAATCTCCAGTACCCCGAATGCAGTACTATGATGACATAGTTGTTTAGCTAAATTTAAAGCAATATGCACAAGCCTGAGTGATTCAAGATATATATCCACAGATCTTGCTACTTGATTAAATGATCGACCCTTGCATGCATCACAAAACGTCTTTAGGATTTGTTCGATACACAAAATTTTAAGTTGGAAAAGCTAAGGATTGAAAAGAACCATCAAGAGAGAGAGACCAATAATAGCTACGCTGGATATATTATATGCTACAAGCATAACCAAAAAGCAAATACAAAAAAGACGCCATCAGCACAAGGAAGCCTAATATGTTGACATAAGATTGTGCACATTCTCATCAATAAGTTATAAAGTAAATTGCATGGTGCATCCCCTAGGAATAGGAGATATTAATGTTGGCATACCGATTATAAATTATTCAGTTTGGTCTTGAAACTTTCATACCCCGATGCACTTTGCATCCCCTCACTTGTTTTCCATCTAATATTTAGTTATCGTCAATTTTTAGAGAGAATTTTAAATTTATGCATTTTTTTCTCATCTTAATCACATCATGAAGAACACTAAAACCTCCGCATAGACCCATAATACCTCCCATAAAGATATAAAAAATCTTTTAAAGAATTCCATTAAGAACCTTCAGACCTCCATTAAACCTCAATCAAAACTCAACTAGAGGTCCAATAAAACTCTCAATCAAAACTTAACTAGAGGTCCAATAAAACTCTAAAGACTCCTTTGAACTTTTATTAAAACTACATTACAACCCTGTTGCCTCCTCCAAATTCAATCTCTCCCCACTCTTTATGCTGAATACATTAAGACAATAACGTATACAATAAAGACAATATGTTGTGTTTGGTTGGAGTGAATGGAATGGAATGGAAGAGATTTGAAGTACAAAATGGTTAAATATACAAAATTTTCGCTCTTTGACCCATTCCATTCCCAATCACCTAACTATAATTTATCACAATTTCCTTTAATTTTATCCATTTCATTGCATTCACCCCAACCAAACACAACTTTAACAAATTGATTTGCAAGCAGCAAGATTATCATCTATTAGCAATCCACATGACCATTTGATAAATCATGGAGTTTTAAAGTTGTGTGACCTAAACTGCTGCATTTCATGGTAGGGTATACCATCAATTGAATAATCAAAGCTACAATCTTTCACATAATGTGTAAATATATAGCAATTTATCGATATTAAACTTGTGCTTTGCTTTGCTCACCTCACCAGTCCGGCACCTCTCCTCTCCCCCCAACCAATTCAATACCAAGAAGAGTAGGAAGACCGTCAATTTGTACACTACACCAAAAAGATTTTAAAATTTAATCTCTGTAATCCGAGTTTTAAAAAGGGACCATGAAGAGAAAGAAAAAAACATAATTTATGGGTTAAATGGCAAAAATATCACTCAATTTAGGTTCAATTTACAAGTAGTCATGCAACTCAAAGTTTATAATCAAATCATTAAACCATTTAAAATTTTCAATCAGATTACAATCATTAGAAATTGTTAAAAATGAAACGGAAATGTGATATGAAATCCAGATATGGTTGTTTAATAATTAAAATATTACTTATTCAACTTAGATCAAACTTGCAAATGGGTCATTCAACCAAAAAACGTGCAATTAAGTCATGAAATTATCTGTTTATTTTATCTTTCTAATCAAAATATTTGTTTTGATTATGTCATAAAATTACTAATTTATAAAATTATATAATTTGAAAACTATTTAGTTTGTATAAAACTAGTTAAAAAATAATGCATCATTAAGATTATATTAATTTAAAAATCTTTTAGTATGTAGATAGTAATATAGGAATAAAAATGCATTTGATATAAATAATTAAAATAAAAAATTTTAACGATATTGATTTAAACTTTTAACTACATTTTTAGGTTTTCTACGAAGTTATTCTATGTCTAATTTTTATTTAATATATTTAACATAAAGAGAAAAACAATGTCAATTTTTTTTAATTTTTTTATTTTGTTAAAATTTAATTTTTTTAATACTAAAATTAATAGTAAATAATAATAAAAAAATTTGATTATTATTATTATTGTATTTAGCAAAACATTTAAAATGAAGATAATGCTTTTATATCTAAATTAGGATTTATTTGTAACTAAAATAAATAATTAAGATGATACTTTTAAATTTTTTTGTGTAAAGTTTTTTATGTTTGATGACTAAATTGCAAAGATTTTCGAGTTCGATAACCTACTTGCAAGATGGGCATCTGTTGAATGATCTAGGATAAAAAATATTCCATATTTTAACATGTGAACTCAAAAGTTTATCTATATTGAAATACGAAAAAGTGTATGTCAATGATTTAAATCATATATAATTAGGTATTCTACATTGAATAAGATTATTAATATAGGTCTTCTACACTTAATAAGAATTTAATATAAAAATTCGCAATTATATTTTATCTTGAGATTCTGAGTGTTTCCATTTGGATAACAATTGATAAACCATCAATAAATTAAAGATAATTTTATGAGTTTCGCGTGGGCTGTAAAATCATCCAATTCTAATTTCTAGATCTCGAGATATAGTCCAAATAATAAATATAAACTTTTTTAATATTAATTAATAAAATAAATAAAATAATACAACCCTTTTTTATCATATCTTTTTTAGATTATAATTTTCTTTTTAAAATTCAATTCTAATACAATTTTTTTAATTATATCCTTTTTAGATTATAATTTTTTTAATAAGGATATAATTATTTTATTTTACTTAAAAAAAGCTATCCGAATAGGTTTTATTAAAAAAAATATAAAAAATTGAAAAGGTAATGTATTTTAACTAAAAAACCTTAATTGGTTAATTATTAGTAATTACAAATAAAATTATAATATTTCATTTTTATTAAATAAAATTGCTCATAGTATTTTATTTTTTTAGTATTTATTTATTGTTAGTTTACATATCAAATTATTGTTAAAAAATTGATATATATAATAAAAATCCTATTCCAATGCCTATTCGTATAACAACTATTTCCTATTCCAATGCCTTCATCGGTTGACCCAAAATCTGTCAATTTGTAGAACAACACACATTCGCGGGCTTCGCTTGAATATAATGGAGGAGGGTAAATGTAAGTTGCTGAAGCCTTTGGTTCCTCAAAGAGTACTTCCTCCATTGGCTCTAATGCGCTACCGCCATCTTTATCTCTGAGACAAGTAGAAGACCTGCATTCTCATGGTCATCAGCCTCTTGGTAGTAAACAAAGTATTAAAGATTATAAATAAACTAGAGTAAGAGTTTAAGAAAAATGATCCCAAAAACATCCAAGAGTTCGCCTAATAGAAGAAATCAATAAGTAGATCTAGATCTCCGTTGCTTGTCACGAGCGTAAGAATCCTTCTCCAACTCTTAATCTCCGTCTCTCGGCTCTCTTTATGTGTATGATGAGAATTGGTTGATTTTATGATGATAGGATGTGGTTATATAGGTCACCATGTCTTGTCCAGCAAGAAACTACCAAAACAGAATTATAATAGAATTTTTGCAAAATACGTTTGATAACGTGTAATTTATACACGTTTTGTCTTTTATTCTTCTGCATTTTTGTTAGTTTCGAATGTTGTTTTATTAATATTTGTTATGTTTTTCATCTTTCAGTGCCTCGTGCTTAATTGTTGAAAAGATGACTTAATTTGGGCATGAAAGTGAAGATTATTCAAGAGGGAAGTTAGAAGATGAAAGTTCGCGATGTCGGGAGGTGTTTAATGTATTATCTTGAAGATTTTATCTCGTACGGGCTACTGTACGGCCGTTCGACAGGCCGTTCAAAGGAGCAGATTTCTGTAAGGGTTGCTGTACGGCCGTTCAACAGGCCGTACAAGTCCTGCTGTGTATTAAATGAGAAGTAAACATAACATCTTAAAAACTTCTAACCTACATCTAACTTCATCTTCATTTTTTTGCCTCTTCAAGAACATAATTAGGGTTAATAAATTACTTGTAATCTAGCATTGATTATGAGTAACTAACTTCATTTATTTGGCTCAAGGAAGGATTTCTTGTACAAAACCCATTTCATTTTAAGTAAGATCTATTTCACTCTATCTTGAACACTTGTGATGTATTGTTTATGATTTTGCTTGGAGATTTGTAAGTTGCTTCATCTTGCTCTTCTTGTAATTTCAATTGCTAATTGTTTGTGCTAATCCGTAATTGTTGGTACATTCATTGTAGTAGCACAAGGTTTTGCGTGCCTAAACTTCAAGATTCAAGTACAAATACCTAGGTTGAGCTTCTCATCCTTGGGTTTGTCCTAGCATCTCTTTGTTTAATTCCTTGATTTGGTTATACTAGTAGTGCTTCATTATTGGTAGCAAGTATCAAGAGAGCTAATTTATGTGCTTCACTAAATTAGTGTTTTTAGAAGAGAAATAAGTGATTGTGTGCTTCACCAATTATCTTGGTTAGGTAGAGTTGGATATATTTTGCTTGTTGGGTTGAAGTGCTTGAGTTTCCATAATCCTTGGGTCAAATGCCTCTTATCTTGTTAATTTTCTCATTGTGTTGTTGTGTTGGCAAATTTGGATTTTAGCCATTAACTTAGTTGTATTTTTGTAGCAATTTAGTTCTTGTATTCAAGGTGTTCGATAAAACACCTTAACCAAACTCAAAACCCCCCATTCACACACTTCTAGATTGTAAGAGATAATCTACTCGAAATCGATATTGATAGTCCTCCCCTGTGAACGAACTTACGAAAAATACTACCTTCAACGTTTCCTAAACTGATTCTGTTTTGAAGGAAAATTCGTAGCTGAATTTTCTTCAATATTTCTGGCCCGCTCCAGTCATAATTGGACCTCTGAACCACTTTAGAATGAAAGAGAATCTCGTTAGCTTCGCGTGGACTGTAAGATCGTCCAAAACGGACTTGTAGAACTCAAGATATGGCCAAAACAGTAAATCAGGATTTTCAGCAATTCCGCCAGGCCGCGGCGCCAACTTGAGGCCGTGTCGCCCGTTCAAATCTGTTCAGCTAGGCCGCGGTGCCAAGTTGAGGCCGTGGCGCCCGTCTGTTGCTGTTCAGCTTTTTTTTCTTCGTTATTTCGTCGTTCTTTTGCTGTTTTCTCCCGTTCTTTCTTCGAGCAATGCCATCTTTGATCCTAGAACTCAAAACTCTCCTAACATTTGCATGAACTTGGTCTCAAACTCTCCCAAGATTTGTGGAAAACTTCATTCTTTATTCTACTCTTGAAATCCACCCAAAATCATGAAAATCGCCAAACCGATCCGACGCTTCGTAACTCTGCACAACTCAACGAAACACATCAAAAACACAACAAACTTGAGACCAAGACACCAATTTAAGCCGAAATGGAATGCTCCAACTGGATATAAAAATCCACTTATCACACCCCCAAACTTAAACCAATGCTTGTCCTCAAGCATACACAAATATAACTATATACAACTCATTAGTACCACTTCCGTACGTGATCACGGTTGCATTTGGCATATGCAATAAGCCCTTTAAACCCCTAGGTAGCCCTAGTGGACGAGTGAGGTCTCGTGAGGGCCTATAGTGAATGTACCCACAAAATCCTTCTAACTAAATAATGCAAAGCAATTCAATGCATGAATGCAACTAATATGAAATGCAATGATCCCCTTCAAACTAACCAAAACCAACTAGCAAGCAAATATTTTAGAGAATGCAACTAAATCCAAATAGAGCTCGACTAAGTCCCCGTATACTAACAATACATGAACAAAAACGTGCGTGTGTGTGATGCTCATCAGAAATACTCCCAAAACTAGGTCAAAAATCATATGTGTCCTTCTCCAAGACAATCACAGGTTTATAAACAGAATAGACTGTAGACACTTCATAACCTAGAAACACCTCTATCATCATTCAAGTTAGACAGGAATTCATGCTTTATTACTATCATTACGACACAAACAATATATACCATACGCATGCTTATTTAACCGTGCAATAGATGAGACCCAAAAAGGATTATACAATAATACCCATGTAGCGAGCGTTGGGTTAGCAGGATCCCAGACTATAAAAGCCTTAGGTCACTAGGCACAAAGTCTCCTAGAACTAAATAGCTCGAGTATTAAAGAGCTCACCCGGGTTAATTTTGCATGTAACAAATTAAAACAATTTACATGACTCTTTTTTTTTCTTTTTTTCCATTTTTTCGAATTTTTTTCTTTTTTTTCTTTTTCGATTTTTTTTCTTTTCTATATGCAATCTGGAGTGAGAATTCTCATCTCCAACCCTAGACTACACATATGAATATGAGCCGGCTACTAGCCATTAACAACTATACACAACTAGCATGAAATCCTTATTTTCCCCCAAACTTAGACTTTAGTGTTCTAGGCCATCAAGGGAATAACGAAAATTCTAAATATAATCAGGTGATTAAATCTCAAAACAATCAAACAAGCATAATCTCAACCTAGCCCAAAAGCAACCTAATGAGACTGTGTAAAGATTGTGTTTCTGAAACATTCACGTTAATTTCATAAGAACTATAAATCAACCATCTATTCATCATTACCACAGTCAATAAAACATCTACCTACCAATCAGAATTGGCTCATCCTGAGGGATCATGAAATATGCATGCTATGAAAATGCAACTAACATGAACTCGCATGGTATACAAAAACAAAATAATAGAATGTCCTATATGAAATAAACATGCAATAATACGAACAAATATGAATGAACTACACTACACATGCAAAATATGACAACTATATGAACACAATGACACACAAATAACTACTACACACTACTTATTCATCAAACCACCCCCAAACTTAGAATATTCAATGTCCGCATTGAATGGAAGTAAATACAAGGGATAGTAGAAAACATACATAAATACGTGGGTTGCCTCCCACGAAGCGCTTGTTTAGAGTCAATTAGCTTGACTACGTCCAAGCCTCCATTAAGGATGATATAGTTGGCCTAGTCATCTCTTCGTGAGACTTCATCATCATCATGGCGGCACACTTTCTGCCCCTTCTCCTCGCTTGGCCTATTCGTATAACAAGTATGTCCTATTCCAATGCCTTCATCAGTTGACCCAAAATCTGTTAATTTGTAGAACAACACACATTCGTGGGCTTCACTTGAATATAATGGAGGAGGGTAAATGTAAGTTGTTGAAGCTAGGGGTGTGCATCGGGTGGTTTGGGCGGTTTGGGACGGCCAAACCAACCAAACCATAAATTTCGGGTTTTTAATTTTTCAAACCATAACCAAACCAAAAACCATATCATTCTAAAAAAACCAACCAAATTATAACAGTTTGGTTTGGTCGGTTTCGGTTTAAAACCGTTATTAAATATATATTTATACTTGATGTTATTTATTTTTTCCAACACTAAATACAAGATTCAATTTTATTTTAAAAGAGCCAACAAAATAAATGCACAAATAGTAGTACAAAATATCATCAAAAATAGTTATAAAATAAATTATACTCCTCAAATATTTTCATTAAATCATAAAATAAGTCTCAAAAGTCTTATATATAGCTTTCTGATACTTTCTTCTTTTAACTGGTTTTTCACATGAAATAAAACAAGTTAACCACTATAAATCTAACTAAATACAAAACACACGTGCACACACGTAAGCATGGTTAAGACATATAATATTATAGTCTATAAGTGTGTTGAAGATAGGTGTGTTGAAGAAATAACCACACGAAAAATACAATATATATATATATTTATAATATTTTTATACGACTTGATGGTCGGGTTGGTTTAATCGGATGGGTAAACTAGTGAAACCAAACCCAAACCAAATTTTTCGGTTTTTAAAAATATAAAACCATAACCAAACCAAACCGAAAAAAAACCTAAATTTTCGGTTTGGTCGGTTTGGTTTGGTCGGGTTGGTCGGTTTTTGGAAAACCATGCTCACCCCTAGTTGAAGCCTTTGGTTCCTCAAAGAGAACTTCCTTCATTGGCTCTAATGCGCTACTTCCATCTTTATACTCTGAGACAAGTAGAAGACCTGCATTCTCATGGTCATCAGCCTCTTGGTACGCACATATTGATAACATAGGGCAGTATAAGTATTCTCATCTTATGCTACTGTTTGCACTAAATCACGCAAGCGTACGTGGTCACAAGTAATACAGATAGAAGTCAAGTTCGTTCCCACAGAGATCTTAGCTTTTAAATCAGTTAATGTACGTATGCAACAATGTATGATTATTACTCACTGCTAAGACAATTAACAAGATTGGGTTTTGATTAACTAAATCAACTAACAATTAATTAACTAATGAGAATTAAAATCAAAAATACTTATATACAAGAGAAAACATGGGATCCTAACTTCATTATCTACTTCACTTAGAGTTGATGCCTTTAATCAATACATGTGATGGTTTTTATATCTGATCAGACAACACGAAACAAGTATACGCTACTTCTCAGTATACGAATACCAAACTGATCATACATCCACAAAAGAGATAGAAGATGAATAGACACCAATTATGCTTAGACCCTATATCTCTATAGAATTTGAAAATATAACGGTTGAAGCACAAGTTATCCATATAGATCACATAGGGTAGTATAAGTATTCTCGTCTTATGCTACGAATCATGTTAATAACAATCATGAACCTATGCTAGCATGGCAAGTTCTAAACTCACGATCCACTCTCGTTTCACAAAAGATTAACAGATTAGATGTTCGCGACGCATCTAACAATTAAGCATAACCATACGAGGATATCAAGAATTCATCACACACAAATCTTTAAAGCAATCAAACTACTAAACTACATAGATAAATCCGTTAGAATCCCATGACAACGATTAGTTCATAATTGAACCGTTCGTCATCATGGGATCTGATGAAACCATGATAGAAAACAGGGTCTGAATAAAAACAATAGTGCTAGAGTAAAGAGTTAAGAAAATAAATCCCAAAAACATCCAATAGTTCGCCTAATAGAAGAAAACAAAAAGTAGATCTAGATCTCCGTTGTTTGTCACGAGCGTAGGAATCCTTCTCCAACTCTGAATCTCTGTCTCTCGGCTCTCTCTCTTTGTGTTATGTAGGTTATTGGTTGGTTTTATGATGATAGGATGTGTTTATATAGGCCACCATGTCTTGTCCAACAAGAAACTACAAAAACAAAATTATAATAGAATTTCTGCAAAATACGTTTCCTAAACTGATTCTGTTTTGAAGGAAATTTCGTAGCTGACTTTTCTTCAATATTTATGGACAGTTCCAGTCGTAATTGGACCTCTGAACCACTTTAGAATGAAAGAGAATCTCGTTAGCTTCGCGTAGACTATAAGATCGTCCAAAACGGACTTGTACAACTCAAGATATGGCCAAAATAGTGAATCAGAATTTTCTACCAGCGCCACGCGCGCCGTCTGCGCGCACCGTCTGCGCGCACCACGCGCAGCCTGTGCCCAGCACTCTACCGCACGCGCTGCCTGCGCCCCTCACGCGCCGCCTGCGCGCAGCTTGCTGCCAGGTTTGAATTTTCGCTGATTTTCTTCGTTTTAACTCCTTTTTCCTTCGTTTCTTTTGCAAATTATCATTCTTCACTTCTTGAACTCAAATCCACCATAAAATATGTCATTTGTATCTTCCAACCTCAAGTTAATAACTCTGCACAAACTCACTATAACGAATCAAAAACACAACATACTTGAGGCCAAGTTAATCAATTTAAGCCGATTCGAAGCGTTCCACGTGGATATAAAATCCAATTATCACACTTTATAACCAAAATAATTTCAATCACCGAATCTAATATTTTTAAAAATAGACGATCAAGATTATATCATATTAAAAATAAAATTATAATCTAAAAAGGATATTATTAAAAAAAATTATATTATAATTGAATTTTAAAAACAAAATTATAATATGAAATGGATATAATTAAAAAATATACAATTGAATTTATTTGTTTTACTAATATTAAAAAAAATTCATATTTACTATTTGGATTCTATCTTGAGGTTTAAAAAAATTATATTAGAATTGAATTATAAAAGACAATGTATTTTACGTGAAAAAAAAATTAATTCGTTATTGAAAAGTTGAAAAGATAACATGTTTACTTGAAAAGGATAATTTATTAATTATTAGTAAGTATAACTAATAAATAACTAAGTAAAAATAACATGTAGCTTTAAGTAAGGGCAATTAAGTAAAATTGATAGGTATCGTATCGATCGATCAACTAAATTTTAATATTTAGACTATTATATAATAATATAAATAAATAAATAAATAAATATATATATATATATATATATATTATTTTTTATATATTTCAAAACTACCCATCTTAAGTTTTGGGCTTTTAAAAATACTAGCCCAACATTCTAAAATTTTGGCGCTACGACCCCTACTTTTCTTTATTTTAAAAATACTTTATTTCTGTTTTAAGCCTCCCCACCGGCTATCTCTGTTTCACTCCTCATCCACATGCAGCATCCACACGCAGCTTGAAGATGCAGTTCGGTGCCTCTTATCTCTTCTCCTTCAGTTAGTTGGCCCCGTAGGGGCAAATTCACGACGACTTTTGGTTGAATCAGAGCGGCTAGATTTGTAAGTATATTTCTGTGTTTTATGTATGTATGTATGCAAAATTGGTACTGGTGTAGAGATAGAGATCAAATTGAGAAGAGGGATTTTGTTATAGAATAAGAATGTATGTATGTATGTCTATTTATGTGTTTTATGTATGTATATGTTATGAATTGTAGTATAGTATGAATTGGGTTTGGAAGATTATTTTTTGGGGTTCAGGTTCATGGGGTTGTTGTTTGGATGGGGTTTAATTGTGATGTGGTGACTGGAAGTGCATTGTTGGATATGTATGCAAAATGTAAAAAATTGAAGGAGTCGATACGGGTTTTTAGTGAAATGCCTAAGAGGAATTGGGTTTCGTGGAGTGCGCTAATTGCTGGTTGTATTCAGAATATAGAGTTTTTTCTAGGGATGAATTTGTTTAAAGAGATGCAAATTGAAGGAATTGGAGTGAGTCAGTCCATTTATGCTAACATTTTTCGATCATGTGCAGATGTATCTTCAGTAAGTTTTGGTTCTAAAATGCATGGTCATACAATAAAGGCGAATTTTTGGTCTTACATCATTGTAGGAACTGTCACTTTAGATATGTACTCGAAGTGCGATGAATTGTCTGATGCTAGAAAGCTCTTTGATAGGTTGCCACATCATTATCTGCAATCCTATAATACCATGTTGGATATGTATGGAAGAGTTGGAGCTTTAACTCAATCAATCTGCGTATTTGATGAAATGGAAAGAAGGGACCCTGTTTCTTGGAATGCTATAATATCAGCTCATGAGCATAACGGAGATGAAGAATCAACTTTATCTTTCCTAGTCTCCATGCAGATGAAGTTGTACATGCAATAGGTACTATTTCTATACAAAATATAGAATATAGATGAAGTTGTACATGCAACAGGTACAACCTCTGTACAAAATATAGAAGTTGAGATTAGTTCTAATCAACTCTATAGTGAATTAGTAATTCTTAATTTAAGTTTAGCACCGATGCAGTCAATTATTTAATTATGTCTCTGAATTACTACCTTCTGGACACAGGCCCCGCAGGGGAAGCTTTGCAATCAGACATCTCCGTCTTCATGTGAAACGAAAGATGCTCAAGTTCGAATGATGGATCAGGCACCGGGGTTGCTCTTCTTGCTGCGGAAACTCAGTCCATGGCTTGTTACTGCGAGGGGTCAGAATTATTTCGTTTGAGGGGATTGATTGTTGATGTTGGTTGGGGGAACTGAGTTTAGTGTGATTTGGGGCTCGTTGTGCGGGGTTGGGATGGAGATCGTCTCGAGTTTGCAGGTGGTATTTTTGCGGAAAGCGGATGCCTTTTGTAGAATTTTTTATTTTGTTTTTCTGGTTTTTTGTTAGTGATAGTGTTTTGTGTGGTTTTTTTTTTTATTTTTGTTTGGAGGGTGTTCAAAGCGAAAGTTGTGTTTTGATGCGGTTTGTTCTGCTTTTTTCTTGAGAGGAGTCTTCTCATCTCGGTTTGTAAATATTTTGTATGATACAAATTTTGATCCATGTATAATAAATGATGCAACTTCATTTGTCAAAATTTACAGTTATTTTCATTTATTTTCCACATGATGCTTCATGGTTGCAAAAAAGTATCGATCTTGTCTCTATCAGTTGCAACCATGGTTGCAACCTTTGCAAATATGGTTGCAGAAGTTGTAAACAAGGTTGCAACTGATACAAATAGTTAAATCTGAAACAATTTTCTATTTTCTTTCATATCTGTAAAAGGTTGCAACCAAGGTTGCAATTGCAACTTTTGCAACCTTGGTTGCAAAGTTTGCAACCTTTGCAAACAAGGTTGCAGGAGTTGCAACCTTTGCATGACTTAATATGTTCATGTGTTTTTGTGTAGTAGTTCTAAAATATGACAGGGAAGAAGATACATATTGAAGAAAGGAAAATACTTCATTAATCATATCATTACATAAGAAAAAGAAAATTACATAAGAAAGGAGAAAATTAAACATATTTATTCTTCTCTTTCTCTTCCTCCAATATCCATTGAAGGAAAATCTCATTTCCTTCCTTTCTCTCTTTGTCTGCTTCTGCTTGTATCTTAGCAACAGTCTTTCTCGCTTCTTCTTTGCGATCCATGCGAATATGTTCATTCAGGATTGCCCACACTTCCGCAATCTCTTGATCTATCTTAGTCTCTTGCCCCACTCGTTGCTATTGGAGGCTAACAATTTCATACCACGGCAGATTCTTTTCCTCCTCAGCAATAACTCTTATGTTGCATGACATTTTGGCTAAAGGATTGTTTTGAGATTGTGTATAAACTGTAATGCTTGAGATAATGTGATGAGATTTTATTTTCAGACCTAGTAGTTATATAGGCAGATCAAAGGTAAATGAAGAGGCAACGTTACATGCATTGGATATGACCCTTGACTATAATTATTTTAATGATTTCCAAGAAATAGTTTACTAAATGGTTATATCTGTAGGAAAAGGTTTGGCTCTCTTCAAAAGCATCAATTTGCATTGGTGAAATTAACAAGTAGGCGGAACACATTAATTAACAAGTAGTTATTTTCAAAAAAAAACAAGTAGTTGGATTTAATTAATTATTGCCTGTTAAAAAGGTTGCAACTAAAGTTGCAAAGGTTGTAGCTGACGTTGCAAAAGTGATAATATGTACAAGTACAAAATGCAAAAAAAAATAAACAAAATGCAATTTCATTACTTGTTCAAAATTCAATGCTTTAATATTCGGAAAAGGTGATATATATTGCTCTCTACTTCTGTTATTTGGTAAAATTACAACGGCCTTCCTCTTTTATTAAATCTAATCTAATAACCTGTCTGTTCAAACTTGCTTTAAATAGGAAGTAAAAAGCTTGGTTGCATAAGTTGTCTTGAAATATGTCTAATGGACTCTTAAAATATGTTTAATATGAATTTTCTTAAGTTGCAACTGATACAACTAAGTTGCAAACATGTTTGCAACTTCTGTAACCCTGGTTGCAACCATGTTTGCAACATTTGCAACCATGATTGCAGAAGTTGAAACCATGTTTGCAACCTTTGCAAACATGGTTGCAGAAGGTGCAAACAAGGTTGCAGAAGTTGCAAACATGGTTGCAAAGGTTGCAACTGATAAAAATAGTTAAAACTGACTATCAAGATGGGGGTGCCCAGCGGGGCCTGCTCTACGAAGAATCATATTGTTTACTAATCCTCGATCTATGCATCACGCAGTTATGCAATCAAGAAGAAGGATGAGATCGAGAGGGTTGCCAAGGTCAATCGTTGAAGAGGAATTTACTTTAGTTTACACCCTCTTTATTTTGTAGTACCATGTAACTGTTATTTGCTTTGAGTGAGGTTTGTCCGAAAAGAGTAGGCAGTGGTGATGCTTTTTTAAACTCTAAACAGGAAATAACAATGACTTCAGAAAAAATGTTGGAATATTCCTCTCATTATATCATATCAGCAGCAAATACACAGGCCAAACATCAATGTCAAATGGATCTAAAGGGACCATATTAGATCAAATTAAGAGTGCATAATTTATATCAATAATAGTGGCACCGTGTTCTTTTAAAAGCAAGATAGTAGGAATACATGAATTTGCTATTATTTTTTGTTAGACAAAGTAATGTTAGACATTACAGGTAAAGTGCATACTCATATTGGAAACTTGAGATAGCTACTGTTGCAAAGTACTTATTTCTTTTATTTTTAGATGTGTAGTTGTCCCCTTAATTAAAATATTAGTGCTTATTGCGGGGCCTATTAAAAGATGTACAAGTACAAAATAAGGAACCATGGTTGGTTGCAAATGGTTACAAACTAGGTTGCAGAAGTTGCAATTGATACAAATAGCTAACTCTGACAATAATTTTTAAACCTTATTGGGTCAATTTTGTCAAATTTTGACAATGGTATATGATATCAATTTCTTTAGTTATAAGAGGTAACTAATCTCCAAATTTACTCGATGGATGGGCTAAAAAATGTCTGGACGAAGTGACCTCTAGTCCCATCAAAAAAGCTAGAATAGTAAAGAAGCACAATGAGTCATTGACATAAGAAATTCATACACAGATTCTGTAATATGGTATCAGTAATCAATCTCAAGAGATAAGTGTGATCACTTAATACTTCAAACTATAAGCACAATGATAGAACATGTACACATTTGATTAAAGAATGCAAAGAAAAGCATCAAATAGTGCATTATTTAAAGTACAAGATCCCAAGAACATGCATTAGATAAGCTACCATAAGAATTACAAAATCAACGCTCACTGATACATATGAAGAGTCCCATATCTAGCAGCATAAAGGTTTTAGCTAGCAGAACTGTAAGTGTTCACACCATCCTTGCGGTCACTAGTAATGTCTTTAAAAATCTCAATCTGTCTTTTGCCTCCCAAGAAAACTTTTGTATCAACGGATGCCCTCATATAGCCATCAAATTTAACTGGAACCCCATCGTTGAGCTTCACAGTCTCGGAACACCAACCCCTGGATCAACATCAGTAGGAGCAACATGAGCCTGAATGTGCTCTAGCATCACAGACAACTCCATGTGATTCCAAGTCATCTCAAGCTTAGATTCAGCTTTATGTACATTTCTGATATCTAGTGCTTTCTCAATCATCTCATATCCAACTTGAAGTACAGAATGAATTGAACGAGCAAGAACACGACCACAAGCAGCAGTAAGGAGAAACCTTCACATTCACCTTCAAACACGATCCCCCCACCCTCGAATGCAAGTTGAGATTATTTTAATATCGTATTTGATACTTAATGTGGATATAATTTTTGGATCTGTATGTTTGCAGAAGTTAATTGTTCAACGATTAACAATGCAACTAACATCACCTACCATCTCTAAACAACAAATATATAAACTAATTCCGGTGACTGTAACCATCATCAATTGACTCTAACTATCATAAATTTCCAGTCAAAAAATAAATTAAACTTAAACTAACATGAATCATTTCACACAAAACATAAAAAGTAAACAAACATCATATAGATAGATCAAGATTAGAGAGAGAGAGAGAGAGAGAGAGAGAGAGAGAGAGAGAGAGAGAGAGAGAGAGAGAGCTAAAGTGGAGATCGACGGAGATGGAGTGGAAATCGATGGATATGGACGGAGATCGACGGAGAAGGACGCCTGCGACGCCGGAGATCGGAGATGCGCCCGATGTGATGATGTTGGTAGTGACCGAAGATGCGACGAAAGTGCTGGTGGCTAGTCGGTGGGGGTGAGGCCAATAGAAGATGGAGACGGGCGATGGAGAGAAGAACAAGGCGGTGGATCGTATTTTTAGAAAAAAAGTTTATAAAAACTGAATGTAGCAGTAAAAATGAAAAAACCAAAATATAAAAATGAAACAAAAGTCAGGCCAAAGTAAAAACGTAAATAATTACAAAAAACATATATATTTTTGCAGATTTCCCTTATATGTTTTAATATAATATATAAAATAAACTTAACAATGCATAATCATGTTAATTTGACTTATATGAGATTTATTATTTTGCTTCTCATTCAAATATTTTTTCATATATCTTTCGTGTATACTATTATTTTATTATATTTCTATATTTTGTATTCACCATATTTAATAAAATTAAATAGAAGTTCAATAATTTTCCAAGTATGATATGTAATAAGTCTTCATTTTTTTAACATAAATATAAATAATTATTTATATGTATACAAATCACGTATATTTTGATTTCAAATTTAAAATTTATTATTAAATTTTTGAATATTATATTTTGTAATTTGTAGATTGTTTTGCTATTAAAAAATTGATTTATTTTATTTAAATATTTCCGATCCGTTTACGAGTCTATTTGTAAAGGAAAAATCAAGGGCACATCAAATTGGTACTTTGGAGGCTCTGTTCCAGCCGAGTTTTAGTTTTAGCATCAGTAGAGTGGACGGATAAATTGGTACCCCGATGTCAATGAGAAGAAGTTTGGGAAGATTGATTGTGTTTTTCAGCAGTTCAGTAAATACAAATTATACAAGTATTAGCGTTCTATCCGTTCTACGCACCGATCCATAAATTGTATTAATAAATTAATATAAATATATTATTTTAGTTTTTATTTAGAAAATAAAAATCTTATTGGAATGTTAATTAATGTAAGTATAAAATTACTTATCCGTGAATTCATACCAATCATCAAAACAAATACAACCACCGTTGAAAAGTTCAAAATTCCTCTTTGTTGTTTTTTTTTAAAATTTAACTTTTATTTTATTTCTCTCTTTGTTAGAGAATATTTCTACGTATCATGTTAATAAATTTTTCACCCATATTCTGAGAATTCAATATATTTATTAAATATCGAATCCTTTAAATATTTATTATATTAATTTATTAAAAATATTTGTATGGTCGTGGTTAATTTTTCGATTACATATTAAAAATGTGTAGAAACTTAATCAACACGATTCCAATAAATCATTAGACTGTCTATCAAAAAAAGGTTGCATGTTTCAGCGATATGAGAAAGGATATCTACTGTGCAAGATATATGAAACGAACGTAGTTATAACAACAGAAACTTTCATCTAATATAGTTTGTTGTGTGATTGTTCAATATCATTTTTACAAATTATATGTTCTTTTATTAATGAATTGATTTACTATTAAAAAAATTTATCGACTAACCAAAAAAATTCAAAATATCGCGATCTTGGAGTAACATATAATTATTAAATTTTATGGTTATTGACCTTAGCTTACTTGTAAAGACAACTTAAAATGAACATTTTCAGTTTGGAAGTTTGTATTTTAGTTGTTTTACTCTTTTCTAGTAAAACATGGAATAATAAATTTTAATTTTCTTTTATTATTAAAATAAGACATATGAAAATGTGTATTACCTATCTTTTTTAATTTGACTAGCTTGTGAAAATAAGCTACTATCCATAAAATTGAAATCAAGTGTGTAATATATAAACACATAATCACGTGTAATATATATGTCCTTGTATTTCAGATTTTTGGTTAAATAACATGAAATTTATTTTCCTTTAATAGTGAGTATATTTTTCCTACATATATAAGAAGAAATAGCTTATGTAGACCTGACAAATCGTTTTGTACATTCATGTCATGTACTTTAGGATCTTGAACGAAAATGCATGATATTAAATCGTGTACCCGAAATTAGAACACAAAATGACAATAAATTACAAAAAAAAATTCGTGTACACGAAATGAAATGAAATACGCTAATAGAAAAAAATATAACAATTATATGAAATATTACTATGTATCCAAGTTATGTAAATATATAATTATATGTCTTAGAACAACAATGAGATGTTACAAAACAAAACTAAGAGTAGCATGCATGGTGTAAAGTCTCCCAAACAAAATTAAACCCTCCTTTTTATTTTTCTTTTTTCTCGTTAACAAATATCTCTCTTTGTGTAGAATTTTTCTACCAAGTTATTTAGTTTTCTTAGCCATTTTTTATGCTTTATTGATGTAAAAAAAATATAGTCAACCAACCAAACAAATTCAATATACAATATGTTCTTAGGTTAAGATCTGGGAATTGATACTATTACTTTAATTCAAGAATACAAAATTCAAAAAGGCACCCTTTTATTATAAACAATATATAATTTTAAGTGCATCAACCTTTTTATTTATCATTATTAATAATTTTTATAACAAAAACCGTAGCTACTGCTCTCCCTCTCTCTCCACCTTTCCCAAAAGATGCTAAACTAAAGTTGAGGAGCTGATATCAGTTTTTTAAGCTTTTTTTAAAATTTTTATATTGATTTTTCTTTATTTTTCAATAAAAATATCATTGAAAGTCTAGTACCCCATTGTCCGTTGGTGGATTTTATTTACCAAAATATTAGATTTTGTACTAACTCCTTGTAAATGATAAGCCTTATTTTCTTTTCCTTGATTTTACATTGGCTTTCACTAAATATCTCTCTTTGAGAGCCTAATATCCTGTTCGTGGATTTTGTCTACACATATATTAGATTTTGTTATATTAGTTCATTGATTTGGATAGTATAGAATCACAGTTCTGGTCGGTTGTTTGAATATGTTATGACAAATCAGATATACATATTCCTCACGTGTATAACAAATTAGTAAATTATCTCGTCGAAAAGACCTTATAATTTAGTGACATAAGCTAGAGATGTATCATAATTGAAGATCTGTACAATGATTGGATAAATGAAATTAGTGATATAATTTACTATGTGTTTGTTCAATTTTAATTGTTTTTGTAGATGTTGTATGCCTTTTTATTGATGATTTTTGCATGTTTGATTATTTTTGTGTATGACGTATATCCTTTTATTGATAAATTAATTATCAATAAATAAATAGTGGTTTATAAGAAAATTTGTGCTAAATTGATCAATTTATTATGGAAATATTCACTATTATATTTTCATCGACTCTGTAATATTTTTTATTTTTTGATCGATAATTTATACACCAAATAATGTGAAATACTACTATTTAAGAGTATATTTAATATTTGAATAATTCAAATATATTGTGAAGTCAAATTTTTTTCCATTAATTATTGCATAGTTAAAAATTTTCCTAATTAAAATGTTAAAAGATGATTGGTTTAAAATTCATTCTAACATTTTAATTGGTTGATGAGCTTTTTTTTTATGACTGAATTATGTAATACTTTACATAACTTAAATTTTGAATGTGTATTTAGAGAAGTGTGGTAAATAGTATTATATTATTAATAATTTTTAATTCATGATTTTAGTTGTATCTTATGATTTTGAATTGAAAGTTTGAGATATAAAAATATCTATTATAAATATAATAGATTCATGTATTAATGTATAAATTTTTAAATTAAATAATTATTGTATTTAGAATAAAATTGTTAAGTGGGTGTTTGTTTTAACTTATTTTTGGTAACTTATGCCTTATAAGTCCATAAAAGCTTATGGAGGGTGTTTGCCTATTTAAGTTTTAGCTCAACTTATAACTTATATGTTGATAAGTTGAATGTTAGGAATCTTTAACATTCAACTTCTGCTTATAACTTATTCTCGACATACGCAATCCTTCAAATCTTCAAAATCATATATCTTTTGATCCGTTAATTAAAAAATTGATATATATATATATATATATCAAATTTCTCTACTCATCGAGATCTATCCATTAATATATACTAAAAACAAATATTTAAAAAAAAAAGTTAACTTGTAAATTCTGATTTACCAAACACTCTACTGATTTATAAGTTCTGATTTACCAAACACTATACTGACTTATAATTTATGATCTACTTATCACTTATATGACACTTATGCTTATAAGTCATAAGCTACTCATTTTAAGGTAAGCCAAACGGCCCCTAAGTAATCACTGAATAACATTGACAACTCAACACTGTAAAAAAATATTTATCTATAGGCAAAACTAATAATGTAAATAAGTCAGCGTAATGTGATAAGGATTGATGCCTACAATCTAGTAAGTCGCTGAATTATTGAAGTTAAGGATTGATGCCTACAATCTAGTAAGTCGCTAAATTATTGAAGTTTGCTACTGAATATTTTAATGGGAGTAACTCTGAGAGAATCCGGATTGGGGATGATGATAACCTAAATTGTTTTCTATCTTTTTGTTAGAATCGTTTTTCTGTTAAATTTATTGGAAAATTAAAACACGAAATTTATTGGACAATTAAAACACGACACATATAATACATATATACAATCGAAATAAAAAGATAATCTGTCCAAGTATTGAATACCATATAATAAAAAGATATAAAGTAATACCTTACCGAAATTGATACGATTTAGCCATGAGAATAATTGATGCATACACTTAGTTTATCAAAGTTGGCTAAGTCTGATGGGGAATAGGGAATAAGCGGCTTAGATTTCCTGTAATGTTTAAATTGATATAATAATTATATTTTTTAGTTTGTAAGAATTTTATTTTATATAAAAAAATTTTAGTTAATCGTTAAAATAAAAATTAGTAGTTATTATGTTTAGTTAAATGATATGAAAAATTATAAATTAATTGTTATTGAGTGTAACTTGATTTGAGTTTAGTCTTGGCTGAAACGTAGAATCTAGATCCAATAGAGAAACATGTTATATTAAGTTTAATTGATTTAAATTTAATAGATTCTGATTGATGTTAAAATAATTCACAATCCTATGATTGGTTAACTAATACATGTGTTAGGTCCGATAAGATTGTAGAAGGGGGGGTTGAATACAATCTATACCATTTTCTCAAAATTTATTCGTTAAACAATTTTCACTTAAACGAATATTTTGTGCGGAATAATATAACACAAATTTCAAGTTGAATATAACAATATATTAACTTGATGGGTGTTACAAAATCAGTCCAAATGATTATCAAGTAATTAATAACTAATTAGAAAATTCAACATGAACTTTGCTAATTTAGTTAATAAAATCAAGATATCAATTTGTGAACTAGGAAACTTAATTCGCTAGTAGTACAAGAATCACAAGTAAACAAGTTCCAATGGATAGGATATTACAACTGAGATGAACTTGAATTTAGAGAATTAAATTTGTAGGTGTTCTTGAGCTTGAGAGAGAGAGAATGGCTGCTGTGTGTATTTCTTGTGTTTTTTTCGACTGGTCTTGATCTTCTGCATTCTGCTTCCTTAAATACACAGCCATAGTCATATTACTTAGTTTAAACTGATATGACAATCATTTTACATTAATATGACAATCGGTATGACTATCAATTGAATGTAATATGACTGTCCAGTTTAAATATGACTTTCGGTATAACAATCCAGCTCAATATGACATTCGGTATAACTCTCCATGTCAATATAACATTCGGTATAACTCTTCATTTGAATGAAATATGACTATCTCCTTTGGACTGAATATGACTATCTCTTCTATAAACTGAATATGACTATCGGTATAACTATCAGTTTGATAGTTATATCATCATATTTTTCAGTTTATAATTAATTAAATGATTTAATAAAAATCATTTAACTAATTATTCCTTTTTCATATTAATTCTTATTTAATTAATCTAATAATCATTTTAACAAATATATTAATTCTAATAGAATTAATTTATTTATTAACTTAATTACTTGACTTAATCAATTAAAATAGAATTAATATAAATTCTTTAATAGTCGATACTCTGCTGAAAACCACGTAATTATGATAAGGAACATACATTGGCATGATGTTGACGCTCGATGTACTGTCTGGTTCATGAACGACTAACTCCAATCTCTGTTCATCATCGTGACTTTTAACACTGTGGTCTTTTTAGACTCTTCACTCTTATCAATCATTCGGTACTGAAATTGTTTCTTGTCACTAATAGAAATCTCTGTCTTCTTAAATGAATCCACTTGTTTCAATGCTACCTTGAGGCCTGATCAGATATCTGAATCTTCTTCCAGTGTAAATCATCAAAACTATAGATTGACTTGTTGATTTTTCTTCTGACGGTTATCATCTTTTGAGATTCCTGTGACAATTGATATTATTTACTTATTACAATCTAGTTTAATTGGATTAGGATCCTCGAACTACAAATAGGCTGAGTCATATGCCTTTCAATCTCCCCCTATTTGTTTGTTATACAATAACAAGCAAATACCTAGAGGATTCTTCAACTAATCCCAATTAAACAAGTAAAAGAAAACACTTTAAATGCTAAGTAAATAATGTAAAAGTTCTGGTTCATATTAACATTATCCAGATTCAAACAGAAAAGATAAATACAAGATAGATGATCCTCTAGACTGATCATATAAGACAATTATCCTATCTTGTTCTATCAAAGCTCTAATGATATAACTTGTAGAGCTAATCTTCATTTACCACCTTCTTCCTCGTTGATTTCTCCTTCTTCTTGTTCATCCATATCAGGTAGATTCTTGATCAACTCGGAGTCAACAAGTAATTCCCTTCTGGATGACACATCTGTAGGATAAACCAGTGGTATTCCAAGTTTCTTTCTCAACTCACCTTGATACTGCTTGTACTTCTTCATGTTGGTCTGGGCATAGGATCGAATATGATTTGCAGCTTCAATCTTTTTTTGTGATGCAAAACCATGATTTCGAAGAGCATATTCAACATATACCAAATGTCTGGCAAGGTGTGTATACAATTCTTCTGTCTGAAGATTAACAGTATGAATAACTTCTCCCTTAAGATTTTTAACTTGTGGAGGGTCATTTATAACTTCAGGACCAGCTCTTTCAGCAAACTCTTGGAATTTTTCATGAAGCAGTATGCCTAGTTCAGAAGATGTTCTTACTTTTGGTCTCAACTGTAACGCCCCCAAATCCGGGGTCAGTAGATTTGGGCGTCACGCTAACAAACTCAAAAGTTCTAACAAAAAACGGCCATGATGTATTCGTAAATACAACATAAACCTGCTGAATACTAAACTAAAAATCTGAAATTAAAAAAAAATAAAACTGAACTAAAAATAAAACTCAATCAAAAGCTCTTTGACCCCAACTCCCAACTCAGGATCTTAGGTTACAGTTCTAGAAACAAGAAAACCCAAAACCAATTTAAATACAACTCTATTTACAAAACTTTACAAACTTAAATCACTGGTATAACTTCGAATAGAAGTATACCAGGCCAACTAATCAAATTCATACTATAACTACTAAAACTATATATACATACAACAAATCAAACTATAAATCTAAATACCCTGATCCACTTCAGCTTTCTTCACCTCGCCTTGCTTCCTCTTTCTGAACTGCGCAGGTACTTCTCGCCACTGCTTAGCTTACTGAAATATTAGATTTAAAAACAGCAAGGGTGAGCGAATGAAATGCTCAGCAAGTTATATAATAATAACACTGGATAATTAAATGCAATCACTGCAATTTAAGAAGGATTAACTTAAAAAGAAAGTGAACAATAGATATGAGCGAATGAATGCTCACCAATCTATAATCAATACTATACTTGAAATCTGGATTCTTAACTTTGACAGAAGATTAATATTATTTATAACATTTATAACTCGAAATCAGAATTTGATAACTGCAAAGGTTCGAAAAACTAAATTCAATACTTTTAATACTTGCAAAATACTTTAACTATCGCTTTAACAAAATCTCCAAGAAATTCTCATTTACTCAAATTTCATTCATGTCACTAAGCGTTCGCACACCTAGCTGCCTAACCGGCCTGACAATCATGAGTTTGAATAAATAAGAAGATCTCAAATCATTCTCGGTTCTCACTATCACTGCACAACACATGCCACAGTGACCGTAATAACCGTGAATTAGTTTTTTCACCAAGCAAAATATAAACCTACTCTTACAAAATACCAATACCTATTTTCTGCACTCATACTCTTTCTCATAACATAAACACCACCCTTTAATATTCTAACATAACACTCTTCTATTTACTACTAACCATCTCTGCCCCAGATAAAACTTTGAGAGAAAGAATATCAAGAATTTTTCCAATCATTCTTACTCCACTTTCACGTACAATGTTACTTGCGAAGGGAATAACTGAAAAACTTCTATCTATCCTTAATCTCATTATTTTACTGAGGTTTCAACTTTTATCATATAGACAACAATTTAATCTGAAATACACAATTTCTAAACCGATAATCATTTACAGTAAAACAGGTATATCTTATCAAAACATTCCTCTCATTAAAACTATTCCACAAATAAAACATACTTTCCGTAAAACTTTTTGAAACATTTAAATTGATTTTATTATTCTTCTGATTTCGGACAATACGGGTGATCAGCCACGTAAAGTCTTCCTTTCTTTGAAATTAGGTTCTCAATTAGGCAACACATTGGCCTTTAATGCTGGACTAGGACCACCCTAGCCTCTTACGCTAAACAAAGGTGCTGGACTAGGACCACCCTAGCCTCTTACGCTTAACAAAAGTGCTGGACTAGGACCACCCTAGCCTCTTACGCTTATCCAACTTATAAACCATCTTATTAATACTTTAAAACATCTCACTTTTCAGTCCTTTATACTCACTGGCAAAAGACCAGCCCAGTATAAGGAAATTTTAAAAAACATCTTTAATTACTTAAGCCATTTTAATGAGCGACAATACTTAAGAAAGAATAATACTGGCAATAAAACTGTATTTCTACTTTCCACATGATATATGAATAAAATATATCCTTATCAATAATTTGAAGGAGAGAATACTAGCAATACGGATTTGAAGGGAATAATTATATTGAATAAAAACATATGTATCTCGCTTGAACGATAAGCGAGGGTTAGTACACTTGCCTCGTTTCCAGTGCGTCGATTCACCACTTACTGTACTTTGTTCTTTACTCGATCACTCGTTCATTTTCCTTCAACCGTCTCGTCAACTCGATCGCTGGGTCCATAACGAATCCCTAACTTTACTCGGAATAATAGTAAAGTACTATTTAGTACATATACAACCATTTAGTAATCAATTACTTATAACTCGCAAACAATACATACATCAATATATATATATATATATATATATATATATATCTATATATATCCACACTTCATTAATCATCACATATGCACTTAAACACTCATACACCTACATGCCTTTAAATCTTTAAACAAAATAGTTTAAATAACTTTAAATACAGGGGATTTTCAGAAAATTTCGGCATGACCTATTCGTTTATCGGACTATGGGCACAGCCCCTCAAATACAATTCAAACCCTGCTTTTATAAAAATAAAGCTGCCTCAACTTGCAGCAACATAAAATAAACAAATAATAAAAAGTACCCGCCCAGACATGCGGCAACTAATCATATAAAGAAATTTACCCGCCCAGACATGCGGCACCTCAACACTTAAGAAAAGTAAACTACGTTTATCCACATTTAAGCCAACACCACGTAGTTGGCACTTATACTTTCAACATATACTATAACTTGATTTATACCATTTAGCACATAGCCAATTAGCCATTCATATACTTACACCTCCTATAACAATAACAATTCAACTTTCTACCCAAAACCATTATTGATAATCATTTGACCAATTGCAAACAAATACCAAGTAATTGACTCGACTTATAGCACTTAGCACGTAAACATTTACGAGTTATCCAACTCTTATGACTATACATAGCATAGCGATAACAATTAATACTTGACACTTAGCAATTCACCGTTACCACTAACAATTAACCACTAATTTAATTAAAAATAATCATTAAACCCGGATATTCGAGTTTCCCCAAAATCATACTTCCGAAATTACAACTTTATTACATAACAAGTTTATAAATTTAAAACCCAGGAATATAACTCTAATAATTAAAACCAATACTCATAAATTCTCCAAATTACTTATGGAAATTAAAACAATACCCATATTTTAAAATATTAATCTACCTGCGAGAATTAACAATTAACTCACCATTTAATTGACAAATAATAATAATAAACAACTCTAATCTCCAATTTAATTCACAAAAACATAGTAATATCCACAATTTACCACTTTAATTCAATTACGAAAAAAATCAACGTATACGCAATTTCATCACTAATTAAATCACAACAATACTAATTAAATAATTAAATTACTACCATCAACAATATACTCACAATTAACTCGAATTAAATGACAACAATTACATAATTAAGATACGAAAATATACCATTCGGGTTCGGGTTCGATTCGCATACAACCCATCTCCATCTCTCTCCCAATCTCTTCCCATCTCTCTCTCTCTCTCTCTCTCTCTCTCTCTCTCTCTCTCTCTCTCTCTCTCTCTCAACCATCAGCAACCAACATCACCACCACTGGCCTTTCCTTCGCCCCAGCTGCTGCCTCCTCGCCTGCACCACCGAGCTCCAGCCGCCACTGCTTGTCGGCGCGCCACCGCGCCTCCTTCCGCGCCACCACCGCTACTTGTCTTCTCCGGCCACCCAAAAACACAACGCGACTCACACACATATACACGCGATTTATATATATATCTATGTATATTGATTTCAATTTCCTCCCCCAATCTCTTCTCTTTAATCTCTCCCCAATTCTTCTCTTCTCTCTTTCTTTTCTTTCTCCTCTCTCATTTTTCTCGACTCTTCTACTGCGTTCCTTTTCTTCTAATGGGCTTGGCCCATTACTATTATAACACTACTACTTATCCTCTATTCGGCCCAATTATAACAAATAAATGACTTAAAAAAAATCATAATTAAATAAAACTTTCGGAAAATTACACTTTTCATTTTTAAAATAAAGAATATAAAATTACAAGCACGTACATATTTTCGAAATATTTTCGGATCAAAAATGAATTAAATATGAATTTTCAAAGTTTTGATCCTTTAAATACAATAAAACTCTTAAAATCATTTTAAAATACTAAAACACCCAAATTAATCCACCCAACACTTTTAAAAACTCAATAAATATATCAAGATAATATTACAAAAGATTTCATGATTTAATCCAACTCCGATAAATAAATAAAGATTTTTGAAGATCAATAATACTTGTTTTAAATATTTTTAAATCACTAAAATACAAATAAAAATATTGGGGCACACATTGGCACACATAAATCCATATATACTCATATAAACTCGATACTAAATATCGTTGAACTCCACAACGATATTCTCAAATCCAATTTCATCCTTTAAATACTAATTAACATAATTAAAACAATAAAAATAATAATAATAAATCCTAAAATAATCCGGGATCTTACATTCTACCCACCTTAAAAGGATTCCGTCCTCGGAATCAGGTAATGAAGGGTTACTGGGATTTACTCTACCAACTCGGGTTGCATCTGCAACTCTACTAATCTGCACTCTGGATACTTATTTACTATACTGGGATCTCTACTGACCTCTCTATATAGAACAACTCTAATCGCAGTACTATACATCACGCGCTACTGGCATTCTAAACTCCATTGGCGTACATCCAAGACTAGTCGAGGCATTATGATTCATGATATTTGAAGAGAACGATTTCACATCGTAGCAAAGGTTTCACAATTGTAGAATTAATTCATGAGTTTTCAAACAAATATTCTTTGAAATGAAAAATTACTGAGTGATCAACATGATCAAATGAACCTTGTTGCGTGCCTTATTCAAGACATGACTAAAGGTAATTAACCTTCTTGTACTTCACAACACACAAGTGATGGCGTCCCATCAGACTGCTATCACACAGACAAACAGTCCTTGTGTCCCCTATAAATAGGGTTGTTCACCTCAGTTGGAGTAAAGAAACATAAAAAGATTCGAACATCGAATTAACAATCAATTGATGAGAAATTCTCAGACATACCCCTGGATTACAACTAAACGGATTCCATGGGTACTATTTCCAAAGGAAAGAATAACCAGGAAAGAAACGACTTGCAGAATACTAAGAAGTAATGATTTATCAATAATCGAATCATTCACTGATGAAGAAAATTAGAAACTCAAATATCACTTGACAGGGTTTTAGAAATAAAGGAAATAGGCATCAAAACAACCTCTGTCATAACTGGAATCCCAAATTCGGGGAAAGACAATTGTCAAAATAACTCAACAAAGGAATATTTATCAAGAAGAAAGGTATTGCCAAGATCTCTCCACTGGCTCGTAATCCGCCCTAAACTCTTCAACTATACGTCCTAAGGTCACCTATTCTATACGTCGTCGTCACTCGCACTAAACTCTTAAGGTTCCACTACCTACAGCCTCAAGGGTTTCTACCCAACTTCGCTCAACTATCAGCCACCACTCACATCTTAACTCACTAACTGGTACTATATCCAATAGTCCAACATGAGTCCTATATGAACTCTGACGTTCCTTACTTAACTATACACACTCTTACACACTCTCGTTTCTAGTTTACCATAACCTACGCTCTGATACCAACCTGTAACGCCCCCAAATCCGGGGTCAGTAGATTTGGGCGTCACGCTAACAAACTCAAAAGTTCTAACAAAAAACGGCCATGATGTATTCGTAAATACAACATAAACCTGCTGAATACTAAACTAAAAATCTGAAATTAAAAAAAAATAAAACTGAACTAAAAATAAAACTCAATCAAAAGCTCTTTGACCCCAACTCCCAACTCAGGATCTTAGGTTACAGTTCTAGAAACAAGAAAACCCAAAACCAATTTAAATACAACTCTATTTACAAAACTTTACAAACTTAAATCACTGGTATAACTTCGAATAGAAGTATACCAGGCCAACTAATCAAATTCATACTATAACTACTAAAACTATATATACATACAACAAATCAAACTATAAATCTAAATACCCTGATCCACTTCAGCTTTCTTCACCTCGCCTTGCTTCCTCTTTCTGAACTGCGCACGTACTTCTCGCAACTGCTTAGCTTACTGAAATATTAGATTTAAAAACAGCAAGGGTGAGCGAATGAAATGCTCAGCAAGTTATATAATAATAACACTGGATAATTAAATGCAATCACTGCAATTTAAGAAGGATTAACTTAAAAAGAAAGTGAACAATAGATATGAGCGAATGAATGCTCACCAATCTATAATCAATACTATACTTGAAATCTGGATTCTTAACTTTGACAGAAGATTAATATTATTTATAACATTTATAACTCGAAATCAGAATTTGATAACTGCAAAGGTTCGAAAAACTAAATTCAATATTTTTAATACTTGCAAAATACTTTAACTATCGCTTTAACAAAATCTCCAAGAAATTCTCATTTACTCAAATTTCATTCATGTCACTAAGCGTTCGCACACCTAGCTGCCTAACCGGCCTGACAATCATGAGTTTGAATAAATAAGAAGATCTCAAATCATTCTCGGTTCTCACTATCACTGCACAACACATGCCACAGTGACCGTAATAACCGTGAATTAGTTTTTTCACCAAGCAAAATATAAACCTACTCTTACAAAATACCAATACCTATTTTCTGCACTCATACTCTTTCTCATAACATAAACACCACCCTTTAATATTCTAACATAACACTCTTCTATTTACTACTAACCATCTCTGCCCCAGATAAAACTTTGAGAGAAAGAATATCAAGAATTTTTTCCAATCATTCTTACTCCACTTTCACGTACAATGTTACTTGCGAAGGGAATAACTGAAAAACTTCTATCTATCCTTAATCTCATTATTTTACTGAGGTTTCAACTTTTATCATATAGACAACAATTTAATCTGAAATACACAATTTCTAAACCGATAATCATTTACAGTAAAACAGGTATATCTTATCAAAACATTCCTCTCATTAAAACTATTCCACAAATAAAACATACTTTCCGTAAAACTTTTTGAAACATTTAAATTGATTTTATTATTCTTCTGATTTCGGACAATACGGGTGATCAGCCACGTAAAGTCTTCCTTTCTTTGAAATTAGGTTCTCAATTAGGCAACACATTGGCCTTTAATGCTGGACTAGGACCACCCTAGCCTCTTACGCTAAACAAAGGTGCTGGACTAGGACCACCCTAGCCTCTTACGCTTAACAAAAGTGCTGGACTAGGACCACCCTAGCCTCTTACGCTTATCCAACTTATAAACCATCTTATTAATACTTTAAAACATCTCACTTTTCAGTCCTTTATACTCACTGGCAAAAGACCAGCCCAGTATAAGGAAATTTTAAAAAACATCTTTAATTACTTAAGCCATTTTAATGAGCGACAATACTTAAGAAAGAATAATACTGGCAATAAAACTGTATTTCTACTTTCCACATGATATATGAATAAAATATATCCTTATCAATAATTTGAAGGAGAGAATACTAGCAATACGGATTTGAAGGGAATAATTATATTGAATAAAAACATATGTATCTCGCTTGAACGATAAGCGAGGGTTAGTACACTTGCCTCGTTTCCAGTGCGTCGATTCACCACTTACTGTACTTTGTTCTTTACTCGATCACTCGTTCATTTTCCTTCAACCGTCTCGTCAACTCGATCGCTGGGTCCATAACGAATCCCTAACTTTACTCGGAATAATAGTAAAGTACTATTTAGTACATATACAACCATTTAATAATCAATTACTTATAACTCGCAAACAATACATACATCAATATATATATATATCTATATATATCCACACTTCATTAATCATCACATATGCACTTAAACACTCATACACCTACATGCCTTTAAATCTTTAAACAAAATAGTTTAAATAACTTTAAATACAGGGGATTTTTAGAAAATTTCGGCATGACCTATTCGTTTATCGGACTATGGGCACAGCCCCTCAAATACAATTCAAACCCTGCTTTTATAAAAATAAAGCTGCCTCAACTTGCAGCAACATAAAATAAACAAATAATAAAAAGTACCCGCCCAGACATGCGGCAACTAATCACATAAAGAAATTTACCCGCCCAGACATGCGGCACCTCAACACTTAAGAAAAGTAAACTACGTTTATCCACATTTAAGCCAACACCACGTAGTTGGCACTTATACTTTCAACATATACTATAACTTGATTTATACCATTTAGCACATAGCCAATTAGCCATTCATATACTTACACCTCCTATAACAATAACAATTCAACTTTCTACCCAAAACCATTATTGATAATCATTTGACCAATTGCAAAGAAATACCAAGTAATTGACTCGACTTATAGCACTTAGCACGTAAACATTTACGAGTTATCCAACTCTTATGACTATACATAGCATAGCGATAACAATTAATACTTGACACTTAGCAATTCACCGTTACCACTAACAATTAACCACTAATTTAATTAAAAATAATCATTAAACCCGGATATTCGAGTTTCCCCAAAATCATACTTCCGAAATTACAACTTTATTACATAACAAGTTTATAAATTTAAAACCCAGGAATATAACTCTAATAATTAAAACCAATACTCATAAATTCTCCAAATTACTTATGGAAATTAAAACAATACCCATATTTTAAAATATTAATCTACCTGCGAGAATTAACAATTAACTCACCATTTAATTGACAAATAATAATAATCAACAACTCTAATCTCCAATTTAATTCACAAAAACATAGTAATATCCACAATTTACCACTTTAATTCAATTACGAAAAAATCAACGTATACGCAATTTCATCACTAATTAAATCACAACAATACTAATTAAATAATTAAATTACTACCATCAACAATATACTCACAATTAACTCGAATTAAATGACAACAATTACATAATTAAGATACGAAAATATACCATTCGGGTTCGGGTTCGATTCGCATACAACCCATCTCCATCTCTCTCCCAATCTCTTCCCATCTCTCTCTCTCTCTCTCTCTCTCTCTCTCTCTCTCTCTCTCTCTCTCTCTCTCTCTCTCTCTCTCTCTCTCTCTCTCTCTCTCTCTCTCTCTCTCTCTCTCAACCATCAGCAACCAACATCACCACCACTGGCCTTTCCTTCGCCCCAGCTGCTGCCTCCTCGCCTGCACCACCGAGCTCCAGCCGCCACTGCTTGTCGGCGCGCCACCGCGCCTCCTTCCGCGCCACCACCGCTACTTGTCTTCTCCGGCCACCCAAAAACACAACGCGACTCACACACATATACACGCGATTTATATATATATCTATGTATATTGATTTCAATTTCCTCCCCCAATCTCTTCTCTTTAATCTCTCCCCAATTCTTCTCTTCTCTCTTTCTTTTCTTTCTCCTCTCTCATTTTTCTCGACTCTTCTACTGCGTTCCTTTTTGATAGAATATAATTTACATATATTTTAGAGGATTTTATTCCCACATTTAATGAGCTTTTGCGAATAATCGTGTCGATTTAATAAGTTTTATTGGAGTTTATTGCAGGAAATAAATAATTCCCAAACTTGGAAGGAATTGAGTTTATTTGGACTTAAATTACTAGAAAATTCGTAACTATTGGGCAGCTTGCGTGTACATCACTGTTTGGGCCATAACTTGAGTTTCAGACGTCAGAATTGGGTGATCTTACAGCCCACGCGAAGATAACAGAATTTTCTACAAGTCAAAGGTGGTCCAATATCAATATTCCAACTGGAGAAGCCCAGAAACAGGCCTGAAAGACAGATGACGAATTTCACTTCCTGGAATCCTATTTCAATTCTAATTACGGCAAATCTTGGACAACAAATTCTTATCCAACACAAAGAGGGAAATTACCAGAAGTCTACGAGGCTTATCTAATTCAAGGAGGATATTTCTTTTTTTATTCCTACTTCTATTACAATTGTAATATTTTATTAGCTGTTTCCTACTTAGTTTTGGTTAGCTAATTTTTAGGCTCCTGGTGCCTATATAAACACATCTAGGGGTATTGTTTTATCATCCAATCTTAGAGATCAAAAGCATTGGTACGTATACTTTTGTAAACACTTTTTCTCTATTCTTATAATTATGTGTTCTTATATTCATTCTTGTTTTGTTAATTCAATCATGTGTGAGTAGTTTATTAATCTAGGGTTGAGTTGAACCCTAGTTATGGTCGATGTGTGAATTCCCCAATTTGATTGTTTAATTGCTCTTGCTTATTGAGTTGTTTTAATTAGCAATTGCAGATCAGACGTGATTATGTGTATTGTTTGAACCATTATCTATTTATCAACGAGAGTTGGATTTAGATGGTTGTGATTTATCCAATAAGAACATGAACTTCTCCATGAGAATAGGTAGAACGGATTGTTAGGAAGTTAGGGTGCTGTTATTAATGTCTCTGAATTGCATGATACCATGAGAATAGGCTTGATTGTATTTTAGAGAAGCCATTAATACCCGAGAGGGATTATTGGTATTTATAGGGCGCATCTTTCCTGTTGAGTATTATACGATTAATTGGGGAGGAAAATTCACGATTGCATTGACCATGCTAGTGGGGATACTTAATTCTGGATGTTTTTAGATCTGATTAGTATAAACACAATTCTTCTTAGTATAAATTAGTTTAATTAAATCCTCAAAATTTATTGTGTTACTTGCTTAGCTAAATTAAATCAGAAAAAGACTGGTGATTGGCACTTTTGTCTCTGTGGGAACGACTCTGACTTACCCTACTGCATAGTTAGAAGGATTTGTTAGATTTTTATTATTTGATAGGCACGCGACAGCCTTGTCAAATTTTTGGCGCCGCTGCCGGGGACAAAGCAGTGTTAGATTAGTTAATTTTTGAATTTGTTTAGCTAAGTTGTTTAGTTGAGTTGCTTCGGCTATTATACCCTTGTTATTTGATCATTGTGTAGTGTTCTCTTGTTGCATGCACACCAGAAGTTCAGGTACAGAAAATCTAATTCCTCTTGATCCTGAAATTGAAGCTACAGCAAGGAGGCAAAAAGGCAAGCAAAAGAAAAACAAGAACAAGGTAGTTATGGACGACCAACCAGCTAAGGCTCTCAGGGAGCATGGTATGCCAGATGCTACAGGCGTACTCTCAAGCATTCTGAGGCCAGCAATTGCAGCCACTCACTTCGAACTCAAGCCTCAATTCATTCAATTCATATCCAATGACTCTTTCGCAGGATTGTCATCTGAAAATCCTGTTGATCATCTTGAGAGCTTTCTGGAGAAGTGTGATACGATAAAGATGACCAATGTCAGTGATGAAGCTATAAAGCTGCGATTATTTCCATTCTCTCTTCGAGATGCAGCAAAAGATTGGTTGAAGGATGAAGGTCCAAATACATTCACTACTTGGGATAGTCTTGCAAAGGCTTTTCTGCTAAAATTCTTCAGTCAGAAGAAGACCTCTAAGCTCCGGAATGAGATCTCTAATTTTCGTCAAGATGATGACGAGTCACTTCATGATGCTTGGAGGAAATTTAAGCGACTTCAAAGACAGTGCCCTCACCATGGAATTCCTGACTGGCTGTTGATCCAAACATTCTATAATGGGTTAACACAAGAGTTCCGAAACTTTGTTGATGCATCTGCTGGGGGAAGCATTATGAACAAGAGTACTGAAGAGGCCAAAGCTTTGTTAGACAAGATGGGGTCTAATGACAATTTTCCATACAGTGATCGAAATCATCCAAAGAAGGGTGGTAAGTATGAGGTTGATGCTCTAACCATGTTGAATACTACTATGCAGGCTATGGTTAAAAAGATTGAGCAATTGGATGCTCGAAGCACTTCATCTACTGTTGCTTCATGTGAGATATGTGGTGTTGTTGGACACACCAAACTTGCTTGTCAGTACAATCCGTCTGGAATGGAACAGGCAAATGCTCTTTACAATCAGAACCAGAGGCCGCAGTATAATCCTTACTCCAACACGTACAATCCAGGTTGGAGAGATCATCCAAACTTCTCTTACAGGAACAATCAGGGACAAGCTCAATCTTCGCAGAATAATTTTTCTCAGCCTCCTGGTTTTCAACAAGCTCAGCCGCAGAAATCTAACTTGGAGAATCTCATGGAAGGATTTATTGCTACACAGTCAAAGAAGAATGAGCATTTTGATTCGAGCATCAACGAGATAAAAGCTCACAACAAATTGATGGAGAATACTATCACTCAGATTTCTCAACAGTTGAGCCAGCTCAATAAATCTTCAGGCCAACTTCCTGGTCAAACGGAGCAACCACAAAGGGGTCATATCAATGCTGTAACCTTGAGGAGTGGTAAAGACTTGAACCAGCCGGAAATGATCGTGAGCAAAAATGTTGTGAATGCTAAGGAAAGTGAAAAGGAGATTTCAACTGAGAAACCGGTAGAACCAGAGGTCGTGGAAAAAGAAAAGAAAGATTCAGAAGCTATTCCTCCTAAGCCATATGTGCCACCTGTTCCTTTTCCACAAAGGTTGGCACAAGCAAAGCTAGAGAAGAAGTATGGTAAATTCCTTGAAATCTTGCAGAAGCTACATATCAATATTCCATTCATGGATGCTATCACTGAGATGCCGTCTTATGCAAAGTTCTTGAAAGATATTTTGTCAAGGAAGAGGAAGATTGAGGAAAGCTCTACCATCTCACTAACAGCAGAGTGCAGTGCCATCTTGCAAAATGATCTTCCAAAGAAGTTAGCGGATCCAGGTAGCTATTCTATCCCTGTTCAGCTTGGGGATGTTGAAATCAAAAGAGCTTTGTGTGATCTTGGAGCAAGTGTCAGTCTGATGCCGCTATCAATTTGTGAAAAGCTTCAGATTGGTGAACTGAAACCCACACGCATCTCTCTACAATTGGCAGACAGAAGTGTGAAATTTCCACTTGGAATTCTTGAAGATGTGCCCCTTAAGGTAGGAAAGTTTTATATTCCGTGTGATTTTGTTGTCATGGAAATGGAAGAAGATGCAAATATTCCTATCATTCTTGGGAGGCCTTTCTTAGCAACAGCTGGAGCTATCATAGACATGAAAAATGGAAGAATCTCTTTTGAGGTAGGTGAGGAGAAGATGGAATTCAAACTTCAAAGCACAATGGGACATCCTTCTACGGATGAGTCTGTATATAGGGTGGATGCACTAGAGGAAGTGATCGACACGAAAGCCAAAATTCTATTATCTGAGGATCCACTTCAAGCTGTTCTTGAGGGTAGCGTTGATGAAGAAAGTGGAGAGTGTATGAGTTACGAGAAGCTTTTGGATGCAGCACCTACATATAAGCATGAACATTCTAATGTACTACAGCATGGGGAAGTAAAGGAGAGTTCCACGCCTCCTAAGGTAGAACTGAAACCACTACCTGCATCTTTGAAATATGTGTTTATGGGCCCTAATGAATCATATCCTATCATCGTTAATTCTGAGCTTGATGACCTTCAAATTGAGCAATTGCTCACTGTTCTGAAGAAATACAAAAATGTTATTGGGTATTCCATTGATGATATCAAGGGCATTAATCCATCATTCTGCATGCATAAGATCATTCTAGAAGATGAGCAAGCTTCTTCTATTGAGCCTCAACGGAGACTCAATCCTAATATGATGGAGGTGGTCAAAAAGGAGGTTTTGAAACTTCTTGATGCAGGTATAATCTATCCTATCTCTGATAGCAAGTGGGTCAGTCCGGTGCATGTTGTTCCAAAGAAAGGAGAAATGACTGTGGTGAAGAATGATAAGGGTGAGTTGATTTCTACTAGAACTGTTACAGGGTGGCGCATGTGCATTGATTATCGGAAATTGAATAAGGCCACAAGGAAAGATCATTTTCCTCTCCCTTTTATTGATCAAATGCTTGAAAGGTTGGCGAAACATTCTTACTTCTGCTTCTTAGATGGATATTCAGGTTTTTTCCAGATTCCTATCCATCCGAATGATCAAGAGAAGACAACTTTCACATGTCCCTATGGTACATTTGCATATCGTCGAATGCCATTTGGTTTATGTTGTGCTCCTCCCACTTTTCAGCGATGTATGATGGCAATATTCTCAGATTTCATTGAAGACATTATGGAGGTTTTTATGGATGACTTCTCAGTTGGTGGAACTTCTTTTGATGTATGTTTACATAACTTGGAGAAGGTGCTTCATAGATGTCAAGAAGTTAATCTCATTCTCAATTGGGAAAAATGCCACTTTATGGTACAAGAGGGAGTTGTCTTGGGTCATGTTGTTTCGAATAGAGGCATTGAAGTTGACAAAGCCAAGGTTGAGGTGATTGAGCGCTTACCACCCCCTACTTCAGTCAAGGGGATAAGAAGTTTTCTAGGTCATGCAGGATTCTATCGTCGTTTCATCAAAGATTTTTCGAAGATTGCTAGACCTCTTACCGAGCTCTTGGGTAAGGAGGTACCTTTTGTGTTCACTGATGCTTGTGTTGAAGCTTTTGAAACATTGAAGAAAGCTCTTGTCTCTGCTCCAATTATTCAACCACCAGATTGGAGTCTACCATTTGAGATCATGTGTGATGCTAGTGATCAAGCTATTGGTGCAGTCCTAGGCCAAAGGAAAGATGGAAAGCTACATGCTATTTACTATACAAGTAAGACCTTGGATGGTGCTCAGATTAATTATGCCACAACGGAGAAAGAATTGCTAGCAGTGGTGTATTCTATGGAAAAATTTCGATCTTATCTTGTTGGTTCGAAAGTTATTGTTCACACGGATCATGCAGCTTTGAGATACTTGATGAATAAGAAGGATGCTAAACCACGTTTGATTCGATGGATTTTGCTTCTTCAAGAATTTGACTTAGAGATTAAGGATAAGAAAGGAGCCGAGAATGTGGTTGCCGATCATCTTTCACGCCTTGCTCTTGATAAGGATGACGGTAAATCTACTCCGATTGATGATTCTTTTCCTGACGATCATCTACTTTCTCTTGCAAGTTTAGAGGTTCCTTGGTATGCTGACATAGCTAATTTTTTAGCTAGTGGAACTGTTCCTCATGGTTATTCATCGCAGCAAAAGAAGAAGTTTTTCTATGATGTGAGAAAGCATTTTTGGGATGATCCTTTTCTTTATAAGTCTTGTGCAGATGGAGTCATTAGAAGATGTGTTCCAGATAATGAGATTTCCTCTATAATCTCACATTGTCACGATTTGCCAAGTGGTGGTCATGCAAGTACTACGAAATCTGCTGCAAAGATTCTTCAGTGCGGTTTTTATTGGCCAACTCTTTTTAAAGATGTCAACCAGTATGTTCAATCTTGTGATCGTTGTCAAAGAACGGGGAATATTTCAAGACGTAATGAGATGCCTCTCAATAGCATTCTTGAAGTGGAGCTTTTTGATGTTTGGGGAGTGGATTTCATGGGACCTTTCCCTCCATCTTTTAAGAACAGGTATATCTTGGTAGCTGTGGATTACGTCTCAAAATGGGTTGAAGCCATTGCATCTCCCACTAATGATGCTCGTGTGGTGAGCAAGTTCTTTAAGAAGACGATTTTTCCTAGATTTGGAGTGCCAAGGATTTTGATTAGTGATGGAGGAAAGCATTTTCTCGAGAATCGTTTTGAAGCTATGTTGAAGAAATATGGAGTTTATCATAAGGTGGGACTTTCTTATCATCCCCAAACCAGTGGTCAGGTGGAGATCTCTAACCGTGAAATAAAGACTATCTTGGAGAAGACAGTTGCAAAATCAAGGAAGGATTGGTCTATGAAGCTTGATGATGCACTTTGGGCGTACAGAACTGCGTTTAAGACACCTATTGGGACAACTCCGTATAGATTGGTATATGGAAAAGCATGTCATCTTCCCGTTGAGTTGGAGCACCGTGCATTTTGGGCTATCAAAGGTTTGAATTTTGATATGTTAGCAGCGGGTGAGAAGAGACTTCTACAACTGAATGAGCTTGATGAGCTTCGTTTTGAGGCTTATGAAAGTTCAAGGCTTTACAAGGAGAGAACAAAGAAGTGGCATGACAAAGGGCTGTTACGAAGGGAATTCAAAGAAGGGGAGTTAGTTCTTCTATTCAATTCAAGGTTGAGACTTTTTCCTGGAAAACTTCGTTCTAGGTGGTCTGGTCCGTTCAAGGTACGCAAGGTTTTTCCGTATGGTGCTGTTGAATTGATCAATAGCAATGGAGAGTCATTTAAGGTGAATGGGCAAAGAGTGAAGCACTATAGAGCTGGTGCACCAGTTAATGAGGAGGCGGATATTCAGCTATCTTCTCCTTCTGCAGATTGATTGATGAGTCGGTGTCGGGCTAACGACGTTAAACAAATGCGCTTCGTGGGAGGCAACCCATGTATTGTGAGTATTTCTTTCATGTTTTTCGATAGAGTGTGTCAATGAGGACATTGACCCATTTAAGTGTGGGGATGTGTTCTCATGTGTTGTAGTTATATGTATATGCTAAAAAAAAAATCCAAAAAAAAAAAAATTGAAAAAAAATTTGAAAAATACCAAAAATAATTCTAGCCATGCGAAGATTACTTGTGTAAATGCACCCATGCATGCTGTTAGAAATCTTGTGTTTATGGATGCTTTTGATTGAGAGATGATATGTGATGTTCTTGTGCACACACGTACACTAGCAAGTAGAAACTGGTAGACTTATTGAATGTGGTAAGGGATTAGAATGACATGAATATGTGCAAGATAATTTGGTCTTTATGCTTTGAGTACAAGTAGGTACGTTAGAGAGACTTCTATTTGGGATTGATTGTGCTGCTTTTACACACCAAGCGAGTTTTGAGCCTATATGCATATCTTTTGCATGATTTTTCGTTTGCTTGAGTGTCCACTTGTTATTTGCATTGCTAGCACGTGTTTGAGGTCTTTCTTGAGACGCATGACATTAATTGGTGACAACATGATAAAGGCAATAGGTTAACCTCATATTTCCCATATTACCAAACCATTTATACATGATCAATTAGTTAACCCTTTGAGCTTAATCCTATTCTTTCGGTGACACACCACGTTACTTGCCATATATCCTTTTTATTGTATTGGCCTTACATTAATTTGAACCCAATTGTCAAAGGCTAGTATTGTTCTTAAGGGAGTAATAAGGTGTGCATGAAGGGGGGGTATTGATGATCATAACTTTGGGGAAATTTTGAGTTGGGTTGTGTACTTGTTAGTCGAAATTTGTAAAATATCAATGGATCATTGTTCTTGCTTGCTATTAGCTCTTTCTGGAAAAAAAAAAAAAAAAAAGAAAAGAAAAAATCAGAAAAAGAAAAAAATAATAATAAATTGGAGAGCATTCTTATCTTGTATGATCCTACTTTGATTCGGCTAGTCAAGTTGTTATAAATAAAAGCTCAAGTGTGGGGATGAAAGTATGGGAGTTGTTAATTTCATTGTTGAGTACTATGCTTTTGTCTTAACCTTCTTTGGCTTTACTTGACATACCTTGTCCCTAGCCTACATTACAACCCTAATAAAAGACCTTTTGATTGTCATTGATTGTGTATGTTGTGTTGAGAGTTAGATTGATACCACGTGTAAAGCATGCTTATGATATTGATGGAGTTGAGTGATATACTTACCACCCTGTTTGGAGTGAATATCTTTTGTGAGTGAATGGTGAGTTTTTGCTTTTGCATAGGAGATCCCAGGTTTTGTCTCAAAGATGTGCTCTTGTGTGCTTAGCATGTTTACCAATGATTTTTGCATTTGACATGGAATTCTATGATGTTATTCATGTGATTTGAGTATGCTATGTGGATACTTGCACTTTAGACACCAAGACATTGCATTTTCATTTTGATTCTTAAGTTGATATGGCATGAGAGGACGGGTGTGTGTGGTGTTGTGTTGATGTGTGATCTTTTGCATGAGTTGGATGGATTTTGTGGGTATATTCACTATAAGCCCTCACGAGACCTTACTCGTCCACTAGGGCTGCCTAGGGGTTTAAAGGACTTGTTGCATATGTTAAATGCAACCGTGATCACCTACGGAAGTGGTACTAATTAGTTAGTGTAGTTATTATTTTAGCTTGCACGAGGACGCGCAAAGTGCTAAGTGTGGGGATATTTGATAGAATATAATTTACATATATTTTAGAGGATTTTATTCCCACATTTAATGAGCTTTTTCGAATAATCGTGTCGATTTAATAAGTTTTATTGGAGTTTATTGCAGGAAATAAATAATTCCCAAACTTGGAAGGAATTGAGTTTATTTGGACTTAAATTACTAGAAAATTCGTAACTATTGGGCAGCTTGCGTGTACATCACTGTTTGGGCCATAACTTGAGTTTCAGACATCAGAATTGGGTGATCTTACAGCCCACGCGAAGATAACAGAATTTTCTACAAGTCAAAGGTGGTCCAATATCAATATTCCAACTGGAGAAGCCCAGAAACAGGCCTGAAAGACAGATGACGAATTTCACTTCCTGGAATCCTATTTCAATTCTAATTACGGCAAATCTTGGACAACAAATTCTTATCCAACACAAAGAGGGAAATTACCAGAAGTCTACGAGGCTTATCTAATTCAAGGAGGATATTTCTTTTTTTATTCCTACTTCTATTACAATTGTAATATTTTATTAGCTGTTTCCTACTTAGTTTTGGTTAGCTAATTTTTAGGCTCCTGGTGCCTATATAAACACATCTAGGGGTATTGTTTTATCATCCAATCTTAGAGATCAAAAGCATTGGTACGTATACTTTTGTAAACACTTTTTCTCTATTCTTATAATTATGTGTTCTTATATTCATTCTTGTTTTGTTAATTCAATCATGTGTGAGTAGTTTATTAATCTAGGGTTGAGTTGAACCCTAGTTATGGTCGATGTGTGAATTCCCCAATTTGATTGTTTAATTGCTCTTGCTTATTGAGTTGTTTTAATTAGCAATTGCAGATCAGACGTGATTATGTGTATTGTTTGAACCATTATCTATTTATCAACGAGAGTTGGATTTAGATGGTTGTGATTTATCCAATAAGAACATGAACTTCTCCATGAGAATAGGTAGAACGGATTGTTAGGAAGTTAGGGTGCTGTTATTAATGTCTCTGAATTGCATGATACCATGAGAATAGGCTTGATTGTATTTTAGAGAAGCCATTAATACCCGAGAGGGATTATTGGTATTTATAGGGCGCATCTTTCCTGTTGAGTATTATACGATTAATTGGGGAGGAAAATTCACGATTGCATTGACCATGCTAGTGGGGATACTTAATTCTGGATGTTTTTAGATCTGATTAGTATAAACACAATTCTTCTTAGTATAAATTAGTTTAATTAAATCCTCAAAATTTATTGTGTTACTTGCTTAGCTAAATTAAATCAGAAAAAGACTGGTGATTGGCACTTTTGTCTCTGTGGGAACGACTCTGACTTACCCTACTGCATAGTTAGAAGGATTTGTTAGATTTTTATTATTTGATAGGCACGCGACAGCCTTGTCACTTTTCTTCTAATGGGCTTGGCCCATTACTATTATAACACTACTACTTATCCTCTATTCGGCCCAATTATAACAAATAAATGACTTAAAAAAATCATAATTAAATAAAACTTTCGGAAAATTACACTTTTCATTTTTAAAATAAAGAATATAAAATTACAAGCACGTACATATTTTCGAAATATTTTCGGATCAAAAATGAATTAAATATGAATTTTCAAAGTTTTGATCCTTTAAATACAATAAAACTCTTAAAATCATTTTAAAATACTAAAACACCCAAATTAATCCACCCAACACTTTTAAAAACTCAATAAATATATCAAGATAATATTACAAAAGATTTCATGATTTAATCCAACTCCGATAAATAAATAAAGATTTTTTAAGATCAATAATACTTGTTTTAAATATTTTTAAATCACTAAAATATAAATAAAAATATTGGGGCACACATTGGCACACATAAATCCATATATACTCATATAAACTCGATACTAAATATCGTTGAACTCCACAACGATATTCTCAAATCCAATTCCATCCTTTAAATACTAATTAACATAATTAAAACAATAAAAATAATAATAATAAATCCTAAAATAATCCGGGATCTTACATCAACACCCAAAGCTCTGACAGAGATCTATCATAGAAGAACTGAAGCGATACTTTGTGAGATCCGAGCTTATGACATTCAACAAAGATTAGTAGCTCACCATTCTTAGGATCAGATGCAGTGGTTATTCTCACAATTTCTCTCTTCAAATCTTTCAAATACATGTCATGTATAGGGTTTTTCTTTTTAAAGCTTTCAAAAATAGCAATCATCTGACGATCATCATAGTCAGAAGTTTGTGGTGAGTCTATTTCCTTTTGAGCACGTTCCCACTTATCACCATTTTTGTACTTAATGTACATCTTCCTAGCTTCCAGCTTTTGAGCATGTTGCTTTTGAAGTGCTTCCTGTTCAGCCTTTTGAAGTCTTTCATTATGAGCTAACTGTTCAAGTGTCTTCTTGAGTCTTTCTTCTCTCATAGACAGATTAGCTTTATTCTGTTCAAGTTCTTTATTTGCTTCAAAATTCATTCGTTGTGTTTCAACAGAATCAGGAATTATTGGCTCTTCATCATCCCAAAAACTTAGATCTGGTTCATCGAATTCTTCACCAACATCAGGAAACTGTAAGTCAGCAAACAGATCAATATCAGGTTCACCTGTATAGTAAAAACCTTCTACAGTATCATCATCTTCCTGTTCTGCTGCTTGATGAGTTGTCTTTTTCTTCCCTTCACTCCTATCTTCAATTTTCTCTTTACTTGCACTTCCTCCCCCTCTAGATTTCTCCCCCTTAGTTGAGGAATCCTCTACAGTTTTGTGGCTTGAACCAGCTCCAGGGTCACTTTCATCACTACCTCCAAAGAATTTCTTCTCTTCTGCTGTAAGTGAGTGAGTTCTGCTAATGATATTGTACAAGTGTCTCAACCCCTTTGCTTGATGATCACTTTGCTTTTCAATCTGATTGAGACGATGTTCAGTGGTTAAGTGATTTTCATTTATGTTATTCTGAAGATCTTCAATCTGATTAGACATAGAAGATATAATAAGATCTTGAGCCACTGTGACATCTCCAGAGTCTTCGATTGCTTGTTGTTGAGAGAGTTTAAGTGCATTGATTTTGTTGTTGAAGATAGTTCTCATGTTATCCATATCAAACCTGAAGTTTTTATTGTCTTCTTCAGCTTGAGCAAGACTTTCTTTCATTTGATTGAGTTGTGTTATGAGAGATAAAGTGTATGTGTCATTGTGTGCTCTCACCTCAATCGCTCTCTGAGTATCACTCACCTCACGTGCTAGTGTTTCACTCAGATTTGAAGTAATTCTCACATCACTCCTCTCATAATCCTGAGCTGCATCCATTGTACCTGCACTAGAGATCACCCTAGCCTCCTCTTGGAAGGTCAGTGATGGTGCAATGGGAGTTCGCAAATCCCGATCAACCTGTGAAGGTTCTTCTGCCGTAACAATGGCAGGCACTGTAACTTGCTCCTCTTGCATAACAATGTTTTCAGCTTCATGTGAGAAAATATCTTCCCCCATTGTGAGTAACAGGGGTGAGCTTGAAGGAATGAATGGGTTTATGATTGCCTTTGACATGGTTTTACTTTTCTTTTGTGATGGCAAATCTGTTTCACTCAAGATATCACTACTAGGGATAGCTCTTTTGAATGACAATTTCTTTCTACGATAGTGTTTGGAGAATTTAGGATCAGTGTTTGGTGCATTGACCTGGGATAAAGGTTGTGGATCTACAATCCCTTGGTCACTTCTCACAATCATTTGAATATCAGAAAGATATTGAGATTGTAAAGTAGTTGAGTCAAATACCTGATCATTGATATGTACATCATCTTCATTCTGAGTGGGTTGATCCACTGGCAGTTGATGTTCAAGAACATTCAAGGGTTCAGAATCAGGTTGAGGTACTGGAACTTGTTCTGCTTCAGGCTGTGGAGCTTGTTGAATTAAAGGTATCTCAGCATCTGGCTGTGGCATGACATTTGGCAAATTTATGTATGTAGACATATATGGTGTTATGACTACCGGAACATGCAACAAGACCTTAGAAGTATCCAGCCTAGTGTAGAACTTCTTGTTTGGTTTACCAGACCATTGAATTCGATCATTTGGAAACGGAGCAGGTTGATCCTTAGGCATAAGATGATTAAAAATTAGTGTCAAAAACCGAGGATAATGACACTTAACCAGTTTACCTTTTCCAAAGTTCTTTGTAGCCTTCTTCAATCGATTTAGCAAAATAGGCCATATCAAGCAGCCAAAATTGATTCTCCTATTGTGAGCAATTGAGAAACCAATTGACTGTAACATACCTGTGATGACAGTATTGTTACTCTTTGTAGAATTAGCAAACACCTTTGCTATGATCTCGAAGAAGATATTCCATTCTTGAACAAGATTGCTTTTGAGTGGTCGTTTAAGATTCAGTTGACCATGATAGTTGAGATTTGTAAAAAATTGAGTCAACTCATCATTTGAAGGCACTTCAGCAAATTGTTCAGTAGGAAGCCTCAGAGCAGCATTGAAGACAGATTCATCCACTGTATATGTCTTGTCATTAAAGTCGAATGAAAATGATCTTTCATCTGAGACAGCTGTAGTACACATTAGTTTGAGTGGACCAAATTTCATGGGAACATTTGCAGTTATAGAACGACTACAGAGATTTTGTTCGTTTAGGAATTTTATCCAGGACTTGAATCGATCCACTGGGCAATCCTCGGGATTAAAATATCCAATATAATTATGATTAACGAGCTCAAAATTATTATAAGCACCAGCCATTCCAAATCAGGGATTAAAATTTATAAATCTGCAAAATTCAACAATTTAACCCAATTAAATTACAAAATTCGAATTAATAAATAAATAAAAATTCGAAAAATCAAAATCTTCATCAAAAATTCTGAAAAATTTAGGCAATGATCTTGATATCAATACAAACACATGTATATTTTTAGATTTTGAAAAATCACAATCATTCCTCTTAAAATTCAAATCGAAAATCCGAAAGTTTCAAACTCTAAGTTTCTAAAACTCAATCCAAATCTTACATTTAAACCGTTGATTTGATGATTATTGACTGGGTAATCAAGTAATGTCCTTAGAATCGTGTTTTGAGATGAAAATCGGGCAGCAATTCGACTGAAAACTGTGTGTATATTGTGTATGTATCGTTCGATTGCTTTGGGTGACTTAACACGCCAATATAACAATAACAGAGATATAACTGCTGAATATAACTTACTTTCTTAAATATCAAATGGATGTGATATGACTATCGGGTGATAGTCATACCGATAGTTATATTACGTGTAAACGTAATATGACTATCTTTGTTAGTAAGTTATATAACACTTAAATCTCTAATATAACTACCGAAAAACACATAATATGACAATCAAATCAACACTTATACCGATAGTTATATTACTAGAAAAACACACAATATAACTATTAATTAATAACAGTTATATTTACAGAAAATAAAATTATAACTATTTTATTACTAAGTTATATTACACTACTTATAACTAATATAACTAACACAAATTCGAATATGACAATCAAGTAGATTGTTATACTGATAGTTATATTCCAACAAAACAATTAATATAACTAACCAAAAACAGAATATTAACAGAATTTTAACAAGTAATAAATTAAAGAAAAACAAATTAATTTACACTACAAATATAAAACCTAATAAAAATTATAAAAACGATCATATGTAGTCCCTTTTACGAAATCAAACATTAATAACAAAAGGACAAACACTAAAAATCAAATAATATACTAAATATTTACATAATTATTTCTGATGAGTTAATAAATCTATAAATTTTCTAATAAAACAATTTCCATATAGAAAATTATTCAAAAAGAAACTATGATTTATTTAAACAACAAAAATAATTAAACTGAATTTTAAAACAATAACATTTTCAAGAAAAATAGATTTCTCATAAATTACAGCTTGTAAAATTCGAGAAAAATATTTTTAAAGAACATGAATTAATCTAAAAATACAAGAAGTAATTAAAAATATGTACAGAAGATAGTAACAATGATTTAAGATGAAACAAGCAAGAGTATAAGTTGATAAAATAATTATACAAGTGATTTAGTAACAAATATTAACACATCAATCACTTGTAAATTATTAAAGATCAAACCTCAGATATTAACCAGTTTAATTACTAGGACTATTTAACATACCCAATTCACCAACAATTCTGGTAAATGTGGATTTGTCAAGAGACTTAGTAAAAATATCTGCTATTTGTTCTTTCGTAGGTACAAAAAATAACTCCACGGTACCATTCATGACATGCTCTCGAATAAAATGATACCTGATGTCAATATGCTTTGTTCTTGTGTGCTGCACAGGATTGTTAGAGATTGCTATGGCACTTGTATTATCACATAAAATTGGAATTTTATCAAGCACAAAGCCATAGTCTCTCAGCTGATTCCTGATCCACAAAATCTGTGCGCAGCAGCTATATATTCAGCTTCAGCCGTTGAGTTGGAAACTGTTTGTTGTTTCTTGCTGTACCAGGAAACTAGTCTACCACCTAGGAATTGACAACTCCCAGATGTGCTTTTTCTATCCACAACACTTCCTGCATAGTCTGAATCTGTATATCCAACAAGATTAAAACCAGAATCTTTAGGGTACCAGATGCCTAGGTTAGGCGTACCCTTAAGATATCTCAGAATTCGTTTAACAGCAATGAGATGAACATCTCTAGGATCCGATTGGAACCTTGCACACAAACACGTAGCATGCATAATATCAGGTCTACTTGCAGTAAGGTAAAGTAATGAGCCTATCATACCTCTGTAGCTTGTGATATCTACCTTGGCAGAATTTTCACATGCTCCAAATTTGACATCTGTGGATGATGGTGTCTTTGCTGAAGAAGAGTCCTCCATTTGATACTTCTTGAGAAGCTCTTTGACATACTTGGATTGACAGATAAATATTCCATCTGTCCTTTGACTTATTTGCAATCCAAGAAAGAACTTCAACTCACCCATCATGCTCATTTCAAATCTACCCTGCATTAACTTCGCAAATTTCTTGCACAAAAGATCATTAGTAGACCCGAATATTATATCGTCCACATAGACTTGGACTATAATTGTATCATTCTTATGTTTCTTTGTGAAGAGAGTTTTGTCTATGACACCTCTAACAAAATCATTTTCAAGTAAAAATTCAGAGAGAGTGTCATACCATTTCCTTGGTGCTTGCTTAAGACCATAGACAGCCTTGAAAAGGAAGTAGACATAGTCAATTAAATCTGGATCTTCAAAGCCAGGGGGCTGTTCTACATAAACCTCTTCATCTAGCTTGCCATTCAAGAAAGCACTCTTGACATCCATTTGATAAACTTTAAAGTTTGAAAATGCTGCGAATGCTAGGAATATTCTTATGGCCTCAAGTCTAGCCACTGGAGCATAGGTCTCATCATAGTCAATGCCTTCAGATTGGGAGTAACCCTTTGCTACCAGTCTTGCTTTATTTCTCGTCACTGTGCCATCTTCATCAAGTTTGTTTCTGAATACCCACCTTGTGCCAACTACTGGTCTGTCTGTAGGTCTGGGTACCAGCTTCCAAACTTCTTGTTGTTTAAATTGATTGAGTTCATCTTGCATAGCAATCACCCAATCAGGATCAGAAAGAGCTTCTTCAGTTTTCTTAGGTTCCATTTCAGATAGAAACCCTGAATAATTGCATTGATTCTGAAAAGCTCTTCTAGTCTTTACACCAACAACTGGATCACCAATGATTAACTCAAAAGGATGAGCTCTATTCCAAACAGTCTGTCTGGGAAGATTAGATCTTGATTATTCGCCTTGATCTTCATTGTAATGTTGTGTGTGACCAGTTGACCCTTCATTTTCTCCCCCTGAGTTGTTGCCAGGTTGACTAGATGATGATTGATTATTAGAGTCAGGGGAATTTTGACTACTATCATTGATTTCATCACCATTACCCTGATCATCATTGTTGTCATTAGCATCAGCAAAAATCTCAGGTGCATTGTCATCATCTGAATCTGTATCTGTCATGTCATCGAAAGATAGCTTCTCAGATGGATTCTCAGTTTGGATACTAGGGAGTTTAGTGTCATCGAATGTTACATTGACACTTTCCATCATCTTCTGTTCATCAATCACATACACCATGTATGCTCTCGTTGAATAACCAATAAAAATTGCTTCAAATGCTTTGGTATCGAATTTACCACCTTGATCATCACCTCTTTAAGCACAAAGCACTTTGCCCCAAATACATGAAAGTATTTGAGTGAAGGTTTCTTATCAGCCATAATTTCATAGGGTGTCTTCATTTGATCTTTATTGATTAAAGTTCGATTCTGGGTATAGCACGCAGTATTGATGGCTTCGGCCCAAAAGTACAATGGAAGCCTTGATTCACTTAACATAGTACGTGCAGCTTCAATCAAGGCTCTATTCTTTCTTTCCACTACCCCATTTTGCTGAGGAGTTCTTGGAGCTGAATATTGTCTGGTTATACCCTTCTCAGTGCAAAAGTCATTTAGAACTACATTCTTGAATTCAGTTCCATTGTCTGATCTTATAGCTCTCACTGGATACGTAGAATCTCGCTCAATTAATTTAATGTGATCAATCACCAGTTGTGGAGTCTCATCTTTAGAATTCAAAAACAGAACCCATGTGTATTTTGAAAAATCATCAACAATTACTAGAGCATATCTCTTCCTTGACATAGACATCACATTAACTGGACCAAACAAATCCATATGAAGTAATTGTAATGGTTCAGTTATTGAAGATGTGTCAGTGCTCTTGTGACTTGCCCTTTTTAGCTTGCCTTTTTGACATGCATCACAAAGTCCTTCTTGAGTGAATTCCATTGAAGGCAAACCTCTCACCAACTCTCTTTTAACCAGAGAATTCATTGTCTTAAAATTAAGATGAGAAAGTTTCTTGTGCCATAGCCAACTCTCATCATTAGATGCTTTAGTGTAGAAACAAGTGACTTCTTCAGTGCTTCCTGAGTTCATATTGGCTACGTACAGATTGCCTTTTCTAACTCCTGTCAGTTGTGGCTTTTCATGTCTCTTGTGTGAAATTAGACAATTCTTCTTGTTGAAATGAACTTCATAACCTTTATCACAGAATTGACTGACACTGAGCAAATTGTGCTCAAGTCCTTTCACAAAAGAAACTTCATCAATGATAACATTTCCAGCTTCAAGTCTGCCATATCCATCAGTTCTACCTTTGCTGTTATCTCCAAAGGTAACTACTGGGCCGGCCTTCTCCACCACATTTGTCAGCAGGGTTCTATCTCCAGTCATATGCCTTGAACATCCACTGTCCAAGATCCAGGTTACTCGATCAACCTGTTCAATACCCTGCAATGACAAATGAGTTAAACCTTCTTCGGGACCCAAATTTGATTGGGTCCTGCGTATTTAAAGTATTGACCTTTATCAGGCAAAACAACATTTTTAATTTTAACCTCTTTATTCAATAAACATTTAACCTTATAAACAGATTTGAAAATCTTTTGTTTAATCTTGGGTATCCATGTTTCTCTCGCAGCAGTAACACTTGTGTCATTGACTGGACATTTGACCTTGTAGACATTCTTGGTAATCTTTTGTTTAGTCTTAGGTGCAAATGTCTCTCTCCTAACTTGAGGAGGAAAAGCAGTCTTAGATCGAACATTATTGTTCCTATTCATGTGTTGTCGAGGAGCATTCTGTTTAACACATGCATAATTACCATTAAAATAAGCACGCATACTGTTAAAATCACAAGACATACAATTGATAATACCACATGCTTTATGATTAGAATCAATAGTAGACATGGTATTTTTCTGTTTTAACTTATTACTACCTAATCCAGTCTTAGAAGAACTAGATGATTCAACAACTTTGACTGGTACTTTAGGTACATCTTTCTTGGATGAAACATCTGTTGTGTTAACGTCCTTAACTGATTTAGCCTTAACAAATACTGTGACATTTTTCTTGGATGAAACATTCTTTGTATTAGTGTTCTTAACAGTTTTATCCTTAACACATTTATCCTTAACAAGGACTGTGCCATTTGCACTATCCTCATTTCTTATTTCTTCTTGTATAACCATAGAAAGAATATCTGGTGGGCCAGCATCAGATTTTGTAAACATTGGTTTTTCAACATTCTTGAGAATATGTGGTATACCTCTTTCTTTAGCTGAGATAGAATTAGGAGAATGATTACTCAAAGAACCAACAGCTTGACTGTAATCAAATCCTATTCCTACAGTTCGTTCTACTGCTTGTTTGTTGAAGAAATCTTTAGAAACTTTAACAGTATTATAACAAGCTCTAACCTGTGTTTCAAGTTCTCTAATCTTGGTTTCTTGTTCAGCAATCCTATCAACTTGTTTTACCATGTATTCTCCTAGACCCTTTTCTCTGTAGTTAAGTCGAGCTATTTCTTCTATATTCTTATCTTGATTAACCTGCACCTTTTTTAAATCTAACATTTCATTTTCAAGGTTAGTGTTAACAAGACTTATTCTCTCGTACCCTCTTTGTGCATTATTCAAGGAACTACGTAAAGTATCAATTAACTCAGCATCAGTAAGAATTACCGGTGTGGTATAATAAGTTGAAGATTCAGCATTTGCCACCAGCGCAAAGTTTCCATATTCTTCATCTTCGCTATCTGTGTCATCCCAGCTTTTACCAGCAGCTACATAAGCTCTTCCACTCTTCTTCTTTTCAGAAGCATAATCTTTCTTCTGTGCTTGCTTGGGTTTCTGACACTCAGTAGCAAAATGTTCCAACTCATTACAATTGAAACAACGGATTTTGCTTCTGTCAACAGTTCCAGTTTTATAACCTCCCCTGTTACTAGAGGATGAAGAACCTCCTCTCTGAAATCTGTTATTTGACTTAAACCTGAACTTTGGATTTCTTCTGAATCTGAAGTTACTGAATTGTCTCACCATCATTGCCATAGATTCATCTTCCAATTGATCCAGCTCTTCAAGTGAGTAAAATTCTCCACCATCCTGAGTAGCTGGTGTTTGGCCAAGTTCTACTTCAGTTTGTTCCTTGTTGAAGCTATTAGGTTGAACAACTTTAGTTTCCACTTCCTTATGAACCTCAACCACTAGAGCTGTAGAAGAATTTGCCATTCTGCCTTTGCCATAGAATTCCTTTTGCTGTACTTGTTCTAATTCATATGTTTTCAGAACACCAAACAGCCTTTCAAGAGCAACTTGAGTTAGATCTCTAGATTCTCTGATGGCAGTGATTCTATGCTCCAAGTGAGTAGGCATAGTTAGTAAAAACTTCATGTTGATCTCCTTCTGAGTATATTGCTTGCCATGAACTTGCAAGTTGTTGATTATCTTGTTATACCTTTCGAACACTTCCTGAATGCCTTCATTAGGGCCAGCTCTAAAGTGTTCATATTCAGAAGTCAGAATTTGAAGTCTATTTTCCTTGACTTCATCAGTCCCTTCATTAATGATCTCAATAGTATCATGTTTCAGTATCATGTTGCATGGGAGTTACTGGTCCATTTTTCAAAACCCACAAAAATCTTGGGTTTGCTACATCAAGAAATAACTCCATTTTGTTTTTCCACATGTCATAGTTATCTTTATTAAAGATAGGAATTTTAACATTGCCTTTGGCTGACATGATGAATTTTTAAGAGAGTTAAAAATTCGAGCTTGATTTTTGATTGAGTAAAAATAGGATCTTGATTTGTGTATCAATCAATAGGCTCTGATACCAATTGTTAGGTCCGATAAGATTGTAGAAGGGGGGTTTGAATACAATCTATACCATTTTCTCAAAATTTATTCGTTAAACAATTTTCACTTAAACGAATATTTTGTGCGGAATAATATAACACAAATTTCAAGTTGAATATAACAATATATTAACTTGATGGGTGTTACAAAATCAGTCCAAATGATTATCAAGTAATTAATAACTAATTAGAAAATTCAACATGAACTTTGCTAATTTAGTTAATAAAATCAAGATATCAATTTGTGAACTAGGAAACTTAATTCGCTAGTAGTACAAGAATCACAAGTAAACAAGTTCCAATGGATAGGATATTACAACTGAGATGAACTTGAATTTACAGAATTAAATTTGTAGGTGTTCTTGAGCTTGAGAGAGAGAGAATGGCTGCTGTGTGTATTTCTTGTGTTTTTTTCGACTGGTCTTGATCTTCTGCATTCTGCTTCCTTAAATACACAGCCATAGTCATATTACTTAGTTTAAACTGATATGACAATCATTTTACATTAATATGACAATCGGTATGACTATCAATTGAATGTAATATGACTGTCCAGTTTAAATATGACTTTCGGTATAACAATCCAGCTCAATATGACATTCGGTATAACTCTCCATGTCAATATAACATTCGGTATAACTCTTCATTTGAATGAAATATGACTATCTCCTTTGAACTGAATATGACTATCTCTTCTATAAACTGAATATGACTATCGGTATAACTATCAGTTTGATAGTTATATCATCATATTTTTCAGTTTATAATTAATTAAATGATTTAATAAAAATCATTTAACTAATTATTCCTTTTTCATATTAATTCTTATTTAATTAATCTAATAATCATTTTAACAAATATATTAATTCTGATAGAATTAATTTATTTATTAACTTAATTACTTGACTTAATCAATTAAAATAGAATTAATATAAATTCTTTAATAGTCGATACTCTGCTGAAAACCACGTAATTATGATAAGGAACATACATTGGCATGATGTTGACGCTCGATGTACTGTCTGGTTCATGAACGACTAACTCCAATCTCTGTTCTTCATCGTGACTTTTAACACTGTGGTCTTTTTATACTCTTCATTCTCATCAATCATTCGGTACTGAAATTGTTTCTTGTCACTAATAGAAATCTCTGTCTTCTTAAATGAATCCACTTGTTTCAATGCTACCTTGAGGTCTGATCAGATATCTGAATCTTTTTCCAGTGTAAAATATCAAAACTATAGATTGACTTGTTGATTTTTCTTCTGACGGTTATCATCTTTTGAGATTCCTGTGACAGTTGATATTATTTACTTATTACAATCTAGTTTAATTGGATTAGGATCCTCGAACTACAAATAGGCTGAGTCATATGCCTTTCAACATGTTAGATTCGGGTATCCTTTATTATAATATAAGGATGTTCAAAAATAATTCATTACTAAAAGATGTATAACCATATGTAATATACTGTTATGTGGATTTATAGGAAATAATATTTACGGATATTAGAAATTTTTTAAAATAAAAACCATGTGATATGCGAAGTTATTAAATCAAGATATTTAATATTTAAATTTAATTTAACTACGATTAGTAAATTAGAATAAGCATGGTAAATAGTAAAAATATTTTATATAATTGATTGATTTAAAGTTTAGAAGTAAATTCTGATTGGGTCTAAAATAATTTTAATTTTTTAATTGGTAATTTATTCATCAACCAATAATAATATTCTTATAGCGTATATTTAATAATTAAAATAATTAAAATATGTGTAGTGTTCGTTTATATGAATTTTATTAATTATTTTATTAACAAATTGTAAATAAATATATTTTTGAGTCTTTTAAAAAATTGAGTTTTTTTATAAAAAATCAAATTTTTGAAGGTATGGATTTTATCCAAGTTATTTAATATCTGATTTAAAATCCGATTTTTTTTCATATTTTTAGTTAAGTTAGATTATACTTATTTAATATCGATTATAATTGAACAATATATTTTACAAAAATCATATGATAATATGATTGTGATTGACTTTATATTAAAAGAGTGGTTGATTAATGAATGATTAATTATGAAATTTAATTTAAAATATATAATAGTATATCATAATTGATTTCAAATTAAAATTGTGATTTTCTAGTAAATATTTTTTGATTTTAACAATATGTATTTATGGATAAGTTTAATAAAATCAATATTGTATTTAAATTAGAAGTATTAACTAATCATGGTTAAAGAGGTAGAGTGAGATCGTAAATAAGGAAATATCTAAATTTTAGAAATTAGCTCTGATTGGTCCTAAAATAATTCCTTAATTCTTATTGGTTAACTGACGTGTGGTAGACTCGGGTATTATAATAAAGGACAAGAACAATAGCAACAAGTATAAAGGGCAACAAACTCTTTAATTCGTACCATTTTTTCAACTTATCTGGTAAAATCTCATCAATCATATATTTTGTATATGTGTTATTGCTTGTGTTGCAGGAGTAGTAATTTTCTTGCCTCTGTTTAGAATACAGAACTGTGATTATTATACTATCTGCTCCTCTTTTTTCTTTTTATTTTTTTTTATTTTGAAATTTTTTTAAAATGTTTTAATCTTCAATTTACAAATTTAGAATATACGTGACAAAACTTTGTTTATCATCTTAATGTGCTGTGCTAAGGAGAAAGTGCGTGATGCGTTCCATAAAGCTGGTGCTACATGCATTACTCATTCTGAAATCAGCTGGGAGTGTGAAAAATACATGCGTTGACGCAGGTCTGACATGCGTTATGTGTGTGTTAGTGGAGGGCACATTTTTGAGAAAATGCCATTTTAGACATTTTGATCAAAATTGGTGCCATTTTGACCCTTCACCCTATTTATTTAACGTATTCTCATAAAACATTCAACTTTGGATAACAGGATATACTCAGTGTAAATCACAGGTCCTCTTACTATCTTGCCAGGAAGGCTTCTTACTGTCTTACACCTTCATGAAGAACTTAAATACCTTACAAATTTTCTCTTCTCGACTCTCATTAATTATATTATGTTGTTATTTATTTTAGGTGTATTTTTTTTATATTTATAATAAAAGGTAAATAAATAAATAATTAAAAGTAAATGTGAAAAAGGCAATCGACTAATTACCATTAATTATATTATGTTATTATTTATTTTAGATGTATTTATTTTTCTTTATAATAAAGGGTAAATAAGTAAATTCATGAAGTACCAAAAAATAGCTACCAAAAAACAGGTACCAAAATTTTAATGTTTTGACTATTATATAATACTAGCTTATAACCTGTGCGAAGCACGGGTTTCTTTTGATAGGTGATAAAATTTATTTAACATTATAATTATGTTTTTATATAATCCTTATTTTTAATAATTTTTAAATTTTAATTTAATATAAATTTATATAATGATATGCATGGTTTGAAATTTATTTTGTAAAATTCTAAATTAAAAATGTCGGGTTCTAACTTTGAATTTTTAGTAAATTAATTTAATCATATAATATATCTTATTATTAGATCTAACGATTCTTATTTATTACTAAAAATAATGATTTAAATATATGGTGAGATATTTTTGGGTGTATATTAGTTATCGCAAGATTAATTTTAAACTAAAAAGTAACTTGTTTTAATTACAAAAATTACTACTAAAAATAATTACGGAAAGATATGGTGTGATATTTTGGATATATATTAATTATTGTAATATTAGTTTTAAATTAAATGGTAAAGTGTTTCAATTAGAAGTAAAATCTTTTTAAAAAATGGGTAATTTAGTTGTTGGAGTTGAAAAAAGAGTCCAAGTAGAAGCTCAATATGGATAAAGGAATTTTAATCTAAATATAATTACGTTAACCTTAGTAATTAACTTTTTGTGTTATTTTTATAATTTAATTATATGTGCGCCGTGTTCGTGAAGGCAACCGAGGTTTTAAGTTTAGATGTATTAGTAATGGTGTAAATATAAAATACTATTGTGTCTTTAGGACTATACCCAATAACGGATTAAAATTGATTTATTTTATATTTAAAATTAATTAAAAATTAAATTAACCAAACCGAAAACCAAAATAAATGGGATAACCAAACCGAAAACCAAAACTTTCAATGTTTCGGCTTTAATATAATAGTATAGATTAGCTTAAAACTCGTGCGATGCACGGTTTTGTTTTTTAAAATATTATATGAATTTTTAAAAAAAAACATGAATTTTGGAGGTTTAAATTATTAAATAAAATGATGATCATAATTATATACTCCCTCCGTCCCTCAAGGTTCTTTACGTTGGGTTTTTTCACGGAGACCATGAATTATGATTAAAATAAGTGAAGTAGTGGGTGTAATAGTGATTTTATTGTTAAAATAAGTGAAGTATGAGGTGCAATAGTGATTTTATTGTTAAAATAAGTAAAGTAGTGGGTGTAATAATGTAAAGTGTTGAAAAAGTGGAGTGAAGTAGTGGATGTAATAATGTTTTTTATTGTTAAAAGTTACTATTTATAGTATGTAAAGAAATAAGAGGGACGTCCCAAAATAGAAACTTTAAAGAAATGAGAGGGACGGAGGGAGTAAATGTTATCGTTTTCTAAACAATGAGGGATTTTAGTAAGAAAATATAGAAAATGTGATAGGTTTTAGTTGAAAAAGGTAATTGGTTAATTATTAGTCTTTATAAAATTATTATTTTATTAAATACAATGCCCGTGATATAATTGGAAAAAAAGAGGACTTAGTTACAGAATATTAAAAAGGTAACATGTTTTAGGTGAAAAAGCTAATTGATTAGTCTATATTAAATATAATTTAATTATGTTTTTTCACTGAATAAAATTTTCGTAGTATTTTTAGAAAATGGAAAATTAATGTTACCCGTGATATTTCTAGAAAAAAGGAATGTAATTAAAAAAAATAAAAAAGATGATACGTTTTTATTACCATTATAATATTATTATTATTATTTTATTAAATAGAATCATCCGCGATATAATTGGAAAAGGAGAAGGTTTAGTTAGAGAAAATAAAAAAGACAATGTGTTTTGTCTGAAAAAGGTAATCCGTAATATAATTGGGAAAAGAAATATTTTAGTTAGAGAAAAGAAAAAAGGTAACATGTTTGATTGAAAAAGTTAACTGATTAGTTAATAGTAATTATGATATACTTTCTAATTAGATATAATATAAACGATATTATATTGTAAGTGAAAATGAAATTACTTAGTTATTGAAAAATTAAAAAGGTAATGTGTTACCTGAAAAAGGAAATTGATTAATAAAGGAGAAATTTTAATTAGATAAAATATAAAAGATATAAATTGATTAGTTAATAAGATGGATTTTATCTGTAATTAAGTAAGGGTAATAAGTAAATTCAATAGGCACCGTACTGACTAACCAAGTTGTTAATGTTTCAGCTTTTATATATTTTACCTGAAAAGGAAATTACTTAGTTATTAAAAAATAGAAAAATTAATATTTTTAACCTGAAAAAAGAAATTGATTAGTAAAGAAGAAATTTTAGTTAGATAAAATATAAATGATATAAATAAAGGGATTAATAAAGGAGAAATTTTAGTTAGATAAAATATAAAAGATATAAATTGATTAGTTAATAAGATGAATTTTATCTGTAATTAAGTAAGGGTAATAAGTAAAATCAACAGGTACCGTGACTAACCAAACTTTTAATGTTCTGGCTTTTATATATTTTATCTGAAAAGGAAATTACTTAGTTATTGAAAAATAGAAAAAGTAATATTTTTAACCTGAAAAAAAGAAATTGATTAGTAAAGGAGAAATTTTAGTTAGATAAAATATAAAAGATATAAATAAAGGAAATTATTTAGTAATTGAAAAATTGAAAATGTAATATATTTAACCTCAAAAAGGAAATTGATTAGTAAGGGATATATTTTGTTAGATACAGTACAAAAGATATAAATTGATCAGTTAGTAGGATGAATTTTTTTTTTGTCAATTATTAGTAGGATGAATTTTATTTGTACTTAAATAAGGGTAAATAAGTAAAATCAATAGATACCATAATTTTTTTAGTTAGATAAAATATAAAAGATAAATAAAGGAAATTATTTAGTTATTGGAAAATTGAAAAGGTAATATATTTAACCTGAAAAAGGAAATTGATTAGTAAGAGAGAAATTTTTGGATAAAATATAAAAGATATAAATTGATTAGTTAGTAGGATGGATTTTATCTGTAATAATTAAGTAAGGGTAAATAAGTAAAATCACAGGTACCAAGTAAGGGTAAATAAGTAAAATCAACATGTACCAACTAACCAAACTTTTAATGTTTCGGCTTTTATATAATAGTATAGACTAACTTATAACCCGTACATTGCACTGGTTTCTTGTATTCTGTTATAAATTTATTTAATATTATAATTATATTTTTATATAATCATTATTTTAAATAATATTTTAATTTTAATTTGATATAAATTAAAATATTCATGTTTACAGATTATACTAATTTTTTCTTATCAATGTATATGATTTTTAATATATTTTATTAATAATTGAAAAAAATAGTGTGATATTTTCGGGTATATATTAATGATTGTAAGATTTATTGTAAATTAAAAAGGTAACGTGTTTTAATTAGAAAGGAAATATTAATAATTGAAAGATATGCTACGATTGATCTTTTTAGGTGTTTATAAAAGTTAATATCTTCAATAAAAAGTAAATGTGAAAAAGGCAATCGAGCATTAATTATATTATGTTATTATTTATTTTAGGTGTTATATTTTTCTTGAAAATTATGATGTGATATTTTCGGGTATATATTACAGTAATGATTGTAAGATTAAGGAAATATTAATGATCGAAAGATATGATACGATTGATGTGAAAAAGGTAATCGACCAATTTACATTAATTTTATTATATTAATGTGAAAAAGACAATCGAATAATTACCATTAATATTATTATGTAAATCGATTAATTACTATTAATTATAACTTGTTTTAATTCGAAAGGAAATATTAAAGATGGAAAGATATGATACGATTAATGTTTTTAGATGTTTATAAAAGGTAATATCTCGACTAATTACTATTAATTATATTATGTTATTATATATTATTTATTTTAGGTGTATTTATTTTTCTTTATAATGAAGGGTAAATAAGTAAATTTACGAAGTACAAAAAAATAGGTACCAAAAAACAGGTACCAAAACTTTTAATGTTTCGGCTTTTATATAATAGTATAGATAGTGTAAATATAAATTTATATATTTTATAATTTTAAATATATTATATAAAATAAACTTAACCATGCATAATCAAGTTAATTTAACTTATATGAGATTTATTATTTTGCTTCTCATTCAAATATTTTTTCATCTATCTTTCATGTACACTATTATTTTATTATACTTTTATATTTTGTATCAACCATATTTAATAAAATTTAATAGAAGTTCAATAATTTTCCAAGTATGATATGTAATAATTCTTCCTATTTTTTTATCATAAATATAAATAATTATTTATATTTGTACAATTCACGTATATTTTGATTTAAAATTTAGTATTAAATTTTTGAATATTATATTTTGTAGATGGTTTTGCTATAAAAAAAATTGATTTATTTTATTTAAATATTTCCGATCCGTTTACGAGTAGAGATGTTCAAAAAGCCTGAAGCCCGAAGCCCGGCCTGATCCGGCCCGAAAAAAAGCCCGAAAAGCCCGGCCCGAAAAAAGCCCGGCCCGGTTCGGCCCGGCCCGGAGGCCTAAAATGGGCCCTCTATTTTTCACGAAGCCCGGCCCGGCCCGAAGCCCGAAAAGCCCGGTTAAAAGCCCGGGCTTTTAAAAAGCCCGGATAAAGCCCGGGCTTTTAAAAAGCCCGGATAAAGCCCGGTCCGAAGCCCGGTTAAAGCCCGGCCCGGATAAAGCCCGGCCCGAAGCCCAGATAAAGCCCGGATAAAGCCCGGATAAAGCCCGGATAAAATTTTTATTTTATTAATTTAACTTATAATCTTCAACCAAATTAATTTTTTATTTTTTGAAAATTTGGGAATATCATTTAATTAGATATATCTTGACATCTGTACGGTTGGATCGTCGAGAAATATTTTTAAAAATATAGAAATAGTAATCTGGGATGAAACACTAGTTAGGAGTACTAGACAATATAGTAATGTTCTATTAAGATCTCCAACCAAATTAATTTTTTATTTTTTGAAAATTTGGTTATATCATTTAATTAGATATATCTTATCATCCGTACGGTTGGATCGTCGAGAAATATTTTTAAAAATATAGAAACAATAATCTGGGATGAAGCACTAGTTACGAGTACTAGACAATATAGTAGTGTTCTATTAAGATCTTCAACCAAATTAATTTTTTATTTTTTGAAAATTTGTTTATATCATTTAATTAGATATATCTTATCATCCGTACGGTTGGATCATCGAGAAATATTTGTAAAAATATAGAAATTACATATATATAATTTTTTTTAAAAAAGCCCGGCCCGGCCCGGCCCGGCCCGAAGGCCTAAAACGGGCCTCATATTTTAGAGAAAGCCCGGCCCGGCCCGGCCCGATTTTTGAAAAAGCCCGGCCCGGCCCGGTTGTTAAAAAGCCCGGGCTTTTTAAAGCCCGGATAAAGCCCGGTCCGAAGGGCTTTTTGTGCATCTCTATTTACGAGTCTATTTGTAAAGGAAAAATCAGGGGCACATCAAATTGGTACTTTGGAGGCTCTGTTCCAGCCGAGTTTTAGTTTTAGCATCAGAAGAGTGGGTGGATAAATTGGTACCCCGATGTCAACGAGGAGAAGTTTGGGAAGATTGATTGTGTTTTTCAGCAGTTCAGTAAATACAAATTATACAAGTACAAGAACAATAGCAACAAGTATAAAGGGCAGCAAACTCTTTAATTCGTACCATTTTTTCAACTTATCTGGTAAAATCTCATCAATCATATATTTTGTATATGTGTTATTGCTTGTGTTGTAGGAGTAGTAATTTTCTTGCCTCTGTTTAGAATACAGAACTGTGATTATTATACTATCTGCTCCTCTTTCTTTTTTTCTTTTTAATTTTGAAATTTGTTTAAAATGTTTTAATCTTCAATTTACAAATTTAGAATATACGTGAGAAAACTTTGTTTATCATCTTAATGTGCTGTGCTAAGGAGAAAGTGCGTGATGCGTTGCGTTACACCCATAACGCTGGTAGCCTGGTGCTACATGCATTACTCGTTCTGAAATCAGTTGGGAATGTGAAAAATACATGCGTTACCCCCTAACGCAGGTCTGACATGCGTTATGTGTGTGCTAGTGGAGGGCACACTTTTGAGGGAGTGCCATTTTGGGCATTTTCATCAGAATTGGTGCCATTTTAGCCCTTCACCCTATTTATTTAACGTATTCTAATAAAACATTCAACTTTGGATAACAGGATATACTCAGTGTAAACACTATCGCGCGGAAGCTAAAACTAAGGGAGACTCTGATTTTAAATATAAACGGAGCATAACAAAAGGAGATACCATTTGTTTGAATGAATTCCTCTTCTCCGACAACAGAGATTACCTCATCAAAAATATCAACCAACATGTATGTGTTAGTCATCTAACTTTTTATTTTGTGTGATTGAAGATTTGAAGCACATTATAAGTCATATGAGTATGTACATCACTAGTCATCAAAGTAAGTTCACCAACAAAGTTATGCCTATTTTTTCAAGGTCAAGCGTGAACAGTTGGAAGGCAAGGTTATTGGTATATATTTTGTGCCATTAACTGATAAAGATCCACAACACTCAGCAAGGTACACAGCATTGCTGAAGGACGTATACGATGATCTACATCCAGACAATAATTTTGAGATCGTTCTGGTTGCCTGTAATGATCTTGATACTGACATCAGATCAGAAATACCAGTTCATCGTTTTCTTCAATGTGGCTCACAGAAGGTCTTTCATGATTTATTTTCTTGCATGCCGTGGACAGCCATCCCATTTTCAGATGTAACAACTAGGAAACGGATGCAAAGAAGCTTTGGTGTGCCTGAAAAGTTTGTTTTTCAACCTATTATGTATATTGTCGACCAAACAGGCATGGTTTTACAATGTGATTCTTGGGATATTTTTGAGTATTATGGATCTTTAGGCTATCCTTTCAGTGACAAAAGACTAAAATTTCTGCGGACAGAAGATTATTTAGCCACTCAGCACCCCTCCTTGAAAGAACTATTAGGCTCCCCCCAACGTGATTACGTTATTTCAAACAATGGAGATAAGGTTTGGTTTATATGTTCGATAACTTCATAAATTTATTGACTGATTGTGAGATCATTGAACTAGTCTTCTGATTTATATTTATCCATATATTGATTTATACTTTATCGTACCTTCACTTGTATCCAAACCCATATTTAAACCCCAACCCTTATTACCGAGAAGGAATATTTGTTGCATGGAGATTATTTTTCTTCCCTTTTTAGGTTTAACATATGTTTTACTGCAATATTTTGCAGAAAAATTATCATTTAGATAATTTTTTTAATGTAGGAGTTCATATATGCCCATGTCTAATTTTACAGTTTTTATTTTGCTTATCATCAATAAAGAAAAGGGAATTCATTTTTCTTTTCTTTCCTTTCTTTTTTATTTTTATTTTTTTTCCTTTCTGACATATCGAAGGAGTGTAACTTATATTCATAAATATGCTAACAACTCAGTTATTGCTACCACTTGTACCGACAGGTACCTATTCACACCTTTGAGGACAAGGTTGTAGCCCTATATTTTTACCACCCTGATTATCGCGATACGATAAGTGAAAAACTTAAGTTGGCTTATGAAGAGTTTGCCAAAATTAAGAAAATATTTGAGGTTGTGCTTGTTTACATTAGGGAGCCATGTAGCGGGTATAATTGGAAATATGAAAAACCGTTTTGGAAATCTGAAGAATCATTTTGGGAAGTGTTTAAGACTATGCCATGGTTGGCCCTACCGTTCAAGGACATGAGTTATAAGAAGTTGAAGCGGGTTTTCGAGTTCAAAAGTTATGATTTACTTGTACCTAGGCTTGTTATTTTTGGGCCTCATGCAGATTACATTGAACCATTTGGCTCCCGGGTGTTGCTTAAGTATAGGAATGAAGGATACCCATTTACCCTTAAGAAGGCTGCAGAGTTGGAGAATGAAAAAATAAAGGAATTGAAGCTGGAGATGCTTTGGGTTCCAAATACTGTCTTTAAAAGAAACGATGGTTATAGGAATGAAGGATACCCATTTACCCTTAAGAAGGCTGCAGAGTTGGAGAATGAAAAAATAAAGGAATTGAAGCTGGAGATGCTTTGGGTTCCAAATACTGTCTTTAAAAGAAACGATGGTTCCCCGGTGAGTTCTTTAGATCTTTTGATGCATGTTTTAAAATATGTAAATTATCAACTTTACAGAGTTCTTCACAAATCCCGTAAGTTGCAGATTACAGACTTCATAACTTCTGTAAAACATAAATGGTTTCCAGTTTGTAGCATTGCTTTGCAACTTTTCTCTTCCTGAGTCTTGACTAACTTGTTAATTCTGTTCTAAAGGTTCCTCTTTCTAAACTTTCTGGGAAGAGAGTCATGCTTGTTCTTGAGACCTTTGATGTTTCACGTAAGGTGGATGATGGCTCATTTAAAGTGAAGTCAATTACCGAGTTTCTAACAATGCTGAAAGAAAGGTATCTCCAGAAGAAGGGTACTGAGGATGAGTTTGAAGTGATTCGCATTTTAGTAGGCAATACGGAATCTTCCATCAGCAAACACTTTGTTGGAGATATGCCTTGGTTGATATCACCTGGAAGCAAGTTGATGCATGAGTTAGACTCCTCCTATTTCTGGTTTGGTAAGCCTACTTATAATCTGCTGGATAATATTCCCATCTTTGCGTTTGGTCCAGATGGAAAACTTGTTAGAAAAACAATGTATCCTACATTTGTGGCTTCGGAGTTCCCCTTTTATGCAGGTAGTTTGGAAGAGGAGATAGTGTCACAGTTCGTCACTTGCTGTGGGTTTGATTATTCTGAGGACTTCCGGTATAAGGGTAGAATCTACACAGACAAACTTCTACTCTGAGTTCACTATCTAATAGAAGATACAAGTCAATAGCATTAGCAGCACTCTTGCATGCTACTGAAGCCAATCAGAAGCACACACCAGAACACCAGGATCATCATTGTGAACCAAGTTGTAACCATTATCAACCTATATTAAAGTATTATATTTTTGAATTATGTTGGTAAAATTTTTAGTTATTGTGTTTGCATATCTGCTTTCACTAGCGACTCAAACTTTGGTACTCTTTTCTTTTGAACAGGATGACAGTGCGATGTATTATCCCTGTACTTAGAAACGCACAAAACATTTGTTCGGTCATGGTTTGCGCCACTATGATATACGTTTTATCTTCTTTTCTCACAGAATAAAAGAACATAAGAAACCTACCCCGTGGCAATTTGTCAATTGCATCCCAATGGGAGTCGATATATAAAAACTTGGATATGAAAGTATATAAACAAAAAAATAACTACTCGAGGACTGAGCTTCATAAGAATACCCCGCCAGGATCAATAATAGATTGTTTTGTACTCGTGATTTTTTAGGTACACAAGCTATGTATACCTCTTCAAGCCAAAATTCACTGCTGTTTTAAATTTTGAGTAAATATCTGTGTCTGTAACCAAATTGGTTGCAAATTTAGTTCATTTTGACAAGTATTATCTATCTTCTTCTATGTTCTATATTATACCCCAATTAGGGGCAAAGTTAGCCGTTAGCCCAAAGAAAAAAAAGGCAGGAAAAAAGTGTCAACTATGATTTTTCTTGTTTTGCAGATCGTCATTGGTTTATTCTATTGGCTCTATTTGTGCTCTCTGTTAAAGTAAATATTTGTGCTTATGGTAATTCTGTTCATTTTTTCCTCTGCTCTCTCTTTTTGAAACCTAAACAAGTAACAGTGATTCTCTGTAATTGTAATTTGCAACTATTACTATTTATGTCAGTGTTAAATTATATTGGTGGATAGCGTGATATTGTATTTTGGGTGATTTGTTGTGTTTCATTGTTGTATTAGATCGTTGCTACTGTATTTCATATTTTTATATGATTTGTTTTTCGAAAAAATGGCAAAATACCCGTTTTTTAGAACAATAGTAACGAAATTACCCGATTTTAAAAAAGTTGACAAAAATACCTGTTTCAATACGCATTTGTCAAATGCTTATTCTTCACATTTTGTAATTAAATACGCATTATAGAAATGGGTAATGGCCTAATAGGAGATATGCATTCCATGAATGCGTATTTGTTAAAGTAGTCTGACACCATGTGCATGTGGTGGTTGCAGCCTTGCAGGAGACATGAGACATGCAGGACTGTTGGACTGTTGCCCACTTGTTTTTTTTTTTTTTTTATCAAGTTTCAGTAAAATCCGAGCCACGTGCCAAGCATAAACAAAAAAAAAATTGTGAAGGATACGCATTTGGCAAATGCGTATTTCATCGGGTATTTTTGTCAAAAATTCTGAAAATAGGTATTTTTGTTACGGTTACCTAAGAAAACGGGTATTTTTGTATTTCACCCCTTACCCCTTTTTTGTGGTTTTACTTAGGGGTGAACATAATTCGCCCAACCCGCAAAACCCGACCCAACCCGACCCTTATTGTATCAGACCAGATAACAGTTTGTTGCTGGAATTGAGTTATCTTAATAATCCATGGCACTGCGAACCAGAAGAAGTTGAACATGTGGAACCATTCAGGGTAATGTATATTGGTTTACTAAAGGCTTAAAATGTTTTACTCTCAACCTAAAATTAAGTATTTGTCACTTGTGCCTACAGATGGGTGACCGTGTATGTGTGAAGCGCTCTGTTGCAGAGCCCAGATATGCTTGGGGCGGTGAAACACATCACAGTGTTGGAAGAATTAGTGAGATTGAGAGTGATGGTCTCCTTATAATTGACATTCCAAATCGACCCATACAATGGCAGGCAGATCCCTCTGACATGGAAAAAGTCGACGATTTCAAGGTAATGTTATCAACATTCTATAAAAGTATGACCAATGTGATATTACTTGATGTTTTTTTTAAGCAAATCAATTTTCCTGCTTTGCATTAAAATGCTTTTGAGGATTCTAAGGGGGGCATAGTTTTAAACTGAAAAGGTATTAGAGCGCCTTAATTATTCAGGCTGTACTCTTTTTTCTATTTTTAGAAAAATATACCAGGCAGAACAGACTGCATCTTAGTTGGATGATTTCTTCCTTGTATCTGTTAAAAAAAAAATCTAATGCAAAACTGTAATTGTGTTGTGCTTGTGCTTGTTTTGAATGTAAGCAGGTTGGTGACTGGGAGAATGTAAGCAAGTGCGGAGATAGAGAAGGCAGAAAGGGTCGACTAGGGAAGGTTGGAGACTGGGTGAATGTACTCAGAATATGTTCTATTTGTTTTCGTTATTTAATCTAGGCTCATAATTGTTTTCGTTTATTGTTTTAATTTTTTAGGGGACAATGATAAGGGCCGAGGCAGTAGTGCATCGAAGGAGAAACTAAGGGCAGGGGCATCAATGTTATGACAGACATTTGTTGTAATATGTAATCAAATAGTCATTTGTTTATACATTTGTTGCTATTTAGTTGTTATGGATTTAGTTGCTCTACCTCTTTCCAGTTCCCAATTTAACAAGTATTGTAATATACTAATATGTAATTTGTAATTCGTGTACCCCGACCAACCCGCCCTAACCCAACCCGGACCGTTCAAAACCCGACCAACCCGCCCCGTCCAAAACCGTGGGTTGAACGGGTTAATTTTTAAAAAACTCGTACTAATTTGGTTGGGTTGTTTTTTCCCTCAACCCGCCCCAACCCGCCCCGTGTTCACCCCTAGTTTTACTTTTTCTGTAATTAGATTTTTATGTATTGAGTTTTTAGTCATTAATCATGTATAACTTCTTTCTAGGATATTTAACAACCCTTTTTTTTTAATGCGAAAAAACCCCTGAAATTTTGAAGTGGCGTGTTTGCGAACCTGTAGTTACTTGAAGACTATGGGATGGTTTACTGCTTATCTACCAACTTGGATTTTTGGATTATGAAGAGGATTGGACTCTTGGAAATCATAGACGTAGAGGCATTGCTGTCACATAATTGACTTATAAGTGATCAGCAATGAAATCACTTGCTTCAGTAGAATACTCGAATGAATACTCATCAGGATTCAGTTCTCAACTAACCTGACAAGATTCATAAGGCAAAATATTACAGGATTCAAATGGGGTGGTGCTTGCAGGGGTGGTATTTTCTAATGGAGTGCCAAACAACTCATCCAAAGAATTTGCATATTTATCATAGGAATTGGCATATTTATCAAATGAGTTGACATTCTGCAGCAGTTTCTTAACCATCTGTAAAAGCGGTGGGAGGTGAAGTGGAAGAAGCTTCCCTTTGTAGAAGAGTTCATCAGCTGAAAAAGTAGTTTTGTCGCTTTCTGAAAAGCTAGGGAACATCTGGAATTCAAATTCCATAAGACGCAGAGGAGAGCTCATGGCATGGCAAAATACTGCTGTTTAAGCTCACTGCCATGTCAATATAATCTTCATCTGCATGGTCGCATGAAATGAAATTTACAGTCATTTTACTATTTTTTTTCTCTCAATGTAGGCGTGTTTGTGAACTATGTGTTGGTGTTAGTTTAGTTGTTTGGAACTTAGACCTTTATATTGGGGAAGACCGTAGATGAAAGTAGTGTTTCTTTTCCAGTTTTTAAATGCTTGAAACGTAAAGATTCTGGAAAAAGAAACACTTTCTTAAAATTGTTATATAAGAAAAAAATTATTTCAGCAGTGTCAACTATAATATTCGTTAAAATTCTTGTATTGCTCGACAGTCATCCATGTCTTCTTCTCCAAATTTTGTGATTCTTTTTGATTGTTTATTAATGTCCCTATAGCATTAGATACTTGTACTTCAACAAAATATATTGAAAAAGCTATGGATAGAATCATTGGTTATATTAGCAGGTTTTAGTTGTATTGGTCGTATGCTAATCATTGTGCTTGTTATGGCTCAAGTTCTTCTCGAGCAGTGGATGCATCAACACCTAGATTTACTTGTACCTTGTATCATGGCCTAATTAGCGGACCTTATCGATTACCACCCAGAGGAAGGAAGAGGTAAATGTGTTACTTACTATTGAAGTCAGCATAGAGCTTACAACAATTATTTGGCCTTGAATTGTAAACATTTTCTCAATAGTTTTGGCCACTCGCCACTTTACTCTCTTTGCAACGCCTGCATCTTGACACGGCTTGGCAGCTCCAGGAGATGGATCATTCAAGGTAATAGAACTGGGGATATGTTGCACGCTTTTACTTTTTAACATAGAGTCTTATGTTAAATGGTTGGGTGCTGCGTGAAAAGAAGATTTGTGTATATTTTTGGATGGCTGAATCAGTGGATGAATGGTTGAAGGTCCTCTTCTGTCTGATGGCATTGTATATTATTCCTAAACCTTTTACCAAATGATGCCACCAAAAGTTATTGTTGAGCCTCTGTTTCGCCTAACATTTGCACGATGCCTAACAAAACTATAAATTTAATATGAACTCACTTCTTAATCCCTGGTTTTCTGCTACCTAACTTATACTAAAAAGCATTGTGTATGGTGATGCTTCTGTGTGCATTCAATGTTATTAGGATTAGGTTGGAAGTTTTTGACATTAATGATAATTCCCACGGCCGATTAGAGGCTTCCGATCACCGTTTTGGGCACTTTTCCGGGAGTACTTCACCTGAGTTTGGGGTATCTGCAAAACAATGCTCGTCCGGGGGTGGTGGCCGTCAAGCACCTCCGGTGTGAGAATCAGTAATCGGAAATAATAATAACCAGGCTGGTGAGAATATATCGTGTGTGAAGAATATGTAGAGAGCTTTTTGTTTTTGTAGGAGTTTTTGTGTATGAAAGTTCCCCCTCTTTTTTTATGTGTAGAATGGGGGTATTTATAGGTTGGGTTTCCCAATCACTGTTGTCCACTAGTGGTGCCGCTAAAGCTACAGTGAGCCACTATTGGAACAGTGATTGGTGTCCCCTCCAAACATACCTTGATTCTGCCACTTGAGCTACTTCAGTCAGATTTTGTCTGTTGCAACTGGGTGTCTTTGAATATTATATTGCCTCATTGTCTTATGGAGCAAGATACCTTTATGCAAGTGGGCAAGTGGGTGTACCTTTATGCAAGTGGGTATGCAAATGGATAAAGTAAGATATTTTTGTGCAAGTGGGTTACTATAAGAGAGATGATAGCTTGAAATACTTTTTGTGGATATTCTTTTGTATTTGTTGAAATAATACTTTTGAAATTAGATATACTTTGTCAAGTATTCCAGAATTGTGTTTTTAGGGAACAAGTATTTTGTTATTAGCGGGTGACCGCTGATAGCTATCAGCGGGTACTTATCATTGCCCCCCACTCCCTCTAGGCGCTTTAGAGGGTAGGGGGAGTAAAAGAAAACGAAAAGCGGAAAAAATGCGAAACTGCGTAATGCCTGTGCCCCCCAAGTGTTGGCGGACAACACTTAGGAGATGGAAAATCTTTGTAAAAATGTGCCCCCCAAGTGTTGGCGGACAACACTTAGGAGTTAGAAGATCTTTGTAAAAATGTTCCCCCCAAGTGTTGGCGGACAACACTCAGGAGTTAGAAAATTTTGCTGTAAAAATGTGCCCCCCAAGTGTTGGCGGACAACACTTAGGAGTTACAAAATTTTGCTAGATGGGCTCAAGTTTGTGCGGTTTGCGGTGCTTGACGTGTGCGAAGTTGAAACGTATTTGTTTGATATGTGTAACTGCTATGCGAATAAATGCTTATTATTGTCAATTAATGAGAGAATAATATTAAATGCCAATAATATGAGAAATGATAAGTAGCAGTGCGTATTAATGAGTGAAGTGACCTTTGGGTGGAGAGAGAATGTACCTTTGAAATAATATGTGAAGAAAAGTGGGGAGTTATTACCAAGTGAGTAGTTGGTGTTTTGTACTGAGGCAGTTATTATTGTGCTTTTGCCGTGGACCAATCAGAAGCTGCCACGTTGCGTGTTATAATCTCTCCCCCTCTTTTCACGCGCCTCACGTAATAAAAAGGGAGGTTTGCTCAGTTATTTCTCTCATCTTTTTACTGTCTTCATATCTCTTGCTTTTGAGTTTTTACTCGGTTGTTCTTGGCTGTTGTTGCTGCGTTATTCCGGTGATCGACGAGGTTTCTGTCCCTTTAAAGCCGTTCGTATCTCCTGCTTTGCGGTAAGATTTGTGCTCTTTCTTTGTATTTTCTTTTGTGATTTCTGTTTCCTAGATAACCGTGCCATGTATGTATCTCCATTTTTGTGATGTCTGTTTAAATAGGTGGTTTTGAATGTGGGTTTGTGTTTGTCTTTTGTTTCAGTGGTAAGTGGATTTTGTTTCGATTTTCTCTTTTACGAAAAAGATTTCGATTTATGTTTTTGGTAGGTTTTTGGCCATGACTTTCGGTGGTGTATTGTTTGTTGTTCATGGTTTATGAGTTTGAGTTCTGTGATTGTTTGATGTTTAGGCCAGTGATGATGTGTGTATATGTATGTATATGTTTAAATAAGGTGTAAATTGCTTTGTGATGCTGTGGCTTCGGTGTTTGTGGAGGGAAATGGAATATGAATCGTTTTTCTTGTATTAAAAAAATGGAAATTGCTGTGAAAAGCCACGTGTACCTTGATTATTGTAAGCGGGTTTTGTGTAGGCGGTACTGGTTTTTTACTTTGAATTTGTGTAGATGGGTGATGAATTCACAGATCTTGGGACCGGAGAGAAGGGCCCGTTGATAAACGCGTACGGGCACCGGGCGGATATTGGGCAAATGACCTACCCAGTTGTTCTTCGGAGAAATCGGTACAGATACTTTGAGAGTAGTGAGAGTTTGTTCCGGGCAACCAATGTGGCACCGACAGCATATTCGAAGCCGCAGATGGATGCCGCCTTTTCTAGATTTCCTCATCTTCAACACGACAGTACGTTCATGGCTGATGTATGGTCAGAGTATGTTAGTAGGATGTTCTGGATAGAAGATGGCTATTTCTGGCGACGGGCGGAACCGGGTGAGAGGCTGTATCACCGCTTTGATGACGGTTCTGTGTGTATCCCAATTAGTCATTTGAAAGTTGGTTTCCGGGTTCCCCCACACAAATTTATCATGGATTTATTCCAGGTGTATTTTCAGTGTCCGTTAGCCCAGTTTACGCCCAATTCCATAAGAGCTATTAATTGGTTTATAGCCAGTAGTGAAGTAATGGGTAAGTAGCCGACGTTCAGGTCATTTTTCTGTCTCTTTGATGTGAAAGCTAGTCGTGCAAAGCCTTTCTATGAATTGCAATTTGTGAAGCCGAATACCGTAATTGGGAAGGCCTTGGATGGGTATCGCCCATTTTCATTTCCCAAGGGCATGGCGGGTTGGCATGAGGAGTTTTTGGTTATCGGTGGTGGTGAGTTTGCCTGGCAGAAGAATTTTACGAAGAAAGTTGAGTGTACTTATAAGGTGAACCGCAATCGATTGAGCCGTGTTGAGATTGATATCTTGGTCAGGCTTGTGAAGGCGCTAGGCGATGTGTGGACGGAATCCAATTTTGTTGATCCGGCTGATTTGAGAAGACATTGCTGTAAGTCTCTGTTTCATGTTTTTTGTTGTTTTTGTTGTGTCTGCTACAGACAATATCGTTTACTTTGTGTAGTATTGGATCCTCGTAAACCGGAGCTGGATGTACATCCAACCCTGGGTCTGAGTGAAGCGAGGTTGTATGCAAAGTTTATGTTGACGGTGGTCAATTTTCCGCTGCAAATATATTGGATGCTTTTGACTTATCAGGTGAAGGTAGAGGGGCTGAACCTTCTATTCCTTTTGAAGATCCAGAAACCGTTGTGGAGGAGGAAGATACTGAGGAAGAGGTGGACGAGGATGACATTGATTCGAAGGCCGACTCGCTATCTGAGGAGTTGCTAGGTGAGTCTGAGTTTTTGGGTGGGGAAGGTCAGGCAGTTGATGAAAGCATCGAGTTAGAGTTAGAGGGAGAAAAACCTGCACAAGGAGAGAGTGAAAAGGATGAGGCTGCGGTTGAAGTTGACATGGCCACCGTGGGAGATGTACAAACTGAGGGTGAAAAGCCCGCTAATGTTGAAGCACTTGTTGAAGAGGAAATGCCCGCTGAAAGTGGAGGCAATAGTCCTGGTACAGTGGCGAGGTTATATGCTGCCAGCCTGGGAGTTGGTGACCATGAACCGGATATTCTTTCAAAGGAGTATAGAGCGTCCATTCGAAGAGTTGAGCGGGGCGTTTCTGATATTCCTGAAGCGGTTGGCACTCCTGGGAGCAAGGTAGTAGTTGACTTAGATTCTGAAGAGATTCTGGCGACCGGTAAAGCGGCTGATGTTGCTGCGGACACATATGTTGATGTGGTGGGTGATGTTCCGCCTCCAAGTTTGAAATGGAGAGCCATTGATGATGTTGGTCCGTCTAAGCGTAGATGGATCGAGGCTTCCAGGGTGGGTGATTACATTCCTTCCAACCTGGTCGTTGATGAAAGTGTAGATATCGCTTCTGATGGTACTGAGAAAGAAGATGGTGAGGATAGTGGAGAGTCTTCTGAAGAGATTGTTCACTATACAAGTAGTGATGATGAAGTTAATGATGCTGAGTTTGGCAATAGGCCTGGCTATGGTTTTCTCTTTAAGTCAGGGCCTAATACTTTCACAGCGGAATCTATGACTGATGACGATCTGCTGAAGATGAATGAGTTGAGTTGGGGGCGGATGTGTCGCCTTTCTCAGAAGTACGCTGCACGGGTATGCATCTGTCTAGTAGTTCTTTGTTTGCTATTACTTGTGCCCGTTGTTGACTTGTCTTATCTTTTGTGTTGTGTTTTTTGTAGAATCAATGTATGTATAAGGGTCTGATGGCCCGGGGTAATATGTACCGCAGCAGCAATATTGCTTTAAAAGAGAGAGTGAGAGTGCATGAGCGGGAACTGACCGCTGAGAGGATAATGAAGGATAATGAAGGATAATGAAATTGAGACCGAGAAAACTGATATCAAAGCAAGCTATGCTTATAGTTCTGATCTTCGAAGGTTCTTGGTGGAGGACAAAATCGAGCTTGAGGCCGAGAAGGCTGCTTTGGCGGAGCAAATAAAGAACTTAAGTACTTCGCTGAAGTTTGAGAGGGACCGTGCGAATGATGCTGAAGGCCATCTTGACTCCCGTCCTACGGAAGAGGCTGCTATTAGGAAATTTAAAAACAGTGCCGAATTTGCTGGAATTGTGAAAGAGGAGGCCGCCAAGATGCGTATAGCGGTATCTAAAGATGAGCTTGTTGAGCTTGGTGAGTTAAGGCGGAAAGCCGCCGAGAATGCTGCAGAGATTGACCGTTTGAGAAACGAAGCGTCCAAACTGAAGTCTAAAGCCAAGAGAGCTAAACGCAAAGTGAAAGCATTGAAAGCCCGTCTAGGGGAGACGGTCACAGTGAGTGTTGGTTGTCAAGTGGAGCCTGTGGCAAGTGAAGTCGGCGTGCAAATTGCTGAGCGTGGAACGGGTGGGGATGAGGTTGATGTTGTAACTCCGTTGTCGGCTATAGCATCCGTGTATGGCGAGGAGCCGGATGAAAAGGAGTTGTTGATAGGCATGTCCAGTCTGGATGAGTTGGACGCTGTAGCTCCGTTGTCGGCTATAGCAGCCGTGTATGGCGAGGATCCGGGTGAAGAGGAAGCGTTGATAGGCATGTTTAGTCCGCTGAGAGATTCCCGCTGGGGATGAGGTTTTACTATAACTATGTTCGTTGATAGTCCGTCTAGAAGTCGTTTTGCGGGTCTATCCGCTGTGTGACTCGGAAATAGTTTGATATATTTTGTGCTTGTAATTTTTTAAAGTCTGTAATACTCTGTGTGTGTGTTTGGTGGGATATATATTTCTGAATTTCCGTGGTGAAATATAACTGTATTGTGTGTATTATGTTGTTTGTCAAAGGGAAGAGTAAATAGGCCTTCGGGAAATGTTACCTGGAAATTATGCGTTTGACTGTGGGAATTTGCTGCAAGCATTAAATACTGCATGGAAATCACGTTCTTTTGACTGTGCCTTTACTGCAGTCTGCATGGGGATGGATGTTTTTTGACTGTGGGTTATTTTAACCCTCTTTCACCCCCCTATAAATAGGATAGTTCAGCTTTTCACTTGGATCACACTCCCTTTGCTTTCATCAAAATTGTTTTCTGTCACCTTGACCAAAAATGGCCAATCGCGAAATGGATGCGAACTTTACCCCCTTTTCCTGGGGCCACAAACTCCAGATTTCTCAGGAGACGGAGGCTGTTTGGCTCGAATGGGCCCGTATTCATGAGGAGCAGGGTGATTTATACTCTGCTGAAGAACTTCGGAACCATGCTAGAAAAATCGCCCGCCGTCGTGCTGCGGAGGAGGCCAAAGAGGCGGAGAAGGATGGCGGGTTGAACTTCCGTTTCCGTGCCACTCCGCAGGGTGAAAGCTCTGAGAAGGATGTGCGGATGCTGAGAAGAAGGCTCCCCAAGCATTAAGGTTTTTAGATGTAGGAAACTATATCTTTGTAACCCGTGCTTGTAATAAACTTTGTTTGATATAAATAAAAATTTCCTTTCCCATTACGTTTGTTCGTAATTGTCTTCATTCTGCATGTATTGCACGTATGTTTTTGCATATTCGTTTTGGTAGATGTCTCTTGATGAGACCTGAGCGGCTATGCCCGCAAAGAAAACTGGCCTTTGTTGTGCGTCCGTTGTGGGCATGGCAGATAACGTGGCTTTTGTAGTACTGAGCTTTTGTAGGTAGCCGTTTATCTTTCGTGGCAGATTTTGTATATGGGTGCTGGTCCTCCTAGGGATTTTTCCATTGTAGTTGGATCCTCGTAGGTATTTTACTATTGTAGATGGTTGTTTTCCCGTCTAGGGGAGTGCTATTGTAGTCGCATGCTTGCCCGTCTAGAGGACTTTGCTATTGTAGCTGGATGCTTGCCCGTCTAGGGGACTTTGCTATTGTAGTTGGATGCTTGCCCGTCTAGGGGACTTTGCTATTGTAGATGGATGCTTGCTCGTCTAGGGGACTTTGCTATTGTAGTTGGATGCTTGCCCGTCTAGGGGACTTTGCTATTGTAGTTGGATGTTTGGTCGTCTAGGGGACTTTGCTATTGTAGTTGGATGCTTGCCCGTCTAGGGGACTTTGCTATTGTAGTTTGATGCTTGCCCGTCTAGGGGACTTTGCTATTGTAGTTGGATGCTTGCCCGTCTAGGGGACTTTGCTATTGTAGATGGATGCTTGCCCGTCTAGGGGACTTTGCTATTGTAGATATTTTTGTAGAAGATTTTTCATTCAGAATAGAATAATCCTGGGTTACAGAAGTGTATTTGGCAACCGATAATACTTTCTTAGTTTATCTCTGTGCCAAGTGTTGTTGACTTCCGTCCCGTCTAGGCGGGCAAGTTTGTAAGAACCCGGCCTGAGAACTTGGGCGATTTTATAGGGGCCTTCCCACTTGGGCATGAGTTTGCCCGTATGTCTTGGGTCGGATGCTTCTGTTGCTCGATTGACCAAATCGCCTTCCACATAGGCCTTGATTCTAGCCCGTCTTCCGAAAAATTCCTTTGTTTTTTCTTTGTAGGCGGCCATTTTGTCGACGGCGGCCACCCTTGCTTCGTCTAGAAGGTCAAGGTTCGTTCTGAGTCCGTTGTTGTTTCCTTCTTCTTCGAATTGGATGGTTCTTCGAATTGGATGGTGCAGAAAGATGGGGATCCTATCTCGATTGGGGCAAGAGCTTCAGTGCCAAAAGCCAACTTGAAAGGGGATTCACCCGTACTGACCTTGGCTGTTGTCCGGTAAGACCAAAGGACGTTGGGTAGCTCATGTGGCCATTTTTTCTTGGAAGTTGTTAACCTTTTTTCTAGGCCCCTGACAATGATGCGGTTGGTTACTTCAACCTGACCGTTGCTTTGAGGGTGGCATAGTGAAGCTTTTTTATGTTTGATCCCGTAGTCGGATAGGAACTTTGTGAATTTTGACCCAACGAATTGTGTGCCGTTGTCGGAAATGAGTACCACTGGAATACCAAATCTTGTAATCACTTGTTCTGTGACGAAACGGATTGCATCATCTTGCGTGATGTTTTTGAGTGCTTTTGCTTCGGCCCATTTGGTCATGTAATCGATGGCGACCATTACATAATGTAGGTCACCTTTGGCCTTGGGGAAAGGTCCCATGATATCGATGCCCCAAACCGCAAACGGTATAGGTGACAAAATCGCCGCTGGGAGGGCTGGTGCTTTTCTAGACATGTTGCTAAACAGCTGGCATTGGTGGCATTTTTTGGTGAATGTCTTGCATTCCTTGTGCATTTTGGGCCAGTAGTAACCCTGCCTGAGTATTTTATGTACCAGTGCCTTCCCAGCCATGTGGTCGCCACAGATGCCTTCGTGAACTTCTCTCATGCAATAGATAGCTTCTTCTTCGTCGACACATTTGAGGATGGGAGAATCAAAACTCCTTTTGTACAGGGTGCCTTCTTGGATGAAGTATTTCGTTGCTTGAGATTTGAGTATTTTAGCTTTGATGTTGTCCTCTGGCTGTGTGCCGTCTTCTAAATAACGGATGTAAGGACTCATCCAAGTTTCAGTTGGTGGATTTATTTCCATGATATCGAGGGCGCTGACACTGGGAGTGGTAAGTTCTTCAAAGTATACTGTGTCCGCTTCTGTCTTTTCCCTTTGGGTTAATTTAGATAACATGTCCGCTATTGCATTGTCTGCCCGGTTTATATGTTCTAGGGAACACTCTTTGAATTGAGGGAGCATGGCTCGCACTAATTCTTGATATGTGCTGAGATTGTTGTCTTTGGTTGCGTAATCCCCCGTTGTTTGTCGAACAACTAATTGTGAATCGCTGTAGATGGTGATTTTTTTCACTTGTAAGTTTTTGGCCAATGTCAAGCCGGCCAAGAGTGCCTCGTACTCCGCCTGGTTATTTGTAGCTTTGAAATTCAATTGCATGGCTTGTTTAACTTGAAAGCCGTCGGGGCTAGTGAGGATGAGTCCCGCCCCGCATCGAATGTTTGTGGAGGAACCGTCCACATATAATTGCCAATTGCTATCTGTTGTTGCAAGATTTTTTGTGGGAACTATGCTTTCTGTTGTTGAAAACGAGCATTCGATCACGAAGTCCGCCAATGCTTGCGCTTTGATTGCGGTTCTGGGCATGTATTTTAGATTGAATTGGCCGAGCTCAACGGCCCAGTTGATCAATCTGCCTGATAAATCCGGTTTGTGGAGAATTTTTCTGAGCGGTTGGTCTGTGATGATCCTGATCTGTCTGCCTTGGAAGTAATGTCTCAATTTTCTACTTGCCACGACCAAGGCCAGAGCGAACTTTTGGACATTCGGATGGCGGGTTTCCGCATCTTTGAGCACTTGACTGACATAATAGACCGGCTTTTGTTCGCCATTCTCCTCTTTTATGAGTACTGCTCCCACGGCTTTATCTGTTGCGGATAAGTACAGTGACAGGGGTTCTGAAGGAGCCGCGACCGCGAGTAGGGGAGCCGAAGATAGATAAGTTTTGAGATCTTCGAAGGCTTTCTGGCAGGCGTCCTTTCAAGATATAGCTTTAGTTTTTGTGGCTCCCTTCAAAGTGTCAAAGAACGGAAGGCATCTGTCTGCTAATTTAGCGATAAACCTTCTGAGAGCGGCTAACCTTCCTGTTAATTTCTGTATATCTTTCAAAGTTATGGGCGGTTGCATGTCGATTATAGCCTTTATTTTTTCCGGGTTCGCCTCAATACCTCTGTGGGATACTAAGAAGCCAAGGAACTTCCCTGCATCTAGTGCAAACGTGCATTTGTCGGGGTTTAGCTTCATGCTGTACTTTCTGAGGGTTGAGAAACATTCTTCTAAGTCATGAAGGAGGGAAGCCGTTAAGAGAGATTTTACTATGAGATCATCCACGTATACTTCCATATTTCGGCCTAACTGTCCGTCGAAGATTTTATTCATGGTCTTCTGGAAGGTGGCGCCGGCGTTGATTAATCCAAAGGGCATGACTTTGTAGCAGTACACCCCCTATGTGTGACGAAGGCTGTCTTTTCTCTATCTTCAGGGGTCATTTTGATTTGGTTGTTGCCGGAGTAGGCATCCATGAAACTTAGCATTAAGTGACCCGCTGTCGCATCAATGAGTTGGTCTATTGAAGGGAGTGGATACGGGTCCTTTGGGCATGCTGCATTTAAGTCCGTGTAATCCACACACATTCTCCATTTCCCGTTAGATTTCTTTACTAGCACTACATTTGCAACCCACTTGGGGTAGGTGACCTCGCAAATTTGATCTGCGTCCAAGAGTTTGTCGATTTCGATATCGATTGCCTGCTGTCGCTCTGGTGCAAAGTTCCTTCTTTTTTTAATCTTCGGAGGCTTATCTGGGTCCACATTCAACTTGTGGATCGCTACCGACTCATCTAGACCTGGCATGTCTTTTGGACTCCATGCGAAAACATCCGCATATTTTCTTAAGAGGTCTGTGAGGCCTGATTTGAAAACGGACTCCAATCCCGCTGCTATACTTACACTTTTGTTCGAGCCACCAGGTATGATTTCTATTTTTTCTGTTTGCACCGCAGGGCTTATCGGCGGCCTTTCTTCTCTTTTGAGACATTTCATGAGATTCGCGTCGATGCGAGGAGGGTCTTCTAGCAGCGGGTTATGCCCGTCTATGAACTGTACTTCCTTTCTCCTTTTGTTTTTTGCGCGCGATTCTCCGCATGCCTTTGCCTTTTTGCTTGTTTTCTCTTGGTTGCTTTTTCTCTGCGGAGATTGCTAGGCTCTGTTTTCGCCAGCGTGATTGCTATGCCATAGCATCTCTTAGATGTTTCGGAATCTCCCTTGATCTCCCCGACCCCGTTTAGAGTGGGGAATTTGACTTTAAGATGGGGGGTGGAGGTGACTGCCTTTAGCATGTTGAGGGTAGGTCTTCCCAAAATCATGTTGTACGAGGAAGCGGTGTTGATGACATAGAATTTGACCGTTCGACATACTTGCCTGGGTGATTCACCGAAATAGACGGGGAGTCTGGCAATGCCCGCAATTGGGACGACGTTGTGCCCAAAACCGTAAAGTGGTGTCTCGTCGGGACATGTTTCGAGTTTCTCGCCATCTAACTTGAGTCTGTCCCATGTGTGTTTGAAGCAGATGTCAACTGAGGACCCGTTATCAACGAGGATCCTTTTTACCTCATTGTTGGCCACGCCCAATGATACAACTAGCGCCTCAGTGTGGTTCGGGTTAATACCCTCATAGTCTGCATCGGTAAAAGTAATGATATTCGGGGGTCCCTCGTATATCTCATAAATGTCATGCTCTTCTCTCGGTGGGGAGGATTGTCCGCCGAAGACGGTATGTACGATGTTTCTGTTTTGTCCTTGCGAGGCGGATGCCCCTTGCACCTGTCTTGGCAAGTATTGAGATAGATTGCCCGCTTTTACCTGTCTTTCCAAAAAATATTTGAGGGACATGCAAATGTCCGTGTAGTGCCCATGTGTCTCGTGATAATCGCAGTGTTTGTCTTTAGGTCTGTCCTCGGGTGGAGAATGCATTGGTGCAGGTGGGAGATAGAAGGGTTTCCCTCTGATTTCTTTCAGAATGCTCGCCCTGGGGAGGGTGAATTTGGTCCATTCCGGCTCAGGACGCCTATCCGGTCTTTGCGGGCTTGCCGGCCCCGAGCGGTCTCTGACCGGGACTGATGATTGTGTTCTTTGTGCGGGCGATGGCGGTCCATGAGTGGTCTGCACTTGGTGTGAGGCCGGTGTTTGCCTTTGATAGGACGAAAACCTTTCTCTTTGAAAATATGGTGCAGGTGGAGCCCTGGACTGCTTCTGTACGCTCAGAGTTCGGCTTCGTTGATGGCTTGGGAGGCCAGGTCATATGCTTTTGCTAATGTGGTGGGTTTTGTTTCCATAAGACGACATACGTATTTCTCGCATTCGTAGGGATTAAGACCTCTCCTTAAGTGGACCAAAGCTTCTGTTTCATTGACGCAAACAACTTTGTTGACGGCCTCCTTGAAGCGGCCAATGTAATCCTGCAGTGTTTCCCCGTTGCGTTGTGCGATGGTTTCCAGAAACACGGTATGAACCTCGTGTTGCGGGTTTGCTTTGAACTTATTGAGGAATAGTCTTTTGAATTTCAGCCAAGTGTCTATGGATCGGGTGGTTATTCTGCAGAACCACCTCTGTGCATTTCCGCGGAGAGTTGCGGCAAAGAAACGACATCGCGTCAGGTCATTGTATTCATAATGAAGAGCTAGCTGATCAAAGTAGCTAAGATGCTCCTCTGGATCGCCTAACCCGTCGAAAGAATTGAAGCTGTGATGTTTGATTTCCTTTTGATGGGGCTCCGCCTCCAATCTAGTGGTAAATGGCGTGCCACCCGATTCTGGTTCGCTATTTCCCTCTATCTTTTTCTTGAGTTCCATAATAGTTCGCAACATCTCTGCATTTGTGGGTTGCGTGCTATCAGTATCTTTTGGGCGGGGAGGGGAACGCTCTCTTTGTTTCTGTTTTTCGTACTCAGCCAGAACCTTTTCGTAGACAGCTTTCTTGTCAACAATCACCTTCCTTAGGTCTCTCTGCTTTCTGTTCTGCTCTCATATTTCGGGTTGGTGATGGCCTTTGTTGTGCATCTCATGGATTGTTTCTTGGGAGGAGCCTAGGCGAGAAAAGGCGGAGTTTGCTTTGTGCGGCCGGCTGTGTGCCTCGCTTTGGTCGTCGTGCGGATTTATTCGGGATTCTTTCTATTCGGGTGGCTTTTCTTGTCTGGCCTGGGGAAATGCAGAGGCTATTTGCATGAGTAAGTTTATTTGTTGCGGGTCGTAGCCCGTTAGGTCGAGGCTAAGAATTTGGTCTTGGTTTCCTCCTCGAGGAGGGTTTGTTTGTAAGCGGTTTTCAGCATTTACTGGCGGGTCCTGTGGCGGGATGCCAGTGTTATTTCCTTGTATCTCTATTGACTGTCGCTCGTCGGGGTTTGCCATCACGGTTTTTAGGTCTGGTGTTTGTGTGATTATATGGATGCTGTGTATCTTGTGTTTTTTAGGTTGATGCTTGTGTTTCGTCGTGTAGAAGTAGCTATTCTGGTAGAGCAGGCGAGGGATTTTTCTCTAAGAAAAATGCGCCCCTCCTTCTAGCGCCAAATGATAATTCCCATGGCCGATTAGAGGCTTCCGATCACCGTTCTGGGCACATTTCCGGGAGTACTTCACCTGAGTTTGGGGTATCTGCAAAACAATGCTCGCCCGGGGGTGGTGGCCGTCAAGCACCTCCGGTGTCACCTCCGGTGTGAGAATCAGTAATCGGAAATAATAATAACCAGACTGGTGAGAATATATCGTGTGTGAAGCATATGTAGAGAGCTTTTTGTTTTTGTAGGAGTTTTTGTGTATGAAAGTTCCCCCTCTTTTTTTATGTGTAGAATGGGGGTATTTATAGGTTGGGTTTCCCAATCACTGTTGTCGACTAGTTGTGCCGCTAAAGCTACAGTGAGCCACTATTGGAACAGTGATTGGTGTCCCCTCCAAACATACCTTGATTCTGCCACTTGAGCTACTTCAGTCAGATTTTGTCTGTTGAAACTGGGTGTCTTTGAATATTATATTGCCTCTTTGTCTTATGGAGCAAGATACCTTTATGCAAGTGGGCAAGTGGGTGTACCTTTATGCAAGTGGGTGTGCAAATGGATAAAGCAAGATATTTTTGTGCAAGTGGGTTAGTATAAGAGAGATGATAGCTTGAAATACTTTTTATGGATATTCTTTTGTATTTGTTGAAATAATACTTTTGAAATTAGATATACTTTGTCAAGTATTCCAGAATTGTGTTTTTAGGGAACAAGTATTTTGTTATTAGCGGGTGACCACTGATAGCTATCAGCGGGTACTTATCAATTAATAAGCTGAGGTGTCGATTGTCCATAGGCTTGTCAGCATGCAATAAGCTGATGTGTCGATTGTCCATAGGCTTGTCAGCATGCAATAATGAAGTGATATGTAGTGTCCATAGCTCTCTCTCTCTCTCTCTATATATATATATATATATATATATATATAAAAGTTTCAAGAAGCATAGCCTAGGAATGAGGATTAAAACACTTCCCTGACTTTCTATGGTGAGAAAGGCAATGAAGCAAGTGATGTCTGTGATGCTCAAGATATTTGTTGGTTCTTCTGTTAAACACAACCTCTATCTTTTCAGTTTGTTCTATTACGATTTGGAATGAATAAAAACACCAACACCCTTAAGCCTAAGCTGTTGTGAAGGGCTGCTCTTAGCTAGGATATAATTAACATTTTTCAGGTGGTTGACTGAAATTTAACCCAGTTTATTGGCAGGTTTTAGCTAGCTTTGTGGCTGTTGAAACTGTAAATGCACCAAGTGCTGATCAGTGTTGTTTAAGGCGCAGATTATTAAAAAGCGCAAGACCCAAATTTGAAGCTCCAATTGTGAAGCCCCACTAATCACGCGCCTTTTTACCAAAAAAGTAATCACTGATTATACAAGAAACTAATACTTGGCATAATCTTAACATTCAAACATGACAAAGAGCATAAATAACTTGATCATAATGTCAATAATGAAGCCTGAATCGATAGGTTCTCTGAATAGATACCATGATAATAATGTCAATAATAAAGCCCAAATTGATAGGTTCTCTATTTCAAAAGATTCAGTGTCATCTAACTCAATCCCGGCCCCCTCAAATTCTCGCTCTTCCTCTTATCATTTTCATTTATTAGACTTAAAGAAGATGCTCCTTGCATTTTACTTTTATGTGAAAACTTTAGAGTTTTTTTTCTTTTACCCTTCTTTTTAAGGGTGTTATTGTCGTTTACTGTTATGAACGCCTTTTTGCATTTCTAGCGCCTTTTAGCGCTTCATAAGCGCCTTTCAGACGAATTTAAAAATCGCGCTAAATTGCATATTTTCGAATTGCACACCTTGCGCCTAAGCGCGAAGCATTAATCGTACATTTAATAACACCGTTGCTGATTAGTTAAAGTTCATGGGTGATGGTGATCTAAAATAGAAAAAGTTCGTGTCCATTGCACAAAGCTCTCGCATCAACAGAATTACCACCAGAAAGTTTAATGTAACCAGTCTTACCTGAGACTAAAAATTAACTTGAAATATCCTCTCTTTTCTAATTTCTACCTTCTACTCTTGAATTAGTTACAAAGTTGCAGCATTTTATGAAATAATATGAATACACGTAATAACATATCCCAAGATTATTAAAAGTGGAGAAAGATACAAGATAAGAGCAGCAAAGGTCTCTTTGTGCCACTTTGGTTATCATCCTAAGTGGGCTACAAACCAAAATATCGGTATCAAAATGTTAGTCCTGATTGGTTGATGAGCAACAAGCAGACCCATATACCATTTCACGACCTTCATTGCCAGTTATCCTACCAACAAGCGTCGTCAACAATTAAACATGTGCCATGAAATGTGATAGTTGCTACTAAGAATATGGTAGCCAAGACAAAAGCCTCTGCATAGGAATTTAAATGAAGCTGACTATACCAGAATTTGGGATATGGGGCCTCTTGATCCACCACCTTCTGTGGCCTTTGGCTCTAAATGTTGTGGTAACCCCTGAACAATAATGTTGCCTCTAGGGAACTTAGATTTCAGTATCTAAATGTGAAAAGCTCTATTATTAATCAACAAGGGTCCCTTTCATTATTAAAAAATAGTATTTTTCCTCATTCAAACTCTTTAGAGGTCACCTTTTAAATTCATGATCCTTCTGTACTAAAGCGATATACGTTGATGTCTTTCTTTATGTGTGTGTGTAGGTGGTGGCCTGGTGCTGGTGTCTCAATAGTTAGAGATGCAAACATGAATATATGTATGTTTTCTGCAAATTTGATCCCAGTAAGTGCTTCTTAAACCCACAATTAGAGGTTGTTTGGTTGATAGAGGAAAGTTATGTGAAGTGCTGCTTCCTAACAGTGGGCAACTGGGAAGAGAAAATGTGGTGTAAATCTACTTATATATAATTATAACCCAACATGGGTTTAAAACTGATCAAATGAAATTATTCACGTTTCCCTTCTTCATATATCATTTTTCACCTGTTAATACCGGGTGTCCTAACGTAACGGCTGTCTCTATTCTTGCATTCTATTCTGCCATTCTGATCGGCCATAGTGCCATTCTGCTAGTCGATGTAAACCCAGTGGCATAAATTAACCCAGACCTTACATCATGTTATGCCCAAAATTCGGTTCGGGTATTCTAAAATGGATCCGGGTCAGATACGGGTTCAATTTGGGGATTTTCATGATAAATTAGGGTTTTGGCACATATTGAAGAAACCAGGCCGCGCCATCACTTTCCTTATAGGGAGGGCGCGCCCTAATTGATACTTCCATATCAGAGATTTCTACTCAAGCTGGAATTCTACTCAAGATGGAATTCTACTCAAGTTTTTATAGTTTTTAATGAAGGATTCTACTTAAGCTTGGATTCCACTCAAGCTTGGATTCCACTCAGGCTTGGATTCCATGAGATATTGAAGAATTCCCTCCTGTCGTATCTCAGGAGGGGGATGTCCGTCGCAGAAGGCCTCCAGGGGTTTGCCTGGATATAAGGACCCTTCTTAGACACTAAGGGCGCGCCCTAAGGTGGAAAGATGGGGACTTTCTGGTGTGTGCTTTGGGAGCTCTGTTCCTGTAGCCAATGGGCGCGCTCTCATTGGGGAACTTTGGAGTAATCCTGCACTTTGCACCCAAAAGCTCTGGATCACCTGTCCTGCTATCTGGTGGGTGCTTCTCATTCGGGGGACAGGGATGCGTTCTGCACTTGGGGTAAACCACGACTATACCTGCATCCTTGAAATCAAGAAATAGCTGGTAGCAGATAGGACTAGTCCTCGACGGGGGAAGTTTCCTTATCTGTGAAGTCTTGAGATCTTGGATGAGCCTTGGGCCTTTTGTGGTTAGGCCTCATAGTAGAACATTCCGGAAGCTAGACCGACAATCCAAGCCCAATTGGGTTTCTTGCTCTCCAAGAACTACGTGGGCTTGATCCTCTATAAATATAGAGGTACGTAGTCAAATTGGGGGGATGGAAGCGAAGAGCTACGAGCCACCACCAATAACCCTCTGAATCTCAGCCCCCAATTCATCACAACCACCACACTCCGGCGACTTATCCGGCGAAGAACCACCATCATAGATCTTGATTCCGGCGACAGACCTCAAACTTTGTTGTTACCAAATTCCTCCGTCAACAAATTGGCGCTAGAAGGAGGGGTGCTGATTAAGATCATAATCCAAGGAGGATGGATTTCTCACCACGATGAAGGTTCTTAAGAAACGACAAGCAAGATCTAAGGAATAGCCCTCGATAGGGTTGCAGATCTACAGCAACGGAGAAGATCCAAGGATGGCGATTTCTGGCAGGGGGGTCGAACAAGATCTGAAGGTGAACTGATTTTTAGGCTGCTGCTGCAAAAAGATGGTTCCGGTTATCTCGAAGGCGGTGATTTCCGATCAGCAGCTTTGAACTAAGTTTTTCAAGGGGAGATTCCGAATATGATTCAAGGAAGGATGTTCCAAGAAAGAGATGCAATTATCGAGATCTCGTCCTCATCACAGAGGGCGCGCCCTCACTATCATGATGCATCCTCAAGAAATCTGAGGGCGCGCCCTAAGGGTGGTATCCAAGGTTCAGATGATTTCCAACAAGTTATGAGAGAATTCAATGACTAAACACGCCCTCATCTCCAGGATGCCTCCTCCAGGTTACGATTCTCATCATGGTTTGAAGATATGGTCTCAAGTATGGCTTAATTGATGATGGGTCATCGATCTTGGAGTTAAAATATATGAAAATTCGTATGTATTGTGCTGCACGTGCTACCTACACTATTTGGGTCATATCTTGAGTTCTAGAAGTCTGATTTGGACGATTTTACAGCCCACGCGAAGCTTATTAAATTCTCGTTAACCCAAAGGTGTTACCATCAGAAGAATTTGGCTGGAATCAGTCCGAAACTGGAGAAGAAGGACAACTACGAATTTTTAAAAAGAGTTCTACTTGGTTTAGGAAACCTATTGGTAATTGGTTTAGGATGAAATCCACATCCTATTCTGAGAAGAAGGTTATGGTGAAAGTTAGCACGGGAGAAAGTTGGGATGCAAACACATGAAGATGGAGTCTTACGTATATGAGACACAATTATCAGGAGTTGCATCTTTATCTCAAGGGGCGCCTACCTGTATTCTACTTTCAAGTGGAGAAATACATGAAGCTGCATATTCATCTTTCATCATCTCTGACAGGACATGCTCACATGAAGGAGGTTGCGTCAATAGAAGCCTCAAAGATTTTCTAAAAAGGTGCCGCATCTCTTATCAAGGGCGCACTGCCAAGGCGCGCCACAAGGCGCACCCATGGAAGATGATATAGAAGAGAAAGCTGCAAATGGTGGGTTTTGTTAATTCAAGCAGAGCATTCCTCAAAAGATTATTAAGAAGCGCGCCTTCCCCTGACTGGGCGCGCCTCCAGGTAATATCCAACCTCTATATTATTTTGCTCTATATATTTATTGCATGTATAAAGTTACAGGGATTTACTTGATGAGAAGGCCTCCAGGGGTTTGCCTGGTAAGAAGGCCTACAGGGGTTTGCCTGGTAAGAAGGCCTACAGGGGTTTGCCTGGTGAGAAGGCCTATAGGGGTTTGCCTGGTGAGAAGGCCTACATGGGTTTGCTTGGCCAGAAGAAAGGGGAACACTTGGAATCGAGGCCCCGTGATCCACAGCGCGTGCCCCCTGATTACAGGTCGAGGCCCCTTGGACATGAGCGAGCCCTTCCTCAAGGTCGTGGTCCACAGCGCGCGCCCCCTGATTACAGGTCGAGGCCCCTTGGACACGAGAGAGCCCTGCTTTGAGATTTTGTTGGAAGAGAATGAAGCCGAAGATGTAGGAATGACGTTGTCAAGCCTAATCACCAAAGTGAGGAATAGCCCTTGACATATTGCTGAGGGCGCGCCCTCATGAAAAGCCCTACATTTGTTCTCTTGGTTTCTTGTAGTGCAACTAGTGGAAGAGAGGGTGAGAATCCTCAACCTCAGGGAAATGCTCTACATCAAGACTTAGCTTCAAGAAAATGCTCCAACATAGGACGCGCCCTCAAGGAATTCTCCTTCAGAGGATCTTTCTGGTTAGGCCGCGCCCTCAAAGAAAGATGCAAATTCTCAAGCGGACTCCAGTATATACGAGGATAATTTACTACTTGGACTCCAGAAGGAAAGAAGCTGTTGAGTTGTGGCCCCACGAACCATAGAGTGTGCACCCTGATCATCAGGTTGAGGCCCCAAGGTCGTGAGCGAGCCCCTCTATGAAGAAAAAAATACTTTGCTACAGAGGAGGCGCCCTCGTATCTACAATGACCTGAATGAAAGGCATCAGGGCGCGCCCTAACTTATCAACCTCATGTTGTGGCTTCGTCTGCAAGTATGATCGCAATGATCCATGGCATATCTTTCGCTTGAAAAAATTTGTAATGATGTGCGGCCCCATGAATCTTAGAGTGTGCCCCCTGATAGGCAGGTTTAGGCCCCAAGGTCTTGAGTGCGCCCTTCTACACAAGAATGACATTCATCCAGACTGGAAGAGACTTTGTCATTGCCCTCGTCCACATAGGGCGCGCCCTAAGCAACAGGGCGCGTCCTCAGCAACTCCAACGGCTCTCTTAAAATTCCTCTCTTGGGATACCTCTTTAAGAGACGCTTCTTAAAGGAATGATATTTTGATGCTGGGGGGTAGTACTGATGCACCTCCCTAGCCCTACATATACATGTATTTCAGGATAATTTGTGTGAACAGCGGAATACCCCTACGGGATGCCTCTTCGTGAGATGCTTTTATAGGATGCCTCCTTGTGAGATGCCTCTTCGAGAGATGCCCTTTATTGGATGCCTCCTAGTGAGATGCCTCTTCGAGAGATGTTATTCATAGGATGCCTCATTTTGAGATGCCCCTTCATGGGATGAGATTTGAAGTAGCCCGTGATCGGAGAATGCACTCTTTCTACCAGAAGTTGATTGAAGTAGAGCAATACCGGAATAGTAGACTACAAGGTAAATTAATTACCTCCTAGTCTAGGGGGTAGTCCATGTACACTTTCCCTAGTCTTAGGTTAGTGAAATTTTCAACTTTTTCGAGAATGCAAGATTATGCCTTTAGGGCGCGCCCTAACGGGTGAGTTTGAATAGTTCTCGTACAATGGAGGACGCGCCCTCGGGTAGAAGACGCGATTCGGAAATTTTTCTTGTAAGCATGTAAGCCTTCCCTCTTTTGAGGACGCGCCCTCCATCATCACAACCTTTTGAAGCTCTAGTGCAATTCTCTTAGATTTGATGGATGCAGCCTCCCGAACTCTAAAGACATCAATCCACTTGATAATATCTTGATCAAATTTGGAGATGTCTCGCAATCAAGGTGGAGGTTCTCATGAAGAAAATGGTTATGATTTTGAAGATAGCTTGGGGGTAATCAAGCTCGACACGAAGCTTGTATTTCAGGAGAGATCCCTGATCCCCCACACCACCGTAAAAATCCGGCTACCGGCAGACAGCCGCCCGTTCTTATCAGCAACGTGGAGTTAATGGAGCAGTTATATCACATGGAACTGTCATAAATAACTTCGGGGCAAGATTGGATTCGGTGCAGCAAGAACAAGGAAGTAGGAGAAAATCTCGGAGTATTCCACGGAATCAACGTCGAACAGGGAAAGCTTTTCAAGTTGAGGAAAGCTCTCGAAGAGGTGAAGAAGTGCAGTAAAGGAGGTTTCAACTGGTGATTCCTCGAAGGAAAGGGCGCCCCCTCACCCACATCTCTCAGGGCGCCCCCCCCCAGTGAGACTCAACGTGATGAAGAAAAACTTTGCAAGCTTGAAGGAATGCTTAGTGAGGACGGTCTAAAGATGGTACTCCTTGAGCATCAGAAGAAAGAGAAGCACTTGGAATCGAGGCCCCGTGATCCACAGCGCGCGCCCCTTGATCACAGGTCGACGCCCCTTGGACATGAGCGAGCCCTTCCTCGAGATGGTGATCCACAGCGCGCGCCCCCTATCACAGGTCGAGGCCCCTTGGATATTAACAAGCCTCTCCTCAAGGAGATGCTGGAAGAAAAAGTAGCCGAGACCATGGAGATTGAAGGATAGAGAAGTATCAAGGAGAGAGGCGCTTTCAGAACAAAGAGGGCGCGCCCTCAGGAGATAGATCTCCTCGTATCACTTAAATTCCTTCAAGTACTTGTGAAATGAGGTCGAGGGCACGCCCTCCCTCTAAAGTAAAGAATCAAGGAGGTTCTCAGGGGAATCCACGACCTCAGAGGAATCCACAGATTGAAGAGAATCCACAAGCTCATGGTCAAAAGAAACAAACTCAGACTCAAGAGGTAATTCTCACACAACTTCATGTCGGATTTCCAGGAAATGCTCAGATGACAACTCAACCTTCACCCTTGGGGGGTACTCAAAACAACTTTGCCACCAAATGTTCAAAATATTCCAGGTGTGGTCATTTTTAATGTCGTCGACTTGAAGAGGCTTCTTTCTCACTTGGATGGAAGAAGGATATCTGCTACAGCACAAACTCCTTTTCCACTTTCAACAGAGGTTAGAGAGGCACAGCGACCTGCTGGGTATAGATCTATGACGAATGATTTGCGCATTCATGGAAACGCAGACCCTGTGGAATTCCTTGGACGCTTTGACATCGAGATGGATGTTTATCAGGTGACGGAACTGGCTAGATGTCGATTGTTGGCGGCAACTTTCAGGGAGAGTACTCAGCAATGGTTTTAAAAACTTGGGCCAGGTGTAATTACATCTTGGCAGGTGATGAGGACTTTGTTTTTGACTAAGTTCCAATCAACAGTGAAATATGCTCCTCCTGTTACAACCTTGGCCAACATTAAGCAGAAGGAAGGAGAAGGTTTGCAATCCTTCAAGGACGAGATCCACCTACGCTAGACGATGTGATTTGCACAGGCTGAGTCTTTCAAGATCGTAGAGCAATCCTTGGCAGATAATCGAAAGTCAGATGATCAGAATGGCTCTAAGGGAAAGACTAATAAGAGGAAGGATAGGTCTCCTAGTCCTACACGTCGTATAGTGAATGGTGCTAATCGGGTGAATTTAGCTGAAGCTGGAAGAAATTGAGGTCCTCCAGATACTTACATCTATGAACAAAGACCGGGTAATTATATTCCTCTGGCAGCTTCCATTGAACACATCTTCGAAGTGAACAAAAACAAAAGATTTTTCAGGAAGCGAGAACCTTTATCTTCTTGGTAGAACAAAGACAAAAAGAGGTATTGTGAATTCCATGAGTCTTCAGGGCACAACACTCATGAGAGCCGTCAGTTGAAAGATGAAATCGAAGATTTGATCAATGAAGGATACCCGACTGAGTGGATTCTCAGAAAAGTGAAGAAGTACAAGGAAAATCCTGATAGAAGGGACGGAGGGCGCACCCTCCGTGGTGATGACAAGCCCGAAGAGAAGAAATTTGTCAAGAAAGGAAGTGTACACACTATCTTTGGAGGACATTACTTGGGGGGTGACAGTAACAATGCTTTGGAAAGATACGCCAAAGAAGCAAGGCATAGGCCCTTGACCAATGTGAACAGCTTGGATTTTAGACCGCCAAAGATGTTCAAAGGAGAATGCGTGGATATTACTTTCACTGAAGATGAGTCAAGATGGGTTCACCACCCTCATAATGATGCCTGGTTGGTGGCCATTCAGATTAGTTCTAAGAGTGTGCATCGGGTGTTTGTTGACAACGGAAGCTAAGTGAATATTTCGTACTATAACATTTACAAAAAGCTGGGACTTTCAGACAAAGACATGGTGTCAGAGAACGCATGGATTTATGGTTTCTCAAGAGAAGCTGTGAAGGTGATGAGCGCAACCAAGTTACCATAACTCTTGGAAAAGGGCGTTCTTTGCTGAAAGAAACGAAGGTTGTGACCTCTATTTATCATCTCACAATGAAGTTTCCTACACCACATGAAGTGGGCACTGTTCGAGGATCCCAACATGATTCAGGAGAACGTTACCAGAAGGCAATCAAAGGTTGGAGGCAAAGAGATGGAGGACGCGCCCTTAGAGAAAATAGTTCTAAAGGAATCATGAATGCTACCCCGGAAGAGGCTCAAGCCCATTATTTTGTTAAAGGGCCAGAAGAGGATGTGCCCACTCTTAGGGCGCGCCCTCACGGACTGCGGGTAGAAGAAGCATTTGTTTCTAATGATTTTCAAGAGAATAATTCTAGAGGAGATTGAAGAAGAAAAACTCTGATGAAATTATATTGATCAGCATTAAAGGTGAAGAGATCCAGGGAAGACGAATGTTGCGAGAAGGCTTGGTGAATGCCTTTGTCGAGGAAGACTTCCCTCTCAAAGAGGATGTGCCCTCCAAGGATGGTGCCATGATTGAAGACCCTCGAAGTCTTGATTTTGATATTGATCTAAGAATGCCTCAACCGGTGGAAAAGACAGATTCGACAGAAGATACAATCTCAATGTTGGTGGATACTAGAGATTCAAGTAAAATTTTGAAGGTCGGTTCTTAGTTGAATTCTGAGTAGAGAGATATGCTCACAAGCTTTCTTTTGATAAATTGAGATGTTTTTGCATTGGAGTCATGCTAGTATGGTGGACATCGACCCAAAGGTCATGTGTCATCACTTGAATATAAATCCTGACAGGAAGGGTATTAGGCAGAAGTGACGCCCAGTAATTGGGGAAAGACCTATTGCATTGAAGGAAGAAGTTGATAAATTGTTAAAAGTTGGCTTGATTAAAGAGTTTTACTACCGGAGTGGCTGGCTAACCAGGTTCTCGTTATGAAGCTTAATGGGAAATAGAGGACTTGTGTAGATTTCAATAATATAAACAAAGGCTTGCCCAAAGGATAGTTTTCCTCTTCCTCGGATTGGTCTGTTGGAAGATGCAACAGCACATGTTCTCTTGAGTTTCATGAACGCTTATTCGGGTTATAATCAGATTTCCATGTATGCACCTGATCAAGAGCACACCTTTTTCATCACAGATAGAGGATTATACTGTTACATTGGAATGCCCTTTGGCTTGATTAATGCAGAGGGAACTTGAAAAGACCATGGAAGTGTATGTGGATGATAGCTGAAGGGGTCCGTACGTCATAATATCATAAGGCACGCCCTCTGTAAATATATATATTTAGCTTTAGGGCAAGCTCGGTGAGAGGTTTACACTTGTGCATAATATCTCTTGTTTCTTACGCCGAGTTAGCTCATGTAAGCTTAGAGATGTTGTGCATTTGTGTTATTTCTCTACGAAAAAAATTGAAACCAGAGTTGTCAGGGAGATAAGATTGAAGAATTGAAGATGAGAAGAATGAGGACGCGCCCTTGAGAAGAAAAGCTACAAAGAAATTTTGGTGTTGTTTAAGATTGAAATTCCATGCTTCATCGTTGATTTTACATGGAATTGGGGGGTAGTTGTTATGCCCAAAATTCGGTTCGGGTATTCTAAAATGGATCCGGGTCAGATACGGGTTCAATTTGGGGATTTTCATGATAAATTAGGGTTTTGGCACATATTGAAGAAACCAGGCCGCGCCATCACTTTCCTTATAGGGAGGCCGCGCCCTAATTGATACTTCCACATCAGAGATTTCTACTCAAGCTGGAATTCTACTCAAGATGGAATTCTACTCAAGTTTTTATAGTTTTTAATGAAGGATTCTACTTAAGCTTGGATTCCACTCAAGCTTGGATTCCACTCAGGCTTGGATTCCATGAGATATTGAAGAATTCCCTCCTGTCGTATCTCAAGAGGGGGATGTCCGTCGCAGAAGGCCTCCAGGGGTTTGCCTGGATATAAGGACCCTTCTTAGACACTAAGGGCGCGCCCTAAGGTGGAAAGATGGGGACTTTCTGGTGTGTGCTTTGGGAGCTCTGTTCCTGTAGCCAATGGGCGCGCTCTCATTGGGGAACTTTGGAGTAATCCTGCACTTTGCACCCAAAAGCTCTGGATCACCTGTCCTGCTATCTGGTGGGTGCTTCTCATTCGGGGGACAGGGATGCGTTCTGCACTTGGGGTAAACCACGGCTATACCTGCATCCTTGAAATCAAGAAATAGCTGGTAGCAGATAGGACTAGTCCTCGACGGGGGAAGTTTCCTTATCTGTGAAGTCTTGAGATCTTGGATGAGCCTTGGGCCTTTTGTGGTTAGGCCTCATAGTAGAACATTCCGGAAGCTAGACCGACAATCCAAGCCCAATTGGGTTTCTTGCTCTCCAAGAACTACGTGGGCTTGATCCTCTATAAATATAGAGGTACGTAGGCAAATTGGGGGGATGGAAGCGAAGAGCTACGAGCCACCACCAATAACCCTTTCAATCTCAGCCCCCAATTCATCACAACCACCACACTCCGGCGACTTATCCGGCGAAGAACCACCATCATAGATCTTGATTCCGGCGATAGACCTCAAACTTTGTTGTTACCAAATTCCTCCGTCAACACATCAATCAACAACATCCGGGCGGCTACTGACCCTTATCACTGGTAATCTCCATATCGTGCCCTTTTCTTTACCCCTGAATAGCACATCGGCTTCCACTAAGAATTTTTTTTGTTTTTTTTGCTAAAAAAGTGTAATTTATGATTTATTGTGATTATAATTTTTTTTTACAGGATGTGGCATGGCAATCTTGAGTGTAACCATTCAACTGTTAATCATTAACCATTTTGCTGAACTGTTTTAAATTTGGGAATGTCTTGATATTTTTGTGAATAATTTTGAGATTATTACTTCATATTCAGCAATTATGCAGGTTGCCATAGCTTCTTGGCTGTCCCAATCCACTTGTTGTTCGGTGATATTTCTCCAACCTCAAAGGCCTCGGTGTGTAAGCTGTCATATTATGGCAGTTTCCCGGTCACAGGTACTGCCTAAAGCACTCTATTGCTATTATCATATTAGGTTGTCCGTTTTAAAAAAATCTAAAAGATTGTGTTTATTAAGATCCGGGTTCTCATAAATCGGAGACTTGGCGTTACCGACTAATTGACCATTCTAGGCAGGGGGGGCGGTTCTAGGTGCTAACCGAATATTTTAGGCTGAGTCGGCACCACAATACCTAAGAATTCCCTATTCAGCAAACAATTGAATTGGTTTCTGTGATCACGATTTTTTAAGTCACAATATATGTATTATATACTGATAGCCAAGTATATCTGAGAGAGTGGTTTGGATTAATAAAGCATATACCTTGATTACAATATTTGTCACGATTTATACGTATATAGGCACAATATGGAGAGATAAGGCAGAGAGATGTTGAACACAAGAGGTGCAGTGAACTGTGTGTATAAATTATACTATTACCTCTGCTGCATTTTTATATTTTCTGTGTTATTACAATAAGGATGGCTAAATCTCTTTATATAGATAAACTTAGCTTCTCCTCAAAGCTTGCTATAGTACTAACATCGAATGGCTACTTGCTATCTCTATTCTGCTAGTGGCAGTTAAGTTTGAAATAATCCAGCATGCTTCCCTCTGCACCAACTTACTATCATTGTCTAACAAGCATCAAAGTCTTGTAAGCATACCTTTAGTGATTATAGACTGAATTTGCTGATCCTGGCCATATCTAACAATTTTGCCAACTACCATGAGTGCAAGAATGGCAATCCAAGGATAATGATGAAATGCAAGACAGAAAAGTTTTCGAGCGACAATTTCTTCAACCGGCATATCTTGCTGATAAGAAAGATGGTAAAATACACAACATACAGCTGGCGTAACACCTTCAGTATTGATGGACTTTTAAAGGCTTTCGAATGTATCAAAGACAAGCTCTTTCTTGTTTTTCGGAAGCGCCAAGGGTTTCTGCAACAGAATGCTGACAAAAATTTGGCACACTGTATGATTACCTCGTACTCTTCTAACCTGAGTTTATGAAAAGACATCCTCACAACTTCCAGAATATCACTGTCAAGGATAGTTTGATGAGACGAGGGATAATTAGCAGCCAAGAATGTCAATGTGCGCATAACCTTATACCGATGTAAAGTATGTCCGTCCAAGAAAAGATCCTTGACAACATGATTGATTTCATCAATTGAAAAATCGAGACAATGTTCAAAACATGGGAAGATCTCCACTGAAGAGATCCTCACTGAGTAATCTCCACTGAAGGGATTATCATGCAGATATTCAACAATTCCATACACATGATCACGTACCCTTGGTTCCATTGCAATCAAATCACGCACGGCCCTGATGTCTTTGACAGAATCACCATCAGGCAAGAGGATATCAGTTAAAAGAATTTTTTAAACGTTCCTTTTCATCAAAACTAAAGGCAGAACATGGTAATATCTTTAGGGACACAACCATAACCAGACATCCTTTCGTACAAAAAGTTCATAGTTCGGTAACAAGAACTGTCACTCAGAATAGCAAAAGCAACCTCAAAATCACAAAATTATCTCAAAATCAAACACATCTTACTCTTCTTCTCAGTGCCGCCATAAGAATGGACCCTGATCTAATAATTCTCTTGCTCATTTGAAGTTCAAGCCACTTTCCGGACTTCTCCTTCACAGTAGTTCCCCTCTTGTCTTCATTGTCCACCTTTTGGAATACTTTCCTCCGCGGAATCGTCCACAATGGTTGGACAGATGGACCAGCATGTGATGAAAGACCACGATGTTGACTGTGTGTCCTATTTCCACCAATCCTAAGAAACACATTCCTTGTGCAGCATGTCGGCTTTTATTAACCAAATCAAAAAGATGGCACAAGTCAAACAACAAACCTCATACAATTTAGTAGGAAGGTAAAGAAAATTAATACTATATATCTATTTTCTTACATTGTTCATCAAGAACTACAAAATGCACTTTCACATTACACGTATCATCATTAGAAAAAGTCTGACAACTTCAATAATAACACACATACACCACAATGTGTACAGAAATCCAATCACAAAAACTAACCTGTATTAACAACAAATTTGCTGCTGATCTCAAGTACAGTGAACCAAAGTAGATTTTTCTAGTAACAAGTAATATGTCAACTTTTCCAGTAATCTTTACGCAGCTGAAGGCCTTTATATGGCCCTACTCTTTCAAATTTAATACAAAATAGTGTGTAATGCTATATGTTAATCTACCACATGGATCTGTTTGGTATTTTAGACATAAAATTGCCAATATCAATCAAGGACATGCATCAATATAACCAAAAATATATGAAGCATACTAATCTAAAGTTTGGCAGGAAACATCTCAAGGGCCTGCGTGCATGACTAGAGAAGAAATGCTAAAGACAATTCTACAGTGTTCCTGGAAGCGTACAAGATAATGTTAAATTACCTTCTTCAATCTTTATTTTTGTCTTTGGTTTCTAAAACACCCTACTTGAACAACATTCCAGCCGTGGCAGCAGAAGAGATGAGATGCTCTTGCATTGCATGTCTTGCAGACGGTTTGTTGATAAATGACCAGTGACTCTTTACTATTGAGCCCACTTTTTTCGCCACATCTGCATCATTGCCTCAGCCCTAGCTCTGGCATCTTTTGCAACTGCAACCAACTACAAATGTTGCCAAAAATTGCACAGCTTCTTTTAAATTCAGTCCTGAATCTACAATGCAAGCACATTCAGTATGCAGATAAATATGCAGTATAAACAAAAGAAGTCAGAAATTATACCTCAACTGCGTGAAGTTAATAATTAAAGTTGGGTAATAGTGTAATGGTTAGGCTAAAAATATCTAAAACATGTTTTTACAAATATCCTAAACATGTCATACATGGAGTATATGATACACACGCACACTAGCACATACAGGTAAACAATATTTCATTCTTTAGATAAAACAATGAACTAAAAACCAGAAAACCAAAATTTTAACTTAATTTCATAAAGGCTAATGTAACATATATGAATTGCACTCAGTGAAAAACACCTTATATAAAGAATAATAAAAAAATACCTTTCAAAAAAAAAAAATTGCTGACATGACATGTCACGTGCCACTGCCACGTCTGCAGGTAGACCACATGGGTTGACGTGGCAGTGCCACGTGGCATGATACGTGGCATTCAACACATGGGGTCTACCTGTTGACGTGACCATGCCACGTGGCACGTCAGTAGGGTACTGTTCATCCGAATTTAAAAAAAAAAATCTTAGAATGTGAAGGTGCATTTTAATTGTGTGGGTGCCCCCTGACAGGACCATTAGATCATAATTGAATGAATGGTTTAGATTGATATAAGAATATTCTTTATTGTTCTTTATATAATGGTGTTTTTATGAAGTAATGGCCTATATACACATACATATACATATAAAGATGCAAATCAAACATCAAACAAATAACAGTACTGCAATACATGGTAACTGAAATTGAAAAGTTAATGACCATGATACAAGAAAGTACTACAAAACATGGTAACTGAAATTGAAAAGCTAATGACCAACGTTGTGCTTTGTTTTTTTAAAATTATACTTTGATATTTTAAATTTTGAATTATTTAAATAATTGGTTATGTTAACCATATCTTTAGTAGTAGTTTAGTTTAAATTTGAATTGTAATAGGATTTTTAGTTGATAAGATATTTTTGTTAGAATGGGCTCTTTATAAGCCCATCCATTCCATCATTAATAAAATAAGTCTATTCACATAACCTTCTCCTGCTTTATTCATCATGTTGATACACCTACACCCATAAACCTAAAAACCAACATTTGGTATCAAAGCTCTCTTTTCGAGGGACCTGTGAAATGACCCATATCCATAATCCATAACCATGATCGTAAAATCACATGCCATTAATGAGAAGTCATACTCTCATCATACAAAACCATATGCACCATAACCACAAAATCAGAATATGCCATGGTTGTGAAGCCATGCACAAAAATCATAACCAAAAAATCACAACAAAAAATTAGAGCACAAAATCGCATTCATGAGAGGCAAATGGGGAAAATAATGATCTATGAGGAGTACAGAAAGATGATGTTGCAGCTGGCAACAAAGGGCTACCATCGAACATAACGATGATGATATTTTTGTTTTAATGGCTATTTAAAATATCAAAGCAAGGAGGAGTGTTAGAATTATACTTTGATATTTTAAAATTTGAATTATTTAAATAAGGGAAATGCTAACCATGTCTCATATTTTCAAAATTTATTCTTAGTTATTTAATTGATTTTTGGTTTTTCAATGCTCATTTATAGCAATAATTTAATTTCCCGAGTAATAATAATGGACCCTCTGCATTCACATTAACTTCCACTATTGAAAACATCTCAAATTGCTAAATAACTATATTGAGATTCGTGCAAAATTGATGTATTAAGTGCAAAATTGACCTATTAAATGCATTTATCCACTTACATTAATTATTAACAGTAACCCTAAGGGCTATGTTTAGCATTACCCTTTAAATCATTGGTTATGTTGACCATATCTTTAGGAGTAGTTTAGTTTAAATTTGAATTGTAATAGAATTTTTAGCTCATAAGATATTTATGTTAGGATGGGTTCTATATAAGCCCATCTATTCCATCATTAATAAAATAATTCTATTCATGTTATATTTACTTCCTCTTCCTTTATTCATTATATTAATACACCTATACACATAAACCTAAAAACAGTTTTTTTTCATATGCTCCTATCTCTAGTCACCACTTTAATCTAGTTGTTCAAACAGACAAGGCTCTCGTTGTACTTATAACTATGTAGAAATATGTAAGAGAAGGTGGTGGAAGAATTCTCTTGGCAAGTGTCTTTTTGTAGTAATAAAAAATGGAAAAACAACCATAATTTTCTGCAGCAACAAATTGTCCATCACCCAAATATCTGTCCATCACCCAAATATAAAGCTACGTGATCATTCTTCAAACTATTCTCAAGACTGAACTTTTTAGTCAAAGATGCGTTGCCACATTCCCCATCAAATGTCCATAGACTGTAAAATGATTCACCATCATCAATGGATTCATAATAGATCATATAGCAAGAGAACCTTCAAAATTCAAAAGATTTGACATTCTTGGTTTCTTTTGCGAGATATGGGATGCGTTCCAGGTATGGGATACGGATACACCTTAAAGGCTTAAGCACTTCATCATGCAAATCAAATGCTAATAACTCATAAAAGCCTTCGAAATACAATACCCCGGGGATCTGAGGAAGAAAAACACCTACGTTTCAAGATCAATAAACTTAAAAAACTCTAGTGTCTTAGGAACCTCAATCTCTTTCCAAGAATTTTCATTCGCGGAATACATCTCCACATGTGTCTTAGAACTAGCAGAGTTGTGCTATCAAAGTTGTAAATGAATTAAGTATTATTTCTTACGAAAATACCTCTAATCAGAATCTGTCTCCGGTATCATGTAACTAATGTTAGGAGTACGAAGCTTGTGTGTGTGTGGTGTGTTGATGAGAGTGAGAGAGAGCCCAAAATGATTATAAGATTTTTTATGCGGGCACATTTGCGTGGGTTGCATTAATATTCTTAAAATTCTATTTAATTTATCAAAATTAAAAATACACAATTTTATTGATTATCCAAGCTGTTTCTTAATCGAATATATTTATTTATGAATATTTTATTGTGAGCGTGACGGGATAGTATGGAAATAATATATGAATTTATACAATTTTCAAAAATGATAATTTGAAAATGATATTCACATTTTTACATGGGAAGTAAATAAAATCATGTATTATGTAAATAATATATTTGATCAGTTTTGTGGAATGTATAGAATATTTTTAACATTAACTTTTATGTAATTATAGAAGACAACACCACGTAGTGCTGAAGCACATCATTAAAAAAAAATACTACTAATAGCTTTCGTGGGAAGTAAGGGGAAGGCATGTTTGAATATTTAATCTAACTTTGTATCAACTTGTTCTAGTTTAATCAGTTGTGTAAGTTGTAGTAAACTAGTCATAGCATTAGAGACATACTAGAAGAATGTGTTTATGTCTCCTGCATGCTTTTAAAGTATTAGGAAGTAGTGTTGCATGCTTCTTGTTCTTGCAGCTGTTGTAGTTCTTTTTTAGCATTAGGTTTCTATATATCTTGCTTGTAATTGACTTAGTAGCAATGAATCAAGACATCTAGTTTTCTCCAGTACAAACTCACAGCACAGTGCATAGTACTTTACTTAGTTCTTTTCTTACATTCTGGTATCAGAGCCACGGTACTTATATGCCCAAATATCAGCCCAAACACACAAAAGAAACCATGGAAACACCTAAGGCAAAAGAAGGATCTGTTAGTCTAAGCTATCCTATGCTAACAAGAAGTAATTACACAGCATGGTCTATTAAAATGAAAGTATTTATGAAAGCGCAAGGAGTGTGGGAGGCAATCGAGCCGAAGGATCCCAAAGAAGCCGTTGATGACAGGACGGTGCAGGTAGCCCTTGCAGCAATCTACCAAGGTGTGCCCGAAGATGTCTTGTTGACCATAGCTGAGAAAGACACTGCGAAGGAAGCATGGGAAATGATTAAAACGATGTGTATGGGAGCTGAACTAGTAAAGGAAGCAAAGGTGCAAACGTTGAAGGGAGATTTTGAATCTCTAATTATGAAAGAAACGAATCAAATAGATGATTTCTGCATGAGGTTAAGTGGGATAGTGACCAACATTCGAGTACTTGGAGAAACAGTTGAAGAATCGAGTGTTGTAAGAAAAATCTTACGAGCAGTCCCTGAGAAATTCCTGCAAATAGCTTCTAATATCGAACAATTTGGAGACATGAAAGCAATGACAGTTGAAGAAGTGGTTGGACGGCTCAAAGCACACGAAGAAAGGATGAAAGGCAGGTCTGAAAGCTCAGGAGGACAGCTGCTGTTAACACAGGAAGAGAAGGCAAAGAAGTCGAACAAAACGTGGTCATCTACGTCCCAGAATCAAAGACCAAGGGGAGGTTTTGGAGCTCGAGGCAGAGGCAGATACAGTCCTCGAAATCACAATGGTGGGAGAGGACACTATCAACAACAAAACAAGAGTGAGGGAACAGACAAAGGTTACACTCGTGACAGGAGTACAGTTAAATGTTTTAACTGTAATGTCTATGGCCACTACGCAGCTGAGTGCAGGAAACCTCGAAGGGAGAGGGAGAAAAATAAGGAACAAAGTCAAGAGACTAACCTCACCCAGTTAGAAGACAACGAGCCTACATTGCTGTTGACGGAACTCAATGAAAGTAGTGAAAACATGGTATTACTAAACGAAGAAAAGGTGGTGCCAAGTGGTTTTGATCAGAAGAAGGGTGTTAAGGCGGACAAAAACCTGTGGTACTTAGATAACGGAGCCAGCAATCACATGACTGGTCACCGTGACAAATTCAATGAGTTGAACGAGACTGTGACAGGCCAAATACGTTTTGGAGATGGGTCGACCGTCAAGATTAAGGGAAAAGGTACGATTACTTTTAAGTGTAAGAATGGTGAGGAGTATACACTTAGAGAAATTTATTACATTCCTACGTTGTGCAACAATATAATTTCTCTAGGACAACTGTCAGAAGATGGTAACAAGGTTGTACTAAATGGGGAATATTTGTGGGTGTACAGTGTAAGTGGGAGCCTGTTAATGAAAGTGAAGAGATCTTTAAACCGTTTGTATAAGATAGTTATCGAAGAACGTAACTTCGAGTGTATGCTGTTAAAGGCCGAAGAACTAACCTGGTTGTGGCACTCAAGATTGGGCCATGTGAATTTTCAAGCTCTACAGGCTATGTCGAAAAAGGAGATGGCAAGGGGCCTTCCAAAATTGGTGCAACCAAGAACGGTGTGTAATGGTTGTCTACTAGCAAAACAAACGAGAAAACCATTCCCGTTAAAGTCTGATTTTGCAGCCACAAGAAAGCTCGAGTTGATACATGCCGACCTGTGTGGCCCCATCTCTCCACCTACTCCGGCTGGAAACAGGTATGTGTTCCTACTGGTGGATGATTACAGTCGCGCGATGTGGGTATATATGTTGAAAACAAAGGATCAGGCACTGGAAGCGTTTAAGAAATTCAAGGCATTGGCTGAAAAGGAAGCTAAAGAAACTGTCAAAGTACTGCGGACAGACAGAGGTGGAGAATTCACTTCAAAAGACTTTGAAACTTTCTGTGATAATGAAGGCATCAAGAGACATTTGACAGCCCCCTACACCCCACAACAAAATGGGGTTGTAGAGAGGCGAAATCGGACAGTAATCGCCATGACAAGAAGCTTATTAAAGGAGAGAAATATGCCAGCCATGATGTGGGGAGAGGCAGTAAGGCATTCGGTTTATCTCTTAAATCGCTTGCCAACAAAATCTTTGAACGGAGAAACCCCCTATGAAGCCTGGACAGGTTTGAAGCCAAAACTGGATCATGTGAGAATCTTTGGTTGCTTAGCACATGTCAAAGCTCAAAGCGTGGCTTTGGGAAAACTAGATGACAGAAGTGTCAAGATGGTCTACATTGGGAAGGAACCAGGAATGAAGGCTCACAGGCTATATAATCCAAACACTGGGAGACTTCAAGTCAGTCGTGATGTAGTGTTTGAAGAGGAAAAAGGATGGAACTGGGAGCACGCAGAAACACATGGTGCTGGATCACAGGCACCTGGATTCACGTTCGTTGTTTTGGGTACTCAGACTGACAATATCGAAACGCCTCGCACACCAGATACACCTCGCACGCCAAGTACAATTGGTAGCTATGTTCATGAGTCTAGCAGAGACAGTGAATCAAGTGTGTTAAGTGATTCGAGTGAATCAAGTCAGTCAAGTGAACCCAAGAGATTCCGTCTGTTAAGTGAAATCTACGACGATACAGAAGAAGTAGAACTGACAGATGAACTCTTTTTGATAAGTGTTGACGAGCCAAAAACGTTTGAAGAAGCAAAAGTTAATAAAGAATGGTTTGAGGCCATGGAAACGGAGGTTAAGGCAATAGAGACAAACAAGACATGGGAGTTGATGGTTTTGCCAGAGGGTCGTAAACCCATATCGTTAAAATGGGTTTACAAAATTAAAAGGGACACCAATGGAGACATTGTGAAGCATAAGGCGAGACTCGTGGCGAGAGGTTATGTGCAGAAAAAGGGAGTGGACTACGACGAAGTGTTCGCACCTGTGACTCGTGTTGAGACAGTAAGATTATTGCTAGCATTAGCTGCAAAGCAAGGCTGGCAGGTGCACCATTTAGACGTGAAGTCAGCGTTTCTAAATGGCGATTTAGTTGAAGAGGTATACGTGACCCAACCTATAGGTTTTGAGAAGCAAGGTGAAGAGCACAAAGTATATCGCTTATTGAAAGCACTTTACGGACTACGACAATCACCAAGAGCATGGTATTCAAGGTTAAACACGTATTTGAGAAAGTTGGGGTTTGCAAGGTGCCCTTATGATCACTCGGTTTATACAAGGCACGAAGGAAACGAATGTCTTATAGTTGCAGTCTATGTGGACGACCTACTGGTGACAGGCTCGAGCACAGGCAACGTTCTAAAATTCAAGGCAGAGATGAAGAGCGAGTTTGACATGAGTGATATAGGAAAATTGGCATATTATCTTGGTCTGGAGGTGAACCAGCAGGAGGGGTTTATTGAAGTCAAACAAACAGCATATGGAAGACGTATACTTGAGAAAATGAACATGTCGATGTGCAAACCAGTCAGATTTCCCATGGACTCCAAGGTGAAAATAGACAGAGACGAAGGTGGACAGTTGGTTGATCCTACTCTATACACGTCCCGACATTGCCTATTCTGTGGGTGTGTTAAGTAGGTACATGGAAAAACCAACTGTGCTACACCACAATGCTGTAAAGAGGGTGTTAAGGTACATACAGGGCACTCTTGAATATGGATTGGTATACCTTCAAGGGACTGGTAACTACCTGTTAAGTGGTTATTCGGACAGTGATCATGCTGGAAGTACAGACGACAGGAAGAGTACGACAGGCATAGCTTTTTATTTGAATGAAAATCTGATAACGTGGGTCTCTCAGAAGCAAAGGATTGTAGCATTGTCATCATGCGAGGCTTAGCTATTACGGGGGCAGCTACTCAAGGAATCTGGCTGCAGAATTTAATGAAACAGATAATGGATATGACCCCAAGTCCTGTGGTGATCTATGTGGATAACAAATTCGCAATTGATTTAGCAAAGAATCCTATCATCAATGGAAGGAGCAAGCACATAGATATGAGGTTCCATTTCATCCGAGACTGCGTGGAACGTGGAGAAGTAATGGTGAAGTATGTGAAAACTCAGAAACAAAGGGCAGACATCCTAACTAAGCCATTGACAGCTAGCAAGTTCGAAGAAATGAGGATGTTGCTCGGGGTGAAGAAACTCAATAACAAAGTTTAGATGAAGGGAGAGTTTGTTGGAATATTTAATCTAACTTTGTATCAACTTGTTCTAGTTTAATCAGTTGTGTAAGTTGTAGTAAACTAGTCATAGCATTAGAGACATACTAGAAGAATGTGTTTATGTCTCCTGCATGCTTTTAAAGTATTAGGAAGTAATGTTGCATGCTTCTTGTTCTTGCAGCTGTTGTAGTTCTTTTTTAGCATTAGGTTTCTATATATCTTGCTTGTAATCGACTTAGTAGCAATGAATCAAGACATCTAGTTTTCTCCAGTACAAACTCACAGCACAGTGCATAGTACTTTACTTAGTTCTTTTCTTACAAGGCAGCTACTAACTAGCTTTAGTAATGAAATTGATAAGATACCTATTGCATAAACAGTAAAGTGTTTTTTTTTTTTTGCCCGAGTAACAATAGACTCCGGAAATATCCAATCTTTCAGAACACCAGCAACTTGAAAGGTCACTGCTCCAGTTCTACCAATCACTAAGAAAATTGAGAAGTTCAATGTTAGAACAGAATTGGAGAAAAAGATTCAGAAATTGAACTTGATCTGAGAGACTTCCATCCCAGGCTGCTCCAAAAAGTACCAAGGTACAAACACAAATGCAAAACTGCAAGTGAGAAGCATAGCGACACAGAAGTTACGTGATGGGAGAATCTTTAACAAATTTCTGAAACAAGGAAAGATAATGCAATACATACATATAAAACCGAAAAAACGTGTTAGCTTAATGAACTGAACAATGCTTTATCCTTCAATGAAAAAATAGAAGGGAACTAACAAAATATCACCCTGTCAGAGTACGATACATTAATCTAGGTACAGCAATAATGATTTAGCAAGGACATTTGTGTACAAAATTTCATATGTTCATTCTGAACTTTTAGCAACAGGCGCACAAGTTGTCCACACACAGTAACAAAAATGAAACTGAAGAAGCATTAAACATAAACCAGCACGGAGCAATGTAATATAAATTTGTGATAGGATTGAGGGTTGAGCCTTTCGTTTGGAGGACCTGGGCTAAGACTAGCCTCATAGCTTCGGCAAATATACCTGTGACTTGGTAGGCTGTACCGATTACATTAAAACGGATTTCCCTATATGAGAAACAATCCCAACACTGACCAGTGACATAGTGAAGAAAACATTCCATCTTAACTTGTCAGTGCCGCATAGAACAGCCATGAGAAACGTCGGCACCGGCACTGCAAAATACAGAATTGTATGTAAGGAAATCTTCACTACATATAGCAAGGAATGTAAACTAGAATCAAATACTTAAGGCCTCAAGCATCTGAAGGAAAGCCACGGATATATGCAAGTATGCTGTGTTACCATACCAGTGTCAATAGAATAAGTGCAGGTCAACTTAAAATAATATGGAATTTACAATGCATGTCACAGTAATTGTCGATCCCAGTTAGGGGACTTATATGACATACCTTACAATATTACCTTAAAAAATTATTAATTAGAGACAGCAGCAAATTGTGCATTATTAGTTCTAAAAATACACAGCATGGCAGATAAGAAAATGTAACAGTTTTTATTTAATCAAGTCTGACTTTTAATACTCGCTTGATGCAAGTAATTATTGAGTTCAGACAGAAATTATTGTAAGGAAATACTAGTGTTAAACAACTTCAGACGTCACATTGTAGTGTCTTATTGTAAATATGGTGCACCTACCTCTAATAAGTAACATCCAAATGATGGCGTGTGCATTTTACATAGGAACAAAGAACCCGATCCATACTGTACCCAGAGCTATATCAGCAAACTATAACCACGTGGAGTAAAAGGGTTTGAGCAATAGCAACATAGCAGAAATAATAGCAAAGAACTAAAAGGATTGGAAAAGAAATCTCACAAGAAAGAGCAGTACATTCAATATTATCGTCCAAAAGATTCTGCATATCAGCAGTAAATTCAAAGCAATATTAAGAAGAGTCCTCTATAACGAAACATAGGTACAGATTGCACAACCTACAAGATTTACTCTAGTGCTTACCAAAGACGTGAAGCTAAAAAGGCATTTACTGGGATCACACATGTTGCATAACTGCCATGAGCAATTGAAAATTATAAGAATGTAACAGAATCATGACAAAGAACAGGCATTTAGTAGAATCATATACACAGTTTTGAGCCTTCTAAAACAGAATTTGCTTCTTACATTTTAAATGTCATTTTAACCGGAGATAAGACCTGCCAAGCAAGTAGGGTAAACTTTTTAAAGTCACTACAGACCAGCTATTACTTTTATAATACCAAGGAAACACAATACAAACTAAACTGAAAATCTCGATGCTTCACTTCTCGGAATGATCTAAAGATGCACATGCAATACGTAGTACAGCCCCAAAGCCCATGCTCAATTTTTTTCACTACCCATTGTGTGTTTGGAAGATTCCCATTGGAGCAATGCCTACACTTGCACATACTATGAACAGATAAAAGCATGAAAAAAAATTGAAACACTGTGGATCAGTTTTATTTATTATACAAAAGTATACAGGTATATATCCTGTTGTTAATTGCAACAGGGATCAATCACATCCTATTAGAAAACCCATGTTAAAGTGCCTTTAACAGAATCTAGTAGAGAGCGCTGCCTTTCTAACACGAATGGGAAAGAATGCCACTGATCCAGAAAATCACATATGAATCAGTGTAACTGTGTAAGTGGTATAGGAAATGGAATATTGAAGTAATTTGGGGAGAGAACTCACTGCAATATACAGTCCAATAAGGACCTGGACATTAAAACATCAATTCAAGAAATATATATCTAATGTTTCAGATCATGATTGAAGACAAGAAAATTTTGCAATCACAGTAAGCAAATAACGGGCCGAATCCCAAAATTAATAATTATAAAGCTAGTAGTACAAGCAATGAACATATGAAAGTGAATATAAGAAAGGCCATCTTTAATTATAATGCTTACAACATCATTTGCTCTGACTTCAACCCATAGGTTGGATTTGCTAGACCCAACCTCAAGGTTGTGAGAAACCTTACAAGTAAAAATTAGGAAAAAGATTAAGAAGTAATTTAGCCGAGAGTTTTACTATTATAATTCTGTATTAAGCATTCCTCTATAATATATATTATTTCAGTCAGTCTTTGCGCTCCCTTTTTTTCTAACTCTGATGCATCGTATATTTATAAGAGATATGCATGTATACTATACCAAGCTATAGGATGACCTTAATTCTTAAGACACACGATTTTCTAGAATAGGAAGGCAATTCATAATTATTCAAACAATATATGAGCTCTATCTATCATAGCGACATTGGCTAAGAATCTTAGAATCACATGAATCTATCATAGTTGAATTATCCTTCTGTTTATAGTTGCAGGACCTTAATAATACATATCATAATTAGTTAATAACACAACTAATGCATTTTAATGTAGTTAATCGATTAAGTATTTAAGTATTTACATTATCTTCTCTCATTTGTGGGTGAGTGAAGAATCCCCGCGCACCCAAGAATCCCCAAGAATCGGGTGCGCGGTGCGGCGGGTAAGTGAAGAATCCCTGCTTTCTAGGTTGCAGCTCATTAATATCTGGGTAAGAACCAGTCAAACACCAAGAACCGAATACTATAACCTAGAGATAACCTGGCATGCCAACAAAAAAGATGAGGCAAACTGCGATTGTCTCAAAGTATTATATGATGACACTAACTTCAACTACACCGAACACACGATACAGCTTATAATGCTTAAGCCAACTCCCATATAGCTTTAAAAAAGTTTCCGATGAACAATAAGGATGCTAAAAATGTTTTTTTGGCTGGTGAGAATTAATGGAATGGGAACGAGCTATTATGTCGTCGTTTTATGCATAACTTCCATTCTTGACGTAATTCCATTTTAACAAATCATCATAAGTTAAATAATTATAATCTCCAACTCCATATTATCCACAATCATCATCTCCTTCACTCCTATCTCCATGTCTCTATCATCCTTTTCTTACACCTCCAATTTCCCCCACATTTTCAAATCTTAATTCCACTAAACATTACCTCTCAGCTTCCTAATATAATCCATCAAACAACACACCGAGCCCCAGCCTCATTCCTAGACAAAATACCACAAATTAAGCCATTTCTACAGCCAAATTGTACGCATAAACATCCAAACAAAACCTAACTACCAGCACAATGTAATATGATTCCAATCAGATCAAGAACTACAAAAAGCACTTTCACATTACATGTATCATCATTAAAAAAGTCTAAAAATTTCAATAATAAAACACACACACACACCCATACACCATAATAAACACTATACCAACAAGTCGTACGGAAATCAAATCACAAAAACTATCCAGTATAACAACAAATTTGCTGCTGATCTTCAAGTACAGTGAACCAAAGTAGATTTTTCTAGTGATAAGTAATATGTCAGCTAGCCAGTAATCTTTACGCAGCTGAAGGCCCTTATATGGCCCTACTCTTTCAAATTTAATGCAAAATAGTGTGTCATGCTATGTTAATCTACCACATGGATCTGTTTGGTATTTTACACATAAAAATGTCATATCAATCAAGTACATGCGTCAATATAACCAAAAATATATGAAGCATACTTAATTATGATCTAAAGTTTGCCAGGAAATATCTCAAGGGCCTGCGTGCATGACTAGAAAAAAAAATCCTAGAGACAGTTATGCAGTGTTCATAGAAGCGTATAAGATATGCTAAATTACCTTCTTCAATCTTTCTTTTTGTCTTTGGTTTCTAAAACACCCTACTTGAACAACATTCCAGTCGTCACAGCAGAAGAGATGAGATGCTCTTGCATTGCATGTCTTGCAGACGGTTTGTTGATAAATGACCAGCGACTCTTTACTATTGAGCCAACTTTTTCCGCCACATCCGCAACATTTCCTCAGCCCTCTGGCATCTTTTGCAACTGCACCTACAAATGTTGCCAAAAATTTCACGGCTTCTTTAAACTTCAGTCCTGAATCTACAATGCAAGGACATTCAGTAGGGAAATAAATATGCAGTGTGAACAAAAGATGCCATAAATAACCACTTGTAGTTGAAAAGAAATCACTAGCCTTCTCCTACCATAAACCTAATTCTTTATAGGGAAAAAAATCATTAAATCAGTTGAAATATACAATACCAACGATCAGAATCTGTAGAAAACGAATCTAAACAATAATCCAGTAAACTGTATTCATCTAAACAAACAACTCATTTTGAAAGATTAATCACTGAAGTTGGGTAACAATGTAATGGTTAGGTTAAAAAATATCCAAAACCTGTTTTTACAAATATCCTAAACATGTCACATGTATATATGATACACACACACAAGCACATACAGGTAAACAATCTTTCATTAGTTTACATCAAACAATTTCTAAAAATGAACTAAAAACCAGAGGACCAAAATTTTAAGTTAACTTCATAAAGGCTACTTCTAGACATAAATATAAATATAAAGATGCAAATCAAACATCAAACAAATAATACACACCCATATCTATTAATATGTAGCTGCCATAAGTTATAAACTTCTATATCAATCCGACAGAACACTAATCGCCGAAAACCTATTACATATATTCAAAAGAAAGTAAGGAGGGTTTACCTTGTATTCTTGATTTGGATACTTTAATGCAAAGAGCTGTTGGCTCTAATCAACATGGGGACATAATAGGAAAAATAGAGAAGTCACCAACGTAGAAAAGCAAAAGTTGTGTGATAGAGTGTAGATACTCTATTAAAAAATGATACACTAAAATCTAAATCATAAACAAATTTAGTAATTATTCCAATTTGATCTATAGATATAATCACTTAATCAAGGACCTGGCATTAAAAACAAATATAAGTGCACTGCTGAACGAGGAGGATAATGAAACAAGATAATACATCATGTTAGACGCTGTAATTTAGAACATACAACTTAAAAATAGATCATATATTCACATACAAGTAATAATTATGAAACTGCATTCAGTAAAAGTAAGTTAATTAAAAAGCCAATTAGATAGCTTCATTGTTCGAATGCTTTTATGAAAAAAAATGCTTAATGATACAAGAAAGTACTACAATACATGGTAACTGAAATTGAAAAGCTAATGACCAACATTGTGCTTTGTTTTTTTCATATGCTACTATCTGCGATCACCACTTTACTCTACTTGTTTAAACCCTTTGAGTGAGACGAGGCTCTCATTGTACTTGACAACTCCTTTAAGATGTTTACCGGGAGGTACTGGAAGAAACTTCTTTGCAAGTTTATTTTTGTAGTAATAAAAAAAGGGAACATAATTACAAATTTCTACAACAACAAACTGTCCATCACCCAAATATAGAAGAACTACGCTATCATTCTTCAAACTATTCTCAAGATTGAGCTGTTTAGTCCAAGATGCATTGCCACAATCCCCACTGAATGTCCATAGATTGCAAATTGATTCACCATCATCAATGGATTCATCATAGATCATAGCAAGAGAACCTTCAAAATTCAAAATCTTTGACATTAATCTTGGTTTCTTTTCCGACAATAGGGCATGCGTTCCAGGTATGTGATACGGATACACTCTAAACACTTCATTATGCAAATCAAACGATAGTAACTCATAAAAGCCTTCGAAATACAATACCCCGGGGGTTTGAGGAAGAAAAGCACCAAATTCATTAGAAGATTGATAAATCCTAAAAAACTCAAGTGTCTTAGGAACCTCAATCTCTTTCCAAGAATCCTCATTCGCAGAATACATCTCCACATATATCGAACGATTATACTTAAAAGGAATACTCTTCACCTCCATCGAACGCTTATATTTACTTTCCTTATAACGACCATACACAGACTTAAAAGAAATCCTAAGAACCCTGTAATCATTAGAAATATCATCATAACCAAACCCTAGCACAAACGGATTAGTTATTATATTCCGAGGAGTAGGGAGTTTCTTGAATTGCCTAGTCATCGGATTCCATAAATAAATAACTTGAAGCCGGGCATTAGCAAGACAAACAAGACCATTACAAGAAGATAAAGTAGGACTAAAATGAATCATATCAATGAAATGTTGTGGCAATTGAAGGAGGCTTGATGTATCATGATCAGTATCAATGTAGAACTGGTCTTCCGTAACTTTGAGTAGCGACAAGCGTTGTCTTTTTCGGGATTCAATCAAGTGAGTCTCGATGAATTGTGGGTTTAATATTAGGGATAGCCATGATTTGCAAACTGATTTGCAGCGAAGCAGTGTTATCACAGGCAACAATACAAATATTTTGAGCATGAGGTCATCGGGTAGAAATTCAATACTATACCTCTTCTTGCTGCTGCTGCTGCTGCTTTTCTTGCCATTCTCGCTGCTACTGCTCGCCATTTCCAGACCCTGATTTTTGTTTATGTGAATTTCAGAAATGTAAACAAGCTCGTATCTATTTTATACAGTAACTCTTAGCCTTTTGTAGGGGTATTCAACCGGTATTTTGATTTTTGGGTGATTTTTAGGAGTTATAGAGATTTAGGGATATTTAATTTAGATTTTTTTTAATTTATTAAAATCTTGATATATTTTATTTGGATTTTAAAATATTATTTAAAATTAAAGAATATTCAATTAGGATTTCAAAAATCTTTTAAAATCTGGTGTATTCAATTTGGATTTAAAATAATCTATTTAAATTTGATGGTATTAACAAATCCATGGATTTTTTAGATTTATTAAAATGGTGGATTTTGGTGGATTTGCTAATTATTTTTATAAGTTTTGAAATCTTGCAAAAATCAATGAAATTTTGATGGATTTCTAAAAAAACATTTCGGAAGTGTATTTTTATTTTATGCAGGTATTCAATTCAATTCAGATTTCAAATAATCTGTGGATATTCAATTGAGATTTTAAAAAATCTTCTAAAATCCGTAGGTATTCAATCAAGATTTAAAACAATCCTTTAAAATCTCAAGGTATTCAAAAAGTGATGGATTTTTTTGGATTCTATAAAATGATAGATTTTGATGGATTTGCTAGTGTATTTTTTATCTTTTGAAATCCATCCAAATTCTGCAAGATTTTGAAGGATTCTACTAAAATAAGCGAGACTCTGCGTAGACTCTACAGGATTTCACATAAAATCAGTCAAACTCTACGTAAAATTAAAATCGACAACAATCTTTCAAAATCCATCGATTATTATCAATCCGTTAATATCCTTTAAAATCCCGATTGAATACGCCCCCTTAAGATTTTAATGGATTTCTGATAATCCATGAATTTTAATGATTTTTTTAAATCCACAGATTATTTAAATTTTACGAATACTCTACAGAGAATCTTGTAAAATTGATGTAGAGTCATCGAGATTTGAAATGTTTTTTTAGAAATCCATAAAAATCTCATTGATTTTTGCAAGATTTCAAAACTTATAAAAACAACTAGCAAATCCACCAAAATCCACCATTTTAATAAATCTAATAAATCCATGGATTTTTGAATACCATCATATTTAAATGGATTGTTTTAAATCCAAATTGAATACACCAAGATTTTAAAACACTTTTTGAAATCTTAATTGAATACCCTCGGATTTTAAATGACCTTTTGAAATCTAAATTGAATACCTCAAAATTTTAATGGATTAAAAAAATCCATATTGAATATCCCCAGATTTCTAAAATCCCTCAAAATCCTTCAAAATCCCAGTTGAATATCAATGACTCTACAACAATTTTACAAGATTCTTTGTAGAATTTTTGTAGAATTTAAACAATTCGCGAATTTAAAAAATTCATTAAAATCCATAGATTATCATAAATCCATTAAAATCTCAGTTGAACTAATGTCGGGACAATTATACCAGTTACGGATTCAAACGAGTGACTTGCCCGAACTCGACTGGTAAAATATATTCGATTCGGTAATAATCGAATATCGAGCTTGAATTCGAGTTATTCGAATATTTTATCAAGTTCGAGTTTTAAATTATTCGGTTCGTAAGATTAATATACTTTATCAAGCTGTTATTATTCTTTTTATATTTATATATTATACATATATTTTTATAAAAATATTTAATATTTATATATAATTTATATATTTAATCGAGTCGAACTCGAGCCGAATCGATCATATTCGAGTTTTTGTCGATATTCAATAAAATTGATTCAAGCTTTCGAGTCGAAGCGGAACATATTGAACTTCTACTAACCGAGTTTCAAACATGAAATGGAAGGCTCAATCGAACTCGAGCCCGAACTTTTTAGTCGAGTTCAAACTCGAGCTTCACAGTGTTCGACTTGGCTCGTCTCGATTTCACCCCTAATCTGAGTATAATAATTATATCATTTATATTTATAATATTTTATATAATCATATTTCATATTTATTTTGAAATATTAAATTTAGAATTGGACTATATAATCCTTTGAAAAAAATTAATCATTTAAATTATCTAATTAGACTATATAATCCTTTGAAAAAATTAATCATTTAAATTATCTTATCCCGTATTTTTTTTTGAGTGATAACCTATGAATTAGACTAATATCCTTTAACGTCTCTAATCCTATGTTTGACAAGGGATTATAAGGAAAGGATTATTATCCTTTAAAAAAATGACTTGTGGTAGAAAATTAAATAATATTTTCTGCAACCAAGTATTAGAGATAATTATAATTCTATCTCTTATCCCAACTAAATAAACATGAGATTCTTATTTTAAAATCCTATAATCCTTAATCTAAAGATTAAATTTTTTAATGAATTATAGTCTTATTCTCCACTTAATACTATAAAACAAACATGGGAGTAATTCTAGGAGATTACTTAAATTATGTTCTAAGTTCAAATATAAGTAATCTAGGAAAAAATGACATTCCAACAGTGTCCTAGTGGTTACTTAAATCAATAAAACATACATCTCTATATCTCATTACCTATTTATAAGTAACCACTAGTCATTACTTATTCTATTTTCAGGAATAAAAAAATCAATTTCCTACTTTCCTCTATTTCTTTTCTCTTTATTTTTGAAAGTGAAAGTGTCCTAAACCAATCATGTATGATTAGTTATGAAGAATTCTTATGTAATTTATTTAATTTCATTTAAATTAATAAAAAAAACTTATTTGTTTATGTGAGGGCTTTATCCATTTAAGTATTTAAATAAGATGTTCAATAGTTTAGAGTTAAACTTTTAGAATTATGATGAAATTGTAATAGTGATATCTAAAAGATAATAACTCTAAACTTAAATTGTTTCATGTTGTAGAATAACTAATTGGTAGTTAATTAATCCATAAAGATTGGTAGCTTGATTCACTATGAAAGATGTCTGTTCTCATACCATTTGTGTGGTGACACTATAGCTAGTATGCATGTGTTTATTATTGAATAAGTTCACTACTCAAATAGTTGAACAACTAATGAAGTTCACTCACGTGTTAGTAGTTGTTCATATAGTAATGGTTGTTCAGGATCCTATATATTTGATGGGGACATTATGGGGTAGAAGGAATTAATTGTTTGGTAACCATTCATTGACTAGATTCTTGGTATTCTAAGCAATGAATTCATATTATCCGGATAGTCACGATGTGCTGAAAAGTATCTCTCACAATTTAGAATAAATATGATTAATTATTTAATTAATTATATTAAATGAATTAGAAGAATTAATATAAATAGAGAATTGCTATTTATATCATATTTTATTATATAATAATAAAATAGATTTATTATTATTTATTTCTACTACCAGCTTAATATTGAACCTACATGATCACACCATTAAAGAGAATTGATTTAGTGGTAAAGAAATTAATTAATAATGACTAATAATTATTTACTTGTGAAATAAATAATTATTAGAATTTTCATAATTAATTAAATAAGATTTAATTGATTATAAATTAATTAAGACGGGTTCTTAATATTATTAATGAAGGATTTAATTTAAGGTATTAAATCAAGTGAAAGAATAATTTTTAAAAAGTTTAGAAAAAGAATTAATGATTAAAATTTTTTTAATTATTAATTAATTGATTGATGAGATTAATTGATTTTTGATGTTAATAATTATATTATTTTTTAGAAAAAACTAAACTAAAACTTTTATCTATAAATATACACTTATAAATCCTATTAACCTCAACCCTATTTTTCGCAAGATTCATAAGAAGAGGAAGAAGAAGCAACCCTAATCATCTCTAATTATCTATGTGAGCTTCTTCTTCTACGACGATTCAATCTTTTGTTGCCTACTTTGTGGAGTGATTCAGGAGCAATTGCTAGGAGCTTTAAGATATAAAAAAAAAAAGTAATAATTTTTTGATATAATATGAAAATAGTTCATTTGAATTTCTGGATGTAACAAAAAATTACAAATGAATTTCATATAAATTTAAATTTTAAAAATGTTATAATCATATTTTATAGAAATGTAATACATGTATTTTTTTTATGAATCCAAGAATATTATAAATTAATAATTTTATAAATATAAAAAGTTAAAATTAATCATTCTTTTAAAAAATTTCTAGTTGGAACATGATAAAATTATGAACTTAATTTTTTTTCATTAGCCCTCTCCTTTAATCCCGTTAAAAAGGGATCAACATTCAACAGTGTCTCCGCAAAAATAAAAGAAAAAAAATAGAGTAGCAAATAGCAATAGTGTGACTGACACACACTGTGTGTGCATTTTACATTATCTTTGAATTTTGATTTTACCCAGTTGTGCAGACACAGCTCTCCAGCAGAGACCCAGAAACACAATCGTATCTAACTGTGAGTCTTTCTTGTATCTACTTTTCTTTTCTTTAGACTTACAATCTAAAACCCCCTTTATTTAGCCCTCAATATTATTTGTTAATGCCTTATTGTTTGTGCATGTAACAAGTAGTTTATGATTATTGTTAAAATTAGTGATGGGTTTGCCTTGTTGTAATGAGATGTTTTATGATTTTGGGTTGCCCCCTTTTGTTTGTTCACTGCTACTCTTTAACCCCTAATGTTTGCATTTTTTTCGAAATAAGACTTGTTTCGTGAAATCTGAGCTGTAATAATATTTGGGTTGCTGGACAACAAGCTGATATTTTGTGTCTTATTTATGTTTCTCACTAGTTGTAAATCAGGGTTTCAAGCTTGACCCGACTTAGTATTTTTGAGTTGGGTACTTGGGTTTCTAGGTTCGATTAGTTATAAATTTTATAGGTTTTTTTTTTGGACATTAGGGGCTTTAGATGTTGTTAACTAGATTGATGGTCCTAGACGAGTAGCTCTGTAGTTGTCAATCTTCATGTTGAAGCATTATCTGCAATTGATGTCTCTGTTAAACTAGAGTTTGGGTTTAAGCTGTCTCAAATGGCAGCTTATTAAGTTAATTTTTTGAATCATTTATATAACTATCTTTTCCTTAGGCAGTGGAATGTCCTCGAATTGCCTTATATGTCCAAGGCCAATGTTACTGTCATGGTTTATGTTCTGCAAATTTTCTTAAGCTAATTCTCATTTTTCAAGGAATGTTAAAAACTATGATATATATATATATATATAATGAACCGGTGAAGTACATTAGTCGGTTGGATCTATGACGAAATGTGCAGTCAAATTGTATGAAGTAACTTCTAAAGACTCAGCATATGTTGTTTGTAGTGAAGTGGAAAAGTATGAAATCATTTCTTAATGGCAAACATATAATAAGCATGATAGCACTATACTATAAAGAATCTAATATGTTGCGGACTAGCAGTGAAAAGAGTTGGCTACAACCATCTCTGCCTATAATTTTTACTTGTTTCAGCTGCCGATTGCACGCCCTTTTCCCATTTTAACCTTCTTCAAGTAGGATTGAGAAAGGTGAATTAGATTATATTTTATTAAGAAGGGGGCATCTATCTCTCTATATAAAAACTGCGGCTACAAATTTCCTCTGATTTTGGGCTACTTTTCTAATATGGAAGTATACACTCCAATAAGATGGCAATACGTAGAAAATGTTTTTACCGTACAATAATTTTGGGATTTGCCCAATTTTGTTGTTAGGGCTTTATTGAGATTCGGGATTTGCAATTTGTTGTTAGGGGGCTTTTGGGCTTTATAGAGATGATTGTTTGTTGCTTAAACTCATGCGATGTTTTGATTACATTGGAAAAGGCAGTTTACAAATACATATGTCTTTTAACAAATTATAGACATAAATAATGTGAGCCACCTAACAATTGAAATCGATCTTGTAAAGACAAATACCTTTGAATATATGCTTAAATGGAATAGAGAGAACTGTCAAGTGCAAGTTATTAAATTGCCTGCTATTATACATACAATATATGGCTAAAATTCTTCTAGATCTAAAGCTTTCTATTCTCATTCTCATGGTTGGTTGTCTATGGCTGCTTATTAGGTTTCTGGAACTTTTTGACACTCCCCTTTCTTGTTAACATCACTATATCAGCTCCATCAGTAGCAGGAGCAAACACTACAGTTATCATCTTTTAGGGTTATTTTTCTTTTTTCTTTCACATGCAATAATGATGATATGGTTGCCGCAAAAATCCCTTGCAGTTTGGTGTACAGTGTGTTTTACAGTCAGTCGTCCAAATTAGTTCTAATGAAATGAAAATGTGTAGTGAAGGATCTAGATGTCATGATTAGCTAGCTTCCGCTGCCAACTTGTCAAATGCTTTTTTCATGTTTATCATGATTATGATTTTGATTATTATTATTATTCTTGTTCGTGATGTCGCAGGTCTGTTGCCAGAATGTTTCTCAAGGCACAGTTGCAATGGAATGTTATAATTCCTGCTGAGAATCTTGATGCCAAAGGACTGGCACTGCAGAAGGCAATAATAGTCCGCCTTTTGGAAAGGTGGGAGGTTACCAACTGGACTACTACCCTAAGCTGGTCTAGAGTTTATGGCATAATACGGAAGGTCGAGTTATACGTACCTTAAACTTTCAACTGCATTATCCAGTGGAGATATATTCTGACGAAGACCAATCGCAGGTGTCCAACACGGACTTCACAAATCGCTCCATGGTCAAGTAATATGTTAACCAAATCAGCGGAAAAGCTCATAGCTGCAATGTTCAAGGGGTAATTAGCATAGCAGTTTGGGAGGTTAAGATTCATCGTAGAACCCACCTTATGCAAAAGAAATGCAGTTGCACATTTGGAAGCACCGTGGTGACATTTTCCTGAGAATACCATATGCGCACAAGTCATGTCCCTCATAATTCAACAAGACATTCTCAAGACACAACTTTTATGTTTAAATCACGTAAGACTGATATTAATTTAATATCTTCATCATTCTCAATCATGGCCCTGATGGGAAATAACACTTTTGAAGTAAAAGAACTCCAATCCTTCCATTAATCAACACATATTACAAAACAAAAATACGAGAAAACTTAAATTCTAATGTACGTACTAAGTCGGATGTAATAGCCCAACAACATATAAATATTGAATAGATATATAAAGAACTGCAAGTGTTTAATATAGATGAGCATACCTCGATACATTTGTTGTTGACAGGATTACAACAGCCGAACCTCCAGAGGGGCTTTGGCCTAAAACATGAGAAGTGGTAGTAGAAAAGTATATGACGCAGCAAACGACTAGAAATGCAGGCAGCATGTATTGTAAACTTGCTAGCTAATTCTGTAATGCCTTGAAAAGGTCTTTATACTTTTGTGGAGCCTTAGAACTAGCAGAGTTGTGCTATCAAAGTTGTAAATGAATTAAGTATTTCTTACGAAAATACCTCTAATTAATAGACATCATCATCAGAATCTGTATCCGCCCAAAATTATTCTAAGCTTTTTTATGCGGGCACATTTGCGTGGGTTGCATTAATATTCTCAAAATTCTATTTAATTTATAAAAATTAAAAATAAACAATTTTATTGATTATCCGAGCTGTTAATTTATTGATTATTCTATTTAAACAATTTTACCACATAGAGCTGAAGCACATCATTAAAAAAATACTACTAATAGCTTTCGTGGGAAGTAAGGGGAAGGCAGCTAGTAATGAAATTGATAAGATACCTATTGCATAAACAGTGAAGTGTTTTTTTTTTTTTTTTTTTTTGCCCCAGTAACAATAGACTCCGGAAATATCCAATCTTTCAGAACACCAGCAACTTGAAAGGTCACTGCTCCAGTTCTACCAATCACTAAGAAAATTGAGAAGTTCAATGTTAGAACAGAAATGGCATTGGAGAAAAAGATTCAGAAATTGAACTTGATCTGAGAGACTTCCATCCCAGGCTGCTCCAAAAAGTACCAAGGTACAAACACAAATGCAAAACTGCAAGTGAGAAGCATAGCGACACAGAAGTTACGTGATGGGAGAATCTTTAACAAATTTCTGAAACAAGGAAAGATAATGCAATACATACATATAAAACCGAAAAAACGTGTTAGCTTAATGAACTGAACAATGCTTTATCCTTCAATGAAAAAATAGAAGGGAACTAACAAAATATCACCCTGTCAGAGTACGATACATTAATCTAGGTACAGCAATAATGATTTAGCAAGGACATTTGTGTACAAAATTTCATATGTTCATTCTGAACTTTTAGCAACAGGCGCACAAGTTGTCCACACACAGTAACAAAAATGAAACTGAAGAAGCATTAAACATAAACCAGCACGGAGCAATGTAATATAAATTTGTGATAGGATTGAGGGTTGAGCCTTTCTTTTGGAGGACCTGGGCTAAGACTAGCCTCATAGCTTCGGCAATTATACCTGTGACTTGGTAGGCTGTACCGATTACATTAAAACGGATTTCCCTATATGAGAAACAATCCCAACACTGACCAGTGACATAGTGAAGAAAACATCCCATCTTAACTTGTCAGTGCCGCATAGAACAGCCATGAGAAACGTCGACACCGGCACTGCAAAATACAGAATTGTATGTAAGGAAATCTTCACTACATATAGCAAGGAATGTAAATTAGAATCACATACTTAAGGCCTCAAGCATCTGAAGGAAAGCCACGGATATATGCAAGTATGCTGTGTTACCATACCAGTGTCAATAGAATAAGTGCAGGTCAACTTAAAATAATATGGAATTTACAATGCATGTCACAGTAATTGTCGATCCCAGTTAGGGGACTTATATGACATACCTTACAATATTACCTTAAAAAATTATTAATTAGAGACAGCAGCAAATTGTGCATTATTAGTTCTAAAAATACACAGCATGGCAGATAAGAAAATGTAACAGTTTTTATTTAATCAAGTCTGACTTTTAATACTCGCTTGATGCAAGTAATTATTGAGTTCAGACAGAGATTATTGTAAGGAAATACTAGTGTTAAACAACTTCAGACGTCACATTGTAGTGTCTTATTGTAAATATGGTGCACCTACCTCTAATAAGTAACATCCAAATGATGGCGTGTGCATTTTACATAGGAACAAAGAACCCGATCCATACTGTACCCAGAGCTATATCAGCAAACTATAACCACGTGGAGTAAAAGGGTTTGAGCAATAGCAACATAGCAGAAATAATAGCAAAGAACTAAAAGGATTGGAAAAGAAATCTCACAAGAAAGAGCAGTACATTCAATATTATCGTCCAAAAGATTCTACATATCAGCAGTAAATTCAAAGCAATATTAAGAAGAGTCCTCTATAACGAAAAATAGGTACAGATTGCACAACCTACAAGATTTACTCTAGTGCTTACCAAAGACGTGAAGCTAAAAAGGCATTTACTGGGATCACACATGTTGCATAACTGCCATGAGCAATTGAAAATTATAAGAATGTAACAGAATCATGACAAAGAACAGGCATTTAGTAGAATCATATACACAGTTCTGAGCCTTCTAAAACAGAATTTGCTTCTTACATTTTTAATGTCATTTTAACCGGAGATAAGACCTGCCAAGCAAGTAGGGTAAACTTTTTAAAGTCACTACAGACCAGCTATTACTTTTATAATACCAAGGAAACACAATACAAACTAAACTGAAAATCTCGATGCTTCACTTCTCGGAATGATCTAAAGATGCACATGCAATACGTAGTACAGCCCCAAAGCCCATGCTCAATTTTTTTCACTACCCATTGTGTGTTTGGAAGATTCCCATTGGTGACAGATAAAAGCATGAAAAAAAATTGAAACACTGTGGATCAGTTTCATTTATTATACAAAAGTATACAGGTATATATCCTGTTGTTAATTGCAACAGGGATCAATCACATCCTATTAGAAAACCCATGTTAAAGTGCCTTTAACGGAATCTAGTAGAGAGCGCTGCCTTACTAACACGAATGGGAAAGAATGCCACTGATCCAGAAAATCACATATGAATCAGTGTAACTGTGTAAGTGACTAAGTGGTATAGGAAATGGAATATTGAAGTAATTTGGGGAGAGAACTCACTGCAATATACAGTCCAATAAGGACCTGGACATGAAAACATCAATTCAAGAAATATATATCTAATGTTTCAGATCATGATTGAAGACAAGAAAATTGTGCAATCACAGTAAGCAAATAACAGGCCGAATCCCAAAATTAATAATTATAAAGCTAGTAATACAAGCAATGAACATATGAAAGTGAATATAATGGTTAATTATAATGGTTACAACATCATTTGCACTGACTTCAACCCATAGGTTGGATTTGCTAGACAGTAGACACAACCTCAAGGTTGTGAGAAACCTTACAAGTAAAAATTAGGAAAAAGATTAAGAAGTAATTTAGCCGAGAGTTTTACTATTATAATTCTGTATTAAGCATTCCTCTATAATATATATTATTTCAGTCTGTCTTTCCGCTCCCTTTTTTTCTAACTCTGATGCATCGTATATTTATAAGAGATATGCATGTATACTATACCAAGCTATAGGAAGACCTTAATTCTTAAGACACACGATTTTCTAGAATAGGAAGGCAATTCATAATTATTCAAACAATATATGAGCTCTATCTATCATAGCGACATTGGCTAAGAATCTTAGAATCACATGAATCTATCATAGTTGAATTATCCTTCTGTTTATAGTTGCAGGACCTTAATAATACATATCATAATTAGTTAATAACACAACTAATGCATTTTAATGTAGTTAATCGATTAAGTATTTAAGTATTTACATTATCTTCTCTCATTTGTGGGTGAGTGAAGAATCCCCGCGCACCCAAGAATCCCCAAGAATCGGGTGCGCGGTGCGGCGGGTAAGTGAAGAATCCCTGCTTTCTAGGTTGCAGCTCATTAATATCTGGGTAAGAACCAGTCAAACACCTAGAACCGAATACTATAACCTAGAGATAACCTGGCATGCCAACAAAAAAGATGAGGCAAACTGCGATTGTCTCAAAGTATTATATGATGACACTAACTTTAACTACACCGAACACACGATACAGCTTATAATGCTTAAGCCAACTCCCATATAGCTTTAAAAAAGTTTCCGATGAACAATAAGGATGCTAAAAATGTTTTTTTGGCTGGTGAGAATTAATGGAATGGGAACGAGCTATTATGTCGTCGTTTTATGCATAACTTCCATTCTTGACGTAATTCCATTTTAACAAATTATCATAACTTAAATAATTATAATCTCCAACTCCATATTATCCACAATCATCATCTCCTTCACTCCTATCTCCATGTCTCTATCATCCTTTTCTTACACCTCCAATTTCCCCCACATTTTCAAATCTTAATTCCACTAAACATTACCTCTCAGCTTCCTAATATAATCCATCAAACAACACACCGAGCCCCAGCCTCATTCCTAGACGAAATACCACAAATTAAGCCATTTCTACAGCCGAATTGTACGCATAAACATCCAAACAAAACCTAACTACCAGCACAATGTAATATGATTCCAATCAGATCAAGAACTACAAAAAGCACTTTCACATTACATGTATCATCATTAAAAAAAGTCTAAAAACTTCAATAATAAAACACACACACACACCCATACACCATAATAAACACTATACCAACAAGTCGTACGGAAATCAAATCACAAAAACTATCCAGTATAACAACAAATTTGCTGCTGATCTTCAAGTACAGTGAACCAAAGTAGATTTTTCTAGTGATAAGTAATATGTCAGCTAGCCAGTAATCTTTACGCAGCTGAAGGCCCTTATATGGCCCTACTCTTTCAAATTTAATGCAAAATAGTGTGTCATGCTATGTTAATCTACCACATGGATCTGTTTGGTATTTTACACATAAAAATGTCATATCAATCAAGTACATGCGTCAATATAACCAAAAATATATGAAGCATACTTAATTATGATCTAAAGTTTGCCAGGAAATATCTCAAGGGCCTGCGTGCATGACTAGAAAAAAAAATCCTAGAGACAGTTATGCAGTGTTCATAGAAGCGTATAAGATATGCTAAATTACCTTCTTCAATCTTTCTTTTTGTCTTTGGTTTCTAAAACACCCTACTTGAACAACATTCCAGTCGTCACAGCAGAAGAGATGAGATGCTCTTGCATTGCATGTCTTGCAGACGGTTTGTTGATAAATGACCAGCGACTCTTTACTATTGAGCCAACTTTTTCCGCCACATCCGCAACATTTCCTCAGCCCTCTGGCATCTTTTGCAACTGCACCTACAAATGTTGCCAAAAATTTCACGGCTTCTTTAAACTTCAGTCCTGAATCTACAATGCAAGGACATTCAGTAGGGAGATAAATATGCAGTATGAACAAAAGATGCCAGAAATAACCACTTGTAGTTGAAAAGAAATCACTAGCCTTCTCCTACCATAAACCTAATTCTTTATAGGGAAAAAAATTATTAAATCAGTTGAAATATAAAATACCAACGATCAGAATCTGTAGAAAACGAATCTAAACAATAATCCAGTAAACTGTATTCATCTAAACAAACAACTCATTTTGAAAGATTAATCACTGAAGTTGGGTAACAATGTAATGGTTAGGTTAAAAAATATCCAAAACCTGTTTTTACAAATATCCTAAACATGTCACATGTATATATGATACACACACAAGCACATACAGGTAAACAATCTTTCATTAGTTTACATCAAACAATTTCTAAAAATGAACTAAAAACCAGAGGACCAAAATTTTAAGTTAACTTCATAAAGGCTACTTCTAGACGTAAATATAAATATAAAGATGCAAATCAAACATCAAACAAATAACACACACCCATATCTATTAATATGTAGCTGCCATAAGTTATAAACTTCTATATCAATCCGACGGAACACTAATCGCCGAAAACCTATTACATATATTCAAAAGAAAGGAGGGTTTACCTTGTATTCTTGATTTGGATACTTTAATGCAAAGAGCTGTTGGCTCTAATCAACATGGGGACATAATAGGAAAAATAGAGAAGTCACCAACGTAGAAAAGCAAAAGTTGTGTGATAGAGTGTAGATACTCTATTAAAAAATGATACACTAAAATCTAAATCATAAACAAATTTAGTAATTATTCCAATTTGATCTATAAATATAATCACTTAATCAAGGACCTGGCATTAAAAACAAATATAAGTGCACTGCTGAACGAGGAGGATAATGAAACAAGATAATACATCATGTTAGACGCTGTAATTTAGAACATACAACTTAAAAATAGATCATATATTCGCATACAAGTAATAATTATGAAACTGCATTCAGTAAAAGTAAGTTAATTAAAAAGCCAATTAGATAGCTTCATTGTTCGAATGCTTTTATGGAAAAAAATGCTTAATGATACAAGAAAGTACTACAATACATGGTAACTGAAATTGAAAAGCTAATGACCAACATTGTGCTTTGTTTTTTTCATATGCTACTATCTGCGATCACCACTTTACTCAACTTGTTTAAACCCTTTGAGTGAGACGAGGCTCTCATTGTACTTGACAACTCCTTTAAGATGTTTACCGGGAGGTACTGGAAGAAACTTCTTCGCAAGTTTATTTTTGTAGTAATAAAAAAAGGGAACATAATTACAAATTTCTGCAACAACAAACTGTCCATCACCCAAATATAGAAGCACTACGCTATCATTCTTCAAACTATTCTCAAGATTGAGCTGTTTAGTCCAAGATGCATTGCCACAATCCCCACTGAATGTCCATAGATTGTAAATTGATTCACCATCATCAATGGATTCATCATAGATCATAGCAAGAGAACCTTCAAAATTCAAAAGCTTTGACATTAATCTTGGTTTCTTTTCCGACAATAGGGCATGCGTTCCAGGTATGTGATACGGATACACTCTAAACACTTCATTATGCAAATCAAACGATAGTAACTCATAAAAGCCTTCGAAATACAATACCCCGGGGGTTTGAGGAAGAAAAGCACCAAATTCATTAGAAGATTGATAAATCCTAAAAAACTCAAGTGTCTTAGGAACCTCAATCTCTTTCCAAGAATCCTCATTCGCAGAATACATCTCCACATATATCGAACGATTATACTTAAAAGGAATACTCTTCACCTCCATCGAACGCTTATATTTACTTTCCTTATAACGACCATACACAGACTTAAAAGAAATCCTAAGAACCCTGTAATCATTAGAAATATCATCATAACCAAACCCTAGCACAAACGGATTAGTTATTATATTCCGAGGAGTAGGGAGTTTCTTGAATTGCCTAGTCATCGGATTCCATAAATAAATAACTTGAAGCCGGGCATTAGCAAGACAAACAAGACCATTACAAGAAGATAAAATAGGACTAAAATGAATCATATCAATGAAATGTTGTGGCAATTGAAGGAGGCTTGATGTATCATGATCAGTATCAATGTAGAACTGGTCTTCCGTAACTTTGAGTAGCGACAAGCGTTGTCTTTTTCGGGATTCAATCAAGTGAGTCTCGATGAATTGTGGGTTTAATATTAGGGATAGCCATGATTTGCAAACTGATTTGCAGCGAAGCAGTGTTATCACAGGCAACAATACAAATATTTTGAGCATGAGGTCTTCGGGTAGAAATTCAATACTATACCTCTTCTTGCTGCTGCTGCTGCTGCTTTTCTTGCCATTCTCGCTGCTGCTGCTCGCCATTTCCAGACCCTGATTTTTTGTTTATGTGAATTTCAGAAATGTAAACAAGCTCGTATCTATTTTATACAATAACTCTTAGCCTTTTGTAGGGGTATTCAACCGGTATTTTGGGTACGGGTGTTCAAATAATCCGTCAATTCGGACTGGACCACAATAATTCGAACCAATAAAAATCGAATCAGTAAAAAGCGTTATTAATGGTTCGGTTAATCGGACTCTTTATACATAAATAATTTGCTTATGATTTTAAACATTTTAAAACCGGTTAAACCAAACCGGACCGTTATATAATAATACGTTAAAAATTCTAGTAAATAGTTATAAGTTAAGATTATAATTTATAGTATTTAATGTATATATGTATATATAATAAAATGATTAAAATCTTAAATTATTTAATAAATATAAAATATTGAGTTAATTGTCAATATGTTCTACACTAAATTAACTCGTTTACTATTTAAATAAATTCAATTGAGTTATATAAACGTAATATGTAAATAGTAGACGAAACATTAATAAACATATATTGTAATACATATATGTAGTGTATAATATTAATGTGTATTAAATTTACTTTATATTTATTTAAATCAAAATTTCATTTTAAGTTTAACTAAAATTAAAAAAAAATGTTATAAAGTTCAAACCGTGGTTCGAAACCGAACCAATCTGTTTTTCTATGGTCTGGTTTGGTTCGGTCTTGACATCTAACTGGTCTGGTTTGGTTTTGTTTTCTGAAAAATCGTTTATAATGGTTTGGTTCGAAAAAAAAAAGAATCCGGACCAAACCAATCCGTGACCTAATTTTGGGTGATTTTTAGGAATTATAGAGATTTAGGGGTATTTAATTTAGATTTTTTTTAATTTATTAAAATCTTGATATATTCCATTTGGATTTTAAAATATTATTTAAAATTAAAGAATATTCAATTAGGATTTCAAAAAATCTTTTAAAATCTGGGTGTATTCAATTTAGATTTAAAACAATCTATTTAAATTTGATGGTATTAACAAATCCATGGATTTTTTAGATTTATTAAAATGGTGGATTTTGGTGGATTTGCTAATTATTTTTATAAGTTTTGAAATCTTGCAAAAATCAATGAAATTTTGATGGATTTCTAAAAAAAAACATTTCGGAAGTGTATTTTTATTTTATGCTGGTATTCAATTCAGATTTCAAATAATCTTTCTAAATCTGTGGATATTCAATTGAGATTTTAAAAAATCTTCCAAAATCCGTAGGTATTCAATCAAGATTTAAAACAATCCTTTAAAATCTCAAGATATTAAAAAAGTGATGGATTTTTTTGGATTCTATAATAGATTTTGATGGATTTGCTAGTGTATTTTTTATCTTTTGAAATCCAACCAAATTCTACAAGATTTTGAAGGATTCTACTAAAATAAGCGAGACTCTATGTAGACTCTACAGGATTTCACATAAAATCAGTCAAACTCTACGTAAAATTAAAATCAACAACAATCTTCCAAAATCCACCGATTATTATCAATCCGTTAAAATCCCGATTGAATACGCCCCCCCTTAAGATTTTAATGGATTTCTGATAATCCATGAATTTTAATGAATTTTTTAAATCCACGGATTATTTAAATTCTACGAATACTCTACAAAGAATCTTGTAAAATTGATGTAGAGTCATCGAGATTTGAAATGTTTTTTTAGAAATCCATCAAAATCTAATTGATTTTTGCAAGATTTCAAAACTTATAAAAACAACTAGCAAATCCACCAAAATCCACCATTTTAATAAATCTAATAAATCCATGGATTTTTGAATACCATCATATTTGAATGGATTGTTTTAAATCCAAATTGAATACACCAAGATTTTAGAACACTTTTTGAAATCTTAATTGAATACCCTCGGATTTTAAATGACCTTTTGAAATCCAAATTGAATACCTCAAAAATTTTAATGGATTAAAAAAAATTCATATTGAATATCCATAGATTTCTAAAATCCCTCAAAATCCCAGTTGAATAAACCCCATTCAAATCTCAATGACTCTACATCAATTTTACGAGATTCTTTGTAGAGTTTTTGTAGAATTTAAACAATTCGCGAATTTAAAAAATTCATTAAAATCCATAGATTATCATAAATCCATTAAAATCTCAGTTGAACTAATGTCGGGACAATTATACCAGTTACGGATGCAAACGAGTGACTTGCTCGAACTCGACTGGTAAAATATATTCGATTCGGTAATAATCGAATATCGAGCTTGAATTCGAGTTATTCGAATATTTTATCAAGCTCGAGTTTTAAATTATTCGGTTCGTAAAATTCATATACTTTATCAAGCTGTTATTATTCTTTTTATATTTATATATTATACATATATTTTATAAAAATATTTAATATTTATATATACTTTATATATTTAATCGAGTCGAACTCGGGCCGAATCGATCATATTCGAGTTTTTTGTCGATATTTGATAAAATTGATTCAAGCTTTCGAGTCGAACCGGAACATATTGAACTTCTACGAACCGAGTTTCAAACATGAAATGGAAGGCTCAATCGAACTTGAGCCCGGACTTTTTAGTCGAGCTTGACAGTGTTCGACTTGGCTCGTCTCGATTTCACCCATAATCTGAGTATAATAATTATATCATTTATATTTATAATCTTTTATATAATCATATTTCATATTTATTCTGAAATATTAAATTTAGAATTGGACTATATAATCCTTTGAAAAAAATTAATCATTTAAATTATCTAATTGGACTATATAATCCTTTGAAAAAAAAATTAATCATTTAAATTATCTTATCCCGCATTTTTTTTTAGTGATTACCTATGAATTAGACTAATATCCTTTAACATCTCTAATCCTATGTTTGACAAGGGATTATAAGGAAAGGATTATTATCCTTTAAAAAATGACTTGTGGTAGAGAATTAAATAATATTTTCTAAGTATTAGAGATAATTATAATTCTATCTCTTACCCCAACTAAATAAACATGAGATTCTTATTTTAAAATCCTATAATCCTTAATCTAAAGATTAATTTTTTTAATGAATTATAGTCTTATTCTCCACTTAATTCTATAAAACAAACATGGGAGTAATTCTAGGAGATTACTTAAATTATGTTCTAAGTTCAAATATAAGTAATCTAGGAAAAAATGGCATTCCAACAGTGTCCTAGTGGTTACTTAAATCAATAAAACATACATCTCTATATCTCATTACCTATTTATAAGTAACCACTAGGCATTACTTATTCTATTTCCAGGAATAAAAAAATAAATTTCCTACTTTCCTCTATTTCTTTTCTCTTTATTTTTGAAAGTGAAAGTGTCCTAAACCAATCATGTATGATTAGTTAGGAAGAATTTTTATGTAATTTATTTAATTTCATTTAAATTAATAAAAAAACTTATTTGTTTATGTAAGGGCTTTATCCATTTAAGTATTTAAGTGCCTGTTTGGCATTTCATTTTGGAAGGAACTTATGGCTTATAAGGCCATAAGTCCTTATAGGAGGTGTTTGTCAAAATAAGTTTTAGCTAAACTTATGACTTATAAGTTCATAAGTTGAATGTTAGGAATTCTTAACTTTCAACTTATAACTTATAACTTATTCTCGATATACGTAATATATAATATCCTTCAAATCTTCAAAACCATATATCTCTCGATCCATTCATTAGAAAATTGATATGTATATATCAAATTTCCCTATTCATCGAGATCTATCCATTGATATCCATTGTTATATATAAAAAACAAATATTTTGAAAATTATAAAAAAAAGTTAACTTATAAGTTCTGATTTACCCAAACAGTCTACTGATTATAAGTTCTGATTTACCAAACACTCTAATCTCTACTCTACTTATCACTTATATGACATAAGTGCTTATAAGTCATAAGCTACTCATTTTAAGTTAAGCCAAACGGCCCCTAAATAAGATGTTCAATAGTTTAGAGTTAAACTTTTAGAATTATGATGAAATTGTAACAGTGATATCTAAAAGATGATAACTCTAAACTTAAATTGTTTCATGTTGTAGAATAACTAATTGGTAGTTAATTAATCCATAAAGATTGGTAGCTTGATTCACTATGAAAGATGTTTGTTCTCATACCATTTGTGTGATGACACTATAGCTAGTATGCAGGTGTTTATTATTGAATATGTTCACTACTCAAATAGTTGAACAACTAATGAAGTTCACTCACGTGTTAGTAGTTGTTCATATAGTAATGGTTGTTCAGGATCCCTACCTTATATTTGATGGGGACATTATGGGGTAGAAGGAATTAATTGTTTGGTATAGGGCTGTAAATGAGCCGAACCGAGCCGAACTCTTGACTGTTCGTGTATCAGTTCGTTATAAATATTTTGAACTCGAACTCGAGCTCGAACTTTTATCGAGCCAATATTTTTGTTTGTGTATCGATTCGTTAAGAAAAATGTTATTCACGAACATGTTCGCGAACAGTTCACGTGTAACGACTGGGAAAATTACGTGTATTTTATTTTGTTAAAATCTGTTTTTAGTTGATTTTATTGTGTTTTTATTTAATTTTTAATGCATTTAAACACATTATAATTTTTATTAAATAGGAAAATCATCCTATACGTGTTATGTGACTTATGTGTAGCATAGATTATTTTATTATATTTTTCTGTAATTTTTATATTTTTAGAATACAATTATTTTGCATTTTAAATTCCGGAACCAGCCCCTATACTGAATCTGAGACCCTGTTTTTGATACCAATATTTTTATAAAATGGTAGGATGTATAAAAATGAATTTTGTTGTAATTTTTGTAATATTCACAATTTTTGGGAAATTTTGGCATATATATTATAATTGTTTAAAATTAAAAATATTACATTTTTATCTCATAAAAATTATTTTTAAGGCTTAATAATTTTAATTAGGGGCTAAAAATATTTTTGGAGTATTAATTTTCAGATTAGTATAAATAGCTAATTTTCTTATTAATTATTTAATAAAAATCAGAAAAATCAGTTTTAATTTTTATTTTCTGAAAATTCTGGAAAATAGTGTTCTTGGTGTTCTTCAGAATCAAAGCGACTTTTGAAGGTGATTCTGTTATTCAAATTCTTCATATGAGTAATCAAATTGAATGGCATGACATGTTCTATCTGATTATGTGAGTGTTTGAATCCAAAAATGCCTTGTTCGAAAATTTTTAATTTTATTTGTTATATTCGAATTTCTTGAATTAATTGTGGATTGTATACTGATTTGCTGTGGTTGTGGTTAGTTCCTATAGATTGTATATAATCTCAGGAGTGTAGTGATAATTTTTGTTTGATTTTACCTAGCCTAGAACTCGAAGTCGAGTTTTTGGTGTGGGTAAAATTTTTGATTTTAATTTCTGGATTCTTGGACGTTTTTCTGCTATTATTGATGATTTGTATAGTTTGTACAAGTTCCAAGCTTCGTTTTGGTATATTAAACGTTCGATTTTGTTAAGAAACGAGTGAATTCGAGTTTTGGCCGGTGAGATCGCCGGATTTCTATTGATTTTGGCCGGATTCTGAGTTCGGTTAGTGTTAGGATGGAACGAATGGTACAATCGTCTTTAGGACACGATTTGGAACGATTTTGGTATGTAAAACGCACCGAACGGTACGTTTTTATGGTACGTCGGAAAATTTTTCCGATCGCAGGATTCTGGAAATCCGCCTTTGACGGCAACGGTTGTTCTTCGAGCATTCATACGAAGAACAACGTAGGTGGTGATGTATAGTACCAGTTTAATCTTCAAAAACCTAAAAACCTTTTCTAAAAACTGATTCTGAAAAATTATTTTCAAAATTATTTATAAATTCGAATTTTATTTTCAGAAATTCGAAAAATACTTTTAAAAATTCGAAAAATCATTTTTAAATTTCGAAAAATTATTTTTAATTTCTAAAAATAGTTTTAAAATTTTAATAAATTATTTTTAATTCGAAATTTATTTTATTTGATTATTTTAAATCTATTTAGCTAATATTTTAATTAATTTAAATTGATTGGTTAATTAATAATAATCAATTAATTTAATTAATTAAATATTATTTAAATATGATGAAAAATAATCAAATTTAATTATTTTGAAAAATAAAATAATTTATTTATTTTATAAATATTATTTTACCTTTAATATTTATTTCCTTATTTGTTTAAAATGAAATAAAATTGTTCTAAAATTCTAAAAATAATCCGGGAAGGGTAAAAATAGTTTTAAAATTTTAAAATTGATTCTAAAACCGGATTAGGTAATTAGAAAAATATTTCAATGACCCAGTAGTTATCTGTAGGGTTTTAAATTACCCTTTTTAATCCAAAAAGGGTAATTTAAATTCTTTCAAATTTCGAAAAATGTTCTAAAAATGTTTATAAAGGTTCTAAAAAAATACCTTGAGTGTTCTTTTATATGGTGAGTCATATCTGCTATGTGAATTACGTGTTTGATTACTCTGTACATGTTATTATTTGATTAAAATATTTAGTCGGTAGCCATACAACGTACGGGTAGACCCTAGAAACGAGGTTTGATCTGTAATTGACCTTGTACCTAGCCAGATATCTGAAATAGCATGTTTTATTGTAGAAGTGGGAGAAACCCTAGCTAGTGGGCAGAGTTACCTGCAGTATTCCTCGAATTGAGAAAAACCCTAGCCAGACAGCATAAATTACCAGCAGTATATTCAGGCAAGTATTTTCTCCCTTGATCATCTTAAACACTTTTTATTTTATGTTTCATTTATTCATATCATGACAAATAGTTATTGTTCAGAGCTATTTGTGATTCTTAAATATTTTGGAGCGAAAACAAATACTCGTTATTGGTACCCTTGATGTGGGGAATTGTTTAAGATAAACTCTTCATATCCTTATTATCGTAGTAAATAATAGGGATGTGAACTGTATGTGAAACTAAGCATTTCCTGTTGAATTCGGAAATTGCTCTATTGGATTTGGAAAATGATAAAGCGTAGGAGGCCATGATAGCTGTCATGGTCCAGCAATATTTAAGGAGAATATGGTAACCATTCCATCTTCCTATAGGCTGACATTACTTGCCTATTTTGGTACCCTCATGAAATCCGGATTATACACACGGGTATAGCTGTACCAGTGGAGTATAAAGGGTCCCATTGCTTTTGAACCTGATTAGGGGGCAATGGTGTTTCAGTTATGTATATCCAATCCATATCGCCCGAATGGCTATTATATATTGTGAGTTGACAAATGATTCAGTTTTATGTCATGTCGAATGATTTCAGTTATGATCGAATTATAATTCAGTTGTTGATTCAGTATGCTTTATAAACTGTTTTACTTTTCAGTCGATATTATGCAGCATTTGTTCTGGTTTTATTTTGAAACTGTTTATATATATATTTGCTGGGCTTTTCTTTGGCTCACTCTTGCTTTCACTAAACCTTTCCAGACGGGAAGTATGGTTCCGATCAGCAGTCCAGACAGTATTAGAGGGAGTCAGAGTGGTCGGGTATCCGCACCTCAGGCTGTGCAGGTACTTGTGCGTTTCAGTTGGCGCTAGATAGAATTTTAAATAAAATGGGATGTAATAATAAAATTGAATTAGACTGGATTTAAGTTGACTTGATTTGGTGGTTTGTAATAAGTGACTAGTTTATTCTGGAATATGTCTGCTTGTATTCATACAATAACCTATTTGCGATCTTTGGTTGCGAGGTCGGTTGTGTATTCTGATATTTTTGGTTGTGTTTGGTTGGTGACCCCCGGATCTGGACCCCGGATTTGGAGGGGTGTCACAGTTGGTATCAGAGCTGACAGGTTATAGTCATTGAAATAAGCAGATATATACCATAGGAAAGATTAGGCAGATCACGTGAGATAGGACGACGTTTTTGTGTTACGTTGCGTTTGATATTAGTCTAAGCCTAAGTTTTGAGGTGATTGTGATATTATGTTACTGGGTTGCGCAGGTGTCTGTTGTGGTGACTGCACCGGTAGTTGCACCTCAGCCTATGCCGGCCCTGGAGTCAGTTACACCACCACTGTTCCCACCTATGGATTTACCACCTATTCCAGCTATTATGGATCCTGACTACCCAGTGATGGGGGTAGACTATTGGCTGGGTTGGGAGTTTCCGCGGGAGCCGATGAGTCCCGTACCACCAGTTCATCCTGTTGATCCAGGTGAGTGGATGGGCTTACCAGCACTTGGGGAGCCGAGTTATGTGGCTCATTTGGGTATGGCACATGAGGAGGAGATCATGGTGATTGACCCTCCAGCACCAGTCCCCATACGGATGTTTGTTCCGGAGCAGCAGCAGGGAGTAGTGATGCCACCCGCCTTACCTGAGCTTCATCTACCCGATGCGGAGGCAGCTATAGGAGGATTTCTCATGCCAGCTGAGTTCACAGATCAGTCAGACCCCACTGTGCAGGGTCCCTATGTACCACTCTCACCAGTTATACCTTGGCATCAGATGCCACCAGGAGAGAGAGAGTGCGTGCTTTGATAGAGGAGGTTACAGGCGGGGCAGAGGCTGAGTCGAGGGGTTATATAGGTGCACCGCACACTGTTCCTTTTGGTGAGTATCGCGAGCTCTTGGAGGCATATGACTTTTTGAGAGGGCAGAATATGGAGCTGCGTAGGGTGACAGGTCGTCCTGTTTCGGACTCCGAGATTCGTCATAACCTCCGGGAGTTGATTGCAGCCGGTACTTATGAGGTAGAGGCATTGAGGTTGGGTGATTCTGGTACTATCGATTATCGTCGGGCCTACCGTATCCTCCAGAGGATGTTAGCGGATCTTCAGCAGATGGTAGATCCCAGTTGGGATTAGAGACTGTGGGACAGAGACATAGAAGGAAGAATGCTACTTGTGTTTGTTTGGTTTTGGTTGTTTGTAAAATAGTGTATGTGTGTATTAGCAGCAGTTTGGTAGAATAAGTCGGGAATTTTGTTGTATATAGCCGACATTAAAGTCGTTAAGGTAGGTTATGAGCGATATGATGAAAGTGAACCGATAAATAGTCATGTATGACTATAAGTGGTTATCTATATATCAGCAGTACTTTTGTCGCGTTACGTGCATCGATACCATCCAGCATGCATTTATTTATTTTCAATATTCAAGTGAATTAGTGATTGGGTGACATGAATTGATAAATATTCTTGATTCATGCTTCTTTTCAATGAATGTCTATCAAAAACATGTGTAGCCAATTACTACGGAACTTGTGTAATTTCCTTCACCAGATTATGGATAATCAGCAACCACATGCAAATCACGCGGGAAATGTGAATAATAATCAGAACGCCGGGGAGCAGGGCAATATTAATATGATGCAGCAAATGCTAGAGCTGTTCCGACAGCAGACCGAAAACCTCACTCGTCAGCAGCAGCATCCGCCAGTACCCCAGGTGACGACCTTTAAAACTTTTCAATCTGTTAAACCCCCAGAATTCCAAGGCTCAGCGAATCCAGTTGAGGCCCGAGCTTGGTTAAAAGAGATGGAGAAAGCTCTTGCATTGGTGAATGTAGAAGAGAATAAAAAGACCGAGTTCGTGAGTTACTTTTTGAAAGGAGAAGCGAACTACTGGTGGGAAGCCAGGAAGGCTCTGGAAGGAGAAGGGGTAACTACGTGGGAAAGGTTCAAGGAGTTGTTTTTGGAAAAGTATTTTCCCCGCTATATGCAGAATCAGATGGAGATTAAATTTTTGGAATTAAAACAAGAAGGCAGTGCCACTGACTATGAAGCAAAGTTTACAGAATTAGCCAGGTTTGTTCCAGACTTGGTTGATACTGAAGAGAAGCGAGCAAGGAGATTCCAGCAGGGTTTGAAGCCGTGGCTCCGAAGCCGCGTAGCCGCTTTTGAGTTGACCACCTATTCCGCTGTGGTCCAGAAGGCACTGATCATAGAAGGAGAAAGTGATAGCTCTCAAAAAGAAAGGGAAGGTAAGAAGAGGAAATTCCATAGTCAATCCGGGAATTCGTTCCAAGGCAGAGTGTAGAACAATTTTAGCCATGGACCAGCATTTCAGCCTAGAGGCAACGGAGGACCAGGGAATAGAACCCAGAATTTTGGGAATCAGGGGAATCAATTTCGGAATAGCAATCAATAGCAAGGAAGTTGGTTTTTGAGCAATAATCAACAACAAGGAGGTCGAATTCCAAATAATAATCAGCAACAAGGGATGCGACCACCACTACCAGCATGTGGAATATGTGGAAAGAACCATGGAGGTGCATGTAATCTGGCTAATGTAGTATGTTTTCGGTGTGGCAAGAAAGGGCATTATGCCAACGGATGCGATATGCCAGCAGCTAATGGGATTGGTTGTCACAAATGTGGAAACAAAGGGCATCTTGCTAAAGATTGCAGAGTTAACTTGAATTCGGGAAACCAGAATAAAGCTACAGGGACAAATAATGCGGGACAGCCAAGGGCCCGAGTTTTCAATATGACCATGTCAGATGCAGAGCAGAATTCTGATGTTATTACAGGTACACTTTCCGTAAACTCTACTAATGCCAAAGTACTTGTTGATTCAGGAGCTTCTAAATCTTTTATTTCGGAAGAATTTGCGGGTAAGCTAGAATATGAATGTCAGTTATTAAATGAAGCATTAGTAGTAGAGATAGCTAATCAGGAGCGTATACCCGTTAGACAAATTTACCCAGCATGTGATATCGAAATATCCGGTCAACATTTTCATGCCAACTTGATTCCTTTCAAGTTGGGAGAGTTCGAGGTTATACTGGGAATAGATTGGTTGACAAAGTATAATGCCCAGATTGATTGTAAGAAGAAGGAGTTGAGGCTGAAGCTGGATGGGGATAAAGAAGTGGTGTTTCATGGGCAAAAGCAAGCGAAGAAACTTTTGACTATGATGCGAGCCAAACGATTGTTGCGGCAGGGATGTAAAGCATGCTTAGCTTATGTAATGGATACCAATAAGGAAGTGCCACAGATAGAACAGATTCCAGTAGTGAATGAATTTCTGGATGTGTTCCCTGATGAATTGCCAGGCTTACCTCCAGATAGAGAAATTGAGTTTGCTATTGATTTGGCACCAGGTACTGAACCTATATCGAAAGCTCCGTACAGAATGGCGCCAGTGGAAATGAAAGAATTGGCCAAGCAGCTGCAGGAATTGCTAGACAAAGGAGTAATCAGACCAAGCGTATCCCCATGGGGCGCACCAGTATTGTTTGTGAAAAAGAAGGATGGAAGCATGAGACTTTGTATTGACTACCGGTAGTTAAACAAATTGACGATTAAAAACAAGTACCCATTACCGAGGATCGATGATTTGTTTGATCAACTAAAAGGAGCATCATGGTTTTCCAAAATCGACTTACGATCGGGATATCACCAGTTGAAGATCAAGTCAGATGATATTTCCAAGACAGCATTTCGTACGAGATATGGGCATTACGAATTTTTAGTTATGCCATTCGGATTGACTAATGCACCAGCCGCTTTTATGGATTTGATGAATAGAGTTTTCAAGAAATATCTGGATAAATTCGTGATCGTTTTCATAGATGATATTTTGATATATTCTAAGACAGAGGAAGATCATGCAGAACACTTGAGAACAGCTTTAGAAGTTTTGCGGAAGGAGAAGCTATACGCCAAATTTTCGAAATGCGAATTTTGGTTAAGGGAGGTACAATTTCTAGGGCACGTTGTCACTAACGAAGGAATTAAAGTGGATCCAGCCAAGATCGAAGCTATTAAGAGTTGGGAGCGACCAAGAACACCAACCGAAGTTCGAAGTTTTCTGGGATTAGCTGGATATTATAGAAGGTTTGTTAAGGATTTTGCTAAAATAGCAGCATCTTTGACAAAACTCACCAGGAAGAATGAGAAATTTGAATGGAACGAGAAGTGTGAGCAGAGTTTCCAAGAATTAAAGAAGCGATTGATGACTGCACCAGTATTAGTTCTACCCAACGAAACTGGAGATTTTGTAATCTATAGCGATGCATCTCAGAAGGGGTTATGGTGTGTGTTGATGCAGGATGGCAAGGTAATTGCTTATGCGTCTAGGCAACTCAAGAATCATGAACGGAAGTATCCAACGCACGATCTGGAATTAGCAACAATTGTTTTTGCACTCAAGATTTGGAGGCACTATCTATATGGAGAAAAGTGTGAAATATTCACGGATCACAAAAGTTTGAAGTATATCTTCACTCAGAAGGAGCTCAACATGAGGCAAAGACGATGGTTGGAGTTGATCAAGGATTACGACTGTACTATCAGCTATCATCCAGGCAAGGCCAACGTAGTGGCAGATGCACTAAGCAGGAAGGAAAGGTTAAATCTCTTAACCTCATCTGAGGAGTTGCTAAAGGAATTTGAGAAATTGGAAATAGAGGTCCATACATCAGAAGAGACCAGTGAAGTATTGTACGCCATGACCTTTCAGCCAATGTTAATGGAAAAGATCCGTAGGTGTCAAGAACAGGTAATGGACCAAGACAAAGCAAGTTTAACCGGAGAGGAAATCAGGAGTCAAAAGGATGATAAAGGAATTCTCAGGTTTTCTTCACGTATATGGGTACCTAATGTCGCAGAACTGAAGGATGAAATCTTACGTGACGCGCACAACTCCAGGTATTCTATCCACCCTGGCAGTACCAAGATGTATAGAGACTTGAAGCAACACTTTTGGTGGCCCGATATGAAGAAAGAAATTGCAGAATACGTCAGCAAATGCTACACCTGTCAAAGAGTTAAAGCTGAACATCAAAGGCCAAGTGGATTGCTGCAACCTTTGGAAATTCCAGAATGGAAGTGGGAACATCTCGCAATGGATTTTGTAGTAGGATTTCCGAAGACTAAATCAAACCACGATGCAATCTGGGTGATCATTGATAGGTTGACCAAATCAGCACATTTCCTTCCAATCAACGAAAGATTTTCGCTAGAGAAACTGGTTCAACTATATTTGAAAGAGATCGTAGTACGACACGGGGTTCCCGTATCTATAGTATCTGATCGAGATCCTCGTTTCAATTCAAGATTCTGGAGGCAATTTCAAGAAGGTTTAGGAACCAAACTAAACATGAGTACGGCATATCATCCTCAGACGGACGGGCAAAGCGAGAGAACAATCCAAACCATTGAGGATATGCTAAGGGTATGTGCCCTAGATTTTAAAGGTAGCTGGGATGAGCACTTGCCACTGGTGGAATTCTCATACAATAATAGTTATCATGCCAGCATTGGAATGCCACCATATGAAGCTCTTTACGGCAGAAGATGTAGATCTCCGGTGTATTGGGAAGAAGTAGGAGAACGCGCAATCTTAGGTCCAGAATTACTCCAACAGACGAAGGAAAAGATTGGATTGATACAGAAAAAATTGATTGCCGCTCAAGATCGACAGAAGAAATATGCAGATCAAACCAGAAAGGACCAGAGTTTTGAAGTTGGGGAATGGGTATTGCTGAAAGTATCACCATGGAAAGCAGTGACCAGATTTGGGAAAAGAGGTAAACTCAATCCAAGATATGTGGGACCGTTTGAGATATTGAAGAAGGTGGGGAAGCTTGCTTATGAACTAGCATTACCGCCTCACATGCAGAACATCCATAACGTATTCCATATATCGATGCTGAAGAAGTACAATCCTGATCCAATGCACGCAATAGAATATGAACCTGTAGATATTCAACCTGATTTATCTTTTGTCGAGCAGCCAGTTAAAATATTAGATTATAAGGATAAGGTATTAAGAAATAAGACAATACCTCTAGCTAGAGTTTTATGGAGGAATCCCTTGGTTGAGGAATCAACATGGGAAGTAGAGAGTGAAATGCGAGCTCAGTACCCTCAGTTATTTTCTTAAGTAGGATTCTGGGGGCAGAATCCTTATAAGGGGGGAAGGATGTAACGATTGGGAAAATTACGTGTATTTTATTCTGTTAAAATCTGTTTTTAGTTGATTTTATTGTGTTTTTATTTAATTTTTAATGCATTTAAACACATTATAATTTTTATTAAATAGGAAAATCATCCTATACGTGTTATGTGACTTCTGTGTAGCATAGATTATTTTATTATATTTTTCTGTAATTTTTATATTTTTAGAATACAATTATTTTGCATTTTAAATTCCGGAACCAGCCCCTATACTGAATCTGAGACCCTGTTTTTGATACCAATATTTTTATAAAATGGTAGGATGTATAAAAATGAATTTTGTTGTAATTTTTGTAATATTCACAATTTTGGGAAATTTTGGCATATATATTATAATTGTTTAAAATTAAAAATATTACATTTTTATCTCATAAAAATTATTTTTAAGGCTTAATAATTTTAATTAGGGGCTAAAAATATTTTTGGAGTATTAATTTTCAGATTAGTATAAATAGCTAATTTTCTTATTAATTATTTAATAAAAATCAGAAAAATCAGTTTTAATTTTTATTTTCTGAAAATTCTGGAAAATAGTGTTCTTGGTGTTCTTCAGAATCAAAGCGACTTTTGAAGGTGATTCTGTTATTCAAATTCTTCATATGAGTAATCAAATTGAATGGCATGACATGTTCTATCTGATTATGTGAGTGTTTGAATCCAAAAATGCCTTGTTCGAAAATTTTTAATTTTATTTGTTATATTCGAATTTCTTGAATTAATTGTGGATTGTATACTGATTTGTTGTGGTTGTGGTTAGTTCCTATAGATTGTATATAATCTCAGGAGTGTAGTGATAATTTTTGTTTGATTTTACCTAGCCTAGAACTCGAAGTCGAGTTTTTGGTGTGGGTAAAATTTTTGAATTTAATTTCTGGATTCTTGGACGTTTTTCTGCTATTATTGATGATTTGTATAGTTTGTACAAGTTCCAAGCTTCGTTTTGGTATATTAAACGTTCGATTTGGTTAAGAAACGAGTGAATTCGAGTTTTGGCCGGTGAGATCGCCGGATTTCTATTGATTTTGGCCGGATTCTGAGTTCGGTTAGTGTTAGGATGGAACGAACGGTACAATCGTCTTTAGGACACGATTTGGAACGATTTTGGTATGTAAAACGCACCGAACGGTACGTTTTTACGGTACGTCGGAAAATTTTTCCGGTCGCCGGATTCTAGAAATCCGCCTTTGACGGCGACGGTTGTTCTTCGAGCATTCATACGAAGAACAACGTAGGTGGTGATGAATAGTACCAGTTTAATCTTCAAAAACCTAAAAACCTTTTCTAAAAACTGATTCTGAAAAATTATTTTCAAAATTATTTATAAATTCGAATTTTATTTTCAGAAATTCGAAAAATACTTTTAAAAATTCGAAAAATCATTTTTAAATTTCGAAAAATTATTTTTAATTTCTAAAAATAGTTTTAAAATTTTAATAAATTATTTTTAATTCGAAATTTATTTTATTTGATTATTTTAAATTTATTTAGCTAATATTTTAATTAATTTAAATTGATTTGTTAATTAATAATAATCAATTAATTTAATTAATTAAATATTATTTAAATATGATGAAAAATAATCAAATTTAATTATTTTGAAAAATAAAATAATTTATTTATTTTATAAATATTATTTTACCTTTAATATTTATTTCCTTATTTGTTTAAAATGAAATAAAATTGTTCTAAAATTCTAAAAATAATCCGGGAAGGGTAAAAATAGTTTTAAAATTTTAAAATTGATTCTAAAACCGGATTAGGTAATTAGAAAAATATTTCAATGACCCAGTAGTTATCTGTAGGGTTTTAAATTACCATTTTTAATCCAAAAAGGGCAATTTAAATTCTTTCAAATTTCGAAAAATGTTCTAAAAATGTTTATAAAGGTTCTAAAAAAATACCTTGAGTGTTCTTTTATATGGTGAGTCATATCTGCTATGTGAATTACGTGTTTGATTACTCTTTACATGTTATTATTTGATTAAAATATTTAGTCGGTAGTCATACAACGTACGGGTAGACCCTAGAAACGAGGTTTGATCTGTAATTGACCTTGTACCTAGCTAGATATTTGAAATAGCATGTTTTATTGTAGAAGTGGGGGAAACCCTAGCTAGTGGGCAGAGTTACCTGCAGTATTCCTAGAAGTGAGAAAAACCCTAGCCAGACAGCATAAATTACCAGCAGTATATTCAGGCAAGTATTTTCTCCCTTGATCATCTTAAACACTTTTTATTTTATGTTTCATTTATTCATATCATGACAAATAGTTATTGTTCAGAGCTATTTGTGATTCTTAAATATTTTGGAGCGAAAACAAATACTCGTTATTGGTACCCTTGATGTGGGGAATTGTTTAAGATAAACTCTTCATATCCTTATTATCGTAGTAAATAATAGGGATGTGAACTGTATGTGAAACTAAGCATTTCCTGTTGAATTCGGAAATTGCTCTATTGGATTTGGAAAATGATAAAGCGTAGGAGGCCATGATAGCTGTCATGGTCCAGCAATATTTAAGGAGGATATGGTAACCATTCCATCTTCCTATAGGCTAACATTACTTGCCTATTTTGGTACCCTCATGAAATCCGGATTATACACACGGGTATAGCTGTACCAGTGGAGTATAAAGGGTCCCATTGCTTTTGAACCTGATCAGGGGGCAATGGTGTTTCAGTTATGTATATCCAATCCATATCGCCCGAATGGCTATTATATATTGTGAGTTGACAAATGATTCAGTTTTATGTCATGTCGAATGATTTCAGTTATGATCGAATTATAATTCAGTTGTTGATTCAGTATGCTTTATAAACTGTCTTACTTTTCAGTCGATATTATGCAGCATTTGTTCTGGTTTTATTTTGAAACTGTTTATATATATACTTGCTGGGCTTTTCTTTGGCTCACTCTTGCTTTCACTAAACCTTTCCAGACGGGAAGTATGGTTCCGATCAGCAGTCCAGACAGTATTAGAGGGAGTCAGAGTGGTCGGGTATCCGCACCTCAGGCTGTGCAGGTACTTGTGCGTTTCAGTTGGCGCTAGATAGAATTTTAAATAAAATGGGATGTAATAATAAAATTGAATTAGACTGGATTTAAGTTGACTTGATTTGGTGGTTTGTAATAAGTGACTAGTTTATTCTGGAATATGTCTGCTTGTATTCATACAATAACCTGTTTGCGATCTTTGGTTGCGGGGTCGGTTGTGTATTATGATATTTTTGGTTGTGTTTGGTTGGTGACCCCCGGATTTGGAGGGGTGTCACATCACGAACATGTCTCACGAGCTATTGCACACGAACGTCTCGTGAATACTAGCTCATGAACATCTCATGAATAATGATCATGATCTCGTGTTCACAAATACCTCATTTAATTTTAAAAAAATTTAATGCTTTAAAAAAAAATTCCTAAAAATTAGAGACATATTTCTAGTCTACACTTATCAACGAGTCGAATTTAAATCATATTTACTTAATACCTAATCAACTTATAATGTTTTAATTATCATGTAATATATGCATAATTTAATTATTTATAATAAGATAATGAATGGACAAAATAAACTAATATATTATTTCCTAGACACTAAATTATTTATTAGTTACCGTGAATTCAAGAACTCTTGTAAAATCTTTGTTAAATACATGAGAAATAATATCGAGTATGTACAAGAACTTATTCATGAACCATATTCACGAGTTTGTTCACAAACTATATTAACGAAACTGTTCAAGAACTACACAATCGAACTTGTTCGCGAACTTGTGAGCCGAACTATGTTGTGCTCACGTTCAGCTCATTTACGAGACGAACCTCAAAATCGTGATCATGTTCGACTCGTTTACAAATCGAATCGAACTCGAGTCGAACTTTATTCGAGCCGGACACCGAACTGTTTGTGAGTGTATCGACTCATTTACAGCCCTAGATTGGTAACCATTCATTGACTAGATTCTTGCAATTCTAAGCAATGAATTCATATTATCCGAATAGTCACGATATGCTGAAAAGTATCTCTCACAATTTAGAATAAATATGATTAATTATTTAATTAATTATATTAAATGAATTAGAAGAATTAATATAAATAGAGAATTGCTATTTATATCATATTTTATTATATAATAATAAAATACATTTATTATTATTTATTTCTACTACCAACTTAATATTGAACCTACATGATCACACCATTAAAGAGAATTGATTTAGTGGTAAAGAAATTAATTAATAATGACTAATAATTATTTATTTGTGAAATAAATAATTAATTATAATTTTCATAATTAATTAAATAAGATTTAATTGATTATAAATTAATTAAGATGGGTTCTTAATATTATTAATGAAGGATTTAATTTAAGGTATTAAATCAAGTGAAAGAATAATTTTAAAAAGTTTAGAAAAAGAATTAATGATTAAAAAAGTTTTTAATGATTAATTAATTGATTGATGAGATTAATTGATTTTTGACGTTAATAATTATATTATTTTTTAGAAAAAACTCAACTAAGATTTTTGTCTATAAATATACACTTATAAATCCTATTAACCTCAACCCTATTTTTCGCAAGATTCATAAGAAGAGGAAGAAGAAGCCACCCTAATCATCTCTAATTATCTAGGGATATTTACAGAAATACATAAGATTTTAACAATTCTTTCCAATTTTACTACCATCCAACTATCATTTCACTTCTATAAAATCATTTTTTCAAAAATACTACCTCATTATAATTTATGTTTTCAATATTCCAAAAATACTACTTTCCTCAGTTGCAACTTTTGCAACCTCATTTGCAACTTCGATGCTACAAATTTCTGATTGCAAGTTCCGGGTTTCAGATGTCATTTTCGACCACTTTTTTGGAATCTATATATAGATTCCAAAAAAGTGGTCGAAAATGACATCTGAAACCCGGGACTTGCAATCAGAAATTCGTAGCATCTCAGTTGCAAATGAGATTGTAAGGCCCCGCCAGGGGCACTCATAATTGGTGGATTTGGGTTGCAAGGCCCCGCCTGGGGCACTCATAATTGGTAGATTTCTGATTTGCAACTTTCAGTTTTCAGTTGCAACTTTTGCAACTGAGGTTTGCAACTAGGGAAAGGCATTCACCCCGGCCCACCCGATCCCGATCCGATACCCGCACCGAACGGGGCCGGGAATCGGGGATTTTTTCGGGTACGGGCCGGGGAGTGGGGACAATTTTAAAAAAAATCGGGGAGCGGGTCGGGGCCGGGATTTTATGTCTCCCGGCCCCGATTCTCAATCCCCGACTCGATTCCACCAAATTATAATATATATAATATATATTAATAATCATATATTAATATATACGAATTTCCAATACTTTATATTGGAAACAAAATGATACTTTATTCTTATATGATTGTCTTTCTAGTAGTTAAATAACTTCATTTCCATGTTATTTATAATTGTTTATTTAAGTAATATTTTATTATCTTAATTTCGTGCTTAAAAAATTGTTTCAAACTCACTAGTTAGTGTTTAAAATTGTTTAAAATGTTAATTTTTGTTTAAAATGAAATTCCCCGATTTCCCGCGGGGATCCCCGTTACCCGTTTTGGCCGGGGACGGGGAATAAAAAATAATCCCCGACGGGGATCGGGCCGGGGACAGGGATCGAGTTTGAATTAGGGGATGGGGGCGGGGATAGCACTCCCCGGCCCCGAAGTGCCCCGATGCCCATCCCGCCAGGGGCACTCATAATTGGTGGATTTGGGTTGCAAGGTCCCGCCTGGGGCACTCATAATTGGTGGATTTCTGATTTTCAACTTTCAGTTTTCAGTTGCAACTTTTGCAACCTCAGTTGCAACTTTTGCAACCTCAGTTGCAACCGTGCAACCTCAGTTGCAACTTTTGCAACCTCAGTTGCAATTGAGGTTTGCAACCTCAGTTTCAACTCTTGCAACCTCAGTTTCAACTCTTGCAACCTGAGGTTTGCAACCTATGTTGCAGTTGCAACTTTTGCAACCTGAGGTTTGCAACCTCAGTTGCAACTGAGGTTTGCAACATCAGTTGCAACTTTTGCAACTGAAAACTGAAAGTTGCAAATCAGAAATCCACCAATTATGAGTGCCCCTGGTGGGGCCTTGCAACCCAAATTCACTAATTATGAGTGCCTCTAGCGGGGCCTTGCAACCTCATTTGCAACTGAGATGCTACGAATTTCTGATTGCAAGTTCCAGTTTTCAGATATCATTTTCGACCAGTTATTTGGAATTTATATATATATATATATATATATATATATATATATTATAAATTAATAATTTTTTATAAATATAAAAAGTTAAAATTAATCATTCTTTTAAAAAATTTCTAGTTGGAACATGATAAAGGGCATGCTTGGCTAAACTTAAATTAAGGACTTATGGACTTATTTTCGGGTAAAAATTTTATATTTTGATAATTTTTTTTTAAACAAGTATTTAATGTATGTTTCAGATTCAATAAGTTGCAAAAATAAGTTAGAAAATAAGTTGGAAAGTTAGGAATTCTAACTTTCAACTTAAAATAAATTGACTTATTCTGGAGAATAAGTTCCCCAAACACCCCAAAATTATGAACTTAATTTTTTTTTCATTAGCCCTCTCCTTTAATCCCGTTAAAAAGGTATCAACATTCAACAGTGTCTCCTCTCCGCAAATATAAAAAATAAAAGAAAAAAAATAGAGCATCTCCACCTTTTTTGACTTAACTGACTTAACAAAAAAAAAAAAATAGAGTAGCAAATAGCAATAGTGTGACTGACACACACTGTGTGTGTATTTTACATTATCTTTGAATTTTGATTTTACCCAGTTGTGCAGACACAGCTCTCCAGCAGAGACCCAGAAACACAATCGTATCTAACTGTGAGTCTTTCTTGTATCTACTTTTCTTTTCTTTAGACTTACAATCTAAAACCCCCTTTATTTAGCCCTCAATATTATTTGTTAATGCCTTATTGTTTGTGCATGTAACAAGTAGTTTATGATTATTGTTAAAATTAGTGATGGGTTTGCCTTGTTGTAATGAGATGTTTTATGATTTTGGGTTGCCCCCTTTTGTTTGTTCACTGCTACTCTTTAACCCCTAATGTTTGCATTTTTTTCGAAATAAGACTTGTTTCGTGAAATCGGAGCTGTAATAATATTTGGGTTGCTGGACAACAAGCTGATATTTTGTGTCTTATTTATGTTTCTCACTAGTTGTAAATCAGGGTTTCAAGCTTGACCCGACTTAGTATTTTTGAGTTGGGTACTTGGGTTTCTAGGTTCGATTAGTTATAAATTTTATAGGTTTTTTTTTGGACATTAGGGGCTTTAGATGTTGTTAACTAGATTGATGGTCCTAGACGAGTAGCTCTGTAGTTGTCAATCTTCATGTTGAAGCATTATCTGCAATTGATGTCTCTATTAAACTAGAGTTTGGGTTTTAAGCTGTCTCAAATGGCAGCTTATTAAGTTTTTTGAATCATTTATATGACTATCTTTTCCTTAGGCAGTGGAATGTCGTCGAATTGCCTTATATGTCCAAGGCCAATGTTACTGTCATGGTTTATGTTATGCAAATTTTCTTAAGCTAATTCTCATTTTTCAAGGAATGTTAAAAACTATGATATATATATATATATATAATGACGAAATTGTATGAAGTCAAATTTCATACAATTGTATGAAGTAACTTCTAAAGACTCAGCATATGTTGTTTGTAGTGAAGTGGAAAAGTATGAAATCATTTTTAATGGCAAACATATAATAAGCATGATAGCACTATACTATAAAGAATCTAATATGTTGCGGACTAGCAGTGAAAAGAGTTGGCTACAACCATCTCTGCCTATAATTTTTACTTGTTTCAGCTGCCGATTGCACGCCCTTTTCCCATTTTAACCTTCTTCAAGTAGGATTGAGAAAGGTGAATTAGATTATATTTTATTAAGAAGGGGGCATCTATCTCTCTATATAAAAACTGCGGCTACAAATTTCCTCTGATTTTGGGCTACTTTTCTAATGTGGAAGTATAGACTGCAATAAGATGGCAATACGTAGAAAATGTTTTTACTGTACAATAATTTTGGGATTTGCCCAATTTTGTTGTTAGGGCTTTATTGAGATTCGGGATTTGCAATTTGTTGTTAGGGGGCTTTTGGGCTTTATAGAGATGATTGTTTGTTGCTTAAACTCATGCGATGTTTTGATTACATTGGAAAAGGCAGTTTACAAATACATGTATTTTAACAAATTATAGACATAAATAATGTGAGCCACCTAACAATTGAAATCGAACGTGTAAAGACAAATACCTTTGAATATATGCTTAAATGGAATAGGGAGAACTGTCAAGTGCAAGTTATTAAATTACCTGCTATTATACATACAATATATGGCTAAAATTCTTCTAGGTCTAAAGCTTTCTATTCTCATTCTCATGGTTGGTTGTCTATGGCTGCTTATTAGGTTTCTGGAACTTTTTGACTCTCCCCTTTCTTGTTAACATCACTATATCAGCTCCATCAGTAGCAGGAGCAAACAATACAGTTATCATCTTTTAGGGTTATTTTTCTTTTTTCTTTCACATGCAATAATGATGATATGGTTGCCGCAAAAATCCCTTGCAGTTTGGTGTACAGTGTGTTTTACAATCAGTCGTCCAAATTAGTTCTAATGAAATGAAAATGTGTAGTGAAGGATCTAGATGTCATGATTAGCTAGCTTCCGCTGCCAACTTGTCAAATGCTTTTTTCATGTTTATCATGATTATGATTATGATTTTGATTATTATTATTATTCTTGTTCGTGATGTCGCAGGTCTGTTGCCAGAATGTTTCTCAAGGCACAGTTGCAATGGAATGTTATAATTCCTGCTGAGAATCTTGATGCCAAAGGACTGGCACTGCAGAAGGCAATAATAGTCCGCCTTTTGGATGAGTTTTCTGCTAAGAAAGCTACAAGTACTCTTGGTTATTTCCTTGCAGTCACTAGTCTGGACAAAGTAGGAGAAGGAAAAGTCAGACAGCACTCAGGGGATGTTCTGTTTCCTGTAACATTCTCATGCATCACCTATAAAGCTTTTGCTGGTGAGATTCTAGAAGGAGAAGTCCATAAGATATTGAAGCATGGTGTTTTCCTGAGGTGTGGACCAGTTGAGCACATTTATCTTTCGCATCTCAAGATGCAGGGTTACAGTTTCGTTCCCGGTGAGAACCCTATCTTTATGAGTGAGAAGTCAGCAAAGATTGAGAAAGGTGTCAAGCTGCGTGTTATGATCATTGGTGTCAGGTATATGGAGGCTGAAAGGGAATTCCAGGCCGTTGCCAACTTGGATGGTGATTACTTAGGGCCTATTGAGTAGTTTTTTACTAAGATTACCTGCACTGGATGTTTATTGTCTAACTTCTAGATTCATGTTTGGAAGTAGATTCCTATCTGACTATCTCCTTGTTATGGTGTATATTTGGGTTTAAAACTTTGATGTTTTGCACTTTATTTGAATTAAGTATTATGTCATTTTATGGAGAAAAAGGTTTTAGAATGGAAGCGCAGAACTGGAGATATTAGATTGCAGCATTTGTAGTTTTAGTGTTTAGCCCCATTCGTTCCTCTGCTTGTCACAATCAGGTTATCATACACTTCTTTGACTGCTTTTCAAATTCCTTGGCTGCAGATGCATAATTTGCCATTGTCTAGATGTATATCTTTTAAATAGGAAGCAGAGAAGAAAAGGAATGTTACTATTTACATAAATGTGTTACTCAATATCATCATAAATGCCTTACTTGCAGCTTTAAAGCTTGGTAAATATTTTGCATTGAACATTACTTTATAGAAATTAGAAATCAAAGATTAAATATCATATCGAAGCATAATCAAAGACCGAAAGGCTAACCACCGGTGCTGCAGTGGCAGCACCGCTACTTTCCTTATTTTTGTTGTCAATATTATAGCTGGCTGGGCATGAGCCCGAAGGTATACGATCTACTGAAATATATGCAGGTATTCTTTTACATAACTCAAGAATCTTGATACATGTTGCCGCCAGGCAACTTGATTAAATTTGCTGCAACTGCCAATGTTATTGTTGCAATGAAAGCAACAATGAACATACGTGTCCTACTTAGTTTCCTGGTTATTTCAAGCCTCTCGTCCGTTGCATTTTGGTGTGGCAAAGGCTTGTACAGATCAAGTGTGTTTTTGAGGTTCAAGTTCTGAGCAGCACCGATCTGTACAAGTAGATTCTCAACTTTCTCCTGCAAAGAAAATAAATTTATAATGATAAAAAAACAAGGCAAGTTAGTTTTCAAACATCATAGTTTTTGTAAGAGGTTTGAGGATTTTCACTTTCGGAAAAACTACATTCGTACCTGTTCACTTCCAGCTTCAGAATGATGGCCACGAATTAGATCAAGTGGAGTGAGACTGTCCTTGTTTAAGGCATCTCTATGTACCAACTTGTGTTTTATAAGCAATGGCACGAAACAGCCATGAATTGCGGCGTAATGAAGAGGTGTGTTGTTGCTGTAGTACTTATCGTCTTTAAGTAACTTATCTTTTTGATTCAAAATGGTCTGAATCATTGGACAATTTTGTAAGATGTATTCAATGACAGTCTTATGATTATACTCCACTGCGAGATGCAAAATATTTCGACCTTTCTTGTCAACCATGTCACAAGAATAGGGACAATGTTTTATAAGTTGTTTCACTGCAGCAAGATTTCCAAGTTGAGCTGCTACGTGAAGAGCAGTTCTTTCAGCAGTTTTATCTGTTACATAAGCTATAGATTTTTCTTGATCAGTAATATCTTTTATGATTTCAGAGAAATTGAAATAAGCTGCATAATGTAATGCTGTCCATCCATTGTTGTCCTTTTCAATTGTCAAATTCGAATTCGTGCCCAATATACGTCTTACACACTCTGAAAAATATGAAAAATATGTGATCAGTACATATCATTATAGATTACGACTAGAAAGTATTTACAGTTTATATAATACATACCGGTAGAACCGCTCATGACAGCAGCATGTAAAATTGTTCTGCCATCAGGACCCTTATCAGTTGGTTCGATGCCAGTTGGTTGCTTGCAATTTTCGATAATGACTTTAACTGAGGCAACATGTCCTTTGAATGTAGCCAAGTAAAGTGGAGTCATGTGATGCTTATTTGGCGAATGTTGATCATTTGGATCTTTTTCTACCAAAAATTTCACAATATGTACGTAATCATGTCGAACAGCTTCGTGCAGAGCTGACTCTTTTTCCTCATTCAGCATCCTAATTAGCTGCAGATGAACATCATTCTCTGATCTCTCGGAGGATGATGCTTTCTTAGCATAATCAAGAAGCACACGAACAACATTCAAGTGCCCGCCCCGAACAGCTACATGAAGTGCTGTTTCATCTTTTGAATTGGTTTTACACAAAAGACCTGGATATCTTTTGAGGATTTGCTCTACACATTCTGCTTTGCCCGATTCAGCAGCTGCGAGATGAAGGACGGTATTCTTTGTTGGTGTAAGCTGATTTGCAACTCCGGTAACGCTATGTCTCATCTTAAGAACAATATTATTGCCTGTAATGGCAGCTGCAAACAATTCAGAATCCATGTCTTGATATTAAAAAGAGACAATTGTTGTTTATTTTCAGCTTTCTATTATGCATGCTACATTATTATTTTGCTATATATAAGTGAAAGAACTAAAGCAACCTTTTGGTGCCAAATGCCAATCTCCCTTTCCAAGTCACATACACTTCCAAAAGAGGCAAAAGACATTTAAATATCACTCATTCTTGACGTCTTCTTGTTTACCACAATTTTACACAATCTTTGTTTTGCTTTTTATAAAAAGATTGATCGATGTTAAGCATGCTTCATGTTTTTAAATGTTTGATCCAGTTATACTTAATTGTCCTTGTTTATATTCTAACAAAAGAAACGTATGATCCAAACTTTAACAAAGGCATGTGTGCATAAATCTTTCTAATTCTCCATTATTTCCAAAATACTTCAAACGGTGGATGTATATGCTTTTCTCCAAAGAACCTTTTTGGCGAAATGGAGTACAAATATCTTCATTTCTTCTTGTAATATACTTTTAAATATTGTTCTTTGTTTGGCTTGAACAGATTGTTTTTGCTAAACGATACTGGAACAAGTAATATTGGTTCTTGCTTAACTAACTCCCATAAATAAGATAACCACTAATGTGTATGCATATCCAATGCACAAACAAACCAAAAATCTTAATACAAATCCACCCATGGCAGGGATATATATAGATTTTGTAACCGTTCGATACCTATAGAACACGCAAAGCACATAGGAACCAGTAGTAAATCCACCCATAACACGAATATATACTGATTTAGTACTTGTTCCCTAGAACAAATATAGCCATACTAGTAGCAAATCTCATGCTTTAGGTTCTTTCTCCTAGATATGAAGCATTAAAAAAAAAAAAAGAAAGAGAAAAGCAACTCCGTGCGTTATCACACTTCACTTGCCAAATGCCATGATGTTCATCAGTGTAGGCCATCCTGTAAAGAGTAAATGGGATATCAGGGAAAAGCTTGAAATATTAAGCTCTGCTTATGTGACAACATCTCACATTAGTAAATAGTAACCTTAAACTAACAAAGTAACAATGCCAGTGGCCAATATGCACAATTTACTATAACTTGAGAGCGAAGCTAATAAACATATTACAATTTTATAGACACTGAATTTGCAGTACATTATTGTTTACCTGTTCAAACCCCAGCTTATTAACAAAAAAGAAAAACATTTACCCACCCTCTTAGATGCCATAAGAAATGTCTAATAAACACTCGTTTATTCATGTCATAAGAAACATTTACCTCAAGGGTTGAGGTACCCTGGTTAAATTCGTTTAGTTAGTAATTAGTTTAAAAGTAATAATATTCATGTCAATATATATACTACAACTAGAAGTTTATTTGGTCCCACTATTCAGCACTTGAATGTTAAGCACTCTTGTTTACGGAGCCCGCTGCATGTTGGTGGCTAAATTTTACACCAAGTTTCATAAAGGTGGCTAGAGTTTTAAAATTACATTTTGGTGACCAGACTTATATTTTAACCAACAATAAAATGACTTGTATATCTAAAGGATCACACATTGTGTCCTGTCATATTAAGCAACTCATGAATTAAAGCAATATAATAGGAAAAAAAAAGACCCTATTGTGCTAAAGGGGTTAAACAAAATGAAGCAAGAGTGATTAACTTGTAAGATAATCAGAGAATGGTTAAAGGAAAGTCACCCCAAATTACCAGGTAAAAGAATCTGGATATCTATGGTACCAATAAAGAATGATGGAACAGTACTGAAACTACTATAAGGTACTAATTACTCAAGAACTTTTTGTAAGTAATAATTTGAATGATATAAGTGTATGGCTGGTTATAATATTACCTCTAGATTGTTTCTTCTGGAGATTGATTAAGTTGGCATGTCACTCCGCTGGCACAAAGCCATCCAGGGAAACCAGTGTCTCTATGTATTTGATAGGTGCAGAAACTCTGTGGTCGTCTGGAGGTGAATAGACGATGCCCTCTTTCTTCTCATTGTCAAACAATACATCACCTGAGAAGATCGAGGGATGACGATGATCAATTAACTTGTCTCCATAAAACTGTCCTGCACCCAAATACTGGGACATCCATATCTTAATCCCTATATCATCTAAATTATCAATATCAGTACTGAATCTTTTGGTCCAAGACACCTTGCCCGAAACATCATCTAACGTCCATAGATTCCTTTCTTGTCCAATTTGAAAGACCATAGCAACAGAATCTTTGTAATTCAAAACATCCGACTCCTTCCGTGTACTAGTAAAGCTTGGTAAGGGAACAACTCCAAAAATATCTTTGTGCAAATCAAATGAAATTAGCCGACCATGAGCCCCATAAAAATATAACAAACCGTCCACAACAACACTAGTTGAATCATATACCTCATTCCATTTCAAAATAGGTTCCCGAAATTCAGTCCACAAGTCAGTACCCGTAGAATAAACCTGGACAATCAATACCTTATCATCCAATTTTTCACACACAACCCTAAAAACCTTAAACACATCCGAAACAGAATCGTAACCAAACCCTATCTTAACCGTATTTGCGTAGTGCTTATTAGAAGCAGGAAGCTTCTTATACTGCCTGATTGACGGGTTCCAAATATACACATCATTAAACAACACATTAGCTAAACAAATGAGCCCGTTACAACAACTAATAACTTGAAGATGAGCACTACGTAAAAGACGAGGAAGTACTATATACTCACATGGTAGCGAAGTTCGCCCCTCGTCAGGCAGTCCAAGTAGATCATACAGGCCACGATAAACCTTTTTTTCGGCTGGTTGACTTTGAATGGACGTTAGTGTGGGATTATTAGTGGAAGCGATGGTAGCACGACGGAATTGAAATTTTACGAAATGAGGGTTTGAGATTGTGTGTAGCCATGGCTTGCATACAGACTTGCATATCAGCAGTGATTTCACCGGAAGTCGTACGAGTATCTCGGAAAGCATTATTTCAGGTAAATCGCCGATGGAGATGTTCGCCATTCAGCTTCAATTCAATTTCAACACACGCCAGGGTTTCAGGGTTCAGTGTAATCTTAAATTATTTTCTTCCCATTTTTGGGATAAGTTTTGGATCAAAACTAATCTTAATTTATATTTGTTTTTATTTGTTTTTATTTATTGAAAATTTAAAAGTATAATATCACTACAAGAAATGCGGACATTTCCGACCGGGCATTTCCGATCATTTCCGACCAATCGGAAATGAGAACTTATAACCAACTGCACAGACCGACCACGAATAGACGGTCGGAATTACGGTATCACCGACCACAGTCGTTCGGTTTTGGTAGCAATGGGCCCCGGCATTTTGCTGGTTGCAGACACGTCACCCAGAAAAGGGTCCCAGTTAACACGTCATTGACATTTCCGACCACAGTCGGTCGGTTTTGTTGGAAGTGGGCCCCCACTTTTTGCTGTTTGCAGACGCCCCATCACACGTCACCCATGAAAGGGCCCCAATAAACACGTCATTAGCATTTTCGGCCGACATATTACCGACCGTAAAACATAAAACCGACCGATTTTAGTTTCATTAGATTCGGCCAGCTTGGCCCGTGAATGGCGCATTCTGTAGACACATAACCGATCGATGGAACCTATATAACCGACCGATGACGGTCGGTTATGAGTCTGCTCCTTTTTTAAAATATCATATCACCTTTTCTTTGAAAGCAATTTGGATCATACCACCTTAGCTTTTTATGTTTTTAATATCTTCTTTAAGAAACACATAAAGAAGTAGAAGAAGAAAAACTTAGAAGATAAAGGTAAGTATATTTATATTGGGATTTTGTGATGAAATGTTGAATCATTTACTTCATTTTTTTGTATGTATATATTTACTTCATTCATGTTTGCTTTTTGTATGTATAAAGGAAGTGAAGGTGAGAAGATATAGAGTTGAAGAAAAAGAAGTTGAGGTAATTTTCTTGATATTTTCTTGAAGTTTTAAACGTGGAGGAAAAAATCTATGAATATATTTTGATTTATAAAATGACTTACGCAAATATATGTGCTTGTATATTCAAAATGAGTTATGAGATATATATGTGCTTGTATATGTGCTTGTTAATGGATTAAGAAACACATACATGTTTTTATGTAGATGTCAAGCAAAGATCGTAGTTGGATGAATCGTCGGTTAGAAAGTAATCGAATAACACTTACTCCGGAGTATAGATTGGGTGTTGAGAAATTCTTAAAATTTGCAATCGAAAATAATGGAGTGGTTGAAGGTTTGATGAAATGCCCTTGCGTTAATTGTAAGAATGGAAATTGGGAGACTATTGAGAATGTTAAATATCATCTGATTGCTAGTGGCATTTGTGTGGGTTATAAAGTTTGGACACATCATGGAGAGTCATTACGACAAAATCGAACCTCACGTCGTGTAGAAAGAGAGGTTGGAAAACCGGTAGATATGGAGGCAATGTTAAGAGATGTTGGAGCCCAAATTATTAGTGATGCCTTTGATGCCAATAATAGTACTAGTAATGCTAGTGCTAGTAGAGTAGAAGAGGCTCCTAATGCGATTGCTTCCGAGTTTTATAAAGAAGTTAATAGATGTGGAACGCCCATCTATCCGGGAAACACAAATTATACAAAATTGTCTTTTTCTACGAGATTGTTGCATTTTAAAAATGCATCACATTGTAGTGAGAAGTCCTTTAATTTGTTACTTGAGATTATTGGCGATGTTCTTCCACAAAATCATGTGTTACCATCTACTTACTATGAGGTGAAGAAAATGGTGAAGGAATTGAAGTTGTCATACGACAAAATTGATGCATGTGAAAATAATTGTATGTTGTATTTCGGGGATGACAAAGACAAATTGATTTGTGATCATTGCAAAAAGGATCGGTACAAAGAAGCAAATGGGAAAAAGAGTACCACCATTCCAAACAAGATCTTAAGACATTTTCCTCTTATAAGTTGTCTACAACGACTATTTATGTCGGAACATACGGCTAAATACATGACATGGCACAAGGATAGAGAGGTAAAAGAGGGAGAAATTAGTCACCCCGCGGATGGAGATGATTGGAAAAATTTTGACATTCGACACCCATCATTTGCTAAGGAGTTTCGCAATGTACGACTTGGACTTTCAACGGATGGTTTCAACCCCTTTAAAAATTCCGGGAACAAAGTATACTCGGTATGGCCGGTCATAATTGTTGTGTATAATCTTCCACCTTCAATGTGTGTGAAAAGACCTTACATGTTTTTAACTCTCTTGATTCCCGGTCCCGATAATATAAAAAAAGATCTTAATGTATATATTCGACCACTCATCGAGGAGTTAAAAATTTTGTGGCATAGCAGAGTTGAGACATTTGATCAATCACGAAAAAATAATTTTCACATGAAGGCGGCACTTATGTGTACTATTAGTGATTTTTCGGCTTTAGCCCAACTTAAAGGATGGTCAACAAAAGGTAAGATGGGATGTCCGGTTTGTCTTGGAAGTGTAAATGGTTTGCAACTCAAAAATTGTGGAAAGGCATGTTGGTATGGTACTAATCGAATTTTTTTTTAATGAAAATGATTCTTTACGAAAGAAAGGGTCTAGATTTGCAAGTACAGAGTGATCCGTATTTAGAGGTCGAATGAGTGGTGAGTATGAGATTTCAACATTTGATCATTTAGAATTTCCTCCACCCGGAAATTTGACCCAAACTCGAGCTTTGGGTTATGGAAAAGAACACAATTGGACAAACAAACCAATTTTCTTTGAACTTGAATATTGGGCAACACTTGGTATGTGTCATTGTATTGATGTCATGCATACCGAAAAAAATGTTTTTGAAAATGTATTTTTCACAATTGTGGGTGATCGTTTCAAGTCAAAAGATCACAACAAATCTAGGGCGGATTGTAAGGAACTTGGTGTGATGCCTAGTTTATAGATGCAAGATGGGGTGAAGCCCAAAGCACGTTTTACACTTACTAGACCCCAACTTCGACTTTTGTGTGAATGGGTATCATCTTTAGATCTTCCAGATGGGTGTTGCTCAAATCTATCTCGATGCGTAAAATTGGATATTCTTAAATTTCATGGTTTAAAATCGCACGATTGTCACATTTTCATGCAAAATTTGATGAGTATTGCATTTCGTGAGTTCTTGCCTCGTGATATTTTGGAAGCCCTAGCAGCACTTTCAAATTATTTTGTTGATATTTGTTCAACAATCTTAGTACGTAGTGATCTAGAACTTTTGGAGAAATCTATAGTAAAGACATTATGTGTACTAGAAACTATTTTCCCCCAAGTTTTTTTGATATTATGGAACACTTGGTTTTACACTTGGCCGAAGAATGTCGACTCGGGGGACCCGTTCGCTATCGATGGATGTATCCTTTTGAACGATTAATGAAATTCATGAAAGACAAGGTCAAGAATAAGGCGCAGGTGGAAGGTTCAATTGCGGAACAATATGTTGAGGAAGAAACTGTTAACTTTTGTTCATTCTACTTTAAATCAAATGTTGATACGGTTCATAATACCGTGCGACGGAATGAAGTTGTGGTTGAAGAACAAGATAATAGTATTTTGGAAGTTTTTAGATATCCAATTGAGTGTAAGGGAAAACATGGTGTTCGATACTTAAGTGATGATGAACACTTCATTGCGGAATATTATGTCCTCTTGAACATGCCGGAAGTTCAACCGTATATTCGGTAGGTACTTAACTTGATTGTCATATGTACTAAGTTTAATTTGTATAATTTGATTGTACTTAAATTAATTTGTTTGTTTTTCTTATACATAGGGAATATGCATCTTTTACACGTGCAACACCCGAACAATTGGAGACACTTCTTAAAACTCAATTCAAAACTTGGTTAAAAAAAAGGGTAATTGAATTTTAATATACATTATATTATATTTCAATCATTGACTTTTATCTTTGTCTTGATCTATTTTTTGATGATATTTAGATTGAAAATGATCTTGAGATAAATTCGTGGTTCAAAGATCTACTTCATGGGTCGGCTCGTGCCGTTTTCACATTTGAAGATTGTAAAGTGAATGGGTACAAGTCTTATTGTAAAAAGAATTCCGGTGTTCTCGTCAAAGGTACCTCTCATGCAAATATCCTTGAAAATTATTATGGTCAATTAGAAGAAATTGTTAGACTCATTTATAGAGGAGGAAATCATGTGTATCTGTTTAAATGTTGTTGGTTTGATTCTGCGGGAAATGGGGTACGCGTTGACAAAAACCGAATTGTTACCGTTGACATCAAATCAAGATTGAGGTCGAATGAAGTATTTGTTTTAGCTAGTCAAGCGAGTCAAGTGTACTATGCACCTAGTGTATTGAACCCCCGTAGTAACATATATACGGTTGTTTCAATTAAAAAAAGTCATCTTGATGAATCAACTACACTTTCCACCGAAAATCCGTACCAAGAAGATATTTCAAATGCAACGAGAGTATTTTCGTTGTTTGTTGACTTTGCACAATATGAACCAATTTCGAGAATTCGAACGGAAGATCATGAAAATGGTGAGGAAGATGATGACCACGAGTATGATGAAGAGTTTGATGTGGAAGACCAAGAAAATGAAGATGAAGGCGAAGGGGAAGATGATGATGAAGGTTATGACAATATTTACTAGTAGCTACTAGGCATTTGTAATTTCAAAATTATGATGTTGTAATGATTGCAATTGTTATCAATAAGGAATGAGATTGTAGTGAGTTTACTAAACATTATTATGATATTGCTATAAGCTTATTTAAACATTGTTAAGAGATAAGTTTGTTATGAGATTGGAATGTGATTGCATTACTAGCGAAGTGTCAATTGTTAAACATTTTGACCATAAAATTTCCAGAAAACCGACCAAAAAGGTCATTTATGACCAATTTTGACCATAAAATTTCCAGAAAACCGACCAAAAGCATGCTAAAACCGACCAAAAGCAATCCAAAACCGACCAAAATAAAACCGACCAACTTTTGTCGCTTATATATCGGTCGGACCAATTTGTTATCGCTACTGATATTAAACCGACCACTTTGTACAACCGACCACCATCGGTCGGTTATATTCTTGCATTTTTACTTTTTCTTGCATAAATATATATACAACAAAATAAATTAATTACATATGTTATGTACTAAAAACCTATTACAATATTATAACAAAATATGATTATTGGTTTTTTTTTTTGCTAGATTATAGGTTCTTTTTTATTTTAACGGAATGTTTATCATCATTTAAAATAAGTTAAAAATTAAGTAAAGTTTAAAAAAATTAAAACTTATATCTAGATTATGATATTGAATCAAAGAAAATGGTCGTGTAATGCTCTTTTAGTAGAGAGTAAAGCAGTGTTCTAAAAAGCGATAAGCGGTTCTAAGCGGTGGGAGGACCTTCTAGCGCTTAAGCGGTAACCGGTTCTAAGCGGTTTTAAATATAATATTACAAAAATTATATAATAATTAAGTAATAAATATTAATATATTAAAACTTACAAAATTTAAAGGTCAACATCTTTTTGACCGCTTAATCCGCTTAATAGGTCGCTTAATCTTCAAAAATGCTTAATCACCCGATTAGTACAAAATCGAAGCGTTTTATGATCCGATTCCGCTTAAGCGGCTGATCCGCTTTTTAGAACACTGGAGTACGTAAAGATAGTGATCCAATTATAAATATAAAATAAAAAAAATGGTAACATTAATTGTGTACAATGAAGAATGTTAATGTTTTGGGTTAGGGATTAGTTTGAAAGTTTAGGGGTTGTAGATTAGGGTTGATTAGTATCAAAATTTTAAAACTTAATTTAGCCGATCCAACCGTACAGATTTGAAAATTAATTGTTTAATTATGTCTACTAAAAAAATGAGAATATTTAAACATTATTTGATAACTTTTTATAATAAAAATAACATTTTTACGTGTTATAACCGACTATGAGGGTTTCTTATAGGTCGGTTATGTTGTCAACCTATTCTTTTTTAAAATAATAATTTATATTTAAAATATTATTTAAATAAATTATGAAATCAAAAAAATACTGGATAATATAAATAATTAATATATTAATTGTGAAATTAATTTTGAATAATATACGTTTACTATAAATAAGTAATTGAATATTAATTTTGTAATAATCAATATTTCCTGGCTAATGTTTTTATTTTATCCCGCTTTTTTTTTTGGTGAAAAGCTAAATCCCGCTTCTTTTATTGGTGAAAAGTTAAATCCACCGCTTCTTTTTTCTATCCGACAACTTTATGTATAGTACGACACCGTTTCATTCCTTTTTTCTCACTTATCAATTTCCACTTTCATTTTTTACTTTCATTTCACTTGTCATCTTGCTCTGCTAGGGTTTTTCCGGGCGACCGACCGACATCAATCCATTTGCTCGGTATCTTCATAATCCCTTCTGATTTCCCCTATTGATTTACAAAACCCTACTGATTTCCCCTTTCCCCTTTCCTCTTTTGTGTTTGATTTGTTCTACACAAACCATTTCCCCTTTTGTTCTACATACGATTTGTTTAAACCCTTTCCCTTTTGTACACATATTGTTTAATCGATTTATGTATCTCAATTTGTGTGTATTGCTTTGTATTTGATTTTGTGTTTTTCTTGCCCTGTCTCTTGTTTTTTATTTGTTTAATTTTCAATTTGGTTTTGTTAGTTTCTGATTTGATCTTTATGGACTTGTATACCCAGTTGTTGATTGCTTAGTTTATGTGGGTTGTATTGTTACGGCTTGTATACCCTGTCTTTTCTGTAAAATCTGATGATTTAAGTGTAAAATCTGACGATTTAAGTGTAAAATATGATGATTTTTGTATGCAAATATGGTTAAACGAATGGTTTTGTGTCTCTGCATGCATTGTTATAGTTTCGTCTCTCTCCCTATATCTCTCTCTCTCTCTCTCTGACTATAAGATTACTTTAATTATTTTTAAGAAATCTAATCAGTTTATAAGACTAATTAATAAGGCTTTCAGATTTTTAAGAAAATGATCGGGATTTAAAGTTTGATGCAGTTTCGAATTACTTATAATTGTTGGTTTATATATGGTCAATTTAAAGTTTAATAGTGCATATTATCCTAAAAATGAAAAATATATGTGTGCTATAACTGCTTCTATTTATATAACTAATTGACAATTATCAAACTGCACGTGTATTTTATATGTTGTTTATTGTATAATGATATAGCATTTGCATGATGAGCTTATGTATCTATCGACTATGTTATCCTGCAGACTCTATGGCGACAAGAAAACAAAAAGGAAAGGGCAAGGGTAAGGCGACCGTGTCCAGAGAGAGTAACAATAGAGGGGCTGGCAGTTCTACCAGAGCTAGGCTGCGAACACCAAGTCCAACTCCTCCCAACAGTCCAGCAAGTCCACCTAGTACTCCGCCTAGTCCGTCAAGTCCACGCAATCCAAATACACATCAAATGACTACAGCCGAGGAGCATGCTTGGATGGGACGCAAGCCTAGATCAAATTCAATGGGGAAGTTTGGTGAGAAGAAGCCCACTAAACCAACCCGTATTGACATTCACGGGGGGGCGGTGAGTTAAGAGATCAATTAGTTTTTATTTCAAATTATGCATATGCAATATTGCCATGATTAGTTTTCATGGACTTCAAATTAATTAGTTGCTATTATTCGTATATCTGTGTAGTATCTTTGATGACACTGCCAAGAAAACCCTGCGTGCTATAATTCGTGATCAATGGCCAGTCGGGTTGTTCACCAATACTGATATTGCTGCAAAAAAACCAGAATGGATGGATGATGTTGTAGCTGAGTTTCGGGTATATTCAGTTATACTATTTATGTACTATTTAATTTGTAGCTAGCTAGCCTAGGTTTGATAAGATAACAATTGTCTTTAACTTTTTACCTAACTTAGGTTCTTATCTTTTGTTTTTCAGTACTTCTATAAGCATCTGAGGGGGCAGAGTCGGTTTGAGGCCACCTATAGCATTGAAGAGCACGTGAAGAGAACCTGCAAAAGAATGATGAGTGAGGAGAAGGATCGCTTGAAGAAAAAAATGAAGGAAACAGGACTACCAGCAAATGATCTGAGGCCCTCGTATTTCCATCCGATATTATGGGATCAGATGGTGAAATATTGGAACATTGAGGTTCACAAGCACAAGTCGGAGGTTGGATCAAACAATCGGAAAAAGGTTTCTACTCTGCACAGTGCTGGTGCAAAATCATTCGATGCTATTGATATGGTAAAATAATTTTTTTATTGTTTTACTCGTCATGTTTTAAAGTTATTATTAGTATTTCTGCTTCTTTTGTTGGAATATTTGTAGTAACTAGTATCATGGATTCAGTGGTTGTCTTTTGTTGTTCAAGTATGCCTATATAAAAGGCACTATCCTAGGTCTATGTTGCTTTCAGCTTATGTACCGTTATGCTAGCTACTGTCTCTATCCTTTCATGTAATCTCCCTTTGGAGTTTCATATTAATAAAGTTTGTTTATCAAAAAAAAAACTAGTATCATGGATTAAAAGTTGTAAGAATTTTGTAGGAAATGACAAAGGAAAACAAGGGAAAGAGGCCAAGACGTCTCAAGCTATGGGATCGGACACATACCACGGCAGCGTCCAGGAAGGCTAAAAAGGGGAAGAAGGGGGGCAATGTGGTGTAAACTTCGCCAGGGGCCTTAGCCATAGCGGTTAGTAAACACTACTGATTTTTATAAATTTGTGATCTGCCACTACTGATTTCTTTTTTTTTTTGATATACTGCTAACTTGCTTTAATTGATGAGTGCAGTCTCGTTATAGTGCCATTTTGGAGCGTGAAGGAGTTGACTTAAGTCCCAAATCAGAGTTTGTTGAGCCTCTAGACTGGTGGTTGCAGGCAACAACCAATGGAGATGATAGGCCTAAAAGAAATCGACTCATCGGCTATCCTTGTGTTCCGGCGTCAGCGTTGCTTCCAAATTTGGCTCATCGTTACAGGGAAAGGAATAGAGGAGGTGCTGGCTCTTCATCGTCAGGCCCTAACCAATCCTCGAGTATCCCGGATCCTCTATTTGTCCAAGTTGTCCGTACTAGTGTCGCTGCTGCCCAAGCTGACCCGGGTCACTTTCAACGAGAGCTTAATAATGAGGAACTGGAGAGTCTAGCTAGGAATCTGCTTGAGGTTTCTGATCCTGAGACTCGAGGCAACTTTAACATTGCGTTCTTTCGGGAGGTGGTCAACATTGTCTCTACAATCATGAGCGATATTTGTAACAAATATGAGGCGGGGACACGAGCGGTAAGCCTATGTACCACTCTAATTTTATCAACATATGAAAAGACTCACCTAGTGGTTTTTTTATGTTTTACACTGTTTATTTTTATCAATTAAAAATAGCAGTAAATAGATTTTAAAATGTTCCTTATTATTTCAGTGTTGAATTCATATTAGTTAGATAACGAGTTAAATAGATTTTAAAATGTTCCTTAATATTTCAGTGTTGAATTCATATTAGTTAGATAACGAGTAATGCAATTGATGTTGAATTCAGTGTAACAAAAATTCTAAACCTGCAATATTATTATTGTCCATGTTAGTTGACTCAATGCCTTCTTGCTTGTCACCTGCCATAAATTCTTGTAAGAATTTTGGTAGTGTTTGAATATGTAGATCACTGCTTTGATACCATAAAAGTATTTGCAGATTTTACTTGATATTAAAACAAGTTATGGAAGTACATATATATAGCATGGTTGCACATGCTTGATGAGCTAGCTAGATCTGATCAATCGCACTTACTACAATTAACACTAACACTACCATGCTGCTATCATGTGCTATTACATGATGCTATCATTGCTCTGCATGTTACTCTACATGTGTTATACCACTGAGTACAACATATTATAACACCTATCCTTCAACATAAAATGATGTGATTATTGAGTTTAACTGATCGTTAGGATGATATGTTGATATCCAAGTGATGTGCTAGTGTCTAAGCTGTTAGTTCGAGTTAATTGCAGTGTTGTAGTGTAATTCTGCCCTGTTTTGACTTTGCGGAATTCTGCAAACATTTGGCTGGAATTCTTATAGAGTTATGTTCGGTCAAGTGGTATAAACTGGATACCTTTGTTGTAGGTTGATAAATAAGTAATTGTAGTGAGTTTTGATGGGGTTTTGTATATTGGTTGGCTCGTTTTGGTTGTTTACAGTCAAGAGTATTAAACCACTTAGGTCGATGTGATATTCATATTTATTGTTTGACTTAGGCGATTGAGGAGGCGAATAGGGAATTCACGGACGGGGAAAGTTCAGAAAATGATGTGTCTGGGGGCGAGGATGATGCACGTGATGCAGAAGATCGTGGACCTGGCGGTGAAGACCATGGTGATGCTGGTGGACTTGGCGGCGAAGACCATGGTAATGCTGAGATGTAATATGCTGTGGCCTGTGTGGAATGTGTTTTTAAGTACAGTGTTGGTTAGACTTCTTTTGTGAACTGTTATGTGTGGAATGCTTATAACTACTGGTATCATGTAATTAACTTTTGTTAACGTTGGTGGCAACGTTAGTTAATTAAGACTGATTTCCTGTTGGAACTTTGGTTTGTAATGGATGGATGGTTTAAGAATGGTTAGATGTTTTTGATGAATGGTTTATGATGCTTTTATATGTTGTTTTGTAATAAAAAGTAGCAGGTTTTCAGTTTCCCAAAATTCAGGTTTTCAGTTAAACATACGGCCCAGAATTCCGACCATGTGCATCATAAAACCGACTAGCTTCAAATTAAACCTGACCAATATCATACTACATTGGTTGGTTATAAATTGTTCGAGAACAAAAATAGTCTGTTATAATTAAACAAAACGCTGCGTTTTTAAATTTCTGACCAGCCTTTTCCGAACCAATATGGTCGGTTATAATATGACGTGGCTCAATACACGTGGATGCCATGTCATCATGTAGGGTCAAGTAAGTCTGATTTGGGAAAAAAGATCTGACCAACATGACGGTCGGTTATAGGATGACGTGGCTTATTACACGTGGATACCATGTCAGCATGTAGGGTCAAGCAATACTGATTTTGAAAACAGCCTTCCGACCAACAGGATGGTCGGGCTTCGGTCGGTTATATGCTCTAAATCCGACCGAGGGGTTATTTATGACCAGGTTTTTACCGACCACCATTATCGGTCGGGCAGCGGTCGGTTATGACATTATTTCCGACCGATCAGCCTCTTTACCGACCGCATTGTGCGATCGGAAATGTCCGCATTTCTTGTAGTGTATGAATGAAAATTAAATTATTTTATTTAAAATTCATTTGCTTTTTTTCTATTTAAATTTCGGAGTAAGGTGTTAGGTATGGACCGGAAGAAAAAAGAACTGGATTTATTAACAAAAAACGGAGTAAAATATTACTTCATTGTTTATTATTTTATATTAAAGAAATTGGATAAAATTAGACATAATTTTTTTTTAATTCTCTTGTAAATAGCCAATGTATACATTCTTATTAAAAAGTTATATTTTAATTCTTTACTAGCATAATAATATGATAAAAAAAATTTATTAGTATCATTTTGATTATTTTTTATTTTAGTCGCTTTCTTTTTTTCTTTCATGACATACATAAAATTTTGGGTGAAGGCCCTATCTACCCAAAAATGGGGGTGAGGATACCAAAATACCCAGATCCAGAAAGCTGGCCCTAAATACCGACGGGTTGCGCCACTGACAGCAACGTTACATGGGATGCGCCTCTGGGAACACCGTAACCTGAAGACACGCTACTGTTGTTAACGGAATCAATCCAATATGCCATTGTAGACGCCGTAACTCAAGATACGCAGTTGTGAGTGACGTGATGCCGTCAGCTGGCGTCATCGTCATTTTTCATAGAAAAACGCGATTCTCTCCGTCCAAAGGAAATTTTTGGGCGATTCCCGACCAAAGGTCCGGCGAACTCCGTTCACCCCCATACATTCGTTTTCCAGTCGAGTTCTATATACCATTCGACTCGTCATTGTATCCTTTACAGCCCTATATCCTTTTTTATAGATTTCTAATGTCGGATTGTAAACGCCTAAATTGAACCCTAATCGCGATTGGATTTTCCGGCGAGCTTCAACACGCCCTAGCGGGGCCATAAAATGAGAAAGAGATAATGAGAAAGGGAGAAAGAGATGTGTTGGTCACGTTGCTGAGTTCATATACAGATATGGATGAGAGACGCGACGGGAAAGGAGGTATGATGACAACGGCGAGCTTCGAGCTTCGAGAGAGACGACAGAGACGAAGAAAAGTCTGGAAAAAAGTAAGGCTTGGGATACGCCTCTCCCAACGGCGTTTCCCGTGGGTAGATATGGCCAACTTCCCCGCCCGTGGGTATATAGGGCCATGGGGGGCTGAAAATCAGGTAAATCGGTCATTTTCTCTAAAATTTTACTGTAGCATTTGAATAATCTCATTCACTCGAGTTAAATAATATTTTAATGGAAAATATTAAATTTAAATAAATGACTTCATTAACTATTTAAACTTTAAAGTTTTTTACACTTCAAGAGTGAAACTTTCTCTTCCAAGTCACCTATAGCAATGAAGCTTTGGACTCATGAAGAAGCTAATGCGTACCTTAACACACACCCCGGGCCTGTGGGGCAACCAAAAGCAAAAATTTCTCTTCCAAGGCAATGAAGCACAATTCCTCCTACTACTCCCCATCCGGAGAATCCGCATGAGGGAGTGGGGGACAAATGATAAGCTAGAGATAGCCCAGGCCCGATTAAGACCCAATCTTAGGCCAAAAACTACAAGCAAGTCCAACTTATGAGAATAAGAGCAGCCCGGCCCAGCCCAGGCTAATGGGCCCGGACCAGGAGCCACCGCTACATGGCATGGTCCTCTCCCCGGACTAGAGGACCCCTGACCGGTGACGCTCAGCACACGTGGCAAGCCAGATTAGCCAACGCTCCCACACCTGGCGCTGACCAGCACTAAATGCCAATGATTGACATGTGTCAAATCATGTCTGCCACGACACTAGCACATTCAAGTCAACGACCCCTACATGTTGGGACACGTGTCCCACATCTCGGGAATTCAGCGGGCTGTCCCCCAGATCCAACGGTCAGGAGCAGAGGTAACCTACCCCTAAACCCTAGACCTAGGGGTATCTCGTATCAATCTACTACATTTAAAAACATCATCATCAAATTATTTGAACAAAAAATAAATTTAAAACTTCAAAAAATATTAGAATAAAATTCTTTATAATGCCATTGTGTTATTAATTTTTCCAAGAAATATCATTACTTTTTTTTACTTTTACGTGTGGCATCCTTACATTTTAACGTTTAAATAAATAAATGGCATGATATGTATGAAACATAAAATACAAGAATACCACTCGTAAGTCAAAAATATAAAATGATATTATATAAAAAAATCGAATATAAAAGAGTACCATTGAGAATTTCCGTTTAATGAAAAATTATTAAAAAATCACATCAGCAATCTGCATTATATTTTCGTTTAATTTTTACAATTTCTAATGATAGAACTTGATAATTTGACAATTTTATTGTAAGGATATTTACAAATTATACTATTTTTTAGTTTTATTTACAAATTTACCATACTTGTATAATCATTGCAATTATACTATCTTTGTAATTATATTTGCAAATTTAATAATTTTATACTATCATTTATTTAATTCAATAATTATGCAAGTAAGATGGGCCCCTACTGACTGTGCACCACGTGGCAGGTTGGTCTATTTGATCGGACCAGCGTTAAACAGACAAATCTCTTTATATTATAGTTCATGCTCCCTGATTTCTACAGTAAATCTCATTGCTAACTTTTAACCCATAAAGTTTCCAACAATTACGCTAAATACCACTGGTTTCAACCATTTTATAAACCAGATTAACTACCTCATACAGTAAAGTCCAATTGCTACTGTGTTATTCAGTTTTTTGTCCCCTCATTAGTTTGTGTGTTACATATAATACGAATATAACCGAAGCTTTCCAAAGACGCTTTGTGCTGCTTTTCCTTGATTCTTGAACCTCTTAATTCAAATTTGAAAACCATTTAGGGGTTTCAAGCAAGTTATTCCAAAAAGGTAGCCCCATTACCTTGATATATCTACAGTCTACAGATGGTATGAACAGATTATTATCAATTTTGTAAGCTGTAATCTGTAATTTGTAATCTGTAATCGTAATTTGATTTCTTTTATCAGGCTAATGACGAGAACAAACCTTGGCATTTGTTTACTTCGGAAGATATGAATGAAGGTTATGATCGCAAGAAACCTGCTAAACCCAAAAAAAATACTACAAAGAGAAAGCTTCGTTAAACTCTGTAACTGCATCGCCTTCTCCTCGGTCGTGCTCAGCTAACCACAGCATGTTCATTGCTTATTCTGTTCATTCCATTTTCAGCTTGCATATCTTTTATGTTAACATTAATGAAAATGTACAGATAGTTCAAATTACGATTCTGCATATATGTGTACTGCTTCTGATGTATTGGAACAAACTCCTCATTCCAATATCGCCAACCTGCCTTCAAGGTCAAAAGAGAAAGCAATATTGAATCCTGCTTCCGGTTTGTACTTTTTTATTTTATGAGCGTAATGTTGATTTTTTGGGCATCATAAACAATTTTGTAAGTTACACACTACCATTTTCACAGGGTGTCATGAGGTATTGCAACGTTCTCCACCTCTGTCGGAGATAACAAATGGATACCGAATGTCAAACAACAAAGTAGAAAGAACACAACTAGGAGGTTAGATTACTAACTTTTCATGTTTTGCTTTTGAGTACATATATGTTCCAGATTTGTTATTGAGCTGGGAAACCACATCCAAGCTGAAAAACTTTAAAGATTCCAGTTTTACTTATTAACTTATCATGTCTTTGGTTTCTTTTAAGTTTCCAGTTTTGTACTTTGATCAAAATACTTATCATGCCTATGCAAACGTAAAATACTGTGAATCTTTCAAAGTAGAACTTCAGGAAGGACATGTTTACATTGTGACGAATTTTAAAGTTAAAGACTTCCTAGGCGACGAAACATATCGTCAGTCAGAAATGATAAACATATCTTTTATACAAAGGACACAAAATTAACCAAAGACGATGAAGGAGGATTGCAAATTGAGAAATATGCATTTGATCTTTTCCATATGATGCATGTTTACACAATATCACGCAAGTATACGTGGTCACAAGTAATATAATTCAAGTTCGTTCCACAGAGATTTGGTTAAGTTCTTTTCAGTTAATGCACCTATTCAACAATGTATGGTTATAACTCACTGCTAAGAGAAATAACAAATTGAGGTTTTAATTATCTAAATTAAACTAAGATGCAAATTATCAAACTAAGAATGAATTAACTATTGAGAATTAAAACTGAATTACTTATATGAGTATAAACATGGGATCCTAACTTCATTATCTACTTCACTTAGAGTTGATGCCTTTAATCAATACATGTGATGGTTTTGATAACTGATCAGACAACACGAAACAAGTATAGGTTACCTCTCGGTATACGAACACCAAACTAATCATACATCCACAAAAGAGATAGAAGATGAATAGACACCAATTATGTTTGGACCCTACATCTCTATAAGATTTGAAAACATAACGGTTTAAGCACAAGTCATCCACATAGATCACATAGGGCAGTATAAGTATTCTCATCTTATGCTACGAATCATGTTGATAAACAATCATGAACCTATGCTAGCATGGCAAGTTCTAAATCTTAAGATCCACTCTCGCTTCACAAAAGATTAATAGATTAGATGTTAGCTACGCATCTAAATACATGAAGCACAACCATACGAGGATATCAAGAATTCATCACACACAAATCTATAAAGCAATCAACCTACTAAGCTACATAAATAAATCCGTTAGCATCCCATGACAACGATTAGTTCATAATCGAACCGTTCGTCACCATGGGATTTGATGAAGACATGGTATAAAACAAAGTATGAATGAAAGAAGAAGTAATATTAATAGAATAAAGAGTTGAGAAAACAAATCTAGATTCCAGAGTATCGCCTAAGAAAAGAATACAAAAGATGAAGTAGATCTTGATCCGCTGCTTGTCACGAGCGTTGAACCTTTCTCTCCTTTTCTCCCTTGCAATTCTATGTTATGATCATAATTACAATGATTTGATGTGTTTATATAGACCCTAGAAGTCTTGCACAGCAAGAAAATACCCTACAATACTAATAGAATTCGATTTTGTTGCAAGAAACTGCCAAAAATACGATTACAACTCAAATTTTGGCAAAACAGTCAATTTTCAGCATTCTGGCCGCACAGAGGCGTAGCCTGCGCAGGGTAGGGCACAGTCAGCGCACCTGCCTACTGTCCTAGTGCGCAGTCTGCCCACTAGGGTGCGCAGACTGCCCACCTGCCTTATGCAGTTTTTCTATTTTTGCTCTCGTTGCTTCGTTTTGACTCCAATTTCCTTCGTTCTTTTTGCACATGCTTCCGTCTTCAATTCACTAGCCTTGGAATCTTCATGGTGGCTCACAACAAGTCCCCTTTCTTCATTCTTAAGCTCGAATTCAACTCCAAAATTGACGGAAACTGCAACCCTAATCGACATTCTTGCAAACCTGCACATTTAAACAAAACACATCAAAACAACAACAAACTTGAGGCCAAGTGAATCAATTTAAGCCGAAATGAAGCGATCCAAGTGGATATAATTCCACTTATCAATGCATATGGGCAAACTGGCCAAGGACAATCAATTTTTAGTAGGTAGATTTCCAATTTTTTTATTAGAAATATTTGTACCTCCCTAAAAATACTATGACGCAATATTTATTTAGTCAAGTTATTCTAAATGTAGACATGGTTAGAGTTGTGAAAAATAGGCGTCCAATTGTTGACAGTATGAAGGATAACCATAATAAATATCGCCTCAAATTTGATTTAGTCGATGGCGGGTAGGTTCATTCATAAAATTTGACACATAATCTGCTTTGTTTTGCAGATTATGATAAACTATATGATTTTATTCATGACAGGCATAGTGTTAAGGTTACCCTGTTTGACGAATTTGATATACTAAGTAACAAAGCTTTAGATAAAGCTAAGAGTGCACATGTTATAATAATCATTGCTTGCGCTAAAGTAACAACTTATGAAGGTAAAAATTATGCGTAACAATTATACAACCAGAATTTGTACTCAGTATGCCTCCCTAACATTCATCTGTTGTCAACATTAGGTCAACCCCAATTAACAAATTATCCTGCTACAAGGTTGTATGTTCAGCCAGAACACTACAGTGTCGACATTTTGCAGAAAAAGTACACTTACTCAAACCATTTGTTTGCATAAGTTTAATAGTCATATAACTGATAACGTCTTTTTCCTGCAATAGACTAAATTAAATGTTCGAGATTTCAAGTGATGAAGAGGAATTTCAGAGGAATGTAATGATTGCGGCTCAGATTAAACAATTGAAATAAATTCATGTTGAGGTAAGAAATCTGAAAAATAGCTAAACTGTGTATTTATTCCAATATAAATCTTTTAAATCCTTACAAGAAGAAGTGACCTGTGAGATTGTCCCGGAAAAATTTGAAAACAAGAAAAAATTGGTATTTGATATTTTGTTCAAACTGCACAACCGAGCTGAAAAACGAACAAGGATCTCTTAAATGCAGCAACTGTAAGAGATCAATTCCATATCCTCGTAGGAGTTAAATTACTTATTAATTCATGTTATAACATAATATATAAATTACATGTTTTATGAACTTAACCATTTCTTATTTCCTAATCTCCGCTTCCGAAAGCTTCAACCTGAAAACAGTTTGCTCAGATCCATTCGATTCATTTAAGGTCCTATTTACTGACATGGAAGTCTGTAGATTAACACAGAAAACAGTGGATGATTTTTACTCCCCGGAGAAGGAGGTAAACTCATGACCTTATATTTCAATGCACAAGAAACTATGAAAGCGGTTAATTTCTTTTACTATTATAAAATTCTTAGGCCATAGGAGAACAACCATTTCCGGACATGCTGAAATAATTTCTCAAGCAGAAATATGTCCTCACAGTCTTGGTCAAACAAGAAAACTTAAACAACAATGATTCTGTCTACGAAGCAACACAAATTGTTCAAGCAATCAAATCAACTGAAAATTTTTCTCCGTCACAATAACAGAACCTTCACCAGCAAGAAATGTCTATTACAAAGGTAAAATTTTCAATACATAGTTTCCTCTTCGAGAAAATCGATATTTATGTTATATGAAATGATACTTTTACAGGACTTGAAGACGTCTTCTACTCCCACAGAAATGCAAGAAATCGCAAAGTCAACTAACACTAAGACAAAAGTGAGAAAGGTTGAGGAACCAGTACCATTTAACATCCCATTTGACAAAAACTGGAGAGTTTTTTAAAGCATTCAACATTATGCTCCTTGATAGCAAGGTAAGACCTATTATAACATGTTCCAAAATGTTCTCTATCTATGTTATGTTATATAAGACCTATTTGTGTGGATAAACTGGAAAACAAAATTGCAGTGGGAAAAGTTTACATCATTAGGAATTTTACTGTCCAAGATTACAAGATGGAAGACAAGTTTAGATGCCTCAGAAATGATGTGATGCTAATTTTCTCAAACGAAACACAAATCAAAGAAGTCGATGAGGACGATAGAACCATAGCAAACAACGCTTTTGACTTCTACGAACATAATGAGCTTCAAGAATTAGCCAAACAAAACATATACGTTGTAGGTTCTACGAAATATAATCTTAAATCACATATTATTTATTTCAATTAAGTTTCACATACTTTAACTGTCATATCTCATTTGTAGATGTTGGCATTATAAAATTTATAAAAACAATATCTGACTTAGTAAACAGACATGGAAATCCACAGAAACAATCCAAGTTCACAATAACAAATGGAAGGTAAAATGTTAAATTTAAATCAATACATACATCACTTCATTCTCCCTTAAACGTAGTTACTTTCTATTTCCAATATGTAGGTCAAATGTAAAGGTAACATTATGGGACGCATTTGCGCTGAAATCGAAAAACTAATGCTATAAGTACAGGAACAACCGGTCATAATAATTATTTCAAGTTGTCATGTTGGCCTATGGAATGGTATTTTTACTGGTCCTACTAACCTTAAGACAATGCGATGAAACCTATCTAAAAGTATTTTGCATTCAACAGATGAAGTGGATATTGGTAATGTTGCCGCAACAGAAATCTTCTTGAACTACAATCACTACAGCGTAGCGCATTTGAGAAAAATGTACATTTTATTATATCCAAACTTTAGTTCTCTATTCTTATAATGCAACAAAACTAATATCTATTTTGATCATTTTTACAGGTTATCACTATGTCATAAATGGCCTATTGCAATCTTTTGGCATAGGTGTTACCTTCTTGGATGTTACCATAGCTATGAAATTTTTGAGCTATCGCAACCCCGTGTTACCAAATCCATAAAGTGTGTTGCTTTAGTTATAAAAGTTGTTAGAGTGGGCAACACCATAAGATGTGTTACCATAGAATATTCATGAACAAAATTGTTATTTTATTTAAAATTAATGATTTAATAATTATTTGATTTTAAAAATAATTAATTTTAACAAAATCGTTGAAGTAATCATTTTAAAACGTAATATTCCATCAAATAATTAAATTATTGATTTTTCATAAATGTTAATTTTTTTTTATAAATTTCAAATAAAAAGGTTTTAAAATAAAGTAATATCCAAACATTATTAAATCTTAACTAAATTCATTAAAAAATTAAATAGAGACAATAATAATTTGCAGTAACTATGAATTATTTCAAAATAATGAAAATAATAAATTGAAAAATTATAATTTAATAGCAACAAATTAAGATAAATTTAAAATACTTTTTAAAAAAAATAAAAATGAAAAGTACAGTGCATTATTTAGCTGGGCTGCAAACAAAAAAGAGAGATGGGCTGAGCGGTAAACAAAAAAAAAACAGCAAAATGAAAATTTAGAATCAGGTTAGTCAAACACAAATAGGGGGGAAAAATTGGGGAAAAAACACAAGTCCAGTCTCATTTCTCTCGCCTCTCTCACCTTGTTCTCTGTATCTCTTCCTCTTTCTTTGTCTCTCTCTACCCCTCTCTCGCTTTCTCTGTGTCTTTGTCTCCCTCTCTCTGTCTCTCTCCCCCTCCCTTTAATTAATTTTAATTATCTACTAACGTTTAATTTATTTTTTTTTTGATTAATGGACATGAATTATATACCCAGATAGATCGACACGGGACTACTAAACTTAACACAACAAAGTCAAGAGAAGCGAATAAGACGCAGAGTAATGGCATCCTCCGGTAGTGTTGTGGTGGGAGCTCCGTCATCGTCATCTTCAAAGAAACCAAAGCGCTTCGAAATCAAAAAGTGGAACGTCGTCTCTCTCTGGGCTTGCGGTCAGTCAGTCACCTCCCCCTCTAAATTAAACAATAAAATTTGTAACCCTAACTCTCTCTCCCCTTTTGTTTGTTTTATGAATAAATATGACAAATTAATGTTTATATTGTTTGCTTGCAGATATCGTTGTTGATAACTGTGCCATATGCAGAATTCATAGCATGGATCTCTGTTAGTACCCTAGTTCTATCCTTTCCAAATTCAGTAATTCTTCTTGTTGCATAGTATGATTTTAGTTTGATTTTAATCGGTTAGTTGGATTGCAAAGATTATTTCTTTTTTCAGTTTAATTATTGTTGTTGTTTTCGAATGTGTTGAGTTTTAGTTGAGCTGGTGAAATGGTTAAAAATGTGTATTTTGTCTGTTTGTGGGGTATAAACTTGTTTAATTAGTAGCTGTTATAGCTCGTAATGGTGGCTATGAGTTATTCCATTCGAAAGACATTGACTTGTTTTGTTTTCATCAACAGCCAATGGATAGTGTTGGCACTTTTTTGCTTGTGATGGTCCGTTTTTAAGTTTAGTTTAATATGGTGAAATGATTAATATATGAGTCATTGATCAGTATGGACTTATCTGATTCCTTAAGTTTATTGCTTCTAATGGTCTTAACGAGTTAGCACGTTTGAAACATACTTCCTCGCTTTGTGTTTTGTCTGCTATCGATAAATAGTCTCGATACTTTGCCAGTGCTATTCAAAATATCGGAAATGTGTACATCTTTAGAGTTGAGATTTATCATGATCGGTGCTCCTTTAGTGATAATGTAATTGCTGGTATATTGTTTTAGAGCTACTTATCAACGCTGTGGTTGTACAGACTACGGAGATCATGTCGATCAGAAGAGGTTTTACGGTGGTAAAATATATTGCTTTCATTTTTATGTATTCTGTATAAAATCGTTAAAGTTAGATAGGGTATGATAGTATCATAAAAGGCATTTTTTTCTCTTCTGCAGGCAAATGTTAGTAATTTTAAAAAATCAAACTTGCTTTTAAATCAGAAGCTGGAATTAGTTTGGGGCGCCAACAAAATAGTTTGTTGTTGTTTCATTCATTTAAATCAGAAGCTTTTTGGTTTTCAGAATATTAATCTTTCATTCATTTAACATATATCTTCAGGTATCATCTCCAGCATCCAAACTAATAGCTAATGTTCGGGATGGAAATAATTATTTGTTGTTAGTTCATGACAGTAAGAACTGAGGATCATGATTTTTTCATTAATGTTCACCAATTGTTTGATTAATGTCCCCTTCGAAATTTCACAAACAAGTATTTTATTAAGCTCTATCAAATGGGCTCAGTGTTTGTGTCTAAATAAATTTGATCTGCAGCACCACGATCTGGTTTGGCATGGAAGCATTCAATTGATGTTGGTGCTAGAGTGATTGATGCTGACTACAGAGGTCCTGTTGGGGTGATCTTGTTTAACTACTCTGATGTTGATTTTGAAGTCAAAGCTGGTGACAGGATTGCTCAGTTGATTATTGAGCAGATTGTGACACCTGAAGTTACTGAGGTTGATGATCTTGATTTGACTGTGAGAGGTGCTGCTGGCTTTGGTTCTACTGGTGTTAGTTACTCGTTAGAATGTTTCATATGCTTATTATGTTTTGTTTAATCACTTTGCCCAAATCCTTGTACGTGTTGCAAATACTTATGTAAGGGTTGTTTCTATATCTTAAATTATAAATATATGCAGTTACCTAGATAATGTGTTTGATCATTATCTTTAATAATTTTATAGCCTATTCTCTTATCTTTTTAAATATAATACCAGGAGTGACAGTAATAGTAAGGGACGTTCTGTGGATGGCAGCTCCCTACCCCTAGGCAGTGAGAAAAATGAGGGCACTGTTGCTTTGATAAAGTCAGGTGGTGAGAAGGTCAAGTCAACCCTTGCTGGAGAATATCTTACTGCTGCTCTGAATAACTTTAATCCTGAAAAATATGATAGTCTTGCAACCATTTCAAACGGAGCAAATATTTTCTCGAGCTGGACAGGTGAACATATTCTCAAGCAAGAAGCAGAGAAGAACTCAGAGGTACTTATTTACTGTCTTACCAAATATTTTTCTGTGTTTCTGATGTTAAAAAAAAAAAATTACAGTGCATAATATGTTAATATCTTGCCTCTTCTGTGTTTTAGTTGAGAGTTTCTCATGGATCGTGGCCAATTAGTTGACATAATTCAGTAAGTTGTTTTCAACTTAGCAAAATTTGCAGGTCAAAATTTTTCATTGTCCTACTGTTAGTCAGTTGTGTGTAGATCTACCTGTTGTGGACATACAACTCGCTGTCATACTTATCAGAGAAATCAGAATGCATAAAATTTATAGTTCTTGCATTATGTGTTGAAGAACAGTGCTTGCTGCTTTACATTTTTAGCTTATCGGTGCTTTTTATGTTTTTCCGTCAAGTACTTACCAGTACTTTGTATTGGCCTCCTACTGAATTCGAGCATTTTTGTGTTGTAAACATCTTTTTTTACGAACTATAGGTTTCAGTTCTTTTATCACACATTTTAATCTTCGATCATTCACAGGAGCATGATGTTTGAAATTATCCTACATGATATATCTTCGGAGTTCCAACTGCAAGCTATGGATCAAGTCGACTTTAAAATAGCTCAGAATTGAGGTGCTACACTTCCAAATGCTGATATTCATTATTCACAAAAAGGTGATATAATCAGGTATGTGATCGACCTATCAGACTGCAGTTTCTTCAATCGTTAGAAGATTGCTTGTTGGTGTTTTTCAATTCTTTTGTCATAATATTGTTTTACAGAGATGTGTTCAAGCCACCAGCTCTTATAAGATTGGGAAGAGGAATCCAGTATTACCTTTATCAATTGAGAATAAAATCAAATGGTTCTCCTCACACGAGTGTAGAGGGCAGTAACATCCTTAGAAAACTCCAGATGACATGGCGTATACCAATCTGGGTAAGCTTGGGGTAACTGAACAGACAACAGATTCTTTGTAGTGCAACTCCAGCCCATTGTAAGATGAGACAAGTATTTCTGCTCAATTAGCCAGAAGAGAAAAGAATATGCAGCAAAGGTTGGTGCAGCTATAATGGCTACCACAGCAAAAGCAAAAGATGGATAAAATACTTCACATACATGGAAGCTGAATTTTATTTTTTTGTTTCTTATATCAGTAGAATTGTAAAGTTAGTATAAATTCATCAGATAAATGTGCTTGTCCATTTTGTAAGTATAGATTAGTTAATGAACAAATAAGACCAAATTTATTATATAATTTTATTGAGGAAATTCGTCTCATCGTGTAATGTCAATTTGGTATTAATATTTTCAATTTGGTGCGAAAATATTTATCTAGGAAAAAAGATTAGGAAAAGATTGATGTGGGCCCTAAATGTGGGTCCCACAGTTGCCTATGCAAAATTAAAACATCTTTAGTAACCCACAAATAATGTTGCTGTAGAGTGTTTATGATGTTGCTATAGAGGTTTTTTGTAACCACATTTGCTATGTTACCATGGGCTGTTTTTGATGTTACCTTAGATATTTATAGTTACTGCTGAGAACCTAACACGGCTGAAGTGTTACATAGCCCTATTTTGGCTTATGGCAACTTTAAACAGGGTCTATGGTAACACAGTTTTGGGGTTGCAATAAGCAATCTATGGCGTAGTATATGTAGGCCTGAATTCGCAAGATAGGTCTATGCAACATATAAAAGGAAGAAATTAAAGGTGCTGAAGGTCTCCACAATAACAAGCCTAGGAGAAGAATACATTGAAGTTAATTTCCCATCATTTTTACAAATTATACCTTAATTCTTTTACACTAACTTCAACTCACTTAATAGGCGAAAGTAAATTGTTTATTATTATGATATATCCTTTATATATATTATATATATGCCAACAAGGCTTTCCATGTCATTAAGTAATTTACTAAAATAACCCCAGATTTTATAAAAATATTAAAAATATTGTTGTTGACATGGATTGAGAACCCATGACCTCTTGCTAAGAATCTACTTTATGGTCACACCATGACCATCATGCTAGAAGTCCCCTTAATGAAAATTTGGAACTCATCCACTAGATTCTTAAATAGCTCTATTCTACATTTTATTTAACATCTATTTTAGAAATAATTTCAAAGAAAATAAAAGAATAATGTCTCTTTTCATTTATTATTATATATATTATAGACCACAATGCTCTTTCAAGCCCAATTTAGTAATTTATCAACATACCCCTCTTTATGTTAATGTTAAAAAAAATATTTTTATTAGGAATAGATTTTATAATCTCCCATATTATACAAACAACTTAAATTTATGCACACAACCACTACATCTTAACAATTTCTGATATCTATATTTTTTAAAATTTATGCATGATAAAACTATCAAAAAAATATTCCCATGTCATATTATTATTATTATTATTATTATTATTATTATTATTATTATTATTATTATTATTATTATTATTATTATTATTATTATTATTATTATTATTATTATTATTGTTGTTGTTATTATTATATTTTCATGAAATTTTAAAACTATAAAGTATTCTTTTTATATTATGTATGTGATACGAAAATACGACACAAATTCACATTGTACACGAATGATTTAAATTCAATTTTTGATTTTTGATACATGTGTAATAGTAGTTTTTGTGAAATAATAAATTATAATATTTATTCATATTTGTTACGCTCATGACAAACACAAAACAAGTTCAATTGGTACACGTATGGATGAGAATTTCACCCATCCCGTCCGACCGCAATCCGATCCCCTTCCCATTTAGGTTAGGGATTTAGGAAATTTTTCTGTTTCAGTATGGGAAGTAGGGAATATTGTAAAATAGAAATTCAAGGGATGACAATGAGAATGCAAAATAATCTTCGTTCAGGAACTGGGACAGGTTCAATGATTATGTTCGAAGTCGGGGATCGCCATGGGTATAGCACTCTTCGATCCTAAATTGACCTGATACCACTCCTAGGTACACAACATGACTTGAATTCATTTACTGTCAAATTTGGACATCTTTATATAAAAAACGCTTACTTATGTCTTAATTAAATAACAAAAGAATAGGTACATCAATTTTTTTGCCAACGTAAAAACAAATGGTAACAGAACCAATTAGTTTGTTAGGTCCAATATGTTTGTAGAAGGGGGGGTTGAATACAAACAGTACTGTTTAATCGAAATTTGTCCGGATAAATTTAATTTATATTTTGACAAATTTGAGCGGAATTAAATGAAACAAAATTCAAGTTGAATATAAAATTATATTAACTTGAGAGGTTTGTTACAAATACAGTACAGAAATTATATCTAGTTAATAAAAACAAATTAGAAAATTCGACATGAATTTTTCTAGATTTGTTAATAAAAATCGAGATATAGATTAGGAGTAAAAACTCGCTAATATTACAAGAGTATCAAGTAAACAAGTTCTATCGGATCAGATATTAAAAATAAGATGAACTTGATTTTCTATGAATTTTTTTCTTGCTGTGTTGTTCTTCAAAATGAGAGAGAATGGAGCTGTTCTTGTTTCTTGAAGATATTATATTCTGTGTTGTTGTTTTTGTAACAAACCCCTCAAGTTAATATAATTTTATATTCAACTTGAATTTTGTTTCATTTAATTCCGCTCAAATTTGTCAAAATATAAATTAAATTTATCCGGACAAATTTCGATTAAACGGTACTGTTTGTATTCAACCCCCCTTCTACAAACATATTGGACCTAACAATTGGTATCAGAGCCTACTGATTGATATACAAATCAAGATCCTATTTTTACTCAGCCAAAAATCTATCTTGAATTTTTAACTCTCTTAAAAATTCATCATGTCAACCAAAGGCATTGTTAAAATTCCTATCTTTAATAAAGATAACTATGACATGTGGAAAAATAAAATGGAGTTATTTCTTGATGTTACAAATCCAAGATTTTTGTTCGTTTTGAAAAATGGACCAATAATTCCTATCCAACATGATGCTGAAACGGTTACAAATGGAGTTGTAACAATACCTGTAAAATCCTATCCAAAGGACCCTAAGAACTTTACCGCTGAAGAAAAAGAGGAAGTTGGATTGGATAAAAATTTGAGACTCATTTTAATAGATTCCCTCGATGCTGTAATGTATAGCCGTGTGATGAATTGTAAAACCGCTAAGCACATCTGGGAAACTATTGAAACTATCAATGAAGGAACTAATGAAGTCAGGGAAAATAGACTTCAAATTTTGACCTCTGAATATGAACACTTTAGAGCTGGCCCTAACGAAGGCATTCAGGAAGTGTTCGAAAGGTATAACAAAATAATCAACAACTTGCAAGTTCATGGCAAGCAATATACTCAGAAGGAGATCAACATGAAGTTTTTACTGACTATGCCTACTCACTTGGAGCATAGAATAACTGCCATCAGAGAATCCAGAGATTTAAACAAGATTGCTCTTGAAAGGCTGTTTGGTGTTCTGAAAACATATGAATTAGAACAAGTACAGCAGAAGGAGTTCTCTGGCAAAGGCAGAATGGCAAATTCTTCTACAGCTCTAGTAGTTGAGGTTCCTAAGGAAGTGGAAGCTAAAATTGTTCAACCTAACAGCTTCAACAAGGAACAAACTGAAGTGGAACATGGCCAAACACCAGCTACTCAGGATGGTAGTGAATTCTATTCACTAGAAGAGCTGGATCAATTGGAAGATGAATCTATGGCGATGATGGTGAGACAATTCAGTAACTTCAGATTCAGAAGAAATCCAAAGTTCAGGTTTAAGTCAAATAACAGATTTCAGAGAGGAGGTTCTTCATCCTCTAGTAACAGGGGAGGTTACAAAACTGGAACTGTTGACAGAAGCAAGATCCGTTGCTTCAACTGTAATGAGTTGGGACACTTTGCTACTGAGTGTCAGAAACCCAAGTAAGCACAGAAGAAAGATTATGCTTTTGAAAAGAAGAAGAGTGGAAGAGCTTATGTAGTTGCTGGTAAAAGCTGGGATGACACAGATAGCGAAGATGAAGAATATGGAAACTTTGCACTGGTGGCAAATGCTGAATCATCAACTTATTACACCACACCGGTAACTCTTACTGATGCTGAGTTAATTCATAGTTTACGTAATTGCTTGACTAATGCACAAAAGGGTACGAGAGAATAAGTCTTGTTAACACTAAACTTGAAAATGAAGTGTTAGATTTAAAAAAGGTGCAGATTAATCAAGATAAGAATATAGAAGAAATAGATAGACTTAACTACAGAGATAAGTCGCTAGGAGAATACATGGTAAAACAAGTTGATAGGATTGCTGAACAAGACATCAGGATTAAAGAACTTGAAACACAGATTAGAGCTTGTTATAATTCTGTTAAAGTTTCTAAAGAGTTCTTCAACAAACAAGCAGTAGAACGAACTGTAGGAATAGGATTTGATTACAATCAAGCTGTTGGTTCTTTGAGTAATCATTCTCCTAATCCTATTTCTGCTAAGGAAAGAGGTATACCACACGTACTCAAGAATGTTGAAAAACCAATGTTTAAAAAATCTGATGTTGGACCACCAGATATTCTTTCTATGGTTATTCAGGAAGAAATGAGAAATGAAGATAGTGCAAATGGCACAGTCTTTGTTAAGGATAAATGTGTTATGGATAAATCTCTTAAGAACGCTAATCCAAAGAATGTTTCATCTAAGAAAGATGTCACAGTCTTTGTTAAGGCTAAATCTGTTGAGGACATTAATCCAGAAAATGTTTCATCCAAGAGAGATGTACCTAAAGTGCCAGTCAAGGTTGTTGAAACAACTAGTTCTTTTAAGACTGGATTAGGAGGTAATAAGTTGAAGCAGAACAATAACATGTCTAACATGAGTAACATGCCTATCATTGATTCTAATCATAAAGCATGTGGTGTTGTCAACTGTATGTCTTGTGCTTTTAATGTGATGTCTGCTTACTTTAATGGTAATCATGCATGTGATAATAAGACTGCTCCTCGACAACATATGAACAGGAATAATGTTAGATCAAAGACTGCTAGTCCTCCTTATGTTAGGAGAGAGACATTTGTACCAAAGCCTAAACAAAGTTTTATGAAGGCTGTTTACAAAGTCAAATGTCCAGTCAATGATATTGTTACTAAACAAACATGGATACCTAAACTGAAACAAAAGATTGTCAAATCTGTTTATAAAGTGAAATGTTTGTTGAATAATGGTAAAGCTGTTGTTAAAGTAAAGAATGTTGTTTTGCCTGACAAAGGCCAATTCTTTAAGTACTCTGGACCCAATCAAATTTGGGTTCCGAAGAAGGTTTAATCCATTTGTCATTGCAGGGTGTTGAGCAGGTTGAACGAGTGACCTGGATCTTGGACAGTGGATGTTCAAGGCATATGACTGGAGACAGAACCCTGCTGACAAATGTGGTGGAGAAGGCCGGCCCAGTAGTTACCTTTGGAGATAACAGCAAAGGTAGAACTGATGGATATGGCAGACTTGAAGCTGGAAATGTTATCATTGATGAAGTCTCTTTTGTGAAAGGACTTGAGCACAATTTGCTCAGTGTCAGTCAATTCTGTGACAAAGGTTATGAAGTTCATTTCAACAAGAAGAATTGTCTAATTTCACACAAGAGACATGAAAAGCCACAACTGACAGGAGTTAGAAAAGGCAATCTGTACGTAGCCAATATGAACTCAGGAAGCACTAAAGAAATCACTTGCTTCTACACTAAAGCATCTAATGATGAGAGTTGGCTATGGCACAAGAAACTTTCTCATCTTAATTTTAAGACAATGAATTCTCTGGTTAAAAGAGAGTTGGTGAGAGGTTTGCCTTCAATGGAATTCACTCAAGAAGGACTTTGTGATGCATGTCAAAAAGGCAAGCTAAAAAGGGCAAGTCACAGGAGCACTGACACATCTTCAATAACTGAACCATTACAATTACTTCATATGGATTTGTTTGGTCCAGTTAATGTGATGTCTATGTCAAGGAAGAGATATGCTCTAGTGATTGTTGATGATTTTTTAAAATACACATGGGTCCTGTTTTTGAATTCTAAAGATGAGATTCCACAACTGGTGATTGATCACATCAAATTAATTGAGCGAGATTCTACGTATCCAGTGAGAGGTATAAGATCAGACAATGGAACTGAATTCAAGAATACAGTTCTAAATGACTTCTACACTGAGAAGGGTATAACCAGACAATACTCAGCTCCAAGAACTCCTCAGCAAAATGGGGTAGTGGAAAGAAAGAATAGAACCTTGATTGAAGCTGCACGTACTATGTTAAGTGAATCAAGGCTTCCATTTTACTTTTGGGCTGAAGCTGTCAATACTGCGTGCTATACCCAGAATCGAACTCTAATCAATAAAGATCAAATGAAGACACCCTATGAAATTATGGCTGATAAGAAACCAACACTCAAATACTTTCATGTATTTGGGGCGAAATGTTTTGTGCTTAAAGAAGGAGATGATCAAGGTGGTAAATTCGATACCAAAGCATTTGAAGCAATTTTTATTGGTTATTCAATGAGAGCATACAGGGTGTATGTGATTGATGAACAGAAGATGATGGAAAGTGTCAATGTAACATTTGATGACACTAAACTCCCTAGTATCCAAACTGAGAATCCATCTGAGAAGCTATCTTTCGATGACATGACAGATACAGATTCAGATGATGACAATGCACCTGAGATTTTTGCTGATGCTAATGACAACAATGATGATCAGGGTAATGGTGATGAAATCAATGATAGTAGTCAAAATTCCCCAGACTCTTCTAAACAATCATCATCTAGTCAACCTGGCAACAACTCAGGGGGAGAAAATGAAGGGTCAACTGGTCACACACAACATCACAATGAAGATCAAGGCGAATCATCAAGATCTAATCTTCCCAGACAGACTGTTTGGAATAGAGCTCATCCTTTTGAGCTAATCATTGGTGATCCAGTTGTTGGTGTGAAGACTAGAAGAGCTTTTCAGAATCAATGTAATTATTCAGGGTTTCTATCTAAAATGGAACCTAAGAAAACTGAAGATGCTCTTTCTGATCCTGATTGGGTGATTGCTATGCAAGATGAACTCAATCAATTTAAACAACAAGAAGTTTGGAAGCTGGTACCCAGACCTACAGACAGACCAGTGGTTGGCACTAGGTGGGTATTCAGAAACAAACTTGATGAAGATGGCACAGTGACGAGAAATAAAGCAAGACTGGTAGCAAAGGGTTACTCCCAATCCGAAGGCATTGATTATGATGAGACCTATGCTCCACTGGCTAGACTTGAGGCCATAAGAATATTCTTGGCATTCGCAGCATTTTCAAACTTTAAAGTTTATCAAATGGATGTCAAGAGTGCTTTCTTGAATGGCAAGCTAGATAAAGAGGTTTATGTAGAACAGCCCCCTGGCTTTGAAGATCTAGATTTAATTGACTATGTCTACTTCCTTTTCAAGGCTGTCTATGGTCTTAAGCAAGCACCAAGGAAATGGTATGACACTCTCTCTGAATTTTTAATTGAAAATGGTTTTGTTAGAGGTGTCATAGACAAAACTCTCTTCACAAAGAAACATAAGAATGATACAATTCTAGTCCAAGTCTATGTGGACGATATAATATTTGGGTCTACTAATGATCTGTTGTGCAAGAAATTTGCTAAGTTAATGCAGGGTAAATTTGAAGTAAGCATGATGGGTGAGCTGAAGTTCTTTCTTGGATTGCAAATAAGTCAAAGGACAGATGGAATATTTATCTGTCAATCCAAGTATGTCAAAGAGCTTCTCAAGAAGTATCAAATGGAGGACTCATCTTCAGCAAGAACACCATCATCTACTGCTGTTAAATTTGGAGCATGTGAAAATTCTGCTAAGGTAGATATCACAAGCTACAGAGGTATGATAGGCTCATTACTTTACCTTACTGCAAGTAGACCTGATATTATGCATGCTACATGCTTGTGTGCAAGGTTCCAAGCGGATCCTAGAGATGTGCATCTCATTGCAGTTAAACGAATCTTGAGATATCTTAAGGGTACTCCAAATTTAGGAATTTGGTACCCTAAAGAATCTGGTTTTAATCTTGTTGGATATACAGATTCAGACTATGCAGGAAGTGTTGTAGATAGAAAGAGCACCTCTGGGAGTTGTCAATTCCTAGGTGGCAGGTTGGTTTCCTGGTACAGTAAGAAACAGCAAACAGTTTCCAACTCTACAGCCGAAGCTGAATACATAGCTGCTGGAAGCTGTTGCGCTCAGATCTTGTGGATCAGAAATCAGCTACGGGATTATGGCTTTGTACTTGACAAGATTCCTATCCTGTGTGATAATACAAGTGCCATAGCAATCTCCAACAATCCTGTGCAGCACACGAGAACAAAGCACAATGACATCAGGTATCATTTTATTCGAGAGCATGTCATGAATGGTACTGTGGAGTTACTTTTTGTACCCACAGAAGAACAAACAGCAGATATTTTTACTAAGTCTCTTGACGAATCCACATTCACCAGAATTGTTGGTGAATTAGGTATGTTAAATAGTCCTAGTAATTGAACTAGTTAATATCTGAGGTTTGATCTTTAATAATTTACAAGTGATTATTTTGTGAATATTTTCTGATTTAAATCACTTTTATAATTATTTTATCAACTTATAATCTTGCTTGTTAATTCTTAAATCATTGTCATTATCGTCTTAATATTTTCCTACTTATTTTTTTAAATTTTAGAATAATTTTATTTTCTCTAAAAATATTTTTCTCAAATTTTACAAGTGAAAATTAGTGAGAAATCTATTTTTGTTGAAAATTCCTTTTGAATATTTGTGATCTTTTAATAAATCATATTTTCTTTCAAAATAATTTTCTGATAAGAAAGTCATTTCATTCGAAAATATATATAGATTTATTAATTTGCTACAAATGTTTATGTAAATAGTTAATATTTTATTCAATATTTTGTAGTGTTTGTTCTTCTGTTATTAATGTGTTAATTCCGTCAAAAGGACAACCTATGGTATTTTTAGTATTTTATATTTTCTATTTAGTTATTTTAAGTAGTTATATTGTTGTAGATATTTTTGTAAATTATTATCTTTTATCTTTAATATTCTGTAAATATTATTAATACAGTTATTTTTGCATTTTAAAAAAATATAAAAATAAAAATTAATAAAAATAAAAATTTGTATGTAAATTATTACTTATGTATATTATTTCTTATTTTTGTATATTCTTTTTCATGTGTATATAAATAGTGTGTATAGTTTTTACAGTTTAGTCACTATACTTGCAAAACTTATAAATAGGTCACTGCACTTGGTTCTTTTGTTGTTCTTCTTCTTAACACACACAAAACCTGCAGTTTAAGTATAAATCTTTGTTTTGTGATTGCTGTTAACAGATCTTCGTGTTAAGGACTTAACAATTGACCAATGTTGGTATCAAATTGGTATGTGTCTATACAATTGGTTAGGAACTAATGTTTGATTTTCAGGATCTAACAATTGGAAGACAAGACCTATCAAGTGCTAACAATTTCTAATAGTTGGTATCTATCTTACAGGACCTAAAACATGATAAAATAGTTTTGTTTGTATTGGTTTAAACATTAACATACATTGATTCGATTAATATTTATTAATTGAATTTTTGCCTATGTTCTTGTTTTGTAAAACCAGCTCAGGATCTTTATCTTCCTAACTCAAAATCTCTTTCTACAGCTGTGATTGCTTACATTGTAAATCTTTTGAAATCACAACTGTATATCATTTCTCTTAAGATAAATGCAATATTTTCTCAGAAAACTTTTCAATGTTAAAAATGCATTCTATCTCTATGTTGCTCATATTCTGTGATGCAGGTTCATCTACATGGAATTTTGTACTCTCACATGTTTAGTCATAAGGTTGTAAACCCAACAACTTTTATCCCAGACTACAATCAAACTCAAACACATTCTATCTTACCCCCCTAAAAGAAAGTAACCTATCAGACTAGAGGTCACCAGGGAGTAACTACACTTGATGCAGCAAACAAGGATGTGTGGGATATTCAGTTGGAGAGTCACTACCTTATACACTAACCAAAATATTTCATATGCACAAGTGAGATTGCACACACTAAGGATGAATTGACGTAAACCTGTAATCCAGCCATTTTACGGTTAGGATTATAAGTTAAAGGTTCTTTAATGAATCAAGAGTCTTCACAGACCTCGAGAGAAGGTATTGATCTCAAATGCAAAATTCATCAAGATCATTATCTAACTCCCCAGATGGAACATATCTGGATCCTGCGGGTAACGGATCTGACATAGGTGCGGATCGGCAACTTGTAGACTATGATTCAGATTTTACCTGATGAGTTTAACAAGGTGATGTCTTCACAGACATTAGAAGGGAACCTTGATCTCAATGCTAAATTTATAGATCATTGTTTACCTTCTCAGAATTCAAATCTGAAAACCCTAAAAAGGGAAATTAGCAACTTGTAGATTATGACTCAGATTCGTCTGACGAGTCCAACGAGGATTTGGGATTTGCGAACTCCCATTGCACCACCACTGACCTCTCTAGAAGGGGCTAGGGTGATTTTTCCTTGCAGGTACACTAAAGGATGTTGGAGCTATGAGTGATATGAGTGAAACACTAGTGAGCAAGAGTGTAAACACAGAGGGAAGTGAGACACTCAACACAAATGAGTGGAGAGAAGAGTGAAACACTTGTGAGGTACACTAAACACTATCACACACTCACAGTGAGGAAGAAAATGAAACTTCCTTTCTAACAAAGTTTTATCAATTGATTTCAATGTACTCTAACGATTGGTATAAATTGGTAACAATTTGGTATCAACTACTTTATCAATTAGTTGAATGGAGGATTCCTCAACTAAGGGGGAGAGATATATTGAAAAAGATATATTCAAGCTTTACCTTAGTAGGATATACTCAACTAAGGGGGAGAAGTTTGGGGTACAAGTAAAAGAAGAGTGAGTTAGAAAGGGGGAGCAGTAAAGACTGTGCTTAGAATGAGAAGCAAGTCTAGCAAGTCTAGTTTCTAAGGGGGAGCCTTAGATGAAGAAGCAAAAGAACTTTCATTTGTTATGAAAGTGGAGATATAAGGAGAATTACATCACAATACTATTCTATTAGTCTTTCAATGTACTATGTATAAAGGCTATGTGAAAGAGTAGTAAATTCACCAGAAGTTGTAGAAATGGTATTGATTCACCATTATCTATATAGTAGGAACAACTATTTTTCTTTAGTGAGAAAAGTTGTGTCGGAAATGGGAAGTGATTGTAAATCAAGAACTGCTGATAATCACCAATGTAAGATGTGAAGGATTATCAGGCAGAGATATGAAGAATCAGAAATGAAGATGAGTTATCTATTGAAGATCAGTTCAGTGCTAAAGGAACAATCATCTATCATTTCATCAACTGAAGATTCTGGAATTGTTAAATCTAAACCAGAGAATTTTTTTTGTATTATTTACTTAATTCTTAAAAGTTTTATCTTTTTCTTGTTTAAGTGAGGTAGTTGAGCTATCCTCTAGGTATTTGCTTGTTATCGTCTAACAAACAAATAGGGGGAGATTGAAAGGCATATGATGTATCCTATTTGTATTTCGAGGATACAACTCAACTTAAACAAGATTGTAATAGTAAATAGTATATAGACTGTCACAAGGAATCTCATATTGTATTATCTGTCAGAAGAAAAAGATCAAGGTCAATCTACAGACTTGAGGAATTACTACATTGAAAGAAGTTCAGACATCTGATCAAGCCTCAGTGAAGTATTCGTTAAAGAAGTGGATTCATTTAAAGTGATAGAGATTTCGACAGTGACACAGACAGTACAGAAGAATTAGTAGAGAGAGAAGAAAGAGAAAAGAAAAGGAACCAGATTTTAAAGTCAATATATGAAGAACAGTCATTGCGGTATTTATATGAAGAACCAGACAGTACATCGAGTGTCAACATTAAACAGTGGTTGTTTATCATTAACTTCAGTGGTTCAAGCTATCAAGACGGGTATATTAAGAGAAGACATTAACCACAGCCATAAAGTCAAAAATAAAGAAAAGTCGTTGGAGTTAGTCGCTCATGAACCAGACCGTGCATCGAGCGTCAACGAAAATCTAGTGGTAATTCTTTATTACTTTCAGTGGTTCAAGAAAAAGATTTGAGCTGTCAAAAGATTTATATTAATTCTCTTTTAATTAATATAATTATGTAATTGATTTAATTTAATAAATTGATTCATTCTGAATTAATTTATTTATTAAATTAATTATCATGTTAATTAATTTTGAATTAATATATTAGTCTAACTGATTTAATTAATTAACTTATTAATTAATCAATCATTATTCGTTTAAATGATTAATTGATTAATTAAGTTAATTAAATTAAATACAATTAAATCAAAATCAAAAGAAAAGAAAAAGAATCAAAACAAAACAAATAAAAAAAAGGAGAAAAGAAGTCGACAGAACTTACAAGACAAAATGAATTGTACATGAAAACGAAAAGGAAGCAAGCTGGTACTTGTGTTGTGGACAAAAGTAAAAGAAAGACATAAAACAAAAGTAAACATGCATGCTTTGTCGGGAGCTGCTTTGGACGCGCCTTTACCGCGCGTAACTTACACGCGCCTGAGTTAAAACAGCAATAGCTCGCGCGTGTCATGTACTCCATGTTCCTGCGACTGGTTTTCAATGTGACAGCATATTTATTTTGTTCAATACAATCATGCAGCCGAGTTTTATTATTAAACAAGACAATTTTGATTGTCTTGCCGATTGTATTGGTAAGCTTTGATTGTCTTGACTATTGTAATGCCTATTGTCTTGGTAATACAAATTGATTGTCTTGGAGGTTTTGGATTGTCTTGCCGATTGTCTTAGAAGTACAAAATTGATTGTCTTGGAAGAACAGATTGTCTTGCTGATTGTCTTGGCAGTACAAATGAAAAAGAAAAGTTGCAGAAGACTACATAAATTAAAGACAGGCGGCCAGACAACATAACAACACAGAACATAATATTTTCAAAAAACAAGAACAACTCCATTCTCTCTCATTTTGAAGAACAACACAGCAAGAGAAAAATTCATAGAAAATCAAGTTCATCTTATTTTTAATATCTGATCCGATAGAACTTGTTTACTTGATACTCTTGTAATATTAGCGAGTTTTTAATCCTAATCTATATCTCGATTTTTATTAACAAATCTAGAAAAATTCATGTCGAATTTTCTAATTTGTTTTTATTAACTAGATATAATTTCTGTACTGTATTTGTAACAAACCCCTCAAGTTAATATAATTTTATATTCAACTTGAATTTTGTTTCATTTAATTCCGCTCAAATTTGTCAAAATATAAATTAAATTTATCCGGACAAATTTCGATTAAACAGTACTGTTTGTATTCAACCGCCCCTTCTACAAACATATTGGACCTAACATAGTTGATAATAACATTTTAATCTAACCTGTTGACAAATATTAGATGAGTTCAATTAAAATTTAAAAATTATAATATTAGCAGAAAAAAATTCGAAAGAAGTATACATGTTTAATGTGCGAGAGATGTATGCAGTTAACTATTTTATTATCATAATACCTATTCAGTTCGTATCTACCACAATAATAATTTAAAATATATATGAAAAAGCAGGTCGATGAGAGGTTGTCAAAGATTAATGAAAGATGATCGAAAAAAATGGGAAAGAATGGACAAATTTGAGGTGACGATTAATTCTTATTTACCATTTTTATCAGTTATCGTTCTCACATTAAATAAGCACCACTATAAAGACGATTCTCGAAGTTTAAAATACGCTAATAATTTGAATTTATAACAGTTATTAATTGTTTACTTTCAATTGACCGTTGCACATGAAAGGTAAAGCAGACTGATAGGAGAATAGAAAAGACTCTATCGCAAAATTCAAAAGATATTATATGAATTAGAATGCGGTCACGGGCTATAAGTTATAATTAAAATTTAAAAAAATATAATGTTGACACAATGACATTCAAAATATATGTATATGATTATTGTATGAGCGATATGACAATTAAAGATTTTTATACCTAATCAACTCATAATCATAATAGTGATAATTTCATAAGAATATGTGTATGTAAAATTATCATAGTTAAAATGCAGGCCGTGCATTATACGACTATCATGCTATCACAATAATTTCACTTTTAAAATTTTAAGGTAGAAGTGTTTAATTAACTACAAAAGAAAATTATTATCGAATAAAAAAATTTGTTCTGAAATTAGAATGATAGTTTTATGAAATTATAATACAATAATATTTTTATCTATATTATGATTATGCAATGAAAATAAGATATGCATTCACGTAATACACAAGACAGTGTGAGTTTATCTACCATCGAATTAGGACATATGATACAAAATATACGGAAACACGACATGATTTTTTGGTCTTATCAAGGAAATTGAATTTATGACCTCTAAATACAAATGGAGTTAAATTCACAACTACTGAATAAATTTTGTTTTTTTAGTTTTGTTTATATCCTATTTTATATTAACTTTTATTAAATTTATTTAATATGTGATTGTTGGGATTTGATGGTCTTACCTAAAATTATTTTCAACAAAATTTGCTATTGTGAAAAAAAAATGTTTTTCCTAAACCATTTTTTTTTTATAAAAATGTTGTTGAAAAATTGCTTTTAGATTTCCTAAGCTGTTTTGAACCAATTGTTCTACAAAAAATCTATAGTTACGGTCTACAACATCAATACCAAACAGACCTTTAGTATGATTGGTACTAGGTACAATATATATCTATACAAAAAAAAAATCAGAATTAGCTTATATGTTAGATTTGGACTCTATATGAGTTATCGATTAAATAAATGAATAAAATACATAGTTGAATTATACTGTAGTATAAAAAAGATTATATATACCTAACAAAGATGTTAAAATATATATGACTACCTATAACATAATGATCGATTAGTGATATTTAAAGATTGTATAAAAAATATATATTTTTCACTGTAGCGTATATTAGGTTGTATGGATACATCATACATTTTAGTTGATTTTTCCTAATTTAAAATAGTTTATGCTGTTGCTACCATAATACATCTCCTACTATATATGTAATGATCCACCCAGCTCCTCTGCTGGTTTACTATTGCTAATGGAAACAAACTAAAAAGCATATCATTATCGTGATAATCTTTCAAAAATTACTGCTAGAAAATGGACTAAACGCCACATTATTATTGCAATAGGATTTGGCCACTAATGAGTAACTTTTGTGTATAATTACTATCGGTCATTCATCTTACATTCAACGAGTACTGCTACAAATATGATACCTAGGCCGGTCCTGAGAAATTGAAAGTTCCAAGTGAATTTGAATTTTGTACTCAATTATAAATCAAAAATCACATACATACGATTTATTTTTCGGCCCTCCTTACATCTTAAACTATTTTTGGTGCTACCTTAAACAAAATATGCCCCAAATATCATTTTTTATGCCTCCACGTACTGTTAATTTTTTTTACTTATTAGAAAAGATGTGCCCCTAAATAACATCATCTTCTCGGCGCCCCATTGCATGAGCGGCTTAATCTCAGAATTGGCTTTGTACTATATGGTACTCAAAATTTAGAATTCATTATTATTTCAAAATTTGAACGGTTACCAACTGTTTGTCTTAAATAAAACGAACCACGTGGAATAGATTGAAAAGAAGATATAACCGACTCAAACACGATTTTCGAAAGAAATTGTGCGAATTAGAATGTGGCCCATGCCTTGCACGGGCTTTCATGCTAGTTATTTATTAATTAACCATAATTAGTCCACATCTCAAATATATAACTCTAATAATTAATTTAATTAAATAACTGAACACGAGACTTGTGTATCATGTAGAATAAAGTTAGCAAAATATTGTGCACCGTGTATGGCTTTAAGCATATAAGAAGATCATCATAGAAATACAGATGAGTTCATATTTCATCCCACAAGACACTGTCAAAGTATTAGAGCAAGTCCAATGCAATGCTATCCTTGGTGTTATTGCTATATTATAGCACCAAGTGCTAAAAAACTCATCTCCAAAGGGTTGCTATAGTTGGATGCATCCTTGGTGTTATTGCTATCAGTGAAAATGGAAAGAATCAATAAAAAAAGAGACAAGGGACTACATCTTTTTTTAGGTACATAATTATAAACAAATAACAAGTTAGTGCTCAGAAGTTCAGAATTGACATGTGTATGTAGAGACTAGAGTAACATATGGACTTAAATATAGGCTTTATTGGAAAAATAAAATTAAAGTGCAGAGTATCAATGTACTGCACAATTATTAATTAGTTAAAGTTATTTGTAAAATATATTTTACATCCTTTTACAATGATTAATTAGTTAAAGTTAAATATTTGTAAAATATGAAATATAAGAAAAGGTAGGCCCAACCCAACTTTTTAACGATTGAAGCACATGAAGTTTTTATATAAAAGAGAAGACAAAAGAATAACTGTGCTTCACAAAAACAAATTTGTAAAACTCGTTAGCGAGTGAGAAAAATGAATAATACTCCAGCTCTGATCCCACCACTTTTCCAGCCAAATGTTCTTATCACCTCGTCGGAGTCCGGCAAAGTTCCGGGGTCCCCTCAGGCGAAGTTATATCCTGGGTATATTATGCAGCTGTTTCATGTTTTCATTTTTTTTATTGTTTTATAATGTTGATGTTTTCTCTTTGTGCACAAATATTAATTATGTATATATCTCTTTCTTCAGTATGACGCACAATCTCAACTAAGTGATTCCGACGAAATTAGGAGCGATGACACCGAAGAACGAACATTGGAACGTTTCGTCGGTGAAGAACAGATTGACAGGGGGTCTTCCAAGAACATCAGTGGTATCTTTTCTTGTGTTGTTTAATTTGATGCATTTTTTTACGGAAATTGATTAGTTTAATTTAATTTAATTTTTTGTATTTTATTTTTATTATATCATAGATCACTCGTAAGGAATTTCTTACTGCTGCAACCTCATTGCTCCCCAATGTCATCTCTGCCGTGGTACTTCGACATCCAGGAGAAGGTGGACTTGCAAAACAGAACAAAGCACTATCAGCCTTAGTTCTTACGGTTATCCTTTTTCAGGCATTTATGTCAAAGTCTTATCTAAGTTGGTAGATGATCATGCCACCTTGTTGTTTCCAATGTATCAACCAGGGGTGATAAAAAGTCTTCTATGAAAAATGTTTTATCGTTCTGATTGGCTTTCCGTTAATGATTATCGTTGCATCGCTTCTTAAGCAACTGGTACAGAATGAATAGGTATCTTATTGCATGTTGCTATTGATTAATATCATGTCTTACCTATATGCCGGGGCTCAAGTCTTCAGAAGCGATAAAGATTATGCATATGTTGAGATAAAAAATGGGTTAAGAGTGTACAATGTGCTTCACCCAACTCTAAACCATCCACCCCTTGGACGGATGATCACACTTGAAAGAAATCGTAAGTATCCCCGTTTCTGGATGGATTTATGTTCAGTGTAGTTTTTTGGACTTATTTGTTTTGGTCTGAAATTGACAATTTTTTACGTTGAAAATTCTATTCGATTTATGAAATTTATTTATATTTCATTTTGATTATCAAAATACCCGTTTAATTATCTGAAGATAGTTCAACTAACAAACTAACAACCAAATTCAGTTTTAATAATAAGTGTAAGAGTGATTTTGTCCAAATTTTTTGTAGTCGGTAGTCTGGTCTTTAGTATGACAAAATAAATGAGAACCGTTAGATCATAAAATAAATAAATGAAAAACGTTGGATCTAACATAAAAAAATATTTTATTTTTTAACATTTAAACTAAAAAGTGTATTTATATCGAAATACGGAAAAGTGTATGTCAATGATTTAAATCATATATAATTTAGTTTTTTACATTAAATAGGATTATCAATGTGTGTGTTCTACAGTGAATAGGATTAATGTGACATTCGTAATTATATTTTCTATTGAGATTCTGAGTGTTTTCATTTCGATAATAATTGTTAAATCATCACTAAATTAAAGATAATGTTATGACCTTTCGGGTGGACCGTAAAATCATCCAAATCTGATTTCTAGATGTCGAGATAGAGGCCAAATTGTGAATAAGAACTTTTATTAATATTAATAAAAAAATTAGTTGTATCCTTATTTAATTATATCTTTTTCATATAATAATTTTCTTTTTAGAATTCAGTTCTAATACAACCTTATTTAATTATATCCTTTTTAGATTTTAATTTTCTTTTTGATATAATCTAATCATTTTTAATTATATCCTTTTTAGATTATAATTTTCTTTTTGATATGATATAATCTTGACTATTTTTAAAAATATTAGATTCGACGGTTTCGATTTATTTGGTAGTATAATGACCAAAATTATGGATAAGATCCCTCTTATGCTTATTATATATAGCTTGTAACCCGTGCGATGCACGGAAGAGTTTAAATATTTTTATCTTAATATTTAATATTTTTATCTTATTATTCATAATTTTAATATTTGCTTTTTAATTAGTAAGAAAATAAATTATAGAAGATAATAAAATATAATATTCTAAATGATAGTGTTTTGCTTGTATATTTAAAATAGCTAAATAACTTTTTACTTAATATGTTGTTGACGGGAATTGAATCTTGAAATTTTTAGAGTATTTTATAATATACTTCCTTTCCCTTATTTTGACTTTTTAAAGTCAAACTGATCGTGTTTTGACTAATAATCAATAAATATTGATTAACATATAAATTACAAAAAAAAATGATCATAAGAAAATTGATGTAAAGTATTTTAAAAATTAATTTTTAAATTTTTAAAAATATAAAACAATAAATTATAATTTACAGTTAAATTTCGATGATTTTAATTTTGAAAAGTCAAAATAAGACACAATAAGTGGGACGGAGGGAGTAATATAAAAGTTTAATAATAATATGGTGAAAATAGATAATATAAATTTTTAACTAAAATAAGTTGTTGAGGGAAATCGAACCTTGAACTTCTAGGAGTAGTTTATAAGATAATATAAATGTTTAATAATAATATGTTGTTGACGGGATTCGAACCTTGAACCTATAAGAGTATTTTATACATTATAAAAAGAATATTCTTTTAGCATTACATCTAACGGTTCTCATTAATATATCTCAAAATCAACGGTTACCATTGAATGTACCAAAAAAAGTATACTAAATTTTTTTTAACCAAACTACCAATCAAATATACCCTATTCCGCTTATCTATACTATTATATTAAAGCCGAAACATTGAAAGTTTGGTCGGTTTGGTTTTCGGTTTGGTTATCCTCATTATTAAAATAAATAATGACATAATATAATTAATGATAATTAGTTATTGCCATTTTCACATTTACTTTTAATTCAAGATATAACCTTTTATAAAAACATCAATCGTACCATATTTTCAAATCATTAATATTTCCTTTCTAATTAAAATATGTTACCTTTTTTATTTAAATCCAATCTTACAATCATTAATATATACTCAAAATATCACACCATATTTTCAATTATTAATAAAATATAATAAAAATCCATGTACATTGTTTATAATAATAAAATATTAGTATAATACTTAAATATGAGTATATTAAATTATGTTAAATTAAAATTTAAAAAATTATTAAATTGATAATTATATAAAAACATAATTGTACAATGAACTAAAATTTAATAAATATCTGAAATATCTTATCATTCAATCAATTTAAAATACGTTTACTTTTAATTGAACATATTACCCTTTATGTGTACCTAAAATATCGTAATTTTCAATCATTAATATTTCTTTTCTAATTAAAACACGTTACCTTTTAATTTAAAACATAAATTACAATCATTAATGTATACTAAAAAATCATATTACTGTTAGATTTTTAATAATTAATAAGAACCGTTAGATATAATTATAAGGTATATTTAATGATTAAATTAATTTAATAAATATTTAAGGTTCAAATTCTGTTAACGACATATCTAACCTAAAATTTTATTTTATAAATTTTAAATCATGCAAATCATTTTTAAATAATTTTTAAAATTAATAATTATATAAAAACATAATTATAGAATAAAATAAAATTTATAACATATCAAAAGAAACCCGTGCATCGCACGGGTTATAAGCTATTAATAATATATAGTATAGATAAGGATATAATTTGCAAATTTACCATACTTGTAGAATCATTGCATTTATATAATCATTTTAATTTTATCTGCAAATTTAATAATTTTATACTATCGTTTTTTTAATTCAATAATTATGCAAGCAAGATGGGCCTTTGTTGACTGTGCACCACGTGGCAGGTGGGTCCCACCTTGCTAACGTGGCAACTGACATGGCAAGTGAGTCTCAATCCCAACTGACGTGACAGGTGGGTCCCACTCCTTGCTAACGTGGCAACTGACGCAGGATAATGTTGTTTTTATAATTATGGACCCCGCACGCCGCACAGATATATACTTGTATGTGTATTTAATTTCAGAAATTGCTTTTTTTACAATAAAAAGGATATTTTTATAATTAAAATATTAAATTTGCAAATAGTTTTTTTTAACAAAAATAAAATTGTTATTCCAAAAAAAAAATTATAAAAAATTACTTTTATCAATATGTTTATCAAAAAACCTCGAGTCCGACCACCCTTCAAGTTAAGCCTGAATGGATTGATTTTTATTTATTTATTTTATATAATCCGTTTTCTTGTAAATAAAAATGCATATAAAAAAAAGTCTTTCATCAAGCCTTCCGTTGATTCATTCTCCTCAACACCAACACAACCTACACTCCAAAACACCAAAACACTCCCCCTCCCCTAACCCCAACCCACCGGCATGTCAAGCCCACCCCCCACCCCCTCAATCACCACCCTACCCCGCCCCTGGCACCAATTCCTAGACATCTCCGCCCTCAGTCTCCCCATCTCCTTCTCCGAATCAACTTTCCGCATCAAAAAAAACCTCATCTACTTCCGCTATAATTACATTCTAATCACCCTTATAATCCTCTTTTTCTCCCTAATTTACCACCCCATTTCAATAATAGTCTTCATAATCGTAATCATAGCTTGGTTGTATCTTTATGTACTCCGTGCTGAGCCTGTGCTGTTGTTCAATTGGGTTTTCGATGAATGGGTTGTGTTGATTTTTTTGTACTTGGTTACGTTTTTGGCGTTGGTTTTGACTAGGGTTTGGTGGAATGTGGGTGTGGCTTGTTTGATTGGTGGGGCTGTGGTGTGTGTTCATGGCGCGTTGAGAGCTCCTGAGGATGGGGATGATATGGAGTCTCCGTATGGCCCGTTGCTTTCGGTTGTGGATAGTCCTAGAGGGAGTTATAATCCGGTTTAGTTAGTTTGGTTTTGTTGCGTATTGTTGTTACGATTGTTTGATTGTTATACTTATTGACAATTATGTAGTGTTTGTTTTATGTTATGTTTAATATGATCGAGTTCAGAATGTACTTATGCTTTGGTTTATTTGGTCTTTTGCACGTAATTCATGTGATTTGGATCGTTTGGTAGTTTCTTGCAACTCTATTTTTCACAATTGTTTAAGGCTTTAGTGTAGGGATTAGGCTGGTTCCACAACTGTAGTTGTTACTTGTGTACAAACCCGATTATATTCTACCTATCTTGCTTCTTTGTTGGGTAGGCTGAGCAGTCGAAAATAGAGAGGCCTAAATTATGTAAGCTTCAATTTTAGTAGAAGGTAAACCCTGTTGGCCTGAAATTTTGGCGTAAACTAAGTTAGAGCTTTTAATGTCGCTTGCTATTATTACCTATCACATTGTATTATTGTAAGATTGGTTGGATAGTATGGAGGCTCTGTCCAACAGTGGCTACTGAGTACCGACTGATTTCCTTTTTGAATTGCATGACTTTTATTTGGAAATATCAATATATGAATTATCTTGAGATGTTGTAGGTTTTATCTTTTGATTGTTTTAGAGGATTTTGACATTACTGTAGTATTCTAAATCAATGTACTATTGGATATTGTATGTTAGTTGAGAGATGCTATTGTGTTACAAGGTATATTAACCTTCCAGTAGCTTCTGTGTATTCAGTAGTTTAAACCCTGTCGAGACTAATATACTACCTCGGTACCTCCTGATAAGAGTGGGTTTTCTCCTGGTGAGTCTATTAGCTCTAAGTATCCTTAGCAGGCCTCCTTTGGTATAGTATGAACTATTCTCCTGAAGGGTAATAGACTATCTAGTGCTCTTAGAGATGATTGTGCAGTTTTGTTTATTTGTAATGGCTTGTGATTCTAGGTTTAACAATGAAGTTAAGGACTCATGTATTAGACAATTTTGCATATATCTCGCATTCTTCTGGATTGCCATTTTAATTGTAGGAATCTTAAGATATGGCTTCTGATTATTAGTTTATGCACAACAAGACCCTGTACGATTTTAACTACATGGTAATAGTAACCTTGTATACCATATAAGGTATAGTAACCTTCTTATATCTTATATATGTACTAGTTTAAACTCTCTTAAAGAGTCGACCTATTCCTGTCAGCTCCTAATCTTCGATAATGGGCATTTTAGCTCCTTACTCTGGACAGCTAAATTGTCTAAAAGGTCTGTCAGTTCATAGCTCTGGAGTTATCTCAGATTTTAATAAGAGTTCATTTGCTAGTGAAGTATCATTTAAACTTAAGTTCTGTAGTGATTGTTTTATGTTATGTTTAATATGATCAAATTCAGAATGTACTTATGCTTTGGGGTATTTGGTCTTTTGCATGTAATTCATGTGATTTGGGTCGTTTGGTAGTTGCTTGCAACTCTATTTTCACAATTGTTTAAGGCTCAGTGTAGGGATTAGGCTGGTTCCACAACTGTAGTTGTTACTTAAACCCGATTATATTCTACCTATCTTGCTTCTTAGTTGGGTGGGCTGAGAAGTCGAAATTAGAGAGGCCTAAATATTGTGCGCTTCGTAGTTAGTGGAAGGTAAACCCTTTTGCCATAAAATTGTGGCGCAAGCTAAGTTAGAGCTTTTAATGTTGCCTGTTAATACCACCTTTTAACAGTTTAAGATTGGTTGGATTGTATGAAGGCTCTGTCCAACAGTGGCTACTGTGTAGTGACTAATTTCCCTTATGAAATGCATGACTTTTATTTGGGCATATCAATATATTAGTTATCTTAAAATGTTGTAGGTTTTATATTTTGATTGTTTTAGGGGATTTAGGAGATGACTTTAGTATTATAAATCAATGTACGATTGGATATATTATGCTAGTTGAGATACGCCATTGTGTTGCAAGGTATATTAACCTTCCAGTAGCTTCTGTGTATTCAGTAGTTTAAACTCTGTCGAGACTAATATACTAACTCTAAATAAGAATGAGTTTTCTCCTGGCGAGTCTTGGTTCTAGGTATCCTTAGCAGGCCCCTCTGGTATAGTATCAACTGTTCTCCTGAAGGGTAATCGACTATCTAGTGCTCTTGTTGATGGTGAAGGTAATTAGTTAGCTTAGAGTTGATTGTGCAGTTATGTTCATTCGTGATGGCTTGTGACTCTAGGTTTAACAATATAACTGGCGTTCTTACAAGAACGGGTTACCATTTTATTGTAGCCTGTAGGAATCTTAAGATTCGCCTTCTGGCTATCAGTTGATGCACAACGGTATATAGTAACCTTCTGTCTATAATATATTAGCATGAACAAACTTGTGATATTTCTTGGTCCATCGATAATTTGGGTTGAAAAATACATACTTTGACCTATACCAAATCCTTATTCAAAATTGGTGTAAATTAAAGCAACTTTTATCTACATTTAAAATTATATTTAATAAATGAATCTTACAATTATAAATGAATCGTAATCAGATTATAAATTCATACGACTTTGTACGTACATTTACATACACTTAAATACAAGTATAACATTTATTTATTCTATTATATTAGAACTGAACTAAACATTATTGAACAACTTTTATACTATAAACTAATTAATACAATTAATAATAAAATGATATTTTCTATAAATTATGTAAAATATGAATTCAAAAATAATCTAAATATAAAATAAAATAACTATTAGAAAATAAATAAATATGAAATTAAAATGTAAAAATAAATTGGTACATGGATTTTAAATTTGCATCATTAAATTATGAACTAATCTAATTCGAGCTGTCCACATTAACGTTAATGTTGATAAATCGTAATAGAAGTATCAATATTTTAATATGTTACATTTTGAAAATATGAATATTAAAATTTTAATTTAAACTTGAACCACATTTCAATTGATATTATCATATTTAAATTATTTTAAAATTTTAGAGTCGTAAATAACATTTTAATTGTGCCACGATTTTTATTTTATTAAATTTTATAAAAACATTCGAAAATTTCATATTTTACATTGTTATTAGTTTTAAATTATTTAAAAATTTAAGAAATTATTATTTTTAATTAATGTAATTATTTTTAATTATGTTTTACTTTTCTAATTTTTTTTAATTATTTTTAGTTTCATAATTATTTTTAATTTTTTACTTTTCTAATTGGTTTTTTCTCCCCTCCCCTCCCCTGCCCTCTGCCCTCTGCCCTCTGCCCTGCCCTGTTCCATCTTTTATCTCTCTCCACACCACCCCTGTTCTCTCCTCCGTTCACCGCCTCCTCCCACCACCACCGTTCAGAAACAGGGGTAACCTTTAATTCTTGCTTTACTTTTTATTCGAAATATTTGACTTCGATCTGCTGTTTAATCGTTATATATGGATGATAAGTAGTATAATTGACCGTGTTTGTATGTATGTGGTTGAATCGCGATTATATGTGAGTTTTCGATTTTGATAAGGTAACTATCATCTACACACTTTATTCACTATAATAAATTCTGGGGATTGAAGCATAATTACTTTACTTGTCTTTTTACGTTTTCGAGTTATACTTAGATAGTAGAGTATAGAGAATTGGGAAATTTTTGTTGAATAATATAGTTTCTTTTTAAGTCGATGATCAAATTTCTAGCATGTCAAGTGACTGGATACGTCGTGATTTGGTCTTGTTATGTTTATTAATTATAATGCATATGATTATTGATTATGCTTTTTGTGTTTTGAGTTATTGTGCGTGATTTGTATCTGGAGTTGCTTTAAATTGGGTCTTGTCTTTGTTTTTCAACAAAGACACCTACTTTAAATTGATAGAAGTGTGTTAAAAACAAGACCTGCAGGCGGTTAAAGCACCGAGAATGCTAGATAGATCAGCCACTTGGTCAGATAGGCGAAACATAATAAATCATACATACTTCACTGTAAGTTATTGGTATAAACTAATCTACACACTCTCTGGAACTTTTTTCTGCTTTTCGATGGGGCTTAGCTAACCAACTCTGATTAAATATTAGTTAACTAGAAAACTTACTTCTGCATAATAATTTGAACATGGGTTTAGTACTAAGACCATATTCCAAATGTGTATACAGACTATGCATCCTTATGATGCGTATAGGTTAAGGAAATTTAAATAGTTAAATAACAGCTAAGGTCACACTTAGTGGTAATTGTTAAATATTGTGATGTAATTGATTACATATGCAAGTTAGGTAGGTAGACTATTCAACTTTGGTAGGTTGGTAGGTTGCCTAATTTATGATGTAATCCATGATGTAAATGGCTAGAGATGCAGCCTATAAATGGGGTGTTCTCCTCTATTGTAAAACACAACACTATAACAGAAAATGCAGCAGAAGTAGTATAATAAAATACACAGTTCACTGCACCATCTCTCTCTTGTCTATCTATCTCTTTTCTCTCTATATTCAGTCATATATATGTACAAATCTGACATGGTATCAGAGCATGTTCAGTTCCTAAGGGAATAACACTGCCCACACACACAGATTCTGCAAAAAAAACTGCTATAAACATCACCCATTCTGCCCAGAAATTCTGCCCAGAAAACACATCAGATTCAGCCTAGATTCTGTCAAATTCTGCCCAGAAAACACACAACAATATACAAGTTTTTCAAGGGAAACTTGCTGATTTTGTTTTTCAGCAGAGGGGAGTAATTTTCTGCCATTTTCTGCCCAGCTTTTTTATGCAGATTCTGTTTCCAGCAAAATTTTCTGCCCAGTTTTTTTTATTTCTGCAAATTTTGTTTTTCAGCAAATCTTCTTGTAGTGTTGTTGTCTTGAATAATGGCGGAGGTTGTAAATGAGTCGGCTGCAAGGAACAATACTGGTCAAGGGAGTGTTAAATTTGGTTTCCACGGTACTCCATATGTTAACCCCAAATTTGACGGAAAGAATTTCTTGGAATGGTCGGAATCTTGCACACTCGCAATTAAATCTCATCGTTTGATGAAATACATCAATGGGAAGGCCAAGAAGCCCTTGGCAACTGATACAAGCTTCGATGATTGGGATAGCGAGAATGCCATGGTCAAGTCATGGTTGTTTAACTCTATGGAGTTACGTATTCGCAAAAGTTATCTGTTTCTTGATACTGCGGAAGCTGTTTGGAATTCCATCAACCGAACATACTCATTTTCGGGTAATATGGCCAAACATTTCGAGGTAAAGCAGAAAATATGGTCTCTAACTCAAGGGGGCAGAACAATGACCGAATATTATTCGGAACTCACATCTCTATGGCAGGAGTCAGACCACTACACTGTGTACGAGTGTAAACAGGCTGAAGACCAAGAGAAGTACCAAAAATTGGTACAAGAAGAAAGAGTGATGAAGTTTCTTGCTGGACTGACAATGGAGTATGATTCAATCAAGAATCAACTCATTGGTCAGATTCCATTTCCTACAGTTGAAGAAGCACATGGCCGTGTGCAGCTCGAAGAAAGTCGGAGAGAAAGCATGGCTCCGATTGATACTGTGCCTGATCGATCTGCACTTTTTACGGGAAGTGTTCAAAATCAAGGCAAAGCAGAACAGGTGATTGAGGCTTCAAAGGGTGAAAAAGATGTTCTCCGGTGTGACTATTGTAATAAGTTTTACCATTCTCGTGAAGAATGCTATATCTTATACCCATACTTACGAGATCGTGGTCGAGGAGGACGAAGCCGAGGTAGTTCATCCGGTAGGAGCTCAGGAAGAGGCACCCAATATAGTGCTCATCATACGACGTCTGAAAACCATGCTGACTCTGCTACTTCAGCAACGGGAGCAATAAGTGCAACAGAACTCAACGCTCTCCGTCAGCTATTGTCTCGAATGGAGACTGATTTACCAGTGACTTCATCTGCCAATTCTGCCCTTGCAGAATCAGGCGATAAACAAAATGCTTGGCAATGGTAAAAGGGTTGAAACCCTTTAATAAGGTGGCTATCCACTATAGCACTTGCATCAGCACCTTCTGTATTTTTGACGGCCTAAAATATACTGTGTGGTCGAAAATTCGATAACCGGTATCCCAAAAGACTCAATAAACTCAAGATCGGTCGATCCTAAAAATGGGTATAGTTGGACGCTCAGATTAAGCTCAAGGGGCTACTAGTGTCCACTCTTCAATCCCAAGATAGGTCTTTCATCCGAAGATGGGATTTCGAGTGAGGGGGCGTGTTAAATATTGTGATGTAATTGATTACATATGCAAGTTAGGTAGGTAGACTATTCAACTTTGGTAGGTTGGTAGGTTGCCTAATTTATGATGTAATCCATGATGTAAATGGCTAGAGATGCAGCCTATAAATGGGGGTGTTCTCCTCTATTGTAAAACACAACACTATAACAGAAAATGCAGCAGAAGTAGTATAATAAAATACACAGTTCACTGCACCATCTCTCTCTTGTCTATCTATCTCTTTTCTCTCTATATTCAGTCATATATATGTACAAATCTGACAGTAATACGTATTCTGCAGACAGTGCATCCGGAGGATGTGTATTCAACAGGAATTTTGGGTGGTGTGTAGTGTCGTTGGGTATTTTGGGTTCCTTTTGCTAGAAAAGTTGTAATCAGTTGCTTCACCCATCTTAATTACGAGTCGTTGGATTAAAAATTAAAAGTAAAATTTATAAATTGTAAATGTGTATGATAATACTATTTTTTATCAAATAAAATTATAATCAAAAAAACTTTTATCGACTTCTGATTGTAAACTATTTCTATAATTTTACTTGAAATTTTAACTTATTAGGAAACCACATTTTCTAAACTCAAATCTAAAAGTGTTTTTAATAATATAGAAATAGAAACCAACGAAACTAAGGATCAAGAAGCAAATCCGATTCTGCGTGAGGTGAAATTACCCTAATTCCCTTGTGTGCGTGTATATACTTTACTGCTGTTGAGGAAGAATCTTGACTGCTTAAGGAGCTATACAACTGTTGTAATTAGATGTTGTCTTCTTCGGGTTTTGTGTGTTTCTTTGTGTTTGTATATAAAAATTTAAGTTATATATGTTATGAGAACCCCATGTGTGTTTCTCTAACTAGATATTGTGAGCATAAATATGGTTGATTCATACTTCTAATAAACATAGCTTGTGCTTGTGCTTTCTCTAGACTCTGTTAATCACAAGGATCATAATTTCATGAATTTTTAATACAACCCTTTTTATAGTTAGACTTAGTGACATGCTTATGTGTGTACATATTTGATGAACTTACTTGTATGATTTCCATTGTTAAAGTCAGAAAATCATCAGCTAAAGAAATATCTCGAAGAAAAGAGACAATTATGAGGGTTGTCGGATTGACAGGAGGAATCGGATCGGGGAAGAGTACTGTTTCTAATCTCTTCAAGTCGCACTCTATCCCAGTCGTTGATGCAGACCTTGTAGCTCGTGTATGCTTCTTTGCTCGTGTGTGTGTGAGACCTGGGAAAGATTTACTTAAATATTTGATAATTGAATTGTCTGCTCTTCCATTTAATAGTTTCTGCTACGGCTTTATGTGAATATATGTAGAACCAAGGAAGGATTTACTTAATATCTGATAACTAGATTTTCTTCTCTCTAGCTGTATTGTTTATGCTAATACTTTGCGTTTAAATTTTGATACGTTAATTCATTTTCCTCAATGGGTAGTAGCTTAGAATCAGAAAATTCTTTTGATGTATGTCTGTAAAGCATCATTTTGTGTTCTTTATCTATTTTTTGTTATAACTTTATATTTTGGTTTACAACCAAACTAACTACAACATAGAAAAGAAAACCCTAACTTCGATAATTTTTTGCAGCTAGGTTCCGATACCTATCAAGATTGTATACATTGAATATGTTTTTTTGCCGAATGTGTCAAAAATATACGATACGTAATTATTTTCTTTACAGGATGTTTTGAAGAAGGGGACTGGTGGCTGGAAAAAGGTTGTGGAAGCATTTGGCGAGGACATACTTCAGGCCAATGGGGAGGTTGATAGGCCAAAGCTAGGCCATATTGTGTTTTCTGATCACGGGAAACGACAGGTTCTTAATAGGTAAGTCTTGAGTATGCAAACTAATCATCAATAAATGATTTTCCTTTCTCGTGGGAACATATTTCATTGCTTCCATTTCAGTTCTAAAGTAAACTTTGAAAAATCAAGATGAATAATCGAAATTAATTTAATTACTGGAGTGTTTCTATTACCTTTCTTGTTTCATTGAATATTACATTGCATTTATGCTTTTTTTTTTTTTGCTAAGTGCATTTATGCTTTTTAACGAAGGTGTGCATAAAATAACATGTGTTCAGTATTCTCTCTGTCTTTTTTTATGAATATAGTATGTATTTGTAGGTTACTTGCACCTTATATATCACAGGGTATCTTTCAAGAAGTTATAAAATTATGGATGAAGGGCTACAAGGTTATCGTTCTTGACATCCCATTGTTGTTCGAGGTTAAGATGGACAAGTGGACAAGTCCCACTATTGTTGTATGGGTTGATTCAGAAACTCAGCTTAAGCGGCTTATGGAAAGAGATGGTACGTCGATGGAAGATGCAAAAAACCGGATAGATGCTCAGATGCCTCTGGATTTGAAAAAGACCAAGGCAGATATAGTGATTGACAACACTGGATCTTTGGAAGAGCTGAAAGAAAATTTTCTGAAGGTACTAAAACAGGTCACAAAGCCCTTGACATGGACTGAATTTTGGCTTTCTAGACAAGGAGCTTTTCTAGCTTTTGGGTCGATTTTTGTTGGGGTTTTACTATGTAGGAAAGCTTTATAAAGAAAATGGCTTATTACAAAAGCTAAGGTGAAATTCATAGTGGTGGTGATCATTGTGCTTCATTTGGAAGCTTTTTTTTTTTTTTTATATTAAAACAAAAATGTTGACGGTTGTTTCTAGTTATTACACTTTATAACTGTAGCATAACAGTATATTCATTTATGAAGTTAATTGATGATTGATAAATTTGGTTTGAACAGTTGAATATGGAGACCATTGCCATCGAGGTAAAAATTGCAATGGAGATTACAATTTGAACTAACAAAATGTAACAGAAATAACCATTCAAGTGACAGTCATTGTTTCAGGTAATAAAAATATATCTAGCTAATTGTAGATACTAGGGCTATCTCACCTCTACAACAGTCATTGTTTTAGGTAATAAAAATATATCTAGCTAATTGTAGATACTAGGGCTATCTCACCTCTACAATTTATCATATTACAGTTAGAGACTGTTGATTTTTTCCGAGCTTTAAGCATAGTAGTTTCAGTATATAAATCAGTGACCAAATGTGGTTCATAACCACTGATTGATATTTAAGAACGAAAGGTAATAGGCTAGTTGGCTCTGGCTGAGGTAGAGGTCTACTGCCTCTTAGTCGCGGACACTGTAACAAAGGTGCATTTAGATGGTTAAGGGGAATGAATGGGCTAGTTGGCTCTGACCGAGGAGGTTCACTACAGGCGTACAACAATGTGGATAAATAGCTAAGAAGGATTTTTACGACACGTGCACAATCTGGCACAAATTTAACTTATTGTCACAATAAAATAAAATAAAATAAATGTGAATCGCTAAATGGTAATCTTTAAGACATGTAATGCTACAATGTTGAATGCATGCCGAGAACTGTAAGTAAAGATGATTTAAAGTTCTCTGTTGTAAGTTGTGACTAAACTACCCAGTAGAAGACTACATATAGTTCAAAAATTTGACTCTATGATTAGAGAGGCCTTCAGTTACTGATGGTGCGGATGCTTTCGATCGTAAGTAAGAACCATAACAAATTCCTCAGCCGAGGCTCCAACTGCTGCTTGCAACTTTTCTGAATCTGATGTTGCCTGTGACCACATATCAACTAATTGATGCAACTCCAAATCTTGAGGAAGTTGCATACCCCACAAGCTGATCTCCACCTATTTATACCACATTTTGAAAACAATCAGTAATGTTAATTTACATTTCGTGCCAGCATTACGCATAAATCTCTACACACATACATATAACATTTATATATAATGATCTACTAGACAATGTTGGGAGTTAATACAAGAGAGGTACAATAAGATGCTTTAACTTACCTCATCTTCTCTATCAAGTCCCAGTTTCTTCACAAGGTACTTCTTGATAAACGAAATTGTAAGAGTAACATTCCTTGGACACCAAAATAAAGTTTAAATAAGAGTTACTGGTTTTGCAAGATGTTAATTAAACAGAAAGCACAAGATAGTCATAAGAGAGTAGAGACTGTCATATCTAAACTCATCAGTGTACAGGTGTGCATGCAATTTCATGCCAATTAGACAGTTGCAATGCTTAAAGGAAACGGAAGCCTCAAAAAATTGTTGCCAATACATTACTTGACTAATATTTTTCAGCAAAAGTATTACACATGCTCACGGATACTGGAGAGGACAGAAAACTTCTGAATGAGGCGGCAGAGTGCCTAAGAATTAGCCAGGCATTTGACATCTACTAATTACCATATACATCGATACATTATGTGACAATTTACCATAATAGAGGAAAATATTATTTATCCACCAAGCATAGCATTGTAAAAAAATCGTTCTTGCTTTCAAATGGAAGTACTAAATATGTGTATTAGGCATAACGAAGAAGCCGCATGGTAATAAATGCTGTACTCTCAAGCCATTTATGCTGTGACTTCATAATGGGATCTGAGTGATAACAATTAAGAACTTACTTTATCATCAAGTAGCAACCAGGAATCTGTGGCAGCGGTTCAACTCCTTCCCTGGGTACATAAACAATAAGCACAAATACAAATATGTTTAAACGAAATAACATATTTTAGCTTATTGTGGAAAAACATTATCATAGCAGGAGTAAGCTCACTGGTTAACAGAAGAAATCAATGAAAGCCAAATTGGAACTACTCTCTTTGCATGTTGACTGCTTGTAGTATCAACAATGGTTTGTGCACAAATCAATCCCTGAGGCTCGATTGTCTTCCTGGGCCGACCACGATTCTTTCTTGCGGGTCTTAGTGTTGGAAGTGATGATGGAGTAGATTCAGTCGCGACATCAGTATTGCAGCTTCTCAAGTTTTTTTCTGTGCTCCTGGCTTCAGTTTTGGATATGTTCATAAGCTTACTGGACACATCTTCCTCTGGAACAATTTTATCATTTTTTATTTTTTCTGCTTCTGCCATATCTTCTAGAGGTTTCAACAAATTATTCACTAACTCAATTTTTTTGTCACTTCTTTGAGTTCTCTCTCTGCCTATTGTAGTAATTTGTTTCTCGGAGAACTTCACAGCCAAAGGATTATGCACAATCAAAATAAATACATAATCAGTTCATCAACCAAAGACCTATTGACAAATTTCGATACTTGCAACCGGTTTGTAAATAAAATTTTCATTTATAGACTTAGCTCATAGTCCTAGTAAGTTTTATAATTAGTTTTACCTGAGAATACCCTTTTACATTCAAGAGAATAACACAAAGTCCACATGAGAGAGAGGGAGAGGGGGAGAGAGAGGGAGGGAGGGAGAGAGAGAATTAATTATCAAATACACATAATGGAGACCAACCTGCTTTTCTTCTGAAGCACAGTTGTTTAAATTCACGGAACATCTTATGCTCTCTGACTGTGCTTCCACTGATTTATGTGTGTTCTGAATGACGGGAGCTGATCCTTCCGAGGGGAACACCTTTCTTGCACTGGATTTTCTTCGTCTACCCATACAAATTGAACCAGATGCATTTACTTTGTTCTCCAACGAAGAGAGAGACATCTTCTTTCTTTTAGCAGGCACTGTGATAGGTTGCTCAGCTTCTCCACTTAATAGCCCACTTTCCTTGTACTCTAGTTCATCATCTTGTTTCTCTGCTTGACCTAGATAGGGAAAAATCGCTGCTCTGATCGAACTCCAGTTGTGGTCTGGCCTGAAAATACGGTTTGATGTATAAGAAATATTGAGAACTTCTATTAGATCTCTAATTGCCTCATACTATGTTAGGAAAATTGCCTCGATTCATTTATTATACTCTTTTATTTTGTGCACACTTTAGGCAAGATATGAATACATAAGAATGTTGTTTCATATTACATGTGTGTGTAGCCGTAGACTACAGAATTTCATATTGTACCCCTTAAACTGCTTCATTAAATGCACTACTTATCGGGATTTGAGCTGTTACACTTGAAATGAAAGAGAAATTGTATTTAGTTTTTTGCTTTGAATTAATGTGATAAAATTTCTGCTTACCTTAGTTTATCTAGTGGCATACAACCAAGATAAACTTTGCACACAGGACAGCTGTTCAGATCATCTTCTTGTATCTTCTTGCTTATGCATCTGTTACAAACTGTCAAGAGGAACAATAGGCATCAATAAAGAACAACAGGCATCAATCAAGAACAACAAAAAAAAAACCAAGAAACATTAAAAATCACTATCTTGTACATTTTTCATGTGCATTATATTAAAATCCTATTCTACTGTAATTGATGTCATAAAATTCAAAATTGTCTCTCAATACCTAAGTTAAACTATAATAATGACCTCATCACTCATCAGGTTAGCTTTCATCAACTAGTAAATTTACATTCCATGAAATTCCAAGTAAAATAACTAATTTACCAGCAATTACCCTCGAAAACCCAGAAACACATGCTTTCTAAATTGTAAACAAAGCACTTCAAGACTTAAATAAAACACAACCAATGTATCCCACTCATGAGCTAATGGGACCGAAAACTTTGTGCATACAATTCAAAACCTAACATACGCTACACACAAATAATGTACATGCCTCCCACACATACATAACATAACAATTCAAACACAAACAGGGAAAAAAAACACTCACAAATATGAAGGCACTCAGTGATGTTAACAGGGTCATTGAATATGTTGTTGCAGATGGAACATGTGAAGAGTTTAGCCAAATCTTCCCTGTTAACTCGAGCACTTTCGAAATCAATCTCCCCGTTACTCATTGCCATCTTCACAAAACTCAACCTGAATGTTTAAATGCTGATTGTGACACCTTCCTAACAAAATCTACTGCATGTCAATCCAAAAATCAAGAACAAACATAATAAAATAAAATAAAGATTGTAGTTTCCGTCAAAATTTATTCCATTAAATAAAAATCAGAATCCTTTATACAATCAAGATTATTTCAAGAAAACTACAACTAACAACATAACATACCTGTATTGTGTTTTTCAACAAATCTAGCGGGTTCTAGTTTGATTTTATGGGTGGGTGTGCCTATATATGTATGTAAGTATATTGGAGGGGTTGAAGAGGTGATGGGGGATTATAAACGGGACATGAATTGAATTGGGATGTATATATATCTCACAAAACTACTAAGCATGGCTTCTCATGTCCTGCCTTTATATATTTTCTCTTGTAACTCACTAACTCAGCCTCTCCACACAGCAATTATATTTATAATAATTTTCTGGAATTTTTTTTCCTAATCTTATTGTAATTTAAATTAATTACTATTTCTGTAGGATTAACTTTTTTTCAGATAATGAATCAAAGTATATTTTATTCATATTTATTGATATTGAAGTATATTTTATTCATATTTATTGATATTGTATTTGACTGGCATTCCGTTAGATGTGTGTACAAAAAACGTGTAAAAAAGTCAGCACAACACAAATGTGTGTATAAAAGACGTGTACAATGAGTATATGTCAACACACTGTCATTTTAAGTGTATTCGTATGATGAATATATGTGTAACATATAATTTTCACATGATACTACATATTAGTTGAAACAAAACAAAAAAATATAGATAATAAAATTTATAAAATAGAGACATAAAAATAATAAACTTCAATTCATGTTTTCCATCAAATAAATTTCCAAAACGACAAATTTTACAAAATAATTATTTTCAATGATAAAAAATTATAAACATATATGTATTCATGTAAGAAGCTATACTTATTTGTCAAACAAAAATTTTCGTACATATGTACTACAATAATTTCACTTGGGTTGATTTTAACCACAATAATAATTATTATTATTTTATACTCTTAAACAATGAAATTATAACACCATAATCTACGATATATGTTGAGTTAAATGATAATATTATTACCGTGCTACCTTTTGCACATTTAATTAAAACAATAATCTTAGGAAGTTAATTAAAAACTTTTTATTTTGATTTTTGCATAAATATAGATAAATCTGTGAAAATTTAAAAATATAATATATTCATTTGTAATAATATTTAAGAGACCATATAGAATTGGTTTGTCTTTTGTTAAAAGAATTATTTCTTATTTTTAATTATAACAATTCATAGGTAAAATAAGATTGATTTTTAAGCTAAACGATGATAATATTTTGTATGCATAATCTTATTAATAATATGTAACCTAAAATATGTAAAAATAACAAAATAAATAACACTTACGATTGAAAATGTCCATATTCATTTTTATCAATTTAAAGTATAAATTTTTAGGATGAAATCACTATTAAGTTTAAGTTTTTACAGGTTTTGTGTAATAAAAAATGTTTTAAGATTGATGTTTTTGTTTTGTTTTTTGTTAGATCAATAAGTAATATATATTATCAAACTTTATGATAGTACAAACGGTTACAAGCCCAAACTTGATTACTAATGTTTTCTCGGAAAACCTACAAATTCCAAGTGTTTAGGCAGCTGGCATTGCTGAAAAAAGAGAGGAACATACAGTAAATTAAATGAAAATAAAACCAACTTTTTATTTCTGATAAATCAGAGTAAAATTGGAGGTACAAATCAACAAAACAACTGACAACTGAATTGTAAACAAAAGAATATTTAAAAAAATAAGCATCAATTAAAATATTATTTACAAAACATAATTGCTTTCTCTTTTACAAACTGGGAAGCAGTTGGTATATAGGACTCAGCTTGAGCAGCAACCAGCAAGCCCCTAATCTGCATGTTGCTTTATGGTGACATGAATTTTCTAGCCAGAAAACTTCTTAGTTTTGATGGTTTAAACATAAATCCAGTGATCTTTAACTACGCAAATGTATGTTTCTAATGTGGATTTTTAATCACTTTCGAATAGAATAGAAAAACATATATTAATAGAAACACTACAATCTCTACACTTCCCATCAATGAAATACTTTATAATAACACCTTAACCAAGTCCAATAGTATATAAAGGTGTTTGTCAGGTATCATCAAAGACAAATTTGCTACTGTGTTAAAATAAAAGCTTCAAGGATTTAAAAAATCTTCCTTGCATGTCAACTTTTCACTTTTATCTTGAACCTTCACAAGGTAATCTATCTTTAATACTGAACCAATTTAATTACATTTTAGTAGTATCTTCAGTCTGTTGAAAGCCAGGCGTGGAATTTTGCTACTAGGATTCTGTCCAATGTTATATCCTCCGCTTGGTTGTCCAATGTTATATCCTCCACTAGATTGTATAATTCAAGATCCAACTAAACCTTTGAGGCGGGCGTATGATATAATAAGTAGAAAAAGTACCGCTGAAGCGATCCCTGATACACTGACCACCTGTGGACAAAAGCAATAATTAATTATACCTGACTTATCAAAGAACTTCGTTAAGATTCTGCACATATTGCAACTTCCAAGCTTACCCATTTGAACATATAACCATGATTGTCGTTCCAAGTATATGGGATATTCATGCCAAATATTGCAGCCACCAAGGAATATATTGACAAACAGACTGTACCTGAACTTAAAAAGAGTTCTAGCTGCAGTAGCATGCAGAAGACATGTATTAGCGGCTGCGTGTATTAGCGGCTAATGCGATAAATGATTAACACACACACACGGGTGCACATGCAGTAACATTTTGTATAAATATAAGAGACAGCAACATTGCCTAATAAATATGGTTATGGGTAAAGTGATTCAAAACTAGGAAATGCATTCATAAGAAATTAAAGATGAGATTCATACAACACCTGAATCAGTTGATTTCGGTGATTGTCAAGCTGCAATCGAATTGCAAAAATTGTTAGAGATCAAGAAGTAGTGGACACTAGAAAATAACTAGTGTAGCTCATGTCACCTGAATGTTAATATAATCTTCTGTATCATCAATATACTCGCGCAGCTGCATTGTTATGTCACAAAAGTTAATAGGAATGAACCAACCCATGTAGCTGTATATGAATAATGTGAAAATTTCTCATGCAAGAAACATAACAAAAGTGTAGTAGAAAATAAAATGTATGCAAAATATAAAGTGAACAAATGGTTGTGGATGCCTGACGCATCAATGTTGTTAATACTAGAAAGTTACAGTTTCATATAAACTTAACTAAGTATTACTCATAGCAATTTTCAGTTCTAAGGTCTACGCACAGCTTTACTACAATAGTACAATATTAAATATCTTATTGGGATAATCATGTCTCTCTGCTCATACTTTTGAGAATTAAGCACAATATAAAAAACTGATAACGGGCAAGCAAACAGCATTAGTCAGCCCCAAAAAAAAAAGCTCTGTTATACTCATATCTCAATGGCAGTCCAAATGATATAATATTCAACCTATAACAAGTGAAACAAGAATATAAACGAAGGTCAACTAGTGACATAACAAAAAGGTAAAATATGTATGATAGGAGATACAATATTTTGTTCGTACTTGATGGTTTGGTCTTTCAGGGGAAACTGGGAGAAATTTGGAAAGTAACCCCAAGCAAAAGTTTTAGAAATTCATACTAGACAGGAAGCTTATATGAAATATTAGAGATGAGAGTATGAACTATGAAACATAAATTGGCTTCTTATATATGCCAAAATTGTAAAAAACATTTAAAGTTTAGAAAGTTGAATTCACAACCAACCCCGTTCACTACCTTGTTCAGCTCATATAATTTCAGCTTGCATATAATTTCTAATTAGCACTCGGTTCTGTAGAAATGGTAATAATTAGCTATTAGCTATTAGCTATTAGCTATTGCGCATGCCGGACTCCTTTAAAAAAGTCAACTGACTAGTCTTTAATATTATACTTGAATCAGAAATTAAGCCTATTATTAAAACCCTATCTATAATGCATATTATTGAGTAGAAAAAAACAGAAAAGGAAGGATAAAGAATTACATACAAAGACATTAAGGAATAATTAAGGACATGGCACACAGTTGATTCACACTTCCAAAAATTATTAAGGAATAACTAGAATTTGTCAACAAATCATTTGTGATTTGTGAAACGACATTCATATATTTTATGTTGAATCAGCCTAATATAATGAAGAAGCTACTATTATATATCAAAATACGCAACATACTCACCGTTGTCAGTTTGTTTAAAGTGCCATCAATCTGCATAAAGTAAGCCTAAAATAAAACCACCAACTTGTTAGAAAATAAAGTGGTTTTAAATGTTAAGAAGCAAATAAGTTAGCATCTAACCTCAAGCAACATTTCGAGCTCCTCAACATCATTATCATCTCCCCGTATAGTTGCCATGCTAGCCCTACTAGCTCTAGATATTTTAGAGCTTATATTAGGGGAAGAAACAAACCAACTCGCAGCAGCCGAGCCACTCAAAGGTGAGGCACTAGACAACTTTCGGGACAAATAAAGATCAGCCATATCATCATCATCATCCAAAAGTTGTTCAAGCTCATCCCTCACCTGCAACTCGTGAGCACAAAAGTGAAACCCTTGTATCCATACATTAGGGTTTTATACAAAGATATATAAACATCAAGTAACTTACAGATACATTAATTCCGCCTACTAAAAGTCAACTTTATAACCAAATAATTATTTTACTATAGCCAAAAAATGGTCATGGACCAACTTTTATCATCCGAAAGTACCGTTTAACAACAACATGACCCATTAGCTTAAACTTTTAGTGGCACAATTGCCTTCGAGGAATAAAATTATAAACTACCTTGATGAGACAGTCCAGCTCTCTCCATCAAATATACAAGGTTCAAAAAAGAACACATCAGGATCGAGTGTTCAATTTGCAAGTATATATTGCAATACACAGCTCTTAATACTTCTATAATTTGCAAGTATATATTGCAATACACAGCTCTAAGCTCTTACTACTTCTATTACGTAGTAGAATGCAGAACAGATCAGGAGCTACATCTAATTATTCAATAAAAGCTAGAAGATGTGCCCAGACCAACATATGTAAATTTATTACAAACCAAGTTCGAAAAGCTATCAACTATTTAGCCACAAAAAAAAAAAAAAAAAAGCTATCAACAAGAGTTTGAACTTTCTCCTAATCAGTTAGAAGCACGCAGCTGTAAGTGATAGTAGTTTGACCAGTAACATAAACTCTGTGCTTTTGTAAAACAGCCTTAGGAAGTAAATGTTTCACTAAATATCATATTTTGAGACTATGAGAGAAAAAGTCAACACCTTCTGAACACGAGCAGTCAACCTTGTCATTCCACTCTTCAATTTACGAACTCTGTCCAAGTTGCGGCTACTAATCTGCATAAATGAACAGAAGTAAGAACATAAAAAGGAAAAACAACCAAACATACAACAAATGAATATCAAATTTACAAAACAGAAACACAAAATGCCAAATCTAGGGACCGTCCTTGCTGTAAGCACATAAGAGCATCTCCAATGGAGTAAAATCCTTTGCTAAATTATCTAGGTGGCACCTTTTATAGAAAATATGTAAAAAATTGTAGCACTCCAACCCCCAATTCCCCTTATCAAAAAATTTAGATAATTAGATTTGATTGACTATATTTGTCGAACCAACATTCCCCTTAGGTATAATTATACATAACTAGTATTATAGCTAATACAATTGGAGCATACACAATCCTCCTTTGGTAAAATTTTAAATATCTATAATAGCCAATCAATTTGGCTAACCAATTTAGCTATTAGCGTTGGAGATGCTCTAAAGAAGGGAAACATATAACTGAATATCATATTTACAAGAAAAAACTAGACAAATCTAGGAGTTGTCCTTGCTCCCAGTGACAGAGCCAGAACACATGGGCCTTGAGGTGCAGACAAAATTTTTGAACACACGCGAGATTACAAGATATTAGAGTACACTAAGTAAATGATATACACACAAATCAAACTGAAACATTTTCAATAGCGTACTAGGTTTCATGCCTTCATTTCTTTTTCTTTTTAATATAATTATTTTGATACCTTTCTGATTTGGAGAAGCAATCACTTCACATATACCCCTATCAGAAACTGTAATTCTGATCCAAAAAATGTATGTGATGACATTGTCAATTTTCTGATGTATGAAATAGTTAATATATATCTATATACACGCACATAACTAGAAATAACAAAGTTTGTAGGGTCCAGTTCCCCAATGAAGCCACCAACCTTCAGCCAATGACTTCCCCTTGGCAAGTTCTAATGCAGCATGGAGTAGCTATGAACTGTACAAGATTCTGAAATGTAGTTTCCCTTGTACTAACAAGAAAATAACCAAGTAGAGACCGTGGAATAGCCTTGTACTAACAAGAAAATGACCAAGTACAGACCAAGGGATAGCAGGTATTATTGTGACAAAATGTTATATAGCATGTTTCGTTCAAACATACATCTTAATACAGTTAATTCTAGCAAGAATATAATCAAGTAGAGACCATGGTATAGCAACTATTATCGCGATAAAATGTTATATAGCATGCTTCGTTCAAAACATACATCTTGATACTGATAATTCCAGGGTCAAATTGGTTAAGATTTATCCCATATTATGTTCACGTTTCATATATGTATTTTCTTAAGCCACCAATGTAGTGTATTAATTAATGTAAAGATATAGAGTAACATTTGGAAATTTTACCTTTGATGTAAGCTCATCCAAGGCTGGATAAGCAGAAGTCTCCAGTTCAGTTGTTCGGGCAGCTAGAAAGCTACATATGGCTTCCAACGCAACTTCAAGGGCCCGGAATTCAAAAGGAGATTCTGTTGCATTTCCACCCAAAATGTAGGACATAAGATGTACTATAATTAAAAATAAGAACACTAAAGTAGCTACTTAAGGCCTATAGAACAGGAAACATCAAGAATCTTTTTTAGATATATCTATCTTATATAAGAACTTACCATCTTCTTCACCTGCTTCCCCATCATTTTGCCCACCCAACTCTTTTCCTTCTCCATGATCTTCCCGGGTATTGTTTAGTAAAGGCAATCGCCTCCGTAATTCTTCAACAACTGGGATGACGTTATCATCCAATGGATCTCTAAGTAAAACCTATTAGTAAATAATGCATTGCAAATCATTTTAGTAAAAAAAGGAAAAACTAGCAATACATTATGCTAATATCAAAACAAATTAACCCCATTGGTCCACCCTAACCATCAATCATTACGGGAAGTAGTACATACTAAGCTCAGGAGCATTATATAAATCAGAGTTATATGGTAACAAAGAAAAATTACTTTCATGCTTTCAGATTGGCTATATCTGCCGAAGACACATATCTCAAGCTAGTATTAAGTGAACTCAAAAGTACAATTGGCATGAGAACAGGGGCTAAGCATGTCGAAAAAGCTTAAGCCTCAGTGCCTCACACTCCAGTCCAAAATCAGAGTTGTTTTTGACCTAGTACATATTTTGATCACTACTGTCTTCCTATATTGAAAAGTTCAACAAACCAGACCTCTGTTAAGTGAAGTCACTAAACAGCTCAAACAATTCACATTCCAATCTTCAAATCACGGCAGCTTATCATTCCAATTTTAACTTATTTAAGTACTTAACACTTGCTTCAAATAAAAAAAGTACTTTTAACACTAAAAAAACAAAGAACTGAAAACAACATGAAAATTCAACACACGCAAATGAAAATCAAGCACATACCTCTTCCGCAGTAATAATAGCCTTGATATGCTGCCAACACAAAACCAAAACAAACATCAAACACAAAATTCAAAACCCAACTAAAGTCCAAACATAACCCTTATGCCCACACGGGCACGTTCCACTACAAACTATCTTAGCCTACGAACTCGAAAACCCACTACAAACACAAAATCAAACAAAAATGAAAAGGGTACCTCAAGATTAACAACAATAGCATTTTCACGACCAAGAATAGTAGAAGGGTAAGACAAAAGGGGATCAAGAATACGAAGATCTCTAGCATGAATATGAACTCTATGCATAATAGCATACTTATCAACATCTAATATAGTGTCTTGACCCGATGAATCCAACAATATCCAACCCCTTGAATTGGGCCCTTTTGTTTTCTTTAGCCCGACACCAGCAGCCTGTGTTGAATCCACTGGCACCACATCTCGACCCATCTTCAACAACCATTCCAAAACTCAACTATACATACACATGTACATACATAATTTTTGTGGGATTATTGCGTTGGGTTGCGTACTTGAATTGTACTTAAATTGGAAGTTGAGAGATGAACACAGGGAGTTTATAGTCTTATGTTTTGGAGTCTTATGTTTTGAATGTATGGTTGTAGACAAAAATTACAGACAAACAGTGGTTAGTTAATGTTTTAAGTTTGATTGTTTTATTGTTTAGGGTTAAGGCTAACTAGTTGCCTGAATTTTGTTTTGTACTGTTTTGGGCCGCATTTTGAGCCGGGGTATAATTCTGTTGTGTCAAGTCGAATAGTTACAATTTGTTTTTTTTTTATATCAAATTGATTTTGTTAGATTTTATAAAATGTGATCAAATTGAATCAATCGAATTTTATTAGGAGTAAGCAATAGGTTGGTTCCAGATCGGAGAGTGTTATTTGTCATCCCAAATATTTATTTTTTTATTAATAAATTATGTTCAATTTATGCATTATTTAATGAGAAATATGATCGTTTTTAAAAGAAAAACATTTTTTTACTACTCACTTACCTAAATACGCACGCGTGGAAAGAGGTGTCCAAATTACCCATGGGACACGCATTTCACACCGGCGCATCCTAGTTACTGTAACAACTCCCTCCGGTTCAATCTCTGTCTCCGTCGTCTCTCTCGCCAAAATCAATTTTGGGGGTTTCTAATCTAGGATTGAATATACTTTAAAATTGGTATGGCTGTGTAGATCGTTGAAAGTCGATTCCATTAACGTATAATACGCGAACGAATGATAAATGGAAAGGGTCGAACGAAGCTCATCGAAAAATAACGAACAAATTGGAAAAAAACGAACTAAGGTCCTGGGCGTTGCAAATCCGGCTAAACAAATGGTTTGAAATTGGTGTAGTCATGTAGATCGTCGAAGGGCGATTCGATTGGTGTATAATACGCTATGGGAAAGTGACTGTAACGGAGCGTGGTCGGATTTTCATTTTTCCGGCTAAAATTGTCTCAAAATCGTCATTGCTGGGGAGAGCTCGCGTAAATCTAAGGAAAAATGAAAGATGACATCAGCTGACTCATCACGCAACTCACAGAAGCGTAACACCTGATGCGCCATACAGAAATGCGTATCTCAACGATATACGACTATGTTATAGGCGTAACCCACTCTTTACTATTTACTCCTTTGTCATCGGCGTATCCCACCATTTACTCCTCTGTCATAGGCGTATTCGAGGATACTCCACTATCGTAGGCGTATTCGGTGGGTATTTTGGGCGCATAGCGCAAAATTTGGGTATTTTGGTTATTAAACAATAAAAAGTGGATATTTAGGACACTCACCCTTTTCAAAATTATTTATAAGATTATTCTCAAATTTTAGTTGTTGTAAAAATGTGAATTATTTTTTTATAAATGAAATGAATTTCTCGTTCTCAAACAAAAACATGGTATAAATTATCATAAAAAAATTTGAAATTCATTTTGAGATATAATCAATTTGAATAGAGGTCATTTTGTGTCATGTGAATATATGAGAGTTTATATCACCTATAACCGTCGAGTCAAGAAAATTGTAACAAATCAAACAAAAATCATGTAATATGAAAACGTAGATTAAACAAATAAACACAAAGATTGTTGCAATAAAGTAATTTTTATTTAAAATTTATTTATAACTAAATGGAAAGTCAAGTTTCTTGTGAAAAATCATCATCTTTTAAGTTTAATATAGAAAAATGTTATGGATTCCAATTTATTTTGCAAATAGTGATGTATGCATGTATAATTAGTAACTTTTGATGAACTTTATACATATGCATTCATAAATTATAATTGTGTTGAATCACATCATTTGTGAATTTTTGAAAAATATTTTTAGATTTTTTAACATTATTATTTGATATAAAATAGTACAAAATATGAAACCTTTTTACTTCTTATTTCTTTCTCTGATATAGTATAGTTTTATTAGTACTCAAAAGTTCTTATTAATAAAAATCAAGTATGTTTTCAATTTTTGATAAAAATTATTATTTTATCTTGTCATAATTGTTTTCATGATACTTAACTAGAGTTTCTATCTAAGAACAAATGTATAGTTAAAAAAAAATTTGAGAATCAATTTAGTTAATTATAATTATACAAAGTTATTTTATTACCTACAACAATTGCACCTATTTATCATACAAATAAATCCAGATCTTGCATAACTTGGATTGACCAAGAATAAAGAAGAGGAAAAAGTTGATTGATTTTTGGAATTGGAACATTCTCACAGCATGCTATTGGATCATCCTAGTCATTCTGTCAGGGCATTCAAAAGCATTTCAAGTTAAAACATTCATTTACTGGATCAGATTAATAATAACAAATCAAAATAATCACACACGCATTGTTTTTTTTACTGAAATTCGAACTCTCAACCTCATTTCGTACCATATTTGAGCTGCCTGTTTCCCAAGACTTGACCTTAAGTTTATTAACATGTCCTTCATAGAAACGTAGAACCAGTGGCGGATACAGGATTTTAGAAATGTAATTCTACGGTAGAACTACATGCTATTTTGCTATAACCAATTTTGTTTGTGATCGAAAGAGGATTTTTTTTTCTCTTTTTTTGGATAATTAAAACAAGCGAACTGTAAAGATTTATGTTTATAGTTTTACACACTTTTACAGCATTACTTGATCACCTGATGGCAGTAGGTACTAGGAATAGGAGAAAGAAGTTATGAAGCAAACCAGTAATGATAGTCCCTGCTTAGCTAAAAATTGTCGAAATTGGTGAGCTGATGGGGCACATATTTTGGCTGTAAATGATCCTCAAGATCATGACACTCCCGTAACATGGAAGTGATCCACATGGTTTCTGGGAAGCCCTATTTTCCGAGTCGCCCACCAATTAGGTGGAATCGATAAATCATCCTTTAGAAAATCTGCTGATTTGTTTACCAAGGCAATGTCCCTTCCTGTCGAACGCCAGAATCTTCTGCCCTTCCCATGGTACCTGACAAGTCACGAAAGAAAAGAACACAACAAAATGATAAGAATCTTGTTCTGCAGACTACATATAAGCAAAATTGTTCATCTGATAAATTGCAAACTTGTCATGTACATAATTTATACATGATGATGGCCTGTCAAAACCATAATTACCAACAGATGAATTGAAAAAAAAAAAAAGAGAGAGTAAATAATCAACAACCAATGTATAAGAACTCAAACCATCATAGTCCATGTCCTAAACTGAAGTACTAACCCGTCAACCAAATGCAAGAGTGCTTCCAGGTTATGGCAGCATAGGAGATCATTTGTTTTCTTCAAGAAGGGAGAATTTTCGTGATCCAAAGCAAGCTCCTCTCCTACATGGGAATAGCACCAAGGCGACAATTCACCAACCTTTCGCACTATTGGAGACACATGCTCATTGAAAAAAACTCCAGGCATATAAGGCACCTTGTCATGAATGTTCACCACTCTTAGAACTTTTACACCAAGCCCTTCAAGTCTTTCTTTAAATCTAGCATTCCCAACTCTTGGCCCTGAGAATGAAAACACACATACAGGTATGTCACGCCCATCTTTTGTCAAATCTACTCCAGTCTCAGCAATATCATAAGCATTCAATATTGCCAGAGCGCTACCCAAGCTATGCCCCGTAATTGTTATGCTCATCTCCTCATTTTCATACTTTTCAATCAATCTACTGAGTTCTGCTAAAATCTGCTCCCTTGCGGAGTACTTGGAGAATTTACATCTCTCATCTTTATCAGTGTAAAGTTGAAGAAAACCAGCCTCAACTCTGATGGATGGATCCCGACTATCTATCTGCCGACGAGTGACTGGCCTAAGAAAATCCATCATATCTGCAAGCCATTCCTGCTTCACAACGGTTCCTCTCCAAGCTATCGTTATGTCTCTACGACCTAAATAGGCCGATGTTTCATCATTCGACACAGCAACATAACCACTCCAGTTTGCTGAACTACTCCAGCTGTTAGGCCAAAAAGACTTCGAATAAAAAATTGGTAAATTGATATTGTACGCTGAGTAAAGATAGGCAGTTACATCATAACCATATTTACTCAAGCCAAGACCTTCAAAAAACATGTCAGGTGTAAGTTGACAATCGCCGCAGTACATGGAGCAAGGATCTTGATCAAAAGCATCATAACAAGCTTGTGCCATATCTCCATATCGTATTAGCTCCGACTTCATGAGAGGATCAATGGGATCAAGCATAGCTTCCCAATCATTTTCGCCGTGAATTTCCTTCCAAGATTCAGCTAAACTTTTAGTGCTCTCTTCGATCACAACAGTCATGTCGTTTTCTGATTGGCTACTTTTGAACATGGTAGACATATTGTATCTTCTTGCTTTACTAGGAATTACCAAGTTTCCAACTCCAAAAGCAGAATTTCGAGCCTGACAAACAATTTTGTCTTGCAAATGCCTACCAGCGAACCATCCTGCATCAGAAAGATAGGAAGCCATCAAAAATTTCAAGTTTGGATGCTCAAACTAGTGCTAATATCCGATGATAGCGATGCGATTAGAAGCACTGATAGAAAAAATGTGTTTCCATTGTCTGGTCCACACCAAAAAAATATGTAAGCGATGATATACATGAAGACTTTTCCATGTAGAAATGTTGAAGACTTTCAGAATAGCAACCCAAGTCTTTCTTTATTTAAGCTTCAACTAGTCAATGTAACATTTCATCATCAAGTTACAAGTTGACATGACATCAATCTGCTGAGTTAAAAAAAACAGATCAAATGTCTACCAAATTTTTTAAATCTTGTGGATATTGCATATATTCTCATATAAACAGAAAACATGAAGAGATCAATATATTGATAGAATGTCATTCCATTCACATTAGACTTTTTAGTGTTCCCACTCCTGTCAAGAGTTTTAAAAAGATCAACTGTGCAATATACTAGAATAAACCTTTTAGTTGCTTTTAATTGAGTTTGATCTAATAACTGGTCATAAATTTGTTCTAATTTGCTTAAATATAGAGAACTAGCTCCATCATTGCTTCTGTCAGCCAAATAAAAACTACTAGTAGTGGTATCATTATCATATATAACCTGGAGTAAATAAAAATGCTAAAATTCCAGAAAGCGTTTTTAAAATAGTTCCGAAATATTGAATTATCATTATATAATTGATTAATATGAATCCCACATGATTATGTTATGTAATATTTGGAAACATAAATCCTTTTTGGGGTATGTAGCACTATTCTATTTGAATTGTATCTAAATGAAAGGGAACTGAAATATGATTACATAAATTTGCCTATTTATTGTGACCACTTTACTAGTTTCCGTAGAAAAATAAGAGATACGGAAATACTTTATTGTTTACCAAGCAAGCTCTTGTTTTTCTTTTTGGGATTAGCGTTCAAAACTGCTCCGTTGAAAAAGAAAAGCATTTACAGTAAACAAATAATTGTCTGTTTATTATCTAAGATTATCTATGAGTAAAAAGTAAAATGATGGTCGTAATTTCCACTAAATTACAAAAAAGTGACCGAATTTTTAGATTTTCATTAGTGGTCACACTTTATTTCTTATTTTTAAAATAAGTGGCCAAAATTGTTTTTTATTTCTAAAATATTGACCAAAATTGTTTTTGATTTCTAAAATAGTTGCAAAAATTATTTTTAATTTTAAAAAAAGTATATGAAAAAAAAGATCGATAGCCACTAAAATGAAAATCTGAAAGTTCGGTCATTTTTATCTTTTTTTATTACAACGTTTTAATCAGCCGGAAAAATATCACGTTCATATTTAAATTTTTTAATAATAAAATGCCACCCCAGATAGACCATGCTTCTATCGGCTATAAAAAAACTTGGCCATAAAAAACTTGTCATGTTGAGATTTGAATACGTACGGGTATGGAATTGGCACATAAAATAGACTTTTCAATGGCATTACGTAATTCTTGTAAGAGAAAATGACCAATGGCCTTGTGTTTTTTTTTTAATGCAAAAGAAAATGGCATCGTGTAATTAAGTTACAATCCCAAGCCTCCTAAAAGGTTTGTAACTTTTTTTATTTTTTCTACAAAATCTTAACAACGTTATAAACTAAACTCTTTTTACGTACCTTTTTAACAAAACTCCAACTCATATACACCCATGACCTAGAGATGCACAAAAGGTCCTTCGGTTCGCGCTTTAAAAAATCCGGGCCTTTTAAAGAATTGGGCCGGCCCGGGTTTTTTCAAAAATCAGATTAGACCGGGTGGGGCTTTCTCTAAAATATGAAGCCAATTTTAGGTCCTCAGGCCGGGCCGGATCGGGCCGGACCGGGCTTTTTTAAAAAAATTTATAAATGTAATTTTTGCCTTTTTTTTTTTTTTTGCAAAGCTAAAGAGAAAATCTTCCAAAAGAAACAAACTCTAAAGAGATACGTCCTTGAACTTCTATAATCCAGAATACATAAGAAGAGACACCACGAAACCTTAAACTAAAAAACTACTAGCATAATACTTGTTTTATTATAAAACATCATTGCAACTCAAGAACTTAAAACTAATAATCTGCGTTATGATTTAAGGCGACCGTAATCCATATAAATCTCCTCGCATATGACCATTTCGTGAAGCAAATCCTCTAAACTCAATTAGTCTTCTTGGAAGAAGAGTTTGTCCTGTATATTGTTGATTCTTTCTAGCTTCGTAATTCTTCACATCCCCTCTATTGCTAAGTTTAACATTCTTGATATTTATTTATTAAAAATATTATATATTTTTAGATTTTATCTATAAAAAATCGGATTTTTATCCGAATTTCTTAAAAAGCCCGGGCTTTTATCCGGGCCGAACCGGGCTTTTTAAAAACCCGGGCTTTTAACCGGGCTTCGAGCTGAGCCGGGCTTCATGAAAAATAGGAGGCCCATCTTAGGCCCTCGGGCCGGGCCGAACCGGACCGGGCTTTTTTCGAACTAGGCTTTTCGGGCTTTTTTGGAAATCGGATCGGGCCGGATTTTGGGTTTCAGGCCTTTTGTGTTAGTGTAGGTGCCCTAGAGAAAATACATTGTTTCTTTGAATAAACCTTTATGTCATTTGATCATTCAATAAACGTATTTATTATGACTTTAATTACTGCGATATATTTGTTAGCATAATAAATGCCCTTAGAATCATGATACACATTGTATAGTTTAAGTACATGACTTGAACTTGAGATTATATAATATATATCATATATATCATATTCTTAAAGGTCCTTAGTCGAGTATTATTATATAGGACAATAATAATACATAAATAGACTAGTATGTTGTTTGACTGATAACCACATCTCATTGGTTATAAGTATGGAGATACTAAAGTCAATACATAGGTACATGTAGGAGTACATGGTACTGGACAGACCCACAGATTCTTCATGTTTAATAAAGTCATAAGAAAGACTCACAATGATAATGGTGTAATGATCCTTTGGCTTGAGATCATTATATTTCTATACGAGGATTAATATACTTTGACTACATTAAAAGTTACCTTTGACCGGGTGATGATAAAAGTGGACATCGGGTATATCATGAGTCGTATGAGAAATATGAATGATAGATAAAGGATTTAACCCTCCTATAATTAGGAGAGATATTATTGGCCTCTTGATTGAGTGAGACTATAAAATGCATGGCCGTGCTCAAATAATGATTTGTTTTAATAGTCTACTCATGGATCAAGTAAACTCGGATTAAATGTTGAAGAGGATGACTAAATACATGCCTCGAGTTTAATCTATAATATATGGTTAAAGGGATTATATTACACGGTAACATTAATCACGAAAGGTTTAATATGGATCACCATTTAAATTATTATTACTTGGGTAGCAATGATGTATTACTAGATGCCGCTCTTTGTTTACGATTTTAATTGAGACTTTAAAATCGTTGCCAACGTAATAATAACCTATAGGGTCACACACTTAGAATGTCTTAAAAGGAGTTTTAATTTAAATTGAGAATTTAAATTAAATCATTATTAAATAAAGAATTGGCTATTTAATTAATTGGACTGGTCCTAATTAATTATCTAAGTAAATTCGAATTTAATAAAGTTAGAACAGAATTGGGTTTAAGGAAATCCAATAATAAAATCAAAATAAAATTAGAATTGGGTTTAAGGAAGCCCAATTCGGGTTTTTATTTTAGCCCACTATCTTCCATATAAATACATGATGATGTATTACTTTAGGGTTAGGGGATTTCATAAATTCGTTTTATTAAAAACCCTAGCAGCTCTTTGAGAGGCTAGAGAGAGAGAGAGGGGTTGTTCTTCGCATGTTAGTACCTGGCTCCTCGGATCGTTGGACGGTCGGACATTCGTGTGGATTACCTTAGAGACACAGATCTTGACGTGAAGATTGTGTGTGGTGATTATAAGCTAGGATCTCCGTTGAGTTCGTGAAAGTAGCGTTTTAAAGGTATGATTCGTTTCTCCATAATCTGTCCGTAATTATACATGGATCCTGGTTTGGGTTTCGAAATTTTTGTTTTATTTACATTATTCCGCTGCGTTTTATACCTCGGAACCCAACAATGGCATCAGAGCTACGTGTATAAGGGGCTGACTCGGTTACGTGTTTACTGTATTCGATGCATGTATGCATGTTATATGAATCTGCCATGAAACAGTTATGAGATATGTCGATTATAATATGTTATGTCGTTCATATATGATTCTGTTATGTTGAATATTATGATATAATGATACAAGCATGTTTATAATCTGTCATGACTGATCAGTATACGATTTTTGTATTTTATGCATGTTGTCTGGTTTATACAGTGGTATAAACTGTTAGACAGATTTTGTATGGACACGATCTGTGAACTGGGATACGATTTGAATGTATATGATACATGCTTCCAGAACTGTATATGATGCATTGGCGGCAAAGGCTAAAAGATATGATCTTTTGTTAAGAAATTGATGATTTCTTAAGAGGATGAGTCTTCTGGAATTAGAAAAAATCCCGAGGTCGAGCTGACCGGTCAGCTCGACCACCGCCCGGGGCTGCCACCCCCGGATCCCGCCCCCGGACCCCCGCAATGTTTGTTTATATGTTCTTAATTGTTTATTTGAGCATGGTGTTGGTTATGGCCTGAAGACCCTTAGTTTAATGGTTTTATAAATACGACTTGCATGTCATTTTCTTCATTCTTGTAATTGTTTAACCTCGAATGTAACTCGAGTTTTATTATGTAATTACATTAGTATAGGTTGTATTCAATTATTCAATGTAATGTACTTGAAGATTGAAGGACGATCAATGAGGAGAAGCAACCAAGGAGAAAGAGAAGAATGAACACTTGTAATTGTATTTATATTTATCCACCATAGATTGACCTTGATCCTTTCATTAGCTTGAAAAGGATCATTTAGGATAAAGGTCATAACCAAGCACGTTTACTTACTGCACTTTACATATATATGAATGTATGCGATATATAATGTATGTGTAGAGATAAAGATGCATGTTTGATTAGATTAAGCATTTATGTATTAGATACATCACTCATGCCATGCCTACTTAAACAAGTTAAAATCTATAACGATTCGAGATTTTAAAATTAAACATAACGATCATGAGATTTATGTGTTTATGAAACACGGAATTAAATACGAATTTTCAATTATTTCGATATGGGGAGATTTTGTCAAAAAACGGGTTTTAACTGTAAGGAAGTTGGGTATTAAGCGAGGCCACTTGTGACTCCTCCAACAACCTGGAAATCAAACTATTGGTGAATATTGATTTGAAGTATTTAATTCAAGGAAAAATTGGGAATCTCTTTATGATGGGATCATGATCGTTTTAATTCTAAACCCCTTAACAAAATATTAAGTTTTAATCGGATGCTTTCCAATGATTGAACACTCATCAAATCCTAGATCGATAAGGGGAAGGGCTGTCAGTGGCAGGGACTCCTGTCTATCGTGGTGAGATGCGACGAATATAAACGATTATATTCTCCCGTTGTATCATTGGGTCTAACTTAACTGAATCGTCATAATATGGTGGAAATAAACGGTTATATTCAACTATTATGAACTTAGAAGCATAGAGTTTGGTTGAAAATCTATTTGATAGATAAGATCAATCGTTGATCACCAAACTATCCAATAATTATATATGATATAATTGACAACTGTTGTCTACCTAAATAATCATGTTTTAAGGACTACCAGTGGTTGACTTAGGACATGACGAAATATGGATCTTGGCTCACTAGAAAGATTTATGGGATATACTTTCCGAATTAATAGTAAGGGCTATTGATTTGATAAAAATAGTGGGAGATATATTATGAATATATATCATAATCATTTGAACTTAATAATTTATAAATTCAGACAATCTAATGTTTATTTTGTGCTTTTATCATTGTAGATACTAAGTAATGGCAAACAACATAAACACACAATCCGTATGATCAGTCCTTGAGAAGGACAAGCTGACAGGAGGAAACAACTTCCTAGACTGGCAGAGGAATTTGAGGATTGTCCTTAGGTAGGAGCGTAAGCTTCATTGCATTGATATCCCTCCGCTAGCTCCCTTTCCCGAGGGCGCTACTGCTGAGGAAATAGCGGCCCACACAAGGGATGAGAATGATGCAAATGATGTTGCATGTCTTATGTTGGCAACTGTGAGTGCTGAGCTTCAAAGACAGCATGTGCATATGGATGCATATACTATCAATGAGCACTTGCAAAGCATGTTTGCAAGCCAAACTCGTCAAGAAAGGTTCAACACGAGTAAGTCACTCTTTAATTGCAAACAAGGGGCAAGTGAACAGGTTGGCCCACATGTTCTGAAGATGATTGGTTACATTGAGTACCTTGCTACTTTGGGTTTCCCGACTGCTGCGGAAACTGGTATTGACCTAATCATGAATTCTTTGAATAACAAATTCACTCAGTTTGTTGTGAACTACAATATGAATGAATTTGACAAAACACCTACTGAATTGTTGCATATGTTGAGAACATATGAGACCAACATGAAGACAGCTGAACCCGCTCCCATACTGATGGTGGGCAATAAAGGTAAGGCCAAGGGAAAAGGCAAGTGGAAGGGTAAGAAGAAGACTGGATCTGATTCTACACCCAAGCCAAAGTCAGGTCCCAAACAGGTTTTAAAGCCTAAAGGTGGGGTTGCTAAGGGTGAATGTCACTACTGTAAGAAAACTGGTCACTGGAAGAGAAACTGTCCTGTTTACTTGAAGGATCTGAAGAAAATGAAGGTTGTTCAGATTTCTAGATCAGGTATTTATGTTATAGAAGTCAATCTGTCTACTTCTACATCTTGGGTATTGGATACTGGATGTGCTTCTCACTTTTGTATAAATGTTCAGGAACTGTAGAGAAGTGGGACTTTGGCTAAGGGAGAAGTGGACCTATGAGTAGGCAATGGAGCAAGAGTTGCTGCTTTAGCTGTAGGAACTTATTATTTATCTTTGCCCTCTGGGCTTGTTTTATAACTTGAAGACTGTTTTTACGTGCCTGCGATTCGCAGAAACATTATTTCTGTTTCTTGTTTGGACAAGAAAGGTTTTTCGTTTACAATAAAGAACAACAGTTGCTCTTTTGCTTTGAATGATTTAACCTATGGTGTTGCGCGTTTGTTTAATGGTTTGTATGTTCTTGATTTATATAATCTTGTCTGTAATATAGAAAACAAACGACTTAAAGTTAATGACTCAAATCAAACATACCTCTGGCATTGTCGTCTAGGCCATATAAATGAGAAACGCATATCCAAATTACATAAGGATGGATATTTGGATAAGTTTGATTTTGAATCATACCAAGAATGCGAATCTTGTTTGCTTGGTAAGATGACTAAAGCCCCTTTCACTGATAAAGGTCAAAGGGCCACTCAACGTCTGGAGCTAATACATAGTGATGTATGTGGCCTAATGCGTGTGATGGCTAGAGGAGGATACTACTACTTCATAACATTTACTGATGATTTCAGTAGATATGGATATGTATATCTTATGAAGAACAAATCTGATTCTTTTGAAAAGTTCAAAGAATACAAGGCTGAAGTAGAGAAGCAAATTGGCGGTGGTGCAAGTATTAAGATCTTACGATCCGATCGTGGGGGTGAATACTTAAGCACCGAATTTAAAGAGTATTTAAAGGAGTGTGGTATTGTATCATAACTCACTCCTCCAGGTACACCTCAACGGAATGGAGTTTCAGAGAGGAGAAATCACACCTTGTTGGACATGGTGCGATCGATGATGAGTCATGCAGATCTTCCAATAAGTTTCTGGGGCTATGCTCTAGAAACAGCGGCTTTCACACTTAACCGTGTTCCTACTAAGAAGGTTCAAAAGACTCCATATGAGATATGGGAGGAGAAATGGTCAGGCATGAGCTTTATGAAAGTTTGGGGATGCAAGGCGCTTGTGAAACGTCAAGTATCTGACAAGCTTGGACCTAAATCCGAAGAGTGAAATTTTGTGGGATACCCTAAAGAAACAAAGGCATATGTGACAGCCCCAGATCCGAGGTCAGGAATCCGGGCCATCATACTCTAATTTCCATTTATTAACAATATCTCTTGGTCTTTTTTTTTATACTATTTAATACTCACACAAATGACCCCACACTAATATCATCACACACACCAGTCATATGCTCAGAGAACAACATCCATTAATGATAGCAGTTAAAGATAAACTATTATTACAATCCCAGAATACCATCTATTACACCCATATAAAAGTATATACTACCTTGAGAACAGGTGTCGATACTTTCTCATAAGGTAGACTTCCCCTTTACCCTCTTCCGGGTTGCACTGCGACGTTTCGGCACCTGATCTAGTTGTAATATAAATAAGTAGCAAGAGTGAGCTATAATAGCTCAGCAAGATAAATTTGTAAACTAGTATCAAAGGAAAACTTATATATGTATATATAAACAGAAGACCCATCATAATCTTTAAGAAAAGAATTAATTTTTATTTATTAAATACACCATCTATTTATTTTCATAAGAAAAGAAATATAGAACCATATAATATCAGTTTCTCTTCTAATATAATATAATATCAGTTTCTCTTCTATCACCAGATAATAATCAATACCACCTCTCAGTATAATGTCTCAAGATAATATAACATTTGAAATAAATCTCAATATAATCTTTCTATTACCTTTTATACAACAACTATATAAAAATAATATAAAATCAGTTTCTCTTCAATCCATAAAAATAATTCCATAATTTCATACCATTTCCTTTTTCAAAATGCAAATCTGAAACCATTATTAATTCTTTCTTTAAAAGTTTTGGGGATTCTGCTAGCGCCAGATACGTAGGACGATGATCAGTCGCCTGACCGTACCTGCTCTCTGTTTACTACTAGTAGAAGGAATGTCAAACATCCCTGGAGGAAGGCCACCTGCTACATCCTCCTTCGGCAACTCTTGGGCCGTAATAAAAATTGAGTGTTGGACTGTGCAACTCCCACACAACCTCTTATGCAAAATTGGGTGCCGGACTGAGCAACTCCCACACAGCCTCTTACGCATATTATTGCAATCCCCCTTTTTCAAACCATTATTCCATTTATAAAACATCATTCCACATTTTCCATTTTCCGTTTCCATTTACATTCACATGTGTCATCACTCTTAAAGCTTATGCCATAATACTCTGATTATGACTCAGACATCTTCTCTGTATTCAATGAAATCCAGTACTCTTATATATATATATAAAATATTCCATCTACTTTTAAAAAAATAATAAATAATAACAATCAAATACTATTTATTAAATCACAATATTTAAAAAGAATGACAATATAAATCGTATAACCCTAGATAACAACTGATACCATTCTTTCATATAACCCTAGATAACAACTGATACCATTCTTTCATATAACCCTTAATCATAAAGCATGTTCACTTTATGCATAATCATCTCTATATATCCATATCCATCTTTCTTTAATTCCCAAAATCAGGAAATAAATTCTTTACTAAAATAGCAACAATAGAATCACATATATATATTCCATGAAATCATTTTCTTCGAAGGTAAATAATTTTCCAAGTAGAGATAGAAAAATCTTGCCTGGATCTCTAAAGCGAGTAGGTATGATCCTGAGTTCGTCTCCCGTTTCTATAGAAACGAAAGGATCACTGTTAGTATATATCCCACTTAATCACCTAATCTCTATACAATAACACCCTTGACACATATTATATGTTTAACATAGTTTTTATGCACCAAAAGTTTACATGAACTTAACCATTTTTAAACTCGATCAAAATTTTAGTGTATTCCACCATTTCCCTTAATAACCACACTCGACTGTAAAAATTCTCAGAAAATATAAATTCCAAATTTTAAGGCAAGGTCAACTGGTAATGGTCCCCTGACCACCCCAATACAATATCCCAAAATTTCGTAACTTTTAAAAATGTTTAAGTATGGCAATTATAGCCTCAAAGTTGACACAATTTCGTTTTCTCGGTTTTCGAACGTCTTTCACTAAAATTCACTTTTCTCCTAAACCGTTCATCAGATTTTAACGTACTTTATATCAAAACGATCTATGAACTAAGCTCTATTCTCTCATGGTCAGTTGACACACCCTACTGACCTTTACCATTTCGTGACCTCTGCCCAAATACAAGGTAGTTTTAGTTTTAACGAAAATCGGATATTATAACGGCTATATTCTTAACAATTCCCAAATCATCACTCCTCCCAATCCATCATCCAACACATATATTATTACATACACCATGTGGTCATCATACCAACCATGGTTACAAGCACAACTCACTTCCATACTCAATCAAATCACTTATAAACACATATATCATCATGATTTCATACTTTATACAACTTTAACTACTTAACCAACCATAATCCATCATCAACTCAAAGTAATACTAAGGGTTCTTGAGCTTTATACCTTCTTTGTAGAGTGAACAACACTTAATAAGCCTTAGATAGTCCTTAAACAACCTTAAAGTAGCTTGGATTAACTAAAGAAATCATAAAACCAAAAGTTAGTTCTTGAAGATTACTATTCATCCATCACTTTGTAAAAATCATAGAAAATTGAAAAATAAGAGTTTGGATCTCAAATTTTTACCACATCTTGGCCTCTTCATAAGATTTGATTTGAACTATAGATCACCAAAAACTAAGCTTCCTAGCTATGGTTTTGATCCTGTTTTTCCCACTGGACAGAAACTGGACAGATTTGTTTCCCCAACTTTGAGCATGGATTTGACTAGGCTATTCTACTTTGTTGGCCATGAAATTTTGAACGAACCTTACACATGGAGTGGAGAAGTTATGGTTAAAATTTGGTGATTTTATCATGGATAGAAATGGAGATATGAATTTTTCTTTCATTGTTGGTCCTGCTGGGCAGTTTGGAGAGATTGTGTTTTGCTTTCTTTTTCTCTTGTATAATGACTTGTGTGACTTGTTTCTATCCCTTTAACATCAGCCCTTATCTATTTATTAAGTGTGTTTGAAGTCCACCAATGAAATCAAGGCATGTGGGTGTGTTTGAATGAGTTATCCACTTGTTTTGGTAAGTTACATGCATGCCCTTGCCTTTAATCTCTTATTTCCCTTATAGCCTTGCCCTTTCACTAATTCCATGAGCCATACTCTTTAATCACTTACATTTGTAGCTCCTTGGAGCCTCTTGGACCTGCATGGCTTAGGTTTTGGGCTTTAGGGCTTTTTGTTTGGGCTTCGTTCAAAGTTCTCTCGTCATTTGATTGATCGAATGATTTCTGCGATCGTCTCAGTGGTTTCTCCTTGGTAAACCTCTTGTATACATATTATCCTCTCCCACATTGTATTTTAAGGTGTTGGTGTAGCTCTAATCCTCAAACAAATATTAAATCCACTATCCTTGGTATATTCTCTTTATCTCAGAATTTGCTCTCCCGGTTTTCTCTCGGGTTCTCAAGCATTCTCAAACTCGTTTAACAATCTCAATTCCCTTGGCATTTCTTTGACTTGATCACTCCTTGGTTTATCCTAATTTCACTATTTCCTCAATATAATTAATCCTTGTTAAATCTCCATACTCCATAATATCCAATACAGTAGTGCTCAATTGAAATCAAATATCTTAAAAATCTATGCTCAGGAATTTCTGAAACCCGTCATCGTTTCGAGTCACTCATTTTCATAGTACGATGCTAATATGGTTTTTGATTATTCATTTTCTGTTTCACTTATAGGGTACCTACATACCATTTTCCTAAATCCTCAAAATTACTAATCATTTAAACACTGTAGCATTTCTAAAGTTAGGGTTATTACGGCGTATTATTTTTATAGTCCTTCTGAGCAAAGTGTTTATTGCTCGAGATGCTGTCTTCATGGAAAGAGATTTTGTTTCCAAAAGAAACAGTGGGAGAACTATAGATCTCGATGAAGATCGAGAATCACAAAACAACATTGAACCTGAAGTGGAACAAGAGCAGGATTATAACGCCCTAGAAAATTTTGAATTTTGAATTATTTATTTTATATAAATTATGAATATTATTATGTGAGTATTGTTGGAAAGGGGCGGCGCAGCAGCGGGGGAAGTGGAGGAAGAGAGAGAGAGAGAGAGAAGAAGAGAGATTGATGGGAAATTTGGAAATCGGAAAGGTATAATATTTTATTCATTTATTTATTTATTTTCATTTTTGATGTAATTATTTAATTCTCGTATTAGATAATATTATTCGATTATGGTAATTTAATTAGATTTAAATGGTGAGTTCAAAATGTTAATTGTCGTAATTAGATTGATATTGTAAAGTATGATTATTGTTGAGTTTTCGAATTTAATTCGGAGCGTGTGGTTGACTATTATTGTTAGTTGCTAATTATAATTATTGAATTAAATGTGGATTCGATAGTATGTTGGGATTAAATGCGAGTTCGATGAAATATTCGGGTTTAATGATTGATAATTGTTAATTGTAATTGTCAATTGCTAAGTGTCAATTGTTATTGTCACATAACGTGTAGTTATGTGGGTCGACTAAATTGTAAGCGTATATGTGCTAAATGCCGTAAGTCAAGTTAGAGTAATTGTCGAGTATCATGATGTCAACTACTTGGTATTGGTTTGTAAGTGGTTAATTGGTTATAAGTTGATCATTATATGTGTTATAAGTTATTTATCAAAGATTAATTGTTAGATTTATTTGATTATGTGTTTATCTACGAGGAGTTGTAATGAGATCACAAGTCTTAAATGTCAATATTTAAAGACTTGTGAAATTCTCTTCAACTAGTTCTTCGGGCTTACGAATATCAATGATTTGCTATCACGAGTATAATTAATATACTTGAGTGGTGTGATCCTTGATATAGCGTAAGTAATAGTTAGTGTTAGGGGTTGTTCCCTAGGGCTTACGAACATCAATGGTTGATTGTCACGTGTATCATTAAAATGCGTGAGAAATGCGATCAGTGGTGTAGCGTAAGTAGTAGTGTAATATAAATTTCGTATGTGCTAGTTGCCGCATGTTTGTGCGGGTACTTTTCATAAATTGTTTATTTTTATGTTGCTGCAAGTTGAGGTAGCTTTATTTTTGTAAAAGCAGGGTTGAATTGTTTTTGATTGATATTGAGGGGTTGTGCCCATAGTCCGATAAACGAATACTTCATGCCCAAATTTTCTAAAAATCCTCTGCAAATCTATTTTAAATCTATTTAATTTACTTGATTGATGATTTAAAAGTATATTATGAATTTGTTGTGAAGTGGTTGCCTAGTTGATATCTAAGTAATAAGTGGTCAACTGTGTTAAGTGTTTATTTGACTTAGTTGGGTATACTAACGCTATTTTGCGAATATGAGGTATATGTTATTTATGATATATGTATAAGCGTTATAGGACGCGTATGGGTAGAGTAGAGCAAATAAGAGTTTGCTTGATTTGATACTGAAACGGTACTTGAATTTGTAAAGGTACGAGTAAGAGACCAGTCCGAGAGCAGTGCAAGGACAAGTGGAAATTGGAACAAATGGTAGTTAGCGAAGTCGACGAGGGTATGGATGTGAAGTAGCAAATTACAAGTAAGGACTGATGTGAAATTGAGTCGAGGATCCATAGTAGGATCAGGAACTCTGTAATCGAGGCAAGTGTTTTGCTATTCACTTATTGTTCAAGTGATACAATTTAGTTTATTTATAGTATGTGATGATTTGGCCAAGTATAGATGACTCATATACTTTTCAAATAAGTGTAATGTTGATTACCTCCCCTACCCTTAATTCAAATAACCCTTTTTGCTCATTTTCCTATCCCTGAAGTGCCATTTCTTCTATTTTCGTTGAATGGAGTTGAGAACTCCATAAATAAAGGAAATCCCAGATTTTAAATTCTTATGAAAGTCTGCTAGCAAAATTCTCAATTCTAGCATATCTCCATCAATGGATTCCCCATTTAGAAAAATGTTTTCTTTTAAACTGAACTGAACTGTTCCATATTGGAATTGTTTTTCAAACAAATGTTAAATAATTTTATCTGTTTATGGAAACTCAAACTTTTTAGTATGTCTAGTAATTGACCATATCTTCGCTTTAACATAGAGTTTGATGGTCGAAAAGTCTTATTACATTGTATATCTTTCATGTACTCAAGTGAAATTCTCTTTAAATAAGTTGTTGATGTCATAAGTGCAAATTATTCACATTTATCTTCTTGATATGAACTCATAGTATTGCTCATCATAATCTCCTCCCCAATTGTTATCGAACTTGTCGATACTAACAAATGTTGTTGCCTTCTTCTTAACTCTTAATCATGAGTTATTATTCTGGACATGAGTTTCCAGTTGTTTGATTGAAACAGGATAGTCGATTGTCCCGACACCTGACCTGAGTATTAAGGATAGAATTGGAAATGTTTTTATTAAATGAAAATGTTTTCAGGACTGTGGACGCCAGTCAGAGTATGAGTATTATGTTTTAGGCCAAAATGGGCCATGGATCCAGTTAAGTATTTGGATATACCAAGAGAGTATATCCGGAGTTTTAGTGTGACTTATCATCCACTTTAACTCGTTGCGTCAAAATGAAAATCCAATTCTAATCTATAAATTGAGTATCCAGTGGAAATTGATTTTCATCGCTTGACCTTGAATTCCCAAGTATCATTATCGATTGATATCATTTGACCTTGAGTTTTCGAGTATCAATATTGAATAGTTAAAGCCTGGTTTCTTTGAAGTTTTTAATGCTTATTTTGGTTGAACAAAACTCTTATTCGTTCTAGTTCCTATTGCACCTCATTTATGGTGAAGTATTGGCCCTCGTGGCAATTTAAAAGTATTATCACAGATTCTTTCACAGTATGAGTTGAAATTCTTTTGTTATCAGAATTGTTTCGATATTAAAATTGTTATCACTTTGTGCACTTGCTGAGCATCGTTGGTTCACTCTTGCTTTTGTTTGTTTTTCTCCAGTTAATAGTGAAGTTTAGTAGACCTAGTAGTGGACAGGGAGTATTGATCTCCGGGCAGCAAGAAGAGACGTTCGAGTTGTGGACTTCGTCAAATAGTGGTTGAATATGTAGTTAGATAGTGGTTTTATATATCCACAGAATTGTATAATATTCTTTTATTCTGAGATTGAGTTGTAATGATGTAGTTCGCTAGTTTGTTTCATACCATAACCTGTATGCGATCTTGGTTAAGGGGTTTTATTGTTTTATCAGTTGATATTATGTTTATATCCTAGTTAGTAAAATGTTGATTGTGGTTGGTGGCCCCAAATCTGTACCCCGGATTTTGGGACCGTTACAAGTTGGTATCAGAGCCACAGGTTATGGTCACTGAAACAGATTAGGAGGATTAGGGTGTTAGATATAATTGATGTAATGTTTCAGTGTTTAAGTGTAACAGTGATATATCAGAGTTTAACTGGAAGGAAGTCAGAGTTTAGCAAAGTCTGACTGACGGAAGCTGGACAGAGTTTAGTAAAGTCTTTCTAGAAGCAGCGCGTAAGGAGTCAACAGAAGATATTAGAGATCAATTGAAGATTGATATGGAAGCGAGATCTTTGGAGACTGGATAGCTATCAAAGAGATCGAGTTGACTTAGGAGACGTGTAACAATCTGTAATTGATATCATTGTATAGCTGATTATTAGGAATATCAATTAGAGATTTTATCGAAGCTGTATATTTTATAAATACAGTTAGGTTAACCCTAGAAGGGAATCGTGCATCGAACTATCTTTATTGTAACCTAGCAGCTCTTTGTGATAGTTTACATCACGAAGAGGGTTTTTAATATCAGAAGATTTAAAGTGCATAATCATCTTACTTATTAAACTCTCATACGAATTTGATTATTAATTGTGTATTCGACATAACAAGTGGTATCAGAGCCAATCTGTTACTTTATTACAGGTTAAGATCCAAACACAACAATAATCATGTCAGCAATTCCTCCACCAACATCTACTATTTCTGAAAAGGCTTCTACTACTGTGAGTCGTTATGAACCAATCAGGGTTCCTATTCTCAGGCCATCAGAGTATGCCATGTGGAAGGTCAAGATGACTATGTTTCTGGAGGCTACAGATCCAGAATATCTTGACAGGATTTATGAAGGCCCTCACAGTCCTACAAAGCTATCTGCTGCAACTGCTGGTGAAGAAGCTAAAATAGTTCCAAAGGAAAAGAAGGACATGACTCCTGAAGATCTATCATCAATTGCTAAGGATGCGAAGGTTAGCCATTTACTGCATAGTGCTTTAGACAATGTTATGTCTAACAAAGTGATTAACTGCACCACTGCAAAAGAGATCTGGGATGCTCTTGAAGTCAGATGTCAAGGAACTGCTGCTATTAAGAAGAATAGGAGAAACATACTTACACAAGAGTATGAACACTTTGAGGCTAAACCTGAAGAGACCATGACAGAAACATTTGATAGATTCTGTAAACTGCTCAATGATCTGTCATTGGTCAACAAAGAGTATGATCTAGAAGACTCAAATCTCAAGTTTCTTCTTTCTCTACCTGAAAAGTGGGATGTGAAAACAACCACTATTAGAGACAACTATGAACTTGCTGAAACAGAGATTGATGAAATCTATGGGCTGCTCAAAACTCATGAATTGGAAATGGAGCAGAGAAACAGGAGATCAAGCAGGAAGGCAAAGTCTGTTGCTCTTAAGGTTGAAGAGAAGCCTCAGAAGAAAGAGGCATCAAGAAGGAAAATGAAGGGAAAAGCTTTGGTCATACACTCAGAAAGTGAATCATCAAACTCTGATTGTGATTCAAACTCTTCTGAATCATCTGACTCTAAGGATGATGAAGAAGAAATGAGAAAAATGGCTGTGTTGATGGTAAAGACCTTCAAGAAAATGGGTTTCAAGAATTTCAAGAAAGGGAAAAGGTTTTCTAGAGATTCAAATGAAGACAGAAAAAGTTTCAGGAGGTCTGAAAGAAAAGAGACCAAGTCTGGGAAAAAGGATAAGTCTGAAATTCAATGCTACAAGTGCAAGGAGATGGGTCATTATGCTCCTGAGTGCAAGAATGGTAAAACTGGAAAAGTACTCATCACAAAAGGCAGAGATTGGGCAGACACTTCAGATTCTGATGAAGAAATTAACTATGCTCTCATGGCTACTACTGAATCAGAAACTTCTGAAAATCAGGTACCTCTAACTACCTATTCTTATAATATTGATGACATTTCTCAATTAAGAATTTATCTTAAGTCATTGCATATAAGTTATAGGGATCAGACTTTAGAGAATGAGAGGATAAAATCTGAAAATTCTGAACTTAAGGTTAGAAATAAACTTGTTGAAGAAAAACTTGAAAACATGCAACAAGTTCAGAAAGAGAGAGATGATGTTGTTTCTATAGAACATGATTTGTTTCAGAAATATAAACAACTAGAATCTGAGTTGGAGGAAGCAAATAAGAAAATTAGGACTTGGACTAATTCTGGAAAGGACACTCAACAGATTTTTCAAACAGACATTGTTGGTCTAGGATATAATGAGGGAGATGAACTAAGATTTCAAAGTCAAGTTAAAACCAGACCTCATTTTGTACATGGAGCCAGTAAATTTTTGTCTGATAATGAAAAAGAAGCTGTTAAAAGTGAACCAGTAAAAACTAGTGTTAAACAGGTTAATATTGGTTCAATGACAGATAAACAACTCAAACATAAACTGAAGGAGTTAAAATCTGTTAAGAAACAGGGAGTGTCAAATAAGAACAGAAATGGAAAAGTAGGCATCAATTCAGGAAATAAACCAATGCTTGCTAGTTATGCTCCAAGAAAGACATGTCATAACTGTGGTAGTACTAAGCATCTTGCAAATTTCTGCAAGAAAAACAAAAATATAAATTCTTTACCTTCCAAGTCTGAGGTAAAGAAGGATTTTGCTAGAACTAAGCCACAGACTTTATGCACACACTGTGGAAGCACTTGGCATTCCATTTATACTTGCAGAGATTACCATGCTATTTATCATAATTACTATGAACTTAAACCCAATCTGAAATGGGTTAAAGTTAATACTGCAAGTGTAAACTCTGATACTGTTAGCTCAAACTCTGATAATGTTAATTCCGCTGCTAAAGCTAACAAAGTTAAGAATGTCAAAGGATCCAAGCAAGTCTGGATCCTTAAATCTAATCCTCAGTAATTGCTTGTGATTGCAGGGCAACAGGGAGGCAACCCTAGTTGTGGACAGTGGATGTTCAGGACACATGACTGGAAATAAAGCCCTGCTATCAGAATATGAGGAGAAAGCTGGCCCAAAAGTTTCCTATGGTGATGGCAATGTAGGAAGAACATTGGGATATGGCAATATTAATCTTGGAAATGTCATCATCAACAATGTAGCTCATGTCCCAGGACTCAAGCATGACTTGCTATCTGTGAGTCAAATCTGTGACAAGGGATATCATGTAGATTTTCAACCTGAATATTGTGAAGTTATCAGCAAATCTACAGGAAAGGTTGTTCTAGTTGGTCATAGGCAAAACAACATTTATGAAATCAAGCTTTTAATAGACTCTATTGGAAAAGCTGTTTGCCTGTCTACAAGAATGTCTAGTGAAGAGAGTTGGAAGTGGCACAAGAAACTCTCACATTTGAACTTGAACAACATCAATGAATTGATCAGAAAGGATCTTGTAAGAGGACTCCCAAAGGCTCTGTTAAATGTTGATGGCCTATGTGATTCATGTCAAAAGGCCAAGCAAAGGAAGTCATCTTTCAAGAGCAAGACAGAATTTTCAATCACTGATCCTTATCATCTTCTGCATGTTGATCTCTTTGGTCCAGTAAATGTTATGTCTATAGCAAGAAAGAAATATGCTTTAGTCATTGTTGATGAATACACTAGATTCACTTGGGTGTATTTTCTAGCAAAGAAGGATGAAACTACATTAACTCTGATAGAGCATGTGAAGCTTCTGGACAAAGGATCAAGTAACAAAGTCAGAATCATCAGAAGTGATAATGGAGCTGAGTTCAGGAATGCAACAATGGAAGAATTCTGCAAGAACAATGGAGTGAAGCAAGAATTTTCAGCACCTGGTACACCACAACAAAATGGTGTAGTTGAAAGGAAAAATAGAACCTTGATAGAAGCTGCCAGAACTATGCTTGATGAAGCAAAATTGCCAACTTATTTCTGGGCAGAAGCTGTTTAAACTACTTGTTTTACTCAAAATGCTACACTGATCAATAAGCATGGAAAGACACCATATGAGATGGTGAAGAAAAAGAAGCCTAACCTGAAATACTTTCATATTTTCGGGTGCAAATGCTTTGTTTTGAAGACTCATCCTGAACAGTTGACCAAGTTTGAGCTAAAGGAAGATGAAGGAATTTTTGTTGGCTATCCACTGTCAACAAAGGCATTCAGAGTTTACAATCTGAGAACTAAAGTGATCATGGAATCTATACATGTATCTTTTGATGACAAGAAGATAACTGGACTTGAAGACATAGATGAATATGATCAACTGAACTTTGAAAATGAAGATTTAAACTCTGTTGAAGTAAACTCTGATCAAACTATTCTGACAGACTCTGTTGAAACAAACTCTGAACCTCTACTGGTAAACACTGGAGAAACTTCTCAGCCACAACAAAGGGAAGAACCAGTTGAGGGGGAGCATGATCAAGATGAAGACTCAAACATTGATACTGAGTCAACTGAAAAATCTGGATCAAACTCTGATGATTCAAACTCTGAAAATTCAAATTCTGACTCTAGGCAGTCAAGTTCAGGGGGAGTCTCAGAAAATGAAGAAATCCCACAACAAAATCAGGAGAGCATGGATCAAGGAGGAGGATCACATGCTGACAGAAGTCATTTGCCTTCTGCTAGGAAATGGACTAAATCACATACACCTGATTTGATAATTGGTGATCCAGATGCAAAAGTAAGAACAAGAAGTGCCACTACAAGTGAATGTCTGTTTCATGCATTCTTATCTAAAAATGAACCAAAGAAAGTGGAAGAAGCTCTTCAAGATGCTGACTGGATAACAGCAATGCAGGAAGAGTTGAATGAATTTGAAAGGAATGAAGTTTGGACCCTTGTACCAAGACCAAAGAACAGATCTATTGTTGGTATTAAATGGGTTTTCAGAAACAAGACTGACAGTGAAGGTGTTATCACAAGGAACAAGGCTAGACTGGTAGCAAAAGGCTATTCACAGCAGAAGGGAATAGACTATGATGAAACATTTGCTCCAGTTGCAAGATTGGAGGCAATCAGAATCTTTCTAGCATATGCCTCTCACAAGAAATTCAAAGTGTTCCAGATGGATGTGAAAAGTGCTTTTCTGAATGGGAAGCTTGAAGAAGAAGTGTTTGTTGAACAACCACCAGGATTTGTGGACCCAAAATATCCAGACCATATCTACAAGCTGGATAAAGCACTCTATGGACTTAAGCAAGCACCAAGGGCATGGTATGAAACTCTGGCTCAATTTCTCTTAGAAAGTGGATTCAACAGAGGTACTATTGACAAAACTCTGTTTTATTTCAAATCTGGGAGTGACTTGCTTTTAGTTCAGATATATGTTGATGACATTATCTTTGGGTCTACTAATGATAAACTCTGTAAGAAGTTTGCCAAGCTCATGCAATCCAGATATCAAATGAGCATGATGGGAGAGCTTAGTTATTTTCTAGGCCTACAGGTGAGACAAACAGATGATGGTATCTTCATTAATCAAGCAAAATATACCAGAAATCTTCTCAAGAAATTTGGTATGCTTGACTGTTCATCTGCATCAACTCTCATGGCAACAGCAACTAAATTGGACAAAGACACAGGAGTTTCAGTGGATATGACAAACTACAGAGGCATGATAGGATCTCTTCTTTACTTGACAGCTAGTAGGCCTGACATTATGTATGCAACCTGTCTTTGTGCAAGATTTCAGGCAGATCCTAGAGAGCCACATCTGACAGCTGTGAAAAGAATCTTCAAGTATCTCAAGGGCACCATATCATTAGGTCTGTGGTACCCCAGAGAATCAGATTTCAAGCTACTTGGGTATTCTGATGCAGACTTTGCAGGCTGCAAGATAGACAGAAAGAGCACTAGTGGAAGTTGTCAATTTCTTGGTGACAGACTTGTCTCTTGGTACAGCAAGAAACAGAAATCAATTTCTACATCTACAGCTGAAGCAGAGTATATTGCAGCTGGTAGCTGTTGTGCACAGATCTTGTGGATGAAGAATCAGTTGCTGGATTATGGATTGAGGTACAGTAAGATTCCTATTTACTGTGATAATCAAAGTGCTATTGCTATGATAGGTAATCCAGTACAGCATTCAATGACCAAGCACATCAGCATAAGGTACCATTTCATCAGAGAACATGTGGAAGAAGGGAATATTGAACTACATTTTGTGTCTACAGAACAACAGCTTGCAGATATTTTCACCAAACCATTGAGTGAAGCTACATTTACAAGACTGGTCAATGAACTAGGAATGGTCTCTGGTTCTGACTAGGAATGTTGGTTAGATTCAAATTTTACTTATGTAATGTGTTGCTCATATTTCCTTGATTTGTTAAGTGCTAATTGATCTCTGTTGATTAAACTCTGTTATGCATACTCTGTTAACATGTTTTTCTGTCAAACTCTGTTAAATTCTGTCAGCATGCCTGTATGTCATACACTGGTTATAAGTTTGATAAACTCTGTGAATTCTGAGTTGATTATTGTCTGAATGGAAACACCTATGAAGAAATATGTATGAAGCATGATTCTCAGCAATTAATCATGAATCTTTCTGAGTTATTGTGACCTAATCTTAGATTGTACAGAAAGTTAACACAGCATGCTACTGGTTCATATTTATAGCATCTCTTAGTTTATTTTGTCCTAAACTCTGAGTCTATAAATACTGTGTGCATTGCCTCTCATGAATAACTACTGATGTTGATGAACTCTAAATTCTGTTAGTTATACTCTGATAGATTAAAATGCTTACTGCAATACCCCCAAAGAAAATGTATATAGGTTGCTATACTCCTTTGAGATTATGTTTGTGACTAGGATGACCCAGGAACTTATTGGTATATAATATGGGCTAAAATTCTCTGATTTTTGGTGACTAGTCAAAGACTAGGATGACCCAGGAACTTATCAAAATGATAAGGGCTAAAATTTTTGAATTTTTTGGTGACTGGCTCCAACCTCTAATTACTGGAATGAATAGAATAAATATACATATATATATATATATATTAACAATGGAGGGGGTATAAAATAAATTAAATGTTACTGTATATAGATTGATTACTTCAGAGTTTAGCTTTCATCATACAGTCAGTGTTTACTATGAGAGTTTGTGCATCCAGTGTTTACTGATTTACTTTATGGATTTTATGAAAAATTAGATGCTCTAAAAATTGATTTGGTAAACTCTGCTACACACACACATATTTTCACAACTGTGCAATTTTTGAAAGGGTTTCGGTGATAAAGTTGAAGAATTGACAAACGCTGTTGATTTGTGGTTAGTACTCTAAGGTAAATTTTCATTTGGATAATTTGAAAATTTTGGAGTAAATAGTGCTTTTGACAACTGTTAATAAGTGTATTGTGTTAAAGTGTCTTGGAAATAGGAAAGAGAATACAGCGGTGATAATTGCTATTTTTACTGCGCATGATTAATTGATCCACAGCATGTATGACACGTGTCCCACTCACTTATTATTGTGTCCCACTCACACATTAATCTAGGAACTGTTGAGTGTTTGAATACACAAACGATTGAGTTTTAATTTTTAATTACAACTCTAATTACTTTTGTGTACAAATGATTGAGTTTTACTTTCACCCACTCAATTTTACATCTCACAGTTCTCTCAGTTTTCACTTGCGCATTTTCGCAAACACCTTTCCTACATACACTTTTCTTTGTGATTTCTTGCCCATTTCTTGATTCAAAGGCTTCTAAATCATTCACTGTTCTTGGTCTACGTTTTGTCCCTAACAATTATCCAGCCCCACTCAATCATGAACGTGTTCCAGAAGCGTTTCATCTTATGCAGAATTTCTTAAGAGACTCAGAGATTGGACAAGCTCTGGTTGAACCTAGTACTCTCTCTGCATCTCAAATTGCCACTTTTTGGCAAAACTCGGTCTATGTGGATGGAGGGGAGAATGGGACTCCAAACATCATCTTCACTCATGATGAACAAGAGTTTGTGATTACTCCACAAACTGTCAGAGAAACGATGGGGTTGATACACACACCTCTTATGCTTATGTTGCTGAACCTCAATTAAGACAGATGCTACAGGAGATAGGCTACATGGATTCTCTTGACAAGCTTGGTAGTGTAAAGAGGCCCAATCTCAGGAAGGAATGGAATTTTTTCTTCGACTGCATTACAAGGACATTCCAGAAGAAGGTCACTAACTGGGATGCTATTCCAATGGACAGTCTACAAATCGGGTATTCTCTACTTTATGGCAGTAATTTTGATTTTGGTAGATATGTTCTAATGAGTTTAGGTGATAAACTGTCAGAGTCTACTACAGTTTATTTTGCTCGATTTTGTCAAATGCTATTCATTGCTTGTGTATCTGGTTTAGAGATTGCTGAAGCTGATGTGATTCAGCCTTTTAGAGTCAACAAGAGAATATTCTCTTATATGACTAATAAGGATGCTGGTAAAGAAAACCTACCTTCTTTTGTTCTGCCACTTTCTTTGCAGAATTTTCTCAATCAACCTCAAGACCAACCACAACCAGAACCACAACCTGAACCACTAAACACTGATCATACTCAAACCTTAAACACTGAACCACCTACATCACCTACCCACACTGTACCTACTCAACAACCTTCAACCTCAAACCAAACCACTATCCCTGAACCACAACCTGCATCCACTCCAAACACTCAATCTCCAATCACAAAACAATCTTCACACACTCAACAACTAAACACTGAACCATCACAATCTCAACCACAACCACAGCCTAAAGCAAAAAGAGGCAGAGTAAAGCAATCAGCAGCAACTACTGAAAGACATGCAAGAGCTAAGAAGTCAGTAGAGACACACATCAAAGCAAAACAGACATCTCCTGGAGCTGTTTATGCTAGAAGAAAGATTCAAAGAGCAAAAAGACCTAAGTCACCCTCTGTGGTAGCAGAATCTAGTAAAGAGGATTCAGATGAAGTGCCTCTAGCTAAGAGAAGAAAACTAGTAATCTCTGATTCTGATGGTGAAAATGTTGATGCTCCAGAGGTGGTTTCACAGCAAACACCTACTGTTGAGGCTGAAAAAGATAAAATGCCTGCAGAGGTTGAAATGCCTGCAGAGGATAAAATTCCTGCAGAAGAGGATAATAGAGATGGCTTTTCTCCAATGGATGATATTCTTGATTCATTCATGCCATTCTCTGATCCTATCTCATCTATTTTTGCTCAATCTGAAGCAACTGGTGCAGCTGATCAACCTACAGTTGTCATTTCTGAAACTGTAGCATCACATACAGAGTTACTCTCAGATGCTCACCAGACTGTTGAAGGAGGAGATGAGGTTGATCAAGTAACAAAGGCTACATCTCAACCTATGTCTGTTGATGACAAAAATGTAAACTCTGTTGCTGAGCCTGAGCAACATGAAGAAAATCTTGACAAGGTTGTAGACGAAATTGCAGAAACTGTGGCTGACAATGCTCAGCACAGTGTTTTACTTGAAGATGAACATGCTAAAGTTGCAAGTGTTGAACTTGAAGGTGAAAGCAGTGTAAACTCTGATTCTTTTCTGAGTGCACCAGTGCAAACAGACAATAAACATACCTCTTTCGATCAACCTTGTAAGTCTCATGAAATTGAAAAAGCACAACTTGCAAAATTTGTTGCTGACTGGTACAAAGAGGATTGCATTTTTCCAAGAGGGAGAGCAGCTAATTTTGTTAAGCAAACTGCCAATACTATCTCCAATCCAGAGATTCTTTCTTGCTTAAAAGCAACTGTAGTTCAAGTCAAAACTCTGGATAGTAGATTTGATGAAACTACAAAGGCAATCACTGACTTGAGGACTGAGATCGTAACTAGAGAAATGAAAATGGAAAGAGAGTCTAAACTCATGAATACAAAATTTTCTAAAGCTCAAGACAATCTCTTTGCCAGGCTGGGTAAAGTTGAAGAGAATTAGTCTGCCTTGTCTGTTAAAATAGATTCCATTGCAAACTCTTTGGAATTGCTAACCTCCATCCTGATTCCTGATGATGTCAAAAAAGGGGAGAAAGTTGCAAAAACTGCTTGCAAACAACTTCAATCCTTTGAGAGGAAGGATGATGCTGCAGATGGAGGTGGATCTAATAGAACCAAAAGAACAATTAAAAGGTCTAAAGTAAACTCTGCTAGAGTAAACTCTGCTAAAGCAAACACTGCTGAAGGTCCACAGAATGATACAGAGTTAGCTGCAAACATGTTTCTTGAAGAACATGGAAATGATGTCACTCTAGAAGATGTAAAGGCTGAAGAGCTAAGTCTTAAAGCTGAACATGAGAAAAAGCTTAAATCTGGGAAATTCAAGAATAAAGTTGAAAAGGAATCAAGGCATGTTCTTAAAGGCATTAAGATCAATGAAAATGTCAATGCTGATCAGAGATTGTCTCATTCAAGAAAGTCAACAGCAGATGAGGCTAGATTAAAGCTTAAAGAAAAAGTTGTTGAAGTTGATAAGAGTTCAAAGAAGTTAAAGCAAGTTACAACATCTGTTTCTACACATGTTGTACAAACTACTCTTCCAATTCATGGTTTTGTGAGACCTACTATTCCTGAGAATACTGAGAAAGTTCAAGGAGGTGATATTTTTCAAAGCAGAGCAATGATTGCTAAGCAACCTCATGATTTGGCTGGTTTAGGATCAAACAAAGAAAGGACTTTGAATATTACTCCTAGAGATCATTCATCACTGGCTGCTCCAGGCAAGGGTGTCCTTCAAGTTAATTTGGACAAGCTGGAATCAGTACAGTTGATTCATCAAAGAAGTCTAAATAAAGGCTTTCTGCTGTATTTCATGGAGGGTGGGACTGTTTACAAAGTTGGAGAGCATGATATTCATTTGAAAATGTATAAAGAACTGCAGTATGTCTTACATATTTTCAAGGTGAATAACAGTCGTACTTACCGAGCTGCAGAAGTGCTTAGATATCAGATGGAAAGATCAAAGATGATTTGTGGAATTAAAGACAAGTCTGAATATGTACCAAAGTACTTAGATTACAAAGGAAGAATGGTTGAAATGAAGAGAAACAGTGCTAAGCTGAGAACTGATTTGGGTATCACTGTGCTTGAATTCAATTCAGAATCAGAAAAGTCATACTTTATCAGACTTGGAAATGAAATGAAGAAGAACAGCATCTATGATTTAAGATCAGCTATTTATCAGACAGATGGTACAGATTCTAAGCTTTGAGAGATCAAGCTAGAGATGGAAAGAGCACTTGAAGTTGCAGAAGAGAGATTGCTAACAGAGTACTTGAGGACAGCATGGGATGTTGAAAGGATTAAGTAATTTATGCTCTGTAAGTTTTTCATATTTTCTGGAATTTTGTTAAGTATCAGTTTAAACTCTGTTTAGTTGTTAAACACTGTTTATGATTATTTGTTTTTGACATCATCAATTATCTATTAACTTGTCCATTTTTGCTAATGAACAAGTTGGGGGAGATTGTTAGATATAATTGATGTGATGTTTCAGTGTTTAAGTGTAACAGTGATATATCAGAGTTTAACTGGAAGGAAGTCAGAGTTTAGTAAAGTCTGACTGACGGAAGCTGGACAGAGTTTAGTAAAGTTTGTCTAGAAGCAGCGCGTAAGGAGTCAACAGAAGATATTAGAGATCAATTGAAGATTGATATGGAAGCGAGATCTTTGGAGACTGGATAGCTATCAAAGAGATCGAGTTGACTTAGGAGACGTGTAACAATCTGTAATTGATATCATTGTATAGCTGATTATTAGGAATATCAATTAGAGATTGTATCGAAGCTGTATATTTTATAAATACAGTTAGGTTAACCCTAGAAGGGAATCGTGCATCGAACTATCTTTATTGTAACCTAGCAGCTCTTTGTGATAGTTTACATCACGAAGAGGGTTTTTAATATCAGAAGATTTAAAGTGCATAATCATCTTACTTGTTAAACTCTCATACGAATTTGATTATTAATTGTGTATTCGACATAACATAGGGTACATGTAAAAGATAGATGTCAGGTAGAACGGTTTAGGATAAGGATCACGTTAGGATATTTCGGCAAGCGTTGCGACGTTAATCGGTCATTCGGCATATCGCGCGAGTAGAAGTTCGAATCGTTTAAGGATTGGGCTGTTAGCCAAACAGCGAACCCGAAGCAGCATAAGCTAGGTGGGCAGCTGGAGCTATCAGTCCGAGGGACGTTATCTTGAGATTTTCGTGTAGAATTTAGGACATCCTACTATATTAGTTTCGATGCGAACGTTTCAGAGATGGTATGAGAAGGTTAAGAATGCGAAGTGGGAAGCGATTATATGCAAGAATTGGAAGTTGAGCGTAGTTGTGTATCCTTAATCGTCGATTCATTCAAATTCATTGCTTAAGGAAATTTCTTATTCTTTCTTTGAATTATCGTCCTAAGTTAATTCCTGGTTGGTATCGTTGCTGAGGCATTCGTTGCACAGTAACGGTTCAAAAATTGAGAATGAATTGAGATCTTCTTATTTATTCAACTCATTATGGTCAGGCCGGTTTGGTAGCTAAGTATATTAGTGCTTAGTCGACAAGAGTGAGATTATGAATAATTAAGAACTTCTTGAATGTTTGCTTGATCAATCATTGAAGTATCTATTGAAAAGTCTTTTATACATCAAATGATGACGAGTTTGGTATGTCAGCTTTATTCGAATTCAATTCCATTCTTTTAGAAATATCTATATCTTTTAGAGGATAATTGATCCAACTTTACTTGAAAATTGTTGAAATTCTTGAATCCCTTCCCTTTTCATGAATACATGATTTCTCTATTCCAGCTGAGATGAACAACCTATGTTGATAGGGGTTCAGGGACATCTTATCTTTGTGATAGAAGTCCAGTGGGATGCCACTAATTGTGTTTGTCATGAAAGTACTAAGGACTGGCCATCCTTATGTACTATGGTGGTTAACCAAGTGACGAACGCAACCTGAAAATAGTTCAAAGATCATATTGATCTCTCGGTTAAATTCCTTTATAAAGTTTTGTCAAACAAACCTAGTATATTTTCATATTGATACCCCACTCGTTTCGTTGACCTCCTTTGTCGGAGATTTGATGATTTCAAAATTTTTAGTGATAACAGGATGCGAAGTTAGACGCGACGACATCTTAAGTGGTTTAATTACAATTATGCTGACGAAGAACTGGTTGTGCAAGTTTAAGAATTTGGTGACTAAGACAAATATGTCATGTCAAATTGGATTATTTACTGGACCGATAAGACATAGACAAGATTGAGATTAATGAGAATTGAATAAAGGAAAAGAGCAGTAAATGAAAGCACATGATTACAGATATTGTTGAAGGGCGAAAAAAGAATGGTAATGGAGATGTTGGTAAAGATGTTCAATGTTAAAGAAGGATTGTTCTAGACACCTATGGTAAGGTGAAGGTAGTAAATAGAATGCCATAAGATGGTGGGATCAAGGAGAGATGATTTGAGTAAAGCAGAGTGAAGTAGAATGGAAAGGGTTGTAAGAATTAACGAGAAGAACCAAGACTGAATGAGGAATAAGGTGAACATGCGGAGTAAATGACTTATGCAAGGCCAGTGTAAGAAATCACGGTTATCAAGGATGTTGGAAAGTTAACCGAGATGAAGTAAAATGACAGTAAGGTGGAAGACAGAGAAATCAGAAAGTTTCCAGAAGTGACTAAATAAAAGACATATGAAATTGGCTAAGAAAAGAATGTGGAATCCTGAAGATGTGGAGTTAGAAGTGAAAAGGGCGCTGTAGTTGCCCATAGAAAGAGAACTAGCAGAAATTAACAAGATTCCATGATTAGGAAATAAAATTAAAGGAGTAGAATCCCTAGAGATTTTATTAAGAGTAATGTGGGAAGTTGTGGCTGTAACCAGAAGGGCGGTATGATAACAAGTAGTAGAGTCAGAAGTCAAAGCAATGTGTTATGAGCTTGGAAAGGTGGGAATATTTTTTTGCCAGAAATAGTATCATATCAATCTTAGTTGAATTATGAAGAAAGTAATAAGACTACTGTTACAATTATCAATGAATCGGGAAATTCAATGCAATTATAAAGGAAGTTATCAGAAAGTGGATTGTGACGACTATAAAAGAGTCAAATATGATTCATGATTAGATTTATTTCCTATTAACGAAGGGGAGATTTTAATCTTAAGAAATGTGAAAAGGATGTTCTGAAGTCGAAAGTGGATATCAAGCAAGCAGATCCAGAAATGGTGAAATCAAAGGAATGAAGTCGTGTTGTATAAGAAAAAGGTAGCAGAAAGGAGATGATTGAGACAAAGCCCGTTTCAATGAATAAGATTTCAAACAGCAATTGGACGCAGAATTTAATCTGATCGTAGATCACATATCAAGATGATCGAAGATTCGTGAAGTGTATGCAATCCAATGGAGAATGACTTTGAAAGGTTCCAAGTATGCAAAATCCTAATGTGAGTGGTGTTAAATGTTAAAGTTGTAGTGGGTAGAGTCAAATTCGAGAACTTGTCAAGTATGCAGAGTGGAGAATTGAAGTTGACTCCAGAGGAAACGGAATAGCGTGTTACGAATAAGATGTACATATGTGATTTAAGGAAAATGGTTACTCAGTAAAACAGTGAGGTAAAGGGTGGACAGAAGTTTCCGATTATGCCCTTCTCAAGTAACATTGCACGTGAAAAAGGAGTAAGAATGATTGAAGATTTCTTGATATTCCTTTTCTCAAAATTTTATCTGAGGAAGGTTCATTTTGGGAGATGTAAATGAGTGGCAATGCAGGTTAAGTGGAAGATTCATGTTGATAAAAACGGGAGTTGTTGGAAGTCGTTGAGGAATTGTTTCATGATTAGTATCGAGTGAAGTTGTGATGGCAGAAGAATTGGTAACAAATTGGATATTTCAATCTTGTGTTTGTATTAAGTGAAGTCACAGATAAGGTGACAAGTATTCTAGTTATCAAAGGCTGAAAATAATCGAGGCTATGTTCTCCAAAGATTTGGCAAACCAGACTATTTTATAAGAATGAGAATCCAGTTGTTAGTTGAAGTATGCCGGAGGTACGTCTAAGGACGTATATGTGATTATAGTATTCGATTGCAAGGATGCGATTGAGAATGAACGAAATGATGTTAAGTTTCCAGATTGGGTATTCGGTAAGAACCTGGGAATACAAGAAGAAACTTTTAATTATTCCCTTCTCGATCAACATAGTACTTGAAAGCGGAGTGGAAGCGATCAGAGAATTTCTGGAGATACTTTCTCGAAGTTCTATTTAAAATCGTGTGGCTATAAGTAAAGCGTGGGAAGTATACCAAGCGTAGATCGTAGGGATGGGCATCGGGGCACTTCGGGGCCGGGGAGTGCTATCCCCGCCCCCATCCCCGAATTCAAACCCGATCCCCGTCCCCGGCCCGATCCCCGTCGGGGATTATTTTTTATTCCCCGTCCCCGGCCCAAGCGGGTAACGGGGATCCCCGCGGGGAATCGGGGAATTTCATTTTAAACAATTTTAAACACTAACTAGTGAGTTTGAAACAATTTTTTAAGCACTAAATTAAGATAAAAAAAATATTACTTAAATAAACAAATATAAATAACATGAAAATGAAGTTATTTAACTACTAGAAAGACAATCATATAAGTTTAAAGTATCATTTTGTTTCCAATATAAAGTATTGGAAATTCGTATATATTAATATATGATTATTAATATTATATATATATATATATATATATATATATATATATATATATATTATAATTTGGTGAAATCGAGTCGAGGATTGAGAATCGGGGCGGGGGTCGGGGATCGGGCCGGGGAGAAATAAAATCCCGGCCCCGGCCCGCTCCCCGGTTTTTTTAAAAATTGTCCCCGCTCCCCGGCCCGTACCCGAAAAAATCCCCGATTCCCCGCCCCGTTCGGTACGGGGATCGGATCGGGATCGGGCGGGCCGGGGTGAATGCCCATCCCTAGTAGATCGTGGTAAATTTAAGCAAAATGCAAGGTAGTATTATTGCGAAGGATTGGCGTGGTAATATAGTTTTAACGCAAGGTATAGTTCATTATGCGGAAAAGTTATATTGATTGTCGGGGAAAGATATTCGTTCCCGTGAGTTAAGCGTCTAAAGTTGAAGAGACACGGAAGTCAAAGTTTAAAGTTATTTCGGAATTGGAGGGCTCACAGAACGAGCCTGTTAAAGTTTGAGTTGATAAGAGAAATCCTAGAGTTGAAGAGGCAACCTGGGAAGTGAAAGTAAGATGTTTGAGGAAAATTGTTATTTGTGTCCTTAGCGTTGATTCTGAGGACAGAATCCTATTAAGGGGGGAAGGATATAACGCCCTAGAAAATTTCGAATTTCGAATGATTTATTTTATATAAATTATGAATATTATTATGTGAGTATTGTTGGAAAGTGGAATATATGTGAAGTTATGTTGTGTGATTATATGATGATTTGTGTGAACTGTGAAGGTCGGTGTATTTTTTATTTGTATTTTTGTGGATTTAAAATATTTAAATCATGCATTTTTGATCCTCTGTAAATTTTATAAAATTATCGGAGGAATTAAAAATCATGAAATCTTTTGTAATATTATCTTTATATATTTATTGAGTTTTAAAATTGTTGGATGGATTAATTTGGATGCTTGAGTATTTTAAAATGATTTTTAGAGTTTTATTGTATTTAAAGGATCAAAACTTTGAAAATTCATATTTAATTCATTTTTTATCCGAAAAATATTTCGAAAATATGTGTGTGCTCGTAATTTTATATTCCTTATTTTAAAAATGAAAAGTTTATTTTTATGAATATTTTATTTAATTTCGATTTATAAGAGTTGTTTATTGGTGTTAAAAACGAATAAGTGTTTTAATTGGGCCGGATAGAAGGTATGGCAGTTATATTATATTGGGCCAAGCCCAATGGATCAAAACACACACAAACACACGCAGAAAAGAAAACGGGGAGAGAGAAAGTGAGATTGGGGGAAATTAGAAATTAGGGTTTGAAGAATTGGGGGTTGATTGATTGAAAGGAATTGGGTATGTGTATATGTATATATATATACATACGTGTATGTATGTAAGTATGCGTGGTCCGTGTTTTGTGTGGGTGAGTCGTGCAGTGTGTATTGTGCAGGTGGAGGTCGTGCACGGGGGGAGAGGGAAGGTGGTTGGCGCGCGGTGGCTGGCTCCGGTAAGGGGCGGCGCAGCAGCGGGGGAAGTGGAGGAAGAGAGAGAGAGAGAGAGAGAGAGAGAGAGAGAGAGAGAGAGAGAGAGAGAGAGAGAGAGAGAGAGAGAGAGAGAGAGAGAGAGAGAAGAGAGATTGATTTTGGGGAAATTTGGAAATCGGAAAGGTATAATATTTTATTCATTTATTTATTTATTTTCATTTTCGATGTAATTATTTAATTCTCGTATTAGATAAAATTATTCGATTATGGTAATTTAATTAGATTTAAATGGTGAGTTCAAAATGTTAATTGTCGTACTTAGATTAATATTGTAAAGTATGATTATTGTTGAGTTTTCGAATTTAATTCGGAGCGTGTGGTTGACTATTATTGTTAGTTGCTAATTATAATTATTGAATTAATTGTGGATTCGATAGTATGTTGGGATTAAATGTGAGTTCGATGAAATATTCGGGTTTAATGATTGATAATTGTTAATTGTAATTGTCAATTGCTAAGTGTCAATTGTTATTGTCACATAACGTGTAGTTATGTGGGTCGACTAAATTGTAAGCGTATATGTGCTAAATGCCGTAAGTCAAGTTAGAGTAATTGTCGAGTATCATGATGTCAACTACTTGGTATTGGTTTGTAAGTGGTTAATTGGTTATAAGTTGATCATTATATGTGTTATAAGTTATTTATCAAAGATTAATTGTTAGATTTATTTGATTATGTGTTTATCTGCGAGGAGTTGTAATGAGATCACAAGTCTTAAATGTCAATATTTAAAGACTTGTGAAATTCTCTTCAACTAGTTCTTCGGGCTTACGAATATCAATGATTTGCTATCACGAGTATAATTAATATACTTGAGTGGTGTGATCCTTGATATAGCGTAAGTAATAATTAGTGCTAGGGGTTGTTTCCCAGGGCTTACGAACATCAATGGTTGATTGTCACGTGTATCATTAAAATGCGTGAGAAATGCGATCATTGGTGTAGCGTAAGTAGTAGTGTAATATAAATTTCGTATGTGCTAGTTACCGCATGTTTGGGCGGGTACTTTTCATAAATTGTTTATTTTTATGTTGCTGCAAGTTGAGGCAGCTTTATTTTTGTAAAAGCAGGGTTGAATTGTTTTTGATTGATATTGAGGGGCTGTGCCCATAGTCCGATAAACGAATATTTCATGCCGAAATTTTCTAAAAATCCCCTGCAAATCTATTTTAAATCTATTTAATTTACTTGATTGATGATTTAAAAGTATATTATGAATTTGTTGTGAAGTGGTTGCCTAGTTGATATCTAAGTAATAAGTGGTCAGCTGTGTTAAGTGTTTATTTGACTTAGTTGGGTATACTAACGCTATTTTGCGAATATGAGGTATATGTTATTTATGATATATGTATAAGCGTTATAGGACGCGTATGGGTAGAGTAGAGCAAATAAGAGTTTGCTGTATTTGATACTGAAACGGTACTTAAATTTGTAAAGGTACGAGTAAGAGACCAGTCCGAGAGCAGTGCAAAGACAAGTGGAAATTGGAACAAATGGTAGTTAGCGAAGTCGACGAGGGTATGGATGTGAAGTAGCAAATTACAAGTAAGGACTGATGTGAAATTGAGTCGAGGATCCATAGTAGGATCAGGAACTCTGTAATCGAGGCAAGTGTTTTGATTCACTTATTGTTCAAGTGATACAATTTAGCTTATTTATAGTATGTGATGATTTGGCCAAGTATAGATGACTAATATACTTTTCAGATAAGTGTAATGTTGATTACCTCCCCTACCCTTAATTCAAATAACCCTTTTTGCTCATTTTCCTATCCCTGAAGTGTCATTTCTTCTATTTTCGTTGAATGGAGTTGATAACTCCATAAATAAAGGAAATCCCAGATTTTAAATTCTTATGAAAGTTTGCTAGCAAAATTCTCAATTCTAGCATATCTCCATCAATGGATTCCCCATTTAGAAAAATGTTTTCTTTTAAACTGAACTGAACTGTTCCATATTGGAATTGTTTTTCAAACAAATGTTAAATAATTTTATCTGTTTATGGAAACTCAAACTTTTTAGTATGTCTAGTAATTGACCATATCTTCGCTTTAACATAGAGTTTGATGGTCGAAAAGTCTTATTACATTGTATATCTTTCATGTACTCAAGTGAAATTCTCTTTAAATAAGTTGTTGATGTCATAAGTGCAAATTATTCACATTTATCTTCTTGATATGAACTCATAGTATTGCTCATCATAATCTCCTCCCCAATTGTTATCGAACTTGTCGATACTAACAAATGTTGTTGCCTTCTTCTTAACTCTTAATCATGAGTTATTATTCTGGACATGAGTTTCCAGTTGTTTGATTGAAACAGGATAGTCGATTGTCCCAACACCTGACCTGAGTATTAAGGATAGAATTGGAAATGTTTTTATTAAATGAAAATGTTTTCAGGACTGTGGACGCCAGTCAGAGTATGAGTATTATGTTTTAGGCCAAAATGGGCCATGGATCCAGTTAAGTATTTCGATATACCAAGAGAGTATATTCGGAGTTTTAGTGTGACTGATCATCCACTTTAACTCGTTCCGTCAAAATGAAAATCCAATTCTAATCTATAAATTGAGTATCCAGTGGACATTGATTTTCATCGCTTGACCTTGAATTCCCAAGTATCATTATCGATTGATATCATTTGACCTTGAGTTTTCGAGTATCAATATTGAATAGTTAAAGCCTGGTTTCTTTGAAGTTTTTAATGCTTATTTTGGTTGAACAAAACTCTTATTCGTTCTAGTTCCTATTGCACCTCATTTATGGTGAAGTATTGGCCCTCGTGGCAATTTAAAAGTATTATCACAGATTCTTTCACAGTATGAGTTGAAATTCTTTTGTTATCAGAATTATTTCGATATTAAAATTGTTATCACTTTGTGCACTTGATGAGCATCGTTGGCTCACTCTTGCTTTTGTTTGTTTTTCTCCAGTTAATAGTGAAGTTTAGTAGACCTAGTAGTGGACAGGGAGTATTGATCTCCGGGCAGCGAGAAGAGACGTTCGAGTTGTGGACTTCGTCAAATAGTGGTTGAATATGTAGTTAGATAGTGGTTTTGTATATCCACAGAATTGTATAATATTCTTTTATTCTGAGATTGAGTTGTAATGATGTAGTTCGATAGTTTGTTTCATACCATAACCTGTATGCGATCTTGGTTAAGGGGTTTTATTGTTTTATCAGTTGATATTATATTTATATCCTAGTTAGTAAAATGTTGATTGTGGTTGGTGGCCCCAAATCTGTACCCTGGATTTTGGGACCGTTACAAGGATGATGATAATGCTCAACAAACACAGGTTGTTCGTAAATCTGGTAGAATTCGCCATGAGACAGAGAGATATGGATTTCTCTTGACTCAATGTGGTGATTTGATGCTCATAGATGAAGATGAGCCTCTCACATACCAAGATGCCACGAACAGTCCAGACTCTAAGAGATGGCTTGAATCCATGAAATCCGAGATGGATTCCATGTACGAAAACCAAGTATGGAATTTGGTTGATCCACCTGAAGGGGTAGAACCCGTAGGGTGCAAATGGGTTTTCAAAATGAAAACTGACATGGATGGAAATGTTCAGACCTATAAAGCAAGACTGGTTGCAAAAGGTTTCAAACAAATTCATGGTATTGACTATGATGAAACTTTCTCACCAGTGGCTATGGTCAAGACCATAAGGAATTTGCTTGCAATTGCAGCATTCCATGATTATGAAATCTGGCAAATGGATGTCAAAACAGCCTTCCTTAATGGAAGCCTTGAAGAGGATGTGTACATGACACAACCTGAAGGTTTTTTCGATCCAAGGAATGTTGGCCAGGTATGTAAATTACGTCGATCCATTTATGGATTGAAGCAAGCCTCTAGGAGATGGAATATCCGTTTTGATGAAATAGTCAAAGAGTATGGCTTTGTTTAAAATGAAGATGAACCTTGTGTTTACAAGAAGGTTAGTGGGAGCCATGTGGCATTCATAGTACTATATGTTGATGATATACTACTAATGGGGAATGACATACCTTCTCTAAAGGCTGTTAAGACTTGGTTAGGGAGCAATTTCTCTATGAAAGACTTAGGAGAGGCAACCTACATTCTAGGAATGAGGATCTATAGAGATAGATCTAGAAGGATGATCGGTCTAAGTCAGAGTACATACATTGATAAGGTTTTGCATCGTTTTGGTATGCAAAATGCAAAAAGGGGATTTGTCCCTGTGTCTCAAGGGATAACGATCTCTAAAGACCAGTGTCCAAAATCATTGGATGAGAAGGACCACATGAGTAAGGTTCCATATGCATCAGCAATTGGATCTATCATGTATGCAATGGTATGTACTCGCCCAGATGTTTCGTATGCTTTGTGCATGACGAGCAGATACCAGTCTAATACAGGTGAAGGTCACTGGACGGTAGTCAAGAATATTCTAAAGTACCTGAAATGGACTAAAGATTCATTCTTGGTGTATGGAGGAGAGGAGAAACTGGTTGTAAAAGGTTACATCGATGCAAGTTTCCAAACAGACAGGGATGATACTGTATCACAGTCTGGTTTTGTGTTTTGTCTAAACGAAGGTGCTGTAAGCTGGAAGAGTTCAAAGCAAGAAACAGTAGTTGATTCTACAATGGAGGCTGAGTACATTGCAGCGTGTGAAGCAGCTAAGGAGGCTGTTTGGATTCGAAAATTCATTACTGATTTGGGAGTGGTTCCATCGATCGCAGATCCCATTGATCTATACTGCGATAATAATGGAGCCATTGCACAGGCTAAAGAACCTAGATCACACTCCCGATCCAAACATATACTCAGGAGATTTCACCTTATTCGAGAGATTAATGAAAGGGGTGACATACACATATGTAAAGTGCACACAAATGATAACATTGCAGACCCACTGACCAAAGGCTTGTCGCAGCAGAAGCACGATGGTCATACTAGTTCCATGGGTATTAGATACATGGGTGATTGGCTCTAGTGCAAGTGGGAGATTGTTGTTGTAGGTGCCCTAGAGGCAATACATTGTTTCTCTGAATAAACCTTTATGTCATTTGATCATTCAATAAACGTATTTATTATCACTTTAATTACTGCGATATATTTGTTAGCATAATAAATGTCCTTAGAATCATGATACACATTGTATAGTTTAAGTACATGACTTGAACTTGAGATTATATAATATATATATATATATATATCATATTCTTAAAGGTCCCTAGTCGAGTATTATTATATAGGACAATAATAATACATAAATAGACTAGTATGTTGTTTGACTGATAACCACATCTCATTGGTTATAAGTATGGAGATACTAAAGTCAATACATAGGTACATGTAGGAGTACATGGTACTGGACAGACCCATAAGATTCTTCATGTTTAATAAAGTCATAAGAAAGACTCACAGTGATAATGGTGTAATGATCCTTTGACTTGAGATCATTATATTTATATACGAGGATTAATATACTTTTACTACATTAAAAGTTACCTTTGACCGGGTGATGATAAAAGTGGACATCGGGTATATCATGATTCGTATGAGAAATATGAATGATAGATAAAGGATTTAACCCACCTATAATTAGGAGAGATATTATTGGCCTCTTGATTGAGTGAGACTATAAAATGCATGGCCGTGCTCAAATAATGATTTGTTTTAATAGTCTACTCATGGATCAAGTAAACTCGGATTAAATGTTGAAGAGAATGACTAAATACATGCCTCGAGTTTAATCTATAATATATGGTTAAAGGGATTATATTACACGGAAACATTAATCACGAAAGGTTGAATATGGATCACCATTTATATTATTATTACTTTGGTAGCAATGATGTATTACTAGATGCCGCTCTTTGTTTACGATTTTAATTGAGACTTTAAAATCGTTGCCAACGTAATAATAACCTATAAGGTCACACACTTAGAATGTCTTAAAAGGGGTTTTAATTTAAATTGAGAATTTAAATTAAATCATTATTAAATAAAGAATTGGCTATTTAATTAATTGGACTGGTCCTAATTAATTATCTAAGTAAATTCGAATTTAATAAAGTAAGAACAGAATTGGGTTTAAGGAAATCCAATAATAAAATCAAAATAAAACTAGAATTGGGTTTAAGGAAGCCCAATTCGGTTTTTTGATTTTAGCCCACTATCTCTCATATAAATACATGATGATGTATTACTTTAGGGTTAGGGGATTTCATAAATTCGTTTTATTAAAAACCCTAGCAGCTCTTTGAGAGGCTAGAGAGAGAGAGAGAGGCTGTTCTTCGCGGGCTAGTACCTGGCTCCTCGGATCGTTGGACGGTCGGACATTCGTGTGGATTACCTTAGAGACACAGATCTTGACGTGAAGATTGTGTGTGGTGATTACAAGCTAGGATCTCCGTTGAGTTCGTGAAAGTAACGTTTTAAAGGTATGATTCGTTTCTCCATAATCTGTCCGTAATTATACAAGGATCCTGGTTTAGGTTTCGAAATTTTTGTTTTATTTACATTATTCCGCTGCGTTTTATGCCTCGGAACCCAACATTTTGAATATCTCTACCATGACCCATGGCCAAAAGAGTTTAACTAAACTCTATTTATTATTTAATTATAAATAATTGAAAATTAAATAGGAAAATAAAAAAATAAATGTAATATACCTTTTTATGTAATAATAAATTAAATATGTATAATAAATAATTTAAATTTATTATAAAATGTAATAAATTTAATATCTTCAAGATATTAAATAAAAACACATGAAATTTATTTTTTTATTTTCTATTTAATTTGCCAATTTTATTTGCCATTTTTTATTATTAATACTTTTGTCAAATAACTTTTAGAAATACATATAGGCATGTGTGGAACCTGATCGACACACATGGATCATTTTATTATTAGTCTTTTATTATTAGTCACTAGCAAACTTATCCGCGCTTCGCGCGATTTATAAATTTATTTATAAATTTTTATATTAAAATACTAAAAATAGATAAATTAAATTCTATTATTCTTAAAAATTGATTAGTCTCTTATGAATTTTCTAAAAATTTTAATCTAAAAACAATTTACATGAATTATTAGTTGGAAAATTAATCTCATAATATATCTAAAGTATTGATAATGTTAAAAATATAACAAACATATAAAAATAAAAATTACAATATGAACGTAATTTTTACGATCAAAAGTTACAAATACTGAATATAACTTAATAACGTTTTTTAAAGCCGACACTCCTCTCATAATATACATGTTCAATAATAGTGTAAGAATTTATTTAATTTGAATATTAATTTATTTTGACACAATATATAGAAACAACGGGTGTATAAATTTTTTATCGATTTAATCTTCCAATAAAATGGTTGGGTTTGTTCAATTTAATTAGTTTGGTCATAACTCATGTGTAATTTATTCATGTGCAAAAGTAAAAATCTGTATGTATTATTTGTATAAAAATATCAGATATTAAGTAAGATTTGTGTATCTCCATTATTTTATTACGACTCCACAATCATTGATAATAATGATTGCTTGAGAAGTTAAGGTTAATAATGTTTTTTAAAGCCGACACCTTTCTCATAATATACATATTCAATAATAGTATAAGAATTTGTTTAATTAGAAAATAAATTTATTTCGACAAAATGTAATGAAACAATGGGTGTATAGCTTTTTTATCGATTTTATCTTTCAATAAATGGCTGGGTTTGTCAAATTTAATCAATTTGATCATAACCCATGTATAATTTATTCATATACAAAATTAAAAATATGTCAATATTGTTTGTATACAATTCCAAATATTTAGTAAATATCTTGTACTTCCATAATTTATTATGACTTTTACAATCATTGAGGTCGTCTACCCTATAGTCATCTGAAAAGAAATTATAGTGATCTTGAATATGGAATAAAAAAGAACGCAATATAAATAATTGTTAGTCGTCATTTTACCTAAAAATAAACATAACTATATATAATTAATATTTAATATTGAAATAATAACTATAATGTTCAAATAAAGTTTGCTAATTTTTAATCAAATTAAATAGAGTAAATTTAATATTATATGTTTAGTAGGTATAATAATGATTAATTAAAATGTCATTAATAGCTATTTAGTGTAAGAAAAGAATTTTAATAAAAAAAATCAAAAAAACGAAAATTCAAGAAAAATACCTTTAACTCTTTTGGTGCATTTCCGATCTTCAGATATTATAATATATACTAGGTAACAAAGCCGCGTTACGCGCGACACGAAAATATTTTTAAAAATAGTATATATAACATCATTGTTCATTGAGTTTTATTATTTGAAAGTTGATATGATAAATTGAAACTTGTGTAAAATGTAATTAAATTTGAATGTTTAAGAATTATAGAGAAAAAAAAAAACATGTTTTAGTTAAACTTTGTTTTAAACATGTTTTAAGAAAACATGTTTTACTTGTGTTAATAATAATATTTTGAAAATATTGATGACATCTATTTTGTTGCATAAAAAATACTTTTGAAATTCAATATTGATAAACATTTGTAAAGTTTGACAATGGATAAGTAAAAGTAACATTTTTGAAATATTTTTGTTGTCGATGCCATTATGTAAGACGTGATTGCTTAGTTTGTTGATAAATTTGTTTGTATGACGAAGAAAGAAGTAGACATTAAATGTGATAAGAAGTGTGATTGATTTAACTTGTCGATAAATTTGGTTGTATGACAAACAAAAGAGAATTCAAATGCATTTTGTAATTCATGCTTCATATTTTTTGGAGTGATCCGACACTTGTATATATTCATTTGATTAATTTTTTTGAGCATTATTTGTAAGAACTTTATTTGTATGTAATATTTAATTTATATTCATGGACACATGTTCAAAATGGTACTCATATATTTTAATACTTTTATATCAAATCTTATAATAAATATGTACATGTAATTATATTCTATCTCCAATAAAAATGAATCTAAAAATTATTGGATTTCTTGACAAAAAAAAAATTATTGGATTCTGAATAAACACTAAGTCGTTTAAAATTAATTACTTAAGCAAAATGAAGATTCTCTAACATATTATCAACTTCATCAACTCTATAAAGGCCTCTTATTTTTTGTCCTACCAAATTACACTGTCAACATAATTTTTATAATAAAAAATTATAAATATTAAATAAAATGTTATTCAAAGCCGACTCCCATTTCATAACATACATGCGCGATTAATTGATTAGTATTAGTATAAGAATGTGTTTAGTTAGAATATTAATTTATTCCAACCCAATATAATGAAACAACGAATGTATAACTTTTTCATTGATTTAATCATTAAAGAAAAAGGTTGGATTGGTTCAATTTAATCGAGTTGATCATACCCCATGTTTCATGTGTAAAAGTAAATTATATAATATTACTTGTATTTTAAATTGTAGATGTTAATTGAAAAATTTATATACTTCCGTAACTTATCAGGATTCTCACGGTCACTAATTACGAATTTATCGAAAAATTAAAATCGTTTATTTATTATTGCCAAAAAAATTGCAATGATTTTGAATAAGGATTAGAAATGAACTATATAAATAACTTTAGTTTATCATTTTAACTTGAAATAATTGTACTTTTATATGGATAATTAATATTTTATATTAATATAATAATTAAAATGTTCTAATAAAGAAATAATAATAACTAAAATATTTTATATAGATAATTATAATAATTATTGGCTAAAATTTTGTTTTAAGTATAAAATAAAGTGTATTTAATATAAGTTTAATAGGTACAATTAATGACTAATTATAATCCTATTAAATGCAAGGAAAATATTTAATAAAAAAATAAAAAAAGTGAAAAATCAAGAAAAATATTTTGAAGCTTCAGAGCGAAAGCCTCTTCAATCTCCGGCTATTATACTATATGTAGATTGGTATTTTAAAATTTTCCTAAAAAAGTGATTTAAAACAGTTTGTATGAATTATTAGTTGGAATAATACTTTAATTATATATCAAAAAGTTTAATAATCTTAGAAATGTCATAATATGAAAAGTAGCAAATACAATATTAAATAGAACTAAATAACGTTTTGAAAGCCGACACCCCTCTCATAACATATATGCTCAATAATAGCATAAGAATTTATATAATTAGAATATTAATTTATTTTGATACAATATAATGAAACAACACGTGTATAACATTTTTATCGACTTAATTGCGCAATAAAATGATTGAGTTTATTATGTAAAAAATAAAAAATCTGTCAATATTATTTTGTACAAATTCTAAATTTTAACCAAAAGATTATACTTCTATAACTTATAACGATTTCCACAATTATTGATAAAATATTGTTCGAGAAGTTAAGATCGTTTGTCCTACAATCGTTCGAAAAAAGTTTGCAAAAATCTTCAGCATGTAATAAAAAATGACGCTATGTGAACAATTTTTAGTCGTTAATTTACATGAAAATAATCTTAGTTTTATACATATAACTAATATTTTAAATTTGAATAATAATTATAATGGTCAAATAAAATTTGTTAATCTTTCATATAAATAACATGATGTAAATTTAATATATATATATATATATATATATATATATATTCATAAGTGTAATTAATGATTATTAAAATGACATTAAGATGTCATTAAGATGCTACTTAATGCAAAAAAAATTAAATAAAAAAAAAAGCAAAAAAGTGAAAATTTAAGAAAAATATTTTAAAATATTTTAAATTTAAAAAAAATATATATAGATATAGATGTGTGGAACTCTCGGCACACATGGCATAATCCAGTGCAATTCAATTTATCAACGTTAACTTAATCCAAGTCTCTTGGCAATAACTTTTTTTCGTTTTTTTAGAAAGTCTTTTAGTAATAATAATTGCACGATTCATGCTTAGAAAAAAATGTTGGGCTTGTATTTAGTGGCCTTTCCATTATTTTAAAGCCATTGGGCCAAAACTTAATGATTAGGGCCGAAAAAGTACTGAATACGATTTTAGTCCGAAAATCTGTCATATGTACGGTCTTATCTTAAAAAGATAGAGTTCAAAACTAATTAAACGCATAATGAGAAAATGATCAAAGAAATCTATTTTTTGTTTGGGGATTTGTATAATATGTCTCAAATTATGGATCAATTTATAAATATGTCCCATCATATTAATATATTAATTATATGTTTTATTATTAATTTTTATGTTAAATAGAGACCAATATATTCTTGTTATATTAATTAAATATTGTTATAAGTACACTACAATTTTAAAATTTTAATCACGAGAAAAGTTTTTTTTTTCTTGGAACAGACGGGGGCAATTTTTTAATTTTGACCACTAATTTTTTTTTTTTACTTTACTTAGAACAGGCCCCGCCAGGGGCACCTTTACGTAAATAAATATTAAAATTTATAATTTAAATTTTAGGCCTTGATGCTCATGTGGGTGTACTCGGTAAAAGTCTAAGTTTAAAATGTTTTTCAATACAAATATAAGGGTATTTATGTAAATTATTGAGAAAAATTTGATATTTACAAAAATCTCCTGCGAGTCACATGTTTTATAGTCTTAATTTGTTTTAAGCTCAGGTTCTACCTGAGGTCACCTTTTTCTCTTTAAATTAATTAAATTATGTTTCTATCAGACATTATATCTTAAAATAATTTTGATTAAAAAGGGTGCATTGGTCTTTTTATGTTAAAATTTGAATGAAAAATTGATTTTAGGATATATTTGAAATTTCAAATAAATATAAGACATATTTACAAATCATATTTCAAATTGGGACATATTATTAATAAACCCTTTTTATTTATTAGTCTAAAATAGATATGACTTATACGTTATATTTCACTCATATTCAGAATATTCGATCTAATAGTATTAAATCTAACACTCCACTTCAAGTATGTCCCTCGGGAGTGATCATTAAAGTATCTCATGATATTTGAGATCACATTTACTGAATATAGCTATTATGTGGATATGTTTTGATGAAAATTAGGTATTTTAGGATTTTACCAGTTATTTTTAGAAAAATTTTCTGTTGTGGAATAAAAACGAGGGTTTGTAAATTGCGGTTAGGGTTTGTATGTATTAAATACAAGGGATGGTGAGCTTCAAGCTTTAATGGCTGTTCTTGCGTTCGAGACTAATCGGTCCTCACAAGATGCCTACGTATCTCTGTATTGCTAGAGAATCAAGCCAACGTAGTTCTGAGAATGAGGGGTCAGGCCCTTTATATAGGCTGAGAAGCCTTAGAATTAAGGTAGGAGTTGGAGACTTAATAGATAAGTCACCTCCTTGAGGAAAGTTCTAGACTCCTTCCTTGTAGGAGTCTGTTGCCATATCGAATTGGATGCCTTGGAGGCTAAGTCTTGTAGAGATAATGTCCTTATCTGACACTTATTGCTGAGCTGTTTATTACCCCTAATATTAATTACGAAAATAATATTAAAGATAGGACTTTGGACCCTGTTGGTGGGCCCCACGTTCGGACCATACCGGGTCTAATTAATGCAACACTAAATGTGTCTTTAGGGCTTATTTTTAGCCCATATCATTTTCTAAAATTAACTTTGTTAAATTACATTATTTAATTTTTGAAAAGGAAATTAACACTAAATTCCGATTTCAATTGTGTTTAACATTATCTCTATCATTTATAGTTGTGTTTAAGTGAATATTTATGTTAAGAATTTGTAATAGTTTTGATACATAAACATATAATTTTTAAATATACCGATAAACATGTAAGAATGAATTCTTTAAATTAAGGTAATGTTATATTAAGAGTATGGGTAAATAAAAAATATATTATTTAACAAAAAATTATAAAGAATTATGTGTTGTAGACTTATTGAAATCAAAAAATGTAATTAAATATAGTTAATTTTAAAAAAAATTCCTAAAGGTTTAATTTCCCTTTACCCATATTAAATATATACCTGTATTAGAAATTTGCATTGAATCTAATAAAGATAAATATATGAATACAGATTTAGGTTATATATATCTAGATTTAATATATAGTATTTCCAAATTATAATTTCTTTCAGTATATTTATAAACTTTATCTTTACCAGTCATCAACACGAAAATTGTTGGTGGAAAGAAAAGCAAATTAAGCATTAAGCTATCATCTGTCAATGAGTTGCCATAGGTGTACATGAGTTGGAGTTCTTTAACAACTCCAAAAGCACTACCATATTTTCAAGACAAAAGAAAATGCAGGACACATAAATAAAAACATTAACGTCCACCACACCACACCACACCCACGGTGTGGATGGAGGACCCTGATGTTGAGAAGTTATGAAATCCCTAATGTCAGACACTTCACACAAAATCAACAATGTTGGGACAATCTTACTAGCTATTCCATGCAGTTTTTTTAGCTATTTCGAATATTTTTACATTATACAATGTTCGAATAGAAACTAATTTAGTCTTCGGTTTGTAAGTCTATGAATTAATGTTTTGTTTGATTGGGAAGAATAGAATGAAATAAGTAAAATTAATGAGAAATAATGGAGTTTGCAGGAAAAAATTTGAAGATAAATGAATGGGTTTAAGTTTTTTATGCTAGAAATTGTAAAGAAAATGGATATGAAAAATAATGGAGCATAGAATAGAGAAAAGAACGAAAGTTATGAACATTCATGCATTTTATAGATCAAATTCTGTTTTATTCTGTACATTTTCATTCATCCCAATCAAAGATAACGTAAATTTGTAAAATAATTTACGATCACGATTTTATATTACTCCATGCATGAACATATATATTAGACATTACTTTACTTGAAATTATAATATAAATCACATACTTTTATTTAGAAAAAGAAAATTTTAAAAATAAAAGACTTAGAAATGTGTGTCAAAAAGTCAAACGACTTATATTTCAAAGCGGAGGGAGTATATGTTAGGCATTACTTTAGTTGGAAGGAGTCATTTAACAGAGATGTAAAATCAATGTGATTCATGGAAGTAGTTGAAATCCACAATGTCTTAATTGAAAATGCAAGTAAATGTTTTCATGCACAATAAGAAAAACACAATATTATTAATTAAAAAAAATACATTTTTAACTTTGAGTGATGCATGCACTTATATTTAGTTAATTATATTCGACAGCACTCAGCAGCATGAATGATTTACAATTTCAAGATTCACGAGCCAACAGAAATAGTAGTATTAATTAATCGGCATTGTAACCCTGTTTTAGACAATTTAGAATGCAAGAATCGAAATCAAGGTCAATGAGGTCAAGTAAATCACACCGCACTAATTTTCTGATCTTAGCATTATAGATTAAGATATATTATTTAAATTCAAGTCCACAGATATATGATAAGCACACTCAATGATACAGATTAAGATCCAGAATTTGCGTTTTTACTGGAGGAACGGCCAGGATTTTTACAATAAAGGTAGTCGCACAACTTATGTGATCAAACAAATTAGTCAGGAGTTGTTCACTAGCCACTGCAACATTGTTTGTTCTACTGTACAATATGGCTAGCTTTAGCTATGGTAGAGAAATTACTAACAGAAGAAATGCTAAATTCTTGAGGCAAAGCAATCAGTTACGGTCTTATGGACGATGTTACACAACAAACGTATGCTATGTTATAGCATATTTCAGTTACGACCTTATGGGCGATGGTACACAACAAATGTATGTTATGTTATACCATACCGTACAATGGTTATTATTATAATCTCTAATATAGATGCAAAATTTGTGACTGACATGAATCAAATGAAGCATCTTCTTTTAATAGAACAATTGAGTATATGTGTGGCATGCGAAATTTTAAAATACAACTAGGGATCAAAATTAAATCTATTGGCCAATTTTCGAAGATCAAACGAAGTTACCAAAACATTTACTATAGATTTTCGATGGTCAGGCTACCCTGGCCCTGGTTCTGTGACTTGTACTAATGTACCCTCCATGAATTTTCCAGGCTCAGAACTTACCAAGTCCCACACTGGTGATGAACTATCCACACTAACCACCATGTGAACCGCTTGCTTTCAATTCACATGGGATGCTCTATCTGTCTCAGAAATATTAGTAATTCAACGCCCCTGATTATACTCCCACGAACCCCTAAAACGCATCTTGACCCTAACACATTCAAGTCCTCAGGTCTTCCAGATGGCTGCCTACATTTGTCCAACTCTTGTCCCCTAAATGTTGGAGCACTTGCCTCTAACATGCTACCATTGCTACCGACACCTTCTTTTTTCATTTGTCCCTACTTTTATTGCATTTCATACCAATTCAAAGTCTTCCATCCATACATATAATAACATACTATCTTTGTTTATCAACAACTCAAAGTTTTTTAAACTTGTACCATACACTTTTTTATCATCCTTTTCTCTTGAGCATACATTAGTTTTTTTCTCTACACTAACAAAGCAGTTGATAATCAAGAATAAAAAAAAATGGAAAGTGTTATCACTCATGAAGAAGGTCTCAACCTCAAGGAAACTGAACTTAGGTTGGGATTACCAGGGAGCGACGAGTCGTTGGAGAAAGAAATCTCCAGCTCAAGAAACAACAAGAGAGCTGTTCCTGATTCAGTTGAGGATAGAGAATCAGTTTCTGATGCCAAACATGAAACTGCACCTCCTGCGAAGTAAGTCACTAATCATGTTTACTCAGATGTATAGAAAGCTTAATGTTTTTAGATTTCACATGATTATGAAACTAACAGGGGTGCATAAAATTACAGGGCACAAGTGGTTGGATGGCCACCAATCAGATCCTACCGAAAAAATTGCTTCCAACCGAAAAAGGTTGAGAAAGATGCAGGAAGTTATGTGAAAGTAAGCATGGATGGAGCACCTTATCTAAGAAAGGTTGATTTGAAAGTTTACAAGTGCTACCCGGAGCTCCTTGAGGCTTTAGAAAACATGTTCAAACTCACCATAGGTAAGAAAAATTATTTTTTTCCCCCGAAACTAATTAGTTTGCACTGCTAATACAATTAGATGATAACTAACGGTGAAAATAATTCCGGATATAGGTGAATACTCTGAGAGGGAAGGTTACAAAGGATCTGAATATGCACCAACTTATGAAGACAAAGATGGTGACTGGATGCTGGTTGGAGACGTTCCGTGGGAGTAAGTTCTCTCTCTAATACACACACACACGCGCAGGAACTTTTTTTTTTTTTCCTATGCAAGCTTGTCTGACAAGTTAAAATATATTGCAGCATGTTTATGTCATCCTGCAAAAGACTGAGGATCATGAAAGGATCAGAAGCTAAAGGACTGGGACATGGTGCCTAAAGAACCTACAAACCACAACATAATACACATTATATTATACCAGAAATGAAGATTAGGATCTCTTCTGTGGAGACGCAATCTGCCAGCTTGGGTTCTCGAAGAACTTGATATATTTTTTTTTTATCAATTTGTATGTAGACTAGTTTTTTTTTTTCATGGGACGTTTAATTTCTCATCTGAAGTTATGACAGGAAGACTGCTTGTGATTTTAAAGTTTTATAATATTTTGTTTGTAATAATCGATCTGACCGGAACTGTATACATGCTTCTGCAGCAACTATATAAAGAACATATACTAAAGTTCTGGTCATGTATCACAAAGACGATATTATTAATACTCGCTATAGATAATTACATACAGAGTTCGTTAACAAATCAACATATTTTCACTGATGTTTGATGCACAGGAAGTGCATTTTCACTTTCTATAACGTCTTTAAGTTAATGCTGCTGCATCCACATTATAGACTGGCTTCTAATGACTAAGTACCCATTTTAAGGAACGATTTAACATAAGGCTTGGGTGGGTAACCTTAATCCAAAAAGAAGTGTTACAACATCTTTAAAACGGTTCTCTCATAATAAAAGTGCATAAATAGAATGCGAGCACACTTAACTTATAATTTCTTTATTATAATACCTAATGAACTAGTTATATGATCATGTTAATAGACTAAGTTGCAATAGAATCATCTCCAGATTCATCTCATATCTTCAAATCACTACTACATCACCAAAACTTGCCTACAATCTTTTTTATCAGTAGTGACAAACAGTTTTCTGACACCTAGCTAAAATATATTCTTCTGATCTAAGCAAAACTGAAAACATATATAATACATATTTGGTCTTATTCCCTGCTCAAACCAATCAACAAATCACATGTTATTGTGAAGGTAATCAAATGCACCTACATAATCAAGGAGTTGAAACTACAAACAGAATGCCTAATAATTAAAATTACAAATTATTTAAAATTCTGTAAAATTTGTCATAAATTATAGAAAAGAAAAAACAATTTGGAATAAAATGATGGAGTCCTATCATAAATGTCAAAGCAAAGCACTAATGATTAAAATCTAGATGGTCACATGGAACAGAATGTAACTTCCATGAAAGTTGGTTTGTACAGCAGGACATGTTCCCTCCAAAATTTAAAGAGAGACATAAAAATCAAAGATGAGTTGTTTATATGGATGTTATAGCACATAAAATTCTAATGTGTGCTTCCAGGATAGGGCATCCAGATACTGGTGATAATAAAATGTTGGTTATAAATTAGTGGGCATGAAGCTTCTTGAAACAAACTCTCAACCAAGAGAATCGTTTTGGGCATTGAACAAATTTAGTGTAAAGATTTTTTGTGCTTTGTATTTAACGATAAATTTATCTGCTTAAGGATGATCATTTGGGACCCTTTGCAAGAACTAGATTAGTAGAATCTATTTGCAGGGTAAAGAGAGTAGAAAAATTCTTTACCTATGTGATTTAAAATCATACTAGCTTAAAGCCCGTGCGATGCACGGATTTTTTTATTTTAATATTATATAAATTTTTTCATTTATTTAAATTAATTTTTTAAAAGATGAATTTTGGAGGCTTACATTATTATATCAGATGATTTGATAATAATTATACAGATGTTATCCGTGATATTTCTAGAAATGGAAGGATTTTAGTTAGAAAAAATAGAAACGATGATAGGTTTTAGTTGAAATAGGTAATGGATTAATTATTGGTAATTATAAAATTATTTTTTTTTATTAAATAGAATGCATGTGATATGATTAGAAAAAGATAGGATTTAGTTAGAGAAAATTAAAAAGGAAACATGTTATAGGTGAAAAATATAATTGATTAGTTTATAGCAATTATAATTTAATTACCTTATTTACTAAATACAATTGTACGAAATATTTTTAGAAAAGGTGAAATTAATATTGTCCGTGATATATATATCTATTAAAAGAAGGATTTTAGTTAAAAAAAAATATAGAAAAGATGATACGTTTTAGTTGAAAAAGGTAATCAGTTAATTATTAATATTAAAATATTATTAGTTTATTTTATTAAATAAAACCTCCCTTGATATAATTGGAAAAAAAAAGAGATTTTAGTTAGAGAAAATAGAAAGGTCACGTGAAAATTAAAAAAATGACATGATTTATGTGAAAAAGGTAATTGATTAGCTTATATAATTATAATTTAATTATGTCATTTTACTAAATAAAATTGCTCATAGTTTTTAGAAAATGAGAAATTAATGTTGTCCGTGATATTTCTAGAAAAAAAGGGAGTTTAATTAGAAAAAATAGAAAAGATGATACATTTTAGCTAAAAATGTAATCGGTTAATTATTAGTATTATAATATTATTATTTTATTTTATTAAATAGAAACATCTGTGATATAATTGGAAAAAGAGAGATTTTAGTAAGAGAAAAGAAAAAGGTACCGTGTTTGATTGAAAAAGGTAACCGTTCATGATATAATTGGAAAAAGAGATGTTAATTAGAGAAAAAAGAAAAAGTAACGTGTTTTGGGTGAAAAAGGTAATTGATTAGTTAATAATAATTATAATATAATTACGTTATTTTATTAAACAAAACTGCTTGTACTATGTTTAAAAAAAGAGATATTTTAGTTAAATAAAATGTGAAAGATGTTCTATTTTACTTGAAAAAGAAAATTATTTAGTTATTGAAAAATATAAAAGGTAATATGTTTAACTTGAAAAAGGAAATTAATTAATAAAGGAGAAATTTTAGTTAGATAAAATATAAAGGGATATTATATTTTATTATAAAAAGAAAATTATTTAGTTTTTGAAAAATATAAAAGATAATATGTTTAACCTCAAGAAGGAAATTTATTAGTTAGTAGAAAAGGTAATATGTCTAACCTGAAAAAGGAAATTGATTAATAAAGGAGAAATTTTAGTTAGATAAAATATAAAAGGATATTGTATTTTAGGAAATTAGTTAGTTAGATAAAATATAAATGGATAAAAAGGAAATTATTTAGTTTTTGAAAAAGAGAAAAGATAATATGTTTAACCTTAAGAAGGAAATTGATTAGTTAGTAGAAAATGTAACATGTCTAACCTGAAAAAGGAAATTGATTAATAAAGTAGAAATTTTAGTTAGATAAAATATAAAAGGATATTATATTTTAGGAAATTAGTTAGTTCTTGAAAAACAGAAAAGATAATATGTTTAAACTCAAGAAGGAAATTGATTAGTTAGTTTATATGTAATTATTTATTAGTTAGTAGAAAAGGTAATATGTCTAACTTCAAAAAGGAAATTGATTAATAAAGGAGAAATTTTAGTTAGATAAAATATAAAAGGATATTGTATTTTAGGAAATTAGTTAGTTAGATAAAATATAAAGGGATATTATATTTTATCATAAAAAGGAAATTATTTAGTTTTTGAAAAAGAGAAAAGATAATATGTTTAACCTTAATTGATTAGTTAGAAATTGATTAGTTAGTAGAAAAAGTAATATGTCTAACCTGAAAAAGGTAATTGATTAATAAAGTAGAAATTTTAGTTAGATAAAATATAAAAGGATATTATATTTTAGGAAATTAGTTAGTTCTTGAAAAATAAAAAAGGTAATATGTTTAAACTCAATAAGGAAATTGATTAGTTAGCTTATCTGTAATTAAGTAAGGGTAAAATAAGTAAAATCAACAGTACCGACCGACCGACCGACCGACCGACTAACCAAACTTTTTATTTTAATATTATATAAATTTTTTCATTTATTTAAATTAATTTTTTAAAAGATGAATTTTGGAGGCTTACATTATTATATCAGATGATTTGATAATAATTATACAGATGTTATCCGTGATATTTCTAGAAATGGAAGGATTTTAGTTAGAAAAAATAGAAACGATGATAGGTTTTAGTTGAAATAGGTAATGGATTAATTATTGGTAATTATAAAATTATTTTTTTTATTAAATAGAATGCATGTGATATGATTAGAAAAAGATAGGATTTAGTTAGAGAAAATTAAAAAGGAAACATGTTATAGGTGAAAAATATAATTGATTAGTTTATAGCAATTATAATTTAATTACCTTATTTACTAAATACAATTGTACGAAATATTTTTAGAAAAGGTTAAATTAATATTGTCCGTGATATATATATCTATTAAAAGAAGGATTTTAGTTAAAAAAAAATATAGAAAAGATGATACGTTTTAGTTGAAAAAGGTAATCAGTTAATTATTAATATTAAAATATTATTAGTTTATTTTATTAAATAAAACCTCCCTTGATATAATTGGAAAAAGAGAGATTTTAGTTAGAGAAAATAGAAAGGTCACGTGAAAATTAAAAAAATGACATGATTTATGTGAAAAAGGTAATTGATTAGCTTATATAATTATAATTTAATTATGTCATTTTACTAAATAAAATTGATCATAGTTTTTAGAAAATGAGAAATTAATGTTGTCCGTGATATTTCTAGAAAAAAGGGAGTTTAATTAGAAAAAATAGAAAAGATGATACATTTTAGCTAAAAATGTAATCGGTTAATTATTAGTATTATAATATTATTATTTTATTTTATTAAATAGAAACATCTGTGATATAATTGGAAAAAGAGAGATTTTAGTAAGAGAAAAGAAAAAAGGTACCGTGTTTGGTTGAAAAAGGTAACCGTTCATGATATAATTGGAAAAAGAGATGTTAATTAGAGAAAAAAGAAAAAGTAACGTGTTTTGGGTGAAAAAGGTAATTGATTAGTTAATAATAATTATAATATAATTACGTTATTTTATTAAACAAAACTGCTTGTACTATTTTTAAAAAAAGAGATATTTTAGTTAAATAAAATGTGAAAGATGTTCTATTTTACTTGAAAAAGAAAATTGTTTAGTTATTGAAAAATATAAAAGGTAATATGTTTAACTTGAAAAAGGAAATTAATTAATAAAGGAGAAATTTTAGTTAGATAAAATATAAAGGGATATTATATTTTATTATAAAAAGAAAATTATTTAGTTTTTGAAAAATATAAAAGATAATATGTTTAACCTCAAGAAGGAAATTTATTAGTTAGTAGAAAAGGTAATATGTCTAACCTGAAAAAGGAAATTGATTAATAAAGGAGAAATTTTAGTTAGATAAAACATAAAAGGATATTGTATTTTAGGAAATTAGTTAGTTAGATAAAATATAAAGGGATATTATATTTTATCATAAAAAGGAAATTATTTAGTTTTTGAAAAAGAGAAAAGATAATATGTTTAACCTTAATTGATTAGTTAGAAATTGATTAGTTAGTAGAAAAAGTAATATGTCTAACCTGAAAAAGGTAATTGATTAATAAAGTAGAAATTTTAGTTAGATAAAATGTTAGGTCCGATACGATTGTAGAAGGGGGGGTTGAATACAATCTATACCATTTTATCGAAATTTGTTCTTTAAATAAAATTTAACTTAAACAAATTTGAGCGGAATAATACAACACAAATTTCAAGTTGAATATAACAATATATTAACTTGATGGGTGTTACAAAATCAATCCAAATGATTATCAAGTAATTAATAACTAATTAGAAAATTCGACATGAACTTTTCTAATTTAGTTAATTAAAATTAAGATATCAAGTTGTGAACTAGGAAACTTAATTCGCTAGTATTACAAGAACCACACATAAACAAGTTCCAACGGATAGAATATTACAAAAGAGATGAACTTGAATTTCCAGAATTATGTTTGTAAGTGTTCTTGAGCTTGAGAGAGAGAGATATGAGCTGCTGGGATTTTTAAGAAGTTGTAAGTGAATTGTCTTCTGCCTCTTTGCTGCTTCTGATCTTTATATTCCGTCCATAGTCATATTGTGTTGTTTTAATTGATATAACAATCAATTAACACATATATAACATTCGGTATGACTATCCATTGAAAGAAATATGACTGTCCCATTAAATATAACTTTCGGTATGACTATCCACTGAACTGAGTATGACTGTCCAATAGCCACTTGACTTGAATATAACTTTCGGTATAACTATTATTTGAACTTAATATGACTGTCCAAACCATTCCCTTTGTATGACTATCCTTTTGAACTATATATAACAATCGGTATAACTATCCTTAGATAGTTATATTGTTATATATTTTCAGATTATAATTAACTAAATGATTTATATAAATCACTTAATTAATTATTTCTTTTTCAGATTAATTCTTATTTAATTAATCTAATAATTACTTTAACAAATATATTAATTCTGATAGAATTAATTTATTTAATTAAATTAACTATTTGATTTGATTAATTAAAATAGAATTAATACAACTCCTTTTAATAGTCAAAACTTCACTGTGGACCACGTAATTATAATAACGAACATACACTGGACTTTTGTTGACGCTCGATGTACTGTCTGGTTCATGAACGACTAACTCCAATCTCTGTTCTTCATCTTGACATTAAACTGTGGTCTTTTTCTTTTCTTCACTCTCTCCGATCATTCTGAACTGATATTGTTTCTTATCACTTATAGAAACCTCTGTCCTTGAAATAAATCCATGTATTTCAATGCTACACTGATGCTTGATCAGGCAACTGAATCTTCTTCAGTGTGAAACATCAAAACTATAGATTGACTTGTTGATTTTTCTTCTGACAGTTGTCACCTTATGAGATTCCTGTGACAGTTGATATTATTTACTTATTACAAACTACTTTAATTGGATTAGGATCCTCTAACTACAAATAGGCTGAGTCATATGCCTTTCAATCTCCCCCTATTTGTTTGTTAGACAGTAACAAGCAAATACCTAGAGGATTCTTCAACTAATCCCAATTAAATAAGTAAAGAATAAAACTTTAAATGCTAAGTAAATAATGAAAAAGTTCTGGTTCATATATAACATTATCCAGATTCAAACAGAAAAGATAAATACAAGATAGATGATCCTCTAGACTGATTACATAGTATAATTATGCTATCTTGTTCTATCTAAGCTCTAAAGATATCACAAGTAGAGCGGTTCTTCAGTTTTCACTTCCTCCAGGTCTGAACTCTCCTTCTTCTTCTTCTTCATTCAGGACTGGTAGGCTTTTATGTAGATCAACATCAACTAACATTTCTTTCCTTGATGATAGCCTTGTAGGAAGTACCAATGGAATTCCAAGTGATTTCCTCAACTCACCTTTGAATTTTTCATAGTCTTTCACATTGGTTTGAGCATAAGATTTGATATGATCTGCAGTTTCTCGTTTAAGTTGAGAAGTAAATCCATGATTTCTAAGAATGTACTCCACAAATACCAAGTGTTTAGCAGAGTGCTCATACAAATCTTTCGTCTGAAGTTTGACTGTATGTATCACTTCACCCTTAAGAAACTTCACTTGCTTAGGCTCTTCTATCACTTCCGGTCCAGCTCTTTCAGCAAACTCTTTGAACTTTTCATGAAGAAGTATTCCCAACTCAGAGGATGTTCTTACCTTTGGTCTAAGAGCCCAGAGTTCTGTCAAAGATCTGTCATAAAAGAATTGAAGGGACACTCTGAATGTTCCAACATTATGACATTCAACGAAAATTACTAACTCATCGGTTCTTGGTTCAAAAGCAGAAGATATCCTGACGACTTCTGTTTGTAAGGCTTTCACATACCCTTCATGTATTGGATTTGAATTCTTAAATTCATCAAGAATAGCACTTAGCCGACGATCATCATATTCAGACATTTGTGGTGAGTCTATAGCTTTTTGAGCTCGTTCCCACTTGTCACCACTTTTTAATCTGATGTATGTTCTCCTAGCTTGTACCTTAAGTGCATGTTGGCGTTGTATTGCTGCAGCTTCCTCTTTTTGAAGTTTTTCTTTATGAGCAATCAAGTCCAATGTCTTTTTAAGCCTATCATCTCTCAATTTTAGTTGAGCTTCTTGTCTGTCAAAATCTAGACGTATCTGTTCAGCTTCAGCTTCTGAGTCTATGGGCATTTCATCTTCCCAGTCCCTGAGATCTGGTTCAGGTAATACTTCTCCCACATCTGTGAACTTTAAATCAGCAAACATGTCAATACTATCTGGTTCACCTGTGTAGTAGTAACCTTCAATATCTTCAGGTTCTTCATGCATGTCAGAACTTCCAATTTCTTTCCTCTTCCCCTTATCTCTCCTATCACCTTGATCAGCTCCTTGATCAGATTTAGATTTACTTGAACTTCCTTCATGTCTTGACTTCTCCCCCTTAGTTGATGAATCCTCTACAGAGGGAACAAAATCAGCAGGCTTCGGGTCACGTTCATCACCATCACCTCCTCCATCTTGCCCTTCAAAGAACTTTCTTTTTTCTTCTGTTGGAGTGATAGTTCTAGTAATGATGTTATACAAGTGAGTCAACCCTTTTGCTTGAAGTGCATTCTGCCTTTCAATTTGACTAAGTCGATGTTCAGTGGACAAGTGATGTTCATTCATGTTATTCTGAATATCTTCAATCTGATTTGACATTGAAGATATAATGATATCTTGAGCCACTGTGACATCTCCAGAGTCTTCAATTGCTTGTTGTTGAGTTAGCTTGAGTGCACTGATCTTGTTGTTGAGGATAGTTCTCATGTTATCCATATCAAATCTTAAGTTCTTGTTATCCTCTTCAGCTTGAGCAAGATTTTCTTTCATCTGAGCAAGTTGTTCCATAAGAGACAGAGTGTTTGTGTCAGTGTGTGCTCTCACTTCAATAGCTCTCTGAGTATCACTCACCTCACGTGCTAGTGTTTCACTCAGATTTGAAGTAATTCTCACATCACTCCTCTCATAATCCATAGCTGCATCCATTGTACCTGCAGGAGAAATCACCCTAGCCTCCTCTTGGAAGGTCAGTGGTGGTGCAATGGGAGTTCACAAATCCCTATCAACCTGTGAGAGTTCTTCTGCCGTAACAATGGCAGGCACTGTAACTTGGTCAACTTGCATGAGAGTGTTTTCAGCTTCATTTGAGAAAATGTCTTCCCCCATTGTAAGTAACAAGGGAGTGGTTGATGAACTGAAAGGGTTTACAGTTGACTCAGATGTAGTTTTACTTTTCTTTTGTAAATGCAGAACTGTAGTTTCACTCAGAATATCACTACTCGGATTGTATCGTTTGACTGACAATTTCTTTCTTTGATAGTATTTGGAGAATTTGGATTTAGTATTTGGTGTATTGACCTGGGTTAGAGGTTGTGGTTGTACAGCCCCTTGGTCATTTCTCGCACTTGTTTGACTATCAGAAAGATATTGAGATTGAGTAGAAGTTGAGTCAAATACCTGATCATTTACATTTCCAACATCTTCAGTCTGAATGGGTTGATCCACTTGATAGTGAGGTTCAGGATCAATTAACGGTTCAGGTTCTGGTTGATGTTCAGTAGCTGTGTGTTCTGCTTCAGGTTCTGGAGCTTGTTCAATTGCAAGTAGCTCAGCAACTGGTTGAGCCACAACATTTGGCAAATTTATGAATGTAGACATATATGGTGTTATGACTACTGGAACATGCGCCAGAGAACCAGAAGTATCCAACCTTGTGTAAAACTTCTTATTTGGTTTACCAGACCATTGAACTCGGTCATTTTGAAAAGGAGTAGGCTGATCCGTAGGCATAAGATGATTAAAAATTAATGTCAAAAATCGAGGATAATGACATTTAACCAGTTTACCTTTCTCAAAGTTCTTCCTAGCTTTCTTCACACGATTTATCAAAATATGCCAGAGCAAGTTACCAAAATTGATTCTTCTGTTGTAAGCAATTGAGTAACCAATAGACTGCAACATTCCCGTGATAACAGTGTTGTTACTCTTGGTAGAATTAGCAAAGACCTTTGCAATGATTTCGAAGAATATGTTCCATTCTTGAACCATGTTACTTTTCAGGGGACGCTTAAGATCCAATTGACCTTGATAATTCAGATGTGTGAAGAAATGTGTCAACTCATCAATTGAAGGAGGCTCATTAAATTGTTCAGTAGGCAGTCTCAGAGCAGCATTGAAGACAGATTCATCCACTGTATATGTCTTATCGCTGAAGTTGAAAGAAAATGATCTATTGTCTGAGGCCACCATAGCTGTAGTACACATTAATTTAAGCGGACCAAATTTCATGGGAACATTTGCAGTTATAGCATGACTACAGATATTATGATCGTTCAGAAAAGATATCCACGGTTTGAAACGATCCACCGAGCAATCCTCGGGATTAAAATATCCAATAAAGTTGTGATTAACAATCTCAAAATTATTATAAGTGTCAGCCATTCCAAATCAAATTTTAACCTTAGAGAATCTGCAAAAATCCAGCAATTAAACTTATTAATACACAAAATTCGAATAAATAAATAAATAAAAATTCGAATAATCGAATTCTTCACCAAAAATTTTGAACATTTGAGGCAATGATCTCCATAACATCACAAACACACGTCTATTTTTAGTTTTTTAAAAATCACAACCATCGTTCTTGAATTTCAAATCGAAAATCCGAAGTTTTTAACAAAAAAATCTTCAAAACACAACCAAATCTTACATTTAAGCAACGATTTTGAAGATAATTGAATGGGTAATCGAATTTTGTTCTTAGAACTGTGATTCGAGTGTGATTGAGACAGAAAATCGGCAGCAATTCGATAGTTATACACCGTGTATATGTATGTATCGTTCGAAATAGTGTCTCAGGTGACTTAACACGCTGACAAGATAATATAACTGAATATAACTATCAATATTACTAACGATTTATATATAATTCAGCTCAGATATGACTATCGGTTGATAGTCATACCGATAGTTATATTACGTGTTAAACAAAATATAACTATCCTATATTCATAGTTATATACTAGTTTAATTAACTTATATGACTATCTAACACACACAAGATATGACTATCGGTTGATAGTCATACCGATAGTTATATTACGTATAAACGTAATATGACTATCCTATTTACATAGTTATATAACATTCTTATTAACAAGATAACACTAATATGACTATCGAAAAACAAAGAGTATGACAATGCAAAATTGAATTTTCGACAGTTATATTTCAAACAAAACAAAATTATAACTATATACTAATTAGAGTTATATTTACCCTAAAATACAAATATAACAATCAGATTAATTGTTATATCTATTGTAATATAAACAAAACAACAAATATAACTATCCTAAAATCTAAATATTAACAGGATATTTAGAACTAGCAAATTCTAAAAATGAAGCAATTTAATTTTTATCAACAACCAAGTCAAAAATTAGTAAAATAACTTACACTAAAATCAGCAAACCTAATAACAATTAAACACACGATCATAGGTAGTCCTTTTTACGAGATCAAACATTAATAACAAAAGGACAAACATTACAAATTAAAATAAATAAAATATTGAATATATACAACATTATTTCTGGTGAATTAATAAATATCAATTTTCTAATACAATAATTTCCATATAGAAAATTATTCAAGAAAAAAAATATAATTTATTAATCACACAAAAAAATAATGAAACTGATTTTAAAATAAAAACATTTTCAGGAAAAATAGATTTCTCATAAACTACAGCTAGTAAAATTCGAGAAAAATATTTTTAAGGAAAATGAATCACTCTAAAATTACAAGAAGTATTTAGAGATGTATAATGAAGATAGTGATAAAACCTTAAGAAGAAACAAGCAACATTATAAGTTGATAAAATAATTAAACAAGTGATTTCAAATAACAAATATTGTACACAATAATCACTTGAAAATTATTAAAGATCAAACCTCAGATATTAACTAGTTTAATTACTAGGACTATTTAACATACCCAATTCACCAACAAGTCTGGTGAATGTGGATTCGTCAAGAGACTTAGTAAAAATATCTGCTGTTTGTTCTTCCGTAGGTACAAAAAGTAACTCCACGGTACCATTCATGACATGCTCTCGAATAAAATGATACCTGATGTCAATATGCTTTGTCCTTGTGTGCTGCACAGGATTGTTAGAGATAGCTATGGCACTTGTATTGTCACATAAAATAGGAATTTTATCTAGTACAAAACCATAGTCTCTCAGCTGATTCCTGATCCACAAAATCTGTGCGCAACAACTTCCAGCAGCTATATATTCAGCTTCGGCTGTTGAGTTGGAAACTGTTTGTTGTTTCTTGCTGTACTAGGAAACCAGTCTACCACCTAGGAATTGACAACTCCCAGAGGTGCTTTTTCTATCCACAACACTTCCTGCATAATCTGAATCTGTATATCCAACAAGATTAAAACCAGAATCTTTAGGGTACCAGATGCCTAAATTAGGCGTACCCTTAAGATATCTCAGGATTCGTTTAACAGCAATGAGATGAACATCTCTAGGATCCGATTGGAACCTTGCACACAAGCACGTAGCATGCATAATATCAGATCTACTTGCAGTAAGGTAAAGTAATGAGCCTATCATACCTCTGTAGCTTGTGATATCTACCTTGATAGAATTTTCACATGCTCCAAATTTGACTGCTGTCGATGATGGTGTTCTTGCTGAAGATGAGTCCTCCATTTGATATTTCTTGAGAAGCTCTTTGACATACTTGGATTGACAGATAAATATTCCATCTGTCCTTTGACTTACTTGCAATCCAAGAAAGAACTTCAGCTCACCCATCATGCTCATTTCAAACTTACCCTGCATTAACTTAGCAAATTTCTTGCAAAGAATATCATTAGTAGACCCGAATATTATATCATCCACATAGATTTGGACTAATATCGTATCCTTTTTATGTTTCTTTGTGAAGAGAGTTTTGTCTATGACACCTCTTGTAAATTCATTTTCAAGTAGAAATTCAGAGAGTGTGTCATACCATTTTCTTGGTGCTTGCTTAAGACCATATATAGCTTTAAAGAGAAAGTAAACATACCCCAATAAATCTGGATCTTCAAAACCAGGTGGCTGTTCTACATATACCTCTTCATCCAGTTTTCCATTCAGAAAGGCACTCTTGACATCCATTTGATAAACATTAAAGTTTGAAAATGCTGCGAATGCCAAGAATATCCTTATGGCCTCAAGTCTAGCCACTGGAGCATAGGTTTCATCATAGTCAATGCCTTCAGATTGTGAGTAACCTTTTGCTACCAGTCTTGCTTTATTTCTTGTTACTGTTCCATCTTCATCAAGTTTGTTTCTGAATACCCACCTTGTACCAACCACTGTTTTATTTGTCGGTCTGGGCACCAGCTTCCACACTTCTTGTTGTTTAAATTGATTGAGTTCATCTTGCATAGCAATCACCCAATCAGGATCTGAAAGAGCTTCTTCAGTTTTCTTAGGTTCCATTTCAGATAGAAACCCTGAATAATTACATTGATTTTGAAAAGCTCTTCTAGTCTTTACACCAACATCTGGATCACCAACGATTAGCTCAAAAGGATGAGCTCTATTCCAGACAGTCTGTCTTGGAAGATTTAATCTTGATGATTCGCCTTGATCTTCATTATGATGTTGAATATGACTAGTAGATCCTTCATTAACTCCCCCTGAGTTGTTGCCAGGCTGATTAGATGATTGTTCAGAATCATTAGTGACACTTTCAACATTATCATGATTTTCATCACCATTATTCTGATTAGTCTCATCATTGACATTGTTGTCATTAGCATCAGCAAACACATCAGGTGGACTATCATCATCTGATTCTAGATCTGTCATATCTTCAAAAGACAGCTTTTCAGATGAATCTTCAGTTTGGATATTAGGAAGTTTTGTGTCATCAAATGTAACATTGACACTTTCCATTGTTTTCTGTTGATCAATTAGATACACCTTATATGCTCTTCTAGTATAACCCACAAAAATTGCTTCATGTGCTTTTTCTTCAAATTTACCACCTTGATCGTCTCCTTCTTTTAGCACAAAGCATTTTGTTCCAAATACATGAAAGTACTTGAGTGTTGGTTTCTTTTCTGTTAACGCTTCATAAGGTGTCTTCATTAAGTCTTTGTTGATCAGCGTTCGATTCTGGGTATAGCATGCAGTATTGACAGCTTCAGCCCAAAAGCTTAATGGAAGCCTTGATTCACTTAGCATAGTACGAGCAGCTTCAACCAAGGTCCTATTCTTTCTTTCAACTACCCCATTTTACTGAGGAGTTCTTGGAGCCGAGAACTGTCTTGTTATACCTTTCTCAGTACAGAATTCATTTAGAACTGCATTCCTGAATTCAGTTCCATTATCTGACCTTATCGCTCTTACTGGATACATTGAATCAAGCTCAATCAACTTGATATGATCAATCACTAACTGTGGAGTTTCATCTTTGGAATGTAAGAACAAAACCCATGTGAATTTAGAGAAATCGTCAACAATCACTAGAGCATATCTTTTCTTTGACATTGACATCACATTAACTGGACCAAACAAATCCATATGAAGTAATTGTAATGGTTCAGTTATTGATGATGTATTAGTGCTCCTGTGAGTTGCCCTTTTTATCTTCCCTTTTTGGCAAGCGTCACATAGTCCTTCTTGTGTAAATTCCATAGAAGGCAAACCTCTCACCAATTCTCTTTTAACAAGAGAGTTCATTGTTTTGAAATTCAGGTGAGAGAGCTTCTTGTGCCATAGCCAACTTTCATCTGTGGACGCTTTAGAATAGAAGCAATTGAATTCTTCAGTGCTTCCCGTATTCAAGTTAGCTACATACAAGTTTCCTTTTTTGACTCCAGTCAGCGATGGTTGTTCACTTCTTTTGTGAGAAATCAGACAATTCTTTTTGTTAAAATGAACATCAAATCCTTTGTCACAAAATTGACTGATACTGAGCAAATTATGCTCAAGTCCTTTTACAAAGGATACTTCTTCTATGATAACATTTCCAGCTTCAAGTCTGCCATATCCATCAGTTCTACCTTTGCTGTTATCTCCAAAGGTAACTACTGGGCCGGCCTTTTCCACCACGTTTGTTAGCAGGGTTCTATTTCCAGTCATATGCCTTGAACATCCACTATCCAAGATCCAGGTTACACGTTCAACCTGCTCAACACCCTGCAATGACAAACGGATTAAACCTTCTTCGGAACCCAAATTTGATTGGGTCCTGCGGTTTTAAAATATTGGCCTTTATCAGGCAAAGCAACACTTTTAATTTTAACATCTTTAACCAATAAACATTTAACCTTATAAACAGATTTGAAAATCTTTTATTTTATTTTAGGTATCCATGTTTCTTTAACAGCACGGACACTTGTGTCATTGACTGGACACTTGACCTGGTAAACATTCTTCGTAACCCTTTGTTTGTTCTTAGGTTCAAATGTCTCTCTCCTAACTTGAGAAGGAATAACAGTCTTTGACCGAACATTATTGTTCCTGTTCATATGCTGTCGCGGAGCAGTCTGTTTATCACATGCATAGCTACCATTAAAATATGCTCGCATACTATTAAAAGCACAAGTTATACAATTAATAATACCACATGATTTATGAGATGGATCATTAATAGGCATGGTGTGCATATCAGACATGGTATTTTTCTTTTTCAACTGCTCGTTACTTAAACTACTTTTAGACGAACTAGTTAACTCAACATGCTTAACTGGTTTCTTAGTAGTTTTGACATTTCCAAGAACAATGCCATTAGCACTGTCCTCATTTCTTATTTCTTCCTGGATGACCATAGAAAGAATATCTGGTGGTCCAGCATCAGATTTCTTAAAGAAGGGATCTTTAACTTTCTTAAGAACATGCGGTATCCCTCTTTCTTCAGCACTAACAAGGTTAGGGGTATTTATGCCCAACAATCCAACAGCTTCGTTGTAGCCATACCCTATCCCTACTGTTTGTTCAACAGCTTGTTTGTTAAAGAACTCCTTGGAAATCTTAACAGAATTATAACAAGCCCTGACCTGCGTTTCAAGTTCAGTAATTCTAGCCATTTGTTTGCCAACAACTTCTAGAATAGATTTCTCCTTGGTGAGAAGCATTGTTATTTCATCTCTTTGTTGATCTTGATTAATGTGAATCTTTTTCAATTCTGACACTTCATTTCCAAGTTTAGTGCTTAGTAGATCTAGTCTATTATATCCAGTTTGTGCATTACCTAAGGAATTATATAGACTACGAATTAATTCAGTGTCAGTAAGAGTTACCTGTCCGTTCTGCTGATCAGATGATTCACCAATTGCCATTAGCGCAAGATTTCCATATTCTTCATCTTCGCTATCCGTGTCATCCCAACTCTTACCGGCTGCAACATAAGCTTTCCCAGGTTTCTTCTTCTCAGCAGCAAAGTCTCTTCTTTGAGTTTGCTTGGGTTTCTGGCATTCCGTGGCAAAATGCCCCAATTCATTACAGTTGAAGCAACGAAATTTGCTTCTGTCAACAAATCCAGTTTTGTATCCTCCCCTGTTACTAGATGAAGAAGAGCCTCCTCTCTGGAATCTGTTATTTGACTTGAACCTGTACTTTGGATTTCTTATGAATCTAAAATTGCCAAATTGCCTTACCATTAATGCCATGGATTCATCTTCAAGTTGATCTAGCTCTTCAAGTGAGTAAAAGTCTCCACCATCCTGAATAGGTGGTGTTTGACCCTGTTCAACTTCAGTTTGTTCCTTGTCTGAGCTGTAAGGTAGAACAACCTTAGCTTCCACTTCCTTTGGTGCTTCAACTACAAGAGCTGTAGATGAACTTAGCACCCTTCCTTTTCCAGTGACCTCCCTCTGCTGTACTTGTTCCAGTTCATAGGTTTTCAGAACACCAAACAACCTTTCAAGAGAAATCTTATTCAGATCTCTCGATTCTCTGATGGCCGTTATCCTGTGTTCAAGATGAGTGGGCATTGTCAACAAAAACTTCATATTAATCTCCTTCTGTGTATATTGCTTGCCATGAACTTGCAAGTTGTTGATTATTTTGTTATACCTTTCGAACACTTCCTGAATGCCCTCATTAGGACCAGCTCTAAAATGTTCATATTCAGAAGTCAAAATTTGAAGTCTGTTCTCTCTAACCTCATCTGTCCCTTCATTAATAGTCTCAATGGTTTCCCACATGTGCTTTGCAGTTTTACAATTTATGACATGACTGTACATAACAACATCTAGGGAATCTATCAGAATAAGTCTCAAATTCTTATCTAGTCCAGCATCCTCCTTTTCATCCGGAGTAAAAGAAGAAGCAGGCTTTGGACTAGTTGATGCAGGTGTTACAACAACTCCTCCAACTATTGATTCAGTTGTATGTTGAATTGGAATTATGGGTCCATTCTGTAGAACACCCAAATATTTGGAATTTGCGACATCAAGGAACAACTCCATCTTATTTTTCCACATTGAATAATTGTCCTTATTAAACATAGGAATCTTAACAATACTTTTTGAAGACATGACGAATTTTTAAGAGAGTTAAAAATTCAAGATTGATTTTTGGCGGAATAAAATTAGGATCTTGATTTGTATATAAATCAATAAGCTTTGATACCAATTGTTAGGTCCGATACGATTGTAGAAGGGGGGGTTGAATACAATCTATACCATTTTATCGAAATTTGTTCTTTAAATAAAATTTAACTTAAACAAATTTGAGCGGAATAATACAACACAAATTTCAAGTTGAATATAACAATATATTAACTTGATGGGTGTTACAAAATCAATCCAAATGATTATCAAGTAATTAATAACTAATTAGAAAATTCGACATGAACTTTTCTAATTTAGTTAATTAAAATCAAGATATCAAGTTGTGAACTAGGAAACTTAATTCGCTAGTATTACAAGAACCACACATAAACAAGTTCCAACGGATAGAATATTACAAAAGAGATGAACTTGAATTTCCAGAATTATGTTTGTAAGTGTTCTTGAGCTTGAGAGAGAGAGATATGAGCTGCTGGGATTTTTAAGAAGTTGTAAGTGAATTGTCTTCTGCCTCTTTGCTGCTTCTGATCTTTATATTCCGTCCATAGTCATATTGTGTTGTTTTAATTGATATAACAATCAATTAACACATATATAACATTCGGTATGACTATCCATTGAAAGAAATATGACTGTCCCATTAAATATAACTTTCGGTATGACTATCCACTGAACTGAGTATGACTGTCCAATAGCCACTTGACTTGAATATAACTTTCGGTATAACTATTATTTGAACTTAATATGACTGTCCAAACCATTCCCTTTGTATGACTATCCTTTTGAACTATATATAACAATCGGTATAACTATCCTTAGATAGTTATATTGTTATATATTTTCAGATTATAATTAACTAAATGATTTATATAAATCACTTAATTAATTATTTCTTTTTCAGATTAATTCTTATTTAATTAATCTAATAATTACTTTAACAAATATATTAATTCTGATAGAATTAATTTATTTAATTAAATTAACTATTTGATTTGATTAATTAAAATAGAATTAATACAACTCCTTTTAATAGTCAAAACTTCACTGTGGACCACGTAATTATAATAACGAACATACACTGGACTTTTGTTGACGCTCGATGTACTGTCTGGTTCATGAACGACTAACTCCAATCTCTGTTCTTCATCTTGACATTAAACTGTGGTCTTTTTCTTTTCTTCACTCTCTCCGATCATTCTGAACTGATATTGTTTCTTATCACTTATAGAAACCTCTGTCCTTGAAATAAATCCATGTATTTCAATGCTACACTGATGCTTGATCAGACAACTGAATCTTCTTCAGTGTGAAACATCAAAACTATAGATTGACTTGTTGATTTTTCTTCTGACAGTTGTCACCTTATGAGATTCCTGTGACAGTTGATATTATTTACTTATTACAAACTACTTTAATTGGATTAGGATCCTCTAACTACAAATAGGCTGAGTCATATGCCTTTCATAAAATATAAAAGGATATTATATTTTAGGAAATTAGTTAGTACTTGAAAAATAAAAAAGGTAATATGTTTAAACTCAATAAGGAAATTGATTAGTTAGCTTATCTGTAATTAAGTAAGGGTAAATAAGTAAAATCAACAGTACCGACCGACCGACCGACCGACCGACTAACCAAACTTTTAATGTTTCGGAATTTATATAATAGTATAGATTTAGAAGACGACTTGGAGCTTAAAAATTTCCGAGCTGCACTTTAAAAAGGTCATTAATGATAATACATTTTAATTGTATATTTTTAGTGAATAGTTGAATAAAATGGTACATTATTTTTCCCATTTTATGTTTGATTATGTGGTTTTATTAATTATTAACACTAGCTTAAAACCCGTGCGATGCACGGATTTTTTTTAATATTATATGAAACTTTTTCATTATTTTAAATTAATTTTTTTAAACATGAATTTTGGAGGGTTTAATTTTTATATGAGATGATTTGATAATAATTATATAAATGTTATCCGTGATATTTTTAGAAAAGGAGGGATTTTAGTTAGAAAATATAGAAAAGATGATAGGTTTTAGTTGAAAAAGGTAATCGGTTAATTATTAGTGATTATAAAATTATTATTTTATTTTATTAAATAGAATGCCCATGATATGATTAGAAAAATAGAGGATTTAGTTAGAGAAAATTAAAAAGGTAACATGTTCTAGGTGAAAAGGTAATTGATTAGTTTATAGTAATTATAATTTAGTTATGTTTTTTACTAAATACAATGTTTTTAGAAAAGGAGAAATTAATATTATCCGTGATATTTCTATTAAAAGAGGGATTTTAGTTAGAAAATATAGAAAAGATGATACGTTTTAGCTGAAAAAGATAATCGGTTAATTATTAATATTATAATATTATTAGTTTATTGTATTAAATAGAACCGCCTGTGATACAATTGGAAAAAAAATATTTTAGTTAGAGAAAATAGAAAGGTAATGTGAAAATTAAAAAGATGACATGATTTATGTGAAAACGGTAATTGATAAATTTATAGTAATTATAATTTAATTATGTTATTTTACTAAATAAAATTGCTCATATAATTTTTAGAAATGAGAAATTAATGTTGCCCGTAATATTTCTAAAAAAAAGAATTTAATTAGAAAAAATAGAAAAGATGATACATTTTAGCTGAAAAGGTAATCGGTTAATTATTAATATTATAATTTTATAATTTTATTTTTATTAAATAGAAACGCCCGTAATATAATTGGAAAAAGAGAGGTTTTAGTAAGAGAAAATAAAAAAGGTAACGTGTTTTGACTGAAAAAGGTAACCATCCATGATATATTTTGAAAAAGAAAGACTTTTGTTAGAGAAAAGAGAAATGGTAACGTGTTTTGCCTGAAAAAGGTAATTGATTAGTTAATAGTAATTCTAATATAATTATGTTATTTTATTAAACAAAATTGCTCGTATGTTTTTTTAGAAAAAGAAATTTTAGTTAGATAAAATGTAAAAGATATTGTATTTTACCTAAAACATGAAATTATTTAGTTATTGAAAAACAGAAAAGGTAATATGTTTAACCTTAAAAAGTAAATTAATTAATAAAGTAGAAATTTTAGTTAGATAAAATATAAAAGATATTGTATTTTACCTGAAAAAGAAAATTATTTAGTTATTGAAAAATAGAAAAGAAAATATTTTTAACCGGAAAAAAGGAAATTGGTTAGTTAGTAGGATGGATTTTATCTACCGTATTTTAGTTAGAAAATATAGAAAAGATAATACGTTTTAACTGAAAAAGGACATCGGTTAATTATTAACATTATAATATTATGAGTTATTTGTATTAAATATAACCGCCCGTGATATAAATTGGAAAAAGAGAGATTTTAGTTAGAGAAAATAGAAAGGTAATGTGAGAATTAAAAAAATTACGTGATTTAATGTGAAAATGGTAATTGATTAGTTTATAATAATTATAATTTAATTATGTTATTTTAGTAAATAAAATTGCTCATAGTTTTTAGAAAATGAGAAATTAATGTTGCCCGTGATATTTCTAGAAAAAAAGGAAATTTAATTAGAAAAAATAGCAAAGATGATACATTTTCATGTATCATCATTATAGACAATGTATACAATTTTTAATATATTTTATTAATAATTGAGAAATATGATGTGATATTTTCATGTATATATTAATGATTGTAAGATTTGTTGTAAATTAAAAAGGTAACGTAATAATATTAATGATTGAAAGATATGATAAAATTGATGTTTTTAGGTGTTTATAAAAGGTAATATGTTCAACTAAAAGTAAATGTGAAAAAGGCAATCACTAATTACCATTAATTTTATTATATTAATTTGAAAAAGGCAATCGACTAATTACTATTAATTTTATTATCTTAATCGACTAATTATCATTAATTATAACGTGTTTTAATTGGAAAGAAAATATTAATGATGGAAAGATATGATACGATTGATGTTTTTAGGTGTTTATAAAAGGTATTATCTCGACTAATTACCATTAATTATATTATGTTATTATTTATTTTAGGTGTATCTATGTTTCTTTATAATGAAGGGTATATAAGTAAATTCACTCAGTACCAAAAAACAGGTACCAAAACTTTCAATGTTTCGGAATAATATTAATGATTGAAAGATATGATAAAATTGATGTTTTTAGGTGTTTATAAAAGGTAATATGTTCAACTAAAAGTAAATGTGAAAAAGGCAATCACTAATTACCATTAATTTTATTATATTAATTTGAAAAAGGCAATCGACTAATTACTACTAATTTTATTATCTTAATCGACTAATTATCATTAATTATAACGTGTTTTAATTGGAAAGAAAATATTAATGATGGAAAGATATGATACGATTGATGTTTTTAGGTGTTTATAAAAGGTATTATCTCGACTAATTATCATTAATTATATTATGTTATTATTTATTTTAGGTGTATCTATGTTTCTTTATAATGAAGGGTATATAAGTAAATTCACTCAGTACCAAAAAACAGGTACCAAAACTTTCAATGTTTCGGAATTTATATAATAGTATAGATATTTATCAATTTTTTGTATATCTAATCGTATCGATGAAAATTTTATGCAAAAATAAGTATATGTGCAAATTTTATAAATTTTATCCTTTAAGAATACATTTAATTTAACATGTCAGATTTTATGTCATTTTTTGATTAAAAATTGCATCATATACAAAATCAATTTTTATGTAATTTTGTGTACCCACTAATTTTTGCGTAATTTTTTAAACTGTATGGTTGGATTTTCGTAAAAACTATTGAAAATATGAAATTGAAGTTGCATATGTAGAGAATTTTTCTACCATATCAGGTAGATTCTCTTTACCCAATCATCGAGCAACTCAATAAGTGAAATTTAGAACATTATTTCAGTTGCGTTCTTAAACGAAAGAGGGGCCTTACGAATTTCTAACCTGACTAATTAAGCGTATCAAGAATGAAGTGAAACCAATCTAAGCATGTAATTAAGGTTAATTTTATTTTCATGTTGATGTTTTATGTTTTGTACACTGGAATGTTTCTCTGTGCACATATGTTTCTTCAGTTTGATGCACAATCTGAACTAAGTGATTCCGGCGGTGATTTCGTTTAATTTGATGTATTTTTTTGATATTCTCCAAGAACATCATTGGTATGTTTCTCGTGTTTTTTTTGTGTTTTCTCGTGTTTTTTTTTTGTGTTTCTCGTGTTGTTTTTGTGCATTTTGTTTAGTAGTTTGATGTTTTTATTTTGGTATTTTACTGATGCATTTTTTCATTCATATTTTTAAATTGTATATATTCTTGTTTCCGGTATTCACTTCTATCTTGCACGGTAACCTATGTATGTATATTTATATTTACATGTACATGTATATCCATGTTTGTATTATTGTTATCTTTAATTAATTCAAGCTTTGAGGAAGTTTTCATCACGACAACCTCTCTAATTCCCCTTATCATATCTAGCTACTACGATGCTTAAACATCCGGGAAAGTGGATCCCGCAAAGTTTAGGAAAGCATCAATAGCAGCACGTCTTAGCATTGCTCTTTTGGGTACCTTTTTTCGTAGAGGTGTCTATGAATTTGGAAATGTCATGCAACCTTGTTCTTCATAAGCAACTAGGGATGGTGAAAACGTGTTTTATGAGAAATGCTTTACATATATAATTGGCATTGTGTTAATCTTTACCTCTTTTACATCATCCGTGATTAATCTTTTTTTACACAATGAATGGTTATTGTATTTCACACCACTGTTGGCCAATATCATTTCATGTGTGTATACTGTTGTTCAAGCCTACATGAGTGACAAAGATTTTGCAATTGTTGAGCCTAGAGAGGATGGGGTGGAGATTTACACTATACTTCAAAAGGTCTATTGCACATCCACCTGTTGGGAGATTGGTCGTACTTCAACGAAATCCCAGATATCCCCGCTTTACGATGGCTTAGATGTATCATCTAGCTACTTTTGTGAAATGAAAGAATCATCTACTTAGATCATCCATAGTGAAACTTATTTAACTATCTAGTACTTTAAGACTTTATTAGCATATTCCAGTTGTAATACTGAAAGAATGATTTGTCTTTTGTATAAATACTATATGCATGGACATTATGATTTTTTGTTCTGAAATTTAATTTTACAATTAAGCATTCGATTACACTATATATACAAACTGAGTAATACGTATAACATAAGGGTATAAACCATTTATTTGATTATTTATAAGATTAATTTTACGTTGGTATTACAAGTTTTATCATTTTTGTACTCATGTGATTGCATGTATTTGTGAACTAATTTGAACAATAATGATAATGTGTACTTCCTAAATTTTGAGATTAATAAAGTATAAATTTTGTATATATAAATTTTGGTATTAATTTAGTTCTAACTTGGAAACCATAATACGTTTTTGATAGCTATGCATCTAACTCAGATAGATTAGTAGCTAGGTTAAGCTATTTAAGCTATTTTTAAATAGGAATGATGTGATTGTAATGATTACAATACTACTTAGTTTATAAATTATTTAGTCAAATAACAAACATATAGAAATTGAAAAGAGAAATAAGACCAGTAGCAATAACATCACATTAATGAAATGAATATAATTCATCCGTTGCGCTTTTGATCCGTATAAGTGAATTTAAAATAATACTTGGATACCACTCAAATTTGCAGTAAAATGAGTTCACCATAAGGTCATTAATTTATTATTACGTTGTCACCGCCTCCTCCCACATGTTGAGATAGGGCTCAACTCTGATAATAAAATTGATTCGACCATCATTGACATTTAGGATAAAGGAATTTTTTTTATTATTAACGTGATCTCTTGTATATGTGCATGTGATTGCATGCATAATGAATTAGTGAATTAGTGTAAACAGTATTAATTTAGTATCATCAAGTAATTCAATATTTGTACCCCACTTCCAATTTTACATGTTATTTTTAAATAAATAATTACACATATTATCGAAAAAAAGGTTAGTCGGATAATAATACCTTAAAGGATGAAAATACTGTCAAGTTTAAAATATATAAATTTTAAGAACAACAAATATAGAAATAGTTTTGAAAATTTATTTTTAAATATATATCAGAAAAGGAGAAATTATATCCTTATATATAATAAGCGTAAAAAGAATTTTATCCACAATTTTGGTTTGGTATTTTGGTTTGGTCAATGTACTATATAAATAATCTCAACCGTCAAATCTAATATTTTTAAAAATATACGATTAAGATTATATCATATCAAAAATAAAATTATAATCTAAAAGAATATAATTAAAAAAGTTTGTATTAGAATTGAATTTAAAAAAAATTATAATATGGAAAGGGTATAATTAAGAAAGGATATAATTGAATTTATTTATTAGTATTAAAAAAGTACATATTTATTATTTGTACTCTATATTGAGATCTAGAAATCAGATTTGAATGATTTTACGACCCACGCGAAGTTTACAAAATTATCTTTAATTTAGTGATGATTTAACAATTATTATCGAATTGGAAGGGTGATGGCCCAAAATATTCATATGGGAGCCATGCTGGCCCTTTTTACTGACTGAAAACGCTACACCGTCTACCGTGATATGAGGGGTGTTGCGGAACACCGTGTTCCGTATCATGGGATGTTGCGGAACACCGTGTTCCGTATCATGGGGTGTTGCGGAACACCATGTTCCGTATCATGCACGGATACGGAACACCGTGTTCCGTATCATGCTAACACGGAAGATGGTGTTCCGTATCATGCATAATACGGAACACGGTGTTCCGTATTATGCTAACACGGAGGACGATTCTCCGTATCCCGTCGGTATTTCGGGTCATTTTTTTCAAAATCAGTATTTTGGGCAAAAACTTATGAAAAATAGGCATTTTGGTAATTCTCTCGAATTGGAAACACTCATAATCAAGAGAAAATATAATTATGAATTTTTACATTAATCACATTGACAATCCTATTCAATGTAGAAAACCAAATTATATAATTTACATCATTGACATACACTTTTTCGTATTTCAATATAAATACAATTTTTAGTTTACATGTTAAAAAATAAAATATTTTTTATGATAGATCCATCGTTTTTCATATATTTATGTTATGATCTAACATTTCTTATTTATTTTGTCGTATTGAAGACCAGACTACCGACTACCAAAATTTTGGACAAAATCACTCATACACTCATTATTAAAACTATATTTGGTTATTAGTAGAACTATCTTCAAATAATAATAAGGTATTTTGATAATCAAAACGAATTATAAGTAGATTTCATAAATCGAACAGAATTTTTAACGTAAAAATTCGTCAATTTCTTCTCTCTTTTGTTTCTGCGTAGTATTAATTGGAAATTAATTGTTAAACAATCACTAAATTAAAGATTATTTTGATAATTTCATGTGAGCTATAAAATCGTCCAAATCAAATTTTAATAATCAAGATAGAGCACAAATATTAAATTGAACATGTAAAATCTTTTTTATATATATGTATGTGTGTGTGTGTGTGTATCAATTTTTTTAGCAACAATTTGATATGTAAATTAATAACATATAAATATTAAAATATCTTAGTTCTAACTTGAATTTAAAATATATTTGGAAATTGGGTGAATCAGTATCTATATCTGTATTATATAAATTAGTGGATATTCCTTATCCATATCTATACTATACTATAATAAGTAAAGCAAAAGGGTATATTTTGTATTTTGATTTTAATAAATAACTAATAAAATCATAATAATATGTTAAATATTATTATAATATTAAAATACATCCGATTTTTACTTCGATTAATGCCCGATTTAAGGATCCGATGCCCGATTAATGTGAGACAATATTTTTTAGAAAATGACATGTGAGACAATATACCATTTATGGTGTATGCGAATTTTCAAAATTTTAATTTTGATTAGTTGTTATATTAGGGAATATTTCAAACTTAAAATTAATATCTTTCTTAATTATTTAATTTCACAAATTAAAATGTTTCATGTAAATTATAATTAGCTACAGTGAGCAGTTTCAAAGATAACATTCGGAAGATTCTACTCGGTCATATATGGATACTTTTTAATCGATAATTGAAATACAGTCCATGAAACATGCAGGGACACATGATGTCAATCAGTTTATTATAATCAAAACTTAATAAATTTAGCTAAAAAAAATATTAATAATTATTTTGAAAAATAGTGAGTAAAGAAGACAAAAAAAATAAAATTAATCCATGTTTACAAAATATAATTAAAAAGTAATGTACTCATTACATTTTAAAATAATAATTTTTTAAAAACTAAATTTAATAAATTTTGATTGAAATATCATATATCAAATATTTATAAAAAAACTAAACTTTATGTTGTTAAAAATTAACATTTAATTTTTTTTCTAGTTTTTGAAAAGTAAAAAAAAATAATTTTTATAATTTCGGGAAAGTTTGGACACGTAGGCCTTGTTTGTTTTGATGTAACTCCGTTATGTAACTTGAAACTCAATTATGTAACTTGAAATTTTTGGATTAAAAATAATTTACAATGTTTGGTTTATTGTATTTTAAAATGGATAAGGGAACTCCAAATTACAAGATTTTTATAATTATCACAAAATGTGGGAATTTAGTTACTAAGCCGAACTATGATCAAGTTAAATAGCTATTCAATATAAAACTATTATTTATAAAAATTAACAAGGTAATCTCTAATTACAGAGTAATAAATCAAACACAAATACTTTAATTATCTTTGAATTTATGATTAAAACGGATGTTCAAATTTCTACATAACTATTCTTTCTATTTTTGAATATTTGCCTCCTTACTTTTTGGCATGAACGGTGCTTTAATCGCATTGTTAAAAATGTTATTTTTAAAACTTTCTCTTTTTTAATACGTTAAAATTTGTGCCAAAACATTAAGATACGGATATATCATATATGAAAGGAGTACCAAATTTACAAATGGGACTACTATTATTTGGAACAATGGAGTTAAACAGTTATCAAAAAAGAGGGAAGAGTAACGCATTGCTACCTAATTTTTAGGGAGGGAAAATAATGTAGTATAAGTGAAATTAAAGTAATGTAAGTAAAATATATTTCATCAATTTGGAGTGAAACTATTTTCATTCAATAAATGGAAAGTAACTAATTATCTTCGAATGATAAATTTATCCTTCTATATCAAAGAATTAAAATATTTCATAATATAGAAAAGGGCATTAATGAAATATTAAAATTTGTTAGTCAATGTTGCTTTCACTTTCATCCCAATTTTGGGATGAAAATTTTAAAATTGAAAATATGCCAAATTTATTTTATCTTTCACTCACTTTCATCCTAAAAAAATTTCGAAAATACAAATAAATATAAATTATGTTACTTTAACTTTTTTTTCACTAGCTTTACTTTTTTTTTTTTTTTAATACTCCAAGCAGCAGGGTGTAAAAGATATGTAACGATAAAATTTTAACACAAATGAAACAATATATTTCAGTCACACAGAAGAGAGGGAAGCATAAAATAATAGAATTTGAACCCAAGCTTGTCCCCTGCTCTATTTTTCTGTATCTATTTTTGTATCTATGCTTGTCTTTCGACTCTTCAACACTAAGAATTAGTTATTGAAATCACTGCTTGAAAAAGACAATAATTTTTGTAAATATTGAAAAATTAAGAGGTCAAGAGTTTTAATATATATAATTGAGAAATTTAATCATATCACATAAATAAGTTTAAGCTGTACCGTACAGATCATATAACTCTCATGTTTACAAAGTTGCTAAATGCTAACTGTCCAGAATTTTATATGATCTTTGAAATTCAGACTAATCAAAATATGTTTTTAACGCCATTCTCATCTTTCCCCACCATGGTTATCTTTAAATGTCTGGCAGTCTTTCTAACTTACCAAATGCAAATTAAGCCCTATACTGAAAAAACATAATTTACAAGGAATTCCTATAACAAAAAAATTGGACAGACCAAGTGTTCCATAATATTGTACAAGGCTTTGTGTTGTATGTCCTGTATATGATATATCCTCACAAGTGTACAACCTCGATCCCCGAGCCCAACTGTCCGTGGTTAAACCGCATACCAAGAAGAAGTTGATAATGATTTTGCAGTCATCAGTATTGATGTACGGTCCTCTAGATGCAATAAGTATATCTGGTCAAAATGTGGATTATGGATCTGATCTGCAGGCAAACCAACAAGTCATTTCATCTTTATCCCCTGACGGGCTCACTATCTCCTTTAGTGCTAGGTTTTGTATCATTCTGAAGATTGTCCAGTGTATTAGTGCTAGGTTTTGTATCATTCTGAAGATTGTCCGGTGTATTAATAGCACTGGAGTCAGAAACTAACACCACTGAGTGGCTTTGAACTACATTACTGTCTCTTTGGTCTACAGGCTCATCACTAAGGGTTGAACTATGTGAAGCCACATATGATATGCCATACTTCTGCCCATGAGATAGTCCTGGACAAAGTCCCTGCCAAATATTAAAATATAAATAAATATCAGCTGAGCTTAAAGAGACAGATAATAATGTCAAAGCAACTACAAGATATCCCAAATTACATCTCTCTCTCTCTCTCTCTCTCTCTCTCTCTCTCTCTCTCTCTCTCTATATATATATATATATATATATAGGGGTTGATTCAAATGAGAACCATTATCTAAAAGAGAACCGGAGAACCATTGGATCCTACTGTAGAACCTATTTTGTTTCATAATAAAAATATAGTGTTATGCTATTGAATTTCAAATTTATGCACATGAAATTAAAATTTTTATAATTGAACTTGCTTCTTTTTCAAAGTTTTCCACATGACATTAAAAGTTCTACAACCGAACTTGTTTTTCTACAAAGTTCTACAACTGAACTTACTTTTTCCAACAAATATTCTATTGCTGAACTTAAAGTTCCGCTGCTGAACTTATTAGAGTTCTCCGGTTCTCAGTTTAGTGTGGTTCTCCATAGAGCGTGACCCTATATATATATATATTCTCGATAATTATGAAGATGCACCCAATTCTTAGGGGAACCACTTCGCTCCTCCAGATACTTTTACAGACAATGAATTACTCATATCTCAATGAAATTACTATGTAATGAAAAGACTTCTTAAGTAGTGAATTCAACAGTGAACGGGCTTGGGAGCTTTAGTACAACGGGTACAAGTCCATCGTCCACGAATTGAAAGTCCAAGGATTATTTATCGAACTTTGTTATTATTATCTTCTTTAATTATATATATATAATGTATATTCAGGCAAGCACAAGGGTCAATGCAGCAACAAAGACAGAAGATGAGGGATTCAAACTTTAAATGTCCAAAATACCCTTCATTTGTTTCGGTAACATGCTTTTTTGACCAAAAATTTTCATAGAGTGTATGCAAGGCTGGGCAGATCTTAAGAATGAAATTGAAGGGGATGACTTCTTAGCTTGCATTCAAAGGAATATCGAGGATGGTTTAATCATGAGGATCTTACACTGGAGAATGGAGTTTTGTTACACAAGTGCAGGTTAGTGGTTCCAAAACAATTTAAATGTATTCCTCAGTTGCAAGAGTTATTTTATGCTTCTACAACTGGAGGTCATTCGGGCATACTGGAAACATACAAGAGGTTAGTAGCAGAAGTAATTTGGGTAGGCATGAAAAGAGATGTAAAGAACTATGTGCAATCTTGTTTGGTATGTCAACAAAACAAGTATTTGACCACTTGTCCAGCGGGGTTATTGCAACCTTTACCAGTACCTAAGAAGTTTGGGACAATGTAACTATGGATTTTATCGAAGGTTGCCTAGGTCGCAGGGGCCGGACACTATCTTAGTAGTAGTGGACCGATTGAGCAAGTATAGCCATTTTATACCGCTGAAACATCTGTAATTCTGTATACATCAACCTCTGTGGCATATGTGTTCGTGAAGGGATCATTCAACTTCATGGGTGTGCCTTTGTCATCAGATAGGGATAAGGTGCTCTTGAGTATTTTCTAGACAGGAGAAGTTAAGAAGCAGCACTGCCTATCGTCCTCAATTGGATGGGCTGTACGAGGTGGTGAATAGATGCTAAGAGACATATCTAAAATGGTATGCTTTGCTAAACCAAAGGGGATTTGTTGGGTGGAATACTGGTACAACACTAGATTTCAAATGGCTTTAAGAAGCACACCTTAACGGCATCGTATAGACGAGATCCACCCACCTTAGTCAGATTTGAAGGTGGTTACAGTCAAGTGTCTCAGGTGGATCATGTGTTGATTGATGGAGAAGAGATATTGGATGAGTTACGGATGAACTTATTGCGTGCACAACAAAAGATCAAACATATACTGACACAAAACATGGAGAGGAAGAATATCAGGTGAATAATCTGGTACTCCTGAAACTGCGTCCCTATCGACAAAAGTCTTTAGCTAAAAGGAAGTCGAAAAAGTTATCTCACGTGATTTAATGGCCCTTTCAAGGTGATAGCTCGAATATGAAAGGCAGTTTACAAATTAGAGCTACACCACTGGATACGGTCATACACCTGGTGTTCCATGTCTCGCAATGGAAAAGAGCTCATGGGACAACATAAGCTTCACCTGTTTTGCCAGCACAGCTGACTGCAGATCTGAAACTGATAGTTAAGCCAGAGCTGGAACTGATTGTTAAACCTGAAGTGCTACTGGATGATGTATGGCAGAAAGGAAACTCCCCCAATAATGAATTGGAAGCTCATCCATTAGAAAAATCTACATAGGTTCGAAGCAACATGGGAAGACTACCATGAAGCAAGAATTTCCTGAATTTCACCTTGAGGACAAGGTGAAGGTGATGAGGGCAGGAATTAGTAAGCCCAAATTAAATGGACTTATTTAAGGAGGCCCCAGGCAACCTTGTCAAGGATGAGAAAAGTAGGTTGGGCCAAGTTAAGTGGCTAAGAGGATTTCAGAGGTGGGTGTACCTAGAGTGAGGTGAAGTCACTCACAGGTCATAATACCTTCTATTTTCTATTACAGCTTGAGTACATGCATGGAGATGGTTATTCTTTTTCAGTCATATTACAAATTGTGGAGAATGTTTAGGCTTTGGCTTAGAAGAGACACATGCCCTCTATAATTGACTTGTAAATTTATTCTCTACAATCATTTTGTATGCACGTAAATAGGTTGCTACTTGCTAATAGTCACCACACAGTAATTTCTCACACTAAAAGGCTTCAAAGGGAGTAAGAGAGGATAGATAGATACAGAAGTGTATATATAGAATACGTAGTAATTAATAATGTAAAAAAGGGTGGTTTAATTAAAGTGATGATTGTCTCAACTGACCTTAATTACTCCCGACACTGAACTGGACTTGTGGACATTGGAACGACCTGACAGACTTTTGGTATCCAGAACTGCTTTAGTGGCATTAGGTTCCTGGGAATCCATTGGAATATCAAACGTAGGGAATTCATGTCCGAAATTGCTTCTCAGACAGAATGAACCAATATAAGAACAATGTTCCTTCACTAGAGAAATTTGGGGAGTAGCCGGTAACAAGTGGCCTTCGGTGCTGAAGACATACCTGAAGATTGAGTAAATTTAGGGTCCAGAAGATTAAAAAAGGTCTTTTTTGGAGTAAATTATATTTCAAATCTTATACAGTACTTAGCTGAGTTACCAAAACTGAAAGGAAGTACTACTTACTTGTATGGCCCATTCTCAACCAGATTATCAGAACCAGCAGCCAGATCAAATAAAAGCCACAAGTATTTCACCTGAACAAGTTGTTGCAATTTTGTATACTCGGCAGAGAATTGAAAAGAATGAAATATAAATTGAAGCATGATCATGTGCTAGAAACAATCAAAAGATGATGGCATATGAAGAGAATACATCTCAAACACTTCCATTCTAGACAGACCAATACCAGAAACACAAACCATTGTCAAGGCTTAAAGGCGATGCTAGGCGCCAGTACACCGCCTAGGCCACTATTAGGCGGATTATATGTTTGACAATAGATTTGTCAAGTGTCAGCAATAATTTGACATAATCAAGCTTATGTCATCGAGATGACATCATCATTGTAATAGCTACAGCAGCAAGAGTAGCACCAAGTTTCATATTTTCTATGTATTGAGGCATTGCCTCCTTTGTAATATTGTCGCAGAACTTCTAATATATACACATTTCACTCTACCAATCTTTTTATCTCCTCTCGACAGTCGTTCCTTAAATTATTTTCCACATATTATGTTTTTCTCATATTCTCCGAGAATATTGCTTCTTTTTTTTTTTTTTGTATACATATATTTAAATTTTATAATAAAATAGAATAACTATAGTTATACTACTGGACTATTCTATACAAATTATAAACACTTGTAATATTCTATGTATATATCAATTTTTTGGCTGGAGATGACTCTCCTTTTTCTTCCTTAGATCGCGGATCTTATACTATTCAACCCCCCCCCCTCTCAAATATGATTGTCACCTTCCTACCCCATCTCTTATATTTAAATATATAATTAACCACCAAATAATGAAAATCCCAAACTCATACAATATAAAAAATTTCAATTAAAAGAGGTTTTCATTTGTTGCACAATTCTATGTTTCAATTATATAATGTAAATAATTACCAATTATATTATTCATTTTCCAGACATAATAATATACATCGATAATAAGTTTTAGATTATGTAATTATAAATTACATATGGCTATTAGCTAGAATGACACAGAAAAAGAAAAAAAAAAGACGGGGAAGAGAAGAGCATAAAAATGAAAGTAAATATAACACAAAATGAAAAGATGGGAGGAAGAAGAAAATAAGAAAAGAAAAGAAAGAATAAGAAACAAATTAAGCTGCCAGATGAAGAAGTTGCGCTGTTTGCTGTTTGGTGAACTCGTCCAAGTAGCAATACTAAGTGAGGAACTAAAAATAGGGCTTATTGTTTGTTCATCTCAAATCGGTAGAGTCAAAACAGGTTAAAACATAAATGGATGCTTATTGATCACCAGGATGACGCATGCACTGTTATCACGAAGACGACTAGTCAACGACTAGTCGACACGAAGGTACTCGGGCACCGAGAACCTCGAAGCCCTGCATTTTACGACTTTTACTCAAACCTACGAGTACTCTTTTACTCGGGCGCTGAGAACCTCAAACCTCGAAGCCCAACTTCTTAACATATTCAAAACTTATACTCGCTCATGTATAGTTACACTGTTATTACTTTTGATTTAAATTGGAATTGATGTGTTTAGTTATATTATATATTAATCTATTAAATATATGTATAATTAGCACTAGTCGAATTTTTACAACTAGTCGGGCGACTTGTCGACTAGTTTTCTCGAAGGTACTCGAGCGTCGAGGCTCGACTTGGCGCCGTGATAACCTTGGACGCATGGGAGGGTTAATTAACTAAGATGGAGGACACGGCGACCAGGATGCCTCAAGTCTTTCAGCGCTGGGATGCCGTGTAGTCACACCAAGATAACAATGAAACAAAATTCTGAAATAATTAAAAAAAAGTAAGGTGTAACAAACCAACAAAGGTGCGTAAAAAAGATCAAGCAAGAAGCCAAGAAGTCAAATCCTAGAGTTAATTTCAATTCCAACTAAAATTAGCTAAAAATGCAACAATAGTATTCTCAATTTATCACACTCATTAAAATCTTTCGCATAATCGCATCATTATTATTTTTTGCTAAATAAGTTACATCATTCTTACCAATGAGCACAAGTACTTCCTTAATATATTAAATACATTACAACAAGTTTATAGTCCTGATCATCTACAAAACATAATGAATCCTAACAGACCTCCTAAAATGGCAGGCAAGAGCAAACTATAACAAGTAATATAAATTACTGTTGTAGGTTGTCTCAGCTAGATCACCTATGGTGATTCTCAACTTCATGCAAGAAATGTTTACTAAGAATGATCAAAGTCAATTAGCCAAGAAAAATTGATCAAAGTCAATTCTATACAACATAACATATTGATATCATTTCTTTTAGTAAATTTTACATACCGTTTCAGCTAAGAAAAAACTTTCCATGTGATCTTCCTGTTTGTGAAACTCGACATCTGAGATATGGCAATATCCACAAGTGCATCGGGCCCCATACTGTAAGCTGGTGACCATATCCCGTCCGGCATCAAGATATCTATATATGGGCATTGTGAAAAGGTATTAGTTTTCATCAATTATTGAACAAATTTCAGATTGGTAGCAAGTCATATGGATGGTATTTATTTACAAAGGCCAAAAAGATAGTTAACAAGTAATAAAATGGGGAAGCAGCTACCAACACATCTGGTCGAAACTACGATTCATCAACTTAACTGAGTATCTGCTAACATAGTTGTAGTAATACAAAATAGAATAATCCATAAAACAATTTAGCTTGAAGCACACGAAAGGACTGTAAAATCCAAAAATCTAAAAACAAGTTGAAGTTTCTTAATATAAGATTGACTAAATTTTAAAAAAAAAACTTTGAAGGATTAAAGTAATTAATAAATGAGTATATTACAGTTTCCCTCCCGTAATCAAATTGTGAATTGAATCCTGTATTATTACATATGGATGAATATACTTCCTTTTAAGTATAACCTTTGATAAAATCTCCATCTAATTTGTCAGCAATGGCGGGATGAGACGAAAGGGACAAAAATGACAATAACCACGCAAGTTAAAAAGAAATAGTTAAATAAATGTATAAATTATACCCAATATCCATATATCATGCTTGAGAAGGCAACAAAGCAGTTTAACATTACTTCACAAATTTAGATAATTACATTTTTATTCAAATAAAAGAAAACTATTTATTATAATAGCAATCAGTTTAATTAAGTTTCAAAAAAAGAATAAATTCTTAATTTTGTTGATTTTATTTATTTATTTATTTATTTTGTGTAAGGTTCATCAAGAAATGTAGATACTCACACACACACTTTGCCTCCATTGACCCTCAAACCCCCAACCTTCGGTAATCAAGGGACGGGGGGAATCAACCAGGCTAAGCCTTGCAGAATTGGTTGATTTTTAAGACGAACATAAAACGTGCTTAACAAAAATTAATATTTCAAATCTTGCAATGTTGATATTATTTAATGTTTACTGATCAAAAATCATATAACAAATATTATAATAACAATCTAATTTATCAGCATTCACTCTTCAACTTTAATAACAATCTAATTTATCAGCACTCTAATTAACATTATATTCCTTAAACTAGATTGTTAACAAAGTTGAAAAGTGAATGCTGATAAATTAGAAAACCCAAAGAAAGACGGGAAGAATATAAAATGCTTTGGAAGCCCTTTTAATAAGAATTAAATTTGAAAGATTTCTTTTAAGTTAGAAATAATCATAATTTATCTTTGTCTTTTAGAATTTGATTTAATTAGGAAAGTAGCGTAGGATTTTATAGATAGGATTTCAGTTTGTATTAGAATTAGAGAATATTATTTTGAGAGTTATAGTTGCTTTTACTTTCTCCGTAAAGCAAAATAAACCCTAATATAACTGTCGCACCCATCATATAACTTATAATTCAGTACCATCTAGTTTAGGTCCAAAGATATTGAGATAACTAAGAAAAGAAAAATAGATATACATATAACACATTAATATATGGTCAGGCTCAGCTAAGAACCAATTTAACCTGAAAACTGAGAAAAAACATAGACAAATCACCGGTTACAATGGTACATTTCACCAGTCATAATAGTACAAATCACCACTTATAATTGTGATCCATTGGATCGTCAACAATAAAAGATTGTGATGAGTTCTCAGTTTTCATGTTTATTTTGGTTTTTATTTTAGCACAAACCGCCTACATATACACATCAAAAATCATACTAAAAGTCTGCCAAATCCAATAATCTTGGGCTCTAGAATCTAGATGATAAGGGTCCATTACTTCGAATTACTTTATAGTTTGTACCGTAAAATGATTTTATCTGACCTTTTCCTGTATTCTATTTGTATTTAGAGAGAGGCGCAGAGATATCAAAATAAAAGAGGGACAAACCTAGAATCCCTGGTAGCTTTGTAGAGCCAATATGTGCTTTCAATCAGTTCTGGACGCAGAGGGTAGCTTCTTTGACCATGCTAAAAACAAATGAAGTAGTTAACAATCTAATATATATACTTGAACAATATATAAATATGAATTGCTAGAACTCATATACCTGAACACTGAGGGTGGCGAGATTAAAACCTTCTGGGGTGAAACCATATCTTTTCCAGACGCTAAAGAATGCGGTATGTGTTCTAATAGCAGGATCAACATCCCCCGCTAGAACCTAGGAAAAACGTGTAAATTGCATACAGCTGTGAACACAATATGGCGTAAGGAAATAAGTAGAACAAATGATCTTTATTACCTGAAGACCAGGCCAGAAAGCCTGTAGACTGTTAAATAATGGCCAGACAAGAGCAGCAGAATTCATGTTAACCTCTACGTACCTACAAATAATTTTTTTATTACAATCCTCACTCCTCAAGATGAAAATATTGAAAAAAAATACAAAGATGAAGACTAGAATAGATTGATACATTTGTACAGTTTATAGCTGCGTATCTTACCAAGGATCATTATAAAGGTAGTGCATTGCAGCTGCATAAGCTTCTTGGAATATATACAGATATTCTTCATCTCCAAATAACAGGAAAGCCTGACATTATTAAGCCATACAGTTTGCATTTATCACCCTACATACACAGTGGATGAGCCACCGAACACATGATAATTGAACAGTTACAGCCAACATAAACTACTACGTAACAAAATTTAATAAGACCAGGGGTGGGTATGTATTTGTACAAGTTACAATTTTGACAGCTCCTTGCCCGAGAAGGATGGAATTACTTTCAAAAGTTAGGTCAACGTTTTCAGAGAAAGAGGAAATCAACTAAAACGGACTACCACGTACTGGGAGAACATTTCATTTCTTAAGAACTACAGATTGTAAGAATATCAATATTTAATTATGTTCAAAAGTGCAGAAAAATTGTGGGGAAAAAAAGTTAAAAGTATCATGGAAAATTAGCGGACACATGTCAAGCATGAATATGTTTTAACATAAGCTAGTCGTGTTAGAGGAATAGCTAATTTGTTTTAGTCAATACCTTACCAATAATTAGTTAGCTGAGGATGAAAACCTAAAAGTATACAATAAATTTGCACAATAATACTAAACTATTGTGTCCTCTTTCTTTAAGTTCATTCCTTTTTTTTCCGGAGAAGGCACGGAGAATAAAGTATCACTATGTTTATCTTTAATCCTTATCATCACGTTCAATTGAGAATCATGAACTGCTATTAGATTCAATTTAGAGTATAAACGGATCAGATATATGAGAAAAGTTGAAAGATAAATTTGATTCTCGTTCATTTGAGGGAGTAAAAACATATCAATTGATGTATGGGTTTATATATAGATATCTTAAGGAAGAAAAACCCTGTTTCATCACTGACCAAGTGAAGAAATGTTAAATCAGGAAGTTCCGGCTTCTTTGAATACATTTTCTTCTATCCAGAAAGTAAAATGGCTACTTCTCGAAAACCTATTACTTTTTAAGAAAAGAAAAAAGGCCCTTTTACTAATATATGCAACAATAGTGCCCTTTCTGGTTCACTATAAAACTAGAAAAATTAGTATTAATAAATTACAAATTTGAAAATTTTTCAAACAGAATTGAACTTAAATTGCAAATATAAAAAAATCTAGTTTTACATAATTTTAAACCAAGTTTATCCTTTCCTTTAGTAATTACAATTTTATTAAAATAGATATTGTGTTACATTATTATTTTTTATTATATCCCAACTGTATCATAATTCCGTAAGTGAATTGAAAAATAATATTAATATTCTATAAGTAGTTAAAATCTTACTGCTAGCATATTGTGTATGTATATATAGTTTCATAAATACAGTCTATAACTTTGTTATTATTTATGTTATGATAATCTTAAATAGTTATACACTTGTATTTGAAATTAAATTTTAGTATTTTTACATTATATTTTTTACATAATTAAATTAAAAATCCTACATTACCTTGTAAGATAGATTCAATACATTATTTATAAATTTCAATACGATAAATGTTTTATCCAAATATATTAAAACTGGTCTATGCTTGGCATGTGTTACCTGCTCGTGTAACTATAACTATACGAGGATCTGACCAAGAACATAACTAATAGTGAAGTACGAAATGCTAGTTGTTTATAGAGACAAAGATACAACTTGCACATACCTTGAGGAGATACTCATAAAACGAGTCGATGCTTGTTCCAATACCAGCATCCTGATGTAAATTACAAACCACAAACAAAATAAAGAGAATGAACAAATTATAAGGACAACGTGGTACACAACAGACGATTTAACAGAATGACTAATATCTCATTTCGCCCTTCAAAAAGATGGGATTATAATAGAAAGGGGAAGATAAAAACAACCTGTCATGGTGAAACGTTTTCTCCTCAATTCTTTATTCAAACATTTTGTTAATATAGCTTATACTAGCCACATATAATATATAGCAAGAATTAGTGAAGAAGCAAAAACTATTGTAATTTATTACTATTATTTATTAGGTAGATCGCCTACATGTGTCATCAGCTATTTACTGCAGTCTGTTGATATTTAACTATCATTCAAGAAAGCTTCTTAAAGATAAGTAAACAATGATAAAAATATGTTAATACTCGAGAAAAATAAATCCGACACGAAACACATGAACAAAAAAGGAAAGGGAAGACGATTGATTGTAAAGAAAATGAACATTACAAAGATTAGGAATCAAATTTTTTTTTTAAAAAAAAAAACATGTTCTCTAGGGACAAAGTAAAATGCTTATTAGTATCAATGCCATTTGAAGAAATATAGTAGAACACATTACTATCAAAAAAAAAAAAAAAAAAATACGATCCTAGCACATGCAGTGTGCACAAATCAGGCCAAGATAGCCTTTGCGACTTGAATTTTTTAACAAAATTTGCATCATCTCTTTAAAGGACACTCGGCCGTTGACATCTTTGTAAATATAAAAAAAAAAAATTATACCATGTTATGAAACTTACCGATTTTAGCCCAGGAAGAGAGACAGATATCATAGGAGAACCATAGATAGTTTTAGCACTTTGCATAGTGTAATGGTAGAAAACAGAAATCATCAAAATGCCAATACTTCAATATTACAAAGTTACACATCATATCATTCTTCGACACTACAATGTCACAGAATAAAAACTATGTGAATGACTAAATTGCACAGCTCTTCGTACAACTAAAAGGAGGAATACCTTCTGTGTCCATTTGCCAGTAAATACATTTATATGAGCACCAACTAAATTGATTCTTGATCTCCGAGCCCACAATGCAAGCACTGAATTCTTTGTAACTTGCTCAAAAACTGCAGCACAAAAAAAAGTATATATATACTAATACATCATGCAACAAAAATGTTTTCAGCAATATTGTAGCCAGCTACCTTTTTTTATTTTATTTCTATTTGCTTTTTGTTATAATATGAGACATAGAACTTAAACGAGCCTAAATGAGGCCCAAACACGCTACTAATAAATCACTAGCATTTTAAACTTTTGCCTACGAGTCCCTCATGCTTGCCGCATTTCTTCATTGGAGAATAAGAGGGATACTATTAGAGCAGCATGCAACCACTTCTGGTCCGATGTATACTCACAACAAACACTTGTAATTTTAACCAAGGTGCAAACTATTCCATACTAACAAATAGAGGATTGTTTTCTACTATCCATCCTATCATCCACAAATATTCATAAATCTGTCCATTAATATATTATAATTATACATATAGATAGAGATAGAGATATAGTAGGCCCACTTCTTAATTTCTCCTTCTGGAAAATCGGAACTTGGAAGCACGGCTGACATTGCCCATCACTCAGAATCCATCTGTTAGGAATCAGTCCTAGTAGTAGCACTTGCTAATAGTAGTGTAGTTGATGCAATAGGCAGTAGTAATTAGTGTTTCAGGGCAAGGGCATTTGTGTCTTTTACTAGAAGTTGTTACTAGTCTGTGAGACTATATAAACAAGTCTACCAGTTGTATTTCTCATTATGTGATATATGAAAAGGAAACCATTTTCCACCAATCTCTCTTTCTCTCTCGATAATTGCTTTCTCTCTCTAGGGTTTCTATCTCAAATCTCTCTCTCTAACTCTGTTTCTCATCTCTTCTCTGAATCTCTCTCTCTCTCTCTCTCTCTCTCTCTCTCTTATTCTCTGCTAATTCTCATCTCTTTGTTGTCTCTCTCTTAGTTTCTGCACTTAAACAACAAAAATACCAAAAATATACTAAAATACAATCAAATGTCATGGAAAACCTGACACCGTCACCATTCCCTCATGTTGCACGTTAGTTTCTCGATGAATTAGTATATTGCGTATCTTTGATCCATGAAAGAACCATAATTAGTTTATGTAGAAGACAGTTCAGAAACCACACTATATATAATATGTAAGGAGAGAGGGAGAGAGGAAGGCAGAGGCACAACAATTCTAATAAAGAAGTTGCTTTCAATTCATTTCCAAATATGCAATGTTTGTTTACTGAGTGGAAGCTCGTGATCATGAATTTACATTTATTAATCTCAGATTATGACATTTTATTTATCTTCCTTAGCTTAGTAAGTAACTCCTGACGCTGAAAAAAAAAACAAGGTGTCCTGGTACCCATGTTCGGTAGCCATATGCTCTGGCCCGACCTGCTTTCCCCTGCCCAAATCTATATTTTTGGGCTTGTTTATATTTTATCAAGAATCATAATATACACATGTATAATACAAATTACATAATCTAACCGTCGTATATGATACATTTTAAAATGTATGATACTTGGATTTTTTTAACATTAGCCCTATAGCCCATATTTGTGTGTGTGGAACACTAGAATTGATATCAATTAAGCTCCATAATATTTCTGCAAAGTTCATATAAATGTGTGTACAAAAATGTATGAGAATATATATATATGTGTGTGTGTGTGTGTGCGCGCGTTTTGAACGCTATATCGTCACAAGACACCTTGTCCCCGTGGCCTCCTGCAGCTCCTAACAAAGGCCGTGGCACCACAACACAACGGTAACTTGCCACTGATATCATACAACTTATGCTCTATTACCCGGACTCAGATGGAAGTGTCCAACATGGATACGTGTCCAAGTGTCGGACTCGACAACATTTTGAAAATTTTACATGTTTTTGGCTTAAAATAAATAAGTGTCCAAGTGTCCATACCCATGTCCGAGTGTCGAGTGTCCGACACGGGTAACCAAGGCAAAATGAAGAGTCCGGGTAACAGAGCAGTTCTGCATCATGTTTCATTCTTCCGTTTAAATTTAGCAATTTGACCATTAATATACAGTGCTAAGCTCTTGATAACTTTGAAACTTAATATATTAATAAGGGCAACTACAGACTTGAATTTTTCTCTCATCTATGAAACATGGATTCTGGATCCTCAACTTCATTATATTTCATTATAGGCTCAACCAGCACCCCTCTATCTATACTAGTACACATCCTTCCGATCTCAGTGCTACCGCTAAAGCTTGAGATATTTTCAAAAAACAAAATCTATAAAATCCATTACTCGGATGTTCAAATGTGCTGTGATTGTCATTCCAACTTTCTATTTCTAGAGGGGACGGACCCAATATACTAAGCAAACCACCCTTGAGAATCTACGGGAAATCATATAGATCACTGAATTACCTCCATCAGATACAAGTAAATTTTAAGAGGGAACCAACTAGAATCAGAAAGTAATGGACTGATCTCTTACATTTTGTTGGTACAAGGTAAAAAAGACATGTCATCAGAATAACTACTAAAAACTTACTCTTAGAAAACAATGACATCTACAAAAAAATACAAATCCAACACTATGTTCTTAGGCCACCTACTGACACCTAAAACCACCCCATTGTGGAACAGAGCAACACAAAACTGGTTACATGATATGCTATGTACATATAAGAGAAAATCAATGATCGCTAGATAACCACCACCATACATAATGAGACAAATAAATTGTAAGAGAAAACCAACTAAAATCATATGGTAACTGACTAATCTCTTAAAATGTATAGGTACATTAAACGAATGTGGCATCAGATTAACAAGTACAATACAGATTGGAAAGCACTGACATGCATCTACAAAATTTACAACACCCGGTCTTTGGGCCACCAACTTCTTACCCCTATAGCTACCCCAACGTGGAACAGACCCACAAAGAAACTGGCTACATAATATGTTCTAGCAACATGAAGCATACATGATTTATTATTACAATCCCGGACATATAGGTGTCAAACTAAATAGGCGAAATGGAGCCAGTAACTTATGACAGAATGATTTCGCCAATAATTTATCTAGCACAATGCCTTTACATGAATTACATGTGTCACATAAAGCAGATAATGTTGTTTTCTCAGAACAAGCGGAAAGATATGTCTTGTTCTTATAATGATCATCCATCAAACGTGAAAAAACAATTTGAGAAGCATGCTAAAATACAGGCTACAGCAGAAACAGAACTTACTGGGATCATCAGTCAAGCGGCTAAGCACACCAAATTCTAGAGTCAAAGTTCCCCCACCAGCTGTTGATGTTATCTATATACACCAGGAATATTAATTCTTACATCAATATGCAGGTGAGGATAAGTCATTGCAACTTAAAGTATTCCAAGCAGGAAAAATCAAATCACAATAATGGAAGAGTGGTTCGAATTTAGAGATAAATATTTAGGACCCAATATAAGCACTAAAAATAAGGTAAATGAGCTATAAAAAAATAAATAAAAACTATAAATGAAGAAACTACATACAATGTTCTGAATTTCACTTATTGGATATTATCATATAATATAAAAGAACAAATGAATATCTTCCTGCGTCTGAGTATTGAAGCCAGGTTGTATTTAAATGTCTGTTCTCTTCCTTGTACAGATCAAGATACAAATAAAATAATATGACCAAATGACAGGGATACTAGTATCTAGTTCTCTACTTTAAATTTGTACAAATACTGCCATTACAATTAGGAAAGAAAACTCCGAGAGTCCTAGCAATGGGTGACTTGAAAACATATCTCCAACCAATAACTGAAATCGTTGTCGCATGACATGTATAAAATGATAATATGTATAAGCTGGACTGAAGCCACATACATCTATACAAACCTAAGGTCATTGTGCTGCATTTTATTCATTCTAATACTGTAACTCATCACCAGTTCTAGCAGTAACATTAAGATGCTACTTCACAAAGGAAGAGGAATCTTACAAGGTGATTACTAATATTGTGCTTTTACAGATTCTTTTAGACTGAAAAACAATGAAGCCTCGCCCATGTTGTGTTGACACTGTGTGTGTAGGGGTTCCATATTCATGATTTAATTCCGGACTACTAACAGTCGCACAATGCATTTTGACAACAAGCACCACAGATATAAATAGCAACCACCTAAATATGGAAAGGAGTATAAAAACTTTACCTTGCTTTCATTCTCATCAACTCCGTACAATAGATTGACAGAACCATATGGGATTCCTGCAACACATAACCCAGGAAAGTTACAGCATGGTATATGAGAACAAAAGCCAGAACATTGTTATTGAACGAAAAACGAACGACCTTTGCTAGTGAAGTTAAAAAGACAAAATAGAATCCAATCACCAAAATTATATTTCACTAATTTCCAGAAACTCCCTTCAATAATTATAATGCACATGATGACATGAAGCAAATGAATAAGTAGTCATACACAGTGACATCCCTTGTAGACTAGATAATAATGATAACTTGATGTAATCTACTCTACCAGTCATGATTTTTGGATGTTCTGTCATAGAAATTTTGTATGCACACAAATTAGCACTATTAATTAATTATTTCAAAGAAACTAAGCTCAACACATTTCAGACAAAAACACAATATACAGAAGAGACCTTATCCCAAAATTAATGGTAGACGCAATAACAGCAGTGATTAGCAGTATGAAAAAATTATTAAGTCTCTAACTGAGAAAAATGGTTCTAGAAGAATACCGGTAGGAGTATCAAACGCGGGTAATAATCTTCGGGCTAAATCCTCAGCTAAGTGAAGCAACTCATTATTATATGAGGGTATCCACATTCCCTGTAAAAGAGAAGTATAAGAAGTTTGACCACATTGTTCTCGCATATATAAAAAGTTAATGATATACAGTTTGACAGTAAACTCCCCCATCCCAGGGAGAACAAATTGCAATAAACAAATAAAAAAGATCCAATCATCAGCAATGGAATCTTGTGCTCAGCTCAATTCTAGCATTCGGCTTATATTTTCGTTTATATATCTAAGTCATTACAGTTTTCATACAACAAGTCATAGGATCCCATTTTGTTTCTTTACATTCAGATAAGGCGTAGTTTCATATAACAATTGCTGTGAAACATCCGACAAATTATCTCAATCATAAAAAAACAATAAGAATTTGACACATCCACATAAAGAAAGAAAAGTAAGACAACAATAAATAGAAGCATAAACTAGAAAAAGCAGTACTTCTAATTTGTCAATTATTAAGTATATTGTAAAATACATATAGTCAGATAATGTGATACCGTAGCATAATCACTCGCAATAAGATGAGCTGAAAGTAGTCCTCCAAGGATACGGATAGTCGTTTCGAAAACGGATACGGTCTTGTTCTGCAAATATGAGATGGGAAACTTTAATTCAATTTGGCTAACAAAACATGAGCAAAAGCAATTCCAAGGATACGGATAGTCGTTTCGAAAACGGATACGGTCTTGTTCTGCAAATATGAGATGGGAAACTTTAATTCAATTTGGCTAACAAAACATGAGCAAAAGCAATTTCTCAGGTTGGAGCTAATAGTCTTATAACTATAAAGACAAAAAGGTAGTCCAAAAATCAACCTGTCATATACACTAGATTTGACAGCGAGTGAAGTAATAGCATGCCAAAGAATGAAAATTTATCAAAATACATTTGAACTATAATAATCAGAGTTCAGAGGGATAAGCTAACATGTGGCATGAGTTAGTCTTACTACAATCAGTGATGCAACAGATTCGCAATGAAGCCAGAGAGGTAATTAGTAAAAATGAACTACAAATTTAATAAATAATCATCTATGTTTTGAACGGATAATTATAAATGAAATAAATCATAAATCCTTAACCTAAAGAATGATAGTGTTTAACTAGTAGTAGATTGATGCGCCATATTTTAACAAGATGGAGATGTTACCTATATCACTATTATAGAGATCTAAAGTATTCTAACACATCATTCAAGAACTTTGGTACTTCTGAAATAGCACATCAATATCATGGGACCAACCAACTAGCACCTCAAACAGGCAGTGTTTATCCTTTCAACTGAAAACTACCCCTTAACTTCTATCCAATAGGCACATACAAGTGTATACATATGTAAAGTTAATTTAAGCCAAATGCCCATACAAAAAGACACAAAAATGCAGATAACATCACGACTAATACATAACGAAGGCTTCTACGACGCAAAATGTTGGCATTTAATCTGTTGGAGTACAATAATATATACTTTCGGGTTTTACAGAGATGATCCAAGTCAACGTCTTGAAACTGCATACTCACGATATCAAAACGAAGATTTTTACCAATCCATTCAACAGAGGTAGTGAAGTGTTCCAAATCACCCATCAAAGCCAAAGTGTCCAAAGAATCAATCTGCAATTGTCTCATATTATGTAAATTTACCTTGACAATGATAGACAAAACTGAATTAAAGACAGATCTTACCAACGTTAAAGCATAACCTCCAAGTGTATCTTCTCCTCCACATGACAGTGGTTTCAACTCATCACGTGGAAACGCATGATCCATATATCCATCAAATGCGTGATAGAACATTTCACGAACCTACACAACAATATAATTTCTTCATCAATCACGTATTTTTCACACGATGTTGCTACTTCATTTTCCGATCTAAACCTACAAGGACCATACCACAAAATTAATCTAATTGAAGACAAATTGAAAACTAAATTAACTTATAACTCCCTAACCTCCAAAATAGTAATATTACCTTCTTAATCAAAATAATGTATCATTCCCAACTAAAAGAACAAATTTCTTCACGAATCAGGTAATTCGCATGACCGTGGTTGTTCGTTTCATTATCTAGACCTATAAGGACCATCACCACTAAATTAACCTAATCAAACACAAAACAGCCAACTAAATTAGCTCATAAATCCCTAACCTCCAAATCATCCCCAAATGTCCCAAAACCTTACCACATTTACGACTTTTACGGCCATTACTTCCACATCCAATAAAAAACCATTTCAAACTACATACATATCGTACATCATCCCGTAAAATTGCATCAAACATATGATCTATAACAAACTAATCGCAGGCCAACGCTACTTAATAGTGCATTTTATACAAAATTAAGAATAAATCAATCCAATTCAACAAGCAATATAATCAACAGCTTGTATTGTATCAATCAGTAGCAACAAATCAAAATTGTGCAACTACAAAGTTAAATACAGATATGAAATTAGAGGTGATGACCTCATCTCGTAATAGCTTGGCTTCCTCGGGAGTAACGCTCTCGGCTTGAATTCGGCGGATATATATGTCCGTATACAAAATTAAAAACAATATGTATTTTATCGATTGTTTTCGAAGCTCCATTGGAGTGTATTGTTCTAAGCTTTTTCACACTGAAAGAGGTGACTTTGTTTCTTGATTTCAACTCAACTGGCCTACTGTTTACTTGTTACTGTTGCCATAGTGAATAGTGATGCAGTAAAGGCGTGTTTGGCACGTACTTCTTTGTGATTTATGTTCTGTTTGGGATTGTTGTTAAAAATTGCCGTAGTTGTGGGAAAAAGCAAGAAAAAGCTGTTAACTGTTTGGTAAAATTCATAATTAATCTGTTGTTGAATGAAAAGCTGATAAATAAGCGTTTGGTAAATAATTTTTAAAAATTTGTTATTTAACAATGTCTTTACAGGACAAACTAGCTAGTACAATTAAAAATATAAAAATGACCACTTTAATAAAACTAATGTTACCATAATAATTCTCGCATTCAGTTCAGCAAAGCAAAGTAAATTAAAATAATTGAAATGAATTAGGATGCCATCATCAAACTGGATGCAATTTGATTTTGAAGCAAGTCCACCTCAATTGGATTGTATTACCTTATTTGTTATCTGTATAAACAAACGTAGAAGAGCCGGAGCAGTAAAATTGTTTTAAAAAAAATATGCAGGAGCTGGGGTTTGATGGAAGGTTTTATTAACTACTGTCCGCTTAATTTTTAGAAGCAGCTTTTTCAAAAAGCATCTCTTACGTGCTTCTAAAAAAAGCATCTTTTATAAAAAAAAGCACTTTCCCCAAAAGCAGCTTTTATATTTTACCAAACGCTATTTTACCTGCTTTTGTGCTAAAAGTTGCTGTAACTTTCCGGAACAGCACTCCCAAACGCTACCTTAATGATTTTGTTTACGTTTCTGAGAGTGTCCGTCACGCATTTTAAGATGCATATAAAGTAGAGAGAATTACCAAAATGCCTATTTTCACAAGTTTTTGCCCAAAATACTGATTTTGAAAAAAATAGCCCGAAATACCGACGGGATACGGAATTTCGGCTTCCGTATTAACTGAATACGGTACACCGTGTACCGTATTATACATGATACGGAACACGGTATTCCGTGTTAACGTGATACGGAACACGGTGTACCGTATTTAGGCATGATACGGAACACGGTGTACCGTGTTCGTGCATGATACGGAACACGGTGTACCGTATTATGCATGATACGGAAGATCGTGTTCCGTAACACCCCTTATATCACGGTACACGGTCTACCGTGTCTGGTCAGTAAAAAGGGCCAGCATGGCTCCCATATGAATATTTTGGGCCATCACCCTATAAAGTATAGTTCTAAAACTTATTTTTAAATTTTCTTTTTTTAATAAAAATACAAACATTCTACTTTTATTCAAAATCATAAAATTGTAAAAATAAGTTACAGAACTATAATTTACATGCATCTTAAAATGCGTGCCAAATACTCTTTCAGAAATGTAAATAAATGGGTGGGACGGAAGGAGTATAATTTTTGTACACGATCATGTAATTAAAATGTTACGAGTCTTGTTCCATCGAGAGCCCTTTTATTGAACTATTGATAATGTCATAAATATAATTTTTTTTAAAAAAGAAATTGGGTAAAAAAAATTGAAAAAAAAAACCTAAATTTTGAAAAAAAAAATTGAAAAGAAAAAATTGGGGAAAAAATTTCTGATGTCATGCTGACATCATACTGGTGATTTTTTACAAAATCTGGTGGTTTTCCTTGAATTCTGATGATTTTTTACGAAATCTGGTGATTTTTTATGATAATCACGAGGAAAAAAATCACAAGATTTCATAAAAAAACACCAGAATTCAACAAAAAATCACTATATTTTGTAAAAAATCACCAGTATAACGTCAGCATGGCGTCATAAATTTTTTTCCAAGATTTTTTTAAAAAAAAATCCAAAACTTTTTTTAAAAACCATATTTTTGACATCATGATGACGTCATCGAGAGTGGGATTAGTGTGTATGGATGTAGATTATTAGTATGGGTGCTCCTAGCGGGATCATTAGATTAGATTAAAATGAATGGATGAATGAGATTATATCTCATATCTCACAATAGGGGTTCTCACATGAGCACTTGCCTAAAATGGTAATTAGAATTATAATATTTATTTATATCTTTATTTGAATATTTATTTATACCTTTATGTATTAATAATTTTAAAAAATAAAGTCAAAATATTTCAAAGTGTGTGCAAAATTTAATCATATATTTTAAAGCCAAGGGAATAGGGATGACAAAAAAAAAACCGATCCGATGGATACCCGATCCAATTCGATCCGATTGGATCTTACCGAACCCGATTTTTTGAATTTGGATTTGGATTTGATTTTTAAACCCGAAAGAGTTTGGATTTGGATATTAGCCAAATCCAACTCGATCCAAACCCAAAATCCAAAACCCGATCCAAACCCGAAACCCGAAAAAAAACCGATATATATTATTATTATTATTATATATATATATATATAATAATTTATTCCTTGTTCCTTATAAATAAATACCCATTACTTAGACCCAGCCCATTTACTCAATTAAGTCAATTTCAGAAGATTGGAGCTACTGCTAGTTTGCTAGTCTACACTTTGTCTCTGGATATTTATTTGCAGTTGTATTTTCATTTTTAAGTCCCTGGATATTTAGAGTGATGTAACTTGGACTTATTTATTTTTCTGTCTCTTAAATCTGAATATTTATTTGCAATTGTAATTTTAATTTTTATGAAATTTAGCTTAAAAAAAAGTATTACTACTTATTTACCAGAATTCAAAAATTCGGGTTTGGATAAACCCGAACCCGATCCAAACCCGATGGATCGGGTTTGGATATTGAATTTCCAAATCCAATTGGATTTGGATCGGGTTTGGATTTGGATTAAAAATTCGGGTTTGAATTTGAATATCACAGATATCCAACCCGATCCAACCCGTTGCCGTCCCTATAAGGAAACAAGTACTCCTCCATTTAGCTCTCGAATCTCGATATACCTCTGGAGACAAAAGTGTCTTTTAAAAGTAAATTTAATATTTCAATGAGTTTATGAGTAAGTACCACCTGTATTTGTGTTTTATAAGATCAAGAATTTAATTCCTTCCAACGTTGCCAGATAACTTGCTCGAATTTATTTAAGCACTATCAGGCAGTATATTTGTCATCACTGCCTAAGAATGAAAATGCACTCTCCTCCTTTCTCATCTTACAAAGCATTGATACTGTCCTTAACATTGCAAGATTGGATAATTTAACATATTATACTGCAGTCCTTACAACTTGCTATTAGTCAACTCCCGGGCTTTGAAATTTAAACTTCCGGGCTCCGAATTCCATTTTTCAAACTTGCACCCAAAAAGCACATCATGACATTTATCTACACTAATTACAGTTTCTATATCTATGAATCTTTGATCTGTACACCATACCAGAAAGATAGAGCACAAAATTCTGAAGCACAAGGCTTCGTTGGAACTGCAAGTTTTACATCTAAACTTTGTCCAAGTATTTGTGTGTGACACTGTAAGGTAACAGGCTGAATCCATGGCAGCAAGGACATCCAGGCAAGTATGAACCGGGGGAAAGAAATATCATCATTAAACATATTCTAAATGAGGACTACTCGTGCTCCTTCAAGTTCCGAAATTACAATTAGTGAGTCAGTCATTGCAAGGAAGAGGGGTTCAGCCTTGGAAATTGGATTTATGACCTACAGTGTTTCAATATATGAGAAAAAATTACTAAGCTATATCCATCTTATGCCACAAATCGATGTCATAATACCTTCTTATTGTTTTTCAAGTAACCAATAGCAACCTCCCTTCTCAATTTTGCTCTTTCAGAGAGTTCTTCAAATGATGGATTCTCCCCCTTCTTCATGTAGAGGGAAACATCCTGTCAAATGTGGACATAGAGGACATTAAAAACAAAAACTTAAGCATTTAGTGCTCCTTGACATTCATGAACTTAGGGTCTTTCACTTTTGGGATACTTCAAATAAGAAACCTTATCAAATACGGTATTTAAGCTACCAAGTTCCATGATGCATCAGAGTTTTCCCACATTCTTTTGATGGAATAAAATATCATACATTTAGATAGTGAAAATACAAATAATACTTTTAAGCACAACAATTTGCTTTGGCCCTTTTTATCTATAGGTAGCATCAAGGCAGCATCTTTTTCCTTTAATATATACAAATAACATGCAGAAAATGTTATAGATTTTGTTGCTACAACTTGTTTTGATGGATGGTTCAGTCAGGAGGGACAAAAGAGATGTTTCATGCTTTTACAGAGTTAAGCTATAAAAAATTTAGAACACCCTCAATAATGTCATAGCCTAAAGTTCAAACACTCTAGGTAAACTCGATATCACAATGCATCACTGTATGATCAATTATCCTACAAGACAGTTTTTACCTTACCTTCACATAAATTTCATCTCCTTCTGCATTCAGGATGTCTTTCCAAACCACACCGAGATCGCTATTCTCTGCAACTGATATGAGCAAAAAACAAAAAGTTTACAACCCGAAACAAATTATAGAATTTCTGATTCCGCTTTATGTTAGCAAAATGTATATGCACCATACCTTGAGAGGTTACCAGACTCATCACTTCCTCTGCTGCAATATAAGTAAGTGATGGCTTGATTTTCATAATCTGTTAAGTGCAATTGTTTAATTAATGAAACATCACTGTGTTCGCATTTCAATACCAAGCTACACATATTTCATATACGATAATAAATTCGCATAAGGAGAGCTTACTTGGTTGCCCAGTTGTGAGTCAACAATTTCCGCAACTAGATTTTGCACCTGCAATCCAATATTTAACAAGAATATTAGAATAGTCGCTAAAAGAAGCAGATTAACTTAATACCGAGCAACATTTAGCCGAGTGAGGGGGGGAGGTAAAAGTAAATTTTGACCAAGATATAAAAAGCTTGATAAACAAAATTCTCATCCAAATAAGTATAAAGAGAATAATTTAAAGTAGGATATAAGCACACAGATGGTGATGACTGATGATAAAATGTTGCCAGAGGGCAATTAGAAACTTCTACTGTGTCTCATAAGATGCAGCGATTTCTAATTTTTATTTTACATGATTGATGAGTTTAAACAATATTACAATATGTAATAGTAATACTTAAAAAGAAGTCGTAAGTCGTAACACTTTTTACTTTAAGATTTAGTATTAATCACACTTTGATGGATTTACTGAAATTTCAGAAATTCAACTTGACTACTAGAGGTCAACCATTCCTGTAATTTTAAATAAACTAAATGTATTATCGCTGAAGGGTATCTCCTCAGATGTGCCAGTGGAATCATATTTACAATGCTCAAGTTGATTGATTGCTCAAGTTGATTGATATAGTCTACATACAAACAGGAAAAGGGGATACATGTGTAGTGAATATATTAAAGTGCAGTCACCTTTACACCAAGTTTTCCACAGATGTTTTCAGCAAGAAGAAGAGTATATGCCGATTGCTTGTCTGCCCTGGAAGGATCTGAATATACAGCTGTTAATACTCAATAGCAATGCTTCCAAAAGCCAAAATATGCACACCATTTTATTACCTTGAAGGAGCCACTCTCTATCAGATAACACAACAATGGAGAAGGGAATATTGTCGCCTTTAACGGTTTTCTGAATACTTGTAATGGCTTCTTTCAAAACATCAGAGTCCATGGGATCTCCAACCTGCATGTTTTAACCCTAAATAATGTATAATCAATCAAGAGAAAGCAGATAGACACTACTAACTTCTACTTGCACTTAGCTAGTGAGTACCAAGTGGAGGACTTTGACGTTCCTTAGCTTGCGTTGAAGAGCAACTGTTTTTGCTCTGTTCTTATCATGCATTGGCACATCTGATAACACCTCCTACCCATAGGGACAGAGAGAGACTATTAGCAGGAAGAACAATGATGTTGTATATCTGTTAAATGTACAGTCTAATGGTAAAATTATTAATTCTCTATATTAGGACTACCAAGAATCTGTCACCCTACTAATGATATGATCCGCTTATCTCCAACTTGTGAACTTGCCAACACAAAGATACATTCCTTTTGCTCTTCCTTCGACTTGCCTGTTCACACACGTGTCACCTAGGAGCCCTACTCATTCCAATGGAAAACCTGGTGCGCCTGTAGTAATACCTTATACAGACATTTTCACCGGTATCGACTAATATGGCCTTAATAAGGCTGTCCATGGTGGGCATGGAATTGAGATTTTATCATCAATAGCCTTCCATAGAGTCAAATATACCCAAGCCTTATTATCCCATTAAAGAAATACGTTTACAATTCTTTGTCTAACAATTTTTCGAAGTTCTCTGTAATTCTTTACTCATATATGTAAGTTATAACATATTAATTAGAAAGTACTCTCACCATTTCACTTAGAATGTTATTGTTGATTACTTTACCTTGATATGTGGATTTTAATACATAAATCAGGAATGAGTTCAGTTACAAAAATAATTACAATGCCAAAAACAGATCTAAACTGGCACTTTAGGAAACCAAGAAACTGAGGCAAAGCTAAACAGTATCCACCAAAGACCGTGGCACATAACTCAGGTTAAGGGACGCTTTGTACGTGAAATATTGAAGTGTTCCAAAGCTATCAAAAAGTAAGATTCTTTAAAAACTAAAATTTGTGATAATGATGTATATAACATCAGAAATTTACCAGTACACTGCCAGGTCCAAGATAACTATCATACTCCTGTATCATTTCCACAATATCTGGTCGCCATCCAACCATTAGTATCCTTTCTTTGGGTCCTAAACTCCAATCTGATGCCTACAACCAAATTTTAGGGGGAAATGTTGACAACTAATAACACATAGATCTAAGTGGTCTCATGAAAACAATACCTTGGAACCTGATCTTTTAGGCCGTTTCACTGTATTCGCTTTCCTTACTTTTTCCATCTGGACATCATTTGGAAAGGCATCTTTCAGCTTTAGTGTTTTAAGACTGTGAAGGGAATCAACCTCTTTAGCGAAGAGATTTTGATATGCTAATTGTGGTCTATTCTTCCCATAAACAGGTGCAATAAACAAAACCTACACCATACGAAGTAAAGCAGCATCAGAACATATAACCTTCATCAGCTTACTACACTGAAATGAATTTCGATACTCCCTCTGCAGAGGCTATTCTTTTCATTAAAATATGCAACTAAATGCAACATCTAAGCTTACTTCTATGTAATGGACATGTAGGTGTTTATTTCTCCATAATAGCATTAGACCTGCCAACTCTACCTACACATAGTTTTACTATTATTATTGAAAAGAATAAGAGATGCATCAATTTCTTGCAACAACTTTTCTCTGATAAATACTTCTTTAAAGTAACCAAGTAAAATTCATGGCGCAGTCTTTACTATTTAAGCTCATGCCAGGTATGGATCCCATTCTTGATGAAAATTACATTCACCCTCCCATTTATGTTCTGTTAGTAACCCGTTGTGAAAGAAATTTTGATAACTCATATCTTTTTATTTTATCAGGTAATTATGCATATTTATGGTTTTGCAGTGATCGTCTTTACATTGACCAATACAAACTAGCAAAGGAGGCTGGGCCTGTGGGCCATCACAATCTTTCTTTCCCAATCAAGTTAGGAAAGCAACTTACAAGACAAGCAACCCCTAAATTATGCCAGGTTGGTTGCATAGTAGAAATTTTCTGCATTGGGTAGGTCATATTAGTGATATATCGTCATGTAACATGTATTATAATTTTATGCTTTCCACGTATAAACACATGTTTACTAATTAAATAAAATGGCGGTTGGATTCATTGGAGATACAAAATATTGAATTGGACAATTATCTTGATGACATCAAGATTGTTGAGCAACCATTCTGAAAATTAGAAACACAATTACTAATTAAAAAAGTTTCTCACATATAATTAGCAAAAAAAATTAACAATTGCTCACATACTTTGTCATCTTGTTCAAGAATTTCATCATCATTTGGATGGAAATGTATCTTTCCTTTTCGATGAATGCCACAGACAATTGCCTGAATGTCAGGATGGAAGAATATAATGAAAACATTAATCTAGTAAAATACAGGAGATATAAGCACGGTACTAAATTAACATCAACAAAGTTTGCCCCCACACCAAAATATAATTACTTCTTTATCCACCATATCATGTTATTATTGTAAACACAGAGAACTGCAAGAGTTAGCTCAATCAAGCATGCTCCAACATCACTCTTCTCCATGTTCTCCTTCATCCGGTTGGGGATATGCTTCCCAATTTATTATTATGCAATGTCTCAAGCCGAAAATTATTACATGTCTCAACGTCGGCCCAGATCTTATATCTAGTCAGGCGGAAACATGTAGGAAAATGAGGTACCAACCAACCAACACTAGAAAATGGGCGAAAATAATAACACAAGATACTTGGATTAAAGTTGATGATCTACACGGTTTATTGCTACATGTTAGGGATATTAGCAACTAGTTACTGCTAAGATCCCACACTTTGAAGGACAGATGAAAGCATGTTGGAAGAACTACACATTCTAGTTGATGTCAAAAAATGGGTGGAAAAAGTAATAAAACGATAAATTAAGAATCTAAGAAGCTCATTTTTAGGGATAATAACAACTAGCTACTAGTAGTAGCCCACACCTTAAAGGAAAGGAATAATACCTAAACTCCCATATGCAAACACCCATGGAAAATGACTTAAATGGGAATAAATAGGAAAAAAATTACCTCTTGAAATCCACACCTTAATTGCTTGTAATTCAGTCCTTTTAGGTTTGGAAAATTGCATAGATTGAAAACATTTTCTGCAAGATAAAATGCGTCTCAGATGTGCTAATGAAATATGTTAGTGAGAATAAGGAAACATGAAGAAATCTGCATGTAAAGACATATTGGTCATAAGAGTGATCAAAAGAACATGTTATCGGCGTCAAATTAAGGAGCAATAATCACTATTTAAGAAATACATGTATTCGACAAATGATCAAGTAAAAGTATCTATCCTCCAGATAAAGATTGTATTTTTAAAACTACGTACAAACATATACATGTTCTAGCCAAACGAGAACAATAAAATAAATAGAATTATTTCACGTATACATCGAATAGATAGAACCTTGAAATTAGTTTTATGTCAAATGACTAATTAAAAAGAATTAACAAGAAGAAGTTACAAAATCTCAACTTTGAGGATCAATAATATGCAAGAATGTGCATACAAGGATGACAATGCATACAAAGATGATTATGATGATCCTTAAATTATTTTTTTATTGATAAATACATAGAAGCATAATTCATAATGAGATAAGAAACATTACTTCGATAATTGAGCAAATGTCTGTAAATTTTTATGAGCCCCTTTTGCCTAGAGCACTGTACAAATAATTTGGAAGAAACACTTTCCACAGGCTCCACCTTTAATCCTGAGATTGTTTTCAGGAGCTCACAAGTGTTAGAGCTAGACACCTGCATGCAAGCAGAACAATTTAAACCACAAATATTCTGAAATAAGCGCTTATGAAAATAATAGAGGTTGAATGATAGCGCTGTTTGTTAAACTCTATACAACACATTTGAATAGCTCAATTTACTATAAAATAATTATAGTATCATCTCACCACCATATAAAACAAATATACATATGACAAAATTGTAAAGCATAATTATCTAGTTAAAATAATATGGTGAAACACCTATTAATAGGTTGAACATAATATGACCAAAACACCTATTTTTGAGGAAAAATGGACCCTAAGATGGGACACAAATGTTGGACTACGTTGGACTTACATGTTGATTTTTGTAAAGGACATGTGTTTATTTATTTATTTTTTTAAGTGGAGCACTGTAAATTGTGAAAAAGCTGTTGCACATCTTATACATGTGCAAAAACTCTCAAAAAGAAACAAAATGTGCGAACCGTCGACATTTCGAGCCCTTTTCCTGAAAATCAGAATTTTGAGCCATTTAAGCCCCGTAATGAGGTATTTTGGTTATTTTCCAATATAAATAATATACCAACAAAAGTGTGTGTTCTCGCAAAAGGTTTTTAAGTTAAAAATAGTTACATATATCTTAAAGTTATTGTAAAATGAAACAAATTCAAATATTAAGTTTAACGATATTTTTACAAGTGAAATGCTTTGGATTCCTCTTTTCATCCAAAAAAAGGTATGTAATATCCACTACTCGTGTTTTCTACCGTTCAGGAAATATCTTCACATATAGATTCTTCAATCTTTTCTTACCTAGGAAAGTAATCTTCTCCTCATATTTAAAAACTCCACGTCCAACCCTTACTTGACTAAGATCCATATTCTCCCCCTAGCTTAAATATTATGAGTCTCAACCATTCTTCCAAAATTTAGACCATTCAATGTTATGCTTCCGGGATCTTATTTTAATGAGGTGTATTGTAACCCCTTGTTTATAATCGATAGATTTATTGATTATGATATTTATTGATTTGAAGAAGTGGGTGTTCAATAAATTAAAGAAATATATTTAAAAAAGGAAGGAAAAGGGTATATCTAATAACATCTGCCACTGAATATGTATAAGGATCAAATCATGATTGAGAATGCATGAAAACTGAATGACAAAAATAAAATTTAATACGTGAAATCCTTTGGATCAACAAGAAATTATATGTATACAACTATCAAGTAGTCTACTATGTGTTAGAATATAATATAAAGATCAAGTTGGGCCTTCCTCCAACACCTTAAGATTTAATGCGACTGGTTACTTATCAGGTGGCAGGGAGTCGAACCTTCCTCCAACACCTTAAGGTTTAATGCGACTTAAGGTTTAATGCGACTGGTTACTTAACAGGTGGTAGGGAGTCGAACCTGAGTTCTCTACCAACCTGAGCTCTAATACCATGATAAGTAACAAATCCATCTAAAATCTTGAGGTGTTAGAGGAAGGCCCAACTGGATCTTTATATTATATTCTAACACTATGTAAACCTTCTCACATAACGACCTTAGGAAAGAGAACAATAACAGAGTACCTCAACAATGGCAGGGATATGCTCCATCCTTGGAAGAGGTTGAAGTGCGAGAACAGAAAGAAACGCATCTGAATCAATGCCGTACCTACAAATTATGGAGTGTGACGGTAAATGAAAAAGTTTTAGGTAAAATGAACAAGAGTTTTCCTTTAAAAATGTATCTATAATAGTAAACAAAAGTAAAAATGCAACCATTTCGGAAAATTCAAATAGTATATAAAGTAGGCTTATGTTTGGCATCTTGATTGAGACCTTCATACATTAACTCGTTTGTTAGTTGTTTTTACTTCCATGTTTTCGCTCCTTACATTGTTTTTTTGTTGTTTTTTTAACTATTCCTACTTTTAAATTCATTAATTTGAAGACAATATTTAACAATTACGAGTTAACAATATAATAGGTGTGGTAGGTGAAAGAAATATAATTTTGCTAAAAGGATTAGACCCTTTTACCACAATCTACATTAAGTTGTTCTGTACGTTTTCAACTATTTTTACAAAGAAATTAGGAACTCAAATCAACTTTTGTGATTTCTTCCTTCAGTTCTATCTAGTACATGTGAATGTGCAACATGCGTCCATTTTAGACATAATTGTCGAATTAATAGGACATATGTAACTTTACAATTATACTTGACAGAAACTAGAAAGGACCCATGTATGACACCAACAAGATTTTTAGACAGTGGATGAGTCTACGAAATCTCAAAGTGCAACAAGTTTTTTCGATGCCACGTTACTACTTGGACTTTGGTACAAAGTGTTGGACATGACGAATATCTAAAGTGTTTGATTTGATATTAAGATAATTTGTGGATACAGAGTCCGAGACCATACCTAAAGTTAACTTCAAAAAAAATTCTTCGTGGTTTCAGTTTTAAGGAATGGCATGCGAAAAAAAACGTTATTAGCACATCGGCCCCGTTGGCATTATTCCATTAATTGGATGAGGAAGAGAAAAAAAACCTTTGTTCTAGGGATGGTGGTCAAATATGCGATCCTGACCTAGTATTTTGGTTGGGGAATGCTATTGATTGTGTTTGCTTAATGGAGTCACAACCAATATTATATCATTGAATATATTAAAAACTTTGGACTTTTTTTAACTATTTGTTGTGATGAGCCGTAAATTATCTAACAAACCCATGTCATTGACATCTTTTCTGCTTATCATTTATATAACTATTGTGACAAATCTATCAAAGTTTTGAGCATCCTATTTTAACTTTAAGTTAATGTTCATGGGATCAAGATCTAGGTCAATTCATTAATGTTAATGGTCATGTTAGTAGTACACCAGTTTTGTTCATTTGACTTATGTTTCATGTTTAATTATGCCCTCAGGTGGAACTGTTTTTTCTTTTCCTTTAACGTGATTGAGCCTTAGTGGCATTGGCCACATTGTGGGCTTGTGTTCTCTTACTTTTTCGTCCTTATTCAAGTTTAGAATCAAAAATTGGTTTCTATGTTAAATTTGGATTCACTGATTTAGTTTGTGGAATTAGATTCACTTCGTATATCAAATCAAATTCAACTTTGATTTGGGTTTTGGTTACACTTTGCGGATAAATATATAACTAAAAATCATTTATATTGATATCATTAGGTGAAAAGGCTTACGCATCGCTCTTTGTTGCCAACATAATAATGGCACGTGCCTTATTGGATGCTGCTCTTTCATAGGATTCTGTCATAGTCAAACTACAGCTGCACCAAAATATTTGAAAGTGTAAGATAATGGAAGTCGAAATTATAGGAAGATGAGAACATACAATGTGAGAGCACATGAACACTGTATCTATATCGTAAAACAATAATAATGCTTATAGTAATTTCTGAGAATGTCATTGTGTATAGTGAAACTGTTAAAGGACTACTAAGGAGATCATCGGTAGACTGCATACGTTATTCAAGTATTCAACTTTTAAACTTACTTTTTCATGTGCCGGAACTACAACATACATTCAGAGTGTAGAGAGAGACACTAAAGGTAAACTATAAGAGTATAATAAATTAATTTAGTGAGACGATTAGTAAGATAAAACAATCATAATGTCAAATAAAAGCACATGATTTTGGACTTCAGATACCATTTAGTAGTTGATGAGGAACGGGGTTAAAGAATTTTTATATATGTTATTAGTTGGTTTATTTGTATTTAGTTTAGAGAGAACTAAAAATTATTTGTTTAAATGTTTTATATGTGGGGTTAGTAGATTATATAATAAGCCCAATTGTTATCGGGCCTTAGTCCATTAGGTTATTTAATTAGGGTTCCTATTTTCTATATAAGCATGTAATCCCCACATTATTACTTAGACTTGATTATTGGAATATATGATATTATAATTGGGTCTCTTCTATGGGTTGCGATCCATAATCTTTTCTCCCTTCTACGGTTGGGAAACCCTTGGGATAGTCGAGAACTGTTCATTCAGGAGAAGATAAGTATAGGAGAGGCTGCTGCTGACTTATAGGTGGTAAACCCTAATATTATATCTATATATAATTTGCTAAACTGCAGTTTAGTACTCGATAGTTTTCAGAAATTTCAGTTCTAGTCCCTGCCTTTGCAGAAGTTGTCAAACCAGTCCCTAAAATTTATAAAAATTACAAACTGATCCTTCAGCTTCTCAGAATTGCAGAACAACCCCTCATAGTTTCATAAATTCACCAACCAGTCCCTGTACTTCCAGAATTTGACAGATTGACCACTGCTTCTTCTGTATATTGATGTTCAGCCCCTTGAACTCCAGAATTTATCACGATCAACCCTCTTGATCGTTGTTTAAGCCATTTCTTCTTACATTAAACGTCAAATTGATAGTGTGGAAGATAATATCTATTTCCTTAAGCGTGAACGTAATGAGTTGCACTACCAAATTTATGTCTGCTATCGTCAAGAGCTGTTATATGAATATGAGCTTACGTTGAAGGAGTTAGATAATCAATATGATGAACTTCAAAGGTTGGAAAAGAAGTACAATGTTGAGTTGAGGAAAGAAATGTACAAAAGTGTAAATGAGGAAATAAAGAAAACTTATGAGATTCACACATCTCAAGTGCAGCGTCTTATACATTTGGAAAATGAGAAAAAGGTTAAGGGGGAAAATGAAAGTCTAGCATATTGAAGACCCAACTACGGACAATCAGTTTGACGAGGATGATGTGATTGTACCAGATTCTTCTGTGAGTTGCATGGACCATGTTAGTGAAGATGATTCTGATAAAGAAGAATCTCAGGTGGAGCAAGTTTCGCTTGTCCAAGAAAAGCAAGTGGCTGATGATGTCATTGAGGTGGAGCATATCGACTTCATCATTCCGAATTACTTACCTAAGCCTCCTTCGCTTGCTCATCAGTTTTCAGAGTTATTTGCACCTCAACCGTTTTTCAAGAAGAGCATCCAGTTCATCTTGGTTCCATCTCATCCTTGCGTGATTCTTGAGTTTTATAAAAGTCGTGGTCGAGTTTTCTCCAACAAGGGGAGAATGATGAGGAACGGGGTTAAAGAATTTTTTTATATGTTATTAGTTGGTTTATTTGTATTTAGTTTAGAGAAAACTAAAAATTATTTGTTTAAATGTTTTATATGTGGGGTTAGTAGGTTATATAATAAGCCCAATTGTTATCGGGCCTTAGTCCATTAGGTTATTTAATTAGGGTTCCTATTTTCTATATAAGCATGTAATCCCCACATTATTACTTAGACTTGATTATTAGAATATATGATATTATAATTGGGTCTCTTCTATGGGCTGCGATCCATAATCTTTTCTCCCTTTTGCGGTTAGAAAACTCTTGGGGTAGTGGTTCTTCTGCGGTTGAATCACCCAAGTTATCTTTTGTCGTTTTTATTCAATAAATCGTTGTTCTACAAGTTGTCCTACATCAGTAGTGAAGGACGAGAGTTGTTGAACATTTTAATAACAGCTTAGTCTTTTGCAACAATTTGTAATGTGAAATTCTCTAAACTCTTTATCATGTACAGGTAAGGGGTTAATTTCCATCTTCATGTTTGGCCAAGTATCTTTTACTATTGTTTGATATCAACTTATAAATATATGTTACACATAATACTTTTAATGTAAGATTATCAGAAATAGCTTTTTGTACTTTTATTAAAGAGTAACATGTGATGTAATAAAATATTGAGAGCATTATTATATTCAAAATTGATATATTTTGATAAAAATGTAATCAGTTTATATCTTGCCTGATAATCAAAGTATAAAATTTAGAAAACAAATCTCATATTACTGACAACATAGATGTACAATATACGTAGATATTAGTACGTTAGTTTATTAGAGCATATCCAGTGGTGTGCTAAATGGTGTGCTATATCTATAATATAGCACAAAAAGTAAAACTTTTTAATCCAATGGTGTTAAACTTTGTGCTAAAATAGCACAATGCTATAATTTGTGCTATATATAGAACAAAGTATAGCATTGTGCTATATTTGCCACATTGTCTTTTTTAGAAAAAGAGAGGGAGTAGATAAATTTGTAGGTATTAGTGTGGAGATTGTTGAGAAAGTTAGTTAACTTTGAAACAAATTGTTAAATTTAGAACTGTGCATTGGAGATATGGTGCTATTTTAGCACCAAAAATCACTTTTTGATGTTAAAATATAGCAATAGCTACACCTATTTTAGCACAACCATTGGCTTTGCTCTTAACTAATTAGTATAACAACTCAATAATCATTACACAAAAGGTGCTTTTGGTACAATCAACCAATCTCTAACTAAAATAGCAAATAACTGTATTGATGGCAAGCCAAGAGAGAGTTCATGCCTATATGAAATTCTTGATAAGAGGGTTAGTTACATTCCATTAGAAACCCCCCCCCCCCCCCAAGAAAAAATGGGGGGGGGAACCATCCATCCTGGGTGGGTAGACCGCTTTTCCTCTACAAAATTATTAAAAATATCCCTTGTATATTTTACTGTTCTTTTAAAATAGGATAATTATTTTATTTTGTCATTTCACAAAAAGAAGGCAAATCTAAGTTCTACAGTTAGCTTGTAAAAGGTCGAGCATTGAGGAATTCAGTCAAGTATAAATTTGTTAAGTGTGTAAAGATAATGTTAGATGACGAACTCTCCCAAAACCTTGTTTGGAGAAGCCACTAAATGGATCTTAAACTTTTAACTCCCCTTTACTCGAAGCCCATATTGAGATTTAAGATTGGATCTGGCAGCCCATCTTTTATGGCAATAATTAAACATAGTGTCCAAGTTAGATCATCGACTCTCTTAAAATCTGAACTGATGGGACAGGGAAGAAGCCACTAAATGGAACCATATATTAATAACAGATAATAATTGCAGACAAAAAATGGAAAAACTAAGAAAGACTTGTGCATGCCAAAGATCATGTGGACATGAATTTCTAGAACTAGTGCTAGTCCTTATAGGAATGCATTATACTTGAAAGTGCAAAGAACAAAGCATATCATGTGAAAGCATCAATGATACTATCAAAGGTATCCAAACAAACATAGAGGAGGCAGTCAAGAAGTCCTAATATCTAGAATTTGGGTGTGCATGCAAAAGTTTCAAAATAATTACAGAAGTTTAAATTAATCAGTAACATATACCTTTTTGTGAAAACATCAATGTGCATGAGATCCTTTGCAACATTATCAACAATTTGGTCTATTTGCTTCCTTGGGAGATCAGACAAAATAAGTATTTTCTGTTTCCTGCATATACAGTAGGATGTGATAGATAAAATAGTTTAAATGCATCACTAAACAGATGGAGATTACCTAGCCGTAGCAGAACCTAAGCGAACAGAAAATTCATGGTAGCTATCGAGCTGCTTCAGTATGAAAGTCAGACGACTATTAATTCCACAAATGATAATATGATCAGTCTCCATAACTTGGACTTGGGCTCCTTCCCGAAGCTTTCGCATATTGTTCTGTCCAGATGCTAATTAGTAAGAATCATACCTGTACAAAATTTTAGTAATGCCACTTTCAAGAGCTTACCCTTAATTGCTCTGTCATTGTGCTCAGAAGGCGAGAATAAAATAATATGCCCCATATAGCAAGAACAAAGCCAATTACACGCTCAATACGTGTTTGTTGCTGCATTTTGTAAGCAAGCACTACAGTAATATTAGCTAGATAATTATTATATACATATTTAGTGAATAGCGTAAATAAACAGCAGAAATAACACTTTCAGGTGAGTGGATGATGATATCAGGCATGCCCAAGCCTCCCATAAGCAATCCTCCAGAGATTGTGCACTAGTACCCCTGGATTAGCCACAATGAAGATATCCGTGAGAAACAAAACATGGTAACTTCAGAAATAACCAAATAGCCTGGTGAATGAAAAAGATAATAGATTAACCTTCTATATCAGAAAATAAAGATGCCAAAATGTTAACATACTTTCTTAATCTTGAACCCCATTTGCTTTTAAAAATTAGATATCGTTCCCTATTCAGAAATGGTTTTTATAGCAGTATTAGCAAATCATTCTGTTCAAGTTATAAAGCAAACATTTATAAGCTAACAACCTCCATCTTTCAAAAAAAAAAAAAAAAAAAATCATTTCTAGATAACTACTTTTTTCTCCTTCAAGATCTTTTGTTTTAGATTATGCTCACAGTTACTGCATGATTACCGTTTTCCAAGATAATATTTACCTTATCTTATAGAAGAGTAAACCTCCGATTAGAATGAATGAGAAGCAGGCTATGATGAGGACCACAAAAAACCTGCATACGATTAAAGATGACTAATACTTCATCATGTTAATGTGTTTGTGAAATAGATCGATAAATAAATCATCGTCACAAAGACACTTCATAATTTTCATATCAATTAAGAATTAGTGGAGCAAAAGTCAGGCAGAAATATACAAAACAAAACTTCCCTTCGATGTTTAAAAAATTCAACCTAAGTCGCAATATATGACCTTCAACGCCACTTCCTTTTTTTAAAGATACTAGATATAAGAAAACTTCTAACTACGAGAATTAATTTAAGATTTGTTAAAAATGCTGGGATAGCCTATATTCTAACTTCAGTTGGACATGCTGCTAACTATGTTTTCATTCCTTCAATGTGATGCATCCAGTGGGAGAAGATAAACTATGTCGGACAATTCAATGTATCAAGATCTTACTTTTAAAAATTTCTCGTGACCTACATAATCTATAAGACTCAGCCATATATATCTGTCATGTGGTTGGATCAGCCTAAGGTCCTATCAAGGAACCAAATTTCTTATGCTGAAAAAACAAAATTTTCTTATATCTACTACTTCCACATCTCGTCAGCAGAGTAAAGAATAAAAATCAAATTTTGATTGCTTTAGAAATCTTCATCAATAGTCTGCTTTATCCTGCACCGTTCATTTCCGAAGCAAATGAAAAGCGCCTGCTGCTGTCTTTCCGTTATAGTAGGATTGTAAGAGGATGAAACTGAAATTATGTTAAATATAACCAAGTCCACCATGGTTGGCTACCAACCAAGGTTGGCCACCAACCAAGGTTGGCCACCAACCAAGTTTTACTTCCTATATAAGAGCTTATGCTCTCATGTAATAAAACACAATCAATACAATGTAGTTCTAATATTACTACCGTGTTTTTCTCTCCTCTCTACTAGTTCCGTTTATTACTTCCGCATTGCTCATATTTTGACATGGTATCAAAGCGGGAGTAGAGAGGAGGAGATTTTCAGTTGAAGCTTTGTGGTTTTTCAAGGAAAACACAAGCTGCCCAGACTTATATCTTCCAGCAGAGGGGAGAAATTTTCTGCCCAGTTTTTTATTTATGTAGATTCTGTTTTCAGCAGAATTTTCTGCCCAGTTTGCCCCGGTTATAGATTTAATTGTGTAGTATTCAAGTGGTTGTTGATATTACGATATCTCTCCAATTTTTTACGATGCTGCAAATTAAATAGTTCAGGGGGCGTTATTCCGACGAAGCAGCAGAAGTAGTGTATTTAACAGATGTACACACAGTTCACTGCCACAAATCAAAGCAGCAGAAGTAGTTGTATTTTAGACAACACAGTTCACTGCTATATCTTGCATTCATCAGCACCTTATGTATTTTTTTGACATGGCCTAAAATATACCGTGTGGTCGCAAGTTCGAGTCCCGGTATCCCAAAAGACTCAATAAACTCAAGATCGGTCGATCCTAAAATGGGTATAGTTGGACGCTCAGATTAAGCTCAAGGGTTACTAGTGTCCACTCTTCAATCCCTAGATAGGTCTTTCATCCGAAAATGGGATTTCGAGTGAGGGGGCGTGTTAAATATAACCAAGTCCACCATGGTTGGCTACCAACCAAGGTTGGCCACCAACCAAGGTTGGCCACCAACCAAGTTTTACTTCCTATATAAGAGCTTATGCTCTCATGTAATAAAACACAATCAATACAATGTAGTTCTAATATTACTACCGTGTTTTTCTCTCCTCTCTACTAGTTCCGTTTATTACTTCCGCATTGCTCATATTTTGACAAATTACCAGAACTCATGTAAAAAGAGAGAGTGATTTATTTAAGAGATTGGTCTATTCAAATTTCATAGTAATAGTGCTTATAAAAGAATTCATCGATGCCATATAGCTGTTCATATGAAATGGTGACCCAGTTGTGAAATTTAGTTAGAAACAGCAATCATCTTCTGTTTTCAAAGAAGAAAATAACATATTGCAGGCACTTTGCAATATGATGCCATATTTTCCATATTATTTAATAACCAAAAACAATTTTAAGTAGTGTAATTGTGACATAGTATACTACGAAAAACGAATATCTACACTGAAGAGAAACTTTACTTACGTGCCAACATTCTTCTCAAGTTGTATATTGAATAAATATAGTAATCTCGAAAAGTTCCATCTGATATCTTGTACTGAAGGAAGCGTCACATTCAAATGAAGAGGTGTGGGCTTGTTCATGGAATTGGATATGCAAGCAAAAGGTACACTTGAAGGGAAACTTGTGGTTGCTAATGTGGACATCACATAAAAGAATAAGCCACGGACCACATTATGCATTGTATTGCCGGAAATTACTTGCATTAGTCCAACCAAGAAATAAGACGACAGAAATATTATCATGAGTCTAGTGTGAGGACCCTGTAAATTTGTCATCCGATCAATATTTGTAGTAAGTCTAAAAATACTTAATCATAAAAAAGGGTAACTAAATTATATAATTCAAAAACTGTTTTATCAGTAGCATGTTCAAGCTGCTTCTTAAATACACACACCTGTACAAGGATTTTAAAATCCATCTTTAAGATCCTGGTTCTCAAGTTGTCTATAACACCAGAAGAGTGATCTATTTCGGCATAAGTAATTAAAGAACGACTACGCCTCTTCCCTGGAAAAGATGAAAGGTGTTACAAAAAAAAAGTGTAGATTAGCTATGGATAATGTGTATTGAGAATAAGATGTGAAAATATATCTAGGCACTGAAACCCTTAAGTTTGTGGTAAATAACCAGATATGTTATCATTAATTCTAGGATAGATACTTTCCTTTTCTGCTCCTATATTCTGCTATGTAAGACCTTTAAACTCTAATTCATATATGAGAAAATAGTACATATTTCTCTCCTGTTTCACTATATTGTACTTGACCTTTGAAATTGTTTTGGTATATCTTCTTTTGCAGCAGTTTATTGCTGATTAGTTGTGAGATTCTTAGCAGGCTTAATTGCCGCGTTTTTCTTTCATTTTTTCTCATCAATTTCTGTCTTAGCAGCCTTCATTGCTAAATCTTCATCACCATGTCAGCCAAACCACAAAATATTAAACTGACAATCGCATCTAAACAATCACAATTTGTTCAAAATAATGACTTGCATAAAATATGTGCCCTCCTGAAGGTTTAATGGGAAGAACTAGCCCAAGCAATTCAAAATATTCATTTAGAGCTAAAAGGTAAGAACGACTAAACAATATAGTTGGGCCAGCACTAAAAACAAGGTGATCCATCGTAAGGATTAGGATGGGGAAGACCCTGTGTTCCCCAACCCCGAAAAGGCAGATACTCATGTGGGTTGGAGCTACTTAACTTTCGGTATTTGGCGGTTTATGTAATGGATGTGGGATTGTATGTTAAAAAATATAAATATACCTCTAAATAGTATTTCATGAGAATTAAATATTACCAAGTTTTCCAAGCATAATCCCGTACAAAGCTGAAGATTGGCTCATCCTACACCGGCCTGGCTTTGAATTCCTGAAAATTTATAGAGCTATAATCACATTTCAGTGTTAAACTTAATGTACCATCCACTTCTTAGTAAGGCTCATCTTCCTCCGCATGGAAGGTTCAAAGATAGGTGCACAAATCCAAGTTGCAAAGCGCAAATATATATTTTAAGTTAATTAAGTTCAGTTAGGATTATTGGAATTCCAGTGATCTATGATAAGTAACAAGTCAATCTAAAACCTTAAGGTGTTAGAGGAAGGCCCCAATGGATCTTATATTCGAACCCGAGACCCCTCCCTCAACCGAGCTCTGATACAGTCCATCTAAACTGAACAAAGCTTAAGCTCCAACAATAAATAGAAAAGCTAGCGAATTTCATGTGTAAGAGCTATGAACTGATTATGACAAATATATATTACGGCAATAGTTGACTTGGCCAAGCTTTAAATGATATCATTGTGATTCTCTACCCCTTTGTTTCCCTCTAGCGTGTTAATTAAGCTTTAAAGTATAATAATTAACAACAAGTGTATATAATGAATAGGATTATATCGGATGAACAAATTTTATTCTTTTTTTAGTGTTAGCATTATAGCCTAGTGATTACTAACTCTTCACTTATCTGGTACCCCTAACACTGTAGTCTGGTAGATGCAACTATTGGTAATAAAACGTTGAGGGTTCGAGTTTCCCTCTTCTCTTGGTAACAAGATGACATAAGGTTTAAACCTCAACGGAGTATTTAAGTTTCTGCATTTAACAAGCATTTCCTAATTACAAATCCAAAACTAGACTACACAACCAAACAGACAGAAAAATAAACCCTCATTACAAATTTTAATCAATGTTACAGCCTGAAATAATATAAAAAATTCATCAATCATAAACTACAAAATTATACAACTAACCAACATGAACATATATGCAGTTACAATATATGATCAAACAGGGAACACATTATTAAACTCTTACATGATAACAGAGTCATGCTACACACACATTGGTATATGAGAGAGAGAGAGAGAGAGAGAGAGAGAGAGAGAGAGAGAGAGAGAGAGAGAGAGAGAGTACATATTGGAAGTAGGATGAAGTTGATGGAAGTTTGAAGCTGTTGAAGCAATCCATGGAGGAGGGTTATTAAACAGGAGGACCATTTGTTTCTTTTCCTCGATTTGCCTGCTAGTATTTGGACTGATTTTTTTGGTATATATACAGGCCAGGAGGATAAGGAAAATGTGAAACACACCAACATATTAAATTATTTATGACGAGTAGTCTTAAAACATAGGGTGAAATCCCAAATACCAAACATAGGGTGAAATCCCAAATACCCACCTTTTCAAACTAAATAACCAACATACCCATCTATGTGATGTTTCGTTCAAAATACCCATCAACTACGCATTTTCAATATGCGTATTCTTTAATACGCATGTCCAACATACGTGTTCTTCATATTTTTTTTCTAAGAAGTAGACCACGCATTGGTTTCATGCGTGTTCTTATATTACTGTTCCTGTAATACGCATGTCCAACATGCGTGTTTTTTTTTTAATTTAGCCCACACATTAATAGCATGCGTCTAGTTTATTTGTGATTTTTTTTTTTGCAATTAGAGAATGCAATAACACATGCGTATAGTTCAAGATTTATGAATTTGTTTTACTAATTTTTTATTTGTTGGCGTGTTTTTCATTTATATAAGAAGAAAACGCATTGTGTATATGCGTGTAGCTAAGGCGCATGTTTAGCATGCGCATTTAATGGGTAAAAAGGGCGGACTTCTCCGCTTGTGGGTATTTTGGATAGTGGGTTCCTAAAAGTAATGTAATACGGAGTTTTTTCTTTTTTGCCAAGAAACATACGGAGTTTTTAGTGTTTTCTTAACGCCATATTCTAATAAATGGATTGATTAATTTTAATTAATTAAGTTTTTGCAATAATTATTATTATTATTAAAAATAAATTAATCAAAAAATGTTAACTAAATTAGTACTTGGATATACGTTAAAAAAATCGAATCATAAATATCTACATTTGGAATTAACACTTGTTTATTCAAATTGCAAAAAAACCAAAATGGAAAATGTTGCTAAATTAGGTTATGCTGTTAAATATCAGATCATATCAAATTCAATATTTTGAATAGTTAAACTTATGTCTTACTACTATTCTTATTAATTACTATTATCTATTATTATATATTAAACATCAATACAAGGGCAAAAAGTTTCATTTTAATGTCCGTGAAATTATTGTTTTGCCCCTCTTTATTGAAAATTAACAAAGGTACCACCCTTTTAATATTTATGTAAAAATTAGTTTAAATTATGTTAATGTTGCCCACTCTTAAACTCATGTCATAACCATTATGCTACGCTTAGTTTTGAGTATGTTTTAAAAAGGGTAAAGTCAGTTAATAACCATTTTTTAGGTTGTGATAATGAAAATACCAATTGGCGGTGTTGTGTGTAAACAATACCGGATCAAATACGCATTTAACAGTTGGGTAATCAATTTATATAAGATACGCATTTATCAAAAGAGTAACAGACCCCTGTTACCCATTTGTCAAATGGGTAATAGAGCTGTTACCCATTTGGCAAATGGGTAACAGGGGTTTGTTACCCCATTGATAAATGCGTAACACTCTTACAGATTCAGTATTATTTATGTTACCCAATTATCAAATGCGTATTAGTTGTTACCCAATCATCAAATGCGTATTGAAATCGTTATTTTTAACAACCGTTCCCGAAAAATGTTATTTTCATCATTTTTATCCAAAAAACTGTTATTTTTAACATTCTTTCTTTTAAAAATCTTATTAGATAAACCACATCATCTCCATTTGTTCCATTTTTTTTATTTCAACTACATATTAAATCTTAATACAAGTGCAAAAAATGCTAATAAATGGGTTGTAAAATTACTATTTCATCCTCATTTTTTTGAAAATAACAATTGTGCCACCCCTTTAAAATCCATGTAAAAAATGGAAGAATTTGTATTAGCTTTCGAAATCGAATCATCAATCTCGTTTTAAGAGGTTCATGATACATCCATTATACTACATTACTTTTCGAGTTTCCTTAAAAATCTTATAAGATATCACGCCATTTTCTTTTAACTTATTTTCGTTTTTGTTTTCACTTTTGAGTAAATAAAATGTTAGTTTACATTATTTATATAATTCCATTTTTTTCAGTTTTCGTAGTTTTATTTATCTATATACTCAATCATCTTGTAAATTTTAATACACATGTATGTTTTCGATTAAATATATATTAAATATGTTATTTATAATTCATATATTTATAATATATTATATCTCTGATCATACTTTATTTGAATTAGTTGATAATGGATACCTAAAAAATAATATTGACATTTAATCCAATATAAGGAACATAGTATATGCAATTTATTTCATTATTCATTACTTCTATCATTCTAAATTAAGAAAATTAATTTTGAAATTATTTTGAAATTATACAATAATCATCTTTATACATTCATCACATCCGTTTCTTAATAATTTTCTTTTTAGAATGTACACTTCAGTTGTTTATATTTTCTAAGATAATCTACATTCTCTTTGTCATTATAAATGATTAACATGAAAAATCAAATGTTAAGACAAAATTCTTGGTTATACATGAATGTTACTAACTATGGATTTAAAAAAAAAATCACAAACATTTATCTCTATGTATATATTAAATTATTGAAATAAAATACAATTTAGTTGAAAAAAAGTTTTTTTGGTTAACCATATATATTCAAATTTACATTTATCCTTAAAGAATTTGATTGTTTAGAGAAATATTACGTAATAGTTAATCTCCTTTTGGATATAATATTAAAAATATAACTAATATAATATGCTTTTTTCATGTTGATTTGATGTAGAATGATATGAACTATAATTTTATTATTTGTTTACATGCCAATTTTTTTTTCAAATTCTTCTTTGCAACCTCAATCTATTACCTATAGGAATTTCATTTTTATAGGTTTATGACCGGTGTGAAAACATTGCAGAGATGACATTAACATATTTTAAGGGAAGCAAAATCTTATAAGATAAATCACGTCATTTTCACTTAACATATTTTAATGAGTATGCTATCATTTACGGCTAATTGTGGATGGTTGTAATCGTGTTGATATGGAAGCAATGTCTATCGCTATAGAAAGACAAAAATTATCATCTTACAATATTATTGTACATCATACTCAACAATATTATTGTTGGCGTCTATATACAGTCCTTATCGACATTTACTATTAACACATATCGCTACTCATATTACAATTTCATAATTACGAGTTTTCAGTCCAAAAATTATTAAACCAATAGCTACCTTTTTTTTTTTTGAAAGAAAAGGACTTCTCATTACTTAGAAATATCAAACATACTAGCCTCTACCAAATGATTAGGGAGAGACGTAATTACATCAAAGCAATTTGCTAAACAAGGCAATCTAGCTATACCATGAGCTACCCTATTAGCTTGCTTTCGAACATGAGTGACATTAACCTCTGGTAACAACCCCAACAGCAGCTTACATTGCTCAATCACATGCCCAACTTCAAGAGCATTCTCTCTTCGACCATGAATTGCAGCAACTGTAAGCAAAGAGTCTGATTCTACCACCACTCTTCTATCCCCTCTGTTCATGATCCACGACAGAGCCTCTCGCACTCCCATGCTTTCTGCTTCAACTACAGAAGCTGGACCCAAAAAAGCCATGACTTTCCCTTCTATGAATGTTCCATTATGATCACGTAAAACCATCCCTATTGAGAATCTGTCCGCTTCTGGATATAACGAAGCATCAACATTAATTTTTAAAGTTCCCTGTTGAGTATTGAATACAGTAAAAGAATACAGAGGGGGGGTGAATGGATTCTTGAGTTTTTCTTCGGTTTTGAATCTTTGCAGCAAGATAAGTGATGAGTGTGTGAGATATGAAGATGCGGATAATTAAACACAAACACAACACAATATCACTTTAATCTAATATTTTATTAGATAAAGATTTTGCTACAATCTGTGAATACAAATGATAGTATTCTCAGCTTCGTTTTTCTCAGAGAGATATTTTCTGGATATTTTTGAGAAACTTCAAAACCTTAACAGCTAAGGAAGTGAGGCTGTATCCTTATAGACATGGATACACCCACTTGCTACAAATGAGGTAGGTAAAACAAAAGCACTTTCCAGTCTGTCTATCTCATTTTAGTAAGAGTCCAAACGGCTACAGATTTGACTTTGAAAAGCCTGTTTAGATCCACTTCTTCAGCTCCTTGTCCCTTGTCTTATCTCTCCAAGCTTCTTTGTAGGCTTTCCAGCATGCTTTATAGGACAGAGTCAAATAAAGTGTGCTGGCTTGTTGCAGGTTTCTGACTTGTACAATTCTTCAGTATTTTGTCCTCAAGAATGTATTCGAGAAGTGACTAAGTGAGTGATTCGAGAACTGGAGTTGACTTGATCGATAACTCTGAGTTCTCGAATAGTGTTATCTTGACATATCGAATCACTTCTCGAATAGCTCTTTTCTCTGGGACTCCTTGAGATATCGAATAGAGCATTTTGACATATCGAATCCCTGAGATATCGAACAGAGCATTTTGACATATCGAATCCCTGAGATATCGAACAGAGCATTTTGACATATCGAATCCCTGAGATATCGAACAGTGTATTCAGAGATATCGAATAGTGTCTTCTGAGATATCGAACTCCAGACTTCTCGAATGCTAGACTTCTCGAATAGACAAATGTACTTCTCGAATTGGTACTTAGGCAAATTCTTCATTTCTTCAATTCTTCAAATCCCAACTGTGATTATTTGACAGTCTTCATTTCCTTGCTTGAGGCATGAACCTTAGAACTTCTTTCAAGCTTTATTCTTGACTTAGTAGGTACAGTTACACAGATAGAATTTGATGCCTATTACAAGTACAGAACAAATAGAAACTCTACAACTAGAGGTTCCCTCAGTTAAGAGGTCATGTAGGTAATGCATATCATTACACACACTTAGGCTTGTTATTAGATGTATTCAGGCATGCCTCTGTGACTAACAATCTCCCCCAAATTGTGAGTAAGACCCTTAGTCACAATTTCATGTCTGATAACAAGCCTATCATACATAAAGATAAAACTTGACAGTACAGGTATGAATTTCCATTAGCAATTTGGATAGAACTACAGAGTGAGTAATCTTACAGCCTATGATGAAGAACTAGCCATTGTCTTTTGATTCCCTTTCCATAGCTTTGGCTTGAAATTCATCATATTCTTTCTCTCTTCTTTCTTTCTCCTTCCTTGTATTCTCATCCATAGCTTTTATTATTTCTGCCATAGCATCCAATTCTTCAAGCAAAATTGAGTCTTTGAAATCTTCAAGTACTGGTTCCAGAATATTTGCAGGATAGTGGTTGAGTAGATTCATTCTGATGTTGACTTGATTTCCATTCCTCCTCCTATACTTTACCATGTAGGGGTTGAACTGAACTCTACACAAACTCTTTTTCCTCAGCTTTTCTGCTTCACTTTCCAGTCTCTCAATTTCTTTCTCCCTTGCCAGCCATTTCTCAAAACACTCTTTTCTGACTTTTTCTTCATGATCTCTCTTCATTTTCACAAAATCAATTAGCTCCAGTTTCCATACTCTCTCCACCTTATCTTCTGAGCTCAACAGTGCAATGATTCTCTCTATGTCATATAGCTTGCCCCAGTGTTGACATCCTCCTTGTTTGAATTTCTCCTCCCTTCCATCAGAATATTTAATCTCAAGGCAATTATCAACAATGGCAACATGATAGATTCTTTGAGCTTGCAAAAATTGCAGTTGGTCTACATCATAATCTTCATCTAGTGGTTGGAGTTTTAGGCCTGGATAGATTGTCAGGGTTTTTGATGTGGTTGGCTTTGATTTCCTTGCAGCTTGCTTGAACTTGATTCTTTTTACATGATTACTTGGCAGCAGTATGTGACCTTTGTTTGTAGACCATTGTAGTATTCCATTAGCAGTTTGCTTTTTGAAACATACAGATGGTTTCTTGACTTGAATCTTCTTCTCTTCTTTAGGTGGCAAGACAGTTGCAGAAGCCATAGATGCAAATTTTGAAAGGTCACTACTGGCAGCATTCACCCTAGACTTAGAGTCTTGTGTTGTGGTGAGGTTACTGTCAGCAATGCCTGAGGCTTGCTGTCTTCCACTTTTCCTCTCAGAGCCTTTACCTTGATCATCATCATTCTTCCTCTTCTCATCATCCTTCTTCTTCTTCTTGTCTTCATCACCCTTATTACTCCTGTGATGTCTTCTCTTTCCATCACTTTTATCTTCATCCTTGTCTTGATCTTTGCTTGGGTTGAACTTAGCAGTCTCAGATACAATGCCAGTTGCAATATATGACCTGAGATAAGATATAGCTTCTAATTCTTCTGCTGTTCTTGATCCCTTCTTCTTGATCAGTTTCTCAATGATGGCTATGATGAGATTTTTATTTTGAGGAGTTAGATGCTTAGGAATGACCAGCTGCTTGATATCTTCAATTCTTGTTCCAGCCTGGTAGATAATAGTTCTAGGATCTGTGAAAACTTCAGGTAGCCTTGAAGGTTGACCATTCCTCAATTCATCATGAAGACTCTTGTTGTTCTCATTTCCCTTCTCAATTAGTCCAAGGAGCACATTCACTTCTGAGTGCTTTAGACTCTGTAGAGTATTGATGGTTAAGTGCCATATCTTGTTCTTTCCTACCATCAATATCTCCTTGAGCCATAGATCATTAAGCCTCCTTGGTACTACAGTGAGACAGTCAATCTGACTCTTCAAACTCTCATGATATAGCAGAGCATCACCAGCCTGTTCTCTAGAGACTTTCAGAAGCTCCAAGAATGCATCATCATGATAGACATTTGAGTTTGCAATTTCTTGTAGCTTGGCCTCAGTGACCACCTTCACTTCTACTGGCTTGGCACTCTTAGATATTGAGATTCGAGGCTTGTCAGATGGCATACTCCCAGCAACCACTGTGGTTGTGATAGACTGCCTTTGACCATCAGGAGTAGTGATGTGCACAGTTGGTAGAGTGACAACTGGCAGAGAAGTGGGAGGCTCATCAACTTTGTCCTTTCCTTTTCCAGGCACATGAGTAGTAGATTTCAAAGTTCTTCTCTGATGGCCACCCTCAGTGATCTTGATGCCCTTTTCTAGTGGTCTTTCCCCCTTTGGATTTGAGTTCTTTGATATCCTCTTCTCCCCCTTAGGCTTGTTGACAGACACAGGGACTGTAAGAGGCACCTTTGGAGTTGAAGATTCATCAGGTAGAGGGAGACCCATGTGCTTCATCATTGCAGACAACATTGATTGTTGATGCAGAAGAACATCAGCTGTGGTGGTGGCTTGAGTGTTCAACTGCTCAGTCAGAGTTGTCACAGTGTCTGTAAGATGAGCATTGGACTTGTGGAGAGAGACTACCTCCTTTTCAAGAGTATCCACTTTAATGAAGAGTTCATTGGCCTTAAAACCAGATAGGGATTGATCCTTCAGTCTCTGCACTTCGAACCTTGACATCTCATGCACAGGAACCTCAGTGACCAGCTTGTCTCCATATTGATTTGCAAAGAGGGTCCTGAGCATGGCATTGGCATCAGTTGTCTGATCTGATAAGGATTGAAATTTGTGCCCCAGACCTGTGACAGCATCCTTGAGAATAGCCAAACCATTGTCCATCCTGGTGCAAGTAGCATTGCAGGTTCGAATGTCCTTGAGAACAGTCTCCAATTGAGGGAATTTAGCATCAAAAGTCCTCTTGATCTCATGCACCTCCTTGGTTGTAGCTGAACACACTTCATTAATTTCTGTCTTTAAGCCTTTACCAAGATAGTGTGCAGCCTTGAGAATGCCTTTATAGCTATCATTCACTGCTTCAAACACATCAGTAGGGTTGAGAGATTTGGCATTGGACCCTAGTGAAGTGATGTACTCTTCTCTGAGATACTGAAGACCTTCTGAGAGAGGAATTGAATTGGTTCCTTGCAGCCAAGCATCGATATTCCCATCTCTCTCAGTTTCATCTATGATCTTCTCCTTCTGTAGCTCTACATCCTCTTTGTGACATAGGAGTATAGCTTCATAGTCTGGATTGGGCATGTTTGCAGTGAGAAGGTGCTGAGCAATTTTTGTGAACTCAGGGATCTGATCCACAACTAAGCTTTGAAGTGCTTCAACCGTCAATTGTGGTGGAACAGACCCTGATCCTGAAGCACTGTCATGTTGCACAGGCTTCAGCCATTGAGACAAAAAGTTAGAGCTAGAGCTAGGCTTGCTAGGCTCCTCAGTTACAGATGCAACTTCTGCAACCGGATGAACAGACTCTACTACTGTTGTCTCCACAGAAGTGGGATGAGTTACAACAGTAGTTGACACAGGCACAGAGTCTCTAGTAAGAACTAGTGAATCCTCTGTGTTTGTGATGGTGTCATTAGGATATGCCCCAGCATGCATTCCCTGACCATCCAAATGTGGTACCTGGGTGGTGAGCAAGGTGTCATGCACCAAGTCACTTGAATTCATTGGCTCATCAAAGGAAAAGAATTCTTGATGATCAATGCCTTGCTCCTCAATTGCTTGAGTTGCAGGCTTCAAAGAAATATGAGTGGTAGATTCTGAAAGAGAAGTGTGTTGTAGACAAGATTTTGGCAACTCCCCCTGAGAAATAGAGGGAGTTTCAGTTATGATGTGCTCTCCACTCAGTGTTGTGCCAGCCTTATCACTCCCTTGTGCTGACTCTTTACAGATAGGTGCATTGGGGAGGATGCTTGATTCTATAGATGCATCCTGTTGAGAGGATACATCTAGTGAGCTGTGTGCCCCTGATTTTACAACTTCAGCCATTTGAGTGACTGAAGAGGTGGTTTTAGACTTCTTCTTCTTCTTTAGGTTTATGATAGGTAACTCAGGTGTCTCACTTTCTAACCCTAGTTCTACAGCCAAGGCTGCTTCAGTTAAGATTTCTAAAGGTTCAGAAGCAACCTGTTTTCTCTTCTTTTTACTAACATCACCCTTTTGAGAGGATGATGCAGTTGGCTCTTTGCTGGATAGAGTGTTTGGCTGAGGGGGTTGGTTAGCAGGCCTTGGGTTAGCACTTTGTTCTCCTTGCTTAGGCTGTGCTAACTGTGATTTTGAATCAAATATTGGCATGTTGTGGGGGTAAGACCTAAACAAACCCTCCATGTGGGGAGTTATGCTAAGTATTACATCCACATCATTCCTAGTCTCCAAATTACCAAAAATGAGTTTGGTCATGGACCTAGGATAGCCTATTTTACTCTTATCTGCTCCAGGCAATTCAATCAATGCAGCATTTTTGAAGTTAAGTACTGATTGAATAAAGCGAGGAAAGAAAATTTCATTACCTCTCTTGGCTGTGGTCTGACCAAGTCTCCCATAGAGTTCCTGTAGGATGAGAAGTCCAACATCTATCTTTCTCCCATGAGCCAAGGCATAGGCAAGCTGCTGCACGGGTGTACTAATCTGATCAAAGCTTGATTTCCGTGCAGTGAATACATGAAGGAGTGTAGCAAATACAAAGCTCCATTCTTTCCTCAAGAACTTCCTATTCAACTTTCCCAGCTTGATAGTATCAGAGTAGTTGATGAAGTCAAAGAATTCTTCCAACTCATCATTGGAGGCCAGAGCATCATACGTCTCTTGCTGCATATCCAAGGCTTGATTCATGTCTACAGTGGTGATAGTGATATCCTCTCCTTGAATTTTGCAGTGAACAATATAAGAAGTGATAGCATTCTCAAGAGCGATGACCTCCACAGTAGCAGTCCTCCAGAATTGTTCCAATAGATCTATGTACAGAGTTGGGTTGGCTGAGAGCGCACTCTTGATGTATGATTCAGACAACCACCGAACAAAGCACTTGAAATTGGCATTCGGTGCTTCCACATCACTGGTGATTGCGATGAAATTAGTTTGGGATGGTATGGTGAGTTGAGTGTTTGCCATTTGGGTAGAGAAGAAAAGAGAATTAGGATTGAAGAAGAAATTCGCAGTTAGGGTTTTTCAGAGGTTTCAGGAGTTGAGATGCTTGAGAAATCGAACGAAATGAATTGAATAGTTGTGAAGTTGTATATGTATATATGAATGTCTTGAGTTGTCGATAGATAAGTGTTCTGTAGCGACAAGTCATTCGAGAAGTATGAAACAACTATTCGAGAAGTCAAGAAAGGCTTATTCGATATCTCAGGCAGTTTTTAACTCACAGCTGGCAGTGATTTAACTTAGAAAATAATTCAAAGTTAAGAATATATTTTTATGAGTGAAATGAAGGTTTGAATATAAATCCAAAAAGCGATTAAGTGTCAGCGAAAAATCAGCCTTTTCAAATGATTCGATAACTCAAATGCAGTATTCGAGAACTCTATTATTAGAGAACTAAAATACTCTATTCGAGAACTCAAAGTGTGCTATTCGATTTCTCTAAAAGACACTATTCGAGAACTCAAGAGGGTTCTAGATAGGCCTATTTGAGAACTCGAGCCAAGACATAACAATGAACCATTCGAGAAGTCTGACTTATCGAACTATACTTTTCACTCATAAAATTCAATTTTCACTATCTTTTAAAATTTACCAGAAATATTCACCGAAGAATATTCTACTAAATTAAATAGTGATTTTCTCAAAATTTCACAGAAATTTCAAGCTAAAGATGTATGATTTTCAACATGTGCAGCATTGGAATATTTATACATCATACTCCAGCCAATACTTACTTTAAAAATATTGAGCATTTGATAAGGTAAGTATTTACTGCTACAACAATCTAGTTGATATATTCACTCAGCCAGAATTTGAAGAATTCAGCATTCCAATCTCACTAACCAACCTTGTGAAGGTGGCTTCATCTAGTGGCTTAGTGAATATGTCAGCTAGTTGTTTTTCTGTGGGAACATAATGTAACTCAATGGTTCCATTAGTTGCATGCTCCCTAATGAAATGATATCTGATGTCAATGTGCTTTGTCCTAGAATGATTGACAGGATTGGCAACTATAGAGATTGCACTTGTGTTGTCACACATGATAGGAATTCTTTCCAACACAAGTCCATAATCTCTAAGTTGGTTTCTAATCCAAAGCACTTGAGCACAGCAACTTCCAGCAGCTATGTATTCAGCTTCAGCTGTGGAAGTTGACACAGATTGTTGTTTCTTGCTGTACCAAGAGACTAACCTTTGTCCAAGAAACTGGCAGCTACCTGATGTGCTTTTCCTATCCACTCTGCATCCAGCATAATCAGCATCAGAATAACCAACCAGATTGAACCCTGTGTCCTTAGGATACCATAACCCCAAGTTTGGTGTGCCTTTCAGATATTTGAAGATCCTTTTTATTGCTATCATGTGTGATTCCTTTGGGTTTGATTGAAACCTTGCACATAAGCATGTAGCAAACATGATATCTGGCCTACTAGCAGTGAGGTAGAGTAGAGAACCAACCATGCCTCTGTAGATTGAGATATCTACCTTTTTGCCCTTAGCATCATCATCTAACTTGGTGGCAGTGGCCATGGGTGTCTTCGCAGGTGAACATTCTTCCAAATCAAATTTCTTCAGTAAATCTTTAATGTATTTGGTTTGGCTTATAAAAATGCCATCCTTCCTTTGACTAACTTGCAGTCCAAGAAAGAATGTTAATTCTCCCATCATACTCATCTCATATCTGCTTTGCATGAGCTTAGAGAATTTCTCACACAGCTTCTCATTTGTAGAGCCAAATATGATATCATCCACATAGATTTGAACTAGGATAATATCATCATCATGTTTCTTGTAGAACAGTGTCTTGTCCAGTGTGCCTCTAGTGAATTGATTCTCCAGTAGAAATTGTGATAGTGTGTCATACCATGCCCTGGGAGCTTGCTTGAGTCCATACAATGCTTTAAGTAATCTGTAGACAAAGTGGGGAAACTGTGGATCCTCAAAGCCAGGTGGTTGTTGCACATATACTTCTTCTTCCAACTCCCCATTCAGGAATGCACTCTTGACATCCATTTGATAGACCTTGAAATTAGAATGTGCAGCAAATGCCAAGAAAATTCTGATGGCTTCTAGTCTAGCAACAGGGGCAAAGGTCTCATCATAGTCAATACCTTCCTGTTGAGAGTATCCTTTTGCAACCAACCTTGCTTTGTTTCTTATGACTACACCATTTTCATCCATCTTATTCCTTAGAACCCATTTAGTTCCAACAACGGTTCTATCCTTTGGTGCAGGCACTAGTTCCCATACTTTGCTCCTTTCAAATTGATTTAGCTCCTCTTGCATAGCAATTATCCAGTCAGGGTCCAACAATGCATCATCAAGTTTCTTAGGCTCAACTTGGGATAGAAAGCAGCCATAGAGACATTCATTTATAGTTGCTCTCCTTGTCCTTACTCCTGCATTTGGATTTCCAATTATCTGATCTGCAGTGTGTGATCTATCCCATTTCCTTGTATGTTCAGATTGATTTCTCATCCTTGATGTTGCTTCATCATTTAGATCATGATCATCTACATTTCCTCCCCCTGTGAAGTTGTCACTCCTCACAGGTGTATCTTGGATGCTTGTTTCTTCATTGTTGGTTGACACAGGTTCTTCATTCACTTGAGTTTGTTGGATTATGAGTTCAGATTCACTTTCAATCTCCTCATCAGAATCATCTAGATTGTCAAACTTCAAGGGATCTTTATCTTCATCATTGGCTTCTTCTAATCCAGGTAGTTTGCTGTCATCAAATGTTACATCTGTGCTCTCCATTACTTTCTTTTGACAAATGACATAAACTTTGTATGCAATTCTTTCCATAGAATAGCCAAGAAAGATTCCTTCAAATGCCTTTGCATCAAACTTTCCAACATATTCTGAATTATCTTTTAGCACAAAGCACTTGCTTCCAAAAGTATGAACATACTTTAGAGTAGGCTTCTTTCCAGTCATCAAGTTGTAAGGTGTCTTTCCAGTGTTTTTGTTGATGAGGGTTCTGTTTTGGATGTAGCATGCAGTGCTCACAGCCTCAGCCCAAAAACATGTAGGCATCTTTGCATCAAGTAGCATTGTTCTAGCAGCCTCTATCAGAGTCCTATTCTTTCTCTCAACAACTCCATTTTGTTGTGGAGTCCTTGGAGCTGAGAATTGTTGAGAAATACCATTTTCTTTGCAGAATGCTCCAAGCATGGCATTTCTGAATTCTGTCCCATTATCACTTCTTAATGCAATCACACTTGCATTTATGGCCTTTGCTTCTTTGTCAACTTTCTTTATGTGCTCAATGATTACTTGTGGAGTCTCATCCTTTGATGCCAGAAATTCTACCCATGTATACCTTGTAAAATCATCAACCATCACTAGAGCATACTTCTTCCTTCCTAGTGACATAATATTGACAGGCCCAAACAAATCCATATGAATCAGTTGCAGGGGCTTGGTTATAGATGTCACTGTTTTTGACTTGTGGCTTGATCTTTTCATTTTTCCCTTTTGACACGCCTCACACACTCCTTCTTGACAGAATTCAAGTGTGGGCATGCCTCTCACTAACTCCCTTTTGACTAGGGAATTAATGGCTTTGAAGTTCAGGTGTGATAGCTTCTTGTGCCACAGCCAACTGTCTTCATTTGATGCTTTTGAGTAGAAGCAGCAAATTGTGTCCTTGCTTGCAGAGTCCATATTGGCTACAAACAGGCTTCCCTTCCTTACTCCAGACAGAGCAAAATCACCAGTCTTCTTGTGGGTGATCCAACATTCATCTTTGTCAAAGTTCACTTTGAAGCCTCTGTCAGTGAATTGACCAACACTCAGTAGATTATGCTTGAGCCCCTTGACCAGTGCTACATTCTCAATGATGACATTTCCAATTTCCAACTTGCCATATCCCAGTGTGTTGCCAATGCTGTCATCTCCAAAAGCAACCATTGGGCCAGCCTTTTCCTCATACTGTGATAGCAGGGCCATATCACCAGTCATATGATTTGAGCATCCACTGTCCAAAATCCACATGACCTTCTTTTTACTTTCTTTGCCCTGCAAACACAAAAGTATTACTTCTTCTTTGGTACCCAAACGAGTTTGGGTCCATGTGACTTAGTGACAGTTTTATCAAAATCAGCATGCTTATCAGTTTTCTTGATGTTGGTCTTCTTGTCACTGTTGGGAGTCTTAGAATCAGGGTTCTTAGACTTAGGTGACAGAGGTACCTTCCTAACTTTAGGAGGACTTGAAGACTTTGTCCTTGTGTAGTGTGTGTGAACATTATGATTGATACAGCCCTCCATGAATTGTCTTCTCAAATTAAAACAGCTAGTCATCACATTCATGTTACATGGCATACAATCAAGTTTATCACAGAAAGGAGAGTCTCTATGTCTTAAAGGCACAGAGCAATCATAGAATGGTTTAGCAACACTACCAGATGGTTTCTTGCAAGCATGAGTCAAATGATTAGAGCTAAAACAGTTTTGACAAACTTTCCTAGGGGCATTTGGCACATAAGCATAGTTGTTATCTTTGTTAATCCCTAATTTGCCATTCCTGTTTGGTCTCTTATTAGTCACTTTCTTCTTAGTCTCATAATTTCCAGCTGAAACAAACTTTACAGGTTTCTCAAGTCTAGGTCTACCTCCTACTGGCTCCTTGGCTTTGGTTTTGACATTCTTATTCTCAGAGGATGCTTGTTGTTCATTTGATTGTGCCTCATCTTCATCCTCCAACATTTGCTTGATGAGTAAGGCATCCTCATCAATCTCAAGTGTTGGTGTTTTAAATATTGGATTCTCAGTCTTTTTCAAAATCTGAGGCACCTCCTTTTGAACAACAATGTCATCTTCAATGACTGCATAGCCTTTCCTCTGTTTAAGAGTGTCATAATCAAGTCCAATGGCAGCCTTAGGTCTAGCTAGATTTTTCTCATGATAAGACTGCAATAGACTAGAGGAATTCTTAAATGTTTTCAACTTAAATTCATTTTCAGCTAATTCATCCCTAAGAGCTTTCTCAACTTGACTAGCACATAGAACTTTGTTCTTTAGATACTCAATCTCTTGTTTAAGATTTTCTATTTGCACAGTAGTTAGCTCTAGTTCCTCATTTCTCTTATTTAACAGTTCATTCCTAGTAGACAGTTTAGCAATCTCTTCATTAGCAGCAGTCATACTAGTATGAATGTTAAACATCTCAACGGATAGTTGTTCAACCAAAGATTTATATTCAGAAACAGACATGTCTATGGTAGTGAGAGATGGTACCTATGAGTCTGATGCAGATGGTTCTTCCTTGGAATTGGCCATCAAGGCATAGTTGCAGAATTCTTGTTCTTCCCCATCACTGTCAGAATCATCCCAACACTTCCCTTCAGCTATGTAAGCCTTACCTGGTGTCTGCTTCTTTAGAAGGGCCTCATACTTAGCTTCAAGCTCAAGAAACTCCTTATCCTTCTTTTTAGGCTTCTTGCATTCACTGGCAAAATGCCCTAGGTCATTGCATCTGTAACATCTTACAGATGACCTATCCACATAGCTGGTTTTGAATCTGTTCTTGTTTGTTTTCATAGGTGCCTTGCTCTTGTTGAATGAATGATTTTGAGGTCTAGGCTTGAAGGGCTGATTCCTCTTGAATCTGATGTTTGGGAATTTTCTAGCCATAAAAGCATATGATGTATTTTCCATGCCATCCAGCTCTTCAAGAGTGTAGAACTCATCTTCTTCCTTGTCATCAGCAGGTTCAGTCACTACTTCCTCAGTTTCTTCATCATCTACTATCTCTTCTATTCTCAGCTGACTTGTAGATGCTTCCAGATCTTGAATAGATTTGTTGACAATCAAGGCACAGGATGTGTTTATCATTCTGCCTTGGTTAGCTTGGATAGCCCTCTTTTGAAGCAACTCAAGCTCGTGTGTCTTTAAAACCCCATAGAGCACATCATACGTGACTTTGTTCAAATCTCTTTCCCTTAGAGATATGACCCTTTGCTCTAGATGGTTTGGTGACGATAGTAGAAACTTCATATTTAATTCCTTAGTGCTGTAAACCTTCCCATTCATTTGGAGCTCAGTCACCAGCTTGTGAAATCTTTCAAACATATCAGTGATACTTTCCTTGGGCTGTGCCATGAACGCCTCATACTGTGTGACCAGTATCTGTTTCTTATTTTCTCTTACCTCCTCTGTCCCTTCACATAACACCTCGATGTGATTCCACATGTCCTTGGCTGATCTGCATGATGCTACGTTGGCAAACATCGACATATCCAAGGAGTCTATGATTAACAACATGAGGTGGCTGTCTAGGGCAATCTTTTCCTTCTCTGAGTCCGTCCATTTGGATGGCTCTTTTGGAACGTATGATCTAGGAATGACTACTGCGCCCACTGTGGATTCAGCAACTTCTTGTTGTGGTATGAATGGACCATTCTTGAGAATGTCAGGGTAGAGAGGATTGGCAGCTTTGATGAACAACAGCATTTTTATTTTCCAGAGGTTGTAATTCTCTTTGTCGAACTTAGGGACCTTTACCGTACCTGTAGTCTTTGGTGTATTCGAACTCATGATCGTTTTCTGTTTAGATTAAACAGCCTGCTCTGATACCACTTGTTGAGTATTGAATACAGTAAAAGAATACAGAGGGGGGGTGAATGGATTCTTGAGTTTTTCTTCGGTTTTGAATCTTTGCAGCAAGATAAGTGATGAGTGTGTGAGATATGAAGATGCGGATAATTAAACACAAACACAACACAATATCACTTTAATCTAATATTTTATTAGATAAAGATTTTGCTACAATCTGTGAATACAAATGATAGTATTCTCAGCTTCGTTTTTCTCAGAGAGATATTTTCTGGATATTTTTGAGAAACTTCAAAACCTTAACAGCTAAGGAAGTGAGGCTGTATCCTTATAGACATGGATACACCCACTTGCTACAAATGAGGTAGGTAAAACAAAAGCACTTTCCAGTCTGTCTATCTCATTTTAGTAAGAGTCCAAACGGCTACAGATTTGACTTTGAAAAGCCTGTTTAGATCCACTTCTTCAGCTCCTTGTCCCTTGTCTTATCTCTCCAAGCTTCTTTGTAGGCTTTCCAGCATGCTTTATAGGACATAGTCAAATAAAGTGTGCTGGCTTGTTGCAGGTTTCTGACTTGTACAATTCTTCAGTATTTTGTCCTCAAGAATGTATTCGAGAAGTGACTAAGTGAGTGATTCGAGAACTGGAGTTGACTTGATCGATAACTCTGAGTTCTCGAATAGTGTTATCTTGACATATCGAATCACTTCTCGAATAGCTCTTTTCTCTGGGACTCCTTGAGATATCGAATAGAGCATTTTGACATATCGAATCCCTGAGATATCGAACAGAGCATTTTGACATATCGAATCCCTGAGACATCGAACAGAGCATTTTGACATATCGAATCCCTGAGATATCGAACAGTGTATTCAGAGATATCGAATAGTGTCTTCTGAGATATCGAACTCCAGACTTCTCGAATGCTAGACTTCTCGAATAGACAAATGTACTTCTCGAATTGGTACTTAGGCAAATTCTTCATTTCTTCAATTCTTCAAATCCCAACTGTGATTATTTGACAGTCTTCATTTCCTTGCTTGAGGCATGAACCTTAGAACTTCTTTCAAGCTTTATTCTTGACTTAGTAGGTACAGTTACACAGATAGAATTTGATGCCTATTACAAGTACAGAACAAATAGAAACTCTACAACTAGAGGTTCCCTCAGTTAAGAGGTCATGTAGGTAATGCATATCATTACACACACTTAGGCTTGTTATTAGATGTATTCAGGCATGCCTCTGTGACTAACATTCCCTCCTCTGGTGCTTCCCATTTTCTTCTTCCTACCTCTGCAATCTTCACAGGGACAGTGCTGTCATCTCCTTTCTTTGCTCTAGCTTCCCTCCATTCCCTCACTACTCTGAAACTCTCATTCATAGCAATAGATGGCGCCACAGTTTTGTCCTCCCAGACTCGTTTGTTCCTCCAAAACCAAATGCCATAAAGGATCGTGCATATCTTAACAATCTCGTCGTAAGAACAACTATCAAGCTTTTGCAGCAACCACTCCGGGGCATCATAGACTGAAGTCATATCATAATGAACACCTGCAACCTTCCAACATTCAGAGGCAAAGCGACAGTCAAAAAATACGTGAAGTAGGTGCTCAATGTCAATAGAACACATCGGGCAAATTATAGGGAGCGAGACACCTTTCCCCCTCAAATGATTTCTCACTGGAAGATTGTTCCTACAGAACCTCCACAAGAAAATTTTCATCTTGTGAGGAATTGCAAGTCTCCATATTCTGTTCCACCCACCTGATTGAGTCACTGTAGAGTTACTTAGATTGCAATCATGCCACCATTTATATCCCGTCTTGACATTATATATTCCATCCGTTGACCGGGACCACGCTATCCTATCTCTAACCATATGTTGAGGCACCCTAGTTGCCAGGATAGCTCGAGCATCATTTTCACTAAACAACATCTGCACTTTCTCCGTATCCCAGGACTTTGTTCCAGAAATAAACAAACTTGCAACATTTTCACTCCTACCAGCATACATGTGAAGATTCTCCACCTTAAAACCATCCTTACTCCTCAACCATTGATCTTTCGTAGCTATGATGTCCCTCCCATCCCCTATAACCCATCGAAAGCCACTACCCAGCACCTCCTTTGCTTGCCAAATCCCTGCCCAGATGAAACTAGGGTTCTGGCCTTTATTAGCCTGCAAAATGTGAGTATCAGCAAAATATCTGGCTTTCATAACACGGGACACCAACAGATTAGGATACTGAATGCATCTCCATATATGCTTTCCCAGCAGCGCAATGTTAAAGCCATATAAACTCCTGAAACCCAAACCACCCTTTCCTTTAGACATGCTCATAGATTCCCATGCGTGCCAAATCACTCCCTTACTTTGATTCGATCCTGTTTTCCACCAATAACTATTAAACATCCTTTCTATCTCCTGAGATAATGACTTAGGCAGTAAAAAGCAAGACATACAGTATGATGGAATTGACTGAGCCACATTCCTTATTAACACCGTTTTCCCCGCTCTTGATATCGGTTTCGCACGCCATGCTTGAATCCTCTTACTGACTCTCTCTTTCAGGAAACCAAAGACACCTTTTTTGGATCTACCAACCAGAGATGGGAGCCCCAAATAGTTACCAGCTGCTATATCGTTATGCACTCCCAAAAGATTCGAAAACTCCATCTGTTTATCCCTTCGAACGTTTGAGCTATAGAAGATGCCAGATTTCTGATAATTGACAGCTTGACCTGAAGACACAGCATAAGCCTCCAGAATAGACTTGACTTCACATACTTCCTCCCTGTTTGCCTTAAAAAAGAGAAAGCTATCATCCGCAAAGAGAAGGTGAGTAACATGAGGAGCTGTCGGACTAATTTTGCAGCCATGAATTCTTCCTTCCATCGAAGCATTATCAAGAGCATTAGAAAGGCCTTCTACGCAAAATAAAAACAGGTAGGGTGATAGGGGGTCACCCTGTCTTAAACCCCTACGAGGGATAATTGGCCCTACTGAGGCACCATTAAAACATACCTCGTACGATACTGACGTGACACAACGCATAATCCAATTTATCCACTCTCTTCAAAAACCTAATGACTGCATACGCTGCTTCAGATAACCCCAATCAACTCTATCATAGGCTTTACTAATATCAAGTTTTAAAGCTACTTCCCCCTCTTGACCCCCAGCTTTACGCCTCATATGATGGATGATCTCAAAAGCAACAAGAACGTTGTCAGTAATACTTCTACCCGGCACAAACGCGGATTGATTCTCAGAAATCAGTCCTGGGAGGATTTCTTTCAGCCTGTTTGACAAGACCTTTGCCAGGATTTTATACAAAACATTACACAGCGCAATAGGTCGAAAATCCCTCATATTATCAGCATTCTCTTTCTTTGGGATTAAAACAACATTTGTATTGTTCAGATCTGCTGGGAACGGGTTCCCTTGGAGCCAACCCTTACAACACTCGAACACCTCTCTCCCCATTAGTTTCCAGAAGCTTTGATAAAAGGCAGGGTTTAACCCATCTGGTCCTGACGCTTTGTCAGGATGCATTTGATGAATAGCCGTAGTGAACTCTTCCAAGGTCACCTCCTGTATTAGATAGCCATTTTGTTCCTCATTTACCATCCTAGGACTCAAGTTTATGTCATTCGAACGAACTGCACCAGGAGAGGCAAACACTTCTTCAAAATACTCTTTAATCACATTGCCCATCCCCTCAACTGTATCCACCTTTTCACCTGTATTTGTCACCAAATAACTGATCCTGTTAGTTTTTTTCCTTGCTGTAGCACTGGCGTGGAAAAACCTAGTATTCTCATCCCCCTCTTTTAACCAGAAGAGCTTTGCTCTTTGCTTCCAGTACAATTCTTCATGCAGCAACAGATCATTTAACTTCTCCTTTTCGATCAAAAAACTCTTCACACTCTCATCATCTGTTTTGTCCTTTAAACTCTCAAGCAGTTGCTTTTGTTTCCGAAGTTTCTCTTTAAACTTATTAAAGAAAGAACGTCCCCACTTTTCCATAAATCTCGAAATAGACATAAGTTTAGGAATTAAGTGAGCGACTGGGATGCTTTTCCAAAACTCCATAACCTCCTTTACGAAAGACGGCTCTTTAAGCCAAGTGTTTTCAAACTTGAATCTAAACTTTCTCTTCGATACTGCAACATTAAGAAATTCCAAAAACACAGGGTTATGATCAGAGACTGGAGTCACAAACACTGTTAACTTACACAGAGGAAATCTCGACCACCAATCCACATTAGCAAAAGCCCTATCCAACTTTTCTTGAACCCAGTTCCTCGTACCACGACTTTTCTCCCATGTAAACTGACCCCCATACAAATCGATCTCTGTTAACAAGCTGTCTTCAATAGCCCTACCAAACCCCTCCAAAAGCGACCTGGGATGTGGATGATCACCGCTCTTATCTGTACTATACAGCATGTCATTAAAGTCCCCTAAAATGCACCATGGTAAAGAAGATACCCTTGACAGAGTACGAATTAAATCCCAAGCCTCCTGTCTTCGAGCACGCTCAGGATAGCCATAAAAACACGATAACCTCCAAATATCAACACTGTTTTCACTGAATACCAAATCAATATGATTTTGAGAAAAACTCGACACACTACAATTTGCATTCGTCTTCCAAAAAACAGCAAGGCCTCCACTCCTTCCAATACGATCGACTGAAAAACAACTAGCATAACGTAACTTAACTCGAATTTTCTCTATCTTACTGCTTACAGAAATAGTTTCCATCAGAAAAAGTACATCAGGGTTACGATCTCTGACAAGATCGCACAGAGCTCGAACTGCTCGAGGTTGCCCCAAACCCCGGCAGTTCCAGCTTAAGCAATTCATTGGGGCTGGCTCGCTTGCAGAGCAAGCTGAGCCAAATAAGTTTTTGAAGTCCCTGTATAATCAGTATTAGAAAACACAGAGTCTGTTGGGTTTGTTATCCACCATCTCACTCTCAATAATATCTTTTGGGCCTAGCCTTTTCCTTTTCCTTTCTTCCAGCTCAAGCCCACTTAGTTCCTCATTTCCAGGCCCATCATTAATATTTAAAAATTTGTTTCCCTCCAACTCCTTTCCTACAATCACTCCCCCTAATCCATTCCCCGAAGAATCTGTACCAGCATTAACCACTTTGATGAATTTACGTGACTTATCCTCATTTTGAAATCCCTGATTTTTATCACTTCCTTTTTTCACGCCCCAATCACCGTCCCTCTCTTCTCGCAGCCACTTGCTCCTCTCCTGAACCACCGCCCTTCGTGGTGGCGCACGAAGCCAGCTTCCCCACTCCCTGACCAGTGTAGATGACTCCCCTTCCAATCTCTTTTTACAGAACCTCTCTGTGTGTGTTAGCAAACCACACAGGAAACAAAAATCCCCCAGCTTTTCGTACTTGCAATTCACAATGAATTCTGACTTGTTTCTCCTGCTAATCTTTTTCTTTCTCTTCAATGGAAATCTCACATCCAGCTTAATACGAATCCTCATATACTCCCTCCAGATGCTCGCATTGTTACTTGGATCATACAATACAAAGGAACCAAAAAAGTCTCCCAATTGCTTTCCTACTGACTCCTTCATGAAACCACTAGGGAGATCATAGATTTGAATCCAGAAATCAATTTCATTCAGGTCCACCTTTAGAGGGTCTTCTCCTACCGGAATAACACTTGTCACCAGCATCGTATTGTCGAAAGACCATGGCCCGTTATTCACCATCCACTGCATGTCATCCTTGTGATAAAATTGAAACAGAAAGAGCCCCTCCTTCAACATTCTTATGGTTATCCCCATAGCTGGTTTCCACAGGTCCGCTAACTTCGTCTTCATTGCCCTCACGTTTATACTTTTCTCCGATAAGAATCTTCCTACCAGACAAAACTCAAACCTGTTACCCACTTCCTCTAGCTCATCGTCGACAATAAGTTCTTCATTCTCCTCATTCGAGATGTCAAGATCCTTCATGAGAACATCAATGTTTTCCATAATAATTGAGTAAAAACAAGAAACAGAACTCTCACAATGCTATCAAAGATTGGAGAGAAAAACCCGCCTCTCACTTAAGGAGAGAAAATTATTTCTTCTTCTTTTTTTCTTTCCAAGTAGTAAACCAATAGCTACCTTATTCTTTAAAACAAAATTAGAAGCATTTACATAGAGATCTGTGTCTTGCACGGACTGTTACGCTAGTTCTTATTATTGTGCTTTGACAAATCTCGAAATAAATAATAATTAAACTGATAAATTCTTATACGCGAGATTTATTATATTTATAAGAAAAGAACCAATAAAAGATTCTGTGCAAATGATTTTGATTGATATTTTTCGTAACAGTATAATATTTCACCAACTGTGATACTCTAACAATTTGTGTTTAAGGTTTCGTTGCTGGAAATATTATATAATAAAATATCAAATATATTTATTGTAATTAATGTAAAATTAGGTTGTAGTACGAGTCATTTTTCTTGTTCATTTAATTTTTAAAGTAGTGAAAAAAGTTGTTTGTGAAAGTAATTGGCTCCAAATATCACAAATAAAATTGTGGTCCCGTATATTACAATAAAATGTTGTTTTGTGTAACGTTTTTTATTTTTTTTAAATACGCTACTTCGCGTATCGTTACCTACACTTGGGGTCGGGGGAAACAAAACTTAATTCAGCATTTGCAAAAAAAGAGGGTAAAACACCACTTAAAGTGGCGTTACATGTGGACTGTGGTTTCACTTTTTTTTTTTTTTTTTTATGCCAATTTAAGTAGAGTTTTGAGTTCGAAACTCTAGTTAAAGTGGTGTTTGAACCCAAAACGCTACTTTAAATAATGTTATCTATTTTTTTAAATTTAAAAATTTAATATTTCTAAATCCAAAATTTAATTGTTGAACCCCAAAGTACTGGATTCAATATTTTAATTAAAAATTTTTAATTTAAAAAATACAATTTTAATTAAATTTAGGGGTTCAACAATTAACTTTTGGGATTCAACGTTTGCATTTTAGGTTTTAGAAATATTCAAAACGACAAATAAACCGCATACAAACTTAGGGTTTAGGGCCTAGACTCTAAACCCTAACTTATCCTGATTTTTAAACGCGTTAGCATTTAAAAATCAGGCCGCCGGATTCAATTTTTTAATAAAAAATTTTAAATTTTATCTGTATTCCCTTGGGGTTTCAACAGTTAATTTTGGGGTTCAACAATTCCATTTTGGGTTTTGAATATATTTAGGAGAAAAAATAAAAGAACATCCTAAATGCCAATTGAAGTGGCGTTCACCCCCCAAAACGTCATTTCATGTAGCGTCCTCCCTTCAACGCCACTTAAAGTAGCGTTTTCCTATTTTTCCCCAAAAATGTTATACGCATTAGCGTTTTAAAAAAAAATGCTACACGCCACTGTGTTTTAAAATAATATATAGGATTTAGTTTTTGAGCTATGATATTTGGGACCGTTTACTTAAAAACCCATTTAAGTGTTATTACTTGCGTATTTATAGCTAATTTTGTTAAACATAAAATGTGAAATTATTATTTCATTTACGTGTATGATACACGTAGTGACGTAGACGTAGTCCAGAGTGGAGACAGTGACAATACTGACGAGATTTTGTCATTTATAAAAAAGGAGGATATAATGAAATGTGAAAAGTGGAAAATTCGGATACTCTATATACTTTATCTACAAAATTTTATATACTCTACCGACTTGTGGTAGTAATATTTTTCGCATTTATTGATGTTCAAATGTTCAGTAGAAATGAAAATGACCTTCTCCATATCCCCTTTTAGTATTAAAAGAGTGTTTTCTGCTCTTTTAATATTAAAAGAATGGTTTTGGCGAGGCCGTTTTACGGAAAATAAAAATAAAATATTATTTTCATTAAAATGGGTACCGTCATGGATACTCTTTTAATACTAAAAAGAGCATGGGACAACAGAGGATCCCTACTCGAATGAGGATAGAATAAATTACAACGAAAATAGAGGATGATTTATCCATTAAATGAGAACGAGGTTATTGTTACAAAAGAAAATGTCAAATTTAGTTCTTCTTTCGCTAAAATTCCTCTGCATTTTTCCACTTCTGTTAGCTGAACAATTTACGAGATTTGTTCTAAACAAACCCGAAGTTTTTTTTTTTTTTTTTTTACGAACAAGGAATTAATTTGCATCAAACAAATCACAGCCAGGACAAACCCCTGAACTGATACTACAATCTGAATGTAAACAAATAAATGAGCTAACCAAATAGTCGCTTATGTTTGCAGACTGTTTTACATCATGAATTTTAAAATTCTTCGAATTAAAAAAGATTAGAGTAGCTTCTCGATCAATCAAACCTGCACCAATCCTGGAACCAGTAATATCGCAAATGACCTTCACATACGCACCACCTGTAGCCCAATGTTCAGAAACACCCCAGCTATCTACATGCCGAAAACCAGATATAAACATGCTGAAAGTGAAATATCTCATAAGATGAACAAATTTTAGTTTTGAAAAGTAAGCTCTTGCAATATCCGACACCAGCCCAAATTCAATGCATGAATTACAGATCTCCCACCAAACCACCAAAATCCTTTTCAAAGTAGTCAGGAACAAAACCCATACCAACATAAAAACAAACACACGCCAAAAGGCGAGACTCAAGCCAAAAGGCGAGACGAAAAATCAAAATTCAAAGTCCTCGGAATAACACCAAATTTTGGTATGATGTTAAGGAGGAGAATTTGAATCTCAAGGTATTTTTTTTATTAGACGGACTCAAAACCAAGATAGATCTGAGAAATAAATTCTAAGATGTTTGGCTTTGGATCAATTTTAATTGAAAACTGGATAAAACAAGAAAGGGGTTAGAAGATTGTGGGGAAGATCGGAGGATGGATTGATGGGCGGGGCGGAGATGAAGAAAAGACGACAGCTTTCACCGGTCGACTCTCATGCGCTGAGAGAGAGAGAGAGAGTTTTCTGTTTTATTAATTATCCCCACCCCACCCCACCCCACCTAACCTACTAAAAATAGTAAATTCCCAAATAAAAATAGTAAAATCCCAAATAAAAATAGTAAATCCCCAAAAACATCAAAAATTTTCAACATCCCATTCCCCATTTTCCATTCTCATATCCCTATATTCTTTTTTATATTACTTCTTTCTCTCTCTTTCACTTACAATTTTAACTACCAAAACTTACCGACTATCTATAAATAGTACAATTTAAAAACAAAAACCTATACCTCAAAATGGGGTATCGGATGGAGCATTGTTTTTGCTCAAAGTTACAAATTTCCCTAAATAATAGGGATGAGGTTCAATATGCAGGCTCCAGATAATGCTCTAAGATGGAGGGGCATATTATGTTTTGAATGTTCGTTTGCTTTGTTAAATGCCAAGGATGAGTGCCTTGTATCGATTGTATTTGGAAGTACAGACATTAATACACAGGAATGCTAAGATGGAGTTGTGCCGATGGCCCGATGCAACCAGCGAATCATAGATTTGAGGAATGCTCTCCGAAACTCGAATACAAGATGGCTCAGCGTCCACAAAAGAGCTGGTATATCTGCATCATGGACTGATTTCAAACTCATGTTATATGCTAGCAGGAAAAGCCTAGCAAGGATTGTATATGCCTACCGGTAAAGGTGGTTGGGTGGCAGGTATTAGTGACTCGATGGGTAATGGCGTCGCAACGAGAAACAGAGTCCAAAATTGCTGATATAGTGTAGCAAGCCCTGGAACTATATAACTGCCAAGGCTCAAACAGACTTAATGTGACATTATTCCCGAAGTCGAATTACAAGACATCTTGAAGCTGAAGAACATGCTTTACGGTGGAAGTCAGCCACTTTGAAGCTTTCAGTATCAAGCATGTCTATATACAGCCTTTCAATTGCAGATAGTCTCACAAATTTCCAACCTGGAAGTGTCCTCAAATTATTCTTAGTCCTGCTCTATATTCCGAGCATCAGGATAACAGTTAATAATGTCAAATCTAAAATGCACTATAAAGGGTGTACAAATTTGCCAAAATCATGCTTACCTCTAAGAAAGACAATGGTAAAGAACATTGATATCCACCATATGGGATCCTGAAACTACTGGAGTATAGTTATCTATCTGCATTCTGTGTAGAGCAATGCCAATGCAAAGGGAATGTGACATGTTGGCAACCTAGGCCACTGAGAAGGAAATGCTACATGTCGGCAACCAAAGCAAGCTTAAAAAATTGTCCTAATTCAATAATGGCATATAGTAAAATATTAATGATTGCATTTCCAGAAGATCTTGGTTCTTAGATTATACACGAAAATTCCACGAGTTCATCTTTCAAAAAAATAAAATATACAAAAAGCTTGTAATAATGCAAGTTTGGTTCATTACCAGATACCAAGTGTTACTATAATACAAATGCAATATATAAAGTAAAAAGTGCTTGATCAGTTAGGCCCATAATCACCATATTTCCATATGCTGATCCCTAGACAGATAGATATGGGCCATGACTTAATAATATTTAACATTCCAAAAGAAAAGCAGTACTTTCTAACTTACAAGAAACATATCCCACTAACTAAATTATACAAGTCAAGCACAAATCATCTTTCTGCAACTACTTTCCCGAAAGGCACATTTCTTTACCCATCTAAAGCATTTATATTTCATAAACTAGTCCATAATATTTGTGTAGGCATCCCAATGGCCACCACAGGAAAACAACATTTCCAGTAATAGATGAAGGGTTTAGCTTACCAAAATAACTTCTAAAGAATCTGGCCCTTCACCACCTTTTCAAGAAGATTTAAGTAGACCTAAAAGATTAGGGAGAGGGGCCAAGCACAATGCCTCTAACTTCGATTGCATTGCGTAAACGGTAAGTAACAGAAGATAATACTTAATTATAGGATAAGATTTAATGTAAAGGAGAATGAGGCATATAACGCTGTCAAGGAGTCGTCATAGGCACGTGCAGCTTGCTATAGGTCTACGACGGAGGTGGAGGTTCAGGCTTGACAATGGACATATCCGATTGATTAGTAGGATATATCAGGGCAGCTAGTGAGATTGGCATGATACATAGTGCTTTGGATTGCAGGAATTGCATGGCAGCTCCAACATCTTCTTCCATGAGTTTAGCTACTTCTTGTTCTGTGTCATCATTTGACCAGTTCTCCCAAACAGGACGGTCACCTCCATTTTCAATCATCCCTCCCTAAAAAAATTGTAAAAGCATATAAAAGAGACCCTGAAATAAAGAGATAGTAAAACTAATGCGGCAAGTTGGCAACCATACGATCACAAGAAGTAATTAAGTACTTAAATGTTACCTCGACAGACTGCAATGGGCCATCTGACACAAGCTGTGCCACAGCACCTGCTCCACCCAGCCTACTCATGCTCAGAACCTGAAAAATAGAAAGTATAACCCAGATTCCCAGATAGTCAAAAAGTCACTGAAAAGATACACACACAAGCTAGCACACTATATATCTTGACCTGTAGTAGTTCTTTTGGCATCGCAAGAGCTAATGGCAAAACAACCAAAATCACGGATTCCACAACTTGACATACAAGACTTAATATGTAGTTGACAACCATTTTGACAAGAAAACTAAATAATTATAAAAAAAAAACTATTTGTATAGTAATTGCTGTTGCAACACACTTAAACTCTCAGTTAAAAATTTATATGCACACGAAGCGCTACAAACTAGAGCAAGAGACCATACTGAGGACGAAAAGTCGTAGAAGTAAATTTGTGCTAGAAAACAGATCATACTAAAACACGTCCTATGAGTACAAATGATACAATAATTTATGAACATACTTGGCATATAAACTTCTAGAATAAATACGAAATTCAAGTTCAGTTAAATTTGATGATAAACATGGCCATAGTATTTCAATTTTGAGTAAAAGGTTGAACATTCAGGATAGTTTATACCTTAACTTGAAGCCTCAAGAACTTCACATAATCCAGAATCTCATCCAGCATAGCAGCCTTATCTGACTGCGAATATGTCTGATTAATCAGTACTAGGATGGAGTATTATTTCAATATAGTGGAAATACTGGCACCTTTACACAAGCATGCACACATGTATACACACAGGTTTTAAATCAATAATAATCCAAACCTTAAAGAGTTTTGATTAGATATAAATTTCATAACACAAACTTATACTCCATCGTTTCCCCATAAACAGTCTTACCTACCAAAGATGTACATATAACAGAATTTACTTGAGTATAAGGTTTTACTAGTATCTTTTGAAAGAGGCACTCATACTAACACGGGAAATGTTTTCATGGCTCTTTTAAGCTAGTAGATTTCCTATCCTTTATTCTTTCCCGAGAGAACAAATTCACATTGTCCCGCTAGTGGACTTTTTAACCAATAATAAACAAATAAAAAAATAGTAATAGGATTCATATATGTGAAATAAAGGGAGTACAGAACAATATGATATTAACTTATGACTGCATAGTATATATGCACAAATGTGTTCTATACATAAACATAGTACTGTGATACACACATATCATATATATAAAACATATTTTACATTTAGCATAAATTTTATTTCATTGATATTATCCAACCTTGTGCTTGCAATACTTTGAACCTAACATACATCACATCTTACTTTCTTAATTTAAGGCGACGTATACCAACTCATATCCTGCTTGATTTATATAAGACGAGTTGCAACATGATTCGGGTGACTTTGAGCTAAAAAATAAATTAAAGCATCTGAGTCAAGCAAGATCAGTAACTATGGCGCACACATAACACACTTATATGTGAGAAGATGTAGGTGACAGCGATTATATCCGTCCAACCAATGACACTATATTTCTGCTTCTTAATAATAAAGTAGAAGAACATAGCTATAATTTAATAAAACAAGTCAATGATTGCATATCACATGTTGGTGCTTGCTTTATGTTCCATTTATCATCATATGGACATTCATTAGGACTCCAAATTTCACGTTTATAGAAAGATATCAATATGTAAGATTCATACAATCCATGTTAAAAAAAATCCCGAGGTTTACATCTTGAGAAAATTAAGTGGAATCTTTCATCGCATGACACTAAAAATATGCAGGATTGATGACAAAAAGTAATATAAACTTATCACTTATGCTTAGATTTATAGAAACCTTGTTGCAGCTGGGAACAAGTTCCTGCAAGGCCCTCATCCGCTCAGCAATTCTTTCTCTGCGCAGCTGCAAAAGAATATATATGTTCACAGTGAACTGATGCTGTGGAATTTTGCAAGAAAGCCCAACAAATATTGCCTAAAAAATAAAAATTTATTTGCAGATATGTACTCCCATTACCCGTTCAGCAATACTATGGGGATCTGTAGCTTGTCCTCGTCGAGCCCGTACCCTTGGGCGCATGTTAGGAGGGTGCGGCACCGTCACTGCAGTGCTTGTAGTTGTCTGTCCTTGAAAACCCTAAATAAAGAAAGTTGCAAGTGCAATCAAGTGACGAGCTTACACAGAAAACTACAAATACAGGTTTTCATATATATACATACATATATATTTGAATATGTAAGCCATGATGCAGTCCAAGTGTCCAGCCACTTTACTGAGCGGCATAGGACCAACAGTATCTCAAGATCCCAAGTCAGTTAGTCGTTTCCAAAATATCAGATAAAGTTAAATCTTGTTTTCAAGTTTCAACAAGTCAATGAATGCCAACCCGCTCAGTAAAAAAACTAGAACTTTACGAGTTTACGTGTATGTTTGACTTTGAAATTTTAAAACCATTTATCTCTAACCACAAACTTGATCAAATTGCAAATACGTTTGGCTTTCAAAAGATATTTGATTTATCAATTATTTAATAACCTAGATGGACAGGCGTGTTGCATTTAGTCTTATTTCATATTCTCTAGCAATTAAACAGCACTGGTAATATGTTTTAATGCTTTGAAATTTTTAGAACATTGAAATGAGTAAACCAATTCTATGGTGACTGTTTGCGCCTACATGCTTATACCGACCACAAGACCAATACGAGCACAATGCCCACACCTTAAATGTAGAGGTATCCAATTTTTTATTTAATGCTTAAGGCATCCGTGCATACTAGACGTTATCCATAATCCACTATTTATTTCAACAACGTAGTGCATTAACTGCACAACAGACTGCAGAGAGGCTAACTCATTACAAGTTGAAGATTTTAGTCGACTTCTGCAATTTTCACTTTGCCTGAATGTACGCGGCTCTAGTAAAAGAAACTCTTACAAAGGTATGGGATTCTAGCACATCATTTCCATATAAAGGCAAAATTGTGTATTGCCTTTGTCAAACTCTTCAAGTACACATATCCAATCAAAACTTTCCATGTTTCTAAGTAAAACAAGATTGTGCACAAGGATACAAGTATAGAACCATACAAGATGTTAATAAAATCTGTGGCTAAGCAAAAATTTTCATGAATAAACCAAATCGTAAAATCAATCAATAAAAAAATATTAACCAAAAGAAGCCTCATCCTCACATGCATAGTTTATCAAACCTAACTTAGCAAGTGGTGCTATGCTATTGTGTACTATCATAGATGCGGAAAATGATATATATAAAGGAGGTAAAACCTGGTGCAATTGCGGAACATCATGGCGAACAGAGTGAGGCTGTAAATGCTCAAAAACTGGAAACAAATTCCCCATGTTCATGGATCCTCTCTCCTGCATAACAAACATACATATACAAGTTAAACCTCGATAAATGAATAGGTTTGGGACGAGAAGAATTCATTCAAGAATTCATTCATTTACCGAGATTATTCATATATCGAGATCAAATTTACACAGTATTATGTTGGGACCGGAAAAATTTAATCATTTGACAAAGATGATTCGTTCATCGAGGTTTACTTATAGATAAAACATACATCAATTCAAACCCTTTTACTTAAATTCTAAATTACTAACCCACCACATCAAAACCCAAGTGAAAAAATTCAAGGAACTACAAATAAAACAATGAAAACAAGTACATCTATGCAGTAAACTAAAAGGGTAAAAAGGGCTTGTAAAAACATACACGCTGACCATTATCCAAGCTCAAACCCAACGGAAAAAACGGCTGTTGAGCAGCGCCGGAGAGATGAGACGGCGTCAAAGAAGCAGTGTCTGAAGAAGTTCCATCAGGGTTTGATAAGCCATTGTAAGATGGGATTGCAAGAATTTGTTCCAAGAAATCATCTGAGTAACCGTCAGGTGGGTTATTAGCCATGCCGGAGACTGGTTTCCGGCGAGACTTGTCGGAGAAAATGGTGACAAAGATGTGTTATGTGGATGTGAAAAATGGAGTTGGGGGAGGATGTTGGGGGAGTATATGATGGAAATGAGGGAGGGGGTGGGTAGTGATGGGTTGAGTCTGACAAGGGTAGTAGTAGGAGGACTATTGTCTTTTGTTGTCTAAAGCGTGCTTTTTTTTAATCCCTCCGTTCTATTTTATAAGACCCATATTCCTTTTTAAAACGTCTAAAAAATAATGAATCTACTAAACTTACTATTTTTGAACATTACATCCATTAATTCTCTATTTTATACTCTTTCTTTATTAAATAAACACTATTACACCCACTACTATCCTACTTTACCCATTTTTTATATACCCACTTACACACACTTTCACAACCAACTAACCACATGTTACCACCAAACAAGTCAAATAGAATTTTCATAATCTCCGTGAAAGTCAAACTAGCTCTTACAATTTGGGATGGAGGGAGTATGTTTTTTAATTATTAAACGGCTTCGGTCCTGGTTATCGATTGTTTAACATTAAAATGGTGTGATGCATGAAATTCAAATCCAATCCAAATTCAAAATTCAAAAAAAAATTAATATTATATATATTTATATATTATATATAAATATATAAATATATTTTAATAAATATTCTAATTTTTAATCTATCATTTTGTTTTTAATAATAATAGAATTTTAATTATATTATTTACTATCAATGACGGATTTGTCCATAACGTAATATTTTGTTGTATTAATTAAAATTGTTATCGATTTCATTTTTTGCGATTCTTATTCTCGTACCTTAGATTTTTAATTTGAAAATTAAATTTTATAATACGAGTTTTATTAGTATTTCTTGACAATTAGGAATGTTTTGATTTGTAAAATTAAATTTTTTGTTTAAAATTAGTGTTACATGAATTTTAGGTTTAAAATAAAAATATTGAATAGGACAATTTTTAAAAAAATTTAAAAGTTTCAAAATTTCGATTTAGATAAACCCGAGACCAATCCAAAATCCAATAGATTGGATTTGGAATTGAATTTTAAAATTCAATTGAATTTGGATTTAATAAAAATATTTAAATTTGAATATCTCACAAATTCAATCAGCTAAAGGTAGGTTTATCGGCTAAATTTGGCTAGCAATTTTTATTGGTAAGAACTAAGGACTCCGAAGTCAGAAGGCTCGTATACTTGGTCGGACTGCATCTCTTGCCTGTATTGGTTCAATGGGCCGGAAAATATCAAAAGGAGATTTTTTTGTGGGCCTAACAAGATAAGTTTGACAAGAATAGCTGGAAAAGATGCAAGTATTACTGACTTTATTTTTATCTAATAACTTTATTTTTATCCCATGTGCTCAATGAACATTATTAATATGATCTGAAAGCAAAATGATAGTAGTACACAAAAAGCAGTATAGCAGGAGTGACATGAATGAGATGGATACTCATGAGCAACTCTAGATATTGCAATGTCAATCTCATATTGAAATAAACGCTTGCAAGATATTTCTAAATTCCAGAATGTTTTCTTTCATGCACATAAGAGGACGGGATTCTTAAATTTTACGAGGTTGTTGCAGCGTCTTCACCACCATCTCCGTTGCTATCTTTAGGTTGATCACTGTTAGTTGGGTTCTCTGCTTTCAAAGGTCGTCCAGTCATAGGATCAATTGGCTGGGTGTTTCTGGGACCACCTTTGCGACCCATTGCCAACATTGGTTGAGGAGGTAACACACCAGCCATAAAAAGAAGACGATGTACAGGATCTGAAGGATGAGCTCCAACCGAGAGCCAATACCTGCAGAATGAGAGAATGGGGAGTGATGAGACAGAATTGGACAGGCAAGTAGAAGTGAAGAGGGGATGATGATAAGCAGTAATGGTATTTAATAAGCGGAATATGCATGTCTCTTCTTAACTAAATTCTAACAAGAAGCATACTCAAAAACATAAGAAGAGACATATACATGTTATAATTCACTATACATGCATGATGCATCTGTAGTGATCCTCGAGATCCTAAAAAATTTACATGTTTTTGTTCTAGACCTTTGTTGGAAGAAAGGATATCACACTGATAACGTGTATTTTATACCCGTTTTGTCTTTTATTCTTCTGCATTTTTGTTAGTTTCGAATGTTGTTTTACTAATACTAGCATGATAGCCCGTGCAAAGCACGGGCCATATAATAATTCATAGAATTTTATTGTATTAGTCTACTTTGCGTATTTCGATCTATTTTAGATGTTATAGTTTCAAAATATTATTAGATTCTGAACCGCGAAAGTTATATTTTTAGTTATGTTTGGTGAGTGTAAGAAGAATGATCGACTGAAAGTTATAAGTAAGAGTTAATTAAATGCCAAGTATTACCACAATAATCTTGTTGTATTGAAATACATGAGAAAACAGCTGGCTTATTTATTTTGGGTGGATGAAGAATTAAATATTATATTATTTCTAATTTAATATTGTAAGAAATAATGTAATGTGACGAAAAAATAAAAATAATAGAGTCATATAGTTCTGCTAATAAAATCTCAGCGCATATTTCCAATTTTGGATTTCAGCGCACATTTCCAATTTTGGATCCTTTTCTCCGACCAATTTCGGAGAACAAGGAGAATAACAAATTTATTCTAATAGTTGTGCACGTTCAAAATAAATATGTGATGTGTGCTTTTCTAAGATCATGGTATTTGACCATTGCAGATGTATCCTTTCAATAGCAAATTGACCATAACAAAATCTTTTCTTCAAATACATTGTACTATATATCTGTTCTCAGAAGTGAACTTTCAAAATCCCAAGGTAATATCTCAAATTTCAAGACAATCCATATTTAGACATGTACAAATTCAACAAAATACACGAGTAACTAAAATTAAAGTGTCATAACTCATAACGGATTTTTAAAATGTGATTTGTTAATGTATGCACCAACTGAATTATGTTGTAAAAGTTCATATGTACAATAAAATTCAATCTATGAAAATAAGATAGACATAACTACGATAATGAAGCATCCCGAATATCATTTTAATTTGAGGTAACAGCAAAATGATAGCAGAAAAATAAAAAAAGACAAAATGACAGTTTGTAACCCCTATGTATATGGATTTTGTCAAATTGGTCCACATTTACGTTTTTTAGCACTTTGCAACCCCTATCTTCAAATCTCGCTTCATATTACAACCCCTATCTTCAAAAATGACAGTTTGTACCCCTTATGTATAGAGGTTTTTGACTCATTTTTGCTTGTAAAATAGGTCAATTAGACGGGAGGAGTTGTAATATGAAGCGAGATTTGAAGATAGGGGTTGCAAAGTGCTAAAAAACGTAAATCTGGACCAATTTGACAAAACCCATATACATAGGGGTTACAAACTGTCATTTTGTCATAAAAAAAATACACATAACACATCTGTGATCATAAGACATTGTATATTGATAAGTGGATTTTATATCCACTTGTATCGCTTAATTTCGGCTTAAATTGATTGTCTTGGGCTCAAGTTGTTGTAGATTTGATGTGTTTTGCTTAGTTGTGCAGGATTACGAGGATGTTGACTAAGGTGGATGCTTTTATAATTTTTTGGGAATTAATTGATTAAAATTCGGATTTTCGAGAAGGGTTGCACAGTTTACACTGTTTTGGCCATATCTTGAGTTCTAGAAGTCCGTTTTAGGCCCGTAAGCAGTCCACGCGAAGATAACGAGATTTCCTATCATTCTAAGATAGTCCAGAGGTCCAATTACGTGGGGAACGTTCCAGTAAATCTGAAGAAAAGTCAGCCACGAATTTTCCTTACAAAACATAATCAAATTAGGAAACGTATCTTGCAGAAATTCTATTATAATTCTGTTTTGTATTTTCTTGCTGGGCAAGACTTGTAGTGCCTATTTAAACACATCATACCATTGTAACAGAGATAGACATATTATTAGTTATTATTATTGTAACATAGCTTAGATCTGCAAGGGGGAAAAGGAGAGAAGGATTCAACGCTCGTGACAAGCAACGGATCTAGATCTACTTCAGCCTTTGTGTTATTCTGGATTATAGATTTGTTTTCTTAACTCTTTGTTTATTAATATAATTACTTCTTTTATTCATATCTTATTTTATATCATGTTTTCATCAAATCCCATGACGATGAACGGTTCAATTATGAGCTAATCGTTGTCATGGGATTCTAACGGAGTTATCTATGTAGCTTAGTAGTTTATATGCTTTAAAGATTTATGTGTGGTGAATTCTTGATATCCTCGTATGGTTGTGTTTCATGTATTTAGATGCGTCGCGAACATCTAATTTGTTAATCTCTTGCTAAACGAGAGTGGATCTTGAGATTTAGAACTTGCCATGCTAGCATAGGATAGGTTGATGTTTTAACATCATGATTTGTGGCGTAAATAGAGATATTATGCTGCCCTATGTGATCTAAGTGGATAACTTGTGCTTAAACCTTTATGTTTTCAAATTCTATAGAGATATAGGGTCTAAACATAATTGGTGTCTACCCATCTTCTATCTCTTTTGTGGATGCATGCGTAGTTTGGTATTAGTATACCGAGAGGTAGCTTTTACTTATTTCGTGTTGTCCGATCAGATATCAAAACCATCACATGTATTGATTAAAGGCTGCGACTCTAAGTGAAGTAGATAATGAAGTTAGAATTCCATGTTATTCTCATATAAGTAATTTGATTTTAGATCTCATTAGCTAGTTAATTCTAAAATTGCATATTAGTTAAATTTAGTTAATTAAAATCTCAATTAATTACTTGTCTTAGCAGTGAATTAAGATCATACATTGTTGAATAGGTGCATTTACTGAAAAGAACCATAACCTGATCCCTGTGGGAACGAATTTGGACTTAACCTTATATATTACTTGTGACCACGTACGCTTGCGTGATTTTGTGCTAACAAGTTTTTGGCACCGCTGCCGGGGATCATCGGTGTTTTGTTTAGTTTATGTGCTTGTCATCAGTGGTCGTTAGCGTTCACTGACTCGGATTTCTTACTTAGTTGTTTGTTTCGTGGTGTTTTCAGGTACTTGAACGTTTATGCGAACACGTTTGCAGGCTCGTAAGGAAAAACTGGCAGAAGACGGTCTTGTAGTAGATAATCAGAAAGAGGAACTTGAAACTACTGTAGAGATGGCAGAATTACCAGCAGCAGTCAAGGCTTTGAAGGACTATTCGCAGCTAAAGATCAATGACATACAATCTAGTATTGTCAGGCCAGCTATTGCAGCGAACAACTTTGAGATCAAGCCGAGCATAATTCAGATGGTGCAGAATTCGGTTCAGTTTGGGGGTGCTTCTACGGAGGATCCTAACATGCATATTCGGGACTTTATCGAGATCTGCGACACTTTCAAATTTAATGGTGTGTCAAAGGATGCTATCAAGTTGAGACTTTTCCCATTTTCTTTGAGGGATAAGGCTAAAGGCTGGTTACATTCTCTACCAGCTGGTTCCATTACTACATTGGATGATCTTGCTCAGAAGTTTCTTACTAAATTCTTCCCTATGGCGAAAACTGCAGCAATACGGAACCAGTTAACTCAATTTCAGCAGCAATCTGGCGAGTCTTTGTGTGAGGCTTGGGAACGTTACAAGGAGATGCTTCGTAGGTGTCCACATCATGGCATGCCTGATTGGATGGTTATTAATGGTTTTTACAATGGGTTGGGAGCACAGTCTAGGCCTTTGTTAGATGCAGCATCAGGTGGAGCTCTGTGGGCGAAGAGCTATGAGGAAGCATATGATCTTATTGAGATGATGGCTGCTAATGAATATCAAAATCCAACCCAGAGGCTTTCTCAAGGTAAGGTAGCAGGTGTTCTTGAAGTTGACACAGCTTCAGCTATTGCAGCTCAGTTGAAGGCTCTTACGATGAAGGTGGATTCTCTTGCTAATTATGGGATTCAGCAGGTGGCTAGTATTTATGAGCTATGTGCGGGCGCACATGAGACAAGTCAATGTGCTATCTCTTCTGAATCAGCACAGTTCGTTAGTAATTTCCAAAGACCTGCTGCACCAGTCCCAGCCACTTATCATCCGAACAACAGGAATCATCCTAACTTCAGCTGGAGCAACAACCAAAGTGCTCAACAACCTCAGCAGTCTTATCAGCAGTTTCAAAGTCAGGAAGCTAGGCCATTCAATCAAGGCTATCAACAGCAGTATGCTCCAAGGGCACCATATCAACCTCCTGGATTTCAGCAGCAACAACCCCAGGCTCATGCGGGGCAATCATCTAATGAAAAATCAGAAATGGATGATATGAGGATGATGTTGAAGAACCTTCAAGCTTCTCAAAAGATCTTGGAAAACCAGATGGGACAGATTACAAGTGCTTTGTTGAACATGCAACAGGGGACTCTTCCTAGTGATACGGAAACAAATCCAGGCAGAAGGGGGAACAAAGAACAGGTTAATGCAGTGACTTTGAGATCAGGAAAGGTTACAGCAGGCCCTCAATCAGCAGCTGAAGAAGATGAAGATGTTCAGAATCAGCAGGTTGAAAAATCTGCAGTGCCAGAAATTGAGAAATCTGACTTAGTGGCTGATCAGGTTGATGGTGAGAAGAGCAAGAAACCTGTTGAAAAGTCTACTCCGGAGCAATCTTCAAAGAATAATCAATTCTATCCTCCTCCTCCGTTTCCTCGACGTGTGCAGAAAAGTCAAGAAATTCAGTTCCAGAAGTTTATGGATGTCTTCAAGAAATTGTCCATTAACATTCCTTTTGTTGAAGCATTGGAGCAGATGCCGAGGTATGCAAAGTTCATGAAGGATATTTTGTCACGAAAGAGAAGGTTGGAAGAATTTGAAACAGTGGCATTAACGGAGGAGTGTAGTGCAGTTCTGCAGCAGAAGTTGCCACCTAAACTTAAAGATCCGGGAAGTTTTACCATCCCTTGCACTATTGGCAACCTTTCTTTTAGCAAGTGCTTGTGTGACTTGGGAGCTAGCATCAATCTCATGCCTTTATCTGTGTTCAAGCAACTTGGTCTGCCGGAGCCAAAGCCAACCAACATCTCTTTGCAGTTGGCTGATAGGTCAATCACTTATCCTAGGGGCATAGTGGAGGACGTTTTGGTGAAAGTTGATAAGCTCATATTTCCTGCTGACTTCGTTATCTTGGATTTTGAAGAAGACAAGAAGATTCCCATAATCTTGGGAAGGCCTTTTCTAGCTACAGGCCATACTTTGATTGATGTGCAAAAAGGAGAGCTTACAATGAGGGTGCAAGATCAGATTGTCACCTTTAATGTGTTCAAGGCAATGAAATTTCCGACAGAGGATGAAGAGTGTTGTAGTGTGGAAATAGTTGATACGGGTCAGAGAAAGAAGTTTGATCAGTCGTTGAGCGAAAAGTCGGATACACACGTGCTAAAGCATCACATCAGTAATTTCATTGAAAGTTCTTCAATTCGAGATCTTTCGAATGTTAAGCTTGGGAAACTTCCACCACATTTGAGGTATGTCCGTTTGAATAATGAGCTAGTGATTTTTGAAGAGGGGCAAGATAACGTGTTGCGAAGGTGGAAAGCTGATGATAAGGAAGAAGAAAGCTTGATGTTTGAGTCGGAGAAGCACATTAGAGGTGTGAAGAAGAAAAAGAAGAAAATTAAGCTGTTGGATAGTAAAATCAGGTCGAAGTCTGAGGGAAGAGAATCATGGAAAGCAAGCAAACAAGAGGTCAACGTTCGTATGAATGGTCTATCTGTTGAAGACGGTTCAGTTATTCTTTTGAAACCGCCATGAGTTGAGGAAGTAACGTCAAGCTATTGACGTTAAAGAAGCGCTTCGTGGGAGGCAACCCACGCCTTCGTGGGAAAAAAAAAGTGTGTGAAAAAAAAAAATTGCTGTGAAAAAAAAAAAAAAAAAATTTGGGTCGCGCAGGTTGCGCCTGCGTAACGCAGGCTGCGCCTGCGTTTCTGTCTGTGACGCAGGCTGCGCCTGCGTTACTGGAATGGGCGCAGTTTGCTGTTGTATTATAAAAAAAAAAAAAAAATTTCTTTTTTCTTTCAACCCCAATTCTTTACTACTCCATAATTATTTTCTACTCAAATTCTTTTCTCCTCTTATTCTTTTATCCCTAAACCAAATTCTTTTCCTATTTCAATTCCAAAACCCCCCATCTCTCTTCTAAAATTCTAAACCTATTCTAATTCTTTTTCTTTAATTCATCAAATCCTATTTCTATCCTACATCAAATTTCATACCCACCCAAAATTTTTCCTTTTCACATTAATTTTATTCACCCAATCCCTCCATTATATATACACACCCATACATACAAATCCAATCCCTCTTCTATTTATTTAAATTCAATTCTAAAGAGGAATTAATTACAAGTTCACCTCTTTGATTCGTAATTGGGTTAAATCTTCTCTAATATTATTTTTATTACGAATTTGTGTTCTTGTAATTGGGGGTTTTGTAGGATTCTTGTTATTTGGGAGGTGGCTAGTCTATGGAGCTCGTACGCATTATCCTCCACCAGATTCATCCGAGGAGGGTTATGATTCAGCTGGTTAGGTATGTTTTCTACTTTCCCTCGTATTTACTTCCATTCAATGCGGACATTGAATATTTTAAGTTTGGGGGTGGTTTGAGGGATTAGTAGTTGTTGTTGTATATATATGTTCATGTAGGATATCATGTTTTGCATGCTTAGTAGTAATTCATTCATGTTATGTTCGTATTATCTACGTTTGTTTCATGTAGGACATCCTGTTTTTATTTATGTATATCATGTGAGTTCATATTAGTTGCATTGTCATGGCATGCATGTTTCATGATCCCTTAGAACGAGCTAATTCTGATTGGTAGGTAGGTGTCTAATTGAGTGTGATAATGATGAGTAGAGGGTTGATTTATAGTTTCTATGAAATTGACTTGCATGCTTCAGAAACAAAATCTTTTCACAGTCTCGTTGGGTGCTTTTGAGCTAGGTTGAGATCATGCTTGTTTGGATGTTTTGAGATTTAATCACTTGATTATATTTAGAATTTTCATTATTCCCTTGATGGCCTAGAACAATTAAGTCTAAGTTTGGGGGAAAACATGGATTTCATGCTTAAATTGTAAATAATTGTCAATAATGGCTAGGCGTCAATTGGCTAGTAGCCGGCTCATATTTATATGAGTAGTCTAGGGTTGGAATTGAGAATTCTCATTCCAGATTGCATAGAAAAAAAAAAGCAGAAAGAAGAAAGAAAAAAAAAAGAGAAAAAAAAAGAAAAGAAAAAAAATGATGTCAATTGTTTATATGCAAAATTAACCAGGGTGAGCTCTTTAATACTCGAGCAATTAAGTTCGCGGGGACTTTGTGCCTAGTGACCTAAGGCTTTTATAGTCTGGGATCCACTAACCCAACGCTCGCTACATGGGTATTATTGTATAAGCCTTTCGGGATCTCATCCATTGCACGGTTAAATAAGCATGTTTGTATATTATGTGTCATAGTTGTTTGTCGTTAATAAAGCATGAATTTCTGTCTACCTTGGATAAGGATGGAGGTGTTCTTAGGTTATGAAGTGTCTACGGTCTATTCTATTTATAAACCTGTGATTGTCTTGACGAAAAGCATGTATGATTTTTGACCTAGTTTTGGGAGTATTTCTGATGAGCATTGCACACACGCACGTTTCTGTTCATGTATTGTTAGTATACGGGAACTTGGTCGAACTCTATTTGGATTTAGTTGCATTCTTTGAGATATTTGCTTGCTCGTTGGTTTTGGTTAGTTTGAAGGGGATCGTTGCATTTTTCATTCTAGTTGCATTCATGCATTGCATTGCATTAGGTTAAATGGATTTTGTGGGTACATTCGCTATAGGCCCTCACGAGACCTTGCTCGTCCACTAGGGCTGCCTAGGGGTTTAAAGGGCTTATTGCATATGCCAAATGCAACCGTGATCACCTACGGAAGTGGTACTAGCTAGTTAGTTAGTTGTAATTGTTTATGCTTGAGGACAAGCATCGGTTTAAGTTTGGGGGTGTGATAAGTGGATTTTATATCCACTTGTATCGCTTAATTTCGGCTTAAATTGATTGTCTTGGGCTCAAGTTGTTGTAGATTTGATGTGTTTTGCTTAGTTGTGCAGGATTACGAGGATGTTGACTAAGGTGGATGCTTTTATAATTTTTTGGGAATTAATTGATTAAAATTCGGATTTTCGAGAAGGGTTGCACAGTTTACACTGTTTTGGCCATATCTTGAGTTCTAGAAGTCCGTTTTAGGCCCGTAAGCAGTCCACGCGAAGATAACGAGATTTCCTATCATTCTAAGATAGTCCAGAGGTCCAATTACGTGGGGAACGTTCCAGTAAATCTGAAGAAAAGTCAGCCACGAATTTTCCTTACAAAACATAATCAAATTAGGAAACGTATCTTGCAGAAATTCTATTATAATTCTGTTTTGTATTTTCTTGCTGGGCAAGACTTGTAGTGCCTATTTAAACACATCATACCATTGTAACAGAGATAGACATATTATTAGTTATTATTATTGTAACATAGCTTAGATCTGCAAGGGGGAAAAGGAGAGAAGGATTCAACGCTCGTGACAAGCAACGGATCTAGATCTACTTCAGCCTTTGTGTTATTCTGGATTATAGATTTGTTTTCTTAACTCTTTGTTTATTAATATAATTACTTCTTTTATTCATATCTTATTTTATATCATGTTTTCATCAAATCCCATGACGATGAACGGTTCAATTATGAGCTAATCGTTGTCATGGGATTCTAACGGAGTTATCTATGTAGCTTAGTAGTTTATATGCTTTAAAGATTTATGTGTGGTGAATTCTTGATATCCTCGTATGGTTGTGTTTCATGTATTTAGATGCGTCGCGAACATCTAATTTGTTAATCTCTTGCTAAACGAGAGTGGATCTTGAGATTTAGAACTTGCCATGCTAGCATAGGATAGGTTGATGTTTTAACATCATGATTTGTGGCGTAAATAGAGATATTATGCTGCCCTATGTGATCTAAGTGGATAACTTGTGCTTAAACCTTTATGTTTTCAAATTCTATAGAGATATAGGGTCTAAACATAATTGGTGTCTACCCATCTTCTATCTCTTTTGTGGATGCATGCGTAGTTTGGTATTAGTATACCGAGAGGTAGCTTTTACTTATTTCGTGTTGTCCGATCAGATATCAAAACCATCACATGTATTGATTAAAGGCTGCGACTCTAAGTGAAGTAGATAATGAAGTTAGAATTCCATGTTATTCTCATATAAGTAATTTGATTTTAGATCTCATTAGCTAGTTAATTCTAAAATTGCATATTAGTTAAATTTAGTTAATTAAATCTCAATTAATTACTTGTCTTAGCAGTGAATTAAGATCATACATTGTTGAAAGGTGCATTTACTGAAAAGAACCATAACCTGATCCCTGTGGGAACGAATTTGGACTTAACCTTATATATTACTTGTGACCACGTACGCTTGCGTGATTTTGTGCTAACATATATATCAGCAATTTTCCAGTTTATTAGTTTCACACCGGGTTGAAACTCGCATTGGAGTTTAAAATTCAAGTGAAATTGGTATATTACTATCTTATATATGGTTGTAAAACTCATTTTGTCTGAAGTTAATAACATTAGTATATTACGAAAATGCTACAAAAATAAAGTGCGAGGGACAATAGATATCAAAACCTTATTGACATTTTTTACCAAATCCAAATCCCATATGTAAATTATTTCTTATTTTTAATATTTTAATCTATTTTGTTAATCAATCTATAAATTACCCGATGATAATAGGATTAACCGATATAGTGCAAATATACTTAAAATAAAATATTATACAGATATCGAGTATAAAGATGTTTTACACCTTATTTATCATTTTTTGTATTCTGGCCATTCGACTAATATAGACATAATTGTTAAAAGAGAAAAATATTATAATAAATTTTTATATATCTATTTTTACTTCCGCCCGTTTACCCTTGAGATAACTTCTACTAATTTTCCGTCACCTACCGCCTCACTTTATTATTATTTTTTTTTTTTACCAATTTTCGGCCACCTCAGTATCTTTCATACATAAAATAAAATATTATAATGATACCGAGTAAAAATATGTTATACACTTCATTCATCAATGTAACAATTTATTAATAAACATAATCTGGCCATTTGACTAATATCTAGATATAATTGTTAAAAAAGAGAAATATTATAATAAAATTTTATAGATCTATTTTCACTTCCGCCCGTTTACCTACTTGACATAGACGTCTACTTATTTTTCGTCCCCCACCTCCTCACTTTTATTTTTTTTTGACCAATTTTCAGCCACTCAGTACCTTTCTTAATTCTGACTTCGACGACATCATATTTGTCAATTTATATATTCCCTCCCCGATACCATTTTTTACTATTATATGTGAAAATATTTTAATGATTTTATCCATAATAAATCATAAAAATAAACGTGAGCATAAATTTATGAGTATATGAATGGCATAAATAATTAAAAATAGTAAAAATTACTATCTTATATATGGTTGCAAAACTCATTTTGTATGACGTTAATAACATAAGCATATTACAAAAATGCTTCAAAAATAAAGTGCGAGGGACAATAGATATCAAAACCATATTGACATTTTTTACCAAATCCAAATCCCTTATGTAAATTATTTCTTATTTTTAATATTTTAATCTATTTTGTTAATCAATCTATAAATTACCCGATGATAATAGGATTAACCGATATAGTGCAAATATACTTAAAATAAAATATTATACTAATATCGAGTATAAATATGTTTTACACCTTATTTATCATTTTTTGTATTCTGGCCATTCGAATAATATAGACATAATTGTTAAAAGAGAGAAATATTATAATAAATTTTTATATATCTATTTTCACTTCCGCCCGTTTACCTACTTGAGATAACTTCTACTAATTTTCCGTCACCTACCTCCTCACTTCGATTTTTTTTTTACCAATTTTCGGCCACCTCAGTACCTTTCATACATAAAATAAAGTATTATAATGATACCGAGTAAAAATATGTTATACACTTCATTCATCAATGTAACAATTTAATAATAAACATAATCTGGCCATTTGAGTAATATATAGATATAATTGTTAAAAAAGAGAAATATTATAATAAAATTTTATAGATTTATTTTCACTTCCGTCCGTTTACCTACTTGACATAGACGTCTACTTATTTTCCGTCACCTACATCCTCACTTTGCTTTTTTTTTTTGGGACCAATTTTCAGCCACTCAGTACCTTTCTTAATTCTGACTTCGACGACATCATATTTGTCAATTTATATTTTTCCTCCTAAACTACCATTTTTTACTATTATATGTGCAAATATTTTAATGATTTTATCCCTAATAAATAATAAAAATAAACGTGAGCATAAATTTATGAGTATATGAATGGCATAGTTTTAATTATCAAAATTCAAATTATTAAAATTAATAAAAATTATGTGGGTAATTTTATCTTAAATAAATTATAAAATAAATATTGCTAATAGGTGAGTTATTTGAGCATGTAGTGAATGAGTTTAAAAAGTTGCACAAAGAAGTGATTTGGTTTAGTGGTTGAATATGTGAACACAAATTTACAAGTGTTGGAAGGGTCATGGGTTCAATTCCTTCCAACTTCAAAATTTTTAACATTCATTTAAATCTAAGAACAAATTAGTAATTTACTAAATAGACACAAAACCCATGTTGGCCTATAATGGATATAAAGGAAGTTTGAATATAAACGGTTCGACTTATGTTCGACACGGGTTTAACTTGATAAAATATATGAATTTTATAAAATATTGAATATTTACATTGAAAGATATTTATAATATTTATCAGTGTTGTAAAAAGCGGAAAGCGGTTCTAAGCGGTGAGAGGACCTTCTAGCGCCTAGGCGGGCTAAGCGGGCGCCTAGGCGGATTTCTAAGCGGGACGTTAAGCGGATTGTGAATATATACATAAATATTTTTAATTTATTTAATTATATATTTAGAGGTTGTGAATTATACAAGTTTAAATTTTAATACATATATCCATTTATAATATAAAATTCGAAAAATAATTAAAGAAAAAAATAAAAAATATTTTTTAAGGTTCAAAATTTGGTCAAACCCGCCTAATTTCGGTCAAACCCGCTTAATTCCGCTTAATGCCCGCTTAATCCCCGCTTAATTACAAAAAACGCTTAATAGTCCGATTAGTAGAAAATCGAGTCGGTTAGTAGTGTTTTTCCGCCTAGGCGGCCGCTTAGCCCGCTTTTTAGAACACTGATATTTATAAATTGTAAATATTAAAAGTTCGATTAGTCTCGCGAACCTCAAGAATCGAGTAATTTAAAACTTGAACTTTGCTCAGAAAAGTTTCGATTAGTCCGATGAACAATATGGCAAATATTGAACATTATAACAAATGAGTTCTTGAAGTATGTATTTAATGAGTTACTAAAAAATTCTAAAAACTTCTTTGGTGTAGTGGTTGTAGATGTGAAAATAATCTTTTCTTTGCATAAAGGTCATAGGTTCAATTCCCACCACAAACATTTTTTTTATAATTAATATGATGGAAGGACAAATTAGTAAATTACTAAATGAAAGGACTAATTAGTAAATTACTAAATAGCTTGAAACTCCTTGTTGACATATAATATATATAAAGGATTTGTTATGTTTTTCATCTTTCAGTGCCTCACGCTTAATTATTGAAAAGATGGCTTAATTTGGGCATGAAAGCGAAGATTATTCAAGAGGGTGGTTAGAAGATGCAATCTTGGATACCGGGAGGTTTTTAATGTGTTATCTTGAAGATTTTATCTCGCACGGGCTACTGCACGGCCGTGCAACAGGCCGTGCAGAGTGTTCCAAGTAGTGCAGATTGTGCAGTTTTTCTCACGGGCAGTTGCACGGCCGTGCAAAATCCTGCTGTGTATTAAAAGAAGCCAAACCCTACATTTTATAACATCTTATTTTCCTCTCTTCTTAGCCTCTTCAAGAACATAATTAGGGTTAGTAGGAAGTAGTTAATTATGAGTAACTAACTCCATAATTTGGCTCAAGGAAGCATCTCTTGTACTAAACCCATTCAATTTAAGTAAGATCTTCTCCATTCTATCTTAATTGCTTGAATGTATTGTTTATGATTTTGCTTGGAGATTTGTAAGTTGCTTCATCTTGCTCTTCTTGTAATTTCAATTGCTAATTGTTTGCACTAATCCGTAATTGTTAGTACATTCATTATAGTAGCACAAGTTTAGTTTACCTAAATTCTCAAGTTTTAAGCGCAAATACCTAGGTTGAGCTTCTCATCCTTGGGTTTGTCCTAGCCTCTCTTTGATTGATTCCTTGATTTGGTTATACTAGTAGTGCTTCATTATTGGTAGCTATTATCAAGAGAGCTAATTTATGTGCTTCACTAAATTAGTGTTTTTAGAAGAGAAATAAGTGATTGTGTGCTTCACCAATTATCTTGGTTAGGTAGAGTTGGATATATTCTTGCTTGTTGGGTTGAAGTGCTTGATTTGCTATTATCCTTGGGTCAAATGTCTCTTATCTTGTTAATTTGCTCATTGTGTTGTTGTGTTGGTAAATTTGGATATTAGCCATAACTTAGTTGTGTTTTTGTAGCAATTTATTTATCGTATGCAAGGTGTTTGATAAAACACCTTAACCAAACTCAAAACCCCCCATTTACACACTTCTAGATTGTAAGAGATAATCTACTTGGAATCAATATTGAGAGTCCTTCCCTGTGAACGAACTTACGAAAAATACTACCTTCAAATTGGCGCCGCTGCCGGGGAAGGCAACAATATTAATTTTGAGTTAATTGTTTCTTATATTTTAGATTGTATATTTGTATATAGTTTTTTCTTTCTTTCTTTGTTTTTTTTATTGGTGTGTCTTCATGTTTATTGGATATAGACATGAACTAACTCTTTCAGGAGACGATGGATAACTATTTTGGTTGGAATAACGCTCAAGATTTCACCTATGATCAAGAACGATATCAAGATTTTAATTCTTTTCAGAATTTTAATGCGTATCAGGTGAATTCTTTATATTCTACAAACTCATGCTATGCTTCTTACCCTCCCAGCATCGATTATTCATATGCTTGTGAAATCCAATGTTATGATCCGCAATATAATTCCCAAGACCATCAAGGGTCTTCTTCATCTTCCTTATCATCATTAGAGGAGATCCAAATGGCGGCAAACAACCTCCAACTTGCTTTTGAAAATCGATGCTATGATCCGCAATATAATTCCCAAGACCATCAAGGGTCTTCTTCATCTACATTGTCATCACTTGAAGAAATGATGAAGCAAATGGCGGCAAACAACCTCCAATTTCAAAACACCACATTTCAAAGTATATCCAACTTGGAAAAGATCACTTCTCAAATGGTAAAGAACACTTTTCAAAGCTTATCCAACTTGGAAGAGCAAATGAGTCAACTAGCCGAATCCGTGAGTCGATTAGAGGAGGTCAATTCTTCTACTAATCATGATTCTTGTTTTGTAATTGATGAAAATGTTGTGCATGATGAATTTGCTTGTTTAGTTGACGATTGCCCTAGGCTTAATAATGATGAATTGGATGCAGTTGAGGATCTACCAAATTTAGAAAATACTTTTGTGCTTAATGAATTGGTAGATGAGATAAAAATTGATGAATGTCCAATTGAAATTGAGAAGAAATTTGAGCTTAAGATTGATGAGGTTAAAATTTTTGCTTGGGTATATAAGGATCCAATTTGGGAACAATTTTTGAGTCATAGTTATAATGACTATTCTGACGATTTTTCTAACTATTTTGCCTTTTCAAAGTCTCCCGAAGATGTGAAGATCATAAAAATATTTTTATATTTTTATGGATCGAAGATATATTTGCACACCTTGTTCTTATTATTGTTTCGTAGGTATGTGCATTTATTTGCTTTTTCACCTCATTAGTTATGGTACTTGTATAAATAAGTCGAGCCAACGACAATAAACAGAGCGCTTTTTGGGAGGCAATCCAAGGTACGTATGTGTTTATATATTATTATGTGTGTGTTAGATTTTGTTCCTTGATTGCATTTATGTAGGTGTTATGAATATTGTGAGTTTGAGGATTGATCTAAACATTAGTGAGTGGGGATTCCATTTTTCATCCATTTTAATTCTAAGAAAATAATAAAAAAAAAAGTATTTTTGTGGTGTGATTAATGAAGTTTATAATAGATTTTCAAAAAAAAAAATGTACTAATTATGCCCCGCTCAATGATATTTAGTATCGTTAATGTTTATATTATTCCACACTTGCCTTGATATGTTTGTTCATGTTTTCAGGATTTTAGAGGCATTGCAACAATTTTTAGCAGATTTATACACGGGCCTGTGCACGGTCGTGCAGCAGGCCGTGAGTTTTGAAGACCATTCTGCATTCGTTGTCTCCTGCTTACTACTTGTTGCACGGCTGTGCAACTCTCTTAAAAGAAAAAAAACAGAGCAACATCGCCTTCCTCCTCTTTCTTTCAAACCCCTTCTTTCATTCACCTCGCGCAATCTGCTCTCTTCCTCCTTTCTCCCATCCATTCTCACCTCCTTCCCAACCGCCGTTCACCACCCAGCACTGCAGCAACTGTTCTTCAGTTCATCTCCATACACCCCCGTCCACCGCGTTTCCTCCTTCGATTCCAACACTCCCCCTCTCATCACCGCCATTTGCAAATGTCCTCCTCCCAAAACCATTCCACCTCCATTCACTTACTTCACAGCCTAACTCCGACCACCCAACCTCTCCACCTCAACATCACCAACGAACCACAGCCTTCCCTTTCCCCCTTCCCCATCAATTCGCTCCTTCCTTCCGCCCACCACGCCCCCATTTTCCAACAACCAAGCGGCAACACCAACCACCAATCATTCCTCCAACCCTCATTCACGACTCCACTCCCTACGCAACATCATCTCCATTCCTCCTCCATCAGTCCTCTCTCTCTCTACTCCTCTGTTCGTCATCAACACAACACCATCATCCACTTCACCCGTTTTTTCTTCCCCATCCCCGCCTGCACTCTACACTTCGCCTTCGTCTCTTCTCCGTCTCACCCTCGGCATCACTCCTCCCTCCACACCACAACCAACAATCAACTCTCCACTCCTTCACCCCTTTTCTTCCCCCTCCCCTTTAATTCCCTTCGCCCCTGTACACCCCCCTGTTTCCAAAAAAAAAACACAACCCCCGTACCCTTTTTTTTTAGTTTAGTTTTTTTTGGTTTTTTGGTTTTTTTTTGTTTTGTATTTTTTGTATTTTTTTGTTTTGTTTTATTTTTTTTTATTCATTTTTTTTAATTTTGATTTTGATTTTCAATTTTAATTTTGTAAACTTAAATTTTTTTATATATTCAGAAATCAATTTAAATTTACTTTATTTTGATTTTATTATTAATTAGTTAGTGATTTTTGTTTTCCTATATATTATTTTATTTACTTTTATTCACTACTTCTTTCATTTTAATTTTGATTTTAATTTTTTTAATTTTCTAAAACTAATTTTTTTTATAAATTCAGAAATGAATTTAATTTATTTTATTTTTGATTTTATTTTTAATTGATTAGTGATTTATTTTATTTTATTTTATCTTTTAAAAAAAATAAAAAAAATCAAAAACCAAAATTTAATTCTTTTTAATTTTGATTTTAGTTTTTAATTTTGTAAACTAAGTAATTATTTTATTTTAGTTTTACTTTTAAATTTGATTTTTGATTTTATTTTAGTTTTAGTTTTAAATTTGATTTTAGATTTTATTATTATTTCAGTTTTAAATTTGATTTTTATTATTCATTTTTTTATGTTATTATTAATTGGTTAGTTATTTTATTTTTTAAAAAAAAAACAAAAACAAATTTTTTTTATTATTTCTATTTCCTTAATTAGTGTATTGCAGGGCTTTGTAGGGTGTTGGATTTTGGCTTGTCGGTTATTTTTGTTGGATGATTGTGGTTGGTGGCATTGATTCAATTCATGGCTTGCAATATCGGAGTTGGAATTCGACAAATATGAGTGGTGCCCCCGGTCCTTGTTATTTAATTTTAGGGGAGTTCTCTTTCACTCATATCTCTACTTCGTTTTTATTGTCATGCATGAGGACATGCCATGTTTTAAGTGGGGGAAGGAGTGTTTATGTTCATCCTTGTATAATATGCGTAGCTAGTATTAGTAATCTTTTTTGTTTCATTTGATGTCCGTTTTGTTTGCATTTGAGAAATAAGTTTAGTCATGAGTTTGTTTACTTGTTTGTAAAATTTATGACATTGTGAGCTTGTAGCCTTGTTTTCTCCTATTTCGTGCCTAGCATTACCAATTTGATGCGAATCTATAAGTTTGATGCACCTTATCGCACACACACGCACACACTTTAAATGGCATGAAAAGTCTAGATTGTTGTAATTAAATTGTGAGCATGACGATTATCTCTTAGAATGCATGGAATCAAATCGAGAAGATGTTATTAAAACTTAAACCTTGTGAGGCCTTGAACGATGATTCTTTTGCTTGTGTGTTTCTCCTTCTTTATGTATATTTGTTGCTCTAGGGCTTGCATTAAACCTTCATTCATGGATGCACCATAATAAGGAAATTCTATTTAGGATAACCTTTTGACCTTTTTAGCTTGTGAACCATGAAAATAATCCCTAGTTACCCCTTTGAAGCTTATATCCATAATTTTCTTTGTCACTTTCTCCTTTTATACATGAGTCAAAGCCAAATACTTCACTCTCGGCCTAGTTGAGCTAGTTGAGTCTTGGAAAGAATTGATTGTTGAGCATGAGAATTTGGAGATGTTGTGAAGAGGAAGAATGCTAATTATTGTAAGTGGGAACTAGTTTGATGTGTATATCTAGATGTGGTTCAAAGTTCTTTGTAGTATTTATTTATGTTATGCATTCCCTTTGCTAAAAAAAATAATAATAAAGGGGATGTAAAAAAAAAGAAAAATAAAGAAAAATAAAAGAAGAGAAAAAGAAAAATAAAAAAAGCAATAAATCTTTGTACATTATTTTGATTCAATTTTCTTGGTAAATGTGGTTGTGTTTTGTATTTGTAAATGAGTGGAGACATTCTTTAGTTTGAGAATTTGGTGGATGAAGCGAGCAAGCGTCATTTTGACTCAACTAGCGAGACTTTTACACCTTCTTTGAACTTAAATTTTCACACCTTCACCCTAGCCTCATTACAACCCATTTTATGAATTCCTTGTTTTTGGTGCAATCCGGAATTTAGGTGAACATGCAAGGTCAAGTAGAGCGCATGCATTTAGATTTGGAGTTGAGTGAAATCTCTAGCCCATACTTGTGTGATACATAATTGAGAGATGTGAGATTTTTCACCATACAATTTCATCTTCTTAATGCGAGGCCATGTATGCTTTGTGATCATCTTGTCTAGTGTTCACGATTGAAGTGCATTCATTCTATCTTTAATGTCTTGGTTACATCTTGCACGAGGTGTGTTATCTTGATTCTTGAATTGGTTACTAGCTCGTTATAGTGGATGACAAGGTGAATAGCTCTATATGTTTGATTTTTGTTACAAGTAGAAGACTCGGACATGTGAGTGTAGTAGTTAGTTTAATTAGTAGATATTGTTAGTGTCTTGTTTATTAGTGATTTTTGTGATTTTGTGGGTTCATCATCTATAAACCCTCACGAGACCTCACTCGTCCACTAGGGCTACTTAGGGGTTCCAAGGGCTTGTTGCATATGCCAAATGCAACCGTGATCACCTACGGAAGTGGTACTAATTAGGAGTATATGATTATGTTAATTTTAGTTTGCTCGGGACTAGCAAAGTTTAAGTGGGGGAAGATTTGATAACGTGTATTTTATACCCGTTTTGTCTTTAATTCTTCTGCATTTTTGTTAGTTTCAAATGTTGTTTTATTAATATTTGTTATGTTTTTCATCTTTCAGTGCCTCACGCTTAATTGTTGAAAAGATGGCTTAATTTGGGCATGAAAGCGAAGATTATTCAAGAGGGTGGTTAGAAGATGCAATCTTGCGATACCGGGAGGTTTTTAATGTGTTATCTTGAAGATTTTATCTCGCACGGGCTACTGCACGGCCGTGCAACAGGCCGTGCAGAGTGTTCCAAGTAGTGCAGATTGTGCAGTTTTTCTCACGGGCAGTTGCACGGCCGTGCAAAATCCTGCTGTGTATTAAAAGAAGCCAAACCCTACATTTTATAACATCTTATTTTCCTCTCTTCTTAGCCTCTTCAAGAACATAATTAGGGTTAGTAGGAAGTAGTTAATTATGAGTAACTAACTCCATAATTTGGCTCAAGGAAGCATCTCTTGTACTAAACCCATTCAATTTAAGTAAGATCTTCTCCATTCTATCTTAATTGCTTGAATGTATTGTTTATGATTTTGCTTGGAGATTTGTAAGTTGCTTCATCTTGCTCTTCTTGTAATTTCAATTGCTAATTGTTTGCACTAATCCGTAATTGTTAGTACATTCATTATAGTAGCACAAGTTTAGTTTACCTAAATTCTCAAGTTTTAAGTGCAAATACCTAGGTTGAGCTTCTCATCCTTGGGTTTGTCCTAGCCTCTCTTTGATTGATTCCTTGATTTGGTTATACTAGTAGTGCTTCATTATTGGTAGCTATTATCAAGAGAGCTAATTTATGTGCTTCACTAAATTAGTGTTTTTAGAAGAGAAATAAGTGATTGTGTGTTTCACCAATTATCTTGGTTAGGTAGAGTTGGATATATTCTTGCTTGTTGGGTTGAAGTGCTTGATTTGCTATTATCCTTGGGTCAAATGTCTCTTATCTTGTTAATTTGCTCATTTTGTTGTTGTGTTGGTAAATTTGGATATTAGCCATTAACTTAGTTGTGTTTTTGTAGCAATTTATTTATCGTATGCAAGGTGTTTGATAAAACACCTTAACCAAACTCAAAACCCCCCATTTACACACTTCTAGATTGTAAGAGATAATCTACTTGGAATCAATATTGAGAGTCCTTCCCTGTGAACGAACTTACGAAAAATACTACCTTCACACACTCATACAAGAGAAGGATATTAGAGAAGAATCTTTGATTCTTGCTCACACATCTTGGAGAAGAATTTTATTCTTACTCATACACACTTTGGAGAAGAATTTGATTCTTACTCAATTTTCAAATCACATATTACATGGCTTTATATAGGACTTCATAGAAGGATCTACACACTTACTTAAATGCTAGACTACTAGAACTTTCTATGGATAGTTTTAGATATTACATACATTTAGATCAATGCGTTGAACATAGAAAATATAAATACATGTATCAAGAATAATCTGGAATAACCCATATACTTCTACTATCTTAAGAGTCAAAATTATATTTTATTTTTAACACCCCCTCTTAATTTTGACTATCCCAAGTGGACTTCGAAATTTGTTGAAATTTCTCATGGAGGGCTTATCTTCTTTTCGCTTCTTTTCCACATACCATTTTAACTATTGCAGCTGCAACTTTTACGGAATTTCCCTTGGGAATGCTTGTCTTCTTTCTTCTTCTTTCCCAAACACCAACTTTGTTTTCCATACGAGCTTTGCTCGTCATAGAGTTCACATATATGTATGCCACACAGGCTTTGCCAGGGCATCATGAAACCTTAGTCAAGTTCTCCTTTGGAGTAAACAAGACTCTACACAAATCTCTTTCTGAAGGCAACCACCAAAACCTAGCTCTAATACCACTTTGTTGGAAGAAAGAATATCACACTCACACAAGAGAAGGATATTAGAGAAGAATCTTTTATTCTTGCTCACACATCTTGGAGAAGAATTTTATTCTTACTCATACACACTTTGGAGAAGAATTTGATTCTTACTCAATTTTCAAATCACATATTACATGGCTTTATATAGGACTTCATAGAAGGATCTACACACTTACTTAAATGCTAGACTACTAGAATTTTCTATGGATAGTTCTAGATATTACATGCATTTAGATCAATACGTTGAACATAGAAAATATAAATACATGTATCAAGAATAATCTAGAATCACCCATATACTTCTACTATCTTAAGAGTCAAAATTATATTTTATTTTTAACAACCTTGGCAAATTAGAACCATCTTCTACAGAGGAAAACTCCCTATCAAAAACAACATTAACGATTGCATAGTATATATCACGAAAGTGAAATGAAGAAACATTTGTGCAGGAGCCATTAAAGGAATAAATTTTAATCACTAAAAAAAGGAGATAATTTTCCAATATAGAAGCAAAAAAAAAACAACAACATAACTTTGACCTTTCTTCATCGAGTTGGTATGAAGGGAGGATCGGCAATAGACTAGTCACAAAGGCATATCCCCTACTACCATGCCCCTCCCCCAACACAAGTGTATGAATTCAATTCTTCAATCCCCCTACCCTTATACCAAAAACCCCTATGTAATCTACCACACACACACACACACACACACACACACACACACAAATGGAATAAAGGAGTTAAGCATCAAAATATATGTCTCTTTCTTTTCACCTTTTAACATCGAATAACACGTAGACCTATGCATTAGTCCACAGCTCATCCACACATATATACTTTAAACTAGCTAGAAATGTAAAATCTCAACCCCCACACCCCCATAAAGAAGCATTAAATAACACTATATCATTATTTTTAATATAATTTAAAATATACATTAAACTAATAATCGAATAACACTTTTTTTAATAACAAGTTCACTATATCATACTCTACATATCAACATAGAAAAGAAAAGTTTGAACATTTGATTTTTCCGGTTCTCATATCATGCAGAGTTTTCAGTTTAATAAAACATGCATTATGTTCACTATACCAGTTTCCCACTTTGCACGACTGTACAATACTGCAATCTTTACAATACAAGGTATAAGAATAATATTTTCTTCAACTATAATTTCTGCTGAAAAATGTAAAAAAATTGTTCAACATATTCTTGTGGTATCAAAAAACTGCTCACAAAATTGTGTTGTAAAGGTCCTGGGACTATGTAGCAAGACTTCTAAAAACTTACCTATCATTAGGCAAGCCAAGCTCGGTACTATAGTATCATCACTGGGTAAAATATGACAATACAGTGTAGTTGCAATGGTTCAAAATCTTCTTCATTTACTGCTTGGTTTTACTGTTGGCACTATATAAAAAATCCAAAATTGTTGAAGGCTTCATGAACTTGTTCTGTGAACTGCTACCTTCCTTGCTTAAGTCCGTACGAATGGCAGGGGAATTAGATGAGTGATCATTCTTCGCTTTAGACTCAAATTTAGCTGCTAATGCTAATGTTGACTGGAAGGCCCTTTGAACTGAACTTGGAGCGTTTGAAAAGAGTGATCCCTGAAACGAGCTTGATTTGCTTTTGCTCGGAACATCTATTAGCTTGCCTAAGAATGATCATGAGAAAGTGGAGAAGCCATCACTGGAGGCAAAACTGGATTGCGGGTCTGAATGTAAGAACCCAGATTTTTGGTAAGAATTAAAACTTTTTATTATGTATTGATGTAATGATGAATAGTGGTTACGACTATAATGTAATAGAGGTTTTTAAGGAACGAATATTTAATGGATTCGGATTTGAATGTTATATGTCATGAAGAATGCTATTGGTTGACAACTTAGATAAAAATAATTTGTCTCCTGGATAAGTAAGATATGGTAATTCCAAATAGGAGAGTTATTCTCTTGTCATCCAAATCGATATCTGTTATTAGTCCAGTGGTTCCGAAAAAGGGTTAAGGAATAATCGGGATAGCGCGCGAACATTTTTCTAATTATAAGGAATAAAGGGAGAATAAGTAATGAATAGTGATTTTGGTGGAAATTGGAATATTATTAGACGATGCTATATAGGAGTACCCATAACGGATTTCTGAGTTCGTATTAATGATCCAAGGGGAAAAGGAGTGTATTTAAAAGTTATCGGATTCTGAAAAATAGCACTTTTATTTTCTCCGAGAATTTCCTGGACACTAAAAGACTCAAGGAATTATTGAAAAGATTTAAGGAATATAGGTTCAAGAATTACTAAAGAGAATGGAGAATGATAGTATAAATATTAAGACGGTTTCCGGTAAAACCCTAACTAGAAATCCTTGATATATTCCTCCGAACGATCAATGAAATTGAGCAATAACCGGACAAAGAAGCAAGCAGGAAAGCAAGATGCATGCATGTGCAAGTAGAAAATATCTAACAACCATGTAGTTACATGAGTAACCAACTTACTTAGAGATTAAACCACCTACTTAGCCTATACTACTCATCTTACCAAAACAAATCAACACATGTCTCTCTAAATTGCATCATCCATGACCACACCACTTTAATAAAGTAACTTTATGCTAGATATTATCACAATGAGGTGTTTTATGCAAGATTAGACCAAGCAAACACAAATCACACTCCATCTCTCCATTTCTCTCAAACTGCCCAGCAGAAACAATACTCAAAGAAAAATTCATATCTCCATTTCTATCTATGATTAAATCACCAAATTTTAACCATAGCTTCTCCACTCCATGGGCAAGGTTCGTTCAAAATTTCATGGCAATCCAAGTAGTATATCCTAGTTAAATCCCTCCCCCAATTTGAAGGAGTCAAACTCCCTGTTCTTGACAGTTTTTGTCCAGCGGGAAAACCTGGTTCAAAACCATAGCTACCAAGCTTCAAATCTCATGATCTATAGCTTAAAACAAAGCTTATGAAGAGCACAAGATGTGGTAAAAATTTGAGAGCTAAACTCTTATTTTTCGATTTTCTATGATTTTTACAAGTTTAGGTTGAATAGTAACTTTCAAGAACTAACTTTAGTTTTCTTGTTTCTTTTGATGATCTAAGCTATATTAAGGTGTTCTAAGGACTATATCAAGGTTTGTTAGACTCATGTACACACCAAGGAAGGTATATCTCTTAAGAAACCCTAGAACTTATTTTGAGTTTTTGTGATTATTGGATTAGTTTTGATGATGATGTTGTTTTAAGCATATAAGCATGATTATATAGTTGATTTTGTTGATTTAGTTGATTTAGCCATATAATGATTATGATGATAAAGTGAGATGTTCTTGGACATTTTAAGATGAGAATCATGTGATGTATACCCGGTGTGGCTTGGTAATTGATGTAAGAATTTTGGAACGTTCGATTTATAGCCGTCGTAATGCCGAAATTTAGTTAACCCTTGAAATTCGTGCATAGCAGTAGCCATAAGTCACTGATCTTGATAAGTATATGATACACCCTTGTATAAATCGAGTCATAGATCGTTTTGGCGAAAGAATCGAAACAAACGGACTTATGGTTTAGGAATTATGGCCGATTTACTAAAAGTGGTTCGAAACCGTAAGTGCGAGTTCGTAACTGCAATTGAACCTCCTTAACATGAATAATTTGGTTGCGAATCTTGGTAATTAAATATTAGAGATCATAAGGAAAGTGAGAGAGAAGACCTCATGTTAAAAAGATCGTTTTTCGATTTTATAAAAATGTTCGAATCAAGGTTAAGTGCGAACGAACCTCTTAAAAGTATGCTTGGTTATAACTTTGTAAAATCACTTAGATAACGATCTATAAATCTCGAGTTATAATTTTTGATAGTAAACGACCAACCTTAGAACTTAAATGACTTAAGTGCCTACCAAGAGTAAGTGCAAGACATGCCTTAATAACAAGCAAGTGTCGGATTATAACGGTGTTAATAAGAGTTATGTTAGGGGATGCCAAACTAGGTAATTTGAAAACGTGTTTTAGCATAAGTAAAGTGCATACTTAGCCTTTCGAAGTGTTAAGTGATTAACCCCGGATATTGTGACTATTTATAGATCACCGGATTGACCAGAGGCACACTACCCCTACAGGATCACCAGTCAAGTGTTCAAACCTTTTGAACCTATTGTTGTGATAATATATATGATTGTTGATATACATAGTAACATATGCCATTGCATGCATGCCTGTTTTCAAAGTATATTGTGATAACTATTTTGCACTCTGAGACTTGGCTTATAAGCTAGATATGATATATTAGTTATAAGGCAGATTTGGTTAAGACCCTTAGTGATGGGCATATGATCCTCATTCATTCAATATAGATCGGGAGTCGGTATTTTGAAATATAGAGATAGTCGTGGAAACCCGGAGAGATTCCAGCGACAGGTTATTATTTATTTTGAGGAATGATATTGATAAACATTATTTATATTTCCATAAAGTATTAATTACTTGGAAATCATTCGAGGAATGTTATTTTAGTATTATCTCAGTCGAGAAGTACTATTGAATATTACTTTCGAATATTCATTTAAGATTTGATTTACTTAATGAATATTACTTTTGAATATTCATTTAAGGTTGGATTTATTAATGAATATCCATTTAAGTAGTTATTTATTTAATGAATATTATTTATTGAATATCCATTTAAGTAGTTGTTTATTTAATGAATATTATTTGAATATTCATTTAAACTTTATTTATTTAATGAATATTATCGTTAATATTCATTTGAGGTATTGATTTAGATGAATATTATCTTGGAATATTCATTTGAGCTTTATTTCCTTAATAAGTATTATCTTGAACATTCATTTAAGATTGATTCATTTATCAGATAATATTTTGAATATTTATTCGAGGAATTATTTATTTCGTGAATATTTTATATACTCATTCGAGGGTTAATTATGAGCGATATTTTATATTAAGAATATTCTGGAAATATCTATGGTTTAAATATTCTTTGAATATTTATTTAATTCCTTTAACTAGTTTTAAAAATGATCTATTTCATTCAAATATTATCTTCAACCTCCTAATATTATGTAAAATATTTCTGAGTCTTATTATGATTATTTTTATCAAGGAAAGGTTCTCAAAACTCCATTTTTCATTTAAAACTATCTTCCAAATTATAAGGAAACCTTACTTGAGAGCTGTTATTTATTTTGTTGACTACCAAGTCCTAAATCTTTCAGAAACTATTCTTTCACTCGCAACTTGGATGCTGTTCATCAATTGAATCCTTGTATTACCTCCTTATCATTCGAGGGTAAGATTGTTGGAACAAGTCGATATCCATTAACAAGCAGTGGCTTGGGAAATATTGGTGAATTTTCCTTTCCAACTAGATACGACTACTTTGTAGAGTCTTATCAACAAGTATTACACTTGGGGAAAGGGGGACGAGCTTTACATTTCTGAGTCATGGATTTACTCGAACTAGGAGTATTTGTGTAAGAGGCTGTGGGACAGTCCATCATTGAAAATTGTGTAAGAGGCTGTGGGACAGTCCATCAATGAAAAATTGGTGTAAGAGGATATGGGACAGTCCATCCTTGAAATAGGGTCCGAGTGGCGCCGGTCCCGTCTAAGCCCAAAGATGGCTAGGAAGATCCGGCATATGGTGGTGTCCATATGTTCTTCCTTCTACCGGTAGAGAAACAAAGTTTGAGATGCACAACCTGCGACTGATCATCGTAAGGTGGTGTCGTCTGGCGCGACATACTCCAGCATTAGTTCAACATCAAAATCTATTTATTTTCTACAACATGGAGTGTCACTCGTGTTGACAGGGTTTGAAAACTGTTCAGAACTAAAAGTACTCTGAAATACCCCATAACTTCATCTTTTACATTATATTGGCACTATGTTCGTTAATGCATGGCATATGATTTTCAAAGATATTTCAGAACTGTTATATATTATTGTTCAGTTACAACTATTTTTGGTGGGCTATTGCTCACCCTTGCTTTATTTATTATATCACAACAACAGCTAGATCTGATGGCCAGCACAAGGCGCACTCGGTGCAAGCAGGGACAGCAGTCATAGGGTTGCCCACTGATGTCATGGTCGGCATTGCTGAGGTATGAGAAACTAGTAGGCTAGACTGTCAACTTTTGGGTTCATCAGACTTATTATATATATGACATATGTAAATGGATGGCAAAGAGTATGTAAGTTATATTGTAATTCTTTTGGGTTGTAAGAACTCAAAACTTGTGATTAATAATATTTGTTAGTTACTCTGATTTCATCTCTGGGACTATAACGGGTGTGTTTTATGTTATTGTTTTGGGTCGCAAGGTTGCAATTTAGTTTATGTTGGTTTTGTGGATGGATATTGAGTCCGTAACGACCAGATCCCCGACCCCAGATCTAGGGATGTTACAGAAATGGTATCAGAGCGTTACGTTATAAACCCCAGAGATGATACGACGTTAAAACAATAAATTCAATAAGATAATAAGAACTCTTGCCAAGTTCATAGTCAGACTACTTAATGTAGTGCTGACATATAAAACCCTTATGGGAACTCTTAAATATTATGATAGTAACTTAGCTCGATATTGTATCGACGACTAAAGCGACGGACCTTGAGACTTACGAGCACCAGCACGAGGATGCTTTATTATATGTTGACGATCGGCTTGAAGACTCGATAGAGTACCCTACTGTGAACGCGAAGGAGGTTCCGGGTAAGAAGGAGAATCCTGTTAAGGATAAAGAGTTACCCTTGAAGAAATGAGGGCTGCAGCCAGAGAAACTACAAGAGTTAAGGTATAGTGCTCAGAAAAGTGAGCGTAAAGAACTGAGATATCGTCAAGAGAACTAAGGATGCATATTGGACTCATAGCCGGACTACTGGAGGTAGTATACCAGCAAGTAAGGCGGATTGGAAGAATTACTTAAGATCTTATATGGGGATAGATAAGAATCCTTAGAGACCTTCTGATTAATGAGAAAAAAGTTCGAATGATGCATGATTATCAAAGACACCGATATAGGGCGGGGAGCAGAGTCTCCAAGAGCAGTTGAGATAGAGGCCGCAAGTGCCATATCATTGGATAAATGGATTGGTGTGAATATTGATAGTGGAGAATGTTCATTTTATGAATGGATCAGCTTAGAAAGTAAAGACATTGGGAAGTGATGGCATGATTGGATAAAGTTATATAAGGAGGTAGTAAGCGAGACGATGATCTCAGAACCTACAAGAGGAAAAGACCAGAGAGTCCATGATAAACTCGTAATAAAACTACTGTCATGGACTAAGTATAGGTTTATTTCAACTCAGTGAAATGATGAACCAAAAACATTAGATGCATGTGATTCAGAGGAATATTAAATTCTTTCTTTTCCTGGAATGGATTATAGTAGTTACATTAAGTTTATTCCGATGCTGAATCATAAATGGATCAAGTAATACGATCAGTGGTTAAGAGGTAATGGAGAGTGTGTTAAGGATGAAACCTAAAGGAGCAAGTGTCTGCCAAATTCTCGAGGTATGAATTCTGACAAGATAAAGTTCAACTATTAGGACATGCGATCAATGATGAGTAGCATTGGTTGACCCCGCCGAGTTAAAGGTAGCTTCAAATAGAGAAAGATCAACCACACCAACAAAGGTGAGAAATTTCATAGGATTCACAAGGTATTACCAAAGATTTGTTCAGGACTTTACAAAGATTGCAGTTCCGTAACCCGACTTATTTATAAGACTAAGAAGTGTGAATGCACAGAAAAATGTGAGAAAATCTTCCTGGAGCTAAAGATAAAATTGGCGACGGCCCCGCGTTGGCGTTGCCTGGTGGAAAAAGGAAATGTCATCATTGAAGTTGTAGCACTAGTCAAGGATCTCAAGCATAATCTGTTAAGTGTTGGTCAGTTTACTGATAAAGGATTCAAGGTAAATTTTGACAAAGATGAATGTTTGATCACCCACAAGAAGACTGGTGATTTTGCTCTATCTGGAGTAAGAAAAGGAAGCCTGTTTGTAGACAATATGGACTCTGCAAACAAGGACAAAGTTTGTTGCTTCTACTCAAAAGCATCAAATGAAGATTGTTGGCTATGGCACAAGAAGTTATCACACCTGAACTTCAAGGCCATTAATTCTCTAGTCAAAAGAGAGTTAGTGAGAGGCATGCCCACACTTGAATTCAGTCAAGAAGGAGTGTGTGAGGCTTGCCAAATAGGAAAGATGAAAAGGTCAAGCCACAAGTCAAAGACAGTGACATCAATCACCAAGCCCCTGAAATTAATTCATATGGATTTGTTTGGGCCTGTCAATATTATGTCACTCTCAAGAAAAAAGTATGCCTTAGTGATGATTGATGACTACACAAGGTATACATGGGTGGAATTTCTAGCATCAAAGGATGAGACTCCACAAGTAATCATTGAGCACATAAAGAAAGTTGATAAAGAAGCAAAAGCCAACAATGCAAGTGTGATTGCATTGAGAAGTGATAATGGAACAGAGTTCAGAAATGCCTTACTTGAAGCATTTTACAAAGAGAATGGCATTTCTCAACAATTCTCAGCTCCAAGGACTCCACAACAAAATGGAGTAGTTGAGTGAAAGAATAGAACTCTAATTGAGGCTGCTAGAACAATGTTGCTTGATGCAAAGATGCCTACATGTTTTTGGGCTGAGGCTGTGAGCACTGCATGCTATATCCAGAACAGAACCCTCATCAACAAAAACACTGGAAAGACCCCTTACAATTTGATGACTGGAAAGAAGCCTACTCTAAAGTATGTTCATACTTTTGGAAGAAAATGCTTTGTGTTGAAAGACAATTCAGAATATGTTGGGAAGTTTGATGCAAAGGCATTTGAAGGAATTTTTCTTAGCTATTCTATGGAGAGAATTGCATACAAAGTTTATGTCATCAGTCAAAAGAAAGTTATGGAAAACACAGATATGACATTTGATGACAGCAAACTACCTGGATTAGAAGAAGCCAATGATGAAGATAGAGATCCATTAAAGTTTGAAAATCTAGATGATTCTGATGAAGAGATTGAAACTGAAGTTGAAACTCTAGTTCAACAAACTAAAGTTAATGATGAAGAAAGAGAAGAATCTGATCCAATCAACAGTGAAGAGACTAGCATCCAAGACACACCTGTGAATAGTAGCAACTTCACAGGGGGAGGAAATGAAAATGATCATGTCTTGGATGATGAAGCAACATCAAGGTTGAGAAATCAAACTGAGCACTCAAGGAAATGGGATAGGTCACACACTGCAGAGCAAATTATTGGAGATCTAAATGCAGGAGTGAGAACTAGGAGAGCAACTCAAAATGATTGCCTCTATGGTTGCTTTCTATCTCAGATTGAGCCTAAGAAACTTGATGATGCACTGTTGGATCCAGATTGGATTATTGCTATGCAAGAGGAGCTGAGTCAATTTGAAAGAAACAAAGTATGGGAAGTTGTGCCTGCACCAAAGAACAGAACCATTGTTGGAATAAAATGGGTTCTGAAGAATAAGATGGATGAAGATGGTGTAATAGTAAGAAACAAAGCAAGGTTGGTTGCAAAAGGATACTCTCAACAGGAAGGCATTGACTATGATGAGACATTTGCTCCTGTTGTTAGATTGGAAGCCATCAGAATCTTCTTGGCATTTGCTGCTCATTCAAATTTTAAAGTCTATCAAATGGATGTCAATAGTGCATTTCTGAATGGGGAGTTGGAAGAAGAAGTTTATGTGCAACAACCACCTGGCTTTGAGGATCCACATTTCCCAGAATTTGTCTACATATTGCTTAAGGCATTGTATGGACTTAAGTAGGCTCCAAGGGCATGGTATGACACTTTATCACAGTTTCTTCTTGAAAATCAATTCACTAGAGGCAATTTGGACAAGACACTATTTTACAAGAAGCATAATAATGATATTATCCTAGTTCAGATCTATGTGGATGATATCATATTTGGCTCTACAAATGAGAAGCTGTGTGAGAAATTCTCTAAGCTCATGCAAAGCAGATATGAGATGAGTATGATGGGAGAGTTAACATTCTTTCTTGGATTGCAAGTTAGTCAGAGGAAGGATGGTATCTTCATCAGTCAAACCAAGTACATCAAGGATTTATTAAAGAAGTTTGACTTAGAAGACTGCTCACCTGCAAAGACACCCATGGCCACTGCCACCAAATTGGATGAAGATGTCAAAGGCAAGAGAGTAGATATCTCAGTCTACAGAGGCATGGTTGGTTCTCTACTCTATCTCACTGCAAGTAGGCCAGACATCATGTTTGCTACATGTTTGTGTGCAAGGTTTCAATCAAATCCGAAAGAGTCACATTTGATTGCTATAAAAAGGATTTTTAGATATCTGAAGGGCACTCCAAACTTGGGTTTATGGTATCCTAAGGACACAGGGTTCAATCTGGTTGGTTATTCTGATGCTGATTATGCTGGATGCAGAGTGGATAGGAAAAGCACCTCAGGTAGCTGTCAGTTTCTTGGACAAAGGTTAGTCTCTTGGTACAGCAAGAAACAACAATCTGTGTCAACTTCCACAGCTGAAGCTGAATACATAGCTGCTGGAAGCTGATGTGCTCAAGTGCTTTGGATTAGAAATCAGCTTAGAGATTATGGACTTGTGTTGGAAAGAATTCCAATCATGTGTGACAACACAAGTACAATCTCTATAGTTTCCAATCCTGTCAATCATTATAGGACAAAGCACATTGACATCAGATATCATTTCATTAGGGAGCATGCAACTAATGGCACCATTGAGTTGCATTATGTCCCTACAGATAAACAATTAGCTGATATATTCACTAAGCCATTGGATGAAGCCACCTTCACAAGGTTGGTTAGTGAAATTGGAATGCTGAATTCTTCAGAATCTGGCTAAGTGAAAATATCAACTAGATTGTTGCAGCAGTAAACACTTACTTTATCTAAATTCTCAATATTTTTGAAGTAAGTGTTGATTGAAATATGATTTATAAATATTTCAAATATGTTGCATATGTTGAAAATCATATTTGAATTAGCTTGAAATTTCTATGAAATTTTAAGATTATCACTATTTAATTTGTTAGAATATTCTTCATTGAATAATTCTGGTGAATTTTGAAAAGATAGTGAAAATTAACTTTTATGAGTGGAAAGTATAGATCGATAAGTCAGACTTCTCTAATGACTTTCATGTTTATGGTCGACTTCTCTAACAAGTCTATTTGGAACACTTTTGAGTTCTCGAATAGTGCATTTTGGAGAAATCGAACAGAGACTTGCTTGACTTCTCTAATAGGAAATTTGAGTTCTCTAATGACTGAGTTCTTGAATAGAACATTTGAGTTGTCGAATCATTTGAAAAGGCTGAATTTTTGTTGAATCTTAACCGTTTTTGGATTTTTATTCAGAATTTTAAATAACTCATAAAAACATATTTTATTTAATTTAAAATTTATTCTAAGTTAGATAACTGCCAGCTGTGAGTTACAAACTGCTTGAGATATCGATTAAGCCTCTCTTGACTTATCGAATAGTTGATTTCTACTTCTCTAATGCCCGACTTGTCGATACAAAACATATATCCAATCGACAATTCAAGTACTTCATACTTATACAGTTTTACATATATTCATTTCATTTGATTCGATTTCTCAAGCATCTAAAGTTCCAAAACCTCTGAAAACCCTAACTTCAAAAGATAAATTTCTTCTTCAACCTTCATTCTCTTCTCTCGTATCTCTGAGTAATAATGGCAAATACCCAACTCACAATTCCTACCCACACCAACTTCATTGCTATTACTAGTGATGTGGAAGCACCCAATGCTAATTTCAAGTGCTTCGTTCGCTGGATGTCTGAGTCATACATCAAGGATGCACTCTCAGCCAACCCAACTCTATACCTAGATCTCCTAGAACAGTTTTGGAGGATAGCCACTGTGGAAGTTATTGCCCTCGAAAATGCAGTAACCTCTTATATCATCTACTGCAAAATACAAGAGAAAGAGGTTACTATCACTACAGAGGATATGAATAAAGCACTAGGACTTCATCAGGACTTGTATCACCCTCTAGCATCTGATGATGATTTGATTGCATTCTTCGACTTTATCAAATATGCTGATACAATCAAGATTGGAAAAATGAATAGGAAGTATCTCAGAAAGGAATGGAGCTTTGTGTTCGCCACACTGCTACAGGTGTTCACTGCTAGAAAGTCGAGTTTTGATCAAATCAGTGCACCTGCTCAGCAAATTGCATACTCCCTGGCATATGATTGGAAAATCAATGTGGGTAATCTAATTATGCAGGAGCTATATGGGAGACTTGGTAAGAACTCAACCAAGAGAGGTACTGAAATTTTCTTCCCTCATTTTATTGAATCTGCTCTTAATTTTGTAAATAATAAACTGATTGAATTGCATGGGATAGATAGAAATAGAATAGGCTATCCGAAATCCATGACCAAACTCATTTTTGGTAACTTGGAGACTAGGAATGATGTGGATGTGAGACTTGAAATAACCCCTCATATGTAGAGGCTATTTGAGTCTTACCCCCACAACATGCCGATATTTGCCTCTAAATCTGAGTTAGCACAGCCCAAGCAAGTAGAACAAAATGCTAACCCAGGGCCTGCTAACCAACCCCCTCAAACAAACACTCTACCAAACACAGAGCCACCTGCATCATCCTCTCAACAGGGTGGTGTTAGTAAAAAGGAGAAGAAGAAGAAGAGAAAATAAATTGAATCTGAGCCCTTGACTATCTTGACAGAAGCAGCATTGGCTGTAGAATTAGGTCTAGACAGTGAGGAACCTGAGTCACCCTTGTAGAGACCAAAGAAGAAGAAATCACAAACCACCTCTTCAGTCACACAAATTACTGAAGTTGTAAAATCAGGGGCAAACAGCTCACTAGATGTACCCTCTCAACAAGGTGCATCTATAGAATCAATCATCCTCCCCAATGCACTATCTTGTAATGAGTCAGCACCTGGGAGTGATAATGCTGGCACAACACTGAGTGGAGAGCACATCACACTTGAAACTCCCTCTATTTCTCAGGGGGAGTTGCCAAAATCCAATCTACAAGACACTCTTCTTTCAGAACCTTACAATGATATTTCTTTGGAGCCTGCAACTCAAGAAATTGAGGAGCAAGGCATTGATCACCAAGAATTCTCTTCTCTTGGTGAGCCAATGGATTCAAGTGACTTAGTGCATGACACTTTGCTCACCACCCAGGAACCACATTTAGATGGTGAGGGAATGCAAGCTTGGGCATATCCTAATGACACCATCACAAACACAGAGGATCCACTAGTTTTCACTAGAGACTCTGTGCCTGTGTCAGCTACTGTTGTAACTTATCCCACTTCTGTGGAGACAACAGTAATAGAGTCAATCCATTCGGCTACAGAAGTTGCATCTGTAACTGAGGAGTCTAGCTTGCCTAGCTCTAGCACTAACTTGGCTCAGGCCACTCTGTCTCAATGGCTGAGGCCTGTGTAACATGACAGTGCCTCAGGATCATCAACTGTTCCACCACAATTGACGGATGAAGCACTTCATTGCTTGAATGTGGAACAGCTTGATGAGATCTCTAAAATTGCTCAACATCTCCTCACAACAAACCTGCCAAATCCAGACTATGCAGCCATTCTGTTGTGTCACAAAGAAGATGTAGAGTTACAAAAGGAGAAGATAATTGATGAGGCTGAGAGAGATGGGAATGTAGATGCCTGGCTGCAAGGAAAATATGGTATCACTCTCAATAAAGCCCTCCAATATCTAAGAGAGGAATACATCACCTCACTAGGTTCAAATGCTAAATCTCTTACTCCTAGTGAAGTGTATGAAGCCATGAATGATTCTTACAAGGGATTCCTCAAGGCTGCACACTATCTTGGCAAGGGTGTTAAGACAGAAGTCAACAAAGTTTGTGATGAAACAGCCAAGACAGTGGGTGAAATCAAGAGAGAATTTGCTACCAAATTTCCCACTCCAGATCCTGTTCTCAAGACTATTCGAGACTGCAAATCTACCTGCACATAGATGGACAATGGTTTGGCCCTGGTTAAAGATGCTGTCAAAAATCTTGGCACTCAATTTCAAAATCTCTCTTCTCAGACAACTGATGCAAATGCCATGCTTAGAACTCTCTTTAAAAATCAATATGGAGATAAGCTGGTGACTGAAGTACCTGTGCATGAAATGACCAAGTTGGAGGTGAAGAGACTCAAAGAACAATCACTGTCTAATTTTAAAGCTACTGAGTTATTCACCAAGGTGGATGCTATGGAGAAAGAAGTGAGCTCACTCAAACAGTCAAATGTTCATCTTACAGACACAGTAGCAACTCTCACTGAGCAGTTGAACACTCAAGCCACCACCATAGTTGATGTTCTTCTGCATCACCAACAGATGCTATCTGCTATGATGAAGCATATAGGACTTTCTTTACCTGATGAAACTGCCAATCCCATCTCTTCCAAATCAAAGGCCCCTACCAAAGCCTCTATGCCAGACAACAAGCCTAAGGGGGGGAAGAGTACCTTAAGGAGATCAAAACCTAAGGGAGAGAATAAGGAGGAGAGACCTAGGGAGAAGGGCATAACCATAAATGAGGGTGGTCAATCAAGAAGAACCTCCAAATCTGAACTTCATGTTCCAGGCAAAGGGAAAGCCAAGGTTGATGAACCTCCATCCTCTTTGCCAGTGGTTACTCTACCAACTGTGCATGTCACTACTCCAGGTGGCCAAAAGCAATCTATCACCACCACAGTGGTTGCAGGAAGTATGCCATCTGACAAGCCTCAAATATCAAAAACTGTAAATGCCGAAGCTACAAGAAATTGCTAACTCAAATGTCTATCATGATGAAGCTTTCTTGGAGTTTCTGAAATCCCTAAAAGAACAGGCTGGTGACACTCTACTCTATCTAAGGAGTTTGAATGATCAAATTGAATACTTCACTATAATACCCAAGAAAGTCAACAGCTCATGGTTCAAGGAGATACTGATGATTTCAAAGTCCAAGATATGGCATCTAACCTACAAAACTCTTCAAGCTTTAAAGTTCACAGAGGTGGATGCTCTAATCAAGCTAATTGAGAAAAGAGATGTCAATGAGAATAACAAGAGTCTATACAATGACTTAAGGAATGAGCAGCAGGCCAGACTACCTAAAGTGTGCACTAATCCAAGAACCATTCTTTATCAGTCTGGTACCAAAATTCAAGATGTCAAGCAGCTGGTCATTCCCAGTGATCTTACTCTTCAGAACCACAGACTCATCATTGCTATTATTGATCAACTGCAAAAGAAGAATGGGATAGGAACTGCTGAGAAAATAGAGGCACTGCATATTCTCAGAACATTCATTGCAACTGGTGCAATTCCAGAAATGGCTAAAATCAGGAGGAATAAGGATGATAAAGATGAAGACAAGAGTGATGGAAGGAGAAGTCATCACATGAGTGATAAGGATGATGAAGATAAGAAGAAGAAGAAAGATAGCAAGGACAAGAAGAATGATGGTGATCAAGGCTATAACAAGGTTTATGAGAGAAAGAGTGGAAAACAGCAAGCCCTATGCATCACTAGAAGTAACCTCACCACAACACAAGACTCTATGTCTAGGGTGAATGTAGCTAGTAATGACCTACCAAAATCTTTATCTATGGCTTCTGAAACTGTTTTACATCTCAAGAAGAGAAGATGCAACTCAAGAAACCATGCATATATCTCCAAAAGCAAACTGCTAATGGTGTACTACAATGGTCCAAAGACAAAGGTCTTAAATTTCTCTCAAGCAACAAGGTGAAGAAGCTGAAATTTAAGATGTCAGCCAGAAGGGCAAGAAAGGAGAAAACATCTACATCTCAGGCACTCACAATCATCCCTGGACTAGACTTGCCCTGTCTTGATATAGACTATGATGAAGATGAGATAGCATATCAACAGGCTCAGAGAATTTATCATGTAGCTATAGTTGATGATTGTCTAGAGTTCAAGTACACAGATGGAAGGTTCAAGAGATTCAAACAAGGCATGTGTGAACACTGGGGCAGGCTACATGATCTACAAAGAATTATGGTGCTACTCAACTATGAGGATGAAAAGGAGAGAAGTTGGAGAGTTGAGATAGCTCACTTTATCAAAATGAAAAGAGATCATGAGGAGATGTTAAGAATGAAGAATGAAGAGTTGAGGCAAAGGAGGGAAGAAGAGTTAGCTGCTCTAGAAGCCAAAGCTGAGGAGATGAGAGCTAAAGGGTTATGCAGAGTCAAGTATAATCCTTACATTGTGGAATACATGAAATATGGCAGACTTGTGAAGATTAGAATGGACTACATTAGCTCTTATCCTGAAGCCAAACTAAATGAAGTTATCAAAGACTTATCTGGCTCACCTCTCATTGAAGAACTCAATGCCATAGAGGACATCATCCAGGAAATGAGTGATGCAAAGAAAGCCAAGGAAGAGAAAGAAAAAGAGGATCTACAAGCTGGATCTCAAGGAAGAAGCTCAATGGAAAATGGCTAGTATTTCTTCATAATTGTAAGAATACCTTCCTTGTAATTCTATTCATCAATCAGTCTCATACCTGTACTTGTAAAGCCCTATCTTTATGTATGTTAGGCTTGTTATCAGACATGAAATTATGACTAAGGGTCTTACTCACAATTTGGGGGAGATTGTTAGTCACAGAGGCATGCCTGAGCTCATATAATAACAAGCCTAATTGTTTGTAATGCTTTGTATTACTTACATGACCTCTTAACTGAGGGAACCTCTAGTTGTAGAGTTTCTACCTGTTTTAGTACTTGTAATAGGCATCAATTTCTATCTGTGTAACTGTAATTTAACTCAGAGAATAATGCTTGAAAGAAGTTCCAAGGTTCATGCCTCAAGCTTGAAGAACAAGGCTGTCAAAATAATCACAGTTAGATTTTGGAGAATTGAGATTTGCCTAAGTACCAATTCGAGAAGTATGTTGGTTATATTCGAGAAGTCTAGCCTTTGAGAAGTCAGGGATTCGATATCTCAAAGACACTATTCTATATCTCTGAATGCACTATTCGATATCTCTGAATGCATTATTCGATATCTCAGGGATTTGATAAGTTAAATGCTCCGTTCAACAACTCAAGGATTCCTGAAGTAAAGAGCTATTCGAGAAGTGATTTGATATGTCAACTTTGCAATATTCGAGAACTCAGAGTTATTTAATCCTAGTTCTCGAACCAATCACTTAGCCACTTCTCGAATACATTCTTGGAGACAAACTACTGAAGAATTTGTACAAGTCAGAAACCTGCACAAGCCAAGGTGCTTCATGGACCACAAACTGTAAAGTACTTTGGAAAGCCTACAAGGAAGCTTAGAGAGATGTGCAAGAGACAAAGAGCTAAAGAAGTGGATCTGAACAGAACCTCAAAAAGTCAAATCTGTAGCCGTTTAGACGCTTAATCAAAAAGGATAGACACACTAGAAAGTAAATTTGTTTAGCTACCTTATTTGTAGTAAGTAGGCTGTATTCATGTTCTATAAGAATACAGCCTCACTTCTTTAGAAGTTAAGTTTTTCACATGCATTCTAAGTGTACATCTCTCTGAGAAAAATGAAGCTCAGAATACTACCATTTGTACTCACAGGTTGTAGCAAATCTTTATCTAATAAAATATTAGATTAAAGTGATATTGTGTCTTGTGTTGTTCATATTCCGCACTTACATATCTGCACACACATATCACATATCTTGCTACACACACCATCCAGATTCAAGAACAAGAAAAGTTCAAGAATCCATTCACCCCCCCTCTGTATTCTTTATGTGTGTTCGATATTCAACAACAAGAGGTTCCTACAGTGGCAGAATACAGATGAAAAGGTTTAAATAAAGAGTGAAGAAAAGGATAACAGGAACCACAGCTTTAAAGTCAATATATGAAGAATAGTCATTGCGGTTAGTCACTCATGAACCAGACCGTGCATCGAGTGTCAACATCAAACAGTGGTTGTTCGTCATTAACTCCAGTGGTTCAAGCTATCAAGACTGGCATAAGGAAGAAATCATTGTGCAAGCAACAGAGGTGCTAAATTAATTAACCACAATGGTTTTGCTATCAAGACTGGTTAAGGAATAATCTTTGTGGAGGATCAGATTTATCATGACATAGAAGGCCACAAGGGTTATACTATCAAGGAGGTTTATTAATTCTTTCTTAATTGATTAAATCATTTGGTTGATTTATTTGATAAATTAATTCTATCAGAATTAATTTATTTTGTAAATTAATTAAAAGGTTAATTAAGTTGGAATTAATATAATTATCAAGGGATGATCAAGAGATTATCTAATGATTGAAATTAATTCTTCTTTCATTGATACAAATATTTTTAGTTGATTTAATTAATAAATTAATTCTGAAAGAATTAATTTATTTATTAAATTAATTATTGTATTAATTAAATATGAATTAGTTATTTAATCATTAAATAATCAAACTTCAAATATGACTTAAAAGAGTATTGAACAAGGCTATCTAGTTTAAGTCATTCCGGCAGAAATCCTATTTAAGTCGTGATGAGAAAATTATTGGCTAAGTCTTGGAGAAGCTTTAAGTCTTACAAAGGCTAATTCAATTCAGAAATGGTGGGTATTCAGTTTAAGTCATACCGACCTATTTGAAGTTAAGTCATACTCAGCCAGAGAAGATTTAAGTCATGCTGATCAAGTCATACCGAGGCCATATGACTTCTAAGTCATACCGAAATCTACTTGTTAAGTCATACCGCCATTACTTGTTAAGTCATGGAGCTGCATGTCAATCTAAGTCATACCGAGCAAAGACACAATGACCACAAGGTCATACCGAAGGCTCAAAATGACCACAAGGTCATACCGAGAGAAAATATCTTCAGATCAGATAGTGACGTTGTTTACTTTGCTATAAAAGAAAAAGAAAACACAAGATACAAAAAAAACACAGGAACACTTCTCTTCTTCATTTTGCTCTCAAAACACAGACAAAACAGAGAGATACACGGACCAAGAGAGATACAGAGGGGAGAAATAGAGAGGCCCAAAGATTTACTTTCTTCTCCCCTCTAGAGCTTGAACTTAGTTTTAATTACTTGTAAATTCATCTCTAGGATTCATTGTAATATCTTAGCCACTAGAGTTTGATTACTTGTACTATTGGAACTATCTAGCGGATTAAGTTCCCTAGAACTTATCTCTCGAATTGCTTTTAGCATTCGATCTTTTTATTGCAAATATAGAAAAGTTCATGTCGAATTTTCTATAAAATTTGTAATAATTAGTTTGGTTATCAAACCTTGTAATCTGTACCCGTGTATTTAGACACACCACATCAAGTTTAATATAATTTTATATTCAACTTGAAATATTGATATTCGTTTTATTCCGCATCAATTTGTTCTTGATTTAATATTTTAAGAAAAGAGCAAATTCGATAAAACGGTATAGTTTGTATTCAACCCCCTTCTACAAACTATTTTGGACCTAACAAGTATATGCAGTGTAATTAAATTTTATTATATAATAAAATTAAGAGAAATAATATATTAATAAAATTTATAATTCTCATCTACCGTATTATAATTTATAATCCTAAATATTATATTATAGCCATGTAGGACATGATTGAGGTGATAACATTGCATATTTTTCACATACGTGATATCCAACACTGAACAACGCAAAGTTCCAACACTGTATTTGGACTGGACCTTGGCGTATAGTGAGCCACTAAGCCCAGAAAAAAAAAAAAATTCGGCAAAGTTTGTTCAGCTGAGTAATTTTGTAAAGTGTTTCAAAACCAAGGTAAATCATGGCCACTTGGTCCACATGAAAATATATAATATGCAGGTTAATATTATACTTATTGAGATTAGGAAACTTAGGTAGGTGAGATACAAAAATTTTATGTATAAATATGGATGAATATTTTTGTAAAATCAGGATTTATTTAAAATTTTAATAATATTATATTATTTTGTACTAAAATTTTAGGAAATTACTTAATATGTATCTTAGATTCTTTTTTCTAATACTTATTATTTTATAATGAAGTAAGTTTTTGTATTAATTATGTTTAAGAAAGGTGAAAATTTATTGAATTAAGTAAGCCATATATATATTTATATTTTTGTTTCTAATATAATATTTACATAATTTAACATTATACATAGTAACTATTGATAAAGATTTATGTGCAACTCTTTATTATTACATTCTTATTACATTTATTAATAATAGAGTAAAATGCACTTTGTGTACCTAAACTTTGGCGGAGACACCACTTGCAATACCACCTTTCTAAAAGTATCATAATTTAACATTAATTTACATAATTTAACATTATACATAGTAACTATTGATAAAGATTTATGTGCAACTCTTTATTATTACATTCTTATTACATTTATTAATAATAGAGTAAAATGCACTTTGTGTACCTAAACTTTGGCGGAGACACCACTTGCAATACCACCTTTCTAAAAGTATCACTTACAATACCAAGTAATGGATTTACTTAAACTTCGTGTACCGCTGTCTATCTGTTTCTAACGGCGTTAGAATCCTAGGGGCAAATCAGTCTTTTCCACCCTAATACAGCTTTAAGTTTTTGTTTTTATAATTTGCAAATACAACAGTCTGCACGAGCATTTTAATGTTTTTAATTCCTTGCATACAGAAAGCCCACTGTTATCGTCGTTACTACCTCGACCTCAATTAGAAAAAAACCCAACACTGTATATAGATAAGAGAACCAGAAGAAATCATTTGCTAGGCTTTTTGCAATTGGCTTATTCACCGGATATATCAAGATTTTAGTATCAAAGCTGCTGCCACTACCAGTGACCACCTACTCTTGCAGTTCAGGCACAATTTTAAAATATTTTTTTTATAATAATTAGCTTGAAGTTCATAAAAAGCTTGGATAGCAGTAAAATGTAGGTCTCTCGTAACCAGGAGACGATGACGGAGCACCTAAAGTAGTTGGACTCAGTAAGCTCAGACCTTCTAGATTGCAATTCCACTTCACTGGAATTGCATTAGTTCCATCCGAAATCGGCAACTGGAAACTCGCATTGTGTAGTACGTGTCGCCTACCATACATGGAACCTGCACCTTCCAACGGATTATTATAAAATGGTGTTGCAAACCTTGAGCTGAGATCAGAAGCCCCCGGAACTGAATTCCCGTACAGAGATACCGGAGTTTTCCTCATTTCCTCATTGCACATACCAATTGCAGGATCAGCTTTAATATCAGTAGCATCATCAATAATAATAATATTCCTACTAGAGGTTGAACCCACACCCAAGCATTTGGCTACAGGAGTTGCAATTTTTTCCTCCAAACCATTTGTCAACGAATTGTCCAGTCTGTTTTGAGGTCTTTGTTCTTCACTGCGACCTTTGTACTCATGTTGTTCCATTGGAGTCTTGCAAGCATCAGCTGCAAATTTGCTGAGATTCAGTCCAGATGCGTGAAAGGGTGTTGTCTGTGTTTTACCCCCTAAACTTAATCTGCTGCGCAACCATATCAAACGCATCAAAACAACTCTGCTCCGCCAATGCATTCAACAACACATGATAACCATACTCATCCAAATCCAACCCATGAAACCTCATTCTCGCAAACAATCTCAACGCAACATCCGGTTTCCCCGCAACTGCATACCCCTCGTTGCCTCCCCGCCCAATCAAAAAACTTCAAACACGACAAAACATCCTCACCGGAATTCAACACATCCAACACAAACCTCTCATCTAACCTCAACTCAAGCTTCGATAATCCGAACCAATAACAACAGCATCGTCCGTATTATTCAAGATCACATAAATAGAATCCACACTAGGCCTCAAAAATCAAAATCAAAATCCAAAAATTAAAATCAAAAATCAAAATCATAAAAAACAAAATTAAAACGAAATGGGTTTTAAACCCAAAAATTTTCATTACCAAAACACAATATCTATCACTATAAACTACTCTACACATCAACTCTTTGATTTTGTGACTCGCCCGCCCGCCACCAGTAAGATAAACAAAGATTAAGCTCCAAAAACAAGAACAAATCACTATAACACAAAAATCGAACAAAAATCAAAATGGGTTTTTTTTTAAAAAAATCATGAATCTTCACAAATCATATATCAAAATGAAGCTATGAATTTGTAGGTTAATATCATGTAATTACATGCTCAAATTGATGCAAAATAAAGTAGAAAAATCGAAATTAAGGTGAGTGTGTGTGGTGTGTGTGTGTTCGTGTGTGTCTATATGCGTGTGTGTATAAAAATTGGGAGAGAAAAAGATTTACAATATATAGGAATAAAAGTGGGTAAAATGACTGTTTTGCCCCTGATATTCTAACGCCGTTAGAAACAGATAGACGGCGGTATACGAAGTTTAAGTAAATCCATTACTTGGTATTGTAAGTGATACTTTTAGAAAGGTGGTATTGCAAGTGGTGTCTTCGCCAAAGTTCAGGTACACAAAATGTATTTTACTCTTAATAATATTATTATTATTATTATATCCTTACTATTTTCTACATGTAATAAGTGTAAGAGAAATTACATTCAAAACTTTGGTTCCTTTTATCACCAAACTAATAAGAATATTAGAATAGTAAAGATCCGTTAGATTTTAAGTGCATCTTCAATCATCAAAATTTTTTACTTAAAAATTACATGGTTAGCACTCCATCTGTCTTTACCCTTAACAAAAATTTAGCCAATTCAAGCATATTGGCTATTCCATCTCTACAAACCCGTAATGAAATTCCATTGTTATATTAAAATGATATATTTTATTTATAACAATTTAAAATAATAAAAAATATACTTCATTTGTTCCTCACATTTTTTTACATTTTCCTTTTTGGATATCACTCTCAATTCTTTACCTTCCAAACTTTATCCAAAATAGTAAAATTTTATAATACAAAAAGTAACTACATCCACTACTTTTCTTCACTAAACTCAGTTTATTACATAAAATATTCCCCACTTTACTCATTTTTCATACTTTTCTTAAATTCTTTGCCCAACATATTTGTAAACAAATTTTTTCTTAAATTCGTACCAACTTATTTGTAAACAAATGAGAGAGATGGAGGGAGTGCTATTTTAAAAATATAGCTAATCAGTATATTAAATATGAATATTTATATTATCAGAATAAAAATATTCATGTCTTAAAAATTAAAAATAAAAAAATTTAAAAAAATTCATAAACTAATATAATTATCCAAAATTTATAATCAATATTTATACTATATTATTATAACTTATAAGCAAAACAAAGAATATTTGGTTGGTTGTTGGTTTGTTATGGTACAATGAATAATAGCCATTAGGTTTTAAAACAAATTAATGAGAATCATTCGGTGTAATGCTAAAAAAATATTTTTTTTTAATATTTGAAATACTCTCACAACTTGAAGATTCGAATCCCGTCAACCACATATTATTATTAAATATTTATATTATCTTATAAACTATTCCAAAGAAGGTTCAATTCCTCGTAACAACATGTTATAGTTAAAAAACATGTTATAGTTAAAAAATTATATTATCGTAGCCAGTGAAGTTGAAGCACATAAGATGATAAGTAGAAACTGGCACACAGTACTCTGCTGTTAAATTGGTGGTAAATTCAGTGGTCGTCTACAAAATTTCATTTTCCTAACTTCATATTATTGTCTCTCATACTTTGTTTTAACTTCATATATTAACTGGGCAGCATATTATATTTCTGGTCAGCACAATCTTTATCATGTTCTTTTAGGTTTATAAAAGTGTAAAGCATATAAACTAAGCAGACTATGTTGCTCAATCAAACCAGAATATCAATGTAAAATCACATAAACTTCAAAATCCAATGTTCAGCAAGTAAAAGAGGTAAAAGCAGTAACCTAATACAGCAATTTATGGCAAGGGAAAACACAAATTTGCAGGAATATAATACTCCCTCCGTCCCGATGAGTAATATACATTAGGTTTGGACACGGAGACCAAGAAAATGTATAAAAAATGAGTAAAGTTAGATGAAAAGTTGGTAAATTGGTGGGACCTATTTATATTTAATAATAAATTTGAGATAGTGGAGGAAAGTAATGGGTTTAATAGTGTTTATATTATTATAGAATAGAGATAGTGGAAGAAAGTAGTGGATGTAATAGTGTTTTATATTATTAAAAGTTACTATTTATGATAATGTATAGAAATGGTGGGACGTCCCAAAAAGGAAAGTGTATAGAAATCATTGGGACAGAGGGAGTACAGGATATGATGGATATAATAATAACACGAATATCTTCAGTTACGTGATTTAAAACACAAGCCTGGTGTAATTTAAGCTTCAGGGGCAAACCACCACATACAACCTACTCCAAGCTAAATTGTTGAAGAAACAACATTTTTTGCCTTACAAGTTTTAACTGTAATACAGATTCGAAAGACAATGTTAAAATATAATTACCTCCTAAACGTCCTACAAGTAAGCGGAAAGTCGAGTGTGAGAGCTGCCTCAGTGGAAACGAGGCCTAGCGTTGATCCAAAGGGTCACGGGTTCGAACCTCACCCGCCCCCTGCGTGTAGCCGTGTTGGAGAGACAGTGGAAACTTTGAGCAAGACAAGGCGCGGTGTATCTTGCGTATCGCAGGGAAGCCCAGCCACTAGGTCTTACCGCACGGTTAGCATGATTTACATGCCGGTGTTGACCATGGGGCTGGTCGGCCGGTCCTGGTATGAATCCAGGCAGGCTAGCGTGTCCTGAACAACACGTTTTGAGCAAGTAAGCGGAAAGTCTTTTAGGACCAATGACTTCATTCCTTCAAGAGTAACCATGCTTGGAGTATAACTATACCCACTCATCGTAGAAACAAGCAAGCCTCTTGACTTCATTCGATTTCGGATCACAGAAACTGTACTTTCCATGCTCTCCATGAACACTACACCATATATGGTCTTTGGCAACACCCAAAATAAGTGTTAAAAATGCTAAAAAAAATGTTACCATAAGATTTAAGGCAACAATTTGGTTAATTTTGAAGGTGTTGGGAATTTGCATGTGGCCTTATAGGTTAAGCCAACACATTTTGTCAAAACTATGGCAACATCAACATCATGTTGCCTTAGGCACTTATGCCAACATTTCGTGCAAAATAGCAACACTATTTCCGGTGTTGGCATAAAATCTATGGCAACACTATCTACTCAACACCAACACGCTTGCGATGTTGCCATATAGCCTATTCCAACATCTTTGTCCCTCTACAGCAACACCAGTTGATATAACAGTTCACATTTTTGCCTACATCCTAACATGTTATAGTAACACTTTTTAGTTTACATTATTCAAGTTTTAGCAACATTTTAATAGGCTATGGCAATATCTTTAGTAATAATTTTGTAACAGCTTGCTTCCTAAATGAAACATCCTAATATAAAACATAATACATCCTAAGAATCAAGCAAGCCAATTGACAGAATGCAACTTCAATATATATAAATAACTTCCAACACAAATTTTCAGTAATACTTAAATCAACGATTACATAAACAAGTCATATATGGCCAAACATAATTAAACATAATTATAGTGCCATGAATCTAAGTTCTTCATAATGTCTCAAGATTTTATAACTACTAGTAAGACATTAGCATCAAGGAGTATCATTGTCGGCTCCCCTTGCATCACCGTTGTTAGGTGGCTCCACGCTTAGCGAGCAATGGAACTTGGATGCTGTTCTAAAGCTAGTTGGAGAGATGGTTAGAGTTGGTGTAGGCATTCCTTCAGCACTTGAGCAATTCCTAGCTTGGCAAAGAAGGGTGGGGTGCAAAGATTGATGGACTTGTACATTTGAGACATGCTCCTTATGCGGAACTGTCTCAAACAGCCAGACCGACCACCTCAAACTAGCAGACCACTGCCATATTGACTTTTAGGTACAGAATTGCATAACTCCTCGTTGCAACCATTGCATAACTCCCTGTTTCAACCAATTTTCATATGTTAAATTGACTCGACTGCAGAAAACAATCATCTATATTTTACATATGTATGCAGAGAGAACCTAAAATATTACCCTTCAAATCCCATGTTTAGGTGCACAGGACAGGAAACAGTAAGTGAGAGAACCATATTATAAATGTGAGAAGTCATAAATTAATAAATTAACTTCTGGGACTACAGGCTAACTTTTTGGGGTTCAATTAACACTTTATTTAACTCTGTAGATAGCAAATCATGGAAGTCAAGCTTTTTTTAATAATGAATTCTTTCTTAATCTCGTGTTTCCTTTTACATATATCAACATCAAATATCTCTATCCCATAAAATTATGTCCATTGTAACCAAATGATAGGAATGTCTGTTTAACATAAGGGAGGCAATAAAGAAACATGGCAGCACGATAAAATGAATGTACCTAAATTTAAATGTGTGTATTGAATGTATATAAAAATGATAGTGATTATGCATTTTCATTTTTATATGCTACATAAATTACTAAAGCATATAACGTTTATGAATAAAACAAACTCAAGCCCAATTAAGAGTTGCCTAGAAAAAGTACTTTCTTCAGCTCAACCTTCGGTGGGGGACCTTCACGATAAAAGCTAGGAACTGGTTTCGCTTTAACAACCATGTTTTGTCAGAGCTGCTTAATAGCTGCTGCTTGCTCCTATTTTTTTACCATTTCGAATGAAGAAACAAGTTAAGATTGGGTTGCTAATCAATATGTGTAATTCATAAAATTAGCTAGCCATGTGTTAACTATTCATTTTAAGCTGCTTGACACTAGTGCTGATTCAATACTTGATTCATCATAAATCAACTTGAAGTCTGAGCATGCCAGAGGGTACCTGCAGGCCATAAGAATATATCTGTCAATTTTTAATTGCTAAGCATCTTTGCATAAGAATATCAACTTGGCAAAAATTTGAAGAAGAGAATGTGGCCGTGAGAGTGAAGAATGAAAGAGAAAATATAAGCAATTTGGCACCATAATAAGCAATTTGCCAACGTTTCCTGGTATATATCACATCCTAGACATTAAGCAAAAAGTGTAAAGCTAATAAAATAAATATATAATTTAGTTTAGTTTAATATCATAAAAAGTATGAGCCACGTATGACATACCTGCAGGCCCAGATTGCAGAATTCTCGGGTTTATTCTAGGATGTATAGAGATATATTTCGGCTGTTCTCTGTGCTTCAGGTGTGTATAAGAAGCTGCTATAAGCAAATTCTTTGTTTTTTTCACTGCCAAGGAACAGAGATAAGAATTATGTTCAGAAATTTAATATGGCTCATTACTCATGCAAGCAGCGCAACCAAACAACTTTTATAACTTTTACAATATGGCTCATTACTCATGAATTTCAATATCTTTTACAACTTTTCATTACATTTGTTATTCAAATTGATTCTTCCAACCAAACAATGTTTCTTGTAATCTATCAATGATGGTGTAAACTTTACATGCTACAAAGTTTCTGCAGCCTCAGAAGTCAGAACTTCATGAAATCTAAAGCAAGTACAGGACTACCATGATCAAATGATTGTACTAATTGAACTTTAATGGAAGCCTAGATTAAAATTTGTTAGCAGTACAGCACCCTAGGAGGTCTCTATATAGGATGCAGTTTCCACAATGTTATTACATTAAAAATTTACAGATACATGCATTCACGAGTACACACACATGAACCATGACTTACACAGTTGCATAGAGAAAAGATTTCTAGGAAGTTCCAACAGATTTTCCCTAACAAAGCACTATCCTAACACAGATCTTTACAGCTCAATCTTAAATGGTAGTCAAATAAGAAGTCTAACATTTACCATGCTCTATATACGATAGCACATTACTGTTGCATGCTCACGATACCAGCATTTCACTAATTTACAATTAGTCATCTAGGTACCAATTCATACCATATAGTTCTGAAGTAAAAACTATATGGTATCATATCGCCTTGTCTCAAAGTAGATAAAAAACAAATGTCACTCACAAACAATGTTGCTTCTGTGAAAAGGTACTTGCACATTCAGAGATCGAGATAATGCCTTTATACCAGTTTTATTGAATCCAACTAGGTTGCCAGAATATGTCATACTATTGGTTAACAGAATCAGATGCTCTCTCAGCACACCTTTGGTTACCATTGTAACTGATGCTGAAAGGTGCTGCAAAAAAAAGGCCAAAATAGAGCAGAAGCTTCAGAGGATTAATGGAAGTGCGCTATCTATAGTCCAAACATTATATATGTGACACTTGTGCTACTCGTTATCAACTATCCTATTGAGTATATGACAAAAGTAATATATCTTGTGCAGTGTACATTAAATATAAAAATTTGATGTTACAGTGATAAGAACATGTATATCTTTAATGGCAATTTGAAGCTACGCAAAAGGCCATCAACTTGTTTGAGCCAAAGATCATAATTTGATAATATATTCGACTCTTTCAAGAGGTCACAAGTAAAACATCATAATGGATGAGAAATGTGTCTCTACAGAAACTTAATAGGCAAACACAGGAAAACAGAATAACATAAAATTAGGACCATGTAAGAAACAATTATAGAAGTGGTTATTGTTCTACGCTAAAACAGATGCAACCTACACTTGCTGCTAATCAACACGAAGGAAGTAAGAAATGCTATGCAACACTGAGGTATTCCTAACTAGTCGTTATAAAAACAAATATCAAGTGCTAGACAAGTAAATAGTAACAATGCATTTTGTGTCATATTTATCCCCTATAAATTGAATGGTTCACTTTATATCTGCTGGCGATTAAATAAAAATGTAGTCTGTTGTGTCTTCATACGCTACTATCAAAGATACTATCATTAGTTGTGGACTATCAAGTAGCTTATGAACTAGAACCAAGAAACTGACAATACCTGTATGGCTTGTTCAAAAGCACAAGATATCCCAAGTAATTCCTGAACTTGCTTCACAGAATAAGGGACTGATCTCCTGGTGTCAATTAAATGGATCACAGGAAGGCAAGAATCCAACACTATGCGCCAGGCATCTCCTATCTGCTTTACAGATTTCTTGTCCAGAGTCACATCAATAGCCAATTCACCCTTTTCATTACTGGAATGATTTCTGATCCAAGAAGTTGTATCAGGACTTGCCCAGATTATATCTGCAGTGCAAACTCGTGGATCACCTGTTCACTCGCAACATTTATAAAATTTCAGTATCCATATCATTGTTTATTGGTCTTCAGTACTCCTTGTCTTTAAAAATAAATATCCATAAATTCTCCAAGGAAGTTCAGAAATACAATGATCGTAGTGATGAAAGTTTGAAAAATGGTACAATCAAGTATCAACAAAGCTATATAGAATCGAATTATTACATGTTCAACGACTCAAAAGCCTTTGAACAACTTGTCAAATTCTGAATCTCACTTATAAACTTTATGTCGAAATAATACACACAAAGAGTGTGTGTTTTATGAACCTTATTGTCAAAATGTCAGCATAGTTAGGCTAGTTAGGCACCGTCATAGACTTATATGGCATAGTTGGTGTACTCATAGACTTATATGGCATAGTTGGTGAACTACTTCTTCTATATATAGGACAGTTTCCTCTTTTAATAAACACAACATATATACAATCAATTCTTCTGTAAATCTCTTAGTTGTTATATATATTTTTTTTTGCTAAATAGTTGTTATATATTTTACATGGTATCAGAGCAGGTTTCATCCTAAGGGAAACACATTTACAGAATCAACACAGAAGAATCGGCAGAATCAATTCACAGAAGAATTGCAGACAAAAAAAAAAAACACAAACGTTTAGTTTATGTTTCAGAATCAAACCAAACTTCGTACCTATAAAGAAGAGCTGTAGACAAAACACTGCCAGAAGTCCGGTCGCCAGAAGGGCCGTCACGCGCCGTCACGCGCCACCGGAAGAAGCCAAAACGCCGCCAGACGCGCCCACGCGCCGGCGCATGAGGCGTCTTCCGGCGTTTTTCCGGCAGCGTTACAGAAAGACTTCTTGTTCGTCATGATCTCCCGAGTCTAACAGTGGTACCAATTCTCAGTTTTGTGAAGTTTTTTTTTCGGATATATAATTGTATGTATATTATTCGTATATACATATTACCTTCTTTTTTCTTCCTGAGATACAGACCGTTTTTTCCTTCCTAAGCCTCCTGAATCACAACTTGTTTATAATACCTTTTATACTGTGGACCATAATACCTTTGTTTATTTTATATTGTTTCCTTTTATATTACCTTTTTGAAAAGCAGTGACCTCACTTGTCCTACTGGGATAAATTTTTTTTTGAGGGAATACAGAAAAAAAAAAATACGGGAGTATTGTTGCAGCTATACATACACGATTGTGTGCTTATATATATAATATATACTGAATCAGTATACAACCGGTGCTTCTCTGTTATTGGGCTAGTAGGCTATTATTTTTTTTAGCATGATGAAAGAGGATTTTTCTGCAACTCACTCCGATCTAACTGTTTCGGAACTCAAGTTTTTCGACAGTTAGTTTCTGATATAAAGTTGAAGACTGCAGCCTCATTTGTACCGACAAATACTTTTCATTCGAGTATTTCATGTCATTCTGTCTCTCACAGTTCACCTAATTCATGGATTATTGACTCGGGAGCGTCAGAACATATGACTGGCAATTCCAGTTTACTGCAGTCATATCACTACATCAATAAAACAGAGAGTGTTCGTGTTGCCAATGGAACTCATGTGCCCGTTCACGGATGGGGCACTTCCAACTGTCTCCCTTCACTACCACTATCATCTGTCTTACACGTTCCTTCCTTATCAGTGAATTTATTATCGGTTCATCAAATTACTGAAAATCTTAATTGTTCAGTAACTTTTTTTCCTTCTCACTGTGTGTTTCAGGATCTAGCGACAGGCAAGGTCCTTGGCAGTGGTAAAGTGGTAGATGGCCTCTATATTATGGAAGGAAATTCTGTTTCACTATCGGCAAGTTATCAGGTTTTATCTAAATCTAATCCCAGTCTAGAGTCCTTATATCAATGGCATAGACGGTTAGGTCATCCTTCATTTGGTGTTCTGTCGCATCTCTTTCCGAACTTAGCATCAAAATGTAAAAAGGAAGAATTTTTTTGTGAACCGTGTGAATTAGCCAAACATAAAAGGTCACCATATCCATCTAGAAATAAGAGAAGTTCTACTCTTTTTTCTACTATTCATATTGATGTTTGGGGTCCATTTAGTCATCCTACACATGATAGGTATAGGTGGTTTGTTGTCTTTGTTGATTGTCATTCTCGACTTACTTTTGTATACCTTCTTAAACACAAAAGTGAAGTATTCGGATGTTTTAAATCCTTCCACCAAATGATACAAACACAGTTCAATGCCTCTGTCAAAATTTTGCGAAGTGATAATGGTACCGAGTATGCCGGAATGTTTACATCTTATTTGGACACATGGGGTATTATTCATCAAACTACATGTGTTAAAACCTCTCAGCAAAATGGAGTTGCTGAAAGGAAAATTGGTCACTTACAACAGGTAGCACGGTCCCTCATATTAACTATGCATGTCCCTAAATATCTTTGGGGTGAGGCAGTCATGACTGCCGCATATCTGATCAACCGTCTCCCTTCAAGTGTACTACAATTCAGAACACCATTGTCCTTTATTCCTGCACCTTCGTCTCATCCATTGTCTCTTCGGTTATTTGGGAGTGTCTGCTTTGTTCATAATCATTCTCCCTCTCGGGATAAACTTGATTCCCGTGCTCTCCGCTGTGTTTTCATTGGTTATACACCAACTCAAAAGGGGTATAATTGCTATCATCCTCCCTCACATCGCACATATGTCAGTCACGATGTTACTTTCTGGGAGTCTATTTCTTACTTCTCTCCCGGATCCTCCTCCTTGCTTCAGGGGGAGATTAACCGATACAGTCTTGATAGTAAAGCGACAGAGGAGTCTCAGACAAAGGAGTCTCAATTCCTTCCATTCATCAATATTCCAAACACTAGCTCAAATAGGTCATCTGTTCCTCCGCATACGAGTAATGAGTCAAATGATCTAAATAGGTTGGATATACCAGATTTGATTACATATTCCAGGCGGAAAAGAAATGATATCACCACTTTACCGCATCCAGAGACCTCTGACCTCGAGACAAATCCTGCATCTCCTGTGTTTGAGCTAGAAACTGGTAATACTCTTGATCCTACTCTAGATCTTCCTATTGCTATAAGAAAGGGTGTACGTTCTTGCACTAACCATCCTATCTCGAACTTTGTTTCTTATAAAGCATTATCTCCTTCTTCACTTGCTTTTGTGTCGTCTTTGTCTAGTGTTTCTATTCCACATACTTGGCAGGATGCTTTATGTGAACCTAAATGGAAAGATGCCATGATAGAGGAGATGAATGCATTAAAACATAATGGCACTTGGGAGTTAACTCATCTTCCTGCTGAAAGGAAGGTAGTAGGATGCAAATGGGTGTTCACTGTAAAGCAAAAACCTAATGGGCTGGTTGATAGGTACAAAGCAAGACTTGTGGCAAAAGGGTATACTCAATCTTAACTTTTGCCCCAGTAGCAAAGATGGCGTCTATTCGAATCTTAATATCATGTGCAGCAAATCTTGGTTGGGAACTTCAATAGTTGGATGTGAAAAATGCATTCTTACACGGAGACCTGAAAGAAGAAATCTACATGGATATTCCACCTGGTTTTTCTACAGATATGACCATTGGGAAAGTATGCAAGTTAAAGAAGACTATTTATGGATTGAAACAGTCTCCAAGGGATTGGTTTGGCAAATTTCAGAGAACAGTAGTTAAATTTAGCTACAAACAGAGCAACTCGGATAACACCATGTTCGTGAAAAGACAAGGTATAAAGATCACAGTGTTAATTGTTTATGTTGATGATATTGTGATCACCGGCAACGACACATGTGAGATTACAAATGTTAAACAGAGACTTGCCTCTGAATTTGAGATGAAAGACTTGGGAAAACTACGATATTTCCTTGGCATTGAAGTCTCTAGAAGTCCGGGTGGTGTCTTCCTTTCACAACGAAAGTATACACTTGATCTTTTAAATGAAACAGGGATGTTGGGATGCAGACCTGCGGATTCTCCTATAGAAGCAAATCATAAGCTTTGTGGAGACGCTGGTGAAATTGTTGATAGATACCAATATCAAAGATTAGTTGGACGACTAATCTACCTCGCACACACAAGGCCAGATATATCATATGTAGTGGGAGTTGTGAGCAGGTACATGCATGATCCACGCCAACCTCATTTGGATGCAGTTTATATGATATTAAGGTATCTTAAAGCTGCTCCCGGAAAAGGAGTAATGTTTACTAAAAACAAACATCTAGGGGTTGAAAGCTATACAGATGCAGATTGGGCCGGATGTCAAGACGATAGACGTTCGACTTCAGGATATTGTACATTTGTTGGTGGTAATTTGGTTACATGGCGAAGCAAGAAACAACCCGTGGTTGCCTTATCCAGTGCTGAGGCAGAGTATAGAGCTATGGCTAAAGGTGTACGTGAATTATTGTGGATAAGATTGTTTCTAGAAGAATTGGGACTTGCATCCGCAATTCCAATGAAGCTGCATTGTGATAACAAAGCCGCTATTGCCATTGCACATGATCCAGTTCAACATGATCGGACCAAACATATCGAAATTGATCGACACTTCATCAAAGAAAAGATCAATAATGATATCATTGGTATTCAATTTGTAAGATCAGAGGACCAGATAGCAGACATATTCACCAAAGGTCTAAATCGGAAGATGCTTCATCCTCTTATTGGCAAGTTGGGCATGAGTTATATATATGCATCAACTTGAGGGGGAGTGTCAAAATCAAGGGTGATGCCAGCAAGCATTCACAAGGGGGGTCAAATATTTTTTTTAATCTAACACAATAAAGTATCCAATAAATCAAATACACAAAAGTACTAGGCCAACACTTATAGTAGCGCTCTACGTTCTTTTAAATCACAAACCCATCTAGAATTGAATAAGTATTAAAGCAAAAATATAAAATTTTAACATACATTACTAGTATTATGACTACTCTAGGCGGACCATGGCCCCTTCTGGCCCCTATGAAGCCTCGCCCCTGGTCAAAATGTCAGGCTAGTTAGGCACCGTCATAGACTTATATGGCATAGTTGGTGTACTCATAGACTTATATGGCATAGTTGGTGAACTACTTCTTCTATATATAGGACAGTTTCCTCTTGTAATAAACACAACATATATACAATCAATTCTTCTGTAAATCTCTTAGTTGTTATATATTTTACACTTATGTATTGGGTTCCAACCATGTTTGTAAACGAATTGCTAATTAGTGGTTTAGAGCATACAAATATGTTTTCAAAAGCAATGATTTTATGCACACTGCAAGGAGCTATAAGCTATGTTCTTTAAGCACGTCGCTCATTGTTAAAGGAACTTCTATGAATAGAAACTAAGACTACTGTAATATGCAATGAAGCAACGTCTCAGGTGTCACATACATGAGTTTCAAAAAGCATGGAATGTTGTAATAGATGGTACTCCCACTCTAGGTCTACCTCTGTTCTAAAAAGCGGCCTAAGCGGCCGCCTAAGCGGCCGCCTAGGTGGTTTTGAAGACCTAACCGCTTCGATTAGTACAAAATCGGGGAATTAAGCGTTTTTCAGGGGATTAAGCGGGTTTAGGCGGGATTATGCGGGATTAAGCGGATTTATGGGGGATTTAGGCGGGGATTAAGCGGTTTGACCAAATTTTGACCCTTTAATTATTTTTTTTTTAATTTTTTCTTTACATATTTTTCAAATTTTATATTATAAATTAATATATATAATAAACATATATAATTAAAATAATTAAAATAAATATGTATATATTCACAATCCGCTTAATGACCCGCTTAAAATTCCGCCTAGGCGTCCGCTTAACCGCTTAAGCGCTAAAAGGTCCTCCCACCGCTTAGAACCGCTTACCGCTTTTTAGAACACTGAGGTCTACTAATGACAATCAAATGTCTACATTTACTAAATCAATGATCAACACAAAATTTGAAACATATGGTATCCAGACGGCCAGACCTCACCCATTTTCATATCTGAAGGCAAATTGTGTGTTAATTCTTCAACACTCCCCCGTTGCAAGCGTCCCACCACTGAGTATCGGAAGCAGGAAAGGTAAAAAAAAATAATGTCAGCTGTAAATCACATCATTCTACCCTCAAAGTTATAACACAGCAATAGCAAAACATGGTAAACTGTATTAATAACAGCTTGTATTTCTCTTTAGGAATCAGCAATTTCGTTTACAAAACAAAACGATTCAATATCATATTTATTAATGTTTGCACCTACAGTTCGTCGATTTTAACAAGACTTCAATATTTTTCTTAAGTCTTCAATTACACAACTAATGTAATGTCACTTGCAACTTTTTGGAAGACCTGAAGACTGAATAACTTGCAGGAAGTACCACTTCTAACATAGAGTATGTATAGAAGCTAAGACCATTAGTAAGTATCTCAGCATTCTCACTCTGAAGCTAGTTCTTAGCTGTCACATGAATAAAAACGTCGGTTCACGTCATTATATGCAATTATATTAATGCTCATGAAGGTATTACAGATACCCAGGGCTGGCAAATGGGAAATGAAAAAAAGGACCATAATACCTCACTCTGTTGGCTTATTAGCCCAAAATAGTGATTTCTAGATTAATAACCCAAAAATTTGAAATAAAAGATTAATCAGAGACATCTGCTTCAGAAAATTTTCAAGATTAATGCATGAATCTTTTAAACTAACATCAATTGCAAGACCCTAAAATATCCTCTTTTGTTTCAAATGTGCCCCTAAAATATTCTATTTTTTCAAGAAGTCCCCCCCCCCCCCCCCCCCTAAAATATGTATTGTTTTTTGGTGCCCCATTTCAATAGCATAAGCCGCTTGTTCTCAGGGCCATCTCTGCAGATACTGAATATTGCTATCTCGGAAGCACAAGCAGAAGCTGAAAATGATAATTTCTTGCCACTTTGAGTACATGTTTCAAAGCTAATAAGATAAGCATCATAACTCATGCAGAAGCAAGGGATGAACATTTTTGATTGAAAGATGCTGAGGACAGAAAAATTGTTTCGCATGATAAATCAACCATGTTTTTGAATCACTAGGAGTCCACCAGCAAGAAACTTTACTCTATACAAATCACCAAAGATGGAAAAAAAAAAACATAAAACAGATTTAGTTCCAGAAATATATATCCACTAATTAAAAAGAATAGAAACAGAGCCTGGACAATTTTTAATTTTTTGCCAATTGAGCCTAGACAACGTTAACTACATCCTCATTTAAACAGTTTCACCTTTAAGTTTACCATTTTACATGAGTCACAACAATGCAAATTCCTTTAAGTGGTGAAACCGACATCCCGAAGATCAGCACTTGCAATCCTTTAGTTTTCTACTGCGAGTAGCTAGCAATTTTTGCTAAAACTTATTGATTACCCAAATGTGGTGTTAACATTAAGAAGGCATCAATTAGAATGTCATGCAGTGCAAACAGGACATAAAAAGTGCACACCAACAGCTTAATGAACCCAACAAATTTAAAATAGATTAGTCTGACAGATACAGTCTACAATCAAACGGTACAGCTCCCCAGGATTTTAGTCTGCGGAACAATACAAGGTATAAGAATAATATTTTCTTGAACTATAATTTCTGCCGGAAAATGCAAAAAAATTGTTCAACATATTCTTGTGGTATAAAAAAACTGCTCACAAAATTGTGTTGTAAAGGTCCTGAGACTATGTAGCAAGAGTTCTAAAAACTTACCTATCATTAGGCAAGCCAAACTTGGTACTATATCATCACTGGGTAAAATATGACAATACAGTGTAGTTGCAATGGTTTAAAAATCTTCTTCACTTACTGCTTGGTTTTACTGTTGGCACTATATAAAAAATCCAAAATTGTTGAAGGCTTCGTGAACTTGTTCTGTGAACTGCTGCCTTCCTTGCTTAAGTCCGTACGATTGGCAGGGGAATTAGATGAGTGATCAATCTTCGCTTTAGACTCAAATTTAGCTGCCAATGCTAATGTTGACTGGAAGGCCCTTTGAACTGAACTTGGAGTGTTTGAAAAGAGTGATCCCTGAAAGGAGCTTGATTTGCTTTTGCTCTGAACATCTATTAGCTTGCCTAAAGAACGATCATGAGAAAGTGGAGAAGCCAACACTGGAGGCAAAACTGGATTAGGGGTCTGAAGTTTATTACTCACACTTTCATTGCTTCTAACAGTTGAAAGCACAGCATCAATCTCATTCAAGTTGGAGCCAGCTTGTTTCTTGTTGGAAGAACTGTCTAAAAGATTGCCAACTGAAAGAAAGCCCAGACCCCGAGGTGTCATTGCAGGTGTTCTGTTTTCTGTCTCATTCATGTTCTGAATGATGCTGGATGCACCATGGCCAGTCTGAGAGTCAACTTTGCCACCAACAATTGTCTTTGATGATGAACCGGCTCGATCACCTTTGCTAGGATCACTTAGTGGTGATTTTCCAATATCCCCATTGCTAACTAAAGAAAAGCTAGATTTCTTAGTACTGAAGCTTTCAGAAGGAGCTTTACCGAATGACAGAAAGTTTACTCCCCGTGGCACAACAGGTGTTCTTTGTGTGTTCTTATTCAAGCTTACGACCCCATTTGATGCACTAGTGATGGCCTGTTGGTCAACTTTGGCACCATTATCTGCTTTCGGAGACGAGGCACCTTGTACATGCTTACTCATATTACCTACTGGCACATTTCCATGCGAAAGAAAGCTTATTCCTTTGGGTGCCTGTCCAGCAGGTTTTGATGTCATCCCCTCTTCATTCTTTTTGTCATTCTTGCAATAAGAGACCCCACTAGAATATAATTTGGTACTGGCATTTTGATTGCCAGTGGAATTAGGGTTCATTTGATTCTTCAGGAGTGAATTTTGCTTCACAGATACAGACCTCAAATCAGGATTGCAAGTATCCAAGGCAGTGGAAGAACCTTCCTTCACGGGTACCTGGGGATAGTGATATTTAAGTAAGTTACATATATAAAGCATAGAAAGAGCTACCTGTAATATTTTTACAAAATTACAGCTCATAAAACACAAGATAAAGTAATACGCAAAGTTGGAAGGAAAAGAACTACCTCGTGTGAAAACATACAGTTGGATCCCCTGACGCAAGAACCCTGGAACAAGAAATTGCTACATGGATACTTGGAGAGCTGATGGTCAAATGGGCAGTCATCTCCTTTCATGCATGACTGACGTGCAAAATGACAGCATGGCTGAAAAATCACAAGGCGTTAGATATATTTGTGTTTCCATGTAGCAAAATTGAACAAATAAATAATACACATTAATTCATGCTCATCACTGATTATAAACAACATATACGAAATAAGACAGCTCGGTATATACACATAACAAAGATTTACCTTGGACTTTGTCAATGGTATTGTATCATGAGAAAATTTGCACATTACGCCCTGTGGAAACAGAAAGGAAAAAATCAAGCTCGATATATATATGCATGAATATCATTAAAAAATAAAATTACTGAAGATAAAAAAAAACCTCTTGGCATCTTCCTTTGAGAAAGTGACGGCAATATGTTACTGTTTTTGGTTTTGACACTGGTGGCAGCAGCTTCAACTTTTTAACACCGAGTTCTCTGTTTTTCTTAGCTCGCTTCATTCTTTCTTTCTTCTGCATGATGGGACAATAGTGAAAATAATTAATATATGTATACGAGCCTCAACAAGTAAAAATGTACAAATTGTAAACTATATATTTTCCTGTAATATGCACTTAAAGAAGTTCATATAATATACTAAACTAGATAAGTAAAGCTCCATTCACATTCCATTAATGTGAATATAAATATTATATAAAGGATATTTAGAAAAACAAAATTCAGCTAATAGATATCACTGAACAAGTGTACCTTTCTATTAGCTTTTCCCTCCTCGCTAAGACCCCTCTTTCTTTTCCTACTGATCTCATCGGCAACCTACAAAAAAATCTCAAAATTAGGCCAGACCAGATCCAGTAAATCTTGAACAAAGCAACCCAACACAATATTATCTGGTGAAGCTGATGAAACTTGAGACTTAATCACATGCCTCTGCCATGTAAAGTTGTGTAATCAAGTATTTCTAGATGCAAATTAGTAAAATCCTCGAATTTCAAACAAGTTCTTTTGAATCAACATGTTATTTATATCTGAGAAAAAAAGGTTGTGGTTGGTTAGAGGTGCATGATAAATGAATTTACGAATTACTATCCCTTTTCAGGTAATTGATGAACCCCAAATGTTCCAAAAGTTTGGCAGGAGCTAACGATGTGAAAATTGGTGAATGTGATCGCTTAGTAAGAGTCCACAGGGGCATCATTCTATTTCTTTTCTTTGTAACTTTTAATGCTTCCATTGGTTGAGATACAGATAGGATATAACACGATGACCAATATACAATTAAAGCAAAACCTGGAATACAACATATAACCTGCCCAGATCGTTCCACTTGCTTCGAATAAGCTTGAGTTGTACGCTTCTACACATTCTTTGCTACTGTGGCCAGTGGCCACGTTGACGAAAGCAGGATCCCATTATAAAACTTGATGTTTCAGATACAAAGTCACAATATTAGAAACAAGTCAAACAACCACAGGTATAGCAATATAGGAATGAATCCTAATTCTAACTCTAGGGGTAAAGAAGTAGGCTAGGGAGAATTCTGGACTTTTGATATTATAATCCATATGCGATCTATGTTTTACGCTTAACAAATAAAGTTGGTCACCTACATTTTAATTGTAAGAAGAGGACAGGAATGAGCTATGAAATAATATAAAGCAATCTCCCACGAATGAGATTTGATACATTGTCACTTGTCAGACATCACAAAGCACAATAGCAATTTGAATAATATGATGTAATTATGTTATTCAATATGTTCTAGCACGAGCAGTTAGGCGCATGGAGGGGGAGGGGTCATTTCAATTTATAAGAATAAAAGAGTGTAATATAAGGAAATATATCAAACCTTTTTAGTAGACGCACTGCATTGATTATCAACTGTATTTTCCCCTGTCGATCCGCCACTTAGTGTTATTTTTTTAGGACAAGAAGCTTGAGTCTTGGCCTCTTTGGGCGCACACCTTTGTCTATTTCTTCCATATTCAAGCCTGCTATCCTTCCGGTCCTGCCTGTCATCTTCTACAGTGTCCCCATAATAGACCTGAGTTCTATTATTTACCAAATTTCGATTACCATTCCCCTTATCATCATTCAAAGCAGGGCTCGCTATGTTAACTCCATTTTTAGCTAGGCCAAAGTACTGGTTATCTTTCGCAGGTCCTCTTCGAAGTGCATTCGGACTGGATCCCTCTTTGTGGATAATCTCTCCTGAAAGCTCCCCCTTGTCTACACAGTTCTTCTCCCAGGGTACGACATCCTCATGTATCAAGTCACTTGACTTTTCAAGAACTCCAGAAACTTCTGAAATTTCCCCATCTTCAATGCATTCAACAGTTTTCTTAAGAGAGGAACAAACCATAGGTGAGGTAGATTCAGGTGTATCTGATTCCCTCGCATCTGTTAATGTATCTATCTCATTTCTCTTCACATGTGAACTAATCTCATCTTTAGTTACAATGGGTATTGAAGCTCCCCCAGTTACATCTGTATCTAGTAACGAGTCATTAAGTTCAGAAACATCAGCACACGGTGCCTTGTCACCCAGTTGTTCTCCTAAGCCAAATTCCTCCATGTCAAAATCAGGGAGACTAAACTGATCATCACTATCAAGTAATGAAGCAAAAGCTGCAAAATCATTATTACAATTCTGGTTGCCTTCCATCACTAACTCCATCCCGTTAATATTATCCACATGACCCTGATCACCAATACTCTTTACATTATCCACCAAATCCAACCCATCTACATCCATTCGGTCACCGATAAGAACTGGTCCCTGAGAACTCATAACTTCTCCATCCTCATCCACCAATGAATTTTCACGTGCTAGCCCATCCTCAGTCCTCAAATCATGGTTCTCTACCAATAGGTCACCTTCTCTATCCTTATTAACTAATGAACTTTCATGTGCCAACCCATCCTCGGGCCTTGAATCATTGTTATCTACCAACACCATTAGATCACCTTCTCTATCCTCATTAACGAATGATTTTTCACGTGCCAACGCATCCTCAATCCCCAAATCATTATTTTCTATCAACCGATCACCATCTCTAACTCCATTAACCAATGAAATTTCATGTGCTAACCCATCCTTCGTCCCCAGATCACTATTTTCTACCAACTGATCACCTTCTCCATCCTCATTAACCAATGATTTTTCACGCGCCAACTCATCCTCAGTCCCCATATCAATACTATCTACCGATCGATCACCTTCACCTTGTATCGACAAATCATCATTTTCTACCAATCGATCACCTTGCACCATCGCAACTTGCTCTACAAAAAGAGAAAAGTAACAAAAAGAAAAAAAATCAGTTAACCAATCATAATCCTAATGCAGAATCAAAAACTAAAAAAAATATCCACAATATACAAAAAAAAAACACATCTTCTGTATCCATCAACTAAACTTATTTCCGTAAAATGATATAATTACATCCAAAACAACAAAACACATCAAAAACACCTTAACCGCAACGAGACAAAACAACCCCAAGTAACCCCTAACATCATATCCCACTAAACACCCCCATTCTCTCCATAACAATAAACTGAAGGTTCGAGTTTCGATGAATACACGTGTGCGTTTATCATAAAAAACAAACACACACAAACAAACTCAATAAATTAGCTTAAAAATCATACATACTCAACAACAAACACATACAAAATCACATACTACAATAAAACAATGAAATTAACAAGATGTTACCTTGATTTTGAAAATGCAAGTGACACTCCGAAACGATTCGAAGAAAAGTATCGAAAGTTTTACTCTTTAAAGGCCTTCTTCTCCTATGAGTGTTGTCGGACAAATTTAGGGTTTCTAATTCGCTTAAAAATCATACATACTCAACAACAAACACATACAAAATCACATACTACAATAAAACAATGAAATTAACAAGATGTTACCTTGATTTTGAAAATGCAAGTGACATTCCGAAACGATTCGAAGAAAAGTATCGAAAGTTTTACTCTTTAAAGGCCTTCTTCTCCTATGAGTGTTGTCGGACAAATTTAGGGTTTCTAATTCGAGATTCTTCATTGATAATTTCACTAATTTTGTTTCACTTTTTTGCGAATTGAAGAGAGTGATGAAAGGATTAACAAGAACAAGGCGCCGCCGGTGAATTGATTTGATTTATAGGCACCGCCACAATCTTTTATTTGAATTTGATTAAATTTATATATGTACGTGTAGGGGAGAGAGAGAGAGAGAGAGAGAGAGAGAGAGAGAGATTTTGTGTGTATTGAAATATTATTTGAGGTTAATGTATATTTATAGACGAGCGTGAAAATTATGAGAGAGGTGGGAAAGAGAGAGAGATGGGCTTGATTGGGTAATAAAAAAGAGGGCTGGTCCAAGATCTTTCATAGTTGTTGGACATGGTTCGTGGCCTTATATTTTAACCCGATATACAATATTGTTACGATTTTTTTTTTTGACAGCATATTGTTACGATTGAAATTGAAATTAATTCCTGTGTTAATATATTTTTAAATTTAAATTTGTATAACGGAAGTTGCAAAAAACATCAAGCAAACTAATAAATTTTATTGAAGATAATAATTACATTAAAGTTGTTATAATAATTGTAATTTACTAGCTTATAACCCGTGCAACGCACGATTGTTTTTCTAATATCTATAATTATATTATTTTTTTAATATTTATTTGTTATAAGTTTACATATCAAATTGTTGTTAAAAAACTGATTAATATAAAATTTTACACTTTTAGTTTAATATGTATTTTATCTTGAATTCTAAAAACTTGATTTAGATGATTTTATAACTCACGTGAAATAGCAAAATAATCTTTAGTTTAGTGATTGTTTAATAATTACTAGCTTAAGCTTTCGTAATGTTTTTATCTTAGCATTTATGCTTGATAAAAATAATAAAGTTTTTAATTGTATTGTAATTATTTAAAATAATGAATTTGTAGGAGTAATGATTTTATTAAGTGCGGAATTAAATACAAATCAAAACTAACAGATCTAAATCTAGATTTATACATTACATAATAAAATTATGAATAGTTTAATTTTTCTAGTACAATTTTTTTTCTTGTTTTTTTATATGTGATAGATGTATTTTATTGCGTGATAATATTCATATTGTTAAATTATTACATAATAACATGATATATTTAAATAAAATGCGCATATAATCATAATTTATTAAATAATTATATTTAATTATATGGATGATGTTAAAAAAAAATCATTCAGATGCTCTAAAAATTTTGTTCCAAATAATCTTTTTCATTCAAAGTTCAGATTATTCAGAAATCTTATTCTTTCAAAATTTTAATCATTTAGATAATTTTATTCAAATTTGCCATATGACCCGTAAGATATGCCTAGAATAACTTACAGATTCTACTTCTTTTGGGATTTTATTATAATGTTTCTAATACTAATAATATAAATATATTATTTACGTAAAGTAAATTTAAAATTTTGATACTATTATTTGATCTCAAAATATATATATATATATATATATATATATATATATATATATATATATATATATATATATATATATATATATATGTAGTTCATGGGAATCGAACACTTGACTAAGATAGTACTTTCTTATTATCCGTGTTACTCTTATTATATAATAGAATATAACTAGCTTATAGTCTCGTCTATTATGAAACTTGCCCAAAATACCCATATTTTTACTCCCCATTGTCCAAAATACCTGATTTTCAAAACAGCGCTCGAAATACCCACGGGATACGCGGCGTATCCCAAGTACTGTAGCGCTAAAAAACACAGCTCTTCTCTCGTCTCCTGGAGAGCTCAACACGCCGGTGTTAGGTCCCAAAGTATCGTAGAAGGAGGGGTTGAATACGATACTACCAAAATTAAAAATAATTCCGAGAATATATCTTTATTGATAATAAACTCGAAGGGGTGTTACAACTTCTAATCCAATGGATTAACTTCAAAATTAGAACACTCCTAAGGATAGTTTAGGCACGAGGACCTTCTACCCGACACTGCTTGAAAGTGGGCTAACCCGACTTCCCTACTAGACGGACTATCTAGCAACTTACACAGAAAATATATGAGAGAGAAGAGAGAGTTGTGTGTTTAGGTGTGTTTTGAAATGAAATACAACAGGCCTATTTATAGATTTTTAGAAAGTTACTATGCAGCTAATATACGTAACTGATTACGTATATTTCTGCTGACTGCTGCCTGCCTAACACGCCTTTTCAACAAACCTCCTGAATTCAATTCTTCTGCTTCTTTTTCAATTTCAAAGTTTGATTTTTAATTCATGTGGGCCCCACATGTTTCTTACTTTATGAATAGTACTTTTGGGTACTATTCAATGAATAGTAACTTCGATTACTATTCACCCGGTGTGAATAGTGATTCCCGTGAATAGTAATTTCGGTGTGAATAGTGATTCCGGTTACTATTCATGTGAATAGTGATTTCGGTTACTATTCATTTTTCCTCTTATTTTTGACATCCTTAAATATTCAGCTTCTGAAATGGAGGATATCAACACTGCTCTCAATCATACCTCTTTAACAGTTTTTCTGAGTTAGATACTTCGATTCCTTTGTGAAAATGTTGACGCCTAGTGCAACTGGTCTGGTTCACAGACGACTAACATTCACTCGTGGTCTTCGTATCATGTCTTTAAGAATAATGCCAAGAATTGTGCAACCATAAAAACTTTATCACTGGAATCTTTTGGCCCTTCAACTGAATCATCTGTACATCTTATTTTGTCACTGAGGCTTGATCATTTTAATGAACTTCTTTCAGCGACTTGATCCTTGTTGGTGCCTGTTCTTCAAATTTCACGATCCCTGTATAGAGTTTATTATTTATCTTTTATCCTAGTTGAGTTATATATGTCCTCTATTACATATTACATTTTTATGCTTTACAATCTCCCCCTATTTGATTGTCAGGGTTTGACAAACAAATTCCTAGAGGATAACTCAACTGATACAACAAAAAATAAAATACAAAGATAAATAATATAAACGTACATTCTGGATCATATATATATTTTCCAGATTTCCAAGTGCAAGACAATTGTTCCTCTAGACTGAACATATCTTCAAGTTTTGCCTTGCTTTCTTTTCACATAGCACGAATACTTCCATTTAGCTTTTCCTTTCCCAAGATAAAGTTAATTCCTTGTCAACAACCTTTTCCTTGCCTTTATTACGCCTAGTAGCTTCTTGGTCATCCACCTTCTCCCCCTCAGTTGGGTTATCCTCCAAGATAGTAGGATGTGGAGTTGGTAATTTAGACGAAGCTGTCTTCACCAAGGAATTAATTGCATGACTAAACTGGGCTGCCATGGAACTTAATTGAACCTGGAATGCATCATGTTGAATAAGTTACAGATATTTGGCAACTCTTTCTCCAATTTTTGGACCCGTGTAAGGAGTCTGCTGTATTCCTTTCTGGTTACAGGTGCATGTGGTTGAGTAGGTTGCTCACTCGTATGTTCTGCAGGTGTTTCACTCAACACTCTATATGCACTCGGTTTAGTGGTTTGGGTGACACTTATATGTTCTGTTCGTGTTTCCCTCAACTCTCCTCCAGAGCTTCCATCGATATGTGTACCTGCAAATGAAATCATCCTAGCCCCTTTTTCAGAGGTCACGGATGGTGCAATGAAAGTTCGTGAGCTTCCATCCTCGCGTGAAGCGAGTTGCCGACCACTGGTAAATAGTGGTAAATCTCGAAAGAGATCCAGAGATTTTTCCTCTGGGAGGTTAAACTTGAATCGATTAAATGGCACAAAACCCAAGCTTCCCTCGTATGTCTGTGAAGACACATGGTTCATAAAAGAACCACCTACCGATGGATCTTTCCGTAAAATGGAAGATTCACCAGTAGTTATTGAGGTAGGTAATTCCACCTCGGATGCCTGTGAAGGCATTTGATCTTTAGAAAGATCATCAACCACTCTTATGTTCCGTGAAATGGAACTCAAGATAGTTGCTCCCGTCAATTCATCCTCATTTACATTTTCACTCATTTGACAAGGAAGAATTGTTTCCCTAACAGTTACAGTTACCTCAGGTTCATTTGGTTTACTTCGTTTAGAATGAGGTAGAGCTGCTGATGTAACTAACTCCTTATGTGGTGCTGCTGAGGCACTATCTCCCTCAAAAGTGTTGATGGTTGGTCGTTTAAGTGACAATTGAGGTGTAGGAGTTTGTTGTGTTTGTGTTTGAATTTGTAAAATGGGCTCTTCGACCTGTGTTAGAGTCGGTGGGATTTCCTTCTCTTGGTCGGGTAAGATGGCCACTGGGGGCTGTAGAAACTGTATTTCCTGTGACACAACAGGGAATACAAAGGTTGGAATAGCAGAGATTGAAATATTACCTTGTCGTATACCTGCTCTCACTGGTCTTGGTAACAACGGAAGTGGGACAGTCTTTAGATATTCAGTTAGGACTGTAGGCACATCCGTATATTTCTTTTTGCTCATGTAATTAATTACATTCGTCTTTATGGAAGAACATCCCACCTTTTGACCATTTTCCAAGCGTACCCTGTCTTCATCATTCAAAAAATCATTTAATATTAGCTGTAGAAACCTTGGATATAGACATTTGACATTTTGAGTCCGAACATCTCTTGTTCCTAAGTGTTTCATCTTTAAAATGATTTGACCAAGCACTATTTTTCAAAAATTAATCCTCAAATTATTGGCAACCGCATACCCTATTTTTTTGATATATTCAGGTATTCGATCTTGATTTGTTCTATCTGAGGAAAAAACATGGTTAAGAGTGTGAAAGAAGAAACTCCAATACTGGGTTAGAAACGTTCTATAAAGATTACCAGTATTGAAATTGCCATCTTGGTACCTTATAAAACGAAAGAACATTTCAATCTGTTCAGGTGTAGGATCAGAAACGAGATTTTCCATAGGAAAATGAAGAATTCGATTAACATCTCGTTCAGTGACCCTAATCGACCTACCAAATAGCCGATATGTGAATGCACACCCGTCCTGTCCAGAAGTGTTAACCGCACTGCAATATAGTTCACGCAATGCATCATGGTTAAGCTGCACTGGTGTAACTAAAGCATATCGAATTAATGAATGTTCATTCAAAAATTGTGTCCAAGCCCGAAATTGCTCATCCTGAATGGTTTCGATTTGCTGAATGGAAATAGGATTAACTTTAGCAATTAAAAAGCTTCCCTGCAATGCCATTTTCAAAACTTCGAGGAAATACAAAAACAAGGGTTAGTTTTTTATAAAGGATGATGTATAAAGCAAGAATATAAAATCCAATCTAAAAACCACCAGCTAGATTGAGAGATCTTTCCGATCAAAGCTCGAAATATTCAACACGTGTGTATATGCTCTGTATATCTGAAAAGTGATGATGTTAAACACAAACAAAAACTCATCATTTATAAGGTTTCAAGGTTTAGTAGGTTAGGTGTAATAGTGATAGGTTATGTTTGAAAAACAACACCGCTTAATAATTTCTCACCTAACAACCTAATTCGCCGAAAAAACATCTTATCACCGAAACCTGTCGGTCGAAAAAACATCTTATCACCGAAACCTATCAGTCTATACACATATACACATATTTATTACTTCTAATTATTATGGATTTAAAAATAATCACGCTGTAAATCAAGAATTAATCCACAATAATCAGATAAATTCACAATTAAATAGATATAAAATTAACAAAATATCATTAATTGATATATGTCAATAAAATATTTATTTAATTATGCTACAGTGATATCTCCAGAATAATCATGCAGATAATCAAATAAAACAAACAAAATCCAGAGAATGAAATTCACTGGCTGCAATTAATTGAACAGACATTTTAAAAAAAATCATGTGAAATTTAACATACCAAGCTCACTTACCAACCTTGAAAAGGTTGCTTCATCCAAAGCTTTAGTAAAAATGTCTGCCAACTGTTTTTCACTAGGAACAAAATGCAGTTCCACAGTGCCTTCCATCACATGCTCCCTGATGAAATGGTATCTAATGTCTACGTGCTTGGTTCTAGAATGCTGCACTGGATTCTGTGATATTGCAATTGCACTAGTGTTGTCACAGAAAATTGGGATCCTTTTAACTTTAACTCCATAGTCAAGTAGTTGATTTCTCATCCATAGAATCTGTGCACAACAACTCCCAGCTGCTATGTATTCAGCCTCTGCAGTTGAGGTAGATACTGAGTTCTGCTTTTTACTGAACCATGAGACCAGCTTGTTTCCCAAGAATTGACAGGTTCCTGTGGTACTTTTTCTATCCATTTTGCAACCTGCATAATCTGCATCTGAGTAACTAATTAGATCAAAACCAGAATCTGTAGGGTACCAAATGCCGAGTTTTGGTGTTCCCTTGAGATATCTGAAAATCCTTTTAATAGCTACTAAGTGAGATTCCCTCGGATCAGCTTGAAATCTAGCACATAAACATGTAGCAAACATAATATCAGGTCTACTAGCTGTTAAGTATAAAAAAGATCCAACCATGCCCCTATAGCTTGTCATGTCCACCTTTTTTTCCTTAGTATTCAGTTCAAGCTTAGTGGCATTTTTGCAGAAGAACAATCTGCTAAATCAAACCTTTTTAAAAGATCATAAATGTATTTTGTTTGACTTATAAAAATTCCCTCATTCACTTGTTTAACTTGTAAACCAAGAAAATAAGTTAATTCACCCATCATACTCATTTCATATTTACTTTGCATGAGTTTGGTAAACCTCTTGCAAAGTTTCTCATCTGTAGACCCAAATATTATATCATCTACATAAATTTGGACAAGTATCATAGAGCCATTGATATTTCTATAAAAGAGAGTTTTATCAATAGTACCTCGAATGAAGTGATTCTCTATAAGAAACTGTGAGAGTGTGTCATACCAGGCTCTAGGTGCTTGCTTCAGGCCATAGAGTGCTTTGAGTAGAAAGAACACATATTCTGGAAAGTCTGGATCTTCAAAACCAGGCGGTTGACTAACATACACCTCCTCCTCCAGAATACCATTAAAAAATGCACTCTTGACATCCATTTGATAGACTTTGAAATTGGCATGCGCTGCATAGGCCAGGAAGATCCTTATTGCTTCTAACCTTGCTACTGGTGCAAAGGTTTCTTCAAAATCAATTCCTTCCTCTTGACAGTAGCCTTTAGCAACTAATCTAGCTTTATTCCTTGTGACTATGCCATTCTCATCCATCTTGTTCTTGAATACCCACTTAGTGCCAATCACTGATTTGTCTTTAGATTTGGGTACAAGTTTCCATACTTCATTTCTCTCAAACTGGTTTAACTCTTCTTGCATTGCTAAAACCCAGTCTGGATCCAGAAGAGCTTGTTCAACTCTCTTAGGTTTTTCTTTGGATAGAAAACTACTGTATAAGCATTCTTCTTGACTTGCTCTTCTGGTTTGGACCTTTGCATTAAGATCTCCAACGATAAGCTCAAATGGATGATCCCTGGTCCATTTTCTCTGTGGTGGTAAGTTTGACCTTGATGAAGAGGCTTCATTTTCTCTGTGTTGATCATTGTGACTTATTGTTGAGTTTTGACTGTGAGAAACTCCCCCTGAGTGTATGGCCCTCGAGATTGATGGATTTCTTGCAGATTCATCAATAGATGCTTCTCTTTGATTTTCTACAGATGCTTCAATTTGATTTCCAACTGATGGTGTAATTTGCTCTTCAACAGGTGGTTCATTCTGCACTTCAACTGATAATCCTTGTCTGTTTCTCACACCATTTGATTTCCATTCTTCATCATCATCTTCACTTTCTTCACCACTTCTCTCATTCTCGAATGAGAGAGACTCATGAAAACCTTCATCTACTAGACCAGATATTTTCTTGTCATCAAAGACAACATGTATGGACTCCATTACAATGTTTAGTCTTAGGTTGTAGACTCTGTAGGATTTTCCAGCTGAGTATCCAACAAAGATAGCTTCATCTGCTTTTGAATCAAATTTTCCAAGATGCTCACCATGATTTTTCAGTACAAAGCATTTGCATCCAAAGACATGCAGAAAGTTGATTATTGGTTTCTTGCCTTTGAAAAGTTGATAAGGTGTCATGCCTTTTGCTTGATTGACCAAAGAAATATTCTGAGTGTAGCATGCAGTGTTTACAGCTTCTGCCCAGAAGTATGTTGGTAGCTTAGATTCTTCAAGCATTGTCCTTGCAGCTTCAATTAGAGTTCTGTTCTTTCTTTCCACTACACCATTCTGTTGAGGAGTTCTTGGTGCAGAGAATTCTTGGATAATTCCTTCTTCTTCACAAAACTCTCTTATTACAGAATTCTTGAACTCAGTTCCATTGTCACTTCTGATTCTCCTTACTTTGAGTAAAGGATTGTTGTTGACTATCCTGATGTGATTTAAAATGACTTCACCTGCTTCATCCTTAGAGTGAAGAAAGAATGTCCAAGAGAATTTTGAGAAATCATCAATAATCACAAGACAGTATTTCTTATTTGAAATTGACAACACATTGACTGGTCCAAAGAGATCCATGTGGAGTAGTTGCAAGGGTTGATCAACTGATGACATTGAATTTGATTTGAAAGAGGCCTTCTTCTGCTTCCCTTTCTGGCATGCATCACACAATCCATCCTTGGAGTAATCCAATTTTGGAATACCTCTAACCAAATCCTTCTTTACCAACTCATTCATTGCTTTAAAACTCAAGTGTGACAGTCTTTTGTGCCAAAGCCAACCTTCATCTACACTTGCCTTGCTGAGAAGACATGTAGTCATGTTTGCATTTGTTGAATTGAAGTCAGCAATGTACACATTTCCTCTTCTATCTCCTGTCAACACTACCTTGTTGTCACTTTTCTTGAAAATGACACAAGCTTCAGATGTGAACCAGACGTTCTGGCCTTTATCACACAATTGACTGACACTTAGCAAGTTATGCTTAAGTCCATCAACCAGTGCCACTTCTTCAATGACAACATTCCCTTGTGAAATCAAGCCATATCCTCTAGTATATCCTTTGCTGTTGTCTCCAAAGGTAATGTTAGGGCCAGCTCTCTCCTCAAACTTAGTGAGCAGGGTAGAATCTCCAGTCATATGCCTAGAGCAGCCACTGTCCAGATACCAAAGATTCTTTCTGTTTCCCTGCACACATCAACACAAAATCAAGTTGATTTTGGTACCCAAGCTTTCTTGGGTCCTGTCTTGTTAACCAATTTCTTATCCTTCAAATCCCTTTTAACCGAAGGTTTAGATTGAGTTAAATCAATTTTGACTTTTGGTTTGGGCCTTTGAGAGACAGAATTTAATACTTGCTCATATGTGTTATAGTTAATAGCATTATTAGGCATAGTCTGTGCAAACATGTTATTCATCATCCATGGCATCTGTGGCATATTGTAGTATGGATTATACATGAATGGCATGTTAGCATATTGACTAGATGCATGAGCAGAGGGAGCATACATATTTGGCATAACATTCACAGCAGGCATAGGCATATAAGGCACAGAAGCATTCTTAACAGATTTACAGTTGGTAGATAAATGATTAACACTTCCACACTTTACACATTTTTTCCTAGGAGCATTTTTATCAGGTGTGTAATTGTTGTGTTTGTTAATCCCTACCTTACCATTTCTATTCTTTTTCTTGTCCTTAACACCTGACTTAACATTTTCTAGCTTGTCCTTCAATTGCTTGTGGGACAAGTTGCCTATGTTTATTTGTTCAACAGATTTGGTTTTGCTGCACTCTCCAACTACAAAGTTTTTGTTGACAGGTCCATATTGGTTATTTAATTTAGTTAAAGTTGCTTTGCTAACAGGCTTAGGTCTCAAAGAACATTCTTTTTCGACTAAATCACTATCTGAAGCAACTTCCCTATCAACATCTAACTTAGCTTCTGCTAATTTGTGAAAAGAATCAATTCCTTGTTTACTATACATTTCTTTAGTTTTAGCCTTTGATCCCTTCCACTTAGCAATTAAGTCTTGTTCCTCTTTTAATTGTTTTATTAAACACTCTTCTCTTTTCAGAGCCTCAAGTAACTCATTCTTAGCATCCTGACAATCTCTTTTCATTGTTTCAAAATCAATTAGTTGAGTTTCTAACAGAGTATTCCTATCACCTATCTTAGCATTAAGATCTTTAATCTTTTTGTTCTCTTTGTTAAGTGATTTTAATGTGACATGCATGTTGTACAATTCATTAGACATTTCATCAACAATATTGGCACATTCATCTTTGGAAAGCTCAGTTAGATTTGTAGAGTATACCTGGTTGCTTGCTGAACTAGCCTCTTCATCAGTTTCGTTTGCCATGAGTGCAAGATTGACAAACTCTTCTTCTGCATCTGAGTCACCTCCAGCTGCCCAATCATCATCTCCTGATACGAATGCTCTCTCCTTTTGCTTGAGAAGGTCAAAGTATTTCTTTTTGTAATCGATAGTCTCAAACTGTTTCTTTTCATTCTCAGATTTGGATTTTCTGCATTCATTGGCAAAGTGGCTAGCAATTCCACTGTTATAGCATTTGAACTTTGATCTTTCAACCACATCCTTGTTCGGTTGATAGTTTTTCTTGAATTGCCCGGCTCCTGCTGAATTCTTCTTGAATCTTAGCTTCGAAAATCCTTTTGATAGAAATGCCAAATATTCATCTAGATCTTCAGCTTCATCCTCACTTAATGCATCAGGTTCTTCAATCATCTTGTTTTTACCTTGGCTAGTTGCAGCTCCACCTTCCCAAGTTCTTTGACTTGGTGTGGCTTCTCTATTCTTCATCTTCTCTCCATCTTGGTTTGTTGGAATATTGGCCACCAAAGCTATATTTCCACCTTTCTTCTGTCTTTTCTCAATTTCTTCATCTTGTTGCAACTCGAGCTCATAGGTCTTTAAAATTCCATACAGTCTCTCAAGTGTAAAATCTTTGTAGTCTTGAGAGTTTCTCAACGAGACTGTAACTGGCTTCCATTCCTTAGGAAGAGATCTCAGAAATTTTAAGTTGGAGTCTTTGACTTCATATGTTCTCCCGTACAACTTCAGGCCATTCAGTAGTTTCTGAAATCTACTGAATATATCTGTTAAATTTTCTCTAGAATTATGATGGAAGTGTTCTTACTGTTGTATGAGGAGTTGCATCTTGTTCTCTCTGACTTGTTCAGTTCCTTCACAGAGTGTTCGAATAGTGTCCCACACTTGCTTGGCAGTGGTGCAGTTGATGACATTGTCGAACATGTCTTGATCAATACCATTGAACAGTATATTCATGGTCTTTTTATCCTTCTGGACTTCCTCTTTGTCTTCATCTGTGAATTCTGCGGATAATTTGGGAATAGGCCTTCCAGCAACTCCAGTTCCTGCTGCTTCTCCAACTGCAGTGTTGGCCTTCATAGGAATATGAGGATGATGTGTAAAATTATGTATAACCGCAAGCGCACGGTATCAATTGTAGTAGATACTAGCAAATACGGGTCGATTCCTCAAGGAGACAGTTTCAGTTTCAATTCAATTATTATTAATTGTTTCTAGTCACAAACGATTATTAGAGGATTTTATTAACTACTAAAACAAATTTAACAAAGGTTTTAAATCAATTAATTAAGGGATCCAGGGCAATTCAGGTTCACCATGCTTACACCAAACAAATCACAAAGGTATAGCTTTTAAATGGGGTTAAGTAATTAAAGCAATGGTTAATCTTTTTCAAGCATTAACACTCTCAGAATATCTAATGATGCTTTCACACTCACCTTCAATTCCGCTAATTGTATGTAAGCCTCTAGTAGTAAAATCTTTTGATCTATTACTCCTATTGCAATCAATTAATCCGTGATATTGCGCAATTACACAAATTAAGAATTAGAACATATCAATCAGAATCACTCTTTACCCATCAATCTACTAATCAAATTAAACCCAAATCATGGTGCAAACATGGCTCCCCTTGATACCCTAGAATTAAATTACTCACTCATTCTAGGATTAGAACTAACAATGATAATCAAGAAAGCCATAATAAACATGTAATTAATAAGGAGAAGATAAGAAATGCCTTAAATCTTTGAATAATGAAGAAAAATTAAATCCAAGAATTAAATTGAGCTTGCAAAGATTGAGAGAAGAAAATAAAACCCTAGCTTTTAATATTAAGAAGTATGTAAAAATTGTGTCCAGGATCTCTTACAATGTATCCCTAGAAGTGTTTATATAGACTCTAGAAATCTTGCCCAGCAAGGAAACATCCTAAAATACAATTAGAATTCAATTTAGGTGCCAAAAGCTGCCCAAAATACAATTAGAATTAGAAAAAGGGCAAAACTGGAATTTCTCTGCATGGCTTATCATAGAATACGTGCGCGATTTTATTCAGCACGTCCCCTGTGCCTGATTTCTTCCTAAGGTTGTAGAAAATCTCCCAAGCTTCGCGTGAGCTGTAAGATCGCTGAAAACGGACTTCTAGAACTCCAGATATGGCCAAAACAGTGTAGACTGCGCAACCTTCCCGGAAAATCCGAATTTAAATCAATTAATCCTCCAAACACGATAGAAGCATCAACCTTAATCAACATTCTCGTAAATCTGCACAACTAAGAAAAACACATCAAAACTACAAGAAACTTGAGTCCAAGACAATCAATTTAAGCCGATTTAGAATGCTTCAAGTAGATATAAAATCCACTTATCAAACACCCCCAAACTTAAACTGATGCTTGTCCTCAAGCATTAACAATTACAACTAACTAATTAGTACCACTTCCGTAGGTGATCACGGTTGCATTTGGCATATGCAACAAGCCCTTTAAACCCCTAGGCAGCCCCAGTGGACGAGTAAGGTCTCGTGAGGGCCTATAGCGAATGTACCCACAAAATCCATTTAACCTAATGCAATGCAATGCATGAATGCAACTAATATGAAAAATGCAACGATCCCCTTCAAACTAACCAAAACCAACTAGCAAGCAAATATCCTAGAGAATGCAACTAAATTCAAATAGAGCTCGACCAAGTTCCCGTATACTAACATTACATGAACAGAAACGTGCGTGTGTGCGATGCTCATCAGAAATACTCCCAAAACTAGATCAAAATCATACATGTTCTTCGCCAAGACAATCACAAGTTTATAAATAGAATAGACTGTACACACTTCATAACCTAGGAACACCTCCATCATCATTCAAGTTAGACAGAAATTCATGCTTTATTACTAACAACAACTATGACACATAATATACAAGCATGCTTATTTAACCGTGCAATGGATGAGACCCCGAAAGGCTTATGCAATAATACCCATGTAGCGAGCGTTAGGTTAGTGGATCCCAGACTATAAAAGCCTTAGGTCACTAGGCACAAAGTCCCCTCGTACTTAATAGCTCGAGTATTAAAGAGCTCACCCTGGTTAATTTTGCATATAAACAATTGACACTTTTGACTCTTTTTTTTCTCTTTTTTTTTCTGCTTTTTTTTTTTAGAAAATCTGGAATGAGAATTCTCAATTCCAACCCTAGACTACTCATATAAATATGAGCCGGCTACTAGCCATTTGACATCTAGCAATTATTGACAATTATTTACAATTTAGCATGAAATCCCTGTTTTCCCCCAAACTTAGACTTAAGTGTTACTACGCTATCAAGGGAATAACGAAAATTCTAAATATAAACAAGTGATTAAATCTCAAAACATCCAAACAAGCATGACCCTAACCTAGCCCAAAAGCACCCAATGAGACTGTGTAATTAGTTTTGTTTCCGAAACACATAAGTCAATTTCATAGAAACTATAAGTCAACCCTCTATTCATCATTACCACACTCAATAAGACACATACCTACCAATCAGAATTAGCTCGCTCTAAAGGGATCATGAAATATGCATGCCATGAAAATGCAACTAGAATGAACTCACATGGTATACGAAAAATAAAAACAGAATGTCCTATATGAAACAAACATAATTATTACGAACATATATGCATGAATTACTACTACTAATATGCAAAACATGAAATCCTACATGAACACATAATACAACAACAACTACTAATCCCTCAAACCACCCCCAAACTTAAAATATTCAATGTCCGCATTGAATGGAAGTAAATACGAGGGATAGCAGAAAACATACCTACAAGGCGTCTTCCCCATCGCAACTCAACATGCTTGTTCGGCAAAAATCCCCTTTCTTTAGCAATTGGCCTCAACAACAACCGATTAAATTCAACCTCCGCTGTCAAAGACAAAAATTGTGCAACACTAGCACCACCTCTCCCACGCTTAGGAGCCATAAGAATTAATACCCAACTCACAAAATTCACCAAAATCCACAAAAAATTCGAATGCACAAAACCCCCAAATAATCAAGAACACACAACCCAAATAATGCAAGAACACAATTCGTAATATCAAAATAAAAGGAAGAATTATACCCCAAATACGAACCGGAGAGGTGAAGCTTGCAATTAAAAATCCCCCAAACTTGAATCTTGAAGCCTTGAAATTTTGTGTAGAAAAATATAATTGGAATGGGGTAGGATGGTGTGTATAAATAGAGGTTTAATTGTGTAGATTTGGGAAAGAAATATAAAATAGGAGATGGATTAGGAGTGAATTGGAATTAATATAGGACTAGAATTAAGATTTTAGGTGGAGAAAATAATTAGAAAAGGGATTGGAGAAAGAAAAGAAAAAAAGAAGAAAAGAAAAAAAAATTATATATAATATAACATACTTACCTCGTACAAAACAATGGCTTGGGGAAAAAAAACAAAAACAAAGGCTTGGAAAAACAATGGCGCGCGTGGCTGATGCTGTTACATTTTTTTTTAACACACATCTATGGGACAAAAGTAGTACCTGGACAGACATTTTTTGACGCGGGGTCGTGCTGTGTGCGCAGTGTCGCGTGAAATATTCTGCTTCAACAATTTTTTTTTTCTTTCTACAACAACAACCTTTTTTTTTTACAACAGATCAAACCACAGCTCCTGGGCAGAAATTTTACCACGCCACATCCTCCATATTGCGCCATGGCGCGTAGAACTTCCTGCCAAATTTTTTTTTTTTGCAATACAACACTCAAAATTTTTTTTTTTTCCTACACTAATGCGTGGGTTGCCTCCCACGAAGCGCTTCTTTAACGTCAATAGCTTGACTCAGCTGGTTCAGATCTCCATGGAGGGGTTGTCAAGATAAATCACTTTCTCACAATTCGGATCAGCTGCACCATCCAACTCAAGAATCAATGAATCGACTTCAGCATGTCCTTCTCCTTCTGAAGCTTCAGGCATGAGCACTGCTTCCAATGCATCATTCAATAGAATCTGAGGCGTCTCATCTCGGACAATTTCATCTATAACATCAATCATGCAACAAGTATTCTCAAGCAAAGGGGATTTAAGAGCAGAGGTTAGAGTAAAAGTAATTTTATCATCACCAACACTCAATGTGAGAGTCCCACTTTTAACATCAATAACAGCACCTGCAGTACAGAGAAATGGTCTACCCAAAATAATAGGTATTTGGCTGTCCTCTTCCATATCTAGAACTACAAAGTCTACAGGAATATAAAATTTTCCAACCCTAACAGGCACATCCTCTAAAATTCCAATGGGATATTTTATCGAACGGTCTGCCATTTGCAAAGTCATCTGTGTACATTTTAATTCTCCCATATTTAGTTTTTGAAAAACCGAGAGAGGCATGACTGAGACGCTAGCGCCTAAATCACATAAAGCTTTATCAATGAACAATGCACCTAAATGACACGGGATTGAAAAACTACCTGGATCTTTAAGCTTAGGTGGAGACTTATTCTGTAAAACAGCACTACACTCTTCAGTAAAAGCTACTGTCTCCACCTCACCAAAAGACCTCTTCTTAGTGAGAATATCCTTAAGAAACTTTGCATATGATGGAACTTGAGAAATTAAATCATTGAAAGGAACTGTTACCTCAAGATTCTTGACAAGTGTCATGAATTTACCAAACTGCTGGTCCACCTTAGTTCTGTTCATCCTGCTAGGGAATGGGAGCTTTGGCACAAATGATGGAGGAGTAACTGCAGTCTTCTCTTTGTCCTTTTTCTTGCTTTCCTCAGTTTCACCTTCGTTTGCATCTTCAACGACGTTCTCTACCTTGTCTTCCTCAGAATCCTCTTTTTCTTTCTCAGTAGGAACATCGTCAATAGGCATTGGAGGAGCATCATATGTACGACCACTCCTAAGAGCAATGGCATTCACATTTTCCTTTGGCTGAGTTGGTTGTGCTGGTAGAGAGCCTTGTTGCCTTGTAAAGGAAGAACTAGCCATTTGAGCAATCTGAGTTTCTAGCATCTTATTATGTATCTCCATCTGGTTCATCTTTGTTTGCACCTGTAACAATATCTTCATCATATCACCTTGATTATCAGCCTGTGCAGCTTGATTTGCTTGAGGAGCATAATTCTGAGGAGGCCTTTGGAATCCAGGGGGATTCATAGGTCCTTGATGAGGCCTATACTGTTGTTGTGGAGGAGGCTGATACGACTGCTGATATTGCTGCTGCTGATTAGGAACATTTAAATTCTGAGCATTATTGTTCCTATATGAGAAGTTCGGATGATCTTTCCAACCAGGATTGTAACTGTTGGAGTAAGGATTGTACTGCTGCCTCTGTTGGAAAACATTTACTTGCTCCATCTAAAAATGTTGTGAATTTTGAGCATGGTTCTGGCAATTGTTACCATAGTGGCCTTGGATGCCACAGACTTCACAAACAAGATTATTCATAGGAGCCATGGATGACAATGCATTGATACTCATAGGTTGAGTAGAGGGCTGAGATGTCTTCAATGAGTGGATCTCCTGAGTTAATGCAGCTAGTTGAGATGATAATAGAGAGTAAGCATCCACTTCAAGTTTACCCCCTTTCTTGGCTACTCTCGGATTACTGAAGTGATTGGTAGCCAAATTGGAAAGAAAAGCATGTGCATCATCAACTCCTTTGTCTAAAAACACGCCACCTGCAGCGTTATCAACCATCCCTTTTGTTTCAGGATCAAGACCATTGTAGAAGCGTTTAAGCAGAAACCACTTCTCAAGACCATGGTGAGGGCATGCACGTTGATAGTCCTTGAATCTGTCCCAAGCATCCCGAAGAGATTCGCCATAATCTTGCTTAAAACCCATCATCTTGTCGATCAAATCGTCGGTTCTGTTAGGAGGGAAGAACTCAGTTAAGAAAGCCTGAGCAATCTTATCCCACTCAGTCAGGTTAATATCATTCAACCATTTTTGAGCTTTGTCACGAAGAGAGAAACCGAACAACATGACTTTCAACTGGTCTGGAGTGACTCCCTGATGTTTAATTATAGAACAGAGCTGTTGAAACCGTTGCAGATGATTTGTAGGGTCTTCAGAGGCAAGCCCAGCAAATTGATTCTGTTGGATCATAGTGAGCAAAGCAGGCTTGATCTCGAAATTTGCTGCTTGAATCGCTGGCATAGCAAGGCCGGTAGGTACCCCACTCGGAGAGGGCTGTGAGTAGTTCTTCAAAGATTTGGGAAGGTCTGCCATCTCAATCTTTGGTTCAGGTATCTCTTGCTGCTTCTCTTTCCTTTGTAGATCTATGTATTGTTGACAAGAAAGTTTAGAATCTGGACTAAGAGGAGTTGTATCCTCTTTCGCTTGATCTTCTTTCGTTTGCGACCTGGTCCTGGGCATCAACAACTAAACAAGGAAAAGCAGTAAGATCGGTCTCAGTTGGAACAAGAGTTCCAAAGAGACAAGAGAAACAATCTAAAACAATCGAACTAAAATTATAGAAACTAGGCGTCTCCCCGGCAGCGGCGCCAAAAACTTGATTTGTAAAATTATGTATAACCGCAAGCGCACGGTATCAATTGTAGTAGATACTAGCAAATATGGGTCGATTCCTCAAGGAGACAGTTTCAGTTTCAATTCAATTATTATTAATTGTTTCTAGTCACAAACGATTATTAGAGGATTTTATTAACTACTAAAACAAATTTAACAAAGGTTTTAAATCAATTAATTAAGGGATCTAGGGCAATTCAGGTTCACCATGCTTACACCAAACAAATCACAAAGGTATAGCTTTTTAATGGGGTTAAGTAATTAAAGCAATGGTTAATCTTTTTCAAGCATTAACACTCTCAGAATATCTAATGATGCTTTCACACTCACCTTCAATTCCGCTAATTGTATGTAAGCCTCTAGTAGTAAAATCTTTCGATCTATTACTCCTATTGCAATCAATTAATCCGTGATATTGCGCAATTACACAAATTAAGAATTAGAACATATCAATCAGAATTACTCTTTACCCATCGATCTACTAATCAAATTAAACCCAAATCATGGTGCAAACATGGCTCCCCTTGATACCCTAGAATTAAATTACTCACTCATTCTAGGATTAGAACTAACAATGATAATCAAGAAAGCCATAATAAACATGTAATTAATAAGGAGAAGATAAGAAATACCTTAAATCTTTGAATAATGAAGAACAATTAAATCCAAGAATTAAATTGAGCTTGCAAAGATGGAGAGAAGAAAATAAAACCCTAGCTTTTAATATTAAGAAGTATGTAAAAATTGTGTGTCCAGGATCCCTTACAATGTATCCCTAGAAGTGTTTATATAGACTCTAGAAATCTTGCCCAGCAAGGAAACATCCTAAAATACAATTAGAATTCAATTTAGGTGCCAAAAGCTGCCCAAAATACAATTAGAATTAGAAAAAGGGCAAAACTGGAATTTCTCTGCATGGCTTATCATAGAATATGTGTGCGATTTTATTCAGCACGTCCCCTGCACCTGATTTCTTCCTAAGGTTGTAGAAAATCTCCCAAGCTTCGCGTGAGCTGTAAGATCGCTGAAAACGGACTTCTAGAACTCCAGATATGGCCAAAACAGTGTAGACTGCGCAACCTTCCCGGAAAATCCGAATTTAAATCAATTAATCCTCCAAACACGATAGAAGCATCAACCTTAATCAACATTCTCGTAAATCTGCACAACTAAGCAAAACACATCAAAACTACAAGAAACTTGAGTCCAAGACAATCAATTTAAGCCGATTTATAATGCTTCAAGTAGATATAAAATCCACTTATCAGAGGACCTCTTTCTATACACTTTACATAACCTTCATCAATAGATAAGAGATGTAAATGCATCTTTACTTTCCAGTGAAAGTAATTATCTTTGTCAAGAACTGGTATTCTCACGTCTGAATCCTTCATTCCCATGGTGGTGATCTTTAGACTTCTTGTATGCTAGAAGCTTGCTCGGATACCAATTGTTAGGTCCCAAAGTATCGTAGAAGGGGGGGTTGAATACGATACTACCAAAATTAAAAATAATTTCGAGAATATATCTTTATTGATAATAAACTCGAAAGGGTGTTACAACTTCTAATCCAATGGATTAGCTTCAAAATTAGAACACTCCTAAGGATAGTTTAGGCACGAGGACCTTCTACCCGACACTGCCTGAAAGTGGGCTAAGCCGACTTCCCTACTAGACGGACTATCTAGCAGCTTACACAGAAAATATATGAGAGAGAAGAGAGAGTTTTGTGTTTAGGTGTGTTTTGAAATGAAATATAACAGGCCTATTTATAGATTTTTAGAAAGTTACTATGTAGCTAATATACGTAACTGATTACGTATATTTCTGCTGACTGCTGCCTGCCTAACACGCCTTTTCAACAAACCTCTTGAATTCAATTCTTCTGCTTCTTTTTCAATTTCAAAGTTTGATTTTTAATTCATGTGGGCCCCACATGTTTCTTACTTTATGAATAGTACTTTTGGGTACTATTCACATGAATAGTAACTTCGATTACTATTCACCCGGTGTGAATAGTGATTCCGGTGAATAGTAATTTCGGTGTGAATAGTGATTCTGGTTACTATTCATGTGAATAGTGATTTCGTTTACTATTCATTTTCCCTCTTATTTTTGACATCCTTAAATATTCAGCTTCTGAAATGGAGGATATCAACACTGCTCTCAATCATACCTCTTTAACAGTTTTTCTGAGTTAGATACTTCGATTCCTTTGTGAAAATGTTGACGCCTAGTGCAACTGGTCTGGTTCACAGACGACTAACATTCACTCGTGGTCTTCGTATCATGTCTTTAAGAATACTGCCAAGAATTGTGCAACCATAAAAACTTTATCACTGGAATCTTTTGGCCCTTCAACTGAATCATCTGTACATCTTATTTTGTCACTGAGGCTTGATCATTTTAATGAACTTCTTTCAGCGACTTGATCCTTGTTGGTGCCTGTTCTTCAAATTTCACGATCCCTTTATATAGTTTATTATTTATCTTTTATCCTAGTTGAGTTATATATGTCCTCTATTACATATTACATTTTTATGCTTTACAGCCGCGATTCGTCGTCGTCTTGTCGATTAAGCATCTGAGAAGGATCGTCCACCTACCACAGGAACACAAACTGATCACAAAATCGTCCCCTCTCTCCTCCTAGTCTCCTTTTATCACCTCCGACGCCGCAGGGGCGAGTATGAAGCTCGTCGAAGCGTTCGACGTCGACGGAATCGCCAAAATGGGCGTTTCAAATCTAGCATTAAAAACATTATGAAAGTGGTATGGACTTGTAGAGGATCGAATGACGAATCGATTAGTGTATAGGATGTGTCTGGAAAACGTCGAGATGGACATGAACGGGAGACTCATCGAAAATCATGTAAATCGCCTGGAAATCGCGATTCTTGGGGAGACGAGAGAGATGTGAGATACGCCTGTAGGTGCGGCGTATCTTCGGATACGCATACCACAACGGCGTATATGGCGCCGTCTACGCACATGCAAGAGTAGCAACCTCGTCTCGCACCTAAGTGAACGGCGTATCACCACATACAACCATGTGGTAGGCGTATGTGGTGGGCATTTAGGGCGTTACTTCCCAAATCTAGACATTTTGGACATGAAATAATAAAAAATGGGTATTTAGGGTATTCACCCGTCTATTATTTAATATTAATATTTTGATAAATTATATAAATAATAAAATATTCTTAATATTATATTTATTAAGATATATTTATATGCAATTGGTTTTGATAAGATAAATAAACTCTTAAATTTGAAAGAGTTAAAGAAAAAATAACCAAATTTAAGTATAAAATAATAAAAAAAAAATTATTATTTATTGAATTTCACATAATCAATTTACCATTTTTTCTCTATCTTGAATTTTAAAAATCAGATTTAGACGATTTTTCACTCACTCAAATTTTAAGAAATCATATTTAATTTATTGATAGTTTAACAATTGTTATATAACTGTAACTAGTCACAAATTAAAAAGAAAATAAGGTTACGAATTTTTATATTGAAAAATTTATTTATTTGGAAACCTACTTAAATTTGATTTAAATTATTTAAATTTATTTTTTAGTATTTGAATATAATTCTACTAACAATCAAATAAACTTAGTTTTTAATATTAAATCTAATTCTATTCAATTAAAAAGACGTATTTATATTTGGTTTATATTATTAAATTTGTTTTTTTACCATTTTGAATAATATCCTAATATCAATTAGCTAACTACCTTAATCATCATATTATAAAAAGAGTAGATAAGATTTTCTTATACTTATTATAGGTAAGGATATAATGAATTTTCTCTACTCTAACCAATATTCCAATAAAAATGAAAAATACATACACAGAGTTGATGAACATACCTTGTAAGAGCATCTCCAATAGAGAAGACCTCTTAATTAAAATCAAATAAATAATATCATAAATAAAATTTATAGAGATTATGTAAAAAAAAACACTCCAATGAGGCATTACCCTTAACAAAAAATTTAGATAATCTTTTTTCATTAGCTATATTTGGCCATCCTCTAGAGGCCTGTAAGGAAGATTTTTTATGATCTATTACCTTATAAAAATATATTCTATTTATAATAAACTGAAATAATAATAACATGCTATATTTACATTATAAACAAATATTATAGCCAATATACCATTGGAAGCACAACATCCTATACATCCTACAAATTCAGCAAATTTTATATAATTAATATTTTATTTGATTTAATCAATTATTTTTAATTAATACCATTGAAGATGCTCCAAAGAGATAATTTGAAAGAGGGGAAATAAAAATTTGAAATCATGTACCGATTATGAAAATTTCACTTGATAGCTTTGTCAATTATGAAACAGTTGAAGATATTTAGAGCACACAAGAAGATACACGTAATCTATTGTTCTGCTGTGAAGCATACACACAGGCCAAAGCTAAAAAAGAGCCGTTACACTCTCTCTCTCTACATTTATTAACTCCGGATCTGGCAGAACTGACCGGCGATTCGCCGGAATAATTGAATAAAATCACTGCTTTTAATACTCGTTTGTAAGCTAACAGTAGTGTATACATATATATTTAAATATAGAGTAGTTTCACCTTTGTTTTGCAGGTGGGTGCAGTGAGGTCAGGAGGATTTTACACGCGCAAGGGAGCTTCTAACATTTTGCGGTACTCTCAGGGGAAGCTGCATCCTTCTTCCAGCCTGGTATCACGCTTTCTGTTTATGTTTTTATTTTATTATTATTATTATTATTATTATTATTATTATTATTATTATTATTATTATTATTATTATTATTTTATTATTTTTATCGTATTCACTTTTCCTAAATCAGTTAGTGTTTTAGTTAATATTTTATTTTATTCATATTTTTAAATTTTTATTATTATTATTATTATTTTTATTACCTTCTGTTTTTGTTTTATTTTTTTTATTATTTTTGTCGTATTCACTTTTCCTAGACCCGTTAGTGTTTTAGTTAGTATCGAGGATGTCGCGTAGCTTACGTGTTGGTAGTCTCAATCTAGGGACCTTATCGGGTAAATTGTTGGAGCTAGTGGACGTGCTGAAGAAACGCAGAGTGGACGTGGCGTGTATCCAAGAGACTAGGTGGAAGGGGGCACACGCCAGAGTAGCGAACGGATATAAACTGTGGTACTCAGGTCTGGTCAACACAAGGAACGGAGTGGGTATTCTTCTGGCGGAGGACCTTAAGGATAATGTCGTGGAAGTGAAGAGGTGTAATGACAGGATCATGTCCGTCAGGGTGGTGGTTGGGGAGAAGGTGGTGAACGTGGTGTGTGCGTATGCCCCTCAAATCGGTTTGGGCGACTCGGAGAAGGAGGCTTTCTGGGTCTGTTTAGATGAGTTGGTGGGATGTATTCCTGCCGACCAATGTGTAGTGATGGGTGGAGATTTCAATGGTCACATTGGTGTGAGGGCAGATGGCTACCCAAGCGCCCATGGGGGTTTTGGTTTCGGGACCAGGAACGACGGTGGGTCCGCGTTGTTGGAGTTTGCAACCACCCAGGAACTGGTAATTGTGAATTCTGTATTCCAGAAGAGGGACGAGCACCTCGTCACCTTTAGCAGTGGGGGGCACAACACTCAAATCGATTACCTACTTATGCGTAGTCGGGATGTCACTACATGCGTGGACTGCAAGGTGTTTCGGAGTGAGGCTTGTGCTTCCCAACACCGGCTTTTGGCCATGGATATAACCATTGGGGGTCGAGTTGTCCACAGGTCGAGAGAGTGTAGACCTAGAATCCTGTGGAAAGATCTGAAGGGTGAGAAGGCGACCATTTTCAGGGAGACTCTTTTCGACGGAGGCTGTTTTGCACGTGGTGGAGATGCGAACTGTAGGTGGACCAACATGGCCAAGGACATTAGGTGTGTGACAGAGGAGGTGGTGGGGGTTTCCTCAGGAAGGTTCAACGGTCATAAGGAGTCGTGGTGGTGGAACGAGGAGGTTCAAACGAAGGTTAAGGCTAAACTGGCACTCTTTAGAGAGCTTTTGACGATGTGCGCAGGGGCGGAGAGGAATCTGAAGATGGAAGCATACAAGGTGGCGAGACGAGAGGCCAAAAAGGCCGTGGCGAAAGCCAAAGGGGAAGCATATGAAGGGCTGTACAAGCGCCTAGATACCAAGGAAGGAGCGAATGCTATCTTTAAACTAGCTAAAGCTAGGGGAGAGGTCGGCGCGACCTGGCCTCGGTTAAGTTTGTTAAGGATGAATCAGGTCGAGTGCTATTGAATGAAGACGCTATTAAGGAGAGGTGGAGTTCGTACTTCCATGATCTTTTCAATGAGGCTAGGAGGAGTGGTGCCGGTCACTGGAGCAAGCCATCTCCACTTCGTCTGCGCTTGATCCCTGCGAGCGTATCACCAAGGAAGAGGTCAAGGGAGCCATTCGTAAGATGGCGAGAGGGAAGGCAGTTGGCCAGGATCAGATCCCAATCGAGGTGTGGATTTGCCTTGGCGAAGTTGGCATTCTATGGCTAGCAGATCTGTTCAATGATCTCCTCTCGGGTGCTAAGATGCCAGCGGAATGGAGACGTAGTATTGTAGTCCCTTTCTTCAAGAACAAGGGCGACGCTCAGAGTTGTAGTAACTATCGGGGCATCAAATTACTCAGTCATACTATGAAACTCTGGGAGAGAGTGGTTGAATGCCGGATTCGAAGAGAGGTTGAAATATCAGAGAATCAATTTGGCTTTATGCAGGGGAGATCGACGATAGAGGCCATTCATCTCGTCAGACGCCTTATGGAGAAGTTCAGGGAACGCCGCAAAGACCTACATATGGTGTTCATTGACCTTGAGAAGGCATATGATAGCATCCCCCGTGAAGCTATTTGGAAGAGCCTCGTAGAGCGGAGAGTATCGTCATCGTTCGTTAGAGTGATCCAAGACATGTACTCTCAAGCTAGTTCCTGCGTCCGGACCCCAGTGGGTGACTCCCGCTTTTTCCCTGTAGAGATTGGGCTACATCAGGGGTCGGCCCTTAGTCCTCTTCTTTTTGCCCTTATCCTTGATGTCATGTCGCGAGAGATCCAAGAAGCCGTCCCGTGGTGCATGCTCTTCGCTGACGACATCGTTCTAGTGGCGGAGTCGAGGGGGGAGGTCAACGAGAAGTTGGAACTTTGGAGATCTTTGGAGATCTACGTTGGAGTCCCAAGGCTTGCGTTTGAGCAGAACTAAAACAGAGTATCTATGGTGCAACTTCAGTGGCGAGGACATCGAGGAAGGGGTGGAGGTAAAGATCGAGAACCAGATCGTCCCACGAACGGATAAGTTCAAGTATCTGGGGTCGATCATCCAGAAGGAAGGAGAGGTAGAAGACGATGTTAACCATCGTATTAAGGCGGGGTGGCTAAGATGGAGGGCAGCGTCAGGGGTGTTGTGTGACAAGAAGGTCCCGTTAAAGTTGAAAGGGAGGTTCTATAGAATGGCAATCCGCCCTGCGTTGTTATATGGTTCTGAGTGCTGGGCGGCAAAGAAGGCCCACGAAAGCAAGATGGAAGCGGCTGAAATGAGGATGTTGCGGTGGTCGTGTGGTCGCACAATGCTAGATAAAATCCCAAATAGGGTGTTTAGGAGCGAGCTCGAAGTGGCGCCTTTTTCTGCTAAAATCAGGGAAGGGAGGTTGAGATGGTTCAGCCACGTCCGTAGGAGGCGGGCGGAAGCTCCGGTGAGGAGGGTCGAGACTCTTTCGGTTATTGGGGTGAGGAGGAGAGGCAGACCGAGGAGGTCGTGGGAAGAGCAACTTAGGTTGGATTTGAAGGCGTTGAACCTAAGTGAAACCATGACCGCTGACAGATGTTCGTGGAGGTGGCAGATCAAAGTGGTGGACTCTCTTCTAGGGGATGGCGCTGTAGTGGAGAGCCTCAGAGTCGGGTTGTCTCGGCTGGCCTTATCTTAGGACTCCGACTTTTTCGTTTTCATACTGCGTTTTCTTTTTTCGTTTTTGGTATCTTCTGGTACCCGGTTTTGCAGGTTCAGGGAGCTTAGCTAGGCGGTATCTCGGCGAGTGAAGCGCTTCAGGAGTCGAGTAAATAATTTCGTGCAAGTGGGTAAGTCCCATGTGGAGAACGCCATGGGCTCAGGTATGGATTTGAACAGTCGCGTAACCATATTCGATTCCTCTGTATATAGCACCCACTATATATGTCGTGCACAGAGCCGAGGGTCTCCACGGAAACAGCCTCCCTGCCCTAAAAAGTGGGGGTATGGTCTGCGTACATCTTACCCTCCCCAGACCCTGCTCTGAGCGGGATATACTGGGTATGTTTGGTTTGGTTTGGTTTGGTTTAAGAGGATCATCAAGAATACCACAATATGACATCAGTGGGTAATAGTACCCCAAGCCACGATGTCCTAAAAATCAAAACTTCAAGATACCAAGTGACTTATTGTAGTTGCTAAATTAATACTCCCTCTATTCCTCTCATTTCTTTACAGTTTCTATTTTGGGACGTTTCTCTCATTTATTTACATACTATAAATAATAACTTTTAACAATAAAATACATTATTACATCCACTACTTCACTCCACTTTTTCAACATTTTATATTACTAGCTTAAAACCCGTGCGATGCACGGATTTCTTTAATATTATATGAATTTTTTTATTAATTTAAATTTTTTAAAAACATGAATTCTGGAGGCTTAAATTTTTATATGAGATGATTTGATAATAATTATATAAATGTTATCTGTAATATTTCTAGAAAAAGAAGGATTTTAGTTAGAAAATATAGAAAAGATGATAGGTTTTAGTTGAAAAAGGTAATCGGCTAATTATTGGTATATTATTATTTTATTTTATTAAATAAAATGCCCGTGATATGATTAGAAAAAAAAAAGAATTTAGTTAGAGAAAATAAAAAAGATAGCATGTTCTAGGTGAAAAAGGTAAGGGTTTTATATCAAAGTGGTCACTCCGTTCGTCAAAAATTATCACTTAACTCACCGTTCTCATCGAGGTCTCATTTAAACCACTAAACTAAGAAAATATGTCATTTGCCTCACCTGCATTCACAAAAATAATACAATTTATGGTGGTCTAAGTGATATAAGGGGGGGCAAATGATATGTTTTCTTAGTTTAGTGGTTTAAATGAGACCCCGATGAGAACGGTGGGTTAAGTGATAGTTTTTGACGAACAGAGTGGCCACTTAGTTTATATATAATAATTATAATTTAATTACGTTATTTTACTAAATACAATTGCTCGTAATATTTTTAGAAAAGAAGAAATTAATATTGTCCGTGATATTTCTATTAAAAGAGGGATTTTAGTTAGAAAATATAGAAAAGATTATATGTTTTAGCTGAAAAAGGTAATCGGTTAATTATTAATATTATAATATTATTAGTTTATTGTATTATATAGACCACCCGTGATATAATTGGAAAATAGATATTTTAGTTAGTGAAAATAGAAAGGTAACGTGAAAATTAAAAAGATGACATGATTTATATAAAAAAGATAATTGATTAGTTTATAGTAATTAAATTTAATTATGTTATTTTACTAAATAAAATTACTCTTACTTTTTAGAAAATAAGAAATTAATGTTGCCCGTGATATTTCTAGAAAAAAAAAGGGAATTTAATCAGAAAAAATAGAAAAGATGATAATTTTTAGCTGAAAAGGTAATCGGTTAATTATTAGTATTATAATATTATTATTTTATTTTTATTAAATATAATTTCCCGTCATATAATTGGAAAAAGAGAGGTTTTAGTAAAAGAAAAAAAAAGGTAACCGCCCATGATATAATTGGAAAAAGAGAGATTTTAGTTAGAGAAAAGAGAAAAGGTAATGTGTTTTGGCAGAAAAAGGTAATTGATTAGTTAATATTAATCATAATGTAATTATGTTATTTTATTAGACAAAATTCCTGTGATATAATTGGAAAAAGAGAGGTATTAGTAAAAGAAAAGAAAAAAGGTAACGTATTTTGGCTGAAAAGGGTAACCGCCCATGATATAATTGGAAAAGGAGAGATTTTAGTTAAAGAAAAGAGAAAAGGTAACGTGTTTTGGCTGAAAAAGGTAATTGATTAGTTAATATTAATCATAATGTAATTATGTTATTTTATTAAACAAAATTGTTTGTAGTGTTTTTAAAAAAGGAGAAATTTTAGTTAGATAAAATGTAAAAGATATTGTATTTTCAGGTTATTGAAAAATAGAAAAGGTAATATGTTTAACCTGAAAAAGGAAATTGATTAATAATGAAGAAATTTTAGTTAGATAAAATATAAAAGATATTGTATTTTACCTGAAAAGGAAATTATTTAGTTATTGAAAAATAGAAAAGATAATATGTTTAACTTGAAAAAGGAAATTGATTAGTTAGTAGGATGTATTTTATTTAAATAAGGGTAAATAAGTAAAATCAACAGGTAACGTACCGACCGACCGACCGACCGACCAACCAACCAACCAACCAACCAACCAACCAAACTTTTAATGTTTCGGCTTTTATATAATAGGTAATTATGTTATTTTATTAAACAAAATTGTTTGTAGTGTTTTTAAAAAAGGAGAAATTTTAGTTAGATAAAATGTAAAAGATATTGTATTTTCAGGTTATTGAAAAATAGAAAAGGTAATATGTTTAACCTGAAAAAGGAAATTGATTAATAATGAAGAAATTTTAGTTAGATAAAATATAAAAGATATTGTATTTTACCTGAAAAGGAAATTATTTAGTTATTGAAAAATAGAAAAGATAATATGTTTAACTTGAAAAAGGAAATTGATTAGTTAGTAGGATGTATTTTATTTAAATAAGGGTAAATAAGTAAAATCAACAGGTAACGTACCGACCGACCAACCAACCAACCAAACTTTTAATGTTTCGGCTTTTATATAATAGTACGAGCACAAAGAAAGAAATAGCCAACCTGTTTATTGCTATAGCAGTAAAAAGACAATCATACCCTTCTGTTTAATTAAAGGCACTAACGGTGCTTTTACTTTTTAACGGAATATAGACGGAACTCATTTAAATGTTAAAAAAAATAATTTCTAGCCATCATAGTGCAAGATTTGCAACTTTGGCCTTCAAAGTGCAAAAAATTAATTTATCTGGCCACTACAGTGCAATTTACTCAAATGTAAAAGATATTCTAATTTACTTGAAAAAGAAAATTATTTAATTATTGAAAAATAGAAAAGATAATATGTTTAATCTGAAAAAAGAAATTGATTCATAAAGGAGAAATTTTAGTTAGATAAAATATAAAAGATATTATATTTTACCTGAAAAAGGAAATTATTTAGTTCTTGAAAAAATAGAAAAAAATAATATATTTAACCTGAAAAAGGAAATAGATTAGTTAGTAGATATGTAATTGAAAAATAGAAATGGTAATATGTTTAACCTGAAAAAGGAAATTGATTCATAAAGGAGAAATTTTAGTTAGATAAAATATAAAACTTATCGTATTTTACCAGAAAAAGGAAATTATTTAGTTCATGAAAAAATAGAAAAAATAATATGTTTAACCTGAAAAAGGAAATTGATTAGTTAGTAGATAACAGGTACCGTACCGACCGACCGACCGACCAACCAACCAACCAAACTTTTAATGTTTCGGCTTTTATATAATAGTATAGATAGATTACACCCACTACTTCACTTATTTTAACAATAAAATTATTATTACAACAACTACTTCACTTATTTTAATAATAAAATTACTATTACACCTATTATTTTATTTATTTTAATTTTAATTTTAATTATAATTCTTGGTCTCCGTGCTCAATGTAAACAACCGGGGGATAGAGGGAGTATAAACTTTTATTCTATGCACTCCGGCCACTTTTTATCAAACCAAAACCCCCTGGTCTATGGGAGTTGATTAATTAATTACCCAGCTTTCTCTTGTTGGTTGTTGCTGCAACTATTTACTTCTGAGGATGGAAATCGTTTGTGTATCAGATCATGTCGACGTTTGCAGGAGATGGATTGCACCCAATGGCTGGTCATTTCATCTCAGAACATTATGTACTGAAGAAAGAACAAGAAACTATTCTTACTCGGGTCCTCCAAATCTTGTGACATGGACAGTTGGAGTCTCTTGGAGACCATAACCAGCACCATGATTTCCCACGAATTCCAGGCAGCAACCTTAGCAGACTGAAGGAAATTGCGCCAAATATTATGATACATTGGTCTCATACAGGTTTTGACTCTTGAGCCAGGTGATGTATATGTACATAATGGATCCTGTTATCGGACCAGATGAAGAGAAAGTTGTCACAAAAAATGCCAGAAAACAAACTAGGTGCCCCGTAGAATATCGAATTTTCTTCCTCCATCTTTTATGTTAATGTCACTAAATCAAATAGAGTAATTGCGTCGTTTTGGTGGCTTTTTTCTGTGTGGGAAGGATAGATATACTAACTTTGTGCGGTATATGATCAAACGATTGACTCAGTAAGCATTGACAAATTTATATTTCTACTAGTACACAGTGAAAACAGGGTTCTCTTTGTTTCTATGCAATGGTTCAAATGACAATCATTTTAATTGGAGTACTAGTGAACTAATTATTTTAAGTTCTTATTTGAAATAGCTTATCCCTCCAATTTTTTTTTTTTTAATTTGGTTTGCTCTTTTTTAGAGTTCGATTTACAATCGGGTGAGTATGCTTTTGGTAGAAGTTGGTCTGATTTGGTTGAGGGTCCTTGAATCGAGGTTTGCAAAACACCGTCTAATTCTGTGCAGAACGTAGTGTAATTTTATTTTTCACGAACATGATATGAATTGGTCACGCAATTGTTAATTTTAAGTTTGCAAAATCCAAGGTTAAATTTAAGTTAGCCAAAATCCATAATAAAAATAAGAAAAAAAACTATATAAGATAAAATGGTGCAAATAGGGCAGGTTTTACATAATGAAGGAAACAATAAAAAGACCCACAATCCAGAAATTAGAACAAGAAGCTTTTTAAGACAAGACAATCAAAGAACAGTACTAACACAATGAAATGAGTCAAGTGCATAAAAAAAAAGGCAAACAATGAAAAGACCTAGCTATACAAATCTTCCTCATCATCAACACCAGCGGAAGATGTAAATGGATTAACTAGTCTCTGAAAATCGAAACTCAGAACCAATACCTCTAGACTGCTGCAATGTGTGAGCAAATGCCTGATATTTTCTAATATCAGCATCACTGACACTTCTCCGTGCATATTTCATAGATTCTTCAAAATGGGAAGCCTTAATCTCATGAACAACTTTATCATCTTCTTCCATAGCCTCAGGATCCACACTTCTTCTTTTCTCTTTCTCAATGTCTTTCTCGATATTCTCTCTGATGGCATATTTGCAGGCACGTTGGCATATTTCTGTAATATCAGCACCACTGAACCCTTTGGTGTACTTCGCAAGTGCTTCCAAATCAACATGTTTCGAAACTGGAGACTTTCTAAGGCATGACCTGAATATGGAATGACGAGAATGCTCGTCAGGGAGAGGAATGTAAATTAACTGGTCCAGACGACCTGGTCTCAAAAGTGCAGGGTCAATTATATCAGGTCTGTTTGTTGCTCCAATAATGAAAACAGTCTTCTTGGCTGTCATGCCATCCATTTCAGTTAAGAGTTGATTCAAAACTCTATCAGCTGCTCCTCCAGCATCTCCAGTGCTGCTCCCTCTCTGAGTAGCAATTGAGTCAAGTTCATCAAAGAAGAGGACACAAGGTGCAGATGTGCGTGCCTTGTCAAATATTTCTCGTACATTTGCTTCGCTCTCTCCAAACCACATGGTAAGTAACTCAGGTCCTTTAATACTGATAAAATTTGCTTGACATTCATTAGCAATTGCCTTGGCCAGTAAAGTTTTTCCACATCCAGGTGGTCCATAGAAAAGGACACCCTTTGAGGGAGACATACCAAACTTCTCGAACTTATCAGGATGCTCCACCGGATATTGAACAGTTTCTTGTAATTCCCTCTTAACAGTCTCCAAACCACCAACATCTTCCCAACTAACGTTAGGAACTTCAACAACTGTTTCACGTAGAGCAGATGGGTTGCTAGTTCCAAGAGCGGCCTGGAGGTGCTCATTAGTAACAGCCATAGAGTTTAGTATCTCTGCATCTATTGTTTCATCCTGCACGTCAATAACATCCATCTTCCCTCTAATGCAGGAAAGAGCAGCCTCTGTACAAAGAGCTGCTAAATCTGCACCTACATAACCATGAGTATTCCTTGAAACTCTTTCTAAGTCAACATCTTCAGCGAGCTTCATGTTCTTTGTATGAATACGGAGAACCTCAAGTCGTCCAACTTCATCAGGTACACCAATATCTATCTCTCTGTCAAACCTATCAAATCGTCGCAGAGCAGGGTCAATACTATTCGGACGATTTGTAGCACCCATAACAATGACATGTCCACGAGATTTAAGTCCATCCATAAGTGTCAACAGCTGTGAAACAATCCTCCTCTCAACTTCTCCATTTGTCTTATCTCGCTTGGGAGCAATAGAATCAATCTCATCAATGAATATAATAGACGGTGCATTCTTCTCTGCGTCTTCAAACGCTTTCCTCAGGTTGCTCTCACTTTCCCCAGCCATCTTTGACATGATTTCTGGTCCATTGATACACAAAAAGAATGCGCCAGTTTCATTAGCTATAGCTCGCGCTATCAAAGTCTTTCCAGTTCCAGGAGGTCCATATAGTAAAATTCCTTTCGGCGGTTTCACTCCTATTGACTTGAACAACTGCGGATTTCTTAAAGGCAACTCCACCAACTCCCTAATCTGAACCATCTGCTTATGAACACCACCAACATCATCATATCTGACATCATCCAGCCTCTCCTCGTCTTCCCTCCTCACGGGCTCTCCCTCACAAAAGATCTCAGTACCAGGATCAACAACGCAATACTTATCAGAGTCCATCTCAACAACCTTAAATTCCACACTTCTCATACCTCCCCTTACAATAAACAAATCACCCTTCCTAACTGGACGATATGCAGAAAGAAAATAAGGTTTCTGTTATAACGGAAGCAAGAAAGATTATATGCAGAAGAGAAATAAGTTTATAGATCTGAGAGGATAAACAGATTACAGAGGTTTTTCAGATGTTCAGATGATTTCAAATGCTTACATGCATTTCTTATTTATAGACATAAACTAAGGGGTTAGGTGTGGTAGGTGGTGCCGCCGGAGGAACAGTAGCCGCCAGAGGAACAGTAGTCAAGGGTAGGTGACCTAATTCAAGACATTCTAACAAATCTCCACCTTGACTTGAATTCTCTCACAAATAGCAGATAACAGATGTACCAGATGCATCATAATAATGCCAGATGTACCAGATAAAACTAATCTTCACCTTGACTTGAATCCTCTCATAAATAACAGATAACAGATGTACCAGACACATCATAATAATGTCAGATGTACCTAATAAAACTAATCTCCACCTTGACTTGAATCCTCTCACAAATAACAGATAACAAATGTACCAGACGCATCATAATAATGCCAGATGTACCTGTTGTGGAATAAAAACTAGGTTGAAAATATTGCGGCTAGGGTTTGTATATTTAATGCTAGGGTTCGTGAGCTTCGTACTTTAATGGCTGCTTCTGCGTTCGAGACTTAAACGGTCCTCACAGAATGCCTACGTATCTCTGTAAATTAGAGAATCAAGCCAATAAAACGTAGTTCTGAGGTGAGGGGTCAGGCCCTTTATATAGGCTGAGAAGCCTTAGAATTATGGTAGGATTTGGAGACTTGGTGGGCAAGTCTTTGAGGAATGTTCTAGATCTATTCCTTGTAGGAATCAGTTTCCATATTGAATTGGATGCCTTATTGGATAAGTCTGAAGGGGATATTATCCTTATCCAACTCTTATTTGCTGAGCTGTTTATTACCCTTAATATTAATTACGAAATTAATATTATATTTAGGGTTTTGGGCCCAGCTGGTGGGCCCCACGTTTGGACTATTCTCGGCCTAGTTAATGCCACATTAAATGTGTCTTTAGGGCTTATTTTCAGCCCATATCATTTGCCCCCAACTTCTTAGGAAAACTGATCAGGTTTTCGTAGAAGTTATATTTTCCTTAATCGAGACTCGGGGTCGTTTTTATCCCTTACCTGGGACTTCTTAATTTTCCTACCCTTATATGGGAGTTTTGGTTTACACTAGTGTTTCACGAGTATCGTCTTGATTGTAAAGTGTGGAGCGACCTACACATTTACGACGATTTGCCTTATTCGAGGCTTTAATTTGTGCTTGCTTTTAGCAATTTCGGCACTTTCATAGAGTTTTTATGCATTATTAGCATAAATTATTGCTCAACTTGTCAAGAAAATATTTCTATAATTTTCCTCGTATTTTTCTGTACTTTTCCTAATATTTTAGAAATTTTTAAGTACCAACAGGTATTTTTCGTAATTTTTCCTAATAATTTAGGAATTTTTAAGTACCAACAGGTATTTTTATTATTTTTTGGGAATTATTTTTCAATTTCCCAACATTATTTTAAAATTTTTAAAGGATTAACTTTAAGAAAGTCATCCTGGCAAGAAATGCCTCCTGGGCGTGGGTACCCCCGCCAAGGAGACACCCTCCTTAGGCACGCCTAGGGGGTTTGGTCTCCTGGGCGTGGGTGATCTTTGTCCCTGGAAATGCTTCCTGGGCGTGGGTACCCCCGCCAAGGAGACACTTTCCTTAGGCACGCCTAGGAAGTTTGGTCTCCTGGGCGTGGGTATACCCTTCTTTAAAGAAAATCAAGCTGGGCGTGGGTACCCCCGCCAAGGAGACACCTTCCTTAGGCACGCCTAGGAGGTTTGGTCTCCTGGGCGTGGGTATAGCCTTCTTTAAGGAAAGTCGAGCTAGGCGTGGGTACCCCCGCCAAGGAGACACCTTCCTTAGGCACGCCTAGGAGGTTTGGTCTCCTGGGCGTGGGTATAGCCTTCTTTAAGGAAAGTCGAGCTAGGCGTGGGTACCCCCGCCAAGGAGACACCTTCCTTAGGCACGCCTAGGAGGTTTGGTCTCCTGGGCGTGGGTATAGCCTTTTAATTGGGCCTCCTGCCTTTAAATTCTAACGGGATTTTATCCTATTTTCTAAAAATGTCGTAGAACATTCTAGAATTATTTTTAAAATTTGAATTTCATGGGCTTCCCGCCTATTCAAAGGCCCAGTCACCTGTTGACAGCCCATTTACTGGATATAACCGGTTGAGTGACCAACCGTGAACTCTATAAAAGAGTAGTGTGCATCCCTCATTTCTCATTTCACTATTCAGCAAAAATTATCTCTCCCTTATCACAAATACTTTTCAAAAAAGCTCTGCTAGGGTTCTGTCGTGAGGCGATTTCCGGCGTCTTTCCTCCGCCCTATTTTCCATTTTCTGTTTGAAGATCGTTGAATCTTCATCTTCTTCAACCTCTTTTTTCAACTTTTCTGGGTTTCAAGCCTTCAAGGGAAGCATATCAATGGAGGACTCTAGCTCTTCAGGCCAGTCACAACTTGCTAACACTTCTACCACCGCTCCACGGCTTTCAAGGGGTAAGAACCCTAAAACATCTCTTGTCCATGCCAGTGTTTTTTCCCTTAGAGATCTTTTAAATGAGTTTGGTCAAGCTTTTCCAAATATGCTTCATTTAGATGCTTATGAATATAAATCGAAATACAAACAACATAGGGTAGACATTCTAGCCCAACTTTTTCATATTAATGGGCCTTATAGGGCCGTTGTTCCGGCCTCAAACGAAAGGGCTTGTCACCCAAAGCCTGGGGCCATTAGGATTTATAAAGAAACTTTTTATGCTGGTTTTCGCCTTCCTCCTCCTCCTTTTGTTTACCGTCTTTTGGCCGAAGCCCGGGTTTGTCCAACCCAACTTATGCCAAATGCATGGCGTTTTATCTATTGTTTCTTGGTCCAATGTAAGAAACATGGGCTTGAGCCCAGTATCTCTGTTTTTCGATATCTATTCAAATTTGTCAATTCTTCTGACAATTCGGGCTGGGTCAAAATCCAACACCGTTCCTTAGCCCGTTCTTGTTTTGTTTCGGATTCCGCTCCTGATTCCCTTCCTAATTGGAAAAGGGAATGGTTTTATATCTTTTTGGATGGGGATGACTGGGACAACTATTTTCGGCCCAACTTCTGCAGAGCCGTTGATGGGCCTGTTAGGAGTTTAAAATTGGGCGTGGAAGAAGAGGCCGCCATAACTTTGTTAACATCGGATAATTTGCATCAATGTGCAAATTTGATTTCTGAAGATTCGTTGCAGGCCCATGGGCTAAGCGATTTGGGCCCTGAGGGTAATTCTCACCTCTTGCTTTGTTAACTTTTTATGCTAGATATAATTTTCTAACTTTCTTGTAATCATTTTGCAGCCAAAACTGCTCTGGGAGCAATTTTTAGGCAGAGGGAGACTGCTGCCACCGCTAGGGTGGTAACAGAGAACCCTAGGGCCAAAAGGGCCAGGACAGATGAGGCTTCTACCGCGGTGGAGCGTGTTCCTGCTTTTCTTCAAGAAAAGCCTGTTCCTATTGAGGAAGACCTTACTCCCTTTACAGTGGGATGGGGTTTATGCAATAGGGACACAGCTGTAGGTGACTCCAGGGCTGCAGCTGAGTGGTCCAGGAGCGTGGTTACTCCACGAGACAGGGTCCACATTGTGGAGTCCTCTGATGACTTGCAGATTGAGCTTCTCGGGGCTCAAGCTGTTGCTTCGGTAATTTCTATTTCAACATCTTTAATTTAATTGCATTTACTTTTCCCTTATTTACTTGTTTCCTTTGCAGATGAACGCCTACCTTCAGGCCGCTGTTCATAACCTGAAGGAGGTGCGTGCTGATAAGACCATTGCTGAGAGGGATAGAGACAGATACTTTGATGCCTCCGAGGCAAACTTTGCTCGTTTTAGGGAGGTGGAGAAGGAGCTGGCTGCTGAGAAGGAGAAGAACAGGAAGCTTCAGCTGGAGGTGCAACAGAACAGGGAACACATCATTGCTGATTACAAGGCTTCTAAGGACTTTCAAGATGTCCTGAATGCCGAGTATGATGCAAACTTTCCTGGCACCTTCAAGGAGTGTTGGGAGGGGATCATCGAGGAGCTGAGTGGGAAGATCGAGGGGGTATCCCTGGAGAAGTTCCCGGTACCTGCTATCCCTGGATTGACAGATACTTTGGAGGTTGCTACAGAGGTAGCAGTGGATGGGGACTCTCAGCCCACTCAGGATCCACCTTCTTCTCCTGGGGTAGAGACAGCAGATCCTTCTTCTACCCAGGGAGATGTTGTTATTGAGGACTTAGATGAGTAGATGGCCCTGCGTGGCTTATTTCTGTTTGTCTTTATTTATTCTGAACTTTTGCCCTTCGGGGCTTATAACTTAACTTATTTATGTAGTAGTTTCTTTTGTTTCCACATTCTCATTTTTTTTATAGTTCGTTAAACTTTTAGAATTTCTCAAGTACTTGGCCTCCTGGCTGGTACTAAACTCACAAGCTAATCCAACATTTGCCTTTCGTGTTTATTTTGACAAAGAGAAATAACTCATAGAGAAAACAGTATAAATTCCATTATGCTGTCAAAAGATATCAATAGAATGGGTTCAACCCTTACATAAATATTCTATCTTCTACTGGGAGCAACATGCTCTAAAATGGTTTCTTTCGAACCTTATTCTTAATAAACAAGTAAAAGTCCAAGCCTTTTTCAAAAGGACTTAGACATAATAAACTTTGAGGTTCACAGCATGCCAAGTTCGGGGCACCTCAACCCCGTCCAAGGTTTCTAACTTGTAGGATCCTTGCCCTAACACCTTTCTGACTAGATATGGTCCTTCCCAGTTTGGTGCTAACTTTCCTTTCTGGCCAACTCCTGAGGCTTCAATCTTCCTTAAAACCATGTCACCTTGTCGAAAGAATCTTTCTTTAACTCTCTGGTTGTAGTGAAAAGATGCTCTCTTCTGATATTCAACATTCTTTGCATTAGCTCCATCTCTAACTTCATCAATTAAGTCAAGGGCAAGCCTCATTCCTTCGTCATTAGTTTCTGGCTCATATGCCTCAACTCGAGGTGATGCTTGCATGATCTCTAAAGGCACAATTGCCTCGGCTCCATAAGCCAGCAAAAATGGGGTTGCTCCGGTCGTTACCTTACAAGTGGTACGATATGCCCAAAGTATGGGCAACAATTCATCTACCCAAGTGTTCCTAGAGCGTTCGACCCTCTTCTTCAGTCCATCCAGGATAATTCGATTAGCTACCTCAGCTTGCCCATTGGCTTGTGGATGTGCCACTGAGGTAAAACGGAGCTCAATCGCATTCTCTTCGCAATACTTCTTAAACTCCTCATTATTGAATTGTGTCCCATTGTCTGTCACAAGGATTCGTGGGATTCCGTATCTGCAGATGATGTTCTCCCAAAAGAACTGGGAAACTTGCTTGGTGGTTATCTTGGCCAGGGGTTTAGCCTCAATCCACTTAGTGAAGTAATCAATTGCCACTATTAGGAATTTCCTCTGTGCTGAAGCCATGGGAAAGGGTCCAAGTATATCCATCCCCCACATTGCAAATGGAATGGGTGAGTTAATCGAGGTCAACATCTCAGGCGGTTGCCTCACAATTGGGGCATGCTTCTGGCATCTCTCACATCTCTTGACATAGTTTTGTGCATCAGCCAACATCTCTGGCCAATAAAACCCTAAACGAATTATCTTGTGAGCTAGGGCTCTGCCCCCCAAGTGTTGCCCACAGATCCCTTCATGAACTTCCTCCAACGCTTCCCTTGCCTCTATAGGCCTTAGACACTTCAAGTACGGGATAACAAACGACCTTTTGTACAGAATACCCTCAATCAAAGTATATCTCAACGCTCTTACTGAGAGTTTTCGTGCCTCCATGGCATTGTCTGGGAGCCAACCGGTCTCCAGGTGTGCCTTGATAGGATCTATCCAAGAGCCTCCTATATCAATTGGTGCCACTAACTTTGCATTAACGGTCGGGGCCTTCAAGACCTGAAAGTAGACACTCCCAGCATAATTTTCTATTTCAGAAGAAGCAAACTTAGATAGGGCATCGGCCTTAATGTTTTCCTCTCTTGGAATGTGCTCAACGTAGCACTCCTCAAACTGGGACATAACAGCCTTTACTACTCTCAAGTATTTTGCCATAGTCTCATCCTTAGCCTCGAATTCACCATTTACTTGTGATACCACAAGCCTTGAATCTCCACAAACTTTGAGATTCTTGACCCTCATGATTCTGGCCAAGCCCAAACCAGCTATCAATGCCTCATACTCCGCCTCGTTGTTGGTAGTAGGGAAATCCAACTTTAAAGCGTACTCAACTGTGAACCCATCGGGGCTTTGCAAAACCAAACCTGCACCACTAGATTTTGTTTTTGATGCTCCATCAAAATAGAGCACCCAATATTCCTTCAGATCGGGTGTAAGTTTTTCTTCTTTTTCCTCTTGCCCAGGGGTAGTCGTTATCTCTTGCCCCCCGACTTCTTGGTTGTTAATGGTGCATTCAACCACGAAGTCAGCTAATGCCTGAGCTTTGATAGCTGTCCGAGGCTTGTATGTGATATCAAACTCTCCTAACTCAATCGCCCATTTGATTAGCCTTCCACTGGCCTTAGGGCTATGCAATATGTTCCTCAATTGCTGGTTTGTCAGAACTTGAATCTTATGTGCCTGAAAGTAAGGCCGCAGCTTTCTTGAGGCAGTTACTAATGCCAAAGCAAACTTTTCTATGGGTGAGTAATTCAACTCAGCCCCATGCAACACTTTGCTCACATAGTAGATAGGTTTCTGGACCTTTTCCTCTTCCCGAATAAGGACAGCACTCAGGGCTTGTTCGGATACCGCCAGGTATAAACTAAGAATCTCCCCAGGACTTGGTTTGGTCAACAACGGGGCTTCAACCATGTACTTCTTCAGTTGCTCAAAGGCCTCTTGGCTCTCAGGTGTCCACTCAAAATTTTTCACCTTTTTTAACGCTTGGAAGAAAGGCAAGCATTTGTCTCCAGACTTGGAGATGAATCTTCCTAAAGCTGCAACTCGACCTGTCAACCTCTGCACATCTCTTATAGAGCGTGGTGGCTCCATGTCTAAAATCGCCTTGATCTTGTCAGGATTGGCCTCAATGCCTCTTTTTGAAACCATCAGCCCTAAAAACTTCCCAGATCCAACGCCAAAAGCACACTTGGCGGGATTCAACATCATCTTATGGTGCCTCAGCACTTCAAATGCCTCTCCGAGGTGCTTGATATGATCAGCCTTAAGTAGGCTCTTGACTAACATGTCATCAACATATACCTCCATGGTTTTTCCAATCAGATGGGCGAATATCTTATTCACCAATCGTTGGTAAGTAGCTCCTGCATTCTTTAGACCAAAAGCCATGACAAGATAACAGAAGACACCAAAGTCAGTTATGAAAGATACCTTAGGTATGTCATCCTTGTGCATCTTAATCTGATTATAGCCGCTGAATCCATCCATGAAGCTTAACATCTCATGTCCAGCTGTGGCATCTATCAACATATCAATCCTCGGCAGGGGAAAACAATCTTTTGGGCATGCATCATTCAGGTCAGTGAAGTCTATACACATTCTCCACTTCCCATTTGCTTTCTTGACCATGACTGGGTTCGCTAACCATTCAGGAAACTGAATCTCTTCAATAAAACCAGCTTCCAAGAGCTTATTCACTTCTTGCCTAATGGCCTCTTGCCTCTCCGGAGCAAAGTTTCTCTTCTTCTGTTTATTGTCTTCCTTTTGGGATCAACATTTAACCTATGAGTTATGAGTTGGGGGTCAATCCCTGGCATATCAGCTGCTGTCCAAGCGAACACGTCGCTATTCTTCTGTAAGAATTCCATTAACTTGCCCTTCAGGGGTTCTTTCAGAGATGCTCCAACATAAGTAACTTTGTCAGGATCATTAGGTTCTAGAGATACGGGAATCAAATCCTCTGCTGGCTTCCCTCTATGCTCTTCATCATCGCGGACATCCATGTCTTCAATCGGAAGGACCTGCCCCCCGACTCCATCGGCCCTTAATGCGGCCACATAGCAACTTCTTGCCATCTTCTGATCACCCTTTTGTTCTCCGACACCATTCCGTGTCGGAAACTTAATTTTCATATGATAGGAAGAGGCCACAGCCTTAAACGCATGAAGTCCAGTCCTTCCAAGGATTGCATTGTATGTTGATGCTGCCTTGATCACTAAGAAATTCAACATCTGAGTCGCCTCTTTAGGCTCCTGCCCAATAGTCACGGGTAGCTGAATAGTCCCTTCAACGTTGGACTCCACTCCGTTAAACCCGTATATAGGCATGTTTGTAGGGGTCAGTTGAGAGTCGTTGTAACCCATCTTTACAAATGCATCATAAAATAAAATATCCACAGAAGCCCCATTGTCTATCAAGACTCGTTTTACTTCTGAGTTTCCAATCACGGGAGTTATGACCAGCGGGTCGTCATGGGGGAATTTCACCCCTTCCAAGTCTGAATCGTCGAAACTAATTACCATCTCGGTTTTAGCACGCTTCGGGGCTTCTCCCACAATGTGCATTACTTCTCTAGCATAAGCCTTTCGAGAATTCTTAGTCGTGCCAGCTGCTGTCGGACCTCCCCAGATCATATTAATAACTGCCCTTCGGGGCTGTGGATTGCGATCATGGTTGTCATCCCTCCTATTATTATCTCTCCTTTCATTGTCCCTTCTGTCATTGTCCCTTCTCTGGTTCCCACGGTCATCACCTTTGGTGAACTGACTTAGTTTTCCTCTTCGTATTAAGAACTCAATCTCATCCTTGAGTTGCCTACAATCGTCGGTGTCATGTCCCACATCTTTGTGGAACCTGCAGTATTGCTCCTTATTTCGCTTAGCTGGGTCTCCTCTAAGTGGCTTCGGCCATCGGAAGTCCTTTTCCTTTTCAATGTCCAATAGGATCTGGCTTCTTGGAGCATTAAGTCTGGCATACTCGGAAAACCTTGGACCCGAGTTCTTTTTTGGAGCAGATTCAGAGTCTCTGCTAGCTCGGGGATACTTGTCCCTAGCATCGTACTCTTGTTCTTGCTTCCGCTTGTTCCCTCCATTGCCCAACGCGGCTTCTTTCTTGATGCTGTCCTCAGCTTTTATATACTTGTCCGCCCTTCGTTGAAGTTCATCCATGCTTTCAGGGGGGTGTTTTGCCAACGACCTCTTAAAAAAGAGATCCGTGGTTCCATGCTGCAAGGCTACCATGGCCACCTTATTTTCCAAATCGGTGATATTCAGGGTTTCCTTAGTGAATCGCTTGATGTAATCTCTTAAGTTCTCATTCTTTCCCTGTGTTACATACATAAGGGATGCGGAGCTTTTCTCGTGAATTCTTCCGCTAATGAATTGACTGACAAAAGCGGTACTCAACTCCTTGAAAGAGCTAATCGAGTTTGGAGGTAAACGACTATACCAACGTTGCGCCATGCCCGACAGGGTTTGGGGGAACGCCCTACACTTAAGGGCATCGTTAGCAGGCTGCAGTAACAATGCGCTTGTAAACGTTCTCACATGAGTTGCGGGATCCCCCGTTCCATCGTAAGCTTTAATCGTGGGCATCTTAAACTTTCGGGAGATATGTGCCTTCATCACCTCCTCAGTGAATGGAGGGGTCGGATCATCCAGATCTCCTTGTAGCATCAAATCTCTAGGATTATTTTTGGGGAGTTCCACCCTGGTAGTTCCTCTGGTTGGGGCTTCAGCCCTTCGGTGTCTCCTTGAAGACCTCTCCAGATCTATGAAGGGAATCCCTCCTGAAGTCGGAGGAGGTCGAGTCTGATTAGGGTTCTGTCTCTCTAGCTCCCTTGCTTGGTCGTCCTTCAGCTTCTGAATCTCGGCTTCATAAGCCTTAATTTTCTCTGCGATTGTTAAAGGACCATCTCGGTTCGATGGATTCCTCCTCAGAGGTTCCTTACTAGCGCGTCGCCTCCTTGGGGCTTCGTCTCGATCATCATCTTCAGATGACGAGTCTCCGGTATAAGGACCAGAGTAATCATAGTATCCTGGTTCAGGAGGAGCCGGGCCTCTAAGATAAGGGGATTGTTGTTGCCCATGGATCAACCGAGCACGACCGCTTGGTCCTGGATCCCTTGGATCTTGGGGGAAATTAGGCAGCCCATACATTGGGTTGGTGTTAACAGGGAGCGAAGAAGTGGAGAGACTGTGAAGCGGCGGGCGGCTGCTCAGAGGGAGAGGAGAGACCACCATCTGGAGCGGGTTAGTATCCTGGCCTAGAGGGACGACTACAGGTTGAGATCTTTCAGCGGGGGGATCCGTCCCTTGTGGTTGAGAGGCCTGATTACGAGGGTTTGTTTCCGTCAATGGGGGTACAGACTCTGGCCCTGTACCAACAGGAGGAGCAGCGATGGGTGGAACGATGGTTCCAGAAGTAGCCTCGGTTGAGACCGGTGTTGTTCTTCGAGTGGTAACCATGGTTGATGTCTTAGGTCCCACAGACGGCGCCAAATGTTGTGGAATAAAAACTAGGTTGAAAATATTGCGGCTAGGGTTTGTATATTTAATGCTAGGGTTCGTGAGCTTCGTACTTTAATGGCTGCTTCTGCATTCGAGACTTAAACGGTCCTCACAGAATGCCTACGTATCTCTGTAAATTAGAGAATCAAGCCAATAAAACGTAGTTCTGAGGTGAGGGGTCAGGCCCTTTATATAGGCTGAGAAGCCTTAGAATTATGGTAGGATTTGGAGACTTGGTGGGCAAGTCTTTGAGGAATGTTCTAGATCTATTCCTTGTAGGAATCAGTTTCCATATTGAATTGGATGCCTTATTGGATAAGTCTGAAGGGGATATTATCCTTATCCAACTCTTATTTGCTGAGCTGTTTATTACCCTTAATATTAATTACGAAATTAATATTATATTTAGGGTTTTGGGCCCAGCTGGTGGGCCCCACGTTTGGACTATTCTCGGCCTAGTTAATGCCACATTAAATGTGTCTTTAGGACTTATTTTCAGCCCATATCAGTACCAGATAACAGATCTCCACCTTGACTTGAATCCTCTCACAAAAACAGATAACAGATGTACCAGACGCATCATAATAATGCCAGATGTACCAGATAAAAAAACTCTTCCAGATGCATCATAATAATGCCAGATGTACCAGATAAAACTCTTCTGCCTCAGATTTTGCCCTCAAAAGGGCAGTCAACAACTCCGAACATTTAGCAAGTTCAAACAATGTTGAAACTTGCTATGTGGAACCGGCTTGGTGAGCATATCAGCTGGGTTATCAGCAGTACCCACTTTTCTCACCTTAATTCTCGTCTCACTTCTTAGAAAATGATATCTTACATCTATGTGCTTAGTCCGCTCATGATGAACTTGATCCTTGGCTAAACAGATTGCACTGAGACTGTCACAAAATACCATAGCCTGATCATGATGTAGACCCAGATCGCTGACCAATCCTTTCAACCAGATTCCTTCTTTTGTGGCTTCTATCAATGCCATGTACTCTGCTTCTGTAGTAGACAAAGTCACTTTAGGTTGCAGAGTAGCTTTCCAACTGACAATCGAACCACCCAGAGTGAAAGTATATCCAGTCATAGATCTTCTACTGTCAGCATCTCCAGCATAATCGGAGTCTGAAAACCCTGTCACCAAACACTCAGTATCACCTCCATAAATGAGACCAACATCAGACGTACCTTTTAAGTACCGAAATACCCTCTTCACAGCTTGCCAGTGCTCCTTGCCTGGATCACCCATGAACCTACTAACAACACTGACAGACTGTGCAAGATCGGGTCCAGTGCAGACCATTGCATACATCAAGCTTCCTACTGCACTAGCATAGGGAACTCGAGACATGTACTCTTTTTCCTCAACGGACTTATTACATGTCACTGCTTCTTTGTAAGTGGATGGCTCATCAAAGCTAGGATCCACCTCTTCAGCTACCTGTAGTGCATATGCCACCATATCTTCAAAACCATATTTCTTTGGAGGCACTCCGTACTTAGCTCTCCTCGATCGATCAAGAGCCAAACTGTGCTGATTTACTACTGGTACTGATGATTCTGATTCTGACTGTGGTTGTTGAACTTCTTGTTGTGGTTCACTCTCATCTTGAGTGACTTCCTGCTCCACCTGTTTCTCAACACCACCACTTTCTATGTAAGGACCACGATTTATCAGATAACATGCTGTACTAACTACTTCTGCCCAGAATCTTTTAGTTAGTCCAGCATTAGAAAGCATACACCTAGCTCTCTCTAGAAGTGTCTGATTCATACGCTCTGCTACACCATTCTGATGCGGTGTATCCCTGACTGTATGATGCCTAGAAATTCCTTCTCTCTCCAGAAGTGTCTGATTCATACGCTCTGCTATACCATTCTGATGCGGTGTATCCCTGACTGTATGATGCCTAGAAATCCCTTCTCTCTCCAGAAGTGTCTGATTCGTACGCTTTGCTACACCATTCTGCTGTGGTGTATCCCTGACTGTATGATGCCTAGAAATCCCTTCTCTCTCCCGAAGTGTCTGATTCATACGCTCTGCTACACCATTCTGCTGCGGTGTATCCCTGACTGTATGATGCCTAGAAATCCCTTCATTGTTACAGAACTCATCAAACTTAGATGAGCAAAATTCCAGACCATTATCAGTTCGCAACCTCTTAATCTTTTTCGAGGACGCGACAGCAACAGAACCTGAAACGTAGAACCTTGAAGAAGATACAAGGTACCACGTTTAACACCTTTCAGAACCACATTAGAACCCTTGCGGACATGTAAAACTCCACCTTCACCTTGAAAACTGAAACCCTTGCTGTCTAACATACTCAAAGATATCAGATTCTTTGTCATAAGTGGAACATGCCTAACATCATTCAATGTGCAGAATTTACCATCATGTGTCCGAATTTTAATCGAGCCTATTCCAACCGTCTCACAAGTAAAACTTTTAGCCATAGAAATCTTGCCACCGTCTACTCGCTCGTAGGTTGTAAACCACTCCCTGCGCGGACATATATGATAAGACGCTCCAGAATCAAGAATCCACACATCAGAGTGATGCGTGTCCTTGATAGCAACTAGAGCAATATCTTCTTCAGAAGTAGCATCAGCTACAGCAGCAGTATTTGTCAAATTATCCTGTTGCTTCTTTTTCTTGGGACAGTCAGATTTCCAGTGTCCCTTCTCTTTACAGTAATTACAGATATCATTAGGTTTTGGACCCTTAGGAACTGATTTCTTCCCCGACTTTCCATGTCCATTACTCCAGCTAGCTACCAACCCAGCAGCATGATTATCTGCACCTGTACCAGCCGCCTTATGGCGCAGCTCTCTAGAATGAAGAGTAGATCTAACCTCCTCTAGAGAAATAGTATCTTTACCAACAATAAACGATTGCACAAAGTTCTCATACGATAATGGTAAAGAAACTAACAGAATCAAAGCAGCATCCTCATCTTCAACTTTAACATCAATATTACGCAATTCTAATAAAATTGTGTTTAATTGATCTAAGTGATCTCGAAGAGACATACCTTCCTGCATTCGCAGACTGAACAGACGTTGCTTCAGAAGCAACTTATTTGTTAAAGACTTTGTCATGTAGAGACTTTCAAGCTTTAACCATAAACTAGACGCGGTATCCTCCTCCGCAACTTCAGTAATAATATCATCGGCAAGACACAACTAGAGCTGTTAACGAACCGAGATGTTCGTGAGCAAGCTCGAGCTCGGCTCGTTAAGGGCTCGGCTCGGCTCGGTTCGTTAAGAGCTCGAGCTCGAGCTCGAACACAAAAAAAAGCTCGTTAAGCTAACGAGCTCGAGCCGAGCTTTTAACATGTGCGGCTCGAGCTGGGCTCGAGCTCGGCTCGAGCTCGTTCGGCTCGGTTCGGCTCGTTAAAAGCTCGAAAAAAAATTAAAATTTTTATTTTTTATTTTTTTTATCTTCAACCAAATTAATTTTTTATTTTTTGAAAATTTGGGAATATCACTAAATTAGATATATCTTGACATCCGTACGGTTGGATCGTCGAAAAATATTTTTTAAAAAATAGAAACAACAATTCGTGACAAAGCACTAGTTACTAGTACTACTAAAATTAGTGGTGATCTACTAAGATCTCCAACCAAATTAATTTTTTATTTTTTGAAAATTTGGGAATATCACTAAATTAGATATATCTTGACATCCGTACGGTTGGATCGTCGAAAAATATTTTTTAAAAAATAGAAACAACAATTCGTGACAAAGCACTAGTTACTAGTACTAGTAAAATTAGTGGTGATCTACTAAGATCTCCAACCAAATTAATTTTTTATTTTTTGAAAATTTGGGAATATCACTAAATTAGATATATCTTGACATCCGTACGGTTGGATCGTCGAAAAATATTTTTTAAAAAACAGAAACAACAATTCGTGACAAAGCACTAGTTACTAGTACTAGTAACATTAGTAGTGATCTATTAAGATCTCCAACCAAATTAATTTTTTATTTTTTGAAAATTTGGGAATATCACTAAATTAGATATATCTTGACATCCGTACGGTTGGATCGTCGAAAAATATTTTTTAAAAAATAGAAACAACAATTCGTGACAAAGCACTAGTTACTAGTACTACTAAAATTAGTGGTGATCTACTAAGATCTCCAAACAAATTAATTTTTTATTTTTTGAAAATTTGGGAATATCACTAAATTAGATATATCTTGACATCCGTACGGTTGGATCGTCGAAAAATATTTTTTAAAAAATAGAAACAACAATTCGTGACAAAGCACTAGTTACTAGTACTAGTAAAATTAGTGGTGATCTACTAAGATCTCCAACCAAATTAATTTTTTATTTTTTGAAAATTTGGGAATATCACTAAATTAGATATATCTTGACATCCGTACGGTTGGATCGTCGAAAAATATTTTTTAAAAAACAGAAACAACAATTCGTGACAAAGCACTAGTTACTAGTACTAGTAAAATTAGTAGTGATCTATTAAGATCTCCAACCAAATTAATTTTTTATTTTTTGAAAATTTGGGAATATCACTAAATTAGATATATCTTGACATCCGTATGGTTGGATCGTCGAAAAATATTTTTTAAAAATATTTTTTAAAAAATGCAAACTAGCTGCTCGATAACGGCTCGTGTGCGGCTCGATTTCTTAACGAACGCTAGCTTGAACAAATATTTTGTGCGATAATAAAGCTCGGCTCGGCTCGGTTCGTTAAGAAAAAAAGTAAAGCTCGGCTCGTTTAGCTCAAAGCTCGGCTCGGCTCGGTTCGTTAACAGCTCTAGACATAACAGAATTGTTGAATGTGCCTTTTCTTCCAGAATGGCCATCTCAGCGCTTGTAGAAGCAGCCGTTTTTGTGTTCAACGGCGCCCAGAGCCCCTATTGTTTTAACAGGGCACGCATCTTAATTTGCCATAGACTGAAACTATTTCTCCCAGTAAATTTTTCGACCTTAACGTTAATACCACCAGACATCTTTCTCCCAGAACCGTATATGTGAACAGTGCCCATGAATAGTGCCCGTGAACAGTGCCCGTGAACAGTACCATATGAACAGTGTCGTATGAATAGTACCGTATGAATAGTGCCGTATGAACAGTGCCGCATGAATAGTACCATATGAACAGTACCGTATGAACAGTGTCGTCTTCTCCGATGATGAATATTGTCATCTTTTCCTGCGGTGAACAGTAACTCCCGCCTGAACAGTGTCGCCTTCTCCGGCGATGAACAGTAACTCCGTCGAGCTTAAAAAAAATCCGACAAAAAAATTTACAGCAGTTTCAACCAAAGCTGTGATACCAATTTGTTATAACGGAAGCAAGAAAGATTATATGCAGAAGAGAAATAAGTTTATAGATCTGAGAGGATAAACAGATTACAGAGGTTTTTCAGATGTTCAGATGATTTCAAATGCTTACATGCATTTCTTATTTATAGACATAAACTAAGGGGTTAGGTGGGTTAGGTGTGGTAGGTGGTGCCGCCGGAGGAACAGTAGCCGCCAGAGGAACAGTAGTCAAGGGTAGGTGACCTAATTCAAGACATTCTAACAGTTTCAAATAAGCATCAAAAAGATTACCAGTAATACCTTCAACAGTATCATCCAGAGGAAGAACGTGAACGCGTTTACCATACTTAATATCAGCACATTGATGCATAGAAATCATATCTCCCAGCCTAACCCTGACGTTTGATCTCACAACTTTGTTCATTCTAATCTTTGCTTCATCACAAGTGTCATCAGCCAAGGCTATGCAGACTGTATCTTTTCTTTTTTTACCATTGATCAGAACTGTGTCACCGCGAAAAAGATTATGCTTCTCCATGGTCAAGGGGTGAAGTGCAACAACAGAGTTGTCATCGATGATGGCCTCATCGACAACTAGACGATTCTCAGCCTTCTTACGTGATGGTTCAGGTTGATTGCTCATATTTTTTGATATAAAAAAGACTAGACAATGTAAAGCTGTAAGAGAGAACTAGGTGTTTGCAGAAATATGTGTACCAGGGTATGGAGGGGGGCTTGTATGCGTTTAAATAGAATATAGTTTGCCGGTTTGTTGCTAGGAATGTGAACCTCTAATTTTCTTAGACCTACGTTTCTTCGATTTAACAATGATAAGCAATAATCGAATCGAATTTAAATTACTAGAAGTACCGTTTGAGGCCTGCAGGGCATGAAGATTTATATATATTCATGTCAAATTTTATTTTTATTCATGAAAAGTGTAATTCTAATCTATCTATACTATTATATAAATTCCGAAACATTAAAAGTTTTGGTACCTGTTTTTTGGTACTTAGTTATATAAATTCCGAAACATTGAAAGTTTTGGTACCTGTTTTTTGGTACTTAGTGAATTTACTTATATACCCTTCATTATAAAGAAACATAAATACACCTAAAATAAATAATAACATAATATAATTAATGGTAATTAGTCGATATAATACCTTTTATAAACACCTAAAAACATCAATCGTATCATATCTTTCCATCATTCATATTTTCTTTCCAATTAAAACACATTATAATTAATGGTAATTAGTCGATTAACATAATAAAATTAATGGTAATTAGCTGATTGCCTTTTTCACATTTACTTTTAGTTGAACATATTACCTTTTATAAACACCTAAAAACATCAATTGTATCTTATCTTTCGATCAATAATATTTTCTTTCGAATTAAAACACGTTACCTTTTTAATTTAAAACAAATCTTACAATCATTAATATGTACCCGAAAATATCACACCATAATTTTCAAGAAAAATATAACACCTAAAATAAATAATAACATAATATAATTAATGGTAATCAGTATTATATAAAAGCTGAAACATTGAAAGTTTTGGTACCTGTTTTTGGTATTTCGTGAATTTACTTAATTACCCTTCATTATAAAGAAAAATAAATACACCTAAAATAAATAATAACATAATATAATTAATAGTAATTAGTCGAGATATTACCTTTTATAAACACCTAAAAAAATCAATCGTATCATATCTTTCCATCATTAATATTTGGATATTTATCAAATATGTCCGAAATTAAGGGGTGCTTTTATGTTTATATCCCATGTTATTCATAATTTATAAATATGTCCTATAGTTAAAATTTAACTCACATATAACTCATATACATATAATTATATATATATATATATATATTTATACTAATTAAGACTATAATACCCCCTCTCCCACCCACTTCCTATCCTCCTCCTGGCCCCGCAGGGGCACAACAAGGACCCTAATTATACGTTCTAATTCTTGTCGATTGAAATTGATGGTCATGAATTATAAAGTAAGTCAAATCTAGTTAACTGTTTGCGGTAAAAGGTGCTTCCTGCTTAATAGCGCCTTTTGAAAATGGTTGGAATTTTTTGAAGCATAGCACAAAACTGCGGGTAATTGGGCTTATGTGTAATAATCCGGATTTTTCAAGAAATGATTTTATTATTATTTTAATAATAATAATGTTTTTCCTAAAATGAGGAGGAATTTTTTTTTTATTATTGTTATTGTTATTTAAAAATTTTGACTCAGTGGAGTCCGGTCAGTCTTAAAAATTATTTTGGCCGAGTAGGTATCTTGAGTCAATAGTTTATTTGGGGCAAAGGTTTAATTTTTGAAGTGTGGATTTATTTAGTAAAGATTTTAATTTAAATTATTGAATAAGTTGGATATTTTAAAATCCTTAGAAAATGATTATTTTAATTATTTGAGGAATTTTAGAAATTGGTCGATTAATTTATAAAATTGAGAATTCGAGGTTTTGCTAATATAATAATATTTGTGGTATTTTATAAAGTCCTGTAAATTGAGTAGGGGTGGCAATTTCGGGTAACAGGTCGGGTTCGTGTCGGGTTTGCATTACCTGGTCCTGTTTTTGGGTCAACCCGAACCCGACCCGAACCCGAAACGGGTTGAAATTTTCAACCCGAACCCGACCTGTTATGTACCCGATCAACCCGAAAATGACCTGTTTTGACCCGAAAATTATTAAAAATTAATTATTATAATTTTATTAAATTATTTTTCTTTATAATATATTAAAAAAAATCTATAATAATAACTTTATGAGATGATATTTGAATAAAATTATTTAAATAATATATAAATAGATGACAAATGTAAATATTTTGTAATATAAATATATATTTATATATAATATATTATATATAAAAAAATTTCGGGTCGGGTTCGGGTACACTGGGTTAACCCGAACCCGACCCGAACCCAACGGGTAAAAATTTACCCAACCCGAACCCGGCCCGTAACATAAAAACCCCGACCCTAATTCGTATTTTTCCGTGTCGGGTTCGTGTCGGGTTTCGGGTCGTGTCAGATTTTGCCACCCCTAAAATTGAGATTTAGGAACCACAATTATTATTTTTATGAATTGTTTTTATAAATTATTAATAATTGTAAAATGCATATCAATTCAGAAAAATTAGATTTAATTCTAATTCTTTCTCCATAAATCCTTAAAAATATTCTAGTATTTAATTATGCTAGAAAAATTTATTTTCACAAATTAGAGTTATTAGTTTAAAATATTATTTGAGGTATATAGTAATTAATTTGGTGTGTTAATTGTATTGCATTTAAATGTTATTGGGCTTGAGCCCATTAGGGTAAAACCCAGCTAATACACACGCAGCACACACAGATAGATAGCGGGGAGAGAGAAGACAGTTAGGGGGAAGAAAAATTAGGGATTTGAGTAGATAATTGGGGGTTTTGATTTCTTGAATTAATTGGAGTATATATACATACATATATGTGTGTATAATTCGTGTGTGTGTGTATATCTTGGTGTGTGAGTGGTGTAGACGCGGGAAGAGGAAGAACGAACAGCGGGTGGCGCGCAGGAGGGAGCCGGAGGGAGGCTGTCGCGCGGTGGTGGCAGTTGTTGTTCGCAGAGAGAGAGAGAGAGAGAGAGAGAGAGAGAGAGAGAGATGGGAAAGATTTCCGGAGGTCCAAAGCGAATGAATGGTACGATTTTCTCGTTTAATTTAGTTAATTTCCGTATTAATTAGTGTAATTTTCGATATGGGTTATATTATTTATTTTCTGTTCTGATTAAGCAGTTCGTTATGTGGCTTGTTGTTGTCGGATTTGAAAACTGATTGCATATTCAGAATCCTTGCGAGAAAATACATGGAATGCATTCTTGAATCATGTAAATCGGATTAAAAATGAGTGAGTTATAGCCGGTCAAAGTTAGGCCATTAGAGTTGACTTCGGGAATTTGTAGTTAAATCTTAATTTTTGAAGTTGGATTCAAGTTTTTGGAAAATGTTAATTATTATTTTTCGGGAGTCCAAATTGGGATTTTTGGAGAATATTAGAGTATTAATAGTTTGGATTATTGTTGGGTTTAATTGTGAGTCCGATTAAATGTTCGAGTTAATAAGTGTTAATTGTTAAATTGTTAGTTGCTAATTGAAATTGTGAGATTGATTGTGGTCTCGTTGATATTCGAATTTAATAGTCGGAGTGGATGGTGGATTTAAAGATTATTATGATTCGTTTTAAATGAATAAAATGATTAAGTGGTTATATGGAAATGTTATGCTTAATTGATTAAATGATAATCGAGTTAGTCAACAATCGAGTTTGACCATAGTATTTGATAAATGTCTTATATGCGAGAATTAGATTTAAGGTCATCAATAAATGTTTACGTGCTAAGTGATATAAGTCGAGTCGTGGTATTTGATGGCTTTACTAGTTATGATGGTATATGTTAAATGTTAGAATTTTATAATAATTAGAACTGTGCTAGGGGTTATGAGAAGATCACAAGTTTTTAAATGTCAATATTTAAAGGACTTGTGTAATTCTTTTTGACTAATCCCTAGGGCTTACGAATATCCCTGATTAGCTATCACGGGTATAATTCATATACTTGAGTGGTGTGATCATCGATATAGCGTAAGTAATAGTTAGTGCTAGGGGTTGTTCCCTCGGGCTTACGAACATCAATGATTGATTGTCACGTGTATCATTAAAATACGTGAGAAATACGATCATTGGTGTAGCGTAAGTAGTAGTGTAACATAAATCATTATGTGCTATGTGCCGCATGTCAGGGCGGATACTTTCTTATGTGTTTATTTTATGTTGCTGCAAGTTAAGGCAGCTTTATTTTTGCTAAAACAGGGTTGTATTGTATTTGAGGGGCTGTGCCCATAGTCCGATAAACGAATACTTCATGCCGAAATTTTCTGAAAATCCCCTGCGATTAATTATATTTAATTTATTAAATTTCCGTGGTCTAGAGGCATGAAGTGGATGTTAACTGATTATGTGTATATGTGTTAAGTGGTTGATTTGAGGATTAATTGTTGTCTCGAGGATTTATGTGCTAAGTTAAGTATTAAAAATGATATTGAGGATCAATGACGCTTTGAGGATTAATTATATATTAAATTGGTTTAAGTCTATTAAATGGATATAAATGTGTTATGTGCATTAAGTGGTCTTAGAATAGTTAACTATGGGGAGGACGCCTATAGTTTTCTTTAAGTGACTTAGTAGTAACTCTGAGTCGGGACTACTCGAGATACGAGGGAGGACTGACACGTACTCGTAACCATTTCAGTACTATTAGGGCGTAATCAAATTGGAGCGACGTGCATCCAAAAAGGAAGATCGAGACGTCAGGTAAGGTCCATGGAATTGCTTGGACGAGGTGCGAAGGATTTGTCCGTGGTTTCTATTTTCTGCTAAGGACCAGAGACAAGTTTACTATGCATACTCTATTGTTCAGAGTATATTTGTTTTAAATATATGAAATGTGTTAAATAAGTTTTCAATCCGTAATCGCGAGTTTTCCAACCTTGTACTTCTTCTTCCAAATCATTGTATTCCTGGCTTCGTCAACAATATTAAATTCTGCTCGTATGTAACCAAAACCCCATGGCTTATAATACTGTTGACGGGCAGTGATATTTTTATGGCCCTATATCTTGATTTATACGGTATATATATATATATATATATATATATATATATATATATATCTATAAACTTTTCGTACCATGGTAGTGGACTATATGTTATGAGGTATGTATTTATGTATCGGAATAAGAGAGGCTCAGAGGGTAGAGCATGTATTGAGTTTTAGAACTTAGCCGCGTGTCGGGGCTATGTTGTATTGTATGTTTTCGAAAACCCGGGCAAAGCTTTTAAAAAGAATTTCGCAATAATTAACCTAAAGGCAACATCACCAATAAACCAGTGTTTATTTAATTAATAGATGCTTCTGAAAGCATTCACTAATTAAATAAACCTTATTTGCCTAATTAAATTTATTTAATTAGATGAATATCATTTTCAAAACGCTTTCTTAAAATCACTTTGTCCCGGAGAAATAATAAAACAATTTAATGGAGTGATCCTATCTAGTATATTATTTGTCGGAGATAGTTTATTTTCAATACAGATTAAAGATATTCCAACGGTTATAAATTGGTTATTTTCAGCTTAAAACAGCTAGATTGAAATCGCTTTATGTTATTTGAATGCTTATTTAAATTGATGAATATTAATTATAATATTTATTAACAAAAAGGGAGAAAGAGAAAAAGGATTTTCAGGCTTATTAATTATTTCTTACTGACCGATAGTCAGTAGTAGTTATTTGATAAAGTGGCTAAAGTTTGGAGACTGTCGGAGAGATTGTGTCTTGATTTTTATTATAAACATTCCAAGAGTTGTATTTGGGTGCTTTGAGGTTATTAAATATTTCAGTATTAATAGTAGATATTACTTGAATATTATTTAATAATCGAATATTATCTTGAGTATTCTTTTAAAAAGGAATTATTGAATATTTATCATCTGTTACATATTTATTAAATACTTTGAGTGGTCTGAAGATTATAAAACACTATTCAAAGGGTGTCCAAGGACTTTCATAGTCATTTAAAACATCATATTTTGATTCTATCTCGGTAAGTTACTTTTCAATAACTCTTATATATATATATATGGAATTACCCTGTTGTGTTACAAGCTTTATGCGTACCATTTTCCATATGTGAACACAAAACCCTGTGTCGGGATTGATATAAGTATAAGTGTATACCTATACTCGAACTCTTTCGAACTCCAAAATATTTTCAAAAACCCCCGGTCTGGTTTTACTTCCTTGCACATTTTTCAAGAATTATCGGTCGACTGATGTCGGACCTCAACTACTCGGTTTTCAATCAAAATCAAGTTTTTTTTAAAAGAAAAAGAAAAAGGGGACTCTGGCAGGTGTGGGAATCGTTGACGAACGATTCCCGGGATGTGTAAGCGGCCGTGAGCCAGGCGGTCCATCAATTATTATTCCGGCCCAGGTGTTGCCGAAGGCTGATTACGGATGTAGTTTTCATCGAGGGTGATTACGGATGTAGTTTTCACCCGAGGATAGTTACGGATGTAGTTTCTATCCTTCTACCGGTAGAGAAGACCCGCGGATTATTGGACTTGGATATGGTGACTGATCATCGTCAATCCTTGTCAGGTTTTTATGTTTTCTTTAAGTCCCATCCTCCACTTTGGAAAAATACTCAAACACTGTTTCTTGGGCCTAAGTGCCAAGTTGCCGATAGTGTTGTTTTCAATTATGAAAGATGATGATGAATTCATGCAGTATCTAGAACTGCAAGAATATTCTAACAATAATGGCACGTGTTTGTGCACTTTTGCAATTATTCAAAAGATGAAAGATGGTTCATCGGTTATTGATGTCAAGTCTCAAATGTTTTGCTTCAAGAGTTTTGACTCGCTTCCTATCAGTTATTTCTGAGTTTAGATTTATCAAGTGGTTAAAGAACTTATACCCGGTGCATGATGTTGATCTGTGGGGTGTTTGATGAAAATGACATACTTACACGTATATGTATATACCTTCAGATTTGAGAAATACTAAAATGAAACCTTCAGATGGTTTGGTTTGTATACGATGATAAACAACTGTTTTAGCAGCATATTGAACTGCGTATTTTGAAAAGCTTTCTAAGAGATTAGCAATACTGTAGTGTATACTATTTCGCTAAGATATGAGGATTGCTATGGTTATTATAAACTTATCTGTTCATTGGATGTTGCGTTAAACGTCATATTTTCCTTATGGAAGTTTCATAGTTATAAATGTTTCGGAAATGATGTTAAGTATTGTTGGATTTAAAAAAAAACCCTGTGTATATTGGATTATATATTGTTAAACTCTATTAATACTTGCTGGGTAATTCTTTCGCTCATACTTGTTTGTTTTAAATATTAACCTTTCAGAGAAAGGTAGGCGGACGATGCTTATATGCATAGCTCGGGAGAAGCAGGTAGTATGCCCTGATGAAGACGATATGATCCAGAAAATCTATAGCCGGAGTAAGTTATATGTAATCATATTGATGTGTAATAATTATATTACTTTGTACAGGATAGCACTAGTTGCTGGTGTACTTCTCATCGAAGCTATACTAGTCGAATAGGATTTGTAATACACGATGCGATGTAATTGAATGGCTGTAATGAATCGAGTAATGTAAGGATTTTAGTTCTTGTTTCTAGCCCTATAACCCGAAAGATGCTTGGTAGTTGGGGTCTCTATTGTTGTGTTTCTGTTAGTAAGTGACTATAAATGGTTTATTATGGATAAACAGGTGATTTGTTATTGAGGATTTCCGCGTGACGACCAAATCCCTGACCCCGAATTTGGGGTGTTACATTATGTGTGCTTTTTCATATGCTGAAACTTAGTGATTGTGCTATAGTGATATGACTCAACATAAAAAAAAAAAAAAAAAAAAAACCCGTATAACTATGTTGTAGCAATTAGCCAATGTTGCAGGAGCAGCTAAACAAACTTGGCACGATTAGCTATGTTGTAGTGGCAGAGTGCAGCTATATTACATGTGATACTTGTATTAATCCATTAACACTTTCATCTCTAGTTAATAATTTAGTTTGATTTATTTGACTCATATCCATATAAGCTTGATAGATAGTGTCCTAGTTGATAGTAGTTCTTAGTAATTCGCAAGTCGGCATGCAAGAAAGGGATTTTATGTTTATTCTATATTGAGTTTTAATAATTTACAAAAATAAAGATATTAATAGTGCCACTTACGAATTTATATAATTAGGAGGACAAAAATGTCTTTTAATGATATAAAGTTAGTAAATTAATCATGGTTATATTTGAAAATGGGACATATTAGTAAAATGGGACATATTTATAATTAAATTAAAAATAGGATATATTCATAAACGGCCTTTTCAAATGGGATATATTAGGAAAAAATCCATAATATTTTCTTTCGAATTAAAACAGGTCATAATTAATGGTAATTAGTCGATTAACATAATAAAATTAATGGTAATTAGTCAATTGCCTTTTTCACATTTACTTTTAGTTGAACATATTACCTTTTATAAGCACCTAAAAACATCAATCGTATCATATCTTTCGATCATTAACATTTTCATTCTTATTTCAAAAAAAAAAAACATTTTCATTCGAATTAAAACACGTCACCTTTTTAATTTAAAATGAATCTTACAATCATTAATATATACCCGAAAATATCACACCATAATTTTCAAGAAAAATATAACACCTAAAATAAATAATAAAATAATATAATTAATGTAATTGGTCAATTACCTTTTTCAGATTTACTTTTAGTTAAAGATATTATCTTTTATAAATACCTAAAAAGATCAATCATATCATATCTTTTAATCATTAATATTTTCTTTATAATTAAAACATGTTACCTTTTTAATTTACAACAAATCTTACCGAAAATATCACACCATATTTCTCAATTATTAATAAAATATAGTAAAAATCGTATACGTTGTTTATAATAAAGAAAATTAGTATCATCCCTAAACATGAGTATATTAAATTATATCAAATTAAAATTAAAAATAATGATTATATAAAAACATAATTATAATATTAAATAAAATTTATAATATAATACAAGAAACCCGTGCATTGCACGGGTTATAAGCTAGTTAAAATTAAAATTCAAATAACATTTTGTGTTATATTCATGATGTTCTTTCCTGTTTGCCAAATACGAGTTTTTTATGTGATAATGGCCTACATGTACGGTCAAAATAATATCATCTATTGAATTAAATATTTTTAAAATTGGGATCAAGATTATATTATATTTAAAAAAAATTATAACCCAAAAATAATATAATAAAAAAATTACAAATTTTTACATTAATTCTTTTAAATGTAGAAGACCTAATTAATAATCCTATTTAATGTTAAAAACCGAATTATATATATTTTAAATTATTGATATAAACTTTTTCGTATTTCAATATAAATACAACTTTTAGTTTGCATATTAAAATAAATTATCTTTTAACCCAACCGTCTCATCTATTTATTTTAACATCTAACGATTCTTATTTATTTTATCGTACACTAGCTTATAACCCGTGCAACGCACGGCTCCTTTTTAAATATCTAAAATTATATTATTTTTTTAATTTTATATGTTATTATTTACATATCAAATTGTTGTTAGAAATTTCATATATATAAAATTTCACACATTCGATTTAATATTTATAATCTATCTTGATTTTCTTAAAATTTGATTTGAATTTTACAGCCCATGTGAAATTAAAAAAATAATTTTTAATTTAGTAATGGTTTAACAATTATATTCCAATTAAACCTATGCAGAAACAAAAGAGAAAAGAAATTGACGATTTTTTACGTTCAAAATTCTATCCAATTTATGAGTTCTACTTATAATTCGTTTTGATTATCAAAATACCCTTATTATTATTTAAAGATTGTTCTACTAACAACAAAATACAATTTTAATAATAAGTGTATGAGAGATTTTATCCAAAATTTTGATAATCGGTAGTCTGGTCCTCCATACGATAAAATAAATAAGAACCGTTAAATCTTAAAATAAATAGATGAAAACTGTTAGATCTAACATAAAAAGTATTTTATATTTTAATTTGTTATAAACTAAAAAAAGTATTCATATTGAAATACGACAAGATGTATGTCAATGATTTAAATCATATATGATCAGGTTTTATACATTGAATAGATCAATGTATATCTTCTATATTGAATTGGATTAATGCAAAAATTCATAATTATATTTTCTCTTGAGATTCTGAGTGTTTCCATTTGATTAATAATTATTAAATCATCACTAAATTAAAGATAATTTTATGAGTTTCGTGTGGATTGTAAAATCATCCAAATCTAATTTCTAGATCTCAAGATAGAATCCAAATAGTAAATATGAATTTTTTTAAAACTAATAATAAATAAATAAAATTCAATTATAATACAACTTTTTTAATTATATCCTTTTCAGATTATAATTTTCTTTTTAAAATTCAATTCTAATACATCCTTTTTTTAATTTATATCCTTTTTAGATTATAATTTTCTTTCTAAAATTCATTTCTAATGCAACATTTTCTAATTATATCCATTTTAAATTATAATTTTCTCTTTTAATATGACATAATCTATATCTATAAGATTTTACATATTCGATTTAATATTTATACTCTATCTTGAATTCTTAAAATTTGATTTAAACGATTTTACTGCCCACTTGAAATTAACAAAATAAACTTTAATTTAGTAATGGTTTAACAATTATTTTCCAATTAAATTTACGCAGAAACAAAAGAGAGAAGATATTGACGATTTTTTACGTTAAAAATTCTATTCGGTTTATGAATTTTACTTATAATTCATTTTTATTATCAAAATATCCTTATTATTATTTGAAGATTGTTTTACTAACAACAAAATACAATTTAATAATAAGTGTATGAGAGATTTTATCCAAAACTTTGATAATCCGTAGTCTGGTCCTCCGTACGACAATATGAACTGTCAGATCTTAAAATGAATAGATGAAAACTGTTTTTTTTTTTTTTTTTTTTTGCTAACTGTATATTTTATAAAAAAGAAAAAGAAACAGGGATTAACCCCTTGCTCTTTGGCCAAGCAAAGAGAGAAACAACCTACGCCAAACTAACTTGGAAGGAGAGAAACCAAGCAAAAAACAAACACTGAAACAAAAGAAACTAAGAAAAAGAAACAAAGAAAAAGGCGTCAAATGAAAAGCCATCCGTAAGAGTCTAAATTTCCATGTTTGATAGATGAAAACTGTTGGATCTAATATAAAGAAATATTTAATATTTTAATATGTTAAAAACCAAAAAAAAAATATTTATATTGAAATACGAAAAGGTGTATGTCAATGATTTGATTAGGTTTTCTACATTGAATAGATCAATGTATATCTTTTACATTTAATAAGATTAATGCAAAAATTCGTAATTGTATTTTCTCTTGAGAATCTGAGTGTTTCCATTTTAACAATAATTATTATATCATCACTAAATTAAAGATAATTTTATAAGTTTCGTGGATTGTAAAATCATCAAAATATGATTTCTAGATCTCAAGATAGAGCCCAAATAGTTTTTTAATTTTAATAAAAATATTAATTTATGTAACTCTTGATGAAAATAAATAATTCTTAAAAAAAATTGTTCGATGATATAATTTATGTAATTATGATACTAAAAAAAACCATACATTTAACTACTCATATAAATTGATTAATTTTTACACTTGAGCAATAAACGATGTTCTGAAATCGCGAAATGAAAATCAGGGGGAATCATTCAACCCGTACGTGGTCCAATATATTTATTTATTCGTCTTATACGTGAAAGTTGTATTCAATAAAGTGTTTCGAATGATAAGAAAAACGTGGAAAGGAATAAATTGGAAAGGGATTTTGAAAAAGAAGAAAGTGTAGGGACTAGGGAGTAGTTGAAAGAGGTCAAACTTGTGTTCCTAGCTAACTATATTGAACATTTGGACAACAACAAAGTCAAGCAAGGTGTGAAGCAGAACTAATACAGTAGTACAGTTGAAAAGTACTATACTATCGAACAACAGATTTTAAAGAAGGCTGAATAATATTTCTTCATTTAATATTATAACTAATCGACTAAGTCGTGCTTTGCGACGACGCTAAAATAATTGAATTAATTTTTTAATTTAAAATATAACTTAAATATTTTATTAAAATTTTAATATAATACCAAATTCGATCGAATCAAAGCTTACCGACAAACCAAATATATTATACGATAAGTATTCTAAATAAAATATTATTTCCAACTTAACTTTAAGGTTTCTTGTGTACTATCCATCAGTCGACTAAGTTGCGCTTCTCAATAATGCTATAATAATTCTTAAAAACTTCTTATGAATCAATTATTTAATTTAAAATGTAAACTATAAAATTACTAACACAAAATTATAACAGTGAAACAAATTTAAAACCAAATATTTGTATTTCAAATATAATATATAACATCATTTACCACTTAACTTAAAGTTTTCATATGTACTAGGATTTTATATCCACTTGGAATGCTTTGAATCGGCTTAAATTGATTAACTTGATCTCAAGTATGTCGTGTTTTTAATTCATTTTTAGTAAGAATGGTGCAGGGTTACTATCATAAAGTGAGGAGATACATTTTCATGTTTCATGGTGGATTCACGCTCAAGAACCGAAGAACGGGAAGTGGCAAAAGAATCGAAAGAGAAAACGAAGGAGAAATGAGCAAATTGTGGAAAATTTGGATTTCCGCGTAGGTTGCGCAGTGTGCACTGTTTTGGCATATCTGGAGTTATAGAAGTCCGATTTTAGCGATCTTACAGTTCACGCGAAGCTTGAGAAATTTTCTTAAAGTCTAAAGCAAAATCAGAAATTTGGCAAAAACTCACAACGCGGCTGCGCTTGTTAACAGCGCAGGGGTGCTCGGGAAGATCCTGGACAGCGCAGGGGCGCTAAGAGACCGCGCAGGGGCACTTGGCTCATCTGGAAAAATCCTGAAAATTCTCCTACTTCGATTTTAATTGGTATTTTTGGTATTTTCTTGCTGGAAAAGACTCATGGGACCTATATAAACACGTTCTATCAGCCTTGAATGACCACAATACTTAAAACAGAGAGAGCCGAAGATAGAGATTCAGACTTGGAGACGGATTCCCGGAAGATCGTGACAGCATTCGGAGATCTAGATCTACTTTTTATTTCTTCTAAATTAGGCGATACTTTGGATTTCGGATTTGTTTTCTTAACTCTATTACTCTAGCATAATGATTTACATTCAAACTTTGTTTATTACCATGGTTTCATCAGATGCCATGATGACAAGCCGTTCAATTATGAATTAATCGTTGTCATGGGATTCTAACGGATTTATTTATGTAGTTTAGTAGTTTGATTGTTTTAAAGATTTATGTGTGGTGAATTATTGATATCCTAGTAGGGTTGTGCTAATTCTTCTTGGAAGCGTAGCTAACATCTAAGTTGCCTTGTTAATCCCTTGTGAAGCGACAGTGGATCTTGAAATTTAGAACTTGCCATGCTAGCATAGGTTCATGATTGTTTACCAACATGATTAGTAGTGTAATTTGAACTATCTTATGCTGCCCTATGTGATCTCTATGGATAACTTGTGCTTAAACCGTTATGTTTTCAAATCTTATAGATATATAGGGTCTAAACATAATTGGTGTCTACTCATCTTCTATCACTTTTGTGGATGTATGAGTAGTTTGGTATTTGTATACTGAAAGGTAGTCTATACTTGTTTCGTGTTGTCCGATCAGTTATCATAATCATCACATGCATTGATTAAAGGCGTCAACTCTAGACGAAGTATTTAATGAAGTTAGGATCCCATGTTTTAATTCTCATAAGTAATTCGATTTTAATTCTCATTAGTTAAGTAATTCTTAGTTTTGTTAATTTGCTTCTTATTTAATTTAGATAATCAAAACCCATTTTTGATATTGTCTTAGCAATGAATAATAATCATAATGCATAGGTGCATAAATCTGTATTGAACCTAAACCATATATATTTTTGATTTTGAGTGCAGAACATATATGGACAATTGGATTTCAATATCTAACATACTTACCCCAGTGAGCCGTCCTCTCGCTAAATACGTTATTCTCTTGTTATACATGTCTATCACTAATAGTCTCTCGATCGTTGAACGCATGTCTCCCTCATAAGCCGCTCGAGTGTGTGAATGCAATGAATCCGAATTTTGCAATTATTAGTTGAAAATAGGAATTATATTTTTTTTAATCATCCATAATTTATCTTTCCTAAAAGTTTGAAAGTCGATATACTTCTTTTAATTCGAGTACCGAGTAGGATGTAAAATCATCTAATTTTGAATTATAGAACCCAAGATATGATTTAAATAGTAAAGTGAGCACATGAAATCCAATAATTAGTTGGAAAAAAGAACTCTATTTCTTTAACTATTCATATTTTATCTTTTCTACAAATTCGAAAGTCAAAATCGTTTTCTAATTGGAGTGTGTAGATAAAATTTTTCTTTCTAATAATTCAGATGCTTTTCTACTTATAATATGTTTAATATCATTTTCCTACGACGACGATTATCTTTTCTACTTTGATATATAGATATGATTCTCTTTTTCTACAAATATGAATTTCTTTTAATTTCAATATGTTAAAATAGGTTTTAATTCTCAATATTTAAAATTAGAAAACTCTAAAAAAAATAGAAAAATAGACTCATACGGTATGAGATACACCACATTACCGCCAATATGATGAACAAACACAGTTCTATAATTTTATTAAAAAAAAATAGGTGAGCAATCAAGTAAATGATGAAATACGTAATAGACTTTTAAGTTAAGTCATGATATTATTTATTTTAATTTAAGTACTTATCAATACAAATATCAAAGTATACTAAAAAAATGTAAAGGTGTCATATTATATAAAAACTAGTTGATAAAGCCGTGGTTTGCGGCGGCGTTACAATATTTTTAAAAAAATTCAATACATTTACGTTATATTATAATATTAATATTAAATTTTTATAATTAAATAATCTTCTCTAATGAATCAATTTCTTGTTAAATACGATTCTTTCGATTGAGCCGCTCTCTCGTTAAAACGGAAATCCCAACTTTTTAACATATATTATAAAGACTTATATAATATTTTATATCTATAAAATCAAACCGTAAAAATAAAAAAAATTATGACTTCAGTATCAAATTCTTAAAGCTAATACAATCTTTTCTAGTGAGTCGTCTTCCCGTTAAATACGTTTCGAGCCGCTCTTATTTGAAACCGAAATTCTAACTTCATTATATAAAGAGAGTAAATTCCAATTTTTATATTCTTAAAACTTTCTAATATTTATGTAGTTTTAAAAGATGAAAATACATTTTATATTTTCTGTATATTATAGATATTCTTGTATTTATTTACAGTTTTCGCATGGGAATGTCTTCCTGTTATGTTAACATACTAAGACTTTTCGTTACGGGAATAATACTACATTTATGGATATATTTTTGTAATGCAACTATAATTAAATTGTATAAAAAAATTAAAATAAAGGATTTCTAGGAAAAAAGATGTATAGTTTTAAAAAATCGTATAAGACGTCTCCACCGTCCTCGTATTCTACTTCCAATAAAACATTTTATTTTTTGTATTAATTATATATTTAAACATCTTTTATACGGTCTTATCTAATGAACCGTTTTCTTGTTAAACACGGTTATTACTATTGATTCGCTCTCTCGTTAAGACCAAAAACCTAACTTTTACACATATTACTTGTATGATAATGTTTATCCATAAAAATCAAATCCTAAAAATAAAATATAATTTATAACATCATATGATATTTTAATAGCTAGTACAATTTTTAATAGTGAGCCGTCTTCCCGTTAAACACGTTTCGAGCCGCTCTCGTTTGGGATCTAAATTCTAACTTCATTACATATTATTGATGATACTTATCTTACACAACAATTTTTTTCCTTGAAATCAAACCCTAAAAAATAGAGTGAATTCCAATTTATACTTTATAGATTTTCTAAAATTTTTGGAGTTCTAGAAAATGAAAACACATCTTATTTTCTCTTTATATTATAGATACTCCTGTATTTATTTAGGATTCCTGCATGAGATTGTTCTTTTACTCATTGTTCTTTTATTATGTTAACACATCAATTCTTTTCTTTTTAAATACGGTGACTTTTTTCATGACAATAGTATTGGATTTATGAATAAATTTTCCTAATATAAGTATAATTAACGTATATAAAAAATATATAATTTAAGAAGATTGTACTTTCTATAAAATATTTAATTATATGTCTGCTCTATATATTCAAACACCTATTATAGTTCTAGTAGAACTTTTATTTATATATTTTTTCTATAAATTCAAACTCCTATTCTCTATAAATTCGAACTCCTATTCTACTTTCAATAGAACTTTTAATCGTATCCCTTATAAATACTTATTATACTTCCAATAGAACTTCTAATCATATAGAAGTTCTAATCATATGTCTTTCCTATAAATTCGAACTCTTCTCCTTTATAAATTATAACACCTATTAGTTCTAGTAGAACTTTTATTTATATATCTTTTCTATAAATTTGAACTCTTATTCTCTATAAATTCGAACTCCTATTCTACTTCCAATAGAATTTTTAATCGTATGCCTTATAAATACTTATTATACTTCCAATAAAACTTCTAATCATATGTCTTACCTATAAATTCGAACTCTTCTCCTTTATAAATTCGAACAACTATTCTACTTCTAATATGCTAATTGATATTTTTATATTTATTAGTGTTTAAAATTCTAGAAAATTAAAAAAATCGATTGAGACGATATTAGAGCGCCACCTAAACTCCCAAACTCCCGCTATCCTCCTTTTTATATATATATATATATATATATATAGGGTCTTGTTCTAATAGAAACTAACTTAGAATAGAAACTAGAAACTGAACCTAAATTAAATATTTCAAGCTAATCTAATGACCAAATTAGGAGTACTCCAATACAAAAAACGTTTAAAATTATTGTCTCTATTCAACAAAAATATAAAAAAATAATTTTTTTTTAAAAAAGTTACTGTTCACGTGATGACGTGTCACGTGAACAGTACTTTTTTTTTTAATTTTTTTTAATATTTTTGTTGAATAGAGCCAAGAATTTTAAACGTTTTTTGTGAAGGTGCCCCTAGCGGGGCCATTAAAATAAATGAAATATAATTTATTTAGTGTAGGTTTCTAGTTTCTATTCTAAGGTTGGTTTCTATTTGAACGCTAGCCTATATATATATATATTGATTGATTGATTGATTGTTTGTTTATTAACAAACAGTTTTGCAAAATATTATTTTGATAATTCTATATAGTATTGTAATTATATTTGTTGATTTTTCCCCAAAATTATAAAATTAATACTTATATATGAAGAAGTTTATAAAAATTTTATAATGTCATTGCGTAGCATGATTCAAACCAAATATAAATAGGTCTCCTAAATTGAATAGAATTCATAACATGTATAAATATTATTTTAATGGTTTAAACCAAATGCAAACAGGTCTCCTAAATTGAATGGAATTCCTAATATGTATATAAAAATTAATTTAAAGGTTTAAACCAAATACAAATAGGTTTCCTAACTTGCATAGAAATCTCAATTTAAAATTTGTAACTATATTTTATCCATAATTTTCAGTTCTAATGGGATTATAGCTATTAAGTCATTGCTGTATTAAAATTTATTTCTTGTGCTGTTAAATCGTCCGAATCTGAATTCTAGAACTCAAGATATGATTGAAATAATAAAGCAGCATGTGAATAATCTTTGTTCATTATATAAGGGTATATTGATTCCTCTTTGACCAATGACCCTAATATATAAATGCCGCTTCTTGTTATTCGAATTCTATTGTGTATATACAAAGACTAAACATAATTTATAATGCAGTCGTAAAAGGTTAAAATCTAAAAATAAAAATTTTAAACTTCCGTAAAAGATCACACCTCCTGCTGGCCGGATAAGAGCGGCACGTCGATGGGATATTCAAATTTAAATTACTCCTTTAAGAGCAGATTCTCAATATCCAAATTTACAATCAACATAAAGTAATGCCAAAACATAGTTGATAGCAAACAATTCAGTTTAACCGTCTTTGATCTATGGCCAAATAATAAATCAATGTATAAAGATTAAACAAAGCAATACATATAAAGCCTGAAACAGAGTTATCAAAACAAAAAATATCCAAAAACATACTAGTTGGGAAAACAAAACTACTTTACGATCATTAAGACTATATAACCGAGACTATATAACCAGAAAACATAATATGAATGAATTGAAAAAATTTGAATGTAACCAAGAGCATAATACGATAAGGATATGTGAACAAAATATATATAGGAGCTAATTTGTTGAGAAATTAAATATACAAACATATTTCCTTACTAATTCTACTTTTATATAAATTCGAAAACCTTTTATATTTTCAATATGTTAAAGAAGTTCTAATTTTTAATATTTTAAATTACAAATTCTAGAAAAATTAGAAAAATAGTTTAAAGCGATCTAAGAGCTCTCGCGTATCCTCCTTTATATATAGATATTGATGATTGATTGATTGATGATTGATGATTTCATATAATACTAATAGTATTAACGTAAAACTCAAAAATATTGTACAGTTAAATCTTAGTTGAAAATACTCACTCGAATTGATTGATTTTTACAAAAACGCCAAACATGCAACATTTTGGACAATTCGATTTAAAAATCATATTTTTGACACTTTCAAGAACTACGAGAAGAAGTGAAAGCCTAGGAAGTAGGAAGTACAAACATTTTCTTAAGATTAGGTGAAAGAATCATTCTATGATGTTAAAAGAGAGCAATTGCCTTGTACGCAAGTCGGGGTTGGCCATTTTTGCATTTAAAGCTTTATTGAACTTTTTTTTAAAACAAATTTTGAGGATGAGCAAGAATCGAACTCAGGATCCTGGGACAACAAGAAATAAGCTCTTACAATTAATAGTAGAAATTGTTCACTAAGAAATAATACAATAGTAGTGCTAGATATCCCAAATTGATTCCAAAAAAAAAAAATCCCGAATGATGTGGCACGAATGAGTTGACAGTACGAACGATTTTAATTGTTGAGATTGATGTGACCCTGACGGGTCTATTAAAATTATAACCAATCAAAGAATGACACATATAATTTGAAAAAAAAATTGACATCCAATTCGAGGAACCTAACATTTTTCATAATACAAATACTTCAGGACACCATTTATTTCTTACATGCATTTTTCATAATACAAATACTTCATGGACACGATTGATTCTTACATTTTTTAAAACTGGAAACGTATATCATCTACATTACTTTACACACTAATATTGCCAACATCTCGCTAGAATTGATACATAAAACATCCTCATGAATTTGAATAGCACAAAATATCCACATAAATCCTTTCTCTAATTGGATTTGCTAAATTTCAAAAATTTGATTATAAACAAATGGAAATGGATGATTAGTTGCTAGTAGATCACAACGAATCGATGTCAACTGATATGTATGTAGAATTCGCCCGAATCAGCAAGAGCTTGCCAGAATTGGCACAATTAATTGGGGTGAAGTGTTTGTGAGGGAGATAAACAAGAAGATCCCATCCGCGATTTTTTTTAGCGGAACTTGTTTTGATTATTGGGTCGTTTTGAAAAAAAATATAGTAGATAAACAACTTATTCGTGGAAAATTATAGCGGACAACTAAGTTTTTTTTTTAATCCAAGTTGTTGAATTCTTGATCTAACCGTTCAAAAGTTAATTATTATGTAAATGATTCCTGTTAATTGATTGTCAAAACCCTAAATTATGTTATCTTTTAGCAGGAACTACTGAGGAGATAAAAAGAGAAGATTGTAAAGAAAGTAGTGTATTTAGTTTTTGTCGACGACGAGGAAGAAGAACAATTTTGAACGGATGAAAATGCAGTAGTTGGTAGCTAAAGTACTCGCTTATACATTCGAACCATGGTTTCTACAACAGCACAATGTTTTGTAAGAGCATCTCCAATGTGTTGGTTAAATTGGTTGGCTAAAATGATATAAAATATTGATTATGTAAAATTTACTGAACCTGTAAGGCGTTGTGCTCCGATGGTATTGGCTATAATGATTGGCTATTTTTTAAAAATGGTATGTTATTATTATTTCAAGTTGTTATAAATAGAATGTATTATTTTATTATGGTAATAGATGATGTGTAATCTTCTTACAGGTCTCTAGAGGTTCGACAAATATAGCCAACATCAAGAGATTATCTATAATTATAGATAACAGTTTTGTCCCATTGGAGTGTAAATTTTTTTACATATTCTTTATAATTCTTATTTATGGTAATTAATTTTAAAATTTACCTAAGGGGTCTCTTCCATTGGAGATACTCTAAGTCTCATTTTCCTGTTTTAACATGGCCGCTGTCTTAAAGAAATTGTGCACGAACATTTATGGCTCTTGAACCGTGTACCGGGGTCTTGTCTTCTAGAAGTTCTAGTATGTGCATGTTTGGCACAACTTTTCTTAATGACTTACGTACTTATTTTTGGATAAAAATTTTATATTTTGATAAATTTTTTTATACAAGTATTTAATTTATGTTTGAGATTAAAAATGTGGAAAGTTAGGAATCTCTAACTATTTTCTTAAAATAAATTGACTTATTCGAAAAAAAAGTTTCTCCAAACACTGTCTATATCCGATCTTTCATTTCTGTCCGAGATGTAGTAGTAGTAAAGATTACTGTATTACTGCTCATATAGTCATATGATAATGTTTTTTTTTTTTTTACTATGTAGGCTTATATGCCTTACAATTTAGTATTTGTTCTAAAATTATTTTCAGGATGAGCGAAAGTTGAACCCATGATCTGAAACGATAGAGGATATACCCTTTATCATTTGGGCTATTCAATCGCGCTCGTCATATGATAATGTTAATTTCGTAATCATCAACTCATTCAACTACTGTATCTTTATCTCTGGCAAAATTTGAATAGATATAGGAAGGAATGATCCGAGATGAAAGAGCAAATGTTTACATGGTAAAATCTAATAGATTCCTTCAAAATCGTTAAATCCCGAAAGATTTATGTTAAAATTAAAATTGTAATTTTTTCGTCAAAAAAATAATAATTAAAATCGTAATCTCCTGTCCGAGTATTGCTAGATATCCCGAAAAGAATTTCAAAAATGTTTCCAAATGTCATGTGGTATCGTTATATTCGTGGAATTCATATTAAAATATGAGAAATTCATCTCATTAATAAAAAAATAGTCAATTAAATGATGACAAATCAGCATTCGAGAACGATTTTGGAAACACTTTCGAAAAATATAGCATTTTTCCTCCCATCCTCCTTCATATCAAGAGTAAACAATAATTATCATTGATGACAATCGTTTAATGCCGAAAATTTTATATTTAGATTGAACATTTGCTATGATTATCTACTCGCTGTTACATTTGAAATATGATTTATAGCGTGGATGCAAAAATTTGGTTTACTGCAAGTACGATTAATAATAGTTCGATTGAGTAGCAACTTTTGAACTTTAACAACTTATCGTTAATGTTAAATCAACATCAGATAACTTTTTTTTTTTTTTTGACAAAATGCAAATTCATTACATCGATAACTCATGTAAAATACAATGTTTAACTTTGATTGGAACAGACCTCCAATCAAAAACACGATCAGGGTACATATGGGCCACATGAGCTAGATCATGTGCCGACATATTCGCAGACCGTTTGATGAAATACAACTTAACGTTGTTCAACTCTCTCATGAGGTTTCTACACTCCATTACCACCTTACCAAGCTTGGATCGCATTGGAGTAGCACTCCGAATCATCTGAATTACCACTAAGCAGTCTGATTCGATAGTGATTGAGTTGTTCGACCAGTTCTTAGCCCAACTCAGAGCTTCTTTAATTGCTATAGCTTCGACCAATGCCGGGTTTATTTCCTCCCTGTAGTACCTGGTTCTTGCAGCTATAAGCCGACCCTCATGATCTCTAACAATCAGTCCTACACCTGAAGCTTGTTGGTTTTCAAAGATTGCTGCATCAGATGTGATCTTCACTTCATTATATTGTGGCTTTACCCAGACAACTGCACCATCTCCTGTGATAGGAGGATGAAGAGGTGTCACATAGAACCTATTCTGGGCTGACTTCCACTGTGAAAGATACTCCCAAGCTTTAGCGACAATTCGCAACGGGTTCCATCGTTTATTATTCCAAACTAAATCGTTTCTGGCTCGCCAGATGGACCAACATAGAGTAATGATTCTTGCATTGGTTTGAATCGAGTGAGTGGATAAGTTCCTTTCCAACCATTCTGGAAACTCCATAGTGACGTTCGTGATGATTCTTGCATTGCAAACTTGCCAACATAGGGCTGCAGACTTACATTGAACCAAGCTGTGAAAGATAGTTTCAACCTCCTCATTACAAACCGGGCAAATATTATCAATTGTAACATGCTTTGTCTGCAACACAGTCTTACTTGGAAGGCAGTAGGAGGCAGCACGCCACACTACACTTAAAGCCTTTGGAGGCGCTTTGATGCTCCAAACTTTCTTCCAGAAAACACTACTAATATCAGCGTTCCAGGCTCCCTTTTGCTCTTGAATAAGCTTGTACGCGCTTTTCACCGAGTACTGCCCAGAATTCTCCAGCCTCCAACATAGGATATCTTTGTCCAAGTCCTGCTCCACTGTCGTATTGACAATGCATTGCTTATCTCTTTCGTCAAAAATGTCATTTATCACCTCCAAGTCCCAGTCTTTAGTCCCTGTGCGGAATAGAGAGAACACCATCTGGTTTGTCAGTGATGCTGAAACAGTAGAGATATACGGGTTCTGTAGATTATTCAGCCATGGTTGATTCATAATAGCAATTTCCTTTCCTGTGCCAATTCTCCAGTTAGATCCTGAAGATATAACTTTCTTTGCTTCAGAGATGCTTCTCCATATAAAGCTAGGACTATTTTCTACTTTTGCAGCCATAAAGTTTGTGTCAGCATAGTACTTAGCTTTATAGACCTGTGCTACTAAACTGTCAGGATTCGTAATTAGTCTCCAGCATTGTTTCCCTAGCATCGAAAGATTTACATCCCTTAGACTTTTGAAGCCTAGGCCCTCCATATGTTTGTGCCTTGTCATCCTTTCCCAAGCCATCCAAGTGATCTTAGACTTAGATTTTTGAGAAATATTCCAGAAAAATTTTGACATAGCCTGTTCCATATCTCTAGTCAGCTCTAGGGGAAGCAGAAAAACGTTCATGGCATATGAGGGTAAAGTTTGAGCAACCGTCTTGATAAGAATTTCTTTCGCTGGCCTGGAAACCCACTTCTCATTCCACTTGTGGATGCTAGCATTGACTTTATCTTTAATATAGCCAAACACTACAGATTTTTTCCTACCCAAAATATTAGGAAGTCCCAGATATCTAGTCTTGTCATCTGCCTCTGGAATTTGAAGCACCTGACATACCGCATCCTTGTTATATTGAATAACATTTGCACTGAAGAAAACTGTGGATTTACCTCTATTTAAGCGTTGCCCTGAGGCTCTCTCATAACAATTCAATAACTCTATAATTTTGACAGCTTCACCCGTTTCTGCCTTACAGTATAGATAGCTATCATCCGCAAATAACATGTGGCTAATGGTTGGTGCTTTCCTGCAGATTCTGATTCCGTGTAACCACTTGTTAAGTTCGTAGTGTCTGATCATAGCTGAAAGACCCTCTGCACAAATTATGAATAGGTAGGGAGATAACGGATCTCCTTGTCTTAAACCTCGACTAGGCTTAATAGGGCCCATATCAAATTCTCCATGAACTATTGTATACTCCACTGTGGACACACATTGTAAAATTAGGTGAATCCACCAACTATCAAAGCCCATTTTGAGAAGAATGTCTTGAAGAAATTTCTATTCTATCCTGTCATATGCTTTGGACATGTCCAACTTGAGGGCCATGAATCCCTCCTTTCCAAACTTCTTTGTTTTCAAGTAATGCATGACTTCAAACGAGATCATAACATTGTCAGTGATTAATCTACCTGGTAAGAAGGCACTCTGAGTATCCGAGATGATAGAATCCAAGACATTTTTGAGCCGATTAGCAATAACTTTTGTGATGATCTTCATTACAACATTACATAACGCTATAGGCCTCAGCTCCGTTAACCTTGAAGGATTTTTCCTTTTAGGAATGAGAACAATGTTGGTGGCATTGATGTTCTCCATTAGGATCCCTGTCTGAAAGAAATCCCTAACCATCTTTATTACCTCCTCACCTACTATAGCCCAATTTTTCTGAAAGAATGCCGGGGTCATACCATCTGGCCCTGGGGCCTTGTCTGGGTGCATATGAAAAACGGCTTCTTTCACTTCCTCATCAGACACCGCTTCTAGTAATAGTCTATTCTGCTGCTCTGTCACTGTTTGTGTGATGCAATTTAGCACTACATTGCCTTGAGTTTGCTCTGCGGTGAACAAATGTTGAAAGTAGTCCTGTATTAGACTGTGTAGGCCATTGTGCCAGTTAAACCATTCACCTTCGTCATTCATCAGCTTCTGAATATAATTGTTCCTCCTTCTCTTATTACATGTAGCATGAAAGTATTTGGTGTTTTTCTCACCTACTTGTAACCAGAGTTGCTTAGACCTTTGGCGCCAGAAAATTTCTTTTTGATCCAAAATTAGAAACAGATGCTTCTTTGTGTTCTCGTAATCAGCTACCGACTGAGCGTCTCTTTTACTACGTAGGAGCTTTAGCTTTATTTTACAGTCCTTTATACGTTTACTAAAACATCCCGTGATCTCTTTTCCCCAAACACCTAAACTCTCTGCACACCTAGTGATTTTGTAGACAATACCATGACTGTTCTCTTCCTCCCAGCAGTCTTTTATAATTTGAAAGCACATAGATTCAGTGAGCCAAGCATTCTCAAAGCGAAAGGGACGTTTTTTGTTACCTCTGATGTTCCGTTCTGGACATAGAAGCAAAGGACTATGATCCGAAGGAGAGACCTCTAGGTTGTAAACTTTAGCTAAATCAAACACTCTTAACCACTGAGCGTTTGCCAGAACCCTGTCTAATCTGATTTCCGTCCATTGCGAGGTGTTCTTTCCTTTCTCCCATGTGAACTGGTGTCCCGTCAACTCGAGATCCTGAAGCTCAGTTTCTTGCAGACACTCATTAAACCCATGAATGAGGTAATTAGGATATGGCTGTCCCCCCCTCTTATCTGCCTGCGAAGTAACATTGTTAAAGTCACCCACTAAACACCATGGCAGGTTTGCGTCTCTAGAGAGGTTCTTTAATAGCTCCCACGTTTTGTGTCTTTGAGCCCTTGATGGCTCGCCATATATACCTGTCAATCTCCATACACTAGAGTCCGACATGCTTACAGTCACATCAATGTGAGATCGAGAGTAACTTAATAGGTTCACTCCATCTGCATTTTTCCATAATAAGGCAATGCCTCCACTTTTACCTTGTGGTTCAACAGCTATAAAATTTTCAAAACCCAACTTGTTACACACCACCTCCATCTTCCTGTAGCTACTTATAGTTTCACTGAGAAAAATAAACGACGGCTTCTCTGTACGGGTTACTTCTAGTAGGAACTGAATTTTCCTAGGTGAACCCAGACCCTGACAGTTCCAAGCCAAAGTATTCATACTGACTTAGAAATTCGTCTAAGCTTTAGATACAAAGAGCGGATAGTAGGGACAACCGTACACCAGATACAAAAGACAAAAACTTGTCAAATTGACAAGACAAAACATGCAAATATGCAAGACAAATAACACTTGCAAATATGCAAGACAAATATTCAGTGAGGCATTTACACAAACAGGTTCGGTGTAAAGGACAAGTTCTGATATTAGAGAGGGAGAGAGGGCTTAATTACACAGCTCCTGTTTGTAGGTATGCTTTATAGGATATTGGAAACAAGAAGAAGAAGAAGTGGATTTAAGAGAAAGAAGAAAAGGATTCTGGATTTTAAGTGAAATCCATCTTTAGCAAAAAGTTGCGAGAGCTGTCTTCATTTAGTACTTCATTAACATCAGATAACTTAGTTTAGCTTGTAAACTCTGTTCACAGAATGAGTGATGGTCCAAAACATCAGAAACCCTTCCAGAACTATTTTAAACACCTATTTTATTTAATTCATGAGTGACCCTTGTCAAATTTGGCCACTTAAACGTTGGCTATTTCAAGATTCATCATTTTCGCAACATAGGTGTATTTTGGTCGCCGGTAAATTTGACTCCCGTAGTAGTAAAATAATAGGCACCCTGATCTGCTAAGCGACTATCTAAGAATCGCAAGTGGCAAGTCCTTGTTAAATATTGTACTAGCTGATCAACCACGAGTACAGATTGAACACGAACCGAGATTAAAATATTAATTTATACTATATTATTATAAGCAAAATAAGATATATTTGGTTGGTAGTTTCGTACACTTTTTTTGTATATTCAATAGCAATCGTTTGACTTTATGACAGATTAATGAGAACCGTTGGATGTAATGCCAAAATAATTCTTTTTATAATATCTAAAATACTCTTATAGATTCAAGGTTCGAATCCCGTCAACAATACATTATTATTAAACATTTATATTATCTTATAAACTACTCCTAAAAGCTTAATGTTCGATTTCCCTCAATAACATATTTTAGTTAAAAAAAATTATATTATCTATTTTCACTATATTATTATGAAATATTTATATTATATTATAAACTACTCCAAGAATTTAATGTTTCAATTCCCGTCAACAACATATTAAATTTAAAAAGTTATTTATTTATTTTCAATATACAAGCAAAAAACTATCATTTAGAATACTATCAAATGCGTATTATTATATTTTATTATCTTCTATAATTCATTTTCTTACTAATTAAAAAACAAATATTAAAATTATGAATAATAAGATAAAATATTAAATATTAAGATAAAAATATTTAAAATCTTCTTTGCATCGCACGGATTATGGGCAGAATAGGGTATACTTGATTGGTTGTTGGTTTGGTACACTAATTTTGGTACGCTAAATAACCAGTCGTTAGATTGTAAGATAAATAAAAAAAGAACCGTTGGATGTAACGCTAAAGAATATTCGTATTATTATATCCTTATATATACTATTATATAATAAGCAAACAGGGGTATAATTTGGTTGTTTGGTTCAACCATCTAAAAGAATAGTGACCGTTAGATATTTAGTAAATAGATGATAGCCGTTAGATCTAATAATAAGAAATATTCAATATTTAAACCCCTCTTCTAAAGATCCAAGGTTCGAATCTCATCAACAACAAATTTACATTAAGATTTTACATTAAGATTTTATATTATTATTACTAATAATTTTATTAATTAATTACAAAGTTAAATTATATCCATAATAAATTATTATACTCTATTTTATTTAATCATATAATTTTAAAAGTATTTAAAAGTAACTTGTGCTCGTGCTTTGCACTGGTTATAAGCTAGTATATAATAAGCATAAGAGGGATCTTATTCAAAATTTTGGTCTGGTCACTGTACTGCCAAAATCATATGATCCGTTGGATTAAAAATAGACGATCAAGATTAGATCACATTAAAAAGAAAATTATAATCTAAAAAGGATATAATTAGAAAAGGTATTAGAAGTGAATTTTAAAACGAAAATTATAATCTAAAAAGGATATAATTATAAACGTTTATATTATAATTGAATTTTAAAAACAAATTATAATCTGAAAAAGATATAATTAAAAAATACTGTATTAGAATTGAATTTTATTTATTTTTTATTAGTATTAAAATGAAATTTATATTTACTATTTGGGCTATATCTTGGGATCTAAAAATCAAATTTAGATGATTTACAATCAACGCGAACCTCATTAAATTATCATTAATTTAGTGATGTGTTGTGGAATAAAAACTAGGTTACGATTTGTAATTAATGCTAGGGTGGTTGAGCTTCGAGCTTTAATGGCTGTTCTTGCGTTCGAGACTAAACGGTCCTCACAAGATGCCTACGTATCTCTGTATTGCTAGAGAATCAAGCCAAAAAACGTAGTTCTGAGATGAGGGGTCTGGCCCTTTATATAGGCTGAGAAGCCTTAGAATTATGGTAGGAGTCAGAGGCTTGGTGGACAAGTCTTCCTTGAGGAAGGTTCCAGATCTATTCCTTGTAGGAATCAGTTTCCATATCGAATTGGATGCCTTGGTGGCTAAGTCTGATGGAGATAATATCCTTATCCAACTCTTATTGCCGAGCTGTTTATTTCCCCCAATATTAATTACGAAATTAATATTATAATTGGGGTTTTGGGTCCATCTGGTGGGCCCCACGTTTGGACCATGCTTGGTCTAATTAATGCCATATTAAATGTGTCTATAGGGCTTATTTTCGGCCCATGGTGGGCCCTTCTCCTTTCCAGATTCACAGCATTTCTGGGAAAGGGAATTTGTAGTTCTTGAGTGGAAAGGTGGTGACTGGGGCAACTTCTTTGTGAAGAGATTTGGGTCCGTGGAGGACAGTTCACATTTCGTGTGTGACCTTACTGATTCAGAATTGTTGGATCGAGATAGGCTTCTTGCTGATGACGGCTGTACACACTATAAAACTTTTCTGAATGAAAAGAATCTTATTGAGGCTGGCATTGGGTTAAATCTCAAAGTGCTCACTGAAGTGGAGGGCTAGTATCAAATTGCTCACCCTAGTTATCGGCATCTCATTTGAATCATTAAAGTCATAATAAATATCAAATGGATACCTTTAAAATATACTAAAAAAATAAAAATAATTTTCATTGATTTCTACACATTTTTCTTGAATTGTTCCATAAGCAAACGAAAGGTTAATAATTCTAGTATTTTTGATAATATATTTAGAATTTAAAAAGTTTATTTACTATTTATTTTTAATTAAAACAAGGAAAATGACAATAAAATTAAAAATAAATAGTAAGTGAATTTTTAAAAATCTAAATATATTATCAGAAATACTAGAATTATTAACCTTTCGTTTGGTTATGGAAGCATTCAAGAAAATAAGTAGAAATCAAGCTCCACGGGTTAGCTCAGCTGGTAAGAGCAAGTGGAAGCTATCCAGGCGGTCCAAGGTTCGACTCCCTCGGGAGACGCTTGGCACGCTTACCCAAACTAGTTGAGTCCGGATTTACCCGGTTATGGGTAGGGGCAGTCCATAACCCGAGGTTTGAAATCCCGCAGTAATGTGGGGTAGTTCCTCGTAAAAAAAAAAGAAGTAGAAATCAGTGAAAAATTATTTGTATTTTTCGAGTATATTTTAAATGTATCCATTTGATATTTATTATGACTTTAATGATTCAAATGAGATACCGATAACTAGAGTGAGCAATTTGATACCTGCCCTCCACTTCAATGAGCACTTTGAGATTTAACCCGGCTGGCATTAGCTTTCTTTCCATTGAGGGTAACTTTCTTACTTGAGCTTATTATGAACTCTGTTTGTTCTTATCCCGATATTTTTCTCTTTGTATTTCAGCTGCTGAGGAGATTGATAGTAGTCCTGAGAACCGGCCAACTGTTACTAAGAGGATGAAGAAGAAGGCTGAGGAGAAACTGAATCCTACTAAGCCTCATATCCCTAACTTCTTGGAGCACTGCTCTCAAGGCGGTAAACGATCCCGAAACGCTGATGGGGACGTCAGGACTCCTTTCATACCTCCTTGGGGCATATGTGAACAAGACTCGGTCTTTGGGAGTCCTTATCTAGCCCTAGAAGTAGACACTCCCAGCATAATTTTCTATCTCGGAAGAAGCGAACTTAGACAGGGCATCGGCCTTAATGTTTTCTTCTCTCGGAATGTGCTCAACATAGCATTCCTCAAACTGAGTCATAACAGCCTTTACGACTCTCAGGTATTTCGCCATAGTTTCATCCTTAGCTTCGAATTCACCATTTACTTGTGATACCACAAGCCTTGAATCTCCACAAACTTTGAGATTCTTGACCCTCATGATTCTGGCCAAGCCTAAACCGGCAATCAAGGCCTCATACTCAGCTTCATTGTTAGTTGTCGGAAAGTCCAACTTCAAAGCATATTCAACTGTGAACCCATCGGGGCTTTGCAACACTAAGCCTGCGCCACTAGATTTTGTTTTTGATGCTCCATCAAAATAGAACACCCAATATTCCTTCTGATCAGGTACAAGTTCTTCATCTTTATCTCCACTTTCAGGGGTGGTTATCATCTCCTGCCCCCCGACTTCTTGGTTGCTAACGGTACATTCAACCACGAAGTCAGCTAATCCCTGAGCCTTAATGGCTGTTCGAGGCTTATACGTGATATCAAACTCTCCTAACTCAATCGCCCACTTGATTAGTCTTCCACTAGCCTTCGGGCTATGCAATATGTTTCTCAACTGTTGGTCCGTCAGGACTTCAATCTTATGTGCCTGGAAGTACGGGCGTAGCTTTCTCGAGGATGTTATCAATGCCAAAGCAAACTTCTCAATGGGAGAATAATTCAACTCAGCCCCGTGCAACACCTTGCTCACATAATAGATAGGTTTCTGGACCTTCTTCTCTTCTCGAATGAGAACGGCGCTCAACGCTTGCTCAGATACCGCCAGGTATAGATAAAGAGTCTCCCCAGGACTAGGTTTGGCCAGCAACGGGGCTTCAACCATGTACTTCTTCAATTGTTCAAAGGCCTCTTGGCTCTCAGGGGTCCACTCGAAATTTTTCACCTTCTTCAATGCTTGAAAGAAAGGCAAGCATTTGTCACCAGACTTGGAGATGAATCTTCCGAAAGCCGCTACCAGGCCTGTCAACTTCTGCACATCTCTTATAGAGCGTGGCGGTTCCATATCTAAGATCGCTGATCTTGTCAGGGTTGGCCTCTATGCCTCTTTTTGAAACCATCAGACCCAAAAATTTGCCTGATCCAACGCCAAAGGCACACTTGGCTGGATTCAACATCATTTTATGGTGCCTCAGCACTTCGAATGCCTCTCTGAGGTGCTTAATGTGGTCTGCCTTGAACAGGCTCTTGACTAGCATGTCATCAACATATACCTCCATGGTTTTTCCAATCAGATGGGCGAATATCTTATTCACCAGTCGTTGGTAAGTAGCTCCTGCATTCTTTAGACCAAACGCCATAACAAGATAGCAGAAAACACCAAAGTCAGTTATGAAAGATACCTTAAGGATGTCATCCTTGTGCAGCCTAATCTGATTGTAGCCGCTGAACCCATCCATGAAGCTCAACATCTCATGTCCAGCTGTGGCATCTATTAACATGTCTATTCTAGGCAGAGGAAAAAAATCCTTTGGGCATGCATCATTCAAATCAGTGAAGTCTATACACATCCTCCACTTCCCATTTGCCTTCTTGACCATCACAGGGTTAGCTAACCATTCTGGAAACTGAATCTCTTCAATAAACCCAGCTTCTAAGAGCTTTTCAACTTCTTGCTTGATGGCCTCTTGCCTTTCAGGAGCAAAATTCCTCTTTTTCTGCTGTATTATCTTCCGGTTAGGATCGACATTCAATCTGTGAGTTATGAGTTGGGGATCAATCCCTGGCATATCAGCTGCTGTCCAAGCAAACACATCACTATTTTCTTGTAAGAATGTTATCAACTTGCCCTTCAGGGGTTCCTTCAAAGAGGCTCCTATATAAGTTACTTTCTCAGGGTCGTCTAGCTCCAGAGGAATGGGAATTAAGTCCTCTGCTGGCTTCCCTCGGTGTTCATCATCACTACGGACATCCATGTCTTCGATCGGAAGTACCTGCCCTCCGACTCCATCAGCTCTTAATGCGGACATATAACAACTTCTTTCCATCTTCTGATCACCCTTTTGTTCTCCAACACCATTCCTGGTTGGAAACTTAATCTTCATGTGATATGTGGAGGCAACAGCCTTGAATGCATGAAGTCCAGTCCTTCCCAGGATCGCGTTATAAGTCGAGGATGCCTTGATCACAAGGAAATTCAGCATCTGGGTAGCCTCTTTAGGTTCCTGTCCAATTGTCATGGGTAACTGAATAGTCCCTTCAACCTTGGACTCAACTTCATTAAATCCGTAGATCGGCACGTTGGTCGGGGTCAATTGAGAATCGGTGTACCCCATCTTCTCAAACGCATCATGAAACAAGATATCAACAGAAGCTCCATTATCTATCAAGACTCGTTTCACCTCCGAGTTTCCAATCACAGGAGTTATGACCAACGGGTCGTCATGGGGGAACTTTACCCCTTGGAGGTCTGAATCGTCAGACCCAATAACTATTTCAGTCCTAGCACGTTTTGGGGCTTCTCCGACGATGTGCATCACTTTTCTGGCATACGCCTTTCGAGAGTTTCAAGTCGTACCGGCCGCTGTCGGGCCTTCCCAAATCATATTAATAACCGGCCCTTGGGGCTGTGGATTACGATCACGATCACGATCGTTATCTCTTCTGTCATTGTCTCTCCTGTCATAGTCCCTTCTTTGGGTTCCACAATCATCACTCTTCGTGAACCTGCTCATCTTTCCTTTTCGGATCAAGGACTCAATCTCATCTTTCAGCTGCCTACAATCATCTGTATCATGACCCACATCACGGTGGTACCTACAGTATTGCTCCTTGTTTCTCTTAAATGGCTTCGACCATCGAAAGTCTTTATCCTTCTCAATATCTAACAAGATCTGACTCCTAGGAGCGTTCAGCCTTGCATAATTAAAAAACCTCGGTCCCAAACCCTTCTTTGGTGGTGACTAAGAATCCTTGCTAGTCCGGGGATACTTGTCCCTAGCATCGTACTCTTGCTCTTGCTTTCATTTCTTTGAGTCATTAGAACCCTTGCCATTGCCTCCTGCGGTTTCCTTCTTCATGCTGTCCTCAGCCTTGATATACTTGTCGGCCCTTCGTTGGATCTCGGCCATGTTTTCAGGAGGATGTTTTGCCAAAGACCATTTAAAGAAGAGATCAGTGGTACCGTGTTCCAGGGCTACCATGGCCACCTTATTTTCCAGATCAGTGATATTCAGAGTCTCTTTGGTGAATCGCTTGAGGTAATCCCTCAAATTCTCGTTCTTCCCCTGCACCACATACATGAGGGATACAGAACTGTTTTCATGAACTCTCCCACTAATGAACTGGCAGACAAAGGCGGCACTCAGCTCCTTAAAAGAGCCAATCGAGTTTGCAGGTAGGCGGCTATACCACCTTTGAGCCATGCCCGACAGGGTTTGAGGGAACGCCCTACACTTTAAGGCGTCGCTCGCAGGCTGCAACAGCAGTGCGTTTGAGAATGTCCTAACATGGTTTGCGGGGTCGCCCGTTACATCATAAGCCTTAATCGTCGGCATCTTGAATTTCCTTGAGATGCGAGCATTCATTACCTCTTCAGTAAACGGAGGTGTGGGATCATCAGGATCCCCAAGTGGCATCAGATCCTTGGGGTTACTTCTTGGGGTATCCACCCTTGTCAATTTTTCAGTTGGGGCTTCGGCCCTTCGCTATCTCCTTGAAGGCCTCTCCAGATTTATAATAGGAATCCTCCCTGTAACTGGAGGAGGTCGAATCAGACTTCGCCTTGCTTGCTCCCTAGCAATATCATCCTTCAGCCTTTGGATCTCAGCCTCATGAGCCTTAATCCTTTCCTCAGCCGTTTGTGGAGGTCCATCATGGATTCTTTGGGACCTCCTTCGAGGTTCTCTACTAGCACGTCGCCTCCTTGGGGCTTCTTCGCGATCATCATCGTCATCCTCAGATGTCGATGTTGGTGTATACTGAAAATATTTATTTGAAGTATATACATTTATTTCTGGCCTATTTTATTGAGAATCATTTAAATGTTTACATGTTGTCTAAATATTATATATTGTGAATAATCTAGTATCAAATGGGATACAGAATATTAGATTATTAAATACGGTTTATATAATATAATAAGGTTCACAGCACAGGTGGAGTTAGACAATCCACTGGAATGGCTGTAGTATTATTTAGATTAGTTTATATTGACTAATAAATAATACTAGTATACTTTGTGTATATTGAACAGGATCAAATTTAGAATTGTTCCCTTATACTGATTAAGAAGGTGAACTAAGATTCTATGTTATTATTAATGCTTAGGTTCTTAATCCAGATATAGTAATTGACACGTGTATATTATTTACATGTTTTGATTTATATATGAAATAATTCTTTTGATTTATTTCATTATATTTTGGGTGATGAAATAATATATATGGTGAATATTATTTATTGAAGGAATCCATGTCCTGATAATATTCGGGTTAATGAAGTCCCCTTGAAAGCTAAAAAAGATTTAATTATGTGAAACCCTGCAGGTGGATTTATTCCGGCATAATTAAATAAAGGTTGAGTGGATGATCAAGGATAAAAGATATTAATTAAATGAATTATCAGTAATTTATTTAATTAATGGACATGCGATATTTTAAACATGGGGAATTTAATAAGCAAATAATATTGGAACCGAATTAATTAATTAAATTACGGTATTTGGAAAGGTAGTGCAAATATTAATTCTTTAGTGGATTGAATTAATATTTAATTACATTGGGCTATGCCCAAAATGTAATTAGAAGGCCCAACCTAATTGTCCATGATCCCTATTGTAGCCTATATATATTCTTATTCTCTTCTTGCGAGGGCTGGTCGAAAAAAATTTGTAGTCACCCAGGAGCAAGAAGAGAGGTTAACTTGAGAAGACGAAGGCCACACTTCGCTCAAGGGAATTTGGGAATACAATAGAAGAGCGTGGAATCAACCGTTAACAAGGTGACTTTTCTATTCGTACTCGTTAATTTATTGTATCAAAAATCGTAGTGCCAAGATCTGATTGTCCCAACAATTGGTATCAAGAGCCTGGTTCAATGGTTCTGCGATTTTTGATATGATGTCCATGTCGTAATTATATATGCATGTATATAGTGGTAGGCTTGTATATTCTGTTTTGCAAGTTGTTATCCACTATTATGGCCATGTATATTTTAATTATGTGTTTGGATCCCACGTGGTTTAATCGTGGTTATTTTGTTTGGTTTCCACGTGGTTTATCGTGGTTGTAAAACACGAGGGTTGATCATGTTAGAATAGATTAACAAAATTAATTTTGTATTAGATCTATTTTTTTGTAATTGTTTGTTAGATTTTATTAAGATCCGGATATTTTGTAAAAATTACGTGCGATCGGAAATCAAAACGGAGAAAAGAATTTGTTCTGCTGCTAAACTTTGATGGCGCTGCTGTTATTAATTAAGCTGTTGGTGGCTCGACGAACACACAGGAGTCAACAGATCAGTGGCGCGTGAAAAAAAAAAAACTTCAGTCAGAGGCTCTAACGCATTAGCAGCCTGCGTTACAGGTTTCAGAAGGTGATGCGCATCACCTGTATGCGCAACAGTCGAAACTGGTGGGTAACGCAGCCAGTAAATGCGTTACTGGCGGAAAATGGCAGAATTTTTTTTTTCAGCAGAACACAGGGCTGGAATTTTTTTTCAAGGGGCCATAATAGTGGTAAATTTTATTTTAATTTTTTCCACTGATTTTTTATTATTGCTTTAATTAATTAATTATGTGTGTTGTTAATTATGTGTGTAATTATTTTTTAATTGCATGTTTAACATAATTAGGACGACATGGACATAGTATTTATTTATTATGCTTTAATCATGAATAGCATGCTGTTATGTTATGTGTTTTGTGTATTTTGATACATGTGGACTGCGATTAAATAACATAAGGCGATGCATGCTAGATAAAATTCCTCAATTTTAAATAAAAATTCTAAGTGGGTGAGGGAATTAATTAGGAATTAAATCCCACTATCTCCATTATTGTTTGTATGTAATTTAACACTAAGACGAATATAAATTGTATATAGTCCACCCTAACGTGGCATATGATTTATGGTGTCAGATAGTGTTATGGATATTACTAGGATAAACTTCTTAAATTAATTACGAATATTGAAAGGTATATATGCCACCCAACGTGGCGTACCAAGTTTCATAGAATTCGATTAATTAGAAAGGTGCCAATGATTGAATATAGATTTTCAATATAGAGAGAAAGGATGATTCTGTCTAGAAAGGGGTCTTAAGTGATGCCTCTTGACAATGCTCCCCCCGATCTGGGAATTATCCTATTATCGATTATTGATTTGAAATATTTAATGGTGGTATCCGGTCTTTTTTAGTAATTTAAGATTAAATAATGGTATACACTTAGCTATGAAAAATAATATATAGTCCACCCTAACGTGGCATATTATTTAGTAATAGGACCGAAGTAATATTTAAACGAATTTAAGTGGTATATATGTCACCCATCGTGGCGTACCAGATACTTATGGTGTTTAAATATTAGTGCATTAATTTTAATTAATTGTTAGAGGAAACCAATAGGTTTTAAGATTTATGCAACTATCTGATTATGTGCTACATGTATGATTCTCAGGATTAGATCATTATGGGCTTTAATCCACTATTCACCATACTTAAGGATAACAAACTTACTGGACCGAACTATATTGAATGGAAACGTAATTTGGACATAGTGTTGACTGCTGAGGAGTACAAATTTTGTACTTATGAACCCAAGCCAGATCAGCCTGCTGAAGATGCTCCTGAAAGTGAGAAGGAGTATTATAAGCGGTGGGTTAAGGCTGATGAGATGTCGCGATATTACATTCTGGCAGCAATGTCGGGTGTTTTGCAGCATCAGCATCAGGCTATGCCCACTGCTTCAGATATGCTCTTTAATCTCAAGGAACTTTTTGGAGAACAGAATAGGGCTGCTAGGCAAGTAGCAATAAAGGCTTTAATGAACACTCAGATGGCTGAAGGAACACCTGTAAGGGATCATGTTCTCAGGATGATGTCTCATCTGAATGAGATGGAGATCCTTGGTGCTGATATTGATGGGGAAACCCAGATCGATATCATCCTTATGAGCTTGCCCAAAAGTTTTGAGCAGTTCCGCTTGAATTACACCATGAACAAAAGGATGTATAGTCTCGCGGAACTTCTGACAGAACTTCAGGCAGCTGAAGGACTCTTTAAGCAGAATGTTCAAGTGAATGTGGCCGAGAAAGCTTCTTCATCTAAGCCGAAAGGTAAGAAGAAGAAAAAGACTCAGACACAGAAAGCTGAAAAGATTGCTAATACAGTGGGAGTTCAAGGTGGTGTGAAAAAGCCTAAGGGCAAGTGCTTCAGGTGCAAGCAGTCAGGTCACTGGAAATAGGATTGTCCTCTTCCTAAGAAGACAAACAATACTGGTATGTCTCTTTCTCTAGTTACAGAAACATATATAGCGGCTATATCTACGAGCACTTGGTGTGTAGATACAGGAGCCACTGACCATGTTTGTAATTCTATGCAGGGGTTCCAGCAATCCAGAATGCTTAGAGATGGCGAGATATATGTGTTCATGGGAGATGCTACGAAAGTAGCAGTAGTTGCAGTTGGAATAATTACATTATCTTTTGGCGATGATAGGATTTTGGTTTTGAACAATTGTCTTTATGTACCTTCGTTTAGAAGGAATTTAATTTCGGTTTCTAAACTTGCCATGGATGGTTATAATGTTTGTTTGGATCGTAATGTTTCTATTATGATGAATAAACGAGTTATATGTTCTGGTACATTGCAAGACAATTTATATATTATTAATCCTATCCAACCAATGCTGCAACATAAGGAAACTAATAACATTCTTTCTAGCTCAAATAAAAGAAAGAAACCTTCTGAATTGAACCAAACATATTTTTGGCACTTAAGATTAGGTCATATTAACTTGAGGAGGATTCAAAGACTGGTAGTAGATGGGCCATTAGGCTCGTTGGCAGTGGAGCCATTTCCAGTTTACGAATCCTGCTTGGAAGGTAAGATGACTAATAGGCCTTTTAAAGCAAAGGGGAATAGAGCCAAAGAAGTGTTAGAATTGGTTCATACTGATTTATGTGGACCTATGAGTATCCAAGCAAGAGGAGGTTATGAGTATTTTGTCACTTTCATTGACGATTATTCTAGATATGGGTACATTTATTTGTTGCAGCGTAAGTCTGAGTGCTTTGAAAAATTCAAAGAGTACAAAGCAAGTGCGGAGAAGCGACATCTTGGAAAATGTATCAAGTCACTACGATCAGATCGTGGTGGCGAATACTTGCTTGGAGAATTTAGGGAATATTTATCAGAAAATGGGATTGCATCCAAATTGTCTGCACCTGGCACATCTCAGCAGAATGGTGTAGCAGAGAGAAGGAATCGGACTCTTTTAGAGAGTGTTAGATCGATGATGAGTTATTCAGATTTACCCAAGTCGTTCTGGGGATATGCTATAGAAACAGCGGCTTACCTTCTAAACTTGGTACCTTCTAAGTCGGTTCCCAAGACTCCAATAGAATTGTGGACTGGTAGCAAACCAAGTCTAAGACATATTCGGATTTGGGGTTGTCCAGCACATGTGCTGAACAAGAACGCGACCAAGTTAGAATCTCGTACAGAAGTAAGGCTGTTTGTAGGCTATCCCATGGGAACGAAAGGTTATTCATTTTATAGTCCTAGGGATCAAGATATCATTGTTAGCACCAATGCTAGATTCTTAGAAGAAGACTATATAATGAACCACAAACCCATGAGTAGTATCGTTTTAGAGGAACTAGTGGGAGGGACAGATAATCCCCAAGTGCCAATAGTACAAGTAGATCAACCACAAGAAAATGCACAACCTGTCACTAATACCACACCGGTGCTTCGTCGTAGTGGGAGGGTTGTTCAACAACCTGATAGATTCATGTTTTTGGGAGAGTCCTCGGACTTGGTCTTTGGTGAACATGATGAGGATCCCAGGACATACGAAGAAGCAATTATAGATAAAGATGCAGATCTTTGGCAAAAGGCAATGGAATCTGAGATGGAATCTATGTATTCTAATCAAGTTTTGGAGCTCGTGGAACCACCCAAAGGTGTAAAACCCATTGGATGTATGTGGATCTACAAGAAGAAAAGAGGATCTGACAAAAAGGTGAAAGCCTGGAAAGCACGACTTGTTGCGAAAGGGTATACTCAGAAAGAAGGGATCGATTATGAGGAAACCTTTTCGCCGGTTGTTATGCTTAAGTCGATCCGGATTCTTTTATCTATAGCAGCTCATCTCGATTATGAGATTTGGCAAATGGATGTCAAGACAGCTTTCCTTAATGGAAGTCTTGAGGAAACCATCTATATGCAACAACCAAAAGGATTCATTAAGGAAGGCCAAGAGCATCTAGTTTGTAAGCTTAAGAGGTCTATTTATGGACTAAAACAAGCTTCTAGGGACTGGAATATTCGTTTTGATCAGGCAGTCCAGTCATATGGATTTGATCAAAGTCCAAGCGAATCATGTGTGTATAAGAGAAGTGAGGGTAATGCAGTGGTTTTTCTAGTACTGTATGTAGATGACATTTTACTCATTGGAAACAATGTTAAGATGTTTTCATCAGTAAAGGCATGGTTGTTCAAACAATTTGAAATGAAGGACTTAGGTGAAGCGGCATACATCCTTGGGATCAAAGTAATAAGGGATCGCAAGAAAAGGATGTTGGCTTTATCTCAAGAGCCCTACATTGATGAAGTATTAGCTCGTTTTAACATGCAGAACTCTAAGAAAGGTTTTCTACCTTTTAAGCATGGAGTGGCTCTATCCAAGGAGCAGTGTCCTTCGACACCTAAGGATATAGAGAGCATGAAAGCAGTTCCTTATGCTTCGGCATGTGGAAGCTTAATGTATGCTATGTTATGTACGAGGCCTGACATCTGCTTTGCTGTAGGCATGGTTAGTAGATATCAGTCAAACCCATGTCAGGAACATTGGAGTGCAGTAAAAACTATACTCAAGTACCTGAGAAGGACTAAGGAGTATATGTTAATTTACAAGGCCTCAGATCTATTTCCTTTGGGATATACTGATTCAGATTTTCAATCAGATAGGGATAAGAGGAAATCAACCTCGGGATATGTTTTTACTTTGGGAGGTGGAGCCGTTATATGGAGGAGTGTAAAGCAGAAATGCATTGCAGACTCTACCATGGAAGCCGAGTACGTGGCGGCCTCTGAGGCTGCAAAGGAGGCTGTATGGTTAGGGAACTTCCTTTTGGACTAGGATGTGGTACCTAATTTGCCTAGGAGATTGACAGTGTATTATGATAACACTTGTGCTGTGGCAAATTCGAAGGAACCGTAAGATCACAAAGCAGCTAAACATATTGAACGTAAGTATCATCTCATACGAGGAATCGTAAAGCGAGGAGATATAGTTGTGGCTCACATATCATCAGAAGACAACCGGGCAGATCCTTTCACAAAGAGCCTGCCAGCCAAAGTTTTTGACAGGCATGTGGAAGCGATAGGAGTCAGATGGATGGACACATAGTTTTTTGTGTAATAGTGGATTAAATAAACACTGATATACTCATAGAATATTTTGAGTATAAGTGGGAGATTGTTGGTGTATACTGAAAATATTTATTTGAATTATATACATTTATTTCTGGCCTATTTTATTGAGAATCATTTAAATGTTTACATGTTGTCTAAATATTATATATTGTGAATAATCTAGTATCAAATGGGATACAGAATATTAGATTATTAAATACGGTTTATATAATATAATAAGGTTCACAGCACAGGTGGAGTTAGACAATCCACTGGAATGGCTGTAGTATTATTTAGATTAGTTTATATTGACTAATAAATAATACTAGTATACTTTGTGTATATTGAACAGGATCAAATTTAGAATTGTTCCCTTATACTGATTAAGAAGGTGAACTAAGATTCTATGTTATTATTAATGCTTAGGTTCTTAATCCAGATATAGTAATTGACACGTGTATATTATTTACATGTTTTGATTTATATATGAAATAATTCTTTTGATTTATTTCATTATATTTTGGGTGATGAAATAATATATATGGTGAATATTATTTATTGAAGGAATCCTTGTCCTGGTAATATTCGGGTTAATGATCTCCCCTTGAAAGCTCAAAAAGATTTAATTATGTGAAACCCTGCAGGTGGATTTATTCCGGCATAATTAAATAAAGGTTGAGTGGATGATCAAGGATAAAAGATATTAATTAAATGAATTATCAGTAATTTATTTAATTAATGGACATGCGATATTTTAAACATGGGGAATTTAATAAGCAAATAATATTGGAACCGAATTAATTAATTAAATTACGGTATTAGGAAAGGTAGTGCAAATATTAATTCTTTAGTGGATTGAATTAATATTTAATTACATTGGGCTATGCCCAAGATGTAATTAGAAGGCCCAACCTAATTGTCCATGATCCCTATTGTAGCCTATATATATTCTTATTCTCTTCTTGCGAGGGCTGGTCGAAAAAATTTTGTAGTCACCCAAGAGCAAGAAGAGAGGTTAACTTGAGAAGACGAAGGCCACACTTCGCTCAAGGGAATTTGGGAATACAATAGAAGAGCGTGGAATCAACCGTTAACAAGGTGACTTTTCTATTCGTACTCGTTAATTTATTGTATCAAAAATCGCAGTGCCAAGATCTAATTGTCCCAACAGTCGAATCATCAGTATAGGGGCCGGAGTAATCATCGTACTCTCGATCTCGGATCTGTAAGGCATGACCGTTTGGTCCAGGTTCCCTTTGTGTTATGACAAAATTACGCAAGCGCACGTAGTCACAAGTAATACAATTTAAGTTCGTTCCACAGAGATCTGGTTAAGTTTTAATCAGTAAATATGCCTATGCAACAATGTATGGTTTTAATTCACTGCTAAGAAAATTAACAAATTTAGGTTTTGATTATCTAAATTAACTAAGATGCGAGTTATAACTAAGAATTAAATTAACTAAAAAGAATTTAAAATCGAATTACTTATATGAGAATAAACATGGAATCCTAGTTTCATCATCTACTTCACTTAGAGTTTCAACCTTTAATTAAAACATGCGATGGTTTTGATATCTGATCGAATAACACGAAACAAGTAAAAGTTACCTCTCGGTATACTAGTACCAAACTACACATGCATCCACAAAAGAGATAGAAGATGGGTAGACACCAAATATGTTTAGACCCTATATCTCTATAGAATTTGAAAACATAAGTTTAAGCACAAGTTATTCAATTAGATCACATAGGGTAGCATATTATCTCTAATCATGCCACAAATCATGATGTTACAACATCAACCTATCCTATGCTAGCATGGCAAGTTCTAAATCTCAAGATCCACTCTCGTTTAGCAAGAGATTAACATATTAGATGTTCGCGACGCACCTAAATTCAATAAGCACAACCATACAAGGATATCAAATATTCACCACACATAAATCTTTAAGGCATGCAAACTACTAAGCTACATAGATAAATTCACTAGGATCCCATGACAACGATTAGTTTATAGTTAAACCTTTCGTCACCATGGGATTCAATGAAAACATGATATAAAACAAGATATAAATAAAAGAAGTAATTATATTAATAGAACAAGAGTTGAGAAAACAAATCTAGAACAAAAGATGAAGTAGATCGAGATCCGTTGCTTGTCACGAGCGTGGAATGCTTCTCTCCTTTTCTCCCTTGCAGATCTAAGTTATGATATGTAATTATAAGTAATAATATGTCTATCTCTATTACAATGGTATGATGTGTTTAAATAGGCTCTAAAAGTCTTCCCCAGCAAGAAAATACAAAAACAGAATTATAATAGAATTTCTGCAAGATACGTTTCCTAAATTGATTCTGTTTTTAAGGAAAATTCGTGGCTGACTTTTATTCAGATTTTCTGGAACGTTCCAAACGTAATTGGACCACTGGACCACCTTAGAATGATAGAGAATCTCGTTATCTTCGCGTGGACTGCTTACGGGCCTCAAACGGACTTCTAGAACTCAAGATATGGCCAAAACAAGAATCAGAAATTCTAGCTGATTTTTCCCAGCGTACTGCGGCGCCGGGAGCGCGGTTTGGGCTGAGAGCACGGATTCAATCCGCATAAAAATGGCGCTGAGTGCGCCAGTTGAGCACTCAGCTCGGCCTCAAACTGCGAGAACTAATTTTTCTTCGTTTTTCAGCTTTTTCTTCCCGTTCCTTTTGCATGAGCTTCCGTCTTTAATCCTTAATGACTTGTATACTTCTTGGTAGTTGACATTAGCCTCCATTCTTCATTCCATATCATAAATCAACTCCAAATAACGACGGAAACTACACCTTTAATTGATATTCCTTCAACCCTGCACAATTAAACAAAACACATCAAAACTACCACAAACTTGAGGCCAAAGCAATCAATTTAAGCCGATTTAGAATGTTCCAAGTAGATATAAAATCCACTTATCACTTTTTCGAGGGGGATAATTAGGCAGCCCATACATCGGGTTGGTATTCAAGGGGAGATCCGTAGTGTGGATCTGTACCCCCGGGGGTAGCGTACGATCAACGTTATCAAGAGGAGAAACCACCATCTGAAGAGGGTTAGTTTCTTTGCTTTGAGGGATAATCACAGGTAAAGTTCCCTCAACATGGGGAATCGTCCCTGGTTGAGAGGCTAGAGGTTGAATGACCGTCCCTGTTGATGGGGGTAATTGTCCTTCTTCAGCGGCGATAAGCGGATCAGAGATAGCAGAGCTAAGGGGTATGGCCTCAGTCGATGTTGTTCTTCGTGTTTGAACCATGGTTGATGTTCTCTCCCCACAGTCGGCGCCAAATGTTGTGGAATAAAAACTAGGTTACGATTTGTAATTAATGCTAGGGTGGTTGAGCTTCGAGCTTTAATGGTTGTTCTTGCGTTCGAGACTAAACGGTCCTCACAAGATGCCTACGTATCTCTGTATTGCTAGAGAATCAAGCCAAAAAACGTAGTTCTGAGATGAGGGGTCTGACCCTTTATATATGCTGAGAAGCCTTAGAATTATGGTAGGAGTCAGAGACTTGGTGGACAAGTCTTCCTTGAGGAAGGTTCCAGATCTATTCCTTGTAGGAATCAGTTTCCATATCGAATTGGATGCCTTGGTGGCTAAGTCTGATGGAGATAATATCCTTATCCAACTCTTATTGCTGAGCTGTTAATTAATATTATAATTGGGGTTTTGGGTCCATCTGGTGGGCCCCACGTTTGGACCATGCTGGGTCTAATTAATGCCATATTAAATGTGTCTTTAGGGCTTATTTTCGGCCCATATCATGATGCTTTAATAATTATTAATCAAATGGAAACACTCAGAATCTCAAGAAAAAATATAATTACAAATTTTTACATTAATCCTATTAAATGTAGAAGTCCTACAATAATAATACTATTCAATGTAGAAAACCTAATTATAAATAATTTAAATCATTGATATATACATTTTCGTATTTCAATGTAAATATTCTTTTTAGTTTGTAACATATTAAAATTATAAACATTTTTTTATTCTAGATATATACAATGGTTTTCATCTATTTATTTTAAGATCTTTGTCGTACGGAGGGCCAGACTACCGATTATCAAAATTTGGAAAAAATCTCTCTTACAATTATTCAAATAATTACAAGGGTAATTTGATATTTAAAACGAATTATATGTAGAATTCATAAATCAAATAGAATTTTCAATGTAAAAATCGTCAATTTTTGCTTAGGTTTAATTGAAAAATAATTGTTAAACCATCAATAAATTAAAAATTATTTTGTTAATTTCACGTGGGCTGCAAAATCGTCCAATTCAAATTTTAAGAATTTAAGACAGAGTACAAATATTAAATCGAATTGTAAAATCTTATATATATATCACTTTTTAACAACAATTTAATATGTAAATTAATTACATATAAAATTTAAAAAATTAATATAATTATAAATATTAAAAAAAGAACATTGCATTGCACCGGTTATAAGCTAGTACTCCCTCCGTCCCATTGATTTCTACCCAAATCATCTGGACACGGAGACCAAGAAAATGTACGAAAAATAAGTAAAGTTAGATGAAAAGTAGATAAAGTGGTGGGACCTATCAATATTTAATAATAGATTTGAGATAGTTGAGGAAAGTAGTAGATGTAATAGTGTTTTATATTATAGATTTGAGATAGTGGAGGAAAGTTAGTGGGTGTAATAGTGTTTTTTATTATTAAAACTTTACTATTTTTGGAATGGGTAGAAATGATGGGACATCCCAAAATAGTAAGTGGGTAGAAATGAATGAGACAGAAGGAATAAATAATAAGTGTAAGAGGATCTTATCCATAATTTTGGTTTGGTCACTATATCGCCAAAATAATCTCAACCGTCGAATATAATATATTTAAAAATAGACGATCAAGATTATATCATATTAAAAACAAAAATATAATCTAAAAATGATCTAATTAAAAAGGTTGTATTATAATTAAATTTTAAAAAGAAGTTATAATCTGAAAAGGATATAAAAGATTGTATTAGAACTGAATTTTATTTATTTATTTATTAATATTAAAAAAGGTTCATATTTACTATTTAGACTCTATCTCAAGATATAGAAATCAGATTTGGATTATTTTTCACGCGAAACTCATAAAATTATCTTTAATTTAGTGATGATTTAACAATTTTTATCTAAATGAAAACACTCCGAATCTCAAGAATATAATTATGAATTTTTACATTAATCTTATTTAATGTAGAATACTTACATTAATAATCCTATTCAATATATAAATTATGATAATGTTAATTTCCTATCAACTCATTCAAGATTCAACTACTGTATCTTTATCTCCGGCAAAATTTGAATAGATATAGGAAGGAATGATCCGACATGAAAGAGCAAACGTTTATATGATAGTAAAATCTAGACGTAGACTCCTTCAAAATCGTTAAATCACGAAAAATTTACCACGTACCACTGCAAATACGATTAATAATAGTTTAATTGAGTGGCAACTTTTGAACTTTAACAACTTATCGTTAATGTTAAATCAAAATCAGATAACATAGTTTAGCTTGTAAACTCTGTTTACAGAATGAGAGATGGTCCAAAACATCAGAAACCCTACTAGAACTATTTTAAACACCTATTTAATTCATGGTTGACCCTTGTCAAATTTGGCCACTTATACGTTGGCTATTTCAAGATTCATTGTTTTCACAACATAGGTGTATTTAGGTCGCCGGTAAGTAGTAAAATAATAGGTACCCTGATCTGCTAAGCTACTATCTAAGAAACGTAAGTGGTAAGTCCTTGTAAATATTACAATTTGTAATATGAGTTGTTTATGGTTATATATATACATAAATTAAGAAAATTTACCATGACTCTAATTCATAAAAAAAATAAAATTGTGAGTTAAAAAAGTTGAAGAGTCATCTAATTTTACAACGTCAAATTCAATTAGAAAACCAGAATATTTAAAAAATTAGATTAAATTAGAGAATAGTTGTCGTATTTTCACGAGATTATATAAAAAAAAAAAAGTTGTCAAGATTTCAAAAGAAATGCCAAAATTACGGAAGCCATATTTTTAAAAGGTGAAACTAAAATCTGGCCATTATTTTATGAACTTTTAACATTTTTTTGAAATTCCATATAAAGTACAACTATTATCTTATAATTTTGGCAGTTATATGGAGTAACCTTTTATGTTTGGTGCAGATTGGTAATTCAGAAATTTTGCTCTGCAAAGTTATTGAGTCTCATTATTTTTTATAACTATCAAATTATTTTGAAACAAAACTTATGGAAAGTGAAACTGTAAAAACTTTAGGTCGTATTTCGAATTTAGAGGTTTGAGAGAGGTTTAAAATAATAAGAGATTTGATCAAATAAAACTAAATACAGGTGTTTGATAGTTTGCAGATTAAAATAGTGGTTTGATCCATTATGACTCAATAGACTAATTTTTTAATTAAAAATTGAAAATGTGTTTAATTAAAATATAAAAAATTAATTCAAATAATTAATTATCAAACATTTTCATGTGAAATAGTTAATTTAATCCGTTAATTAAAATAGTTAACTTGTATTCGTTAATGAAAATAGCTAATCCAATCGTTTCAGTTAATCGTTAATTGCCAAATACATAGTAAGTAAAATACTACAATTTATTTGTAGATGTCATTTAGTTACAAACCTTACTAGCTTATAACCCGTGCGATGCATGAAAAATTTTAAATATTTTTATCTTATTATTCATAATTTTAATATTTGCTTTTAAATTAGTAAGAAAATAATCTATAGAAGATAATAAAATATAATAATACGTAAGTATTCTAAATGATAGTAGTTTTTTGCTTGTATATTGAAAATAGATAAATAACTTTTTAAATTTAATATGTTTTTGACGGAAATTGAACCTTGAAATTCTTGTAGTAGTTTATAATATACTTCCTCTTACAAAACAATAAATTATAATTTACAATCAAATTTCGATGAATTTGACTTTGAAAAGTCAAAATGGGACACAATAAATGGAACGGATGGAGTAATATAAATATTTAATAACAATATGGTGAAAATAGATAATATAAATTTTTAACTAAAATATGTTGTTTAGGGAAATTAAACATTAAACTTGTAGGAGTAGTTTATAAAATGATATAGTTTATAAGATGATATAAATGTATAATAATAATATATTATTGACGAGATTCGAACTATAAGAGTATTTTATGTATTATAAAAAAAATATTCTTTTATCAACCATTCTCAATAATATGTCTCAAGCAAGAAAAGAAAGATTGTGACTGCGCCAACGGCCTACCGAATCCATTTTAATGAATAATAAAAAATTCAAGTGTCTACGTAAAATCATGAAGCAACATGACGCGTTGAAAACTCTGTACCCGCCCTGTTCTTGTCACTTTCCCTTTCTCATCAGTTCATGTCTTTACAACACTATAAATCTATCCCCAACATTTTCCTAACTAACATCAATTTCTTTTCCCACACTCAAATCCATTCTCTAGAAATTCATAGCAACACAAACCAAATAAAAATATAGACATAAAATATTTATTTTAGGGTGGAGTTTATGATCATTGTAAACAAGTGAAAGATGAAGTTTGGAAAAGAATTGAAGTCACAAATGGTGCCAGAATGGGCTGAAGCATACATGGATTATGAGTTTCTCAAGACCCTTTTAAAAGATATAAGCCATTTTCAAGAAAGAAACAGACCAGCTGCATCATTAGGGGCTACTAATCCACCTGGTTTAACTAGAAAACTCACTCTTTACAGAGCTTTTAGTGGCTTAACTCAAAGAACCATGTCTCCAAGAAGTCCAAGAACTCATGACATTGAGAGCCAGCCCATTTTAGTGAACCCTGTGAAGAGACCAAATGGTGAAGAAGGGTATGAGACTAGGTTTTTAATGGTGGGTGATGCAGGAGGAGAGTATGAACTTGTTTTCTTTAAAAGGCTTGATGATGAGTTCAATAAAGTTGTTAAGTTTTATAAGGCTAAAGTTGATGAAGTTATGAAGGAGGCTGATGTGTTGAATAAGCAAATGGATGCTTTGATTGCTTTTCGGATTAAAGTTGATAATCCTAAACATGTGTTTTTCGAAAGCCAGGTTGAGATGAGTAGACTTGCTGCTGCTGTTGAAGCTTCCTCTGAAGCAGCTGTGTTAACTGCCTCAGCTTCTACTGCCATGAGAGCAAGCAGTGAGTTTTATGTTAAATTTATCGCATTTTCGCAGTTTTAATATTGTTAATGATTGTGATTGTGCTAATTATTTCTAGATCATTGCATATTTATGTTAATTGTAGATGTTTAAGTTACACATTTAAAAATGTGAGACAAGTATTGTTGTAAGGGTTCATAAAATTGTACTAGCTAACCGTTAAAAAAAAAATCTGAGGTTCTAAGTCTTGATTTACAGGAAAAGTAGCTCACATGGATGTAATAGATGAGGACCAATCAAATAGTGGAGTAAGATCAGATGATATATCGAGTGATGATAAAGATTCTGAAGGAAGCAGCAAAACTAGAGGAAGAACTGTTAGGCCACCTCCGCTGGAGATACTTGAGCGTGTTACAATTAATAAACCTATTGAGACGCCTCGTTCAACCATCAAAGGTGTACTTAATGTCCCTATTCAGACAGACTTGAAATTCACCAAGGAAAATCTGAATAAAGTTGAAGAACAACTTAAAAGGGCTTTTACTGAATTTTACCATAGGCTTCGACTTCTAAAAAGTTATAGCTTTATGAACATGTTGGCATTTTCAAAGATCTTGAAGAAATACGACAAGGTGAGGATCAATTCACAATTTCCTAGTATTGAATTGTTTCAGTATTCTGTTTGCTTAAGGTAGTTTGATTTTGCTTGATTGCTACAGATTACATCAAGAAACGCTTCCAGGTCCTACTTGAAAATGGTTGACAACTCCTATCTAGGCAGCTCCGATGAGGTGACTTGTGTATAAGTATTTTACTGATCATTCACTTTCTTTCCATGAGTGTGCAGTGAATGAATACTATAATTAATATATCTACTTGATCAGAACATAATGGTTTTATCAGGCTGAAAGTAGATTTCCAATACTTATTGGCTAACTGTGACCTGCATGTCTACAGGTTACGAAGCTTATGGAAAGGGTTGAAGTTGCATTCGTTAAGCATTTTTCTAACTCTAATCGCAAGAAAGGCCTCGGCACTCTAAGACCAACAGCCAAGAGACAAAGACACAGAGTAACCGCCTCTTTAGGTACATGTTTCTAGTTTCCTATGCATAACTAACTTTCAATGTCTATGTTTTTACACTTAAGGTTCTTGCTCACCCTATAAATTTATTTTTCAGGTTTTTTTGCTGGGTGCACAGTATCTCTCATTGTAGCCCTCATTTTGATTGTACGTGCACGTAATATTTTAGACAAAAGTGGTAGACACCAATACATGAATACCATGTTTCCCCTGTATAGGTAGCCCTTCAATTTATCTGATTTTATATGGGAACCTTTTTGCTTCCCTCCTCTCGTATTGACATATTAAACATAAAGTCCTTACATGGCATGTTAAAAAATCCTTGCAGTTTGTTCGCCTTCATTGTCTTGCATATGGTTATGTATGCCGGAAATGTATACTTCTGGAGACGATATCGAGTGAATTATCCTTTTATATTTGGTTTCAATCAAAGAACTGCACTAGGCTATCGAGAAGTTTTATTGCTTGCTTCTGGTCTCGCGGTTCTAGCAACAAGTTGTGTGCTAGCAAATCTTGATATGGAAATGGATCCCAAAACAGGCGACTACAAGGCAGTCACTGAGCTTCTGCCTCTAGGATTAGTAATTGTAAGTTCATTAAACTTATCTCAGTTCTTTACAAATTGACAGTTCACTTACCTAAACCTTGTTTCTCTGCAGCTTGTAGTAGTCATAGTGATCCTCCCATTCAACATCATATATCGTTCAAGTAGATACTTCTTTCTCACGTGCATCTTTCACTGTATATGTGCTCCTCTATACAAGGTACAGTAAAAAGAAGATCAATGGTGACTAATTACTCTAGTACTGTAATTAGTACAAACTACTCAGTTATATAATCATAAATCTGTAAATGCAGGTTGTGCTCTCAGACTTTTTCTTGGCAGATCAATTTACTAGCCAGGTTCAAGCTTTTCGAAGTCTTGAATTCTACATATGTTACTACAGTTCAGGTGACTACAAACGCAGAGACAATGATTGCAATAAAAGTGATGTTTTCAATACCTTCAATTTCATTGTAGCTGCCATTCCATTCACGTGGCGCCTTCTTCAGGTACTACTTTTTCGTACAGCATATAACTGAATCTATTGTGTTTGCATCACTGTTGTGTTATCTCTTATAAGTGGAAACTTAAGTTCATTTGTGGATTGTTATCAGTGTCTCAGGCGTTTCTTTGAAGAAAAGGATAACTGGCAAGGTTTGAATGGATTAAAATATTTTGCGACAATTGTAGCTGTTACAACCAGAACAGCTTATAGTCGCAGTCATAGTAATGGATGGAAAATAGTAGCATGGATTGCCTCGATTATTGCAGCAGTTTCTAGCACATATTGGGACCTTGTTTTGGACTGGGGACTACTTGATCGGAAATCCAAGAACCGTTGGTTGAGAGACAAACTAATAATTCCACACAAAAGCGTCTACTTTATAGCAATGGTTAGCAGCCTCCCCTTTTCGAAGCAGAAGTATCAAGATAAATCTGAGTTTTAGCAAAAATAATTATAATCGTACTAAAAGAAGAGTGCGATTCATTCTTTATGTTACAAATGCAGGTATTGAATGTTTTGTTGAGACTAGCTTGGCTACAAACAGTATTGGATTTCAAAGTTTCTTTCCTACATAGACAGACACTGATTACAATTGTGGCTAGTCTAGAAATTATTCGTCGTGGCATTTGGAACTTCTTCAGGTAAAAAAATTGTTTATACGATTCCTTTTCGACTACTACTAACATGTTATATGGAATTGTTACACTTAATAACGTATATGCTAATTGTTGTTTGTAAAGGTTGGAGAATGAACATTTGAACAATGTGGGAAAGTACCGTGCCTTCAAGTCTGTGCCCTTGCCATTCAACTATGATGAAAATGAAGATGCGGATGATGAGTAAATTATGATATAGGCAGACTTTATTGATTACATATAAATTCTTTTATGTTAGGAACTTTATAGCCAAATTTTGATCAGTTGTAAAATGTAGCCATTTCTGTCTATAAATATTAATCCTACTTGTAGCCATTTCTGTCTATAAATATTAATCCTACTCAAAATTGTTTTCAAAAACTCAACGTACTCAGTATATCCCGCATGAGCAGGGTCTGAGGGGGGTAGGTTGTACGCAGCCATGCCTCTACCCAAGGATAGAGAGGCTGTTTCCGGTTTTTTTTGACCCCCGGCAGGAATCGAACCCATGACCTCTCGGTTCATGGATTGAGCACTTAACCACTGTGCCAACTCAACCCCTTACTCAAAATTGTTTTCACACAAGCACAATGTTCGGACTTATGTTGATAATCCAGCTAAAGTTTCTTACTTATTGTGAGATATGTACTTACAGAAGGGCCCGTTTGTGGTCCTTATCAGAATTCCGATGTCAGACTAAGGGCCCGTTTGTGGACTGTGGTCAGTCGGGAATCGGTGCCAAATTGACGTCCATTAGCTTTCAATACTTAAATACTTTTTTTTGTGTAAAAGATAATTTTTATTGGAAAAATTAATTCATTCGTCTTTCTAACTATATGCCGTTTAAATTTGACTAACGGCCGTTAGTCTTTGTTGACGTTGAAACGAAAAAATAAATGAAAAATTAAAATGTAGCTGAGTTGGTATCCTATGTGGCAATTACAGTCACATGATTCTCACATGATACTTAAAATACTTTCGTTACAAATATATGCATACATTATACACAATTAAAATTAGGGTCCATACACAATAGGGGAAGAAATCTTCATCTGAATAAAAATGAAATCGAGTGAAAATAGCAGCACAATAAACTCATGGGCAGGTTGTAAATCGCCTGTTATCTACAAATGTGGGTATGAATGTCCAATATGGACATCGCAGAAACCGTATAATAGAGGTAGGAGATTTTTTGGTTGCCCATTCTACAAGGTGAAATAGAAGTATTGTGGGTTATTTACATGGTATGACGATGTTTATACCTTTGACGATGGTTGAATTAGTCTTCAATTGAATCAATTCGATGATGATGTGAGAATCCCTAATTCTTAGGATGAACCATAATTCTCCCCTTCCTTTCTCTCGTGTTAGTATAATTCAAGTGTTTTGATGTTTTTAGGGATTTTTATGTTTTAAGTTTTATTATATGTAAGAATATTGAAATTATATCTGATTGTGATTTTCACATAGATACCAAGTCAACTACATTTTTATTTTTTCAATTTTCACGTCAACAAAGACTAACGACCGTTAGTCAAATTTGGACGAAGGACGTGAATCAGAAAAATAAAAAGTACAAGTATCGAAAATTTTTATTTTATAGTACATGGAGTTCAACCAAAAACGGCATATAGTTAAATGACGAATGAATTAATTTACTTCGGGCGAAAAGTCTTACTAAATTAAACATGGATATTATTTCCAAAAACAAAGCGATAAAATTGCATTAAAAAGATACTAGATTCTTGTTACGGATACTCACAACAAAATCAGTTGGTAGCTGATTTGAATACTTAACAAAAAAAAGATAATTCACGAATTTAAAATTATTCTTCTCGCATTGTTACTTGCAAAATCATTAATCAAGTCTTTAAATTAAAATGTATTAACATTTTCTTCTCGATTGATAACATAACCAATCCATTTAACCGTTCTTGTGACATACTACAAAGAAGACTTAATCAACTTCAAATTTGAAAATTTTCGTTATTTAGAATCCACGATAATTATAATAGTTAACAATATTCTCTCAATTTTTTTTACTAATAACTAACAATCTTTCGTATTCTTCAAAAAGTTCATCAAAATAATCACCTTTTTTTACTTTTACAAGTAAGTATTATTACAATCCTTAGATCCACAAATATGATATTTCCTAACATGCTTAATTATTTAGATAATTTTTCATTTTAAAGCTATTCCCTAGATTTTTTCATAAAAAAATTGCTCCCAATGATGAATGACTCGTGCGATGACTTGTATTGCTGGTCTATAAATCCGTCCATACCTTTTCGCATGAAATAGATTTTTAGCGGTAAAGGATTTTCATTAAAAAAGCTACTAAAATAGACTAACATATGTATGCACGATGAAAAATAGTTAATTTGTTAGATAAATCAACAAATTATCGAAATTTAGTAATGCAAGAATATTGTATTAATATCTCAACAAAATTGGATTCCGTCAATCATTTAGCTATTTCATTAAAATTGATAAAATTGTTGATGGATTAATGGAACAAAAATACCTGTTACATTGATACAAGTTCATCAATTGATTGATTTGTTGATTGGATTCATATTCGTTTTGTATTGATGCATAAAAATTGTAAAATAATTAACTTTTTTTAGCATAAAATAAATTTTATCAAGCAAATTCACCAAATTAATAAATTGACTTATTTCCAAAATGCATCCTCTTGGTTCTGGGAAAATTCAATTTGGTGTCAGTAGTTTCAACAATTGCAAAACGCAACCCTTAACATAAATTGGCGGGTCAGATCACATCCTTTTGACAAGATTCCGTTAAATTACACTGTTAACGTCAAATACTAAGGGCAGAAATGACATTTACTATTTTTAATAACAATTATGAATATATAATAATAATATAATTATAAGTATCTATTTATTAGCAAACGTCGGGTACTGTTAGTTCATCTCCCCTTTTCTTAAATCCCAAAACCCTTACTGTTAAAATCGATTATCAAGCAAAAATTAGAGGACGATTAAGGGTTGTAATGGACGTTGATAATGATTCCCCTCCAGAGAAATCGAAGATTGAAGACATAACAAGTGAAGGAAGTGGTGACGAAATCCCCGCATATGGAGGTAATAATCTTTCGACTAATCTTTTTATCGCTGTATAATCTTTTCTATTATGTTTGTTTGTGTAATATTTTGTGCTATATGGTTGCATGCAAAATAGTAGAATAATAGATGTAAAGGGGTTATTCTATAAATTTATGGTCCCATTGTGTTTGTATAGGGTATATATTTAAGGTTTCATATTGGATAGATGTGGTCCCAAAATTTTGTCATTTTCTGATTAGAATCTAACAGTATGCAGACAATTCTGGGTACTTTTTGATTAAACTACATTTTGGTGGTAAAATTAATGGATATTGTACTGATATTTGGGGGGAAAAGTTGCCTTTTTTGACATGTGCTCTGTGAATGGTTTAAGCTTATTTGAAATAGAAGCTATGCTAGTAGAAGTAGGTTGTGCTTGTGATAGTGGTGATATGTGGTATTTGTGTGATGATGGTGAATTTTCCTCCAAGAATATCATGCCTCTCGAAACTGAAAAAGATCTTGGAATGATAACTGATTTGGTTGAAGCTAATTACAAGATGGTAAGGTTGTGTCACCCCAAACAGTCCTGTTTCTAATGATGACGAATGGAATTTTTCTTACACTCAAATGGGTATAGATGATAGAATTGAAAGAATTGAAGACATTAGAGTGGAACTTGATGCAGCTTTCATTCCTGTGGTAGAAGAAGATGTAGAAGAGGAAATATTAATCTTACAAGGTGACAGTTCAAACATGGACTCTAGTGAAAGTGACTGTCCTAAACTTAAGAGGAAATTTGATGATCAATGAACTGATATAAATGCACACCAACCTAACAATCTTGCAACATTGATGATCAATGTTGCAAGATTGTTAGGTTGGTGTGCATTTATATCAGTTCATTGATCATCAAATTTTGTTGCAAGATAACCATTGCAAAGTCATAATGATAAGTGGATTTTATATCCACTTATTATGCACTAATTGGACCTAGATTGGTGGTTTATCCTTAAATATGTTGTGTCTTTTAATTCGTTTTTGTTGTTTAATTATTTGTTGTGCAGAAATCGCAACTTTCGGTTTTGTGGCAATAAAAGGGATAAAAACGGTGGATTTTTATCTCAGTTTTATCAAGAGGACTGGCTACGAGGAAAAAAAGAATTATCATAAAGGAATCCTGAATGACATATTCTTAAATCTGGAACCCCGGTTGGAATTGATATATTTTTCGTTTCGCAAAAGGAATCCAGTTTTAGATCCTCAAGAGGCCGTAATTCGCACCTGGGCGAGCAATGAGAAAATAGAATTATCACAAAAAGATGGAGAGTGATATATTCTTAAAGAGAAAAGTCCGATTGGAATTGATATATTTTTCGTTAAGGAAAAGGAGTCCGGTTTTAGGCCCTCAATTTACCGCAGCTCAGGACTTAATGATTCATTTATATTAACAAATATTTTATTTAATTAGAAAATTATAATTATAAATATCTAATAATATTAGATATTTATTTTTATAATTTCTGAATTAAATTAAATATTTGTTAATTAAAAATTATAAGCAAAAAAAAACAAAAAAACAAAAAAACAAAAAAAAAAGAAAAAAAAAGAAACGAATTATGGCATTTTTCTTAGCAGGTGGTGAAGGCCAGTGCTAAAAAGAAATGCAAAGTGCTGTTGTCGGCAATTAAAAAGAGAGAGATTTTGACCAATTCACAAAAGCTGTCGGCCAGGTTGAAGAACTGTCCACGCACCTTCTGTCGCGTGCTGTGCACGCGCCTGCAGGGTAGATGGAAATTTCCGCGCGTGCATGACACGCGCCTGGGCTGAGAGTGGTCAAATGCTGCTGTCGGCTGAGTGCAGTATGGTAGTGGCTGCTTTCGGCTAGTTTTTTTTATAAGTTGTGCTGTGTTTAATTGTTGTGATTTCTTTTGAATTCTTTTTATTTTTTTCATTTTTATTTTATTATTTTTGTGTTCAAATTTTGGCTATAAATAGGCCTAGATCTTGAGCTTATTTTCACACAACAATTTGGAGAGCAATTTTTCTCTCTTGTATTCTCTCTTGTTCTTGTAAATTTTAAGCTTTGTTTTTAAACACTTTAATTTTTAGCAAATTTAGTATAAGTGTTATTTTGGTTGAAGAAATTACGGGAATTATTTGGAGTGCTCTTCTCTTTCGGTGGAAGCTATTTCGGTTTTATTTTCTAATTTCTTATTTTACAGGAAATTATCGGAGTGCTCGTTTCTTACAAGTGGAAATTATTTCGGTTTTAGTTTCTAAACTCTTATAATTTTCATATTTAGTTTATCGTAATTTTTAATTTAGTTTTATTATTGTTGTTATTAGTATTATTATTATTATTGTTATTATTATTATTATGATTTCAATTAATCCCATGATGACGATTCGTTTAATTATGAACTAATCGCCGTCATGGGATTCTAATGGATTTATTTACGTAATTTAGTAATTCGATGCCTTAATAAATTGTGTTATGATAAAAATTTCCGATTGCCTAACGTGGTTGTGCTTAATTTATTAGATGTGTAGCTATCATCTAAATTATTAATTCTTAATTAATGCGAAAGTGGATTTGAGAATTTAGAATTTACCATATTAGCACAGGTTCGTAATTTTCATATATAATTACGATTAGTGGTAGGGTTTTGGATCACATCGCCCTGTGTAGCCAAAAAATAAGGAATTTATTCGTAAACCATGTAATAACCGTAAATTTTCGAAATATATTTTATTTTGAGTCGAATTTTTGAGTCTCGTTTTAATTAGTCAGCGGGAGAAAAAACGAAATCTTTTTATTAAATAATTATATTAAATATTTGCAATCAATTTGTCCCCCATTTGTTTTATTTCTTTTTAATTATTAATTGCCACTTAAATAATAATGATTAAGCATTATGTCCACTAAACATTTTTATGCAATGATTTTGTTTCCATTATTTAGCACTTTTTAAATTTTTTTAATAAGCATTATTATTGTGTTTTCGTATATAAATAGATGATTCTCAGCCATTGCATACCAAAACAGAAAAACCAAACCGGGTCAAATTACTTCACCCAAAACAGACACAGCTCAGGTTGTTCTTTTCCTTTCTAAACAAAACAAAAACACGGTTCCATATATATATGCATACAACCAAGTCCTGTTTTTCTTTTAACCAAAAACAAAGCCGGGTCATTTGTTTTATTTTCAAAATCGCATACACTACATATTTGTTACAGAAACAAACAAACCCATTCCTGTTTTCACATAATCACAGTATAAACACAAGTCTTGCATCTTTGAACCAAAAAACCAAAACACTCGGCCTTAATTCTCAGACCAAAACAAGACTCAGGTAGTTATTTACTTATTCTTTTTATTCATTTTCCGATTTCGTTTTGACTGATAAGTTCGATTAGCACTGTTATTGTTCGGATTTGGATGATTGTTTCCGTGTGCGAATTGATGGAGAGAGGGGTGTGAATGGAGCTTGTGTGCGTGTGGGTTTTATGCGGTGTTGTAGACGGAGTGTTGTTGTAGAATTTGAGGGAGAGACGAGGGACAGAGGGAAGAGGGGTGAGACGGAAACGGGTGGTGGCGGTGGGTGTTGATGAGAGATTGTATTCGAAGTTGTGGTGGCGTAGAGAGAAAACAGAGGGGAGAGGGTAGAACGAGAGAGAGATGTAAACGAGATGAGGAGAGATGAATAGAGGAGACGGGGAGAGATAGATTGCGAGAGAGGTGTGGTGATAGAGAGATTGAGAGTGCAGAGAGATTGAGGGGTTCAGGGAGAGAGAGGAGAGGCTGAGAGAGATAGGGAGAGAGGGAGAGTGACAGAGAGAGATCGAGGGAGAGAAAGCAGGGGAGGAGAGGAGACTAGTGGTGGCGCGTGGGTGGTGGCTCGTGGGTCCCACGCGTCGTTGATGATTATTGTCCCGAATTGTTTTGTCTAACTGCTATAATTAGTTTCGTTAAAATTTGAAATATTATTTAGTTTGGTTAGTAATAAATAGTTTAAATAAAAATGATATAATTGATTATTAATATTTAGAGCGAGAATATTATTTATTTTAGTGGGTAATTAATAATTTACAAAAAAATGGTATAATTGATTAATTAAATAGTAATATTTTGTGATTTTGAAAATAATTTAGAGATTTTATAATTTGTTAATAAAAGGAGAATATTTGTGAATAAATAGAATAAAAAATGTTTTATTTTGGAAAAGCTGTTTTTAATATTTTCCGGTTTATTTTAATTGACCGGATCGAGTCATATTTAATTTAGAGATTTAAAAATTGTTTTATATTATTAATGAGTTTAGTAAATTAGAATTCTTTGATAATTAGTTTAAAAATGAGAATAATAAATATGGATTTAAATTAAATAAAAATAGATTGTTGAATTTTTCATTTTGAGCAAAGAATTGAGATTTCCAGATATTAAAAATAGGATATATTCTCCAGATTTAATTCCTGTGTTCGAAGAGATATTTATCCCGGAATTAATTTCGGTTATTTATTCCGGAGATTTTTATGAGATATTATTTTATTATTAATTATATTATCGGATCGGGATTATTTTATTCTGAAGAATCGCTCACGTATTTCTGGTTGCCATTTTTAGAAAATAATTCTCGAGACGTAGATCGACGCCAAGTTCACGGGTAGAGTATAATTTTTATCTGCATTCATTTGCACTTCGAGATCGAGGCAAGTTCGTTCTTACCCTAACTTTTGGAAACTGTAAATTTCTGTTCGTGTTATTTATTTTCTTAATTATTTTTTTAGATGTTATATATTGAGATTATCTGTTGCTCTATATGATGCAATAATTTCTTTTGAGAATTATAATCCCTATATGCGTAGAAACAATTTAATTGATATCGGGTCGATCTCATTAATTCGAGACGACTATTATTTTAATTCAGTGAAACTAATCTCATTCGTCCGAGATAGTTAAATTTATTCTTTTCGATTGAATTTATTGTACAAATTCAATCGTTATTTATTGATTATCTTTTAGTTAGTTCCTCGTTTGAACTAACCGATAGGAGTTTAAAATTATAATTGTTAAAGATTTTTATTCATCGATCAAGTGAAAAATATTCTATTTACACGTTCATCAATGTTGAGTATTATAAATATCGAGAAGCACTATTTGTTCAGTACGACTCCCAATTACTTTAATCTTAGGACTATTCTCATAAATTCGAGATAGTCGATTTCATTGTCAAGGTTTGGCATTTTGTTCATGTCAACCGATAAATTATTATTGAGGATTTACATCAGTCCATTGTTCGGATTGGTGGTGAAATTGAGTCATACTGGCAGTCCGCCAGATTTGTAAATATTTTCTGAAAGAGTTATCTCAAGTTATCTGTACCCAACTATTCGGGAATTCTGTATTCTACTGGTCAATTTTGGGCAAGAGGCCCTTTATAGAGAAAGAGAGACTCGTGTACCGTTTTACGGACCCGAGAATATTTAGGCATTCGTTGCCTTGGTTGAATTGATAACTGATGTGGCAGAAATGATACAATTAAAATCGCAAGCGCACGATCATCGTTTTAGAATTTTAGATTCGATCCACAGGGAATAATATTTTCGCATTCCTTAATTTCTAATTTAATCGAATTAGAACAATTTGATTTTTGGAAATTTTGATTTTACTATTTTTAATTTCCTAAATGAAAATTTGAATTATTTACAACTAATTATTCTAACTAATTAAATGTGAAAAGAATAAAAATTAAATTATTCTAAAATTTCCAAATTGGGATTAAAGCTAGATTTTATTCTAAGAAATTAATTACATGAATTTTAGAAAATGTTGATTTTATTAATTAAATACAAAAAGAAAATTTACAATTATTATTCTAGAAATAGAAAGAGCAAACTGTAATTATTCTACAAATTTTTATTATTTTTTTTTTATTTTTTATTTTTTTTTTATTTTTTTTTTTATTTTTTTTTTTTTTTACCACACACACTACAACCACTACTAAAACAACAAATATCAAAACAAGATCAAATTAACGGACCCAAAACTGATTCACACAGGACAACGCAGAAAACAGAGAACAGGACTCGAAAAAACAGTAACACAGAGTGAATTTCGTGAATTAAACAACAAATCGCAGCAATAGCTAATCGAACTGCAGCAAAGAAAACAGGAACACAGATATCGGTATAATCAAAACAGTAGTCGACTCAAATAACACGAACACCAGAACATCAACCATAATTCGAACAGCTAAAACAACAAATTTACACTAGAATGACTCGGAAATCAACAACTCGGTAAAGAGTAATAACAGAGAAACAGACAGCAAAGATCAACATAAACCAAACTTAAACTCGGCACTGGACTCTAAATACTGGACTACAACAACAAATCAACAACAAAACAAAGATGTGACTCCTATTCAACACTATTCGTGTAAGTGAACCAAACAGAATGAAAAACAAGAGCTAAAACACGGCATACACAGAAAGATGACAACTTCAAAACAACAAAAATGAACAGAACTTCGACAAAACTTTAATAGCAACTGAACCAACAGACAATTAACTGTATTAACATAATTCACGAACCCAGACCACTTGGTACAACAGCTCGGCCAGGAACTTCGAAACCATTCGAACAAACAGAATATAATAAAACGTCAAAAACTCATAACAACGAATCATGAAAAATGACAAGCAGCGAGAGAATACTTAGTAACACAGTTCTATAATTAAAACAAACAACATGAACTCGCTATGGGACTGTACATTACAAAAGTAGTTATATTAACACCACCCAAAACAAAGACTCAAACACAAAACTTGATCAAACGAAGATTCCAATTCGACAGCCGACGCACTCAGCAGAAATCAAACAACAATTCGCATTCACGAATTAAAACCAACTCGGCAATTCAAAAGACATAGCAGCGATTCGGAAATTCTTGAAAGTAAAACCCAGCAAACAGCAATTAAGTAACAAAATTACACAGAACATTTAACATTAATTTGTGAACTAATCAGGGGAAAAGGGTGTCGTTCGAACAAGAAGAAAGAAGAGGTGAGGGAGGTTGAACGAATGAGAGAGAGAGGAATGGAGAGAGGTTTTAATCGAAGAAGGACAGGGAGAGTGAAACGGTGGTTTTGTGGTTTGTGTAATTACAGAAAACGAAGGCAATAAGAGGAAGGAGAGTGGTGTTTTTGTTGGGTTTTGATTGAAGAAAGCAAGAGTGCTTGCTTATGTGTGTATGGCAGGTGTGGTGGAAAAAAGAAAGAGGAGATAGGGGAATAGGTTTGGTTTAATTGAAAAGAAACAGGGGAGGCAGCTGGGTTTATTGTTTCGAATACAAGGAAAATAGGGGAAGTCTACTTCGAACTAAACCAAATAAAAACGAGACAGAAATTAAAAACTTACAATTAATAAGACTGATATTATTTTGTTTTTTTTTTTTTATATTTTGTTTTACACTAACACATCAACCATAAAAATTTATAGATCTACAATTAACAATAATAAAACCCACAATAAAATTGAGATTTAAAGGGGCACAATTAATATTAAAACGGAAATTAAAATTACGAAAACAAATTCTTCAAATCGATACTTCCAATCCCGTGTGGTTAGCGTTGCTACTTTATCCACCCGAGAATTTACGAAAATAACGAAATAAAGAACAAGAGAAATAAAATGAGAGAGAAGTGCAAGAATTAAAATGAAACTTGAAATTGCATAAAAATACAAAGTGTTTACAAGGAAATATAGAAAATTACAACTAAAATTATAACATAATAATTCTAGTATGTAAGCTCATTGGTGTATTACAAGTGAAGAAATGAAGGCTATTTATAGGAAAATTTTAGGGTTTTTGGTTGGTAAGGTTGAATCTTGACCATTGATTTAGTTTAGTGTTGGCTAAATCTTGGCCATCCATTTTCTTTGATAACAAAATGCACCACCACCCCTAGCTTTTCATTTTCTTTTTGTTTTGGTCCTTCTTCTTCTTCTTTTTCTCTTCCTTGACCTTTATTTTCTTTATTTTGCAATTTCTTCAGTTTTCTCGAATTTTCCTGAAATGCAACAAATTAATTTATTAAAATACGAACACAAGCAATAAAAAGGCAATAAAAATATGCAAAATTATGCACTAATCAAATGCCCCCATACCTATCTTTTGCTCGTCCTCGAGTAAAACACAAAGAAAAATGCAGAATGAAAAACCTATACTCACTGTCGTAGGAATCACGGGTAATTTTAGGTTTACCAACCCGTTAAACCTATAGACGATCTCTACAGGAGGAGTGTTGTCTCCTAAGGGTTTACAGAAGATATACCCATAAAATCTTTGAGATAAATCAGCAAGTATCCAACTTTCCTCTTTTACTCTAGCTTTCATTGGTGTCAACAAAACAATTTTGTAGGAAAATACATGCCTTAGAGATTATTCTAATAATAGCCAAGTTATAGGTTCCCACAATCCACTTGATTAGACTAAAAATTTGCACAAAATCCCAAGGTGTGTAGTGAATTTAAGGCCTATGATGGATAAAGTGCATACGAACATTTTCTCTTTTTCAACCAATATTGAACTGACCCAATCTCTATTAAAACAAGTATCTAGCCAAACTTCACGTTCTTAGCAGTTAGACCGACTGTGCAATGGTTGAGGTCCCAAAAGACTTTTGCATCAATACCCATTAGCGAGTTTTGGGTCAACAATCCCAGATCACAAGGGACCTTAGGTTGCTAGGCACAAAGTCCCCTCGGACTTACTTACTCGGGTTATTAATGAGCCCAACCTAGCCGATTTCCCTACTAAGAATTTTTTATTACAAAATTACACTAGCACTCAACAATTACAAACATTTATTGACTCTTTTTTTCTTTTTCTTTTTTTCTTTTCTTTTTTTTTTTTTTTTTTTTTTTTTTTTTGCAACTATAGGAACCAAGTTTCGCAAAGGTTTGATTCGACATTGTTCTAACATGTGGGTTCTCTCTCAGGTATCGAATAACATTCCTATACAATTCTTCCATCAAGAGTCTTGTGCAAATGTGTCGTCTCGGACTTTTAAGCAAAAATTTGTTCGACACAAGTTTCATGAGGAAAAACCTTACCTGACTACGTTCAAATTATCTAAAGGCATTATACATATAATTTTCGAAAAAATTGTCAACACCAACTAGTTCTAGAATTTAAAGAGTGGGAAGGACTAAGCTAAAATAACTCTATTTTTGGATTTTTAAAATTTTTCAATTTTTTTTGGATTTTTCAATTTTATGTATTTACACTAAAACCCTCCCCCATACCTAAATCATGCATTGTCCTCAATGTATGCAAAATGCAAGATAAATGACAAGGGAGAATGGTGAGAAAATACCTGATAAGGATGAAAGAGAGTTTACAATTACCTACTGAAGAAACTTACTTGAATCATGGGTCGATGAGGTAGATAACCTCTTCCTCGGGATCAATTGGCAGCTCTAAAAATGGTTTGAGTCTTTGTCCATTAACTTTAAATATATCACCATTTTTAGGATTTTCAATTTCAACAGCACCGTGAGGAAAAACGATCCTAACAACATAAGGACCTTCCCACCGGGATCTCAATTTCCCGGGAAACAAATGAAGCCTAGAATTGTACAAAAGGACTTTTTGACCGGGAGAAAAAGATTTTCTCAAAATAGATTTATCATGAAAAAGCTTAGTTCTTTGTTTATAAATTTTAGCGTTCTCGTAGGCTTCATTTCTCAACTCCTCGAGTTCAGACAATTGCAACTTCCTATGACTACCAGCGGTTGGTAAGTCAAAATTCAACTCTCGAATGGCCCACATGGCCCTATGTTCGAGCTCAACAGGCAAGTGACAGGCCTTGCCAAAGACAATCCGATAAGGGGACATGCCTAAAATGGTTTTAAAAGCGGTTCGATAGGCCCACAAGGCATCTATCAACTTAGTTGACCAATCCTTCCTATTCGAGTTGACAGTCTTTTCTAAAATTTGCTTAATTTGACGATTCGAGACTTCAACTTGCCCACTAGTTTGAGGATGGTAAGGGGTGGCTAGCCGATGAGTTATTGAGTACTTTTTCAAAAGAGACTCAAATTGACGATTCTTGAAGTGCTTGCCTTGGTCACTAATGATAGCCCTAGGTGTACCGAAACGAGAAAAGATATTCTCTTTGAGGAATTTAAGAACGACCTTGTTATCATTGGACTTAGTAGCAATGGCTTCCACCCACTTAGACACGTAATCGACCGCTAACAGAATGTAAAGGTTGCCAAAGGAACTGGGAAAGGGGCCCATAAAATCGATACCCCATACATCGAAAATCTCAATGATTAAGATGGGGTTCATTGGCATCATATTTCTCCTAGTGATCTTTCCTAAGTGTTGACACCTATTACACGCGGCACAGTATTCAGCAGCATCCTTGAACAAAGTGGGCCAATAAAAACCGCTTTGGAGGATTTTAGCGGCTGTTTTCTTAGCACTAAAATGCCCTCCACAGGCTTGGTCATGGCAGAAAGAAAGGATATTTCTGAATTCATGATTTGGGACGCACCTCCGAATGATTTGATCGGGACAGTATTTAAAGAGATACGGGTCATCCCAAAAGAAGTGTTTGACCTGTGAGAAAAATTTCGATCTATCTTGAGAGGACCAATGAGAGGGAATGTCACCGGTTGCAAGATAGTTGACAATATCGGCGAACCAAGGGGGAGTGGAAATGGACAGAAGTTGCTCGTCCGGAAAAGATTCGTTTACAGGGGAGTCGATGGTGGACTCCACTATCAAGCGGGAAAGATGATCGGCGACAACATTCTCAGAACCCTTCTTATCCCTAATTTCTAGGTCAAACTCTTGGAGCAAGAGAATCCACCTAATCAATCGGGCTTTAGAGTCTTTCTTAGAGAATAGATAACGAAGAGCGGCATGATCGGTGTAGACAATGATTTTCGAACCGATAAGATAGGACCGAAACTTGTCGAGAGCAAAGACTACGGCTAGAAGTTCTTTTTCGGTGGTAGAATAGTTAAGTTGGGAATCATTCAAAGTCTTGCTAGCGTAGCAAATGACATGGGGCATCTTATCGATTCGTTGCCCTAAAACGGCTCCTACCGCATAATCAGAAGCGTCACACATCAGCTCGAAGGGAAGATTCCAATCGGGAGATCGAATGATTGGGGCAGAAGTCAATTCTTTCTTAAGATGCTCAAAAGATTGTAAACAATCGCTATTGAAATCGAATTTGACATCCTTCCCGAGAAGATTGGTTAAGGGTCTAGCCTTCTTGCTAAAATCCTTAATGAAACGCCTATAAAAACCCGCATGGCCTAGGAATGAACGAATGGCTTTGACCGTCTTGGGTGGGGGTAGATTTGCAATGAGGTCAACTTTGGCTTTATCGACTTCTATCCCCTTTTCAGAAATTTTATGACCAAGAACGATCCCTTCCTTAACCATGAAATGACATTTCTCCCAGTTGAGAACGAGGTTGGTTTCTTTACACCGTTTTAAAACTAACTCAAGATGGTTTAGGCACTGGTGAAAAGACGAACCAAAGATGGAAAAGTCATCGATAAAGATCTCGAGAAAATCCCCTACCATGTCAGAAAAGATGCTCATCATACATCTTTGGAAAGTGGCTGGAGCAGTGGTTAGACCAAAGGCTAAACGTCGATAGGCAAAGGTTCCAAAGGGACATGTGAAAGTGGTCTTTTCTTGGTCTTCGGGAGCAATGGGAATTTGAAAATAGCCAGAATAACCATCTAGAAAACAATAGAACGAATGACCGGCTAACCTTTCCAAAATTTGATCGATAAAAGGCAAGGGAAAGTGGTCTTTTCTAGTGGCAGAATTGAGTTTCCTATAGTCTATGCATACCCTCCACCCATTCTGAACACGGGTGGGCACCTGCTCGTCATTCTCGTTGGTGACAACGGTAATGCCAGACTTCTTCGGAACTACTTGAATGGGGCTGACCCAAGAGCTATCAGAAATGGGATAAATGATCCCATTATCGAGACACTTAAGAATTTCTTTTCGAACAACTTCCATCATGGTGGGGTTCAAACGCCGTTGAGGATCTCGAACGGGTTTCGCATCATCAACTAGGTGAATTCGATGTTGGACAATGGCCGGGCTAATTCCTTTAATATCAGAGATACTCCAACCTATGGCCTCCTTATGTTCTCTAAGTACCCTAACAAGCTCATCCTCTTGTGGCTCGGTCAAATCAGAGGCGATAATAACGGGAAGAGACTCGTTAGGACCTAAAAAGGCGTACTTAAGAGTGTCGGGAAGAGGTTTGAGTTCTAAATCGGGCGGCGTCGACTCAACGGGTTCACTAGTTTCGAAAAGAGACAGGGGAGATGGTGAAACATCATGATTATTTGTAGAAATGGTGGATTCTAACATTTGGTTGACCTCATTTGTATATTCGGAAACATCCCAGTTTTGACCAAAGTGGTTTAAACAAAAATCAAGAGCATCATTAGGGGTCATGAAATTTTGGTCAACTATTTCATCAATTAAATTGACATCCATAGGTTGATCATGAAAATCATCGGGTTGTTTTCCAACATGAAAGATATTGAGGTCAATGGTCATGTTCCCGAACGTTAGTTTCATCAATCCATTCCTACAATTAATCAAAGCATTCGAAGTGGCTAGAAACGGACGTCCTAGAATGACGGGAATTTGATATGTCGGATTCCTAACCGGTTCGGTTTCTAGCACCACAAAATCAACAGGAAAGACGAAATCTCCAACTTTAATTAGCACGTCCTCGATGATCCCCTTAGGAATTTTGATTGATCTATCTGCTAATTGGAGGGTAACGTTCGTCTTTTGAAGTTCTCCTAACCCTAAGGTTTGGTAGACAGAATATGGAAGCAAGTTCACACTGGCGCCTAAATCGAGTAACGCCTTGTCCACAAAAGAATTACCTATGACACATGAAATTGTGGGACAACCGGGGTCCTTATATTTCACGGGAATCTGGTTAGAAAGAATTGAGCTCACTTGAGAGGTCAAAAAGGCCTTCTTAGGGACGTGAGTAGTTCGCTTATGTGTGCACAAATCTTTTAGACATTTCGCATACGAAGGAATTTGTTGAATCGCGTCTAAAAGAGGAATATTGACTTTAACTTGCTTGAACACCTCTAAGATCTTGTCTAATTGAGCAGTTTGCTTATTAGAGACGAGGCGTTGTGGGTAAGGAGCCTTTGGTTTATAGACTTGTTCTTCGGGAACGGGCTCCGAGGTTGTTCCACTCGAAGAAGATGGCTGACTAGAAAGAGGTGAAGAGACAGGAATTGGAGTTTGATCCGAATGATCGAGAATAGGTGTCGGTGCAACGTTTGATTTTTCTTCTTCCTCTTCGGGGGACTCGACTCCTACTCGATTATCAACGTGCTTTCCGGATCTCAGGGAAATGACAGCATGCACATTGTCAGGAGGTCTTTGATTATTAGGAAACTTAGGGTTGGCCTCAGCCTGACTTGGAAACTTATTCTTCTCACGCTCGTGGATGGCGCTAGCTAATTGGCTCACTTGTACCTCTAACTTAGATATGGCTTGGGTGCTAGCATTTAAGATCTGCCTATCTTGAGTCATGGTTTGCATGAAGGTTTGTTGCGATTGAGCCAAATTAGTGGTGGTTTTGAGAAGCGCATCGAGACTTTTCTCCAACGATGTAAGTCGCTTATCCGACTCAGAAAAACCGGGAGGGTGGGAAGGAGCTTGAGTCGGATAAGGAGCATGATTTTGAGGGGAGAAAGAATTCGCGTGAGGTTTATGAAAAACAGGTGGTTGAGAATGGAAGTTTTGGAACGAAGGAGGTTGATTTTGGAATTGTGCGGGGTGAGATTGTTGACCTTGATTCCAAGAAAAGTTCGGGTGATTTTTCCAACCGGGGTTATAAGTAGGAGCATAAGGATCATTTCGAGGACCCGATTGGAACATCGCATTGACTTGTTGAAAGTCTTGAGGATTTTGTATCCCTTGACTGGTCGAGTTAAAATTTGAGCACATGGATACTTGGGAAGGGGACCCGTTGGTTTCTAAGGCTTCTAAACGCCGAGTAAGAGTGGCTAATTTAGCCTCGGTCGCGATAGAGTTACCAACTTGATGTAGCCCTCTTTGATGCATGGTAGCTATTGAATCGTTTGATTTCTCGGGCTCTCGAGTGGGCTCCCTAGTTGATTCCCACAGCATAGTCTTTTCCGCGAACTCTTCGAAGAAGTCCCATCCCTCGTCCTCGTCTTTTTCCATGAATTTCCCCTGGCACATAGATTCCAACAATGCGGTTGTTGAACCATCTAAGGCCTCGTACACAATTTTACAGAGCCTCCATTTTTCGATTCCGTGGTGGGGACATTGGGATAAAAGATTTTTAAAGCGGTCAAAACACGTCCAAAAGGGTTCGTTGAGTTTTTGACGGAATTGATTAATCTCATTAGTGAGTTTCGTAGTCTTATGGCTTGGAAAGAATTTTTTTAGAAAAATGACTACGAAACCCTCCCACGTGGAAATCGAATTGACAGGTAGACTATACAACCATTTTTTTGCATTATCTTTTAGAGCGAAGTTGATTAGTCTAAGTCGTATGGAGTCCTCGGAAAGTTGTTGGAGTTTTTGTAAAGCGCAAACTTCCTCGAATTCATGTAGAAAAAGATAAGGATCCTCACCGTCACTCCCGCGAAAAGTAGGTAACATGCTAATTTGATGACCTTTGATTTCGAAATTGTTAGCACTTACGGGAGGTAGGGTGATGCAAGAGGGCTGGGCTGATCTGGTGGGGTAACAACGATCCTTTAACGAAACTGCCATGGTTACTACGGGGTCAAGAATTTCGACGGGTTCGGATTCCGAAGAGGATGAACACTCAATTGGTCTCACTAACCTAGAAGAATTATCTCTAACCCAAGTAGTGCGCATGAACCACGAAAGGAAACACGTAGCAAGTAAGTACGAAAGATTAAAACACACAAAAAATAAGGGTGTAAAATCAAAAGAAAAATTCTAAACCTAGGTTCCCTAATAAAATAACTAGACCTTGCTCCTAACTGTAAGGACCACCAAAAACTCGGTAAATCAGAATTTATTCGGACCGATTTGGCCAGATTAGAGCAGGCATTGCCAAGAGGCCAAACTCGTCACTTAGACACCAAATCTTAATTGGCCAGGTAAGCTTTCGCTTGCCTCGACACCAAAGAGTCGGAATAATTAATGATTACTTCGTTTCTTAGGTACCTTCCTAATTGAGCGCGAAATTTCTAGGGGCCAACGTCTAATTAATTTTATTAAAGGCTTGGTATGCAAAATGATGGATTAAATTGTTTTTGGGCTAAGGAAAGAGTGATGAAATCCCTTCCCTTATCTTTTGATGGGTTTTGCCCTTAAAACTTATTAGAATGCATGCAACAAACAATGAGATATATACGAAAGCGGTAAACAATTACGGATGCTTACACTACGTGTTTAAACTAAAAGAAAGAAGAAATTTAACGTACCTTTGGGTCCTCCAGCAATCACCACAATTTATAAGGTACGAAAAATTAAAAACAAGAAAATAAAAATTTAGATAATGTGCCTTAAGTGATTAGATGCATGATGCAACAATTATGTATTTACAACTAATTTTTTTTTGGATTTTTCAATTTCCAAATTTTTGTGATTTTCAATTTTTTTTTATTTTTTTGTGATTTTCTAAAAATAAAAATGCGAAAAGAGTGAGATACGGGTTACCGAAGCACGCTTCCAAGAATTCCAATTTGTTCCGAGCTCCGTGAGAAGATTCCCGACATTCCAAACTTTCCTAAAAAAAATGAAATAAAAATTTAGACAAGTAAAACTAATTCGAAAAATTAAAAATTATGGCACGAAAAATAATTATAATCCCCGGCAGCGGCGCCAAAAACTAGATGTGGCAGAAATGATACAATTAAAATCGCAAGCGCACGATCATCGTTTTAGAATTTTAGATTCGATCCACAGGGAATAATATTTTCGCATTCCTTAATTTCTAATTTAATCGAATTAGAACAATTTGATTTTTGGAAATTTTGATTTTACTATTTTTAATTTCCTAAATGAAAATTTGAATTATTTACAACTAATTATTCTAACTAATTAAATGTGAAAAGAATAAAAATTAAATTATTCTAAAATTTCCAAATTGGGATTAAAGCTAGATTTTATTCTAAGAAATTAATTACATGAATTTTAGAAAATGTTGATTTTATTAATTAAATACAAAAAGAAAATTTACAATTATTATTCTAGAAATAGAAAGAGCAAACTGTAATTATTCTACAAATTTTTATTATTTTTTTTTTATTTTTTATTTTTTTTTATTTTATTTTATTATTATTTTTTTTTTTTACCACACACACTACAACCACTACTAAAACAACAAATATCAAAACAAGATCAAATTAACGGACCCAAAACTGATTCACACAGGACAACGCAGAAAACAGAGAACAGGACTCGAAAAAACAGTAACACAGAGTGAATTTCGTGAATTAAACAACAAATCGCAGCAATAGCTAATCGAACTGCAGCAAAGAAAACAGGAACACAGATATCGGTATAATCAAAACAGTAGTCGACTCAAATAACACGAACACCAGAACATCAACCATAATTCGAACAGCTAAAACAACAAATTTACACTAGAATGACTCGGAAATCAACAACTCGGTAAAGAGTAATAACAGAGAAACAGACAGCAAAGATCAACATAAACCAAACTTAAACTCGGCACTGGACTCTAAATACTGGACTACAACAACAAATCAACAACAAAACAAAGATGTGACTCCTATTCAACACTATTCGTGTAAGTGAACCAAACAGAATGAAAAACAAGAGCTAAAACACGGCATACACAGAAAGATGACAACTTCAAAACAACAAAAATGAACAGAACTTCGACAAAACTTTAATAGCAACTGAACCAACAGACAATTAACTGTATTAACATAATTCACGAACCCAGACCACTTGGTACAACAGCTCGGCCAGGAACTTCGAAACCATTCGAACAAACAGAATATAATAAAACGTCAAAAACTCATAACAACGAATCATGAAAAATGACAAGCAGCGAGAGAATACTTAGTAACACAGTTCTATAATTAAAACAAACAACATGAACTCGCTATGGGACTGTACATTACAAAAGTAGTTATATTAACACCACCCAAAACAAAGACTCAAACACAAAACTTGATCAAACGAAGATTCCAATTCGACAGCCGACGCACTCAGCAGAAATCAAACAACAATTCGCATTCACGAATTAAAACCAACTCGGCAATTCAAAAGACATAGCAGCGATTCGGAAATTCTTGAAAGTAAAACCCAGCAAACAGCAATTAAGTAACAAAATTACACAGAACATTTAACATTAATTTGTGAACTAATCAGGGGAAAAGGGTGTCGTTCGAACAAGAAGAAAGAAGAGGTGAGGGAGGTTGAACGAATGAGAGAGAGAGGAATGGAGAGAGGTTTTAATCGAAGAAGGACAGGGAGAGTGAAACGGTGGTTTTGTGGTTTGTGTAATTACAGAAAACGAAGGCAATAAGAGGAAGGAGAGTGGTGTTTTTGTTGGGTTTTGATTGAAGAAAGCAAGAGTGCTTGCTTATGTGTGTATGGCAGGTGTGGTGGAAAAAAGAAAGAGGAGATAGGGGAATAGGTTTGGTTTAATTGAAAAGAAACAGGGGAGGCAGCTGGGTTTATTGTTTCGAATACAAGGAAAATAGGGGAAGTCTACTTCGAACTAAACCAAATAAAAACGAGACAGAAATTAAAAACTTACAATTAATAAGACTGATATTATTTTGTTTTTTTTTTTTTTATATTTTGTTTTACACTAACACATCAACCATAAAAATTTATAGATCTACAATTAACAATAATAAAACCCACAATAAAATTGAGATTTAAAGGGGCACAATTAATATTAAAACGGAAATTAAAATTACGAAAACAAATTCTTCAAATCGATACTTCCAATCCCGTGTGGTTAGCGTTGCTACTTTATCCACCCGAGAATTTACGAAAATAACGAAATAAAGAACAAGAGAAATAAAATGAGAGAGAAGTGCAAGAATTAAAATGAAACTTGAAATTGCATAAAAATACAAAGTGTTTACAAGGAAATATAGAAAATTACAACTAAAATTATAACATAATAATTCTAGTATGTAAGCTCATTGGTGTATTACAAGTGAAGAAATGAAGGCTATTTATAGGAAAATTTTAGGGTTTTTGGTTGGTAAGGTTGAATCTTGACCATTGATTTAGTTTAGTGTTGGCTAAATCTTGGCCATCCATTTTCTTTGATAACAAAATGCACCACCACCCCTAGCTTTTCATTTTCTTTTTGTTTTGGTCCTTCTTCTTCTTCTTTTTCTCTTCCTTGACCTTTATTTTCTTTATTTTGCAATTTCTTCAGTTTTCTCGAATTTTCCTGAAATGCAACAAATTAATTTATTAAAATACGAACACAAGCAATAAAAAGGCAATAAAAATATGCAAAATTATGCACTAATCAATAACCATTATGATGCTAGCATTCATACATATATATTATAGTTGATATCGTATTGTAGCCGTGATCGGGCGAAGTGCGGTGTCATCGGAGGCCGGTATTCTTGGTTGGTTAGTTGATCGCCCCACCGAGATACGGAGAGGTGGAAGACCAGTTCATTCTTACATCATGAGTTATCAGAGTTATATCAAATGAGTCTTTTGAGTATTCTGTTTTGAGATGAGTTTTGAGCCTTTCGAGTATGATATTTTCAAGATAAATTTGAGTCAAATCACATTGTTACATTCGATATTAAAATTTTGAGTACTTATTTCGGTAAACCTTATTATATTTATATACCGAGCGAGAAGAGAACTTGCTGAGCACTATAGTTGCTCATTCTTGCTTTACAACATTTTGTTCAGCTGTCAAGACGGAGAAAGGCGAGACGTCCAGCCAGGGCTATAAAGGGAAAGGGAAAGCGCAAGGCTATGGCGACAACAATTAGAAGATCCAACTGGAATCTTTATATTTCTATTGATGTGAACTTTTGTAATATATTAATTCGAGATGTACCAAGTTGTTGTGTATTACGCTGTGAAGACGATCTTGGATCTGCGGAGTGGGACATTTTATGCTCCGTTGTATTATATATTTTGCTTTGCTATTGTGTAACTTGTGCTACAGGATATTGAGACAATGTGACGACCCGGGTCCCCTGTCAGGGTGGATTTGGGGGCGTTACAGTTTTGGTATCAAAGCCATAGTTATATTTTTAGGAATCGTACGAGCCTTGGAGTATAACCCGATGCGAGCATTTAGAGATATAATACGAACCTAGAACTATAACGCGACGTGAGAATTTAGAGATATGATACGAATTTGAGATTTTGGCACTAAGCGCCTTACGCCTTTATATATATTTATAGGCATAGCTAGTTGATTGAAACCTGACCGAGATTTTCGTACTTTTGTAGATGTCTACTTCCGGACCAGCAGATTTCCGTTCTACCCGAGATAGATCTCCTACACCTTACCCGCATGGACCACTTAGCTCAGGTTCAGACAGTGACCCGTCTGAAGAGTTTATGCTGATGGTTAGTGACACGGAGGATTCTTTAGTTCAGATCCTTACACCTTCTCCTCCACATGTGATAGATTTAGTAGATTCTCCTGACCAGATCATTGAGATAGTCGATTCTCCTCCACCAGTGATTGATTTAGAGGCTCCTACCCCTGAGACGTTCAGAGTTGAGACCCCAGTGCCCGAGATTACTGATCCAGTTGATGAGAGCCAGCTTTCACCCGTCCGTATTGAGGTTGTACCTACCTTGTCAGCTCCAGTATCCGGAGTTGATGTACCTACAGGAGTAGCAGCTCTTGCTGAGTTGTTTACTTTACCTGTTCCCGTCTATGCTTCGACGCCGACAGTCCCTACCGTGCCTGACTACATGTTTCCACCTGTCAGTGCCATGCCTGCTTGTGATACTACTCCATTTGCACCTACCATACCTGCACCTGCTCCTGCTCAGCCCACTGTGGTTGCTACTACTGTTGCTATGCCACCTGTTCCTTCTGAGCATCCTGACGTGGCCGGAGGGATGGTCCCTTGGCATGTCCACCATACACTGTTCCAGCATTACCGTTGGTTGTGGGCACGTTATGAGGAGATTTTTACTACTAGGGATAGTATTCTTCGACTATTGTCAGTTTCAGAACCTCTTGCCGTGCATCATGGAGGGAGTCTGTTGGTGAGAGACGTACCCATGGAGATTATGCACCAGATTGCCCTGACGGTTTTGACCGGGCTTCAGACTGACTTAGCCGCATTACCATCATCCAGCACAGGACAGATTGATCAGGCCAGAGTTACCACCCTGGTTTCAGACATTATCAGAGAGTTCCATCGGAGAGTGGGCGAGATGTTTCTTCAGTGATGACGTCGAGATAGACCCTTCTGTAGTAGGGTGCATATATTATGTTGGTCCTTGTATTTTAGACCCGATGCCCAGCCTGTTGGGTAGTAACCTTTGTTATCTCTACTAGACTAGTATGTTGGCTAGTTACTTTTACGATGTACTTATTATCAGCGACCAGTTTGTATTCAGTACCATGACCTGGATTTCACCAGTATGGAATCTTATCAGTATTATATTGTGATATGCCATAGTATCATTATCTCATTTTGTTTATTATAGATCTGTGTTATATTAGAATAGCATGTTAGAATAATTTCCATGTTACCCCTGAATTAGTTAACAATTTCTTTTCCGATACTACGACTTAAAAAGAATTTTCGAGAACCAGAGATTTATGATGATTGAATTTTTGAGAACCGCCATTTAAATTGAGATAAATCTTCACTAGTATCTAAAATCTTTTTATATCGAGAAATAAGAGTAACTGCTTATAAGAGACAAGAGAGAGTTGTGATTTTGAGTATTGTGAGAAACCATAAATTTGACCGAGTATTTATTTATGAATGCCTATCATTACTTTGCCAGCAATGGTGTCGTATAATTGCAAACCTGAGATATAATACCATATTGTTTTCATCTTTATAGAAAAAGATGGCACCAAAAAGAGGAAGACCCGCAAAGAATCCTCGTCCTCAACCCGAGGTGAATCCAGGGAATGAGGTTCCACCTCAGAACCAAGTTCCAAACCCGGAACCACAACTCGCTCGAGGTCCCAACCAAGAAAATAACCCGATGAGTCTACTTATGAACTTTCTTATTCAGCATACCCAGAACCCTCAGCCTCAGCTATACCAAAATATAGGAGGGAATCCACCTCCAGCTCAACTGACCCAAACTACTGTGAGTTTCAAATCATTCAAATCCTTGAGTCCACCTGAGTTTAAGGGTACTACCGATCCCGTTGAAGCAAGAATATGGTTACGTGAAATAGAAAAGACCTTTGAGATCGTAGGGGTAGAAGAAGAGAAGAAAACCATCTTTGCGGCCTATATGTTAAAAGGTGAAGCGAATTATTGGTGGGAATCAAAGAGAGCAATGGAAGGAAACGTAGTCATACCCTGGACCAGGTTCACGCAGCTATTCTTAGAGAAATATTTTCCTAAATACTTGGAGAGCCAAATGGAGGTCAAGTTTCTGGAACTCAAGCAAGGCAACATGACTGTAGCTGAATATGAAGCCAAGTTTTCTGAACTCTCTAGGTTTGTGCCTTACCATGTGGATACAGACGAAAAGAGAGCTAAACGTTTTCAACTAGGGCTGAAGCCGTGGATCCAGAATCGAGTTGCGGTCCTAGAAATCACCAACTATGCTACTGTGGTTCAAAAAGCATCTATTGTGGAAAGTGGATCTGAGTTGTACTCAAAGGACAAGGATATAAAGAAAAGGAAGTTTCAGAATCGTGGAAATAATTTTGAGAGGAAGCCGGACGATCGGAATGGAAAGAGACCTTTTGTGAAGCGGGAAGACAGAAGCAATGATACAAAGAGAACTGAGAATCAAGACGCTAGGGGAAACAATCAAAGGTCCAGACCCACTCAGGCAGCCAATCTAATTCAAGGAAGGCCACCGCTACCCGAATGCAAAACGTGTGGAAGGAAGCACCCAGGACCATGTAATCTGGCCAACATTGTTTGTTACAACTGTGGACAAAAAGGGCACTATTCTTCTCACTGCAAGGATAAGGCCGTTACTTGTTTCAATTGCGGAAAGAAAGGACATATTGCACGAGATTGCAAGTCACCACCAAAGGAGACAACTGCACCTAGACTCATGGCACCTCCCGGCAACAAGCCAACTGCTCGTACTTTCAACATGACGGTGAAGGATGCTATTGCTGATAGTGATGTGATTGCAGGTACGCTTTTAGTCAATTCTGTAGATGCATGTGTTTTGTTTGATTCGGGGGCAACGAAATCTTTCATATCGGAGAATTTTAGGAATAAATTGAATATTCAGTCCGTACCGTTAGGGGAGACATTGATTATAGAAGTAGCAAATCAGGAAAAAGTCCCGGTAGATCAGATATGTCCAGATTGTGGAATCGAAATCCAAGGACAACGTTTCGAAGCAGACCTTCTTTCTTTTAATTTAGGGGAGTTTGATATAATTCTGGGAATGGATTGGTTGACACGTTATGATGCTCAAATCAATTGTCGGCGTAAGTGGGTTAGTGTAAAGGGACCCAACGGCAAAAGAATACAATTCCGCGGAAGGAAACCTACTAGTAATTTTCTGACCATGATTCAAGCGAAGAAACTACTAAGGAATGGGTGTCAAGCCTACTTAGCTTATGTGGTTGACAACGAGAAGCAAGCCCCTGCCATTGATGAAATCCCTGTAGTAAATCAATTCGAAGATGTTTTTCCTGAAGAGTTACCTGGATTGCCGCCCGACAGAGAAATAGAATTCAATATCGATCTTGCCCCGGGAACTGCACCAATTTCCAAAGCACCATACCGTATGGCTCCCGTTGAGATGAAGGAGTTGGCTACCCAACTGCAAGAATTACTTGATAAAGGCGTAATCAGACCAAGTGTATCCCCGTGGGGAGCTCCAGTGCTGTTCGTGAAGAAGAAGGACGGATCCATGCGATTATGTATTGATTATCGTGAGTTGAACAAGATGACCATCAAGAATAAGTACCCTTTACCTCGAATCGACGATCTGTTTGACCAACTTAAGGGAGCTAGATGTTTTTCAAAGATTGATTTGAGATCCGGCTATCATCAACTATAGATCAAGCCTGAAGATATTCCTAAGACTGCCTTTAGGACCCGATATGGACATTACGAATTCTTAGTCATGTCTTTTGGATTGACGAATGCGCCAGCTGCTTTTATGGACTTGATGAATCGTGTGTTCAAGAGGTACTTGGATAAGTTCATGATTGTATTTATTGATGACATCCTGATATACTCGAAGTCTCCTGAGGAACATGCTGAACACCTCCGTTTAGTTCTGGAAACGCTGCGGAAGGAAAAGTTATATGCGAAATTCTCAAAGTGTGAGTTCTGGCTAAAAGAAGTTCAATTTTTGGGACACATTGTAAGCGGCGAAGGGATTTCTGTAGACCCCGCGAAGATAGAAGCCGTAGCAAATTGGGAGAGACCCAAGACTCCAACCGAAGTTAGAAGTTTCCTTGGATTGGCTGGATACTATCGAAGGTTCGTGAAGGATTTCTCAAAGATAGCTACACCACTGACTCGACTTACCAGAAAGAGTGAAAAGTTCGAATGGACCCCCAAATGTGAAGATAGCTTTCAAGAATTGAAGAAGAGATTGACTACTGCCCCGGTGTTGACCTTACCCGATGAGAAAGGCGATTTCGTAATTTACAGCGACGCTTCTCACAAGGGTTTAGGATGTGTTTTGATGCAACACGGAAAAGTAATAGCTTATGCCTCTCGGCAACTGAAGGAGTATGAGTCCCGTTACCCTACTCACGATTTGGAACTTGCTGCTATTGTTTTCGCCCTCAAGATTTGGAGACATTACCTTTACGGAGAGAAATGCGAGATTTACACGGATCACAAGAGCTTAAAGTATATATTCACGCAAAAGGAATTAAACATGAGACAAAGAAGATGGTTAGAATTGATCAAGGACTATGACTGCTCGATAAACTACCACCCAGGGAAGGCTAATGTTGTAGCTGATGCTTTAAGTAGAAAGGAGAGACTAAACCTGTTGACAATCTCAGAAGAATTGGTCAGAGAATTTGAGAAAATGGAATTGGAAGTCAAGATCCCAGTCCAAAACAATGAAAGAGTTTACAGCATTCAGTTTCAACCGGAGTTACTCGAGAAGATTCGCCGTTGTCAAGAGCAAGTGATGGAAGAAAGAAGATCAGAGTTGACCGGAGAAGAATTTCTAAGTTCAAAAGATGAAAAGGGAATTAAGCGATTTGCATCGAGAATATGGATTCCTAATGTTACAGAGTTGAAGGAAGAAATTATGAGCGAAGCGCATAACTCGAGATATTCCATTCACCCAGGGAGCACAAAAATGTATCAAGACATCAAGTTGAATTATTGGTGGCCCAACATGAAGAGGGAGATTGCAGAATGGGTAAGTAAGTGTTTGACATGTCAGAAAGTGAAGGCAGAACATCAACGACCAAGTGGACTTCTACAACCTTTAGAGATACCCGAGTGGAAATGGGAGCATATTACCATGGATTTTGTCGTAGGATTGCCCCGAACTAGAGCCAGTCACGATGCTATTTGGGTTATTGTCGACCGACTCACTAAATCTGCGCATTTCCTACCAATTAGTGAAAAGTATTCCGTTGAGAGATTGGTGAACATATACCTAAAGGAAATTGTAGTTCGTCACGGAGTGCCTGTTTCGATTGTTTCTGATAGAGATGCCCGTTTTACTTCACGATTTTGGAAAAGTTTTCAAGAATGTCTTGGCACGAAGTTAAATCTGAGCACTGCATATCATCCACAGACCGACGGACAAAGTGAAAGGACGATTCAAACAGTTGAAGATATGTTAAGAGCCTGTGCACTTGATTTTAAAGGAAGTTGGGATGAGCATTTGCCCCTAGTCGAGTTTGCTTACAACAATAGTTACCATTCGAGCATATGTATGGCACCTTATGAAGCTTTGTACGGAAGGAAGTGTAGATCACCGTTATATTGGGATGAAGTAGGAGAAAGAAAGATACTAGGACCGGAATTACTTCAACAAACTAAGCAAGCAACCGAGGTTATTCGAAAAAGGTTAGTTGCAGCTCAAGATCGACAGAGGAAGTATGCAAATCAAAAGAGGAAAGACAAAGCGTTTGAAGTGGGAGATAAAGTGATGTTAAAAGTTTCACCTTGGAAAGGAGTAATGAGATTCGGAAGGAAAGGCAAGTTAAGCCCCAGATATATAGGACCTTTTGAGATACTTAAGAAGATAGGACCACTAGCTTATCAGTTGGCCCTACCTCCAGACCTTCAGCATATCCACGATGTGTTTCATGTTTCTGCGTTAAGAGAGTACCATTCTGATTTCAGGCACGTTATAACCTACGAACCAGTGGAAATTCGCCCCGATTTAACATACGAAGAAAAGCCAGTGGAGATCCTAGATTACAAAGTGCAAGAATTAAGAACTAAGAAAGTAAATTTAGTGAAAGTACTTTGGAGAAACCACCAAGTTGAGGAAGCCACGTGGGAATTAGAAAGTGAAATGCGGAATAAATATCCGGAATTGTTTAGTGCATAGTTTTGATTCCGAGGACGGAATCCTATAAGGGGGGAAGACTGTAATAACCGTAAATTTTCGAAATATATTTTATTTTGAGTCGAATTTTTGAGTCTCGTTTTAATTAGTCAGCGGGAGAAAAAACGAAATCTTTTTATTAAATAATTATATTAAATATTTGCAATCAATTTGTCCCCCATTTGTTTTATTTCTTTTTAATTATTAATTGCCACTTAAATAATAATGATTAAGCATTATGTCCACTAAACATTTTTATGCAATGATTTTGTTTCCATTATTTAGCACTTTTTAAATTTTTTTAATAAGCATTATTATTGTGTTTTCGTATATAAATAGATGATTCTCAGCCATTGCATACCAAAACAGAAAAACCAAACCGGGTCAAATTACTTCACCCAAAACAGACACAGCTCAGGTTGTTCTTTTCCTTTCTAAACAAAACAAAAACACGGTTCCATATATATATGCATACAACCAAGTCCTGTTTTTCTTTTAACCAAAAACAAAGCCGGGTCATTTGTTTTATTTTCAAAATCGCATACACTACATATTTGTTACAGAAACAAACAAACCCATTCCTGTTTTCACATAATCACAGTATAAACACAAGTCTTGCATCTTTGAACCAAAAAACCAAAACACTCGGCCTTAATTCTCAGACCAAAACAAGACTCAGGTAGTTATTTACTTATTCTTTTTATTCATTTTCCGATTTCGTTTTGACTGATAAGTTCGATTAGCACTGTTATTGTTCGGATTTGGATGATTGTTTCCGTGTGCGAATTGATGGAGAGAGGGGTGTGAATGGAGCTTGTGTGCGTGTGGGTTTTATGCGGTGTTGTAGACGGAGTGTTGTTGTAGAATTTGAGGGAGAGACGAGGGACAGAGGGAAGAGGGGTGAGACGGAAACGGGTGGTGGCGGTGGGTGTTGATGAGAGATTGTATTCGAAGTTGTGGTGGCGTAGAGAGAAAACAGAGGGGAGAGGGTAGAACGAGAGAGAGATGTAAACGAGATGAGGAGAGATGAATAGAGGAGACGGGGAGAGATAGATTGCGAGAGAGGTGTGGTGATAGAGAGATTGAGAGTGCAGAGAGATTGAGGGGTTCAGGGAGAGAGAGGAGAGGCTGAGAGAGATAGGGAGAGAGGGAGAGTGACAGAGAGAGATCGAGGGAGAGAAAGCAGGGGAGGAGAGGAGACTAGTGGTGGCGCGTGGGTGGTGGCTCGTGGGTCCCACGCGTCGTTGATGATTATTGTCCCGAATTGTTTTGTCTAACTGCTATAATTAGTTTCGTTAAAATTTGAAATATTATTTAGTTTGGTTAGTAATAAATAGTTTAAATAAAAATGATATAATTGATTATTAATATTTAGAGCGAGAATATTATTTATTTTAGTGGGTAATTAATAATTTACAAAAAAATGGTATAATTGATTAATTAAATAGTAATATTTTGTGATTTTGAAAATAATTTAGAGATTTTATAATTTGTTAATAAAAGGAGAATATTTGTGAATAAATAGAATAAAAAATGTTTTATTTTGGAAAAGCTGTTTTTAATATTTTCCGGTTTATTTTAATTGACCGGATCGAGTCATATTTAATTTAGAGATTTAAAAATTGTTTTATATTATTAATGAGTTTAGTAAATTAGAATTCTTTGATAATTAGTTTAAAAATGAGAATAATAAATATGGATTTAAATTAAATAAAAATAGATTGTTGAATTTTTCATTTTGAGCAAAGAATTGAGATTTCCAGATATTAAAAATAGGATATATTCTCCAGATTTAATTCCTGTGTTCGAAGAGATATTTATCCCGGAATTAATTTCGGTTATTTATTCCGGAGATTTTTATGAGATATTATTTTATTATTAATTATATTATCGGATCGGGATTATTTTATTCTGAAGAATCGCTCACGTATTTCTGGTTGCCATTTTTAGAAAATAATTCTCGAGACGTAGATCGACGCCAAGTTCACGGGTAGAGTATAATTTTTATCTGCATTCATTTGCACTTCGAGATCGAGGCAAGTTCGTTCTTACCCTAACTTTTGGAAACTGTAAATTTCTGTTCGTGTTATTTATTTTCTTAATTATTTTTTTAGATGTTATATATTGAGATTATCTGTTGCTCTATATGATGCAATAATTTCTTTTGAGAATTATAATCCCTATATGCGTAGAAACAATTTAATTGATATCGGGTCGATCTCATTAATTCGAGACGACTATTATTTTAATTCAGTGAAACTAATCTCATTCGTCCGAGATAGTTAAATTTATTCTTTTCGATTGAATTTATTGTACAAATTCAATCGTTATTTATTGATTATCTTTTAGTTAGTTCCTCGTTAACCGATAGGAGTTTAAAATTATAATTGTTAAAGATTTTTATTCATCGATCAAGTGAAAAATATTCTATTTACACGTTCATCAATGTTGAGTATTATAAATATCGAGAAGCACTATTTGTTCAGTACGACTCCCAATTACTTTAATCTTAGGACTATTCTCATAAATTCGAGATAGTCGATTTCATTGTCAAGGTTTGGCATTTTGTTCATGTCAACCGATAAATTATTATTGAGGATTTACATCAGTCCATTGTTCGGATTGGTGGTGAAATTGAGTCATACTGGCAGTCCGCCAGATTTGTAAATATTTTCTGAAAGAGTTATCTCAAGTTATCTGTACCCAACTATTCGGGAATTCTGTATTCTACTGGTCAATTTTGGGCAAGAGGCCCTTTATAGAGAAAGAGAGACTCGTGTACCGTTTTACGGACCCGAGAATATTTAGGCATTCGTTGCCTTGGTTGAATTGATAACCATTATGATGCTAGCATTCATACATATATATTATAGTTGATATCGTATTGTAGCCGTGATCGGGCGAAGTGCGGTGTCATCGGAGGCCGGTATTCTTGGTTGGTTAGTTGATCGCCCCACCGAGATACGGAGAGGTGGAAGACCAGTTCATTCTTACATCATGAGTTATCAGAGTTATATCAAATGAGTCTTTTGAGTATTCTGTTTTGAGATGAGTTTTGAGCCTTTCGAGTATGATATTTTCAAGATAAATTTGAGTCAAATCACATTGTTACATTCGATATTAAAATTTTGAGTACTTATTTCGGTAAACCTTATTATATTTATATACCGAGCGAGAAGAGAACTTGCTGAGCACTATAGTTGCTCATTCTTGCTTTACAACATTTTGTTCAGCTGTCAAGACGGAGAAAGGCGAGACGTCCAGCCAGGGCTATAAAGGGAAAGGGAAAGCGCAAGGCTATGGCGACAACAATTAGAAGATCCAACTGGAATCTTTATATTTCTATTGATGTGAACTTTTGTAATATATTAATTCGAGATGTACCAAGTTGTTGTGTATTACGCTGTGAAGACGATCTTGGATCTGCGGAGTGGGACATTTTATGCTCCGTTGTATTATATATTTTGCTTTGCTATTGTGTAACTTGTGCTACAGGATATTGAGACAATGTGACGACCCGGGTCCCCTGTCAGGGTGGATTTGGGGGCGTTACAAACCAGTTATGTTTTCAAATCTTATAGACATATAGGGTCTAGACATAATTGGTGTCCACGCAACTTCTATCTTTTTAAGTGGATGTTTGTATGGTTTGATATAAGTTAAGGCTGAAAGGCGCTTATATTAGTTTCGTGTTCCCGGCTAGCTTTCATAATTATCAGAATCACTTTACATTAAGGCATCAATTCTAAATGAAATAAATAATGAAATTAGAATCCCATGTTTATCTCATCTTTATCATATTATTTTTAGTCGTTATTTCATTAATTAATTGTGAATTGAACAAACCAACCATTTCGTTGTTCAGGCTTCTATAATTAACCGAACGTTGTTGAATAAACATATTTACTTAAATACACCAAGTCTTCGTGGGAACGATCCTTATTTCCCTATATTGCTTTTGGACTGCGTATACTTGCGTAGAGAAAATAGCGAACACATAACCATTGCAAAGTCATAATATAGAGTACAGTGCAAATCAAAAACATAGACTACAAGATAACCATTGCAAAAGTCGGAACATAGAACAAACAATGAACTCGAGTTCTACTAAAACATAAACTACAACCCAGATTAAACTCGAGTTTTACTAAAACACTGAACAAACATTAAACTTCAACCCAGATTATAAAATCTCAAATATCACCGTCATCTTCCATCTTGAACAAATTGTACAGAAATATTGCAATCCATGTGAAAATTAGTAAAGTTAGTGCTATGTTGCAAGTACACTTATTGGGATCATTTTCTTTTGCAAACACCTTGCCCACTTCGATTTCATTCCAACTAAGCCCAGGCATCCTAGTATCCATTTGGTTTTCATTAGCTTCAAGGTGCTTAATCCTATGCAAAAGGCCTGATATGATTACTCTTGCACGATCACACAATGGTGCATCCAACCACCTGAAAAAACGACACCGGTCACAAGAAAAAAATCACCGACCGGCGTTTGCATCAGTCCACGCTGTTTTCGCAATGACCCATTTACCACAAACACATCTCTCAGCCATCGATTATTTTTGCTGGAAAGAGAATGGAGAAGTTGAAGAAGAGAAAATTAGATGAATGAAGAAGAAGACCGATTAATTTTGGGAGCAAATAATATCATTTTCTGGTAATTCCTAAAATGCCATTAAAGTATTCGACGTTAACGGTGTAATTTAACGAATCTTGCCAAAAGGATGTGATCTGACCCGCCAATTTATGTTAAAGATTGCGTTTTGCAATTGCTGAAACTACTGACACCAAATTGAATTTTACCAGAACCAAGGGGATGCATTTTGGAAATAAGTCTAATAAATTAAAAACCGTTGATGGTAAATGCTCGTGCAATTGGGTTAGAACAATTTAAAAGAAATTGCTGCAGGGGAATATAATTCTAGATATAATCAAACCTTTTAAAAATAATAACCTTGGGATTGAGAAAAAAAATTATTTTATCGAATTTATTATTGTATCAAAAGTAAAAATATATTGTCTCTATTATATTGGGATTGAAAAAAATTATATTTCAATGAAATTATTACTTTATCAATTATTACTGTATCGAGGTTCAGCTGTATACAATATTATTCTCTCTCCAAAATAAGCTAAACTTAGCTACTTGAATCGAAAAGTTTCAAATATATAGTAAATCTCCTCTTAGAGAAACCACGTACGCTTATGACGACTGATGAAATCAAATAATACACAACCAATGTCAATATGTCATCAGAAAAATGAAATTTTTTAACTCAGTTCAATCTCAAATATTTTTGTTTTGATCAAGATATCTTTACGGGGAAAAAACCTTTACCAGTTTACGTACACAAATTCATTTCATTTTTTTAAGCAAACAAATACAGTATTAATCTAATACAATTATTCATACTAAATATCTAAAATGTACAATCTAATCGTTAATCATGCATTCCCCTCATAAACCTAACTTAGATCATCTTCAACAGTCTCCTAATCCACTCTTAAAAATATTATAAATAATTGAGCTTTTAATAAATTATTACATCATTTATCGTATCAACTTCAATAATACTTTTTATAATTATTCTTTATTTATATTTTATTCATATTTAAATTACATTATGTCAAAAATTTGAATTCAATTAGTGAAAGAATTGGAGGAAATGCATATTTTATTAATAAAAAAAGTTAAGAGCTATTTAGAAGCTCTTAAAAGTGAGAAAGAAAATGAGATCTTAACTTTTTAAAAAGTCTTTAAAAATTTCTTAAGCAGTATATAAAGAATATTTTGGAGATGCTTTTATATACTTTCCACTCCACCGTCTAACCTAACTAGAAATTAGGATCACATATATTTTGTCAAGTTTGCTGTGAAAATGTCTTTGATGGAACAAAATAAACAAGCAACGGTGAGAGATTGGTATGTTAATTGGGTATGTTTGGATTGGGGGTGAGAAAAGTTGAGTTGGGTCGAGTTCAAATTTAAAAGAGAAAATTTGAAAAATAAAGTGTTGGATTTTGATTTAATATGTAGTATTATTTAAATTCTTTCGTAAACTATCAAAAATTAACACTTTTCTTTTAAAATTTTTTCAAAAATGAATTTTTAAATTTAAACCCGACCCAGTCTAACCATTCTCAATCCCAATTCAAACTGACATAGTACCTCATTTCCTTCAGTTGGTCACGTCAACTGAAATCAACAGTAAATATTTAATGATTCTCAACAGTAAATCAACAGTAAATATTTCCTTATAAATTATTTAGCATAAACATTTTTTTTATAAACATTTTTTCCAAAGTACATACATAATAACATATAAAATCAACAGTAAATATGTAATGATTCTCAACTTTTTTTTTTTTTTTTTGCATTTTCCACATCACCATATTTTTCCACATCAACATATTTTTCCACGTCACGTCAAGATCTTTTCCCAGGTCAGTAAATTACGTCTAAAAAATTGAGAAAATTTAACAGATTGTACATTTAATACAAGTTAGTGACCTACTTGAGTCGAATTCAGTTCAATAACCATCTTGATACATTAGGCTGACTTTAGTGTCCATGAAGATAATTAACCCGTTTTTTATGTAGTAATCCGATTATTAATAAAAGTTCATTTAGTATTTATGAAAATGAATAAACGAGTATTTAATTAAAATTTAATAAATTCATAATACAAATCAAATTTATCGGGCAGATCTTGCTCACCAATACCCTTGATATATCTATACTAATATATTAAAACCGAAAGATTGAAAATTTGGTCGGTTTGGTTTCCTGTTTGATTATCTTAATTATTAAAATAAATAATGACATAATATAATTAATGGTAATTAGTTATTGCCATTTTCACATTTACTTTTAATTCAAGATATTACCTTTTATAAAAACATCAATCGTACCATATTTTCAAATCATTAATATTTCCTTTCTAATTAAAATATGTTACCTTTTTTTATTTAAAACTAATCTTACAATTATTAATATATACTCAAAAATATCACAGCAGATTTTTAATTATTAATAAAATATATTAAAATCCCTGTACATTGTTTATAATAAGAAAATATTAGTATAATACGTAAATATGAGTATATTAAATTATTTTAAATTAAAATTTTAAAAATTATTAAATTGATAATTATATAAAAACATAATTGTATTATTAACTAAAATTTAATAAATACCTAAAATATCTTATCTTTCAATCAATTTGAAATACGTTGACTTTTAATTGAACATATTACCCTTTATATGTACCTAAAATATCGTAACTTCCAATCATTAACATTTATTTTCTAATTAAAACACGTTACTTTTTCATTTAAAACATAATTTTGCAATCATAATCTTCCAATCATTAATATTTTTTTTCTAATTAAATACACTACTTTTTAATTTAATACATAAATTTACAATCATTAATGTATACCCAAAAATATGACACCATATTAATGTTAGATTTTTAGTAATTAATAAGAACCGTTAGATGTAATTATAAGGTATATTTAATGATTAAATTAATTTACTAAATATTCAAGGTTCGAATTCTGTTAACGACATATTTAACTTAAAATTTTATTTTAAATTTACTTCAAATTTTATTAAATTAATATTAAAATAATTTTTAAAATTAATAATTATATAAAAACATAATTATAGAATAAAATAAAATTTACAACGTATTAAAGAAAACCCGTGCATCGTACGGGTTATAAGATGCACGGGTTATAAGCTAGTATCAAATAATATATGTTATTATAATCCTTGTGATTCGTTTCAATTTTTGACCGATCAATTATCAAAGGTAGCCTTTACTTAGTGTTCTAAATTATTTTTAATGTTTAAGCAAGAAACGGAAGATTTCATTTTCTTAATCTTGTACCTGAATCATTTTCAAAAACACGATTAGAAATTTAACGAAACTAAATTAAAAGTTTTGATAAAATACTAAAGTTTAAGTAATAAAATATTTAAACATAACCATGCAAAGCACGAAATATAAGTTCATACTAAATTTATTATTTAAAAAAAAATCATATTTACAAATTTAAGTGACAACAAAATAAACGAGAAATGAGACCCCTGGGCCTTGTCATCAAAATAAACTACATATATAGCTAAAAGAATAAATTGACCGAGTACAATATTTACTGTAACTCGACAACTTAAACGGAATCTAATGCAAAGTTACCGTGTTAATGTCCCACGTGACTGACCTAATTAACGCTCGGAATCAACGTTGAATTAGTCACAAAACATGTATTTGCATGCAAATTAGTCACAAATCTGTCCCCCAAATTGTCTCACTTTCTCTAGAGTATGAAATTACTTTTTTGACTCTACTCCATTATAAAAACAAAAAACCAGAATCAGTGTAAATTAGTTTGAATACAGTTAATCTCAGGTCAAACAATTCTTATTCTGCTGAAATTATAAAGTGATTATTAGTTAATGTTTGAAATTAGCTTCGCCAGCTTTGACAAAAAAGAAAATAGAATGAAATTAACGGCATTTCAAAACAACACGAGTTAATGATTTCCCATATAAATCAATTAGGTACGTATCTACTACCATCCACACACGCCTTGATAGAGACTGTGGCCACGCACAGAAGCGTAATAATCACGCAATTACTACAATTTACTACATTTAACATTTGCATTTTTACGGTGACCGCAATTAGCGACCGATGAATTTTACCCAACTACAATTTGGTGGAATTATTTTTCCCGAATCTTGAACCGTTCTTACAGATTATGAATGAAGTAACGCTAGAAAATCAAAAATAGTGTTCATTTTTTTTAAAAAAAAAAAAATGTAACGATTTTGAGTTAGAAAAATTGGGAGTTTAAATTATTGTAGGATGACCCGTGGTATTTAGAAAAAAATTTGGAACATTTATTTAGTTTTCTAGCATTTTTATTATGAATAACTTTGCACCATATTTAATTGTTAGCATAAATTTTATAAGTAATGTTATATATCCTGAAAAGAATAACATATACCATCATTTTATTTGTGGGATTTATATTAATGTACAAAAGGTCCATTCTATTTATAAAAACATAACAAATTATATAATGATAGACCACATTTGGAAACGATTTCGCGAGCTATCGTTTACTAAGCTTCCATTTCATTTACATTGTCCACATTTTCCTCTCTTGTTGTTATTCACTTCTAGTTGATACGAAAAATTATGTATTATCTATGTTGGTCCATCTCTTCCATTTTTTTGTTCACTCATTAAAATTTACCTTTTATTCAATGACATTAATTAATATGATAATTTTCTAAAATATCATTTGATTTTCAAGACTATCCTTTTCTTAAACTATTCTTTTTTGTCATTAATTAAATTAGTAAGGGATATAAGAGGAATATAACATAATAATTTGCCATAAATATAAAATATGGACAATTTTTTTGGAATAAGTGATTATGGAAATAATGGACAAGAAAAACGGAACGGAAGAACAACTAATATAATTATTCGATAAGTTAAATAAAAATTTAAATTTTATGTACAAAATAAGTAGGACGGAAGTAATTTGGGTCCTAAGAGCATCTCCAATGGTATTAGCTAAAAATGGTTGGCTAAATCAGATAAAATATTGATTATGTAAAATTTGCTGAACCTGTAAGAAGTTGTGCTCCAATGGTATATTGCCTATAATGTTATATATATTGTAAATATAGTATGTTATTATTATTTCAGGTTGTTATTAATAGAAGCTATTTTTTTAAGGTAATAGATCATGTAAAATTTTCCTTACAGGTCTTTAGAGGTTGGCCAAATATAGCCAACGAAAAGAGATTATCTAAATTTTTTGCTAGCAGTAATGTTCCATTGGAGTGATGTTTTTTTTACATAATTTCTATAAATTTTATTTATGGTAATATATTTGTGATTTTAACTAAGGGATTTTCTCCATTGGAGATGCTCTAAAAGTCTTTCAGAGTGGTACTGTGGTAGCATGTGCAGTGCCTCAGCATGTGCGGTGCCTATCTATATACAGTATATATATTCGTTTTACAAAGCAACATTGTAACCACTCAACCTTGCTTCTGCTTTCCAAAGCTTCTCACGTACAAAAACTAGCTACTAATCAGTACTGGCCATATTTCTGTAGTGCATCAGTAAAGTGATACCCGTTATTAAAGCCTGGTACATAAAATAATTGATGCAGGAAGATGAAGTTTGGAAAGGAATTAAGGTCACAAATGGTGCCCGAATGGGAACAAGCTTACGTTGATTATGAATATCTCAAGACATTTCTCAAAGACATCCAACATTATAGACAGGTTCATAAACCACCACCTGCTAATCCACCAGGATTAACCAGAAGGCTTACGCTTTACAGAAATTTCAGTGGGTTAACAGGACCTAAGGTTCCGAACAGCCCGACAACTCCAAGTAGCAGTGACCATGCTCTGCAAGATCTCGAAAGACAACCGATTACAGTGAATGCGGTGAAGAGAGCCAACGGTGAAGATGGATTCGAAACAACGTTTTTGGCTGATACAGAGGATGGTGCAGAGCATGAACTTGTGTTCTTTAGAAGGCTTGATGATGAGTTTAATAAAGTTGTTAAATTCTATAAGGCTAAAGTTGAGGAGGTGTTGAAAGAGGCAGACGTGTTGAACAAACAAATGGAGGCTTTGGTTGCTTTCAGGATTAAAGTTGATAATCCCAAACATTCCTGGTTTGAAACTGCTACTGCTGTTGATATGAATCATCTTGCTTCTGCTGCTGCAACTTCGGCTGCTGCATTATCTACTTCCCTCTCCTCTGGCAGGAAATCAGAGAGCAGTAAGTACCATGTTTTACTTAATTACTATTACCCGTCTTACGATTTTCGACACTTTAAATTTTCGTAAATATTTTAAACCATCCGAAAAATATACTTATACACTCTACAAAAATTATGAGACGGAGGAGTCCATTAAAATTGACAACTATTCGATTTCTACAACAAACCATGTAAAGTATTCACACTAGTCTCTACTGTTATTGAATTTTTCACAATGGGTCATGGGTGGTCACTGTAGTAGTGCACGAAAAGGAAAACTTGCTTTTATACTTTCTACCTATATTGATTGTCGTTTAAAGTGTCTTTTAGTAAAGAATCCGCGTTAAACGACAGAGATCTGTGCTGCGTGTGTAATATAAGTCACCTTTCACTCTAAATTATTGGACTGTCTGTATCTCAGAAATTCAAAAAATCCCGTTCGAAATCAATTGTGAGCAACTAGAGTACACAAAGTAACAGCTAATGTTGGCTAATGCCGACAGGTGAAAAGATGTCGGTCAGTACTTGATTTGAGATCCTATCTACCATTATAAGATAGGAGTAAAATTTAACCATAATTCACAATCATTTTTTATGAGTACTTGGAAGTTGGGAATCAATGTAATTATATAGGAGTATATATTTTGAATTACTCGGTCATACGCATGTAAATTTATACTATATTATACGATATTATTATTAAAATTGAAATATTAAAAATTTAATCCATCAATTTATCGGTACAGTAAATGTTTTTTTTGGTAGGTCTTATTTAGTTATTTTTACGCAAGTATCCTTATTCAATTCATAAAAATATTACATAAAAACTATAAAAAATAATCGGTATATCCGCATGGGATATAAGCAAGTTTTTATTTTTATTTTTTGATAGTCCGGTATTCGAGCCAGCTTTCGCACATTTCGATAAATTCGAAAGATTGCTAGCACACTCGTAACTACACCCATCAAGCATGGTGAATATGATCTTAAAATGGTCCCACCATCAGTTATAAGCAAGTATAATATAAACATCTATATCTAAAATCAACCGATAACCACTAATTTACAATTTAAAAGTACAGAAAATAATTTTCTGTAGGTTAGAATTGGATGAGAACTACTAGCTTGATCTATTATTTGTTCAGAAAATAATTAGGCAACAAAAATCAATAAGAATTGATTTGCATGCTCTGATATTTGAAAATGTGCAGGAAGGTCAAGTGATCATATGGAAATTATAGATGAGGACGGATCAAACAGAAGAAGCAATAATAGACCAGCACCACTGGAGATACTTGACCGTGTCACAGTCAATAATACTGTCGATACTCCTCTTTCAACTATCAAAGTTGTTCTTAAAGTTCCTAATCAGAATGAACTCAAATTCAGTACAGACAATCTTCAGAAATTCGAAGGCCAACTTCGAACTGCCTTTATCGAATTTTACTACAAACTTAAACTACTCAGAAGCTACAGGTAGCTTTACATATCTAGTTATCAGAACTCTGTTTCCCCCTAATAATTGCATGCAAAATTAGTTATACTGTCGCCCTCTGCTTCTGCAAAGTTCGCAAGTTTTTTAACCAAATTTCATATATGCTGCTACTTTTTGCAGCTTCTTGAACACTTTAGCAATTTCAAAGATCATGAAGAAATATGACAAGGTACTTGGCAAAAACAATCATTTATTCAGGAAATAAACAAAAATCCAATAATTTACCAGTCTTGTGCAAGACTATTACTTCAAAGTTCGACATGTATCAACATTTGTATATTTAGGATTGCATATCTAATTCCTAAATAACTGTTACAGATCACTATAAGAACTGCTTCCAGGGCATACATGAAAATGGTTGATAACTCCTACCTAGGCAGCTCGGATGAGGTATGCCTTAAACCTACATATACGCAAACACTTTGCCATGCAGTATATAAAAAAAACACATTCAGATATGTTCAGTGTCATCATACACAGGAATGACAATTTGAAACATAATAAGACCAATATCTCTTAGTATCAATATACGGCTATGAACTACAAATCTATAACTTATATTAAGCCATTTGTGGATTTCACTCATACAGGTAAGAAAGATCATGGACAGAGTTGAAGTTACATTCATCAAGCACTTTGCCAACTCCAACAGGAAGAAAGGGCTACGCGCCCTAAAACCAAAAACTAGAAAACAGAAACATGGAGTATCTGCCTCTTTAGGTAAAATAGCAGTATTTATATCTTCCTTTTAATTGTACAATCTTCCTTTTAACTGTACAATTTGGCTATTTCATAATGATATATATATATATATTCTCTATAAAAAAAATAAATTGAATTTAGGTTTCTTTGTTGGTTTCACGGCTGCCCTCGTGCTTGCTTTGATTTTGATTATACGAAGCCGTGCAATTATCGAGAAGGATGGCAGCAAACAGTACATGGAAACCTTGTTTCCTCTCTACAGGTAGGTGGTATGCACTATATGTACAAAATCACATAATATTCCTATTTATACCTTAATTTGTACATCACTATTTTATTTTAACTTCTTATGCATGAATGTTAAATTATATATATTTTTTCCCATGCAGCTTGTTTGCGTTCATTGTCTTACACATGCTTATGTATGCCGCAAATATATACTTCTGGAGACGATATCGAGTCAACTATTCATTTATATTTGGATTCAAGGTAGGAACAGAACTAGGCTACCGTGAAGTTCTCTTAGTGAGCTTTGGTCTTTCTGTACTGGCAGTGGGCAGTGTTTTAGCAAATCTTGACATGGAAATGGATCCCAAAACAGGCGATTACAAAGCACTCACAGAGCTTCTTCCTGCAGGATTATTAGTTGTAAGTTCATTTTATCAGTCATTTCTCTGTCCCAAATTTAATCAGCATCATGTACATCTATTAACCAAACCTTGTTTACTGCAGCTTGTAATTGGTATTATGATCTGCCCATTCAACATCATATATCGGTCCAGCCGCTACTTTTTACTCACCTGCATTTTTCACTGTGTTTGTGCTCCTCTATACAAGGTATTGACCGGAGAAAAGAAAGTAACCACTACTAATTCAAATCGAATATTATATAATGTCAGCTAATGTAATTATTATTTTTGTGCATGCAGGTTGTACTTACAGATTTTTTCTTAGCAGATCAATTTACTAGCCAAGTTCAAGCATTCCGAAGCTTAGAGTTCTACATTTGTTATTACAGTTCAGGTAAATACAAAGTCAGAGAAAACAGTTGCAAGACAAATGATGTTTACAATACATTCAACTTCATTGTAGCTGGGATTCCATATTGGTGGCGCCTTCTTCAGGTACATTCTAGTTTATCCTTGTAGTATTATATAAATACTTGCATTAAATATTAGCATGCCATTCCGCGGGGTGCGGCCTGCGACTGTGAAAATTTATCTTATAATTCTCCACAAATATGAAATAATTTAAAATCTGCTTTTTGAATGTCCTAGTGTATTAGGCGTTTATTTGAGGAAAAAGATCCCAATCAAGGATGGAACGGGATGAAATACTTTGCAACACTTGTTGCTGTTACAACCAGAACAGCTTATACTCGCAGTCACACCATAGAATGGAAAGTTATAGCTTGGATTACATCTGGAGTTGCAGCAGCATATAGTACATACTGGGACCTTGTTCATGACTGGGGGCTTCTTAACCGGAAATCCAAGAACCGTTGGTTGAGAGACAAATTACTCATTCCATACAGTTCTGTATACTTTGGAGCCATGGTTAGTAATTAGCCACGCACAACTTATAAACTAAGATGTTTGCAGTTCTTCTTACTTCCGCTCTGGTTCAGGTATTTTGCGTCTATAAAAAATATTGATATAATTATAAAGTACTTAATAACTTAACACGTTATGCAGGCCTTGAATGTGTTGTTGAGGCTTGCATGGCTTCAAACATTACTGGACTTAGAGTTTTCTTTCTTACATCATGAAAGCTTAGTTACAATTATGGCCAGCCTTGAAATCATTCGCCGTGGTGTGTGGAATTTCTTCAGGTAATTTTACTTTTAAACTCGTCACAACTCAGACGATTGATGTTCACTTTCCTACATAAAAAATGTCAATGTTAATCACTTAAATGTTTAATCCTTTGATATTAATGTTCCTTCAAGGTTGGAGAATGAACACCTGAACAATGTCGGAAAGTTCCGTGCCTTTAAGTCTGTACCATTACCTTTCAATTATGATGAAGGGGAGGAGGAAGACGAAGATTAGTACAGAGTTGAAGGATTCTGAAACTAGAGTAGTATTGACTATAACATGTAAAGGTTAGATATCTTATGTATGAGAGAAAGCAATGAATAAACTACAAATGGCGCACTATTGAATGTTTGTATATCAGAGTTTGATTAATGAAAAGTGGAGCAAATTTATCAGTTTCACCAACACATGTACTCCATCTACCTGGCAATAATATCGTGTTCTTTACTTTCATGTTTAGTGTACTTTAAAATTTATATTCGACACTTAACTTATAGTATATTTTAATATTCGTGTAATTTGATGTTTCGTGTTTCGTATATCAAAAATTCAAAATTAAACACTACAATTCCATTATGTCAGTGTGTTATCATGTCGTATACTAAATTACCGGATCTAACTCCATGTGTTTTATAATTCTTATCTTTAGACTTTTCAAAATTTAATTGACAAAAGTTTGATTAACCATTAAAAATATATATTTATATTTCTACAAATTTACAAGTTGGTTCATAAAATACAATAATAAAAGTTTATTATGATATTACTTTTAAATTATTATACTATTACATAATTTGTTTAATTTGTCAATCGGTAAATTGATCAATTTAGTTTTAGAAAAGTCAAATGTGCCGATAATCATGCTATATAAAAGTTGAATCATCTTAAAAAAGAAAATTTTGAATCAAATAATCTTTCTTATTAAATAGATTTGAATTTTAACATTTGATGAATCGAAGGAAATAAACAATTAGTTTTTACCCGTGCTACAAATTGATTGACAAAATATATAATTAGAATATGGATATATGTTTTCTTATTATTATTCAGAATAAAATATAATATTATCAATATTGAAATTAACTACTTAGCATCTCCAATGCTACACATCTGTTAGCTAAAATTGATGACATGGCATAATTTTAAGATAATATGTATATTTTTTCTTCTCCAACCATACTTACTCTTAGATAAATTTTTAGATAATCATCTTGACATCCTCTATATTTGGAGGACATCTATAATATATAGATAATATCATTATCTCCACTTATATCGTGATACATCATCGATCTTATATATATATATATTATTAAAATAATAATAAAATACTATTTTTAAAATATAGCTATTCATTATAACTAATACCATTGGAGTAAAATATCTTAAAGTTCAGCAAACTTTTAGATAAACATTATATAGCTAATGATTTTAGCTATTACCGTTGGAGATGCTATTATTCATCATTTATATTAATATTATTATTATCAACCAATCACAATCCATCCACGTCCGTTGAAACCGGAATCTTTCTTATTATTTTCTTTAAAACCCACTTTATTGTTTCTTCTTAATTCTATTTCTTATTTAATACATATCTTTCTTTGTTGAGAATATTTTTACGTAGTTATTAAATTTTTTATTCATATTTTGTATTTTGTTCTTTCTCTGTTGTAGTATGGAGTGTTTAAATGTTCAACATCATAGATCAACATAATTTTTATTTTATTTATTCATTCATAAAGATTTATGTGAGTCGCAATCAAATTTTCAAACACATTCTGAAAATTCAAAGACAAAATTTTCACAATTACAACAAATGATTAGATTGTTTCTATAAAAAGATTGTATATTTCAGCGATATCAAAAATGATCTCCCGTAATACAAGATCTACTCTATGAACGTTGTTATGATAAGGAAACCTTGATCTAATATAGTTATTCGCAAGGTGTACATTCACTTTCAATTATATTTGAAGGTATTGGATGTTCTTTTAGATTAGTGAATTGATTTACTATCAAAACATGAATATTATCAACCAACCAAATATACACAATATATATCATGTTCTTAAAAGAAGGTAAAGTGATTAATACTATTACACAAATTCAAGAATAAAAATTGAAAAGTAGCCTTTTATTAAAAGTAATATATAAATATTTTTTTTGAAATAAACGTACTTGCATTAATTCAAATCAAAATTGAGTACATGATTAAGAAACTCAGGCGGATTAACTATCCACTCTCTAAGATTTGTCATGGAATAAGTAGCTAACAAATGTGCCACATTATTCGCAGATCTACTAGCAAAGACAATTAGCACATGATCAAAGTGCTTACATAACTCAAGACAATCTAACACAATAGTATGAAAATAGCTCTCTCCTTTATCACCCTTGCACGCGTCTACTAGCACTTTAGAACTTTAGAATCAGATTCAAAGATGCAATGATCCAAAGCTAAACTCTTAGCCCACAACAAAGCCGCTTTCAAGCTCAGAGCCTCAACTTCACGAGGCTGCCATCCACCTGCAACACGACCACACTTAGCTCTCAGAAAACAACTAGATGAGTCTCGAACCCATCTGAGAAACAGCCGCATCCACATTAATTTTATCATTGTATCAACTTGGTTAATTATCACTGTTAAGTTGTTTTAAGAAGATTTGCACTTAGTTGATCAATTTATTAAAAAACACTACATTAACAACTTTTAAAAAACACATTTCTAATTATAAATAGTGTAAAATATAAGGGGGTGGTATTGTATTTACTTATAATGACTTTTTTGAGATTAATGACTTTTAAGGATTTTATCGACTTTTAGCAACTTTCACGGAGTTATTGAAATTCAAGATGATTTTTATAGAGTTATTAGAAGTCATGTCAAATCTTATGAAAAAACTCATGACTTTTTTTTCAAGGTATATAGTTATAATTTTTGTTAAAAGTCATTAAAAGTCATTCTCATTAAAAGTCATTGACCTTTTGAATAACACCATACTTATAAAGAGTCTATAAATGTCTAAATTCAATATCGTCCTACTTTTAAATACTTCTTAAAAGTCTTAATTGAATAACACTATACTTTTAACAACTCTTTGAATGTTAAAATTGAATATCTCATGACTTTTAAAATCATTAAAAGTCTTAATAACATCGTTTAGAGGGTCAAAAAGGTAAATACAGGTATGGACAGAATTGGATAGGATGATTTGATTCTTGAGTTTCGGCGTAGATGTAAGTTTCTGATCGTTCTTTCTAGTATTTTCAAAACTTTGTGTTATGTGTGTATATTTGATTAATAAAACTTGGGCTAAGTGATTATTTATTTTGAATTGATATGTATTATTGTATATGTGTTATGTGTAAGCAATAGTCTTGAAACTCTGATTTATGCCATGGTTTGCGAAAATAAAGACTTACGACCGAGTCACCGGATTGTAGTGACAATCTTCTGAAAATTTAGGACCGTTATCACCGGGTTATAGTGGTCGTGGTATGAATTTTGGGTTTCAAGTTATTGTTGTTATGTGATGTCGAATAAGAATAAGAATATGTGTATCGAGGTCATCGGTTTTGTGTATTGTATTGTATCGTATCGAATCGAAAATTATATTATATTATCTTGTATTATACATGTTACTTGGCCCTACTAGTTGGATCGATTGGTTATTTGTTGGGCTGTATAGCTCATTACTTACAATTTTCAGGTTCGGTGTAAGATCGAGTGAGATAGCATTGGATTTCAAGGATCTTAAGTTCAGAGTAAATCGTCATCATTATCTGCGCTTTTTTAATAGTTATCCTTGTAATATATTTTTGGATTAATAAAATTTATAATTTGTTTTAGTTTTCGATTTAGAATTAATAGTCCGAAAAATCGGGCCGTTACAGACACCTCCTAAAATATTAAGACATGTAATAGCAGATACTTTCTCGAATATATTCTAAAAATTCGAAGACAAAATTTATTATGAATACAATAAATAATTAGATTTGAGAATTAATACAATCATATATAAAGTGGGGCTGAAATATACAATTCTTTTTTGGGAGATAAGCTAATGGTTCGTTATAATCATGAGAAATATTCCTATATTTTTAGAACCAATTCGAAAAATTAATCACAACTTATAGTTGTCTTTATCAATGAATTAACACAATAAAAATCGTAAAAATTCACGATGCCGGACATTTACACACACCACTCTCAAAATAATGATTGACATATATTAAAATAATAAACAAAATAAGAGAACGGCAAAGAGAGATTTACATTTTTGCGAAAAAATAAGCAGAACAAAAAATGAAGGATCTGGATATTAAGGTGATTAATCGATAATATAAATCGTAATGTGATCGGTACAAATGATGAATAAGTAGTTTTAAGCTTAAATAAAATTTATATTAATGATATAATTTTTTGTTATAAATAATGATAAAAATATACATCCATATTAATTATTCATATTCATTTTTGTTCACTCGGTGATTAAGGGTAAAATACTAATGTAATTGATAAGTGTGCAGTTAATGAATAAAGGCTCTCAATATCATAATTTCAAGATAAATGGTCCCAAATATCACACTTCAGAAACTTGGTCCCAGATATCATTCCATAACATAGTATTGTGTAGCGTTTTAATTTTTTCAGTAAAAAACGCTACTTTGTCTAGCGTTTTATATATTTTTTAACTTTTTTTTAAAAAAGCGCTATTGTGTTTAGCGTTTTGTGGGGGCATGTTTTTTTATTAACGTTGGATTATGTTGTGTTTTGGGGGGTGAAGATGCTAGTTTATGTGGTGTTTTAGGGGGAACGCCGAACGCCACATGATGTGGCGTTTTGAGTTTTTTTTTTATCTCTTAAATATATATGTGCAAATAATATTAAATTTTATTTGTAATTCCTTGGGATTTTAACAGTTAACCTTTAGAGTTCAATATTTCATTTTGGGTTTAGAAATATTCGAAAAGACGAATAAACCGTATACGAACTTAGGGTTTAGGGATCGAAAAGACGAATAAACAGTATACGAACTTAGGGTTGTTTACAACCCTAAACCCTAGACCCTACCCTAACTAATCCTGATTTTTAAACGCGTTAGCGTTTAAAAATCAGGCCGCCAGATTAAATTTTTTAAATTAAAATTTTTAAATTAAAAAAACAATTTTAATTAAATTTAGCGGTTCAATAATTAACTTTTGGGGTTCAACATTTTCATTTTAGGTTTTAGAAATATTCAGAACGACGTCTAAACCGTAGACGAATTTAGGGTTTAGGGTTGCCCTAAACCCTAGACCTTAAACCCTAATCAGGCCGCCAGATTCAATTTTTTTATTAAAATTTTTAAATTTTAAAAATACAATTTTAATTAAATTTAGGGGTTCAACAATTAACTTTTGGGGTTCAATGTTTCCATTTTGGATTTTAGAAATATTCAGAATGACGAATAAACCGTATACGAACTTTAAAAAATATAAGTTTATATTTTAGTTGACCATTTATAAATAATTTTTTTAATATTTTTGTGAAAATATATATTTAGGAGAAAACAAAAAAAACAAGAAAACAAGAAAAAACAAAAGCAAAAAAAAAAGTTAAAACACCCAAACGCCACTTTATGTGGCGTTGGACCTTTGAAAACCAAATATCAACTGGTGTTTCTATTAAACAAAAAAAAAAAAAAAAGCAAAACCCCAAACGCATTAGCGTTTTAAAAAAGAAAAGGAAAAAAAAATCAAAACGCTACATTAAAGTATGTTTTGGAGTGATATTTGCGGCCAAATTTTTGAGCTGTGATATTTAGGGCCATTTGTCTTAAAATTGTGATAGATGGGGCCAACACCCGCAGTTAATCATATTATTATCCTTATATTTTAAGTTATTTTGTATTGATTTAGATTTTTATTTAATAATTTCTATTGTTTTATTGTAGCTATCAAGGAATTATCATAAAGGAGGGTTTGGAGTTTAAATAAAAAGAGTTTGAAATTTATTTGATTAAAAATCGGATTTTATGGATCGCTTGCACAGTCTACATAGTTTACACTATTTGGGCCATATATGGAGTTTCAGAAGTTCGTTTTAGACGAATCAACAGCCTAAGAAAAGCTTACGAGAAGGGTTTAATTCAGAGGTGGTCTTGATTGATATCAGAATCCAGTCGCATCAGCCCAGAAATAGAGCCCAAAAGTCAGTTACGAATTTCCTTTCTTGGAATTCAATTCTGATTGGGAAATCTCCTTGTATTTGTATTAAATAATTAAAAATACTTTTATTAGAGAGAATATTAGATAATAGATCAAACATGGAGAGAGAGAGAGAGAGAGAGAGAGAGAGAGAGAGAGAGAGAGAAATAGCCGCACAAGGGAGAAGGAGAAGAAGCCTTCAACAAGAGGAGTTCAGCCGTTGAAGATATTCGATTGTTTTTCTCTTACCTTTTTTATCTCTTCTTATGAACATGTGTTGGTTAACTTGAGATTATTTTGATGCATTGATTATGAACTAAACTTGTATGAGTTTGGATTTTTATGGAACCTTAGTATGGGATTGTTGGTGTTTTAATAAGAAATATTATTTACACTGTTTATTCTTTCAAGTTGATTTCATGTTATGTATTTGCTATTGTTTGGCCAACTCTAGTAGATAATTGAGTTAATTGTAATACTAAGAGGGCTGTGATTAACTGACACAAAACTTGAATGGTGCATGATTATATTCGTTGATATTAATTTTGTGACGGTATAGACATAACCTTGCATAGCCGTTTGAAATTGGTGTTTAATTGTATTCTGTAAGTTGAATTGGGCAAAAACATATGTTAATTTAACCATAATGATTTCGAGAGAAACCTATGATCTACGAATTTCTAGTTAGTAGACTGTGATTTTGCTATAGTATTACACTGCTTTATTGCCGACATGAACATATTTGGGGGAAATAATTATCTTGACTTAACTTCACGTATCTAAAACTCATACAACTCTCTTTACTAGTACAATATTATATAGTTAATTTAGTTATTACTTAATTATTTTAATTAGAAAAACCAAACTCAATTCTTTTGTTCTATAACTGAATTGTTCGATATTAATTACGATTTATACGAAAAGACGGTCCTTGAGGAATGATATCTGGTATTTATTACTATATTACTTTCTTTCAATTGTGTACACTTACACATCTGTATTTTTCGCAACAAGTATAAAGACTTTCATTAATGTTACACGTGGACTAGTCGAACATTGATGCAATTTAACCTTTTTTAAATCAAATAACTTGCTATCGTGAAACTTCACTTCAAATTAAAATAATAGATATTTGAGTCATATTTAATGAATTAGTTATGAATTCTATCGATCGTAAATCTAACCTAACTTAACCCGAACCATTTAATTTAATTATAGGATCATACTCGAGTGAGTACAAAGGTATAATGATAATCATATGCATCAAAGTAAAACATATCACCTAAATTTCATTGTAATAATATTTAATTTTAGTATTTTGGGCATATGACATTTGTTAATTTGTTTTGATTATCATGATTTATATTTTTTCATAACATATGGTTTTTATTTCATCGTTATTTGAGATATTTAAATTATATATATTATAATCTTATGGGAGATTGATGCGTGTAATCTTATTGGGTTCATATTCGTGAATCATAGATAAATTTTAATTCTATTAATAATTTGAACATAATTTTCGACAAGGTCAAACTTAAATATATATCTATATAGGAGAATCCCTCTAAATTGATATCGTTGTCATAGAAAAAAAATATCATTTTAGACAGATTATCACATTAAAGAGGTTTATGTATAACTACTGATTCCCAGATGGGACCAAGATTTTTTTTATCATTATAGAGAGATTATCGCTTTAGAAAATTTTAATTTAGAGGGATTTTATGTACTGTGATAGGTTGTACTGATAAATTAACTTTGTATTTTTAATGAATATACTATTTTTTAAACAAATATCTAATCAAATTATTTAAACGTTTGAGATCGGGTGAATCTGAAATGTATGCATTCATTAAATGTTTTAACCTAATATTACGTGCATACGTAATGCTGCACGTAAGTACTCTAGTTGAAGCCAAAACATTGACAGAAGAACGTCTAGAATGCATTAATGGAATTCTCTTTATATATATATGTCACTTTTTGTATCTTTATAATTTATGATACAATAATTATAATGCGAGTCTATTTAATTTTACATACTTTGGAAACATATAATAATGACTTTTGTTGTTAGCGAAACATCAGTTTTAGTGTAATTTTAACTTCCACTCTAGTAATCGTAAAAATTGCATGTCAGTATTGCCATTTAATTAAGCCGAAAAGTGTAGACAGGACACAAAATAATATCATATTTGTGATCGTCGCTACCAAATTACATGTGGTTATTGCTAAAATCGATCATAAAGCAATATTAAAATTCAAGAATATTTGTTAAATCATATATCAAATATCACACAGTGGTATATTCAAAAATTAAAAATGAAAATATTATTTATATAATAATAATAATAACTATTATCATTAGAATATTATATAAGCATATAAGATACTTTATTCACTTACATAGATGGTACAACGAGTAACAAACCATAACTCCAATCTATATCTGCATTAGATTTTAAAATATTAAAGTCACTTTGTTATTTTACGAATGTATGAAAAACTGTTGGCGAAAAATTGAGTATTGTCCTTGCTAAAAAGAAGAGAAAATAAGAAATTATTAAGTGCCCCCAAACAGATACCAAAAAATAGAATAATCACTGTAACAAAAAAACACATTTAAAAAATAAACAAAAAAGGCTTTTGAAATGCGAGTTGGCATGTACAACTAGTATATATAGATGACATGGGAGCTATATTATTTGCAAAAACATTAAGCTTAATAGTTTCGATTTACAAGAATCATGGCTATTTGGCGTAAGAATAATCAAAGCAGCACTGGTGAAGAAAAAGAAGAAGAAAAAAAGACTATGACTCTTGAGCTTCCGAAGGTACTACATGAAAATTAATCAATTTTATATAATATTAACTATTATTATTTACATTTATGATTTTGTAGGAACGAGAAGGGAAAAGGAAGGCAATACCAGATTTGAATATTCCTTATGGTGAAACTGAAGAAAACAATGATGCTGAGATTGTGTTACCAACCAAACAGAATAGTTGCATGGCGAGATCTGATGATAAAACTCCGGCACCGGTGATAAATGTACACAAATACACAACCTGTATCTCTCCAAAACTTATGGGTATGGGTTGTGTAGCATGCTATTTCTTTGTGATGGTTCCAGAAAATCATCCAATCTGTCCTAAGTGTGGTCAAAGCGAGTATCTTATTGATGTTGCTGGTCATGTCAATGCAAACAAGAAAAGGGCTATTTAGTATGAGCCCCATTTGATTTATCATTCATGTGATCGCCATGGTCGAGTACTATGATATAATAAAACTTAGTTCAATTTGTTTAATTATTTATTAGATGTATGTGTTTTAAAAGACTCCATGTTAATGAGGAAAGATTTGATGCTTTCATAAGTATTGTTTATGTATGTTTTTGTCTGCCTACAACTTGTAATTTACAAGTTGTAGTTGTGACAGATGCAATATTAATCTTATTTTTGGTTGCTTTTCTTTATGAATTGACATTATTTCAATATCTTTCATTATTGCTCATTACAAAACTTTAGTTACGCATGTACGATTGAAATTATGCAATTTTCTAAATAAAAGTGGTGAACTGAATGTAAATTATACTAGTTCAATTTTTTATATTTATGTTGTACTAAATTTTTAACCTCTTATTATCACACGTTATATAGTTAAATTAAACTTTTCAAATGACAATTAATACTAGTTTGTGTCATACACGAGATGTTTACACTAACGTCTAAATAGTTAAATATATCTAACATAAACAATCACAAAAAATTACGTGGAGTACGTTGTATACTTTTTTTTTTTGACAAAATGCAAATTCATTCAATTAAATTAAACAAGTCTAGCCAGGACAAACCCCCAACTGACAATGCAATCAGGTTGATAAACAATAAACGAGCTAAGCAAATAGCCGCATTGTTTTCAGACCGCTTAACACACTGAATCCATAGATTCTTGAAACTAAAAATGAATACAAAGGCTTCCCGAGTAATTCAGCCTACATCACTCCCGAAACTGGTAGCTTGACAATTGACCTTCACAATGGTTCCAAGACTGTTGCGGTGTTACAGCACAGATGAGAATTCACTAGAGAATATATAATGCATGCAATAAAAACAAAACTACATTGATGTGCTCACTAAATCATTGATGTGCTCCACTAAATTATTAATTTGCAAGAGCCAAAATCTTGACAGTACAAAGTCTTAAATGCATTTATAGATTTTATTCTTTACAAATCATCATTTTTTGTATCCTTTTCATTCATGTTATTGTTTATCATATAATGTACAAGTAGATAAAAGTTTAAAGTTAACATATTTTAAATTTTTACGGATGTTAAATATGTATAAAATTATATCAATCATAATTTTTTATCTATCGCTTATGTGAACACATAATCATCCATCAAATTAAACGTTATCTTTAAAGAAAGATTACTGTTTACCTTTTTTTAAGAAAATGCAAATGCACTGTCTGGATTCTCATTCCAGATTCTAGAATTAAAGATTCATGTACTTTGACAAACATTAAAAATATTTCTACTTTTTATTTAAGAAAATGCATATGTTTGTAATTTCATTACAAAATTAAAGATTTAAATATTTCTTACAAACGTTGATTGTTATCTCAAAACATATCAAATGACTATAAAAGAAAGGAATAATATTATCCTCAAAACTAAAGTTAAAAGAACTGAACAAAAAATCGAATAAATCCGAAACCGAAATCGAAATCTCCAAAAGCCAACCTAAAATTGAAACCAAAAAATTTAAAACCAAAAAGGAAATTGACTTTTTTCGTTTCCGGTCATACGTTCCAACCTAATTGGAAAAATCTGAACCGAATCGATTATAAAATAAATAAATATATTTCATATTTTCTATATTATTTAAAAATATATAGTTATATATTAAATATAAGTAATGAAATTATTAAATTTGGGCCTAGAAAGTTGGGTTGTTAAGCAGATGGGTTTAGGTCTTCAACTATTTGGGCCAGGTGAAGAAAAGAACTGGGACATAATCTATTACACTATTATCTACTATCTAGTGTCCTAGTTTACAAACATTTACTATCCCGGTTTCTTTACTTTTCTTAAGGAACGGATATGGTAAATGTAAGTTTTTTTTTTTATGGCAGTCATACTCATGTTAACTTCTGGAACTATTTTAACGTGAACTTTAAGATATCAACAAATTAAAAGTACAACACTTTCGATAGCTTGGATGTTTGAATGTTCAGTTTCTGTGTATTTTTCAATTAAGTATTTTTTTTAAATTCTAGTAAAAATTGATTTGTCATTTTTATTGAGGCGATTTGTAATGAAAACCGAATCTACTGTAACTGAAATTTTATATTTTATATTATTTTCCTCTTCCAATTTCCTTTTATCTCTCATCCAATTTTTATATAATATAGTTATATTTCTCTCCCAAATTAGTTCCATCCTCTTTTTCTCATCACACTTTCATACTATTGTACTTATAATATATAATATATTATCTTTTATAATATGAAGTAATTTTAATATTGGATTTTTTGATTTTGTGTAATAGACAAGGTCATTGATACAAGGTCAAAGCTCTCATCCACTCTTATATTATCTTTTCTTTTATATTAGAGAGACAAACTGAGGAATCTCCCCTAAGAGCAACTCCAATAGCTCCCTAGTTGAATCCTAAAAATATAATAAAATAATGATTTCTAGTGATTTAGGAATCTTGTTTTGTACATCAATTCCAACAACATTCTCTATATTCATTCTTTGTCATTATTATAATATAAAATTTGAAACTAACTAGAAATGAGGAAGTGACAAGTAAGGAGAAATGGAGGGAAATGATTTTATTAGTAATAAAAAAAAAGTTATGGATGACTAGTGGTTCCCTAACAATAGGGAATGACTAAGGATTCCTAGTGTTTTAGGGAACCACTAGCACACTTTAGGAGTGCTATTTCAGACTAAGTTTTCTAAATTTTAACTTAAGAACCATTATAGGGAAGCTGTTGGACTTGCTCTAAGGTTATAACAAACAAGTACTTATAAAGTAAGGGGCCCCGCATGGGCATTTTTGTAAATATTAATTTTTATCAATAATTTACATAAATATTCCTAAATTTGTATTGGAAATGTTTTAATCTCAGGTAGAACCCTGAGCTCATCCTCGGGCACATGAAACCCTTTATATTATACACTAGCGTTCTACCCGTGCTACGCACCGACCAATAAATTGTATTAATTAATTAATATAAATATATTATTTTAATTATTATTTAGAAAAAAAATTAATTTTATTGGAATGTTAATTAACTTAAGTATAAAATTATTTATCCGTGAATTCATACCAATTGAATTAATATTAATATTATGAACCAATCATCAAAACAAATACAACCTTGTTGAAAAGTTCAAAACCCCTCTTCATTGTTTTTTTTTAAAAATTTAGCTTTCATTTTATTTTTCTCTTTGTTAGAGAATATTTATACGTACCATGTTAACAATTTTTCACCCATATTCTGAGAATTTGGTATATTTATTCAATATCGGATCCTTAAAATATTTATTATATTAATTAATTGAAAATATTTGTATGGCCGTGAGTAATTGTAATAACCCTAACTTTAGAAAGGCTACAGTGCCCAAATGAATAGTGATCTTGAGGAATCCATGGAAATGGTGTGTAGGTACTCTATATTAGGGATGGAAAATGAGTAAACAGAAACCATATTAGTGTTGTACCTTAAAAATAAGTGACTCGAAATGACGATGGATTTTAGAAATTCCTGAATTTTGATTTTGAGGATTTTGAGCTCGAACGAACTTCTATATCTTGGATATTAAGGAGTATAGAAATACTAAAGGAATTATATATTGAGGAATTAGTGAATTTAAGTTAAACCAAGGGATTATTAAGTTAAGAGAATACCAAAGGAAATTGGATTTGTAAATGATTTCGAAAACCACTGAGATAATGAGGTATACTCGAAACGAACCACGATTAGACGAATATGGAAACCAAGCAACCAAGATTAGTAATTTAGCAAGGGTGCATACCACATTATGATTGTCCAAGGTTAGTAGCATAATACTTAGAAAATAAGTAAATAAGAATATGAACTCATCTTAATGACATCACTAATGATCTCATGTTCCACTAACTCAAAATTAAGGGCAAATTAGTCTTTAAACCATAGGATTTTCCACAAAACTCTAGAATTCTCAAGAAATTAAGACAAGATGAGATAGGATTAACAAAACACAAAAGAATCTCCTCCCCCATTCTCTTCATTGCATTCGGCCAATACAAAAAAAAAGGGGAAATTGGAAACTTGAAACCCTAGTTCCAAGCCATCTAAATTCAAGGAAAAATTCATGAAGGTTGCTTACATATAGACTAAGGTATGCTATGAATTCTAGCTTCTAACTCCATTCCATGTTTGAGAAATAAATCATGAAGGTGATGATGAATAGTGCATGAATAGTAACTTTAAGAAACTAACTTGGTTTTTCATGGCTCCTTTAGTTGGTCCAAGCTATTGTAAGGTTGTTAAGGATTATACAAGGCTTGTTGAGTGTTGTTAGAGCTTCAAGAAGGTATAACTACTCTTGCCCTCTTTGTATTTATGGTGTAAACTAAGTTGGTTAGTAGTTAAGTGAAGTTAATGTTTAGTTTATAATGAGTATGTGTTATAAGTGGTTTGTTTTGATGTGGAAATTGTGTGTTGTGGACTTGTAACCATGGCTGGTAATGAAGACCACATGGTGTAGGTGATGATTATGGTGTTTGATAATTGATTTGGAGGAGTTGGATTTATGGAAATTACGAAATTATAGCCGTTATAATGCCCGATTTTCGTTAGAATGTAAGTTGCCCTGTTTTGGACCCCCTGCATCCGTACGGTACCCTACTGTCCAGGTTCCTAATTAACTATGAAATGATAGAGCTTAGTTCATAGATCGTTTTGATATAAGGTGCGTTAAAATCTGATGAACGGTTTAGGAGAAAAGTCAGTTTTAGTGAAAGCGGTTCAGAAACCGAGAAACCGTAAATGTATCAAACTTGAGGTTACAATTACCATACTTTAATATTGTTAAAAGTCACGAAATTTTGGGATATGGTAGTAGTGCGGTCAAAGAACTATTTCCAGTTGACCTTACATTAAAATTCAAAATTTAAAAATTATAAGAAATTCTGCAGTCGAGTGTGGTCGTTAAGGGAAATGGTGAAAACCCCTGAAACTTCGATTTAGGTTATAAATGGTTAAGTTCTTGAACCTTTGGGGTAATAGGAATACGTTAAACATATATTAAAGTTTCAAAAGGTAATGTTATACAAGAGTGTAGTGAGTAAGAGATGTGGTTCTAACGACGGTCCTTTTGTGTTTATAGAAACTCCGGAAGAGGGACGAGCCATACCGTCAGGATATCGAAACCGAGGCAAGATTTCTTCTATCCCTATTTGTAAAATTTCTTATCTTCACAAAGAAACTTGATTTCATGGAATATATATGTGATGCTATTATTACTATATTGGGAAGAAATGGTCTTCCTTGAGTATTGATATTGGAAAGAAGAGTATGCGAAGATGTATATGAATAAGACTATGAGTACGAAAATGTATATGAATATGAATAAGAGTATGAGATGGATATGTATAGAGATGATTATGCATGAATTGAGCATGCCTTATGATTAAGAGAATAAGAGAGAATGGTATCAGTTGTTATCGAGGGTTATATGGTTATAATATGATATTATATTATTTCAGATTTCTATACTGAAAACAGAATAATGATATGAGCTGATGGTATTATGGTTGCAGATGAAGAAAAACTGATATTATATTAATTTAGATTTCTTTCTTATAATAGTGAGTGGATGATGTATTATTAAATAAGAGCTTTACTCTTCCTTAAGGATTTTAAATGTTTCCTGCTATTACATATGCATATACATATATGTATACTTGTTCACATTTTAAATTTTAGTTACAATATGATCTTGCTGAGCTATTATAGCTCACTCTTGCTACTTAATTATGTATATAGCAGCTAGGTCCCATGCCGATACTACGTACCACACCCCGCAAGAGGGTAAGGGAAAGGCGACCTTTTGAGCGAGTGCTGGCGACCATCCCCGAGGTAGTGACAAGCGAAGGGGCTTAGTATACTTATGTAAATTAAGTGTGTAAGTTGTAATAAACTTAGTTGTTGAAGTGCTTCCTGTAGAAGCTTTGTTCAACAATGTACCTAGTAAATTCTGGGCTTGTAATAACTGTTAACTTTAAAACTTTTAAATATTGTGGTTGTTGTTCTATGAGCATATGACTGGTGTGTGTGTGTATTAGTGTGGGGTCAACTGTTTATTTATTTATTTATTTATTTATTTTAAAAAAAAAAGGGACTACAAAGATATTGATATTGATCGGAAATTGGACCTTGACGGCCCGGATCCTTGACCCCGGATCCCGGGGCGTCACAGTAATTTTTCGATTACATTTTAATATTAAAAATGTATAGACACTTATTATCACGACTCTAATAAATCATTAGACTGTCTATAAAAAAAAGGTTACATGTTTCAGCGATATGAGAAAGGATATCTACTGTGCAAGATACATGAAACGAACGTAGTTACAACAATATAAACTTTCATCTAATCTAGTTTGCTATGTGATCGTTCAATATCATTTTTACAAATTATATGTCATTTTATTAATGAACTGATTTATTGTAGAAAAATAAATATTACTAACCAAACAAATTCAATATAACGCGCTCTTGGAGTAACGTATGATTGTTAGAGTTTACGCTGATTGTCTTAGCTTATTTGTAAAGACAAATTAAAATGTATATTTTCAATTTGAAAGTTTGTATGTTGGATTTTTTAATCTTTTCTAGTAAAACATGATATAATAAATTTTAGTTTTCTTTTACTCTTAAAATAAGACATATTCCTGACAAATAAAAAAAGACATATTAAAATGAGTATCACCTATCTTTTTTTTATTTGACTAACTTGTGAAAATTAGCTACTGTCCATAAAACTGGAATCAAGTGTGTAATATATAAACACATAATCACATTATTATATATGTGTCCTTGTAATTTAGATATTGGGTTAAATAACATGAAATTCATTTTCCTTTAATAGTGAGTATATATTTTCGATATATATAAGAAGAAATAGCTTATGTATACATAAGCTAAACTACATTCATGTCGTGTACTTTAGGGTCTTGAAAGAAAATGACATGATATTAAATCGTGTACCCAAAATTAGAACACAAAATGACACTAAACTACACGAATCTTTTCGTGCACACGAAATGAAATGAAATTCGTGAATAGAAAAAGTATGACAATTGCATGAAATATTATTCTGTATCCAAGTTATGTAAATATATAATTATGTGTCTTAGAACAACATTGAGATGTTACAAACTAAAACTAAGAGTAGTATGCACGTGTAAAGTCTCCCAAACAAAATGAAACTCTCCATTTTATTTTATTCTTAATATTGTTTCTCGTTAACAAATATCTCTCTTTGTGTAGAATCTTTCTACCAAGTTATTGAGTTTTCTTACCCATAGTTTATGCTTTGTTGATATTAGAATAAAAATTATAACCAACCAACCAAGCAAATTCAATATATGCCCTTAGGTTAATATATGAGAATTGATACTATTACTTTAATTCAAGAATACGAATTTCAAAAAGGCACCATTTTATTAAAAACAATATATAATTTTAAGTGTATCAACCTTTTTATTTATCAATATTAATAATTTTTATAACAAAGACCGTAGCTACTGCTCTCTCTCTCCACCTCTCCCAAAAAATGCTAAAGTAAAGTTTAGGAGCTGATATCAGGTTTTTGGTTTTTATAATTTTTTTTGATCTTTCTTTATTTTTCAATATATATATATATATATATATATATATATATATATATATATATATATATATATATATCTTTATTGAGAGTTTAGTACCCCGTTACCCGTTGGTTGATTTTATTTACCGAAATATTAGATTTTGTACTATCTCCTTGTGAATGATAATCATCATTTTCTTTTCCTTGATTTTACTTTGGCTTTCAATAAATTTCTCTCTTTATTGAGAGCCTAATATCCTGTTCGTGGAATTTGTCTACCCATATATTATATTTTGTTATATTAGTTCATTGATTTGGATAATATAGAATCACAGTTCTGGTCGATTGTTTGAATACGTCATGACAAATCAAATATACATATTCCTCACGTTTATAACAAATTGTTAGATTATTATCTCGTCAAAAAGACTGTATAATTTTGTGACATAAGCGAGGAATGTACCATAATTGAAGATCTGTTCAATGATTGGATAAAGGAAATTAATGATCTATTTTACTATGTATTTGTTCACTTTTAATTATTTTTGTAGATGTTGTATGCCCTTTTATTGATGATTTTTCCATGTTTGATAATTTTTATGGATGACATATGTCATTTTATTGATGAATTAATTATCTACAAAGAAATAGTGATCTATAAGAAAAGTTATGCTAAATTGACCAATTTATTATCGAAGTATTCACTAACAATATTTTCATTGACTCTGTAATATTTTTTATTTTTTGATTGATATTTATACACCAAATAATGTTTAATACTTTTTAAGAGTATATTTAATATTTTGAATAATTCAAATATATTGTTAGATCAAATTGTTTTTCCATTAACGTAGTTAAAAAATTTCGTAATTAAAATGTTAAAAGATGATTGGTTTAAGTTCATTCTAATATTTATTGGTTGATCCTAGCTTTTTTAATGTTGTAAGGAATTATTCCTACAATTCAGTAAGTCGCAGAATTATCGGAGTTCGCCACTGAATATTCTAATGGGAAGTAACTTTGGAAGAATGATGATGATAACCTAAATTGTATTCTATTTTTTTTGTTAGAAATGTTTTTTTGTTAATTTTATTGAACAATTAAAACACGAAACATATGATACATATGTATAATCAAAATAAAAAGATGATTTATCCAAGTATAGTATGTCATATAATAAAAATATATAAAGTAGTACCATAACCAAAATTGATGTGATTTAGGCATGAGTAGAATTGATGCATACACTTAGTTTAAGGCTAGGTCTGATGGGGAATACGGAATTTGTTGTAATGTTTAAATTGTCATAATAATTATATTTTTTAGTTTGTAAGAATTTTATTTTATATAAATTGTTTATTAGTTAATCGTTAAATTAAAAATTAGTTTAAATTAGTAGCTATTAGGTTTAGTTAATTAATATGAAAAAAAAAAATTCAACTGTTAATGAGTGTAACTTGAGTTAGTTTAATCTTGACTGAAACGTCGAACAAAGAAACATGTTACATTAAGTTTAATTGGTCTAAAATTTAGTAGATTCTGATTGATGTTAAAATAATTCACAATCTTGTGATTGGTTAACTAATACATTGTAGAGTCGGGTATCCTTTATTATAATAAAGGATTTTAAAAAACAATTCATAACTAAAAGATATATAAATATATGTAATATACTGTTATGTGGATTTATAAAAAATAATATTTACAGTTAGTAGAAATTTTTTAAAAATAAAAATAATGTGATATACGAAGTTATCAAATCAAGATATTATTATATTCAATTTTAATTTAACACCGATTAGTAAATTAGAATAAGCACGGTAAACGATAAAAATTTTGTATATGACTGATTGATTTAAAATTTAGAATTAAATTCAAATCGCCTCTAAAATAATTTTAATTTTTTGACTGGTAATTTATTCACCAACCAATAATAATACTCTTATATCATATATTTAATAATTAAAGTAATTAAAATATATGTAATGTTCGTTTATATGAATTTATTAATTATTTTATTAACAAATTGTGAATAAATTTATTTTGAGCCTTTGAAAAGATCGAGTATTTGAAGATATGGATTTTATCCAAACTATTGAAATTTTGATTCAAATTCGATTTTGTAATGTCGGAATACTTTTATTTATTAATTAATTTATTAACAAAGTTATTTAAAATCTGATTTAAAATCTGATTTTTTCAGATTTCTAGTTGAGTTAGATTATAATTTTTTTAAATCAATTGTAATTGTACAATATATATTATGAAAATCAATTTATAATGTACGATAATATGATTGTGATTGACTTTATATTAAAAGAGTGGTTGATTAATGAATGATTAATTATGAAATTTAATTTAAAATATATAATAGTATATCATGATTGATTTCAAATTAAAATTGTGATTTTCTAGTAAATATTTTTTATTAAAAAATATGTATTTATGGATATGTTTAATAAAATCATTATTATATTTAAATTAGAAGTGTTAACTAACTATAATTAAAGAGGTAGGGTGAAATTGTAAATAAGGAAAACTCTTAATATAACATGATTGGTCTAAAATTTAGGAATTAACTCTGATTGGTTTTAAAATAATTCATAATTTTTTAGTTGCTTAACTTCACATTGGTAGACTCAGATATTATAATAAAGGATCTGTTATATATAATAATGTAATTACAATTAATTTTAAATCAAAAGAGTGGAAAATTAGTAAATATCGTGAAAATCAATTAATATTATACATATGTATAATCCTGATTGATTTTAGTTTAAAATATTAATTTATTATAAATATTTGTTTACATTAAAAAATTGTTTTTTGTTGATGAATTAATTATCTATAAAAAATAGTGATTTATAAGAATATTAGTACTAACCAATTTGATAAAGAAAATATTCACTAATAATATTTTAATTGACTCTATAATGAACTTTTTTTAATTGATAATTTATACACCAAATATGGTCTAATATTATTTTATAGTAAATTTAATTTTTTGAATAATTAAAGTATATTGTTAGGTCATTTTTTTTGTCTCATTAATTATTGTTTGTCTAAAAAATACACATAAATAAAATGTTATAAATAATTGATTTAAATTTCAGTTTTATATTTAGATTGGTTGAGTCTAGCTCTTTCTTTATAATTGATTAATTTAGAAGTTTATATAACTTAAATTTTGAACGCATATTTAAAATAATGTGGTAAATATTTTTTATATTTTTAAAATTTTAATTCAATAATAGTGCATTTATTCAAATTTTTTTTGCATCTTATTATTTTAAATTGAGAGTTTAAGATATTAAAATATTATATCATACATAATATAGATTAAATAAACTCATGTATTTGAACAATATATTTGTATTAAAATCAATTAATAAATACACCTTTTTGGAAAAATGACTTTATACACAGAGAGAGGGGTGCAATGAATAGATGTACCAATATATAATAACATAATTGTGATTGATTTTAAAATAAATTTTTTGTTAAATTAGTTAGTACGTATTTATAAAATTAATCCGTAATATATAAATATATATTGTAGTGTGATTGTAGTTGGTATTTTTGAAAATTATCTCATAATATATTAACTTTGATTGATTTTAAATTAAAATTGATAAATTAGTAAATATTTTATCACTTTAAAAAATATATAATTTATGCACGTACTAAATAAAATAAATTTTCTGTTTCAAAAAAAATTGTTAAGTAATCAATAGGTAAATTATAAGGATGAGAATGATGTGGTTGTTTTAATTTTAGAGGTAAATTTTGATCATCATTTATATGTATTATGAAAGTTTATCAGTAATATATAATAATGTAACTTTGATTAATTTTAAATCAAAAGAGTAGAAAATGAGTAAATATTGTTAAAATCACTTAATATTATATATTTGTATAATACTAATTGATTTTGGTTTAAAATATTAATTTATTATAAATATTTGTTGACATTAAAAAATTTGTTATATATGAATATGTTAAATCAAGTAACTACTATATTTATATTAGAACTGTTAACTAACCATGGTTAGTATAATAGCATGAGAATGGTAAATAAGGAAAACTCTTAATATAAAATGATTGGTCTAAAATTTAGGAATGAACTCTGATTGGTACTAAAATAATTCCTTTTTTTGAATAATTAAAATATATTGTTAGGTCAATTTTTTTGTCCCATTAATTATTGCTTATCTAAAAAATACACATAAATAAAATGGTATAGATAAATGATTTAAATTTAAGTTTTATATTTAGATTAGTTGAGTCTATCTCTTTTTTTATAATTGATTATTTAGAAGTTTATATAACTTAAATTTTGATCGCATATTTAAAATAATGTGGTAAATATATTTTATATTTTTAAAATTTTAATTCAATAATAGTGCATTTATTCAAATTTGGTTGCAGCTTATGATTTAAAATTGAGAGTTTAAGATATAAAAATATTATATCATACATAACATAGATTAAATAAACTCAAGTATTGAAACAATATTTGTATTAAAATCAATTAATAAATACGCCTTTTTGGAAAAATGACTATATACACAGCGAGGGGTGCAAACAACAGATGTGCCAGTATATAACAACATAATTGTGTTTGATTTTAAATTAATTTTTTTGATAAATTAGTTAGTACGTATTTATGAAATTAATCCGTAATATATAAATATATATTGTAGTATGATTGTAGTTGGTATTTTTGAAAATTAGCTCATAATATATTATAGTATAACTTTAATTGATTTTAAATTAAAATTGATAAATTAGTTAATATTTTATTACTTTAAAAAATATATAATTTATGCATGTACTAAATAAAATAAATTTTCTATTTAAAAAAAATTGTTAAGTAACCGATAGGTGTAACGCCCCCAAATTCACCATGACCGGGGACCCGGGTCGTCACATTGTCTCAATATCCTGTAGCACACGATAACGCAATAATAAAACGAAATATTCATTACAACGGAGCATAAGTGTCCCACTCCGCAAATCCAAGATCAGTCTCACACAATATTACAATACGACATATTACATCTCCGGATAATATATTACATAAGTTCATAAAAGTAGAAAGATAAAGGTTCCAGCTTGATATTCTAGTTCTTGTCAGCATAGCCTGGAGCTTTTCCCTTTCCTCTAGATGCCTGGCTGGACGTCTCGCATCTTTCCATCTTGACAGCTGAATAAAATGTTGTAAAGCAAGAATGAGCAACTATAGTGCTCAGCAAGTTCTCTTCTTGCTCGGTGTATAAATATAATAAGATTGACCGAAAGAAATACTCGAAGTTTAAAATAAATCGGATATCACAATCTGACTCTGACTCAATGCTCATCTCAAAATCAGAATGCTCGAAAGACTCAATTGGTATAACTTTGATGACTCATGATTTAAGAATAAACTGGTCTTCCACCTATCGGTATCTCGGTGGGGCGATCAACTATCCGACCGAGAATACCGTCCTCCAATGATATCGCACTTCGCCCGATCACGACTACAATACGTTATCAACAATATAATATAAATGTATGAATGCTAGCATCATAGTGGATTATTAATTCAACCCTGGCAGCATAGTGCCTAAATCCTCATGTTCGTATAACGGTACACGGGTCTCTCTTTCTCTATAATGGGCCTCTTTCCCAAAATTGACCAGTAGAATACAGAATTGCCGAATATTTGATGAACAGATAACTTGAGATAATCCTTCCAGGAAAATATTTACAAATCTGGCGAACTGCCAGTCTGACTCAATTGTTCCACCAATCCGAACAATGGACTGAGGTAAATTCTCAATAATAATATTTTATTGGTTGACACGATCAAAATGCCAAACCTTGACAATAACGGCAACTATCTCGAACCAATGAGAATAGTCTTAAAATGGAATGTTTTGAGTTGTACCGAACAAATAGTACAACTCGAATATTTACAATACTCATAATTGATGAACGTTAAATAAAATATTTTTCACTTGATCAACGAGTGACAACTCTAACGATTCTAATTTTGTAACTCTTATTTGTTGATTCGAGAGATGAACCAAATAAAAGATAATCAATAATTATTGTCGAATTTGTACAATAATTTCGACTGAAAAGAATAAATTTAACTATCTCGAACAAATGAGATTAGTTTCACTGAATCACAATAATAGTCATCTCGAATTAATGAGATCGACCCGATAGCAATGAAATTGATTCCACGCTTATAAGGGATATAATTCCCAAGTAAACTAATTTTAATAGTAACAAAATATCGCAACGAGAAAATAATGCTCAAAAGAATTATTTCATCATATGGAGCAACAAATAAATCTCATAATTGACAGCTCGAAAATAAATCAGGAATGAAATAATACGAACAGAAATACAAGTCTCTAAGGGTTAGCGTAGGAATGAACTTGCCTCGATCTCGTAGTGCAAATGAATGCAGATAAAATTATACTCTACCCGTGAACTTGGCTTCGATCTACGACTCGAGAATTATTCTCTAAAAATGGCAACCAGAAAAACGTGAGCGATTCGTCAAAATAAAGTATTTATAAACCGCTAATATAGGATCTAAATAATAATATCTCTCGAAAATAACGAAAATAATCCCCGGATAAATAACTCTTTCTTCGGACTCGGGAATCAAATCTAGAAAATATATATTATTTTAATATCCGTAAATCCCGCTTAAAACGAAAATAGGATTACCGAAAGTAATGGCAATACTCCATTTTTAATCTCGTAAATAATTAAATATTAAACCGATTTTATCCTCTAAAATATTCTGACTCGATCCGGTTAATTAAAATAATCCGGAAACGATAAATACAGATCTTCTAAAATATTACCGTATTTTAATCCTATTTATTCACAATTATTCCTCTTTTTATCGACAAATTATTAGATCATTTTTCCATTTTTTCTCCAAAATCAACTTGGTAACTTGTAAACTGGATTGGTTTAAAAAAAAAAAACTGGTCAACTAGATCAAGATATGTATCATTGAAATTACATTATTTTTTTTTGCATTCTAACTTTATAAAATTGTAATCTATTATTTTTAAAGTTAACTTCAAATATTCATTGTTTTTTTTATTAATTTTGTTCATTATAAGTTGTATCAAGTTAAATTTACATTTTACTAATTATAATCAGTCGAAAGAATTTTCAATGAACTTTTTTTAAAAATTCAGACCGACACACATTGATAATTTATTTTTGTAAAATGTTACAAATTTGCCGGACTAAAATCGTTGACAAAATGTCGATGGCCTCGAACAAAAAACTGAATTTGTTGATCACGGAACCAAAAAGGCTGTGACATAATAGCCTGTAGTGTGTTAAAGTCATTATACAAGCACTCAAATACACCGTGCTACACCCTCAAATCTAATATTTAAATATTTTTATTTATTTATTATATTTTATCTTTATTTAGAATTACACGAAATATGACATAAAACGAACACGAAATAAAGGTACACGAACGCAAAATGATACTAATTTTTAATGGATCATGTTTGAATTTAACATTCATATACACAGAATACGAAATATAGGATATGAAAGAATCGCAAGGTCTAAGCGTATATTTTCGATTTGACTTTGGTTGAGCTATACAAATTTGTAGAAGGATTTGTCCACTTCTAATATCAATTTTGAATCGCATAAGAAAAAGAAAATAAATAAATGTATAAATAAAGGCATTCGATGGCCTCGAACAAAAAATTGAATTTGTAGATCACGGAACCAAAAAGACTGTGACATACAACAGAGATATTTAGTGTAGTCTGTACTGTAGTATGTTAAATTCATTATACAAGCACTCAAATACCGTGCACATGAGACATGAGACATGAGATTCAACAGACCAGGTTCTACAGATGAAGTGCACTCCTGACTCTTGAGTAACATATGGACTCAATATTAGGCTTTATTGGAAGAAATAAAATCAAAGCTTCCAATAAAATTAAAGTGCAGAGCACCAATATACGTACTGCAGATTTGTTCGCCCTGTTTTGCCTACTCTGTGACCTCTGTCCGCCGGCCATATGTGTTGGGTTTGTTAATCTAAACTTGGCATAATTCCCTTGAATCTTGGATGCTGTTGGTTATGATATGATTTTGGATATGGAATGGTGACTGAATCCCTACTTCATGGCAACTGATGGATATGCTTGGAGGATTTGAAGGAGTACTGAGAGAATAAAACTTACATTTGTTTAGGCTTATCATTTGGTTTTAGTTATTTGTTTTCCTGCTTTCATGGGATATCTCATATCTCTTTTCCCTTTATATTGTAATCGTTTCTCATTATAATAAAGTGGTGGTTCAGAGTATTTTTTTCTTCTCCCAGTTTAAATACATTACATATGCAGGTTGTTTTACACCAATAACATGTTGGTGGAGTACAATTTACAGTTGTCAACCACATTTCCACCACTGTCCACTTCACTTATTACTGTGGGTTTCAAAACTATTTTCAAAATTCAACAATGTATCCGGCCTATTTACACATTTTTTATGCTTGTGTTGAGGTGCAAATTATTTAAGCCTACCACAAGTAACCCCACTACTATGTAGAGGTGAGCAAAAATCCTATTCCGAAAATGAAATTGTTAAAAATTACTAAAAACCGATACAAACCCAAAATCGAAAAATTTAAAACCGAAACCGAACCGATTTGATAATTTTGAATCTGAAACCGAACCGTTTCGGTTTTAAATTTTAAAACCCGAAGAGTTTCAGTTTCAATTTTACCATAAACCCGATCCGATCTGATCCGATCTGTGCTCTCCCCTATTACTATGAATCCCACGTACTACTTATATTACACTACAAATTGCACCTACAAATTAAATTATCTGTTTCAATAATACAAATTACCGATGCGATTTGTTAGCCAACTTAAATTACATTTAAATAAATAACTTTTTCAGGTCTGTACGTATATAAATTATTTATCTCTTACAAGAGGATATGGAGTAGTATTTGGGATTTGGGAAACACAATTAGCTTGGGGAGCAAGAAAGAAAAAAATGAAATGATGAGGGTCCAAAACAGTGGGACAATGAAATCAAGCTGCAGCATGTACAAAAAAATACTCACACTCACGCTTTTCAAGTTGTGGTCCCCACAGCTTATATTATAAAAGGTAACACTAGAGGAACTGTTCAGTCCATACAAAAATTTGTAATAGTACTCGTCATTGAGAGAAAAATTAACTCCTCCGACGAAGAAGATATAACCTGGGTGGGTTTATTATGCTGTGAAGTCTATTTTTTTTAATACTATATGTTTATGTTTTGTATCTCTGATCTGTGTATATTGTATGTATCTGTAGTATGATCCAGAAGCACAACTCTCCGACGATGTTCCGGTCGACGACGAAGATGTAACCAGCTGGGTATGTTGTGACCAAGTCTATCATTTTTTTCAAGTTGTACTACTCTGGCTTTTCAACTTGTGGTCCGGCGAACAGCCGTCCGGTGACAATAGGACGATTGACAACGAAGCACAGGTTTTGTTTATGTTTTAGGCATTTCACATTCATACTAGTGTTGTTTATATTTTGTATGTCTGTGCTTATCGATTGTATGCATTCAGGATGGTGCAGCTGATATTACTACTCTAAACCCACGGCAGACTGGCCTAATCATCTCGGCGAAGTCCGGCGAGCGTCCGTCCGGCAACAATAGGAAGATTGACAACGGAGCACAGGTTTTGTTTATGTTTTAGGCATTTCACATTCATACTAGTGTTGTTTATATTTTGTATGTCTGTGCTCATCGATTGTATGCATTCACGATGGTGCAGCTGATATTACTACTCTAAACCCACGGCAGACTGCTCGTATCATCTCGGCGGAGTCCAGCGAGCGTCCGTCCGGCAACAACAGGACGATTGACAACGAAACACAGGTTTTGTTTATGTTTTATGCATTTCACATTCATACTAGTGTTGTTTATATTTTGTATGTCTGTGCTCATCGATTGTATGCATTCAGGATGGTGTTGTTGATATTACAACTCTAAACCCACGGCAGACTGGTCTAATCATCTCGGCGGAGTCCGACGAGCGTCCGTCCGGCAACAATAGGACGATTGACAACGGAACACAGGTTTTGTTTTAGGCATTTCACATTCATACTAGTGTTATTTATATTTTGTATGTCCGTGCTCATCGATTGTATGCATTCAGGATGGTGCAGCTGATATTACAACTCTAAACCCACGGTAGACTGCTCGTATCATCTCGGCGGAGTCCGCCGAGCGTCCGTCCGACAACAATAGGACGATTGACAATGGAGCACAGGTTTTGTTTATGTTTTAGGCATTTCACATTCATACTAGTGTTGTTTATATTTTGTATGTCTGTGCTCATCGATTGTATTCATTCAGGATGATGCAACTGATATTACAACTCTAAACCCACAGCAGACTGCTCATATCATCTTGCCGGAGTCCGGCGAGCATCCGTCCGGCGAAGAACGAATCCCAAGGGGTGCTCCTCCAAGAACCGAAATGGTACGTATGTTAAACTCAGTCATATGTAGAATACTGAGTAACTTCTGCCTATTTTATCATGTTGAACTTTCAATGAATCCATACAGTAATGGAATGTTGTCTTGTGCTTTTATGTTTACACATCTTTTAATTTGATGCATTTTTAGCATTTTTATGTTTCCAGTATTCTTCTAGTTTTTATCTTCACGTACTAAAACCTATGTTTGCATGTATGCTGTTAAAATCTATTAGTGTAAGTATTAGCTGATAGCCTTTTTTTTGCTTTTATTTATGAATGTATTTTTGGCTTAAAAATAAAACCTATGTATATATGTACAGTAAAACTTCATTAAATTAATACTCAATATCACAATAAATTAATATTTTAAATATGAATTTTAGTCCCAATATAATAAATTTAACCTCGATTAATTAATGATTTCTATAAATTAATTCGTCGGTTCCAACAATATTAATTTATAGAGATACAAGTCTCTAAGAGTTAGCGTAGGAATGAACTTGCCTCGATCTCGTAGTGCAAATGAATGCAGATAAAATTATACTCTACCCGTGAACTTGGCTTCGATCTACGACTCGAGAATTATTCTCTAAAAATGGCAACCAGAAAAACGTGAGCGATTCGTCAAAATAAAGTATTTATAAACCGCTAATATAGGATCTAAATAATAATATCTCTCGAAAATAACGAAAATAATCCCCGGATAAATAACTCTTTCTTCGGACTCGGGAATCAAATCTAGAAAATATATATTATTTTAATATCCGTAAATCCCGCTTAAAACGAAAATAGGATTACCGAAAGTAATGGCAATACTCCATTTTTAATCTCGTAAATAATTAAATATTAAACCGATTTTATCCTCTAAAATATTCTGACTCGATCCGGTTAATTAAAATAATCCGGAAACGATAAATACAGATCTTCTAAAATATTACCGTATTTTAATCCTATTTATTCACAATTATTCCTCTTTTTATCGACAAATTATTAGATCATTTTTCCATTTTTTCTCCAAAATCAACTTGGTAACTTGTAAACTGGATTGGTTTAAAAAAAAAAACTGGTCAACTAGATCAAGATATGTATCATTGAAATTACATTATTTTTTTTGCATTCTAACTTTATAAAATTGTAAGCTATTATTTTTAAAGTTAACTTCAAATATTCACTGTTTTTTTTATTAATTTTGTTCATTATAAGTTGTATCAAGTTAAATTTACATTTTACTAATTATAATCAGTCGAAAGAATTTTCAATGAACTTTTTTTAAAAATTCAGACTGACACACATTGATAATTTATTTTTGTAAAATGTTACAAATTTGCCGGACTAAAATCGTTGACAAAATGTCGATGGCCTCGAACAAAAAACTGAATTTGTTGATCACGGAACCAAAAAGGCTGTGACATAATAGCCTGTAGTGTGTTAAAGTCATTATACAAGCACTCAAATACACCGTGCTACACCCTCAAATCTAATATTTAAATATTTTTATTTATTTATTATATTTTATCTTTATTTAGAATTACACGAAATATGACATAAAACGAACACGAAATAAAGGTACACGAACGCAAAATGATACTAATTTTTAATGGATCATGTTTGAATTTAACATTCATATACACAAAATACGAAATATAGGATATGAAAGAATCGCAAGGTCTAAGCGTATATTTTCGATTTGACTTTGGTTGAGCTATACAAATTTGTAGAAGGATTTGTCCACTTCTAATATCAATTTTGAATCGCATAAGAAAAAGAAAATAAATAAATGTATAAATAAAGGCATTCGTTGGCCTCGAACAAAAAATTGAATTTGTTGATCACGGAACCAAAAAGACTGTGACATACAATAGAGATATTTAGTGTAGTCTGTACTGTAGTATGTTAAATTCATTATACAAGCACTCAAATACCGTGCACATGAGACATGAGACATGAGATTCAACAGACCAGGTTCTACAGATGAAGTGCACTCCTGACTCTTGAGTAACATATGGACTCAATATTAGGCTTTATTGGAAGAAATAAAATCAAAGCTTCCAATAAAATTAAAGTGCAGAGCACCAATATACGTACTGCAGATTTGTTCGCCCTGTTTTGCCTACTCTGTGACTTCTGTCCGCCAGCCACATGTGTTGGGTTTGTTAATCTAAACTTGGCATAATTCCCTTGAATCTTGGATGCTGTTGGTTATGATATGATTTTGGATATGGAATGGTGACTGAATCCCTACTTCATGGCAACTGATGGATATGCTTGGAGGATTTGAAGGAGTACTGTGAGAATAAAACTTACATTTGTTTAGGCTTATCATTTGGTTTTAGTTATTTGTTTTCCTGCTTTCATGGGATATCTCATATCTCTTTTCCCTTTATATTGTAATCGTTTCTCATTATAATAAAGTGGTGGTTCAGAGTATTTTTTTCTTCTCCCAGTTTAAATACATTACATATGCAGGTTGTTTTACACCAATAACATGTTGGTGGAGTACAATTTACAGTTGTCAACCACATTTCCACCACTGTCCACTTCACTTATTACTGTGGGTTTCAAAACTATTTTCAAAATTCAACAATGTATCCGGCCTATTTACACATTTTTTATGCTTGTGTTGAGGTGCAAATTATTTAAGCCTACCACAAGTAACCCCACTACTATGTAGAGGTGAGCAAAAATCCTATTCCGAAAATGAAATTGTTAAAAATTACTAAAAACCGATACAAACCCAAAATCGAAAAATTTAAAACCGAAACCGAACCGATTTGATAAATTTGAATCTGAAACCGAACCGTTTCGGTTTTAAATTTTAAAACCCGAAGAGTTTCAGTTTCAATTTTACCATAAACCCGATCCGATCTGATCCGATCTGTGCTCTCCCCTATTACTATGAATCCCACGTACTACTTATATTACACTACAAATTGCACCTACAAATTAAATTATCTGTTTCAATAATACAAATTACCGATGCGATTTGTTAGCCAACTTAAATTACATTTAAATAAATAACTTTTTCAGGTCTGTACGTATATAAATTATTTATCTCTTACAAGAGGATATGGAGTAGTATTTGGGATTTGGGAAACAAAATTATCTCGGGGAGCAAGAAAGAAAAAAATGAAATGATGAGGGTCCAAAACAGTGGGACAATGAAATCAAGCTGCAGCATGTACAAAAAAATACTCACACTCACGCTTTTCAAGTTGTGGTCCCCACAGCTTATATTATAAAAGGTAACACTAGAGGAACTGTTCAGTCCATACAAAAATTTGTAATAGTACTCGTCATTGAGAGAAAAATTAACTCCTCCGACGAAGAAGATATAACCTGGGTGGGTTTATTATGCTGTGAAGTCTATTTTTTTTAATACTATATGTTTATGTTTTGTATCTCTGATCTGTGTATATTGTATGTATCTGTAGTATGATCCAGAAGCACAACTCTCCGGCGATGTTCCAGTCGACGACGAAGATGTAACCAGCTGGGTATGTTGTGACCAAGTCTATCATTTTTTTCAAGTTGTACTACTCTGGCTTTTCAACTTGTGGTCCGGCGAACAGCCGTCCGGCGACAATAGGACGATTGACAACGAAGCACAGGTTTTGTTTATGTTTTAGGCATTTCACATTCATACTAGTGTTGTTTATATTTTGTATGTCTGTGCTTATCGATTGTATGCATTCAGGATGGTCCAGCTGATATTACTACTCTAAACCCACGGCAGACTGGCCTAATCATCTCGGCGAAGTCCGGAGCGTCCGTCCGGCAACAATAGGAAGATTGACAACGGAGCACAGGTTTTGTTTATGTTTTAGGCATTTCACATTCATACTAGTGTTGTTTATATTTTGTATGTCTGTACTAATCGATTGTATGCATTCACGATGGTGCAGCTGATATTACTACTTTAAACCCACGGCAGACTGCTCGTATCATCTCGGCGGAGTCCAGCGAGCGTCCGTCCGGCAACAATAGGACGATTGACAACGAAACACAGGTTTTGTTTATGTTTTATGCATTTCACATTCATACTAGTGTTGTTTATATTTTGTATGTCTGTGCTCATCGATTGTATGCATTCAGGATGGTGTTGTTGATATTACAACTCTAAACCCACGGCAGACTGGTCTAATCATCTCGGCGGAGTCCGACGAGCGTCCGTCCGGCAACAATAGGACGATTGACAACGGAACACAAGTTTTGTTTTAGGCATTTCACATTCATACTAGTGTTATTTATATTTTGTATGTCCGTGCTCATCGATTGTATGCATTCAGGATGGTGCAGCTGATATTACAACTCTAAACCCACGGTAGACGGCTCGTATCATCTCGGCGGAGTCCGGCGAGCGTCCGTCCGACAACAATAGGACGATTGACAACGGAGCACAGGTTTTGTTTATGTTTTAGGCATTTCACATTCATACTAGTGTTGTTTATATTTTGTATGTCTGTGCTCATCGATTGTATTCATTCAGGATGATGCAACTGATATTACAACTCTAAACCCACAGCAGACTGCTCATATCATCTCGCCGGAGTCCGGCGAGCATCCGTCCGGCGAAGAACGAATCCCAAGGGGTGCTCCTCCAAGAACCGATGGTACGTATGTTAAACTCAGTCATATGTAGAATACTGAGTAACTTCTGCCTATTTTATCATGTTGAACTTTCAATGAATCCATACAGTAATGGAATGTTGTCTTGTGCTTTTATGTTTACACATCTTTTAATTTGATGCATTTTTAGCATTTTTATGTTTCCGGTATTCTTCTAGTTTTTATCTTCACGTACTAAAACCTATGTTTGCATGTATGCTGTTAAAATCTATTAGTGTAAGTATTAGCTGATAGCCTTCTTTTTGCTATTATTTATGAATGTATTTTTGGCTTAAAAATAAAACCTATGTATATATGTACAGTAAAACTTCATTAAATTAATACTCAATATCACAATAAATTAATATTTTAAATATGAATTTTAGTCCCAATATAATAAATTTAACCTCGATTAATTAATGATTTCTATAAATTAATTCATCGGTTCCAACAATATTAATTTATAGAGATACAAGTCTCTAAGAGTTAGCGTAGGAATGAACTTGCCTCGATCTCGTAGTGCAAATGAATGCAGATAAAATTATACTCTACCCGTGAACTTGGCTTCGATCTACGACTCGAGAATTATTCTCTAAAAATGGCAACCAGAAAAACGTGAGCGATTCGTCAAAATAAAGTATTTATAAACCGCTAATATAGGATCTAAATAATAATATCTCTCGAAAATAACGAAAATAATCCCCGGATAAATAACTCTTTCTTCGGACTCGGGAATCAAATCTAGAAAATATATATTATTTTAATATCCATAAATCCCGCTTAAAACGAAAATAGGATTACCGAAAGTAATGGCAATACTCCATTTTTAATCTCGTAAATAATTAAATATTAAACCGATTTTATCCTCTAAAATATTCTGACTCGATCCGGTTAATTAAAATAATCCGGAAACAATAAATACAGATCTTCTAAAATATTACCGTATTTTAATCCTATTTATTCACAATTATTCCTCTTTTTATCGACAAATTATTAGATCATTTTTCCATTTTTTCTCCAAAATCAACTTGGTAACTTGTAAACTGGATTGGTTTAAAAAAAAAAACTGGTCAACTAGATCAAGATATGTATCATTGAAATTACATTATTTTTTTTTGCATTCTAACTTTATAAAATTGTAAGCTATTATTTTTAAAGTTAACTTCAAATATTCACTGTTTTTTTTATTAATTTTGTTCATTATAAGTTGTATCAAGTTAAATTTACATTTTACTAATTATAATCAGTCGAAAGAATTTTCAATGAACTTTTTTTTAAAAATTCAGACTGACACACATTGATAATTTATTTTTGTAAAATGTTACAAATTTGCCGGACTAAAATCGTTGACAAAATGTCGATGGCCTCGAACAAAAAACTGAATTTGTTGATCACGGAACCTAAAAGGCTGTGACATAATAGCCTGTAGTGTGTTAAAGTCATTATACAAGCACTCAAATACACCGTGCTACACCCTCAAATCTAATATTTAAATATTTTTATTTATTTATTATATTTTATCTTTATTTAGAATTACACGAAATATGACATAAAACGAACACGAAATAAAGGTACACGAACGCAAAATGATACTAATTTTTAATGGATCATGTTTGAATTTAACATTCATATACACAAAATACGAAATATAGGATATGAAAGAATCGCAAGGTCTAAGCGTATATTTTCGATTTGACTTTGGTTGAGCTATACAAATTTGTAGAAGGATTTGTCCACTTCTAATATCAATTTTGAATCGCATAAGAAAAAGAAAATAAATAAATGTATAAATAAAGGCATTCGATGGCCTCGAACAAAAAATTGAATTTGTTGATCACGGAACCAAAAAGACTGTGACATACAACAGAGATATTTAGTGTAGTCTGTACTGTAGTATGTTAAATTCATTATACAAGCACTCAAATACCGTGCACATGAGACATGAGACATGAGATTCAACAGACCAGGTTCTACAGATGAAGTGCACTCCTGACTCTTGAGTAACATATGGACTCAATATTAGGCTTTATTGGAAGAAATAAAATCAAAGCTTCCAATAAAATTAAAGTGCAGAGCACCAATATACGTACTGCAGATTTGTTCGCCCTGTTTTGCCTACTCTGTGACCTCTGTCCGCCGGCCACATGTGTTGGGTTTGTTAATCTAAACTTGGCATAATTCCCTTGAATCTTGGATGCTGTTGGTTATGATATGATTTTGGATATGGAATGGTGACTGAATTCCTACTTCATGGCAACTGATGGATATGCTTGGAGGATTTGAAGGAGTACTGAGAGAATAAAACTTACATTTGTTTAGGCTTATCATTTGGTTTTAGTTATTTGTTTTCCTGCTTTCATGGGATATCTCATATCTCTTTTCCCTTTATATTGTAATCGTTTCTCATTATAATAAAGTGATGGTTCAGAGTATTTTGTTCTTCTCCCAGTTTAAATACATTACATATGCAGGTTGTTTTACACCAATAATCTGGTATCAGAGCTTGGTGTCACGAGTTGATGCCCAAGTATATGCCTAGGGTGCTAAAGATGGAGACAGATAAGAACAACGATGGAAGGATCCAGTTAAACTACCCCATGTTGACTCGAGCAAATTATACGGCTTGGGCTATGAAGATGAAGGTGTATATGCAGGCCCATGGTGTTTGGGAGGTTGTATCGCCAAAGGATCCTGAGACAACGGTGGTTGATCAGAAGAAGGACAAGGTCGCGTTGGCGGCAATATATCAGGCTATCCCGGAGGACGTGCTCCTCTCAATTACAGACAAGGAATCTGCCAAAGGAGCATGGGAGGTTATTAAAACATTGTGCCAAGGTGCTGATAGAGCCAAGACGGCAAAAATATAAACCCTCAAGGCAGAGTTTGAATCTATGACCATGCAAGATACAGACTCAATAGACGACTTCACCATGAAATTGAACGGACTGGTCACCAACATACACTCACTAGGAGAAACTGTTGCAGAGAGCTATGTGGTCAAAAAGATTTTGAGAGCAGCCCCCACAAAATTTCTACAAATCGCCTCCACTATAGAACAGTTTGGAAATATCGAGAAAATGACTGTGGAAGAAACAGTGGGATCACTAAAGGCTCATGAAGAAAGAATTAAGGGACAAATTGAGACAAAGGAAGGAAGGTTACTTCTCACCAGGGAGGAATGGGTCGAAAGAGAGAAGGAAGAGAGCAAACTATTACTTACAAAAGAGGAATGAATGAAACGTTCAAACAAAAGGAAACGCCGAGGCATCGTATGTGAGGAACAGGGGAAAAGGATACATTCGAGGTGGACGAGATAAAACTAAAGTGCGATGTTTCAACTGTAACGATTACGGTCACTATGCCACGGAGTGCAATAAATCAAGACGAGATAAGGAAGACACTGAGGAGGCTCATTTCGCCCAGATACATGACGACGAACCGGCCTTACTTTTGGTTGAAAATAAAAAGAATGGTACACTGATCAACGAGGAACAAGTAAAACCAAAGTTGGGTCAAGGAGAAAATGGGCAAATGGAATCAAATTTATGGTACTTGGACAATGGCGCAAGCAACCATATGACTGGCCAATATTCAAAATTTGACAAACTTGACATAGGGATAACAGGTCAGGTAAAATTCGGTGATGGTTCGATGGTACAAATAAGAGGCAAGGGATCAATTACTCTGAGGTGCAAGAATGGAGAAACCAGAACACTGACTGAGGTATATTATATTCCCTCACTTAGAAGTAATATAATTAGCCTTGGACAACTATCAGAAAATGGATATAGAATATCTATCAAGGGCGAAAATCTCTGGGTTCATGAAGAACAAGGTGCCTTACTCATGAAAGTCAAACGGTCCCCGAACAGGCTATATAAAATCATTATCTACAGCGGCGAGACAAAGTGTTTACTGACGAGGAATGAGAATGAAAGTTGGTTGGGGCACTCCCGTCTAGGCCATGTAAATTTCAAGGCGATGAAGCTCATGACCTCAACAAATATGGTTTGTGGAATGCCAAAGATTGATCAACAACATGAGGTCTGTACTGGATGTTTGATGTCAAAGCAAGTCAGAAAATCGTTCCCTCAAAAATCGAGCTTCTCAGCAAAGAAACCACTTGAGTTAGTTCACGGTGATTTGTGCGGACCGATCACACCATGTACTCCAGGAGGTAATAAATATATATTTGTCTTGATTGATGATTATAGTCGTGTTATGTGGACTTATTTATTGAAAAACAAAAGCGATGCTTTTGATGCCTTCAAGAAGTTTCGTATGTTGGTTGAGAACAGCCCTGAGAAGAAAATCATGACATTCAGAACCGATAACGGCGGAGAATTTACCTCAAAAGAGTTTTCTAAGTATTGCGAGGAAGCTGGAATTGTCAGACATTTTTCTGCACCCTACTCACCCCAACAGAATGGCGTGGTCGAGCGACGTAATAGAACTCTAATTGAAATGTCACGAAGCCTATTTAAGGAGATGAATCTGCCAAATCATTTTTGGGGAGAAGCCGTTCGTCACTCCACTTACTTGATCAACAGACTTCCCACACGGGCATTAACTGGAACTACGCCATAGGAAGCTTGGTCGGGTAAGAAACTGCATGTAGAACACCTCCGTATTTTTGGTTGTGTTGCCCACATGAAACTACCTGGTGTCAATCAGAAAAAACTGGATAGCAGGAGCAAACCTGTTGTTTACCTTGGGAAAGAACCGGGTACAAAGGCTTTCAGACTGTATGACCCTGTGACCAAGGCAATCTCTGTGAGCCGAGATGTAGAGTTTGAAGAAAGAAGAGCTTGGAATTGGGTTGATGAAACGGAGACAACACAATCACCAGCCGGTACCTTCACTGTATTTACGGGTGCTTTGAATGAAGCAACTGAAGTTAATGAAAATGAGGCATCAAGCTCGAACGGAGAGTCAACACCAGACCCTACACCGAGGCACTCAAATAGTGATACTGTCTCAGGCAATTTTGCAAGCCACGGCTCGACGAGTAGTTTCTCTGGAGGTGAAGCACACACACAGAGCTCACAAAGTTCAGCCAGTCAAAGTTCAATACCAACTCAAACTTCAGACTCAACAAGTTCTGAAGAACCTCGAAAATACAGGAACTTGAGCGATATCTACAATGAGACTGTGCCATTCGAGTTAGAAGATGAAGAACTTTACCTCATGGGAGTGGATGAACCAGTAAACTACACTCAAGCAGTGAAAGAAAGTGAATGGACAAAGGCAATGGAGATAGAAATGGATGTAGTAGAAAGAAACGGAACTTGGGTATTGACAGAACTGCCTCGAGACAGAAAGCCCATTGACTTGAAGTGGATCTACAAAATCAAACGAGATGCAAATGGGAATATTGTGAAGTACAAGGCCAGGATTGTAGCCAAGGGATATATTCAGAAGCAAGGTGTAGATTATGATGAAGTGTTCGCCCCAGTCACACGTATCGAGACCATACGATTGTTAATCGCAATTGTAGCAAAATGACAATGGAAGGTGCACCATCTGGATGTGAAAACGGCCTTCTTGAACGGAGAAATTAAGGAAGAAGTTTATGTTAGACAGCCTGAAGGTTTTGTCAAGCATGGAAAGGAACATCTAGTCTACAAACTCATAAAAGCACTATACGGTCTACGTCAAGCCCCAAGGGCCTGGTACTCCAAATTGAACAAATGCTTGGAAGAGTTGGGTTTTGTCAGGTGTGCATACGAGCAAGCTGTGTACACAAAAAAAACAGGGAAGGGTGTGCTTATAGTCGGCGTCTATGTTGACGATATCTCGGTGACAGGTTCAAGCACAAAGGAAATTGAGGAGTTCAAAAGGAAGATGGGACACAAGTTTGACATGAGTGATTTGGGGGAGTTGACATACTACCTAGGCATCGAAGTCACGCAAGGAAATGGCTATATCCAGCTAAAACAGTCAGGGTACGCAAAGAAGATTCTTAATAAAGCTGGTATGTTGCAGTGTAATTCAGTAAAAATTCCGATGCACCCCAAAGAAATCATCAACAAAGATGAAGATGGAATAGCAGTAGCCCCTACAGAATTCAAGAGTATGATAGGAGGATTGAGATACTTGGTGCACACCAGACCTGACTTGGCGTATTCTGTGGGCATTCTAAGTAGATTTATGGACAGACCCACACAGTTGCATCAAGGTGCTGTAAAACGCATACTTCGGTACGTGAAGGGAACAATTGATTTCGGGCTGGTATACTCACAGGACAGTGACAATGAAGTATTGATAGGTTATTCCGACAGTGATCTGGCTGGCAACATAAAGGACAGGAAGAGTACTGGAGGCATGGTGTTTTATCTCAACAAGAGTTTGATAACTTGGACATCTCAGAAACAAAAATGTGTCGTACTTTCTTCATGCGAAGCTGAGTTCATGGCAGCCACAGCAGCAGCTTGCCAAGCTGTTTGGTTAAGGAAATTATTATCTCAGATTACCGAGTACGACATTGGTCCAGTCACTTTGTTTATTGATAACAAATCCGCGATTGACTTAGCTAAGAATCCAGTGTTTCATGGGAGAAGCAAGCATATAGACATTCGGTATCACTTCATACGCGAATGTGTAGAGAACGGAGAAATTATTGTAAAACATGTTTGCTTTGAGGAACAACGTGCAGACCTCCTCACCAAGGCTCTTGCAGCTGTCAAATTCGAAATCATGAGAAATCTATTTGGGGTGGTGAAGTGCGTTTAAGCAAGTTTAGATTAAGGGGGAGTTTGTTGGGTTTGTTAATCTAAACTTGGCATAATTCCCTTGAATCTTGGATGCTGTTGGTTATGATATGATTTTGGATATGGAATGGTGACTGAATCCCTACTTCATGGCAACTGATGGATATGCTTGGAGGATTTGAAGGAGTACTGAGAGAATAAAACTTACATTTGTTTAGGCTTATCATTTGGTTTTAGTTATTTGTTTTCCTGCTTTCATGGGATATCTCATATCTCTTTTCCCTTTATATTGTAATCGTTTCTCATTATAATAAAGTGGTGGTTCAGAGTATTTTTTTCTTCTCCCAGTTTAAATACATTACATATGCAGGTTGTTTTACACCAATAACATGTTGGTGGAGTACAATTTACAGTTGTCAACCACATTTCCACCACTGTCCACTTCACTTATTACTGTGGGTTTCAAAACTATTTTCAAAATTCAACAATGTATCCGGCCTATTTACACATTTTTTATGCTTGTGTTGAGGTGCAAATTATTTAAGCCTACCACAAGTAACCCCACTACTATGTAGAGGTGAGCAAAAATCCTATTCCGAAAATGAAATTGTTAAAAATTACTAAAAACCGATACAAACCCAAAACCGAAAAATTTAAAACCGAAACCGAACCGATTTGATAATTTTGAATCTGAAACCGAACCGTTTCGGTTTTAAATTTTAAAACCCGAAGAGTTTCAGTTTCAATTTTACCATAAACCCGATCCGATCTGATCCGATCTGTGCTCTCCCCTATTACTATGAATCCCACGTACTACTTATATTACACTACAAATTGCACCTACAAATTAAATTATCTGTTTCAATAATACAAATTACCGATGCGATTTGTTAGCCAACTTAAATTACATTTAAATAAATAACTTTTTCAGGTCTGTACGTATATAAATTATTTATCTCTTACAAGAGGATATGGAGTAGTATTTGGGATTTGGGAAACACAATTAGCTTGGGGAGCAAGAAAGAAAAAAATGAAATGATGAGGGTCCAAAACAGTGGGACAATGAAATCAAGCTGCAGCATGTACAAAAAAATACTCACACTCACGCTTTTCAAGTTGTGGTCCCCACAGCTTATATTATAAAAGGTAACACTAGAGGAACTGTTCAGTCCATACAAAAATTTGTAATAGTACTCGTCATTGAGAGAAAAATTAACTCCTCCGACGAAGAAGATATAACCTGGGTGGGTTTATTATGCTGTGAAGTCTATTTTTTTTAATACTATATGTTTATGTTTTGTATCTCTGATCTGTGTATATTGTATGTATCTGTAGTATGATCCAGAAGCACAACTCTCCGACGATGTTCCGGTCGACGACGAAGATGTAACCAGCTGGGTATGTTGTGACCAAGTCTATCATTTTTTTCAAGTTGTACTACTCTAGCTTTTCAACTTGTGGTCCGGCGAACAGCCGTCCGGCGACAATAGGACGATTGACAACGAAGCACAGGTTTTGTTTATGTTTTAGGCATTTCACATTCATACTAGTGTTGTTTATATTTTGTATATCTGTGCTTATCGATTGTATGCATTCAGGATGGTGCAGCTGATATTACTACTCTAAACCCACGGCAGACTGGCATAATCATCTCGGCGAAGTCCGGCGAGCGTCCGTCCGGCAACAATAGGAAGATTGACAACGGAGCACAGGTTTTGTTTATGTTTTAGGCATTTCACATTCATACTAGTGTTGTTTATATTTTGTATGTCTGTGCTCATCGATTGTATGCATTCACGATGGTGCAGCTGATATTACTACTCTAAACCCACGGCAGACTGCTCGTATCATCTCGGCGGAGTCCAGCGAGCGTCCGTCCGGCAACAATAGGATGATTGACAACGAAACACAGGTTTTGTTTATGTTTTATGCATTTCACATTCATACTAGTGTTGTTTATATTTTGTATGTCTGTGCTCATCGATTGTATGCATTCAGGATGGTGTTGTTGATATTACAACTCTAAACCCACGGCAGACTGGTCTAATCATCTCGGCGGAGTCCGACGAGCGTCCGTCCGGCAACAATAGGACGATTGACAACGGAACACAGGTTTTGTTTTAGGCATTTCACATTCATACTAGTGTTATTTATATTTTGTATGTCCGTGCTCATCGATTGTATGCATTCAGGAAGGTGCAGCTGATATTACAACTCTAAACCCACGGTAGACGGCTCGTATCACCTCGGCGGAGTCCGGCGAGCGTCCGTCCGACAACAATAGGACGATTGACAACGGAGCACAGGTTTTGTTTATGTTTTAGGCATTTCACATTCATACTAGTGTTGTTTATATTTTGTATGTCTGTGCTCATCGATTGTATTCATTCAGGATGATGCAACTGATATTACAACTCTAAACCCACAGTAGACTGCTCATATCATCTCGCCGGAGTCCGGCGAGCATCCGTCCGGCGAAGAACGAATCCCAAGGGGTGCTCCTCCAAGAACCGAAATGGTACGTATGTTAAACTCAGTCATATGTAGAATACTGAGTAACTTCTGCCTATTTTATCATGTTGAACTTTCAATGAATCCATACAGTAATGGAATGTTGTTTTGTGCTTTTATGTTTACACATCTTTTAATATGATGCATTTTTAGCATTTTTATGTTTCCGGTATTCTTCTAGTTTTTATCTTCACGTACTAAAACCTATGTTTGCATGTATGCTGTTAAAATCTATTAGTGTAAGTATTAGCTGATAGCCTTCTTTTTGCTATTATTTATGAATGTATTTTTGGCTTAAAAATAAAACCTATGTATATATGTACAGTAAAACTTCATTAAATTAATACTCAATATCACAATAAATTAATATTTTAAATATGAATTTTAGTCCCAATATAATAAATTTAACCTCGATTAATTAATGATTTCTATAAATTAATTCGTCGGTTCCAACAATATTAATTTATAGAGATTTTGCCGTATATGTATATCCCTGTTTGTATTATTGTTGTCTCTAATTAATTCAAATTTTAATTTATGTTAATGTTTGTAACTCGTAAAGAATTGTTCATCACGGCAACCTCTATAATTCCTCTTGTCATTGTTAGTAGTATTTTTGTGTGTTCGTTCTCAGGGAAGGACTGATATCAATTCTAATTCTGAGTCTTTTATCTCAAGCAGTTCAGAAGTGTGGAGGAATAGATTGGTGATTATGATTATTAACTAAATTAAACTAATAAACAAATAAAAACTATATAATAACGATGAGAGAAAATAATCCAAGATTTGGGGTTCTTCAATTGACTACCAAGAATGTCTAATTTGTGTCTCTTGTTCGTTAAAAACAATCCTTCTAAAGTTTATAAATTCCTCTCCCAAGGTAATTCATAATGCCTACAATCATCCCCTAATCGCCACTCCCATGGTCAATCAAAGTATAATCATAAACTATTAAAACCAAGGATTAACAGTTTCACAATTCTTTCATTAATCTCCCGATTCAATAATTAAATTGTGTCTATCATGTCATGTACTAGAATTACAACTCTTCTCCCGATTCGTTATAATCCCTACAGATTCAATCAAAAGTTAGCTACTCTTCTAATTGAATTAAGCCCTCAATGATAGATTAAGAATAACAAGAGAAATCAAACAAACTCGACAAATCAACGAATACTACCCAACTCTTGGATAAAGGGAATTAACTACTCATAATTGAACAAAACAAGTATATATATAAAAACCACAAATCATGAGTTTAGAATTTAAGAACAAAGAATACAAATCTTGAAGTGTCTTGAACTCCGGACGAATCCCTTCGCTCCTTCCTTCAATCTTCTTCTCCAATTGATTCTCTCCCTTTTCTCTCCAATCTCAAAATAGTTCTAGATCTAAAGTATGAATAGTACTGAAAATAGGTTATGAATTACATCCTCAAATAATACCCTAGATGTGTTTATATAGGGCTCTAGACATCTTGCCCAGCAAGAAAATACCAAAACAGAATTATAATAGAATTTCTGCAAAATACGTTTCGTAAACTGATTATGTTTTTTAAGGAAAATTCGTAGCTGACTTTTCTTCAGTATTTCTGGAACGTTCAAATCATAATTGGACCTCTGGACCACCTTAGAATGATAGAGAATCTTGTTATCTTCGCGTGGACTGCTTACGGGCCTCAAACGGACTTCTAGAACTCAAGATATGGCCAAAACAAAATCAGAAATTCTGGCTGATTTTTCACCCGCGCGCCGCAGCGCCTGAGGCGCCGTTTTGGCGCCTGATGCGCCAGCTCAATCTGCATAAACAGCTCTGGGGCGCCAATTAGGCTCCCGGCTTGGTCCTGTTCTGCGAAAATTGATTTTTCTTCGATTTTTAAGCTTTTTCTTCCGTTCCTTTTGTATGAGCTTCCGTCTTTCATCCTTAATGACTTGTATACTTCTTTGGAGTTGACATTAGCCTCCATTCTTCATTCCATATCATAAATCAACTCCAAATAATGACGGAAACTACACCTTTAATCGACATTTCTTCAACCCTTCACAATTAAGCAAAACACATCAAAACTACCACAAACTTGAGGCCAAAGCAATCAATTTAAGCCGAACGGAGGCATTCCCAATGGATATAAAATCCACTTATCAAACCCCCAAACTTAAACTGATGCTTGTCCTCAAGCATAAACAATTACAACTACCTGATTAGTACCACTTCCGTAGGTGATCACGGTTGCATTTGGCATATGCAACAAGCCCTTTAAACCCCTAGGCAGCCCCAGTGGACGAGTAAGGTCTCGTGAGGGCCTATAGCGAATGTACCCACAAAATCCATTTAACATAATGCAATGCAATGCATGAATGCAACTAATATGAAAATGCAACGATCCCCTTCAAACTAACCAAAACCAATTAACAAGCAAATATCTCAAAGAATGCAACTAAATCCAAATAGAGCTCGACTAAGTCCCCGTATACTAACAATACATGACAGAAACGTGCGTGTGTGCGATGCTCATCAGAAATACTCCCAACACTAGGTCAAAAATCATACAAATTCTTCGCCAAGACAATCACAGGTTTATAAATAGAATAGACTGTAGAAACTTCATAACCTAGGAACACCTCCATCCTTATTCAAGTTAGACAAAAACTCATGCTTTATTACTATACTACGACACTATATACAATATGCATGCTTATTTAACCGTGCAATGAATGAGACCCCAAAAGGCTTATACAATAATACCCATGTAGCGAGTGTTAGGTCACTGGATCCCAGACTATAAAAGCCTTAGGTCACTAGGACTAAGTCCCCTCAGACTTAATTACTCGAGTATTAAAGAGCTCACTCTGGTTAATTTTGCATTTAAACAATTAAACTATTGACTCTTTTTTTTTTCTTCTTTTTTTTTCTTTTTTTTTTCTTCTTTTTTTTTTTCTCTCTTTTGCGATATGGAATGAGCCTTTCTCATTTCCAACCTTAGACTGCTCATAAAATATGAGCCGGCTACTAGCCATTTGACACCTAGCCATTATTTAACAATTGATACAACTAGCATGAAATCCCTGTTTTCCCCCAAACTTAGACTTTAATGCTCCTACGCCATCAAGGGAATAACGAAAATTCTAAATATAATCAAGTGATTAAATCTCAAAACATCCAAACAAGCATGACCTCAACCTAGCCCAAAAACACCCAATGAGTTTGTGTAAAATTTTTGTTCCCGTAACACATAAGTCAATTTCATAGAAACTATAAATCAACCCTCTATTCATCATTACCACACTCAATTAGACACCTACCTACTAATCAGAATTAGCTCGTTCTAAGGGATCATGAAATATGCATGCCATGAAAATGCAACTAGAATGAACTCACATGATATACGAAACAAAAAAAAAATAGAATGTCCTATATGAAACAAACGTAGATAACACGAACATATATGCATGAATTACTACTACTAATATGCAAAACATGAAATCCTACATGAACACAATGACTAACAATCACATATATATACACTACTTATCCCTCAAACCACCCCCAAACTTAAAATATTCAATGTCCTCATTGAATGGAAGTAAATACGAGGGAAAGTAGAAAACATACCTGTATACAACAATGCTTGGGTTGCCTCCCAAGAAGCGCTCCTTTAACGTCAATAGCTTGACGCCGATTATACCTGGAAACTTCAATGAGGAGAAAAAGCAAACAGATGCACATATCTACGAATTTCTAATATAAGCATATTGTGCAAATAAATTTTAGATTCATTGAAAGGTACGAAAACTTTCAAGAACCTATCATGCTCAAGAGACTTGGAAACATCAAAATAGCTAGAAAAGTCGTCAGAATAATCATTATAAGTACGACTCATATACTCCTCCCAAATCGGATCCTTATACTCTACAGCAAGATTTTCAACTTCCTCTATCTTAACTTCCTTCTCTTTTATAATTGGACACTCATCAATTTTAATCTCATCTACCAATGTATTAAGCTCAAAATTTTCTAGAACTGGTAGAATTTCAATTGCATCCAAATTATCATTAATGTGCATGGGACAATTATCAACTACACTAGTAGACTCATCAGACACAACATTATCATCAATTGCTAAACAAGAATCATGGCATAGAGGAAAATTGACACAAGGAGGAGTTCGATAACAACCGTCATACCACACTGCTCGAACTTCCCAAATAAAATTATTTAGTTTAGCATTCTCCTCGTACCAAGCTATTGAATCACATGGAATATCATTGTCACTAGCAATCTCTAAAGTTGGTTCATCAAAAACTCCCAAAGAAAGTAAGGGAAGATTAGACTGAGTTCCTTGAATCATTTTATTGAGCGCAATCTCCCAATCAGCAAGTAAAGAAGGATTAGACTGAGTTAAACTCGTATCAACATCATTACACATATATGGATAAACATCATCATGATATTGATTTTCAAACGAATATGAATAATCATTGCTAGGGGCATATGGAGCATAAAATGAGTTCTCAGAATAGAACGAATTCACCTGATATGCATTACAATCCTCATAGGAATTGAATTGTGGGTAAGGATTGAAGTCTTGATATTGTTCCTGACTGTTGTAGAAATTCTGAGCATTGTTCCAACCAAAGTTGTACTCCATCTAGTCTCTCTCCTCAAAACCTGTTTAAGTTGTCTACCTCAAAGAACCTGTAGACACACCAAAGAAAGAAATACAAAAAGAAAGAAAAGAAAAATATATACAAAGATAAAATCCAAACTACAAGAAACAATTAACTCAAAATCAATATTGCTGCCTTCCCCGGCAGCGGCGCCAATTTGTTAGTAGTATTTTTGTGTGTTCGTTCTCAGGGAAGGACTGATATCAATTCTAATTCTGAGTCTTTTATCTCAAGCAGTTCAGAAGTGTGGAAGAATAGATTGGTGATTATGATTATTAACTAAATTAAACTAATAAACAAATAAAAACTATATAATAACGATGAGAGAAAATAATCCAAGATTTGGGGTTCTTCAATTGACTACGAAGAATGTCTAATTTGTGTCTCTTGTTCGTTAAAAACAATCCTTCTAAAGTTTATAAATTCCTCTCCCAAGGTAATTCATAATGCCTACAATCATCCCCTAATCGCCACTCCCATGGTCAATCAAAGTATAATCATAAACTATTAAAACCAAGGATTAACAGTTTCACAATTCTTTCATTAATCTCCCGATTCAATAATTAAATTGTGTTTATCATGTCATGTACTAGAATTACAACTCTTCTCCCGATTCGTTATAATCCCTACAGATTCAATCAAAAGTTAGTTACTCTTCTAATTGAATTAAGCCCTCAATGACAGATTAAGAATAATAAGAGAAATCAAACAAACTCGACAAATCAACGAATACTACCCAACTCTTGGATAAAGGGAATTAACTACTCATAATTGAACAAAACAAGTATATATATAAAAACCACAAATCATGAGTTTAGAATTTAAGAACAAAGAATACAAATCTTGAAGTGTCTTGAACTCCGGACGAATCCCTTCGCTCCTTCCTTCAATCTTCTTCTCCAATTGATTCTCTCCCTTTTCTCTCCAATCTCAAAATAGTTCTAGATCTAAAGTATGAATAGTACTGAAAATAGGTTATGAATTACATCCTCAAATAATACCCTAGATGTGTTTATATAGGGCTCTAGACATCTTGCCCAGCAAGAAAATACCAAAACAGAATTATAATAGAATTTCTGCAAAATACGTTTCCTAAACTGATTATGTTTTTTAAGGAAAATTCGTAGCTGACTTTTCTTCAGTATTTCTGGAACGTTCCAATCATAATTGGACCTCTGGACCACCTTAGAATGATAGAGAATCTTGTTATCTTCGCGTGGACTGCTTACGGGCCTCAAACGGACTTCTAGAACTCAAGATATGGCCAAAACAAAATCAGAAATTCTGGCTGATTTTTCACCCGCGCGCCGCAGCGCCTGAGGCGCCGTTTTGGCGCCTGATGCGCCAGCTCAATCTGCATAAACAGCTCTGGGGCGCCAATTAGGCTCCCGGCTTGGTCCCGTTCTGCGAAAATTGATTTTTCTTCGATTTTTAAGCTTTTTCTTCCGTTCCTTTTGTATGAGCTTCCGTCTTTCATCCTTAATGACTTGTATACTTCTTGGGAGTTGACATTAGCCTCCATTCTTCATTCCATATCATAAATCAACTCCAAATAATGACGGAAACTACACCTTTAATCGACATTTCTTCAACCCTTCACAATTAAGTAAAACACATCAAAACTACCACAAACTTGAGGCCAAAGCAATCAATTTAAGCCGAACGGAGGCATTCCCAGTGGATATAAAATCCACTTATCAGTCATATCAGCTGTGATGCTTAAACTTCCGGGTGAAGGGACTCCAACAAAATTTGTGAAAGCAACAGTGGTAGCAAGCTTGAGCTTTGGTTATTTTTACTTATTCAATGTCAAACTTTGCTCGAAAAGCATTTTTTATGGGACAAAATAAGTTTGTCAATATCTTCAAAATTATTATTATTATTAATATTCAAGAGTTTAACTGAAACATGTTTTTTTTTTCACCTAATTCTTTTCTCTTTAATTTTCAAACATTCAAATTTAACTACATTTCACATAATTTTTAATTTATCATATTAACTTTCAAATAATAAAATTTAAAAAACAATATAATTTTTAAAAATATTATTGTGCCACGCGTAGCGCGACTTTGTTACCTAATATTTATAATGTTTGGAGATCGGAAAGCTTCTAGAAGCGTTCAAGATATTTTTCTTTAAATTTTCATATTTTTTTTAAAATTATTTTTTTGCATTAGATAGCTCTTAAAGACATATTAATTAGTCATTAATTATACCTAATAAATACATATTATTTTATTTTATTAATTTAATAAATTAGTAAACTTTATTTCAACATTAAATATTAACTACATATATAATTAAGTTTATCTTTAGGTGAAATGATGACTTAAAATTGTTTACATTGAGTCATTTTTCATTCCCTATCGAATAACATTGCAATTTCTTTTCGGACAATTGTAGTACAGAGATCCTTAACTTCTCAAGTAAGTTTTATTATTAATGATTATGGAAATCGTAATAAATTATGAAATTATATAAATCTTCGCTTAACACCTAAAATAAATGTAATACAAAATAGTTTATTATTTTTACACATGAATAAATTATAAATGAGTTATGACCAAATCGATTAAATTAAAAAAAAACCCAATTTTATCGGTAGATTGAATTGATAAAAAAAGTTATATACCCGTTGTTCATTATATTGTGTCGAAATAAATTAATATTATAATTAAATAAATTCTTAGAGGGACGTTGGTTTTAAAAAATGTTATAATATTTAATATTTATAATTGTTGATCGTAAAGATTAAGTTTGTATCATAATTGTTACTTTTTATGTTTATGATATTTTTTAAGATTATTAAAATTTTAGATATATAATGAGAGTATTTTCAAACTTATAATTCATGCAAATTGTTTTGAATCAATTTTTTTAGAAAAATCTTAAAAGACCAATAAATTTTTAAAAATATTAAAAATTAATTGATCATCTGTTATAAATATTTTAAAATAAAAATTTATAAATTGCGCGAAGCGCGAATAAGTTATCTAGTTTATGTTATATTTAGGAGCCAATTAGGAGGGAGATGTTCTTGGGGCACGGTAAGCTTGAACTTGCTTCTAATGGAATTTTTTTTTGACGAAATGCATAGAATTATATTACTGGATCAAATAACTCAATATAACAGCGGGACAAACCCCCGACTGTCAACACGACCAGGTTGAAAAACAAATAAATTGTTTTCTGATCGTTTAACAAGATGAACATAAAAGTTCTTGAAGCTAAAAACAAATTCGAAAACATCCCAAGTGATCCAAACTTCGTCAAAATCCTTGAAAACAGCGATATCACAATTGACCACATCACATAAGAACCGTTGATACCCCAGTGTTCAGAATCCTCACTCCAGCTATCTACATGCCGGATACCAGCTATAGACGTGCAGAACATGAAAACCCCCAAAGGATGAGTAACACCCCAGCTATCTACATGCCGGATATCAGCTATAGACATGCCGAAAGTGAAAACCTCCAAAATATGATGAACCATCTTTGGTTGTGAGTGGTGAGCTCTTGCAATAATCTTCACCGTCCTAGCTTTGATGCAGTCTTTCCAGATCCCCCAAGACATCAACAAAGTTATTCTCAGCAGATCCAACCACGAACATAGAGATACATAATTAATTAAATACATAAAAACATTCCAAACCACTCCAAAAGGAGAGACACACTCCAAAAGGAGAGACACACTCCCAAACAATTGGGATTTATTGAAAAGAAAACAAGGAAGAGGGCCTCCGGCCGGTGGATAAACCACCGTCGGAGGGGAAGCGGCGGAGACGAAGAAGAAGAAGCCTACTTTTCCACCGAAAGGAAAAGTTTGAGGAGAGAGGCGAGTGCTTCTAATGGAATTAGGGTCTCCATAATGTACCCCCTCATTTATTATCATTAAAGTTTCCCATGGGGAACTTTTTTTCAGAATAAGTCAACTTATTTTAAGACAAAATTAGAGATTTCTAACTTTTTCCTGAAAAAAGTTTTTTTTTTTTTTTGCAATTTATAGAATCTCAAACATACATTAAATACTTGTATAATTTTTTTTATCAAAATATGAAATTTTTACCTAAAAATAAGTGCATAAGGACTTAAAAAAATGTGAACCAAACAAGCTCTATATTGGTTAGCAAAAAAAAAAAGAGCGAGGGTTTATTGAGTTGATACAAATAAGGGTTTAGTGAATTGATAAGTTGTAGTTAGGGATGGGCGTCGGGGTACTTCGGGTTCGGGGGGGTCGGGGAGTGCTATCCCCGCCCCCATCCCCGAATTTAAACCCAATTCCCGTCCCAGGCCTGATCCCTGTCGGGGATTATTTTTTCATTCCCCGTCCCCGACCCAAACGGGTAACGGGGATCCCCGCGGGGAATAGGAGAATTTTATTTAAAACAAAAAATAATTTTAAATACTAATTAGTGAGCTCAAATGCACTAAATTAAGATAAAAAAATAATACTTAAAGAAACAATTATAAATAATATGGAAATTAAGTTATTTAACTATTAAAAAAAATATATAAAATAAAATTTGTTCCAATATGAAGTATTGAAAATTCGTTCAATATATATATATATATATATATATATATATATATATATATATGTATGTATGTATTAAAGTGTGGTGATATAGAGTCGGGATTGAAAATTGAGCTAGCCGGGTAGAGAAAATCGGGGCGGGATCGGGGGTCGGGGATCGGGTTGGGGACATGTAAAACCCGTCCCCGGCCCGCTCCCCGATTATTTTTGAAAATTGTCCCCGCTCCTTGGTCGTACCCGAAAAAATCCCCGAATCCCCGCCCCGTTCGGTGCTAGAATCGGATCGGGATCGGACGGGCCGGGATAAATGCCCATCCCTAGTTGTAGTGAATTGATAAGGTGTGGGTTTATTGAGTTGATACAAGGTTTAGTGAATTGATAAGTGGTGGAGATTAGATAATACTCCTCCGTCTCATATTATTCTTCTCGTTTGATATGTTGGCACTGTTCATAACAAAAGATAAATTACTAATTTACGTCTAATCTATAAAATCAAATATAGTAATGAGTGATCTTGTTGGATTCGTATTTATGAGTACTTTAATACATTGATATTTTTATATTGAATACTAATACGAAATTAAAGATATTAACGATTAAAAGTGTGCATTGCCAAACGTGTCCAAGAAAAATGAGAAATTTTTTTTGAGACCGAGGGAATAGTACTACTACATTAACGTCATGGACCCCACATGACTCATATATCAACTTAATCATATGGAGTATATCAACTTAATGATTTTTAAGTACTGCTAATCTACTTTTACTATACTCCGTCAATATACGGAGTACTGATAACCCCTCCACTGTGCTCGTAGATTTAAAATTGTAATTTATCGTTTATCTACACAGCACACCTACTCTAGGCTAGCCATCCTTTTGTCTTGTCTCCTCGGACTCTAGGATTTTCCTATGACAATATCTTCTGTCTTCTGGGGTCATAGTAGTGGGTTTCAAATTTCAATCAGCATGCCACAGTACTGTATATGAAACAACTTCGTTTACATGGGCGGCGCGCGTACTTATATGATACACACAGACAGCTTTTCATCAGTCTTGCCATGCCAGTTGTTAGTCATTACGAGAGCAATTTTTTCCAGAAAAATGAGTAACATTTTCTTTTGTATTTTCACGCAGTTCTCTGGGTTCATTAATCATTACAAACGAAATCTTATAGTAATACATATATTAAGATTGACATTAAGTAAACATATATAATTGTCTTAAATAATCTTTAGGACAAAGAAATTAGGGTATAGTTTCATTTTATTGAGCTAGGTTGAGTGTATAGTTAAAGCAAGATTTATATTTTAAAGTTATGTGATCGCTAATGGATAGGTCACGTGAGTGACTGAATTGTGGTGGTTGGTTCTTTTGTTATGCCCTCCCTCTCAACATCACAAAACAAACATGCATGTGTACCATGATCAATGATAATACCGGAGGGATACGGAGAAAGTGACAACTGTTTTGTTTTCTTTTGATAAATAAAGAGAAATGTTATTTCAACGATAATAAAAGGGGTTGAGTTGGCACAGTGGTTAAGTGCCCAATCCATGAAACGAGAGGTCATAGGTTATCCTTGGATAGAGGCATGGCTGCGTACAACCTACCCCTCAGACCCTGCTCATGCGAGATATACTGAGTAAGTTGAGTTGAGTTGAGTTGTTATTTCAACAATAATGTTGCACTTCCCCAACACATCTTTTACACCTCGGTGTTTGGCTCCCCTGCAGGTAAAATATAGGCAATTGTTTTATTAGAAACTAACGTTCATTATTTCATTATATACGAATTTTTATTATATTTTATTAGTGATCAAAAAATTGTGTGTGATATTTTTGGATATATATTATTATTACAAAATTATGTTTTAAATTAAAAATTAACGTGTTCTAATTAGAAAAGAAATGTTATTGATTAGAAGGTACACTATTTTAAATATTTATAAAAGGTAATATTATCAATTAAAAGTAAATATCTTTTAATTAAAAATGGCTATCGGCTAATTATCATTAATTATATTATTTTATTAGTTATTTTAATGATTACGTGTCGAAAATCGACAAACTTTCAATGCCTTTGTGATGCACGGGTTTCTATTATTATATTATAAATTTTATTTAATATTACAATTATGTTTTTTAATAATCATTATTTTTAATTTTAATTTAATATTATTTAATATACTCATGTTTACATATTATACTAATGTTTCCTTATTGTAAACAACGTATACGAATTTTTAATATATTTTATTAATAATTGAAAAATATGGTATGATATTGATTGGTATATATTAATGATTGTAAGTTTAAATTAAAAAAGGTAATGTGTTTTAATTAGAAAGTAGATATTAATGATTGGAAGATATGGTACAATTGATTAGTTTTATGTGTTTATAAAAGGTAGTATCTTCAACACAGTGAAAAAGACAATCAACTAATTATCATTAATTATTTCTGTTATTATTTATTTTAATAAATAGGATAACCAAACCGACCCCAAAACTTTCAAAATTTTTAATGTTTCGGCTTTAATATAATAGTATAGATAGATTGTTAATGGTTAATTTGTCATTATTATATTCTCATTCTTTTTAATCATAATTTTCCAACGTCTTCTTTTAATTAATTCAATCAAATCTGCTTGTTTATCTATATATGTATGTATTATAACAGATGTCGACCTAAGATAATGTGACAAAAATCGACGTAAAAAAAGTATGTAATTTATTTTGTTTTCTATATTTATATTAAAATTTGTACAATATTGTGTTCACTAATTTATTTGTAAATATTTTCTTTTTGATTTCTTTCTTAAATGGTTTATATTTTGAAAAAATTTAAAAAATATTACAAGAATGTCGCGAAACACGACTTATATGTATTTATTACAAGAGTTTTCGGCCTAGGAAAATGTGGTACAAAATTGACATAAAAATAAGTATATAGTTTATTTGGTTGTCTATATAAATTAAAATTTGTACAATATTGTGTTTATCAATTTATTTATAAATATTTTTTTCCGATTTTAAATTTTAAATTTGAAATTTTAAAAATATATTACAACACCGGCACGAAGCACGACAAGTCTCACCTCTAAAGTATGTTATTGTTAGGATATAAAATGCAAGTTCTAACCTTTTTTTATAATAGTATTTTCCAAGAAAATCTAACCTAAATGTAAACCAAAATCGCTTAGTATTTTTATAAAATATACAACGGGTATCAGCCTAAAAAATTATAAGCCAGAATCAATATAAAATGAATAATTAATCTATGTATATTTAATTTATACAATATTGTGCTTGCTAATTGTTATTGATTTACGCACCAATCACTAAAATGTATGAAATATAAAAAGCAATTCTAATGTATGGAATATAAAAAATTAGAACTTGCCTTTTATATCCTAATTCTAGGTTAGGATATAAAAAGCAAGTTCTAATTTTTTTTTAAACAATATATTCCAATTCTAATTGTATATTAAAAAAATCTTATTTAAATACTATTATAAAAGTTAAAAATGATTTTATTATTTAAATTTTTATTATTATATTCGCCTAGTATTTTTATAATATATACAACGGGCGTTGACCTAAAAAATTGTGTGGCAAAATCTGTAAATCAAAGTTAAAGACCATTTTAATATTTAAATTTTTATTATTGTGTACGTTTAATATTTTTATAATATATACAAATGGGTATCGATTTAAAAAATCGTGAAACAAAATCGATACTCCCTCCGTCCCGCTAATATTGGTCACCATCCAAAATTCATGTATTTAGCGATCAATTTAGAATTACCACATTTAACCATAATTATTAATATATTTATGAAAATTTAATAAATTTGACATGTAATAGGTTTTGTTAAGAAAATGTGTATAATAATTTTGGAATAACCAAATATGGAATACGGAGGAGGAAGTATAAAAAAAATAATGAATAATCAAATTAGCTAGGTCACAAACGGAAGAAGCTGATAAGATTTGATGAGATTTGTTACTACTTGATTACTTTCCTCTTTATTTGATGCGTTGGGAGGCGAGCTTTTAACCAGAGTTTACAGACTGACAGCCAGAACCAAAACTTTAATTATGTACTGTCTGTATATTTTCATACACAAGTCCACTATGTACTCTATGGAAAGGGTACTGGCAAAATGGCTTTCAAATTTTGTTTCTAAAAATTAGGTCTTATAACAACAAAGTTATTAGTACTCCTTCATCGGTCTCTTAAAACTCTTCTCGTTTAAATTGTCGGGATTGTTCATAACATAAGACAAATTACTAATTTACATTTAATCTATAAGATGAAATATAGTCATGAATGATCTTGTTGGATTCGTATTTATGAGTACTTTAATACAGTGAAGTTTTTATATTTAAAACTAATACAAAATTAAAGATATTAACGATTAAAAGTATGCGTTGTCAAACGTGTCCAGTAAAAATGGAAAATTTTTTTTGGAACAGAGGAAGTATTAATTATTTACCAAACATGATCAAAGTTTGGATTACAATAAGGAAACACAAGTTATGTTTAGATTCAAATATCGATGATTGATCCAAATGGAATTTGTCCCACATTAACTCTTCTCGTCTGTATTATCTCTGAAAATTTTCAAATTTTCTGTTTTGGCTCTTGCTTTGAGAATGACGTCATTTTCACCCTATTCCATGCATCTAGTTCTTCTTCAATTTTTTACCACTCGTATGTATCTAGTTCTGAGTTTGTCCATGTATTTTATTTTCACTAGTAAAACAAGTTTATAATTACCCATTAAACTAATAACAAGTGGCCAAATTTAACATTTGAACACCACCGTGATCTATCACTCGGTCTGAGATGTTAAATATGTTAGAGCAACACTAACATGCAGTCAGGCATGCTGTATATCCTAGCTGTATGTCAAATTCGTCACGCCAATTAGCGATTATATTGTGTTCCAACAATATGATTTGGCTGGTCATATTTTTGATGAGTCTCGTATGGATGGTAGCTTCTTGTAGCCAGTGACACCAAACGACTCTCGATAGGTATACGGAGTATTACTTTTCCATCACACTTGTAATATATATCTTGTATCAAATACTGTACAAGCCAATAATTGTTTTTGCTAATCCTAAATGTTTTTTTCTAACCAATGCAAGCCAATATTAATGTCAAAATTATGTTGGTTTAATGTTCGAACAAAATTTGTACCTCATCATCCCAAAAAACACGTTCCTTGTTAAATTGATCCAAATTTAATTGAAATTATATGTTTTATATAATTAAAAAATATAAATATATTTAAAAATAATAATTGAATAATTTTTAATATTTAATCTTAATCGATTTGACGTAAATTAAAGAGGATGGAGGAGTATTTTTCTACTCAATTTTCAACCCAGTCATGGGATGGATGGCAGCAATCATGCACGTGGCACTGAGCTGATCAGAAAGTTCAGAAATATAACAGGTTCTTCGTACTAGGTCTCACTTGTTTCAAAGCATCAACATATAGAATGTATAAGTAGAGTTTATACTACTGAACGATCAAGTACATTATCTCTATTAGTTGAGTAATTTCTGGCCTAAATTTTTCTTTTATCTCTATTAGTTAAAATTGGTTATCAACCTTCATTTGTTCTAATGACTTTATAATTCTTTATTCAGCATTATTTAGGACTGATTTATGTAACGGCTTACGTGCCTTAAAAAACAAATATTAACAATATTTTATTTAAAAGTTTACGGTACAAATGTCTATATTTTATACCCCTTTCGATAAAAGTTAAGTGTCCCTATAATATTATTAATTATATCAAAATTGATATGTTTATTTTTAAATATAGTTATATGATCAAAAATTGGAGATTAAATTATTGGAGTAATAAATTTTAGCGCCTAAATATAAGAAATGTATTAAAATATAGACTAAAAATAATTTTAAAAAAATTGAAATTGTGACAACCGATTCTATAATTCAGGATATAAATTCATTTAAGTATACAATATAGTTAAAAAAAATTAGGAACCACCATTGATGCTTACAATATTCTTCATAAAAATTAGAAAAATCCTCCTGTTATAAATGGAAATGAGGTGTGAGACAAGAAATCAAATGTGGGCCACTAGAGTGTCTACATGGGGATAGAGAGGAGTACAGTAGAGGAAAGTTTGCGCCGGCAATGGCGCTGTCATATTGTAAGTTGTAACATGAGGGTGCAGACTCTAGCTTTGCACACATTTGGAATGCATTGCAATTTGGAAAAATAAAGTGTCGTTTAGTCGCTCCCTCTTATGAGATCTGCTTCGAGTTTATTCGTACTCTAGTTCATAATGCAAGACACTCACAACCCAAAATTTTAAATAAAATGAGTTTTATTTTTTTTTCTTTTACGAACGAACATGCACAAACCAGAGGTTTTTAACAAATGAGCGGGAAAAAACCGCACGATCTTCTAAGAATTATAAGCCGGAACCATCCTCACATCAGCTTTATAATATTAATTAATATTAAATTTAGCACCACAAGTTAGTCTTTACCAATAATTGAGCATAACGAGCACACGAATGAAAATTATTAATCGATGCAACAAAAAGAACCTGTAAATCTAGGAACACCACAACCTTTTCATAACATAATACTCCCTCCGTCTGGAAATGTATTACCTATTTTGACTTTTTATACTATTCATTGTAAACGGTTGATTACTAATTTATGCATAATTTATAAGACAAAATATAGTCATGAGTGATCTTGTTGGATTCGTATTTATGAGTACTTTAATACAGTGAAATTTTTATATTTAATACTAATACGAAATTGAAGATATTAACAATTAAAAATGTGCGTTGACAAACGTATCGAGAATAAACATGAAACATATTTAGAGACGGAGGGAGTAATTATTGTTGGTGAGGAGATTTGGTTCCCCACCTTTTCGATAAACGAGCTGGATATATATTAAACATTGGACCAAAAATCACAATTATCCCAATTCAGTAATTCTAGCATTAATCTTTCAAATTATGGGATTATTTGAGCCCGTTTGGCTTACCTTAAAATAAGTAACTTATAACTTAAAGTGATAAGTGTCATATAAGTGATAAGTAGATCAGAGCTTATAAGTTATTAGAGTATTTGGTAAATCAGAACTTATAAATCAGTAGAGTGTTTGGTAAATCAAAACTTATAAGTTAAATTTTTTTTTTATTATTTTCAAAATATTTATTTTTTTTAATATATAAATGGATATCAATAGATAGATCTTGATGAGTAGAGAAATTTGATATATACATATCAATTTTCTAATGAACGAATCAAAAGATATATGATTTTGAAGATTTGAAAGATATTATATATTATGTGTATCGAGAAATAAGAATAAGCTGAAAGTTTAATATTAGGAAAATATAACATTCAACTTATCAATAATAAGCCGTAAATAAGCCCGGTCTACTTATTTACCCAAACACACTGCATGAGTTCAAACCAGCTTTTAAGACCCATAAGTTAACTTAAAAGGGTGGCCAAACACCCACTAAGTACTCCATTTAAATCATGTTTGTATATGTTTGTCATAGGATTATAAAACTGTATCAAATATCAAATTAGTTTCTTTTAGTTATTTGTAGGGGGCATGTCTGTTTGTTAAAATCTAGTGTCTAGTGCTAAGTATTTCTCCTGTTCTGGTGGCTGATAGTTTCATCTCGGACCTTTTTTTGCTTTATTGTGGTTTTTGCCCATCTTACCTGCTTTAATGCCTTTTATTTATGAATGTATTTCTGGATTTAAAAACAAAACCTATATATACATGTACAATAAAATTTAATTAAATTAATACTCGATATCACAATAAATTAATATTTTAAATATGAATTTTTAGTCCCATTATAACAAATTTAACCTCGATTAAATAATGATTTCTATAAATTAATAAAATTCGTCGATTCCAACAATATTAATTTATAAAAAATTTACTGTATATGTATATCCATATTGGTATTATTGTTGTCTCTAATGATTAATTCAAATTTTGATTTATATTAATGTAGGTAACTCGTAAAGAATTTTTCATCACGACCACCTCTCTAATTCCCTGATCATATCAGCCGTGATGCTTAAACATCCGGGGGAAGGGACTCCAGCAAAATTTATGAAAGCAACAGTGGTAGCAAGCTTGAGCTTTGGTCTTTTGGCTGCCTTTCTTCGAAGAGGTACCATTGAATTTACAGATGATCTTGCAACCTTATTCTTCTATGAAGCAACTAGGGGTGGTGAAAACGTGCTTTATGAGAAATGCTTTACATATATATTTGGTATTGTGTTAGTGTTTACATCCCTTACATCAGTCATGCTTAATCTGTTTTTACACAATGAATGGATACTGTATATCACATTACTGTTAGTCAATATTATATCCTGTCTGTATACTGTTGTTCAAGCCTACATGAGTGACAAAGATTTTGCAATAGTTGAGACTAGAGAGGATGGGATGGAGATTTACACTATACTTCAAAGGTCATCCACCTCTTGGGAGATTTGCACATCCACCTCTTGGGAGATTGGGCATCCTTCAAAGAAATCCGAGATATCCCCGTTTTACGATGGATTAGATGTATCATCTAGCTACTTAGATCATCCATAGTAAAACTTATTTAACTATCTAGTACTTACTCTTAGACTTGATTAGCAATATTCCAATTGTAATATTGAAAGAATGATTTGCCTTTTGTATGAGTACTATATGCATGGACATTATGATTTTGTGTTCTGAAATTCAATTTTACAATTAAGCAATTTTATCATTTGTGTACTCATGTTATTGCGTGTATTTTGTGATCTAATTTGAACAATAATGATCATATGTACTTAATAAATTTTCTAACTTGGAAGTTGGAAACCATAATGCGTTTTCTGATAGCTATGCATCTAGGTCAGATAGATTAGTAGCTAGGTTAAGTTATTTTTAAATAAGAATGATGTGATTGTAATGATTACAGTTGCCAAAACTTAGTACTACCTAATTTATAGATTATTTAATCAAATAGGAGTAACAAATAAGTAATTAACAAACATATAGAAATTGAAAAGAGAAACAAATAACATCACATTCATCAAATGAATAGAATTCATCGATTGGGCTGAGTTCATCATAGTCATTATTTATTATTACGCCTCTTTCCCTCATGTTGAGATAGGGCTCAACTCTGATAATAAAATTGATTCTACTTTTGTATTAAAAATTTTATCGTTGACATTTAGAATAAAGGAATTTTTATTATTATTATTATTAACGTGATCTCTTGTATATGTGCATGTGATTGCATGCATAATGAATTAGTGTAAACAATACTCTATATTAATTTAGTATCATCATGTAATTCAATATTTGGCCCCACATCCATTTTTACAAGTTATTCTTACATAAATAATTACACATATTATCAAAAAAAGGTAGTCAGATAATAATACCTTAAAGGATGAAAATATTGTCAAGTTTAAAATAAATAAATTTTAAGAACAATAAATATAAAATAGTTTTGAAAAATAATTTTAAATTTATATCAGAAAAGAAGAAATATATGTAATGTGCATTGTTCTAAAAATGCCTATCATCCGTAGACAGGCGGACAAAGCGAAAAGACAATTCAAACGATAGAAGATATGCTGCGAGCCTGCGCCTTGGATTTCAAGGGAAGTTTGGATGATCATCTGCCACTAGTTGAGTTTGCATATAATAATAGTTATCACTCCAGTACTGGCATGGCCCCGTATGAAGCTTTATATGGGAGAACGTGCAGATCTCCACTATATTGGGATGAAGTAGGTGAAATGAGAATACTAGGGCCAGAAATGGTCCATCAGACAAAGCAATCCATAGAGAAGATTCAGAGGAGATTAGTTGTTGCTCAAGACCGTCAGCGGAAATATGCAGATCTGAAAGGAAAAGATAAGTCGTTTGAGATAGGAGATAAAGTATTGCTGAAAATTTCCCCGTGAAAAGGGGTGATGAGATTCGGGAAGAAATGAAAACTGAGTCCTAGGTATATTGGACCCTTTGAGATTCTCAAGAAGGTTGGAGCCGTATCCTATCAATTGGCCTTACCGCCAGATCTTCAGCACATTCACGATGTATTCCACATATCAATATTGAGAAATTATCATCCTGACCATCGACACGTATTAGAATATGAACCCACTGATGTCAAAGCTGACCTGACCTACGTAGAGCAACCAGTGGAAGTTGTAGATTTCAAAGTGCATGAGTTGCGAAATAAGGAAATAAATTTAGTAAAAGTGATTTGGAGGAACCGTCAAATCGAATAAGCTACTTTGGAAATTGAGAATGAAATGCGTAGTAAATACCCCGAATTGTTTATCGAGAAATGTTGATCCCGAGGACGGAATCCTTTTAAGGGGGGAGACTGTAATAACCGTGAAATTTTAATTATATTACGAGAATTTTCTTGTAAATATTCATAAGATTTAAAGTTTTATTATAAGTATTGTTAGGGATGCTTGCAAATAATTAATTATTTAAGGGTTCTACTAGACTTTAGTAAAATTTTCTAATCATTATTATTGTTACGGAGATTTTGTTTTTCTTTCTTTGTAATACCATTACTATTATTATTATTATTATTTTATTTGTGGGAGACAATAGCAAATGAGAATTTTATTGGGTTAAGATTATTTGTCTAGTGGGTTGAGTGATTTAAGCCCAAATGATTTTAATAGTCCATTAAGAGTCCAAGTGGAATACGTGTTATTTATAGTAAAGTGAAAGTAGAATAATCATCATCTCCATCCATTTTGTAAACTCCCGTACAAAATAAAACATCACCCACCTCTTTTATTCTCCATTAAAACCAAAGCTTTACAAAATCAATTACCTTAAAAATTAGTAGCTTGATCTTACATGCAATTGGATATTTGAGAAGAGAATCTCAAACTCTACAAGTTGATATATATATATATATATATATATATATATATATATATATATATATATATATCTTTAAGATTTCAAGAAGTTTTATTTTTATCAAAGTTCAAAAATTTGGGTTTTCACAAAGAGGGTATGAATTTATACCCCAAAAATCTCTTTATATTGATTTTTTATTGTATTTATAAATACCTATAATTGGAATTGTGATTGAAATACTTGTATTAGAATTAGCGTTTTTCCCTTTTTTATTGTAAATTATGATAGTATTACTTTTAATTTATGATTAGGAAGTGTAATTAGTGAATAATTGTTGGGGTTGTGAATTGGGGGAGTTTTGGTTGTTGCATGTCAGAGTGGGGGCCGGAGATGCCTCGGTGGTGACGTTGGAGGAGGGCGGCGGTGGTAGTCGAGGAGGCAGAGGAGAGATTGAGGTGAGGGGGTAGAGATCGAAGGAGAGGAGGGAGATGAGGGAAGAGAGAAGAGAGTGATTGAGAGATAGAGAGAGACGGAGAGGTGGAGACGAGAGGAGAGAAAAAGATGGCGGAGAGAGAGAGAAGGGCGAGCGGAGAGAGTGATTGAGCGATAGAGAAGGAGATAGAAAAAGAGTTTGAGATCGAGAGAGGAAGAGAGAGATAGCGAGAGGTTGAGAGGGAGAGAGAGCGAAACAGAGAGATTGAGATATGGAGATGGCGAGAGAGATTAAGAGAGAGAGACGGAGGATCGAGAGAGATTGAGGGAGACGGAGAGATTGGGTGAGAGAGAGAGAGAGAGAGAGAAGGAGGAGGAACGAGAGAGGGAGAGAGGCACCGACGGCGGTGGCCGGTGGTTGCCGCCGGTCGGTGGTGGTGTTAATATTATTTAATTGTAATAATCTCGAAAATGACCATAATTAGAGAATGAATGTTTTGATTAAAATTGAATGAATTTTGTGTTGATGATATTGATTAATTAGTGATAATTGTTTACTAATTTATTAATTGAAAATTTGATTCATAAAATGGATTATTAATAATAATAATTTTGGAATTGAAATCGGATAAACAATCGATTCTCGAATTATTTACTTTGAGAATAAATAGGTTATTGTATTATTGCGCCTCTAAAATGGATTTAAGTGAAGTAGATAAACTCTTGGATAAATTGAGAATTTTAGAGAAATAAAGAGAATTTTATAATGCCATTTAATTTCGAGATGTGAATTAAAAGGACTAAAATAAATTAGAAGTGCGAGTTGAATAATTAATTAAATAGTAGAAAAATTGTGGTGCTTTTATGGAAACCTTTTTAATTATTTTTTTATTCAAGATATGTTGTTAAACAAATCAACTTATGTCGTTATTTAGAAATAAATTAGAGATTCCTTTAGTGAGGAAATTCCTTTATAAAATTATGTTTTCTGAAACATGCGATGCTATAAATCCTGACTTATTAAAATTAATAGGAAAAGCGAATAGAGCCTCCATTTAATAATTTATTTTTCGAATGAGGCATTAGTAAGCTTTTTAAACTTACGAGAATATTCCCAATTATATTTTCGAGAATTATTTGAGTTACAATGCCTTGATTACCGAGATTATTTGACACTACGTGATTAATTTCTTACCGAGTACTAAAAGTATTTTGATAATCTATTATAGAGATTCCTTATGAGATTTTAGATTTCCGCTCGCGGGTAACGCTCTTTAATATTCGGTTCTTTTGGCGTCGAGAAAGAGGCAAGTTCATTCCTACCCTAACTCTCGAAAATTTTGTATTTATGTTCGTATTGTTTCATTCCATAATTATTTTCGAGCTTTCAATTATGAGATTTATTTGTCGCTCCTTATGATGCAATAATTTCTTTTTGAGCATTATTTTCTCATTAAATATTATTTTACTGTTAAAATTAGTTTACTTGCAAATTATATCCCTTATAAGCGTAGAAACAAATTTCGTTGCTATCGGGTCGATCTCATTAATTCGAGTTGACTATTATTTTGATTCAGTGAAACTAATCTCATTCGTTCGAGATAGTTAAATTTATTCTTTTCAGTTGAATTTATTGTATAAATTCGACAATATTTATTGATTACCTTTCAGTTGGTTCATCTTTCGAATCAACAATTAAGCGTTACAAAATTAGGATCGTTAGAGTGTTTACTCGCTGATCAACTGCACAACATTTTATTTAACGTTCATCAATTGTGAGTATTATAAATATTCGAGTGGTACTAATTGTTCAGTACGACTCATTATATTTTGTTTCAAGACTATTCTCATTATGTCGAGATAGTTACCTTTCTTGTCAAGGGTTGGAATTTTGTTCGTGTCAACCAATGAAAATATGTTTATTGAGAGTTGCATCAATCCATTGTTCGGATTGGTGGCACATTTGATTAAGATTGGCAGTCCGCTAGATCAAGCAAATATTTTCCTCTAAAGTTATTTCAGAATATCAATTCATTAAATGTTCGGAAATTTTGTATTCTACTGGTCAATTTTGGGAAAGAGGTCCATTATAGAGAAAGAGAGACTTGTGTACCTTCATAAGGACACGAGAATATTTTAGGCACTATGATGCCAGGGTTGATATAAAAACCCACTATGATGCTAGCATTTATACATATATATATTATATTCGTTGATATCGTATTGTAGCCGTGATCGGGCGAAGTGCGGTGTCATTGGAGGACGGTATTCCCGGTCGGATAGTTGATCGCCCCACCGAGATACCGAAAGGATGGAAGACCAGTTATTCATTTACCATGAGTCCTCAGAGTTTCATTAAATGAGTCTTTTGAGTATTCTACATTCGAGACGAGTCTTGAGTCCAGTGCCAGATTTTTGATATCCAATTATTCATTAAATTTCGAGTATTTCTTTCGGTAAATTTTATTATATTTATATAACGAGCAAGGAGAGAACTTTCTGAGCACCATAGTTGCTCATTCTTGCTTTACAACATTTGTTCAGCTGTCAAGAAGGAGAATTGCGTGACGTCCAGCCAGGGATCCAGAGGAAAAGAGAAAGCTCAAGGCTATGCTGTCAAAGACTAGAATATCCAGCTGGAATCCTGTTATCTCTTTTACTTTATAGATTTGTGCAAGATATTATTTAGATATATAATAAATCGTATTGTAATAATGTGTGAGACCGATCTTGGTTCTGTGGAGTGGGACTGCTCCGCTTCGTTGTAATAAATATTTTATTATTATCGAGCTAACGTGTGCTACAAGATACTGAGACTGATGTGACGACCCGGGTCCCCGGACAGGGCGGATTTGGGGGCGTCACATTTTTAGTTTTTTTATCTCTTAAATATATATGTGCAAATAATATTAAATTTTATTTGTAATCCCTTGGAGTTTCAATCGTTAACCTTTAGGATTCAATAGTTCCATTTTGGGTTTAGAAATATTCGAAAAGATGAATAAACCGTATATGAACTTAGGGTTTAGGGTTCGCCGGATTCAATTTTTTAATTAAAATTTTTAAATTAAAAAAAACAATTTTAATTAAATTTAGCGGTTCAATAATTAACTTTTGGGGTTCAATATTTCCATTTTGGGTTTTAGAAATATTCACAACGACGTCTAAACCATATACGAATTTAGGGTTTAGGGTTGTCTAAACCCTAATTTATCCTGATTTTTAAACGCTAACGCGTTTAAAAATCAGGCCACCGGATTCAATTTTCTTGTTAAAATTTTTAAATTTCAAAAATACAATTTTAATTAAATTTAGGGGTTCAACAATTAACTTTTTGGGTTCAATGTTTCCATTTTGGGTTTTAGAAATATTCAGAACGACGAATAAATCGTATACGAACTTTAAAAAATTTAAGTTTATATTTTAGTTAACAATTTATAAATAAGTTTTTTAATATTTTTTTGCAAATATATATTTAGGAGAAAACAGAAAAAACAAAAAAACAAGAAAAAACAAAAGTAAAAAAAAAAGTTAAAACACCTAAACGCCACATAAAGTGGCGTTGGACCTTTGAAAACCAAATATCAACTGGCGTTTCTACCAAACAAAAAAAAAAAGCAAAACCCCAAACGCTAAACGCATTAGCGTTTTAAAAAAGAAAAGGAAAAAAAATCAAAACGCTATATTAAAGTATGTTTTGGAGTGACATTTGGGGCCAAGTTTTTGAGCTATGATATTTAGGGCCATTTGTCTTAAAATTGCGATAGATGGGGCCAACACCCGCAGTTAATCATATTATTGTCCTTATATTTTAAGTTATTTTGTATTGATTTAGATTTTTATTTAATAATTTCTATTGTTTTATTGTAGCTATCAAGGAATTATCATAAAGGAGGGTTTGGAGTTTAAATAAAAAGAGTTTTAAATTTATTTGATTAAAAATCGGATTTTATGGATCGCTTGCACAGTCTACATAGTCTACACTATTTGGGCCATATCTGGAGTTTCAGAAGTCCGTTTTAGACGAATCAACAGCCCACGAAAAGCTTATGAGAAGGGTTTTAATTCAGAGGTGGTATTGATTGATATCAGAATCCAGCCGCATCAGCCCAGAAATAGAGCCCAAAAGTCAGCTTTGAATTTGCTTTCTTGGAATTCAATTCGGATTGGGAAATCTCCTTGTATTTGTATTAAATAATTAAAAATACTTTTATTAGAGAGAATATTAGATAATAGATCAAACCTGGAGAGAGAGAGAGAGAGAGAGAGAGAGAGAGAGAGAGAGAGAGAGAGAGAAATAGCCGCACAAGGGAGAAGGAGAAGAAGCCTTCAACAAGAGGAGTTCAGCCATTGAAGATATTCGATTGGCTTTGTTTTCTCTTATCTTTTTTATCTCTTCTTATGAACATGTGTTGGTTAACTTGAGATTATTTTGATGCATTGATTATGAAATAAACTTGTATGAGTTTGGATTTTTATGGAACCTTAGTATGGGAGTGTTGGTGTTTTGATAAGAAATACTATTTATAGTTCAATGTTTATTCGTTCAAGTTGATTTCATGTTATGTATTTGCTATTGTTTGGCCAACTCTAGTAGATAATTGAGTTAATTCTAATACTAAGAGGGCTGTGATTAACTGACACAAAACTTGAATGGTGCATGATTATATCCGTTGATATTAATTTTGTGACGGTATAGACATAACCTTGCATAGCCGTTTGAAATTGGTGTTTAATTGTATTCTGTAAGTTGAATTGAGCAAAAACATATGTTAATTTAACCATAGTGATTTCGAGAGAAACCTATGATCTATGAATTTCTAGTTAGTAGACTGTAATAGGGGTGATCATAAACCGCACCAAACCGCATAAACCGCCCGCACCGCACCAACCCGCACCACACCGCGCGGTTTTTTTTGGTGGTGCGGTCGCGGTTTCAAAATTTGACAAACCGCGCGGTGCGGGTTGCGGTTTAAATTTTCAGAATGCGGTTCAAACCGCACTGCACCGCAATATTTAATATATTATATAATTATATATATTATATTATATATAAGTATGTATCAATTTATATTGTATAGCCCATCAGTGATCAGCCCATTTACTTATGTATAGCCAAATACTCTAACCACTAACTAGGTTAATACTGAACTGCTCAGGGTTTAGCCGCACAACAAAATACAAAACACAATCGAAAAATCAAACACAACCTCTCTTCATTCATCTGAATCTAATCATCCGTTCCAACTTCCAACCAAGGTAATTGTTAGATTATTTTCTTTATCAGTTGTTACTTGTTAGATTTCTCTTACTTGTTAGTTATTAATTATTAATTTTTTACTTGTTTTAGATGGACATAGAACAAAGCTCAGAGCATGTTACTCCGCTGACCTCTATGACCCAGAATCAAACAGAAGCTACACAAGTTGAAACCATCGAGAAGCCACCTTCATCACAAAAATGAAAAGCAAAGCCGCCGCAGGTATCTTCTAAAAAATCAAGTGATGTTTGGGACCATTTTACGATCGATGAATCCGATCCAACTAATGTGAGAGCTATTTGTAACTATTGTGATAAGAACTATGCTGGTGGTACTAGAAAAATGGAACTAGCACTGTTAGGTATCATTTGATAAATCAATGTCCGAAATATCCATATAGAGTAGAGGATAAGAAACAGAAAATTTTGTGCTTTCAAAAAACAAGTAAATTTGGGTCTGAAAGTGTTGGTGGTTCAGGTAGCAATATGGTTGCTATGGGATTTAGCCAATCTGATTGTAGGGCTGCTTGTGCTAAAATGATTATTATAGATGAATTGTCCTTTTGATTTGTTGAGCAGGAAGGGTTCAAGTTATTTTGTAGTGTTGCTTGTCCTAGATTTATTATGCCTTCACGCCATACAATTGCTAGGGATATTATGAAGTTGTATATTTCTGAGAAGACAAAATTAAGGGATTATTTGGTTAGAAATTCACAAAGAGTTTCGTTGACAAATGACACTTGGACTTCTATTCAAAATGTTTGTTATCTTGTATTGACATCACACTTTATTGATAATGAGTGGAAAATGCAAAAGAGAATTCTGAATTTTTGTCAAATTGCTAATCACAAAGGAGAGACCATAGGAAAAGCAATTGAAGCATGTTTAAAAGGTTGGGGTATTGATAAAATATTTACCATTACTCTTGACAACGCAGCCTCTAATGGTGTGGTTGTTAATCACATTAAGAAAAGGTTGCAGATCTGGAAAACGGCCATTTGTGATGGAGATTTTTTGCATATGAGGTGCTCAGCTCATATCCTTAATTTAGTTGTAACTGATGGTTTAAAGGATATTGATGATTCTATTGCAGCGGTTCGTAATGCGATAAGGTATGTCCGAGCTTCTCCTTCTAGATTGGCAAGATTTCAAAGTTGTGTGAAAAATACTTCCAAACAAGAAAAGGCTTTAGTTTGTTTGGATGTACAAACAAGATGGAATTCTACTTTTTTTAATGTTGGATAGTGCATTAAAATATGTTGATGGCTTTAATTTGTTAGAAGAAGAAGATGAGATCTTTATGCAATATTTTATAGATAAAGATAAGAATGGAAAGAGTTTGATAGGACCACCAAATTCAAAAGATTGGGAAAATTGTGTCTCTTTCTGCAGATTTTTAAAAGTATTTTATGAGGCCACTCTTAAATTCAGTGCTTCCTTATTTGTCACTTCTAATTCTTATTTCCATGAAGTGTGTGATGTGCGTGGAAAGATTCTGAAGTGGTATTCAAGTGACAAATTATTTTTGAAGGATATGGCTGTAAAGATGAAACTGAAATTCGACAAGTATTGGGGCAATATTGAAAAACAAAATATGTTGCTTTATGTGGCAGTGGTATTGGATCCAAGGTATAAACTAAAATTTGTAAGCTGTTGCTTGAGGAAATTATATGGGGAGGATGAAGTTAATGCTATAATGTCTTCTTTGAATAGTTGTTTGTCAAATTTGATGAGCCACTATTCTACTGAACTCAAGTTAAAAAGTCCAGAAGATACATGTCACTAGTCAAGGCGGATTAGCTAATCAGGACAATAGTACAATGATAGATTCAGAAGATGAAGATTCCTTTAATTTGTTTGAATCTGAATTTGATAAAAAATGTGATGAAGATGATGCCTTGGATACAAAAAATGAGCTTGATAGGTACCTGATGGAGCGTAATGAGGATAGGAAAAACAAGGATTTTGATATCTTGGTATAGTGGAAAATGAGTTCATCTAAATATCCTATATTAACAGAGATGGCTCGTGATGTTCTTACTATTCAATTCTTGTTGCCCAGTAATTAACAATTGTAGAAGGGGGGTTGAATACAATTGTATAAGATTTTCGACTTAAACAGAAATAATAACACAAGTATGAATATATAACAGCTTTATTAACTCTGATATAAAACTGTTACAAACTCTCTCAAGAAATTCTTATGTTCTTGAGAGCTGCTAGGTTACAAGATAATTCGTGTAAGCGATTACTCTTAAGTAAAACCTAAACTGTGTTTATATACAGTACATAGATACACTATCAATTACAAGATATATCAAATCAATTACATACGTTTCTTAATACATATCTTGAATGATAGCTGCATTCCTATAAATTAGGAACCGACATGTCAATCTTCCTAGATTCCTGGACTGATGTATATCCTCATGAAATCCTGATGACAACACAATCCTGACGGTGCAATACTGATGACGTCAACATCAGTATCTGATCAGTAGTCCAGATCCTAATCATCACTTGAATCAACATCTAACAATCTCCCCCAATTTGTACTTTGTGAAATAAAGCACAAATTCCTTGATTCAGTGATGTCAAAAACTCAAAACAAAATATTACAAGAAATCCTCAGGCTTAGTCTCAGAAATTCTCACAAAGAAATTACTCATCTGCAAGAAATTTAATAATAACTCCTCTTCTTTATCACAAAGAATTTGAATTAACCTTTTCTTCAGATTTCTGAGTTCTTCATCACCTTTACCAATCTGATAGATTCCAACTCTAAGATTCTGAATTGAACTTCTTGGTAAATCTAACTCTCCCAATAGTAAGTATGCAAGATCTCTTCCACCAAGATTCATAGATAATTGTTATTGATAAAATATCACTTCTTTAACAGCTGAACCCTTTTGCATTTCAACTTCTTGTCCTTCTGTATTCAAGTACATGGGAGTGTAATTACTATCATACATTGATCCTCCTTCTAAATATCTGGACTTGATTGTTCTGAAGATCATGGTACACCAGTTATTGTAAACACTAGTTCTTTATCAGGGATCTGTCTATTTTCAAGCAAATAGAGAACATATTTTAACTCTTTTGTTGATTTGCACAACACCTCATAAATAGACAGCTTCTTGACACTTTTGTCTTTCATGAAATACAGCAATTTCTCTATCTTCTTTGAGTCCACATTGTAAGCAACAATAGCAACAAATTCCAGTTCCCAAAGATCATCAACAGTTAGTTCATCACCAATCCTCTTAACAAGAAAATGTTGATCTGTTTGAGACATAAAAACAACTTCTGCATTACAAAATCCAATACCTCCTCTTGTTCCAGGTTCTAAACCCCTCAAACTAGATTGCATACTCGTCCACAATGGTAGAGATTCAGCAGATTCAACTTTAGCAACCAATGAAGATTCATCAGAAAGTGAAGGTCCAGTAATTACTCCAACAGATTTGAAAATAACCGGTTTTCTATAGTTGCTTACTCTGTTCTTCCAATTCTTGCTTTTCTTCCCTATTACTGGTGTATTATCCTGTTGATGTTCTGGAACAAGTCTATTTCTGTCATACCATAATTGTTTATCAGACTCAAAAATTCTTCTCACGTACTCATCTGTTGCATCCTTAATATATTCAGAGTCAGAAGCAATAATTTGAGTTATTCCAGCAATGTTATCCTTAGCTTCTTCAACAACTTTCTTCCTTCTAACCAACAGAGTTTCTTCTTCAACTGTAACAGATTCAGCAAATACATTAGATGACGGAGTGTTCTCAAGAAATAGTGGAGCTTTCTTCCTTGTGTTCTCAGTAACTTCTTCTATTTTGATTCCACTAGATCTCGTCTGTCTTGTACTTGTTTGAACTGGTTTCCTTCCTCTTCCTCTGTTTCTATTTCCTCTGCCTCTTCCTCTTCTAGCAGTAGGATCTTCTTTTTGTCTAGAAATCTCCTCAAGAATCCTGTTTTGTTCTTCTAAGATCTCATCAGTAGTCATATTTGGATTTTCTGCAGAAGTTAAAGCAAGTGCCTTCTCAGCATGATACTGATGAACCTTAACACTAGTGTGATATACAATTTCACTATCACCTGTCCCAGTAGTAATCTTCTCAAAAAGATGAGGAGCATCTTCTACATTAGTAATTAGCAAATCTTCATCACCTTCAAGAATTGTAGGAAGTGTTTGCCTTTGACTTTAACCAGGTGACAAAAATTGTTCTTGTTCTTCTGTCAGGATTTTATATTGCTCCATTGTTCTTACTGTTTTCTTCCCAGATTCAGAAACATGAGTTGGCCGCTTGGTTTGAGTTTGTGACTGACTTCTCCTTGTTACCAAAGCAGCATAAGAGGTTCCTGGTACATGTGACTAAGCACCACCATCATTTCCAGAAGTATCATCATCCTTTTTTATAACTAGATCAGGTGTGCATTTTGTTTTGACTACCTTCTCCCCCTTTTTGACATCACTAGCCTCATCAGGATCAGTCAATAAAGATAAGATAAGTTGTAGAGAATCTTCAATATTGGCCATTCTGGAGGACATAGTGACAACCTTATCTTCCAAGTTATCCATCCTTGTGGTGAAGGCAGTGCTTAAACGTTGAAGCTGTTTAGCAGTGGCAATTTCAGAATAATCCTTAATAAACCGAGAATGAAATTTTTCATTATTACTCTTGACAGAATTAATTTCATCCTTCAGCCCTTTTGCCAGAATAGTTGTTGTCTTCAGATGAGCTTTGAGATTAGGATCAGAAATCTTAGTAGCAATATGCCCTGAGTGAAAAAGTGCATTATTGAAATTTATATCAGCAGAAGATTGATTCCACTCAGTATACCATTCAGATCTTCTAGCAGCTTGAATATGTTCAGGAATAAGATTGTTGTAATCTCTTATGATCTCAACTGGAGCAGCTGTAGATTTACCCATAGACTCCATAAAGTGACTGGATGATCCATAAGTAGAGCCTAGACTTGCTTTCATGACAGCTTTAAGCTGAGCTGCTCCAGTACATGATCAGCATCATCAAAGTCATCATCGTCTGAGCTATCTTTAGCCTCAGGAATTTTATCATCCACATTGTCTTCAGGATTCATAACTCCTTTCATTTTTAAATCAACAACAGATGGGACTGTTGTATCTTGAAAACCTGCATTCAAAGTAGAAACAATTCCTAAATCTCTCTGTTTTTGTAAAGTGATCTCATCACTTCTCACAACATTACCTAAGTTACTTTCAATAGTAACTACTACCTCACCGGAAGTTTGAAACTTCTTACTCTTTTCTACCTCTCCTTTTGCCAGTTCAGGAGACTGCCTCTCTTCACTCTTTTTTTTCTCTAAATGTTCACTCTCTTTCTCACAAGAAAGGTTCTGGCTCAACAAATACAAAGAAATAAGAGGTGGCTGAGAGGAGTGGACTGAAGTCATACAGATAGAGGTATCCCTTGTCTCAGGTCTATCTGTAATCATACTATCAGTAAGAGAAGCAGAAATAGAAACATTACCTGATGAAGTTGAGATAGATTCCATTGATCTTGAAGAAAGTGGTTCAATGAGCAGTGGAATATCTGGATCAGAAATACTTTCATCAGGATGAACATCTGCAACTGGAGAATAACTTGCATCAGTATTTACTACCAATGGTTCTTGTGTAGTCTGAGGTTGTGAAGCTGCTTTAACACTTTGAGTCAAAGGTTCTTGTGTGCTTCCCTCAAATGTACGTAGTGTTAGAAATCTTCTGTGCTGATGTGAGCTTGCCTGCATCTTCACTTTGAGAAGATGGTTCTTGTGGGGCAGGAATGTTCTTGTCTTCACTTTCCCTTTGAGAAAGTGGTTCTTGTGGGACCATTCCTTCAGAAATGTCTACACCCACACTTTGAGTGGGTGGTTCTTGTGTGACTGGATCTTCAACAGCTTCTGAACTCCTTTGAAGTTCAGGTTCTTATGGGCTTGATCCTTTTAGAGGTGAAGTGATCCTCTGTTTCTTCAGTCTGCTAAAAACCTTTGCTTCAGCTTGTCTCTTAATATGAAGAGGTGCTGGTTTATGACCAAGCTGAGCAGCAATAGCATTTACTTCATCCACAGACATCTCAATTATTCTTCTCTTAGGAGATGTAGGTGCTGGAGAATCAGAAATTTCAACAGTCTTCACAGGTGATGTATCAGGAGTGGAGAGATCAGGAATGACAGATGTGTCAGGAACTGATGACTCATCAAGATCAATATCATCATTAAGCTTTTGCATATCATCTGGAATAGAATACTGACTCTTGTTGACTATTCTTCTTCTCTTCTTTTGCTTTATTGGCTTAACCAATTCAGCAACAACAGGAGCAGCAATTTCCTTTTTCTTCATGATTATAGAGATGGTCTTGTCATCATCACTATCAGAATCAGAGACCTGTTGCAAAAACTTCCTCTTTTCACCTGTTACTTTAGATGCTCCAGCCTTTATCAAAGATTCATCAACCTGAACTTCTTGTTTACCTCCTTGTGACTTCTTTTTAGAGAGGGTTGAAGTGGAGAAATCCTTTGATCCTGATTGTCTGGCAGACACATCAGATCTAGCTGATTTCTTTTCTTTTATAACTGATGTCTTTTGAGAGACACCAGAGGTGGTTGATTGTTTAGGTAACTGTTTCTGATGTGTGCTTGTGTCAGGAACAGAATGTGTTTGGTCCTGTCCCATAGCACCTGTAGTTAGGCCATAAAGTTCAGGCAATCTCTTTTTCAAGAGATGCCAGACCCCCTTAGGAATATAAGGATTTCCCTCAAAACCATTAGCCTTATCTGATTTAATCAAAGACTTGATATTGTTTTCTGAAATCTTACAGATAGGCAATACTGTATCATTTTCAAAATCAACATTGGGACATAAGTGAGAGAATATTAGTTGAAAAAATCTAATAAAACAGACATAACCACATTTATCTGTTTTCCTAGCATTTAATGCTCTCAATATGAAAGACCCATAATCAAATACAGTATCATGGATTAGAGAGTACCCAATGTGAACTGAAGCCGTCGGTAGTGCATCAAAGTTAGAGACTTTGTTCAAGAAGCACCTACTGATGGTATCAAAGAAGAAATTCCATTCCTTCTTTAGCTTAGTTCTGTATAGCTCTCCAAATTTTCTTGGATTTCCATTGTAACCAAGACTCGTAGCAAATTCCAACAATGAAGCATCAGAAATTGTTGCTGGAATCTTACCGTTTAGAGAAGGTAAGTGCAGAGCTTCACAAACTACTTCTGGAGTAACTTGATGTGTAATTCCATTGTGTAAAGGTCAGATTAGGTCTTCCTGAAGGTTCAAGAACACCAAAGACAGCAGTCTTCCAAACCTGCATCACACACTTGAAAGAGACTTTGGCGGGTGCCGTTAAAGCATAATGAATCGGACTAGACGCCAAGAAATCCTGAATGATATGAAAATCAATCGATAGTTCCTGATGGTCAAGAATAGCAACATAATTGTTGGGAGCAAAAGTAACACCATTGATAACAATTTTATTGTTTACAAATGATGAATTCTTTTTTTTTTGGTGTGACAAAGAGAGATTGAAATTTCGTGCAATTAGAGTTTATGTTCGCGTAGAGAAGAGAACAATACTGATAGTTTTGAGAATAATGAAATCAATTTAACTAAATTGATTTTAGACAACTAAAAATTTCTCAAAACAGGTGTCAGTAATCGATTTGTGTGACGTGAGAGAGTGGTGTTAACCGTATATGACACGTTGTGTATCTATATGTATCAGTGAGTGAAATACACGCGTTCGTAATTTTAAGAAGTGCATTTGTGAATATAACAATAAAATATTTGATTTTTTTAAAAAAAACAAATAACACTTTCTTAAAATACCTAAAAACCAGAATACGAAGCGTTTTAGTACTTCATTACTCACCCATCTCTATTTAACGCCTAGAGACTTGTTCACTATCCCTTTAATCCTTCATTCTCTCCTGAAAATCAAAAACCCTTCACACAACACACCGTTAAACAATGTCAAACCTTACCATCAAGGAAAAGAATCTCCATCTCGTAGAAAATAGAGATATCTTCAGTTATACTCGTGAAGAGTTTGATGCCTTTGACTGGGAAAGGCAGCTTGAAACTCTATGGCTGCAGATGGATGCCAGACTTGAAGAAATCGATAGAGAAAAGCCTGCAAGAGTGATCGACATCGATGCTGCTCTTCAAGCAACATTAACATGGCTTTCCTCTAAGGCATCCTCATCCAACACCACCAACCATTGTTAATGAATATGTCAGCAAAAATAACCTTATCCCTTCAACTTCCACCCAAACAAAGTGGCAAAGATGGGATCTGGGATGGCTGCTAACAATGGAGTGGTTTGGACTTCACTTTTTATTTTCCTGTTGAATAGATTAGTAGATAGAGAGAACAAAAAAAATGTAATACTTGCATGTAATCTCTTTCTTATTATCAATGAAAAATCCTATTTCTCTAATCTTATTCAATGTGTCTTGCAAATTTTATGGTTATGAATTGTTCTTCAAAGAAATAAATCAAAGAAAATGAAAACTAATTAAAGTAATCATGTAAGTAACAAATTCATCAACAATAACCACAGTTAAATCAGGAACAGAACAATTAGGGATTACTTGTAGTATACATATTGTACCGATAACCAAACCATTGCATCAGGATCTGATGTTTGACTGACTTTAGGATTGACTTTTCGTCAGTATTCGACATGCATCAGGATCTGACACTCATCAGTATTTGGTCTCCCCTTGTTCTTAGAAACTTTCATAGTTTACCATTCATAATTCATTCACCAATTTTGTAAAAGTAGCTTCAGGTAGTGGCTTGGTGAATATATCAGCTAGCTGTTGATCAGTAGGAACAAAGTGGAGTTCGATTGTCCCTTCCAGTACTTATTCTCTTATGAAATGATACCTGATACTGATATGCTTAGTAAGAGAATGCTGAACTGGATTTCCTGTCATAGCAATAGCACTCTGGTTATCACAATAAATAGGTATTTTTGAATATGACAAACCATAGTCCATTAGTTGATTCCTCATCCACATGATCTGAGCACAACAGCTTCCTGCAGCTATGTACTCAGCTTCTACAGTTGACGTGGATATAGACTTTTGCTTTTTACTAAACCAAGAAACTAGTCTTCCTCCAAGAAACTGACAACTGCCTGAAGTACTTTTCCTGTCTATTTTGCATCCTGCAAAATCAGCATCTGAGTAACCACATAGATTAAAGTCAGACTCTCTAGCATACCAAAGGCCAAGTGATGAATTGCCTTTCAAGTATCTGAAAATCCTTTTAACAGCAATGAGTTGTGGTTCTCTGGGGTTCGCCTGAAATCTTGCACATAGACAGGTTGCATACATGATATCTGGTCTGCTAGCTGTTAGATACAAAAGTGAGCCTATCATACCTTTGTAGTTAGTTACATCTACCTCAATACCTTGATCAGGATCAAGCTTTGTAGCTGTAGCTATGGGAGTTGTAGCAGTAGAACTGTCTTGCATATTAAACTTCTTCAATAGATTCTTTGTGTACTTTGACTGATTGATAAAAATTCCATCATCAGTCTGTTTAACTTGCAGACCTAAGAAATAGCTCATTTCTCCCATCATGCTCATTTGATATCTAGACTTCATCAGTTTTGAAAATTTCTCACACAATTTGGGGTTAGTTGACCCAAAAATGATATCATCAACATAAATCTGAACTAACAGCAAGTCCTTCCCATGATTCAAATAAAACAAAGTTTTATCAATTGTACCTCTTTTGAAACCACTTTCCAGTAAGAATTGAGCTAGTGTTTCATACCAGGCTCTTGGAGCTTGCTTTAGTCCATAAAGTGCTTTATCCAATCTATAGACATGATTTGGATATTTAGGATCAATGAAACCAGGAGGTTGTTCAACATATACCTCCTCTTCCAATTCTCCATTCAGAAAAGCACTTTTAACATCCATCTGGAAAACTTTGAATTGCTTATGGACTGCATATGCCAGAAAAATTCTGATGGCTTCTAGCCTTGCAACAGGAACAAAAGTTTCATCATAGTCTATTCCTTCCTATTGAGAGTACCCCTTTGCAACTAGTCTTGCTTTATTTGTAAGAACCCTAATTATTGTAATATTTTCTTTTATATAATATCATGTGACATTGTCAATTTGGAACCTTTCTAGTCATCCATGTTGTTTAATGGAATTGATTGTCTGAGAAATTGTGTTGTTACATTCATCATGTAAGATAAAGGGAAGATTGTTGAAGGCAAGAATCTTATTGTTAGTAAGATTTATAAAACTTAGGACTTGAGAGTTATTGGAGTATTAAAAGAGTTATTAGGAATTATGACGAGGAATTATGGATATTCGAGGAATTCACACAATTAAGTACTTAAGGAATTACAAGGGAAGTCTCTACGCGACAAAATATTATTACGAGAAATTAATTAAGATACGATGCGAATTAAAGATTAAGTGACAAGCATTGGTGGAAGAATAATGATACAAGGAATGATATTGCATGCAAGTCCCATGCAACTAAGTAGTTAGGAAAGCAAACTAGTAATACAAAGTGGACAAGAGGAATAGTAACTAGTTGGTACCTTTTCCAAGAAGACAAGAGGGTATGGTGGCCTAGACACTAGGCTTGTACCATGTGATACATATACAGACACTTAATACATATCACCCAACCCTTTTCACTTTATCCAACCAACACAAAAATCAAAACAAAAACACTCTCTCCCCTCCCCAAGCAATATTGCTCTCGGCCAAGGCTAAAACATGGAGAAGAGGAATTTTTTCTTCCACTTCTCTTCACTCTTAATTCAAGGCAAAAATCCTAGGCACTCTACATTATATAAGGAAGGTATACTATGAATTCCAACCCTTTTCATCCATTAGTTTTCAAGTTATAAATTGTTAAAGTTTTTATGAATAGTAACAATGTTGAGTTTTCTTTTAGATCTTGGATTATAAGGAGTGTAGGAGCTCATCCAAGGTGTTCTTTAGACTTTTAAGGCATACCCAAGGTTCCTAGATACTCAAGAAGGTATAAAAACCCTAACCCCTCTTGGCCATGTAGTATTTGTGATGTTTAATGTTAGATCCATGGTTATTAGTGTAAATCTTGGACATATAAGTGATGGATGATGTAGATCTTGAGTTTAAGTGTTGTGGTTGTGATTTTTAATCTTGTGGTTAGTGTATGTAACTCCATGTATGTTATAAAGTATGATCTTGATGGTTTAGAAGATGGTTGTGATGTGTATGTAAGATTCTTGGTTGGTTAAGTGATATAAGCATGCTGAGATTTTTCCAGGAACTTGAACTGTCTTGTAGGAGGGTTTTGAACCCCCAAATCGTGTCCCCTGAAGTCCTAATATATATTGTTGGAAAGGTATTTGAATGTAGTTTCCAGAAATATAAGGTTCATGACTAGGTGATGTACAGATTTTGAGTTATGGCCTGAGAAGTGAAATGTGTTTCTGGAATCCGGACTGCACTAAATGGTCCCCTTGTGAGCCTTGTTTAAACCCCTAAAAATTTATGTAAGATCATGGAAAAATTAGAGAAGCTAGTAAATGCAGTGGTGAAGGATACCCAAAAAGAATTGGATTAAAATATGTATTTTTCAATTTTATAAAAATGTTAGAGTAAAATTCGCGCAAGGGAAAAAGTCGTAAGTGGAGTGTAATTTTAGGGGTAATGGATGTGATTCGGATATGGTAACCAAATTAAGTCGAATAAGTGGCGAGCGTAATCGAGTGATGACATTAACCTATTGTGGGGCTAGAGAGTCATAAGACGAAGTCATTAAGTTAATTTTGTACCCCCTAAAACCCCGCAATTAAAAGAGATATTGTTAAGGTACTAACGATCGGCTATTGATTATGTATAGATCGTTCCCCTCCGCAAGCTCGACCACCCCAACCTCACCAAGGCAAGTTTACTTTTCAAAACTTACATATGCAAGGACTTTCACTGTTGTGTTTGTAGTTTTCAATCATATCAAATGTTTATGTTTATCGAAGCAACGATGAAATTGCGATGTATAAGTACATATATGTTTGTACCCCTTGAACTTAGAATGAAATGTTTTCTTCGGACAACGACTCTAGCAATAGAGGTCGTAGCGGTCCGTATATATTATTGACCGGGGAGCGGTATATTATTATATCGTAATTAAATTGCGAAACCCGAAGGGTCATTCGGGGAGTATCGTATACTCAAGTAATTATTTTTATATCTTCGTAAATACTCAAAATACCTATCTTGGATTAAAAGCTTATTTAATTAAATAATTATTTTATTAATTATTAATATTAAATCTTAAAATATCATTTATTAATTATTGTTCATTATTTTAAAGACAAAGCTAATCCAAGATACCTTTAGCACTTTCAAACTCGAACTCTTTCGAACTCAAAACATTTTCGAAAACCCCCGGTCAGGTTTGCTTCTTGTGTGATTTCAAGAATCATCGGTCGACTGATGTCGGACCTCAATTACTCAGTATTCAATCAAAATCAAGTTTTTAAAAGAAAAAGAAAAAGGGACTCTGGCAGGTGTGGGAACCGTTGACGAACGATTCCCGGGATGTGTAAGCGGCCGTGAGCCAGGCGGTCCATCAATTATTATTCCGGCCCAGGTGTTGCCGAAGGATGATTACGGATGTAGTTTTCATCGAGGGTGATTATGGATGTAGTTTTCACCCGGGGATAGTTACGGATGTAGTTTCTATCCTTCTACAGGTAGAGAAGACCCGCGGATTATTGGACTTGGATGTGGCGACTGATCATCGTCAATCCCTGTCAGGTTTTATGTTTTCTTTAAGTCCCATTCCTCCGCTTTGGAAAAATGCTCTGACAATGCTTCTTAGGCTTATGTGCCAAGTTGCTGATAGTGTTATATTTTGATGAGAAAGATGTTGGCTCTATGCAGTATCTAGAACTGCAAGGTTATTTTGAAAATAAGGGCACGTATTGGTGCACCTTCGGAATTTATCAACGATGACAAGTGATTTTATAACTGATTGATACAAACGAGTTTAATAACTGCTAAACATATGAAATGTTATATTGCTTACCTTATACACATATTTCTTGCTGAGCTATAGTTGCTCACTCTTGCTTGTTTTCAAATTTACAAACAGAACAGCTAAGCGAAATGGCAAGACCCAGACAGACTGCCCGAAAGCAGGTGACTAGACCCGAGGCAGCAGTTGAGATTCCACCGGTAAGCCCCATTATCCGGATTGGTTGGAAACTTTTGTTAGTACGTTTTATTTATAAGTATGACCTGTGCAAAGAAGTGTATCGTAACAAACTTTCAAGCCGCCAACTTCGCTTCATATCGAAGTGTTGCTGGTAGCATAAATGTTATTTAATTCGGTCTGTAATAACTCTGAAACTTTTACTTTTGCTTAATCAAGTGTATGACGTTTCTGAGACTCTAACCTGTGTGTGTGTGTGTGTGGTGTGAGTTTTATTATGGGGTCGATGGCTGTTTCATATATTATGTGCAAGAACAGGTATGTTGTTAATGGAAAATGGACCGTGAGCGCCTAGATCTCCGACCCCGGATCTGGGGGCGTCACAGAAATGGTATCAGAGTGAGGTTACAGTTCTCAGAAACGATAGTAATTTAAGAAAGCAACCCTAATAATAATAACAATAACCCTAATAACAACCATAATAATACTTAGAACTCTCATCGAGTTTGCAGTCGGGTTATCGGATATAGCCCTGACTTTAAGGCCCGTGAAGGAACTACTCCTTAAACCTTTCTTTATGGTTAGTGACCCACCTTATTTCCCTTCTGTAGATGGAGGAGATACCAGACCCTGAGGCCTTTGAGAGAGAGCATGATGAGGCACTGATGCGAGATACCGAGGATCCTAAGGAGGATATGGGTGCTGACTCTGAGCTTGGCCCCTGGATTACGCTGATAGGAGATACTGATGATGAGGATCCCGTTGAGGAACCCTTTGAGCCTGAGCCTGAGCCTGTTACCCCCTCTCCTGTAGCTACTGACGAGGAGCGTGTGAGATCCGGTGAGGGCCGTGTTGTGTCACCCCCACCTTCTCCTCAGTCATCGAGCCCTGTTTCATCGGACGGTGACTCCGAGGATGATACTTCTGGCGAGGAGGAGCTTGACCCTACCCCCGCTCCTGCTCCTGCTCCTGCTACTGCACCTGCTCCTGTTCCTGTCATACCACCCCCACCGATGGACCTACCCCCAGTGTCGGGCACTGAGCACGCCTACATGGTGCAGTTACTAACCCGAGACTTGCTTTCTGCAGAGGCCAGACTTAATGTGGCGAGGCGGGCACTAGTGGAGGAGCGCGAGGCGCGATTGAGGATTCAGGCTGAGATGAGGACTGCTGTTGCTAGGAGGACTAGGGCTCGACTCCATAGGATTGAGAGGAGGAGTCGCGAGAGGATTCTTGGTTTAGGGATCCGCGGGGGCGGAGTGATTCAGGCTAGGGATGCTAGGCGTGTTGTGCGTCGTGCATTTTCCCGAGTGAGGGCCTTGTCCGTCGCGGTGCGGCCCCATGATGTGTTACGGATAGCTCAGTCCTCTAGGTTTAGATGACATTAGTGTGTCGATTTTGCGGGATAGTTTACTTGTGCAGTGGTATCCTTTCTGACCAGTGGATGAGTAGACTGACCTACAGATATGTAGATGTGACTTCGGATAGTATGTACGGATGTAGCCCTACTTTTGTGTAGCCCTGACTATTCAGATGATGTACTTGTTATTGTTCCACTTTTGCTAGACCCTGACATCGGAACTATGTATTAGGCTCTAACATCCAAACTTTTTGATAACTCTTGTACCGTACTTATTTAGTTTTAGTTTCCTTGATATTGTCTCAACTGCCTTACTTTTCGATGCCATGCCTTACTGTTTTGATATACAACTGTGAATATATATACAATTGCTACAAGCCACAAATACAACCATGCTGTTTCAAATTTCGACATGCGATTTCAAATTGTTCTCTACAAATTCCCAAAATGTTCCTACAAATTTTAAAATAAATTTTTTTTCAAAAAAAAATAAAAATAAAAAATTGAGGTTTCGAAATCTTGAAAACTCCTGCAAATGTTTTCGCATCCCATAGAGATTTTTCCCAAAAATGTTTTGACGTTTTATCTCCAGCATCGGGTTATTAAAACTTTTGCAACTTCCACCCTTATGAGGAGGAACAATACGTTCCTGACCCGTGTAAACGCTGTCAGGTAATTGGAAGACCCTAACCCATTTCTTGTTTTATTATCAGAATCATGACACCCAGAAGAATGAACACTCGAGCTCACCCGGTCAGTTCGGAAGGCCAGGGTAGCCACCATGGGACCGGAGGCCACCAGAACCATGAAGGGGAGAATGTGAACCTGAGTGAGAATGAGGGCAACGATCATAACTTGTTTGATGACTCTGAGTATGACGAAGAAGAAGCTGGTGATGACACCCGAGAGGTGGAACATCCAAGGGGAGGCCCTATGGAACAGTTCATGGAACTACTTAGGCAGAACTTGGACCGTCCCCCGGTTCAGCAACCACCCCACAATGCTAATGCAAATGCTTTCCGGAACTTCAAATCCCTGAAACCCCCAGAATTTAAAGGAACTGCAGATCCGGTTGAGGCAAGAGCCTGGCTGAAGGAAATGGAAAAATCTTTTGAGATACTAGGGGTCGCTGAGGAGCAGAAGACTGTTTTTGCCACCTACCTCCTGAAGGGTGAGGCAAACTATTGGTGGGAAGCTAAGAGGAATTTGGAAAGAAGAGGTGTGGTGACCTGGGAAAGGTTTAGCGAGCTGTTCTTGGAAAAGTACTTCCCTAGGTTCATGGAGACACAAATGGAGTTGAAGTTTTTGGAACTAAAGCAAGGTAACATGACGGTGGCCGAGTATGAGGCCAAATTTACTGAGCTGCCGAGGTTTGTGCCGGAATATGTGAACTCTGAGGCAAAGAGGGCCCGAAGGTTTCAATTGGGGCTAAAGCAAAGGATTCAGAATCGTGTGGCGGTTCTTGAGCTGACAGACTATGCCACCCTGGTACAGAAAGCATCAATTGTTGACGCTGGGAGTGAACAGAGGCAGAAGGAGAGGGAAGGAAAGAAGAGGAAGTTTGATAGTCGGAAGGGAAATTCTGCGGGTGGGAGCTTTCCGAGCAAATTTAAGCGAGGGACGACGTCCCAACCCAGCGGAAACTTTGGAACCAAGAGAGCTGAAAGTTGGAGTGTGGGCCAGAGCGGCCGACCTCAGGGATCGTCTTACTCTACCCCATCCCGAGCCCTACCCCCGGATTGTAATAAGTGTGGAAGGAAACATGCGGGCGTGTGTAACCTACAGGATGTGAAGTGCTTCAAGTGTGGGCTGACAGGACACTATGCTAACGCCTGTCGAGGAACTAGTAACAACACCAGTGCCGGAGGTAATTGCTTCAAGTGTGGGAAACCAGGGCACCGAATGAGGGAATGTATGTCCTCTGGGCCAGCTGCATCGAGAGTGAGTGGAACTGCTTCTAACAAGGCCCCTACTGCAAGAACTTTTAACATGACGGTGCAAGATGCCGTGAGGAACACGAATGTGATTGCAGGTACCCTACTACTCAACTCAGTTAAGGCAAATGTTTTATTTGATTCGGGAGCTACCAAGTCTTTCATATCTCTAGATTTTGTATGTCAGTTAGGCCTTAAGACTGAACCATTGAAAGACAGACTGCAAGTAGAGGTAGCTATTCATGAAATTATTCCTGTTAACCAAGTATGTCCAGGTTGTGACCTAGAAATAGGAGGGCGACACTTTCGGGTAGATTTAATACCTTTTAAACTAGGAGAGTTTGACGTAATAGTAGGTATGGATTGGTTAACAACCCACGGAGCCCAGATTGATTGTGTAAAGAAGAAAGTAAGTTTGAGACTGCCAGGGGACGAGGAAGTAGTGTTTAGTGGAAAACGGCAAAACCAAAAGTTCCTGACTATGATTCAAGCTAAGAAGCTGTTACGTAAAGGATGCGAAGCCTATTTAGCCTATGTGAAGGATACCAAGAAGGAGGCACCAAACATAACGGAAATCCCTGTCGTTAATGAGTTCGCGGACGTATTTCCGGATGATCTTCCCGGACTACCACCTGATAGAGACATCGAGTTCGCTATAGACTTAGTTCCGGGTACGGCCCCAATTTCGAAAGCCCCATATCGGCTAGCCCCAGTAGAGATGAAAGAGCTAGCCACTCAGTTACAAGAGTTGTTGGATAAAGGGATGATAAGACCTAGTGTGACACCGTGGGGAGCCCCGGTGTTATTCGTGAAAAAGAAGGATGGTAGTATGAGATTATGTATAGACTACAGGGAGTTGAACAAGGTGACTATAAAGAATAAATATCCCTTGCCCAGGATAGATGACCTTTTTGATCAATTAAAGGACGCAGTTTATTTTTTTAAAATCGATTTGAGGACCGGGTACCACCAGTTAAGGATTAAGCCAGAAGATATACCAAAGACGGCCTTTCGCACCCGGTACGGACGCTATGAGTTCCTAGTGATGTCATTTGGATTAACGAATGCCCCTACAGCTTTCATGGATTTAATGAATCGAGTCTTCAAGAAGTACTTGGACAAGTGTGTTATAGTCTTCATCGATGACATCTTGATTTATTCCAAGACGAAGGAAGAACATGCAGAGCACTTGAGGATTGTATTGGGAGCATTGAGAGAAGAAAAGTTGTACGCTAAGTTCTCGAAGTGTGAATTTTGGTTGAAGGAAGTTCAGTTTTTAGGGCATGTGATTAGCGAACAAGGCATTCTAGTGGACCCAGCCAAAATAGAGGTTGTTTCAAATTGGGAGAGACCAACCACTCCGACAGAGGTGAGAAGTTTTATAGGGTTGGCTGGCTACTATAGAAGGTTTGTCCAAGACTTTGCCAAGATAGCAGCCCCTTTGACCCGACTAACTCGCAAGACCGAGAAGTTTGTGTGGACTGAAAAATGCGAAGAGAGCTTCCAAGAGTTGAAAAAGAGGTTGGTGACAGCACCAGTACTAGCCCTACTTGATGATAAGGGAGATTTTGTGATTTATAGCGACGCATCCCATAAAGGTTTAGGGTGTGTGCTTATGCAGCACGGTAAAGTGATTGCGTATGCGTCCAGACAACTTAAGGAGTACGAGATAAGATACCCCACCCATGATTTGGAATTAGCGGCGATAGTTTTCGCTTTGAAAATCTGGAGACATTATCTTTACGGAGAAAAGTGTGAAATCTACACGGATCACAAGAGCTTAAAGTACATATTCACTCAGAAAGAGTTAAACATGAGGCAGAGGAGATGGCTAGAGCTAATCAAAGATTATGATTGTGAGATTCATTATCACCAAGGGAAGGCCAACGTAGTGGCCGATGCACTTAGCCGAAAGGAGAAGCTCAAGATGATAACGTCAGTGGACGAATTGATCAAGGACCTCGAGAAATTGGAGATTGAAGTGAGGTTACCAGGAATTGGACAAGAGAGTCTAATGGAAATAAGAGTCCAACCACCGCTATTGGAAAAGATTAAGTTATGCCAGGAAAAGAAGATAGAAGAAGAAAAGAATTCGATGGAGAAAATTTTGACTGGCGAGGAAATTAAGTGTGAGAAGGATGGGAATGGAATTATGAGGTATGGATCCCGAACGTTCAGGAATTAAAAGACGAGATTTTGCAAGAGGCTCATAGTTCAAGGTACTCAATTCACCCTGGAGGCACTAAGATGTATAGAGATCTGAGAGAATACTATTGGTGGCCAAATATGAAGAAGGACGTGGCAGAGTGGGTAAGTAAATGCTTGACATGTCAAAGAGTAAAGGCCGAACACCAGAGGCCCAGTGGATTGTTGCAACCCTTAGAGGTACCCGAGTGGAAGTGGGAGCATATTGCGATGGACTTTGTGGTCGGACTACCAAGGACCAAGACTAATCATGACGCCATTTGGGTAATTATCGCTAGATTGACCAAGTCAGCACATTTTCTTCCAATCAACGAGAGATACACTGTCGACAAGCTGGTGGATATTTACTTGAAGGAGATTGTGGTTAGGCATGGGGTTCCTGTGAGCATTGTACCAAATAGAGACCCAAGATTCAACTCCAGGTTCTGGAGGAGTTTTCAGGATTGTGTGGGGACCAAGTTAAACATGAGTACTGCATACCACCCCCAATCAGACGGACAGAGCGAGAGAACCATCCAGACCATAGAGGACATGTTGAGAGTATGTGCCATCGATTTTAAGGGAAGTTGGGATGACCACTTGCCGTTGATCGAATTTTCCTACAACAACAGTTACCATGCGAGTATAGGGATGCCCCCATATGAGGCTTTATATGGATGAAGATGTCGGTCTCCCTTGTGTTGGGAAGAGGTTGGAGAGCGGAAGATATTAGGGCCCGAACTGGTCCAACAGACGAGAGAAACTATCGAGCTCATAAGAGGACGGCTGGTAGCGGCCCAAGACAGACAGAAGAGGTATGCGGACCAGACCCGCAAGGACAAAGAATATGAGGTAGGAGAATTTGTGATGTTAAAGGTATCACCGTGGAAGGGATTGATGAGATTTGGTAAGAAGGGGAAGCTGAGCCCAAGATTTATTGGACCTTTTGAGATCTTGAGACGAGTTGGAAAGTTAGCCTATGAATTGGCTTTACCCCCAAGCTTGCAACAAGTACATGATGTGTTCCATGTGTCCATGCTACGACCCTACCATACCGACTTCCGACACGTGATAGAATATGACCAAGTGGATCTGCAGCCAGACTTAACCTATGTGGAGCAACCCGTAGAAATCAAGGATAGAAAAAGAACAGGTGCTGAGGAACAAGGTTGTCAAACTAGTGAGAGTTTTGTGGAGGAACCAGAATGTCGAAGAATCAACATGGGAACTAGAGAGCACGATGCGTGAAAAGCACCCCCAACTGTTTTCAACCTGATTCCAGGACGGAATCCTTTTAAGGAGGGGAGGCTGTAAGAACCCTAATTTTTGTAATATTTTCTTTTATATAATATCATGTGACATTGTCAATTTGGAACCTTTCTAGTCATCCCTGTTGTTTAATGGAATTGATTGTCTGAGAAATTGTGTTGTTACATTCACCATGTAAGATAAAGGGACGATTGTTGAAGGCAAGAATCTTATTGTTAGTAAGATTTATAAAACTCGGGACTTGGGAGTTATTGGAGTATTAAAAGAGTTATTAGGAATTATGACGAGGAATTATGGATATTCGAGGAATTCACACAATTAAGTACTTAAGGAATTACAAGGGAAGTCTCTACGCGACAAAATATTATTACGAGAAATTAATTAAGATACGATGCGAATTAAAGATTAAGTGACAAGCATTGGTGGAAGAATAATGATACAAGGAATGATATTGCATGCAAGTCCCATGCAACTAAGTAGTTAGGAAAGCAAACTAGTAATACAAAGTGGACAAGAGGAATAGTAACTAGTTGGTACCTTTTCCAAGAAGACAAGAGGGTATGGTGGCCTAGACACTAGGCTTGTACCATGTGATACATATACAGACACTTAATACATATCACCCAACCCTTTTCACTTTATCCAACCAACACAAAAATCAAAACAAAAACACTCTCTCCCCTCCCCAAGCAATATTGCTCTCGGCCAAGGCTAAAACATGGAGAAGAGGAATTTTTTCTTCCACTTCTCTTCACTCTTAATTCAAGGCAAATATCCTAGGCACTCTACATCATATAAGGAAGGTATACTATGAATTCCAACCCTTTTCATCCATTAGTTTTCAAGTTATAAATTGTTAAAGTTTTGATGAATAGTAACAATGTTGAGTTTTCTTTTAGATCTTGGATTATAAGGAGTGTAGGAGCTCATCCAAGGTGTTCTTGAGACTTGTAAGGCATACCCAAGGTTCCTAGATACTCAAGAAGGTATAAAAACCCTAACCCCTCTTGGCCATGTAGTATTTGTGATGTTTAATGTTAGATCCATGGTTATTAGTGTAAATCTTGGACATATAAGTGATGGATGATGTAGATCTTGAGTTTAAGTGTTTTGGTTGTGATTTTTAAGCTTGTGGTTAGTGTATGTAACTCCATGTATGTTATAAAGTATGATCTTGATGGTTTAGAAGATGGTTGTGATGTGTATGTAAGATTCTTGGTTGGTTAAGTGATATAAGCATGCTGAGATTTTTCCAGGAACTTGAACTGTCTTGTAGGAGGGTTTTGAACCCCCAAATCGTGTCCCCTGAAGTCATAATATATATTGTTGGAAAGGTATTTGAATGTAGTTTCCAGAAATATAAGGTTCATGACTAGGTGATGTATAGATTTTGAGTTATGGCCTGAGAAGTGAAATGTGTTTCTGGAATCCGGACTGCACTAAATGGTCCCCTTGTGAGCCTTGTTTAAACCCCTAAAAATTTATGTAGGATCATGGAAAACTTAGAGAAGCTAGTAAATGCAGTGGTGAAGGCTACCCAAAAAGAATTGGATTAAAATATTTATTTTTCAATTTTATAAAAATGTTAGAGTAAAATTCGCGTAAGGGAAAAAGTCGTAAGTGGAGTGTAATTTTAGGGGTAATGGATGTGATTCGGATATGGTAACCAAATTAAGTCGAATAAGTGGCGAGCGTAATCGAGTGATGACATGAACCTATATTGGGGCTAGAGAGTCATAAGACGAAGTCATTAAGTTAATTTTGTACCCCCTAAAACCCCGCAATTAAAAGAGATATTGTTAAGGTACTAACGATCGGCTATTGATTACGTATAGAACGTTCCCCTCCGCAAGCTCGACCACTCCAACCTCACCAAGGCAAGTTCACTTTTCAAAACTTACATATGCAAGGACTTTCACTGTTGTGTTTGTAGTTTTCAATCATATCAAATGTTTATGTTTATCGAAGCATCGATGAAATTGCGATGTATAAGTACATATATGTTTGTACCCCTAGAACTTAGAATGAAATGTTTTCTTCGGACAACGACTGTAGCAATAGAGGTCGTAGCGGTCCGTATATACTATTGACCGGGGAGCGGTATATTATTATATCGTAATTAAATTGCGAAACCCGAAGGGTCATTCGGGGAGTATCGTATACTCAAGTAATTATTTTTATATCTTCGTAAATACTCAAAATACCTATCTTGGATTAAAAGCTTATTGAATTAAATAATTATTTTATTAATTATTAATATTAAATCTTAAAATATCATTTATTAATTATTGTTCATTATTTTAAAGACAAAGCTAATCCAAGATACCTTTAGCACTTTCAAACTCGAACTCTTTCGAACTCAAAACATTTTCGAAAACCCCCGGTCAGGTTTGCTTCTTGTGTGATTTCAAGAATCATCGGTCGACTGATGTCGGACCTCAATTACTCAGTTTTCAATCAAAATCAAGTTTTTAAAAGAAAAAGAAAAAGGGACTCTGGCAGGTGTGGGAACCGTTGACGAACGATTCCCGGGATGTGTAAGCGGCCGTGAGCCAGGCGGTCCATCAATTATTATTCCGGCCCAGGTGTGCCGAAGGATGATTATGGATGTAGTTTTCATCGAGGGTGATTACGGATGTAGTTTTCACCCGGGGATAGTTACGGATGTAGTTTCTATCCTTCTACCGGTAGAGAAGACCCGCGGATTATTGGACTTGGATGTGGCGACAGATCATCGTCAATCCCTGTCAGGTTTTATGTTTTCTTTAAGTCCCATTCCTCCCCTTTGGAAAAATGCTCTGACACTGCTTCTTAGGCTTATGTGCCAAGTTGCTGATAGTGTTCTATTTTGATGAGAAAGATGTTGGCTCTATACAGTATCTAGAACTGCAAGGTTATTTTGAAAATAAGGGCACGTATTGGTGCACCTTCGGAATATAGAGTTCTATTTTGACAAACGAGTTTAATAACTGATAAACATATGAAATGTTATATTGCTTACCTTATACATATATTTCTTGCTGAGCTATAGTTGCTCACTCTTGCTTGTTTTCAAATTTACAAACACAACAGCTAAGCGAAATGGCAAGACCCAGACAGACTGCCCAAAAGCAGGTGAATAGACCCGAGGTAGCAGTTGAGATTCCACCGGTAGGCCCCATTAGCCGGATTGGTTGGCAACTTTTGTTAGTACGTTTTATTTATAAGTATGACCTGTGCAAAGCAGTGTATCGTAACAAACTTTCAAGCCGCCAACTTCGCTTCATATCGAAGTGTTGCTGGTAGCATAAATGTTATTTAATTCGGTCTGTAATAACTCTGAAACTTTTACTTTTGCTTAATCAAGTGTATGACGTTTCTGAGACTCTAACCTGTGTGTGTGTGCGGTGTGAGTTTTATTGTGGGGTCGATGGCTGTTTCATATATTATGTGCAAGAACAGGTATGTTATTAATGGAAAATGGACCGTGAGCGCCTAGATCTCCGACCCCGGATCTGGGGGCGTCACATTATTTCTCACAATAGTGCCATCTGAATCTGTCTTGTTTCTGAACACCCACTTTTTACCAACAATTGATCTACCTCTTGGTCTTGGTACTAGTTTCTAAACTTCATTTCTTTCAAATTCATTCAGTTCTTCTTGCATTGCTGTAACCCAATCAGCATCCTTGAGTGCATCCTCAACCTTTTTAGGCTCCTCCTTTGACAGAAAATTATTATAGAGACATTCATTTTGTGTTGCACTTCTGGTTTTAACACCTGCATCAGGATTCCCAATAATTAAATCAGGAGTATGGCTTTTGGTCCATTTCCTTGCTGATGGTAAATCATTTCTTGAGTTAGATGCTCCCCCTTGATTGGTGTTATCTTCAAAAGAACTAGAATTATTAGAAGCTCCCCCTGAGATAGTGCTATCTCCTCCTGAAGTGCTGTCAGGATTATCACTTGAATCTATTTCTGATGATTCTCCTCCTGATGTTTGAGTTGTTTCAGTACTGATGGTATTTTACTATTGCTCCCCCTCAATATTTGCATTATTTGAATCATCATCAGTAACTGTTGTTTCATCAGGCATTGGTCGATCATCAGGATCTGATGGAGTATCAGTATCTGACATTACTTCATCAGAATTCTTGGTAGCTTCATTCGCAAAGATCAAACTGTCATGCGAGTCTTCAGCAATTCCTGTTATCTTCTTATCATAAAAAGAAACATTGATAGACTCCATGACTGTCCTTGTTCTTAGATTATATACTTTAAAGGCTCTTGAAGTTGGATAACCAACAAAAATGCCCTCACCAGCTTTGGTTTCAAATTTTCCTAGCTGTTCAGGATGAGGTCTAAGAACAAAGCATTTGCAACCAAACACATGCAAATGTTTCAGACTTGGCTTCTTCTCTTTAATCATTTGATAAGGAGTGACACCATGTCTGTTGATTAGAGTAATGTTCTGAGTGTAGCATGCTGTGTTGACTGCTTCTGCCCAGAAATATGTAGGTAGTTTTGCTTCCTCCAACATTGTTCTGCCAGCTTCAATAAGAGTTCTATTCTTTCTTTCAACTACTCCATTTTGCTGGGGTGAGCCAGGAGTAGAGAATTGTTGAACTATTCCTTTGTATTTGCAGAACTCTTCCATTACTGAATTCTTGAATTCAGTTCCATTATCACTTCTTAGAATCTTGACTTTGTACTTTGTACCAGTTTCGATGAGTCTTACATGGTCCAAAAGTATCTCTGCAGTTTCATCTTTTCTGTGCAGAAAATACACCCAGGTAAATCTAGTATATTCATCAACAATGACTAGAGTATACCTTTTCTTACTGATGGACATAACGTTGACTGGTCCAAACAAGTCAAGATGTAACATGTGATATGGTTCATCAATTGAGGATTCAGATTTACTCTTGAATGATGTCCTTCTCTGTTTAGCCTTCTGACAAGCATCACAGAGTCCATCAGGAGTATACAACGCCTTTGGTAATCCTCTCACCAAATCTTTCTTAACCAACTCATTGATGTTGTTGAAGTTGAGATGAGAAAGCTTCTTGTGCCAATTCCAACTTTCATCTACTGTTGCTTTACTGATGAGACATGTTGAGGGACCATCAGTATTTGTGTAGACATTGGCTTCATAAATGTTACCACGTCTTTGACCAGTCAAGACAATCCTTCCAGATGTTTTACTGATCACTTCAAAGTGAGTATCATTGAAGTCGACATGATAACCTCTGTTGTGATTTGACTCACACTTAGCAGATTGTGTTTCAGTCCGTTCACCAGAGCTAATTTTTCAATGATGACATTTCCAATGATTATATTGCCATATCCCAAAGTTTATCCAATGTTGCCATCTCCATAAGACACTGTTGGGCCAGCTTTCTCCTCAAATTCTGATAGCAAGGTTTTGTTTCCCGTCATGTGCACAGAGCATCCACTATCCATGACTAACACATTTTTCTTTTTACCCTGCAATCAGAAACACAAAGAGCTTAGTTAGAATTTTTAAAAACCCACACTTGTTGGGTTCTTTTTGCATGCAATTTAACACTATTAGCAACAGAAGTCTTTTTAACAAAAGCAGTTCTGTCAGATTTAAATCCATCAGAATTTGCTTTGTCATTATCAGAATTAATAGATGCATGCTTAGTATTCAGACTCTTTGTTCTACCAGAATTTGCACTTTTATTAAATTTTGGCAAGGGATCATAATAGTTGTAGTACAAACTATGGTATTCTTCACATGTATAGATAGAATGCCATTTACTACCACAGTGAAAACAAGGATTCTGTGGTTTATAAAACACTGATCTATTCCTAATGTCAGACTTAGGAACTACAGTAGCCTTCTTTTTACTTCTCCTGCAATCAATAGCAAGATGATTAGAGTTACCACAATTAAAGCATGTTTTCCTTGGTGCATTTGGAATATACTTATAATTATTCTCTTTGTTTATTCCAAATTTACCATTTCTATTCCTCTTAGCAGTAGTGGTTTTCTCTCTACCTGTCGCTTCACAGATTCTATCTCTGAGTTGTTTCTTAGACAAAAGACCTATATTTTTTACAGATTTAGACTTAGAATTCTGTGTAGAAGTAGATCCATTTTCTAAAGTAGAGTTAGGATTTTCTGGATACACATACTTGACAGGTTTTAATTTGGTCTTTGTTCTGTCCATTACATGTCTATAGGTTTTTGGATTTGTTGACTCATTCACAACTCTTCCTGATTTAGTTGTTTCAGCAGTAACAACTTTAACTTTCTTTTTCTTTTTTTCCTCTGGTTTATAACCTAGACCTTCTTTCTAGTTCTTATCTGTGATAAGATTGTGTGTTTTCTTTCCAGAGTGTGTCCAGGTTCTGAGTTTCTCATTAGCTTCATTAAGTTCCTTTTCAAGTGCAGTACATTTAAACTCCATTTCTAGCTTCATGTGCTTAGCCTTATCACATTCATTTTGTACTTCTTCCATGAAGAGTAACTCAGCTTCTAGATGATCATTTCTTTTAGTCAATTCTGACATCTCAGTTATTATTCTAGCATTTTCAAGAGATTGACTTTTAAAGCTAATATGCAGAGACTTTAAGAAAGATCTTAACTCAGAGACATTATCAGTGTCAAAATCAAAAACAACTTCAGGTACCTTATTTTCAGGAGCAGCAATCTCATCCACATTTGCCATTAGTGCATAGTTCACTTTTTCTTCTTCAGAGTCTGAGGAAGAGTCCATCCAATCATTGCTAGATGAGATTAGAGCTTTGGTTTTAGCCTTTTTGCATTCAGTTGCAAAGTGACCCATTTCATCACAATTGTAGCATTTGACTTTTGACTTGTTAAACTTGCTGCCTTTGCTTTCATTCTTCTTGTACCTGTTCTTGTCAGTATTGACAGGTTTCTTCTGAAAGTTGCCTTGTCTCCTAGCCTTTCTGAACTTCATCTTCTTGAAACCCTTGACTATCATAGCAACCATTTCCATCATATCAGAATCAGTAGAATCATCATCAGTATCAGTATCAGGATTTGCATCAGGATCTGATGATGAGTCATCAGTATTGGACTCAATGACTCTACTTCTCCTTCTTGAAACCTCCACGCTTTTTCCTTTTGATTTTGATTCAGCATTCAAAGCAACAACCTTTGCTTTGTTGGTCTTCTTATTCTTCCTCTGTTGAACCTCAAGATCATGGGTTCTTAGCATCCCATAGACTTCATCAAAAGATATAGTATTAAGATCATACTGATGCCTAATGATAGAGGTTTGAGTATCCCACTCCTCAGGCAGAGCTCTAAGAAACTTGGTATTTGAGTCTTCTGGATCATACTCTTTACCCACCAGAGATAGATTATTCAATAGTGTCAGAAATCTTTCATACAGATCAGTGCGACTCTCATCAGATTTTGCATCAAACTGCCCGTACTCTTGAATCAACAGAGCCCTTCTGTTTCTTTTGATAGATTCAGTACCCTGGCATTGAGTCTCCAAAGTTTCCCAGATTTCCTTAGCATTTTTACATGTTATCACTCTATTTGACATGACAGCATCAAGACTATTATGAAGAATGTTCTTCACCTTTGCATCTCTGAGTACTTCAGCCTTTTCCTCAGGAGTCCATTCAGCCTTTGTCTTCTGAACATAGTGCTCAGGTATAGTATCTGTTCTAGCAACCAGTCTCTTAGGGATATATGGTCCATCATATATTCGATCGAGATAGTTAGGATCAGTTGCCTCCAGATACATCAACATCTTTACCCTCCATGTGCGGTATTCAGCCTTTTTGAGAACAAGGATTTTAATTCTTTCATACTTGCTTGTCGACATGTTAAGATCGTTTCTGATTGTAGTAAATCAGTTTGCTCTGATACCAATTGTTGCCCAGTAACTAACAATTGTAGAAGGGGGGTTGAATACAATTGTATAAGATTTTCGACTTAAACAGAAATAATAACACAAGTATGAATATATAACAGCTTTATTAACTCTGATATAAAACTGTTACAAACTCTCTCAAGAAATTCTTATGTTCTTGAGAGCTGCTAGGTTACAAGATAATTCGTGTAAGCGATTACTCTTAAGTAAAACCTAAACTGTGTTTATATACAGTACACACATACACTATCAATTACAAGATATATCAAATCAATTACATATGTTTCTTAATACATATCTTGAATGATAGCTGCATTCCTATAAATTAGGAACCGACATGTCAATTTTCCTAGATTCCTGGACTGATGTATATCCTCATGAAATCTTGATCAGCTTCCAATCCTGATGACAACACAATCCTGACGGTGCAATACTGATGACGTCAGCATCAGTATCTGATCAGTAGTCCAGATCCTGATCATCACTTGAATCAACATCTAACAATTCTCGACCGTAGCTTCTGAATCAGCTTTCAGCACTGGAGGAAGGGTGCTTGATTCCTTTCGAAGTTCTTTAAATCCTGCCATGCTACAAGCTCTAATCTGTTGTCAAAACTGGGTAAGATCATCCTTGTTGCCGCTGGACATGGGATCATTGCTGGAAGATATTGAAACCTATGAGTCTTATGCCTCTGGTAACTACTTCATTTTAGTTAAAAAATACTTCATGCTCTGATCTGGTAACTTTTTAATTCATATGCTTCTCTTTTATTTTATAGATGGCTCAGGCGTATCCGAAGTTGTGGACCTTGATTAGCTCAGGAATATTAATCTGCAAGCCAAAATATATTAGGTACTCATTTTGCTGGACCTTGATTTCTCTGATCAGATTATATATAAAGTCATAAAACTGTTTCTCTGATCAGATTATTGAATAGCACAGGCACTAGTACTACAAACGACACCTTTTTGTCCAGATTCCCTGCACATGTGATGGTAACTTTGGGTCTTATTTATGTTTAAATGCTATATGTTCTTCTTGTTTCTATTTCTGTTTAAATACTAGTGTAGAGATGCATTTACATTTTTAATTAAATAGTGAATAGCCTCTTTCTTACCCTTCTGCAGCTTACCGCATCTGTTAACTTCTGGGAACTTTTATTAGGTACTCAGTTTATGTGCAAAATCATTTTACTGGATGGTTTAGTGTATACAGAAAGTTGTTTGCTGGATCGTCATTATTCATGAATATATGACAGATTAAATTAAAAAGAATGCTTGTCATTAGTAAATGGTAATAGCAGATCATGATTAGCCTAATTAGTAAACACAAACTTATTCAGATTTGGATAAAAATAGTTACAACAAGCTTTCAATAAATCTTCTCAGTCTTTTCAATAATGCTTCACGTGTCAGGTTTGTTCGAAATCAAATTTGCAGCTGAATTACTAGTAGAAAGGTAACTAGCCTAGCAGAATATTGGTATAGGCCTTGCAGAATATAACATACACCTGTGCTTATACATGTGGGTTATGGTGCTCTTAAAATCATTCTACTTTATTTTGGCACATGCTTAAATTAGGTGTGCATTCAGGCTATTCAGGCTATTAATCTTAAAAGCAAGCCAGATTTATTATTTGTTCCTTAATTATAACAAAACATACTTGTGCTGGACAATTCTAATGTTTTACTTTCTATTGTCTCTTGTATATTAATACCAATTTTATGTTTATTTTTTATCTTTCTTTCAGGCTATTTTTGCAGAGTACTAGCGGAGCAGTAGCAACAGACATTGGAGCTTTACTTTGCATTTCTTATGTTGTACTTAAATTCATGAAAAATTAAACTTTCCACTGTATTATTGAAAAATATTTGTGACTTTGTATTATGTTCCAGAAGTGAGAAGACTGATTCAATTTGATTTTTGTTAACTATTTATTTTAATTTTTCGTGATAATTAGGATTTGGAATTATGTATAAGTTTATATATAATAATTTTTATTGAAGATATGTAAACCGCAGTGAACCGCACCACACTGCACCGCATTTTCGTGGTGTGGTTTATGCGGTTTTAAACGTTCGTGGTGCGGTTGCGGTTTGAGAATTTGACCAAACCGTATATGCGGTTTGGTCTGCGATTTTAGGAAAAAACCGCACCGCCCGCACCGCGATCACCCCTAGACTGTGATTTTGCTATAGTATTACACTGCTTTATTGCCGACATGAACATATTTGGGGGAAATAATTATCTTGTCTTAACTTCTCGTATCTAAAACTCATCCAACTCTCTTTACTAGTACAATATTAGTTAGTTAATTTAGTTATTACTTAATTATTTTAATTAGAAAAACCAAACTCAATTCTTTTGTTCTATAACTGAATTGTTTGATATTAATTACGATTATACGAAAAGACGGTCCTTGAGGAATGATATCTACTATTTATTACTATATTACTTTCTTTCAATTGTGTACAGTTACACATCTGTATTTTTCGCAACAAGTATAAAGACTTTTATTAATGTTACACGTGGACTAGTCGAACATTGATGCAATTTAACCTTTTTTAAATCAAATAACTTGCTACCGTGAAAATTCACTTCAAATTGAATTAATAGATATTTGAGTCATATTTAATGAATTAGTTATGAACTATCGATCGCAAATCTAACCTAACTTAACCCGATCTATTTAATTTAATTATAGGATCATACTCGAGTGAGTACAAAGGTATAATGATAATCATATGCATCAAAGTAAAACATATCACCTAAATTTCATAGTAATAATATAAAATTTTAGTATTTTTGGGCATATGAAATTTATTAATTTGTTTTGATTATCATGATTTATATTTTTTCATGACATATGGTTTTTATTTCATCGTTATTTGAGATATTTAAATTATATATATATTATAATCTTATGTGAGAGATTGATGCGTGTATATTCCCTTTTCATCTTTTATTTGTAATCTTATTGGGTTCGTATTCGTGAATAATAGATAAATTTTAATTCTATTAATAATTTGAACATAATTTTCGACAAGGTCAAACTCAAATATATAGCTATACAGGAGAATCCCTCTAAATTGATATCGTTGTCACAGAAAAAAATTATCAGTTTAGACAGATTATCACATTAGAGAGGTTTATGTATAACTACTGATTATCAGATGGGACCAAGAATTTTTTATCATTATAGAGAGATTATCACTTTAGAAAATTTTAATTTAGAGGGGTTTTACTGTACTGTGATAAGTTGTACTGATAAATTAACTTTGTATTTTTAATGAATATACTATTTTTCAAACAAATATCTAATCAAATTATTTAAACGTTTGAGATCGGGTGAATCTGAAATGTATGCATTCATTAAATGTTTTTAATCTAATATTACGTGCATCCGTAATGCTGCACGTAAGTACTCTAGTTGAAACCAAAACATTGACAGAAGAATGTCCAGAATGCATTAATGGAATTCTTTCTTTATATATCTGTCACTTTTTGTATCTTTATAATTTATGATACAATAATTATAATGCTAGTCTATTTGATTTTACATACTTTGGAAACATATAATAATGACTTTTGTTGTTAGCGAAACATCAGTTTTAATGTAATTTTAACTTCCACTCTAATAATCGTAAAAATTGCATGTCAGTATTGCCATTTAATTAAGCCGAAAAGTGTTGACAGGACACAAAACAATATCATATTTGTGATCATCGCTACTATATTGTATGTGGTTATTGCTAAAATCGATGATAAAGCAATATTAAAATTCAAGAATATTTGTTAAATCATATATCAAATATCACACAATGGTATATTCAAAAATTAAAAATGGAAATATTATTTATATAATAATAATAATAATAATAATAATAATAATAATAATAATAATAATAATAATAATAATAATAATAACTGTTATCATAAGAATATTACATAAGCATATAAGATACTTTATTCACTTACATAGATTGTACAACCAGTAACAAACCTGTTGTGGAATAAAAAGCAGGGTTATCGAATGGCGGCTAGGGTTCGTGAGCTTCTTGCTTTAATGGTTGCGCTTGTGTTATCGTGACCTAATTCGGGTCCTCACAAGATGCCTACGTATCTCTGTATTAGAGAATCAAGCCAAGACGTAGTTCTAGGATGAGGGGTCTGGCCCTTTATATAGGCTGTGGAAGCCTTAGAATTATAGTAGGTTTTGGAGACTTGGTGGATAAGTCACCGTAATTGAGGAAGGTTCTGACTCCTTCCTTTTAGGAATTAGTTTCCATGTCGAATTTGGTGCCTTGGAGGCTACACAATATCCTGGGGATATTCTAGGACGTTTTTGGCTTCTAGAACGTTCCTAGTTTGTGGATTAGACCCATGTTAGAGATAGGCTTTTACAGGGCGTCCCCAGTTTGGGCCGTTCTTTTGGGCCTGACCATTAATTACGAATTTAGTGCCCAACTAGGGTTTCGGGCCATATTTACGGGCCAATAAATGTCACATTAATTATGTCTTTAAGGGTTATTTTTTACCCATATCATTTGCCCCCCAACTTCTAGGGAAACTTGATTTCGTAGAAGTTTAAGGTCATATCAGCCCTGCAAGGGTATCGTCTTATAGTAAAGTGTGGAGCGACCTACACATTTACCACGACTAAAATCCTTTCCCAAGTTAATACTTAAGAAAGTTAAACGTTCCTTGGCCTCTCGAATCTTTCTCTCAAGATTTCCGAGCCTTTCGGGAATAGGATTAGTGCCGTTTTGAGCTCATAGACACTAATCCGAGTGCAATTCGTGCATAGGATCCTTTATCATCAATTCATTAATGATTCATTCCCCTCAACGTATCTAAGTTGGGGTTAATGCCGGGTGGTCGCTGCTCATAAGCCTTGATAAGGGCTAATTTTTTAGCAGAAGACGCTATTTTGGCCCTAATCGGGGCTAAACAACCCTAAACGGTGTTATAAAGGTCTTGATTTAGGCCAACAAGTTCACACTTGATGTAGTCACTATTAGGATATCCACCTTTAACCTTTGGATAGGTTAATTCTTGAGTGGAAGTCCTTAAACGTTGATAATTGAGGCTAATCACCCCCTAATTGCGATTAGCGAAGTCCTAACCCCAAATTTTGGAGTCAAGTTAGTCAAGTAGAGCTTCTTATATCCTTCTGGTTGCAAAAAGAATCATGTGAAAATTCTCATTTTTGAGTTGTCTAGGGCAGAAATACTATCCCCTAGAAGGTGTTTCAGGGTCTTTCAATATCCTTGGTTTTCTGAACACCCCTGGCATCTCCAAACCCAAACTTTGAAGTTGAGCTTATATGATGGGGATTCTTATAATCTCCTGGTATGAAGAAGAATCACATGAAAACATGCATTTTTGAACGTTCTGGAGGCGAAATACCCCATTTTCAGCTGATTTTCAGACCAGATCTCGCACATGATCATAACACCTTTCCAATTTCATGGAAACACTTGGCCACCTGCATAGGCTTGTAGAGGACCTCACAAGGTTCTTGAATCTCAAATTTGAGCTCAAACGGAGCGTTTTTTAGCGTTCTGGAGGGTCATGAAAACACCCTAAAAAACAGGTCTTCCGAAAGCCCTCCAAACACCCTCCCAAGGTGGCCTGGTCGGCTCACCCTGGTCGGCCATTCGGCCATGGGTGCCTGGTCGGCTAGGCCTGGTCGACTGGGCCCCAAAACAAATTATTTTTTTTTTTTGAATTTTGGCCATTTTTTGACTATTTGACTTTGACCTTTGACTTTGACTTTTGACTTTTGACTTTGACTTTGACCAAAATCAAAACTTGTCCTGAACTCCCTTCCTTGTTCCTAGAAAGGATTTTGTGATACCTTGATTAGTTTGATGATCCTTGGTCTCAAACAACCTACTTCTTGGTTTTCAGGACCTTTCGGGTCTAAACCTTTCTTTAACTCTTGATATCAAATAACCTTTGGTTAAACTATTGCCCTTGGCTTCCAGGCATTCTTATGTACCTATAATAGGGTGTTTTAAACAACCTTAACCTTGCCCCCTTGTCTTGGGGGTCTTCACTTCTTTACTTGGTGGTGTAGGGACTTTCCTTGTTTTCAACACCTGACTTCGAGTCTAGGATATCGTGGTTAGTTTTTCATCCTTGGTTTTAAACTTAAGGACTTCAAACCTCCTTCCTTGTTTGTAGGATCATGTCCTAGATTGATTTTACTCAATGGTTTCTGAATCTCAGGCCTTGAACTCAAGCAATCAGCTTGATTCGGGACAATCAATCTCGTTGGCCATCTAGGCTTATATTTTGTGCTGGGATTCAAAACTCCCATCATATTTCTTAGAGTATTTTGATCACAAACAACCTTTTTCTTAGTTTTCAGGACCTTCCGGGTCTTAACTTTTTCTTGAACTCAAGGACCTTAAACCTCCTACCTTGTTTATAGAACCTTGCCTCAGTTTGAATTTAGCCAATGGTTCCTGATTTTCAGGCCTTGAACTCAAACACCCAACTTGATTTGAGGCAACAGCCTTATTGGCCATCAAGGCTTAGATTTTGTGTTAAGATTTTGAAATTCAAGACATTAGTATGGAATTAAAAAGGACCTTGTATAAAGAAGATCTTCGATCAACGCATATTTCAATGCTCTTACTGATAGTTTTCGTGCCTCCAAGGCATTATCAGGGAGCCAATCACTACAACTTCCAATATCGATGGGCGTCAACAACTTGTGCTCTATAGTGGGGGTCTCCAAGACCTGATAGTAAACACTTCTAGTGCAACTCTCGATTTTAGACGAGGAAAATTTAGACAGGGCATCAGCCATCACATTCTCTTCTCTAGAGATGAATTCAAGGTGACATTCCTTGAACCATACCAATTGTGATTTTACCATCCTCATGTATTTCACCATCATTTTATCTTTGGCTTCAAAATCTTCATTCACTTATCTCCATTTACTTGGGCTATCACCGGCCTTGAGTCTCCACAGACTTTAAGATTTTTGGCCCTCATGGCTATAGTCGAGCCTAGTTCGGCTATCAAGTCTTTATGCCCAGCTTCGTTATTGGTCATTGAAAACTTCAACCTCAATTGTGAGTTCCACTTATTTTCATTTTTGTTGACCCATCAAAATAGGGCACCCAATATTCCTTCTAAACTTCATCCTTCTCTCCCTCTTGGGGTGTCTCATCTTGCCCTTGCTGGGGTGTTGTGCCTTCCTGCCCCCCTAACTTCTTGGTTGTTAGTGGTACATTCAACCACGAAGTCAGCGAGTGCCTGTGCCTTGATGTCCATTTGAGGCTTGTACGTAATATCAAACTCCCCAAGTTCGATCGCCCACTTAATTATCCTTCCATTGGCCTTCGGGCTATGCAATATGCTTCTTAACTACTGGTCCATCAGGACTTCAATTTTGTGTGCCTGGAAGTACGGTGTAGCTTCCTTGGGGCTGTTACCAGTGCCAAAGCAAAATTTTCAATGGGAGAGTAATTCAACTAAGCTCCGTGTAATATCTTGCTCACATAGTAGATAGGCTTTTGAACCTTGTTTTCCTCTCGAATGAGAATGACACTCAATGCTTGTTCGGATATCGCTAGATATAAATATAGGGTCTCTCCGGGACTAGGTTTGGCCAATAACAGGTCTTTAGCCATGTAAACTGTTCAAAGGCCTCTTGGATTTCTGAAGTCCATTCAAAATTTTTCACCTTCTTCAAAGCCTGAACGAAAGGCAATCACTTGTTTCCAAACTTGGAGATGAATCTACCTAAGGCTGTAATTCTTCCAGTCAATTTCTCTACGTCATTTATGGAACGTGGTGATTCCATATCCAGGATTTCCTTGATCTTATTAGGGTTGGCTTCTGTGCCTTGCTTTGAAACCATCAGACCCATAAATTTTCCAGATCTCATGCCAAAGGCGCACTTGGCTGGATTCAACATCATCTTGTGGTGCCTCAGCACTTCAAATGCCTCTCTGAGGTTCTTAATATGGCATGCCTTGAATAGGCTCTTGACTAACATGTCATCCTCGTAGACCTCCTTGGTATTCCCGGTGAAGGGTGCAAAAATCTTGCTTGTTTATTAGCCTATGGTAAGTGGCTCCTGTAGACTCCTCATATTGGGTTGACATCAACCTAGAGTTTTTAAAACAACCTTTCTTGGCTCGATTGGCCATCATGGCTTCAATGTTTGTCTTGGTTCCTGGGGCTTCTCTAGCGGCCTCTCGGTTGGCATGTGCTCGGCCTTAGGGCTATTCGAGTGTTGAACGTCGACACTCGAATGTCGATGTTCGAAATTAAGGATTTTCAACCTCAAGTAAGTTCTTTAAACTCTAACATTGAAGTTTGGATTTTAATGAAAGAGAGCATATCGGACTACCATCACATGGTTTCAAGCCAATTTTTGGGTGTTTTAAACCACCAAAACATCTATCAGAGCTGCCGGTCCAAGACCAGAAGGTTTCTGGTTGGATGAATCCCCTCTAGAGCCTCTGGTCGGTTCCTTAAGGTCGGCTGAAGGCCTTCTTGGCTTCTGGTCGGCCTGATGAGGTCTTGAACCTTCCCTAGGAAGTTTTCAATCTCCATTTCAGGGTTGATATTCAAGTGTTCAACGCTGGTTTTCATATGTTCAATGTTGGCATTCTTAATCGAGAATCCAGAACTTTAGATTGGTTTTCAAACTTTGGATCTTGATTGGAGGTTCGTGACCCCCTCAAGTTTGGCCCTTATAGCTAACCTTGGCCTTCATGGCTAATATCTCTTGTTTTCTCCACCTAGGATTTGATGTTGATATTCACATGTTCAGCGTTGGTGTTCATATGTCGACTACCAAGTATTCACGACCTTTCTTTTGGATTGATGTCAAACTAAAGTTCTCTAGGATCCCTTACTTGACTTCATATCTTTCATGTCTTGTCTCAAACCTTTGATTTAATGTTTTCAAACCTATATTTGCTTCTCATTTTTCTTGATTCTAGGTCAAGGATTTAAGGTTGATCCTCGATTTAGATTTCGAAAAATGCTATCCCTTGGGCTTCTTGCCTTTTAAACTTCTGAGATGAAAACTTGCTTGAACTTCTTAATCCTTGTTCAAGGATATTCTTATATCCCTTGACCTTAGGACTATAATTCAAGGTTCTTTATTTGCTTCATCCTTGTACCCTCACTCCAGGTACTTAAAAAATATTGAAGAGTAGTTAGTCCTTAGCCTCCACAGCCTTGCATGGCTTTGATTGCCAGATGGGGCTTTTTAATCAGCTTGTCTTTTATCCAGGGTCCTTCAAGGACTTAAACTCTTATTTGGTTGTATTATAACCTAACTCTCGACCCTTCAGGGTTTTATTTATGCGTTTGTTTGTTTCCATTCGTTTATTCTTTTATTTTCGGTACTTGGTCATCTTTGACTTACACACATCAGGTGTTTGGCACATAAATAAAATCACAGAATAGAGAACGAAAAACAAACTTGCATTAATAACTTGAAATGGGTTCAACCCTTACATAGAGTACTACTGTCCTACTCGGAGCAATATGATCTGCAATGGTTTCATCGAACCTTATTTCTACTTCTACTAGATAAATATGAAGCTAAGTCCCACTAGGATAGTTTGAACCCATCGGGGATTTGCAAGACTAGACCTGTATTGCTCGATTTCGTTTTTGATGCTCCATCAAAATAGAGCACCCATTACTCCTTCTGGTCTCCTCATTCTTATTCTGAAGTTCACTTTCTGCTTGGGGTATTATATCCTGCCCCCCGACTTCTTGGTTGCCAATGATACATTCAACCACAAAGTCAGTTGATGCCTTAGCCTTAATGGTTGTCCGAGGCTTTTGTGTGATGTCCTTTGCCGACCTTTCTTGGTGTTCTTTGTCACTGTGGATATCCATGTCTTCAATCGGAAGGACCTGCCCCCCGACTCCATCGGGCTTTAACGCAGCTACATAACAGCTCCTAGCCATTTTCTGGTCACCTTTTTGTTCTCCTACACCATTCCTGGTTGGAAACTTGATCTTCATGTGATAAGTTGAGGCAACAGCCTTGAATTCATGAAGTCCAGTCCTTCCGAGGATAGCGTTGTATGTTGAAACCGCCATGATTACCAAGAAGTTCAATATCTGAGTGGCCTCCTTGGGCTCCTGTCCAATAGTTACTGGCAACTGAATAGTCCCTTCAACTTTGGATTCTACTCCATTAAATCCATATATAGGCATGTTAGATGGGGTCAACTGAGAATCATTGTATCCCATCCTTACAAATGCATCATGAAACAGAATATCGACAGAAGCACCATTGTCTATCAAGACTCGCTTCACCTCCGAATTTCCAATTACATGAGTTATGACCAACGGGTCGTCATGGGGGAACTTTACCCCCTCAAAGTCTGAGTCTTCAAAACCGATCACTACTTCAGTTTTTGCACGTTTCGGGGCCTCTCCTACGATGTGCATCACTTCTCTGGCATAAGCCTTCCGAGAACTCCTAGTTGTCCCGGCCGCAGTCGGGCCTCCTGAGATCATGTTGATTACTGGCCCTCGGGGTTGTGGGTTGCGATCTTGGTCGTCACCCCTTCTATTATAGTCTCTTCTCTGATTACCACAGTTTTCACCCTTAGTGAAGTGGCTCAGTTTCCCTCTTCGAATCAAAAATTCAATCTCGTCCTTGAGTTGTCTGCAATCATCAGTGTCATGTCCCACGTCCTTATGGAACCTGCAGTATTGATCCTTGTTTCTTCTTGCGGGATCACCCCTGAGTGGCTTCGGCCATCGAAAATCCTTGTCTTTTTCAATATCCATCAGGATTTGACTCCTGGGGGTATTCAACCTTGCATACTCAGGGAACCTTGGTCCTTGGTTCTTAGAGGCAGAGTCGGAGTCCTTGCTAGTTCGGGGATACTTGTCCCTAGCGTCATACTCCTGGTCATCGTACTCTTGATCTTGCTTTCGCTTCATGGAGTTCCTGTTTCCCCCACCGTGGGTGGAGACCTCTATTTTCCTCATACTTTCTTCAGCTTTTATATACTTGCTTGCTCTTCTTTGGAGCTCAGTCATGCTTTCAGGGGGATGCTTTGCCAACGACATCTGAAAGAAGGTGTTCGTTGTTCCATTCTCCAAGGCTATCATAGCTACTTTGTTCTCCAGATCCGGGACATTCAACGTCTCCTTGGTGAAACGCTTGAGGTAATCCCTCAGGTTCTCATTCTTTCCTTGTTTTACTTGCATGAGAGATGCAGAGCTTTTTTCGTGGACCTTCCCACTAACAAATTGATTGATAAAGGCAGTACTCAACTCCTTAAACGAACCAATCGAGTTTGCGGGCAATCGGCTGTACCATCTTTGAGCCATGCCTGCCAAGGTTTGAGGAAACGCCCTACACTTAAGAGCGTCGCTTGCGGGTTGTAGCAGCAGAGCGTTCGAGAATGTCCTGACATGATTCGAAGGATCGCCCGTCCCATCATATGCTTTTATCGTGGGCATCTTGAATTTTCGGGAAACATGAGCGTTCATCACTTCGTCAGTGAATGGAGGTGTGGGATCGTCAGGGTCCCCAAGCGGCATCAGGTCTTTGGGATCACTCCTGGGGGTTTCTACCCTCGTAATTCCTCCAGTTGGGGCATCAGCCCTTCTCGGTCTCCTTGAGGACCCTTCCAAATCAATGAAGGGGATCTCCCTTGAGATTGGAGGAGGCCTATTCTGATTTTGCCTTACTTGTTCTCTGGTTATATCATCCTTCAGCTTTTGGATCTCAGCTTCAAAAGCCTTGATTCTCTCAGCAGCTGTCTGAACGGGTCTATCGTAGATCCTTTGAGTCCTCCTCATGGGTTCTTTGCTTGTACGTCGCCTCCTCGGGGCTATATCTCGATCATCATCCTCGGATGATGAATCATCGGAGTAAGGTCCAGAGTAATCGTAATATCCTTGCTCGGGGGGGGGGGCTAGACCCCTAATATAGGGTGGTTGATACGACTCAGGTATCTGTAAAGCGTGTCCGCTTGGTCCAGGATCCCTTCGATTTGGGGGATAGTTTGGCAACCCGTATAACGGATCGGTCCTCACGGGGAGTGTAGTGGTGGAGATCTGAACTCCTGAGAGCGGGGGACGGCTAGTCAATGGAGCAACCACCATCTGAAGTTGATTACTCTCTTGTCTCGGGTGATCAATCACCGGTAAGGTTCTCTCAGCATGGGGATTCGTCCCTGTGGTCTGAGAAACTTGAGGTTGTGTAATAGTCTCAGTCGATGGGGGCACAGGCCCTTGCTCCGTAACAACGGGCGGTGTAGAGGAGACAATTGGTGGGTCAGATGTAACAGGAACGTTCTCGGTTGATGTTCTTCGTGTGTTAACCATGGTTGATATCCTTTTCCCACAGACGGCGCCAAATGTTGTGGAATAAAAAGCAGGGTTATCGAATGGCGGCTAGGGTTCGTGAGCTTCTTGCTTTAATGGCTGCGCTTGTGTTATCGTGACCTAATTCGGGTCCTCACAAGATGCCTACGTATCTCTGTATTAGAGAATCAAGCCAAGACGTAGTTCTAGGATGAGGGGTCTGGCCCTTTATATAGGCTGTGGAAGCCTTAGAATTATAGTAGGTTTTGGAGACTTGGTGGATAAGTCACCGTAATTGAGGAAGGTTCTGACTCCTTCCTTTTAGGAATTAGTTTCCATGTCGAATTTGGTGCCTTGGAGGCTACACAATATCCTGGGGATATTCTAGGACGTTTTTGGTTTCTAGAACGTTCCTAGTTTGTGGATCAGACCCATGTTAGAGATAGGCTTTTACCGGGCGTCCCCAGTTTGGGCCGTTCTTTTGGGTCTGACCATTAATTACGAATTTAGTGCCCAACTAGGGTTTCGGGCCATATTTACGGGCCAATAAATGTCACATTAATTATGTCTTTAAGGGTTATTTTTTACCCATATCAAAACCATAACTCCAATCTATATCTACATTAGATTTTAAAATATTAAAGTCAATTTATTATTTTACGAATGTATGAAAAACAGTTGGCGAAAAATTGAGTATTGTCCTTGCTAAAAAGAAGAGAAAATAAGAAATTATTAAGTGCCGCCAAACAGATATCAAAAAATAGAATAATCACTGTAACAAAAAAACACATTTAAAAAATAAATGAAAAAGGCTTTTGAAATGCGAGTTGGCATGTACAACTAGTATATATAGATGACATGGGTGCTATATTATTTGCAAAAACATTAAAGCTTAATAGTTTCGATTTACAAGAATCATGGCTATTTGGCGTAAGAATAATCAAAGCAGCACTAGTGAAGAAAAAGAAGAAGAAAAAAAGACTCTGGCTCTTGAGCTTCCGAAGGTACTACATGAAAATTAATCAATTTTATATAATATTAACTATTATTATTTACATTTGTGATTTTCTAGGAACCAGAAGGGAAAAGGAAGGCAATACCAGATCTGAATATTCCTTATGGTGAAACTGAAGAAAACAATGATGCTGAGATTGTGTTACCAACCAAACAGAATAGTTGCATGGCGAGATCTGAAGATAAAACTCCGGCACCAGTGATAAATGTACACAAATACACAACCTGTATCTCTCTAAAACTTATGGGTATGGGTTGTGTAGCATGCTATTTCTTTGTGATGGTTCCAGAAAATCATCCAATCTGTCCTAAGTGTGGTCAAAGCGAGTATCTTATTGATGTTGCTAGTCATGTCAATGCAAACAAGAAAAGGGCTATTTAGTATGAGCCCCATTTGATTTATCATTCATGTGATCGCCATGATCGAGTACTATGATATAATAAAACTTAGTTCAATTTGTTTAATTACTTATTAGATGTTTGTGTTTTAAAAGACTCCATGTTAATGAGGAAAGATTTGATACTTTCATAAGTATTTGTTATGTATGTTTTTGTCTTACAACTTGTAATTTACAAGTTGTAGTTGTGACGGATGCAATATTAATCTCATTTTTGGTTGTTTTTCTTTATGAATTGAAGCAATTTTTACTGTTTCAATATCTTTCATTATTGCTCATTACAAAATTTTAGTTACACATGTACAATTGAAATTATGCAATTTTTTAAATAAAAGTGGTGAACTGAATGTAAATTATACTAGTTCAATTTTTTATATTTATGCTGTACTAAATTTTTAACCTTTTATTTATCACACGTTATATAGTTAAATTAAGCTTTTCAAATGACAATTAATACTTGTTTGTGTCATACACGAGATGTTTACACTAACGTCTAAATAGTTAAATATAGCTGACATATACAATCACAAAAAATTACGTGGAGTACGTTGTATACTTAAATTCAATAAATTAGTTTGGCACAACTTTATCTCAAAATAATCATATCTTGAGTTGCACTCCATAACAAACAACGTATATAACAAACAATAAAGAACGTCTAATATCTAATCTAATATAAGAGTTCCGTCATGACACCCAATACGAAAAGTTGTTATTTTTTTACCCTCTATCCATCCAGCAAAAAAAAATTTAAAAAAAATTACTGTTCATGTTGACGTCACGACGTCAGCATGACGTCATCATGAACAGTAAAAATTCTAATTTTTTTTATTGTTTTTTGCTGGATGGATAGAGGGTAAAAAAATAACAACTTTTTGTATTGGATGTCCCTGGCGGGGCCATTGAATCTATTAAATCTAAAATGTTCTTTATTGTTTGTTATATAAGGATGTTCTGTATGAAGCAATGGCCATCATAATTTAAAGTATAATCATTGCAAGACATTACGATTTTAAAATTACTTCAATAAAAACGTTACACATAAGCAAAACGGCTCAAAATAATCTCTTCTCACAAATTTTGCACTACCAATGTATCTTAAACTTAAATTCATTCTTTTTGTCCTTAACACGTAAAACTAATCAATTCCTAAACGAAAAATCACAAAATATTCTTATATTCTAACCCCAACCTTGGTTTCCTGTAAACTGATATATAAAAAGAAATAAATATTCAATTGGACAGCACAGATGGGAATTCACTAGAGAATATATAATGCATGCAATAAAAACAAAAATACATTGATGTACTCCACTAAATTAGTAATTTGCAAGAGCCAACACTTGACAGTACAAAGTCTTAAATGCATTTATAGATTTTGTTCTTTACAAATCATCATTTTTTATATCCTTTTCATTCATGTTATTGTTTATCATATAACGTACAAGTAGATAACAAGTTTAAAGTTAACATATTTTAAATTTTTACGGATGTCAATTATGTATAAAATTATATCAACCATAATTTTTTATCTATCGCTTATCTGAACACATAGTCATCCATCAAATTAAACGTTATCTTTAAAGAAAGATTATATTGTTTACCTTTTTTTTAAGAAAATGCAATGCACATGTCTGGATTCTCATTCCAGATTCTAGAATTAAAGATTCATGTACTTTTTACAAACATTAAAAATATTTCTACTTTTTATTTAAAAAAATGCATATGTTTGTAATTTCATTACAAAATTAAAGATTTAAATATTTCTTACAAACGTTGATTGTTATCTCAAAACATATCAAATGACTGTAAAAGAAAGGAACAATATTATCCTCAAAACTAAAGCTAAAAGACTAAGCAAAAAATCGAATAAATCCGAAACCAAAACAGACAAAAGCCAACCTAAAATTGAACCAAAAAATTTAAAACCAAAAAGGAAATTGATTTTTCGTTTCCGGTCATACGTTCCAACCTAATTGGAAAAATCTGAACCGAATCGATTATAAAATAAATAAATAAATTTCATATTTTATATATTATTTAAAATATATAGATATATATTAAATATAAGTAATGAAATTATTAAATTTGGGCCTAGAAAGTTGGGTTGTTAGTAGGGGTGTACAGACGATCCGCTCAACCGCATAAACCGCTCGCACCGCTCGCAACCGAATCGCATTTTGCGGATAATCGCGAAATGTGGGTTGGTTGCGGATGTAATTTTTAATAATGGCTCATTTGCTGTTTGGTTGCGGTTTTATATATACAAAAATCGCAAAATCCGAACCGCAAACCGCAATATATAAATTATATTTAAAAAATAATTTTTTATATTATATAAATTAATAATTTAAATACATATATTTTATTTATCTAATATCTCTCTTATACATATATATTTGTAGAGTTTGTTCATCTAAATGTTGATGAAGACTTGGATTGTTGAGATTCCTGACTTAACTTGAAGTTCTTGGTAAACACTTATTCTTAAATCTTTATTCCATGCTGATTTATAACAATGTATGCCATGTTATTTACTGGACCTTTTTATTTATTGAGTTTTTTTTTTTTTGATTGACAGGCCCTGTTTTGACTTCTGGAGTACACTACTGGACCATGGACAAAATCACTTAAATGGATTGCACCTGCTAGTTTCAATCTTTTGTTCCCTTGTTATGTATTTAAGTATTACCAGACTTTCTGTATATTTACTTTTGCCTCAAAAATGATGATCAGGACCTATTATTTGTAATGTTTGTTATATTTTGAATTTAATATTCTCAAGTTATTGTTTATTTTTATTCGGTGGTTGAACCGCAATCCGAACCGCAACAACCGCATTTTCACGGTTGGAATTGATGTGGTTAATCACAACCGCAAATGCGGTTGTGGTTGAAATTTTTATAAAATCGCTATATGCGGTTTGGTTCGACTTTTAGTCCAAAACCGATCCGATCCGAACCGCGTACACCCCTAATTGTTAGGCAGATGGGTTTAAGTCTTCAACTATTTGGGCCAGGTGAAGAAAAGAACTGGGACATAATCTATTACACTATTATCTACTATCTTGGATATCAACAAATTAAAAGTACAACACTTTCGATAGCTTGGATGTTTGAATGTTCAGTTTCTGTGTATTTTTCAATTAAGTATTTTTTTTAAATTCTAGTAAAAATTGATTTGTCATTTTTATTGAGGCGATTTGTAATGAAAACCGAATCTACTGTAACTGAAATTTTATATTTTATATTATTTTCCTCTTCCAATTTCCTTTTATCTCTCATCCAATTTTTATATAATATAGTTATATTTCTCTCCCAAATTAGTTCCATCCTCTTTTTCTCATCACACTTTCATACTATTGTACTTATAATATATAATATATTATCTTTTATAATATGAAGTAATTTTAATAATGGATTTTTTGATTTTGTGTAATACAAGACAAGGTCACTGATATAAGGTCAAAGCTCTCATCCACTCTTATATTATCATTTCTTTTATATTAGAGAAAATTGGGCCTGAGGACAACCTGACCCCTAGGTTATAACAAATAAGTACTTATAAATAAAGGACCCAGTATGGGCATTTTTATAAATATTAAATTTTTATCAGTAATTTACATAAATATTCCTAAATTTGTATTGGAAATGTTTTAATCTCATGTAGAACCTTGAGCTCATCCTCAGCCCATCAAACCCTTTATTATATTATACATTGAAACTCTATGATTTTGATGATCATACTTAGTAAGCAAGCTCGATTCTGCATTAGACTAATTTTGTTTTTCAGGATTACCTCATATAAAATTTTATGAGAAAAACAGGGTAACTCAGCTAGCTGACAGTTCAACTCAGCAAGCTGGCTGGCAGTCTGTCCAGTTTCACAAGTATTCGAATAAATGATTTTATTATGCTTATAATTGCAAAAGTGGCATGAACGGTTTTTTATATATTAATAACATGACATAATTTCAAAAGTATTTCTAAAACAATACTTTCTTAGAAAAAGGAATCTTTGAATTCTTTAATGTTCTTAAAAAGGCAACCCATGTGCTTACTTTCCAAGCATGCTCTTATTTAATATCATTTATGCTTTATTCCTATCCTCCACCAACTGTTGTCTTGGTTAAAGATTGTAAAGAATTACATGCACTCATTATCATATTCTTTCATATTCTTTATCTTATTCAAGTTTCTCTCTAACGGTTTCTTTCCTCTTAAACATTCTTATCTCTCCATTTCTAAACTAAATTATTTTCTGAGTAAGAATTATTGTTTAAACTGATTGTGAACGTTAGAAGTAGAATTAATGGAACAAATCTTGAAACGTGAGAAATGCTATTCAAGACCGTTACAAGTTTGCATCTTTAATTCTAGTTTCTTTACTTCACTATATATACTTGTATGAATGTTCTTCACAGGTACGAACCAAGAGAAAAACATACAAGCAATATTCAAGTGTCAAGAAAACAACTCAGCACATATACTTCAAAGAGCTCGTGTATTATATCGTATATACAGTTTAGAGAGTTCAAATCTTTTGAGTTGTATTTATTTAATTCATCCTTGTATTGTTCAACTTGTAAAGTTGGTAGTTGCTGGTTTGTCAAGCTTGTGGAACCAGGGTTCAAGGAGCATTAGGCTAGAGAAGTTTATACTTGGTTTAGTATAGAGCTTAGAGAGCTGTGTTCAAGAAACAAGGGGTTCCAGCTAGCTGCAGTCAGTAACTGGGTGATAAGGGAGATATATTATTGTGTCTTGTAATTGGATTTAATTGTGATCAATAATATATTCTCTTACCAAGTTGGTAAGGGACTAGGACGTAGACCATAGAAGATTAGGGGTCGAACCTAGCTAAAATTCTTGGTGTTCTTTACTTACTGCACTTTTGTCCTTCTGCATTGCATATCACAGCTAGCTGCTTATTTGTTAATCTGCCAAATCAAGTTAACTCAGCTAGCTGCTTATTCACTAATTTATTTCATCCAGCTAGCTGCCAGAGTAAAATTTTAGACAGATTTTTTATTTGATCATTGTTAGTCATAACACCTATTCCCCCCCCCCCTCTAGGTGTATTTTCATTTGGTATCAGAGCTTTGGTATACTAATATTTCTGTAACAGGAAAAGTATCGATCAAATGGCTGACAATTACCTAGAAGGCAGGTCGGATTATAAGGCTCCACTTCTCACTGGATCAGAAAACTATAGTTGGTGGAAATGCAGAATGGAGACTTATTTGTCCAAGAAACCTCTGGTTCTAAGAGTTGTGCAGAAAGGGAACTATGAATTTCTCAACGACAAAAACGAACCAAAAGATGTTGATGATCTCACCCTCGATGAGATTATCAAGTGTGGCTATAATGGAGAAGCAAGAAACTCCATAATGAATGCACTTGATCAATCTGAATATGACAAGGTATCCTCTCTAAAAACAGCAAAAGAAATGTGGGATGCTTTAGAATCCTATCACGAAGGTTCGAAAACTTTGAGAAAAGTTAAACTTAGCAAATTGATGAATGACTTCGGAAATTTCAAGCTCAAGAATGGTGAAACTATCAAAGAGAGCCAAGCAAGGTTTCAAATCACTATCAACACTCTGAAGAGACTTGGAAAAACCATTCCTCAAGATGAAATAAACATGAAAATTCTAAGTGCAGCCCCATTTATATTCGAAGCTAAAGTCACTGCATTGGAATCAAGTCCCTTCATTGATTCTATGGATCATTTGGCCGTATTTGCAGAATTGGAACAATTTGAAAGCAAAATCAACAGTAGCAAGATGGAATCAGTCAAGGCTCCAGTTGAAAAGATGAAGAATTTAGCTTTGCACTCCAGTAGCAGCAAGCTGGATTCAGAATCAGAATCAGATTCTGATGAAGAACTAGCACTTCTATCCAGAAAAATCAAGAAGATGCTTGACTTAAGGAACAAGCTAAAGAAGGAGAAAGGTAGAGCTTCTGGAACGAAGAAAGATGTCAAAGATGAAGCATGTTTTGAATGTGGCAAGAAAGGACACTACAAAAGAGACTGCTATAAGCAGAAAAATAAGCAGAAGCAGCTAGCTGCCTCTAAAGACAAAAGGAAAGCTAAGGCATTTTTGACATGGAGTGATGATGAAAATTCGGATTCTGATAATGAGTCAAGTGATGAGATGGTGAACCTAGCTCTTGTTGGTCTTGATGATGAGAATAATGCTCAAGGAATTTTTCAAGATGGCCTTGTAGATAGTGATGTCTCGGATTCGGATGACAACAATAGTGAGGTAAATTATTTTTCTGATATGCATTCTCATTCCTCAAAGTCAGATGAATTAACCATGCAGGATCATAGTAATCTATCAAATGAAGTGGTTGAAGAATTAAGATATGAGAATGATAAACTCAAGAAGAAAAATACTCAACTTAAGAAGATCATATCTGAGTTAATGGATGAGAAGACACCTGCTACAAATCATACTCAAAAGCTTACTGATCTTAAGGCTGAGATATCCCAGCTTGAAGGTGTAAACAAAGTGCTTATCAAGAGAAATGATACACTTATGAAGGAACTCAGCGAGCTGAGAACAGAAATAGAAGCTCAAGATGCATGTTTAGAGGCATTTAGTCCAAGGGAATCATGCTCAAAGGAAATATCTCAACAAGCTGAAAGAATCAAAGAATTGGAAACGGAAATTAAGGACCTCCAGAAAGGAATGGGAAAATTCATTCAAGGAGAAGATACTCTCAAAACAATGATGAGATATGCAAAAGTTCCAATCGAAAGAGAAGGAGTTGGATCAGCTTCCAAAACACCTTTAAAGTATGATGGCAAACATGGAATCCCCTATGACTATGCCATGCCATGGAGAATTTGCCATAAATGTGGAAATAAAGGCCATTTGGCAAATCATTGCAAAATTCAGAATGCCAACCCAGCTAGCTGGAACAGACAGACAGGTCACAGGCAGCTAGCTGACAGAACAGATGGAACAAGAAATACAGCTTCTAAAGTGATCCAAATGTGGATCAAGAAATCTGATTTAAATGTTTTATATGTTCTATCAACTAACCATTCTGGACCCAAGCAAATATGGGTACCAAAACGTTGAGTTGGCTCTTTATTTGTTTTGTAGGTATGTCTTGTTGTCAAAGTGAGATCAAATCAATGGATTTTGGATAGTGGATGCACAAGACATATGAGTGGTGATAAATCACAATTCCTGTCTCTCAGTAAGAAAAAGGGTGGAAATGTCACCATTGGTGATAGCAAAACACTCCAGATTCTTGGGAAAGGGAAAATTGGTAATAGTGTCATTTCTATTGATAAAGTTCAATATGTTCAAGGTCTTAAATATAATTTGCTTAGTGTAAGTCAGTTATATGATGATGGACATTCTGTTCTTTTTGATAAGGAAAAGTGTACTATTATTGTTGGCACTAACAAAGTCCCCCTAGTTGCTAGAAGGGAAGGAAATATATATATTTTGGACTTTGAAATGCAGGATTCATCTTGTTGTCTAGCTGCTGTTGATTCAAATCCAGAAATTTGGCATAGAAGGCTTGGACATGCTCATATGGACTTACTCAGCAAGCTGTCTTCGAAGAAGCTAGTTAGAGGATTGCCAAAATTGAAGTATGTCAAAATGGAAACTTGTTCGGCTTGCCAATTAGGCAAACAAATCAGGACTCCACATAAATCAAAGAAGATGGTATCAACTTCTAAACCTTTAGAACTACTTCATTTAGATTTATTTGGTCCGGAAGCATATAAAAGCATTGGAGGTAAACAATATGCATTTGTTATAGTAGATTATTATTCTAGATATACTTGGGTATTGTTTCTTCGTACTAAAGATTGTGCTTTCAGTGAATTTGAAAAGCTAATTAAGTTACTTGAGAACAAGTTTAAGTTAAGACTTGTGAGAATAAGGAGTGATCGAGGTGGTGAATTCCAAAAGGACTTTATCTCATATTGTGAAGATAGAGGCATTTCACATGAATTCTCTGCTCCAAGAACCCCACAACAAAATGGAGTTGTGGAGAGAAAGAACAGGTCATTGCAAGAAACAGCTAGAACATTGCTGCAAGAAAGCAAGCTGCCAAGGAGTTTCTGGGCAGAAGCAGTGAACACAGCTAGCTATGTTCTTAACAGAGTACTAATCAGACCTATTCTCAACAAGACTCCTTATGAATTGCTAAAGAACAAGAAGCCAAACATAGGCTACTTCAAGGTCTTTGGATCCAGGTGCTTTGTACTCAAATCCATTGATAGAGATGGTAAATTTGATGCCAAATCATATGAAGCTATATTTTTGGGTTATTCTACAACAAGTCGTGCATATAGAGTTTATAATATATCTAAACGTACTGTTGAAGAGTCGATTGATGTCTCATTTCAAGAATCTAATGTTGATCTGTCAAGAGATGAGGAAGATATTGCAGGTTCAAATGATGCCAGCGAGCTGCCAAGGTCAGATACAGCAACTCAGCTAGCTGACAAAGAAGCAGATTCCAAAAATACAGCAACTCAGCGAGCTGCCAATGAAGCAGACTCAGGAAATGCAGCAACCCAGCGAGCTGCAGTAGAAACTGAATCAAGTTCAGCTAATGATAATCAAGCTGAAATCTCTTCTCCAGTAGATGAAACTTGTGATAAGGTGTCAAAACTCACGTTGGAAGAATCTAGAGGCCAGAGATCACAAGAAAAGATGCCAATTTATAATGGGGATGAATCCCCTCCTCCATCCAAGAGAATTAGAGCCAATGAAGAAGTTATGGCTCATCATCATTTTCCAAAGTCAACAAGGACAGTAAAGAATCATCCTCCAGAGTTGATTATTGGTGATAAATCAGAAGGCATCAAGACAAGGAGAAGCCAAGCTAACTTTTGTGCATTTTCTGCCTTCCTAGCTCAAGAGGAACCAAAGAATGTCAATGAAGCACTGAAAGATGAAAATTGGATCATGGCAATGCAAGAAGAACTTAATCAATTTGAAAGATGTGATGTTTGGGAACTTGTAGAGCCACCTAAAGATGCTTCAATCATTGGAACTAAATGGGTGTTCAAGAATAAAGTTGATGAAGAAGGAACGGTTACTAGAAATAAAGCAAGGCTTGTTGCTCAAGGATATAATCAACAAGAGGGAATCGATTTTGATGAAACTTATGCCCCGGTTGCAAGGCTAGAGTCAATAAGAATGCTACTCTCATTTGCATGCTTCAAGAAGTTCAAGCTATATCAAATGGACGTGAAAAGTGCATTTCTTAATGGATACTTGAAAGAAGAAGTATTTGTCAAGCAACCTCCTGGATTTGAGAGTGACAAATTTCCTAATTATGTTTACAAATTGAAGAAGGCATTATATGGATTACGACAAGCTCCTAGATCTTGGTATGAAAGGCTAAGTAAGTTTTTTATAAAGAATGGGTTCATTCGAGGTAAAATCGATCCTACATTGTTTACTAAACTTACTGGTAATGATATTGTAGTTGTGCAAATATATGTAGATGATATTATATTTGGATCAACTAATGATAAGATGTGCAAGTGGTTTTCTAAGTGCATGCATAGTGAGTTTGACATGAGTATGATGGGTGAGCTCAACTACTTTTTGGGGCTCCAAATCAAGCAAACTCAAGATGGAATATATGTACATCAGTCCAAATACATCAAGAACTTGCTAAAGAAGTTTGGATATGAGAATATCAAGGCAAAATCTACACCTATGGGTTCTGCCAGCAAGCTGGCTGCAGATGAACGAGGTAAAGATGTAGATGTTCGAAAGTATAGAGGTATGATTGGTAGTTTATTATATCTTACAGCCTCTAGACCTGATATTATGTATAGTGTATGTGTTTGTGCTAGGTTTCAAGCTCAACCAAAAGAATCTCACTAGAATGCTATTAAAAGAATTTTTAAATATTTAAGTGGAACTACTACTCTTGGTTTATTTTATCCCATCACAAATGCATTTGATCTTGTTGGGTATAGTGATGCAGATTATGCAGGTTGTCAAACTGATCGAAAGAGTACAAGTGGTGTTTGTGCATTCTTAGGACAGAGTTTAGTATCTTGGCAAAGCAAGAAGCAAACTTCTGTTGCATTATCCACAGCTGAAGGGGAGTATTTAGCAGCTGGAAGTTGTTGTTCGCAAATGCTATGGATGAGACAAACACTTCAAGATTTTGGAATTAAATGTGGCAAAGTCCCCATTTATTGTGACAATACAAGCACTATCAACATATCAAAGAATCCAGTGAATCACTCAAGAACAAAGCATATTGATGTTCGACATCATTTCTTGAGAGACAATGTTGCAAAGGGAAAAATTGAGCTAATTTTTGTAAGTACAGAGTACCAACTAGCTGACATCTTCACAAAGCCACTAGCTGAGGAGCGTTTCTCTGTGCTGCGTAGAGAATTAGGCATGTGTAATGTCTAGCCAGCCAGCTGCTATGGAAGGATGGAAATCTTTTATGTCTAACCAGCTAGCTGCCATGGAAATTCGGTACATTCTTATGATATTATGTACAATTTCATGCTCAATGGTTTTATGCTAATTGTTTATTTTTTTTTGTGCTGAGTTAAAATTAATTGTTTAATTTATGCATTGAAATATGTCTCTGTGATTTCTTTTTATTTATTTATACTTAGTACCTTATTCTATGCTATTGGTCAAATGTGTTATATGTCGGAATGAAATGATTTTTTATTTTAATAAGTAAGTCTTTCCCCTTAATTAATAAAAGAGAATTACTTAATACATTCCAATCCGACTCTTGAGATATCATCAAACTTTTCCCAAATCAAGTTTAGGGTTTCTAGCCGCTCTTACCATTTCTCTCTTCGACACCAAATCTCACCATGGGCAAAACCAGATCCTCCAAGAAAACTCCAATCTCTGTCCCTAAAACACAGAAAGGGCAGAACAAAAGGCTCTTTGATGAAGAAGATGACATTGATAGGGTTCAAGTCGACAGCGGAGATGAAATGTCGGAAGTTCAGAAATCTGGGCTTAAGGATGGCACGCCTGCTAAGAGAACCAAGTATGGAATTAAGTTTACAAATGAAGAACTAGAATCCAGGTTCAAGCAACTCGATCTGGCCAACCGTCGAATCGTTTTTGGACGCCCAATTGCAGGTAATTCCTATGTCAAATGCGGGGCTCTTGCTTATTTCTCTAAATTAGGGTTTGATTCCTTTATCAAAGATTTACCCCGAGAATGTTATCCATCTCTTGTCTATGAATTTTATTCAAACCTTGTTATTGTCAAACCAATGGTCTTTTCTTCGGTAGTTCGTGGTCAAAAACTAATGTTAACTACTAATGTTTTGAATGATATCCTTGGAATTGAGAAACCATCGTCTGTTTCTATCACAACCAAAAAGGGTCCTACTGAATTTCCAAATTTTACTGAATTGGACCAGTTGAGATTGATTCGTGGTTTAGATGGTTTACTTGCTTATGCCCCTCCAACTACTTCCATTGTGACCCCTATCAGTCATGTGTTGTTTAAGATGTGTATCGATAATGTAAACCCTCGTACTGGTAGTCGATCGAATTTTGCGGGTCAAGATGTTTCTGTGGTGGCTATGTTACTCTCTGAGAAGCCATTCAACCTGGCTGGACTTATCTTGAAAAATATGTTGGATGTATTCGAGCCACATACCTCTCCAAGCCTCCCTTATGGCTGTTTATTGACTAGAATTTTTGAATGGTATGGTATTGACTTAAAAAATGAAGAGTGTGAGCTTGCTAAAGAGTTTCTGGATGCTAAGAGCTTGTTGCAATCTCATTTGAAGTTGGATTCTGATGGTAATGTAATTCGAATGGAACCTCCTCCACCTCCAATCCCATCCCCTGCATTGTTGGAAAGTGAGAGTAGGACTGAGGCTGGCCATTCTGAAAACATGAAGGAAATTCGAGTTGCCCTGAAAGTGTTGACTGATAAGGTAACTGATATGGCTGATGAACTTTCCTTCCTTCGTGACATTGTTGCTGGTCCACGTCCGTCTACCTCAACTCGCACTGGTTTATTCTCTGCCACTGTCTCTGATGCACAAGGGCTTAATGACCTTGCAAATGCTGCTACGCTGCTTCTGGGGTGGTTCAAGCTGAGAATGCTCAAGTTGATGATGAGGATAAGGACTCTTAAGTTTTTTTTTTCCTTTTTATGATTAAGGGGGAGAACTTTTTAGGATGATATGATATGATGTCTATGCACCTGTGAACTTGTTTAAGTTTTTAAGAACCTATGAACCTGTTTATGTGTTTAAGAATTATGTATATCTGAACCTATTATGTGGGATATTTTGGTTTGAGAACATGTGTTATTTATGTGCTTATCTGTCATGTGTTGGTTTTGATCTTTCTTAAGTTATCCTTGTGTATTACCCTTGGTTTTTATCAAATTGTTATATGTTTATAAGGTTGCTAGACTCAGGGGGAGTTTGTTTTCATCTCTCCTAAAAATTGGTGTATAATCATCAAAAAGGGGGAGATTGAAACTCTATGATTTTGATGATCATACTTAGTAAGCAAGCTGGATTCTGCATTAGACTAATTTTGTTTTGCAGGATTACCTCATATAAAATTTTATGAGAAAAACAGGGTAACTCAGCTAGCTGACAGTTCAACTCAGCAAGCTGGCTGGCAGTCTGTCCAGTTTCACAAGTATTCGAATAAATGATTTTATTATGCTTATAATTGCAAAAGTGGCATGAACGGTTTTTTATATATTAATAACATGACATAATTTCAAAAGTATTTCTAAAACAATACTTTCTTAGAAAAAGGAATCTTTGAATTCTTTAATGTTCTTAAAAAGGCAACCCATGTGCTTACTTTCCAAGCATGCTCTTATTTAATATCATTTATGCTTTATTCCTATCCTCCACCAACTGTTGTCTTGGTTAAAGATTGTAAAGAATTACATGCACTCATTATCATATTCTTTCATATTCTTTATCTTCTTCAAGTTTCTCTCTAACGGTTTCTTTCCTCTTAAACATTCTTATCTCTCCATTTCTAAACTAAATTATTTTCTGAGTAAGAATTATTGTTTAAACTGATTGTGAACGTTAGAAGTAGAATTAATGGAACAAATCTTGAAACGTGAGAAATGCTATTCAAGACCGTTACAAGTTTGCATCTTTAATTCTAGTTTCTTTACTTCACTATATATACTTGTATGAATGTTCTTCACTGGTACGAACCAAGAGAAAAACATACAAGCAATATTCAAGTGTCAAGAAAACAACTCAGCACATATACTTCAAAGAGCTCGTGTATTATATCGTATATACAGTTTAGAGAGTTCAAATCTTTTGAGTTGTATTTATTTAATTCATCCTTGTATTGTTCAACTTGTAAAGTTGGTAGTTGCTGGTTTGTCAAGCTTGTGGAACCAGGGTTCAAGGAGCATTAGGCTAGAGAAGTTTATACTTGGTTTAGTATAGAGCTTAGAGAGCTGTGTTCAAGAAACAAGGGGTTCCAGCTAGCTGCAGTCAGTAACTGGGTGATAAGGGAGATATATTATTGTGTCTTGTAATTGGATTTAATTGTGATCAATAATAAATTCTCTTACCAAGTTGGTAAGGGACTAGGACGTAGACCATAGAAGATTAGGGGTCGAACCTAGCTAAAATTCTTGGTGTTCTTTACTTACTGCACTTTTGTCCTTCTGCATTGCATATCACAGCTAGTTGCTTATTTGTTAATCTGCCAAATCAAGTTAACTCAGCTAGCTGCTTATTCACTAATTTATTTCATCCAGCTAGCTGCCAGAGTAAAATTTTAGACAGATTTTTTATTTGATCATTGTTAGTCATAACACCTATTCCCCCCCCTCTAGGTGTATTTTCATACATTACTTTTTATGTTTCCCAAATTATGTCCTCTCTCTCGTCTCACTTTTTTTTTTACAATTTCGTCTTACTTTAATATTTTATATAAATAATATAGTTCCCCATCTCTTTCTCGAAAAAGCATCTTTTATCCAATAGCGAAGAGTTTCATGTCACTTTTATATTATTATTTCCTTTATTTATACTAGTTTTATACCCGTGCGATGCACGGGTAGTTTTATTAATATTTTATAGTATAATTTTGATTATAATTTTTTTCTTGTAAAATTAGTTTTATAGTATTTTGAATAGTTTATTTTTACTTTTAATGATAATAATACATATGTTATATGATTTGTAGTATACATTTGTTTTTTTTTCTTGTAAATAGTTTTTCTATAATTTATATTTCAAAATTTAGGCTAACATAATTTTTAGTATTTCATAATTATATTTGATTATTTTTATTTTATTAGATTACATATGATATATTTAAAACATATAGGTACTATATTCGTGTAACAATTTTTTTTAATTTTTTTTATTATGTAATTTAATGGTTATCTTAAAAATTTTAGATCTTTTATTATAGTGTTTTTATAGTTTTTCAAGGCATTTTTTTAACCTTTTTAGAAATATGTGTGGTATTAAATTTATTTATCTGTTTGAATATTGTTATATTTTCATGTTAATTTTATATTTTTGCCATGTGTGGTGTTTATTATGTGTTTTTGTTTAGAGTAATCTTACGGGTTTTTATGTTGTATTATATTTAAATATTAATATAAATTTATTTTGTGGGTGTTTGGATTTGTTTCTAATTTAAAATATGTTCATTTATTGATTTGAGTTCACTTTTTTAATTTAATTTTTTTCCTTTGCAAAATAAGAATTTGTTTATATGTTGATTTGTGCTCACATTTTTTTAATTTAAATTTTAGAAACATATTTGTTGTCAAACTTAAAAATAGAATATTTAATGATTTTAATAAAATTAATTTTTTCTTAAATCACTTTTATTTGGTAAACGGTTTTTTTTGTAAATTATATTTTAAGGTTTAACCTAACATATTTTAATATCTCATATTTTTTGGAATGTTTTCTTCTATTTTATTAAAATATATACTATATACTTTAGACATGTGTAAAAGTGTTGGCCAAAAATACTAAAAAGCGGGAATGTAGCCCTTTTTACCGACGGAATACGGAGTGTCGTCCTTCGTATTAGCTGTATACGTTGCACGCAGTTCCATATTAGCTGGATACGTTGCACGCAATTTCGTGTTATGAAGGATACGGAAGAACGTGTACCGTGATTGTGCTTCGCACCCGCATAACACGAAACACAATACACCATATTACACTAAATGCGTTACCCGCTCTATCGTGTCAAGTGCTATGAAAGACAAAATCGCGTTTTAGACCGTATATCACGTTACACGATTTAATATGTCTCGTTGATAAATAGGACCAAACATGCTTAAATATGATTGTTTTGGTAATTTTCTCTTGGAATCACATACACACATACACACACATATATATATATATATGTGTGTGTGTGTGTGCGCGCGCGCGCACGCGTGTGATTATATAATTGTGAACACACATAAATTTGTACTTTTTTTACAGGAAAGTTCTAGTATCTTTTTTATGTTTTGTGTTGGTTTATATTTGTTTTAAGTGCATTATATTAAATTTAGATATTTTTTGAATTGGTGTTTGTTTTGTAGATTACATTTTATTGAATTTTGGTGTCATTTCCAATTATGACATGTTTTTTTATTACTTTTTTAATGTCTTATTTTACCATATATTTTTTAATGACTTTTTTTTTGTTTTATAATTAAATGTAAATTCTTGTTTTTTAAAAAATTATTTTGAATTTAAATTCTGATGGCATGCTTTGTTTACTTTTTTATTATATATAAAGAATGAATTTGCGCCTTATTTAATTATGGCGTTTCGCTATTTTGTCCTTGTTAATTTTAGAAACATATTTGTTGTTAAATCTAAAAAGAGAATCTTTAATAATTTTTATTAAAGTAATGTCTTTTTAAAACACTTTTATTTGGTAAACAATATTTTTCTAAATTATACTTTAAGGTTTAGCCTAACATATATTTTAATGTTTCATATTTTTTGGCGTGTTTTTTCTATTTATTAGAATATATGTAATATACTTTAGACATGTGGGCACTTATTATAAAATCATGTCATATTTTAGATTTTCTATAAATTATTTTATTTTGGATTTTCGAATTGTTTTTTAATTTATTTACAACTTTAGTACTGAATCTAGAATCTTTACAAAATAATAAAATGTTAATTTATTGATTTGTGCTGACTTATAACTTTTATTAATAATTAGGTTTTTTACATGTGTTATTTTAGTGCATTCTTTTTTGATCTGCTTGTATGGTCTTTTAAACAAATACTCTGGCCCAACTCTTCTCTGGCCCATTTTTAATGAACTTACTTTTTTAACCCTGATACCCCAATTATATATAGGATATAACTAGTTTAAAACCCGTGCGAAACACGGACACAGATTGAACACGAGCCGTGATTAAAATATTAATATTAATACACTATTTAATTATGTAATTATAGAGAATCGAATCCGATATATTATTAAAAAAATAAAGTAAATAAATCTATAATTATGTAGTTGTAAGAAATCGAACCCAAGGTGAAGCTAAAAGAAAAATTAAAGTAAATAAATCTGTATAATTATGTAGTTGTAAGGAATCGAACCTGACGTGAAGCTCAAAAAAATAAATTAAAATGAACAAATCTTGTATAATTATGTAGTTGTAAGGAATCGAATACGAATTCAAAGATAACCAAATTTGATATTTTGATACTTTCGTACTATTGTATACCATTAAAACATAATTTTTCACATTAATAAAGTGTATAGATTACATGTTATATTTTTTTCCCACAAATGTTCCCTCATCTCTCTCATGTAACTTTTATATTTTTGTACTATATTATTATTTTTTTCTCAATCTCTTATCACACTTTAATATTATTATAATAAATTATCACTTTTACATATTATTATTGGTAGTACAACTTTTATGTTCATATTAGTAAAAACAATAAAATAAATTCTTTTTTTTTGCAAAGACATAGTATTTTAAAAAATGTTTATAATTTTTTTCGTAAAATACTTTAGTTTAAGATTAAAAATAAAAGAAATTAAAATTTATTGTAAATAACATATGATTGTAATTTCTTGATATCATTCGTTTTGATATATATTATCAAATTGTGGAAGCTAAAAGCTAAAAAAATTTACAATACTGGCCTAATTATAATTCTTATAAATATTGCTTTAACTTCTAACTTTATTTCCTATACTTGTAATGCAGGCAAGAATCAACCCTTACATGACATCCCACACAAAAGTATCAACTGCTACGGATCTATATATTTATAGACATCTTGGGTGGCAATTGGCAAATGTCACTACTGCTTTTTTAACATGATGCACGATGCTTACCAATAGCTACCAAGAATATATACGATGAAGAGCCAGAATAATACATATAAATTGCTACTGAATATTTGTATATCTTCCCTTCAAATAAAGATACAAGACGTGTATAAAATGTAGGTTGGCAAACGTGTATAAATAATCATAACAATATCAAAAACCAGTTATGTATAATCTTGTCTAATTGTCTTAATAAGTAATTTAACAATAACAAAATTTTATAATTTTTATTAACATTTAATTAGAGATATCGATGATACAAAATGTATGTTGGCAAACGTATATAATTAAATAAACGAGGAACGACATTTAGGGATGGAGGGAGTACAAGACGTGTACAATTACTATGAGGGTGTTTGGGGAACTTTTTTTTCAGAATAAGTCAACTTATTTTAAGACAAAGTTAGAGATTCCTAATTTTCCAACTTATTTTCCAACTTATTTTTGTAACTTATTGAATCTCAAACATACATTAAATACTCATATAAAAAAAATTATCAAAATATAAAATTTTTATCAATCCATAAATCCATAAGAGAAGTTGCCAAACAGGCACTATATTATTTCAAATTTCTCTAGCTTTTATTTTACTGATGAACATGAGAGCTAGAGGTAGATAGATACATTATATAGCAACAACAACGTACACACTTAGCAACCAGTGACATAATCGGCCTTGAACTTGCAGCCGTCATTGTAAGTCTTGACACCACATTTTTGACAGTTCTGAGAACGGAGTTCGTTAAAGGCAGTGATCATCTCGTTGCCGGTGAGGTCGCAGTTGGAGCCGGAGACGAAGAGTCCGCATTTGCCTGAGCAAACCCCTGTGTTTCCTTTGTTTCCGCCAGTGAAGTAGCGGTTGTTGGGCTGAATCTGGCGTCGAGCAGCATCACAGTCGCTCTGCGCGAGGCCCCTGCAGAGAGCAGAGCCGGCGCATGAGAAGGAGTCGGCCTGAGCTTGAGGGACCTGCAGCTGCAATATCACCACCACCGCAACCAGCACAATGGCAGTACAAGTGAGAGTAGGTGACTTCATCCTAATGCTTGCTTGCTTGCTTTAAGGATAATAATACATGACGATCAGCTTATCAAACTCCCTTATTTATAGCCAAAAACCACGTCCTTTCTCCCAGTTGGAATATTCCAGATGTGCGGCCTCTAGTTGGCTTTGTGTACTTTGTGTAATATCCATAAAAATAATTTATAATAATAATTTAAAATCAGAATTAAATTAGAACTAGTAATATTAGCTTTAATAATAATATTTGTTTTATTAATAAATTTGATTTGAAAGAAAATTTCAAATTAAATTAATAATTAGACTAGAAAAAGAATAATTTATAAGATATATATATATATAATGTCTATATTAATATGTTTGTTAAACAGTGATGATAATGAAAAAATAATAATTACAGGTTATAAAATTTTATATAAATAATTATATATGATTACTAAATCTATTATTTACAATATTTATAAGAAGCACATTACAAAATTGTTTGACTTGGAAGCCGTTAGGGTAAACTTAAAATTAGAGCTTATTGCACTTTGTAACCTTTAAATATTTGCGGTACTATTATTTTTTTTGGTGGCACTTCACCTTTATACTTCACTTTCTCTTTCAGTTTGCAATCCCATTTCATCAAAATGTTGTTAATTTGTGAGGGGTATTTTGTTCTTTTTATTAATAAATATATTATTTTACATGAAATATATAATTTATTTTAAATAAAAATATTATAATTTAATTTTATATTAATAAATATGATCCTTTTTATTTAAAAATATTTATGCACTATATGATTTAATTGAATAATGCGATAATGCAATTGTAAACTTTTTTTCTTAGAAATAATATTATACAGTTTAAGATTATTTTATTTAAAAAATTTACGAATTTCTCTTCTTCATCACAATCTCTCTTGGACGATTAAAGTTAAAAATTATAAAATTTTAAACAGAAAAGAAGGAGGTAGAAGAAAAGGATGGAACGGTTATGGAGATGAAAGGATCAACCCCCATTAAAGTTTTTTAAAATTTTTCGTAAGTCATTTTCTAATTTATTACACAAACATACATTTTCAATTTAAAATTGACTTTAAATCCCAGCCAAATGGGCTCTTGTTCTTAGCCGATCAATCTTTAGAGATAAATTTGAAAACTTGCCCTTTCATACGGGATGGGATGTTTCGGGATAGTTATGGAGTTAGGGTCCCTTCTATTGAAATTTTTGTAGTTATGTACTCCCTTTCTTTCCACCTAATATTGTATCTCAATAATGGGTGCAGGTCCCGGCGGCTAGGCCATTCAATGGTCCGGAACTCCAACCTTATCCAAAAAATCCAGGTATGGATTAGTCGAAAATAATCTGATTCAGATTATTTTCGGTCCGATTCGAAAAGTCCGATCCATTATATAGAAAATAATATACCTAGATTAGATATATAAAAACTATTAAATTAAAATAAATTTACCTAGAAATATTTATATAAAAATTATTAAATAAAAGTTAATTAGTATTTTTATTAGATTGGATTTAAATTATTTAGAATTAATATTAAAAACTCATTCTTTATTATAATTTTTTTTATAAGTGAAGTTATTTTGGATCGGATCGGACTTGGATCAGATTCAGATCATTTTGTCAAAAACTCGGCACTTGATCCGATCAGATCCGTCAAAATTATATAGGATATATGTATATACACTAAGGATTTTACTCTAATCGAAACCACTTTTAGTTTCTAGTTTATATTTTAATTTTGGTTTTTATTTTGATCATTAGCCTATATGTATGTATATATATATATATATATATATATATATATATATATATATATATATATATATATATATATATATATATATGTCATTACTCCATGAAAAACATCCTTATATAAAGAACAACAAAGAATACCATAGAATCCAGGGATGTCAATTTGTCCCGATCCGATTGGGTCTAATCGAACCCGAAATTTTGGATCTTGGTTTGGGATTTATTTTTAGACCCGAATAAATTTTGGGTCGGGTTAGGGTTTCGTGCTAACCGAACCAAATCGGACCCGAAACCCGAAAATTGAACCGAACCAGACCCGAAACCGAAAATTGAACCGAACCCGTATCAAACCCGGATCCGAAGTATAAATATATATATAGTGTATAATATAGTGTATATATAATATATTTTTAATTTTAATGTTTTAATAGTCTAATTATTTTAATGATATTAATTTAAGCCCCATTCAACTTACAGTTACTATATAGTTTCTCGTAATCTCGACAACAGGATTTGTTCGTTCATAAACTATAAAAAAAACTCATCTTATAAAGCATTCAAGTCAATTTGTGACATACACAAATTGAGAGACATATTTTTACTATTCATCTTTTAATTGTAAATATTTGGATGATGCATGCGCTTATTTAGAATTTACATTTTCCTTGACATTTGATTAAATATATTATTCTAGTTGATTAATTATTGTTTCAAAAAAATTGTTGATAAGTATTTGTATGAATAAATTGAGATCCGATTAAAACCCGAACCGTACCGAAACCCGATGGATCGGGTTTGGATCTAGGAATTTGGGTTTCAATCAGGTCTGGGTCTGGATCTGGATCCAACATATATATTTGGGTCCGGGTCTGATTTTCACAAAACCCGAACCGATCTACCCGTTTGCCATCCCTAATAGAATCTTACATAAAATCGCTTTTAGATTCTTATTTTCACATCAAAAATGGTTTTTTATGAATAAAAATAGAATCTAATAAAAAATTAGGATCAAATATAACATGATTACATATAATTTTATTGTTACAAAATATATATAAGATTTTATAGTGGATTCTATGTAACATTTGATTTTTAAATTTAGAAGAGATTCTACGTTAGATTCGATATGTTAAGTTTAATTGTTATTAAAATTTGTAATTATTATCATAACAAATCAATTTTTATGAAAAATAATGTTTTATGATGGTATTTTTTATTGTTTTTTATATAAGGTGTTCTTTCAAGAGTGCAATATATATATATATATATATGGGTCACGTTCTATGGAGAACCACACTAAACTGAGAACCTGAGAACTATAATAAGTTCAGTAGCGGAACTTAAAATTCATGTGTTTGGCTTCACAATTCCGATGTATAACTTTTAAGTTCAGCAACAGAATATTTCTTGAAAAAAGTAAGTTCAGTCGTAGAACTTTGTAGAAAAAGCAAGTTTGGTTGTAGAATTTTAATGTCATGTGCAAAACTTTGAAATTCACTAGCTGAACACTATATTTTTAGTACGAAACAAAATAGATTCAACACTAAAACTCAATGATAACTAAGTTCAGTTGTAGAACTTTGTAGAAGAAGCAAGTTCATTTATAGAAATTATAATTTCATGTGCATAACTATAAATTCGGGCTTTTAAGTTCAACTGCAGAATGTTTGTTAAAAAAGTAAGTTCATTTGTAGAACTTTGTAGAAAAAGCAAGTTCAGTTGTAGAACTTTTAATTTCATGTGAATAACTTTGAAATTCAGTAGCAGAACATTATATTTTTAATACGAAACAAAATAGATTTGCAGTAGAACTCATTGGTAAGTGAGTTCAGTTGTAGAACTTTGTAGAAGAAGCAAGTTCAATTGTAGAAATTTCAATTTCATGTGCATAACTTTGAAATTTAATAGCAGGACACTATATTTTTATTCCGAAACAAAATAGGTTCTACAGTAGGATCCAATGGTTCTCCGGTTCTCTTTTAGATAGTGGTTCTCATTTTAATCAAATCATATATATATATATATATATATATATATATATATATATATATATATATATATGCACGAACCACAACCCCCGATGTACATCCCCCTATCTGCAATGAAACATTGCGGTCACGAATTTTAAAAAATTTAAAAAAAATAGGAAAAAGGTTGGATTTTGAAAATAAATCACCAAATAAAAATAAATTTCTTTTTTTTGAAATATTTAAAATAACATTGAAAGCATGGATCTTGACATTCGTACGTTGGATCGTCGAAAAATATTTTTAAAAAAAGGGACGAAGCCCTATTTAGGGGGTACTAATCAAAGCACTAGTTGACCGTCAAATTACCAAATCAAATAAATTTATTTTTTTCAGAAATTTTGTCAATAACATTAAAAAGGATGGATCTTGACATCCGTACGGTTGGATTATCGAGAAATATTTTTTAAAAAAATCAAAACACGAATCAGGGACGAAACCCTTTTTAGGGGTACTAATCAAAATACTAGTTGACCGTTAAATTACCAAATCAAATATATTTATTTTTTTCTGAAAATTTGGAAATAACATTGAAAAAGATGGATATTGACATTCTTACGATTGGATAGTTGAGAAATATTTTAAAAAAAATTGAAACACGAATCAGGGACGAAACCCTATTTAGGTGTACTAGTCAAAGCACTAGTTGACCGTTAAATTACCAAATCAAATAAATTTATTTTTTTCTGAAATTTTGGCAATAACATTACAAAGGATGGACTTTGACATTTATATTGTAAGATCGTCGAGAAATATTTTTAAAAAATTGAAACACGAATTAGGGACGAAACCGTGTTTAGGGGTACTAAAAGCACTAGTTGACCGTTAAATTATCAAATCAAAATAATTTATTTTTTTATGAAATTTTGGCAATAACATTAAAAAGGATGGATCATGACATCCTTACGATTAATCATCGAGAAATATTTTTAAAAAATCAAAACATGAATCAGGGACGAAACCCTATTTAGGGGTACTAGTCCAAGCACTAGTTGACTGTTAAATTACCAAATCAAATAAAAAAAATCTGAAATTTTGGCAATTACATTTAAAAGTTTGGATCTTGACATACTTATGGTTGGATGGTCGAGAAATTTTTTTAAAAAACTCGAAACACGAATTAGTGACGAAAATCCTGTTTAGGGGTAATAGTCAAAGTACTAGTTGATTGTTAAAAATCAAATATTTTTTTCCTGAAATTTTGGAAATAACATTAAAAAAGGATGGATCTTTATATCCGTACGGTTGGATCATTGGAAAATATTTCCAAAAATCGAAACCCTAAACCCTAGTTTACCACTAAACTTAAATTTTCTAATCTTGTTCATGATTAAATTCATTGAATCTCCTCATAATTGATAATATTGATCGCTTGATTGGGCCTACTGAGTACCATTTTATTTGATCTCCTGTGCTATTTATAATATCGTCATTTTTTAAATTTTAATTTTAATTATTGAACCTGTTTTTTCTTCTCTTGCCAAAATCAGTTCTTCCATTGCTTTTACTACTACCACCACCACCACCACTACTACTACTATTTTTAGTTGTTTTATAGTGTTCATGGTGTAACACCCCGACTTCCCAATACTGAAAATATACTTTTTATAATAAAATGGACTTTGATACAGGGGGATTTTAGAAAAATTCGGCATGAAATATTCTTAAATCGGACTATCCACCTGTAACTCAACCCAAACCAAATTCCAATTAACAAATTCAAATGAAACTTAACACACCAGCAATTCCTCACCAAGGATTGATTCCAGGTTATGGTATGAAACAAGAATCTACACTATACAAGTTATTACAACTTCTATCACTAATATGAATACAATTTACTATACCAACTAATCTGTAGCTTAATCTCAATCCGTGCTTACCCGCTCTGGCGTCGAATTCTATCCCGCTCACATATAATTTGTGCGATGTAAACATCCATCTTTAATCCTAACTGGAAGGTTAGGGAAAAATAAAGCAAGAGTGAGCCAACAATGCTCAACAAGTTAATAATATAGTGAAACACAATATCTCAACATTTCATTGATGAACAATATCAATGATTGATTTATCTCAGGGGAACGATTCAATATGATTATAATTTCCATTTTCTTCAAACCATAACTTTCATAAAAACATTTCTTTTCTTAAAACCATTCCATTATTAAAACATCCTTCCCATGAAACCTTTTTAAAATCATTTATGTTGATTGGAGTTTTTTTCACGACTACGGACAATACGGGTGATCAGCCACGTAAAATCCCCATACCGGACACGAAATCCCTCTGGACCTTGAAATTGGGTTCCCAATTAGGCAACACATTGGCCTTTAAAATGCTGGACTGGGAACTCCCCCAGCCTCGTACGCTAAAAAATGCTGGACCGGCCTCTTACGCCTCCAATCTGAAGGAATTCGTAGAAAATATATAGACGGAATCCCCCACATTAAATTTTTTAGAATCTTTAAAACATTTCACTTTTAAGTCCTTTATACTCACTGATAACAGATCAGCCCATTATAAGGAATTTTAAAAACAAAACATCATTAATTAATTAATCCATTTTCATTTACCATTATAAAAATTGAGGGTCAGGGAAGCAATGGATATAAGGAATCATTAGCAGTAAAGCAACAAGATTAAAATAAACATGGCATGGTTCACAAGATTGAATCATATATCAATAAGGAAACATAAATCAATTAAAGAATGAAGCAATTATTAAGATTCTAGAAATTTGACAGCAATTATAAGGAAATTAAGGAATAAGGTGATCTGAAGTTCAACAATAGTTCTTAGTACTGCACAAGCTATAACCACTTATTTAAAGGATTATCAATTTATGAAATTACGCTGTAAAGTTTAGACAAACAGAATAGATTTGAAGAGATTAACATGAAGATTTAAGAAATTCTCAATTATCCAAGGTCTCACTCCTGTCGGCTAAGCACTCATAGGCTTTAGTTGCAAGAACCGGCATGACAATAATGAGTTTGAATAATTAAGAAGATCTCAATTCATTCTCGGTTTTAACCATCACTGAGCAACACATGCCTCGACAACAGTATAAACCTCGAATTAGTTTACAATAATTTAAAGAAAAATGCTCTTTGAAAAATATTAATAAAGACGAGGAATATTGAAATAAATTAATTTTAAAAGAATTCAACACCTGAACAATAGATGAAGAAAATAAACAATGCCAGAATAATTTGGGAATGAGTGTTTGTAAATTAATAGAAGAAAAATGTAACTGGAAATAAAAATGAAAGGTATAGGCACTAGCAAAAAGATCTGAAAGGAACATTTTATATTTAACAGAACAGGTTTGCAATTATTCAGAATAAATATGAAGAATACAGTTGCTTGCAAGAAGGAATTTCGAAAGAACAATAAATAATACAAAAAGTTTCACATCACTTGAACAATAAGTGAGGGATAGTAAACTTGCCTCAATACACGCAGTTTCCAATTCCAACATCTCAATTTACTCACTTTACTTCAGTCTCCACTTCCTTATACATTGACCTTTTTCGATTCTCGCATCCGTCTTTCCTTTATAACTTCTCAGTCTCTACACGAGCACACTTGTCAATTGCCGATGATTCTCTCCTTCCTCTACACACCATCTACACGTGCACTGGCTCTTAGCCGGCTTCCTACTCATACCTATATACAAGTGTAAAGTACTATTTCAATACGCTAACAATCATAACCGTCTAACTCTATTCTACCCAATCGTGTCCTATTACACTTTACAATATAACACGCATAGCACATATTGACCACATTATCAAAATAGTGCAGTATAACCATATAAATCACATAAGCACTTAACACGTATTATCCACTTACACTCATATCTTCTACTACGTATATCACATCAGTTTACAAATAATTCTTATCAAATTACTATAACAATTATAAAATAATTTTAATAAAAATTGGACAACACCTCCTCTAAAATATGACCTAGCCTGTCAGAAATACTATTAATCCAATCAACAACCAAATATCCCTGGCCTCAATACAATACACAATCATATCCCTTCATACCTCAATTGTACATCTCTGGCAATCAATAAAATTAATTCATAACGTACATAATGGTATCTTTCACAAACCATGTCACCATACGTACATTCAACTTTAGTACTCAAAATCCCGTTACTACCCTTAATAGCAATTATAATTATTATTACAAGCACTATGTACAAGTCATAAAGCAGATAACATGTCCACTAATTATTAACACTTATTAAAATAGACTAGGTAACACTCAACAAGTTATAACATTTGAACTTATGTCCCTTTAATACATTAATCCAAATTCAAATTGTAATTTGACATAATCACAGGTATCCTTGTACAATTTACAGTCCAACTACAACACATAGAGGTACACTATTTATAATTTATTAAATAGAAATTAAATTAACAATTAAAATTTAATTCGTAAATCCCTGTAGTCATTTACAATCGAACGATTCATGTAATCCAAATATTATTTATAATCGAGAAAATAAACTATATAATAAATAATAATATTTTTAAAAAAAATTTGACAGCATCCCCTTTATACGGGTAGCCTACCAATCCGAACATAACCGACATAACAACAATCTTCACATTCGAAATATAATTTACAACTAATCAAATAAATAATTTTTCGAAAAATTCAAACACGAATGAAAATATCATAAAATTTTATAAATTTATTTCGGCTCAAGAATCCATCATCGCCTATTTCCCTCGACTCAAATTAAATCATCGTCGAGGGGGAAAACTTTCTGAGGGTACCCTAATTTGGGTTTCCGACTCCAAATTTCGCGCGAAAGTTTTACGATTAATTTACAGCTAATAATTTGGAATTCACCACAAAGAGCATTAGCTTAAAATTAAACAACAGTAACGGCAGGAATTTAATAGAGCACAATTCGGAACATCAGAGAATTATACTAGAATCATAACACAGTTATCTCATCAATTTACACACACAGTTCATACGAACTGCAACATAACACCAACCACATACACACTGTTGCCCAGCCATTGAAACAAATGCACGCTTGTTGGCTCACACACACTGCACAGTTCGTGCACACACTCCGACACGCACACATAGTTCGAACATACATATGCACACACATATTGATCCTTCACACCCACACCCATGGGGTTGCTGGAGAACAGGGGAGATGGGAACCGAGGAGAGTTTAATTAACAGTCGCAGCACACACAAGTGCCTCGTATACACACACACGCAGTTGCAGGAGGGGGAAAGAACAAGGGAAGAAATAGAGAACGAACTGTTAACCAGAATCGAGGATCAAGCCCACATACACGGCAAAAAATTCGCGAGAGAGAGACAAAAACCCGAGAGATTTTGAGAGGGTGAGGAAGAGATAAGAGAATTGAGAGAGAGAGAGAGAGAGAGAGAGAGAGAGAGAGCTGGAGACTTTGAGAGACTGATGTTTTGTTCTAATAGAAATTTAGGGATTTAAGGGAATGGGGAAAAAGAAAAGGAGGTATTTTAGTAATTCAATAATGCTGAAAAAAAAATCACTAAAATCCCATCTAAAAATCGAAATTAAATAAATAAATTAATTGAAAATAAATTTAAAAATTTTAAAAACTAAGTTTATGAAATTACCATCACCCTCATTTATTAAAATATTTTTGGGATCAAAAACGAATTAAATATGAATTTTACAAGTTTCGATCATTTAACTACAATAAAACTCTTAAAATATATTAAAATACTGAAACACCCAAAATAATTCTTCCAATAATTTTGAAAACTAAATAATTATACAAAGATAATATTAAAAAAGATTTCATGATTTTTAATAACTCCAATGATTTTATAAAATTCGCAGAAGATTAATAATGCATGATTTAAATAGATTTTAATCATAAAATTCAGATAAAAATACAAGGACTCACATTTCACATATACATCATCATATATGCATGTAAACATGATGTCACATATATTAAATTCTAAAAAAAATATTGACCTCCTATAATCCATATTTAATATTAAATAATTAAATAGTAATAATAACAAATACGATATTTTTCTAGGGCGTTATACATAGTGAGTATGACTATTTGGGTGTGTATGAAATTTTATCCAAATTTTGGCATTTTTTTCCATTTTTATTTAATTTTTTAATTTACTTTACAAACTACTTAAAAATGGATGGAAAAACAAATTATTACAAAATTAATGGAAGCAAGGTAAAATTTATCACAAAATTAGTTAGTATGACTACTTGGTTGTGTAGGAATTTTAAATCAAATTTAACCTTTTTTCCAAATTTAATTTAATTAATCAAGTATTTCTACAAATTACTTAATAATGAGGAAAAAAATGAAATTATTAGAAAATTGGGTAATATTCATCACAAAAATAGATTGCATGAATGCTTGGATGTGCATAAATTTTAAATTAAATTTATAATTTTTTTCCCTATTTTTATTTATTTGTTTGACTTCTTTTCTTATTTTTATTTAATTATTAGTATTTCTGTCGATATATGTCAGGGATTCTGGGCCAATTTTCACACACACACACACACACACATATATATATTGTTAGAATATACTATAAAGATCCGGTTGGGCCTTCCTCTAACACCTTAAGATTTTAAATGAGTTCGTTACTTAACATGGTATAAGAGCTCAGGCACGTAGAGGTCCCAGGTTCGACTTTCTGCGACCCCCAATATTCTCAATATTTAATATGGACACGAAGGCAAGTTATGCTCCAAAGATGAGCGCCCATGATCCACTCTTCGACCCATAAATGGGTTTTCGAGTGAGGGGGAGTGTTAGAATATAATATAAAGATCCAGTTGGACCTTCCTCTAACACCTTAATGTTTTAGATGAGCTGATTACTTAACATGGTATCAGAGATCAGGCACGTAGAGGTCCCAGGTTCGACTCTCTACGATCCTCAATATTCTCATAATTGTTATGGACACAAAAGGTAAATTAATGCCCCAAAGATGGGCATTCGTGATCCACTCTCGACCCAAAAAATGGGCTTTCGAGTGAGGGAAATAGGCTTTCGAGTGCGGGGGAGTGTTAGAATATAATATAAAGATCCGATTACTAGTACTTCTATTTATTTAAGTTCGATGATGATTTAAAACCAATACAACATTATTTAGAACCAATTTATTTTGATCTGAACAAAATCCAATCCGAGACAAGAAAAGATCTGAATCGATCCGACCCGAATTTAATCCGAAATTTATCCGATTTTTATCAGAAATCAATCTGATTCCAAATTAACCCGATCCGAAACCAATCAAAATTATGTAAAACCGAAATTAGATCCGAACCGAATCAAATTTGATCCGATCCGAACTATATCAAAATAAGTCAAAATTGAAAATTGATCCGATCTGAAATAGATCCAAAATTAATCCGATATAAATTCGGTCCGATTATTCGATTTGCAAATCTTGTTAGAAAATTTGGGTTTTAGACCCACATTATCGAGTCATTTTGAACTCCAATTTGAGTGTGCCTTGTGTGCGTGTTTGCAACAAGTTGTGCTTGGAGAATGTTCTCCTCAGCGAGAGCTTTCTAATGCATATTTAAACACTCAAAACGACTAAGGGATGGATGAGTTATGATTACTCAAAGTTGGTCCCCTAAGAGTGGAAATTTTGTTATAGAACTTGAAGTCCCACATTGATAAGGAAAAGGAGTTTCCTTTGCTTTATATAGTACAACACATGAGTAGTGTTCACTTGTGTTGGCTAAGTGTTGCTCCATCTCCTACGTGCGCACAGGGGGTGCAAATCATGGGATTTCGAGGGAAAATTCGTGGCTTCGCAAGCCTTCGGGCTTTCCGCGTGTGCGACCTGCGAACACGAATGCAGCAGAAAATTGGGCCGAATAAAACCGGACCAGTTTTACTGATTAATTATTTCCACTGGGCTTGGGCTTAAAATCTGACTATATTATTAATTCGAATTTGGAATTAATTGTGGTAAAATCAATTCCGTTATTATAACGAATTTTTTGCCACCGACTTAACATAATTAATTAACGCGGTTAATTAATTAGGGAAATTGCCACCGACTTCTTGATTAGCACAGCTAATTAATTAGGGCAATTTTGTAGCGCACAAGTTTTCATATCCTATAAATACTCATCTAGAGCTCTAGGATTATTCATTCGAAAAACACATCCTCTTCTCATTGACAACCTCTTCTCTTCCTTCGGTGATATTCTTGCTCGGTTTCAAGCTCGCTGAGAGTGACGCTTTTATAGCTTCGCTGCAATCCGTTTGATCCTGGGAGGCGTTTCGCTCACACATACGCTGAGGGCTAATACGCTTTAAGGAGACAGTCACGCACTCGACTCGGGTTTTTCCGTTCATGCCTCCTCTTTATTTGTTTTTATTATTCTGTTATTCGCACACACAATTGCTATTATTTTATACTATTTTCACATATTGTCTAACAAATCTACATCCAAGTTAGTGGCAATTTTGCATAGAACAAGGCTCATCAAATCGTGCCAAAAGAATCATTACAATTTCTTTGGTTGTTAAACAGAAATTTGGCTCCCTAGCTTTTATAGTATAGGTGAACATAAACTTTTCATTTCTCAAAAATGGTATAGGGCCATACTTGAAGTGGCAATCTAGCAAAATTCACTACTTGAAGTGGCGACAAATTTATTTTTTTTTTCTTTTTTCCTTTTGTTCCATCATGCAGTGCAAACAAATAGATAGTATTTGGATCCTCCTACAGCTTAATTGTTTTTTTCCCTTTTATTCTTGCAAATAAACAAACAAATATTATTTGGATCTCAAATTATTTTGACATTTTTTTCCTGATTTTTTGTAATACATGAGTATGGATTAATAATAAATTTACAGTGAAATTTTTTTGAAAATTTTGAATATAAAAAATATGGTTTTTGAAAATGAAAGTGAAATAATCAATTTTATATAAGTTAAGTCAAGAGCAATTTTTTTGGATAAAAAAACATGTTTTTAAAGATTTTATTTTTCCCATTTTTTGCTTTATATATTGTTTCTCATTTTTTGTAATATTTTAAATTTAAATGAAAATATGTATTTCAAGTTATTAAAATGTGATTATCTCCTCTTATCTTAAAAAATTTAAATTTTATATCCCTGCGCCCCTTTTTTTTTCTTTTCTCACTAATTTGGTAGTTGCTAGCACACTATTTTTTAAGGGTAAAAAAAATATGTTTATAATTTTTTTAAAAAGCCATAAAAAATTAATTTTATATTTTACAACAAACTTGTTTATAAAATTTCTACTAAGAAAACTCAACACAAATCAATAATTTAATATTTTATTATTTTGCAAAGACTCTAGATTCGGTACTAAAGTTGTAAATAAATTAAAAAACAATCCTAAAATCTAAAATAAAATAATTTATAGAGAATCTAAATATAATACACCACAAAAAATCCTATAGTATTTTAAAAGTTACAAAAATATTAAATTTCATCAACAATAAAATTTAATGTAAATTAATAGAGAATAAAAATAATAAATTATTCATCATCAACTTAATTAATTATTAATATAAGTTAACATATTTCCCGTAATAATTTTAGTGTATATATATAAGTACAAAATACATGTTTACTATTAATTTATTACCATTAAAAATAAAAAAATAATTCAAAATGTTATAAAAACTACTTTTGACAAAAAAATCATAATAGAAAATATATATTTAAAATATTAATAATGCAACCCGTGCAATACTTTCATACGGAATAAAAAATGAAAATAACATGTGAAGATATGTTTTTTAGGCCCTAAATATGCCTCCATAAAAAAATTGTTACAAATTTGATGTGGGCTAACCAAATTTTAACGTAGTTACATAATTTATTTTTTAAACATTTATGGTTTATATAGAAATAGAACTTCAAAACTCTAATACGGAACAAAAAAACATAAAAAAAAATTAATTTCTAAAGTTGCAATTTTTTAACGTAATGGAATAGAAAAACATAAAAAAATTAATTTCTAAAGTTGCATTTTTTTAACGTAAAATTGGCACTTCACATTATGAGTAATGCATTTTGAAGTAGTAAATAAGAAAGACTGGAAGGAAGAAAGGAAGGGGGGAAAATATATATATATATGTATATATATATATATATATATATATATAAGGGTTAAGGAGCGAAAAAATCCCTGTAATATTTATATAATTAATACAAAATATTTATAAGTTTATAATTAAAATTAAAATATAATAAGAATAACTAATAAAATCTACATAAAAAAATCCTTACATTACACAAGTTATAAGATAGCCATTATAATATCATCAATAAAAAAATTAATAATATGTGAAATCATAATATTTACAATATTAATTGTTTTATAAAACTTTAATGTAATATTAAGTTTTAAGTATTTTAATTTAAATATATTTCTAACCATAGTTAAGAAAAATTAATCACAACATTCTCGTTGAACCTTAAATTCAAATTACAAAGAATTGTTGGAACCTTTTTAAATTTTAAGGACTTATTTACTCCTACACATATATCATAGGGGATTTTCGCTCCTTAATCCTATATATAAATATAAAAGCTAGTCACCACTTCAAGTGGCTAACTTTCTCTGGTCGTGGCGCCTTATACCAGTTTTCAAAATTTGAGTTCAGCTGTACTATTTTCTTCGAAAGGTGAATTACAGGATATCCTAGGCCTGCCCGGGTTTATTCCGGGACCTGCCAATCAGCCCCATGGCCAACATAGATATGTAAATCTGTTAGTCGAGCGATAAGACCTGGCTGGGGCTCTTCAACGATTCGCTCAATGTTATTCCTGGAATGTCATTCTTCAAACCTTCCATGTCTCACCAACTCAGTTTTTGCACAGAAAATGGGTGAGGTTCGAACCCGTTGATCCTTTGGATCAACCCAAGGTCCAGTTTTGCAACACTTCTATTTTTCTATACCAAAAAAGTAAAGGAGTCCAGAAATTTAACGGTCGTAGCACAATCGACTAGTTCTATGAAAACTTTTTGAATAAAATCTTTGGACTTTGTTCCATATTTTTCAAAAAATCTGCATAGAATCCGGTTTTTTGAGATGCCCAACCTAAATAAGTATTGATCGCGATTGATTTCAATTTTTTTCAGATGGGATCGGACCAAATTCTTGTGAAAATACGTGACCTATTTTCTCGATTTAAGGGCGTCGTGCTCTTCTATTGATCGAATTTTTTCTTAACTTTTCAAATATATGCATTTTTGCACCTATTCACAAGAGATACTATAATAACTTCGCAACAAAAAATACTACAGTATCATGTAACATTTTTATCCACAACCTTATATTTTGTATAAACTTAAATTGTTATATAAAATTATTTACGAAAAAATATTGCGTTCCAAGAAAATAAAAACTAGACCAGGGACATAATTTAATTTTGTAGCTAGGCGTGTGAGACTCCGTCAAGAGTCAAGACTCAAGACACCCCTTGACCCAAAAAAAAAAAAAACAAAGAAAGGTGAATGAAACTGAAAGAAGTGTTGGAATGGATCCTATATTTCTGTTGTTGTAATTGTTTGGGAGTAGAACAGAAGTTTCACTGCATGTACCATAGGAGTAATATACAAACATCTTCTCATTTTTCTTTGGCCCCTCCAGCCATTGACTCGAAAAGTCTTGTTTTTCTTCTTCTTCTTAAATACAGTAGACTTGAAGATGATCCTCCTCTTTCTATACATTTCTCCAGAATTTTCTTTCACCCATTGGAGGTAAACTTAATTTAAAGCCCATGTTTGTATCAAATCTTGCTTGCCCAACACCATTTTTCTACATATCTACTCTGTTATCCATTTTTGCAAAATTTGATTGATTTGTTGTGTTGAGTTTAATGAACTTTTGATTGTTTGTTTGCATGTCTTTATGTATGAATGTTCTTGCATATGTAGTTTTTGTTTGTTGCAAAATCTAGAGCAACTGAGGACCACAGAGGACTAGTAGTATTTACTACAAAGTGCCTTGTTGTCCATCTATGTATTTCATAGTTGAGCAATACTTGTTTAGGAGGTGTTTAGAGCCCTTATGCAGATGTTTTGAAGGTAGCAGATAAGCATATTCTTTTTTTATTCAGAATTATGAATAATTTGAACAATTACACCGGGATAGAAGCAAGCCATATTTTAGAAGGAAAAAAATCGGATATAAGTGTTTGACATAGGCGTTTCACCAAAGTTTGATGTTTATGACCTGAATTTTTAGGTGAGAATGTCAAAAACTCGAAAAGACCAAAAGAGGTGTTGATTTAATTAATGAACAGAGTAGATGTGTTGAATTTGGTTGGAACCATTCTAGAAAATAGAAGCTAACGGTTATTATTGTTGCATTCTTGCAGAAAGAAAGAATGGTTGCTGAAGGCTTTTTTGTTTATGGAAATTCACGGACATGAGCCAGTTTCTTGGTTCTATAGAAAGGATTTCTCATTTTGTGGCAATTATGGACTTTGTGCCTATTGGTACACTACTGGCCGTGCTTACAACTGAGGTCATTAAGACAGCTCAAGCAGCTCAGGACGTTGCTTTTGAAAAGGAGAGTTTTAAGGTCCTCTCCAATCACCTATATGACATCGAACCCGTTTTGAAAGAGCTGCAGCTAAAAGAACTAAATGACTCGTTAGCTGCAAGAAAAGCTTTAGAATTTCTTGATGTCAATGTCAAAAGGGCTCAAAGCTTGGTTGACAAATACACTAACAGGTCCCGATTTTACTTGCTTCTCAAGTGCCGGTACATTGTTAAAGAGGTACAAGATGTTACTAGAGACATTGGAAAATCTTTGGCTGACCTACCTCTTGCAAACACCGAAGTCTTATTGGGCATATCAACCCAAGTGAAAAGGCTACACAATGAGATGCAAACAGCAGAATTTGAGAGTTCTCTCTCTCAACTTCAAATTGTTGATAAGCTAACACAGGGTATCACAGACACGAGATTTGATCCAAATGAAATTTTGAAGGAGATAGCAAAGGCAGTTGGGGTTCCAGTTGATCCTTCAGAGATAAGTAAAGAGCTTGAGAGCTTCAGGAAAGAAAAAGAAGAGGCTGAAATTAGGAAAGAAAGAGCTGAAGTTTTTTTCTTTGAGCAGGTTATTGCGCTACTCTCCCAAGCTGATGCTGCTAGAGATTATGACGAAGTCAGGAAACAGTACTTCCAAAGGCTTCAGGTCGTAGAACGGTCCTATGCAAACGTAGAGTATATTGAGCCATATAGATCTTTTAAATGTTGTATAACTGGTTGTGTAATGGTTGATCCAGTTAGCCTATGCACTGGTACTACATGTGAGAGAGAAGCCCTTGAAGCTTGGTTTGACCAAGGAAAAAGTAGTGATCCACAAACTGGTGAGCTTCTTGATGATTGCTCATATAGGTCTAACCTTCAGCTTAGACAGTCTATACAAGAATGGAAAGAACAAATTTTTTGCCACAAAATCAGGAATTGCAAATCAAACTTGCTCGCAACAGATGGTTTAGTTTTGCAAGCCCTTGGGGAAATGCAGGATCTTATTCGAGAGAACTCAATCAACAAATACTGGATTACTATTGGAGGGCTTACTGAAATTATAATATCAGTCCTTGGAAAAACAGACAATGAAGATGTGAAAAGAGAGATACTAGTTACCTTAACAAATGCTATAGAAGGGCATTCGAAAAACAAGGTATTCCTTATAATTATCTTCTCTGTTGATCTCATGATTACAAACTTATTTAAATGTAATCTGAACTTTCAGTTTTATAGGATTTATTAATTGAAAATGAGGGTTTCGAAGACGTCATTTCATGTCTAGAGTGTGATTCAAGCATATCAGAGACTGCTGTTCAGCTGCTGTACGAATTATTGGTGGAAAGGTCATGTTGGAATGTCTCTTATTGCAGGAAGCTCTCTCAGAAATATAGTGCAATCAATGGTCTTGTTAAACTTCGCAATCGTCAAGTAACAGAGTCGTCAGATAAAGCGGTAGAAATTTTGATGAACCTTTGTGAGGGAGATGAACAGAGCATTATAAAAATTGCTGAGGCAGGCTGGTATGAACCACTTGCTAAAAGGACTATAGAAGGTTAGAAAAGTTCAGTTTTATTTTTCTTATGTGAGAAATATTTAAAGGTATGAAAGGTTAGAATGACATTTTTATCACATTACTTTTTGCTTATTTCAACTGGGGTACCAGTTTGCGTTATATTATCAATGTGAATGATACCCATTTATTAAAAATATGAACGTGGATAAAAATTCCTTCAGGTCCCTCTGGAAGTTACAGTAGAGGCTGCTGGTATCTTAGATCATCAAACCTACATGCATTGGACGATATACAAGCATCTATGCTTAAGTCTGTTAGTGAAACTGAAAGACAAAACTTGACACCTGGGATATATAAATTAAAGTCTTTGTATACCCTTGACGTATTAAATATTAAACTCTTCTTTCCGGATTTACAAATTTTAAAATCAATTAGTTCAGTTTCTGTCAAGAAAAAAAGCAGGGCAGTGTACAGTTTCACTTTGTCCAAATCTGAGGAGAAAAAAAAAACAATGCTAAGAGCTTGAGCAACAGTCTTAACGGGTCAGACTTATTGTATTGAGGCTGATTACCTGTAAATGCACCATAATTATTTGTGACAGCCTTATAATGGTGGTCTATGTCATATGCACGATGAAAATTTTCAGTTTCCACTCAACTTTCTAAATTTTTTTTGTTTGTAATGTACCAAACTTAATTTAGCAAGGTATAATAAACTATCATAATTTTGCTGAAGTAGATCGTGCAGAATTCTGTTGACTGGAATTGTAAATACTGATGCACTAAGCTATGTCAATGCTCTTCAGGATCAGAATCTTCAAGGATGATGATGGTGAGAGCTCTTGTTACTTTAAAACTGGATGAAGAGAATTCAAAGATCCTTGTTGAGGAAGGCCTGATACCAACTTTACTTGAAATGGCCTCTGGAAACCTCGAGTCCAAAGAACTATCATTGTCTGCGCTGGTTAAGTTGTCTTCACATCACGACAATAAAGGACATATTGCTGTGGCTGGTGGCGTTCCTATAGTAATAGCACTTATATCTCCTGTCATTCGGTCAAGTATTATTGCAAAATGCTCTGAAATTCTTGAAAATCTTGCTTCTAGTGGTGATGGAATCAAGTTTCTTGTTGATAAAAATGGAAATAACCTTGAGCTAGAGTCTGTTATCATTAACTTGTTGACTTTTCAGCAGAATCCCACCTTACCCCACACTATACGAAAGCCTGCATTGAAAGCTTTACTGGGAATTTGTCGTTCTGAAGCTGGCCTTGTCAAAGTAGCTGTTCTCAAAGCCAACGGTGTTTCTGCAGTCCTTCCACTTCTGGATAATGCCGATTTGGAAGTACGGGAAACTGCAATATATCTTCTTTTCCTCTTCTCTCAGCATGAATCACAGGGAACTGTAGAATACCTTCTTAAACCAAGAAGGCTTGAGGCTTTCGTTAAGATCCTGGAGAATCATAAAAAAGGTGACGTACAAATGGCTTCAGCTGGTGTAATAGCCAACCTTCCCAAGTCAGAAATATTACTCACACAGAAACTAATTGAATTCGATGGACTGAAAGCAATTGTTGACATATTGAGATATGGAAGCTTAGAAGCAAAAGAAAATGCTCTAAGTGCTCTCTTCAGATTCACCGATCCCACAAATCTGGAGTCACAGAAGATTGTTGTTGAATTAGGGGCTTATCCGTTGCTGTTAGATTTTATCAAGGATGGTTCAGTAACATCAAAGGCAAGAGCAGCTGCTCTCATTGGTGATCTTTCCATGCGCAGTTTAGAACTCACTGTTGTGTCAAAAGGAGTTGGCTGCTGGTTTTTTTTTCCTGGAAGACGTGTTGCTAGATGCCCGGCACATGGAGGTGTTTGTAGTGTGACGAAATCATTTTGTCTTTTGGCTGCAGATGCTTTACCTCACCTGGTGAAACTATTACAAGAGAAAATTCACGCGACTGCTTTTGAGGCAATTCAGACGCTTTCTACTCTTGTCAGCGAGGTGAGTCCCCAAAGAGGTGCCAGAGTTCTGCATGAGAGTGGTGCAATAGGTCACATGATAGAGGTTTTAGCATGGGGGTCAGAGTCATTAAAGGAAGAGGTTTTAGGCCTGTTAGAAAAGGTTTTTATGTCAAGGGAAATGGTTGAAGCTTATGGATTGCAAACTAGAGTAAATCTTGTTCGTCTAACAGGGCGTAGCATTCATGAAGATGGACATCTTCAGAGGAAAGCTGCTAGAGTCTTGTTACTCATCGAACGCAACTCTAGGCCTTTATCATCCTCAGCCATTGGTACAGGTGACTAACTGTACTTTGTTGCAAAATGTAATTGTTCTCAACACTGCAATTTTTCCTGCATTAAACAATTTCAGAATTCGTAATACATTGTAAAAGTTAACCTCGGTTTTACGTGTATGTAATCCCACGTTCGAGTAATTATAAAGGGAATGCATTTAGCTTGTTTAGTTTGTTTGGTTTTTAATAGAGTTTTCAATAGCTCTATGTTGTTAACCTTGCATCTCTTACTGAACTTCTCCAGATTGCTACTACTAAAGCTTATTAACTTAGATGATAGTATAGAAGAATTCGAAGTGAATACCCTTAAATAATATTATAAGGGAAAAATAATGAATGAAAAACAATGTTGAGAATCCAAAAATATTTTCCAAAAATTGTCCCAAATAACTTGACAACATACGACAAAATTTAATCCGTAATTCGTAAACATGTGGGTTCCATATTTTTATTAGAAAATTTACTTATTATACATTTATATTTGGTACAAATTTTACAAACATGTTTGATTGTATATATGGAACTATTTCTCATCACACTATTTCTAATGTTTTCAAAGTCATAAAATATGACTATGTTTAAGCATCAAGTAGGGATATGTTAGTTTTGGAGTTACCTAATGAATCCACACGATATTAATTAAATTTATGATTTGTTATCTTTGATTTTTGGAATATTAGAAGAAACTGAAATCCAATAAATCGATTTAAGATAAAAATCATGAAGGGTGGTTAATATTTAGATATAGCTATAGCCTTTTCAAATGTCATGACAACTAGGTAAATATTTACATGGAATTTATCTAAAGCAAAATAAAATTTGGAACATATTGAATGAATGTGTAATATTTAAATATAAATATTATTCGAAACAACAAGTGTCTATATACAGTCGTATAATTCATAATAAAAAAAATTGAGAAATTCTCTTTAATACCATCGTAGAATTGATTATTACTAATAGTACTCTTACATTTGTGACTTTCATATGTGTTATCCTTAAATTTATAATTCGTGATACATTTTTGTTTCGCAAACATGAGGAAAACACCAAAACTTAAAGTTATTATTGGCAAAAGCATATCATACCATGGTTAAAGAGAATTTTCTTGAATTTTTACTTTTTCTTTAGGTTTCATGAATAAATTTATTTGAGTAACTGTTTTTAATATCTTATTGTGTATTATTCAATATAATGAAAACTAGCGGGCAAATATCATTTTAAAACCATATCATAGGTTTTTATGTGTTTCTTAACATTTGCGTAATGAAAGTGTATCAAAATAATAATCAATAATTTTGAGGATGACACATATAGAAGTAGAAAATATAATGACATCATTAGCAAAAGCCAATTTTATGAAAGTACCAAAGAGAATTTTCCAAGAAAATTTACTAAAAATATCACTTTTTTTATATAATTCTTTATGTTATATTGCATTTATACGGTTTTTTAAAACCAAAGGCCACTTATTTGCAAAAGTACAGTTATCATAACTCCTAGTATACTTTATTTTTTTATTTAATAATTATTCTTTTTTTTCCTTATATTTATTCTTTTTTCCCACTGTTATCGACCCATTCTCCACTGATGTTCATTCCTTTTTTTTTCAATCACTTGTTCGTTTCTGTCGATGACAAAAATAATTAAAGCAATTCGGTTATACCACAATCAATTTGTGTCTACATACAGACACACATTTGCATAAATATATATATTAATTTGTAAATCATTCTAGTAGTTTAATTACATAGAATTGTTAGTTCGTGATTAATAGGTATGAATATAATCGAAGTTGATTATTGTTAGAAATATGTTGTACTTGATGATAACTTCACAATCAATCAAATTGTATAAGGTATTGTAGCTGTCAACGGATGAGGATTTATAACTCTATCCATTGACAGGTAGCTCATCAACGGATGAGGTTTTGTAGCATACTGCAGTATCTCTATGTTATCAGTTGATAGTGTTTTTATCCACAGTCATGTTGACCATCAACGGATAGGTAGAATAGGGTAGCCAATTGTAAATAAGCTATGCTATGTAATTCTGTCTAAGTGAAAGTGTATCAACAGATGAAGACAAAACTCTATCAACGGATACAATTCAAATCCACTCTATCAACGGATACAGCTCAATACATCATCAACGGATGTCAGTGTACAATATCAACGGATAATCATTGACACTGTCTTCTATGCTAAGCTGGGGATTAGCAGTTGATAAGAACAGGTTTGACTGACAGATCACATGGGTTGATAGTAGATACAAAAAGCAGTATGGCAACCATAATTTGGAAACATAGAAGAAATAAGCATTCCGTTTACACTATGAATACAAGAAAGGTGCAGGAGACATGTCTGTTCACAAGGACAACCTTTCGGCTACATGTATATTTGGAGTGTAGTAGCAAGTCAACTAGAATTAGATTAGTATTATCTTATTCCAGTAGAACTTGTAAAACTTGGGATATATAACCAAGTGCAGCAACTCTTTGTAGGCGAAGAAAACAAATACATTTGCTTAGGGTTTTTATTGAATATTCTTAGAAAGCAAAGAGTTGTAAAACAGAAGCTGTGTACTTTTGTATCACAGAGTTTTCTTCGAATAAAAGCTTCAGGTGGTGCATTTAACCACCTGATTTTTTATGTGTTTGTGCATTAATCTTTCTACAGCACTTATCTAAGTATAGATTTCTGGAGTTCTTATCAGAAATTTATAAATATCAAGAATTGTATTCAACCCCCCCTTCTACAATTATACAAGTGTGTAATCTGGGAATAACAATTGGTATCAGAGCAAGCTTCTAACATATTTGAAGTTTAAAGATCAACACACTTCCAACATGTCTAAGAAGGATTATGGAGTAAAGATTCCAGTTCTTGATAGAGAGAATTACTTTCACTGGAAAGTAAAAATGCGTCTACATCTCTCGTCTATTGATGAGGGTTTTGTGGATTGCATTGACAAGGGTCCTCACGTTCCAATGAAGACTGCAACAAGAGTTGGCATGGCTGAAGGTGTGCCTGACACTCTCATTCCTAAACGTGTTTCTGAGTGGAGTCTTGAAGATATTGCAGAAGTCCACAAAGACAAAAAGACCATGAATATACTGTTCAATTGTCTAGAAACAGACATGGTTGACAATGTTATTAACTGTACTACCTTCAAGGAAGTATGGGACACTGTTCAAACCCTTTGTGAAGGAACAGAACAGGTGAGGGAAAACAAGATGCAACTACTAATCCAACAGTATGAACATTTCCACTTTAAGAGTGGAGAAACATTGAATGATACATTTAGTAGATTTCAAAAGCTACTAAATGGTTTGAAACTGTATGGAAGAATCTATCAAGTTAAAGATTCTAATCTCAAATTTCTGAGATCACTGCCTAAGGAATGGAAGCCAATGACTGTTTCTCTAAGAAACACTCAAGAGTACAAGACATTTACTCTTGAAAGGCTCTATGGAACTTTAAAGACATATGAGCTGGAAATAGAGCAGGATGAAGAGATTGAGAAGTCTCAAAAGAAAAGTGGGTCAGTTGCACTTGTTGCCAACTTGGAGCAAAAGGAGGAAAGGACAGAAGCTGCTAGTTCTACACCAAACAGGGAGGTTTGTAAAGGTAGAGCAGAATCAAGCAGGAGCAAGGAAAAGGTGTCTGAGGAATTGAATGTCCTTCAGCAGGATGAATTGGATGAGATAGATGAGCATTTAGCTTTTCTATCTAGGAGATTCTCTAAGCTGAAATTCAAGAGAAACTCTGGGGTGGCCAAGCCATTTAACAAGGATTTTTCAACAAGCAACTATGTGGATAAATCCAAAATTAAATGCTACAATTGTGGAATTGCTGGTCACGTGATAAGTGAATGCAGGAAACCTAGATCTGAGAACAAGGGAAAGTCAACTGAGGCTGTTGACTATAAGAAGAAATATTTTGATCTTCTCAGGCAGAAAGGAAAGGCATTCTTGACCCAAGAGTATGACTGGGCTGTTGATGACAATCATTCTGATGATGATGTTGAGTTTGTCAACCTTGCTTTAATGGCTGATTCTGGAGAGCAGGAAGCAAGTTCAGCTAGCAATCAGGTATTTTCTACTAATCTCTCTGAGCTCACCAAAGAGGAATGCAATAGTGTTATAGATGAAATGTCTACTGAACTATATCACTTAAGTGTTACTCTTAAATCACTTACTAAAGAGAACAATAGGATTAAAGAGTCTAATCTGTTTTTAAGTGATAGAAATGCTGCTCTAGAAGCTCAATTTCTAGAATTTGAGAAAATGAGAGTTGATTGCAATAATGCTAAAAGTGAACTTGAAGCTGTGTTAAAAAGAGAACTGATTTTAAAAGACCAGCTTGAAAAAGAACAAGGGATAATTGCTAAATTTCAAAGTTGTAGGAATATTTCTCAAAACATAATAGAAGTCCAGGGAATAGAATCGTTTGTGAAGGATACCTGGACTCAAAAGAAAAAGGAGATAGAACCTGGCCTTGAGGATCTAGAGACTATTTGTGAATCAACGGATAGTGATCATCCGTTGACAGATGAACCATCAACGGATGAGAGGTATCCGTCGACTAACAAAAAGTTTGTTAGTAAGAAGGAACTCAGGAAACTGGATATCAAGTATAGTCCAGTCAACAAGAATTTTGTTAGTGGTGAGTGTAGCAAAACAAAATCCAGTGGGAAGGCTAAGGCAGGTGATTTACATAACAAAAAGTGTTAGGTCCGTTAAGATTGTAGAAGGGGGGGTTGAATACAATCTATACCATTTTCTCAAAATTTATTCGTTAAATAATTTTGCCTTAAACGAATATTTTTGTGCGGAATAATATAACACAAATTTCAAGTTGAATATAACAATATATTAACTTGAGGGGTGTTACAAAATCAGTCCAAATGATTATCAAGTGATTAATAACTAATTAGAAAATTCAACATGAACTTTGCTAATTTGGTTAATAAAATCAAGATATCAATTTGTGAACTAGGAAACTTAATTCGCTAGTAGTACAAGAATCACAAGTAAACAAGTTCCAACGGATAGGATATTACAACTGAGATGAACTTGAATTTACAGAATTAAACTTGTAGGTGTTCTTGAGCTTGAGAGAGAGAGAAATAGGTTGCTGTGTGAATTTCTTGTGTTTGGTTCGACTTGTGTTTAATCTTCTGCATTCCTCTGCCTTATATACACAGCCATAGTCATATTACTTGATTTAAACTGATATGACAATCATTTTACATTAATATGACAATCGGTATGACTATCAAATCAATGTAATATGACTGTCCAGCTTAAATATAACTTTCGGTATAACTTAACTAGTCAATATAACATTCGGTATGACTTACCAAATGAATATAACATTCGGTATAACTTACCAATTGAATGAAATATGACTATCTCCATTTAACTGAATATGACTATCTCTATTTAACTGAATATGATTATCTCTATTTAACTGAATATGACTATCGGTATAACTATCAGTTTGATAGTTATATCATTCATATTTTTCAGCTTATAATTAATTAAATGACTTATAAAAAATCATTTAACTAATTAATTCTTTTCCATATTAATTCTTATTTAATTAATCTAATAATCATTTTAACAAATATATTAATTCTGATAGAATTAATTTATTTATTAACTTAATTACTTGACTTAATCAATTAAAATAGAATTAATATAAATTCTTTAATAGTCAATACTCCGCTGAAAACCACGTAATTATAATAAGGAACATACACTGGCATGATGTTGACGTTCGATGTACTGTCTGGTTCATGAACGACTAACTCCAATCTCTGTTCTTCATCGTGACTTTTAACACTGTGGTCTTTTATACTCTTCACTCTCATCAATCATTCAGTACTGAAATTGTTTCTTGTCACTAATAGAAATCTCTGTCTTCGAAAATGAATCCACTTGTTTCAATGCTACCTTGAGGCCTGATCAGATATCTGAATCTTCTTCCAGTGTAAAACATCAAAACTATAGATTGACTTGTTGATTTTTTTTCTTCTGACGGTTATCATCTTGTGAGATTCCTGTGACAGTTGATATTATTTACTTATTACAATCTAGTTTAATTGGATTAGGATCCTCGTACTACAAATAGGCTGAGTCATATGCCTTTCAATCTCCCCCTATTTGTTTGTTACACAGTAACAAGCAAATACCTAGAGGATTCTTCAACTAATCCCAATTAAACAAGTAAAAGAAAACACTTTAAATGCTAAGTAAATAATATAAAAGTTCTGGTTTATATTAACATTATCCAGATTCAAACAGAAAAGATAAATACAAGATAGATGATCCTCTAGACTGATCATATAAGATAATTATCCTATCTTGTTCTATCAAAGCTCTAATGATATAACTTGTAGAGCTAATCTTCAGTTACCACTTTCTTTCTCATTGATTTCTCCTTCTTCTTGTTCATCCATGTCCGGTAGATTCTTGATCATTTCTGAATCAACAAGTAAATCCCTTCTGGATGCCACATCTGTAGGATAGACCAGTGGTATTCCAAGCTTCTTTCTTAACTCACCTTGATACTGCTTGTACTTCTTCATGTTGGTCTGAGCATAGGATCGAATATGATTTGCAGCTTCAATCTTTTCCTGTGATGCAAAACCATGATTCCGAAGAGCATATTCAACATATACCAAGTGTCTGGCAAGATGTGTATACAATTCGTCTGTCTGAAGATTAACAGTATGAATGACTTCTCCCTTGAGAATTTTAACTTGTGGAGGGTCACTTATAACTTCAGGACCAGCTCTTTCAGCAAACTCTTGAAACTTTTCATGAAGCAATATGCCTAGTTCAGAAGATGTTCTTACTTTTGGTCTCAACACCCAAAGCTCTGACAGAGATCTATCATAGAAGAACTGAAGCGATACTTTGTGAGATCCGAGCTTATGACATTCAACAAAGATAAGTAGCTCACCATTCTTTGGATCAGATGCAGTGGTTATTCTCACAATTTCTGTCTTTAAAGCTTTCAAATACATATCATGTATAGGGTTCTTCTGTTTAAAGCTTTCAAAAATAGCAATCATCTGACGATCATCATAGTCAGAAGTTTGTGGTGAGTCAATTACCTTTTGAGCACGTTCCCACTTTTCACCAGGGTTTTATATCAAACGGGCCACTGATCTCATTAAAAAGTATCAAGTAGCTCCCCAGTGTCCACGGGGACTCATTTAAGCCACTAAACTAAGAAATATATCATTTGTCCCCCTCTGCATTCACAAAAATAATACAATTTATGGTGGCCTAAGTGAGAATAATACAATCTATCCAAGATTGAACTTTTTTTGGCCACCATAAATTTTATCCAAAACACTTAGGCCACCATAAATTGTATTATTTTTGTGAATGCAGGGGGGCAAATGATATATTTCTTAGTTTAGTGGCTTAAATGAGTCCCCGTGGAGACTGGGGAGCTACTTGATACTTTTTAATGAGATCAGTGGCCCGTTTGATATAAAACCCCTTTTCACCATTTTTGTACTTGATGTACATCTTCCTAGCTTCCAGTTTCTGAGCATGTTGCTTTTGAAGTGCTTCCTGTTCTGCCTTTTGAAGTCTCTCATTATGAGCTAACTGTTCAAGTGTTTTCTTGAGTCTTTCTTCTCTCATAGCCAGATTAGCTTCATTCTGTTCGAGTTCTTTGTTTGCTTCAAAATTCATCTGTTGTGTTTCAACAGAATCAGGAATTATTTGCTCTTCATCATCCCAAAAACTGAGATCTAGTTCTTCAAATTCTTCACCAACATCAGGAAACTGTAAGTCAGCAAACAGATCAATATCAGGTTCACCTGTATAGTAAAAACCTTCTACATCATCATCTTCCAGTTCTGCTGCTTGATGAGTTGTCTTCTTCCCTTCACTCCTATCTTCAAATTTTTCTTTACTTGCACTTGCACTTGCTCCCCCTCTAGATTTCTCCCCCTTAGTTGAGGAATCCTCTACAGTCTTGTGACTTGTACCAGCTCCAGGGTCACTTCCATCACTACCTCCAAAGAATTTCTTCTCTTCTGCTGTAAGTGAGTGAGTTCTGCTGATGATATTATATAAATGTCTTAACCCCTTTGCTTGATTATCACTTTGCTTTTCAATCTGACTGAGACGATGTTCAGTGGTTAAATGATTTTCATTTATGTTGTTCTGAAGATCTTCAATTTGATTAGCCATAGATGAGATAATAAGATCTTGAGCCACTGTGACATCTCCAGAGTCTTCAACTGCTTGTTGTTGAGAGAGTTTCAGTGCATTGATTTTGTTGTTGAAGATAGTTCTCATGTTGTCCATATCAAACCTCAAGTTTTTGTTGTCCTCTTCAGCTTGAGCAAGACTTTCTTTCATCTGATTGAGTTGAGTAATAAGAGATAAAGTGTATGTGTCATTGTGTGCTCTCACTTCAATAGCTCTCTGAGTATCACTCACCTCACGTGCTGGTGTATCACTCAGATTTGAAGTAATTCTCACATCACTCCTCTCATTATCCTTAGCTGCATCCATTGTACCTGCACTGGAGAATACCCTAGCCTCCTCTTGGAAGGTCAGTGGTGGTGCAATGGGATTTCGCAAATCCCGATCAACCTGTGAAGGTTCTTCTGCCGTAACAATGGCAGGCACTGTAACTTGCTCCACTTGCATAACAATATTTTCAGCTTCATTTGCAAAAACATCTTCACCCACTGTGAGTAACAGGGGTGAGCTTGAAGGAATGAATGGGTTTAAGATTGCCTTTGACATGGTTTTACTTTTCTTTTGAGATGGCAAACTTGTTTCACTCACACTATCACTACTGGGAATAGCTCTTTTGAATGACAATTTCTTTCTACGATAGTGTTTGGAGAATTTAGGATCAGTGTTTGGTGCATTGACCTGGGATAAAGGTTGTGGATCTACAACCCCTTGGTCACTTCTCACAATCATTTGACTATCAGAAAGATATTGAGATTGTAGTGGAGTTGAGTCGAATACCTGATCATTGACATGTACATCATCTTCATTTTGAGTGTGTTGATCCACTGGAAGTTGATGTTCAAGCACATTCAAGGGCTCAGAATCAGGTTGAGGTACTGGAACTTGTTCTGCTTCAGGCTGTGGAGCTTGTTGAACTAAAGGTACCACAACATCTGGCTGTGGCATGACATTTGGCAAATGTATGTATGTAGACATATAAGGTGTTATGACTACAGGAACATGCAACAAGACCTTAGAAGTGTCCAGCCTGGTGTAGAACTTCTTGTTTGGTTTACCAGACCATTGAATTCGATCATTTGGAAATGGAGCAGGTTGATCCTTAGGCATTAGATGATTAAAAATTAGTGTCAAGAATCGAGGATAAGGACACTTAACCGGTTTACCTTTTCCAAAGTTCTTTGTAGCCTTCTTCAATCGATTCAGCAGAATAGGCCATATCAAACTGCCAAAATTGATTCTTCTATTGTGAGCAATAGCGAAACCAATTGACTGTAACATACCCGTGATGACAGTATTGTTGCTCTTTGTAGAATTAGCAAACACCTTTGCTATGATTTCGAAGAAGATATTCCATTCTTGAACAAGATTGCTTTTGAGTGGTCGTTTCAGATTCAGTTGACCATGATAGTTGATATTTGTGAAAAATTGAGTCAACTCATCATTTGAAGGCAATTCAGCAAATCGTTCAGTAGGTTGAGTAGGATTCGAGGCAGAAATTGGACAGCAATTCGTTCGAATTCGTGTGTATATGTGTGTATATTAAGTTCTCGGTGACTTAACACGCGAGAGAGTAACTAGAGCAACAATATAACTATTGAATATGACTGTCAAAATATAACTTAGTTATTATATGTGAAATAACTGTGATATAACTATCGGGTGATAGTCATACCGATAGTTATATTACGTATAAAACGTAATATGACTACCCTAGGTACTGTAAGTTATATTGCTGTTAATATCTAATATAACTACCGAATAAACACTCAATATAACAATCAAATCTTAGTTATACCGATAGTTATATTACTGTTAAAACACTCAATATAACTATCAACTATTTTAACAGTTATATTTAAACAAAAACAAAAAAACAAAGTTATATCTAAGTTATTTCTAAGTTATATTACATTATTTAACACTAATATAACTAATCAAACATTCGAATATAACAATCAAGAAGATTGTTATACCGATAGTTATATTTTAACAAATCTGTTAATATAACTAACTAACAACAGATTATTAACAGAATTTAAATCAAGAAAAATACATTAATAATTTACATAAACAAAAAATAGCAAATTAATTTATACTAAAATTATAAAACCTAATAAAAATTATAAAAACGATCATATGTAGTCCCTTTTACGAAATCAAACATTAATAACAGAAGGACAAACATTACAAATTAAAATTAAATAAAATAAAATAAAATAAAATAAATAATTATACTATATATTTACATAATTAATTCTGATGAGTTAATAAATCTATAAATTTTCTAATAAAACAATTTCCATATAGAAAATTATTCAAAAATAAACTATGATTTATTTAAACAACAAAAATAATCAAATTGAATTAAACACAATAATATTTTCAAGAAAAATAGATTTCTCATAAATTACAGCTTGTAAAATTCGAGAAAAATATTTTCAAAGAAAATGAATTAATCTAAAAATATAATAAGTAATTAAAAATATGTACAGAAGATAATAACAATGATTTAAGATGAAATAAGCAAGGGTATAAGTTGATAAAATAATTATACAAGTGATTTAATAAGAAATATTAACACAATAATCACTTGTAAATTATTAAAGATCAAACCTCAGATATTAACCAGTTTAATTACTAGGACTATTTAACATACCCAATTCACCAACAATTCTGGTAAATGTGGATTCGTCAAGAGACTTAGTAAAAATATCTGCTATTTGTTCTTCCGTGGGTACAAAAAATAACTCCACGGTACCATTCATGACATGCTCTCGAATAAAATGATACCTGATATCAATATGCTTTGTCCTTGTGTGCTGCACAGGATTGTTAGAGATTGCTATGGCACTTGTATTATCACATAAAATTGGAATTTTATCAAGCACAAAGCCATAGTCTCTCAGCTGATTCCTGATCCACAAAATCTGTGCGCAACAGCTTCCAGCAGCTATATATTCAGCTTCAGCCGTTGAATTGGAAACTGTCTGTTGTTTCTTGCTGTACCAGGAAACTAGTCTACCACCTAGGAATTGACAACTCCCAGATGTGCTTTTTCTATCCACAACACTTCCTGCATAGTCAGAATCTGTATATCCAACAAGATTAAAACCAGAATCTTTAGGGTACCAGATGCCTAGGTTAGGCGTACCCTTAAGATATCTCAGAATTCTTTTAACAGCAATGAGATGAACATCTCTAGGATCCGATTGGAACCTTGCACATAAACACGTAGCATGCATAATATCAGGTCTACTCGCAGTAAGATAAAGTAATGAGCCTATCATACCTCTGTAGCTTGTGATATCTACCTTGATAGAATTTTCACATGCTCCAAATTTGACAGCTGTGGATGATGGTGTCTTTACTGAAGAAGAGTCCTCCATTTGATACTTCTTGAGAAGCTCTTTGACATACTTGGATTGACAGATAAATATTCCATCTGTCCTTTGACTTATTTGCAATCCAAGAAAGAACTTCAACTCACCCATCATGCTCATTTCAAATCTACCCTGCATTAACTTCGCAAATTTCTTGCACAAAAGATCATTAGTAGACCCAAATATTATATCGTCCACATAGACTTGGACTATAATTGTATCATTCTTATGTTTCTTTGTAAAGAGAGTTTTGTCTATGACACCTCTAACAAAATCATTTTCAAGTAAAAATTCAGAGAGAGTGTCATACCATTTCCTTGGTGCTTGCTTAAGACCATAGACAGCCTTGAAAAGGAAGTAGACATAGTCAATTAAATCCTGATCTTCAAAGCCAGGGGGCTGTTCTACATAAACCTCTTCATCTAGCTTGCCATTCAAGAAAGCACTCTTGACATCCATTTGATAAACTTTAAAGTTTGAAAATGCTGCGAATGCCAAGAATATTCTTATGGCCTCAAGTCTAGCCACTGGAGCATAGGTCTCATCATAGTCAATGCCTTCAGATTGGGAGTAACCCTTTGCTACCAGTCTTTCTTTATTTCTCGTCACTGTGCCATCTTCATCAAGTTTGTTTCTGAATACCCACCTTGTGCCAACTACTGGTCTGTCTGTAGGTCTGGGTACCAGCTTCCAAACTTCTTGTTGTTTAAATTGATTGAGTTCATCTTGCATAGCAATCACCCAATCAGGATCAGAAAGAGCTTCTTCAGTTTTCTTAGGTTCCATTTCAGATAGAAACCCTGAATAATTGCATTGATTCTGAAGAGCTCTTCTAGTCTTTACACCAACAACTGGATCACCAATGATTAACTCAAAAGGATGAGCTCTATTCCAAACAGTCTGTCTGGGAAGATTAGATCTTGATGATTCTCCTTGACCTTCATTGGGATGTTGTGTGTGACCAGTTGACCCTTCATTTTCTCCCCTTGAGTTGTTGCTAGGTTGACTAGATGATGATTGATTAGGAGAGTCAAAGGAATTTTGACTACTATCATTGATTTCATCATCGTTACTCTGATCATCATTGTTGTCATTAGCATCAGCAAAAATCTCAGGTGCATTGTCATCATCTGAATCTGTATCTGTCATGTCATCGAAAGATAGCTTCTCAGATGGATTCTCAGTTTGGATGCTAGGGAGTTTAGTGTCATCGAATGTTACATTGACACTTTCCATCATTTTCTGTTCATCAATCACATACACCCTGTATGCTCTCATTGAATAACCAATAAAAATTGCTTCAAATGCTTTGGTATCAAATTTACCACCTTGATCATCACCTTCTTTAAGCACAAAGCACTTTGCCCCAAATACATGAAAGTATTTGAGTGAAGGTTTCTTATCAGCCATAATTTCATAGGGTGTCTTCATTTGATCTTTATTGATTAGAGTTCGATTCTGGGTATAGCACGCAGTATTGACAGCTTCAGCCCAAAAGTACAATGGAAGCCTTGATTCACTTAGCATAGTACGTGCAGCTTCAATCAATGTTCTATTCTTTCTTTCTACTACCCCATTTTGCTGAGGAGTTCTCGGAGCTGAATATTGTCTGGTTATACCCTTCTCAGTGCAAAAGTTATTTAGAACTGCATTCTTGAATTCAGTTCCATTGTCTGATCTTATAGCTCTCACTGGATACGTAGAATCTCGTTCAATTAACTTGATGTGATCAATCACCAGTTGTGGAGTCTCATCTTTAGAATTCAAAAACAGAACCCATGTGTATTTTGAAAAATCATCAACAATCACTAGAGCATATCTCTTCCTTGACATAGACATCACATTAACTGGACCAAACAAATCCATATGAAGTAATTGTAATGGTTCAGTTATTGAAGATGTATCAGTGCTCCTGTGACTTGCCCTTTTTAGCTTGCCCTTTTGACATGCATCACACAGTCCTTCTTGAGTGAATTCCATTGAAGGCAAACCTCTCACCAATTCTCTTTTGACCAGAGAATTCATTGTCTTAAAATTAAGATGAGAAAGTTTCTTGTGCCATAGCCAACTCTCATCATTAGATGCTTTAGTGTAGAAGCAAGTAACTTCTTCAGTGCTTCCTGAGTTCATATTGGCTACGTACAGATTGCCTTTTCTAACTCCTGTCAGTTGTGGCTTTTCATGTCTCTTGTGTGAAATTAGACAATTCTTCTTGTTGAAATGAACTTCATAACCTTTATCACAGAATTGACTGACACTGAGCAAATTGTGCTCAAGTCCTTTCACAAAAGAAACTTCATCAATGATAACATTTCCAGCTTCAAGTCTGCCATATCCATCAGTTCTACCTTTGCTGTTATCTCCAAAGGTAACCACTGGGCCGGCCTTCTCCACCACATTTGTCAGCAGGGTTCTATCTCCAGTCATATGCCTTGAACATCCACTGTCCAAGATCCAGGTTATCCGATCAACCTGTTCAATACCCTGCAATGACAAATGAGTTAAACCTTCTTCGGGACCCAAATTTGATTGGGTCCTGCGTATTTAAAGTATTGACCTTTATCAGGCAAAACAACATTTTTAAGTTTAACCTCTTTAGTCAATAAACATTTAACCTTATAAACAGATTTGAAAATCTTTTGTTTAATCTTGGGTATCCATGTTTCTCTCGCAGCAGTAACACTTGTGTCATTGACTGGACATTTGACCTGGTAGACATTCTTGGTAATCTTTTGTTTAGTCTTAGGTGCAAATGTCTCTCTCCTAACTTGAGGAGGAAAAGCAGTCTTAGATCGAACATTATTGTTCCTGTTCATGTGCTGTTGAGGAGCATTCTGTTTAACACATGCATAATTACCATTAAAATAAGCACGCATATTGTTAAAAGCACAAGACATACAATTGATAATACCACATGCTTTATGATTAGAGTTAATAGTAGGCATGGTATTTTTCTGCTTTGACTTGTTACTACCTAATCCAGTCTTAGAAGTACTAGCTGATTTAACAACTTTGACTGGTACTTTAGGTACATCTTTCTTGGGTGACACATTTGTTGTGTTAACGTCCTCAACTGATTTAGCCTTAACAAATACTGTGACATTTTTCTTGGATGACACATTCTTTGTATTATAGTTTTTAGTAGTTTTATTCTTAACACATTTATTCTCAGCAAGAACTGTGCCATTTGCAGCATCCTCATTTCTCATTTCTTCATGTATAACCATAGAACTAATATCTGGTTGACCAGCATCAGATTTTGTAAACATTGGTTTTTCAACATTCTTGAGAATATGTGGTATACCTCTTTCTTTAGCTGGTATAATATTAGGGGAATGATTACTCAAAGAACCAACAGCTTGACTGTAATCAAATCCTATTCCTACAGTTTGTTCTAATGCTTGTTTGTTGAAGAAATCTTTAGAAACTTTAACAGAATTATAACACGCTCTAACCTGTGTTTCAAGTTCCCTAATGGTGGTTTCTTGTTCAGCAATCTTATCAACTTGTTTTGTCATGTATTCTCCTAGACCCATTTCTCTGCAGTTAAGTCGAGCTATTTCTTCTATATTCTTATCTTGATTAACCTGTACTTTTTTTAAATCTAGCATTTGATTTTCAAGATTAGTGTTAACAAGACTTATTCTCTCGTACCCTCTTTCTGCATTATTCAAGGAAAGACGTAAACTATCAATTAACTGAGCATCAGTAAGAATTACCGGAGTGGTATAATAAGTTGAAGATTCAGCATTTGCCACCAATGCAAAGTTTCCATATTCTTCATCTTCGCTATCTGTATCATCCCAGCTTTTACCAGCTGCCACATAAGCTCTTCCACTTTTCTTCTTTTCAGAAGCATAATCTTTCTTCTGTGCTTGCTTGGGTTTCTGACACTCAGTAGCAAAATGTCCCAACTCATTACAATTGAAACAACGGATTTTGCTTCTGTCAACAGTTCCAGTTTTATAACCTCCCCTGTTATTAGAGGATGAAGAACCTCCTCTCTGAAACCTGTTATTTGACTTAAACCTGAACTTTGGATTTCTTCTGAATCTGAAGTTACTAAATTGTCTCACCATCATTGCCATAGATTCATCTTCCAATTGATCCAGCTCTTCAAGTGAATAAAATTCTCCACCATCCTGAGTAGCTGGTGTTTGGCCAAGTTCTACTTCAGTTTGTTCCTTGTTGAAACTGATAGGTTGAACCACCTTAGTTTCCACTTCCTTAGGAACCTCAACCACTAAAGCTGTAGAAGAATTTGCCATTCTGCCTTTGCCATAGAATTCCTTTTGCTGTACTTGTTCTAATTCATATGTTTTCAGAACACCAAACAGCCTTTCAAGAGCAACCTGAGTCAAGTCTCTAGATTCTCTGATGGCAGTAATTCTATGTTCCAAGTGAGTAGGCATAGTTAGTAAAAACTTCATGTTGATCTCCTTCTGAGTATAATGCTTGCCATGAACTTGCAAGTTGTTGATTATCTTGTTATACCTTTCGAACACTTCCTGAATGCCTTCATTAGGGCCAGCTCTAAAGTGTTCATATTCAGAAGTTAGAATTTGCAGTCTATTTTCCTTGACTTCATCAGTCCCTTCATTAATGACCTCAATAGTTTCCCAGATGTGCTTAGCAGTTTTACAATTTCTCACATGGCTATACATTACAGCATCTAGGGAATCCAACAGAATGAGTCTCAAATTTTTATCCAATCCAGCTGCCTCCTTATCTTCAGAGGTATAGTTCTTAATGTCCTTTGGATAGGATCTGGCAGGGACTGTTACAGTTCCATTTACAACTGTTTCAGTATCATGTTGCATGGGAATTGCTGGCCCATTTTCCAAAACCCACAAGAAACTTGGGTTTGCTACATCAAGAAATAACTCCATTTTGTTTTTCCACATATCATAATTATCTTTATTAAAGATAGGAATTTTGACATTGCCTTTGGCAGACATGATGAATTTTTAAGAGAGTTAAAAATTCGAGCTTAATTTTTGATTGAGTAAAAATAGGATCTTGATTTGTGTATCAATCAATAGGCTCTGATACCAATTGTTAGGTCCGTTAAGATTGTAGAAGGGGGGGTTGAATACAATCTATACCATTTTCTCAAAATTTATTCGTTAAATAATTTTGCCTTAAACGAATATTTTTGTGCGGAATAATATAACACAAATTTCAAGTTGAATATAACAATATATTAACTTGAGGGGTGTTACAAAATCAGTCCAAATGATTATCAAGTGATTAATAACTAATTAGAAAATTCAACATGAACTTTGCTAATTTGGTTAATAAAATCAAGATATCAATTTGTGAACTAGGAAACTTAATTCGCTAGTAGTACAAGAATCACAAGTAAACAAGTTCCAACGGATAGGATATTACAACTGAGATGAACTTGAATTTACAGAATTAAACTTGTAGGTGTTCTTGAGCTTGAGAGAGAGAGAAATAGGTTGCTGTGTGAATTTCTTGTGTTTGGTTCGACTTGTGTTTAATCTTCTGCATTCCTCTGCCTTATATACACAGCCATAGTCATATTACTTGATTTAAACTGATATGACAATCATTTTACATTAATATGACAATCGGTATGACTATCAAATCAATGTAATATGACTGTCCAGCTTAAATATAACTTTCGGTATAACTTAACTAGTCAATATAACATTCGGTATGACTTACCAAATGAATATAACATTCGGTATAACTTACCAATTGAATGAAATATGACTATCTCCATTTAACTGAATATGACTATCTCTATTTAACTGAATATGACTATCTCTATTTAACTGAATATGACTATCGGTATAACTATCAGTTTGATAGTTATATCATTCATATTTTTCAGCTTATAATTAATTAAATGACTTATAAAAAATCATTTAACTAATTAATTCTTTTCCATATTAATTCTTATTTAATTAATCTAATAATCATTTTAACAAATATATTAATTCTGATAGAATTAATTTATTTATTAACTTAATTACTTGACTTAATCAATTAAAATAGAATTAATATAAATTCTTTAATAGTCAATACTCCGCTGAAAGCCACGTAATTATAATAAGGAACATACACTGGCATGATGTTGACGTTCGATGTACTGTCTGGTTCATGAACGACTAACTCCAATCTCTGTTCTTCATCGTGACTTTTAACACTGTGGTCTTTTATACTCTTCACTCTCATCAATCATTCAGTACTGAAATTGTTTCTTGTCACTAATAGAAATCTCTGTCTTCGAAAATGAATCCACTTGTTTCAATGCTACCTTGAGGCCTGATCAGATATCTGAATCTTCTTCCAGTGTAAAACATCAAAACTATAGATTGACTTGTTGATTTTTTTCTTCTGACGGTTATCATCTTGTGAGATTCCTGTGACAGTTGATATTATTTACTTATTACAATCTAGTTTAATTGGATTAGGATCCTTGAACTACAAATAGGCTGAGTCATATGCCTTTCAAAAAGGCTGTTGGTAAATCAGATAATGAAAAGGTAGAAATTGAGGGTAAAAAGAAAAAGAACAGAAATGGTAAGATAGGTATCAACAAGAAAAACAATTATTCTCCTGACAAGTTTGCTCCTAGGAAAACTTGTAGTAATTGTAATAGTGTCAATCACCTATCTTCTAATTGCAAGATTGTCAACAAGGCTCCTGTTCATATACCTCAAACAATGCCATGTATGCCTGGTTTGTATCAAAATGCTAGTTTTTCAAATCCATATGTGAACATGCCATATGTGTCTAATCCTTATTTTCAATCTGTGAATGTGCCACAAGTGTCATGGAACATTCCTAGCATGAATAATATGTATGCCAATTTTCCACAAATGCATGCATCAAATATTCATGCAAATGAGCATTTGTCAAACCCCATCACTCAAGCATCTACACCTAAGTTGAAGAATGCTAAGAGTGCAAAGTCAAAGGCTAACAACAAAGGACCCAAGGAAGCTTGGGTACCAAAATCAACTTGATTTGTTTTTGAAATGTGTGCAGGGAAACAGAAGGAATCTATGGTACCTAGACAGTGGATGCTCTAGGCACATGACAGGAGATTCAACCCTGCTCACAGAGTTCAAGGAAGGAACTGGCCCTAGAATTACCTTTGGAGATGACAGCAAAGGATATACTAAGGGATATGGCCTGATTTCAAAAGACAATGTCATCATTGAAGAAGTGGCTTTAGTTGAAGGTTTGAAGCACAATTTGCTGAGTGTCAGTCAGATTTGTGACAAAGACTATGAAGTAAAGTTCACAAAAGAAGCCTGTGTTGTTTTTGCCAAGGAAGACAACAATGTGGTATTGACAGGCTTTAGAAAAGGAAATGTTTACATAGCTGACTTTAATTCAGCATGCTCAGAATCCATTACTTGTCTCTTCAGCAAAGCAAGTAAGGATGAGAGTTGGCTATGGCATAAGAAGCTGTCACATTTGAATTTTAAAGTTATGAATGATTTGGTAAGAAAGGATCTTGCTAGAGGAATCCCTCAATTGGAGTTTGTCAGAGATGGACTGTGTGATGCCTGCCAATTAGGGAAACAAAAGAAATCATCCTTCAAAAGCAAGACAGAGTCATCCACTGTTAAGCCTCTTCAATTGCTGCATATGGACTTATTTGGTCCAGTAAATGTCATGTCTATTTAAAAGAAGAAATACTGTCTGGTGATTGTAGATGATTTTTCTAAGTTCACATGGACCTTCTTCCTGCACTCCAAGGATTGTGCAAGTGAAATCATCATCAATCACCTCAGAATACTAAACAATGGTTCTGAAGACAGAGTACAAAGAATCAGGAGTGACAATGCTACTGAATTCAAGAATTCCACAATGAAGATTTTCTGTGAAGAGAATGGAATTGTCCATGAGTTTTCTACTGCCAGAACACCTCAACAAAATGGGGTTGTTAAAAGGAAAAACAGAACTCTCATTGAAGCAGCTTGAACAATGTTAAGTGAATCAAGGTTACCAACATATTTCTGGGCTGAAGCTGTCAACACTGCATGCTTTACTCAGAATATTTCCTTGGTCAATCAAGCTAGAGGAATGACTCCTTATCACTTGTTAACCAACAAGAAACCAACTTTAGCTTTCCTTCATGTCTTTGGATGTAAGTGTTTTGTGCTAAGGAATCATGGAGATAACTTGGGCAAATTTGAAGCAAAGGCAGATGAAGCTATTTTCGTTGGATATGCAGCAGGGAAAGCCTACAAGGTCTACAATCTAAGAACCAACATTGTTATAGAATCTGTACATGTTGTGTTTGATGATCAAAAGATTCTAGGCCTAAATGATGAAGGCTCCCATGAAAAGTTGGAATTTGAGAATGAAGGTGAAGGAAGAATGTACTATGATGATGATGAGGAAGATGAAGATCATGACCACAGAGACCCACCAAGAGTTGTTGTACCAACTAGAAGTGATGCTTACACTGGAAATGAAGCATCCGTTGACAGTCATTCTGGAGCATCCGTTGACATTATTAGAGATGCATCCGTTTACAGAGATTCTCAAGCATCCGTCGACAGGCAAAATGATGCATCCATTGACAGTCAACTTCATAATTCAGCAAGGACAACAAACTCAGGGGGGGTTTCTTAAGGTCAAAATTCAATGCTAAATCAACATGATCATGTTCATGGAAATGAAGCAACCTCATCAAGATCAAACCTTCCACCTGCAAGAAAATGGACTAGTGATCATCCATTTGAGTTAATCATTGGTGAATCAAATTCAAGAGTCCAAACTAGAAGGGCCACTCAAGCAGAATGTCTATACAGTAGCTTCCTGTCTCAAGAGGAACCTAAGAAAGTGGAAGATGCCCTTCTAGATCCAGATTGGGTCTTAGCAATGCAAGAAGAGCTAAACCAATTTGAAAGAAATAAAGTATGGAAACTTGTGCCCAAACCTGATGATAGAAGTGTCATAGGTACTAAATGGGTTCTCAAGAATAAGACAGATGAAAATGGCATAATTGTGAGGAATAAATCTAGATTAGTGGCAAAAGGCTACTCTCAAGAAGATGAATAGATTTTGATGAAACTTTTGCTCCAGTGGCAAGACTTGAGGCAATAAGAATCTTTCTAGCCTATGCAGCACATGCCAATTTCAAAGTCTATCAGATGGATGTCAAAAGTGCCTTTCTAAATGGGGAACTGGAAGAAGAGGTCTATGTCCATCAACCTCCTGGCTTTGAGGATCCAGAATTTCTAGAATATGTATATCTTCTCATGAAAGCACTTTATGGTTTGAAGCAAGCACCAAGAGCCTGGTATGACACTTTATCTCAATTTCTTTTGGAGAACCACTTCACTAGAGGTACAGTAGATAAAACCTTATTTCATAGGAATATTAATGGCTCTTCAATACTTGTTCAAATCTATGTAGATGATATTATTTTTGGGTCTACAGATGAGAAGCTTTGCAAAAGGTTTGCCAAACTTATGCAAAGTAGGTATGAAATGAGCATGATGGGTGAATTAACTTACTTTCTTGGCCTATAAGTAAAGCAAGTTAATGAGGGCATTTTCATAAGTCAAACAAAATATATTTATGATCTCTTAAAGAAATTTGACTTAATGGATTGTACCTCTGCAAAAACACCTATGGCCACTGCAACTAAGCTTGAGTTGAATACTAAGGAAAAGTCTGTGGACATCTCAAGCTATAGAGGCATGGTAGGTTCACTTCTATACCTAACAGCTAGTAGACCTGATATAATGTTTTCTACTTGTCTTTGTGCTAGATTTCAAGCTGACCCTAGAGAGTCTCACTTAATAGCTATTAAAAGAATTTTCAGGTATCTCAAGGGAACACCAAACCTTGGCATTTGGTACCCAAGAGAATCTGGTTTTGATCTAACTGGCTATTCAGATGCAGATTATGCAGGTTGCAGAGTTGAAAGGAAAAGTATTACAGGTTCCTGTCAATTTCTAGGAAACAGGCTTGTTTCATGGTTCAGTAAGAAACAGAACTCAGTCTCCACTTCTACAACTGAAGCTGAGTACATTGTTGCTGGAAGCTGTTGTGTATAGATTCTATGGATGAGAAATCAACTCATTGACTATGGTCTAAAAGTTGAGAAGATTCCAATTTTCTGTGACAACACAAGTGCTATTGCCATCACAGGGAATCCATTGCAACATTCGAGAACCAAGCACATTGACATCAAATACCACTTCATTAGAGAACATGTGATGAATGGTACAGTAGAAATGCACTTTGTGCCAAGTGAAATGCAGCTTGCAGATATCTTCACCAAGCCTCTTGATGAATCCACATTCACAAGATTGGTAGGTGAGCTAGGTATGCTTAACTTGTCATAATTCCTAGTGATATTTGATTTCACTGCATTGCAGCTAGGAATGTGTTTTGATTTACTTGAGAATTAAAAACTCTTAGAAAAAAAATTTTCTTTAGAAATTTTGTCCAAGGCAAAATTATCTTATCAACGGATATCCTTTTACCCGTTGATAGCATAAACACATTCCTAGATTTTTGTATATCAACGGATAACAGCTTATCCACGTCATCAACGGATAAACTATTTCTCAACCGTTCATTCCATATCCGTTGATATACATATTTTCTTTTAAATATAACCGTTGGTAAACGTGTATCTATATAGGACTGGTTATATTTATTTTCTTTTATTATTTGACAGTTACTTTTGACCAATGGGTAATTACTTTTAATTATTTCATTTTCAATTCTTGAAAAGTATAAAAGGCTGTCTTGTGCTCTCACATCTCACTTTTATCGACTTTCAAGATTCTCTTAAGTAAACTGCATCTTCTTCACAAAAACTCTCTGCAACAAAAGTTCAAACTCTTCAGTGGCGCCTATTGTTAAGATGATGTCTTCCACTGGGTTCACCTATGAGAAGAACAATTTCGCGGCCTATGTCGATACAGTGAATGCCCCAGAAGCTTATCACACCATGATGAATTTTGTGAAGAACTGTAAACTTTCGTATGCTATGACTGCCACCACTCCTCTAATCCACGAAGTAATCGAAGAGGTGTGGGCATCTGCTGAGTACAATGGCACAGACGGTACAATTGCTTTTTCTCTAAAGGGTAAAAACTATGTAGTTAACTCTGATGTGATCACTGCTTGTTTAAAATTGCCTGAGAATAACTGTCTGAAAGTACCCAGTGATGCTGAAATAGTTGCCATGCTTAATTCCATAAATTATGTCCTTAGTACTGATAATTTAGGAAAAATTTCTAGGAAAGGGATGGTTAAAGAATGGAGTTATTTTTGTGATGCCTTCATTAAAACTTTTTCAGGCAAAATTAGTAACTTTGATGCTGTTACCCATTCCATGCTAGTTATTCTGTGTATGCTTCTGACTGATAAATTCTATAACTTTGGCACACTAGTCATGTATGAGATAGCAGCAAAATTAGGTAAAAAGGAAACTAGGGGCAAGAATATCTATTTTGCTAGATTTTTGATGCTCTTAGCACTGCATGTATCTGAGAATAAGCTATCCATTGCTAACCCGGATAGCAAGTTCACATGTTTTGTTCAGGAGAAGAGAGTCTTAAGTGATTTAATTCGAATGAACTCCAATGCAGAAGTACAATTGGTATATCAACCAATTGTTCAGGTAACTCTTTCTAACCTTGAAACTCCTATCTCTAACCCCCAAATTTCTTTGCCTTCCTCAGTCACAATGGAGTCTGTAGTAGTGACCAAACAGGCTCCTACCCAAGTGACTAAAACAAAAGTTTCCAAACCAAAATCTAAGAGACAAACCTCAGGTGTTTCTCAAAAAGCACCTGTTGCAAAAACTACCACAACTCTTGAGGGGAGTGTGATGGAGGTAGTGAGTGGTGAGGGACAGGGTGCAAGCCCTAAGAATAAGGTGGGTGAGGAAAGTGCACCAAATAGCCAAGCCCAAGTTACATCCTCTCAACAGGGCGTGACTACTAGTTCTACAGCAACTCTGCACAAAAGGGTAAGGGACACTAGCTCTCACTCAAAAACCTATGGAAAAAGAGTAAAATCTAAAACCATAGGGGAAGCACAGGGTGCACACACAGTACAACAAACTGTACCTTCTAAAATTCAGTTTGATGTGACTTCAATAAATGTGGAGTCACAGCCCCTTGATCTTAACCTTCAAATCGATACACATTACAATCCACCAACTCCATCTCTGGATGTGGATATGATATCTACATCAATTCCTGATTCTCCATCTTTAAGATTCTTGGAGAAGCCCCACTCTGCAATTGGTGGTCATCATCTTTTTGATGATTTATTGGGCCATCAACCTTCCATTCCTGAATTCACAACAACATCTGTGGCCTCTTCTTTAAAATCAATCTCCACAGATTCAGTGTTGGTTTTCACTTCAACGGATATTATCATTCCTTCATCAACGGATATCCTTCATCCGTTGACAAGTGTTTCTCCATCAACGGATGCGCCTCTGTCTAGCCATCCGTTGACAGCTATAACTACTCCATCAATGGATATCCCTTATCCGTTGACAACTCACTCTACCACTGCTATATCTGACATTCCTGTGTCAAGTGTGGAGGAGTTCTCAGTAGTTGAAACACTTTTAGGATTGAGGGAAGGGAGTGAGAGGTTGCCTTGTGAGCAGGCAAAAGGAGAGGCAAATAATGAGAGGCTGGCCATTTCTTCAGGTCAGGCAAAAGGAGAGCAAGAGAGTTCCACCTTAGTAGGTGAAGGTGAGGGTATGAGAGGTGTGAGCCAGGGGGAGCCCCTGATGCAAGAAAAGAGAGAGGAGAGGAGAGAAGGGACTACAGGAGAAATAAGGCAGGAAGATCCAGCCATTGCAAGTGAGTTAATGGAGGTTAATGAAGCTTCTAAAGAGATGGAATTTCGACAAGAATATCAGTCAATTATTGACTCCATCTCTTTGGATCCTGAAACCTTTACTCACCCTGTTTCTGCCTATCAAGTCATGGCACAACAGGGCAATGTGGAAGCAGAGGAGGCAATGCACCTAGTGCACACCTCACAATCTCTACAAAGAGCAAAGGAAGCTTTGACAACTCTGCTTCCAGATGCTGACAGTGAGGAGTTTGGCAGTGATGACAGTGAAAGCACAACAAATGATGAAGAAGTCAATGTGGCTGATACTCTAGACTGGCTATTTTCTACTGCCACTGTGGCTGGTGACTTCAATGTGGAGATTGTGAAGCAATATCAATCTGCTAGGGCTGAGCACCAACATGCAGATCCACAGAGAAAGGCTGTCCTTCAGCAATTAATGGACTCCCTGAAACTTCACAAAATGCACATGGTCATTCAAAGAACACAACAGGAGGAGGTCCAAACTGCAATTAGAGAAATGAAAGTGGAACTAGATGCCAGGATTGAGGCACTAGCCCCTACTACCACTCAGAAGGTGCTGACTAGCAAATTATTGAAGGAAGATAGCCTGGCCAAATCTGTTCAGCATCTCTCCTCCAGAGTGGATAGTATGGAATCTCAAATGCGGACACTCATTGCCAATCAAGCCAAACAGACTGAGCTACTGGAAAGGCTGCTTGTAGCCTCATCTCCAGCCCTTGATGCTAACAAAAAGGGGGAGAAAAAGGTAGAAGAGGTTGCAGCTACTTCTAGTCATATTCCAGCTTCCAGTAGCAAGATAGCACAAATTGAGGGGGAGCAACAGCCAATGATAGTGGTCAATCCAAAAGAGTTTACTATAGAGGCTTCCCCTGTGAGGAAACAAAAGGCTTTGCCTGTGATTCCTGACCTATCAGAAATCTCAGATGGTGAAAGGCAAGCCAGAATAGAGGCCTTAGAAAAGATCAACAAGGAGGCAAATGAAAGAATGATGAGAACAGAAAGGATGATCAATTAATCAATTGTATCAAATCTGTTCTCTACTCAGTCCTCAGCTCCAACAATATCAACTACAATTCTGAAGGTGCTCACTCCAGAGATTGTAGCTCCTACATTCTATGATGCTGAACCATCTTATGTCAAAGAATTTGAGCCATACATAAAAACCAGAGCCTACTCTCCACCAAAGGCAAATGGGAAGAACAAGTTACAATTGGACTTTCCATTTCCCAAGGATGATGAAGGAAATCTAATGGGAAAGCAAATTAAGGAGTTCAAGGAAAATGCCAATAGGAGTGTAAGAGAATGGATGGCTGTAATAATAAGGAATGGAAAAGTCTTAAATATATCCAATAGCCATCCTAGATTTGTTGAAGCAAAAAGAGAGAAGACCTCCAGACTTCTCAGGGAAGCTCATCCAAGTGAAGAAAATCAATACGAAAACTCAGATGAGAAGCAAGCCAGGCTAGCTCAGGAGTTAATGGATGAGGTAGAGGATGAAATGAGGGAACCTGAGGAAGTCCCCAAATCCAAAAGGAAAGTGAAATCAGTCCCCAAATCCAAATCTAAGAGAGTGAAATCAAAGGCAAGGAGGCCTGTCTCTCCAGAAATTAAAAGCAAGGAAACAGTTGGCTCATCACAACCTATTTCTGTAAAAGTATTCAACCCAGCTGTGAATTTCCATGGTGATCCTATAGTACCTAAAGAGGAACCAATGAATCTTGACTCCATTGAGGTTCCTTCATTCTTGCTGAAACCTCAACAGAAGCCTATACAGAAGAAAAGGATACCAAGGAAGCAACCTTCAAAGGAACCAATTCAAGTTGCTAGGGTACCTGCTATTGTCAGGCAGCCAATCTTGGAAAACAAGGATGATTTTATCTATCAGGCAGATATTGAAGAATACTCTGGCATGAATCTGTATCTGGATGAATTGTCAGAAGTAAGAGGAATTGACAAATATAAACATTTGCCTGAGAGATTGGTCTTTGTATACACGGGAGAAAAGGAAAGGACATGGCCACTATAGAGGGTTCTTGGAGAAAATTATCTGACTTTAACCAAAGTGTTCTCTGCAATCAAGAGATACACAGGGTTCTCCAAGATAGCAAAAGGGGAGATACTGGATAGAATAGAACAGATAAGGAGGGAATGGAACTCACCATCAAGTCTACCAAGGAAGATGAAGATCCCATACAATGGACAGAAAATCCACCTTCAACCCTTCTGGATGATGGAGTTCAGGGATGAAGATGGTAACAGGAGATTCTTCAGGTTAGAAGACCAACTATCAAAGGCTAGTTCTCAATACCTGAGATGGTTACAACGAAAGCTAAATCCAAAGGTTGATGAAGAAGATGCCTTCTATAGGCAACTCTAAATGCAGATTGAGTCCAACTCTGCCAAAGAAGGAAAATCAAGGGTGATGCCAACAAGAGAAAAGAAACAGTCTTAATCTGCTCAGTCTAGAGGAGCACTTCTCTGTAAATTTCTAAAACTTTCAGTTTTTAATTTTTGCAGCTTAATACAATTTTTGCATTGTTCTATATATATATATATATATCTTTAGGAATGTTTTGTTATCATCAAGGTCCTGAATTTATGCTTTATTGCCATCAAGTATAAATTGGGGGAGATTGTTAGGAATATGTTGTACTTGATGATAACTTCACAATCAATCAAATTGTATAAGGTATTGTAGCTGTCAACGGATGAGGATTTATAACTCTATCCGTTGACAGGTAGCTCATCAACGGATGAGGTTTTGTAGTATACTGCAGTATCTCTATGTTATCAGTTGATAGTGTTTTTATCCACAGTCATGTTGACCATCAACGGATAGGCAGAATAGGGTAGCCAATTGTAAATAAGCTATGCTATGTAATTCTGTCTAAGTGAAAGTGTATCAACAGATGAAGACAAAACTCTATCAACGGATACAATTCAAATCCACTCTATCAACGGATACAGCTCAATACATCATCAACGGATGTCAGTGTACAATATGAACGGATAATCATTGACACTGTCTTCTATGCTAAGCTGGGGATTAGCAATTGATAAGGACAGGTTTGACTGACAGATCACATGGGTTGATAGTAGATACAAAAAGCAGTATGGCAGCCATACTTTGGAAACACAGAAGAAAGAAGCATTCCGTTTACACTATGAATACAAGAAAGGTGCAGGAGACATGTTTGTTCACAAGGACAACCTTTCGGCTACATGTGTATTTGGAGTGTAGTAGCAAGTCAACTAGAATTAGATTAGTATTATCTTATTCCAGTAGAACTTGTAAAACTTGGGATATATAACCAAGTGCAGCAACTCTTTGTAGGCGAAGAAAACAAATACATTTGCTTAGGGTTTTTATTGAATATTCTTAGAAAGCAAAGAGTTGTAAAACAGAAGCTGTGTACTTTTGTATCACAGAGTTTTCTTCGAATAAAAGCTTCAGGTGGTGCATTTAACCACCTGATTTTCTATGTGTTTGTGCATTAATCTTTCTACAGCAATTATCTAAGTATAGATTTCTGGAGTTCTTATCAGAAATTTAAAAATATCAAGAATTGTATTCAACCCCCCCCCCTCTTCTACAATTATACAAGTGTGTAATCTGGGAATAACAATTATGGTTGCTCGTGATTTAATTTTGTAGAATATTAAAATTGCTTTTAAGTGATGTTTAATTTATTTATGAATAGAATTTATTGATTTTGGTTCATTTTTAGTTGCATATGTGGCTGCATAGAGTAGTATGTGTGGTTGCATATAGATTGTAACCTATTAATTTCGATAACTTTAAAATTTAAAGTTGATTTATAATTGATTTTGGTTGATTTCAGTTGCAAATCTGATTGCAAAATCATAAATCATATTTTCGCAAATTATTTTCAGAAAAATCATATTTTTGCAATTTTTCAGGAAAATCTTATTTTTTATAAAATTGAAATGGTATTTTTGCAAAAACTTTTTCTATAATACGTATTTTTTAGAAAACTTCTTAATAAAATGATGTATAATAAAAATTTTGATTAAAAAATATAAGATGTTTTTTGTTCAATAGAAAAGTAAATAAATTGTATATATTAAATTATTACTAACTTAAAATCCGTGAAGTACACGGAATTTTTTCAATATTTATATAAATTTTTTTCCAATTTGAATTTCAATTTAAATTGAAACTTTTAAAACATGAATTTTCTAGACTATAAATTTTAAATGATATTATTTAATAATAATTATGCACATGCTATCCGCAATATTTTTAGAAAAAATGGATTTTAATTTAAAAATATAGTAAATATGATATATTTTAGCTTAAAAAGGTAAATTATTATAGTTATGCATATGTTCGCCACGATAGTTTTAGAAAGAAAAAAATTAGTTTGAAAATGCAGGTAATATGATACGTTTTAGCTGAAAAAGGTAAGTGCTTAGTTATTAGTTATTATGATATTATAATTTTAATTTATTTAAATAAAACTACAGTGATATTATTGAAAAAGAATATGATTTAGTTAGAAAAACTAGAAAAGGTAACGTGTTTTAGCTAAAAACGGTAATTTCTTAGTTATAAGTATTATAATATAATTATTTTATTTTATTGGAATGAATTGCCCATAATATTTTTAGAAAAAGAGAACTTTAAGCTATATAAAATATTAAAGATAATGCGTTTTACCTGAAAAAGGGAATTGAGTAGTTATTGAAAAATAGAAAATGCAACATGTTTTTCATGAAAAATATGAAATTAATAAGTTACTCGTAATTATATTATTATTATTATTATTATTTTATTGTATTAAATAGAATGATTTACTAAAAAAGAAGTTAAAACAAATATGGACAAAATAAATATATAAAATATTATATATTTTTCGGGTCAACATGAAATATTATACAATAAAAATTTGGGGGAAGGAACGGGCTCGGGTATTAAGGTATCCCGGCCCGATCCCCGATTCCGTTCCCCGACTGATTATCAGATTTAAAAAATAATAATTTTTTAAATATATATTTACTAGATTATTATAAAGATCGAAAGTACGTGTATTTAAAATAAAATTTTGAATATATAGGTTGCTAATTCACATGGTACACGAAATAACATAAATTCAAATTTTGATTTCTGGTACGTGTATATTAATTTTTTATTTGTAAATTATAAATTATATTATTAATCTGTTTTTGTTATGCTCATGACAAAAATGAAACAAATTCAAGTGATACAAGTATGAATGAGCATTTCATACTACACGACCTCGATCCGATCACTTTCCCATTTGTGTTAGGTATTCGGTAAATTTTTCGGGGCAACATGAAATATTATAGGAAAAAAATTCAGAGGAAGGGAATGGCCTCAGAGATTAAGGTATCCCGGCCCAATCCCCGATTCCATTTCCCTATCATATTTAATAAAAATAATTTTTTAAAATATATATTTACTAGATTATTAAAAATAACTGTAATTCAAAAAATCAAATTTTTATAAACTTAGAATTTCATATATATAATTTAACAAAATAAAATTTAATTTTAATAGTATTATCATCTTTTTTTATTAAAAAAATTTTATTCAAATCGCTATTTGTAATATAATAATAATTTTATCATGATTTATTACATTAATTTTATTATCAAATATATTAGAGAATATAAAAGTTTTAAATAAAAAAATTTAGAATCTTCAATTTTTCGCGGGGATCCTCTACCCCGTTCGGGGTAGGAATCATGAAGTAAAAATAATCCTCATTCGGGGATCCATACAGATTCAACGATTATGTTCAAAATTTTAATTAAAAAAATAATAAAATCCACGATTTCTTGCGGGCATCCCTATTTCCCGTTCGGGGCAGAAATCTAGGACCATAAGGATCCTCATTCGGAAACCAGGACGGGTTCAGCGATTTTTTTCGAATTCAGGAAAAGTGACGAGTATAACACTACCTAATCCTGAATGGACTTGATGTCCATCCCCAAGTATACATACAACATGAATTCGTTTATTGTTAAATTTGGACATTTAAATACGAAATACATTCAACTAAATATCAGCAAAAAAAGTAGCTACACCAATTTTTTATCAATTTAAAAACAAACGATAATACAACTAAATAGTTGAAAATAATGTATTTATCCAATCCGTTGGACAAATATTAGATGAGTTTAATTGAAATTCAAAAAATGTAATGTTAACAAAATAATATTCGAATACATATACAATTTAATATGTGAGAGATATGACAATTAACAATTTTATTATAATAATACCTATTCATCTCGTAGACACAACAATAATAATTTTATATAAATATGGAAATGCAGTTCGATGAGAGGTTGTTAAAGATGAAAGAGAAATGATTGGTGAGAGGAAAGATGAACAAACTTAAGGTTGTTAAAGATGAAAGAGAGGTAGTGGGGCAAGATGAATGTGCATATATGATGTGGTTGGAGGAATGAGCGGATCTTAGAGGTTTAGTGAGGTGGCTGAATAGTGATCGGAAAGAGATCGAAATTAGAAAATACATAATCAATAATAAATTGGAGTAGATATGATGTAAGTATATGAGTAGAGACAAAATAGATATTAAAAAAATGTTGTTGTTACAATCGAAAGTAGTTAAAAAACTATTATTGTGGTGATTCTTTTAGGATTTTACTGAAAAACAAACTAAATATGATTCTAACGATTAACTCTTCTGATATACCACTTTTTATCGATTATCCTTCTCACGTTCAACAAGCACCTCTATAAATATGATTCTCGAAATTTAGAGTGTGCTAATAATTTAAATTTAAAATGATTATTAACAACTGAATCTCAATAAATCATTGCACATGAAAGGTAAAATGCATTGACAAGAGGATATAACAAACTACATCACAAATTTAAAAAATATTATATGAATAAAATTGTGGTCCGTGACTTGCACGGATCATGCTAGTATGTATAATAATACATGATTGAAAATTGTGATTCTCTAAAATTATGTGGCCCTAGACTGGTTTTGCTATTATTAGCATAGATATGTACAAAAAAAAAATCTATAATGGTTATTTTGTTATTTCAATTTATCAGATAAATAAATTATTTTTTACCAACCACCATAATATTAATAAACTATATGTATATTATTATAATTTAGTTTTGAAAGTTGAAGTAAATCAACGGGAGAGTGCGTCAAAATTTGAGTGTCCCTAAATTTCAATTTTGTATGACTTTCTTTTGCCATATCTAACTTATTACTCCCCGTGAATATACAACTACCTAATTAAATTACCAAACAAAATAAGTAGCAATATATAAAAGTAGGAAACAAAGTACAAACTCATATGTGAAAGTTGGAGCCTGTTTGGGTTAATTTAAAAAATGTTACTTATAACTTAAAATGTAGTTTATTCGTTTTAAATGAAAAATAATAATTTTACTTTTAAGTTAGCTGTATTTGTTTGGTTAATTTTACTTAAGTAAATTTTTTCTAAAAAAATTAACTAAAATAATTATAAATTTATATTTTTTAAACATAATATTAAAGTATAAAATACAAATATATGCAAAGAATATAATACGAATTAAAAGGTGACTCAAATATATAAAAATTGATATGAGAAATAAATAAATTGAAAAAAAAAGTTTCTTTAAGAAACTTAAAATTTTTGAACTAAAAATAACTTACTTAAAGTAGATTGGGACAACTTTAAGTTACCCAAACGTAGTAGTACAAATTTTGAAACTTATCTTGTTAATATACAAAAAATTAACTCAAATAACTTTAAATATCAAAAAATTTTATATAGATATTTATCAAAAATACCATTTTTACTAAGTTTTTTTTGTCGATTTTACCATTTTCTCAAAATATTTGCAAAAATAATTTTTCCAAAAAAATAAATAAATTGCAAAACTACTATCCTATTTGAAAAAATACGATCTGCAACTAAATGCAACGTTGTATATGTGGTTACAAATAGTTGTATTTGGTTGATTTGATTGCATCTAATTGCAAATCGTATTTTTGCAAATAAGATGTTATTTTTTAAATTATTCTTTTTTAAAAAAAATTGAAAAAAAAATCTGAATTTAAATATTTATGAAAAACCCCTTTTATATAAAATAAAAACCAACTAATACAATTGATTTAAGTTCTATGGAGACCAATATTTGAGTGGAGACCGTGGAGACCATATACATTATGCACTCAAAACAATGCAAAACATATATACTTGCAAAGAATATTCAATAAATATTATTATTTCATTAAAAATATTAAAAATCATATATGATTTGCAAGCAGAACATGTTTTGGAGAACAATACGTTATGCAATATTGTGTTTGCAGAACATACATGATTTTCAAGATTTTTAATGAAATTTGCATGTAAAACATATATGATTTTGAAGATTTTCAATGAAATAAATGAAATAGTGATTTTCATAGAACATGATTTTCAATGAATAAGTTTTTGCAATGTTTTGATTGATATATGGTCTCCGATCTCCACTAAAAATGTTGGTCTCCATAGAACTTAACTCGTAAGAGCAAGTCCAACAGCTTCCCTAAAATGCTTCTTAAGTTAAAATTTAGGGAATTTAGTCCAAAATAGCACTCCAACAGTGTGCTAGTGGTTCCCTAAAACACTAGGAACCCTTAGTCATTCCTTATTGTTAGGGAACCACTAGCCATCCCTAACTTATTTTTTATTACTAAAAAAATCATTTCCCTCCATTTATCATTACTTGTCACTCTCCCATTTCTAGTTAGTTTCAAATTTAATATTATAATAATTACAAAGGATGAATATAGGAATTGTTGTTGGAGTTCATGTACAAAACAATATCCTTAAAACACTAGGAAACCATTATTTTATAATACTTATAAAGAACCAACTAAGGCATTGTTGGACTTGCTCTAATACAATTAACTCAATTTTAATTGGTATAACTTAATCCACTAATCAAGACATTTAACTCCATCAGCTAAACATTAACAACTATGACAAGCACAACCTTAAACAATACCCCACATACTGTATAAGCTTTCTATTTAATTATCAAATCTATACTTTAGCAACCCAAATAATACACTTAATTTTAAAATTCACTAAAACTCAAATAAAACGATACAACTTCTCAAAATTTAATATCTTACAATTCATAAATTAAAAATACACCTACAATCTCCAAATATCGCAACTCGCACTCTTCCCAATAAGTAGCCCACCTAAATAAGATCACCTGGCGGGAGGAACAAGAAAAACAAAGAACCGACAGTGAGCGAAAGGCTCATATACGGATATAAAACGAATCACAAGCTGAACAAATTAAATAGCTGAACAAGTTAAGAATAAAAATGAATATATGAATAAAAGAACAATGAGGCATAGCGAATAAGATAATAGAAAGTAGATACTCAACTCAAAATATAAAAATAAACGCGCTCAAATCAAAATAAACTTACTTTAACAAATAATCATATCACTTACGTACAATTAACACATTAACATAACCAAAAACATAACCGATAAAAGTATAATATGACTCTTACACATACACTTACAAATAATATTCAAAACAATTAATCTTACCACTTACACATAATAATCAGCAAAATTAATATCAAAAACAAAACTTTAGGTACTGACATGGGAGATAATCTTACAGGATGTCCTACATTTTCGGTCATCCAGAATATGTAGTTACATCATCAAAACTTACAGGGCTTGCATAACACAAAGCAAATGCTACCCAAAATCTTATAGGGGCTTGCACGGAAAAAAACACAATGCTACCCAAATGGCCAAACATACACAATAGTCATGACTATACGTGTCCCATAACATCGGCGACACGCCCATACTATTTAAATACACCACATAGGAGGTGCCAAGCACGAGATTCTCTCCACTCATGACGGAGTCTTACAATATCTCCCAAATCATAATAAAATCATCAATAGCTTACTCGAAAAAGAAATGATCTCCCAATATCTCCGAAAGCATACGTACATCACAAATAATAGATAACACATACTCAAATATCACACACCCAAATATTGTACAAAGTAGACGATTGAATATAAATTTTCAAAACCTGACCAGTCTCAAAGAATAGCAATTTACTCTATAAAGATGAACTCAAATGAAAAGGTATAAAATACGAACAGTCGTAGAGGATTCCGAGAACTTTCCAGAATGGTAAGGCTCGTTAAAAACGGAGAAGTAACGAATTCAGAAACAATGAAAATGCGGACTGGCATAATAGAATCATCCCCTGATCAGTTTAGTAATTCGATATTTAAGACATCGAAATCATGGAATTGGTTAGCGGAACATGAATACAAAACACAGAGGTCGAAACGAGCTTTCCAGAATGGTATTGCTCATAGTTTTTGAACAAATTTCCGATTTACTATGAATTTCCGAAGTTAGAATGTACAAACAAAAATTAACACAACAGATTTACAAACAACATATTTCATATGTTTACAAGCTGAATTTCAAAAAACACAAATAACAAAAAAGGAAGATAATCGAAATATCTTTCCAACGAGTCAAAAATCATAATATTCCGAGAAACAATGAATCAGATACGAATTTAACAAGAAATCAGATTTGCAATACATATGAATTTGGAGTCCGGTATGAAGAACAAAGAGAATAACATAAAAATCCGTACCTTAAACCTTAGTGATTATCATGAATCTTCAACAAATTCAGCCCCTCCAATCAAAGGACCCCTAATTCAAATAACAAAATCAAAGATACTATAAACCCTATAATTCCTCATACATGTATCTATGTAACAAAAGTATAATCTCTGACCTCTCTTACAACTCCAAAATCCATAGCCTTCATTATGTTTGACAAATCTTCTTTCTCCTTCTCTTCTCCTCTCTAATGCAGTAACGTAAGCCTTTTTGTTTTCCCCCAAACCCTTCACTCTTTTTTTTAATCTCTCTATTTTTTCTTTTATTACTAATAATCTTAAAACAATATTCTAAATATAAAAGAAATATATACTTACACATAAAATAATATTAATAAATCACTAATATTATTATTAATAATAATCGAATAAAATCCTAAAGAATACGGGATGTTACATACTATCTATACTATAATAAGTGAAAAGGGTATAATTTGTAGTTTGATTATCCACTCATTTTTTGTTTTGGTTATTCCTCATTGACAACCGTTAGATCTTCAACTCAAATAGATCATGACCGATGGATATAACAATACTAAAAATTATTATATACAGAGGCCTAATGTTTGATTCCCGCCAACAACATGTTAATTTATATTTAATACTACTAAAAATTATTATATATAAAGATACAAGATTCGAATCCTCCTAACAACATATTAAAATTAAAATTTATAATATTATATTATACTATAAGTAAATTATAAAAAATTAAAAGTAACCCGTACTTTTGCACGCTTATAAGTATGGATAAAAGTATGGAGTAAAGTAATGCTAATTTTGGTTTAGACTGAACTAGGGGTGTAAATGAGTCAAACTGTTCGTGAGCTACTCGAGCTCGGCTCGTAAAATATTCGAATTCGGTTCGATAATAATCGAGCCGAGCTCGAGCTCGAGCTATTCGAATAGTTGACCGAGCCGAGCTCGAGCTTCATATTACTCGATTCGTATGGCTCGCGAGCCTAATCGAGCTTATATATATTTTTTATTATTTATATACTCCCTCTGTCGCTCTCATTTCTTTACATAAAAAACTGCGTATTTGGTACGCATTTTAAAATGCATTTTAAGGATAGTTCTATAACTTATTTTTGATATTTTCTTTTTTTGTATAAAAATAGAATTGTTCTATTTTTATACAAAAATAGAAAATATCAAAAATTAGTTATAGGACTATCCTTAAAATGTACCTTAAAATGCGTGCCGAAAACTGGTCCGCAAACGTAAAGAATTGAGAGGGACGGAGGGAGTATATTTTTTATTATTTATATATTATTTTTATATTGTTATATAAATATTTAATATTTTTATATATTAATCGAGTTGAGTCGAGCCGAACTTAAGGTATTCGAGCTTTTGTTGATAATTAGTGAAATTGATTCGAGCTTTCGAGCCGAGCTCGAACATATCACATATGTGTCGAGCCGAGCTTCGAGCTTGAATTTTATGGCTCGGTCGAGCTCGAGCCCGGACTATTTAATCGAGCTCGAGCCGAGCCTGGTCAGTGTTCGGTTCGGCTCGGCTCGTTTACAGCCCTAGACGGAACTGACACTGTTCCGGTTAAATAAAAAATATTGAAAAATATCCTAAGTGGGCCTAGAAATTAAAAGGTTAGTGAGGACACAATACAATGTGATTCACATTCACCTGCTAGTACTTGTTAGCTGTGTCTATAAACTACATATATAAAAAGAAGAGGGTAGTGTTGGCTCAAACCTTACCCGAGAGATCTACAAACCATCCACATATATACACACACATTACAAACCCATTTACAATATAAACACACCAATCTCTCATTCATAATCTATTCGGATTCCACAGTGTTCAAGGTAATTATTTTCTTTAATAAAAATCCAATCTTTACAATTTTACTACTTGAATTCTTTATATCAGTATGTCTGTGTTCATGGGCCTCTGTTAATTTACCTGTTTGTAATTATTCTCGTTTTGGGTATGTTTCTTTTGATGATTTCTTGCATGTTTAAAGACTCACTTATTTAATTGTGGAGTTAGTCACTGTGTGTGTGTGTGTGTGTGTGTGTGTTTGTGGCCTTGTATGTATAATCTTCAATGGTTCTTTAGTAATTTTGATTCTACATAACACTGTTTAAAGACTCACTTATTTAATTGTGGAGTTAGTCACTGTGTGTGTGTGTGTGTGTGTTTGTGGCCTTGTATGTATAATCTTCAATGGTTCTTTAGTAATTTTGATTCTACATAACACTGTCACCACATGGTTTTAGGGTTTTTTTATTGTTGTTTGTGGTTTAGCTAGGTGGGAGATGAAAGATTAATTTTTGTAATCGAAATTCTTGGACCTTGTTTTAAAATTTGATAGGGCAATGCAAGAGTGTGAATGTATAGAAAATATCAGTATACAGAGTTTGAGATATTGGATAATAGTGAAATGTGATGGTTTTGGATTTATGAAAAAGATGCTACTAAATGGTTAAGAATCATGTGTGGTTGTGACATGATTTATCGGAATGGTTGTCCTTGGTTTTGAAGTTCCTTTACGCTTCATGAATTTAGATTACGTAGCTAGTTTGTATGGACTGGTAGTTTTTCGTTCGAATGAGTTTATTTAATTGTTGTGCTTGTATGTTTTCATTATGTTCATTTTAAAACTTTCAAACCTATTACAGGTTTATAAGTTTTAACATCGTAGTTGTCGTTTTCTAACCCCTAATATGTCATAAATGTACGGAATAATATGCTCATTACTTATACTGCACTTTCAGTATCCTAATATGTCATAAATGTACGGAATAATATGCTCATTACTTATACTGCACTTTCAGTATGGGCAGCACTGAGAAAAACCTTTATGTAGCGTACACCTACGAGAGCCTTGATAGGGAACCTTACTGGCCATCTGAGAAACTCCGAATTTCCATTACTGGAGCAGGTGGATTTATTGCCTCACACATTGCAAGGCGTTTGAAGAGTGAAGGGCATTACATCATTGCTTCTGACTGGAAGAAAAATGAGCATATGCCAGAAGAAATGTTTTGTCATGAATTTCATCTTGTTGACCTTAGAGTCATGGAAAATTGTCTGAAAGTTTCAGAGAATGTCGATCAAGTCTTTAATCTCGCTGCTGATATGGGAGGTATGGGCTTCATTCAGTCCAATCACTCGGTGATTATGTATAACAACACCATGATCAGTTTTAACATGCTTGAAGCTGCAAGGATCAATGGCGTTAAGAGGTTGGTTGTCTCAAACTTGGTGTTTTCTTTTCAATAATTGTTTCCTAGTTGATAATTGTGCACGCAAAACTCAGTTTTGCACATGCAATTAATTCTCACGAGTCAGGACAGAGGCATTTATGTTCCTTGTCCTGCAAATAGAAAACAATCTTAAAAAAATCGGTGATTCTTCTCCATGGTTTTTTTGGTTGCACTTTACATTTTAAGAGCTGATGAATATTCTCAACAATCTATTTATCTAATATAACTGATACCTAATATATTACAATCAAATATATTCTTGATTAATAACATAAAATAGAAACAAGTTAATGTTTTAATTCCTTGTTCCGCATCAAGAGCAAGCTTTCTTTTGTTATTTTTTTGAATGGTAAATATATCCTGTCGGGTTTAGATGAAAAGAAGTGCCGAAAGCACCCTGGCATGCTTTTTCTGCGACTTAAATATTCTTTGTTATATTCAATTCAACGCTAATTATTTCTTTTCCACGGGTATTCAAATTTAGTACTCCAATTCGAATAAGCAGCAACTTAAATTTTGTGTGAACTAGTGACATTTATCCTTTAGCACCTCTTATGTGGGATTCTGGTTTTAGACTAATGCGGCCACTTAATTATATCTCTTCCAGGAGAACTAAAATTGTATCATCAGAAAATTTTAACCCTAATAGGAACCAATCTTATATGTTTGCTTCAAGCCTCAAACACGAAATCTGTGATATAGATGCAGATTTTTGACATTTATTATGGTGTGCAGGCTCTTTTATGCATCTAGCGCTTGTATTTACCCTGAATTTAAGCAATTGGAAACTAATGTGAGCTTGAAGGAGGCTGATGCTTGGCCTGCAGAGGTTTATTTCAGTAACTCGTCAAGAATAATACTTTTTGTAAATATTAAGCCACTCTTGTAAATACTGTGACTATAATATTATTCATGCATTGTAGCCTCAAGATGCATATGGCTTGGAAAAGCTAGCAACAGAAGAGTTATGCAAGCACTATACAAAGGATTTCGGAATAGAGTGCCGAATTGGACGCTTCCACAACATCTATGGTCCATTTGGAACTTGGAAAGGTATGGAAGAGACTTTTGCTGAGATTGTCAGATTTGACTATTGAATACTAGTTATCTACAGAATTATGCCTTACTCATTTGATCTCTGCAGGTGGGAGAGAAAAGGCACCTGCTGCTTTCTGTAGGAAAGCCCTTACCTCTAATGATAAATTTGAAATGTGGGGAGATGGCCTGCAAACTAGATCATTTACATTCATTGACGAATGTGTTGAAGGTGTTCTTAGGTAAACGTGTATATCAGTATGCTTCTAGAACTTGTAATTACTTTGGTAGTTTTATTTATACTAATTGTATACTAACTGTTTAATTTCATGAAGAATCTTGTGAATGGGTTAACGCTGCATGTTATATATAATTAGAATGCTTATGTGAGATTCGATCTTTCAACAAATGTGGTCTTAAATTACTTACCGAGTCTCCTACTTATTTAAGCACAAAAGCCTTTCTTGGAGGATTTCATATGTGCTTCTTCATTATGTTAATGTTCACTTTTGCTCTGAAGAACTTTTTTTTATGATCTTGTACTATTGAGCGTATTCATGTCTAAGATAGTAAGATATCTCGATTTATTTTAAATTAGTGTAAACCAACTGCAATCTAGACAATCTAAATAAGGAAAATAGATTTGTCAATTTGACATGTGGATAATGTTACTACATCGCTTTTATGGCTTATACATACATCTTATGTAAACAGATTGACCAAGTCCGACTTCAGAGAGCCAGTAAATATTGGAAGTGATGAGATGGTAAGCATGAACGAAATGGCGGAGATCGTCCTCAGCTTTGAGGACAAGAAACTTCCTATCCAGCACATACCTGGCCCTGAGGGTGTTCGTGGACGAAATTCGGATAACACTCTAATTAAAGAGAAGCTTGATTGGGCCCCTACCATGAGGCTGAAGGTAGCTTTTTCTTGTGGTATTTTGGCCTTTTTGTTAGGTTGATGACCTTTCTATTGGGAAATTTCTGAATCATCATTTTTATATATATCTTGATGCATGCAGGATGGATTGAGAATCACATACTTCTGGATAAAGGAGCAGATTGAGAAAGAGAAAGCTAAAGGTGGTGATTTGTCAGTTTATGGTTCATCGAAAGTTGTGGGTACGCAGGCTCCCGTCCAGCTAGGTTCTCTTCGTGCAGCTGATGGCAAAGAATAAAGTAAATGTTGCAACCAATGCCATATAATGTTTCATTACGACCATGTTTAATTTGGCGCCACCATATTTAAGAGTGGAAATTCTTGGTATGAATTTGTTTTCAGATTGCAAGAGTTGGATTTGCTGTAGTCCTCCTTGCTATTAATCTATTTATTATCTTAGCAACTGTTTCTTGTAATTCTTTGTGCCTAAGAAACTTGGACCTTTTTTTATGATTTTAGTATGCAATTAAGCATCATTATTTGATTATTATTTTGTCAATATTTATTTCGTTGTTCACATTTTCACTTGCTCCTAAAATCATTTCTCGGAAAATGTTTGACCAGAATGTCACTTTTAGGAGGAATAAAAGTAAGTAGTGCAATGTATAATCTTTTCATAAGATTGCATGATTGTTACTTTGGAACAAACTCTAAACATAATTTAGTAATTTACCCACTTCCTTAATTGGAAGCTGAGTGTAGAAGAGTTGGAGAGTGACAATCTTAGTTAAAGAGAAAAACAACTTTAAGATGTTCAAATCCCTGAATGGTAGCACTTGGAATTCTATGCTCCTAAAACTTCTCTTTTTCTTCATTTTCGTGTATGTTCTTTTCTCTCTTTCTCTTCCTTTCTCCTCCTGTCACCCTTATCCTTCTTTTAGGAGACCACTTATATGGACACCTGTTTTTCCTTGCCACATGCCAGCCTGAGCAGAAGCCTCGTTGCCTCATTATTTACACCTCCCTGATTCATTTTTTTAGCTCACTCTTTGTTAGCAAACAAAAAGGTCTTCCTTCCCCAGCTGACTGCAACAGAAAGCTCCTTGCCCTCAACACTATAGAATGTAGCAATCACAATATAAACACTTCTTTCCTAGAGGCTAGAACAATACAAAATCTGCTCAATATGAAAGACAGGATGAGATATCACTTCAAAGATATCCGTCCAGTATCAACTCAACCAGTATATCATCCCACCTTCATAACCTAAAGACCCAGCTCAGTTGCTGTCATTGATTAATTGTTTGCTACTTGTTTATTTCCTCTATATCTATATCTCTGTCTAAAGATACATGGTCCAGGGCCCGGCGGCAGAACAAGACTTCACCAAAATATAAGCAAGCTCAATTTCTGCTAACACCCTTGTAAACAGACATTAGCATCATTAAAAGCCGCACCTCATTTCTGACCAAGATTACCATTACAATTCACAAATATTCAAAAAAAAAAAAAAAAAAAAAACTCAGAGATGAGGGAACCCATTAAATTAAATTAAATTAATTAGGGGTGGAGGGTTACTATCAATCTACCATATGTGCCAGACATATATACATGCACAGCCCTCCACTACATATAACAACATATGCCAAATCTAAACTTTCTTCTATTTTCATGGTGTTAAGGAAACGCCAGATGTATAAACAAAACATTACAAAGTAGAGATGGAAGGAAAAAGACTTGTTCATCAATTCTGCCGCTCAGCTTTGTTTGAAAATCTGACATGCATATCCCTGGGGACTTCGCTCGGGTCGTAAACCGTTACCCTGCTATTTTACTTCATCACGAGCAATTAGTTCCATGAATGCATGATCAACCTTGTCAAATTAGAGAAGAGGTTATGCATACAGGGGCACACATTCAATAGCCTAATAATTTAAGTCCAGCCCAGATATGCCTGCGGATCATTACCCACCACTCAACTTCCTCAAAATTGTGGGTTGGCAGTCAGAAAGTTCTCTGCCAGCAATAGGGTGTATTCTTCTCTTATTTCTTGTCAGGCTGTCAGCATGTATGCAAATTATAAATTCCTGACTGAAGTAACTATAGTGTTCCATCATATAGGTGTTAATATCAATTGGGATTTTATTATATGTTTATATAAAGAAAAAACTACTCACCAGCTGGTTGTTTCTGCTCAGGTGGCTGTTTCTGCTCGGCTGGCTTCACCTGGACCGCAGCCGGAACGCTGTGACCATAGGAAAATCCAACAGGCAGTGGCTGATAAGAATTTCCTGACTGTACGCCAAACTGGGCAGAATGGAGAATTCCCTGTGAGGAGAAGCTGCCTCCTTTCATATTGCTGGCAGCTGCTGCCACGGCCGCAGCTGCAGCAGCCGCTTTTGCAGGATCAGTTGTGCTGGTATTAGATTGTGTAGCTGGAGGACACATGGACAACATTCCAGAACTTGGAGAAGATCCTTGAGGTTGCTCAGAGTGCCTCTGAAGATTATAACTGCTAGCAGCTGGAGTATTAGAACTAGCAGATTTCAGGGGTTGGCCTTGAAAATAAGGATTTGAAAAAAGCAGAGCCTGCTGCAGTGTTTGCTTCGATAACTGCTGCTGAAACTGTTGTTGATGTCGCTGTTGTTGCAGCTGCTGCGTCTGAATTTGGGTTTTAGTTGTAGCACTCTGGGAAGCACCGTGAGGGTTCCCAAGAACTGTTGGAACATTTCTTCCACCTGCCGGAGAGGACTTTTGGCTTGGAACAGATGTTGAATTCTTGGGCTGTTGCGACGACAATGTAGATGCTTGGCCAGTCTTGTTTGTGGGAGCAGTACTTGTCCTAGGGCTAGAGCTAGCGCCTTTAGAGAGGGAACAATGAGTAGGAGATCCGACGGCAACTGGCGGGGAAGGGGACTGACTGCTATTAGGATGCTGCTGCCCTTGAGATGCTGATGATTTTTGATTGGTGCCAAAGGATATTTGAGTGTGGTTTTGTAAGGTTCTGCTCTGCTGCTGTTGATGATTTTTGGGGGATGCTGTTGATGAGACCAGTGATGATTGAACTTGGGAGGTGGAAGTCCTGTTAGAATTTTTCCATTGGGAAGATTGCGTTGGGCTACTGCTCTTGCTGCTCTGAATAAAATTTGGTGGAAAGCCAGATATAGAATTTGGAAACTTGCCAGCTACTGATGCAGAAGTTAAGTGCTCAGATGACGAAATCCCATTACCTGTTTGTGTTTTACTACGAGCTGTCACATTAGCTGCCAGTTGTTGCTGTTGATGTTGCTGCTGATTGTGCATCTGAATCAACTGTTGTTGATGTTGCAACTGAGCATGAAGGTGAGAATTGGAACTAGCACCCAAACTCATCCCGTTAGGCATGTGAGTAGAACCAGGTGCAAGATTTAGCATTCGTATGCTGTTAGAAGCACTATCTTTTGGTGTTGCAGATTCAGATGCATCAGCAAAGTCTGGCCTAGAGAAACTAATGGACTGTCCTACACTAGAAGCTGGACCCTTCCCAGTTATCACCTTCCTCTCTTCATCTGCATTGATTGAAACAGCACCATCAATTTTACCATCTTCTGACTGTCTAGAATACTTCTTTTGCTGAACAGCTTGAGCAGATGCTGCGGCCTGCATGACCTGATGATAGCTTTGCCTTGTAGCCTCTGGTAAGCTCTGAAGGATGGCATGATTTTGTGACATGGAAGACAAATCAATTCCAGAAGCAGAAGTGGAACCAATCATGGGACCAAATGACATGGCAAACGCTTGAGATGGAAGGGATTCAGCCCCTGATTTGAACCCTGGATGTTGGTGTGTTTGCTTTTTATCAATTTGATTCCCAACACCGGCACCCGTAGCACCAGCTGAAGCAGCAGATGAGCTCATCAAAGCAAAATTCTGGGAATGAATGGGCATGGAAAAATTATGATTGTATACGTTCACCGGAGCCCGAGATCCTCGACTGTCAGCAGTTGATGGGCTGTTTTCACCACCCACCTCACTTTCAAGCTGCCTTGCTTGTGACGGAGGTATATGCTGATTCTGCTGTGGATGCTGAGATGAACGACTTTTGGGGGCAGCAAAGTTCTGCAAGACTCCATTTTCAGTTCCACCACCATTGATGGCAATGCCTTGTGGACGGTGCTGTTGGGATTGCAAATGCTTCTGTGATGAAGCGGGGCCACTACTTGTGTTCTGAAGAGTTTGTTGGTTTTGTTGTTGCTGAGACGTTGGTGCTTGCTGTTGCTGGAGTTGCAACGGATGGATCATCTGAGAAGGATAAAAAGAACTGTTGAACATTGGCATTGGCTGAGCATGGCCTCTAAAAGTTTGCGGCGCTCCCACAGCTGGAATCGGGAAGGGGTATGGACTGTTCTGTAATACTAAGTACTGGGTTTCATTGGCAGGCATATTTTGGTAGTTAAAGCCCAATGCACTAGCATTTGCAGGTTCTGATGCCGAGGCAGTCACAGTAGTTAAATTTGGTGCACCAGTACAAGGTAGACTCCCTGTGGTAGTTGGAGATTTTGCAGACACAGGCCTGCCCGAAGTAGCTACCACTGCCGCCTGTTGCTGGTTGAAAGGGAATATGAAAGCAGGGCCATGCTGAAATCCGAGAAACATATCAGTACAATAGTACAATCTTTCCGTAAACAAATTGTATAGCTACATTTAAATATAAGCAGTAGCAGCATAAGGAAGGAAAGCAACAGCAACATACCATCATATTATTGGAAGGTACTGGAGGCAAAGCTTGCTTAAGTAAAATTTGTTGTTTTCCATGTCCAGCATCTGCAATGCTAGCAGGTTGGGCAAATTTTTCTTTTATAGCGTTGCTCGGGAATATAGCAAGACTATGCCCCTTGTCTTGCATAGAGTTCAGACTCCTTCCGGAACTGTTACCATGTAGCTCCGTAGGGGTCATAACATTGACATTGGCGGGTTTGGCTCCAAACATAGAAGCAGTGCCAGAAGGCGCTGGCCAGAAAGGATTCATCTTCATGAGTTGCTGATAATATTGGATATTCCTCGCAATATGACAATGTGTCGCACACCTCTTAGGCCGTGGTTGAGAGAAAAGAGGCTGTAAATGTTCAATGTCACAATTAGAAGATTCCACCTTGGTAAAACAAGCCCATGTGGGGGACTCGTAAAAAAGATGAACTGGCTTGAAAGTAGGGAAGTTTGAGCTGAGGTACCTGAACTGGTGCTGGAGGCAAGGTACCCCCCTCAAGGGACACAACTCCTTGTAGTGGTGCCATGTACCTGGACAACCAGACAGTTAATTCAGCCGGAGAGAATATAGTACATTATCTAAAACTAAAACTAGCCTAATAGTAACCAAGAAATGGAAGTGCATATATCTTCAACACATACCCAATTGGAGGAGGAATTCCGCCAGGCCAGCTAGCAACAGACATGGGTAGAGGCAAAGAGATGGATTGGGCTACAAAAGACAAGGATAAAATTTTCATTCACTTATCATAAAAACCAATTTCCGTAACCTTATGAAGTAAAACCAAAGGAGATATCTACCACTTCTGTCCGTGCTTATTTGTTCTTCTTTAAATGTAGGCTTCGACTTAGAGTGCTGTCCTTGTGATTGCACAACATGACCATTTTGAGGGTTGTTAACAGTTTCCATGCCCGGCTTTTCCAAATCAAAGTGGAGATCAATGTTCCGCTCATTGCTAGTAAGTGATTTCTGGAATTCAACTTCTTCAATTACTGTCTTTGCACCTTTTTCATCAGATTGAATAACTGTATCTTCCTTGCTAGTTCCCACTTTGCCAGTTTCTTTAACTTTACTCGTCTCTCCCATCTTTTCCTAAAAAAAGGGTTATATTACAATACACGGACAGAATTCAAGACAGAGATGAGGATATGAATCGTACTTGAGTTTCTTGTGCGTAAGAATTGTAGTTAACTTACCATGTCAAAAACCGTCCTATCTCGATCACTAATAAAACTAACAGCTCTGTCCCTTTCTGGTGATGATCTTAATTGAGGAGGTGGAGCCTACATCAATCAGTAACATCATTACGCAACTTGTTAATTAAGGAAGGCTAAATCAGCAACAAAGAAATTAATAACATTTAAAAAAGAACATTTTATAATTTCTACACCCACCATCAGATCTATCTGAAAATCTTCTTCCCTTTTATTCTCATTTGCTGGAGCTTCTGTCATCCTGAAAATTAATCCATCAAAACGAATCAGTAACAAAAAAAATTAGTAGACAGAAGAATATCAAACAATAAAAAGCATTAAATCACTTACACATTTGTTGATGTCGCCATCGATGTCATTATCATTGCCTTGGGATCATCTTTTAATTTCACAGCAGCGGAATCCTTCTTGATAGAATTAACCACTTCCTTTGTTGTTGACACCGCATCTCGACTTTCCCCGGCTTCTTCCATTAAATCCCCCTTCGATTCAGTCAACATGCTGCTACCTTCCAGTTTCATAGACTTGGGAAGATGTTGATTAGCTTCAGCACCAGATTTACCTGAATTTGCAGATTCACCATTCTCAGCTGCAGATCCGAAATTCCTTTCCAGATTCGGAGGACAAACTTCAGACCTCCGCGTCTGATCAATCTCTACCTTCATTGTTGGACTGCTCCATGTACTAGAACTAGCCACTAAATTATTATCTACCAATTGTCTTGCTTTCTTCCTCTTGGAAGCTGCAGATTCAACAAAAATGTACATATTCATATCAATTCTTCCGAAAAGTTAACAAATTAAAGAAACTGACCCAGCAAAAACCTCAACTAACCAATAGCAGTTATCGGAGCTGCTGAAGAAGAATTGGAAACCGGAGAAGAAGCTCTAGACTTAGCTTCACTGCTAGATTTGTTACTATTTAACTCATTCTTGGACGGATCATTTTTCAAAGGAGCTTGAGATTGAGTCATGAGTCCATATAAAACCTCAGCAATCTCAATTTCCAGCTCCTCCGGATTATTATTCGAAGATGATGACTTCGAAGTTGTGGCAGACCTCGGCTGTGGTCTCGGCTTCAGTCCTCCACAAGGCCTCTAAACCAAACCAAAAAACACAAATCAATAACCAAAAAAAAACACAAAAACAAATCAAACATCACAAATTCAACAAAAATCATCACTAACAATTTTCTTCTTAATTGAAACATTTGAAGACGACGGAGGCGACAAAGGAGCAAAATCCCTCACACCCTGCGTTGACAAAACTATCCCTCCTCTCACCGGTGAAGTCGAACTTGAAGCTTGCCGGTGATTCACTTGCTCCCCTCCACCTCCTCCACCACCAATCCAATCATGTGACCTCTTCGTGGACGCTGCAAACACAATCATCAAAACAAACCAATTCAATACAAAAACAACATCCAACAACCTATGAATCAAAAATCCAATCATCAAATTCACAACCATACCAGTTCTCGCTTTTCGCGGAACCGAAACGCCTATCATTTCATCACCAGCAACAACATGAGAAGAAGCTTTCCAAGCCGCCGCTTTAAAAACCTTCCCACTCTCCGGTAACAAACTCTTCCGATTCAAATTCTGACTATGACTATGGCTATGAACACTATTATTATTATAATTATTATAATTAGTCGGTAAAGGCGGCAACATTCTGGAGAAATTAACATCTACATCGCCATCATCTTCTTCATCATCATTCACACTCTCTTCTTCTTCTCCTTCTTCTGAACTCTCATCTCCAGCGTTCATTAATCTATCCGCTCTTCTCCTCTTACTAATCCTCGACCTCTCTCGATCTCTCTCGCGCTCTTTCTTCCCTCCTCTCTCTCGTAATCTCGCTGGCTCCGCTTCATCATCTGCAACAACAATTTCACCAATTCAATACAAAATTACATTCAAAACACATAATTACAGATCCGTTGTACATACCAGGGGAATTTCTGAAAGTACTAGTTCGATGACGCCGTCGCGATACTCCGTTAGGAATATTCGACGCGCCAGCTCGTCTGCTTTCTCTAATTCTATCCATTTCGATCTATCTGTATGTATACATCATCGGAGTTGTAAGTAATTATTTTTGTTAATAGAGCACAACTCGCCGGCCGGAAATGGAGTCGGAGTATTCTACTTTCTCTCCCTAGAAAATATAAAAAGAGAGAGAAGGATAGATAGTGTTGTGTTGTGAATTGTGATGATGTTTGTCTTTTGTTTTAGTTAGGAGAGAAAAAAATAATAAGAGGAGATAGTGAAGCTACGTGGAGGAGTCAATCTTAGCCGTTTGTTGAGGACTGTAATGGACGGTTGCGATTTGTTGGTGTCCACCGTGGCAGATCTTGATCGGTTTGATGGCGGCATCGTCTAGTCAGTGGTTTTACACGCAAGCAATAATATAATATTTTATAATAAAATAATATTTAATTAAAGAGTTGTTTAAGTTTGGTTATTTAATTCGAATCAATGGGGATGATAAGATGATTATGAATATTATATTCGGCCAACTATATGTACTCTATGTTAATTATGCTTGCAAAATGATCCTAGAACCACTTTTTAATTTAATTATCATAAAAAAAAAACCTACTATAACCGGTCACGCGGGCCGCGGCTGCTAGAGGTACTTTTGCACTTTCCGACTTCCATTTATTATTATTTAATTATAATTAAAATTTATTTTTTGACAAAAATAAACATTTACAAAAAATATTTATTATTAAAAAAATTAAATAAAATCAAGGGGTTTTTCTAAAACACAAATTATGCTCAAAATACGATTTTGTATTATAATTTTAAAAATATAAATTTTTAAGTTTTATTTCTAAACCGAAACTGCAACTCTCATTATTTTTTCAAAGTTGATCTGATCGTAAATAAAAAAGATATTGATGCAACATAAATTAATTATTAAATCAATTTTTTACAAATTTAAAAAATGTTATATCATATGTAAATGTTGCGAATTATATTTTTTTAAATTAAATCTTTTACATTACAAATTTTTTCAAATGAGTTCTAAAATGCATATTACTTATTTAAAAAAAAAAAGAATGCAGGTTATTGGACAACACCTGGCTTGGCAAACAGTAAAAAATGACTTTAGGACCGCAAAAAGACACACCGAACTCCTAGTTACGTGAATGTGCTCTAGGTTAATAGCTGGGACCCATAGATTACAGTAATAAATGGTCCTGATATCCCTCGTGGCTAACTTAAGCTAGCTACTCACCACCGTCGGATCAAAATCTGACGTGTCATCTTTCCTTTTAGAATAGTAGAAACGCATGATTCAACATACAAATGGGGCCTACGTGGAATTACCCAGATCATAGACACCGTTTGCCTATGACGCCACTTGAAGTGCCGATCTAGTCATTTTTTAAATCTGGGCGCCACTTGAAGTGGCGACAATTACGTTTTTTTCTTTTTAAACCACAAATCCAAACAACTGTGCCTCTATTTCTTATTTCGTATTTCTTGCTTGCTCACCCAAACCCAAAATTCCCAAACCTAAAAGCCCTAACCCTACAACAGATACAACTCGGGCGCCACTTGGTTTGCCGACCAAAGCTTGGACGCCACTTCATCCGGCGCCACTGCAACTCCCAGGTAAATTTCTCGTGTAAATTTCATTGTTGTTAATTTATTTTCGTTTGCCTACCAGTTGTTTGTTGAAATGCCTATGAATATATTGGTAAATGATTTGCAGATTAGTGTTAAGTTACTGGCTTATGTGAAATTGATATTTAAGAATGAAATGTGACACGGGATCTCTCCTAAACTTGAGCTAAATGCATCATCCCATAAAACGTAGAACTAACATGTTTTCGGTGGTTTCATTAATCCGATAAAACTGCATGTTTAGGCTGTTTCTCTTTTTAGTGAATGCTAAGGACACTGCTGCATTTTGTTATATGGACATGTCAGCCAGGCAAATGCATGAATTACTTTTTCTTTTTTTTTGAATAAGATGTAAGAGTAAGGCAACATATTGAATACTGCGACATTCACTACCCTGTTAGATTTTTCCGTTAGATTGTTTCTGCAAGAACTAATGTTTTCATAAAGCACTGTCTTGATTTCACTTGATGCATTTTAATGCCCTTGCAATATCCTTAGTTTCTAATTGTATTTCTTATGTTTCCTAATCTGTTTATGTATTCAATAAAAGACTTATGTTGAACTCGTGTACTTACAGAAAACATGGTTAATTGTGGCTTTTAAGAAGATGCATTCACGAGTTCCATGTTATTACACCTTTTGATGAGTACACATGCTTCATTATACTTCTTAAATTGAATATATATACAAATGCGATCATTAGAAGCTCGAGATCCCTTGCTATGCAGCACTGTCTTGATTTTCCTGCTATGTGATGTTTTCTGGTGTTGATTGGTTCTTTGCATACAAACATCTTATGTGCCTATATAGCAGGCTAACATATTGGTATGCTTTACGGATATATTCTTTTACCAATATGCTTGAGTTTTTTCAAAACTATGCAAGATGATTATATTGGCACCTTTGACCAAGTACATGATTTTTCATACCAACTTTACAGCGATCTATGGAGCAGGCTATTTACCACCCAGGTCCGGTTCAGCCGTCATTGCTGACACGACAGCACGAGCATCGTTCAGAGCTATTGTGGGATGATAAGGTATTAATCATTTTCTTATTATTGGTAATATGCATGTGGAAGTATGTCATAACAAAAGCATGGCAATTTATGCAGATTGCAGAAGATTTTCGTCTACGTACAAACTTCAAGTCTTACTGGGATATTGTTAGGGAGCACCCACCGCCTGGACCGGTGATTGAGGCCATTAGGGATGCTGGCTTATTCGGGGTGTATGCCACAGGGATGTTGAGACATGATGCTGGACTGATTAATGCTTTTGTTGATAGGTGGCGTCCCGAGACTCATACCTTCCATATGCGTTTTGGCGAGGTCACTATCACATTAGAGGATGTGTACTTCATTCTAGGCCTTCGTAGTGGAGGAAATCCAGTGGTGTTAGATGAGGAAATGCCCAATGAGATGATGGTACATGAGCTGTTAGGGTTGGAGCCTGAGCGAGGTATGGTGCAGAAAGGTGGGATTAATATTGGTTGGTTGGTTAGGAACTTTGGTAGCTGTGCAGCCATTAGGGACTACTCGGATGCTTACGAGGCACAGCTTACATTTCACATACGTGCACACCTTCTCCTCCTACTTGGCTCTTTGTTCCCCAACTCCAGCGGGAACCGCCTTCAGTCACGACTCCTGCATTATGTACGCCACATCCATGTTGTTAGGACTTACAGTTGGGGCAGTGCTTGTCTTGCTTACTTGTACAGGCAGTTGTGTACAGCGAGCATAGGGAATGTTAAGAATCTATGTGGATCCATGACTCTACTCCAGGTACCTTTCCTTTCTTTATTTGAGTCTATATTCTTAACCACTTCGTTGTTAATGTTTCGTTAAATTCTGTTGGCTTTATTATCTCATCCATGTTTCTTAGGTTTGGATATACGAGCATTTTAGAGGCCTAGCTCCTGTACCGCGAGATCCTTATTTGATGGTACATCCCCGTGCTCTTAGGTAAGTGACATAACTAATACACTTCTCTACCTTTACGTATATGCTGCATGTTTAGCGTACTAACTTGCCTTGTGTTATTTCAGGTGGGTCAGGATCCGTATGTATTGTGCGGATGTGGTTGATCACAGCTCACGGTTGGTTCGTTATTATCTTGATACCATGAGGGAGAGTGACTTTTTATGGATGCCATACGAGGACAGTGCAGCAGATGCTTTCCAGATTCTTGGTGATGAGAGGGCACTTATGACAGCACCTTGTCCATTGTTTTTTGATGGTTTGGTGGAGTGGTGTTATACGGATCGAGTCACCAGGCAGTTTGGTTTTCTGCAGCAGATTCCTATTGCCTCACCAGTGCCTGGGCATGATAGTTTCCACAGGGTTCCCGATGATTGGGAAACACCACTAGCCGATCTCTTTGACAGGTGGCATACACGAGGGGATCGGATCATGGCACCGCCTGCATATTCCTCTATGAGAAGACCTACATGTACTGAGGAGTATTCTTCATGGTATGATAGAGTGACTCGTCGATTTATCATCAATCCCGCTGTATGGCCCCGGCAACAGGGTTTTCAGGGAACGCAGGGACACCTCCCAATGGCTGTAAGTATTTTTATTCTCACTTGAAGCACTGTATCATATTATAGATTTCATTTTCACTACATGAGATCATGACGTTGGGTTTTAAAAATTGCATGACGCAGGTTGAGGGGATTTCCCGTGCTTATCACGGCCTTAGGCGTGACGATATTGCTGATGATGAGCCTGTTGTGGATGATGCATTACAGATTCTACATAGTACCTTGGAGCATACAGGTTTTTCCGAGCTTCAGCAGAGACCACCTCCACCCCCTGCACCTACCAGACCTCGTCGTGGAGCACGTACGAGAGGTGGACGTGCAGCTAGGCCTCCTCCAACTCGTGTGTATTCTTTTGTTGGTAGAGGGGATGGATGGGAGCCGTGGGTTCGTCCCGCATCTGGGGAGGGCTCTTCATCGCATGCATTTACTGGATCTGGATGGGAGCAGGGTTCATCGGGAAATGCATTTGCTGGAGCAGGTGGTTCTGGACAGGCATCTGGTGGTACACAGGACTGGACTCCTCATACTTCTCAGTTCTCTCAGGGAGATGCATTTGCTTCGGGTACTCCTCATATTTCTCAGTTCTCTCGGGGAGATGCATTTGATTCGGGTCATCCATTTGGTAGTTCTTCTCTTCCAGGCTCTTCGGGGCATGCATTTGGTGGTTCGCAGCACTATATTCCCACTCCGTTACAGTCACAGTTGACACATGCAGGTGGCTCAGGATGGCATACCCCATTGACAGGTTTTCAGGCTTTTGCATCACATGATATCTCTCCTACACTACATGAGGGGGGTAGTCATATGCATACCTCTACTATTGTAGAGGAGGAGGAGACCGTGGACGAGGCTGAGGAGCCGGAGGATGTGCCACTGAGGCGATAGCCGGGTAGGCGGGTGAAAGGGCAGGGGAGGGTTTGCCACACTGGTGGGAGGTACTGTAGATGAGTGGACCTGTAGTTTTTACATGCCTGCATGTACGATTTTATGATGCTTTATGTCTACTTTAATGTAATCGAAAAACATGATGTTTTTTAGTTCATTTCATTATCTAAACCTTTGTACTTTATTTGGTGTATCATTTGTCTAAAAACACAACTTCGTTCCATTACTTGAACAAAATTACATCCACCAGATTTAACATGGAACAATTACTAATAATTTACTTCTGAAATTACACTACTTCCATAACGAAATAATCATGATTACTACTACAGCACAGACCAAAAGCTTCTTCAATGTCATGTTTTCCTTCTCCAACTTCTTCAACAAATTATTTGTTACTTCAACCTGATTTTGAAGCAAACAAATATCCTCGTCCAACTTCCAAGCATTATGCAAATCATCATCCTTTCTGTTCAATCTTAGCTTCAACTCTTTTATCACTTCTCTTGCCCTTTCAGTGTACGATGGATCAGGCCACTTAAAGAAGTTACATCTTCTTGTAGGATCCTAACAACACATTTAACAAAACTCAATATATTTTCGCAACAACAAAATTTGCATAAAGTGATGATGTACAAACCTTGTACTGGCTACACCCGAAGAACCTCCTTCCTGGGTCAAGAGTACCTTCTTTCCATGCTTCTTGACAAGGAGCCGGTAGATTGCAGTTACACCTTACACTTCCATGTTCACCTAAGTAGTTGAAAGTGCTTGAACTATGTCTGTAAGGGTTTCTAACCGAAGATGAAGAGTTTCTTGAATTAGACATGACTAACTTTATAGACACAGAGACATCACATAAAAACCTTCCAATTTATAGCCAAATTGGTAAGATTTTTTGAAGTGTACAAATTGTTAAAAAATAATACACAGCTACCATTTCTGAAAAAGTTGTTTTGTCACTTCAACACTGAAATGAAGTTTAGCACAGAGACACAGCTTAAAAAAATGAAAAAGTTGAATGGTCATTTCAATACTTTATCCTAAAAAGCTGAGTTATCTGTTCAGTTCAAGCAGGATCAAGTGGGTTGTATATGTATATATATATATATATATATATATGACCTTCCATATAGGTTAAGTGCAAATGAATTTACCAACTACAACAGAAATATGTCATCCTCTACAAATGGCAATTGGTTGCTCGGAGAAAGAAATGATGACTACCGGCGTCTAAGACAAAGCGATCCAGTGGAATATTTTGCAGGCGTTCGTCGAGAATGGGCATATCGCCGTGAAGAATCGGAACGTTTGCGAAATGACCTAATTGGTATGGGTGCAAGGGTCCCTATTCGTCATTCTCTCGACATGTTTCCGCGTACTGGTGAATCATCGGGTTGGAATGATTATAAGCGTAAAGTCATTCGAGCTGTGAAACAGATACGAATTGAGAACAACCGAATGTTGTTACGTAGAACTCGTCACTACATGTATCAACTTGCCAAAGACTCCGTTCGTGCAAGTGGGAGAGAGCTAACAACCGTTGAGGAACAACATCTTCAACAAAATCCATGTTACATATCCGATGATTACATGTCCGACGAAGAAATTTAATTAAGTACTAGTCAATTATTTAAGCTTTTAATTTCTGTATTATGTATTTGTAGTGTGCATTTTTGTATTATGTTCTTGTAGTGTGTATTTTTTCTATTATGATGCTGTTATAGTGTGCAAGAAAAGTACGTAAATAATTAAAACATCACATTCCACAACATCACACTGCATGAAAACAACAAATACAAATGAATATCCGTAGATATTCTTTAGGGGAAACTAAAAAAAACCACATTTTATCATAGACGAAGAAATTAATCTTCATCTTCATCGTCATCATCATCTTCCTCATCCTCCTGCACGGAGTCCTCGTACTCATTGTTATTCTCATCAGTTGATTCATCGAGACCAACGAAGGGATTATCAGGCTCAATCCCATCCTTCTGCTCAATCCCATCCTCCTCCACGAAGTCCTCGCCGTCATTCTCATTTTCATTAGTTGATTCAAACTGATGGCGAGTTAGTTCTCTGACTCGTTGCATTTCCAATATCTCGAAATCACGCGCATCACGCTCCTCTAATGGTTCATGAAGCCAACGAATATACCCACATCCGTTGCCTCCATTTGGACAATTGAGATACCTCCTTCCCGCATTTCTTCCATAGGACCATGTGCGTTCAACGCACAACTTATCACAAAAACAGAGATTCAATTCGGGAATGTTGGACATGTTGGATTTTGTGTGAAATGCTAAATTATAATTCAGTGGTTGGGTGAACAAGCCTCACCACAACCTTGTTTTATAGCTGAAAATCTTGGGATAAATTATTGATTGCTCTTCAACTAGCCCGTGACTCAACAGTACTGTCAAAATACACTTAAATGAACTGCACAAAAATAAATTGGAGGAGTCGGCTTTCTCATCAAACAAAACCATGTGAATGCACAGCAACAAACACTTAAATTTACCCCGCATTATTGAAAAAAAGTACTCTGAGAAAGGACTACAGGCTTAGCCTTTAGTCAAATATAGCTGATTTCTGAAAAATAAAGTTGATTTCATCAATATTATCAGAAAACACTGGAAAAAGCTGCAAAAATTAAAATGTGAGTAGTCACATTTCTTATCTGGAAGCATCCCATGCATGTTATGCAGAAAATAATTAACATATTCTGCATAATTGAAAATAATTTACTACAGTATTAAGCAAGTGGTAGGTTGGTTTCAGACGTTTTTTAGTGATCTTCGACCCTAAAAATAATGTTGTAATAAGTTTTTGTATAAAGCTGTGTAGTCCCATCAAAAGTTTTTTCATTATTCACATTTTTTCGTATTATTGGTATTATTATGCATACTATGTACAAAGTTGTGCAGTCATGTCAACAGTAGCACAACTTCAAGTATTCACAGCTATCAATACAATTATTCATCTCCAAAAATGCCTATAAATTTCCTCTTTCCTGCTTATTGCAAATCACAAATTACTACCTACTTCTAAAATACATTTTCTCCAAGGCAATAGCATAAGATGGACAAGGGCAAAAAACCACAAAGCAGCAAAACCGAAATCAAACAAACCAAGAAAACCAAAAGGTCATTCGATTTGCAAGCTGAGGATGCTAAACTTGCAAAACATTTTGAATTTGCTGCACAACAAGTCAAATTTAAAATGGAAATGGAAGCTCGAGCTGCAAAGGAACGTGAAATTGCAATAGAAGCTGAAGCTGCAAAGGAACGTCAAATTGCAAGGGAAATTGAGGAAGCTGAGGACGAGAATTATGCTGTTGATCTCAGTGAATTTTAAGAACTTGCATGGCGGTTCTCGTGTCATCATATGCTTATTTTCATAATTCTCTGTTGTTTTCCCCCTCTTTTATTTCAATAAAAGTGTGAAAATTGTGTTTCATTGTCATTTTTAGGCCTCAAAATAAACTTAATTACACAAATCAATTCTTCAAGATTTTTAGCTTACGCAAAAGTAGAACGTGACCACTTTCATGCCAAACAAAAAAATTGAAAAAATTACATGTAAACACATGTTTTTTAGGCCCCTAAACATGCCTACACAAATAAATTGTTACAAATTTTATGTGGACTTCCCATAATCACACAACATTTTAACATATTTAGATAAATTATTTTTTCCACATTTTTACCTTACCTAAAACTAGAACATCCAAACTTGAATACGGAACAAAATTTAATAAAAAATTTATTTTCAAAACTTAAATTTTAATAATGTCAACAGTGAAAAACTCACAAATAAACTGAGAAAACCTCACAAACGGAAAAAATAAGAGGTGAACGGGAAAAAAAAAAATTTAATCCAGCCGCCACTTCAAGTGGCGCCCAGGAACTAGTCGCCACTTCAAGTGGCGTCTGTTTCCTTGGTTGCCACTTGAAGTGGCGCCCTGTACCATTTTTGCAATTGTGAACGTAGCTATACCATTTTTGAAACAACGGAAGTCTCTTATACCAGAAATGTAACGGAGCCCGGTCACGGAACTTCCGAGAGAAAGCTTGGGTCCCACAGAACAGAGCGGCCGATCTGTAAATTGGAGACTAGAAAAGGACAAGAAAATTACGGATTTGGCTGACCGTTGCGGTATGCAAATACAAAATTACATGAATGAATTTAGTGTCGGTTTTGGGTTTATTTTTGGGTACACCATACGAAACGAAAATATACGAAATAAATAAATATTTAAATGATTCTATTAAAATTACAAGAATACATATTTTAAAATAATATTTTATATATAATTTTACATAAAATAAATACAAAATAGCTTCAAATTTTAGTTTCACAAAACTTGATTATACTTGATTTTTTATGACATATTAATTTAAGACTCCACTAGTAAAAATTAAATATTTAAATTTTTTATTTTTATTCAAAAATTATGAAACACGACACGAAATGTACACGAAATGATGGTACACGAACACAAAACGAAACGAATCTTTAACGAATTGGTTTTGAATTTGATATTACGTATATAAAACTTAAAAATACCCGATACGAAAATATACGAAAGAAAGAAAATATCGTCTAATAACGAGGACTAACGTCTGATCGACACGACTGGGCCAAGAATTGTCACATTTCTCTGGGGCCCTACAAATGCAGTTAAGCAAATCAAGTTTTACTGGTACTCTCTTTGCTAAAGTGATGAAATCATACAGATTAGGAAACAGTGTCGAGTGTATTGCATGTTCAATTAACTGGCTTTTCGTGCTATTTAATATACGTGGATCTTTGTTTATACAATACACGTGTGTAGGACTGAGCATCTCCCGGTTCGAACCGGGAACTAAACAGATTTTTTCATTTTCGGTTTTGGTTTGATTCTCATTTTTTTGAAAGAGTAATGTTAGGTATCCCAAATTGGTACCCAAAAAATGCTCCTAGTGATATGAATGAGTTGGCTGTATAGAAGATTTTAATTGATATGATTGATATGAATCTGACAGGTCCATTATAATTATAACCAATCATAGTGATATGTGTAATTTGGAAAAAGTTTGGGATCCAATTCGGGGTATCTAGCATTATTCTTTTTGAAATTTCGGTTCTAGATTAAGTTACAGTTTTATATATTATAAATTTCTTTATATGAAATTTTTATATGTATATTACATGTTCTAATTTTTTCTCCTATATTATATTAAATTAGATTAAATTACATTGAATTTTTAAAAAATTGATATCAATTTATATTATAATATTCATTTATCTAATGTTTCAATTATTATTATATATATTTTATTAATTTTTAAAAAGTAATCAAACGCATAATTTTTTATCCCTAATAAATATTATCTTGTTTTAGTTAAGTTATTTCTAATGAATAATCTTCTAATAATACACAAATATTCAAAATTAATAAATTTAAAATAAAATATGATATGATATATAAAATAAATTAATTTAATTTAAAATAAAATAAAGTAAAAGTTCGGTTGGTCACCCTACACGGGGATCATACGTGGGGGTTTATTCCTACAAACATAAAGGTACTTACATTTAAATCTCGATAAATGAGTAAGTTATGATTGGAAAATTTTATTCATTAATCAAGATTATTCATTAATCTATTATGTCGGGACTAGAAAAAATTATTTATTTAATAAGATTATTAGTTTAACGAATATTAATTGGAATATCAATTGATACATTTGTGAATTATTCGAATTTTATTATCTAGGTCCTTTAATAAAAGATTCCACATTTTGGATCCTTAATGTTTCAAAATTTTTATTTTAAATCCTTACTGTTAAAAAGATTCTAACGGTGTTAGAACTTCTAACACGTGGCAGTTTTTTTATGCCTCATCAACTGATTTGTACGTAAATTAAAGAAAAAATAAAAATAAAGAGAAAAAATATATTAACCCAAAGAAGTCTATTAATTATTTAAATATATATTTTAACTAAAACACACATATTATTCAAATATAAATTTATCTTCGAAAAAGTAATTGAAAGTTAATATTGACATTCCAAAGTTCCGAACAGTAATTTGAACGGTGTAAAATTCAAAAAATATAGCGTTCATAATTTATATGAAATGTAATATTTGAAGATAGCTTATTATTGTAATATTTTTTCACTTATGTGATACGTTTTAATTATAAATCATGTATTATTTTTATTTTAATTATATTTTAATTTTAAATTAATTATTTTTAACTTTTTAAATATTGTATCTTAATTATATTATTAACTAAACATGACATATAAATTGATTAAAATCGATTAATCATGAAGAAGCATGACAGAGAATTGGGCTCCCACACCGACTTGCATTAAGAACCTCATTATAATAATATTTTTGAGATTATAATTTTTTATAAAATCATAATTTTTTAATATTTTTACAAACATAAGATTTTCGGTAAGAATTAAGCAAATAAAATATTGACACTTTCATAATATGTTTAAAAAATTGATTTTGTATATTATAAATTCGAAAATAAATTAAAAAATATATTGTCAATTTGTTTCCCTTTATTACAGGAAAATGAATAAATGAGCACCGAAATTAGTTGAGGTGAAGAATTAAAAAAGTCCCATTCTTATTTCTTTTCTTCCTTTCTCTTTATTTTACATTTTTTCATTTAATTTCTGTAAAATTCAGTATATGAGACGTAAAAATTGTAAGTGTCAAAAAGATTCTAACACCGTCATAATATTTTTAACGGTAGGGATTAAACTAAAAAATTTGAAACATTAAGGACTTAAAATACGGAATCTTTTGTTCAGGGATCTAAACAATAAAACCCGAATAATTCAGGGATGTATTAATTGATTTTTCCAATATTAATTTATCGAGGATCTACTGTACATTATTATACAATTAGGGCTGGTCTAAAATTAGATTAGACCAGATCAATTCGAATCATATCGAAGATCGAGTTTTTTTAATTTCGTCAACCAAGTACCGGACCTATTATAATAGATTTTGGGTTATCGAAAAACTTCAAAGGATTTGACCGACAATAAATGAAATAAATAATTCTAAGGTGTAATGCCCCGACTTCCCAATACTATAAGTATACTTTTATAATAAATTATTGGATTTAATTAGATAATATGGATTTTTAATACAGGGAAGTTTTGGAAAATTTTGGCATGTAGTATTCGTAATACGGACTATCCACCTGTAATTTGAATCCAAACCAATACATTCCAACACCAACCACAATTTCAACTAAAATTTTTCAACCTGTCCTAACTGATCAGGTGAACCATACCAAAATGCCCTCCCGATCAGAGCAAAGATCGGGGCATCACAATACCAACTAAAAACATAAACCTTGATAACAAAATAATAAGAAATAAATACAACCCCACTACTAACCCGGATCTCTAACAAGTAGTGGTATGAAACAAGCAACTACTAACTAAATTATTACATTACAATACTAAATCCTTTATTAAAAGATGCATACACTCCACAAATATAAATACAACCAACTAGAACTATTACACAAATTTTTACTAATACCCAAAAGTCCAACCTTCTAGCAGAGTGCAACTAGACTGCTTACGGTCCATAACAAGTTCTTCTCGGATATAGCTCCTACTTCGTATCTTTTTCTTCTTTAACTAAAAAATGGTTAGAAACAATAACAAGAAGTGAGCCAAATGCTCAGCAAGTAACAATATAGATGCAAAGGAATCAACAACAGAAATGTGGATACAACAATATAAGAAATCATTCTTTGAGCTCTTTCAAAATTTGACAATTTATAATCCATTTCCAAAGGTAGGGAGAAAGAGAAAAAAAACAATCAATGCTCTTTTTATATCATATTTCCACTTTTAAAACGTTTCAATTGGACCACACTAGCCTCTTACGCTAATTTAAAATAATTAATTAAATGTCCTTAAAATAAAGCAAGTTTCGATGAATAGAAATCTTATGCAATAATTCAGAGCAAGGGATTATTCTGTTTAATTTCAAGAATAAGTGACTGAAAATCAAGTAAGCAATCCAATTTAATAGTATAAGGTTCGCAAGGTAGGGTTCAAGTGTGATTCACAAGTATTTAAAAATAAAGGTTTATCAAGCTCTTGTCATTTTAGAGGCATAATACAAGGTGATATCGAATATGGTAGGGCAAAGGGAAAAATAGGAATATAAGCAATAAGGGTAATTAATTAATTAAGGACATAACAAAGGTTAGGGATTTAGAGTTTAATTCAAAGATTACAAGGTATAGTTAGGCTAGTGTGGTTTAATAAAATGGATATGAAATAAGGTTTAAGCTAGTACAAAAGGTATATTACACAACAAGGTTTAAGGATTTAGAGAAAGATCAAGGGTTATAAGGTATAGTAATGCTAGTGTGAATTAAGGGAATAGATATGAAATAATGTTTAAGCTTATGCAAAAGGTATGTTATACCACAAGATATGCAGTCCAACAAGAATTAGAATAAGCAAGGAAATACAACAATTTAAACAACAATCTATAAAGGTAAATGAGAAGTTACAAAGGTTTAAGCAATAGTTTATAAGGATTAACAATATAGGACAAGGGGTTCTATAATTAACTTGACAGAAACAAACAGTAAGTTATGAGAATTTAAGCAACAATCAATGGATAATTGAAAGAATCTTAACTTTAATAAAAGGTTCGAGTTACTTGCTTTAACCAAATATTTCCACGCTAGTCACTTAGTTCAAAAAAAAACCCTCAGCCTTTGCCTTTCTTTTATTCCTGAGATCTACGTCATTCGAACCTACACATATAAAAACACTTTCAGAATTCTATTCAAAATTCGACGTTCATCTTCGAACGTCTAACCTTAATCTACCCTTGCGATAATCCTTAATTTTATTGACTTTAATAATAATATCAACCATAACCCACTGACATACATATAATGGCAACCGATAAACATTTAGCATGAAATCACTTAAATAAAATATAAATCAAATACCACTCCAAATTAGAAGTATATATACATATATATACTCGAGAGTGTATAATTAGAATTTTATGGAATCAATAATTATTAGAAAATTTGACAGCATCTCCTTTGAATATTGTACTACCCGTCGGAATACAACCGACCCAAACAAGCTTTAACAACCATATTTGAACTATTTATATTACCGAAACCAATAACAAACAATTTAAGTTAAAAGTATTAAAAATCTAGATTAAATCAACAACTGGATATACAATTCGTAAATTAAAACACGAACTGAAAAATATTATATAATTGATGAAAGAATACTTGGCTCAAAAAATCATCATTGCCAATTTACCCTCGACTCAAATTAAATCATTGTCGAGGGGAAAAAATTTTGAGGGTACCCATATCGGGTTTCCTACCCAGAATTTTCGCTCGAAATATTACAAATAAGCAAACAAAACTTCGACTTTAATAATTTGATATCACCGAGTAATTCAATTTAGTCACTGCAGTCATCATAACTAAATCAAAACAATTGAAATTCCAACTTTCAACAGTCGAACCACACTAGTTCGAACACCATCACAATTAACCAAAACAGGGGAGAATCCCAGAACACGAACACACACACTACTTGACACATATACAGCGAACATCACACACTTGATTGTATCGAACTCACACACCCATCACTATGAACACAGGCACACGCCACTGTAGGCTGCAGGTAAACAGAAATCATAAAGCATAGCCACACCACTACCCACGCTGCCAATACCCACACACACGATCGTATATATATATATACATATATACATACGCGACAGCAAACACACACACCACCCCCGTCTCATTTCTTTGCAGGAGAGAACAGAGGAATAAATGAAGAGACCCACCGGACTGAAAGAGATGATGCGAGAGAGAAGAAGGTAAAAAAAACGGAAGGAAGAGTGGAAGGATTGGAGAGAAATCGAGGGAGGGCTGGACAGTTCTAGAGAAATTGATGTTTTGATTGAAAAAAAAATGATTAGGGATTTAAGACATTGGGGAAAAAAAAGAGGGGTAGAGTAGATAATTTTCTAATAAAATTTCTGTTTTAATACACTTTAAACTGATTTATAAAATAAGAATTTGATAAATAAATTTTGAGGAAAATCTCAAATAAAATTTTAAAATGTAGAGAATAAATTTATCTATCTCCCCATATTTTTAAAATATTTTTATGATCAAAAATGAATTAAATATGAATTTTATAAGAATAAATCCCTAAAATGAAAAATAATTCGTAAAATCATTTTAAAATCTTTAAATGCCCAAAATAATTCATCAAATATTTTTAAAAGTCAAATAAACTCATAAAGTAAATAATACAAAAGGTTTCATTATTTTTACTAATCCCGATGATTTTATAAAATTCTCAGAAGACAATTAATACATAATTTAAATAAGGTTTAATCACCAAAATAAAATAAAAAAATTACGTAGACTTATCTGACACATATAAATCATTAAATAAACCCATAAATACGATATCACACATATTTTTACCTCCTCACAATTAATCACGTCACATAATTTGCATATAATATTAAATAAATAATTATAAATACCAAAAATTTCTAAGGCGTTATATTCTTCCCCCCTTAAAAGGATTCTGTCCCCAGAATCTATCTTAAGAAAACGTAATGGCGGTAATACTCAACCATTTTTCTTTCAATTTTGAAGTCATTTCTTTCATTCTAGAATTCCTTTATATCATTTCACATATCGACAAGCTCAACCTGTAGGCCTTCGAATTTCCAACATAAACTTAAAACTTTTATTTACATATCTTGTTAATTCTAAATACTTATCACTCACACGTGACGATCCTTTTCTATCGAAAATCGGGCATGACCTATTCGTATAATGGACGTACACTATGCCTCAAGTCCTGATCCCAATCATCCATGAATAAGTCATTCATATATAATACCAAAACCAAACCCGCTTTAACTTGCAACAAACATATAAATAATTAAATCTTTAAAACGAGATCCACGTGACAAAAACAATTGATACCACTTCCACGTTCCTACTCATAATTCACGTTACCTCGGATAAAACTATGAGAAAAAGAATATCAAGAAATCCCCCAATCATTCTTACTCCCCTTTCAACGTACAATGTTACTCGAGGAGGGAATAATTGGGAAACTTTTATCCATCCTCAATCTCATTGTTTTACTGAGTAACCTTTTCGAAACTAATAACCATTTACCTTGAAACGTATATATTTTATTCGCAATACAAAATATCGCGGGGTCACTGCCCCTCAGTACCATTCAAAAATCAAAATTTTAATCCAGTAAAGCTCTAACAACTTTAATATCCACTTCTCGATATGGAGGTAAACCGGGTAATCCTTCGAGAAAACGTCAGGGAACTCGTTAACTATGGGTATGTCATCTATCTTTGGTGCTTGCTTCTCTACATCTACCACATGTGCTAAATACGCTTCACAACCTTGTTTAAGTAACCTCTTAGCTTGCATAATGCTCAGAAATTTCTTCACCTGCCTTTGTCCTTGAAATATTACTTCCATATCATCCTCAGTCCTTAATCTTACCTGCTTCTTTCTACACTCAATTGGTGCATCATAATCAGCCAACCAATCCATTCCTAAAATTACATCAAATTCTCCCATTTCGAATGGTATCAAATTGACATAGAAAAGGTAACCACCTATGTCTATATTACACTAAGGACACACCAAATTAACGAGGACTCTATCTTGATTTTCCACCTCTATCACTAAAGTTTGCTCTAAAGGTCAAATTTCGCATTGCAATTTACTAACAAACTTGTTTGTAACACCCCCTTCCCTAAATAGAAGGAGATATTACCTATAATCCATAAACCTGCAAACAGAGCACTAAAATAATCTCTAAATAACGATTAAACAATCTAATAATCTCCAAAATTAAAATAAACCTCTAAATTACAGTTCAAACCAACAAATACGAAAACCACAAATCTGTAAATAAATAATCCAGTCTAAATAATTCTAGAAGTCCATAAATCCTAAGCAACGAAATAATGGGTAGCACTCCATCACACAGTCCCAGATCCCCCTAAGCACCTGCCAGAAAAAGAATACGGCATGAGCCAAACGCCCAGTACGGATTTGGAATACAATTTATAAAACAAAAAAATAGATATGAATATTTGACAGTTATAATCAAACATTTATTTTAAAAATATGCATGGCTGAAGCAACGAGGGGTTATGATATTTCATACCGAGATCAGAACAGATACATATACAGATACATACATCACAGGGTACCGTAATGTATGCAACAAACCGGATAACGTGTACGGCATATACAACGTCACCGCCAAATCAAATCACAAATCAAATCAAAATCTGGGTGCACCCACGTATCCTGAAACAAATATCAAAATGCGCAAAAGCTCGCCACCTGAGCTATCAGAAGGATACGCCGTGACCAATCACACTGCCACGGAAGTGTCATGTCACTGGTGCCGCAATGACATGACTGTAGTACCCCTACAGCTGGTTAACTCGGTATACCCTATATCACTAAGGGTTCAAATAAAACATTTCGCAAATCTTCGAAAACACAATAAACCAATATTTTCAACAATTAAATAATTTGTAAAATTTCAGAAAGTCGCTGAAACAGATATTTAAATATTTTCAAAACAGATATAAAGGTCACTTTTCAAAATCAAAGAGTCAAAATATTTAAACCAAGTGAATAGATTTGAGGATAAAACAAATTTAGTATAATAAATCCTAAAATGAATAGCGCTGAATAAAAATGAGAGAGAATCCGTACCTCGCAAATAGCAACTAAGAATACTAACGAAATCCGCAAATGATTCGCTAAACTCTCGGCTCCCGATCTGAATTACAAAATATAATTTATAATTAAAATTTATTGATTTGTACCTTTTATTAAACAACCCGAATCATTTATATAAACTCTAAATTTATCACTGTAATACTCCATTTTATCAACAAGATTGATACCTAAAATCTTGATTGACCATATTTAATATTAAGATTTATTCATGAAGTACAGTGACCAAACCTTCACAAGTCATGCAATAACCTCCTGTACACAATCACACACTCGACCATAATCCTCCCTCACAGAAACATTAATAATATTTTTTTTATTTAAAAAGTGATGTATGGATAAAGGGCTAAAAGCAATGTTTATAATCAAAATAAGGAGAGGCGGTAAGATCATAGTACTAACAATGTAAATATTATGTTTGATAAAACTGTATATGCTAAAATAAAAAATAGGTTGTTGAACTACAACTTAATTAGTCAAAAATAGGTTGTTGAAACCGGCAAAAAAATAAATAAATAAATAAATAAATAAAATAAAATAAAAAATAAAACCCATGAATTCTTCAAGTAATGCCTGCATTCATAGGTATGGCGGTATGGCAGTGAATAAATTCGGTCAAGATATTGACATCAATTTTAATATATGTATTATTGGTGTGCCAAAACTACTACATAATATTGTTTAAATCCATTTACACATATACTGAAATTCATTGTATACTCAAGTGTATGTAAATTACATAAATACTATATCGTATAACCCAATCTATAGCAGATGTACTATACTAAAAACAAGGAATGAAGAAGTACATACTTGATACTTGATTATCGAACACTTACCGCTCTTAAACGATGCTTTACTCCCCTGTTCTCTGCGGCTTGTTGTTCTCTCTCACAATTACTTTAGGGTTTTTAAGAAAACAGGTAGTACATCTCATATATATAAATTTTAGAATTATTATCCAACTTCTAATAATTACTAATTTACAATTCTCCTTTTAATCAAATTTTATTATAAACATATATTACTATTTCTAATTTAATGAGGAATTCAAATTTTATTCTATTCTAATATCTTATTATTATTATTATTATTATTATTATTATTATTATTATTATTAAAATTAATCTTATTAAGTTTATTCTAATTATTATTATAATTATTAAATAATTATAGATATTACATATATACCCCCTTAAAAAGGATTCCGTCCCCGGAATCAAACGAAACTAAGACTCGTACCTGAATCGAATAAATGCGGATATCTCTCGCGAATAGATCCCTCTAGTTCCCAAGTAGCCACTCTCTCAGAATGATTTTTCCACAAAACCTTCACAAACGGTATAATATTCTTCCTCAAAACTCGCTCCTCTCGTGCTAAGATAGCTTCTGCTTCCTCCTCGCAAGACAGATCCTCCCTAATCTTATGTAATGGATATTGAACTATGTGAAGCGGATGGTACTTGTAGCCCCTCAAAACAGACACATGGAACACATTATGCACATGAGATAACTGTGGTGGCAACGCAACTCTGTAAGACACTTCCCCCACTTTTTCTATAATATCGAACGGACCAACATATCTCGGACTAAGCTTTCCTTTCATACCAAACCGCTTAACACCCTTGAAAGGAGACACCTTCAAGAACACATGATCACCAGGTTCAAATCCACCAAACTTCCTATGTTGATCTGCATAACTCTTTTGACGTGACCGAGCTTCCTTCAAGCTTGCCTTAGCCTTCTCTACCTTCTCATTAGTGACTCTAACTAGTTCTGGTCCTTCAATGACTTTTTCACCAACTTCATCCCAACAAGATGGTGCCCTACACCTCCTACCATACAAAGCCTCAAATGGTGGCATACCAATACTCGCGTGCCAGCTATTATTGTACGCGAACTCAACAAGATACAAATATTTATCCCAATCACCTGTCCACTCCAAAGCACAAGCCCTCAACATATCCTCCAATGTCTGAATCGTCCTCTCTGACTGTCCATCGGTCTGCGGATGATAAGCAGTACTAAAATTAAGCCTCGTACCCCAAGCTTGCTGAAATCCCTTCCAAAAACGTGATGTAAACCTCGTATCCATGTCAGAAACTATCGTCACAGGCACACCATGAAGTCTAACAATATCCCGCTGAAAAATCTCTGCCAACTCATGAACAGGAGTAGTCTCTCTAATAGGCAAGAAATGAGCAGACTTAGTAAGTCTATCAACCACCACCCATATAACATCATTCTTTCTAAAGGTCCTCGGCAAATGAGTCACAAAATCCATAGTAATGTTCTCCCACTTCCAAACTGGAATATCCAACTGCTGCAACAATCCACTAGGCCTTTGATGATCTATCTTCACCTGTTGACATATGAGACATTTTCCCACAAACTCTGCTATGTCTCCCTTCATTCCACTCCACCAAAAGTGCTTCTTCAAATCTCTATACATCTTGGTGGAACCTGGATGAATAGAGAATGAAGAGCTATGGGCCTCAGTCAAAATCTCTTCACGAATCGCCACATCCGCGGGCACACACAATTTACTACCAAACCATATCACACCCTCATCATCAACACGAAAATATTTTTGCTTACCTTCTGCCACCTTTGATCTAATACCTTCCAATCCTGTATCATTCTTCTGAGCTTCCTTAACCCTTGAAACCAGATTTGGTTCCACTCTCAAACTCGCAATGCTACCATCTGATCCTCTAACATACAGCTCAATACCAAAGCGCTCCATGTCTGAAATAAGATGCGGCTGAGTAATGAGAGATGCAACACTCCCCAAGTTCTTCCTACTAAGAGCGTCTGCCACAACATTCGCCTTCCCTGGATGGTACTGAATATTAGCATCATAATCCTTAAGAAGTTCAAGCCATCTTCGTTGCCTCATGTTAAGCTCCTTCTGAGTAAAAATGTACTTAAGACTCTTATGATCAGTGAAAATATCACAAGTCTCTCCATACAGATAATGCCTCCAAATCTTCAAAGCAAAGACCACTGCTGCTAACTCCAAGTCATGAGTAGGATAATTTACCTCATAAGGTTTAAGCTGCCTAGAAGCGTACGAAATCACCTTCCCATGCTGCATAAGAACACACCCCAATCCTCTCTTAGAAGCATCACTATAAACCTGAAATCCTCCACTCCCTGATGGCAACACAAGTATAGGAGCTGACACCAACCTCTTCTTTAACTCTTGGAAACTCTGCTCACGGTCATCATTCCACTCGAACTTAACACCCTTCCTCATCAGTTGAGTCAATGGCAAAGCTATGGATGAGAAACCTTCCACAAAGCGCCTGTAGTAACCTGCCAAACCCAAGAAACTCCTCACCTCTGTCACATTGCTAGGTCTCGGCCAGTTAGTGATAGCCTCGACTTTCGCAGGATCCAACTCAATCCCTCTAGAAGACACAATATGCCCCAAAAATGCCACCTGCTCCAACCAGAACTCACATTTTGAAAATTTTGCAAATAACTTCTTCTCCCTCAAGATCTCAAGCACAATACGTAAATGTTCCTCATGCTCCTCCCTGCTCCTCGAGTATATCAAGATATCATCAATGAAGACCACAACAAACTTATCCAAGTAATCATGAAATACCCGGTTCATCAAATCCATAAACACCGCTGGTGCATTCGTCAACCCAAAGGACATCACGAGAAACTCATAATGACCATAACGAGTACGAAATGCAGTCTTCGGAATATCTTCTTCCCTCACTCGCAATTGGTGATAACCTGATCTCAAATCTATCTTCGAAAAGAATATCGCCCCTTGTAACTGATCAAACAGGTCATCAATGCGTGGCAAAGGATATCTATTTCTGATAGTCACCTTATTCAACTCCCTGTAGTCGATGCACAATCTCATAGAGCCGTCCTTCTTCTTCACAAACAATACCGGAGCACCCCATGAAGATACACTTGGCCTGATAAATCCTCTATCCAACAACTCTTGCAACTGCACTTTCAATTCCTGCAACTCTAGTGGTGCCATTCGGTATGGTGCCTTAGAAATAGGCTCTGCACCTGGAACAAGTTCAATAGTAAACTCCACTTCTCTCTGTGGTGTCAAACCTGGTAGCTCATCGGGAAACACATCTGTAAACTCATTAACAACTGGATAATCCTCGATGCGAGGCTCATCCTTAGACGTATCCTTCACAAAAGCAAGATAGCCATCACAACCCTTAGACAAAAGTTTACCCGCCTTTAGAGCTGAAATCATTTTAATCTCTCCTTTCGGTTGAGAACCCTGGTATACAAATTCTGGTTTATCTGCATCTCCAAAGATCACCCTCTTCCCCTGACAGTCAATTGTAGCTCGATGCTCACTCAACCAATCCATACCCAGAATAATGTCAAAGTCATGCATCTCCATCGGGAGCAAGTTAACCTTACAATTTCTATCCCTAACAACTATCGGACACTCTCGGTACACATCAGAAATAATAACAGAATTCCCCATCGGGGTAGCAATAGACATATGAGGGTATAGTAATGAAGGTACAACACCAAGATGACGAACAAAAGATAAAGACACTACAGAATGTGTCGAACCAGTATCAAATAACACATAAGCATCACGTCTACCAACAAGAAGTGTTCCTGAGACGGTACCTGAATTAGCTGCTGCCTGATTAGCAGTCAATGCAAACACTCTGCCTGAAGTATTCTGCTGACTGCCACTACCACTACCACCTGCTCCTCCACCAGTGTTACGTGACGCGGTACAATCCTTTGCCCTATGTGACATGCTACCACACAAGAAACAAGCCCCGGTCTGTTTATAACAAGCTCTCCCTGGATGATGTCCACCACATGTAGCACAAGGAGCCACTGGAATCATATTGGGGTTGCCCCCATAAACTGAATAACGACTCTGCCCCGGTTGACGACCCTGCCACTGCCTAGGCTGCTGCTGCTGAAATCGCTGATTCTGATTCTGTTTCTGACCACCATACTGATTCTGACCATAAGCTGACTGAGTCCTCATATTCTGATGTCTTCCACGCCACTGTCCCTGCTGAGTACCCTGACCTCCATTCCACTGCTTACCCTGTACAAAACTATGATCATCTCTATTCCGCTTGCGATCATTCTGGAACCTGTAAGTTCTATACTCTGTGCGCTCCTTCTCAATATCCTTAGCTGCATCTGCCACCTCAACCACATTAGGAAACCTCAGTGAAATGATACCACCCCTCAGATTAGGCCTCAACCCCCATATAAATTTCTCAGCCTGCTATGCAGCAGTCCCTGCAACTGTCCCAGCAAATCCAGCCAACCTGATGAACCTCGCCATATAGTCAGTAATGCTCTCATCAAAATTCTGCGCAATAGAATGAAACTCCCTCAAGTAACCCTCTCTGTCTGCATTAGAAAAGTACTGCTCATAGAACACCTCCTTGAATCCCTGCCATACCAATGTCTCTGTAAATTCCTCTCCTCTAGTAGCTTTCACTCCTCTCCACCACCTCTGAGCATCCCCCTCCAACTTATACACAGCTAACCTGACCTTCTGAACCTCATCACAACCCAAGGCATCAAAAATCTTCTCAAGATGTACAATCCAGTTTTCAGCATCTATAGGAGTCGGCGCTGAATGAAAAGAATCCGGTTTCTGCTTAGAAAACCTCTCCAACCATGCAAATGGCTCTAACTGATTACCCTGGCCATCCTGATTGCCTTGGCCATTCTGATTGCCCTGACCATTCTGATTATTCTGATTTCCCTGACCATTCTGATTGCCTTGGCCATTCTGATTACCCTGACCATTCTGATTATTCTGATTATTCATATTTGCCATAGCTTGTTGTATACCGTTCGCCACTGCTTGTCCTAACATATTAGCTAGCTGAGCCGGGCTAACATTCAGGGTAGTTTGATTTTGATTTTTCTTAGGAGGCATCTACAATATAAGATTAACAAACGAATGAAGATCACAAGAATAGATAATCAGAAGTAGTTAAAAATAGATATCGAAAGAGTAAAGCAAGATGATATGAATTTTAAACAGAATACCCATCCTAACGTCTACCCAAACTCACAGGTCAACCTAAATAGGTTTTCTACAAGAAAGAACCTAAGCTCTGATGCCATCTTTGTAACACCCCCTTCCCTAAATAGAAGGAGATATTACCTATAATCCATAAACCTGCAAACAGAGCACTAAAATAATCTCTAAATAACGATTAAACAATCTAATAATCTCCAAAATTAAAATAAACCTCTAAATTACAGTTCAAACCAACAAATACGAAAACCACAAATCTGTAAATAAATAATCCAGTCTAAATAATTCTAGAAGTCCATAAATCCTAAGCAACGAAATAATGGGTAGCACTCCATCACACAGTCCCAGATCCCCCTAAGCACCTGCCAGAAAAAGAATACGGCATGAGCCAAACGCCCAGTACGGATTTGGAATACAATTTATAAAACAAAAAAATAGATATGAATATTTGACAGTTATAATCAAACATTTATTTTAAAAATATGCATGGCTGAAGCAACGAGGGGTTATGATATTTCATACCGAGATCAGAACAGATACATATACAGATACATACATCACAGGGTACCGTAATGTATGCAACAAACCGGATAACGTGTACGGCATATACAACGTCACCGCCAAATCAAATCACAAATCAAATCAAAATCTGGGTGCACCCACGTATCCTGAAACAAATATCAAAATGCGCAAAAGCTCGCCACCTGAGCTATCAGAAGGATACGCCGTGACCAATCACACTGCCACGGAAGTGTCATGTCACTGGTGCCGCAATGACATGGCTGTAGTACCCCTACAGCTGGTTAACTCGGTATACCCTATATCACTAAGGGTTCAAATAAAACATTTCGCAAATCTTCGAAAACACAATAAACCAATATTTTCAACAATTAAATAATTTGAAAATTTCAGAAAGTCGCTGAAACAGATATTTAAATATTTTCAAAACAGATATAAAGGTCACTTTTCAAAATCAAAGAGTCAAAATATTTAAACCAAGTGAATAGATTTGAGGATAAAACAAATTTAGTATAATAAATCCTAAAATGAATAGCGCTGAATAAAAATGAGAGAGAATCCGTACCTCGCAAATAGCAACTAAGAATACTAACGAAATCCGCAAATGATTCGCTAAACTCTCGGCTCCCGATCTGAATTACAAAATATAATTTATAATTAAAATTTATTGATTTGTACCTTTTATTAAACAACCCGAATCATTTATATAAACTCTAAATTTATCACTGTAATACTCCATTTTATCAACAAGATTGATACCTAAAATCTTGATTGACCATATTTAATATTAAGATTTATTCATGAAGTACAGTGACCAAACCTTCACAAGTCATGCAATAACCTCCTGTACACAATCACACACTCGACCATAATGCTCCCTCACAGAAACATTAATAATATTTTTTTTATTTAAAAAGTGATGTATGGATAAAGGGCTAAAAGCAATGTTTATAATCAAAATAAGGAGAGGCGGTAAGATCATAGTACTAACAATGTAAATATTATGTTTGATAAAACTGTATATGCTAAAATAAAAAATAGGTTGTTGAACTACAACTTAATTAGTCAAAAATAGGTTGTTGAAACCGGCAAAAAAATAAATAAATAAATAAATAAATAAAATAAAAAATAAAACCCATGAATTCTTCAAGTAATGCCTGCATTCATAGGTATGGCGGTATGGCAGTGAATAAATTCGGTCAAGATATTGACATCAATTTTAATATATGTATTATTGGTGTGCCAAAACTACTACATAATATTGTTTAAATCCATTTACACATATACTGAAATTCATTGTATACTCAAGTGTATGTAAATTACATAAATACTATATCGTATAACCCAATCTATAGCAGATGTACTATACTAAAAACAAGGAATGAAAAAGTACATACTTGATACTTGATTATCGAACACTTACCCCTCTTAAACGATGCTTTACTCCCCTGTTCTCTGCGGCTTGTTGTTCTCTCTCACAATTACTTTAGGGTTTTTAAGAAAACAGGTAGTACATCTCATATATATAAATTTTAGAATTATTATCCAACTTCTAATAATTACTAATTTACAATTCTCCTTTTAATCAAATTTTATTATAAACATATATTACTATTTCTAATTTAATGAGGAATTCAAATTTTATTCTATTCTAATATCTTATTATTATTATTATTATTATTATTATTATTATTATTATTATTATTATTATTATTATTATTAAAATTAATCTTATTAAGTTTATTCTAATTATTATTATAATTATTAAATAATTATAGATATTACATTGTTGGAAATGAAAGACTTGGTAGCTCCAGAATCAATTAAAACTTTAGCCTCTACCGAGTTCACAGGGAGTGTACCTGCGACAATATCCATTTCCTAAACGTCATCCTGCATTGTCATGTTGAAATTTCTGGCCCTAGGTGAAGACATCTGGGTCTGAGCTGGGGGTCCAGCTATCCTCAAAGCATTGTCGATGGGGGTCCGACTATCCTCAAAGCATGTGCTATTTGCACTGGTTCTTCACAATCTTTAGCAATATGACCAATTTTCCCGCAATTGTAGCATGTTATCCCTGGTTTTGAAGTCGGGCACTCTCCCGCGTAATGTCCCTTCTTGTTGCACTTGAAACAGGTAATACTTAGTCTGTGACAAACTCCTGAGTGTTTCTTCCCACAAGTTGTACATTCAGGTAGAGCCGGTCTGATTGCAAGTTGCTGATTAGTATTCTGAAAACGTCTACCTTGACCACCATTTCCATTCTTTGGCTTCTGAAAACCCTTGCTTCTATCAAACTGACCCTCACTCCTTGGCTTGAACTTGTTATTATTATTATTACCTCTCGGGTTCTGACTTCCCTCAGTACTTTCTATCTTCATTTTCTTCCCTGCCTTCTCCTTCTGATACAGTTCGCTTTCACCTTCTACAATCATAGCTTTCTCCACCACCATTGCATAGTTTTCTAACTGAAACACTGCCACCTTACTACGTATCCATGGCTTTAGACCTTACTAAAATCTTTTAGCTTTCTTTGCCTCAGTATTAACGTATTCAGGAACAAACCTTGCTAACTCTGTAAATTTTGCCTAATATTCCGCCACAATCATGTTTTCCTGCTTTAATTCTAGAAACTGAATCTCCAGCTGATCTTGCATATACCTTGGGAGATACTTCTCGAGAAATAACTCTATGAATCTCTGCCATGTAATCACTCCTTCACCTTCCAATAGCTTTGTGGACTCCCACCAATAGTTTGCTTCAGCTTTCAAGAAATAGCTCGCATATTCAGTCTTCTGTTCTTCTCCTACCCTTACCAAAGCAAAAGCTTTTTCCATTTCATTAAGCCAAGCCCTGGCTTCCATAGGGTTGATAGTACCTTTGAACTCTGGAGGGTGTACGGCTTGAAAAGCTTTGAAGGTCACAAATGGTTGGGCGAGTCATTGCTGAGCTAGTGCGGCTGTCTGTTGTTGAAGAAGTTGGAGAATTTGAGTCATAGTCGGGTCAACTGGATTTTGATTTCCAGTATTCTGGTTTTCAGGATTTGCAGTAGATGTTTTCTTCTTTGGAGGCATGATTCTGATAAGAAGATAAATAGTTCATTAAATAACAGGTAAATAAACAACAAGCAATTATGTATAGAGGTAAGATTTACAAATCCTGAATTTGAGTTGTCTGTGATCATAAGATTTATAACGATGTAGAGAAATAGGAAAGCATGGGTATTATCTTGAGCAAGTAATTCTAACAGGAGATATTTAGGCAACTCAGAAATGTAATAAAAGATGTGCAGATAACGAGAAAATAAAGTTCATGGTACTTTAATAATAATATCAACCATAACCCACTGACATACATATAATGGCAACCGATAAACATTTAGCAGGAAATCACTTAAATAAAATATAAATCAAATACTACTCCAAATTAGAAGTATATATACATATATATACTCGAGAGTGTATAATTAGAATTTTAGGGAATCAATAATTATTAGAAAATTTGACAGCATCTCCTTTAAATATTGTACTACCCGTCGGAATACAACCAACCCAAACAAGCTTTAACAACCATATTTGAACTATTTATATTACCGAAACCAATAACAAACAATTTAAGTTAAAAGTATTACAAATTTAGATTAAATCAACAACTGGATATACAATTCGTAAATTAAAACACGAACTGAAGAATATTATATAATTGATGAAAGAATACTTGGCTCAGAAAATTATCATTGCCAATTTACCCTCGACTCAAATTAAATCATTGTCGAGAGGGCAAAAATTTTGAGGGTACCCATATCGGGTTTCCTACCCAGAATTTTCGCTCGAAATATTACAAATAAGCAAACAAAACTTCGACTTTAATAATTTGATATCACCGAGTAATTCAATTTAGTCACTGCAGTCATCATAACTAAATCAAAACAATTGAAATTCCAACTTTCAACAATCGAACCACACTAGTTCGAACACCATCACAATTAACCAAAACAGGGGAGAATCCCAGAACACGAACACACACACTACTCGACACATACACACCGAACAACACACACTTGATTGTAGCGAACTCACACACCCATCACTATGAACACAGGCACACGCCACTGTAGGCTGCAGGTAAACAGAAATCATAAAGCATAGCCACACCACTACCCACGCTGCCAACACCCACACACACGATCGTATATATATATACATACATACATACGCGACAGCAAACACACACACCACACCCGTCTCATTTCTTTGCAGGAGAGAACAGAGGAATAAATGAAGAGACCCACCGGACTGAAAGAGATGATGCCAGAGAGAAGAAGGTAAAAAAAAACGGAAGGAAGTGTGGAAGGATTGGAGAGAAATCGAGGGAGGGCCGGAGAGTTCTAGAGAAATTGATGTTTTGATTGGAAAAAAAAATGATTAGGGATTTAAGACATTGGGGAAAAAAAAGAGGGGTAGAGTAGATAATTTTCTAATAAAATTTCTGTTTTAATACACTTTAAACTGATTTATAAAATAAGAATTTGATAAATAAATTTTGAGGAAAATCTCAAATAAAATTTTAAAATGTAGAGAATAAATTTATCTATCTCCCCATATTTTAAAAATATTTTTATGATAAAAAACGAATTAAATATTAATTTTATAAGAATAAATCCCTAAAATGAAAAATAATTCGTAAAATCATTTTAAAATTTTTAAATGCCAAAAATAATTCATCAAATATTTTTAAAAGTCAAATAAACTCATAAAGGAAATAATACAAAAGGTTTCATGATTTTTACTAATCCCGATGATTTTATAAAATTCTCAGAAGACAATTAATACATAATTTAAATAAGGTTTAATCACCAAAATAAAATAAAAAAATTATGTAGACTTATCTGACACATATAAATCATTAAATAAACCCACAAATACGATATCTAATTAATCGAAAATTAGAAAATATACTTATTCTTGAAATTGATAGCAGAGGGTTGTAGAACAGCTCGAGAGATTCGATTTGGTTACTAGAAGTCTGGATTTGGACTACAATAACATGATCAAAGATACTTTATTCTTCAAGAACGTCTCAATAACAAGTTTTCAGAAAATTTCTATTTTAGTAACTTTTAATGGAAGGACTTAAATTATTAAAATTCAAAAATTTAATTATTTATCAATTGACATTATTAGTTTAAGAACTTAGATAAAAAATAGCCGATAGTTCAAAGATTTTAGAATTAATTTTCCACGACAATAAATAGACACCTTTTTCTGCTCTAGCCCAGATCCCTTGTGATATTCATATCGGTTTCCCCGAGGTCATGCCGGTAACGAGTTATCCGGTCAAAATATTTAATGATATCACCATATCGGCCAAGTCAATGTTTTAATAAAGGTGTTTTAAAAATTGTTTGATTTTTCAAAAGTTATTGATAAATTATGAATTTTTGTTAAAAATATTTGATTTATTTAATTTTAAAATTAAATTCATTGTTATGAACTATTTTTAGTTGGTATATTATATTATAAATAAATTTAATTTATTAAATATTATTAAAATATTAAAATTTATCCAATTTGTTTAAATTTATCAATCCAATAAATCATCGCTTTATTCATAAATCGTTAATAAGTACCTCAACAAATTTATTTCGATTTCTGAAATCAACCATAATGATTTATAATAATCAAGCTGATCCAAGTATTATTTATTTATTAATTATTTTTTGATCCATTATATATGTCTTTTTTGACTAAAATTTGATTAAAATTTATGTGTATTATAAAAATAAAATTAAAAAAAATTATGTCATTATAATTTATATGTAATTTTTAAAAATAATAAATAAATATTTTTTAATATTTAATTAAAAATTAATTAATTTGATCACTAAAAATCAAAACACATCTAAATTGAGTCAGAGGCAGTAAAGAATAGTAGAATACGAACAATAGCATTATTGTCGTCTTATTGCGTGGAGGATGTTTAGCGATGGAAATGGGACACGTGTTAGTAACCAATAATAAAAGACCATAACGTTAATGGACGGATGATAAGGGCATCCTAATTGGAGATAGCAACTCCAATGCTCTTCCCTTTCCTTAACCCCTAAATTAGAGATTATTAAAAATATAGATAATGAAAATTATGTTTCACTCCAATCATATATCCTATATTCATACTCTATATTTTAAAAGTAATTTTTAGTGTAGTTTTTTGAAATTTAAATTTTGAACATTCTTATAAATTAACCAATGAGGTGGAGGATAGATGAGGTGGAGGATATAGGGGATCTAATTTTGATCCCTCAAATAAGGGGTTATATTTTCTCTCCCCTAAAAAATAAAGGGGATGAGGGGTAGGGTTGGAGCTTTATTTTTAAACTAAAATTCCTATATTTATCCACCTAAGCACATTATAGGTAAAGAACATGTATGGTTGGAGTTGCTCAATATCAATAAATTGTTACATATATTATTATTTTATTTTTCCATCATTCATATTAGTTTGAGAAATTAATAGTTTGCACTTTTTATTTTTTTTGTCACTTTTTCGTTTTGATCATAAACTTTTAATCTTAGCAAAATGTATCCCTTAATTTATAATTTTAATCATTTCCCAACTCTTTGACAAATTTTCGTTAAATTTTAACGATCAACGTTAATACACAATTGAAATTAACAGTTTGCACCCTTATCTTCGGTCACTTTTTCGTTTTGATCTTAATCTTTTAATCTTAGTAAAATACATTCCTTAACTTATAATTTTTAATCACTTAACTTATAAGGTAAAATTATTTAATGGATTATAACATATTTATGTCAGTAATTGTCAATATATATAAGAGATAAAAAAATTTCATGTTCTATGAAATATTAAAAATGAGTTTATTTTGAATTTTGAGATTTAAAAATAAATCTCATTTTTAATATTTCATAGAACATGTACAATTTTTATCAATTATATATATTCACAATTATTGACATAACTCTTTTATGATCCATTAAATAATTTTACCTTATAAGTTGACTATGCTAATATAAATATATTTAAATTTACACCAAAAATCTCTACCAACTATAAAATATAATAAATTATGCATTTAAATTGTAACAAAAATCGAATAAATTTTAATATTTTAATTATATTTAATATATTAGCCTGATTTATAATATATATACCCTTCAAAAATAATTCATAACGATAAATTGGATTTCAAAAATTAAATCGGTCAAATATTTTTTAACGATAAATCATCGGTTTATCGCCAATTTTTTAAAAATCGGACGATTTTTAAAACACTGGCATCAAGTTACATTTTTAATTTAAATCTAATTTCCAAAGAATTAAAAAAAACAGAAAAAATGTTTACTATGTCCCCGTACGTGCCATGCATAAGTGACTCTGTCGTTTCTTGGTGAAACTTCCAAGCCAAGCAATACTCTACTTAAATATTAATTGTGTATTAACGTTGATTGTTAAAATTTAACGGGTCTTCATCGAAGGATTGCAAATTGATTAAAAATTATAAGTTAAGGGATACATTTTGCTAAGATTAAAAATTTAAGACCAAAACGAAAAAGTGCACAAAGAAAAAGGAAGCAAATTGTTAATTTCAATTGTGTATTAACGTTGACTGTTAAAATTTAACGGAATTTCGTCAAAGGGTTGCAAGTGATTAAAAACTATAAGTTAAGGGATGCATTTTGTTAAGATTAAAAGTTCAAGAACAAAAAGAAAAAGTGACTAAAGATAAGGGGTGCAAACTGTTAATTTCTCCTACTTTTGATCCCCTAATATTGATAGAGAAATGAGAAAAATATTAAAGTGGGTAATATGACATGCACTTTAGAATTTTGAGCTTTTTTGATAAATATATTGAAGAAAGAAATTTTTTGCAAATTTACTTTTGTTAAGAAAAGCTATTTGCAAATTTACTATCTTAATTGTAAAATACCTTTTTTATTGCAATAATAATAATTTTTAAATATATTTTTTAAAATTTTTTAAAAAATGTCCCTGTAGGGCCCACTGCCACATCAGCAGTCAAATGGCCTGTCCAGTCAGCTGCCACATCAGTAGGGTGGGACCCACCTGCTACGACAGCTGCCACGTCAGCATAGTCCAGTCAGCAGTGTGGGACCCACTTCACGTCCGCGTATAGTCAGCATAGCCCAATCAGCAATATAATATAAAATAAAAAAATATATAAATACATAATAGTATAAAACAATTAAAATAATATATTTGCAATTAAAAATAGTATATTTGCAATGAATTTGAAGACATAGTATTTTTGTAAAATAAACTATAAAACTTAATATTTTTTATAAATTCTCTAGAATTTTTATACGCGCTTAAGTAATTTGGAAAGTTGCCAAATTTTGACAAATTTGATTGGCAACGGAGTAATTGACAACTTCACATCTCCAATAAATGGACAATCAAGAATGGCATATCATATAAGTTTGGTAACTTTCTTGTCATCCCCTGTTGGAAATGCTGAAAGGACCACCGTGAACAATAGGTCAGATAATCACAGCCGTTAACTCTAGTCCAAAATAACGGCTAAAATTGATCCATGCTCAGGCTGCTGTTTTTTCGGTGAGATTGTGAGAATGTGCTAAGTTCTAGAAAAAACACAAACAAAGACAAAGAGTTTCTAGAGACAGAAAGTCGGCGAAAAAACACTCAAAATTCTGAACATTCCGGCGAGTGTGAGCCGCCGGTTGGTTGAATGATGCGCCTTTAATATCATCTTCAATCTTCAACAGTTTCGTTATCCATAGATGCTAAGTTGAGGTGTCTGGATATTTGTGATGATAATCTAGGTGCTAGAGAAATGAGTGGTTATAAGTTATAACTATATCAAGTTTTTAACGTGTGTATTAATGAATGGTGTGGCAATGCCGTGATGATGTGTTAATACCTGTTTATGAGAGACATTTAGCGGAAATTGACATTACCGAAAGCGAGCTTTGTTCTGGTCCTAAACTCCACAAAGTAGTTGGTGCCCCCGCTTGGAACTTGTACATATAAACAGGAAAATAAATGTGAAATAAAAGGGAAGAAATGAAGAATACAAAAGTACAGGAAATTGAACCCTGTCGTGTTGTTTTGAGGGCGAGGTAGCTTGGGAGCCTTGAGTTGATAGAGTAGATCCCCTTGCCTGTGTAGGGAAGAATGGAAGATACTTTGTATTGTCCTTTGTGCTATCTACATTGGTAGGCGGTAGGAGCGCGTGGATATTGTCCTTTGTGAAGTGGGTCGTAGGAATGCATCATATCTTGATTATTTATTACTAATAATATATGCATTATATCCTAGATATTAGGTGTTCTCTTCTCTCGTATGTTGTAGATAACACAGCTTCTCAAAGAAATGGGTATTCAATACAAATTGGACAATACAGTGTTTGAATCAATTTACAACTCAACCTATGAACCCTCTGAATATATATATGCGTGTATATAGGGTTTGTGAGGTTTAAAGAATTTTGCAATGAAAGCTTTGAAGTTGTGTGTATAATCTTGTTTCTGCACTTTGATGGATATTCAATGAATATTTTGGAACTGAGCAAGACCATCCCTTAAATAGGTAAACAAGAATATTTTGAACTCAAGTCCAACGGTATGGAAAATTTTTGAAGCCGTTAGAGATGATGAATTGTTTTAGCAAAAGAGAGGAGCTTGATGTTCTGCAAATTCAAAAGAGATGGAGCGTGTATAGAGTTAAAAACATGGAGAGAATATTTGCTATGATAAGTCCCATGTGTTGTCTTTGAGTGGAGGTATGGTGGGTATTAAAATAATGAAAATTAGATCTTTACTTTTCTTATTTTAAGTCAAGAAATATTTTTGTCTCCCAATATGTATATGATATGAGTGCTGGCATGTATAAAACAATTCAGTGGGCCCTTACAAATATTCCTAACAATATTTCCGTTGCATGCTCCTTAATTCTGGCAGGCACAAACAGCTTGCTGTTTGTGAGACTGGCACGCTATTTCTGACTGGCTTGCTGTTTATCCATGAATTTTGCTTGCTATTTGTGACAAACTGATTATCCAATTAGTAAGCTAATTTTCCCTGCAAAACCAAGTTAGTACAGTACCGAAATAACATAGCAAGTTCATGTCAGCTTGCTGTTTTGGTTCTGGTGAGCTGAACAGATACATGGCCTTATACTTTTGCATTTCCATATCATCAACCAAGTTTCCTGAGAACATAAATATGTCTGTTTGATCTTTATCTACAGGAATTCTGAATAGTTGAAAAAGGCTTGCTGTTTGTACAAATGGCTTGCTGTTTGTGACAAACTGAATATACAATCACTAAGCTATTATACCCTGCAAAAACCAAGTGAGTACATACACAACTAGCATGCTGCTTTATATCTACTAATAAGCCAAATGGCTTACTGCTTGTGATCATCAAAATTTTACACAACTAGCATGCTGTTTTATATCTACTAATAAGCCAAATGGCTTACTGTTTGTGATCATCAAAACTTAGGAGTATCAATCTCCCCCTTTTTGATGATTACAACTAATTTAGGAGAATTAGAATAACTCCCCCTAAATCCCTGCATCTCAAAATTAGATATAAAATAATAATCTAACAAGATCAAATAAAAACATCCAATAATACATTTTCATTAAGTATTCTCCTAAAGTTCTCCCCCTTAATCCATCAAAAATTAAAACACTTAAGATCAACAAATGATATGCAGAATATAATGCAATCAGTATACCAATTGTAACATGCGAATAGAACAAATTGTAAGCTAACATGACTAGCAATTACCATTTAGCATGGTGATTTATAGAGAGCACATACCAAGTTGCATTCGAATGACTGAAAATCTTTCTTCAGCAAAAGGCTTTGTGAAAATATCAGCAAGTTGAAATTCTGTTGGAACAAAGACCAACTCTATCTTGCCTTTAGCAACATTAACTCTCAAGAAATGGTGTCGAACATCGATATTCTTCGTTCTTGAGTGATTCATCGGATTTTTTGAAATATTAATGATGCTAGTGTTGTCACAATTTATTGGAACCTTTTCACACTTGATATCAAAGTCCCTTAGTGTTTGAATCATCCATAGAAGTTGAGAACAACAGCTCCCAGCGGCTAGATATTCTCCTTCGGCCGTGGATAAAGCAACAAACGTTTGTTTCTTACATTGCCATGAAATTAAGCTTTGTCCAAGGAATGTACAAACACCACTAGTACTTTTTCTATCAACTTGACAACCTGCATAATCTGCATCACTATACCCAACAAGATCAAAAGTATTTGTGATAGGATAGAACAAACCAAGAGTAATGGTACAACTTAAATATCGAAAAATTCTTTTAATAGCATACTCCTTAGGATTGGATTGAAACCTTGCACAAACACACACACTATACATAATGTCAGGTCTAGAAGCAGTTAAATATAGTAAGCTTCCAATTATACCTCGATACCTTTTGATATCAACTGCCTTACCATTTTCGTCTGCAAACAGCTTGCTGTTTTGGATCATAGGAGTTGATTTTGGTTTAACATCTTCATAACCAAATCTTTTGAGCAGACTTTTTGTATACTTGGATTGGTGCACAAAAATTCCATCTTTAGATTGCTTGATTTGAAGACCCAAGAAATAATTGAGCTCACCCATCATGCTCATTTCGAACTCACTATGCATACTCTTAGAAAACTACTTACACATAGATTCATTAGTAGCTCCAAAAATAATATCATCCACATATATTTGTACAATAAGAATATCTTTACCGTTTTGCTTAATAAATAATGTGGGATCGATTTTACCTCGAATGAATCCATTTTGGATTAGATACTTACTAAGCCTTTTGTACCAAGCTCTAGGGGCCTGCTTTAAACCATAAAAAGCCTTCTTTAGCTTGAATACATAGTCTGAATACTGTTCATGTTCGAATCCAGGAGGCTGTTTGACTTAAACTTCCTCTTCCAACATGCCATTTAGGAAGGCACTCTTCACGTCCATTTGATATAGCTTGATTTTCTTGAAACATGCATAGGCTAGAAGCATTCTTATTGATTCCAAACAGGCAACAGGAGCATAGGTTTGATCAAAGTCAATGCCTTCTTGTTGGTTATAGCCTTGAGCTACGAGCCTTGCTTTATTTGGAGTAATGGTGCCAAATTCATCAATTTTATTCTTGAACACCCATTTTGTTCCTATAATTGAAGCATCCTCTGGAGGCTTAACAAGTTCCCAAACATCACATCTTTCAAATTGATTTAATTCTTCTTGCATAGCCATGATCAAATTCTCATCTTCTAGTGCTTCATTGATATTTTTGGGTTCTTCTTGAGCTAGGAAGGCAGCATGAGCACAATAATTTGCCTTTCATCTTCTTGTTGTAATTCCATCAGTAATATCACCAATGACTAGCTCTGGGGGGTGATTCTTCACTATTCTTGTTGACCTCGGTAAAGAATGTTGAGCTATTTCTTCATGAGTAGTCTTTCTTATCTTTGCTGGTGGTAACTGATCTTCCCCATCATAGAGAGGTAGTTTCTCAGTAGCCCTTGAACCTCTAGGACCTTCCAAAGTCATTTTTGCCACTTTAGAAATCGCATCTTCCATTTCAGCTTGCTGTCTTGAGCTTCCAGCTTGCTGTTTGTCAGAATTTGCATCCTTCTTGGCTTGCTGACTTCCAGTTTCAGTCTCAGCTTCAGCTTGCTGGTTTGAACTTCCAGCTTGCTGTTTTGAACCTCCATCTTGCTGATTTGAGCTTCCAGCTTGCTGATTTGAACTTCCAGCTTGCTGTTTGTCAAAAATTTGAGGTTGCATATTTTCTCTTTCACCTGCAAATTCTTCCTCATCTCTTGGTAGATCATTGTTAGGTTCTTGAAATGTAACATCAATAGATTCTTCAACAATATGTTTATTTATATTATAAACTCTATAAGCCCTACTTGTTAAAGAATAACCAAGAAATATAGCTTCGTAGGATTTTGCATCGAATTTACCATCTTTACCAATTGTTATGAGCACAAAGCACTTAGAACCAAAAATCTTGAAGTAGCTGATATTTGGCTTCTTGTTTCTCAACAATTGATATGGTGTTTTGTCCAAAATAGGCCTGATTATAATTCGATTCAACAAATAGCATGTTGTATTCACAGCTTCGGCCCAAAAACTTCTAGGCAGCTTGCTTTCTTGCAATAGAGTCCTTGCTGTTTCTTGAAGTGACCTATTCTTCCTTTCCACCACTCCATTTTGTTGTGGAGTCCTTGGAGCAGAAAATTCATGGGAGATTCCTCTTTCTTCACAATAGGCAATAAAGTTCTCATTGACAAATTCACCTCCTCTATCACTTCTTATACCTACAAGTCTTGTATCATGCTTGTTCTCAAGTAATTTAATCAGTTTTTCAAACTCATTAAAAGCACAATTTTTAGTAGGAATAAACAATACCCAAGTAAATCTAGAATAATCATCTACGATTACAAAACCATATTGTTTACCTTCAATACTTTTATAAGATTCTGGACCAAATAGATCCAAGTGCAGTAGCTCTAAAGGTTTAGAAGTAGATACCATTTTCTTTGCTTTGTGAGTACTTCTAATCTGTTTCCCTAATTGGCATGCTGAACAGACTTCAACCTTAGTATATTTCAGTTTGGGTAGACCTCTGACCAGATTCTTGCTTGATAATTTATTGATCAGGTCCATGTGTGCATGCCCCAATCTTCTATGCCAAATATATGGATCATTCTCTATTGCAGCCAAACAACATGTTGTTTCCTGCATTTCAAAGTCTAATACATATATATTTCATTCCCTTCTAGCAACTAGGGGGATTTTGTTAGTACCAATAGTAATAGTGGTTTTATCAATGCCAAACTGAACAAAATGTCCATCATCAAATAATTGAGTGACACTAAGTAAATTATATGAAAGACCTTTGACATATTGAACTTTATCAATCGAAATATTACTATTACCAATAGAACCAATACCAAGGATTCGAAGAGTCTTACTACTACCAATTGTAACTCTTCCACCCTTCTTCATTTTGAGACTTATGAACTGAGATTTGTCTCCACACATATGTCTAGTGCATCCGCTATCCAAAATCCATTGTTTTGACTTCCCTTTAGCGGCAAGACATATCTACAAAACAAAAAATTACCAACTTAATGTATTGGTACCCATATAGGTTTGGGTCCAAATTGGTTAGTAGCAAGAGTATATAGGACATTTAAATCAGCTTTGTTGATCCACATTTGGATCACTTTTGATAACTGATTTTGCTTTCTTTCACTCTTCTGGTATGCTGTTTGTCTTCTATCAGGAGCATTCTGGTAAGCTGTTTATAGTCTGACTGGTCCATTCTGGTATGCTGTTTTCCTTTTATGATTGATTTGAGCCACACACTGACTTTCCAGATGGCCTTTTCCACCACACTTGTTGCATGTCTTCCAAGGCATAGCATAATCGTAAGGTATTCCATTTCTTCCATCGTATTTGAGTGCACCATGCTTCTTGTTGAGGTTTAAGCCAACTCCTTCTCTAACTAAAGGGACATTTGCCTTCTTCATCATTTTCTTTAAGCTGTCTTCTCCTTGAACAAACGTTTCCATCCCTTTCTCGAGATCCTTGACCTCTTTTTCCAGGAGAGAGATCAGTTTAGCTTGCTGTTTGATCAGAATGGCGTGCTGTTTATCTGCACATTCAGCTTGCTGTTTTCTCTTCTCAGCAGATTTTGAAGACTCGGCTTGGCTAGACTCTTTGAGCTTGAATGATTTAATACTTTTATCTCTATCTTCAATCTCTGACCTTAGATGTCTTAGTTCTTTCATGAGGGCTTCATTCCTTTGTAGAATTACTTTGTTAACTCCTTCAAATTGAACTAGTTTCTTATTTAGATCAGCAATAAGATCATCATGGTTGATTTCAGGAGCCTTTTCAGCCATTAAATCAGAAATAATTTTCTTCAAATGAGTATTCTCCTTTTCAAGCTCGTTGTTTTCATTCTTCAATTTCATGAGCTCCACAATAGATATATTAATATGTTCCTGCATGGTTAGCTCATTTAACATAGGAATACTAGAAGATAAATCAAGATTAAATGAGTGTACTTCACTACTATCGTCATCGAAATTCGACACATCACTATCTACAAGGACTTCTTTGATATTTCTTCGTACGATATCTTCATCATCAATACCAACAAAGGCTAGATTGTCCATCTCATCACTTGAGTCATCATTAGAAGCTGATTCCTCATCATCATTCCATGTTAGGAGTGGCGCCTTAGATTTATTTGTGTCACATGAAGCAGCTTGCTGTTTTGGATTGACACATACTTCTTTTGTTGTAGCTTGATAATGTATTTCTAAGGTATCCCATACCTCCTTTGCTGTGATGCACGAACTGACCTTGGCAAAATCTGAATCTGAAAGACCACAAATCAGTGTGTACTTGGCATTTCCATCATAGCTTGCTTTTATCAATTCTTCCCCGGTAAGATCATCAACATCTTTTGGCTTGCCGTTTTCATCCAGAAAGGTAAATGGACCATCTTTAACAACCAACCATTCATGTGGATTTCTGATCAGAATCATCTTCATCCTTAGTCTCCATAAATCATAATTTTCTGTACCAATGAGAAGTGGTGGCATGTTTGATGATTCTCCCTCTTCATAAATGTGTGCCATAGAATCTGTACTTTCCTGTTACAGAAATGTTAGTACACCAAAGCTATTATACCAATTGAAAAACAACACCTAGAGGGGGGTGAATAGGTGTTTATGGCTAACAATCGTATTTTATGAACTGTTTTAAAAATTACTACAAACAGCTTGCTGTTTGTGTTTTATCAGTTTGCAAATTGTACGCTGTTTGTAACTGAAATGCAGAAAATTAAAGAACACAAGATCTTTTAGCCAGGTTCGACCCCTAAACCCCTATGGTCTACGTCCTGGTCCCTTACCAACTTGGTAAGAGAATATATTATTGATCAATGAAATATACCGATTACAAGATACAATAATATATCTCCCTTCTTCCTAGCTACTGACAAATGGCTTGTTGAACACCTGTTTCTGAACATGCTCTCTAAGCTATACTTCCCAAGTATACTTCTCTAGCAACGTTCACCAAACCCTTGTTCCCTAACCAATCTGTCCGGCAACTAAAACACCCAGTTGCTTACAAATGGCTTGCTGTTTGCTGTGCTGAACTAACCCTCTAAGCAATACTTCCCAAGTATCCTTATCTAGTCTAGTTCGACCCACACAAAACCTTAAGCCAAACTTGTACAGCAACTATTCAATTCAAATTGGACAATACAGTGTTTGAATCAATTTACAACTCAACCTATGAACCCACTGAATATATATATGCGTGTATATAGGGTTTGTGAGGTTTAAATAATTTTGAAATGAAAGCTTTGAAGTTGTGTGTATAATCTTGTTTCTGCACTTTGATGGATATTCAATGGATATTTTGGAACTGAGCAAGACCATCCCTTAAATAGGTAAACAAGAACATTTTGAACTCAAGTCCAATGGTATGGAAAATTTTTGAAGCCGTTAGAGATGATGAATTGTTTTAGCAAAAGAGAGGAGCTTGATGTTCTGCAAATTCAGAAGAGACGGAGCGTGTATAGAGTTAAAAACATGGAGAGAATATTTGCTATGATGAGTCCCATGTGTTGTCTTTGAGTGGAGGTATGGTGGGTATTAAAATAATGAAAAGTAGATCTTTACTTTTCTTATTTTAAGTCAAGGAATATTTTTGTCTCCCAATATGTATATGATATGAGTGCTAGCATGTATAAAACAATTCAAAGGGCCCTTACAAATATTCCTAACAATATTTCCGTTGCATGCTCCTTAATTCTGGCAGAAACAAACAGCTTGCTGTTTGTGAGACTGGCACGATATTTCTGACTGGCTTGCTGTTTGTCCATGAATTTTGCTTGCTGTTTGTGACAAACTGATTATCCAATTAGTAAGCTAATTTTCCCTGCAAAACCAAGTTAGTACAGTACCGACATAACATAGCAAGTTCATGTCAGCTTGCTGTTTTGGTTCTGGTGAGCTGAACAGATACATGGCCTTATACTTTTGCATTTCCATATCATCAACCAAGTTTTCTGAGAACATAGATATGTCTGTTTGATCTTTATCTACAGGAATTCTGAATAGTTGAAAATGGCTTGCTGTTTGTACAAATGGCTTGCTGTTTGTGACAAACTAAATATACAATCAGTAAGCTATTATACCCTGCAAAAACCAAGTGAGTACATACACAACTAGCATGTTGCTTTATATCTACTAATAAGCCAAATGGCTTATTGCTTGTGATCATCAAAACTTTACACAACTAGCATGCTGTTTTATATCTACTAATAAGCCAAATGGCTTACTATTTGTGATCATCAAAACTTAGGAGTATCAATATTTGTGTTGTATTATTTTGGCAGTATTTAAGACGTGGCTAACGTTTGTATCACATATCTCGGCCCACACTTTGGGCCTTGGGATGGGCATTCACTCCAACCGGCCCGATCCCGATCCGATCTCCGTACCGAACGGGTCGGGGAGTGCTATCCCCGCCCCCATCCCCGGCCCGATCCCTGTCGGGGATTAATTTTTATTCCCCGTCCCCGGCCCAAACGGGTAATGGGAATCCTCGCGGGTAATCGGGGAATTTCATTTTAAACATAAAATAACATTTTAAACAATTTTAAACACTAACTAGTGAGTTAGAAACAATTTTTTAAGCACTAAATTAAAATAAAAAAATATTTCTTAAATAAACAATTATAAATAATATGAAAATGAAGTTATTTAACTACTATAAAGACAAACATATAAGATAAAATATCATTTTGTTTCCAATAATATATATATATATATATATATATATATATATATATATATATATATATATAATCATATATTAATACATACGAATTTTCAATACTTTATATTGGAAACAAAATGATATTTTATCTTATATGTTTGTCTTTCTAGTAGTTAAATAACTTCATTTTCATATTATTTATAATTGTTTATTTAAGTAATATTTTTTATTTTAATTTAGTGCTTAAAAAATTGTTTCTAACTCACTAGTTAGTGTTTAAAATTGTTTAAAATGTTATTTTTTGTTTAAAATGAAATTCCCCGATTCCCCGCGACTCCGCGAGGATCCCCATTACCCGTTTGGGCCAGGGACGGGGAATAAAAATTAATCCCCTACAGGGATCGGGCCGGGGACGGGGGTCGGGTTTAAATTCGGGGATGGGGGCGGGGGTAGCACTCCCCGATCCCGAAGTACCCCGATACCCATTCCTATTTGGGCCTCTTTGACACCATGCTTAAAAATAAAAATCATCAATTTATAATTTATAAATCTATGCACAGATTCTTTTTAATATTATAAAAATTTATTCATTAATTTAAATTAATTATTTTAAAACATGAATTTTAAAGTCTTAAATTTTTATATGAGATTGTTTGATAATAAATGTATAAATGTTATCCGTGATATTTTTAGAAAAAGAGGGACTTTAGTTAGAAAATAAAGAAAATATGATATGTTTTAGTTGAAAAAGCTAATCGGTTAGTTGTTAATAAAAATAAAATTATTATTTTATTTTATTAAATAAAATGCCCGTGATATGACTGAAAAAAGAGAGATAATTAGAAAAAATAGGAAAGATAATACGTTTAGCTGAAAAAAAATCGGTTAATTATTAGTATTATAATAATATTATTTTATTTTTATTAAATAGAAACGTCAGTTATATAATTAGAAAAATAAAGGTTTTAATAAAAGAAAAGAAAAAAGGTTACGTGTTTTTGCTGAGAAAGGTAACCATCCATAATATAATTAGAAAAAGAGAGAGTTTAGTTAGACAAAATAGAAAAGGTAACGTATTTTGGCTGAAAAAATGTAATTGATTAGTTAATAGTAATTATAATATAATTGTGTTATTCTATAAACAAAATTGATCGTAGTGTTTTTAAAAAAGGCAAAATTTTAGTTTGATAAAATGTAAAAGATATTGTGTTTTACCTGGAAAAAGGAAATTATTTAGTTATTGAACAATAGAAAATGTAATATGTTTAACCTGAAAATTGAAATTGATTAATAAGGAAAAAAATTTAGTTAGATAAAATATAAAATATATTGTATTTTATCTGAAAAATGAAATTATTTAGTTAGTGAAAAATAGAAAAGATAATATATTTAACCTGAAAAAGGAAATTGATTAGTTAGTGGGTTGAATTTTATCTATAGCTGAGTAATGAGGGTAAATAAATATAATTAATAGGTACCGTACCAATCGACCAAACTTTTAATATTTCAATTTTTATATAATAATATAGATTTCAAGTTTCAAATTATTATAATAAAGAATGTTTATCAACCAACTTATTAACTCAATCAATTTATAAGACGTACTTTTTCTCAACTAATTTTTATTACTTGAATTTTTTTTTACTTGTTTAATATTTGATATTTACATTTGTATTTATAAATGTCATATGCATGTATTTTGATTATTATATTAAATAATTAATATTTTTTAATTTAATTTTATTAATATTTCATCAACTTCTAGGTAAATTTATCGAACATTTGTATGATTTATATGAATTTTTCTAATTATACATTTATTCATTTAAGTTATAAATTATATATATTATAAAGAATAATAAAAAACACCTCTATATCAATCTAAACCATTGATTCTATTATGATATATAAGGTGTTCTACATGGAGTGCAACTCTATATACATATATATTTAAGTTATAAGTTATATATTTTAATAATAAGTTATCTTTGTTATGGAAAACACATAACAAAGATAAAATCTAAGTTTTCTTCATCGTAGCTACAACCGTTGAGCAGATTTTCTCTTTAGAGCGGCCTATTGCTAACATCGCTGGAAAATACAGCCTTTTTGAAGGGACAATCTAACGATTTGACGTAGTGATGAACCTGATGTGTTCTAAAAACCAACCATAATTGCAAGCCCATATAACTCGTTTTCTAAGAACCAAAAGAACCAACACACTAAACATCCCGCAGATCTGCGATCCCGGACATTAAAACACACTAAAACAAACAAAAACTTTCACACCAAACCCAATAAATGGGACTAACTACCCAATAAATGGACAATTATTGAAGGAAAGAAGAAAAAAACGGAAAAGAAGAACGAAAGCCTCCGGCCGGTGGAGGAGCCACCGCCGGAGGAAGAACACTTCATTACATGCTTTATTAATTAATGATACTATATGTTTGATCACTATTCTAAATTATAAGGATGGGTTCCACCTGGCCTTGTGGAGGCACGTGGATATTGTTATTATAGTCCAGGGTGTTAGTGGGGATACCTTTTATAAAGACAAAATGACAGTTTGTAACCCCTATGTATATGGGTTTTGTCAAATTGGTCCAGATTTACGTTTTTTAGCACTTTGCAACCCCTATCTTCAAATCTCGCTTCATATTACAACCCCTCCCGTCTAATTTACCTATTTTACAAGCAAAAATGAGTGAAAAACCTATATACATAAGGGGTACATACTGTAATTTTTGAAGATAGAGGTTGTAATATGAAGCGAGATTTGAAGATAGGGGTTGCAAAGTGCTAAAAAACGTAAATCTGGACCAATTTGACAAAACCCATATACATAGGGGTTACAAACTGTCATTTTGTCTTTTATAAATGTATGTATGTATAGGGTAATTGTTTAATGGTTATTTTAATAATGGGTACTCACATGTGCGTGTATATTGCCCCAAAAAATGTGAATTCTTTGGTTATTTTATAGTTCTTGACTTGTGAGTTGTGTACTTGTGATTAGTTTAGGGTTATGTTCACCTCAATTCAATGAAATGGAATAAAAGTAGAATAAAATTTGTATTTTTATTTGGGTAATATTGGGAAAAGTATTTAAAATTATATCTCCTACATTATTTTCTAAATAATTTAAATTAAAATTTTATCTCATATATTTTGGAAAGAATGCTACATTTTCCATCATCATTATTTTCTTTGCAATCTTCATTATAAAAAACTTCTTCTCCCTCATATTTGTTCACTATTCTCCAACATTTCACATTTTTTATAATTTTATTTATAATTATTCATTCCGTTACTGTCCTATTCCATTATTCTCAAGTGAACATAACTTAAAGATAATGCTACATACCTCGTACCCCATTTCATTCTCAAGGTAGACCGTGAAAAATTTTAATTAGAGAGATTGATGTAAATGTAAATTTTTATTATAACTAACTAAAATCATAAATTTAATATTTGAAAAATATTTTGAGAAACAATTTATATTTTTCTTATTTTAATATTTATATGTAGGGGAGTAGATTTATTATTGGTCCGAATACTTGCTTTGTATATCACAAATTCATAATCTTTTTAAAGCTGAGATCATATCTATCTCTCTATACGATCTAAATTTATCTCTCTATGTCACAAACGGTAAAAGTAGTGTTTGATATCCAAAAATATTTATCAAAATTTTTATAATAAACTTTTTTTATTATTAAAAAAAAGAAAAAGGACCCTGAGATATATCTCACAGAACTTTTCCTAAGATACATATAAAATAATCTTTAAATCTTGCTGGGCCCGGAAGGCTAATTAAAAATTTCTGAAATTACTAAAATACCTGCCCCATTTTTATATATGAAAAGTAGTTATCTGAGGGAACTTACCTGAGTCACGCTCCCTACTCTCTATTATAAAATTATTAAGTACACGTGATACATCTAATTTTTTTGGCTATCTTTAGCCTATTTCTATCTATAAATATTGTTCGATTTTTGCCAAAAAATAGCTTTACCTTCAGATTTTTTCTCCCCGTCCCGGGTCAATATGGTTTGTATTTGCGTTGAAGTGTTTGTTGTTAACATTTTATAAATTCAGCTTGTTCAATACTTGAATATTTGGAACCGACATTTATATTTTTATTTTTAATAAAAGTAATATTAAATGAAATTTTAATGAAGATTATATTGAATAAATTTAAATATACAGTGGTTTGGTTCTCATACATTAAGTGGAATTTAATTTATATAGAAGTCCCACTTTTCACACAATAGGATGAAGAAATATGAATGTAGAACATAAAGAATTATTATTTTTAGTTTTGAGTACAGCACTAACATAAACTAGTGACAATATGACCAATTATTTTCTAGCTATGTATATTTAAACAACTACGTAACAAACCATTAATTCATCATATTATTGTTACCAACAAATTAATATAATGTAGATATACTCCACACGAATAATTCAACGCCACTACTAGAATTGTTCAATTAAATAAAGAGGGTTGGATAGTAAATAAACATACAGTAAGTACACATATACTTTGTTTTGTTTGCATGCACAACAGTACAAGTGTACAACCACAATACTTGAAGCTAGAGGCAACTACTTTTTTTAATAATATAATATATTTGTTTTAAGTATGAATGTATATTTTGAATTTTTTTCTAATACATAATATATTTTTTTAATTTTCTTATTTGAATAAAGTCGGATGTTTTATTTAATTCTAATATTATCATATTACTAACTAAATTAATGAACATTAAAACTAAAGAAAATCAAAATTTGAAATTATCTACCAACTTATTATTTGACTGTCGATATTTTTGTACACTTTGAAGTTGATAAGTGCATAAAACGCGGGGGAATTGATTTTTCGGGGGTTTTTAATAAATACTCAAATCTATTTTTTTTAAATAAAAATACTTTTTCTAAAAAAATAATTATAGTAAGAAAAATATTTTTTTTAAAAATAATTGTATTAGTAATTCTCAAATTAATTGAAATGTGCGAAAATGGATTCAAATATCGAATTATCAAAAAGAAAAAAAAAATATATCACCCATATTTGACAATCAACAAAATGCTACTAAAATTTATTAGTTCATTATTTAGTGACGAAAAACAATGAAGACTTGATATTACTTTACGATAAGAAATAAACTGTCTAAAGTTACTCGATTGAAAATTTTGATTCTGAATAAATAAAAATAAGCTTAAGTGAATTTGAACCAAAAATATTTGTCCAATTCGAATTCAACTGAAGTGAACTTTATTATAAACAAAGTCCACAAAGTACGACTAACGTGCAAGATGATACAATGACTTTTATACTACTACTCTATTTAATGATTTATTATTATCATATTAAACATTATAAAATAAAATATAAACACACATTTAAAATTGGTATAGAGTATAATATTTTGAAAATGTTTGGTGGATCATGATCTAACCAATGTGCATATACCACCAACTTTAAGCCCCAAATTAGGGACTGGTCTTTGGTTCTTCATAAAATAATAAACACATATTTCCATTTTTGGTATATATTAAGATATATAATCGAAAGTTTAATTTTCATTTTTTTTTGATAGTATGCCGTACTTTTTTTTATATAGGGGGTGTTTGGGGGAACTTTTCCTAACTTTCCAATTTATTTTCCAACCTTTGTTTGCAACTTATAGAATCTCAAATATACATTAAATATTTGTATTAATTATTTTTTTTATCAAAATATGAAATTTTTACCCGAAAATAAATCCGTAAGGACTTAAATAAAGTTAAGCCAAACAGGCTCATAATTAGATTTATAACCTTTACAATTGAGTATCTGTTCTAAGAAAATTTTTGGGACGAGTCAAAGTCGAAACCAGGTCCTAAAACGATGATAAGCCCTTACCACTTGTGCATTTTTTAGTTACGCAGCAGGTTACATTCAGTTGGATATGTGGTTGCATATGCAACCTCCGTATTTTTACAAATAAATTACTATTTTTAAAAATATTTTGATAATATGATAAAATCGTAAAAAAATACTCCCTCAGTCCCTCTCATTTCTTTACACTTTCATTTTTGGAACGTTCCACCAATTCTTTACGTTATTAAAAATATTACTCCCTCCGTTCCTCAAGATTCTTTACGTTGCTTTTTTGCACGGAGACCAAGTAATATTGTTAAGATAAATGAAGTAGTGGATGTAATAGTGATTTTATTGTTAAAATAAGTGAAGTAGTGAGTGTAATAGTGATTTTATTGTTTAAATAAGTGAAGTAGTGAGTGTAATAGTGTAAAGTGTTGAAAAAGTGGAGTGAAGTAGTGGATGTAATAATATATTTTATTGTTAAGAGTTACTATTTATGGTATGTAAAGAAATGAGAGGGACGTCCCAAAATATAAACTATAAAGAAATGAGAGGGACTGAGGGATTAACTTTTAACAATAAAATACATTATTACATCCACTCCTTCACCCAAACCAAACCAAACCAAACCAAACATACCTAGTATATCCCGCTCAGAGCAGGGTCTGTGGAGGGTAGGTTGTACGCAGACCATGCCCCCGCTTTTAGAGCGGGGAGGCTGTTTCCGTGAATACCCTCGGCTGAGTGCACAACATACATAGCGTGTGGAAAATACAACGGAAATGGACAAAAACATACCTGTGGCCCATGGCGTTCTCCACATGGGCGCCTTTTTCCAACAGTGCGGACCAACAGACATTCCTGGACCCGAAGCCAAAACCCCCATGCGCCATGGGAAAACCATATGATCTCTCGCCAATGTGACCGTTGAAATCGCCACCCAACACTAAAAATTGGTCTGCAGGAAAACTTCCTACCAGCACGTCTAAACAAACCCAAAAGACCTCCTTCTCCGAGTCACCCAAACCGCCTTGCGGGGCGTACGCACACACTACATTCACCACAATCTCCCCCACCACCACCTTGACGACCATGATCCTGTCATTGCATCTAGTCACTTTGGGAGAGAGTGGTTGATAGTTACTACATCCACTCCTTCACCCCACTTTTTAAATACTTTACACTATTACATCACTACTTCACTTATTTTAAAATAAAATCACTATTACACCCATTACTTCACTTAATTTAACAATAAAATAAATTATCACACCCACTACTCACTTATTTTAATCATAATCATTGATCTCCGTACAAAAAGCAAATATTAAGAAACTGCAGGAACAGAGAGAATAGTATTTTCGGTAAATATCCTTGATTTTTTCATCCAAATATCCTTGATTTTTTCATTCAATTTAAATGATTAAAATCTTGTAATGAACTGTTCTCTTTCGAGGACCACAACAGAAACTAAATGACAAATAGACTTATAATAGATAATTAAATTTATTGTTTTCTATTTTGAAAAAAAAAGGAAGAAAGAAAGAAAGGTCCAATAACAGCTCAACCGGTCAACCTTAAACACTTGCACAAGAATACTATAAATCTTATAGTAAATTATAGAAAATTACAGCAATTTAAAATGGATCGATCCTGAGTCTGATCTGTGGAGCACTAAGTTTAGATCTTGTGATTAAAAAACACAATGATTGAATTTCTTTCTCAATGTAAAATAATAAAGTTTGATTTAACTTGTCCCGCCCCACTAGTCCGTTTATTGTTTAAATATTGAATTCTGGAGAGATTTTTGTAATAAAATTGGTATTATATTATAATATATTAAAGAGTAAAAATTTTAAGATTAATCTTACAATATTTTTCCTGAAATTGCAATAAAAATTTGTAAACAAATAAATTTATTTTTTTATAATTAAATATTTTTATCATATTTTTGCTTCATTTTATATTAGGAAAGGGAAATTAGTTGTTAATTCAAATCTACTTTAGGATCATCATTCTAATGTATAAAAGGATTATAATAAGTTAAGATGATATTATAGTTTAAGTGTTAATTCAAATGTATGTTTAATATTTTATGAAGAACCAAAGACCCGTCCCTAATTTGGGCCTTAAAGTTGGTGGTAGTATATGCACATTGGTTAGATCATGATCCACCAAACTTGTACAATATATTACTCCTATATTCTATATCAATATTATATCTGTTTATATTTTATTTTATATTTTAGGATAATAATAAATAATTAAATAAAGTAGTATAAAAGTCACTTTGTTTATGTTTGTTTGTTTATTTTAAAGTGAAAGTGAATTACTTAAGTTGAATTGAAATCGGACAAATAGTTTTGGTTCGAATTCACTTAAACATATTTTTATTTACTAGTTATAACCCGAATGTACGGTTGCTTTTCTAATATCTAATTATATTATTTTTTTAATATTTATTTATTATTAGTTTATATATTAAATTGTTGTTAAAAATCTAATACATATAAGATTTTACACGTTCAATTTACTATGCGTTTTATCTTTAATTATTAAAATTTGATTTAGACGATTTTACAGTCCACATGAAATTAGTAAAATAATCTTTAATTTAGTAATGATTTAATAATTATTTTCCAATTAAAACTACCAAAAACCAAAAGAGATAAGAAATTGACAATTTTTTATGTTGAAAATTCTATTCAACTTAGGAAATCTACTTATATTTTATTTTGATTATCAAAATAACCTTTTTATTATATGAAGATAGTTGTACTAACAACCAAATACAATTATATTATATCCTTATATATAATAAGCGTAAAAATGTTCTTATCAATAATTTTGGTCACTACTGTACTACCAAAATAATCTCAATCGTCGAATCTAATATTTTTAAAAATAGACAACCAAAATTATATCATAATGAAAAGAAAATTATAATCTAAAAAGGATATAATTAAAAAATGTTGTGTTAGAATGGATTTTTAAAAAGAAAGTTATAATATGAAAAGGATATAATTAAAAAATGATAAAATTAAATTTTATCATTTTTTAATTATATCCTTTTCATATTATAACTTTCTTTTTAAATTATTTTTATTAACATTTAAAAAAAACCATATTTACTATTTGAACACTATCTCGAGATCTAAAACTCAAATTTGGATGATTTTACAGCCAAGTTGAAGCTCATAAAATTATCATTAATTTTAGTGATGATCTAGAAATGCTAGATTCAACGGTTTTCATCTATTTATTTTATGATCTAACAGTTCTTATTTATTTGGTCGTAGTGAAGACCAAACTACCAACAACCAAATTTTTGGACAACATCATTCTTACACTTATTTTTAAAACTGTATTTGGTTGTTAGGAGAACTATCTTCAAATAATAAGAACGGTATTTTGATAACCAAACGAAAAGTAGATTTTATAAATCGATAGAATTTTTAACGTAAAAAATCGTCAATTTCTTCTCTCTTTTGTTTCTGCGCAATTTTAGTTGGAAAATAATTGTTAAACCATCACTAAATTAAGATTATTTTGTTAATTTCGTATGGGTCGTAAAATCGTCCAAATTTCAAAACGGATAACAAATATTAAATTGAGTGTGTAAAATCTTATATATAACAATATTTTTTTAACAATAATTTGATATGTAAATTAGTAACATATAAATATTAAAAAAATTATATAATTATGAATATTAAAAAAGGGGTCGTGCGTTGCATGGGTTATAATTTAGTTTTAATAATAAGTGTAAGAAGAATTTTATCCAAAATTTTGGTAGTCGATCAGCACGACAAAATAAATAAGAACCCTTCGATCTTAAAATAAATAGATAAAAAACGTTGGATCTAGCATAAATTTTTTTTTTTTGTATGTTTACATGTAAACTAAAAATTGTATTTATATTTAATGCCAATGATTTGATCTTATATAATTAGATTTTCGATATTGAATAAGATTATCAATGCAGGCCTTCTACACTAAATATGATTAATATAAAAATTTGTAATTATATTTTATCATGAGATTCTGAATGTTTTCATTTGGATAATAATTGTTAAATCATCATTAAATTAAAGATAATTTTATGAGTTTCGTGTGGGCTGTAAAATTCTTTAAATCCGATTTTAGATCTCGAGGTAGAGCCCAAATAGTAAATATGATCTTTTTTTAATATTATTAAAAAACAAATAAAATTCTATTGTAATATAACCTTTTTTAATTATATCATTTTCAGATTATAATTTCCTTTTTAAAATTCAATTATTTTACAACTTTTTTTAATTATATCATTTTTAGATTATAATTTTCTTTTTAATATGATATAATCTTGATCGTCTATTTTTTAAAATTATTATTAAATTCAACAATTAAAATTATTTTAACGATACAATGAATTAAGGAATTAAAATTATGGATAAAATGCCTAGTAAGATGTTTCAATTCGCCGTGCTGCCATTCTCCTTTTTGCCTGGCTACTCCTTATGAGTTACCCAATCTTACCAACGGTTGCAAAAACTGGTCTTTCAGTAGTAGGCGGCGCTGATGAAATGGCTCTGCTGCAATGGAGGGAGAGCCGGAGAGGGTTACAACTTACAAACCACGTTGGCTCAATAATCTAGGTTACTATTTGATGGATTTTTGTTCTTTTTCATTATTCATTTTAATTTTACATGTATTAAGATATAATTAATTAACAATTATATATGTATTTATTTACAAAAATAATCATAAACATAATATGATTAGAAAATTTTTAGGCCGAAGTGTTAACAAATCAAAAATTTAAATTCAATGTACTTATTAATTAATTTTTATATTAATGACTTTAAATTTAATTTATAAAATATATATTATTTTTATGAGTCGAACCCTTAACATATGGTAGTACTCGTTTATTATCTCTTTTACTCGTATTATATATAGGATATAATTTATATGTATTTTTTTAATACTTATTTGTTATAAATTTACATATCAAATTGTTGTTAAAATATTGATATATGTAAGATTTTACACGTTCAATTTAATACTTGATTTAAACGATTTTACAGTCCACATGAAACTAACAAAATAATCCTTAATTTAGTGACGATTTAACAACTTTTCTCCAATTAAGACTACCAAGAGACAAAAGATAGATGAAATTGATAATTTTTTACATTGAAGATTCTATTCGATTTAGGAAATATATTTATATTTCGTTTTGATTATCAAAATAACCTTGAGCTTTTATCATAAATAAATAGTAAAAAGTAAATTTTTGCACATTTACTTTTGTTAAAAATAGCTATTTGCAATTTTACTAAACAATTTGCAATTTTACTATACTAAGTTTCAAAATTGCAAAAATACTAGGTCCCCCTCCTCCCTCATTTCCTCTCTCCTCCCCGACTTCCTGTCTTCATTCGCCTGTATTTTTTTTTTTTTTTAAGGTGGGGTTGATTTTGGTTGATTTTGGTTTGCAACCATAATCAACCACATTCAATTTTTTTTTTTTTTTTTAAGGTGGGGTGCTATTTTGGTTGATTTTGGTTTGCAACCATATTCAACCACATTCAACACTTTTTTTTTAAGGCGGGGTGCTATTTTGGTTGATTTTGGTTTGCAACCACATTCAACACTTTTTTTTTAAGATGGGGTGCTATTTTGGTTGATTTGAGTTGCATGGCCCCGTAGAGGCAACCACATTCAACTGCATGCAACCACATTCAACCGAATGCAACCACATACAACTTTTTGTTTTTTAAGGTTTGGTGATTTTGGGTTGCATGGCCCCGCATGGGCAATATTCAACTGAATGCAATCACATGCAACTGAATGCAACCTCATGCAACTAAATTTCTGATTTCAAGTTCCATTTTTCAGTTGTCATTTTCGACCTCATTTTTGGACTGTAATATATATATATATATATATATAGAGTTTTGCTCAAATGAGAACCCATGTTTTTGGTGAGAACTGAGATCTAATCTCAGCCCCTCAAATTTTAAACTATCTTAAATCCTCACCACACAAATAAAACACCCACATACGCACACCACATACGTTATGTACACACACAAATACACGTATACTCTCCCTGCCACCCCCCTTCCGGCCATGCCCATCCACCACGTCGCCACCGCCGCCACAATTAATCACCATCGGAAAACACAAAATCACCACCTACACACACAGACCCCACCCCCCACCCCCACCGTTACTGTTGTCGCTGCCAGACCACCAATATCCGATCGCCGTTGTCTGTTCAGTCTTCATTAACATTGATTCGCTTTAATTGAATGTCTATGTCTCCTTGGTAACGCCCTGTCAAATCGATGCCGTGCTCGATACAGATCACTTCCAGAACTTTGCTCCGATCTGGTTTCCACATTGACCGTCCTGAATGTGAATAATTTCTCTCATTTTCGATTGGTTTTTAGAGAGAGAAAGTATTTGGAGTGTGAAAGTGTGAGTAATTGAGATGAAATGAGAGGCGGTCACTGTGTGGGTAAGGTGTTAATTTTATAAAATTGTGCGTGTTTTGTAGATTCAGATATAGAAAAGGGGTTTTGCTTTTGTGTATGTAATGATTTGGATTATGTTAGGGTTGAATTTGTGGTGATTTTCGGGTTCCGTTAGTGATTTGTTGGTGGTGGCCGGAAGTGGTGGTGGTTTGGTCGCGGTGATTTTCGTACATCGGTGGTGATCTTTTGGTGGCAGTGGCGGTAGTGTGGTGGTCGGAGGCGGTGAAGTGCGGTGATTTTCTGTTTAAAGGTGGTGATTTTTGTTGGTGGTGGCGGCGGCGTGGTGGCCGGAGGTGGCGGCAGTGCGGTGATTTTCTGTTTATCGGTGGTGATTTTATGGGTTGGCTGGAATTTGTCACCGGAGATGGTGACTTGAAATGGTGACCGGAGTATGGAAGAAATGATTGTGGAAGATGATGTTGAATTAAATGAATAATAAAAAAATAAAATTTTAAATATTAATTGTGGGGCTAGGATTTAATTTAGATATAAAAAATACATGGCTAGGATTAGATCTCATATCTCACAATAAGTGAGGGTTCTCATTTGAGCAAGACCCTATATATATATATATATATATATATATATATATATATATATTCCAAAAAAGTGGTCGAAAATGACATTTGAAAAATGGAACTTGAAATCAGCAAATTAATGCAACCACATGCAACTAAATTTGCAACTGAATGCAACCACATGCAACTAAATTTCTGATTTCAAGTTCCATTTTTCAAATGTCATTTTCGACCTCATTTTTGAACTCTAATATATATATATATATATAAAGTGTTGAATGTGGTTGAATATGGTTGCAACCCAAAATCAACCAAAATAGCAACCAACCTTAAAAAAAAAAGGGTGTTGAATGTGGTTGCAACCCAAAATCAACCAAAATAGCACCCCACCTTAAAAAAAAAAAGTGTTGAATGTACCCAAAATCAACCAAAATAGCACCCCACCTTAAAAAAAAAAAAAAAGTGTTGAATGTGGTTGAATATGGTTGCAATCCAAAATCAACCAAAATAGCACCCCACCTTAAAAAAAAAAAGTACATGCAGAAGGAATGAGTCGGCAGAAAGGGGGAGGGGGGAGTGTTAGGGTTGGTATTTTGCAATTTTGAAACTTATGTTGGTAAAATTGCAATGAATTAAAGGAGATGATATTTTTGCAAATAGAAACTTTAAATCTAGTATTTTTGGTAAATAATCAATAACGTTCTCATTATTTGAAGATAGTTGTACTAACAACCAAATAAAGTTTTAATATTAAGTGTAAGAGATTTTATCCCAAACTTTGATAGTCGGTAGTCTGGTCCTCAGTATGACAAAATAAATAAGAACCGTTAGATCTTAAAATAAATAGATGAAAAACGTTGGATCTAACATAAAAAATATTTTATATTTTAACATTTAAACTGAAAAGTATATTTATATTGAAATACGCAAAGGTGCATGTCAATGATTTCAATCATATATAATTAGGTTTTCTATATTAAATAGGATTATCAGTGTAGATCATCTACACTGAATAAGATTAATATAAAAATTCATATTATATTTTCTCTTGAGATTATAAGTGTTTCCACTTGGATAATAATTGTTAAATCATCATTAAATTAAGGATAATTTTATGACTTTTGTGTGAGCTGTAAAATCATCCAAATCTGATTTCTAGATCTCGAGATAAAGCCCAAATAGTAAATATGAACTTTTTTTAATATTAATAAATAAATAAATAAAATTCAGTTCTAATATAATCGTTTACATCCTTTTATGATTATATATTTTTTTAAAATTTAATTCTAATACAACCTTTTTAATCATATCATTTTAGATTGTAATTTTATTTTTTAATATGATATAATCTTGATCATCTATTTTTAAAAATATTAAATTCGACGGTTGAGATTATTTTGGCGATACAGGTGCCAAAATTATGTATAGATATATAAGTATGCAATATAATCCAACGGACGGCTTTTAACCGAACTTTTGAAAAATAGAATTCTAATACAACTTTTTTTAACTTATATATTTTTTAAACAATAATTTATTTTTATTATATAATATAATCTTGATCATTTATTTTGAAAAATATCATACTGAATAGTTGATATTTTAGCGGTACTTACGACTGTCATTCTAACAAAATTTTGGATATGATCGCTATTACGCATATTATATATAAAAATGTAATATGATATAATTAATTCTTGAATATTTAAATATTAATAAATTTTTAATGAGCTTGATGGCAGCACCTTGAATTAAAAACCTTTTAATATAAATATGAGGTTAGTTACGTAAATCATGCATGGAGAATATAATATTTACAAATGTGTCACTTAGAATTTGTATTAAAAACTTACGTAACCTCACCTAAATTCTAAATCCTAAATGACACTTGTTGGAATTCAACCTACAAAATACATGTAAAATATATTAAAAACATTAAAAAAAAAGGGTTGGGAAGAGGGTTCCGAATTGTATTAGAACAAGCATGTTGATCTCCTTGTGTGCTTCTTTCTATGGTGTTCAACCACTATATAGAGGCATTTCAATACATCCTCAACCCCCTAACATAACTGCCACAATAAATTATATTAATTACAATCAATAAATATTAATATTAAACATTTGTAACTCCCAAATCAATATTCATAACTTACAAATACATTGATAATGTATTTAATTCTTTAATTTCCGTTTGACAAAATAAGTCAAAAATACAACATCTCCCACTTGACTTATTTTTATAAATAAATTTTGTCACTCTCACTTTTCCGAGAGTGTATAACAATTCATATTCAATGACTCAAAAAAGTTTCAAACTAACATGTTTGACAAATATATTTCACATTAACTCCCACTTTTCGTAGAATCTTCATATTTCCAACTCCAATCAAACTAACTTGTTTGATAAACATTTTTTCTTAACTCCCACTTTTCACATAATATCTGATTTTTTATTCACTCCCACTATTTGTGAGAATAATATTCACTATGTCACAAACTTAATATTTCTTGATCTTATCAAAACATGTTTGATAAATTTTTGAAAAAAATATCCCTTTAATAAGTTTACAATCATATCACTAGTAAAATGTATCACACATTTTCACTTTCACTTCGTGCATTGCAACACATTCATGTCTCTTATAACCTTTCCAACTTCAATTCCATGTTATCAATTAAACGTGTAACCTGAAATTGAATTCTCAATTACCAAGATAATCTTCGATACATATATCACAATAAACAATAACTCCAAGCACGTCTGCTTGATTCACCAATTTGTTACACAATGTACTCTTCAAGTACATGATCATGATCCTCCTTACTGCCTCTCACTAGGCTCAAGCAAAATTACTTCACAATCCACTTACAAAACTAACTAAAAATGTCAAGTCAATTCAATCGGTTACACAACAGAAAATATATCGAAATTCTAACTACTTGCACATAATACATTAAGTGGCTCCTTTTCTGAATTAATCATTTCCCATTACCAATGGCGCCGGACTACAATTCTGCATCCTAAAATAATTAAACATTATACACACACTTCATAATTCAAACTCAATGTTCCTTTTTATCCCTCACAAACCGGATTCTTGGAACATATGAAATTTCCCAAATACCGTTCATCACAAATTTTTAAATGAGATCCCACAATTTAACATTTTTTTTAACAACTTATCATCAAGACATTCGATATAATCGTAAACAAAACTCCAACTTTCAAAATTGCTGACACAACTTTCTAATTCCTTATCGATATAAAATTCTCAATTTTTTTCGTAAAAATTTTCTTCACCGATCATGTCTCAAATTTATAAACACACCAACAACTTTATTTTCTTTTTCAAAATTCATTTACAACCAATGAATTTTCTGTATTACAACTCTGAGTTTTATTTCAATTCCATGAACTAAAATTCTTTCGATTTCATTTCAAAAATTCTAATTTTATACTCACCATTTTGAGTGTCACAAAAAAACATCTTTTTCTTTTGACTCTCTATTCTAAGAGTAATTATAATTTCTTCTGTAACAGTGTCGTCTTTTTCAACAACGATTCCAAATTATCTTAATACCACGTATAAAAACGGATTCCAACCAAACAAATTATTTTAAACAAGAACACACATTTTCTAGTTCACTAGATGTATCAACTTAACCAAACCTGACTGACGTCATTTTTCAAAATACCTTTTAGAGTTCTTTAACTCCTTAGTCCAACAAGACCAACAAATTCTTGTTTATTAAATTCTGGGCACTTAACATTCCTGTAAATTAGAAAGAAAATTCCTTTTTCATTTTATATACTCTCTATTCCGAGTATAATAAAAAAATATTTCTTATAAAGTATTATCTTTTAAACTACCAAATTTTATGATTGTTTCAAAACAATCTTTATTCCTTTTCCTTTCTTTCAGCTATATTTAACAAAATGGTCCATCCAATTTCCAAAACCAATGAATATAAATACAATTGCTAACAGAAAAAAAAATCGATAATAAAATCACGCACAAAAAAAAAAAGAACAATCAGAGGAGCAATACTGGCATCAAAAAAAAAGTCCGAGGCTAATAAAACACATTCAACAAGAAAAATTGATTACAAAAAAAAAATAACGCTACTGACAGTCTGATACTAACGTCTCTAAAACAAGGACATATGTAAAACATATAGTAAAACTAATAAAAAAAATGGCACAACAGTCAGACAGGTAGTACACGAATAATAAAACAAGCATGCAGTTAGGATCTTGACAACATGGTAAAATAATAGAAACACTATTCACTGGACATGCAAGTAATGGGAAAAAGAACTCACATAAAAGATTTACAAAAAGGACAAAAGAATATAATACTTAAAAACTTAGAAAAACAAGCAGGACTACAGTCTATAGGAGAACACATAAATCAAGATAAAACAAATCAAAGACCACAGAAAAACTATCTGAGTGGATACAGTTCCAAAACACAAGAGCGAAGTGTTTATGTCCCTACAAAACAGATGCAGCGTAGAAACAATTAAACAAAACAACTTTAACCAATTACAATAAACCGATAGGTGCTAGCGAACAATCGAATCCTTCTGCTCTGATACCAATGTTGAAATTCAACCTACAAAATACATGTAAAATATATTAAAAACATTAAAAAAAAAGGGTTGGGAAGAGGGTTCCGGATTGTATTAGAACAAGCATGTTGATCTCCTTGTGTGCTTCTTTCTATGGTGTTCAACCACTATATAGAGGCATTTCAATACATCCTCCACCCCCTAACATAACTGCCTCAATAAATTATATTAATTACAATCAATAAATATTAATATTAAACATTTGTAACTCCCAAATCAATATTCATAACTTACAAATACATTGATAATGTATTTAATTCTTTAATTTTCATTTGACAAAATAAGTCAAAAATACAACACCACTTATGTTTATATAGTTAATAAGATATGAAACTCATATAACCGTGTGATATAGAACGAAGAAAAGCAATGTATTGCTTGCCAAGAAGCGATAGTTTTATTTCTGATAACTCAAGCATATATAGAAGATTACAATGACTGAAAACAAGGAAATGATAATCTACCAAATCTCATCCTAACAACCTCTAACAACTGATTTATTTGACTTCCTAAAAACCTGCTATTAAATCAAACAGCATGATCAAAACAAATCCTAAAATGATAACAACTTATTTAGAACTTAAGACACGTTTAAGATTAGAACCAACATATTCCCCCTAATCTTAAACTCGCCCAGACACATCTTTGACCCCCAGCAGATTTCGCATCTTCTCAAACTTGACCGTTGCCAATGCCTTTGTCAAAACATCTGCCCTTTGATTGTCACTGCTTACATGCCTGAGAACAACTTCCCCCCTGTCAACACACTCCCTTATGAAGTGAAAACGGATATCAATGTGCTTACTCCTTCCATGGAACACTGGATTTTTAGCTAGATCGATAGCAGATTTATTGTCAACATACAACACCACGGGACCAATGTTCTCTGCGGTTATCTGATTCAAAACATTGCGAATCCAAATAGCTTGGCAAGCTGCTGCAGTGGTAGCAATGAATTCTGCCTCACACGATAACAATGCAACGCATCTCTGTTTCTGAGATATCCATGTAACAAGGCTTTCATTTAGATAAAAACACATACCTCCTGTGCTCCTCCTGTCATCTAAGTTCCCAGCCAGATCACTATCCGAAAAACCAGTCAAAACATTGTTATTACTATCCTTTGAGTACACTAACCCAAACTGCAATGTACCTTGTATGTATCGAAGGATTCGTTTAGCTGCATTCTGATGAACTGTTGTTGGCCTTTCCATGTATCTGCTCGCGATCTCAACGGAGTATGCTATGTCTGGCTTGGTGTGCACTAAGTATCTCAGTCCTCCAATGATGCTTTTGTATCGTGTCACATCAACAGTTTTGCCTCCCTCATCTTTGTCAATCTGTTCTTTGGGATCCATAGGGTACTTAGTGGGATTACAATCTTTCAACCCTGCCTTCTCAATGATTTTCTTAGCATATCCCGTTTGTTTGAGCTTGATACAACCCTTGCTTTGTTCCACCTCAATTCCCAAATAATAACTCAGCTTTCCCATATCTGTCATTTCGAATTTCTGACTCATTTGTTTTTTGAAACTCTCAATCATTGATACATCACTTCCTGTTACCAAAAGATCGTCCACATAGACTGCAACAATCAAGTTGTTTTCACCTTCTTTTCTTGTGTAGACTGCATGTTCAGAGGGACATCGTTTAAAACCCAAACTCTCGAGACAAGCATTTAACTTCGCATACCAAGCACGAGGTGCTTGACGTAGACCATAGAGTGCCTTCATCAGTTTGTATACTTTATTTCTCTGCCCTTCCTTCTCGAATCCCTCAGGTTGAGATACATAAACGTCCTCACTTATTTCACCATTTAGGAAGGCTGTTTTTACATCAAGGTGATGAACCTCCCATTCTCTTTTTGCAGCCAAAGCTAACAACAGACGAACAGTTTCAAGTCGTGTGACCGAAGCAAATATTTCATCGAAATCAACTCCATGTTCTTGCACATAGCCCTTTGCGACGAGTCGAGCTTTATACTTGACTACATTTCCTTCAGCATCTTTTTTCAGTTTGAATATCCACTTCAGGCCAATGACTTTCTTACCAGTTGGCAATTCAGTCAGTTTCCAAGTTTCATTGTCTTCAATAGACTGCATTTCCCTTTCCATAGCCATTTTCCAATTTCGATCTTTTACTGCTTGAGCAAAGTTCATGGGTTCTTCAATTCCCATGAGAAACAACTCCTCATCCAGTTGAACTTCTTCTGTCCTGTTATAAATATCATCTAGACCCTTGTATTTTCTTGGCTCTGTACTATCATCATAATCATCGAAATTCAGTCTTGTTGTTGGTGTCTGAGAGATCGATGTACCACCTGTTCTCACACTTTCAGAATCATCTGTCCTCATACTTTCAGTGCCACCTGTGCTGCTCACACTTTTAGAACCACCTGTGCTTATGCCTTCAGTATTGTCACCTGCAATGTTACTTTCAAACTCCCTTTCTTCTGTCACAACTTCACCTTCCACAATAAATGTCCCAGTTTGGAACTTCTTACTGTTTTCACCATGATTCCATTCCCACGACTTTCCTTCTTCGAATGTAACATCCCTACTGACATGCACTTTGTTGTTGTTTGGATCATAGAGTCGATAAGCCTTGGTTCCAGGCTCTTTACCCAGATTAATCACTTGTTTGCTTCTGTCATCTAGCTTGCTTGTTTGCTGGCTAGGTAGTTTCATGTGTGCCAAACAACCAAAAACCCTTATGTGACCAACATGAGGCTTTTTCTCATACCAAACTTCATAAGGAGTTACCCCTGACAGTGCTCGAGTTGGAAGTCTGTTCAGCAAGTAAATTGCATGTCTTACTGCTTCGCCCCACACGACTGATGGAAGTTTCTTTTCTTTCAAACAGCTCCTAGCCATTTCAACCACAGTCCTGTTTCGACGTTCCACCACACCGTTCTGCTGTGGCGTGTAAGGTGCAGTGTAATGCCTCTTAATCCCAGATTTCTCACAGTATAGTTTAAACTCATTTGAGTTAAATTCTCCCCCTCTATCCGTTCTAAGAGCCCTTACCTTTCTTTCAGAACCTCTTTCAACCAAAGCACAAAAATTCTTGAAGGCAGTAAAAGCTTCATCTTTGTTTCGCAGAAAATAAATCCACATAAAACGACTGTAATCATCTACTAGTAAAAAGAAATACCTTTTTCCAGTAGCTGTTTCAGGGAGTATTGGACCACAAAGATCTCCGTGCACCAATTCCAAGACCTTACTTGTATTATAACTCGCTTTAGATGGGAATTTGCTTCTGACTTGCTTCGACATAAGACAACCTGTGCACACCTCGTTTGGTTGAGTGATCCTTGGCATCCCGTTAACCATTTTGTCCTTAATCATAAGTGACAGAGCATGATAGTTAACATGTCCCAAACGCATGTGCCATAGTTTTGATACTTCTTCTTGTTTTGACAGCAAACACTTGGGCTCTGCAGTATTAATGACAAGTTTGTACAACCTGTTCTGTGACCGCTTTACTTTCATAAGCAGTTTGTTCTGAGTGTCATATACCCACAACATATCTCCTCTAATTGCAATTCTATTTCCTATCTCTGTCAACTGGCCAAGGCTAATTATATTGTTCCGAAGTGTTGGGATATAATACACATCATCAAGCATTCGAGTCTCCCCATTTTTGCATATGAACGTAACAGAACCCTTTCCCTCTATTTTCACAGTAGAACCATCTCCAAAACTTACTTGCCCAGTTATTTGCTCATTCAATTCCGTAAACTTTGATTTGAACCCCGTCATGTGACTGCTCGCTCCATTGTCCAAGTACCATACGTTTGATTCACCTTGTATCTTCGCAAGTTTGGAGGGTACTACTTGCTCCTCACTTAGACAAGTTTCTTTGTCACACTTTGCTAGAAGTAAAGCTGGTTCATCATCCTCAAATTTTGTTATATTCACTTCCTCCTTTTGTTCTCCAGTCCTCCTTGGTCTTCGACAATCTGCGGCAAAGTGACCATACCCAGAACAGTTATAACATTTCAGATTACTCTTATCTCGCCCTCCACGACGATTAAAGTTCGATGAAGAGCCCTCCGAATTTCTCCTGTTCGAGCATTTCAACCAATCTTCTCGTGTAAGCAACAATTTTCCCCCATCGTTCTCACGTTTTTGCCACTCTTCTTCAGTAAGCATCAATTGTCCTTCGTTGGATTCACTCTTTGCATTTCCTTTGATCCTTTCTTCGTGAGCCTTCAACGAGCCCACAGCTTCTTCCACTGACATAGTCTCCAAATCTCCAAACTGCTCCAAGGTGGAGGCAATCTGCAGAAACTTAGCCGGTACTGCACGTAGCAACTTCTTAACCACATAGGATTCCATCATTTCTTCTCCCAGGGCTCGTATATTGGTAACAAGCCCATTCAGTCTCAAACAAAAATCGTCTAATTGTTCGTTGTCCTTCATATTCAACGTTTCAAACTCCGATCTCAATGTTTGAATCTTGGCCTTTTTTGCCCGATCTGCTCCTTGACACATTGTTTTCAATGCTTCCCACGCTTCCTTTGCTGTTTTCTTTGCAGCAATTGATAATAACATGTCCTCCGGCAGACCCTGATACAACATGGCAAGTGCAACTTTGTCCGTCTTGTCTTCAACAACTGCTTTAGGATCACTCTGCTCTATTGCCACCCAGACTCCCTGTGCCTGCATATACACCTTCATCTTCAATGCCCATGTGGTGTAGTTGCTCTTTGACAGCGTTGGATAACTTAGGCCTATCGATCCATTCTTAGCTTTGTTGATGTCCATCGCAACTGTCTCTGGCTTTCACTGAGAAATTTCCAAGCTCTGATACCAAGTATAGTTAATAAGATATGAAACTCATATAACTGTGTGATATAGAACGAAGAAAAGCAATGTATTGCTTGCCAAGAAGCGATAGTTTTATTTCTGATAACTCAAGCATATATAGAAGATTACAATGACTGAAAACAAGGAAATGATAATCTACCAAATCTCATCCTAACAACCTCTAACAACTGATTTATTTGACTTCCTAAAAACCTGCTATTAAATCAAACAGCATGATCAAAACAAATCCTAAAATGATAACAACTTATTTAGAACTTAAGACACGTTTAAGATTAGAACCAACAGTTTATAATATAAGAATATAATAAATAAAAAATTTTGTTTGAGAGAATATGATAGTTTATAAGATTACGATTTATGTAATATCATGTCTGAATTTCATGGAGTTTTTATTATTCCCTCGATCCCCAGGTTAGCCGACCGATGTAATTGCTTCTCGGTTTTGGATTTAAAGAACTAAAATTAAGGTTAGCCGACCAATGTAATTGCTTCTCGGTTTTGGATATAAAGAACTAAAATTACATACATGTCTGTAGGCTCACTGAAACATAACAGACACACATATGTTATTATTTGTTTCTACTTGATAAATTAGGGTAACATTGAACTTAAAACTATGTTAGTTTTATTATAGATAAGAAGCGCTTAAAAGTTTAAACTTGCATAATATTAAATATGTGCTTTATTCACCCTTTTCATAAATTAGTCAAGTTTAAACTACTACATGCATATACATGTACTCCAAAACTTGATTAATTTATGATTTATAATATTTATGCAAGTTTTAATATTATGCATGTACATGCGTTTATATTATGATTCACAATTCTATAATTTTATTTTTTGTACTTCTTTCTCAAAAGTCCTTTTGAAATTTCTTCACCCTTTTCAAGTTCAGGATCATCCATGAAGCTGTGAAGGTTATAATTTCTGCTTGAACCAAATCAGAGTATAGACATGAAGTTCTCTCGAGTGTCCTTATCGTAAAAGCTCAAAAATACATCCCAACAAGGTGGAGACGAAAAAGAGGAAGAAGAATGGGGGTCAGTTAATTGATTAGCCATGGAAGAAGGATATTTAGAAAAATGTCCATTGATTGTTTGTATATGCAACACACAGAATTAATAGTAATTATAAAGTTTATGTTAATTACTAGTAATTATAAAGTCTATGTTTTTCTGAATATGATAACATAAAAAATGCATTAAAGTCCATGTTCTTTTTTTTTTTTTTTTCTGAATATGGTAAGAAAAAAAATACTTTAAAGTCTACGTTTTTTTCCAAATATAATATAAGATGAAACATGAAAGTTTAAAGTAGGAAGTCAAAAGAACACAAATGACAAAACAATGTGGACGTTTGACTTAGAGTAGCTTTTGGCTTAGAATAGCTTATGGTTTATAAGCATAAGTGTCATATTATATCTTATATATAATTGGCTAATTTCATTAAAAATTAGAAATGAGAAATGGGCTAGAGAACAAGTTGGCTAGGGCTAGAGAAGTTGGGCTAGATTATTGGTTTAAAATCTAAAACTATGCTACCATCTAACTAATTGTTTTAATTTAACAAAGAAGATCAAAAAAAAATGCATTAAAATAAATAACACATGATAAAATAGAAAAAATTAAATTGAGAAAATTATTACTAACTAAAATTAGTACAAAGATAATTTAGACAAAAGTTTAAAATATATTTAAAAAAAAACCTTATCACAAAAAAGAGTTTCAAGAAAACCTAATTTTTAAAAAAAGTCATAAAAAGTTTTACTTTTAGATTTTACAACAAACATGTTTTTAAAATTTATACTAACAAAAGTCAACTCAAATCAATAAATTAACATTTATTATTTTGCAAAGATTCTAGATTCGGTACCAAAGTTGTAAATAAATTAAAAAATAATCCAAAAATCCAAAATAAGATAAATAATAGATAATCTAAATATAATAACTACAAAAAATCCTATAATGATCTAATAATTTAAAGTTACAAAAATATTACATTTCATCAACAATAAAATTTAAAGTAAATTAATAAAGAATAAAACTAATAAAAATTCATCATCAACTTAATTAATTATAATTATTATTATAGGAAAAAGAGTTGTAGTAGCACAAAACAAACACACAATTAACAAATAAGGATAAATAGCAAAAAATCATAATGAAAAATAAATCACAAATTCATTCTTCATATAAAATAAGCAAGTATACAAAGCATGCCATCATAATTACAATTCAAAAAATAATTTTTTAAAAAACAAGAATTTAAATTTAATTATAAAACCAATTTTTTTTAAAAGAAAATATATGGTAAAACAAGATATTAAAAAAGTAATTAAAAAACATGTTATAATTGGAAATGACACAAAAATTCAACAAATTATAATTTAGAAAACAAACGCTCAAAAAATCTAAATTTAGAAAATTAAAATCAACAATAAAATTTAATATAATGCACTTGAAATAAATATAAACCAACACAAAAATATAAAAGATATTATAAACTTTCTTTAAAAAAAAGTACAAATGTATGAGTATTTTACAATAAGTTCCAACATTTTTAAAATATATTATATATAGTCTTTCTTGTATACTTCTTGGTAGTTGACCTTAGCCTCCATTCTTCATTCCATATCATAAATCAACTCCAAATAACGACGGAAACTACACCTTTAATCGACATTTCTTCAACCCTGCAAAATTAAGCAAAACACATCAAAACTACCACAAACTTGAGGCCAAAGCAATCAATTTAAGCCGAATTAGAATGCTCTAAATGGATATAAAATCCATTTATCAACCATTTATGGTCTTAAGCAATCTCCTAGAGAGTGGGCTACTAAGCTAGGTACAGCTCTTATTGAGTTTGGATTCAGCAGAACTCACAGTGATCATAGCTTATATGTTTTCAGAACAACTTCTTCTATCACTATCATGCTGGTGTATGTAGATGATATGATTCTTGCAGGAAGTGATGTGTCAGTTGTTCAACAAGTTAAAGCTTTCCTAAACACCAAGTTTCAAATCAAAGATCTAGGTCATCTTAAATACTTTCTGGGGATTGAAATTTCCAGGTCTGTTTCTGGTATATACCTTCATCAAAGTAAGTATGTCACTGATCTCTTACAAGATGTAGGGTTGTCCAACTGCAAAGACTCTTGTTTGCCAATAGAACAAAACCACCAATTAGCCAAGTATCAAGATGAACCTGATATTCCCAAAGGAAGCTTGTATAGAAGGCTCATTGGGAGACTTATTTATTTAACTATATCTCGACCAGACATTTCCTACTCAGTTCACACTCTCTCTCAGTTTATGGCTCATCCTAAAGCTCAACACCTTCAGACAGCCTTTAAGCTTTTTAGGTATTTAAAATCTACTTGGGGTCAAGGTATTTTTCTCCCAGCTAACAGCAAACTCACTGTTTCAGCCTACTGTGATGCTGATTGGGGAAGCTGTCCCATAACTAGAAGGTCAATCACTGGTTTTTGTATCCAATTAGGAAGCTCTCTTATTGCCTGGAAAAGTAAAAAGCAGCCTACTATCTCTAGATCCTCAGTTGAAGCTGAGTACAGGTCTATGGCAGACACTACCTACGAACTTACTTGGATTTTTACCCTTTTAAAAGAGCTTCATGTTCTAGTTCAAACTCCAGCCCATCTGTTCTGTGATAATCAATCAACACTGCATATAGCTGCTAATCCTGTGTTCCATGAAAGAACTAAACATATAGAACTAGATTGTCATTTGGTTAGGGAAAAGTTTCTTCAAGGCCTTATCTCTCCTGCATATCTTCCCTCCCAACAACAACCAGCTGATCTCTTCACTAAAGCCATCTCTGCTGCTCAACTCAGATTTCTTCTGTCCAAGTTAGGAGTGTCCAATATGTTTTCCCCTCCTAACTTGAGGGGGGATGTTAACATAAATGAGGCCCAATCAGAGAATCAAAGAAACTCAAGCCCATCTCAAATATCTCAGGTCCAGTCCACTTAGGTATTGTAGCAGTCCAGGTGGCAAAGTTCGTTAGGGAAAGTAGTGGCTTGTTCTGTACTGCTACTCCTTTTGTCTTATATATATCAAAACATTTGTTGTCTTGTTCCTTAAGATAATATTTTATCTCTTTCAATTCTTGTATCCTGATTTCATCTTCTTCAATGAGACTCTCATACAGTTTTGTTACTTTCTTTATATTAGTAGTTATAAATTTGACAAAGTCACCAACAGATATTTCGTTGGTATTCCGTGACAATTCCGTAGGTATTCGGATTCTACTTTTTTCATTGGTAATTCTGTCACTATGGCTTAGCGGGACATTTTGACGACAATATTTTGCTAAATATTTGTCGGTGAATCGTTGGTATTATGTTGCTAACTGTCTGACCTCGTCATTCATAAAAAATGGTAAGAATTCCGTTGGGAAACTGTAACGGAATAATGATAACTTTCGATGGTAATCTTGGATTTTCTTGTAGCGAGCAAACTCTCTATGAATGCTATCATTTTCTCCTAAAACTCAAGTTTCTTTTCTTCCTTAAGGTTCCGTCCAATATGTGACTCAAGAGTTTCGTCTTTCTTCCAAACAACTCTTTTTTTTTTTTTATATAGAATAGTTTCTTGTATGTATTGCAACTTGTGGAACGACCATCTCATTTTTTCAACAAATTTAACGCAAAACACCTACTTTCCGTATGGACTTTGAACATATAGTTGGCTTCCGAATCTTTAATTATACATCTATTCTCAAACATAATGTTGTAGTACGTATTTCTCCCCTAATTCATCACCACTAATTCATAGACCCATTATTTAATATACGATTTCTGCACCGTTGGATGGTTGATGATCCAACGGTCCTGGTTTAAAAAAAAATTTGTATCGTATCGCAGAAAGTTTCTGCGGTAAGGAGAAATTAGCAAATTGCCCCCTGTTTTCACATAAAAAATTTACTGTTCACCGTACCGCAGAAACTTTCTGCGGTACGGAGAAATTACCAAAATGCCCTCCTATTTTCACACCATAGGCGGGGCATTTTGGTAATTTCTCCGTACCGCAGAAAGTTTCTGCGGTACGATGTTGTTTTTTTTTTTAAACCAAGACCGTTGGATCAACCATCCAACAGTGCAGAAATCGTATGTTGAATAATGGGTCTATGACATACGTTTGCCATATACCGGAACCCATAAAATTATAGATATTTTCCACAATAATGGCATAATCAGGCGCTAAAGTTCTTTCCTTGTACAAGGAAGAGGAAACAAATATCTGCAAAATATGTGTGTGCATGGATATAACATAAAAAACCACCTTCATTTCCCATAAAATTTTGCTGCATGATTCAAATGGACACTGACAGAGCTCAAGATCCTGGCCCTCTTCATTCGACCTTGTAAAAGGTCTCAATGGGGACTGATCAATGATCATGGTACAATGATGAAGCTAAATGAGGTCGGAATCAACACCAATTATCGTGTGCATATACTGAGAGAGATCGATATGAGGATTGTAAATAAAAATGGATGATAAATAGAAAACTTTATACATTCCTATAGATTTTTGTTGGTTGAGTCAGGGAAGCTGCTTTCTTAAGTCCGTTTTGTAGTTCTGCACAAATTGTGCATGTAATTCATTTTCATCAAGCCATCCCCAAGTTTACAAGCCTGGATGATAAGTTTACAAGCAATCTACACATATCATATGTAAATATATTTGTATGTCTTGAATCAAGTATAAAACGATTGGCATAAATTGCGAGGATATATTTTGTGTATACCTCAAGAGATTGAGGTAGGAAGTCATGTAAATGCGTTTTATAAGAATGTATTCACATTATAACTATCCGTCGATTACAAAGTTTAATAGTGTCGGTTTCATATATATATGAAAGCACCCCATTATACTTTGATTATGTACCGACTCTAAATGTTAAAATGTGTCTATTGGTTTGTTTTTAACTCCTAGTTATATCCTATATATAATTAGCTCAAAGGACTTTAAGTGGTTTGATGAATTGCAGAGACTTTTATGAAACTTACAGATGCTAAAGCAGAAATGGAGAGTGCAATGGGCAATGGATGGAGATAAAAATTCATTTTTTTTTAATAATAGTATCTAGAAGAGAAGAAAAAAGAATCGGATTCGAAAAATTTGGTGGAGAGATGAATGGCATAATGATCCTGATGATATTAAACAAATATTCTTTGATTATTTTAGCGATTTCTTTTGGAATAAAGTCAAGGAAGAAACTCTAGGGATTGGTAAGCTGATTGAAAACAGTTTAATCGTGGAGGAGAGCATGTGGTTATAATCAGAGTTTACGGAAGAAGAAATCTTTAGCACCCAATGTAAATAAGGGAGAAACAAGGCTCCAGGCCTAGATGGCATGACGGCTGATTTCTTGATAGCGTACTGGGGTGGGTTAAATTTTCGGATAACGAAGGCTGTCAAAGAATTTAAAGGTGGTAAGCGATTACAGGCCAATCAATATGATTAATACTTCATTTAAAATCCTGTCAAAAGAATTGGCGCAAAGACTAATTGTGATAATTGATAAATTGATTTCTGATAACCAGATGACGTTCATAAAGGGTTGGCAGATAACTGATGGTATCATCATCATCATAAATGAGATAGCACTATGCTTAAAGTTGAAAAAATATAAAGGGCAAATACTACAACTTGATTTTGAGAAAGCCTGTGATATCGTGAATTGCGACTTCTTGAACTAACTGCTTGGTAAATTGGGGTTTGGGGATAAATGGATAGGCTGGATTCGTTGTCACTTATCAACTACAAAGATCTCTGTATTGATCAATGGTTCACCAACAAAGTAGTATATTCCTGAAAGTAGTACTTTGGGGTACAGATTGACTTGTCTCCAAAAAAACGTGTGTTCTGAAAATCACTAGTTCAGAAATTTAAGTCGAAGATAGCATCTTGAAAATGTAGATCGTCTAACATGTCTGGGAGACTAGTCTTATTGAAAGCGGACTTAGATAACATCCTGGTGTACTGGTTTAATTTATTCCAAATTCCTAGGTCTGTATTCAATGAAATCGATGAGATTTCTTGTGGGCTTGGAATCATGATAAATCACTGCCCACAAGGAAATTTCATTTGGTGCAGTGGAAGGTAATATGCAAACCTAAAGATAAAGGAGGCCAGAACATGGCAAATTTGAAGTTCAGGAACTAGGCTCTACTGAGTAAATGGTGGTGGAGGTGGAATGGAGAAAAAGGGACGAAACGGAAAAAAAATCTTCAGTTGGGGGATGGCCTAGAAACTAAGTAAGTAAAGAAAAGTAACATTACATGGATAAATGCTGTGATAAACCTAAGACGTATACTTGCACTAGGTTCATGCTGTAGACTAAACTCCACACACAACAATAACACTAATTGAGAACAGAACTTTGAAGATCAAACTCGATTAATGGATAGAAGTACTGGAATTAGATTACAATAGATAGATAAATGTTCACCACTGTTCGAGAGGTGGCCTCTCCCACATAAGAACTACTCAATACAATTATCACATAACCCTACTATTGTTTTCCCTCAATCCCTTTAACCCTATCTCCTCCATGAAAAGACCCTTCTACCCTTCACTTAACATAATTTAATTTAACAGCAATACGACTTGGGCTCTGTCTTGTATCACTTGGGCTTGCCTGCCTTGGGCTTCCTCCTAGCATAGGTGAATCTTATGGCTGGCCCACCAGAGTTCATAGCATTACCCGCGGCCCAAACAGCCACCTTGTCCTCAAGGTGGAAAGAGGGGAACTGCTGATTCAGATAAGAGTACTGCTCCCATGTGGCTTCATATTCAGGAAGTCCCTCCCACTGAATGAGGACTTCTATGTCACTAGATGCATCGGATGAGGCTTGACGGACTCCCAATACTTTCTCAGGCACCCCTTCCCACACCAGGGTGTCACTTATAGTAGGAGGTAGCACAGGTGATGCTGGAGTCGCCCCTATAGCTCGCCTCAGTTGTGAAACGTGGAACACTGGATGGATTTGTGAAGTAGAGGGCAGTTGCAGCTTATAGGCCACTGTTCCAATGCGTTGCAAGATACGAAATGGTCCATAGTAACGAGCTGCCAGTTTAGCACAAGTCCTTCTTGCTAGAGTTTGTTGTTTGTAGGGCTGCAATTTCAGATAGACAAAGTCATCAACCTTGAACTCAACTTCACGCCTAGAAGTGTCTTCCTGTAGCTTCATCCTCTGTTGTGCTCTTAACAACTGGGCTTTCAAATCATCCAGAATAGCATCTCGTTCCTGGAGTTGGTCTTCGAGGGATGATACAACAGTGCTTCCAGGAACGAACTTAATTAATGGCGGGGGATCCCTACCATATAACGCCTTAAATGGTGTACAACCGGTGGAAGAGTGTGGAGACGTGTTATACCAGAATTCGGCCCAGGGAAGCCAGGATGCCCAGGATTTTGCCTTGCCATTAATAAAACAGCGAAGATAGGTCTCAATACATTTGTTGACAACCTCAGTTGGCCATCGGACTGCGGATGATATGCCGTACTGTGGTGGAGGACCGTACCTTGCAGTTTAAATAGTTCTTTCCAGAATAGACTTAGAAAAATCTTATCCCGATCGGAGACAATTGTTGTGGGGAACCCGTGCAGACGGACTACTTCTCTAATGAATGTTGCAGCTACCCCTTGAGCTGTAAAAGGGTGCTTGAGAGGAATGAAGTGGGCGTACTTGGTGAGACGGTCTACCACCACTAAAACAGAGTTTACGCCATTAGAACTTGGGAGACCCTCCACGAAGTCCATTGACACTTCATCCCAAACCGTTGTTGGAATTGGCAGAGGGCTTAGTAACCCAGCTGGTTTGAGGGATGATGACTTAGCTTGCTGACATACGACACACCTCTGCACATATTGTGTTATCCCCTTCCTCATGCCTGACCAAAACCAATGGGTTGCAATGCGTTGATAGGTCTTTAGCTCACCCGAATGACCCCCAATGGGTGTATCGTGATAGGTATGCAGTAGCAACTGTACCAAATTGCACTTGGGAGGCAACACCACGCGTCCCTTATACTTTAAAATTCCTTGCTCCATATAATAATCCTTAGGTACTGGTCTCCCTGCTGCTAGATCCTCTTGTATTTGCAAAATAAAGGGATCCTTTTGAATATCAGCTCGAATCTCTTCCCAATTAACACCCCCAGTGGTAGTTAGAGTGCATAGTTCCTTGCTGGGGTCTGGTTGACGCGAGAGAGCATCAGCCACCTTATTCGACGCCCCAGGTTTGTATTGTATTTCGAAGTCAAAACCCATTAACTTACTCACCCAATTTTGATACTCAGGCCCTACTTCTCGTTGTTCCATCAAATATTTCAAGCTTTGCTGATCCGTTCTTACCACAAATCGACGCCCCAACAAATAGTGTTTCCACTTGAGGACTGCAAGTACGATAGCCATCAATTCTTTCTCATAGATGGACTTGAGTCGTGCCCTCTGTCCCAAAATCTTACTATAAAACGCAATGGGATGGTTTTCTTGGATGAGGACTGCACCGACACCATTTCCTGATGCGTCTGTCTCCACTACAAATCCTTTGCTGAAATCGGGCATGGCTAAAATGGGGGCATTGGCCAAGGCCTGCTTCAACGAGTTAAAAGCTGTGGTAGCTTCGTTTGTCCACCCATACTGATCCTTTTTCATCTGATCGGTCAAGGGACGAGATATGTTAGCATACCCCGCAATGAATTTACGGTAGTAGCCTGTTAACCCCAGAAATGACCGCAACTCTTTGAGATTGCTTGGAACAGGCCATTGTAGCATTGCTTGCACCTTGCTGTTATCCACCTCTACACCTTGAGCAGAAACCACATGTCCCAAATACGCCAATTGTGGCTGCCCAAATTCACATTTGTTCTGGTTAGCATATAACTCGTTATCCTGCAAGGTCTGTAGCACCGTGGCAAGGTGTGACTGGTGTTGTGCTAAATCAGGGCTGTAAACCAATATGTCGTCGAAGAAGACAAGTACGAAGCGTCGGAGATAGGACTTGAAGACTGTGTTCATAAGGCCTTGGAACGTGGCTGGAGCGTTCATTAAGCCGAAGGGCATTACTAGAAACTCGTAGTGCCCTTCGTGAGTCCGAAACGCCGTTTTTGGCACATCTTCCGTTCGAACTCGAATTTGATGGTACCCGGATTTAAGGTCCAGTTTCGAAAATACAGCAGCTCCATGCAATTCATCTAACAGTTCGTCGATGACTGGAATTGGAAATTTATCAGCCACCGTGACCTTGTTCAGTGCGCGGTAATCAACACAAAACCGCCAAGACCCGTCTCTCTTTTTGACCAAGATAACAGGACTTGAAAATGGGCTGTGGGATGGTTGAATGACTCCAGCCTTAAGCATATCCTGGATTAGTGCTTCTATTTCGTCCTTCTGGGCTTGAGAGTATCTATAAGGCCGAACGCTAACCGGGTCTGTACCTTCCTTTAAGATTATGCTATGTTCCAACCCCCGTGACGGAGGCAGCCCTTGTGGCATGTGAAAAACTCTTTCATATTTTTGTAATATAGGCTGCAAACATTGAGGAACAGTGATTCCCTTTTGCTTCCCTTGGTTAGCTGCATCAGTAGTGGTTATAGCATTACATTCGACCAAGTATCCACTCCCCCCCTTCTTTATGGTTCGAATCATTGCCTTCAAGGATATCTTAGAACGTCCCAGACTGGGGTCTCCTTTAATTGTCACATTCTGCCCTCCCACCGTAAATTTGAGGGTTTGAGTCTTCCAGTTTGTGGCTACCGTACCCAGTTTCTCGAGCCACTGAACACCCAAGATTAAGTCTGAGTTTCCTAAGGTTAGAGGAAGAAAATCTTCGACTATGGTAATCGTTGGCAGTTGTAAGACCACTGCTCTACATTCACCATTACCACCTACTGTCTCTCCATTCCCCAATGAAACATCAAACCCCTCTGTTTTAACCACTGGTAGCTCTAACTTCTGGACTGCCACGGTGGAGATGAAGTTGTGCGTGGCGCCGGGGTCGACCATGACCACCACCTGCTTGCCATGTATTTCCCCTACTAATTTCAATGTTTTCGGGTTTGAAATTCCCATTACAGAGTTCAATGAAATTTCCGACTGCACCGATTCCTTGGTTCCCTCCCCACATTCTGCATACGCCAACTCCTCCTCAGCCCCTACCATTTCCTCGACTTCGCCTCCTTCATCTTCCCCCTGCATCAATATAACACTGAGCTCTCTTTTCTTACAGCGATGGCCTATCGACCACTTTTCATCACACCGGAAACACTCCCCCTTTTCCCTCTTATTTTGTAGCTCCCTTTCATTCAACCTTTTAAATTCTCCAACAGGCTTGGCCACCGGAACACTACCAACACTTTTTACTGACGGACTCGAAGGCGATGACGAAGAATGCGAATAAACAGAAACAGAACGACTACTGGACCCTGGAGATTTAGGTGATGAGGGAGAGAAATTACCGGAATAGAAGGACGAGTAACCAGCCCCGCTGCCCCTTCGGCCAGCACCATTCTTCAATTTTTCTTCCACCTTTACGGCCAATTCCATGGCATGGTCCAGATTAAGAGCTCCTAATACCCTTACCTCAGCCTTCACATCCTCCTTGAGTCCATTGATGAACTGGGCGAGTGCAATATCCTCGGGCACGCCTTGCAATGGAGCGATTAATTCAATGAATTTCCTTCTGTACTCCACCACTCCTGTGGTCTGTTGGTGGTGGAGCCATTGCTCTTGTAGACTACCCGTTGCCGATGGTCGAAACTGGCGAAGTAACATGCCCTTTAGTTCTGCCCAGTTCCGAATGGGTCTACGTCCATGCTCAAACTGATACCAGAGTAACGCATCCCCATCAAGGGACACCACTGCAGCTTCCAAGGTTTCCTCTTCTCCCAACCTATAAAAATGGAAATATCTTTCGGCTCTTAAAATCCAGCCGTCAGGGTTGGTCCCATCAAAAATCGGCAAATCCAACTTCTTCACCTTCCAATTTCCCCCAAATTGATCACCAACCCGACCCGGAACCATTCCAACCCGATTCGGCCCGAACCCATTACCCGACCCATGGCCCGACCCATTACCCGGACCATGACCCGATCCACTGCCTGAACCAATACCCGATCCATTTCCCAAACCCAGACCGGATCCATCACCCAAAACACGACCCGATGCTAAACTCGGCCCGATTTGGCGATTTGACTCAGTCGTCTTCAAGATCGAGAGTGTAGATCGAACCTCCCGCTGAAACTGATCTTGTTCTTCTTTAGATTGGGCGAGTCTAGCTTCCAACCTTGACAAGTGGTCGGTTACAGAACTCTGTATGTTTTGGGAGATGCTATTCACGGCGCCAGTGACTTGTTCCGCCATGGATGCTCTCAACTCGACCAAGCTCTTTTCAAGTAACTCAATACGGTGTTGATTCGACGGTGGTGCTCCCATTCCCCCTCAGATCTGACCGCTCTGATACCAATTTGCTGTAGACTAAACTCCACACACAACAATAACACTAATTGAGAACAGAACTTTGAAGATCAAACTCGATTAATGGATAGAAGTACTGGAATTAGATTACAATAGATAGATAAATGTTCACCACTGTTCGAGAGGTGGCCTCTCCCACATAAGAACTACTCAATACAATTATCACATAACCCTACTATTGTTTTCCCTCAATCCCTTTAACCCTATCTCCTCCATGAAAAGACCCTTCTACCCTTCACTTAACATAATTTAATTTAACAGCAATACGACTTGGGCTCTGTCTTGTATCACTTGGGCTTGCCTGCCTTGGGCTTCCTCCTAGCATAGGTGAATCTTATGGCTGGCCCACCAGAGTTCATAGCAGTTCAGAACTAAGAGGCAACGAGTTTAAGTGGCTAGTTAAAAATGGGAAGGATTGTCTCTTCTGGAAGGATAAATGGTTGGACAATGGTATTCTTGCAGAATGTTTCTCCAGATTGTATAAACTATCTGCAACGAAAACGGTGACAATAAAAGAAATGCTATGCAAGTGAAGGATGAATGCAGGAAATAGTAATGCTTTATGGTCGAGAGAATTGAGAACTTGGAAATTTGAGCAACGAAGACAGATGGAGGTACTTATTGGGATGACAAGAGTATCCAGAGGAAAGGATGTGATAATTTGGGAGGAGTGCGGAGGTCAATATACAACTAAATTGGTAGTATATACAGTAATTAACCTATTCATGTCGGAAGAGACCAAGAGGAGTGGGAATTGAAGATTTTTGGAACCTAAAGATCTCGCCAAGAGTATTAAGTTTTATGTCAAAATTGGATAACAATATACTTCCCACTAAACTTCTTTTGATGCGTCCAACCTGATAATTACAGAGTTTGTTACGAGCGATTATAGCAATCGATCACTTGTTATATGTTCAGATGCTAGAAACTGGTTAATACCTGAGAAATTAGGACTCAAAAGTAAGTATAATGTTTCGAATTTTTTTATTATTAACCTGAGTAAAGGAAGTATGGTAGCGGTTAAGCATGTAAATAAAAATTTGATTCAAGGGGCTGATTCATTGGCAAAACAAGGAGCATCTAGAAGCAAATTCCTAAAAGCAAGGTGTTAAAAGTTCAAATATAAAGCAGTGGTGAGGTGTGTTGATAAGTAAACTAAACACAGGGAGTGAATCTGAATTTATAAAGTGAATGAATCTAAATTTAATGTATTGGAACTCTTGGTTTACATGCTTCACCTGAGAACCATTACAAAAATGTATGGATAATGAGAAGTCTGTTATTCTATATTCTATAAATAGGGACTAAGTTTTTGTATCTTTATTTAAGGAGAAAAGATATCATATATATACAAATATTCAATAACAATTTTAATATAAATTCTAAATAATTAAAATCCAAACTAATAAAAATACTAATTAATTTTTATTTAATAATTTTTTTATAAAAATTTCTAGGTAAATTTACTTTATTTAATAATTTTTATATAATTAATTTAGGTATATTAATTTTTATATAAATTGGACCGGATTTTTCGAATCAGATTGGACATAATCTGAATCTGATTAGTTCAATATGGATCAGCTTATAAATCGGATTTCAAATCGAATTATTTTTCGACTGATCCATATCCGGATTTTTTGGATATGGTTGGAGTTCTGGAGTCCGTACCATTAATTAAATGGCGGGTGAGTAAAATCGAATCAAAATCGAAAATTCGAACTGAATCGTATAATTTCAGTTTGATTTGGTCCAGAATTTTTTAACCTTTGATCGGTTCAGTTTATTTGGTCCGGACCGAAATTTATTTCGGTTCAGTTCTTCCAAAAAAAAATTCGGTTCGGAACGAAATTACCGAATATATATATATATATATATATATATATATAATATTAACATATTTTTTAATATATAATATTAACATATTTTTTATATATAATATTAATATATATGTTTTAATATGTAATATTAACATATTTTTTTATATATAATATTAATATATATTTTTTATATATAATATTAATATATATTATCTCCGTCCCGAATTATATGAGCTTGTTTGACTTTCACGGAGATTAATAAAAGGTAGTAAAAAAGAAGTAAAGTAAGTTGAAGAGTGGGTAAAGTGATGAAATCTATCAATCTTCAATAATAGATTTGAGATAGTGAAGAAAATAAGTGGGTGTAATAGTATTTATTTTTTTTGCCAAATTTAAAGCGGATTTCATTAATACTTTGAAAGAGACTCAATCGGGACAAACCCCCAACTGATCATGCAACCAGGTTGTAAAACAAATAAACGAGCTAAATAATTAGCCGCCTTTTTCCAGATTACTTAACTAACTGAATACAAATATTCTGAAAATTAAAAATGAAGATAATGGTTTCCCGAGCAATCCAGCCTGCATATCCCCTGAAAACAGTAGCTTCACAATTGACCCTCACAGTAATTCCATGGATAATGCAATGTTTAGAGGACTCAGTTGCAAAAACTGAGTTTAGAGGCTTCATGTTATGAACAGTTATTTTTTGTGAGAGGAGCACATGCGATTTTCACTACCATTTCAAACACACCCCAACTATCTGCCGGATACCTGCTATAGACCTGCCGAAAGTGTTGTTGATGCGAGATATCCAGATCTCCCAATACACCGTAAAATTCATTTTCAACACAACACATCGTACAAAGCGAGACACTCAAACACACAAATTATAACTCAAACAGCAGAAACGAAAAAACCCAAACTTAATTTATTGAAGAAGAAAATAAACAAAAAAGGATGTTTATTGATAGAAAAATTAAAAAAACACGAGAAGAGGTGATGTGTGGATGGAGAAGGTGCGTCTAGGAATTGAGATGAGTATAAGGGAGAGAGAGAAAGAGAATTGAATATAGAAAAAAGTATAAAATGAAGAAGTAGTGAGTATAATAGTGAAAAGTAGTATTCAAAATCGTAAGTATAATAGGTTCATTATTTTTGGAACGTTCCAAAAAAATAAGGATCATATAAAATATTGATTATACCTTTAAGTTATTGGTAGAATGGCTAAAACTTGATATATTTGTAGGGATGGCAAAAAAATCCGATCCGACGGATGCCCGATCCGAAACCCGAAATTTTGGATAACTTGAACCCGATTTTTTGGATTTGGATTTAATTTTCAGACCCGAAAATTTTTGGATTTGGATATTATGAAACCCGATTCGAAACCCGAAAACCGATCCAAACCCGATCCGAACCCGAAACCCGAAAAAAAACCCGAATATATATATTATATGTATATGTATATATGTATATAATTTATACTATAATATATTTCATAATGCAATACATTTTATGTAAAAGTCATTGGTGCATCGTATAACAAATAACCTTGTATTATTGAAACCGAAATATTAAAACAATTTTAGACTCTTAAGTGTTTAAGATGTATTTCATATCAAATCTATTTGGTTATTTTAATGATTTAAATTCATTTAAAAATTGATTATATGTAAAATTTTAGACAAAATGACAGTTTGTAACCCCTACGTATATGGGTTTTGTCAAATTGGTCCAAATTTACGTTTTTAGCACTTTGCAACCCCTATCTTCAAATCTCGCTTAATATTGCAACCTCTATCTTCAAAAATAACAATTTGTACCCCTTATGTATAGAGGTTTTTGACTCATTTTTGCTTGTAAAATAGGTCAATTAGACGGGAGGGGTTGTAATATGAAGCCAGATTTGAAGATAGGGTTGCAAAGTGCTAAAAAACGTAAATCTGGACCAATTTTACAAAACACATATATATAGGGGTTACAAACTATCATTTTGTCAAAATTTTATAACAAAATTAAATATAAAAATATTAAAATTAATGCACAGAATATATTTTATTTATATAATATAAATAATACTTTTTATAATGTATAAAATATTAAAGTGTGTGTTATATAAAACTTGATTGAAAATTTCGGGTTTTCGGATTTCGGGTATTATCCAAATCCAAAAAATTTCAGGTTTCGAGTATACCCGAAATCCACCCGAAATCCTTTGAATCGGGTTCGGGTTTCAGTTTTCGAATATTTTTTGGATTCGGGTTTTATCCAAAAAATCGAGTTTGGATTTAGATTTTGTCAAACCCAACCCGATCCGACCCGATTTCCATCCCTGTATATTTGGTACAAGGAATCCACTTGATATGTGTGAGTATGACTGTGTCCATGTCATTCCTATTTCTCATTTATCTTTCCTAGGCCCTAGCCAATGAATGTAGCAGGTTTAGAGAATCTTTTAAAATTTTTGCTCGCAAAGTTACACCGGGCCCGTTTGACTGAGCTTAAATTAGTGATTTATAGATTTATTTTCGGATAAAAATTTTATATTTTGATAATTTTTTTTATACAAGTATTTAATGTATGTATGAGATTTAATAAGTTGCAACAATAAATTGGAAAATAAGTTGGAAAGGTAGGAATCTTAACTTTCAACTTAAAATAAGTTACTTATTCTGGAAAATAAGTTCTCCCAAACACCCCCACTCGGGGCGGCTCAACTGTAAGGCAACTAAAGTAATTGTTTTAGGTAAAGGCCTCAAAATATATTGAGTATATATCCGTATGTTGTCTTTTTAGATATTATTATATATTATTTTAATAATTTAATGGGTTTGATCCAAATTTTCAATTCTTTTTATTTCTAACACTTCATTCAATATCAATCAAATATTCAAATGCTATTTTTTTTTAACTCTATTTTACTTTGATCTTGCTCGCATTTTAGATAAATTATAACAATTAAATTTAATTATAATTCATAATTTATACCTACTTTTTCGAATTATTTGAAAAAAAATGAAAAAAATTTATATCATTTGTGTAGAAAAAGAGTTGAATTTTTTTTATAATAATAACTTTTTTGTAAAAAATATTTTTTATTAATATTTCGAAGGTCTTAAGCTTTCCTTTAATTTTAGGCCTCAAATAATCTGGAACCGTCCCTACTATCTGCTAGCAAAATGTAACAGGTGTCTCAGCCCTAGAATGGTCTAGCTGGGACTGCACCCATTATTGAGATACACTATTAGGTTAGGTGGAAAAGAAAGGTAGTACATAGAATGCCAACAATATACTTGGCTGAATTCAAGTCGGTAGTGAACACAACAAAAAAAACGAAACTTACTCAGTTAAAATACCACTCAAAGTGGTGTTTGAGGAGGGTAGATGTACGCAGACCATGCACATATACAATAGGGAGGCTGTTTCCGAAGGACCCCGGCCAAATACAAATACAAATACAAAGAAAGGAAACTAATACAAACTAAACTCTGCTCCTATACAATAGACAATAGGGAGGCTGTTTCCGAAGGATCCCCGACCAAATACAAATACAAATACAAAGAAAGGAAACTAATACAAACTAAACTCACACACACCCAGGTCGAACCCTTGACCTCCCACAAAGGAGACAAGGGTTCAACCCACTACTCGGTAGTGAACACAACATCGACACGAAATGTTTTTTCAAACACAAACATTGACACGGAATATCTTGTTGATTGTTACTCCTTCCTCCGTACCGATTAATATTTTTTTTTAATTTTAAATTATTAAATTGATTAATCTTTTATTAAATATTAGAAATTATTTAATTATTATTTTAAAAATTGACTTTTTTTAAAAAAAATTGATCGCATATACTTTTTATTGATATATATATTTTTAATTTTCTCAATCATATAATACATATCAATTTCAATTAAATACTAGTCAAAAATTAAAAGAAAGATGTGTATAAAGTGATACAGAGGAACCAATCTTTATCTCCCTTCGGTGACTTAATGGTCCCGTATGAAAGGGCAAGTTTTCAAATTTATTTATAAAGATCGAAGCCAAGTACAAGTTAAACAATTTTCTAATGTGCTTCTTATAAATATTATAAATAATACATTTATTAATCATACATAATTATTTATATAAAATTTTATAACCTGTAATTATTATTTTATCATTGTCATCACTGTTTAACAAACATATTAATATAAACATTATTTATAATTATATATATATATATATAAATCTTATAAATTAACCTTTTTCTAATCTAATTATTAATGTAATTTGAAATTTTCTTTCTAGTCAGATTTTATTAAAAACAAGTATTATTATTAAAGCTAATATTACTAGTTCTAATTTAATTCTGATTTTTGTATTATTATTATTATTATTATAAATTATTTTTATGGATATTACACAAAGCCATGTGGAGGCCGCACATATGGAGTATTTCAACTGGGAGAAAGGACGTGGTTTTGGCTATAAATAAGGGAGTTTGATAAGCTGATCGTCATGTATTATTATCCATTAAAGCAAGCAAGCAAGCATTAGGATGAAGTCACCTACTCTCACATGTACTGCCATTGTGCTGGTTGCGGTGGTGGTGATATTGCAGCTGCAGGTCCCTCAAGCTCAGGCCGACACCTTCTCATGCAAAGGCTCTGTTCTCTGCAGGGGCCTCGCGAAGAGCGACTGTGATGCTGCTCGACGCCAGATTCAGCCCAACAACCGCTACTTCACTGGCGGAAACAAAGGAAACACAGGGGTTTGCTCAGGCAAATGCGGACTCTTCGTCTCCGGCTCCAACTGCGACCTCACCGGCAAAGAGATGATCACTGCCTTTAACGAACTCCGTTCTCGGAACTGTCAAAAATGTGGTGTCAAGACTTACAATGATGGCTGCAAGTTCAAGGCCAATTATGTCACTGGTTGCTAAGTGTGTACGTTGTTGTTGCTATGTATCTATCTACCTCTAGCTCTCAGGTTCATCAATAAAATAAAAGCTAGAGAAAATAATTAATATATATATGAAATAATATAATAATGTACACGTCTTCGTGTTCACTTCGTGATCACTGTATTCCTTCCATCCCTAAATGTTGTTCCTCTTTTATTTATACACTTTGCCAACTTACATTTTGTATCATCAATATCCTTAATTACATGTTAAAGTACTTGTTAAGACGAATCAAACAAGACTATACATAACTAATGTTTTTTCTTATATATTAAAAGAAATCGAGAAAAGACTACAATTATGATTAGTGTACACAAAAAAGGTATTATTTTACGATGTATTAGTGAATAATATATCATTACATTTAGAGGTACAATAAAGGAAAATCCTTGGCGTCCCTTTGATTCCGTTCTTCGATGTGTTCAATCGAGGCTTTAGATTTATGGCAGGAGATCTTCCTGAGATTGCGGGTGGAAAGCCTATGAGATTCAAAAGCGTCTGCAAGTCATGGAACTCCTTCATCAGTTTCCCTTTTCTCATTTACTCAGCAGAATCCTCCAGTCTGCAATCCCATACAAGATCTGCACTTTCCGTTTTAAATTTAAATGCGATGTAGACAAGAAAGACGGTTGTTACTGATGGACAAAATAACCCCAGCCCTACGGCTTAGGCCGAAGCCAAGAGAACGACACCCCAGGCCAGCTACAACCGTAGCGCCCCTACGGCGCTACGGTTTAAGGTCGACCATATGGGCGTAGATCCCAAGGGCGAGTCCTCAGACATGTATCCTACCTTTATCCACCTGTCCCGACGCATAACCCCTTAGCTTCGCCCCGTCATCTACTCTACCCCTACCAAACGAACAGCTGGCCTGACAGCTCCAGCTCATTGGCTATCCTACTACCATGAGATCAACGGCGGGAGCATAACGGACGAACGGAAAGGAGACACGTGGCCAATAAATGGGCTATATATAGAAAGGAAAGACCAACGGAAAGAGGGTTACAAAATAAGACACACACACACATACACACCACCATCTAAATCTTCTGATGATCGCTACGGATCAGAGCTAGAATATCTGTAGTCCATCATTTGGCGCCGCTGCCGGGGATCAAAAGTGCTTATCCCATCAACCCACAACGACCCGAAACTAAGACCTAAAACACAGATTTGGATACGTGCTAGTATCTACCACAAGAAAAATGAGTCGAGAATCCAGTACTCAGAGAAGTTTTTCTCATTCAGCATCACACTCACCCCCTCGTTCACCCATACACAGCCAGTTCTCGCATCTGAGAGCACAGCAGAGATATATGCAAGAACAAATGGATCGATTGACAGCCCAGATGGCAGGGAATTATCATGAAGCACACCATCAGCCCTACTATCCAGATGAAAGGCAGGGCTCCTTCGCTACCCAGTTCCCTGAAGGCTATCATTCAGAGCGTTCTCTCTCCTCATCACGCGACGAAGAACGTCGCCCAAGCTCTAGCTCCAGCCGCTCACTCCGACAGCGCCCGGAGCGTTCATCCTCAGGGTCCCGGGGATCCGTATTCTCCCGGTTGTCCGGGCGAACAGAACCCCGTGCTAGGAGGTCTTATCGAGAGAGAAGCCCCGGTGCGGAAAGGCGCAGGAGGTCTAGATCAGGGGACCACCGCAGAAGAATCCCTCCCATAATAATCCAACAGAACTCTGCGGCCCCACATCAGGAAAGGCAGGAGGAATTAATGGCGAGGTTAGCCCGGTTGGAAGACTTGGCAGCCGGACCCCTATTAAACATGAATGGGGGAAGGTCCCCGTTTTCGGAAATCTTAGAGGTGTCTCAGGTGGATCTAGGAGTCAAGATAACAGGGCTGGAGTCTTTCGATGGTACCACAGACCCCAATGACCATCTCAGCTATTATGAAAATTTAATGATCTGCCACAGATATAATGATATAACAAAGTGTCGTTTGTTTATATCTACTCTCAAAGCCTACGCGAGGACATGGTTTTCGAGTTTACCCCCCAGAAGTATCAACTCGTGGGAAGAATTTAAGGTCGTGTTCTTGGCCAAGTTCCGAGTAAATATTCCTCACGCAGTGCACACCATTTCTCTAGAAAATGTAAAGCAAAATCCTGGGGAATCATTGCGAGATTATATACAGAAGTTCAAGACGGCCGCGTCTAAAGTCAGAGAACTTAAACCAGCCACCGCGGTGGATTCGTTTGTAAGAAATATGAATTACGAAGAATGCAAAGATTGTTGTAAGGAGCTATGCAACAAAGAACCGGAAGACCTCTACGAGGCCTACAGTATCGCCACGGCTTATATTGCTACAGACGAAAGACTAAGGGCATACTATCCCAGTTCTCGAAATAGGGCATCCGGTTCAGAACCAAGGAATATGCAAGTGGATGGGATAGATGATTTTCGAGGGACAGGGAAAAAGAACTTCCCTACGGACCTAAGAGCCCCGCCCCGTCAGGCCAAAGAGGCTCCAACCTTCACCCCTCTCAACAGGAGTCCTTCGGCAATCTTGGAGTGCATCCGAAGTAGAGACTTTTTCCAGGAACCACCTCCGATGAGAACCCCAGCAGACAAGAGGGATAAAACCCGATTCTGCGCTTATCATGCGAGTGTGGGTCACCACACAGATGAATGCACTTCATTGAAGTATTTCTTAGAAAGACTCATCAAGAGAGACTTACTAAACGACTATGTACAGCCACGGCGACAGAACGCCCCCCCACCAGAACCTCGTGGTAGAGGACAACCGGCCAGGCATGTCGTAGACATGATCATGGGAGGAGAAAATCCACCTCCACATAAGAGGGAAATCCTACACTTGGATGCTCAGAAAGCGTTCCGATGGTCTGAATCGACAATCTCATTCACAGACAAGGACTATCCAGAAGGAGATGAATGTCAGAGTGGCCCTCTCACCGTCCAGTTGGACATAGCAGGTCAAGACGTAAAGAAAGTTCTAATAGACAATGGTTCTTCAGTAGATATCATCTTCCGGCACATTTTGAGAAGAATGATATTGGATGGACAGATTGAAAACCAGAGTGCTGAAGACACAAGGGGACCCCTCTACGGCTTCGGGAATAATGCTGTTCCGATACAAGGTACGATCGACCTACCTACCACCTTTGGTACCTCCCCCCAAGAAGTAACTGCCCTTGTTAGATACTATATAATCGATATTGCTTCTTCATATAATGTCATAATTGGGAGACCAACCTTGTTCTACCTGGGAGCCATTATTTCCACTCCACACATGAAAGTAAAGTTTCCAACTCCCGAGGGCACGGGTGCTTTGAAGTCAGACGCTAAAGCATCGTTACTATGCTATTCTGCCTCACTCAATCTGGCTCAAACCAATCCTCGTAAAAGGAAGATATCCGAATTTGAAAAAAGGGTCGACTCGGGAAGTGCCTCCAAGGCCCCCAAGTCCGAAAGAACGCAGGTTCTGTTCATCGAAAACTCTTATCAGCCCAATCCCAGAAACGAAGACCAACACCCAACCTCCCGTCTTCCGAAGGCAGTTCCGGGTGAGCCGACTGAACAAGTAGAATTGGTTGTTGGAGACCCTTTGAAATTACTGTCCGTGGGGCAAGGCCTCGAAGAACCCCTGAAAGGAAAGGTCATACAGTTGCTTCGAGAATATGCTGATGTGTTCGCATGGAAGCCGGAGGATATGCCGGGTCTAGATGAAACCATCTCTCTACACCGCTTGCATCTAGACCCGAATAAAAAATCCGTCAAACAAAAAAGACGGAATTTTGCTCCCGAAAGGCAACAAGCTGTGGACGAAGAAATCAACAAGTTGTTAAAGGCAAACTTCATCTACGAAATCCAATTTCCCGAATGGATAGCCAATGTGGTCCTGGTGAAGAAACCCAACGGAAAGTGGAGGGTATGCATAGACTACACGGATCTAAACAGGGCTACACCGAAGGACTACTACCCCCTGCCCACCATAGACCATCTTATCGATGCTACGGCGGGATATGTCTTGTTCAGTTTTCTGGATGCATTCTCAGGCTATAATCAAATCAGCTTAGCTCCGGAAGACAGACCAAAAACTTCCTTCATTACCCATAGGGCTGTGTATGCTTATCGAGTGCTTCCGATGGGATTGATGAATGCAGGGGCAACCTACCAAAAAGCGATGAACGAGATTTTTTCAACCCAAATTGGGAAAAACCTAGAGGTATATGTGGATGATGTTATTGTCAAGTCTCAAAGCAGAGAAGCTCACCTGGTCGACCTACGGGAAACTTTTGAAAACTTGAGAAGGTCTAACCTCAAGCTTAATCCTTCTAAGTGCACTTTTGGCGTAGCCAGTGGTAAGTTTCTGGGTCACGTAATTAGCGCCAAGGGAATTGAAGCTAACCCTGACAAGACAAAAGCCATTCTGGACATGCCACCCCCATCCACTCCTAAACATGTACAATCCCTCAATGGATGTCTGACTTCTCTGCGACGCTTTATATCCAAACTGTCAGAAAAAAGTTTACCATTCTTCGAAGTTCTGAAGGGGGTTAGCAAGTCTCGACAAATAGAATGGACAAAATCATGCCAGGAAGCCTTTGAATCTCTGAAAAGGTACCTCGCTTCTCCTCCAGTACTATCCCGTCCAGTCACGGGTGAACCATTATACCTATATCTTGCTGTGGCCAACGAAGCCGTAAGCTCATGTCTCATCCGAGAGGAAAATGGAAAGCAGTTACCCATCTACTATGTCAGCCACGTACTCAGGAATGCCGAGATTCGTTACCCAACCATAGAAAAAATGGTGTATTGTCTCTTACTGGCCAGTCGGAAGCTACGGCCTTATTTCCAAGGACATGATATCAATGTTTACACCAACCATCCATTGCGGAAGATACTCCACAAGCCAGACTTATCCGGGAGATTAGTCAACTGGGCGGTTGAATTAAGCCAGTTCAACATCACATATCTACCAAGAGTTTCAATAAAAGGCCAGGCCTTAGCTGATTTCTTAGTTGAATGCTCCGGATTGCCGGATGAAGAGATTGATCCCAACTTGAGTGCTCCCTCACAAAAATTACCCTCTCCGTGGAAGTTGTTCGTCGATGGTTCCACGACAACGGACAGTAGCGGGGCAGGCGTCCTTCTGATCAGCCCTGATGGGTTTGAGGTACAGCAATCAATCAGATTCGCTTTCCCAACTACAAATAATTGTTCCGAATATGAGGCACTCCTTGCGGGTCTCCGCCTCGCCAAAGCCTTACAGATTCGAAGCCTTCAAGCATACAGTGATTCACAGTTGGTAGTAAATCAGATTCAGGGTAGTTTTACAACCAAGTCACCAATGCTGGTGCAATATCTGACAGAAACGAAAGAACGCTTGTCACAGTTCGAGGAAGTCACACTCACCGGAATTATGAGGGGGGAGAATCAGAGGGCAGACACTTTGGCAAGGTTGGCTACAGCCGAAGAGGCTGAAATGACCACTGCCATCTATCACTCTACCCTAACGGTTCCTTCAGTCAATATGCCTGCGGACGAACACCTACAAGTCATGATGATAACCCAGGGCCCTAATTGGATGACTCCGATCCTTCTATATATACAAGAAGGAATCCTTCCCGAAGATAAAAAGGCAGCCCAAAGGCTGAGGGCGAAAGCGGCACAATATTCTGTGGTTAACGAATGTCTCTACCGAAGATCCTTCTTGGCACCCCTTCTCAAATGTATAGACTGTCCCGAGTCTGACTATTGCATGTTAGAAGTTCATGAGGGGATTTGCGGAAGCCATTCGTCGGGAGAAGCATTAGCACACAAAATCCTCAGACAAGGGTATTATTGGCCCACGTTGAGGCAAGATTGCATAACCTATGTCAAACAGTGCACTAAGTGCCAGCTATTTGCTTCGATTCCCAGACAACCCCCGGTTCTACCTTCCTCTATATTATCTCCGATACCTTTTGACGTCTGGGGCATGGACATTGTCGGACCATTTCCTCCAGCCAAAGGAGCCCTGAAGTTTCTCATAGTGGCGGTCGACTACATGACTAAATGGGTAGAGGCCAAGGCAGTGGCTCATATCACAGCTACTGTGTGTCGAAAGTTCTTTCACGAGGCCGTGGTGACTCGATTCGGAATTCCCAGAGTGTTGATAACGGACAATGGAAGGCAATTCATTGATGCCGATTTTGAAGACTATCTCTCCGCCTACCTCATTCAGCATCGAAGATCTTCTGTAGCATACCCCCAGTCTAATGGCCAGGTTGAGGTAACCAACCGCAGTCTTCTAAGAAGCCTCCAGAAAAATCTCGAAGAACATAAATCATTGTGGGCCGAAGAACTCCCCAACATCCTGTGGGCTTACAGAACTGACAATAGGAAGCCCACAGGGGAAAGTCCTTTCAGACTCACATATGGAACCGAGGCCCTGATACCAGTGGAAATTGGAGAGACTTCTCACCGAGTGCAAAGTTATGATCAACAGCTTAATGAAATAGGGCTTCGAGCAAACCTGGATTTGATAGAAGAAAGAAGAGAGAATGCGGTCATCCGCATGGCCACGTACAAACAGGCGACGGCCAAATATTTCAAAAAGATCCACCCTCGGCAATTTCAGGAAGGGGATAAAGTGCTACGGTCTACAGCTGTTTCAGACCCATCTCACACCAAAAAACTGGACCCTGTATGGGAAGGCCCTTATGTGATACGAAAGGCTCTTCGGCCAGGTACTTACGTTCTTGCTAGACTCAATGGGGAGATAATCCCCAACACCTGGCACGCGATCCATCTCAAGAGGTTCTTCCCTTAGGTACTGTTTCTACCCCATCTACCTTATGCTTTTGCTGTAAAAGGACCCACTAGCAGTAACTTAAAAGTTACTTATCTTGTTTTGATGTGTGCGGAATTATTATATGTATAAATTATCACTGTGTGTACGTTTTTGGGTACTCGTTTAAATTATTATATCGTTTAAATTGGCTATGTTGTATCATATCTGTCAAATAGTTCTCTGTCTCCCGAGACCAAAGCCTTATACCTATGAGGCCATGCCTATGTATTTGAGGATATCTATAGCCCCCTATTCAAATAGCCAATATGATTAGTTCGAACGGGACTAAAGGCATAGATGGGGCAATCTATTCATTAATGGGCCAACATATGTAGCCCTATTTAGGCTACGGCATGAATAGATTCTGGTACAACACCTTTTCATTCTTAAGCCGACATATGTAGTTCCAAAGAAACTACGGCATGAATTGGTTCCCTGGTCAGACAGGAAAAGGCTTATCGCTCAAACTAATACCTAAACGAATATTTGATTATATTGTCCAGATTCGACTTTGTTTATGTCATCTGAATCTTGTTCTAAAATTATTATACTATCTGGACTCCCTTTCTTCCTCCGGAGAAAAAACAGCGAAAAATGAACGAATGACTTACGATATCTACATTTTCCTGAAAGGTTATACTCAGGCATAACTGGCGGTTCAACTATGATCCCTACAGGGCTACAGAATTTAAAGGCCTTCGGCTACGGCTCTAACCATGCCTTCCTCATAAAAGGATGTGTTTTAGCCCTTTTATTCAAACGGGAAAAACCCTACCCATATTAATTAAAAAACTCGAATGTAGAACTTTGATTATATTGTCCGGATTCTGCATTGTTTAAATTATCCAGATTTTGTATGTTCGATAAATGATTCACCCAAATTCTATATGGTTTTCAGAAAAAACTAAAACGAGGATCAACACATGACTTAGCACGCCCATTTATAGAATTTAAAGGCCTTCGGCTACGGCCCTAGCCGTGTTTTAACCCTTTCATTCAAAAGCCTACAAATATGACCATTACGTATTGAATTTTGCATAATTTTAATTCTTTTTATGTAATATCATTTCGCAAACAACTCTTCATCCGAAGGTATTCAAACAGCTACGGCCACATAGCTAAGGTGCAAATAGCCAGGATATTCGCTTCGATTATGACAACCTATGTTTACATCCAATTACCTACATCATCGATTACTAGTATAACCCACTCATTCATTTCCCTCATAATGAAGTTTCAGGCAAAATTATAGTAGAACATAATCGAATTAACTGTGTGCTTAGGATAAATCATACAGTTAATACCATTGTTAAACTGTGTGTTAACTGACCTTCTCCAGGCCAGGAACAATGCAAAATAAACCGACAGAAAGAAAGGCAAAAAGTAAAAAGAAACCGAACCATTATCCATTCATAATTAAGAAAACAAGATACAAATTTTTTCAAAATAAAAACATAAAAGTTCCCCCTCCAACTCCAACCAGCTATGCAACCTGTGCAATAGAGCTGGAAGAGGAACCTGCATCTCCACCCCCGTTATCACCATCCTTTTTCTTCTTCTCCGCCATCTTCTGAGCTTCCTCCTGGGCTTCTTTTCGCTTCGCCAACGCCTCCTCGATCTTGCGGAAGATCTCTGGAAAGTCAGCTACAGATTCTGGCCCATCGAAAACAAGCCCGTCCACGATCACTTTATTCTCCTCCCAGAGATAGATCAAATTTTTTGGATCCATGTAAAAGAAGAGAAAGAAAATTATGATTCAGGAGAAAAGGGTAAAGATGCTAATAAACAAAGGGTGATATTTATAAGTGAAAAAGGAGTTATGAAACGGGTCAAAAGACCAAACGTTTCATACTCCTCATGACCCTTGGAAACCTGCAACAGCATTAAAACCAAAGTCAAAGTGCGGAGACCCAAGACTTGACCGTCAGAATTACCAAACCCAAAAAACAAGAAAGATGCAAGGCTACGGCTAACAAGCACTATTCGAATAAACACTCTTTACACCCAGGGTTTCATCAACATCTACGACCTATGTCACAAACAGGATCACCGTGCAACCTAAAGGATGCATCCTGTTTGGGGAAGGCAAAACCCCCAATCATCCATCATAAAATTAAGTGCAAAAAATGAGGAACCCGCAGAAAAAGCAAGAATTAGCATAAAAAGGACTAATCCACAAAATAAAAATTTCAAAGTTACGCCCTTTAGGCTTACAGTGAGATAATAAAGAAAAATACTTCAAAACAAAACATCGTAAGCATAAGACCGCCACCTAGACGGCTGCAACATCATCCATCTTCTCGGGATCAACCCTAGGTTCTTCAACAGGTTGTCCATCCCCACCAGCTTCAACCGTATTCTTCTCAGCCCCCATGGCTACCGCTACGGTATCCCCGTCATTCCCCTCTCGAGTTTCTTGGACTTTGGCCCCGTCATCCCCTTCTCGAGTTTCTTGGACTTTGGCCAACTCCGCCTCCCGAAAACACTCGACAGAATGCACCTTGAGATCAATGGCATTCCCCACGCCAACAAAACCCAGACAATCATTAAAACCCATCTCGTGATAAATCCCCGCTTCAACTTCTACGTCTTCTCTGAAAGCGGCTGATTCCTTATACCTTTTCACGCAATCATCGTAGGTAATGCAAGCCTCTTGCTCCACCTTCTCCAAGGTTTTAGTCATCTCACTTAGAGCCGTTTCCTTATTCATGAGAGCTTTCTTCAGCGAATCAATTTCGGATCGCAGATTAGCACACGTCCCCCTCTCCGTCTTCAGATGACTTTGAGCTTCGGCCAACTGTTTAACGACCTCGCCACGAGCTTTTTTCTCACTTTTTAATTCCTGGCTCACACCATTCAGCTGGGTCTTAACCTTTTCAGCCGTTCCCCAAGCCTCTGTCTTAGCCTTCCTCTCCAAGCCTGCCTTCTCAGACTCTAAACTCGCTTGACGCTTATTGTAAAGCATCCTCTCCATCGCATCCATGAAATAACTTCCAAACTGGAAAACAGATGAAGAAGTCATCATAACAATACCGACAAAACTGAATAAGAAGAAACGAAAAGGATCAAACGAAGAAGTCCAAAAAGAAACCTTACCTTCCCCAACATTTCCTTTGCGTTCCCCAACACCTCTTCATCGTTCATCCTTACCAACCGAGCTTTGTCTGGAGACAAAGAGAAGGCATCAAGGGCCCCCAAAGGACCTTTTCCTTGGACCTCTTCGCCAAGCCATCCTTCACCGGTCCGGAAGCGGATCATAGTGTACCCTTCGACCCCTCCGATGGAAGGGACGCGTTTCACCCCTTCGGGTTGCCCTGATCCAGAAGCGCCTGCTACCAATTCTAAAGGAATCCCCCTAGATTCTCGGATATGCGTAGGGAGGACTTCCTCAACCTCACTGTCGCTGTCGGGACCGTCTCTGGAATCAAGCCCAGCCCCACTAACCTTCTGTTTCTTTCTTAGGACCAGCTGGCCCGACTCTGAACCCCTCTTTCCAGACTTGGTCACTGGCACAGTAACCGTAGCCTCCGCTTGAACGTTCGAATCCACGGCAACACCAACGTTCCCTACGGACGCTTCAGCCACTTGAGTACTGTCCCCTTCACTCTGTTTACTTTCACTGTTCTTCGCTAAGGCCCGTTTTTGAGCTAAGAAAAGAATTCGACTCTTATTCATGCCTGGGCGAATAGGAAGGTCCTCCAACAGAACTAAGAAGAAATAAGAAAGAAAAGTTTAATCAGATAAAGTCAGAAAATAATCGACAAAAGCAAAACACCAAAGAATAATTCAAAAGAAATTCATAAGTGAATCCCTAAATCGTGTTCAACGGATAACAAAAGAACAAAGCCAGTTAGATCCTCACGATTATGCTCAATCAAGAAAGAAACATTAAAGAAAGTCTTGTCTTTCCACAAACCCTCAGCCTTTTCCCCTGCAAATTTTATGGCTTCCCCCATTTCTTCAGGTTGCAAGTGTTCGACCCTTCGGACAGCCCCTGTGACCCCATCATTCTTACGATACTCCGGGAGATACCCCAAATCCCCCCCTCGGACAAAAACAAACTCCCCGTGCCAGCCCTTGTTGGTAGAAGGACCCTCCACCAACGATCCCCCTAAGGCTTTGCCCTCTTTCCAATGAAGCTCAAACAGGGGAACGTACGTCCGGGAAGCTTGCAACTTATGTAGAGACCAAAACAAGGAGAGGGTAGGTTCCCTCCCCAACTCCGTACATCTAGCAATGAAGGCACAAATTTTCCTAATAGAGTTAGGACCCAATTGACCCAGACCCAACCTCAAATCTTTCAGGAGAGTATGAAAGAATCTGTGCATCGGCAACCGCAGTCCTGCCCTGAAATGCTCTAAAGGAATCCCCACCCATAGATCACCTCCTCGATGGTATATAAATTCACCCTCCTCCGGCATCTTTATCTCATACTCCTCGGGAATCTGAAAAGCATACCTCACCGCCCACAAATAGTCCCTATCAAAGGTGCACCGTTTGTTAATGTATTCCAAATTCCCCAGCTCCCTCTTAAGAATGTCGTCAGGGATTTTCGCCTCCCCTGCTCTGTGATAACATCCTCTCCCATAGACCTTGAAATAGAGTTTCCTATCAAAGTCCGGAGGGGTGTTCACAAACTTATCTGTAGTGTCCAACCATCCCTTTTCCGAGCCGAGACAACTTCTAGTGGGAATCCTGAGCTCTTTAACTATCTTCTTCTTACCCTTATCCTTAGCAATACCCACTAAAGCCCCCTTTCCCGCTTGTGGTGTCTCGGCACCCTTGGTTACCTTCTCCTTCCCCTTAGGCGACTTTCCCTTATTCAGAAATCCCTTTTTCATACCCCCTATCGCCGTAACCTCCCTAGGGTTCTTCTGAACGACAACCGACTTCCCAACAGGGATCCTCCATGCCAGAGGTCTATCCGAACTGCCCTCCGTGGAAGACCCCTCACTTGGGTTGGAAGTTTCAGTCCAGCTCCCAAAACCCCCTATGTTCCCAGATCCAGATAACTGCTCATTGTCTGAATCTGTAGCGCTCTCATCCTCCTGGATACCCGTGTCTCTCTTTCTCTTGGTCATCTCCTCACTAAACAAGAAGAATCACAGAAATGGGAATCACTAAAAACCTTAATCTAACGATTACTCAGTCTAAAGAATCCCCAAAGAAAAAAAAAAAAATCGCAAACCCAAATCGAAAGTGACAACCGAATCCTTTCCCCCTCTATACTACTGAAACAAGGAGAAATGCATATATATTGAAGAAAGAAAGTGAAAGAAATAAAGGGCGCACCTGTATTCGCTCTTGCTAAGCACTCCTCGTGATGTCTTTTCGGACAACTTGGTCACTTAAGAAAATGGGATGAAGAGAAGTTAGAAAGATGTGAAGAGATTTATATGTAAAAATTGGGTTAGACACGTGTATAGAAATAACCCACGGTGTGTATAACTACCCGATAAATCAAACGGACCCTGTTTTCTAGGAAAAGTTGAAACAAAAGTAGGGGTCCACCATTACTTCGATAACCGCATTCGGCCGTGGGTCCCCCACGTCGCCATTACGTGGAAGAAATTTTTTCCCGCCTTTTCCGACTGAGAAACAGAGCTCAACGAGAGAAAACGGTTTCCTAAAGAAAACCCTATCTCTCGTGGGGCAAATGATGGACAAAATAACCCCAGCCCTACGGCTTAGGCCGAAGCCAAGAGAACGACACCCCAGGCCAGCTACAACCGTAGCGCCCCTACGGCGCTACGGTTTAAGGTCGACCATATGGGCGTAGATCCCAAGGGCGAGTCCTCAGACATGTATCCTACCTTTATCCACCTGTCCCGACGCATAACCCCTTAGCTTCGCCCCGTCATCTACTCTACCCCTACCAAACGAACAGCTGGCCTGACAGCTCCAGCTCATTGGCTATCCTACTACCATGAGATCAACGGCGGGAGCATAACGGACGAACGGAAAGGAGACACGTGGCCAATAAATGGGCTATATATAGAAAGGAAAGACCAACGGAAAGAGGGTTACAAAATAAGACACACACACACATACACACCACCATCTAAATCTTCTGATGATCGCTACGGATCAGAGCTAGAATATCTGTAGTCCATCAGTTACCTAATTGCAATGGTTGATGTTGTCCATGTTAGCGTAAGGGACTTAATGTGATTTGGTCGTCACCGGTAAAATTGTCAAGTAAATGTGTTTTATAAGAATGTATTCACATTATATAACTATCCGTCGGTTACAAAGTTTAATAGTATCGGTTTCATATATATATAAGCACCCATTATAGTTTGATTATTGGCAAGGGGCCCCAGTCAATTTGAGTTTAAGTATATGTTCCATTAATGCATTTTGTATATTACCAATTGGCCAAGCGGTTTTGAGCCTTATTTTGAGAGCAAATACCCGGGTTCGAAACCATACAACAGCATGTTTCCTTATTTTCTTAACATCATCTTTAGTTCAATTCATTTTTCTTCTTCTTTTCACCTTTAGTTCAGTTTTTTTTTCTCTTCATCTTTAGTTTGGCCCCCAGTGGATTTTCATCCTGGGTCCGCCACTGACCGACTCTATGCAATGTTGGTTTTTGTTTCGTGTATAGAAATGTTTTGAAGTATTCTGGTTTGCACCCATACATTGCTGAACTGGTGTAACATACGTATTTATTAATGATTAACATGATCCAATAAACCAAAAATGTACCTCATGATCCAATAAACCAAAAGTGTACCTCATGTAGTTGCTCCACTACAAGAAAACCCGAGATTACCAACGAAACAAACCGTCATCAATGGTAGAAGCAAAATCCCGTTGCTAATTCAAAATAATGACGGAATCATCAACGAAACAAACTGTCACCAATATTCATGTTGGTAAAATGTTCCGAACGGATTATACTTTATGTTGGTGATTTTACAACGAATTGTCAACAGATATTCGACCACAGAACTTTAAGAAAATGTCCAATTTATCAACAAATTTTTCTTCACTAATGTGCCAACCGATTTGAAATCCGTTACTAATATGCCAACAAGAATTGGCAACCAACTTTTCGTTCCTAATGTTACCAACGGAAATACCTACAAGTTTTATTCAAATCTTCCGTTGGTAATTTGTGGATAATGTTTAAAGATTAATATTTTATAATTTAATTAATTCCGTTAGTAAAAACTGTTGGTAAAATTATTAAATAAAAAAATTATTGGTACATTTAAATCTTTTAGAGATGACTGCATTATATACTTAATAAAACACATGTAGAACATAAACTATAATAAATATCATAAATCACTTATTAGTTAAATAGAGGAAAAACTACTTAATTGAAAAACAAGCATTCAAGCATTCAGATTACAATTCATATAGTCATACAAACTTAGTACAGTACACAATAAAAGCACAATGGCTTGCCAGACTCTCTTTTTCTTTTGATGTCTTAACTCTCATTCCGATTATTAAACACCACAGCAAGTTGGCTCTTCATCTCTTCCATCTGCTTTCTCATATCTTCCAATTCCTTTACCCGATCCTTCATTTCCTGGAGTTCAACCTGCATTAGCTAATAATCTTCATTGTTGAAATTGGAGCCACTGTAACGAGAATTGGCAGTTGCGCCTACTTTCTCGCCCATATATACTACTTCATCTGTTCCAAAATAATAGTCGTTTTGACTTTCTGCACGTATTTTGATGCGTAAAAAAAGGTACTTACACATGTTATTTTTAAATATTTTTTTTTCTAAATAAAAATATAAATGTTAAATTTTAATTTAGAAAATCTTAAAAACAACTTGCGGAAATACATTTTTTTATACCTCAAAACACGTACAAAAAGTCAAAGCGACTATTATTTTGGGACAGAGGGAATAGTTTGACTTTCTGCACGTATTCCTCTCGTCTGGCCCCCCAACAGCATCTAAGAACAATTTATCTTCATCAACAACTTGAGGTTCATCAGAACCTTCAATAGGTTGAGAACGTTGCTTACCAAGTTCCACAATCCTTTTCTGTAAAATAATGGCAACACATCACATTAACCAAACTTCTGAGCGGAATATAATATGAATAAACAAATATATAACTGCCTACAACACTTGCAGCAGTTTCAGAATACTACTCACATTTATTCGTTCCGCTTTCTTGTAAACGAAGGTCTTTTTGTCATGATTCACTGTATGTGTAAGCAGATAAACATCAGCCGGAGCTGGATCTTTACCATAAGTCGTCTCTGCCTGAAGTTGAAATTTAATTGCAAGATTAAAAAAAATACTAAATAGAACAAGTCAACTCTTAATACTTTATCGAATAATACTAAAAATTACTATTTATTTTAAGGTGCAACATATGTCTCCCTATAAGGTTTTGTTTCTTGATATATAGACAGTCTAGTAAATTGATACATATACAAGTGAAATCAGTTCATAATAGGCAGTCATATTCCAAGTGACATCAATGTTTATTTGTTAAACAATGAAACCTTAACAAAATGACTAATTAAACAGGTGAATGCATAATTCTTGAAAAAGATAGAAATGCAAGCTTACAAAAACAGCTGTATGTGTTCTTAGGGACGCCGAACCACCTGTGTGGGTTGGAGGGCATTGGTCAGCCCCGCCACTGCGATTTCACTTTTGAATTATCGATTTAGCCTGAAAATTCGGGGTTTTCCAAAAATCAACCCAACGCAACCATGCATGCATGTCAATTCTATTATCTTCTTCACCATTTTCCCATTTTTTTCAAGCATCGCTGCAAAAGTTTGAATAACGGTTACTTGCTTCTCTTACCCATGCTTTATATTCTTCTTGTATCCAAACAAATGATTTATGTAAAAATCTTTAACCTCCTTGGACACCGCCTTCCAATTGAATCCAGTGGCATGGCCTTGATTGCCCAGGTGTGTGTTCTCGCTCCAATCGCTGTAATCGAACTGGTGTGCTTTGACTGTTTTCTCATTACAAGAAAACTCATTTCTGCCAACGAAATCTTCTAACGGAAGTGTTTCCGTTGGCATTTACCAACGAATTGGCAAGTGCTATTGTTGGAGGCCCATCGGCCCAATAGGCCATATTAAGCCCATCACTGTACACCTGAGCTAAGCATCCAAGAAATAGAGATCCGAATCCAAGACATAGAGATCCCTTGGATGCTTCGGTCCATTCAACAAGTGACACCTCAGAATGTGGGGTACGGCTGTTCTCTCCTCATCATCTCCTAGGACCCACATCCGAAGGCTATAAATAGAAGAGAGTAAGCAACAACAAGGGACAATTCATTATCACTACTCAAGTATTCTCTTTCACAATTTCTTTACGTTTTACCCTACCATTTAAACAACCAGAAAACTTACTCTTACGCCGGAGGTGAATCGAGGGTCAACACCCTCGCATTCTTTTGTCTTGCAGGTTGACCGAAGGCCCTACTCGGAAATATCTGGTTCCAACATTTGGCGCCGTCTGTGGGAACGTAGAGAGACAATTGTGTTCGAGTTTATCAAAAATTATGGCAGCTGAAGACACGCCCTTACCAGACGCCAGCACCGTAGCTGGGGACAGTCCCGTCACCCCTACCATCCAAAAAGTCGCCCCTATGTCCAAGGAAAATCCTTCTGTTGCCCGAAGAACATTGAATTTCGATGAGGAAGGAGACATGCCCACTCCCGAAGAGCAACAAGAGATGCTAATGAAATGGAGAGAGCAGCAGAAGACCAAAGGAAAGCAGAAGGAAATAAACGATAAAGAAGCCGAAAGACTAGCTAAGAAAAAGGCAGCTGACCAATTGAAATTAGAAGCCCTCAAGCTCCAAAGAGAAGAGATCGAGCTACAGGAAAAACTGCTTCGTGAGGCCCTAGAGGCCGAAAATCCAAAAGCCGAAGATGAAAGAGAGAAGAGAACTAGAGACGACGAAGAGGAATCTTGGAATTCGGAATCGCAATCTAAGAGAGCAAGATCCAAAAACAATTATTCCTCGGATTCTGAAGACGAAGGTCCTCGCACGGATGACCGAATCCGAAGGCTTGAAAAGGTGATGTTCGGCGAAAGAAAAGTGAGCCATGAGCCTGTGGTGACCATAGACGTGGAACAATACCGACCTCCGCCAGGGAGACAATTTCCGAAGATGAACGAATTTAACGGAAAAGGGGATCCCGAAGATCATTGCGAGAAATATGAATCGCTCATGACCGGTATGGGACACTGTGATGTCATGCTGTGCAAAATGTTTAAGACATATCTAAAAGGATCAGCATCAATGTGGTATCGCTCGTTAAGACCTAGGTCTATTGGTTCGTACGTACAAATCAAAAAGAAATTCATAAGGCACTACTCCCACATGTGCCGAAGAGAAAAAGATACGGAGGCCCTGATCCATTGCAGACAAAGACCAAACGAAGAATTGGGCGAATACCTGGCCCGATTCAAGGACGAAGCAGGGACGGTAACAAACTTGGACAAAGTCAAGGCTGCCGGGTTCCTCTCGGCCGGACTCGATCCCATTAAAGGAAGGAAGCTCCGATCCTCCCTGTACGATGCACCCCCGAAATCCTTGAACGATATATACTTACGAGGAGAAGCTATCCGAAGGAAGTTGGAATCCATCAACGGATACAAAGATAAGAAAAATGATAAAAGTGATAGGAGAGACGACAAAAGGGACGACCGAAGAGATCGTAGGGATAACAGAAACAGGCCAAATGACCCAAGGCCCCATAAGGGAACCGAACGAAGAAGAGATAGAGAAAACGCCGTGTTTACACCGCTCAACACTCCAATCTCAAAAATCCTTCATGAGATTAAAGGAAGGCCTGGATTCACTCGACCACCCAAGATGCGAGCTCCCGAACACCGAAGAAACGAAAATAAGTTCTGCGACTACCATCGTGACAAAGGCCATAACACCAACGATTGTTTCCATTTAAAGAATCTGATAGAAAGAATGGTCAGGGATGGAGACCTAGTACAATTCATCGGAGATATGAGGGAGAAGCTGGACAACAAAGAAAAGAAAGAAGCCGAAATATCGGAAAAATACCGAGGAGAGGTGAAAACCATTTCCGGAGGCACGATTCTTGATCGGAGCAGTAAAACCGCCCGAAAGAAGTATGCCAGACAAATCTACAACCTCTGTCAATCAAACGCCGCGAAGCAGCCTTTACCCATATCTTTCACCGAAGACGACTACGAGGACGTGATATGGCCACACGAAGACCCACTCGTCATAAACCCAGTCATCGGCGAAAATAAGATTTGGAGGGTGTTGATTGACGAAGGTAGTTCGGTAAACATTTTGTACCACCGAACATACTGCAAGATGAATCTTGGAGGAGAGGAATTGGAACCCTGCCATGAAGCACCATTGTACGGTTTTGGAAATCAGCCCATACCAATTGAAGGAACAATCACTCTCTCCGTCTTACTAGGAAAAGCACCGTACACTGTAACGAAGGAAGCAAAATTCTACGTGGTTCGGGTTGACAGCCCATACAATGGAATCCTCGGGAGGCCAGCTTTATCTTCATTTCAAGCTGTCTCCTCCATACCGCATCTAAAGTTAAAGTTTCCAACCGAGAACGGAGTCGGAGAAATGAGAGGAGACCAGAAAGCCGCACGGATCATAATTTTGGAGGACCTAGAGAAAGACAAGGACACAGAGATGGCTGAGGCAGGAAAGAGAAAGAGGATCAACGAGGACACTGGAAACAACCATCAATTGCTGAATATTGAGCTAGAGAAATTCGGAGTCGATTTATCTAGTCCGATTGCCGAGCCAGCAACGGAGACCGAGGAGGTCGAGCTATACGTAGGCCAGTCGGGCAAAATGATCCAGATAGGCAAGGATCTAGATCCCGAACTAAAAACAAGAGTCATCAAAGTCATTCGGGAATTTCACGACGTATTCGCCTGGAATCCCGAAGACATGCCAGGTTTAGACCCATCGGTCGCCAAACACTGCCTCAACGTGAAACCCGATGCCCAACCGGTGAAGCAGAAGAAGCGAAATTTCGCCGTGGAAAGACAAAAGGTCATCGAAGCCGAGGTCGAGAAACTCCTAGAAGCCAAATTCATTGAAGAAATAGATTACCCCGATTGGTTGGCAAACGTGGTGGTAGTCAAAAAGTCTAACGGAAAGTGGCGAATGTGCGTCGATTACACCGACCTAAACAAGCATTGCCCGAAGGACCATTACCCTTTACCGAACATCGATCAGTTGATAGACGCCACTTCAGGCCATCAAATACTCAGCTTCTTGGATGCGTTCTCCGGATACCATCAGATCGCCATGAACACCGAAGACATTCCTAAAACAGCATTCATCACACCGAATGGCACTTATGCCTACATCAAAATGCCCTTCGGACTAAAGAACGCAGGGGCGACGTTTCAAAAGATGATCAACAAAGTCTTCAAAGCCCAAATAGGCCGAAACATGGAATGCTACGTGGATGACATGATCGTCAAATCCTTGTTTAAAGATCACGCCGAAGATTTGAAAGAATGCTTCGAAGCCCTAAGGAAAAACAACATGAGGATTAACCCGAACAAATGCACGTTCGGAGTTAACAGTGGAAAATTTTTAGGATGTATGGTCAGCGCCCGAGGAATTGAGGCGAATCCCGAAAAAATTAAAGCAGTCATCGACATGGAAGCACCGAGGACAATCAGGGATATTCAGAAATTGACCGGACGAATGGCAGCCTTGAGAAGGTTCATTTCTCGATCAGCGGAAAAAGCCCTACCATTTTTTGAGGTTCTTCGAGGAACAAAAAATTTCGAATGGGGACCGAGTTGTCAAAAGGCTTTTGAAGAACTAAAAGAATACCTGGTAAACACCCCACTCTTAATGAGACCGAGCCCGAATGAAACTCTTCAGCTATATCTGGCTGTGAACGACCGAACACTCGGGGCAGTACTGATCAAACAGCATGAAGGGAACCAACATCCAGTTTTCTACGTCTCTCACATCCTAAAAGATGCAGAAACAAGGTATCCCAATGCCGAAAAGTTCGCCTACGGGCTAGTAATGGCCTCGAGAAAGTTACGGCACTACTTCCAAGGCCGAACAATCCAAGTAGTAACCGATCAACCCCTGAAGAAGATCATGCGAAGACCAGAAGCTTCGGGCCGAGTGGTCGCTTGGTCGGTCGAATTAGGAGAATACGACCTGGAATTTGTTCCCCGAACAGCAATCAAAGCTCAAACCCTTGCCGACTTCATAACGGAATGCTCTTTCTCTAGTCCAAAAGATTTGGCTCCTGAAGAACAATTAATACCTTCACCAGGAAAATTGAAACTTTTTGTAGATGGTTCGGTAGCAGGATCGAAGTTTGGCGCAGGCCTCATATTAACTAGTCCCGAAGGTTTCGAGATATGTCAAGCAATCAGATTCGCCTTCTCCTTAACCAATAACGAGGCCGAATACGAAGCGGTACTAGCAGGTCTAGATTTGGCAAAAAGTTTGGAGGTAAAGCACCTAAGAGTCTTCAGCGACTCCATGCTAGTCGTCAAACAGTTTTCGGGAGAATACGGACAAAGAGACCCCCGAACAAAAGCCTATGCCGCGAAGGTACGCGAAAATTCACTAATGTTCGAATCATTCGAATTAAGCCAAGTAGCCAGGGAAAACAACAGCCGAGCCGACGCGCTATCAAGGTTGGCTTCGGCGGAAACTCAGAATCTCACAGGTTCTATCTATCTGACCGAAGTCAAGGCACCATCGATAGACAAAAAACGATGCCTGGAGATACATCAAGGAGTTAATTGGATGACGCCAATTAGAGCTTTCTTAGAAAAGGACACCCTTCCCCTTGATAAAAAACAGGCCCATAAAATCAGATACCGATCGGCCAGTTACTCCATCAATGAAGGCAAATTATTTAGGAGATCAGCCAGTCAGCCCTTGCTCCGATGCCTGGACCCTGACGAGCAAAAAATGGCATTAGAAAGTATTCACGAAGGCATCTGTGGTGAACACCTCGCAGGACGGTCACTTGCCTTCAAAATCTTAAGGCAAGGTTTCTATTGGCCAACGGTAAGGGAGGACGCTTCGGAGTACGCAAAGAAATGCAAGCAATGTCAATTATTCAGTAACGTTCCGAAGCAACCACCCGAAGAAATGACCTCGGTACTCAATCCGATTCCTTTCGCTATGTGGGCAGTAGATATTGTGGGCATTCTGCCAACTAGTACTAAACAGGCCAAATATTGCATTGTGGCCATTGATTACATGACCAAATGGGTAGAAGCAAGACCCCTTTCAGCCATCACCGAAGAAGCCGCGAAAAAGTTCGTACTAGAACAAATTATTCTAAGGTTCGGCATCCCGATGATATGCGTATCGGACAATGGAACTCAATTCATTGGGAGCAAATTCAGGAAATTCCTATTTGAATTCGGAATTCAGCAAAGATTCAGTTCGGTAGGCCATCCTCAAGGAAATGGAGCAATCGAAGCAGCTAACAAGATCATTTTCGACGGGATAAAGAAAAGGCTAGGAGATTCAAAAGGACTCTGGGCCGAAGAATTGCCGTATGTCCTGTGGGCCTACCGAACAACTCCGAGATCATCGACCGGGGAAACTCCTTTCAAACTTGCCTTCGGCACCGATGCCTTGATGCCAACTGAGGTCGGCCTAGAATCCTATCGGACGCAGGTATTCAACGTGGAAACAAATGAATTCGGACTCCGAGCAAATGTGGATCTGCTCGAAGAAGAGAGGGAAGCAGCCTATCAGAGAAATTTAAGATACCAACTTCAGGCAGCCCAATATTACGATTCAGGAATAAAGAAAAGATCATTCCACGTGGGAGATCTGGTCCTCCGAGAATTAGCCACTTCGATGCCGACCAGACAAGGTAAACTCATGCCGAATTGGGAAGGTCCCTACGTAGTGATAGAGGTAGTTCGTCCAGGCACATACAAGCTAGCTCATTCGGACGGAAATCCCATCAAAAATACATGGCATGCATCCCGCCTTCGTCGTTTTTACCAGTAAGACCTTTTCATCTTATTGTAAATAAAGTCAATATAAGGAACCCATGTTTGGGGCAGACCGAATAAAACATGTGTTCTTATCTCTTGTTTAAGTATTTATGATATTTCGACATAATTAAGGCAGGGAGGAAATATTTTTCATTAACCGAAGAAAGCCTTAATTATTTACAAATCCCTTAAATACTCGGGGAAATAAAGAGCTAGGATCCGGCCGAAGATGCAAAATTGTCCGAAGACGCATAAAAATGAAAATTATGCTAAGGACAAAATAAAGAGCTAGGCTCCGGCCGAAGATGCAAAATTGTCCGAAGACGCATAAAAATGAAAATTATGCTAAGGACAAAATAAAGAGCTAGGCTCCGGCCGAAGATGCAAAATTGTCCGAAGACGCATAAAAATGAAAATTATGCTAAGGACAAAATAAAGAGCTAGGCTCCGGCCGAAGATGCAATATTGTCCGAAGACGCATAAAAATGAAAATTATGCTAAGGACAAAATAAAGAGCTAGGCTCCGGCCGAAGATGCAAAATTGTCCGAAGACGCATAAAAATGAAAATTATGCTAAGGACAAAATAAAGAGCTAGGCTCCGGCCGAAGATGCAAAATTGTCCGAAGACGCATAAAAATGAAAATTATGCTAAGGACAAAATAAAGAGCTAGGCTCCGGCCGAAGATGCAAAATTGTCCGAAGACGCATAAAAATGAAAATTATGCTAAGGACAAAATAAAGAGCTAGGCTCCGGCCGAAGATGCAAAATTGTCCGAAGACGCATAAAAATGAAAATTATGCTAAGGACAAAATAAAGAGCTAGGCTCCGGCCGAAGATGCAAAATTGTCCGAAGACGCATAAAAATGAAAATTATGCTAAGGACAAAATAAAGAGCTAGGCTCCGGCCGAAGATGTAATATTGTCCGAAGACGCATAAAAATGAAAATTATGCTAAGGACAAATAGATTATGCTAAGGACAATATAAATTGAAAAACAAGCGACATAAATATTTCAAAAGAGCAGAGTTATGCCCGAAGGCTTACATCAATATGAATAAAAGTTATGCCCGAAGGCTTACATTACATGATCAAAAACAAAAGAAGAAAATTTAATCCGAAAGTTCAGGCTCGGAGCCCGAACTGACTTCGAGAGGTAGATCGGGTTCGGGGGGACGAGTAACGGGATCTTCAAACATGCCCAGGATCTGCTTGTAGTCCCAACCCTTCTCATGAGCCCGAACCACTGCCTCATCGAAACCAGCCGCATAACTCCTGTCCTCGCACTGGATCATTTTCTTCTCGGATTTCTTCAGCAACCGCCGACTCCGCTTGGCTTGCTCGGTCCTCCTCGCCGCCAGCCTCGACTAGGAATCCCTCTCCAGCTCCAAAGATTTGCGTTCGACCTCCAAATTCCCGACACGAGTCTGGAGTTCGGCATTCTGCTTTCGGAGAGATTCTACTTCCTTTAGCTGCTTGGACATATCCTTTACCTTGTCCTGAACGGCCGCAGCCCAAGGAGCAGTCTGAAACGAACAAGAAAACAAGCATGAAACGAATGAAAAAACGTGCAAAAAATACAAGTGCAAAAGTAGCAAGGAACTTACCATGGTAAGGTGTCCCAACAGCTCAGCACAAGCCGACACGGGATCAGTGGATTCATAAACAGATCTATCGGCAGGAAGAATCATGGCATGAATGAAGTCGTCAGAAACCTGCTTCGCTTCCGTAGGAGCAGGGGCAGCAAACTTATCCGTAGACATGATCGACCAAGAAGGACGATAGGACTGAATAACCTCTTCGGTATTCCGCATCCTCTTGTTCACATTGTCAGCAGTGTCACCAGACGAAGAACCAGCTAAATGACCGGACTCAGAAACAGTTCTAGGATCATTCTGATCGGTCTCGGTTCCGTCGGTAATCAGACGTTGCTCCTCGGCCTTTTTCTTGGCCTCCTCTTCAGCCCACCGAAGCAATCTGGCTTCCTCTTCGGCCTTCTTCTTGGCCGCTTTCTCGGCCTGCCTCCTAGCCAGATCCTGTTTTGAAGACACTGCAACAACAAAACAAAAAATCAGTAAGTTATCATTTTCAAACAAAAATTTACCAAAGAAAGAAAAGATATGTTACCACCACGCCAATGGATAGCGTCAAGATAACCCTTATCTCGGCTCATAGCTAGAGGAATCTTATCCGGGACCATCGGTCGGCTGATTGAGTAATAATCAGCCTTATCTTGATCAGACATATCGGGTGCCAGTACGTTCCGAGGTTCTATCTCTCGCCACACTCGGTAATTGTCTAACCTCGGGCCACTAATGAAAAACCACTTGGTGTGCGTGTTGTGATTACTAGAGTTGGTGGCAGCCCAATCTGCCCGACCAGGCCTTCGGGCTATTGTGTAGAAGCCCGCCGATTTAGGGTTCCTCCTTATGTCATAATGATGAAGAAAAAGGACCAATCGAGGTTCGACCTCGGCCTTTATGCATCTTGTTTGAAAAGCGTTGAAGTGAATAAAGCTGTTCGGGTCCAGCTGACCTAAAGCTACCCTCGTATGAATCAAGAACCTCCTAATGATGGGAAGTAGAGGGAGTCTAAGGCCGCAATGGAAAGCTCGTTCGGAAATACCTATCTTAAAGCTTCCGTGAGGACAAGGGGAAACAGGTGTATGGTAGACGAGGTCATCTTCCTCGGCCTGGTATGCCTCATATTGTTTGGGGAATTCATATCTACTATGCATGTGTAAGACTTCTTCTTCGGACATATCCGAAAGAAGGTTGGCTGCTGGAAATTTTGACTCATCGCCAAAATGCGCCATCGCCGAATACGGAAGAACCGCACCTGATTGAGCCATCTCCTGCGTTCGGAAACAGAGGAGTCAGCCATGTACTCGGAAAATAAGAAAAAATTTTGAGAAAAAAACTTATTCGGTCAGCAACCGAGTACAGAGGGCTTGGATCAATCGGCCGAATAAAACCCAGATTCACGCGAACCGAAGGGTGTTCTTAAGCATCGGGGACACCGAGGAATGTTCTTCCCCCAGAAATTCCCAAAAAACAAAAACAGAAACCTACAAAAACTAGTAAAACTCCCAAAACAGTTCAAACCCATATCCCCAGAAACCTCTTATCGTCAGAAAAAACCCATTACATTTACATATACATACAAACATACATGCATTTACACAAAATAAAAAACACATGCACAAAATAAAAACACATGCATTTGCACAAAACAAAAACACGAATCTTCATACCAACAAAACTCTCGAAGGAAAGAAGAAGAACTCACTTATTGTCCAGTAGGAGATGAGGTCGGGTTCCTGGGGATAGTTTGTTTGAAGATGAACCGCAACCGGAGTTGGAGCAGCGATATCGTTCGAACCTGCGTTCCCAATCGTCAAATTTGGAGGAAAGGATGAGAAGAGATTTTTACCAATAGGTCGATGTGAAAGGAGAAAACTAAAAAAGACCCAGGAGGTTTTTGAGGTTTTAATAGACACGACCCTTGAAGATAGAGGACGTTACAAATTCAACGGCTACGATTTAAGCACAGATCTTAAGACAGGAGTAACTGCCATCATTAATGGGCGCGACTCCCCACACGACTCCTTTTCATCAACAGCTGTCATCCACGTCATCTATAACGGCCGAGAAGGTAATCCGAAGATGGGCCATTGGTTTCGGCCTTCGGTCCGAGGATACCTCTTACCGAAGACCTGGGACATATTGGAGGCCCATCGGCCCAATAGGCCATATTAAGCCCATCACTGTACACCTGAGCTAAGCATCCAAGAAATAGAGATCCGAATCCAAGACATAGAGATCCCTTGGATGCTTCGGTCCATTCAACAAGTGACACCTCAGAATGTGGGGTACGGCTGTTCTCTCCTCATCATCTCCTAGGACCCACATCCGAAGGCTATAAATAGAAGAGAGTAAGCAACAACAAGGGACAATTCATTATCACTACTCAAGTATTCTCTTTCACAATTTCTTTACGTTTTACCCTACCATTTAAACAACCAGAAAACTTACTCTTACGCCGGAGGTGAATCGAGGGTCAACACCCTCGCATTCTTTTGTCTTGCAGGTTGACCGAAGGCCCTACTCGGAAATATCTGGTTCCAACAGCTATACTAACAGATTCCCAACGAATCACTAACAGATATTTACCAATAAAATTTTCCGTTGGTAAATATAATTACCTTTATATTAGTTTTCTAATGCAGATTTGGTTTATGTTCTCTGTTAATTGGTTTTTAGTGATACTTCCAAACTCAGAATTGGTGTATGTTCTTAGTTTCTCTGTTAACTTGATTTATATGTTATAATTTTTTAAAATTCACTCTATTTTGCAGCCTATAAGTGAAGAAAAATCCGTTCAAGCTGCAAGCCCAGATGCTGAGGGTATTGGTGATAAGCCTGCTGGATTTGCTCACTTTGCGAGTTTAAAGAAAGGCAACAGGGTGAAAGGGTTGCAAATAATAAGAAACAAAGGAGTGCAAACGTTGGCAACACTTACAAAGTAAGCCTGCTCATTCTTGAATTATCAACTAGCAAGTCTAGTTATCAACTTATGGTCATTCTTCATCTTAAATTTTGTTTAATTTGGTTACAAATGTTATATATTAGTGGCTGCAATATTAATTTTTTTTTATTCATTCTACTTGCAGGCTATGAGTGAAGCAAAATCCCTAAAAGCTACAAGTAAAACATCTCCCACGAAGACAGGTAATGCCAACATCGTTCAAGGGCTAAAGCATATATGTTATGGATTATCAAATCGCTGAAGCATTCACTGCTTCTCTTTATGTCGTATGCCGTATGCTTAAGACATGCTAATAAATAATGTAACTCTGTAATTTACTCTGGCTACATATCAATAAAATTGCTAAAATAAGAGCTTTATGTACGGTTTTAAAATGAATTAGGCTCGTAATTTTAAATTGCATTGTTTTTATCTTATAAAATGACATGTTATACTCTATTAGCTTTAATATATAAAACTGATAGTGTTGGTCCCATAAATTCTAACAGATAGTATTCATTACATTTGGTACTTGTAAACTGAGTTAATTAAATTTCTATAATCTTGTGTGTTACAGGCAAGAATGAGGAGGTTTAGGAACCTTTCTGATATAACACCAACTCACACTGGACAACACATACAAACTAGGGGTGAATTCCATGAAACTTAGTTTACACTAGACAGGTGGTTCAATTTAAGAGTTTGTTTATTTTTTTTCACGCATATTATTTATAGATTTAGTTTCTAATTAAGATGCTACAACGGTTGCACAGATAGGTATTAATCCGTAATGTGCATCATATTACAGGAAAAAAGGAACATAGTACAATATGCTAAATATAAATATAACATTAAGAAGACAATCATCTGTGAAATATAAAGCGATTGATATAGATGCATTTAGTGTGTGCCTGTTTTGTACATATTTTTTTTAAATGTGAAACCCCTGTGGACACATCCATTAATCTGCGCTGGGCTTTCACTTATCTTATATCATATACTGAATTAATAAGGCCCTGTGGACTCATCTTAATTTCTTTTAACTCAGTTCACACTATTCTAATCATGAACCTTGTTGGCGTTGCTGTAAGGCCATGCAGGTGTCAGGGCGGCATCCTTATGCTTATTTCTAGAGATGGCAATTTGTACCGATCTGATGGATACCCGATCCGTTTCGATTCGAATGGGTCCAACCGAACCTGAAAATTTCGGGTTTGGATTCGGGTTTGGGTTTGATTTTTAAACACGAATCAATTTCGGGTCGGGTTTTGGCAATACCGACCCGAAAACCCGAAACCCGTATCAAACCCGATTCGAACCCGAACCGAAACCCGAATTAATATATGTTATTATTTCTATTATTTTATACATAATATTTAACATTTAATATATATTATCTATTATTATTTATATTTAACATTTAATATGTAATAAAAATTAAAATATTTTATATATTAATGTTTTATATTATTTTTAATATAAAAATATTTATTTATTTTTTTTGGGTTTCGGGTCGGGTTTCGGGTACCCGAAACCCGTTAGTATCCAACGGATTCGGGTTTATAGTTTCGGGTTTTTTCGGGTTCGGGTTTGATCAAAAAATTCGGGTTCGGGTTTGGGTTTGGCAAAACCCGTTTCGATCGACCCCATTGTCATCCCTACTTATTTCTTAAAGCAATGGTGACATTTTTACTAACTTACTACTCCCTCCGTCTCATAATATGTTTCCTGTTTTTAAAAACACGTTTACCAACGCATACTTTTGATCGTTAATATCTTGAATTTCGTATTAGTATTAAATATAAAAACTTCACTGTATTAAAGTACTCATAAATACGAATCCAACAAGATCACTCATGACTATATTTTGTCTTATAAATTATGCATAAATTAGTAGTCAATCGCTTATAATGAATAGTAACAAAAATCAAAATAAGAAACATACAGTGGCACAGAGGGAGTATTAGACCTTACAGGGACATCACATCATTCACATGGCACTTGATATAGCAAAGCGGTACTAATAAACAATAGTCTCAACAAAAAGCAGAAAATTCTAATCTTGTGTTTGGTTGAGATGAATGGAATGGAAATGAATGACATGAGATTTGAACTATGAAATAGGTTAATGTCTAAAATATTCATTCATTCATCCATTTCATTCTTAATCATTTGAACTAGAAGTCAAACCCACCTATTTAGGAAGAAATGCTCCATTCTCCCCAACATTCAATTTCTTCACATTTCTCATCATAAAAATTTTGTACCTATTCATTTTTGTCTAGATTTTCCCTCTACCTCCATTTTTTTTCTTTTGATTTCATTGATTCGATTCCATTCCATTTCATTCTTCCCAACCTAACATAACATAAAAGGCTTGGTCACAAAGTTATCATGTATCATTACAAAGAATTAAGAAAGCACTTGATATACTTGAATCTTCTGCATCACTAACTTCCACACACAGACTAGTTCATACTCCCTCTGTCCCAACCAATTGTTTACACTTTCCTTTTTGGGACGTCCCAACCAATTCTTTACGTTTCCTAAAATAGTAAGTTTTAACACTATTACACCCACTACTTCACTTATTTTAACAATACTTTACACTATTACACCCACTACTTCACTTTATTTTAACAATAAAATCACTATTACACCCACTACTTCATTTATTTTAACAATAAAATCACTATTACACCCACTACTTTACTTATTTTAATCTTAATTCTTGGTCTCCGTGTTAAAAGCAAACGATAACAAATCGTTGGGACGGAGGGAGTAACATTGACTATTATTATTTTTATTTTTATTTTTTGACGAAACATCAACTATATATTATAAATCAACTAAAGAGAGGAAACTAAACATAACACAGATGAAGCAAATACTAGTCGAAATTACAAGTCTAATTGAAACAAATACAAATCGACTAGTAATTAGCCCTCTGACTAACAAAATACCTAGAGATTTTGCCATGCCGTTTGAGAGAGAAAGATAGAGAGAGAGCTTGAGACAAATAACCCTAACCCGATCTTATACTCTTTTTTTTTTTTTCCAGAAAGTGCCGTCTTTATTTTGGCCTTCCTCAAATGCACCGCTCTTTTATTTGGTTTGGCGGAATCTATAATTTTTTTTTTTGAATAAAATCTATAATTTTTAATACAAAAATAAATATGTATGTAAATACTAGTACAAATATATTATTTCTTAAATATCCAAAATTTAATAAAAACTAGTCGATAAAATTAAAATTGGAAGCGGAATCATGTATCTTCAATTTTTAAAATCGTAAATTGCAATTGCAATTGTAATTGAATCATCTTTTGAAATTTCGGTTCGATTTTTGATTATATAATCAGATAAAATAAAAACTAATCGGAAAGGACACAATTTTAGTAAACGGAATGTAATTACTTAAAACCATAATCGTAAAAAATAAATTAAGTTCTAAACAAAAATTTGAAGTAGATTATATTCTATCTTACAATTTATATCTATGAATATTCATTGTCGTATACTTTCGTGTTTCGTGTATATGAAGGTTAAATTCAAATACAAGGATCCGTATATTTTCGTGTCGTGTCGTATACTTTTCGTGCCGTGTTTTCGTTTAATTTTCAATAAAAACATAAAATAAATAAATTAAATATTTAAATAATAATATTTTCGATGAAATTATTACAAACATGTACTTAATATATATATATATATATATATATGGAGGTGCTCAAATGAGACCCTCTCTTATAATGAGTCCCCCTCATATTTCATCTATTTTAAAGGGCCCCGCCAGGGACACCCAATACGAAAAAGCCTTATAATTTTATCCTCTATTCATTAATCAAAAAAATATTTTTTTTTTCAGAAAAAATGATGACGTGGCAGTAGTTTTTTTTTGTTTTTTTTTTTAAATTTTTCTTTGATGAATGGATAGAGAGTATAATTATAAGTCTTTTTCGTATTGGGTGCCCCTGTCGGGGCCCTTTTAAATAAAAGAAATATGATGGGGACTCATTATAAGAGAGGGTCTCATTATAAGAGATGTCTCATTTGAGCAACCCCATATATATATATATATATATATATATATATATATATATATATATATATATATATATATCTTATATAAATATTAATACTTATATTAATATTTATTTATTTCATGTATTTTGTATCGTGTATCCAAAGAGTAAACACAAAATCGAGACTAAATTTCGGTAGCATACTTTCAAGTCCAAAATGCAAACACAAACATTACATTTTTATGTAATTTTGTGTCGTGTTTTTGTATCGTACGGGTCTAATTTAAAAAGTGAATCACAACCATTATTTATATAAGATGCGCTAATAATTAATTAGCCCATAAAAGTTCTACCTTAATAGTTTTAATATATATCGAAAATATATTTATAAAATAAAATGATTTTAAAAATATATAATAATATAACGTTAAATTAATTTCTAGTTAAAATTAATAATAAAATTTAAAACTTACTCAATTCATCTCACCTATTTTTTAACACTTTTGTTTTATATGTGTGTCATTCATTTTTTTAAACATTGCTTATTGTCATATATATTTTTATTAATATTTATTCATAATTTCTTCTAATTTTTGTTTTTACCCTTCTTAATTCTTCCTCACTTGTCCTTAATTATATATTTTCCGTAGTTAACGTTTTTAAATAGACCCACATTTTAATTATATTTTTCACTTCTTAATTATCACTTCTTAATTATATTTTTATTCTTTCTAAAGGGTGAGTGCCCTAAATACCCACATTTTATTTATCCTTAACCAAAATACCCACGGTGCGCGAACACTGCCTAGAATGCCTACCACATACGCCACTAGTATGGGTGTATGTGGTGTCACGCCTATAGCAATAACGTATCAACGGGTTACGCCCATGACATCAGCGAGAAATGGCATTGCATACGCATCTTCAAGAGGTGTGACAGGTGATACGCATTATGGAACCACGCATCTGACGTCATCTTCGTCGTCGCTAGAGCTGGTGAAATTGGCGATTCCGGCTACAAAATTCTTTCAATTCGTTCGTCCATACCACAATCTTTCTCATTACGTTCTATATACCAATAGAATCGCAATTCGATTCTCTACACATCCATATCAATTTTGTTACATTTCATTTGCCGGATTAGAAACACCCAATTCAACCTTTTTTCTCCGATTGCAAATTCTGGCGAGCTTGTTCACGTCCCTGCGGGGCCGCCGAAGAGAAACTAATAACGGGAAGAGGAAGGAGATGCGTAGCTGATCATGTGGTGATGATTTGGAGGGTGGAGAGTTGCATGAGAGTTAGATCGATGGAAGCGAGCTGAAGGTCGACAAGTCGCCGGCGAGGAAGAGCTCTCGATTTCTGGCAAGTTGGTTCGTTTTATGACTGCTACTGTGCTCTCGGATGCGCCACACGGAACAGGGCATCCCGTGGGTAATTTGGACAGTATTTCCGCATCTGGACATTTTGGGTAGTGGGTAGGGAAAAATTTGGTATTTTGGGCTAGGGGTGTTCACGGTTTGGCCAACCCGACGAATCCGATCCAAACCGAGCACTTTTCGATCGATCCAAACCGATTTTTTACAACCCGATGTATACTCGGATTGAAAAAACGTCAACCCGATTTTAATGGATTGGATATGGGTTTCGATTTTTAAAATCCAAACCAATCCAACCCGATCCGATTAAAAATAAAATAATGAAAATATATAAGCCCAACCCATTAGACATTAGTATTACTATTAGTCCAGTCCAGTAGTCCACTATAATCTGACCCCGGAGTCCGGTTCATTACAATTTACCTTATCAAAGTATCACGTATTACAAATACACTAATTTGTATGATTGATTGATCTATGTTATGATTCAGTTCAAATTTAAAGACTATGTCTAGTGTTTAATCAATTTCTTTTTATATGTTAAAATTCAGAATTTCAGATATTTAAGACCTATGCTATTTGTGTTGCATGAATGATTGTAATAGTTTGTTAAACTATTTCCGGAACTCTCATTTTCAGTTTTATTTTTTTGATAAAAAATTTATTTATATATTTACTAACCCGATCAAACCGATCCAAACCGAAATACATTAAATGGATTGGTTTACAAATTCTATTTTTATGAACTGGGTTAAAAATTTTCTAAACCGATTAAATTGGATTGGATCATCAAATCCTCCCAACCCGCCCAACCCAATCCCGATTTTGGTCATTCTTTCTCTTAAATATCCCATAAAATAATTCGTATATATATTCATCAGCAATTTCCATCGTGGTCCAGACAGCACACAACCCATAAACTTCATCTTTTTTCCTTTTAATTACATTAAATCACCCTCGTAAATTCACCAAATCTTTCATCAAGATCTTCATAAAGTTCCCATTCTCCGATCAATCATCAGATTTTGTCAGAACCCCTCAAAACTACAATTTTCACCAGGCGATTGAAACTCCATACAATCCATATTTCTCATAAAGGTTCGATTTTTACACTGACCCTTTTCAAGATTTTGTGTTCTTGATCAAACCCTTTTGTGTTTTGCAATTTTATATAGAATTTGTTTTGGATCTTGCATAAAAATTTGATCTTTATATGTATGTTTGTTTATAGAGGATGGGGGCACTTATGTCAAGATTATGGTTCTTGATGTTCCCTGCAAAAGAGTATAAGATTGTTGTGGTTGGACTTGATAATGCTGGAAAGACCACTACTCTTTATAAATTGCATCTTGGTGAAGTTGTCACTACTCATCCTACCGTTGGTAGTAATGTTGAGGAGCTTGTTTACAAGAATATTCGATTCGAGGTCAGCCTGAAACAACCCATTCATCATGTATATATTTGTTTTTGTGTGTGTGTGCAACAGATTACTATATTCTGTTATTGTTAGAATAAGAAATTTCGTGGATTACCGGATGACTATACTTTTTTTTTAATGTTTTAGTGATTAATAGGAAGAGCACGAGTTGTTGAATTTTTGGTTGTCTTGCGGTCTTTAGGATTAGTAAGTTATAGTGATAGTGATGGCATAGTGTTTTAGAGCACAAGTGTATATATCAAATATTTGCACTCAGAAAGAAAGACCGGAAAGTTGTTGAAATGATATAAATATAAATATATAATCATGTTAACGGTCCGTTTCTATGCTAACTATTTCGGGGGAAAAGGGATTGAGATGGAGAAACAATGCACAAGTCCTGTTTTGTATGAAAAAATCATTAGAAATCAGTCTCCATAGAAGATTAAAAAATTTGATGGTTTTCGAGAGAGGGTTGTAGTCTTTAACACATCCCAGTAGGTTATGGCGTTATTTCTAAAATGTGGTTCGAGGTATGTCTGAGGAGGTTATTCATGTGCAACTGTATGGTTACTATGTATCATATACATTAACGAGAACCCCCAATAGCTTACCTCTACTAGGTGGATAATTAAGAGCAACATATTATGAATGTAAATAAATGTTAATTTTGCATCCCCCGCGCGTATGCAACTCGGAAAGGTGAGTTTGGTAGTCTTGTGCCTCCTAGTGCTGTGCTTGAGTTGCCTGTGATATCGTTCTGTTGTTTCTGTTGATTCTTTGGTTCCCAGTTTGTCCTATATCAGATTGTATGATTATGACTTTGTTGCCCAATTTCTTAAAGTGATCCCGTCATCTAGACACCTAGATTATAAATGCATCACTTGGATGGATATTTCTAGACTTTAGCCATTTAAAATGTGCACATCCTATGCCAATAACTATTTAGTAATAGGCTGCTGAAAGAAGAATGGATATGAAATTCGATTATTTTGTCATATGTAGTTTGCTTGTATTTGTTAATCCCTATTGAATCTGTATTTATTACTTATTACTAGTATCAGAGTAATTATAGCATTTGAATCTGGAAATCGGTTTATCCTCATTAAGTCATAAGATATCTTTCCATCATAAGAACTTGTAGAACAGATATTTGTTTTAAGTTGCTTGGCTATTTGATTGAAATATTGTATTCCACGAATTTACGGGTTCTGGGCCGGTCATGCATTGTCAATAAAATCCCTGCATACGTGGCGTCTAATATTATGTCAACCAGATGAGAATGTTTGGTCTTTTTCCTGCAGCAGGAGCTGTGTTTTTGTTGACTATATCTACACATTAGCACTACTCTGTAAATGTATCTGTATGTTATTTTCGACACGAGTTCCAGATTTTGTTAGAAAATTATCTTAGATGTGGATGAATTAAACAGGAATGCTTTTCTTGAGCAGTACTGTGGCATGTAGATTTTCAAAGAAATGTAAACAGAGATTTTTCTTTTCCAAAATGGCACAACTGATTATAATTTTCTAAATATATATGTAGTGTGGATAAATTTATTTATGAATTTTATTGGGTTTTAAGTTAGTAATTCATCTATAACTTATCTTCAGATTTTATTTTTTGTGTGCGATATTGCCGTATTGGATGAGACAAGAGTGATAACGTTATGGTTACTAGTTCCAATTGTCTCATAGTTGGAGCTGAGCCAAGCCAAGCCAGGTACTGATGCTGTGTTTGATTGTCACTCTTCACAACTAATAATTGAACACCTGTCATGTTCACTTGTGGTGTGTCTATATATTCCATTTGGCGCCTTCCCTAATGTTGAAGTACAGAACTAGACCTAGGTAATTGGGATAACTTTTAAAAAAAAAAAAAAAAGAATAGAAGTTATAGGACACTGGAACTGATGCATGGTTAAGCCTATAACTGTTCATGACAATGTTGTCTACTGATTGCAGTTCTTCCCCATATATTGGGTGTTGACGGTGAATGTATGTTAATGCTTTCTACTTGTTCAAGACCTTCTGCCAGTGTGAAATTATTTGCATAAGTTTGACTAGATAATGAAAGTTAATTATGAGATTCCGGTAGTGATGCTTTGAAATACTCCATGAGACAATGTCGAAACGGAAAAAAAAAGGCTATTTAGTGTTTAGTATAAACAGTGCTGATCTGTATGTATGAATGTATTTGAATATTGCTTTAATTTGCTCTATATTGTTATTGAACTTAAATAATTTAGTTTTCCTTCACCATTGAAATCATGTTCTCCTTATTCCAGTATGAACTTGTTTTATCTACACTTGCATGAAGTTGAATGGAAAGAAATCTAAATTATTTTTTTGACAAGTTTATTAACTAATTATTCCTTCCAGTTATAAGAAATGGCCTTTCATTTCTTTCACCATTTCATTGACAAATCTTGTTGTAGTAATTTTTCATCCATGTCATATATATGTATATATGTTTTTATCATCACCCCTGCATCCTTGTCTTGTACCTCCTAATTTCTTCATAAATCTTATTATTGTCTAAGCCTGGGCTTCTGTAACTAGATATTCCCGGTCTCTTACAGGATAGCAACTGTGTGATGAATATCCTCGGAAAGTGAGAGTAAATATATTAATCTTGTTTTGAGTAGTAGAGCAGATGTCCTTGCTGATTTTTATATTGCAAACTTCTTAAAAACAATAAAGTTAAACTCTTGCTTTGCATACTGTAAGATACTTGTGAAGCACATCAGTTACTTGTCTTTAATATTTTCTTATTAGGGCCTTTTCAGATTCTCAACCAAATTGGGACCCTAAGCTAAATTTAAATAGTAAGTGCTCTTATATATGTATTTATAAAAAGCCCTGTCAAGCTAAATTTAAACAGCGAGCTCTCATAGGTAAATGAATTGTTTTAAACTTGTATCATTTGTATAGAGCTAACGCACCCCCTTATATGTAGTATGGGGATATCGTCTAAGTGTATTCATTTTATCATACCTAATTTTAAGATTTACTTTGCATGTAAATTATAAATTTTGGAGCTATAAAATAAATATAATAAGAATAACATATTTTTAGTTTAGGGTCCTAACATATTTGCCTTGGAGTTAAACCGGCTCTGCTTCTATTATCATGTTGAGCTGGGACTTGGGAGTTTCGATTGTAATCGTGTATAATTTATTTAAGGTGTGAAATATATACTTGTATTGTGTGTATCACTCTATCATTAATAACATCACACATAGGTTGTGCGCGAAATGGCAAGTGACACCGAGTGCAAGTTAAAGGTTGGAGATAAATCTCCTTAAGATTGACTATCTAGATATATGTATATTTTGTGATATATGTTAATTAAGCAGCAGCATGCTATAATTGTATATCATTAACCAATTGATGTTTGCACATGACTACCGATGCTGAGTTAATCAGAACCCTCACTTGTTAAATATGAAATCATCTAGGCAGGGATGATAGGGCTCAGATTTCGTATTATACGTTAACTGCTCGACACTTTTATAGTATATAAATGCATATGTTTTATTTAAGTTAGAATATACTTAAGGACCATATTTTTTCATAAATTTTGTCTCTCAGACAACTTTCATAAGGAGTTGCCATGAGTTTTTTTAGCAAGCCTTCCTTTCACCTATCAAATGTAGCAGTAAATTGTAGAGTGAGATGATGGTATGCTGTATACTATAATCTGTCTTGACTTGTATTTAGTTGCCCGAGAACGAGAGTGGTGAATGCATTAGGATGTCTCTTTTGGAAGATATATGAGATTTGCACAATTTTTGAATTTTTTCACATATTTCTCCTTTCAGCAATACCCTTGCATTCCAATCAAAATGACAGGAGAATATAGCGTTATAAAAAACTGGAAGTAGGATTAACCTTGCAAATTGATTTATCTCCATCATGATTTTAGTTAATTTGTCATGAGTTGATTGACTTGAATTGTATGATGCTTTAGTATGGCAACTGTCTTTCTATTCTTTTGTCATAGCTTGCAGTTGTGCGTCAAGCGTCTTGCTGGCGGCTTTATTTTTTTTTTTTCTTTTATTCAGTATTCTGTCATTTGCAAGCATTATATTTAGGTCTATATGAGTTCTGTATCTGTCATTTGATAGTATTGGGTGTTAGGGCATTAGTAACTTCTTTTCTTCATTGCTATGGTCAATATCAGGTATGGGATCTTGGTGGGCAAGATAGACTACGAACATCATGGGCAACTTATTATCGTGGTACTCATGCTGTTATTGCAGTAATAGACAGCACTGACAGAGCTAGGATCTCTATTATGAAGGATGAATTATTCAGGCTGCTGCCACATGAGGATCTTCAGAGTGCAGTTATACTCGTCTACGCAAATAAACAAGATCTTAAGGATGCCATGACCCCTGCAGAAATTACTGATGCCTTGTCTCTTCACAGCATCAAGAACCATGATTGGCACATTCAAGCCTGTTCAGCTCTCACTGGAGATGGGCTCTATGATGGCTTAGGGTGGATTGCCCAGCGAGTTGGTGGGAAAACTACCAGCTAAGAATTAAGCATCTTGAGAGGCCGTACACTGCCTTTTTCATGTTTTTCTTGAAGATATCTCATTTAATTTTTGTTAATTAAACTTGTAAGGTTTTGCACAATGTATCAGCTTACAACCCAGTGTAGGGTTCAGTTTAATGGAACAGTTGATCAATATACTGATTCTCTGAACAATGTATCACTATTTGCTGCTAGCAAAATTATATACTTTATATTAATATAAAAAGAAAGTCATTCGGCACAAACGATCATGTCATATTATGTTTTATAACAATATGGGATTGCTCTCTACTGATAGCATGCTGTATCCATCATCAAGGCCTTTTGACCAATTGATGAAATTCTTGAAATTGAAGAACTTGTTAACATAACCAGCATCTGCAGCCGGATGGATCCTGTAACCTTTCGAACCATCTATCCCAGGCTGGAACTGCAGGGCCATTTGTTCTGCAAAACAAGTAAAATGATGAGCAATCGTTATGTTGCAGACATGACATTGGAGTAAAGAGACACAAGTGAGTATTATTACATTGCGAGAAGCGGATCTGGTCTTGATTCCAAATCTACAAGCAGTCTAGGGGCCATCGTAACAGAGATATCAGGAGATCAGTTTCGGTTATGTTCAGTTATTAATAAAAGGAAGTGCATTGCAGCGATGTTATCATACTTACTCCTTGCATGCAGGGGAGGCCTTTTCCATCTTTTTAATCTGATCCAGCTCTTCCTGCGTACGGGATCAGCAGAATCAGTAAAGTTGAATTAATAGGAAAAAACAAAGTAATTAAAGATGATTATCAAATGAATAACATGAAACAGCAATAACAAGAAAAGAAACAGAAGAAGACACAGTTACATAGACTTACGGAACTGATCGTCAACTATAACAGAGAGCACTCTTCCATACTTGTAAGAAAATAATAACTAGCTTACTTCACATGCATAAGAGTTTGATTTGCTGCCCTCTACGATTGTAAAATGACTGTGATTTACGTCTCTTCGTTTCTTTTGAGAGCTTTCTATTAGCACATACAAAAATGAAATGAAGGATTACCATAACTATAAACATAGAGTGCGATTTTTCAGCACATTAAAGCCAAATTTCAGGTAATTGATCTATATTATTCATATATATGCCGTGTCCATGCTTTCTAATGCCCATGTTATCATGTTTGTCGAATCCATGTATCCCCTTGCTACGTACTCCCCCGGACTCGATTATTAGCCTAAAATCAGTTCAAACAGCAAATTCAAGAAATACGAAAAACCTCAAGAATTCGAGCTTCCTGCTCAAGTCGCTTTATTTCAGCTAAAATCCGATGCTTCCCTCTCGTATCAGCTGATGCAACCAACAACAGAGTCTGCTCTGAATTCTGTGCCTCCATGTGTATATTTAGACACAGAAACTCTATATGTTCATATACAATAATACAAACTGTAGGAAAAAATCCCACTTAGATAAAATATAGCCTTAAAAAAACAAGCCTGTGATTGTTTTTCAGGAATGACATGTAGTGTATGTACATATCCTGTATTACATGTATGTTTGTGAATTGTGATTACTACTATGTAACTAAGGTGTGTGCATCTGTTTTGTTTGGGAGAAATTTGGGAAGCTAAACAGAGAGCATTTTTGTTATGTTTGTGGAGTAGACCTGGCTTTGTTTGGATGTGTATAAAGAAAGATTGGTGAAAGGTGGTGGTTGCTTTCTGACCTTATACCTTTCTTCCCACTAAATAAAAATATCACAGTTTGAAAGATACATTTTGTTTGCAAGTATTTGTGATTTATTTATCTAAAAACTGCGATTCTTTTCTATATCTTGGAAAAAATTGCAGGCATGCGTACTAATTACACCTGATAGAGCCGATGAGGACCACAACTCCACAAGCACTTTGAGGTTAATTATCTGGGAGCAGTGGAGCAGCACTGGCAGAACCAAGGGTGCGCCTGATTTAATTTCCACTCCTGACTGACTTCCTAAAGGCGGTAGAAATTTATATTCTGAGCACCGGCTAGATTTTATACAATAAGTGAATATTTTAATCGAATATCAAAAATATTTTTGGCCCAACTCTTAAAATCTATAATACAATCCAACCCATGCACCTTAGAATGACTCTTGAATATATGCAGAACTGACAGATGAGAACAGCTTGTTCGGTAAGTTACAAGGAGTCAAGGAGGGTAACAGCTAAACCGCTTACATTCTGCTAGGACACACTCCGGAGCATCATTATGTGAAAAAACCACAAATAAATGTTTTAAAATAACAAAATATTGCAAATCGAATAGCTCAAGTAATTGAGCAGTCTGCACTAATGAATAAGTAAATGGATTGAAACTGATTTGCAACTCATAAATTTTTGCATCCTAGCTTAACAACCTCTCTACTTTTTGGAACAGAGGGTACAGTTTGCGACTCTGCATTAATCTCACTTTCCCAGACTCAAATTGCTAGTGAGATATGCTTGGTATGTTTGATGTTTAATTTACGCTTTACATGCTCTATATTCCTTATGATGACCACATTCAGGGTTATGACCGCACCTTACAGAAGAAGATTAATGACAAAACTAAATTACATTAAATTGTCTCAATGTCGAACAACTATATCAGTGAAACTATTACATCCAACATTTTAAAAGTAAACATGGATCAACAATGCAACAATGCAGGTATCTTTAATATCAAAAAGTTCCCTCATGAAAACAACATATGGAAGAACAAATATGGTAATATTAGAACACCAATTAACTAGCATATGCATCCGCATTTTGAACAAGGTAGGTCTCGACAGCCTTGTACATCGCCAAGATCTTATCTTTGCCTGCTTTGCAGTTCTCTTCATTGAGCTCAGCATCACCCTTTGGAAAACACTTGGTGCTCATGGTACATTTTGATCCACCATCTGATGGCTCAAACTTAATCTCAAATTGCATCTTTTCGATCTTATCTGTTAACCCCTCTCCCTCGAATATGCTATACGTGTAAGTGAATGAACTCTCATCTAGTGTCTCCACCTTAAGCTTAAGATGACCACCTGCGTCAAATAAAAACATATCATTCTCTTCATTTTTTATGCTATAAACATGTACATTTTCTTCTCCTTTATAATGAGTAAATCTATGCAACAAAGGCAATGTGCATGTAATAAATACAGGTGTCAATGATGAGACCAGTGATTATAGTACTATGACAGGATATTCAGTACTGTGACTTGTGATTAGTACTATGACTGGTGATTAGCATGACCCTATAGATTTTTATAACCTTGAGCAAAGTTGATTTGTTTGATGCTTCCGGCGCCTCCACTGCCTTCAATGATCTCCAGGCTCTTGACATGATCCGGCATGACTTTAGGGATCGAGTTCTTAGAGTCAAGAATCGAAGCCTTAAATAATCTTGCTGGTGGAATCGGAGAAGTATGATTGCCGCTGAAAGTGACCACTCCCATGATTCTACTTATGTTTTTTACTAATGAAATGATTAATTCATAAATGTTAAGCTTTGGCTCTTATATATAGAGAAGATTTAATCTTTAAAATAGAAAGCTTATTTGAAGAGTATTTCTTTGAATAATTCAAACTGTAAGAAAATGATCTTATGAATAGGAAGGAAGAAAGTTTGATTTCCGAATAACTCTCTTTGCTCAAGGAAATGCAGTGGATCACTTTAGACATTGCAAATGACTTCAACTATATTATAATTATTTAAAAGAAGTTACAACTATTGAAAGCAATTAACAATTTCCTAAAAATTGTGGTCTATGTTAGTTAGTTTCTCAATATATTATCATTATATATCACTAATTCAAATTACTTTTACCGCAGTTCAGATTAGAAATGTATTGAAATTAGAACTTTTATCAACTCAACTCAAAGCTAAGAACAGAGTGTATGTTCTTGCCTTCTTGGCTAAAAAATGGATAACTTTTTATGAATGTTAGTGTATGATATTAGGAGGGTGTTTGGCTGCAGCAGCTTTAAGCAAAAAAACTGATTAAAGTTGTTTTTTGATGTTTGGCAACATGGATTTTAAGCCCGCTTTAAGTTAAAAAACTGCTTTATGTCATAAGTTCCATTTAGGTACTTTTGACTTATGACTTATCGAGTTTTTTTTTTTTTTTTCACGATTTTTGTAAAGTTTAAATATTATGAATTTAAAATTTTTTTTAAGTCAAATTTCACTTTAAGTCAAAATTATTAAAACCCCATTTAACTTTAAGTAAAATTACCCAAACACATTCATTCAGCTTAAAGTAAATAACTTTACTTTCTCCTTTAAGTTAAAAACAACTCCATTAAGTTAAAAGTAACTTATTTTAAGTCAAGTAACCAGATTCTTGGGCATTTGTACCACGGTGTGATATCTATTCTTTTATCAGCTCAACGCGAAGCTAAGAACAGAGTGTAACAGAACACAATCTTTTTCCTGTTCAATTCAGCTTTCCACTGCCACTGTTATGAGAGAATTTATCAATCATCCATAGTCCTGTATATATCTTATTTTCAAATTTTAAGTAGAGGTTGAATATTCGAGTTTTAGTAAGTCATGTGTGTGAGTGTCATGAAGATAAGGGACTCGAACAAAACCATCTTTTCTACTGAAAAAGACATAGTCAGACACTGAGGAAGAACAAGTTCATGTTTATCGAATTTTTCCTCAATTATATTCTGAAGAACCTGCCGGAGAAAGTGAAGTGAATATGAGAAGCACGCAAGCATCTGGCAGTAAAGTACTCAAGGCCTTGGATAAAATGTTAGGCCAAGGTTCTGCCTTTAATTATTTGACAAAAGCCAAAGTCTTGTATCATTATCAAGTGAATAAATAAAATGTAAAAGGAATACTTTAACATACTTCAACAGTCATTTCATATCTGTCAAGTAATAGGGCCTGATCTGCAATTTCTGCTCAAGTACAATCGAATTTAGTTGGGTTCTTCTAAATCTTAAATCTCACATTCTCTTCCTTATAAACAATCTAAATATTTACCCTTAAGTACCCTCAGCATGCTCTGCATGTACAAGGAGTAGATAAACACATGCATGGTTATAATTTCAAACCGAAATGATCGTCAAGATGAAAAGGTTTGAGATCATTTATTTAAAAGGAGAGTATATTTGGAAAGATAATAGAAGATGCGGAAAATTATAAATATATATAAATATATGGTTGCGCCTTAAGATAAAAGTATTAGTGTGTAAACACGTGAGAACGATTGTTAAGCACATGTTTTATATAGTTCGTATAAAGAACTGTTCTCACTTAAACGTGAACCTGCCTATGATGTATGTACAGATACATGGCCCTCTTAAGGTCAGTACATGTACACACTTGTAATGAAATTAACAGGTAACAAGAGGGAGAGGGAGAGGAAGAGGGTAAATGAGAGGCAATGCAACAGAATAGGGGGCTGACCAAAACACAACTAGCCCAAAATACACCTTATTAACTAACTTCCTCTATTTAGCGCCAAATTACCTTCCTACAAATCCTAAATATAGTCACTCTGTTTTCTCCTATCTCTCCTCTCTATTGAACTATCAATTAGCTTATACCATATATTTATACTTAATTCTTTTTTGAATTGGTTTTCTTTTTTTATTAATTTGTGCTCATTGCTTCTCTTCCTCTGGTGATTCCACTCATATAATTACACTAAACAACTACCACCATAACAAAGATTAAAAGCAACACACGGAGAGACTGCAATATATTTTTATAAATTGGATTGATCTGTTTACATTTTTGAAGGGTAGGGCATAAACATGTTGCAGGAGGACCCCATGCATCCTCCCGGACAATCGCAGATTGTAAATCTCTCAACTTTGTTTATGTTCTTTGATTCATACAGATAGGAACTCATAAAGAGATCATCATTATGCATGTTTAGTAGTTTTTCTTTATCACTTTTCTAAGCTACAATGTGGATGCTTAATTGCTTACAATTTCTCTGAAATTTTCTTGAATTTCCTTGCGTTTTCAGAGTTATCTAAATTTGCTAAATTTCATTTTGTAATTGCACCTGTTTCAAGTACATCATACATGCATACTTTCCTCTCTACTCAACACTCGTGAATGCTTTTCTTTCTCAGCTTATTTATTCCTGCACCCTTTTATTATCAAGATGGTCAATTCTGGAAAGTTGAGTAATCCTCTTAATAAAGTCTTCAAATTTTGTAATGTACCATGCGTAAACTCAGAGAAGATTCTTAAAGGACAAATCTAAAGGTAATTTCACTTTCGGAGTGCAGATGCAACTCATAAATATCTTTTCACTTGACTTACACATGGCTCGTACATGAATTAGCTTCGAAGATAGTATATATTACATTCTTGTTAAAGTTCCCACCAAGTTGTCATTATCTGGGTACAAATTCATCTCATGAATGTACGAATTCATCTCATATGGCAATCTATTCTGTACTTTACCGTCATGATCAGTACAGAATTTTTTATCTTTTGATCACGCGTACTGCCTACACATTCTTCTAATCCTGATTCTTTTATTCAGTTAGATCTTTCACAACAATAGGATATTAGGCTCTTAATGCTTGTAAAGCTTTGCAGCTTTGTTCAAGTTCTTATATCATTCCTAGCCTATATAAGGAATAGTTGGTAACTAAACCAATTAAAATACAACTCTTTGTTACACTAAATCACTATCTCATAAAAAGTATGCTATGCATTTTACCCCTTATTTTATAGGTGTGATATCTCAAATTTAGAGAGCTCAACGGTTTGGTCCTTGTTCTGATGCAGGAAGAAATTTCAAGTCCAATAACTGCTCAAATCATGGAATTCTGTGAATCTGGATTATTCCCAGAAACACTACAAAGCTCTGAAGTTGTTTCTACTTCCAACGCCTACTACGAGGACCATTCTTATACCAGAAATCTTTCCTATAGTACTCCAGAAGTAAACAAAAGTTCTAGTAGCACAGTTAAAAATGAAAGCATAACAACACCCGAACCTCTACCTTCAAACCCTAGTAGCAATCTCTCTATGATCTTTTCTTCTGCAGAAGACCTAGACAAAAACGTATCAGGCTCAACAGATTTCTTTTCTACCCCTTTCTCTGTTCCAAGTTTCGAAGAGGGCCAACAAGAACAGTTTGATCTCTCATTGCTGCAAAAGAACGTTGGAGTAACAGAATTTGGTTTTGAACCGGCGTTATATCAAAATGCACCTGACCCTGCTGTCCCTCCTCCTCCTCTGATAGGGCCTCCACTAGGACCACTACCTTCGCTTCATGTGGAAAATTGCTTGTCCTCGCTTCCTTCTTACATGCCGATGAATCCTTTGTCGTCACCTTCCTGTTCTGTCCTTGATCCCGAAGTCCTCTCGGGCAATCTCAATGCTACTTTACCAAATAGAAAGTCTGAAAAGTTAAGGGGAAATTTTTTCTTGAACAATAACCTGCAACTTCAAGAGCAAGACGACGAGGTAGATATGGGTGGAATCTTCGGTGCAGATCCTCTGCCACAGCTTTATAACACTGACCTTCAGGTACAACAATTTAGTATTGCATATTCCATAATCAAAAACTCAGCATGGCATAATTACGGGACACTAACAATCTAAATTATTTATTTTCGTTGTGAAAAAGCAGAATAATATTGTAGATGGGAGTGTGAACTTTACTCCTCTTCCAACTGAGATTACTAGCTTGGAAGATCCTGCATACAAGGCCAGCAAACTTTCAGCTGAAGAAAAGAAAGAGAAAATTCATAGATACTTGAAGAAAAGGAATGAAAGAAACTTCAGCAAGAAAATTAAGGTCTCTTTAATACTTCCTCGGCTTAAAGTTCGATTTCCCTAGTCCTTGCTGCTTCAGTTCTTAAAGAGAACATGCAACCCTATGCATTATAAAACTTGCAAACTAACGATAAACTTTAATTTTGTAGTATGCATGTCGAAAAAGTCTAGCAGATAGCAGGCTTAGAGTTAGAGGAAGGTTCGTAAGGAATGGTAATTTTGGAGACGGTTCTAGAACAACTTGTAGCAGCCATGAAGAGGACACATATAATGATGTAAGGCCTTCTCAAGTATGTCCTGTACTGATGGACAATAAAGAATTACAATCAAATTATAGTTTATCATAAGAATTATGCATACATGAATTTAAGCAAAGTCACTTGAAAAGTTTAATTATGTTTGTTTCAAATCTGATATTTAATTATTTTATTACAGGTTATCGTGAAGGATGAAGACGACATGGTTGATTCTTCGGACATCTTTGCTCAAGTCAGCAGTGTGAATACATATACATGCAATTATTCAACAATTGAATCCTGGATTTGATCATTAAAACCATATGAAGAATATTTATTTGTTTGCTCAGGTCCCCTTCTATAGCAGGATAAGGATCAATAACCGGGGAGATATATTATCGTTCTTCGTAATTTATAATCTGAGAAATTACTTGAGTAACAATCTGTGTCATTGTAACTAGTACAAGCAAATGAATAACAATGTATTGTTTGTATACACAACTATCTACCATCTATATAAACCTTCTGACTTCAATATCCTGTATAAGGACAGTTCGAGAAACGAAAAAAGCCATAGTAAGGATGCCTTACAATGCCAAGTGAAATTAGTTTCACAAATCTGATGTCTTAATAGACCTACATTATCTGTTTATTCTTATCCTTTTTTGGTGTTTTTGAGTACAGAAATAATTGGCGTTTGGTCTGAGAATAAGATACCTTCAACTGTGCTTCTTACTGTAGCATTGCTTCTTGATGATGCAATTTAGATTCTTCTATCTTTACTTTTGAATACTTAAGTAAGCGAAGTTTCCGTAAATGAACAATTGTTGCTAGTAAAATTCACAGTGGCCACACACAGTGTAAATAACTAAATACATATTGAAGGGATTACTACCTTGCTTCATAATCAAGAAAATCTTTATTTGCTTTAACCTAAAACACAGAAAGTGAGACCATCCCACGTTCTTCACAAGAGCCCGAAAGGCCATTGTCTTCCCTCCTTTTAAATCCCAATAAGCAGCTTGCCGATCACCGATAAATCTCGCCGATTTTTAGAACCATTAATACGAGTCTATCCCGAGTCTCAAACTATTATTTCTTGATTTTAGCATATATATTTGACTTGTTAGTTGCTACTGTCCTTTAAATCTGTAAGGCCCCAACACAAAATCATTCAACGTGACTACTTGAGCATCCTGAATCCCATTTCTAAAACTCTTCGGTCACCCAAAAATGATATCAGCATCTGACTACTTCAGAAGTTTGGGGTACACATTAAAAGACGACAATACTATCAAGGAGAATGCTACATGCTGCGCATGCCAAAAATCAGTTGTAGGCTCTCCTGCATACACTTGCAGTGCTAGTGATGATGATTGTCAACCTTACTACCTGCACAAGACTTGTTCGGAATTTCCCATGTTTCTTGATTTCCATGAATATCACCCGCTTAGATTAAAAGAGGATATTATTATTGGAGAGGATGCTGCATGCTGTGTTTGTAACACATTAATTAGAGGCTCTCCTACATACACCTGTTGTAGTCGTGATGTCGTTATTGATTGTCAAAATTTCTACTTGCATAAAAGTTGTGCAGAATTACCCAAGCAAATCGACCACCATAAGCACAACATACACCCTCTTTCGCTCCTACCACGCCCTGATGGTTACAGTTGTGATGTTTGTCATGGGCTCGTCAAGTTCTCTTACGTGTGTGTTGATTGTGACTTTGATGTGTGCTTGTTTTGTGCTTTTGAACAGAGAGAGCTTCACCATGAAGGACACAAAGAGCACACACTCACATTAATGAATCGGGAAGCCCTTTTTAAGTGTGATGCCTGCTATGAAAGATCTGAAGACTCTTCCTATGTTTGCACAATCTGTGAATTTTGGATCCACAAGAGCTGTGCTCTTTCCCCCTCCATTATTCCAGCACCTACTTATCACCATCACCCTCTCACTCTCGTCTACTCTATTCCTAACATTCATCGATTTTTTGACCGATATTGCGGCATCTGCAAGGAGCACGTTCCCAAAAACTACTGGATGTATTATTGCCACAAATGCACATATTTTGTGCACATGAAATGTTCTACATCGACAGTACCTATGGTGTGAGTACTCTACTCTACCTTCAAATATTTTTACTTTGCTATTTCCATCATTTGTTTTCTAATTTCTCATGAGCTCATGTGTTTATTACTGTCATCTGTAAATTAATTACAAATTGTTGCTTTCAGAAATGAGACTGAAGAAGATGAGACTGATGAACCTGATTTGGTACAATTTCCTCTGCCTAATCAGGAATCAATATTTGATCTCATTGTAACTCAGTGTGGCAAGTTCCAAGTTGACTTTAAAGGTGAAGTTGTAAACAGTATTACTATATCAACTTCACCCAGTGATCCGGACATAATTGAAAACCACTGGAGTCACGAGAATCATCCATTACAAAAGCTCCAGTTTGTAGAAAATAAAACTTATACAAGACACCTATATCTATATGTGTATGTACATGTGAAGAAACAGAAATTAAAAGACTACATTGTATTCTCTTCTTCTTATTTTATTACTGCAAACACTTCACAATATATAGTGCAATACAAGGAAACTGCAAGCTAGAAAACAGAACACGACCCACACTACTTTCCTAAACAAGCTCTAACAACCCATGACTTATTCCACGATCCTAAAATCAAGGAATCAGACATCCGACCAAATCAAATCAAATACTACGAATCATAATCAAATCAAACATTAATTTATTTAAAAGATTGTTTGAGATTATCTCCAACAATCTCTCCCATAATCTCAAACACCGCAGCAACCTCTCTGTCGTCCAAATGCAGTGTCGAGTTCATTTTTGCCCATATGGCAACTTCAACTTCTTTATCAGCCCGTATAGCTTTTAAACTGAGCCCTTTTAAACTGAGCCCGTATGGCTGATTCGACTGAGCCCGTATGGCTAATTTGACTGAGCCCGTATGGCTATTAAACTGAGCCCGTATGGCTAATAATCTGAGCCCGTATGGCTATTGAACTTGTTTGCCCGTCTGGCAATCAACTTTGCCCATCTGGCAATCAACCCGTATGGCTTTCGTCTTGTCCGTCTGACATTACTAACTTGCCCGTATGGCACTACTTATTCACCAGCCCGTTTTCTGCCTTCAGTAAGCTTCTTCGACATCGCCTCGTCTTTCTCGGCAACCCCATACTACACATGCATCCCATACTACACATGCAGCTTTGCCACCATCCTTCTACAACGTCTACCTGAAACTATCACTTATTCTGCGCCTCCACCACCAGCGTATGTTCAACAATGGACTCTCCTGCCCTCACAAACACAGGATGACACTAAACAACCAAAAACTTGACAAAATAACAGATTCTATGACTGAGACCATTGATTAAACACTTGGCATGCAGAACCAATGATAAAAGCTCAAGAACAACATTAACAATGGCGGAAACAAACGGAACGAGGTCCTCGAGAATCGCCCGCTTTGATACCAAATGTAGAAAATAAAACTTATACAAGACACCTATATCTATATGTGTATGTACATGTGAAGAAACAGAAATTAAAAGACTACATTGTATTCTCTTCTTCTTATTTTATTACTGCAAACACTTCACAATATATAGTGCAATACAAGGAAACTGCAAGCTAGAAAACAGAACACGACCCACACTACTTTCCTAAACAAGCTCTAACAACCCATGACTTATTCCACGATCCTAAAATCAAGGAATCAGACATCCGACCAAATCAAATCAAATACTACGAATCATAATCAAATCAAACATTAATTTATTTAAAAGATTGTTTGAGATTATCTCCAACACAGTTTACTATCAGTGAGAACGATGAAAATGACAGCGATGATTATAGAGAAGCGATGATTTGCGATGGGTGTACACAACCTATAACTGTTTTCCATCCTTCCTACTACGCTTGTATCCAATGTGGTTTCTTTCTTCATTCATTCTGTGCGACTAAGTTGCCACTTGAGTTGCCTGTGGGAGCATCCCTATTTCACCCAAACCATTCTCTCTTGCTTCGGAAGCCTAATAGATTCTGTATTCTTGTGTTTTGTGGAGTTTGTGGCCTCCCGACAAATGGGTTCTACTATCACTGCCAGACTTGTGATATCAATATTGATATTCGTTGTGCATTTTTGCCCAAGAGGATAAAACATAAATCTCACAAGCACCACTCCTTTGTTCAACGTCTATCTTCTAAATCCAGATGCAGTATAAGTGGGTTTCAAATTGAGAATGAGGTGGAATATGCATGTGAAACTTGCAATAGCTTCCAGATTCATATATGTTGTGCAATTTTTCCAGGTACGGTGGAACACAGATACGATGTTCATCCCATAACTTTGAGATATCCAACATTCTTCTACGAAGGAGTATTCTACTGTGAAATATGCGAGGAACAAGTTGACAACCAAGAGTGGCTCTATCATTGCAGCAAATCTGACCATTCCTTTCACTATTATTGCTTCAGTTTTCACAGAAATATGAAACTAGGGGGAACCATTGATGTTACTATTTTGGATAAACCACACACGCTTACATTAGTTGAAAAGCTGCCTACAAGAAAGAATCCCACATATACTTGTTCAAATTGCTCAGATTCGCACGCTTCCTTATGTTGCTTTTTTGAATGCGATGGCTGTGGATATCTTCTCTGTGGCAAATGTGTCTCTGACATCTTCGACGAGTAACGTGGGACTACACCTTGAGAATTTTCCGTGCTGCTTTTGGGTTTCTAATGCGCTGACAAGTTATTGTATTTGTAACATGGGTTCTGCTCGTTCATATTATATGTTTCTTCTATTTACCGTTTCTTTTCATGTACTCCCTAGTAGGGCTGTCAATGGATCGGATATCCGGTCCGATCCGATCCGATCCAAAGGCTAATGGAGCGGATATGGATCATATAAAAAAAATCCGATCCGGAAAAAATCCGATCCGGAAAAAATCCGAAAGCTAATGGAGCGGATATGGATTTGATACGATCCGATCCGTTAAAAATCCGATCCGATTATATATATATATGTATAATTTATTATATATATATATATATATATATATATATATATATATATATATATATATTAAAATTAAAAAAAATAGAAGGCAGTGGGCTGCTGGACTAAATGACTAATAGTAATGGGCTATTGGGCTGTCTCGTATGATTAAAATAGACCTAGTTCTTCAATACCTAAATTAGGTAACCTAATCACAATTCACAGTTAACCCGCCTCTCTCTCTCAAAACTCTGCCTCTCCCTCTCAAAACTCTGCCTCTCCATCTCATAAGTCGTAACCCTAGATTCACTTAATTATGGTAAATTATTTATCTTCCTATTTTCATTATATATATTGGTTATTAATCTTCATTCAATATATTCTTATCAATTTTATGTTTGATTTTGTTTCAGGATACAAGTTCAAACACGATAACGCCCAATGATAACACAGAGAATACGGTTGAGAATCCAATTGAGGTTGATGCGTCAGAAATTGTAACAAAAAGGCAGCGAACTTCAAAGGTATGGGATCACTTTACGATATATACAGATGCTAATGGGAAAAAAAGATCTTTATGTAAACATTGCAAAAAAAATTTTGTTGGGGAGAGCAACCAAGGTACCAGTCATTTGAAAAATCATCTTAATAGGTGCACGGCTAAAACTTATAAAGAAGCTGGACAGAAATCAATTTCTGCAATGAAAATGGCTGATGGTTCTACTAAGGTAGAAACATTTAAGTTTAATCAGCAGAAGAGTAGGATGGATTTAGCAAAAATGATCATTAATTAAGCATAATTATTCATTTAGTATGGTTGATCATGAGTTTTTTGAGTATTTTTGTAATGGTTTAAATCCAGAATTCAAGATTATTCTAAAATATCTATGCAACCAGGCACAAGACCACAAGTTACATAATGAATTTTTTAAGGACAAATACCTAATACATGAATACATAGGAAAATTTACTTTTATCCAGGGTTACTTAAAAATTGTTTACAACAGTGACAGACTTTGGCTAACAGCATCATTGTTATGGCGTCCAAATTAATAATCTGTTTGTGATTGGCAAAAAATTAATTTGCTAAAGGATTTTTACAAGTTTTAGGAGGGGTTGGCAAGGCAAGTCTTTTTTTCCTTTCCTCTTATAAGTGGAGATAAGTACTAATGTTATGAGATTATTTATGTTGTTTTTCTTCAGTTAGGTTTAATTTAGTTTGTGTTGCCACAGTAGGTTGTTACTAATATGTTTGATATGTTAATGTATCTCTGAATGTTTATTATTCTAAAGATGTTTGATGTTAGCAAGCTGTACTGATATTTGATTTACCAGATAAGAAATCGTTCCAGTAGAATTTATATTGTGGCCTTGCAGGGAATAAAGTGTATTATTTCTTTGAGATGATGTTAAATTGCTATTGGAATTTGGATGCTCCTGAAGTCCTGGTCGTGTATCATTTGGATGCTCCTGGTCGTGTATCGGAATTTGGATGCTGTTAAACTATAGTGTATTATTTGTAATTTTCTAAATGTATTACAATGTTCTAAATTTCTCGGATTTATAAAGACTTGTAATATTTTATTTGTGTACTTTCCATTTCAAAATGTTGATATTATTACTCGTAAATTGTTGAATTAAAATGTTGCTATTATTACGTATATATTTTATTGGTTTTTTTTTTCTTTATATATGAACGGATCGGAGCTCCGATCCGATAATCCGTGATCCTAACGGATCCGGATATGGATCATGTTGAAAAAAATCCGGCTATGATCCGATCCGAATCCGAATCCGGTAAAATTAAATGGATCAGGATATGGATCATGCCTGATCCGATCCAGATCCGATCCATTGACAGCCCTACTCCCTAGCTATTTCTCATAATGTTTGTTTCAGTTTGTTTTTTCAGTGTCAAATTCATAAAATTTACATTTAGTTCAACTTTATCTTGAATATCATGGTTTTCTTCCGATGTAGTATTCTTGAGAGGACTATAAAATAAAGCATAATTACATGAGGAATATATGTGGTTGTTTTAAGTAGTTAATCCTATATTTCAAAATGTAATATTGAATTTTTTGTCTTAAAACCATTAATATCGTTACTGGATTAGTAAAGTTCTTGTTGATCTGTTTTGACTACTCTCATTTTCACAAGTATGGGACACTTGCAGTTTTTTTTAAGAATAATGTTTCTCAAGTTAATTGCATGCTTATTTCTGATAAATATTCATGTTAAGATATTAGCGAAAGACCCCAACATGATTTTATACTACATATAACATATATTATTTAACATTCCTTCAATTCCCCTCAATTGTAGACATACAACATATATTATTTAACATTCCTCCAATTCCCCTCAATCATACGATACAGTTTGTTATGATTGATAGACGACAAACAGATAATGAAGACATGAAAGAGACGGACAACAAATAATGAATTAAATAAATGGTGATGGAAGGACTCAAACCTGAGATCCTTCTCGTTATGATACCATGTTAAGTAACCAACTATCTACAACCTTGAGATATTAGAGACGTTGGATACCGTACCACTTTTGATTTCACTATATTTTGGTTTCACCCTTACAATCCTATTTATACTATAATTCTATGTTGTTTTTAAATAAAATTGAAATCTTATTATTATTATTATAATTCTTATATTGTATTTTTTTTATTATAACTAAGAATTAAAAAAAAAAGATTACGATTAGTTATACTAAATATTTTTCAATGAAAACAACCGAAACGTGTTTTCATGCGCATACATTAAACAATCTAAGTTTATAGTTTGTTAATCGCATAAATTTTTTATACAAATAATATAGTTCTTTTTATAATTTTATAATATAATTTTATAAATATTTAATTAAATAAAAAATATTAGTAATTAATTAACATAAATCCCCGTTTGGCACGAGTTACCATCTAGTACAGTGTAAATAACTAAATACATATCGAAGGAATCACTACCTTTGCTTCATAAACAAGAAAATCTTGATTTGCTTTTAACCTAAAACAAAGAATGTGAGACCATCCCACGTTCTTCACAAGAGCCCAAAAGGCCATTGTCTTCCCTCCTTTTAAATCCCAATAAACTCCCACAACTCTTAGAACTGAAAAAAAAAAAATTGGCAACCCAGTTGAGCATTTTCATACGCGCACTCCCACGTGCAGCCTCCATGCAGCCCCAATGCAGGTACCCTCTGTAATTTAATAGCACAATATGTTGGACTGTACTAGTAAATGAGACTGTCTCAACTGACAATGAGACTGTCTCTTTTGCAAATGAGACTGTCTCTTTCGTGAATGAGACTGTCTCTTTTATCAAACAGAATATTAACTGCAGAAGTTAAATAACAGGAAAAACAATAACAACACCAGGAATTTTCACTTGGTTCGGCCCCTATCACGTCTATGGCCTACATCCAAGTCCCTATGCCAACTAGCACAGAGATTATATTATTATCACAATAATATAAAGCTTACACAAAAGAAACCGATTACAAGATTGAAGCCCCCGGAAGAACTCTTCCCCTTGACACTCCTGTCACCTAGCAATCACTGCTACTTAGCCCACTGGCTACCTTGGCTTACAACTTGCAATCCCTAACTAGTTGCCACAACCCGGCACAAGTAAACTTAGAATATGTAGAATGTGAATACAATCTTCTTTTCGAGAATATGTATATGACTGTGTATAACCTTCGAAGTTGTATATCTGCAGTGTCTGTCTCTGTTGTGATTCCAGTTGATATGAGTTGTATTTATAGACACTCTGAATGTTATAGCCGTTGTCTTGAATCCAGCAGAGTCGAAGGTCTTGAGTTCTGAGCAAGAGTCCGTTGAGAACAATCTGAGTGGAGCAGAGTTGAATTCGAAGTGGAGTTGTTGGGATAATGATAATGGGCGTGCTGACAAAAGCAAATACAGAGAGATGTAGAGTAGTGTGTCTGTTAGAGCTTTTGCAGATAGATGAATTAAAAAGGTTGCATAAAGAATGTATATGTCAGTTAAGCCCATCTGTAATATTCCTGAAGTGGAAAACACATGGTGTGCAGAGACAGCACATGTGTGCAGCAATATACATAGTGGAGGAATAAAAACTGACAAGCATGGTCTATAACTTAAACAATATATAATAGTGAACATGTGCAGAGAATATTCAGAAGCATTAAGATATAATTCAATAATACATCATCTTAAAATCATGGGAATAACAATCTCCCCCTTTTTATGATGATGAGCACACTTTGAATTAATATCTTTCTATGTTTGTCTCCCCCTGTCAAAAACACTTTAAGAGACACTAAAGAGCAAACATTCTGATATTCGAGCAAAAATAAAGATAAGCATTGTAAGCAAAGACCAAGCATAAATAATTATCCTCCAAGAATTAAACCAATATTCGAAAACACTTAAACCAATATTCGAAAACACTTAAACCAATATTCGAAACACTGAGAATTCACAGATAAAATGTTCAGAATTTAAAGTATTCAAAGCTCTCTCCCCCTATCATCAACATAAAAAGGAGAGCTAATCATCGTCAGCAACGTGGACAGGATCCTTGCCCTTGCCTGTCGGAGCAAACTTTGGAGAGTCTCCATACATAGTGAATGTCTTGTCAAAGAAGTTTGAGGAGGGATCCTTTCCATCTCGAGCAGATAGCCATTTGAAGAGTTTGTCCATGTAAGCTTCTCTAGTCAAACCGAAAGCAGCCGGAGGAGGAATTGCCGGTAGAGGGAGAGGGGCAGTGATCTCCTGAAGAGTGTAATCTCCGATCCAATCTTGCTTCTGGTGCCAGGGAATGGTATATTTACCACCGATAGAGGAAATCTGTTTGGACAGGAACTGAGTCTCAGTCCCCAACCTGAAGAATAGCTTGACAAACTCCTTCTCCCAAGCTTTAGCCGTATGAGCCATGCCTTCATGAAGTGACCCAAACTCATAATCAATTCTACGAGAAATGCTCTGGTCATTGGTCTTTAAGACATCCAGTTTGGAATGCAAGAGCTCCAAAGATTTGGACATTGAAGCAACAGAGGACTCAACTGAAAGCATTTTAGTTTGAAGGGAAGCAATGGCTTGAGTGTTGGCTCCAATTTGAGCAGACAGTTCAGAGTAATCAAGTAGTTGTTCAGGAGGTACAGAGGGTTGAGTAATGGGAGAGGCTGGCACAGAGGTGTCCGAAGTAGATGTTTCAAAAACAAGTTGATTTAGCTCATTAACCACAAGATGGTTACGAGCCAAAGAGGAGAGATCAAAAGAGTCGGACAAAGCGTCCATCTCATCAATGTCATCAATAACTTTAAAGTATCTAAAAACTTTTGTCAACAAAGCAGGGTATGGCAAATACATGGACTCATGAGATGCGCAGTGAAGCATGTTATGAATAAGAAAAGAGGCCACGTTAAAAGGGATTTGTTTGACAAAAAGTGACAGTAAGATACAATCTTGAAATGTGATCCTATCTCTACCACTTTTCCGAGGCAATAAGTTAGTATGAAACAATTTAAATAGCAAGAGACATGAGGAAGTGAGAGATGATACCAAAGGTTTGGTGTCCGCCGTGACCGAAGCATCCCTGAGAATTGTGCGAAGTTGGGCTTCATAGGGAAGGTCATCATACTCAGAAAATGGTTGGTGCGAAGTAAAGGGGCAGAGACCAGAAGCGGCAACTCCCAAAATCGTGCCAAGCCAATCCACCGTAAGAACAATAGGCACGCCCTTGACATTGGAGAACACCATATCATTATGCCCTTGTTGTAAGTTGGAGTAGAACTCTCGAACTAGAGCAGGGTAGAACTGTTGTGGAGGAGAGAGAAGAGATTCGCAAGAGAGGGTTTCAAAACACTGGTACATGCCAATACGCCGGAATAGATCAACATCCACAAATCGCTCCTTGATGAGGGGTTTGTCCTTGCATTTAGAAGAGGGTTCTGGGGTCATAAACTCCGCTTTTAAACTCTGTTCTGGTAAGGAAGAATCAGAGTTAGATTGAGAGTGCTCTGAGGGAGGTGCTTTAATACGCTTCGAGGATTCCGATTTCGAAGGGGTTTTGCCGGAACGGGGTCCTGATGCGCGAGTCTTCCGTTTAGCCATTGGAGAAGAGGAGAGAGAGAAAAGAAAATAGGTTGAAGGAGATGAAAGGAGATTAAGGAAAAAGAAAGTGAGAGGAGAGAAGTTAAGGCGCGGTTGTCGAGAAGTGGAGAAGAGTGAAGGGGAACTGAAAAGACGTGTCTAGAGATAGGGGTTGAGCATGCAGACAGTCAAGAGACATAATGACACGGTAACAAGTCAAGAAACAAAACTCAATGCACAATAAAGGTCGAAGCACTAATTAATTTATCAAATAAAATAGAATACAAGTTTGTACCTTGATAAAGAAATGATATAATACATTGAGATGTCACGCATGCAACTGACATTAGGAGCTGTCACTGATTAGATAATAACAATTAAATCACAGACTCATAGAAAATTAAATATGCTCAATTAGAATGATTAGAATGAACACATACCAAGTTCTCTGCGAAGCATACAGAATCTGTCTTCTGATAGGGGTTTGGTAAAAATATCTGCCTTTTGATTTTCAGTGGGAATATATATGAGTTCAATGTTACCTTTTGAAACATGATCCCGAATAAAATGGTGACGGACATCAATATGTTTAGTGCGAGAATGCATGACCGGATTTTTGGAAATATTAATAGCCGATGTGTTATCACAGTAGATTGGAGTGTGTGAGAATTTTATTCCAAAATCTTTTACGGTTTGTTGCATCCATAAAATTTGTGCGCAACAACTCCCGGCGGCGATATATTCTCCTTCAGCAGTTGACATTGCCACTGAAGTTTGTTTCTTACTGTGCCATGCCACTAGACAATCTCCTAAAAATTCGCAAGCTCCGCTTGTACTTTTACGATCAACCTGAGATCCTGCATAATCGGCATCTGAAAAACCAATTAAATTAAAAGACGGGGAACTGGGATAGAATAGTCCCAAGTTGTCAGTTCCCTTTAAATATTTAAATATTCGCTTTACGGCATTTAAATGAGATTCTTTCGGCATTGCTTGAAAACGGGCACATAAACATACACTAAACATGATGTCGGGACGAGAGGCTGTGAGATATAATAAGGAACCAATCATGCCTCTATATTTAGTGACATCCACTGACTTACCTTGTTCGTCCTTAGTGAGTTTAGTGGTAACACTCATGGGAGTAGACTTTGGAGTGACATTTTCCAAATCAAACCTTTTAAGTAAGTCTTTAATATACTTACTTTGATGAATAAAGATACCTGCAGTAGATTGGTTAATTTGCAAGCCAAGAAAATATTGTAATTCACCCATAAGACTCATGTCAAATTCTCTATGCATACAATCAGAGAACCATTTGCATAAAGTTTCATCTGAGGCTCCGAACACAATATCATCGACATATACTTGCACTATCAAAAAATCATTATGTTTATGAAAAATAAAGAGTGTAGGATCGAGTGTACCCCTAATGAAGCCAGAATCAACAAGGAAGGTACTTAGTCGATCATACCAACATCTGGGAGATTGTCGAAGGTCGTAGACAGATTTCTTGAGTTTGTAAACATAATTCGGATATTTTTCGTGTATGAAACCTGGGGGTTGTTTTACGAATACTTCCTCTTGTAGGTAACCATTTAAGAAGGCGCTTTTGACGTCCATTTGATACAGTTTAAAGTTCTTGTAAACTGCAAATGCCATTAGTATCCGTATGGCTTCCAATCGTGCTACTGGAGCGTAAGTTTCGTCGTAGTCGATGCCTTCTTGTTGATTATAACCTTGAGCCACGAGGCGAGCTTTATTTCGAATGATATTTCCATCTTCATCCTTCTTATTTTTGAAGACCCAACGAGTTCCAATGATTGTGACATTTTCAGGAGGAGGTACAAGTTCCCAGACATCACACCGTTCGAACTGGTTAAGTTCTTCTTGCATGGCTACTGACCATTGCTCATTCTCGACTGCCTCCTTAGCATTTTTCGGTTCGAATTCAGCGACAAATGCATAAAATGCACAAAAGTTTCGAACCTTGCTCCGAGTGGTAATCCCTTGATTTAAATCTGAGAGAAGATTATCTGGAGGATGATTTTGCACAGTTCTAACAGATTTGGGAAGGGGAATGGAGCTCATTTCTTCTACACTTGAGTTATTCAATTGAAAGGAAACTGGATTTGGATTAGATGTAGAGGAAGGACGATCTTGAGAAGCTTTGCTTGCAGGTTCAGATGATGGAGGATTGCTTGAAGCAGCACTAGCAGTTGTAGATGATCCAGGAGTTAATTCGTGAGAAGTGGAAGTCTGCTGTGGTGTTTCTTGTTCTTCCTGCGAATGAGACAGTTCTTGTTCCAAATGGGACTGTCTCATTTCTGAATGGGACTGACCCTTTCCAGAATGAGTCTGACCCTTTTGATGCTGGGAAGGATCATTAGCACATGCTTCCTCGTCTCTGACTAGATCAAGACAAGACTCATTGAAAGAAACATTAATGGATTCTTCTACTTTAGCCTTATCAGGGTTGTAAACACGATACGCTTTACTAGTATTGGAGTATCCCAAAAATATTCCTTCAGTTGCACGAGGATCAAATTTGCCACGATTTGGCTGGGAATCTAGAATAAAACATTTAGAACCAAAAACTCGAAAATAACTGATGTTAGGAGTTTTATTCTTAAGCAGTTCATAAGGAGTTTTAAGTAAGATAGGACGAATTAAAACCCTGTTAAGTACATAACAAGAAGTATTTACCGCTTCTGCCCAGAATTTCCGAGGCAACTTACTTTCATGAAGCAAAGTACGGGCAGTTTCTTGTAAAGTTCTATTCTTGCGTTCCACTACTCCGTTCTGTTGTGGAGTACGAGGAGCAGAAAATTCATGTGTGATGCCCCTTGACTTGCAATAGGTGACAAAATCTTTTTCAAACTCACCACCATGATCACTTCTGATTGTTCTTAATTTCTTGGAATACTTAGTTTCAAGGTTAGCAATCAAATCTTGAAATTCGATGAAAGCTTCATCTTTAGAACTTAAAAATAGTACCCAAGTAAATCTGGAGAAATCATCAACTATAACAAAAGCATATTTCTTACCACCATGGCTAACATACCTTTCGGGTCCAAATAAATCAAGGTGCAGTAGTTGTACAGGATCAGTTGAGGACACTTGATTCTTGGCCTTAAAGGAAGTCTTGACTTGCTTTCCTAGCTGGCATGCTGAGCAGGGTTCTGATTTTTTAAAGTTAAGCTTAGGAAGGCCTCTAACGAGTCCTTGGGAGGAAATTTTCTTCAAGAGATCCATATGGACATGCCCTAGCCTTCTGTGCCATAGGTACTGTTGCTCTTGAACAGTTGCCAGACATATTTCCTCCTGCTGTTCATCAAAATCTAACACAAAAATGTTTCCTTTTCGTTTGGCTACTAAGGGAACTTTGTTAGAGTTAGTACTAATAAAACACATGTCTTTGTCAAAGTTGACGCTGTGACCTGCATCTGTTAGTTGACTAACACTGATAAGATTATATTTAAGACCCTTAACTAACCGCACATCATTGATAGAGAACCTTGAGTTACCTATGGTGCCTTTACCTATGATTTTGACAGTATTAGAGTCACCCAGGGTAACCAAACCTCCATCTGTAGCTATCAAAGACAGAAACTTTGATTTATCTCCTGTCATATGGCGAGAACAGCCGCTGTCTATGATCCATTTATTTCTTGGGATATGAGCTGCTAAGCAGACCTGCAAAACATATGTGTATTCATGTCTTAGGTACCCATTTTAACTTGGGTCCTGCTTTGTTAGTATCCACAATATTATATAAATGTCTCTCCGCTTTCTTAATCCATATTTGAACAATATTAACAGATTTAGACAATTTATGTGATATAGATGTTGGGTTCGGAGTATCACAGAATTTAGATTTGGCTGAAAGGTGTCCCCTTCTTCCGCAATCTGTACATCTTTCGTATGGCATTTTGTACTTCATGGTTGTTCGTTTTTTAGACTTGTGGAACACATTCTTCTTTGCTGATTTGAAGCCAAGCCCTCCTTTGCTCAAGGAAAGTTTTTGACTTGCCAACATTATATCCAGTGTGCCTTCACCGTGGACAAACTTAGCCAGATCTTCCTTTAGAAGATCAATCTTTTTCTGCAACTCAGAAAATTTTAGTTCTGCTTCCATCCTCTGTGTGGCTAACTCTGAATCTTTCATGTCAATCTCATTTTTCAAATGAGCATTTTCTTTGACGACCTCATCCATTCTTTCAGAGTTTTTCCCATCCAGGGACTCATCTATTTCACTTAAAACTTCATTTAAGGCTTGCTTTAAATAAGCATTTTTGTTTTGCAGTTTTTTGATTTGTACCTGAAGGATTAATAAATCTTTAGAAATACATGAGTTTAGTGGTGTAGAAGATACCTCCTCGTCTTCACTAGAGTTTTCCTCTATTCCAGCAAAGCACATTTGAGCAACTTCATCATCGGAGTCAATCTCGATATCAGATTCATCGTCGCTCCATGTTAGAAATGCCTTGCTCTTTTTCTTTTCCTTGTCTTGATCCCTTGATCCAGAGGCCTTCATTTTAGCCTGGAGTTGATAACAGTTTCTTTTGATATGGCCTTTCTTGCCACATTCGAAACAAGCTTCATCATTAAAATTGGTTCTGGATTCCTTTTTAAAACCAAAGGGCCTTTGAGTAGGTCGACTAGAGGCTTTCTTCTTGGCTAGAAACTTCTGAAATTTCTTCGTTAGAAGGGCAATCTCCTCATCAGAATCTTCACTGGAATCTGTATTGATTTTTAAAGCCAAAGTCTTTTTCCTGGGAGCTGTTTCTTCATCATCATATCTTTTAAGTTGATTCTCAAACTCCTCTAGTTCACTGAAGAGAGTAAGAGTCTCCATATTTGAGATTAAGGAGGAGTCCTGAAGAGTTGTTACCTTAGGAGCGAACCTTTTTGGCAACGACCGAAGAAGCTTTCTATTGATCTCTGCCTGAGGTATATTTCTTTCAAGAAGAGATATAGAGTTCATGAGGGTAAGAAACCTGCCCTGTGCTTCTTTTATGCTTTCATCCTTCTCTAGTTTAAAACTTTCGTAGTCACTCATAAGGAGATCGAGCTTGATTTCACGAACTTTTGAAGTGCCTTCATGACTTACTACAAGAGTATCCCAGACCTGTTTTGCTGATGTGCAGGCTGAGACTTTTCGAAGCTCAGTAGCACAGAGTCCGTTGAGTAGGGAGTTCATGGCTCGGGCATTATAGTTCAGAGAGTTAACTTCATCAAAAGTGAGTTCCTTTACTGGTTTGGGTTTGCCATCCTTCATTGGAATAGTGATACCATTTTCAACTGCATCCCACTCGTAGGTGTCCCTCTGGAGAAAAATCTTCATTAAGAACTTCCAGTCATTGTAGTTTTCAGTTCCAAGCAGGAGTGGTGGAGCATTGATTGATCTACGATCATTCCAACCTGATTGTGCCATGGATCTTGCAAAAATAAACACTTAAACAAGGATTAAATGCACCTGCTCTGATACCAAATGTAATTTAATAGCACAATATGTTGGACTGTACTAGTAAATGAGACTGTCTCAACTGAGAATGAGACTGTCTCTTTTGCAAATGAGACTGTCTCTTTCGTGAATGAGACTGTCTCTTTTATCAAACAGAATATTAACTGCAGAAGTTAAATAACAGGAAAAACAATAACAACACCAGGAATTTTCACTTGGTTCGGCCCCTATCACGTCTATGGCCTACATCCAAGTCCCTATGCCAACTAGCACAGAGATTATATTATTATCACAATAATATAAAGCTTACACAAAAGAAACCGATTACAAGATTGAAGCCCCCGGAAGAACTCTTCCCCTTGACACTCCTGTCACCTAGCAATCACTGCTACTTAGCCCACTGGCTACCTTGGCTTACAACTTGCAATCCCTAACTAGTTGCCACAACCCGGCACAAGTAAACTTAGAATATGTAGAATGTGAATACAATCTTCTTTTCGAGAATATGTATATGACTGTGTATAACCTTCGAAGTTGTATATCTGCAGTGTCTGTCTCTGTTGTGATTCCAGTTGATATGAGTTGTATTTATAGACACTCTGAATGTTATAGCCGTTGTCTTGAATCCAGCAGAGTCGAAGGTCTTAAGTTCTGAGCAAGAGTCCGTTGAGAACAATCTGAGTGGAGCAGAGTTGAATTCGAAGTGGAGTTGTTGGGATAATGATAATGGGCGTGTTGACAAAAGCAAATACAGAGAGATGTAGAGTAGTGTGTCTGTTAGAGCTTTTGCAGATAGATGAATTAAAAAGGTTGCATAAAGAATGTATATGTCAGTTAAGCCCATCTGTAATATTCCTGAAGTGGAAAACACATGGTGTGCAGAGACAACACATGTGTGCAGCAATATACATAGTGGAGGAATAAAAACTGACAAGCATGGTCTATAACTTAAACAATATATAATAGTGAACATGTGCAGAGAATATTCAGAAGCATTAAGATATAATTCAATAATACATCATCTTAAAATCATGGGAATAACACCCTCATGGTGCATTCAGTGTCGAACCACGATTAGTATCGATGAAAAACTGGAGAATCAAGGTTTCGGATGGCCGGGATTCGTATCTTGATATGTGGAAGAAAGCTGTGGAAAGGGAGAAGCAGGAGACTGAGTTTCGAAAGATTGCTGAGAATGTTGTTGAGAAGGAGGACAATGAAGAGACAGAGGAGGTGTTGGAAAAGAAGAGTGGTGAGTTTCAGAAGCTTCTTGAAGTTTCTCCTGAGGAGAGAGATAGAGTTCAGAGAATGCAGGTCATTGATCGGGCTGCAGCTGCGATCGCTGCAGCCCGAGCAATTCTCGAGGAGGGGAATGTGGATGAGAGTTCTATAGAGGTTGAGGGAGATGGTGATGATCAGGGATCTTTAGTATCAGTTGATTTCGAAAATGAACTAGAAGGTACATTGGCTAACTTTAAATCTCCGTTCTTTAGCTTATTTTGATTATGATTGGTCACTATATTTTGGTATTTGGGACGGTGTCAATGCAGATTTAATTATATTATGAAATGAAACAGGAGTAGCAAATAGTTTTGAATTATATCGATCTAGCTAAACTTTTTTCTGACTTAATAGCGTAGCTAAAAGGTATTTTGGCAACAAATTCTGACTGACAAGTTTAAAATAAGGGACAGCATTTGGTTCAGATAAGTTGTTCAAAACTATGGGGGTGTTTGGGGGAACTTTTTTTCAGAATAAGTCAACTTATTTTAAGAAAAAGTTAGAGATTCCTAACTTTCCAACTTATTTTTGAAACTTATTGAATCTCAAACATACATTACATATTTGTATAAAAAACAATTTCAAAATATAAAAATTTTACCCGAAAATAAGTCCATAAGTCATTCAAATAAGGTGTGCCAAACGGGCACTATGTTGGTGTAGCAGTTTATTGCAAGTGCTTGCCACTGATTCCTGGAATCAGTAACTGAATGGAATGCAAAATAATTGATTTTGCAACTGGTGTAAGATAATTAAGGAATTATCTAGACGAAAAAGTGATCATATTGATTTTAAATAATTCCTCTTGTTCAGATACTTGTTTTAATCAATTTTTAAATTTGAGTGCTTATGGTTGCTTTATTGTTGTCAGCCAAACGGAGTAGAGAAACTTCTATCCCTGTGTCTGAAAAAGAGAGAAAAAGTACTCCAGGCCCCAATTTCTGGTCCTGGACACCTCCCGAAGTGATCTGTGATCATGAAGCCAAATTAGAGGCACCTGGAGCAACTTCTCCATTAATCAGTCATACCAGCCCCGTTATGGAGCTGGAGCGAGAAGTAGAAAGTTTGTCAATCCCATTTGAAAGCAAACTTGAAAACGTTCACGACCCTCCTCTTCCCCCTCTCCAGTCACTTACGAGACTTGAAAATGTAGAAATGTCTAGATCAATTACAGAGACACCTCATGCGGAAGTGGAACGTGACATTGATATTATATTTTCAGATAATGCAGTAGAAGCAGCTAATGCTCTCATTGAAATTGAAATTGAATCACCTGAAGGAAATTATCCAGATGGATCAAGGTGGTGGAAGGAGACTGGAACTGAAATTAGGCCTGATGGGGTGGTTTGCAGATGGACAGTAAAAAGGGGTGTTAGTGCTGACAAGACCGTTGAATGGGAAGAGAAGTATTGGGAGGCTTCTGATGAATTTGATTATAAGGAACTTGGTTCGGAGAAATCAGGGCGTGACTCTACTGGAAATGTTTGGCGAGAATTTTGGAGAGAGTCCATGTACCAGGTATTTCACATTTCATGCATGGACTAAATCTGTTGTAGTTTTATTAAATTGTGTTGCTTGATATACTACATAGTGATCAGTTTTCTGATATTTGGCTAATGCTATTATTGTTCTGTTTTTCTACAGAAAGATGGATCTTTGCATCTTGAAAAAACTGCAGACAAATGGGGGAAGAATGGTGAAGGAAGTGAATGGCAAGAGAAATGGTGGGAGTCCTATGGCGCCTCTGGCCAAGCTGAGAAATCGGCCCATAAGTGGTGCAGTATCGACCCAAACACATCCCTTGAGGCTGGACATGCGCATGTTTGGCATGAAAGGTACCAAATTAATCGTTGCACGTATATAATGAAAGATCAAATTCAGGTTGTCAATTTTTTTACTTCTGTAGATATGATCTTAGTGCTTTTAATCGTTTCATGATCAAGTACAACTTTGTATATGGCTAAGAGCCTACAACTGCACTTTTTTTTATTGTTGACTTGGAATACATTGCACAGTCAACGATTTGTATTACTGCCATGACCTAAAAACATGTAGTTAAAAGAAATTGTGTCGACATGATTTGGCAGGTGGGGTGAGCAATATGATGGGAAAGGCGGAAGCACAAAATACACTGATAAATGGGCTGAGCGTTGTGAGGGTGAGGGCTGGGAAAAATGGGGCGACAAATGGGATGAACATTTTGATACAAAGGGTCACGGTGTAAAACAGGGAGAGACATGGTGGGAAGGCAAACATGGAGAACGCTGGAATAAGACATGGGGTGAAGGTCACAATGGCTCGGGATGGGTGCACAAGTATGGAAAGAGCAGCAGCGGTGAGCACTGGGACACTCATGAGGAGCAAGATACATGGTACGAAAAATTCCCACATTATGGATTTTACCATTGCTTTGAGAATTCTGTCCAGCTCCGTGATGTTAAGAAGCCATCCGAGTAATTACGAAGGTTTAGTGCTAATGTGATGTTCCTTCTTCTGAATCCATTTGGAAGTGAATAGCTTTCAGCCAGTACATGAAAATAACCAAACATACAGTCACTTCACTGATATGCGCATAGTTGTTTACTACTTCGTAGTTCCATGCTATCAATAACAATGGTTTAGCATTTGCCAACTTAGCTAAAAAAAAACTGGTTTAACATATGCCATTTTAATAAAACAATATGTATTAATTCTCCCCGAAATGGAAAAGGGAATCACCTTAGTTTAATCAAATCATGCAAACTTCTGAACGGGGGTAGTTGAGTAATATGAATTAAAGCTGTTTAATCTGCAATTTTCTACGGTAATCTGGTGCATCGTGTTTAACCAGACAAATGAAACATTTTTATAAACTTGAAGGGTCACATAAGCAGTGAAGGGTCACACAAGCAATTTATTTTATCTGGAGGTGACAAAATTATTATGTAAATTAAATGACATGAACAAGTTGCATTGCTTACCTTCCAGAACTATATACCAACAGGGTAATTATAAAATGTAGAAAGTAAGGTGTTTTTTAATTTTCTTCAAACATCTTTTAATAAGGGCCTTCTGTATAATCTGGCATAAGTCTGCATTTAAAAGTAATTAGGACTAATGGGACATCAAGCAGATCAAGTCCTCTCGCCCCACATTCTAATTATACCGATACCATTACAATGCCCTGTAAATTGTATGCTCAAGCTAGCTGAGCTTCTTTGCATGGCTGATTTTTATGCACATTTCTTAATATTGACCATTTCCACTGCCGGCTCCTCCAATACTCCGACAACGAATCTCTCTTTTTACAGTATCCGAGGTTTCATTTCGAGACTATCTCCGACGGGCTGCCCAAAGATCACCCCCGTTGTGCTAATAAATTTTATGAGATGATGGATGCTATGGAAAATGCAGTTCAGCCACTTCTTAAGGAGAAGCTGATATGTGGAAGCTTGAGTAACAAGTCCTCTGAGGCTTTACCATTTACGAGCATTGTTTCTAAAGCCATTATAGGATGTGCTCATTATATTGCATAACAAATTGACGTTCCACTTTTTTTTTATTTTGATACAATTGGTCCTTGTGCTGTTTTAAAGGTTTGTCAAACTTTGCCAGTTTGTTACTTCATCTGATTTTTTTTATCTTTTCTGGAATTTTAATTTTATTTCATAATAACTTTTGTGCAAGTCATTAACGCACTAATTTACACAGTTGCAAGGGACTTGCATAATGCTCACATGTAGCCTTATGCTAATTACTAGCTAACCTTATATATTTTAGCTCTATCCCTCTAATAAACATTTGAAACTGTAGGTAATGACATGGACGCTAGCAGAAGATGTGTACACGGCATGAAAAGGTGTCGTGCTCTCCCTCATTTTTGTCGAGCCCATGACACCTCAGATCAGGGCATTCAATTGGCATTGACAGAGGCGCGACAGTTGCCCAAAGCACTAGGCATCATAATGAACACATTGGAACACCTAAACAAAACCATACTCTCTCAAATTCGCACTCTTTGTCCGAACCTCTATGCTATAGGTCCACTACCTTAACTCTTTATTACGAAAGTTGCAGCATTAAAAAAGTCTTTAGAGCCTAATTCCACAAAATAGTCTCTGGAAAGAAGACAGAAGCTGCTTAACTTGGCACAACGCACAACCACCAAAAAGTGTAATTTATATTAGCATTGGAAGTCAAGTGCCCATGACAATAAATCTAAAGATGGAGTTATGGCATGGTCTAGTGAATAGTGAACCACGATGCTTGTGGATCATAAGACCCGGATCTATAATCGGAGAAACAACTGAGGATGTGGAACTCTTGGAGAGGTATACAAAAGAGAGGAGGTGCATTGTGAGTTCGGAGTTCAAGAAGAGGTGCTATCCCATGAAGCAATTGGAGGATTTTTCACACATAGTTGATGGAACTCAACTCTAGAGAGTATTGTTGAAAGATGTTTTCGACAGAGTCATAGTTGAGAAGATGGTAAGGGACCTTATGATACCGAGGAGGAATGAGTTCCTGAGATCAACTGATGAGACTGCAAAATTGGCCAAAAAGAGTGCAAGTGAAGGTGGGAGTTCGATTTGGAATTTAAATAGGCTGATCGAGGACATTAGATTGATGAGCTTACTAGCATCGAAGCTATTCAGAAACTAAATTTATTAATTCAATGAAATTTCTAAGATAAATTTACTCTTGCAAGTAAACAGCACAATCAAATGAAAACTTGCATTCCTACATATCACAGGCTCTAGTCTATCCATTATATATTAGTAACTTCTTTCTTTCATATTATCAAATTATAAAAATTCAAAGCAAATGTTTCTTACCGAGTCATTTCAGAGAAAAATGTAATCAAAATGTATTACACTCAAATATATTGCATCACATCAGTTGTTAATCACTGTCTTCTCCCATGAGTCATCAGAAATCTACTTGAGGTTGTCATCAACATTAGACAGACTTATATATTGTCATCAACATTTTAACATGTGTTTAGATTTGATGACAAGTTTTGTAGACCGGTATGTAATGATAATATTTTTATTTTGCAACGGAATATAATATTTTGAATTGTATACAAACATGTATCATATTTTAAGAATATTTTAAATTATGGCCAACTATGCAAGTATCCATGAACATGATTTTCTGAAAGTTTATATGTTTTGCTGTTAGGACAAGATGTTTTCATCAATAGTAAATTCAGTTGCAAATATTTTGTTAAGATTTTTAGAGTGCCAACATAATCCAATCGATTGAAATATCTTCTATAGTTCCAATGCAAAAATACAGTATTCTGCTACTGAACGCTATTATTTTAGCTATAATTTTAGTGCAGAACAAAGTGTGCTCAGCAAAACTTAGGTAACGAACTTGAGATGAATCACAGATTGCTCATTCTCATTATTTATTTTTGTATTTTTCAGAAAATATATTTATTTATTGTTAAGTTGAATATAATAGGCAGATGGTTCGGAGGATACCGAACTCCACGTGACTCACCTCCCTTTGGTTCCTGCCCGCATTGATCGGTGTTGATGGTTGTCAACCATGATTGGCAAATGGAGTTGAATTGAGTAGCTGGATAAGTACACAAAGTACACACCCCTCTACGGACTACATCCCCATTTTTCCTCTGGTCTTCTTCTATCAAGGCTTTTTCTCCCAAGTAACTTGCTTTATTTCATATGCCCCCCCCCCCCCCCCTCTTCTCTCCCAAATTTCTCTCAGAAATAAGTGAACCTCTCTCAAATTTCTCTGAGAAATAAGATACCATTGAAAAACCAATGGCAGAAATAATGAATGATAAACAGTTAGTTGAGTTCCAGGAAGCTTTCGCTCTCTTTGACAAAAATGGAGATGGTTAGTAATTATCTTTACTTCATTTTCAGTTACAGCTTAATTCTCTTATATATGATTGCAGTACATATGCATGTATGTTCCCAAGTCCTAACATAACCATATAGAAAAATCTGAGTTTTTCTCCCTTGCCATTTAAAAAAATGTGTACTTCATTCATTGTAGTCTTAGTGTTAGTAACCATAATGTTTGATGGAACAAATATAGGTTGCATAAATGTGGAAGAACTAGCAACAGTATTAAGGTCACTAGATCAAAATCCATCTGAAGATGAACTTCAAGACATAATTAGTGATGTCGACGCTGATGGTAATGGCACCATCGAATTCCTCGAGTTCTTGAACCTTATGTTTAAACAAATGAAGGTACATTGCTTGCATAGTATATGCTGCTGTATAGCATATCATTGTACACATTATCACATACTGTCTCAATTTCACTTACATAAATTTGTAGTAAAATTTAGCAAAATTTGTTTCTGTCCCTTATGATGAATATATACAGTTTCGCCTTTGATTTTTCTCAGGAAAATGATGTTGAAGAGGAACTAAAAGAAGCTTTCAAAGTGTTTGACAAGGATCAAAATGGTTTCATATCAGCTACTGAGGTTATTTTACTCCCTGCTTAAAATTTTTCTAATGTTCATATGGAATTGCAAGCTAGTTTCTTTAAGCCGCTGTTCAAAATGATGGTTCCGCTAGGGGTCTTAAGGTATATGTATGCTACTCACTAGAAAACTTTATGTAGAAGAAGGATTTGGAATTTTCGGGATCCCTAAGTGTTTGGTTCCTAGATGCAAGTCTTGTCCGCATATAGCAAAGGGAATCCCGATGGTTACGACCTTACAGTATTGTACCATATAGTGTACAGTAAAGTACTTACTACTTACAATATTGTACTATGTATGATTGGCCAAATTATTTCCGCAATATGGCTGCTAATCATATGGGGTTTTGTGCTGAGGGATTCAAACTGTAATGGATCTGTAATGTGACCCTTTACATGTGTATTAACAGCTGTTTGACATAGTTTAATATGGTATAATTGTGCATAATTAACACCCTCCCGTTCTCATGCACTGAACTTTACCTAAACAGACTTAAAATTATAGCTGATTTTTAATTAAGAAATGCTCATAAGATTCTACAAAATCTTACATAATTACTGAAGAAAATCTTATCCTGTGCAGCTGAGGCACGTGATGATAAATTTAGGTGAGAAATTAAGTGATGAAGAAGTTGAGCAAATGATAAGTGAAGCTGATCTAGATGGTGATGGTCAAGTCAGCTGTGATGATTTTGTTAAGATGATGCTGACCGTTGGATAGAGTCTTGAGTTGTGGATCTTTCGATTCAGATTTATGAATCCCGTTGAGATTTATTAGTCACTCATTTTATTAGTACTTTTCCTTACGATTTTTGGCCAGTATCTCGTATCTATTACTCCGGCCAACGAGACTTGTAAACAATTTTTTTTTTTGAGGCAAATTTATTTAGTTATTCTTTGAAAGCGAATTTTTTTTATTTTTCTTAGTATTAATCTAGTAGTATGCAAAAAAAAATTGCGGCAGATGATTTTATTTAATTTTGTCATCTTTTGTGTGTTTTTCCTAGTATATTCTTGTTTTGTTTTTGGTGAAAAAATTAATTTCATTTATTGGTAAGCATTTTTAATTTTTTGTATTTTTACACTAGATTTTATCGATAACATAGAGTATGCACTTTTAATCTTTAGTGTTTTCTTACCTAGTATATTCTTGTTTTGTTTTTGGTGGAAAAATTAATTTCGTGTCTATCGTTAAGTATTTTTAATCTTTTGTATTTTTACACTAAATTTTATTGATAACAAAAAGATTGGCTTTTACACTAAATTTTATTGGTAACAAAAAAATTGGATGTAAATGAATATTTATTCTCATAAATTCATAAATCCCGAATGAACATGAATTAATAAATTCTTTAACACTTAAGTTCATGGGCGGACCTATTGTAAGGTAATGGGTGGCCTTGGCCCCCCATTTCTGAAAAATTGCCAAAATTCATCATGTAAATTTTTTTTTTTTAAAAAAGATAAAATTCACCATGTATTTTTTAGTTTTTTTTTAAGATTTGGCCCCTCCCAATTTTTTTGGCCCCGCCCCCGCCCCGCTTAAGTTATCTCGTCAACCCCATTTTATTTACTTTTACCCGAAAAAATATTAAACACGTTGATGGTGAATCATGTTATGTTGAAAAATATAAGCCTTCCTAGTAAATTTAAAGGAGATGTACCCAGAGACCCAGAGTACCACAGTTTCCAACTTTTTACGACTATTAATTCAAAGTACTTCGTTCATCATAAGCTAACAATTTTATTTCCTTTCTTAGTGATTATATTGATCAAAAGTTTACTTAATATTTACAATTTTTCTTTAGCAGTATTCACAATATTCCCGAAGAAGAACTTATTTTCCACTATTTTTTTTTATTTATAATAAAGTGCTTATAACCTTACAAATGAGCACTATTTTTAATTGGTCTGCTTTATGATTTGTTTGATCAGTATATTGCTGAAATTCCGGGGTCATCTATTATATTATTAATAGCACAACATGAGGTTTTGTGAGACAATTTATTCAGTGTGAAATTACTAATTTAACCTTCATATTATATTAAGAAAAAAAAATGTTTTAGGGAGAATTGAACCCATGACCTCAAACTTGCAAGCTAGAATGCTTACCACTATGCTACACATGAGTTTTGAGCATATTATAAAACTCATTATTAATATATCATGAGACAACCCTCATATATTATATTAATGATAAAAAAATTCATCCTAAAGAGAATTGAACTCTTGACCTCTAACTTGTAAAAAAGATTCCTTACCACTATATTAGACATCACTTTTGGATATATTAAAAAACTCATTATTAATATATCGTGAGACAATTTAATTATCATGAAATTACTAAATTACCCCTCCTATATTATATCAACGATAAAAAAATTGTTTCCAATGGAAATTTAATCCTTGGCCTCTAACTTAGAAGTGAGATTCCTTATCACTATGATAAATATTAGTTTCAATTATATTATAAAACTTTGAGAATATTTTGAATAGTACATAGTCATGTAGAATTTTTTTATTCTATAATAAAAACAAGTTACTTGGATTTAAAAGATAGATACTATAATTTGTGTATTAATTTATATCTTACGCATATCTCTTAATCCGGGTCAAAATGCACAAATTGGTTGTGGATGATCAGACAGTCATTACTAATATAAATTCTTATATGCTCATAACTCATTCATTTGAACATTGGTTCAAAGAGACTAGCACATTAAAATTTACTTATTTTTAGTGGTACATACATCAATCATCATGAATAGATAATTTATTAGATATGTTTTGCATACTAAACATTTACATGTTGCAAGCACCATTTAATTACAAAACAATATAAATACATAATAACATGATTTTGCTAGCAAAGCTCGAGCGGTAAATTGCATGCACATTAACCACCTACATATTAACATATTTAATTATAGTGGAACAAAAAATGCATCGATCCATTATCTCTTTCTTATGACAATATGGGTAGGGGGAGTTCTTCTGTTTGTTCTCTCCATTTTTTAAATTTAGGTTCAGCCCATTCTGGTAATATCAGCTCAAACAAAAAACTGAATCACTAACTTAAGGCACTTGGTTTCATGGTGTTTGGATCACACGGTTGATTCCCAAGCAATTTGGAGCCAGTCTCTCGTATAAATTCTTTCATCTTATCGATCTTTTGCTAATATGCAAGTTCAGAAAAGCCACTATTTATGTAAATACTTTTATACTCCTAACTCATGCAAGTAGTAATCCTAGAAATGAGATTAGCATGCAAATGATACCTTTTTTTTAGCTATATAGTTGATATACACCGTGAACACATAATCCCTTTTGGACTTATTTGCATTCTGAGCATCAACACATTGAAAATACTATTTGATTATTTGAATATAGAGCAACACAAATACATATATATTAACATAATTTTGTTAACAAGCCCATGCCTTGCAAAATTTACTATCGCTTAAAAGGTACATGTAACAGATTCATGCATACTCGAGATTGACACTAAGCAATAGCTAACGGAGAAATCTCGCACTCACAACACAACATATATTGCATTACCAAGCTAATATTCAAATATGCGCGAAGTCATTAAGCACATCTAGAGCATACCCGTGCCTCGCACGGGCTATAAAGCTAGTTTCTACTCATATTCCACTCATCTAAAATTAAACTTTTAATATCCAAACTTCCGTTTAGCTCGCCCAATTACTTTGAAAAGAAGCTAAAAACTAAAAGAAAAATACCAAGAATCAAACAAAAGTTTTCAAAAACTTTCTCAAATGTCACATGTTTAATTTTAATTGGTTGTGAAAATAATAATGAAATGGACCCCCCCATATATTTACATCAATGACCCAATTAAAACATTACATATGTTGTGCCACATCATTTCGGAAAAAAATTTAGGAGATTTTTTTGATCACCCAACAAGCATTGCTTAAGTAAAAACACAAGCAATGAAATTCCAGTTATCTAATTGTCTGATTGTTACAAAGTATTATATGCAGGACTTAGGTCATTGCGTGTTCCCAAAAATGTTTATTTTAATTTTTATTAGTTAAATTAATTGAAATTTAATTGAAATTTATATGTATAATATAAATGAAATATATCACTAAAAAATACCATAAGTTTATGGAGCACTACCATAAGTTTTGGATAAAAACTTATGGTAACTAACTTATGGAGTAAAACTCATGGACCATAAAATTTATGGAGTGACAATAAGTTTTGAATAAAACTATCCAAAACTTATGGAAACTAACTTATGGAGTAAAACTTATGGACCATAAAACTTATGGAGTGAAACTTATGATCATAAGTTTTGAAATTCAAAACTTATGGAAGGAGATATTTTTCTCCTGATATGAACGCCCAAGTTCCGAACATTCATCTCATTGGTTATTTACTTGTGAAGGAAACACGATACTTCCGTTATTCTCCGTTATTCTGTGACGGCTCCGCAGGGGCACAAATCAAACAATCAGCTCATCTCCGTCATCGTCGCTGGAGTAAAGAACACAACCAGAAAACATCACGTTAGACGGTGCCGCATATCTGTGTATATCACGTTGGACGGTGCTCCGTATCTGTGTATATCACATTTCACGGATAAACGTATCCTTGCAATACGGAGCACGGAATAACGTATCCTTGCAATACGGAACACGAAACAACGTGTCCCGTTGGTATTTAAGGCCAAATATTTGGAATTCAATATTTTGGGCAAACAATATTTATTTTTGATTATTTAGGGTCTTCACCCACCGGAATATATGTATTCGGTTTCGTTGTAGTACATAATATATATTTGTGAATTGTAAAATATAATGTAATTCTACAGTACAAAATATTTTTAATACAAAATTACATAAATTTTTTTAAAGAATTGTTTTTTCTACATATCTAGACTATTATATAAAAGCCGAAACACTAAAAGTTTTGGTACCTGTTTTTTGGTACTTCGTGAATTTACTTATTTACCCTTCAAGAAAAATATATATAAAAGCACCTAAAATAAATATTAACATAATAGTAATTAGTCAATTGACTTTTTCAAATTTACTTTTAGTTGAAGATAATGGTAATTAGTCAATTGCCTTTTTTAAATTTACTTTTAGTTGAAGATGTTACCTTTTATCATATCTTTCAATCATTAATATTTCCTTTCGAATTAAAATACATTACTTTTTTGAATTAAAACACGTTACCTTTTTGATTTAAAGCAAATCTTACAATCACTAATCACTAATATATATATACCATACCATATTTTTCAATTATTAATATGGTATGATAAATATCCGTATACGTAGTTTATAATAAGGAAAAATTAGTATAACGTAAATATGAGTATATTAATTAAAATTTTAAAAACATTAGTATTATCCATAAACATGATTATATTAAATTATATTAAATTAAAATTAATTAAGTATATAATAGACGAAATATTAAAAATTTTGGTAGCTATTTTTTGGTATACGTTCTATAGTATTTCATGAATTTACTTATTTAACCTTTATTGTAAAGAAAAATATATATGATATCTATACTATTAAAACGCCTAAAATAAATAATAACATAATATAATTAATGGTAATTTGTCAATTTCCTTTTTCACATTTACTTTTGGTTGAAGATATTACCTTTTATGAACACATAAAAATATCAATCATATCATATCTTCAGTCATATTATATCTAGCAATAATTAATATATACCCAAAAATATCACATCATATCTTCTAATCACTAACAAAATATAATAGAAAGCCGTATACTACGAATAATGACCATTAGATTTTTAGTAAAAAATCAAAATCATTAGATCTAATGATTAAATATATTATATAATTAAATTAATTTACTAAAATTTCAATGTTCAAATTCTATAAACGACATATTTATTTCAAAATTTTATAATATAAGTTTTAGACCATGCATATCAATAATTAAATTTATATTAAATTATTAATATTGAAATTAAAATAAAATATTATAAATAATGATTATATAAAAATATAATTGTAATATAAAATAAAGTTTGTTATATATAAAAAAATATCCGTGCATCGCACGGGTTATAAGCTAGTCATAACTAATTTATGTCTCTTAGAAAACATAAAAAATATTAATTGTGCAAAAAAAAAAGCTAAATTTAGTATTTTTCATAAAAAAATATTATGTTTTTTAAAAGAAAATGTAAATTAGTTGTTAGATTCTAATTTTAGTTTGATTTTATGTGGAACATGATCCAAGGAAATATAACAGTTGTCTTTGTTTATTTTTAATTTTTTTTAACAAAAAACATTTGTTTTTGTTTATCTTATACATTAAAAAAATAAGTGCAATATTTGACTAATAGATTCTCGTGAAATGTACAATTACATCCCTTTTGAAACCTGTAGGATTTAATTACTTACATGTATTCGATCAATTTTATAATAAGTATGAAGCATTGTCTTAAAAAATTGACAAAAATAAATTAAATTTTACTGTAATGAAGTTTAAAATGATTTTCAAACAATTTTTAAAAAAAATAACTTTTAGTCCAAATTTAACCTAATCACATTCATGTGCATTTAACAATTGATTAAATTAGCAAAAAAAAAAAAAAAACAATTGATTGATCAACTTTTACAACAAAGTCTTTGATATTAAATTTCTGCAATCGAATTTATGAACACGTTAAGCTTTTGAACATTTATACTACATTTAAAAAAAATAAAACAAAACCTTAAATTCAAAAAATGAGCATGACTTACGAAAATGTTAAACTAACTTCTTTGGCACAAGGTTTAACAAGAAAAAAAAAAGAGTCAAGTTTCCCATCAACTTATCGGAAACTGCCTGGTATTTTGCTTTCTGACCAAGGCCTACCCACAAAATTCAGAATCTGATGCATCCTGTTTTTAACAATTTGAACAAGGGAAACTTACTTGCAAAAACTGCTGAAATTGCATGTGGAAACAGTTGGACCGGCCCAAACACGTTTTAAATATGCGGCTTGTCGGTAAAGCCCATACCAAAAGCACTATAAACAATATCTTCATCAACTAAATAAATTAGATGCTGCAACAAGAATACGTATCAAAAACTTTTGACTTTTTTTTACCTTAAATTTGTTTGCTTATTGTAAAAGAAATAACACTTGTATCTTAAGTATAATTTCTTCGCGTATGATAAATTAAATTAAATTCCTAACAAATTTAACACGCCCACAGGACATTTCTATGAACTATCACTACTTTCTTACTATATAAATGGATCGTCCATTCATCTGTAATGCATATAGCTTATAACTTATTTTTCTGTTTTTATATTTACTCTTCTGTCAATACTGATTTTACTGTGTTCTTCAAATTTTTTTAAAAAAAAAAAAAGGTTTTATACAGATTAATAGCATGTCTGCTATATTTGATTTGAGTCTGCAGTGCATGGAGTCACTAACAGAGCTCAACTCCATCAGTAGAGTTTGTCGAAAAAGATGGCACTTGGCTTTTGCAGCCATCTATTCTTCCCGAGCATTCTCGCATTTCGACAAATCATCAACTTCCTACAAGAAAATTGTGCCTGACAACTTTGTTATTGATGTTGTTCCAGATTCTTTTCCGGACATTAAACAGTCGAGCCTCATACGACTCGTTAAGGATAAGAGTTTAGACAACCTTGTGAGACTTGGTGGTGTAGAAGGTTTAGTGTCTGCTCTTAAAACAGATGTTGAGCATGGAATACATGCAGATGCTGATGATGTTTTACAACGCCAGAAAGCCTTTGGGATGAATACTTATCGTAGGCCGCCTACAAAGGGTTTCTTTAGCTTTGTTGTGGAGGCATTGAAAGATCCAACCATTCTCATTCTGCTTGTTTGTGCTGGCCTTTCTCTTGGTTTTGGTATGAAGGAAGATGGACCGAAAGAAGGATGGTATGATGGTGGAAGCATATTTGTTGCCGTCTTTCTTGTGATTTCTGTCTCAGCAATTAGTAACTTCAGGCAAGGCAGGCAATTTGATAAACTATCTATGGTTAGTAACAATATTCAGGTGGAGGTTGTTAGAAATAGAAAGCGTCAGCATATTTCAGTTTTTGAGATTGTTGTCGGAGATGTTGTTTGCTTGAAGATTGGTGATCAAGTACCTGCTGATGGATTGTTCTTAGAGGGTCATTCACTACAAATTGATGAATCGAGTATGACTGGCGAAAGTGACCATGTGGAAGTTAATCGTGAGAAGAATCCGTTTTTGTTCTCTGGTACAAAAGTTGCAGATGGATATGCCAAGTTTCTGGTCACTTCTGTTGGTATGAACACAACATGGGGTGAGATGATGAGTTCTATCAGTCAAGATTCAAGTGAAGAAACGCCACTCCAAACCCGTCTAAACAAACTTACGTCGTCAATAGGTAAGATTGGTCTGGCAGTGGCATTTTTAGTACTTGTAGTCCTGTTGGTTAGGTTTTTCACAGGAAATACCAAGGATGAGGATGGAAAAATCGAGTACACTGGAAGCAAGACTAAGGTTGATGATGTGATCAATGGTGTTGTAGGGATTATTGCTGCTGCGGTTACCATTGTAGTTGTTGCAATTCCCGAGGGGTTGCCATTAGCAGTCACCCTTACACTTGCTTACTCGATGAAAAGAATGATGGCAGATCAGGCTATGGTGAGAAAGCTATCTGCTTGTGAGACTATGGGCTCTGCCACAACTATTTGTACGGATAAAACTGGTACTCTCACAATGAATAAGATGAAGGTGACCAAGTTTTGTCTTGGACATGAATCTATGGAAGAAAGAAATGTTACTTCTATAGCTTCTAGTATTATCGAACTCTTCCACCAAGGAGTCGGTTTAAACACAACTGGCAGCGTGTACAAGTCTGATTCAGGATCCGAGTTGGAATTCTCAGGTAGTCCTACTGAAAAGGCAATTCTTTCTTGGGCTGTCTTAGAGTTAAATATGGATATGGATGAACTCAAAAGGAGTTCTAAACTTCTAAGTGTGGAAGCATTCAATTCAGAGAAAAAGAGAAGTGGTATTCTAATGCAGAAAAATGGAGACAACAGTATGCAGGTTCATTGGAAAGGAGCTGCAGAGATGATAATAGCAATGTGCTCTCATTATTATGACTCACTTGGAAACATGAATTCTTTGGATGATACTGAAAGGGAGAAGTTAAATCAACTCGTTCAAGGTATGGCTGCAAGTAGTCTCCGGTGCATTGCATTTGCACATAAACAGGTGTCTGAACATGAATTTGATGATGGTAAGGCAAAAGTAGAAGACAACAGCTTGACACTATTGGGTTTAGTTGGCATAAAGGATCCATGCCGACCTGGTGTGAGGAAAGCTGTCCAAGATTGTCAACATGCTGGAGTGAATGTGAAGATGATCACCGGAGACAATATATTCACTGCAAAAGCAATAGCCACCGAGTGTGGGATATTAAGGATTGACCAGGACATGGATGGAGCAGTGGTTGAGGGTGTGGAATTCCGAAACTACACCCCAGCGGAGCGAATGGAGAAAGTTGAAAAGATCTGTGTGATGGCAAGATCGTCTCCTTTCGACAAGCTTCTAATGGTACAATGTCTCAAACAGAAAGGACATGTAGTTGCAGTGACTGGTGATGGGACAAATGATGCGCCTGCACTAAAGGAAGCCGATATTGGTCTTTCAATGGGGATACAGGGCACTGAAGTTGCAAAAGAGAGCTCAGACATAGTTATACTGGATGATAATTTTGCATCTGTGGCAACTGTTTTGAAATGGGGAAGATGTGTTTACAACAACATCCAGAAATTTATTCAGTTTCAGCTGACGGTGAATGTGGCAGCTCTTGTAATCAATTTTGTGGCAGCTGTATCAGCTGGAGAAGTACCGTTAACAGCAGTTCAGTTACTTTGGGTAAATCTCATCATGGACACATTGGGCGCTCTTGCGCTTGCAACCGAACAGCCAACCAAGGAGCTTATGGACAAACGGCCTGTGGGTCGTACAGAGCCACTTATATCAAATATTATGTGGAGGAACCTGATAGCTCAAGCGTTGTATCAGATTGTAGTTCTCTTGACGTTACAATTTGGAGGAGAAGCGATCTTTAATGTCAACGAGAAGGTAAAGGATACATTGATATTCAATACCTTTGTCCTTTGCCAGGTTTTCAACGAGTTCAACGCGAGGAAGCTAGAAAAGAAAAATGTTTTTGAAGGGATATATAAGAACAAGTTATTTCTTGGAATTATTGGGATTACAATCATTCTTCAAGTTGTGATGGTGGAATTTTTAAAGAAATTCGCAGATACGGAGAGATTGAATTGGGGGCAATGGGGAACATGTATTGGTATTGCTGTTCTGTCTTGGCCTATTGCCTTCTTGGTGAAGTACATACCTGTTCCAGAGAAGCCATTGTTCAGCTTTCTGAAGTGGCAGAACTTCAAGAACATCTTCATAGATAACAAATCAGCAACTTAGATTTATTACAGGTTGCTAAAGTTCTCTAAGTCTTCTACTCTAGTATTGTGTTTATTCGCATTTGTAATTAAGTATTAGTTACATTTTTAAAATCCTTTGTAATGATTATATAGTATCTACTGCTTTAGACAACATATGAAATAAATTGTGCACCTACATGTTTTAGTTTCTTGATTAAAGATAGGTAGAAGGCTTCAATGCATTTATTTCTTGATTAAAGATACTGAACTAATTATATAGCTAAGTTTCCACTTTCTGGTAAGAAACGTAAATTAACATTTGAAGGAGAAGACAAACCTTAATAACTTCTTGTGATGCAATGCAGCCAATAAAAACGAGAGCGCGGAGCTCTGCAGCACCATCTATGCACATGTCATCAATGAAGTTCTCTGTCAAAGTTGAGCCATTGCAACCCTAGTCCTCAAATTAACTGATGTAGCTTTCAATCGAGATATATCTCATCCATGACACTAGAAAATCATTTCAAAGTTCTAACAGTCAGATCAGCGACATATTAAGCGTGGTGACTGGTGGTTGATTGTGGTGGTAGGAGTTATTCCTTGAATTCCCCTTGAATTGCCCAGGAAAACTGTTAAAAGTTGGCAGCAAATTGGTTAGGAGCTTGGAGCAAAATAAGAAAACCCAAACCAATACCGCCACATATACAAAAGTGGTATTAAGAACTGCTAAAACCTAATCCAAAAAATTCTACTCATTGCCTCTCCAGTGTTCACGAGGAAACATTCTTCAATGATCAATCAAAATAATCATATTGATAACATTACAGCTGGATTCTAAAAAATTACAGTCTGAACAATAGTTCTGCTTAGAAAATCAATATATAAATAGTTGGTACCAAGGCTCATCATATAAGCACGCACAAAAATTATGCCTATAACTAAAGTTAAAACTATCTAAAATCTGCATATTTATGAATTGATTAAATAAGAGTGTTCAGACTATTTCATAATCATTAACATGTGAATACCTACCCTATTTCTTATATTTGTGTACCAGTAGCCGAGTCTGAAAACTATTAGTAGTCCGCGAGTTGCATGTGATGTATATATAGCTCTTCAAGAGAAGCCATTAGTAACTTTCTAGAAGTGCAGAACCTGAAAAGCATTGGCAATAGAAAATAACAGATCAAAATTTCAGATTTATGAAAATAAACGGGCTAGGTAGATGGACCTCCAACAGGAACGGTGCACAAAACTCCCGTCTCAGAGAATGTCATGTATGAAATGTGACTATACATGCAACAATACCCTTAATTTTCATAAGAGCCTTTGTACAAATGCCAACTTCGGTATTGTCACATAGCGATTATGATTGTAAATTACCGGTAGAGAAGTCAGCAAGTAACTGTTGTGTTATTTTAACAAACAGGTAGGATGCTTCAAAAGTTGACAAAAATGTCATTAGCATATACAGTAATACAGACGGTAACAAATAAAATTTAATAGGAAAGCAAGAGAGTGTAAAAAGACAAATCAGCTAATCTTTCCGATAACCTTAAAGCGAGCTGTCCTCGTCTCTCTTGTTTCCCAGTAACCTTAATATTATGTCACCTGACATGCACTAGATATTTTTATTGTACCTGGTTCCTCAAAACTGGATCAGGGAGGTCCAATCGAATAAGCCCAAAACAACGTGGACACCAGTATCCAAGTTTCTAACGTGGATCATGTTTGGTCTATTATTCACAGTAGTCCAATTCTACACGAATGTGCTTCCGAGTTCTTCAAAGGAAGAAGCTGAGATTTTAGCAAAAAAAAAAAAAAAGGAAGAAGCTGAGATAAGAGAGTAGTAGCAGACAAGAGTGATTATTTTTTTTTTTTCTTAAAACTTATTTTCACGTTTTTGATATAAAGAAAAAAAGAATTTGGACGTACAAATAATTAAATAAATTGTTTTCTTTCCCAATCATTCTAAAAATGAAAGGAAAATTTTAAAACAATATTGTAAATAATTATTTCCCATATAACGGTATCTTTTGTGTTAGTGACCTGATATCGAGGATTCGAATCTAAAAAATAATGTAAATAATTTTCTTTAGAATCATTTCCGTTTTTTCCTAAAAAAAGCATACAAACACATTTCCGGATATATTTTTTTCTTTTTCTTCTTTCATTTTGCAACTCGGAACATAAAAGGGATTAAAAAGAGAGAGTTCCGATAAAATTACATGTAAATAATGTGAACAAATTAGTAAATTTGACAAATGAAGAGGATGATGTAAATGACAAACAATATACATTACAAAATCAATTTCAATCATTATAATTGTCGAAAGAAATATTATCAAAATATCTAAATTTTAGAGTTTGAAAGTACCCATATTTTTTAAATTTTCTTGAGTGCATTACACATTATCTCTTTCCATGGATATTTAAGGACATCCCTGAAAATACCTCCTATTCAATTTGTACAAAATTAAACGCCGAAACAGGAAAGTGAAAAGGAATGGCTCCACTTAAATTAAAGGTTTAATGACATTTTGGCCCTTTAAGTTTGCACAATTATACCCATAAAGCCCTAACGTTTAAAGTCGTTCCTTTTCGCCCGCCGAACTTCAGAAATGTACCTCTTTGCCATGATACCGCGTCAGACGGCATATCGGGTTATATCGGTATGGGTATAACAGTCATTTCAACAAATTTAAAATTTATCATTAATTTACATTAATTTAAAATTTACATTAATTTTAATTTCCTACCCTCACCTACCCACCTCCCCTGTTTTCTCATTGTCCCTCCCCTGTCTCTCTCTCAGCTCTCTCTTTCACCTCTCGTTTTTCTCCTCTCTCTCTATTAAACCACCGCCACTGACCGTCATCACCGCCTCGAGCATGGGCGCCGTTCACTATCACCCACCCTCCACCTTCGCCAATAACAACTCAACACCGCCATTCACCATTCCATCCATTCCCACATTTCTGTTTCAACTCCACCAACCATCACCCTTCCTACATTTCTCTTCTCTGTTCTTCTCCTTCCTACCACCGTCCACCGCGCCTGCAACACCACTGCTCTCCTCTCCTTCAATTCGCCTTTCCCGTTCATCACCACCACACCGCCACTTCTTCCCCTTCTCTCCCTCTTCCCTCTCCCCCACCTGCTATCCCATCTCCTTAAATTCAAACCTCACAAGTCACAGCCCCCATTTTCTCTATTTTTTTCAACAGCCTCCACCCCTTTTACTCTGGCCTTCAACCAACGTCGCCCTACTCACTTCGCCAGTGCAGCCATCTCACAACTCAGTTCACCCTTTCTCCTCACCAATTCCACCACCTCCCTACAACACCCATTTCCACCTCACATTCACCATTCCACCTTCTCCCCATCTCCTTCTACAATCACCACTGCTGTTCAACCCATCCCCCGCACCACATCCCCCGACCAAACTCACGCCACACGACCACCCCTTATCGTCGTTTTATCACAGCCACCTTCTCAAAGCCTTATACGACCAACGAAATTCAACGAAATCAAATCAAACAAAACCTCAATTCGAAACCATATTCAACGAAATTGAATCAAACAAAACCTCAATTCAATTGAATTGAAGGTTACCAGCGATTTGTTGTTCAACGGGATGGAACGAGAGCGATTTGTTGTCGAATACGCCTTGCAACCGTGCCGAATAGTGTTGAGTGGACAAGACAGTGGTGAACGGAGGAGAGAGTGAGAGGAGAGAGGGAGAACCGAGACGAAGAGAATGCGAGAGAGACGACAGAAATATGAAATTATCATTTTAAGCCTCTAAATAAACTTTATTTAGTAAATATGAAATTTTACATTAAATTTTAATTAGGTGAAATGTCTATTTTACCCTTGATATTTTGTACCGTTATACATCTGACGCGGTATCGTGGCAAAGAGGTACATTTCTAAAGTTCGGCGGGCAAAAAGGAACGACTTTAAACATTAAGGTTTATGGGAATAACTGTGCAAACTTGAAGAGTTAAAAAATCATTAAGCCTAAATTAAATCTAACATTATTCTTGTACAAATATACTTGGGTCCCAAGTGGTGTTGAGACACTAACGGCTCTTTGTTAATCATATGGGAATTTTATTTGTGTGCGAGTCTTATCGTAGATCCCATCAATGCTTTATAGCCAGGTTAAAGCATTTCCAAGAATTTTTTAAAGTGCTTTTTTCAAAAATATTCATGTTGTAGAAATATTTTTCAAAAATACAATTGTAATATTTATTATTTGGTTTGCAATCCAAATGCAATATTTGCAATTTTATCCAGATCCAAATTTGTTATTTTTTGAATATCCCTTTTTTAAATCACTCATAAGTATAGTATAAAATATTAATTTTTAATAATTTAATATGAATTAATCTTCAATAATACTTCTTTTTAAATTAAATTACATCCATAAAAGTAAAAATGGGTGAGAAAAGAATATTTTCATACAAATTTATTAGATATAATATAAATTAAGAGTGGCTAAAAACTTTTAAAATTGAGAAAAGAGAGAAAAAATAATAAATTTAAAAAACATTAAAAATTTCTTAAAGCAAAAAAATGAAATCTCTCTATATACTTTAATTTAAAAATCATTACAAAAAGCCTCTTGATATGCTATCATAATATTGTGACTTTTACACTGTACTTAAAATAATAAAGATATACATGACAAAATATAATGATTCTCACATGATTTTCCTTACTTTTATTCTCTATTATTGGAACTTCTTTTTTACTTTATTTTCTTTTCAGCTTTGCAATATACCTTTTATTAATGACAAGACACTAGAAAGTGACTTTTAATATTAGTATTACGTTTGTTTTTTTCCTTCTTTTCTTTACTGCACTTACATAAAGGACCTCTCTATTTTGCAGCATTAGTTGCTTCCTTACGTGTTTTCAAGTTGTAATTTTAATTCTGACTAAAAAATGTTGTAGTTTTAGCGTACAAAGCTATAATATAACGTACTAAAATTTGCATTAAAATGCATAAAATAAATAAACTAAAAATTTATGTGGCGTGATCTTGTTTTTGTTGTGTTTCACGAGATCAAAGTTCGATTTTCCTTCAACACATATAAATTATTGGGAATGAAGTATATCTTAGTGGGTGATATTCTCACGAGCAGGTATTGGAGTTGTCGGATATGCTGGTTTGTTCAGAAAGAATGCTAATTCATCAACGTGCAGTACTGTATCAAAGAATTGTAATTATTAGTTCATATGAATGACACCCCGTTAATAATAAAATAAAGAGAGAAAGGATTCTGAGTCTCAGGAACTTTTTTTCGAGATACAATACAAAATAACCTTAAATTTTACTGGACACGCAGGACTAATTAAAAAATTCTGAATTTACAAAAACGTACACCCCATTTTTACATACAAAATATAGGTATCTCAGAAAACTTACCTAAGATATATCTGAGTCTCCCTAATCTCTAAAATAAATTATATATATTAAGTATCGACTTAATTTATTGTAAATTGATCATTTGTCTTGCCTAATCGAATTGGGTTCGCCCCATTGATAATTTTTGTACTAAAACAAAATTAACTAAAAGCTAGTACTAGTATTAAACAAAACCACAATGTCGGAGGCACGAAAATATGTGCATAAAATCAGTCAAAGCACACTCTCATGTCCCTCTCAATGGCAGGGTCCAACAAAACATACTTTCCTGATATCCAATTAAAAATAAGAAAAAAGTTAAAGTGGAGTAAAATAAAATCCGTCTCTTGTTGAAGCTTGAGTTTTGGCCTTTTTATGCCTCCAACAAAACATACTTTTGTCACCTCCAATAAATTTTTAAAGTGAAAGTGAAAGGTGATTCTTACTCCCTTTCATTCAATCTTGAGTTCTACTTTTTTCACAATTACATGATGTAACAGCAACTATACCCCTCTATTAACATGATTCACTTGGAATCAAGTAATCTAACAATGATCGATTATTACCGTTTAGCTCAAGATTTATGTGAAAATTAACATTACTTATAACCGATGATCACATTCAAATTAAATTTATGTTTTGCTGGAATAAATTTATGGATTATTACGGAATAGTTCATATATTGGGTACAAAAATTATTATTGGGTGTTAGGCAAAAGGGTAAAAAGCCCATGGGCTGCAAACAGATGTAGTGGGCCATGAATGTTAGTGGTTATTGGTGCCTAAGAATAAGAAGTGACACGATTTTAGGATATTGTAAGTGATACAGATGGTCTAATTTATTTCTGAAAAAGGTGATTTGGGGTTATATGATGATAAAAATGGAACGTGAAAGTACTTTGGTGCTTTTAGAGATCTGATTGTTCTGCTTTTGGGAAAGTAAGTGCCGTTTGGTCCAATTTGATGACTAAATCATCCATCAATCCTTGAGCATGACCACTATTATCACGGGAGAGCACGGTTCGGGAAAGTTTTGCCCCGAAATCGCATATGTTCGGTTTTAAAAATTGAAAATCGAAATCGCAACCAAACCGTCGGTTTCGGTTTTGGTTTTAAAAAGCTTGGTTCGATTTTTAATGGTTCAGTTTCGGTTACAAAATCGAAAAAAAAATTTATAAATATATTATAAGACTTTAAATATTAAGTATACGAAGTCTGACATAGGCAAATTGCAAACCACCACAAAACATTGTTCTGTAAAGAGACACATGCATGAAGATGGAAATCAAGATCAGTAACACACCAAGATTAGAGCTAGGAAACAAGAAGATAACATATTAACAAATGAAAAATAACTTCGCCCATCCCTACTGATGAGAATGGGTATGTCGTTGGCTTTCCCCCAGCAGATGAACCCTTGGCTCGTACACAAGAAACAGCACAAGACCTTGCTTCTGTCAGTGGTGGTGGTTCTCAGTAGATCGCCAACTGCTTCACAACTTTCACTGGCCTTTTGTTCTTGCCAGATCCTAGTGTCTTGGTTTTACACTAGTGTTTCTTAGGTGTAGTTTCAGTGCATTTAGCACATTTTCCTTCTGTTGCTTCCGTTTCAGGTTGTAGAGCTTTTAGCTCCTTTTGGGTCGGGTGGGCTTCTAGGTCATCCTAGAAGTATTTCCAACCTGCTGTTTCAAAATCTTAATTATAAAAATTAAAAAAAAAACAAATGAAAAATCTTAAAAAAAAATCTATACTATTATATAAAAGCCGAAACATTAAAACTTTGGTTGGTTGGTTGGTACCTGTTGAATTTACTTATTTACCCTTACTTAATTATACATAAAATCCATTCTACTAACTAAATAATTTCCTTTTTCAGATTAAACATATTACCATTTCTATTTTTCATAATTAATTTCCTTTTTCAGATTAAACATATTACCCTTTCTATTTTTCACTAGCTAATTAATTTACCTTTTCAAGTGTTATATTGTATCTAACTAAAATTTCTCCTTTCTTATAAACACTACGAGTAATTTTGTTTAATAAAATAACATAATTATATTGTAGTTACTATTAACTAATCAGAACATGTTACCTTTTTCCTATTCTGTAACTAAAATATCTCTTTTTCCAATTATATCACGGGTTGTTCTATTTAATAATATAAAATAATAATATTATAATACTAATAATTACCGATTACCTTTTTCAGCTAAAACGAATCATCTTTTCCATATTTCATAATTAAACTTCCTTTTTCTAGAAATATCACGGGCAACATTAATTTCTCACCATCTAAAGACAATACGAGCAATTTAATTTAGCAAAATAATATAATTGAATTATAATTACTATAAACTAATCAATTACCTTTTTCATCTGAAACATATTTCCTTTTTAATTCTCTAACTAAGATCTCTCTTTTCCAGTTAAATCACGACATTCTATTTAATAAAATTAAATAAATATCACGGGCAACATTAATTTCTCACTATTTAAATACACTACGAGCAATTTAATTTAGTAAAATAACATAAATGAATTATAATTACTATAAACTAATTAATTACCTTTTTCACCTAAAACATGTTTCCTTTTTAATTTTCTCTAACTAAGATCTCTCTTTTTCCAGTTAAATCACGACATTCTATTTAATAAAATTATATAATAATTTTATAAGTACTTATAATTAACCGATTATCTTTTTCAACTAAAATGCCAAATTTTCCATCTTTTTTAACTAAAATCTCTCTTTTCCTAGAAATATCACGAATAACATTTATAGAATTATAATCAAATCATTTCATTTAAAAATTTAAGCCTCCAAAATTCATATTTTAAAAAATAGTAATTCAAATTAATAAAAAAAAATCATATAATATTAAAAGAAAAAGAAATCCGTGTAACGCCCCCAAATCCGGGGTAAGTAGATTTGGGCGTCACGCTAACAAACTCAATAATTCTAACAAAAAATTGGCCATGATGTATTCGTAAATACAACATAAACCTGCTGAATACTAAACTAAAAATCTGAAATCACCATAAAACTGAAATAAAAATAAAAATAAAACTCAATCAAAAGCTCTTTGACCCCAACTCCCAACTAAGGATCTTATGTTACATTTCTAGAAATAAGAAAACCCAAAACCAACTTAAATGCAACTCTATATACAAAACTTTATACAGACTTAATACACTAGTATAACTTCGAATGGAAGTATACCAGGCCAACTAATCAAATACATACTATAACAACTAAACTGTATTTACATACAACAAATCAAACTTTAAATCTAAATACCCTGATCCACGTCAGCTTCACAACAGCATCCTACTTCTTCTTTCCACTTTCTGAACTGCACAAGCTAAGCCTCGCCAACTATTTTACTGAAAAATTAGATTTTAAAAACAACAAGTGTGAGCCAAAGAATGCTCAGCAAGTTATATATAGAACTGAACTAGATGAAATAAGAATGCAATAATTTCAATTCAAGAAATAAGAACAATAAATATGAGCGAAGGAATGCTCACATTTTATAATCACTAGTATAATTGAAATCTGGATTCTTAACTTTAACATAAGATTAATATCATTTAAAACATTTATAACTCAAAATCATAATTTAATAACTGAGAAGGTTTGTAATACTAGATTCAATACTTTTAATACTTGCAAAATACTTTAACTATCGCTTTAACAAAATCTCCAAGACATTCTCAGTTACTCAAATTTCATTCATGTCACTAAGCGTTTGCACACCTAGCTGCCTAACCGGCCTGACAATCATGAGTTTGAATAAATAAGAAGATCTCAATTCATTCTCGGTCCTTACTATCACTGCGCAACAAATGCCACAGCGACCATAATAACCGTGAATTAGTTTTCACCGTTCAAAACACTAGTATAATAACTTTCCATTTTTATACTAACAGTATTTATTAACTCAAATCATAACTTTTAACTCAAATCATAACTGTATATCCAACATACTTGGAAATGAAAATGTACTTTAACTTAAACATTCTATCATAAGAATATATTTGCATAAAAACAACATTTAATAGAATTGGAGTTTTCATCATACTCTGGACATTACGGGTGATCAGCCACGTAAAGTCCAGCTAAAAACAATACTCTGGGATCCCTCATTAGGCACTTATTGACATTGGCCTTTACTACTCTGACCACGAAGCTGGTCCACATTTTTATAAAATTCTTCCAATTCCATTAAACGACTTCACTATCAATTAATCTCAGGGAAACCATATACATTAAGAACATTATACTAAAACAAGGAATAAGAATGCAATACCAGCAAAAACTTTAACAGAATATTACTGACAATACGTAAGAAAGAATAATACTGGCAATAAAACTGAAATTCTACTTTTCACATGATATATGAATAAAATACATACTTATCAATAATTTGAAGGAGATAATACTAACAATAAGGATTTGAAGGGAATACTTATATTGAATAGAAACATATTTATCTCGCTTGAACGATAAGCGAGGGTTAGTACACTTGCCTCGATCCCAATGCACCGATTCTCTACTTACTATTCTTCGGTCTGTACCCGATCACGCATTCATTTCCTTCAATCGTCTCGTCAACACGCTCGCTGGGTCCATATCGAATCCCTAATTATACTCGAAATAATAGTAAAGTAATATTTAGTACATAAACAACCCAATCGATAACTAAATACTTACAACTCGCAAAGCAATACATACATAAATATATATACCCACACCTCATTAATCCTCACATATGTACTTAAACACTCATACACATACATGCCTTTAAATCTTTAAATCAAATAATTTAAATAACTTTAAATACAGGGGATTTTTAGAAAATTTTGGCATGAAGTATTCGTTTATCGGACTATGGGCACAACCCCTCAAATACAATTCAACCATGTTTTACAATTCAACAATCCCAAGGAAAATATCAACATGCTTCTATGGCAGCAACTTAAAGTAAACACATAAGAAAGTATCAGCCCTGACATGCGGCACATATCACATAATAATTTACATTACACTACTACTTACGCTACACCAATGATCGTATTACTCACGCATTTTAATGATACACGTGAAAATCAATCATTGATGTTCGTAAGCCCTAGGGAACAACCCCTAGCACTAACTATTACTTACGCTATATCGATGATCACACCACTCAAGTATATTAATTATACCCGTGATAGCAAATCATAGATATTCGTAAGCCCGAGGAACTAGTTGAAGAGAATTACACAAGTCGTTAAATATTGACATTTAAGACTCCTGATCTCATTACAACTCCTCGCAGATAAACATATAAAGAAAAAAATTAAATAACAGTTTAACCTTACTATAGATTACATTTGAAAACTATACAATCAGGAGACAGTTTCATATTACGGACATATATCACAATCCAAACAAAATATACATGTAACTTCTTTTATCCTAAAACCCATATCCACAAATATTGATTTAACAAGTATAATTGTCACTCCAAATTCAACACACAATTTACTAATCATATAACATATCCGATAATCACTAACAATTACATGGTAAATTAGTAACCACTTACTCAACAATACCAAGTACTTGACAATTACGAATTTCGACAATTACTCAAACTCGACTTATAATATTTAGCACATAAACATTCATCACTTAGTAAATATACTTTCCGAATTATAATACGAAAAAAAAATTAAATTAAAACAATATACATAATCTCCCCAATTAAACTCCGAAATCAAACTTTAATTAATTATTAATCAATTTCAACACTAACCCGTCAACTCCAATTACTAGCAAATCATAAATTTACTCCAATAAAATTACTATCTCAAGAAAAAATTTAACAATAAAAAAAAAATCAAAGTTAAGATGATGGATTATACCTCCAAGAAGCTTCTCTCTCTCTCTCTCTCTCTCTCTCTCTTCCACACCAACCAAACACAATCTTACCCACATAATCGGTACATATAATCAGAACCATCCACAGCCGAGAAATATGATTCCAGAACCCCCAATTCCAGTCCCCAATTCGAACAGATACATACATGGCTACGCATATACACACGCAACATATACTCTGATTGGAAGAAGAAGAAAGGAGGAGGGAGATGGAGAGAGAGAGACTACGGGAGAGAATGACAGAGAGAGATGGTGCGAGAAAGAGATGGGAGAGATTGGGCGAGAAGGTTCGAGAGAATGAAAAAGAACACAGTCGAGCGTACTCGATAAGGTAGAGAAGTGGCTGTGATGTTCAACAAACCCAGGGGAATTTTAGACATCTTAAAATTCTGAAAATCTATTAAATAATCTGTTTAAATCACTCTAAATTCGAAATAAATCAGAAATGGATAAAAATTATATTTAAGAATCCTAAAATAAATATTACAAAATTACAAACATCCCCATATTTTTAAAATATTTTTCGGATAAAAAATGAATTAAATATGAATTTTCAAAGTTTTGATCCTTTAAATATAATAAAACTCTTAAAATCATTTTAAAATACTCGACCAATCAAATTAATCCACCCAACAATTTTAAAAACTCAATAAATATATAAAGATAATTTTACAAAAGATTTCATGATTTTTAAGCCCTCCGATAATTAAATAAAGATTTTTGAAGATCAATAATACTTGATTTAAATATTTTTAAATCACTAAAATACCAACAAAATACTGGGGCACACATTGACACACATAACTCAATATATACTCATATAAACTCAATACTAAATATCGTTGAATTCCACAACGATATCCTCAAATCCAATTCTATTCTTTAAATACTAATTAACATGATAATTAATAATAAAAATAATAATAAATCCTAAAATAATCTGGTATCTTATAATCCGTGCATCGCACGGGTTTTAAGCTAGTAAATAAAGAAAGAATGAAGTACCTGATGGTTTTGGAAAGCAGTTGAGAGAGTAAGAGAAAAAGGGACTACAAATCTTTGGTTAATTAAGAGAAGTTTAAGGACGAGAACTTTGTTTTAGTAAATGTTGACTACATTCATTTATTTTTTTATCCTATCTAGTAGTAGTAAATAGTAATTTAAAAATACATGTATATTATATAAATGTATATAAATTATTTATTTATTTATTTATTTTAATAATCGGTTCGGTTTTAGCCGGTTCGGTTTTAACCGGTAATCGGAACCGGAACCGAAAGTCTCGGTTTTTAAAAATCAAAAACCGCAACCGCCGGTCGGTTTCGGTTTCGATTTTTCGGTTCGGTTTTGGCCGGTTTCGGTTCGGTTTCGGGGTTAATTCAGTTTTTTGCTCACCCCTAACTATTATGGGTTAGCTTTTTTTAAAATGTTAATTCATTAATAAAAAATTATATAATATATAAAAGGATTTCATGTGCCTAAGGATGACCTCAGGATTTTACCTGGGTTAAAATATTTTTAATACAAATTTAAGTGTATTTATGTAAAATCGCTGAAAAAGGTTTATATTTACAAAAATGCACCTTCGAAGACCCTTACTTTATGAGTACAAATCACTTATAACCTTAGGAGACTCCATGAGGTTGTCCTCGGACCTAGTTTTTTCTATATAAAAATATAATTAAATTGAATAAACATGTATTAAGATAAGTTAATTTAGAGATTTATTCATTTAAATTACAATCATTGATCAGATATTTCATTATGACATATTTCTTACAATCATAGATACTAGCCTATAACCCGTGCGATGCACGACTTTCTTAAAATTAAATAATTTTTTATTTATATTTTAATAATTATTTATCTTTTATATATATATATATATATTACTTAATATAATATTGGCATAATATTTATTATTAATAATAGTTGATTAATTATATGATATATTATTCGAATTATGACTATATTTTGTCATAATAATATAAATATAAATATAAATGGAAGTATCGTATATACTTACATTCAAATTTTTGTTGATATTATCATATTCAAATTATGGTTCCATAATAATGCATAATGTAATACTCCTCCGTAGTTTTAGTTTGTTTTCACTTCTTTGATTTATAATTTGTTGTAAATTTGTTAATAAATATGTAATATTAAAATTATTAAAAATGGTTTTGAAAATATTTGGTTTTCAAGTAATTAAAAGAGTCTAAAAAAGTTTGGTGCTGAATAATTTTAACTCAAATATAACCAAAAGAGTATGTAAGTGAATATTAATTGGAGTGTAATTTAAAGAGTTTGTTACTAAGTTAAATATGTGGTTTATCTTTTGTAAAAATACATTTTATATGTATTTTAATTTATTATTTCATTTTTGGAAGGTGTTAGCACAATTTTTGGAAGGTGTTAACCAACCGACCGACCAACCAATTATACCTCGTTTCGCTTATAATAGTATAGTATAAATTATCATATTCAAATTATGATTCCATAATAATGCATAATGTAATACTTCGAATATGTTTAAAATAAAATTTAATATTAATTTGTAATTGTGTGAAATTTTTATTATTTATTATATAGTTTTAGTTTGTTTTCACTTTTTTTATTTATAATTTGTTGTAAATTTGTTAATAAATATGTGATATTAAAATTATTATAAATAATTTTGAAAATATTTGGTTTTCAAGTAATTGAAAGAGTCTAAAAAAGTTGGGTGCAGCTGAAGAATTTTAACTCAAATATAACCAAAAGAGTATGTAACTGAATATTAATTGGAGTGTAATTAAAAAAGTTTGTTATTAAGTTAAATATGTGGTTTATCTTTTGTAATTTTACATTTTATATGTATTTTAATTTATTTTTTTCATTTTTGGAAGGTTTTAGCAAAATTTTTGGGAAGGTGTTAACCCACCGACCAACCAATCAATTATACCTTGTTTAGCTTATAATAGTATAGTATAGATATGTACATATCTATATAAAGCACAGTACCCATTTTGGCAGCTTGCTGAAGTGCTAGATGATGTGCAGGCCTTAAATACCATATTTGAAATGCATCACAAAAAATTGAAGAAGTTAAACATTACCTGCCTAATTGCCTTGCATGTTAATTTTATCGAACGATAAACTACTGGCATCAAATATTGTATCATAGCATATTATACCAGTGATAAATAATTACTGTACTTGATGATCAAAATTCCTATATTTATACTAAAATCTTAATTTTGTACACACATAAATTTTCGTGTTACAAAATATGTTATAACTATAGTATGTTGGAGCGGAACTAGAACTATATATACTAGATGATAACCCGGCTGAGAAAATTAATTTAAAATGATCATTAATTTGATTTTTAAAAAAAGAGATTATTAACTTATAATTTTAAATAAATTTAAAAAATTATGTTTTTGAAACAACTAAGTAGGTTATAATAAAAAAAATGTATTTATAACAAAATTTCAATAATTTCGGTGGATACGAATCTTGGGATGAAATCAAATTTGGAGATTGAAATATCAATAGAACGGATATTTACTTATTAATAAGATTGTTTAATTCATTATTAATTTAAGATTATTTTAAGAAAATCAAGAAAATACGATTTATATATGCTTCTCATAGATAATTATTTTGTAACTCAGTACAGTTTTAATAAAAGAATTGCAATTATTCTATAGGATAAAAATAAATTTACAATTTTATTAAAGATAACATAGAGTTTCTAAAAAAAATAGAAATAAAGGGACAAAAAGAATTATAATTGTTCTAGAATTATAAAACATAGAGTTCTAGAATAAATAGAAATAAAGGGGTGCAAACAAAAAAAAGTGAAACCAAATTTGGTATCGTAGTACCATTTAAAAGAGAATTTCGCTTATTAATAAAGGTCATAGATAAATGGCTAATGAGTACTATTTTACAATAATTTTATTATTTTTTTAAAAGATAACGTAGAGTTTCGAAATAAATAAGAATAAAGGGACGGAAAGAATTGTAATTGTTATATGATCATAAAACATAGAGTTCTAGAATAAATAGAAATAAAATGGTGCAACCAAAATAGGTGGAACCAAATTTGATATCGTAGTACTATTTAAAAGAGGGTTTCGCATATTAATAAAGGTTATGGATAGAAGTTTAATGATAAATAAATTGAACTTAAAGTACAATTCTGACGATTCTCCTTACTCTAGAACTATAATTAAATTTATTTCAGATTTTTTAAATATAATAAGGCTAGTCATAAATAAATTAACCTTAATAAGGCATGTATAACTGAATTTGTTTTATGCAATTGTAATTGTTGATGTAAATATTCTATTATTTTTTGTAAAATCGATTTGCACACAAAATGCTTCAACACCTCTGATATATTACTAAAAGTCGTCTTACTTGTCTAATGAGTACCAACAAAAATTAAAGAGTATATGCAGATAGACACATCACCACCAAGTACGATGAAAAGCTAATATGAACATGATGAAAAGCTAATATGTTGCAAAGATTTGTGTTTTTATGAAGGTTTTTTTTTAATATAAGTAGGCTAATGATGAATTAATTGACCTTAATGACACATTAAAGAGCATGCAGATCACAACTTGACGGGTTAAAAAATGATTATGTTGAAAAAAAATTAAGTTATCATGAGATTTAGAATCTTTACATCTTTACATTTAAAAATTAAAGAGCATGCAGATCACAACTTGACGGATTATTATGATTATGTTGAAAAAATGATTAACTTGACCGTTTTTTTGTACTTCGTTGATAGATGGTGATTACTTCACCTATAATAATGGTTTGTATATTTGTTGGTATAAGTATATTTGTAAGTAGATTGTATCCCGCTGGTGTTTTACCCCTTCGGTGAATTTTTACCCTGCTCATGTTTTATCTCGTCTTAGTTAAATTAACTAGTTGATAAAGCCGCGCTTCGCGGCGGCGTTACAATATTTTTAAAAAAATTCAATACATTTATGTTATATTATAATATTAATATTAAATTTTAATAATTAAATAATCTTCTCTAATGAATCAATTTCTTGTTAAATACGATTCTTTCGATTGAGCCGCTCTCTCGTTAAAACCGAAATCCAAACTTTTTAACATATATTATAAAGACTTATATAATATTTTTTATCTATAAAATCGAACCGTAAAAATAAAAAAAAATTATGGCTTCAGTATCAAATTCTAATAGCTAATACAATATTTTCTAGCGAGCCGTCCTCCCGTTAAATACGTTTCTAGCCGCTCTTATTTGAAACCGAAATTCTAACTTCATTATATAAAGAGAGTGAATTCCAATTTTTATATTCTTTAAACTTTCTAATATTTATGGAGTCTTAAAAGATGAAAATACATCTTATATTTTCTGTATATTATAGATATTCTTGTATTTATTTACAGTTTCCGCATGGGAATGTCATTCTGTTATGTTAACATATTAAAAAAAATTAAAATACGAAGACTTTTCGTTACGGGAATAATATTACATTTATGGATATATTTTTGTAATGCAAGTATAATTAACTTGTATAAAAAAGTTAAAATAAAGGATTTCTAGGAAAAAAGATGTACAGTTTTAAAAAATCATATAAGACGTCTCCACCGTCCTCGTATTCTACTTCCAATAAAATATTTTATTTTATGTATTAATTATATATTTAAACATCTTTTATACGGTCTTATCTAATGAACCGCTTTCTTGTTAAACATAATTATTACTATTGATTAGCTCTCTCGTTAAGACCAAAAACCTAACTTTTACATATATTACTTGTATGATAATGTTTATCCATAAAAATCAAATCCTAAAAATAAAATAAAATTTATAACATCATATGGTATTTTAATAGCTAGTACAATCTTTTATAGTGAGCCGTCTTCCCGTTATACACATTTTGAGCCGCTCTCGTTTGGGATCGAAATTCTAACTTCATTACATATTATTGATGATACTTATCTGATATGGGCTAAAAGTAAGCCTTAAAGACACCTTTAATGTGGTATTAATTATACCCGGAATGGTCCAAGTGTGGGGCCCACCAGATGGGCCCAAACCCTATTTATAATATTAATTTCGTAATTAATATTAAGGGTAATAAACAGCTCAGCAAATAAGAGTTGGATAAGGATAATATCCCCTTCAGACTTATCCTATAAGGCATCCAATTCTATATGGAAACTGATTCGTATAAGGAATAGATCTAGAACCTTCCTCAAAGACTTGTCTACCAAGTCTCAAAATCCTACCATAATTCTAAGGCTTCTCAGCCTATATAAAGGGTCAGACCCCTCACCTCAGAACTACGTTTTTTGGCTTGATCTTTGATATTCATCAAAGTACGTAGGCATCTTGTGAAGGCAGAGTCAGCCACGAGCACAAGAGCAGCCATTAAAGCACGAAGCTCACACACCTTTGCATTAAATACATAAACCCTAGCCGCAATACTAGTAGCCTAGTTTTTATTCCACAACATTTGGCGCCGTCTGTGGGAAGACAACATCAACCATGGTTCAAACACGAAGGACAAAATCAACCGAGGCCGTGCCCCTTAACTCTGCTCCACCAGCCACTTCAGATCCGCTCATCGTCACTGAGGAAGGACAAATACTCCCATCAACAGGGACGGTCATTCAACCTCTGCCCACTCAGCCCCCAGGGACGACTCCCCATGTAGAGGGGACTCACTCAGTGATTGTCCATCAAGGCCAAGAAACTAACCCTCTCCAGATGGTGATTTCTCCTCTTGGTAACGTTGATCGCACGGGGGTACAGATCCATACTACGGATCTCCCTTTGAACACCAACCCTATGTATGGGCTGCCTAACTATCCCCCTCGACGAAGGGAACCTGGACCGAGCAGACACGCCTTACAGATCCGGGATCGAGAATATGATGATTACTCGGGTCCCTATACTGATGATTCATCATCATCTGAGGATGATGATCGAGATGAAGCCCCGAGGAGGCGACGTGCTAGCAAGGAACCTCTAAGAAGAACACGAAGAATCCATGATGGACCTCCACAAACGATTGAGGAAAGGATTAAGGCTCATGTGGCTGAGATCCAAAGGCTGAAGGATGATATAGCAAGGGAACAGGCAAGACAGAGTCTGACTCGACCCCCTCCAATCTCAGGAAGGATTCCCGTTATAGATTTGGAGAGGTCCTCAAGAAGACAGAAGAGGGCTGATGTCCCAACAAGAGAAGCTATGAGGGTGGAAACCCCCAGGAGTAACCCCAAAGATCTGATGCCACTTGGGGACCCTGACGATCCCACACCTCCGTTTACTGAGGAGGTGATGAATGCCCACATCTCAAGGAAGTTTAAGATGCCAACTATTAAGGCCTATGATGGAACGGGCGATCCCGCAAATCATGTCAGAACATTCTCAAACGCACTACTACTGCAGCCTGCTAGTGATGCCTTAAAGTGTAGGGCGTTCCCTCAAACTCTGTCAGGCATGGCTCAAAGATGTTATAGCCGTCTACCTGCAAACTCGATTGGCTCTTTTAAGGAGTTGAGCGCTGCCTTCATCAGCCAATTCATCAGTGGGAGAATTCATGAGAAAAGTTCTGCATCCCTTATGTATGTGGTGCAGGGAAAGAATGAGAACTTAAGGGATTATCTCAAGCGATTCACCAAGGAGACGTTGAATATCACCGATCTGGAAAATAAGGTGGCCATGGTAGCCCTGGAACACGGAACCACTGACCTCTTCTTCAAAAGGTCTTTGGCAAAACACCCTCCTGAGAACATGGCCGTGCTCCAGAGAAGAGCCGATAAATATATCAAGGCTGAGGACAGCATTAAGAAGGAAACCACAGGAGGTAATGGCAAAGGATCTAATGATTTAAAGAAAAGAAAGTCAGAACAAGAGTACGACGCTAGGGACAAGTATCCCCGGACTGGCAAGGACTCCGATTCATCACCCAAGAAGGGTTTTGGGCCAAGGTTTTCTGATTATGCAAGGTTGAACGCTCCTAGGAGCCAAATTTTGTTGGACATTGAGAAGGATAAGGACTTTCGCTGGCCTAAACCGCTCAGGGGTGATCCCGAAAAGAGAAACAAAGATCTGTATTGTAGATTCCATAAGGATGTGGGGGCATGACACAGATGACTGCAGACAGTTAAAGGATGAAATTGAGTTTTTAATCCGGAAGGGAAAGTTAAACAAGTTCACCAAGGGTGAAGACCGTGGAACCCAGAAAAGGGATTATGATAGAAGAGACAATGATAGGAGGGATAACGATCGCAATCGTAACCCGCAGCCTCGAGGGCCAGTAATCAATATGATTTGGGGAGGACCAACAGCGGCCGGCACTACCCGAAACTCTCGAAAGGCTTATGCCAGAGAAGTGATGCACATCACAGGAGAAGCCCCAAAGCGTGCTAAGACTGAGGCAGTGATTGGTTTTGATGATTCGGATCTTGAAGGGGTGAAATTCCCCCATGACGACCCGTTGGTCATAACTCCAGTAATTGGAAACTCGGAAGTGAAGCGAGTCCTGATAGACAATGGAGCTTCCGTCGATATCTTGTTTCATGATGCTTTTATGAGGATGGGGTATACTGACTCTCAACTAACCCCGACTAACATGCCGATCTACGGATTTAATGGAGTTGAGTCCAAGGTTGAAGGAACCATTCAGCTGCCCATGACAATAGGGCAAGAACCTAAGAAGGCCACCCAGATGCTGAACTTTCTAGTAATTAAGGCTGCCTCAACGTACAATGCAATCTTAGGGAGGACCGGACTTCATGCATTTAAGGCTGTTGCCTCTACTTATCACATGAAGGTCAAATTTCCAACCAGGAATGGTGTTGGGGAACAAAAAGGAGATCAGAAAATGGCCAGGAGTTGCTATGTGGCTGCTTTGAGAGCTGACGAAACCGGGGGGCAGGTACTCCCGATTGAAGACATGGATGTCCGTGGTGATGATGAACACCGAGGAAAGCCAGCAGAGGACTTAATACCTATCCCTCTGGAGCTAAGCGACCCTGAGAAGGTGACTTATATTGGAGCCTCTTTGAAAGAACCCCTGAAGGGCAAATTGATAGAGTTCTTACAAAGGAATAGTGATGTTTTTGCTTGGACAGCAGCTGACATGCCAGGGATTGATCCTCAACTTATAACTCATAGATTGAATGTCGACCCTAATCGGAAGATAGTACAGCAGAAGAAGAGAAATTTTGCTCCGGAAAGGCAAGAGGCCATTAAGCAAGAAGTGGATAAGCTCTTGGAGGCTGGTTTTATTGAGGAAATTCAGTTTCCCGAATGGTTAGCAAACCCTGTGATGGTCAAGAAAGCGAATGGGAAGTGGAGGATGTGTATAGACTTCACTGACCTGAATGATGCATGCCCAAAGGATTGTTTCCCTCTGCCAAGAATAGATATGTTGATAGATGCCACGGCTGGACACGAGATGCTGAGCTTCATGGATGGATTCAGCGGCTATAATCAGATTAAGATGCACAAGGATGACATCCCTAAGGTATCCTTCATAACCGACTTTGGTGTTTTCTGCTATCTTGTTATGGCGTTTGGCTTAAAGAATGCGGGAGCTACTTACCAACGATTGGTGAATAAGATATTTTCCCATCTGATTGGAAAAACCATGTAGGTTTATGTCGATGATATGCTGGTTAAAAGCTTGGTCAAGGCAGACCATATCAAGCACCTCAGAAAGGCATTCGAAGTGCTGAGGCACCACAAGATGATGTTGAATCCAGCCAAGTGTGCCTTTGGCGTTGGATCAGGCAAATTTTTGGGTCTGATGGTTTCTAAAAGAGGCATAGAGGCCAACCCCGACAAGATCAAGGCGATCTTAGACATGGAACCCCCGCGCTCTATAAGAGATGTGCAGAAGTTGACAGGCCGGGTAGCGGCTTTAGGAAGATTCATCTCCAAGTCTGGTGACAAGTGCTTGCCTTTCTTTCAAGCATTGAAGAAAGTGAAAAATTTTGAGTGGACCCCTGAGAGCCAAGAGGCCTTTGAGCAATTGAAGAAATACATGGTTGAAGCCCCGTTATTGACCAAACCAAGTCCTGGAGAGACTCTTTGTCTATACCTGGCGGTATCTGAACAAGCCCTGAGTGCTGTCCTTATTCGGGAAGAGGAGAAAGTCCAGAAACCTATCTACTATGTAAGCAAAGTGTTGCATGGGGCTGAGTTGAATTACTCACCCATAGAAAAGTTTGCTTTGGCATTAGTAACTGCCTCAAGGAAATTTCGACCTTACTTCCAGGCACATAAGATTCAAGTTCTGACGAACCAACAGTTGAGGAACATATTGCATAGCCCTAAGGCCAGTGGAAGGCTAATTAAATGGGCGATTGAGTTAGGAGAATTCGATATCACATACAAGCCTCGGACAGCCATCAAGGCTCAGGCATTGGCTGACTTCGTGGTTGAATGTACTATTAACAACCAAGAAGTCGGGGGGCAAGAGATAATGACTACCCCTGGGCAAGAGAAAAAAGAAGAGGAACTTACACCTGATCTAAAGGAATATTGGGTGCTCTATTTTGATGGAGCATCAAAAACAAAATCAGTGGTGCAGGTTTGGTTTTGCAAAGCCCCGATGGGTTCACAGTTGAGTATGCTTTAAAGTTGGATTTTCCTACTACTAACAATGAGGCGAAGTATGAGGCATTAATAGCTGGTTTAGGTTTAGCTAGAATCATGAGGGTCAGAAACCTCAAAGTTTGTGGAGATTCACGACTTGTGATATCCCAAGTAAATGGTGAATTCGAAGCTAAGGATGAGACTATGGCGAAATACCTGAGAGTGGTGAAGGCTGTTATGTCTCAGTTTGAGGAGTGTCATGTTGAACACATCCCGAGAGAAGAAAACGTTAAGGCCGATGCCCTGTCTAAGTTTGCTTCTTCTGAAATAGAAAATTATGCTGGGAGTGTCTACTTTCAGGTCTTGAAGGCCCCGACCGTTAATGCAAAGTTAGTGGCACCAATTGATATAGGAGGCTCTTGGATAGATCCTATCAAGGCACACCTGGAGACCGGTTGGCTCCCAGACAATGCTATGGAGGCACGAAAACTCTCAGTAAGAGCGTTGAGATATACTTTGATTGAGGGTATTCTGTACAAAAGGTCGTTTGTCATCCCGTACTTGAAGTGTCTAAGGCCTCTAGAGGCAAGGGAAGCATTGGAGGAAGTTCATGAAGGGATCTGTGGGCAACACTTGGGGGGCAGAGCCCTAGCTCACAAGATAATTCATTTAGGGTTTTATTGGCCGGAGATGTTGGCTGATGCACAAAACTATGTCAAGAGATGTGAGAGATGCCAGAAGCATGCCCCAATTGTGAGGCAACCGCCTGAGATGTTGACCTCGATTAACTCTCCCATTCCATTTGCAATGTGGGGGATGGATATACTTGGACCCTTTCCCATGGCTTCAGCACAGAGGAAATTCCTCATAGTGGCCATTGATTACTTCACTAAGTGGATTGAGGCTAAACCCCTGGCCAAGATAACCACCAAGCAAGTTTCCCAGTTCTTTTGGGAGAACATCATTTGCAGATACGGAATCCCACGAATCCTTGTGACAGACAATGGGACACAGTTCAATAATGAGGAGTTTAAGAAGTATTGTGAAGTAAATGCGATTGAGCTCCGTTTTACCTCAGTGGCACATCCACAAGCCAATGGGCAAGCTGAGGTAGCTAATCGAATTATCCTTGATGGACTGAAGAAGAGGGTCGAGCGCTCTAGGAACACTTGGGTAGATGAACTGCTGCCCATACTTTGGGCGTATCGCACCACTTGTAAGGTAACAACTGGAGCAACCCCATTTTTGCTGGCTTATGAAGCCGAGGCTGTTGTGCCTTTGGAGATCATGCAAGCATCACCTCGAATCGAGGCATATGAGCCAGAAACTAATGAAGAAGGGATGAGACTGGCACTGGATTTAATTGACGAGGTTAGAGATGAAGCTAATGCTAGGAATGCTGAGTATCAGAAGAAAGCCTCTTTTCATTACAACCAGAGAGTTAAAGAAAGATTTTTTCGACAAGGCGACATGGTTCTGAGGAAGATTGAAGCCTCAGGAGTTGGCCAAAAAGGAAAGTTAGCACCAAACTGGGAAGGACCGTATCTAGTCAGAAAGGTGTTAGGACGAGGATCTTACAAGTTAGAAACCTTGGATGGGGTTGAGGTGCCCCGAACTTGGCATGCTGTGAACCTCAAAGTTTATTATGTTTAAGTTCTTTTGACAAAGGCTTGAACTTTTATCTATTTATTAGGAATAAGGTTCGAATGAAACCATTATAGAGCATGTTGCTCCCAGTAGTTGATAGAGTATCTGTGTAAGGGTTGAACCCATTTTATTGATGTCCTTTGACAGCATAATGGAATTTATTCTGTTTTCTCTATTGGTTATCCTTCTTTGCTAAAACAAACGAAAGACGAATGTTGGACCAGCTTGTGAGTTTAGTACCAGCCAGGAGGCCAAGTACTCAAAAATTCTAAAGTATTAACAGACTATGAGCAAAAGCAAGAAAAATGAACGGAAACAAACTGCATAAATAGTTAAGTTAAAAAATTATAAAGGCCCGAAGGCTATTAAGTCAAACGGTGGAAACCCAGAGTTCAGAAAGGCAAAAGATAAATAAATAAAGCCTAAGGGGCCTCCTTAGCAAGAGAAGCATCCTCAGAGCTAGTCTCAGTAGTAGACCCCTCGTCGGCAGAGTTAGCAGCACCAGGCTGAGCTAGAGGAGGCTCGGGGTCCAAAGCTGAAGTAGTGGCAGTAGCATGCTCCTTAACCAAAGTATCATCCTCCCCGAACAGCTCTTCACTGGAACCAGGCTCCTGTGTCAAGGCACTAGGAAGGTGAGGGCTAGGAAAAGCAGAAGGCAAGAATAACCCTGGATGCTGCCTCAGAACTGCTTCAAGGGCTTTGGTCCACCCATCAGAAAACTGACTAGGAAAGAGCATCTCATCATGCTGATCCATGAGAGTCTTGTACTCATCTGAATCCAGATATTCATCAATATGCTTCTCCTTGTCATCTCTCAGGGCAACCAGCTCCGCATGCATCCCGACCATCTCTTCATCTTTCTTCTTTAGTTGCTCTTCCAGACGGTTAATATGGAGAGTCTTCTTCTGAGGCTCAGACTCAAAAGCTTTGGACTTCTCCTTCCAAGCTTTGGCTTTATGAACCAAGCTTTGGAAATGGACGTTAGCCTGCATGAAAGGTTAGCATCGAAATCAAGTAGTGAATCTAAGCCGTTAAGGTATTGAAAGATAAAAGTTCGAGACTCACCACAGCGATGGCCTGAGCACCGAGTGCCTCTGACTCACCAATACCTCCACTAAGGACCATGTCCTTATAGTCAGGGGTGGTGATTGAGTTTAAAGACCAATCCATGGAGTGCTTGGTAGAGCCCACCACAGAATCCTGCTTCCTGAAGCCCCAGGGAGGCCTGAAGAACAACCAAAAAGAGAGTTGGAATAAATTCAGTAAAAAAAGTAAATGGCAAAGACTAGTAAGAAAATTACCCCGTTCAGAAACTCTGGAAAGGCCTACTCCCCTTAGAGATTCCTCATTTAAAAGACTTAGGCAGGTAATAGAACTACCGTCTGCCTGGGTCAGAGTATTATAAGCGGCCTGTTCCTCGGTACTAAGGACGATTCCCTTAGCACTTCCATCTGAAACTCTCGAGAATGTCTGCCTAAAGAGAGTGCCCCAATCACCTCCATCCCATTCTAAGTATGCGAACTCATTTTTCCAGCCCGTATTATTATCAGGGATTGACTTGCCATTAAAAATTGGGGGAACTCTAGGACGGAGCTTAACATATACCCAGCCAGGGTTCGTGGCAGGACTATTGTAAAATTGAAAAATATTGCAAAAAAGCGCAACAGATAAAGGGAGTTGTTGTCGAAGACACAAAACCATAAAACATAATATAATTCTCCACGCGTTTGGCGGGAGTTGACATGGACTAATTTGAACGTCAGCTAAAAGTCTAGGAATGAATTCATGAAACGGAAAACGAAGGCCAGCCACTAGACTCTCCCTATAAACACACAAAGAATTGGGTTTCCAGTGACAAGGTATGTCACCTGGCTCAGCTGGGACAAGTTTATAAGGTGATTTAATTTTAAAAAGTTTGTTATATCTAGTGATTTCATCAACATCATGATACGAGCTACAGCAGTCATATGCATCTAGTTCTGACAAAGAAGGGTAATCATCTCCACGTTGATTTAACATATCTACTAGAGATGTGTAAGAAGAGCGAATGGTGATTGTACCTTTGGAGGAGGCAGAATTCATTTTTGCAAGGCGGGACTTAGCTTTGTCCTCCATTGATGCTCCTGGAAAAAGGTTCGAAGCTCCTATAAAACCCAGAAAGTATGAAGATTTGAAGAAATCTTCAAAGAAAACCCAGAAACTATGAAGGTAAGAAGGTATCTTCACGAAAAAAAACCCAGAAACCACCGTGAGGGGGAGGAGCTCGATGAAAACTTTCGCCGGAAATCGCCTTGAAATAGAGAGAACTATAGAGAGAATTTCTAGTGAAGTGTTTGAGTAGAAGTGAGAATGAGAAAGTGAACTCTCCACTCTCACTCTTATATACAACTTTTTAGCCGGTTAAAATTCCTCCAAACGGTCAGAGAACCTACAGTGACAGGTCAAAAAAGCCCATGAAACCGGCCCAAATTAAGGCCCAATTCTAGGACATTCCTAGAAAAATATCTTGGGAAAATATCTTAGATATTTTGAAAAATTATAGATATTTTTGAAAAATATCATAGACAAAAGATCTTGGATTTAGATTCAAATAGCCCGGACGGGCCCAATAACAACTATGAGGTTAAACCCATTTTGAAAAGAAATGTATCAGGCCCAATAAGAATCGGCCCAAAGCCAACGTGGCCCTTATTTCGACCAGAATCCTGGTCGAAACGATCAAGAATCCTGGTCGAAAAACCTTTCGACCAAAGCGTTGGAAACGCCCTTATTTCGACCAGAATCCTGGTCGAAACGACCAAGAATCCTGGTCGAAAAACCCTTCGACCAAAGCGTTGGAAACGCCCTTATTTCGACCAGAATCCTGGTCGAAACGACCAAGAATCCTGGTCGAAAAACCCTTCGACCAAAGCGTTGGAAACGCCCTTATTTCGACCAGAATCCTGGTCGAAATGACCAAGAATTCTGGTCGAAAAACCTTTCGACCAAAACCATTCTGAGGCCCTTATTTCGACCAGAATCCTGGTCGAAACGACCAGGAATCCTGGTCGAAAAACCCTTCGACCAGAGCAAAATTGAACCCTTATTTCGACCAAGATCCTGGTCGAAACGACCAAGAATCCTGGTCAAAAATCTCTTCGATCAGGAAGCTAAAGAAGGCCTTAATTCGACCAGAATCCTGGTCGAATTCCTAGTCGAATTTCTGATCGAAAATACCCAGTCCTAGTCGAAATTTGCTATAAAAATCGATTTTTTGACGGCAAATCTTCACGGACATGGAATTTTGATACCTGTGGGTACCATAATAGGATAAGTATGGAAATACGAGGAATTTCATAGATAATTCCTTGAAGAAAAAGACTCTGTAACTAAAGTTATGGAAATTGCTTAGCCTCGAATAAGGCATATCGTCCTAAACGTGTCGGTCGCTCCACACTTTGCATCAAGACGACATTTGTGAAACACTAGTGTACAAAGCCCTGACCCAAGTCTCACGAAAGGCAGTTAAAACTTCAAGGAAAACCTGATCAGTTTTCCTAGAAGTTGGAGGGCAAATGATATGGGCTAAAAGTAAGCCTTAATGACACCTTTAATGTGGTATTAATTATACCCGGAATGGTCCAAGCATGGGGCCCACCAGATGGGCCCAAACCCTATTTATAATATTAATTTCGTAATTAATATTAAGGGTAATAAACAGCTCAGCAAATAAGAGTTGGATAATGATAATATCCCCTTCAGACTTATCCTATAAGGCATCCAATTCTATATGGAAACTGATTCCTATAAGGAATAGATCTAGAACCTTCCTCAAAGACTTGTCTACCAAGTCTCAAAATCCTACCATAATTCTAAGGCTTCTCAGCCTATATAAAGGGTCAGACCCCTCACCTCAGAACTACGTTTTTTGGCTTGATCTTTGATATTCATCAAAGTACGTAGGCATCTTGTGAAGGCAGAGTCAGCCACGAGCACAAGAGCAGCCATTAAAGCACGAAGCTCACACACCTTTGCATTAAATACATAAACCCTAGCCGCAATACTAGTAGCCTAGTTTTTATTCCACAACATTATCTTACACAACAATTTTTTTCCTTGAAATCAAAGCCTAAAAAATAGAGTGAATTCCAATTTATACTTTCTAGATTTTCTAAAATTTTTGGAGTTTTAGAAAATGAAAACACATCTTATTTTCTCTTTATATTATAGATACTCCTGTATTTATTTAGGATTCCTGCATGAGATTGTTCTTTTATTCATTGTTCTTTTATTATGTTAACACATCAATTCTTTTCTTTTTAAATACGGTGACTTTTTTCATGACAATAGTATTGGATTTATGAATAAATTTTCCTAATATAAGTATAATTAACTTATATAAAAAATATATAATTTAAGAAGATCGTACTTTCTATAAAATATTTAATTATATGTCTGCTCTATATATTCAAACAACTATTCTAGTTCTAGTAGAACTTTTATTTATATATTTTTTCTATAAATTCAAACTCTTATTCTCTATAAATTCGAACTCCTATTCTACTTTCAATAGAACTTTTAATCGTATGCCTTATAAATACTTATTATACTTCCAATAGAACTTCTAATCATATTCTTCCCTATAAATTCGAACTCTTATCCTTTATAAATTTGAACACCTATTCTATTTCTACTTCTAATATGCTAATTGATATTTTTATATTTATTAGTGTTTAAAATTCTAGAAAATTAGAAAAATCGATTGAGACATACAAAAAGAAAATTATAGTTATAATAGGATTTTAATTTTTTTTAATTAAAAAAACAACATAGAATTCTAGAAAAAATAGGAGTTTAGGGGTAAAATCAAAATATGGTGCGAACCAAATTTGACACAAAATAGTACTGTTAAAAAGGGGTTTCACTTATTAATAAAGATTATAAATTCCCTCCATTCCATTATACATGTACCTATTGATTTTTGATTGGTTAAATTAAATAAAATTTGACTAAAATTTATATATATTATATAATTGAAAAAATAAAAAAATATATCATTAAAAAATAAATCTAATCTATTTTAAAACTGAACTTTCGGTTTATTAAAATAAGAAGTGAATAATTTATAATATTCAATTAAAAATGGGTCTATTTAATTATTAAAAATTTTTAAAAAAAACCTGAAAATTGGAAAGGGAAGGAATATCAAATGTACATGGACACACAGCAACTCACCGAGAGGTGTGTGTGAGGTCCACCGCACGAACCCTTCACAAGACGTAACATAGGAAACAGAAGTGTTACAAATAGTATTTTACACATTATTGCGATGTAAAATGTAGATCATACACATATATTGTTCCCCTCCCAAAATGTGTAAATTTAATACTAATTCCTCCTCGTCTTCATCAACCATAATATTTTTTTTCCCTCGCCTATATACATTCCTTTACACTCCATTCCTTGTAGGAGTATTTTTTTATACTTAATGATTCATCTCTTTCGATACTATGCTCTAGGAATTGAGAAAACAATGTCTTCAAATTCTAAGCAAAAAACAAAACAAACATAGCTCATATACCATAGTCCTCCATTGATATTAGTAATATAGTATTTGATTGTGCTTCATCTTGAAGACATGCAATTTTCTTCTACCAAAACAAAACAAGCCCATGACCTAAACTTCCTCCACCCATCCCCCTAGTCATCACATACTACATCTCTTCTTTGTCCCTCTCACACAAAACCACACGCTTGGATGTTAAACTTAAAATTATTTTATAACTTAAAGTTGTCTTAAAGTTGCTTAAGTGAGTGAAAAGTAAAAATTTTAAGTTAATATTTGTGTGGCTAATTTTATATTATTAGTGACTTATGAATAATTAAAATGTAAACATAAAAATAAATTTGATAAATTATCTATTTGAATGATGATATTAACTTTAATAAAATAAAATCCTTAAAATAAAATAAGTCATTAAAAAAAATACCTTCTATCAACTTTTGACTTTAAGCTGTTTTTTTAATTTTAAATCAATTTCTGACTTATTACACAAAAAAATACTTTTTGACTTAAAATAAAAAATAATTTTAGGCTCAGCTTAAAACCGGTTACCAAACGAGCTCGTGGTCAAAATGAGTATGCATTTCATTGAATCCGTACTTAATTTTTTTATTTTAAAATTATTTGTATTTGCAAACAGTTTTACGGATAGATGATTTGTCAACCATTTCCAATAATAGACAACATCCTTGGTTAGCATGTGTTGTAAAATAAATATTTGGTTGCTATGATTTGTTTTGTATTCGATAAATTATGAGATCTGCATATAAATTCCTGTTGGATTTTCATTTTTTTCAAATATATCCATGATCCAGACATCACCCTAAATCTTAGGATCTATATACTATTACCTTTTTCTAAAAAAAAATTACTATCTATACATGTTACAATCAAGTTACTGTATAAACCAACACAAATGTTTCAAAGATGACTTTCAACATGATTTTATTACATTAGAATATGAAATTAAAAATCTAATTAATGAAGACAAATAGAAGTACCCGTGCAATTTTTGCAAAAAAAAAAAAAAAAAAAAAAAGTACCCGTGCAATTTAAAACAAGAATTTGCCATGAATTTTTTTTGATTGAATATAATACCACAATAAGTATTGTTAGGTGTATTATAAAAGATTTGATATTATAATTTTATATATCATGGCCAAGGGTTAATAAAATCAAGAGTGAAAGAGAGAGATAGAAAGAGTAATGGAGCTTACCTCTTTAACATTACTTGGTGCAAATGTTTGGTTTACAAGAGATTGGTATTTATAGCAAAAATGAAGTTGGTTATATTTGACATTAATAGCTAGCCCATTTGGACTTAAATGACAATCACATTTAATATTAATTTTATAACACTCTCCTTTGATTGTCATTTAACATGGATCATAGATTGCTTCCTTAAAACCTTGTCAAAGAAAAACCCACTAGTGGGATAAAAACTTTGACGAAGAAAAAAGAGTACAATCTCCCCTTGGAAAAACTAATCATTCAGTGAAGCTTTGCCGCAACATATCTTTGAGTCGGCGCATCCCAATGTTATGTCGTAGTTTTCCAAACGTTGAATTTGGTAATGATTTCGTCAAGAAGTCTGCAAGGTTGTCACATGATCGAATTTGTTGTACATTAATTTCACTATTCTTTTGAAGCTCATGGGTGTAAAAGAATTTTGGTGATATATGCTTCGTTCTGTCTCCTTTGATATATCTTTCCTTGAGTTGATCAATACACGTAGTGTTATCTTCAAACATAATAGTAGGATCTTTCGTGATGTTTGATAATCCACATGATTCTTGGATATTCTTGATAATAGACCGCAACCAAACACATTCCCTACTGGCTTCATGAATTGCAATCAGTTCTGAATAATTTGATGAGGTTGCGACTATAGTTTGTTTTGTAGATTTTCAAGAAATAGCTGTACCGCAGTATGTGAATATATATCCAGTTTATGATTTACCAACGTGAGGATCTGACAAATATCCAGCATCTGCATATCCGATAAACTGTGATGTCGAGTCTTTTGGAAAGAATAATCCAAAATCAACTGTTCCCTTAAGGTAACGGAATATATGTTTGATCCCATTCCAATGTCTTTCCATTGGAGCAGTGCTGAATCTTGCCAATAAATTTACAGCAAATGCAATGTCCGGTCTTGTATTGTTTGCCAGATACATGATTGTACCAATTGCGCCAAGATATGGAGTTTCAGGTCCCAAAATCTTTTCACCATCTTCATGTGGTCGGAATGGATCTTTATCAGGTTCCAAAGACCGAACTACCATTGGAGTAGTTAGAGGATGAGATTTATCCATGTAAAATATTTTCAAGACTTTTTCAGTATATGTGGATTGGTGGAGGAAAATGCCCGATGACAAGTGCTCTACTTGCATACCAAGTCAATATTTTGTCCTTCCAAGATCTTTCATCTCAAATTCAGTTTTAAGATATATGACAGCATCTTCAACATCTATAGATGTTCCTACCAGATTCAAATCATCCACATATACAGCAATAACAACAAACCATGTTTGTGATTTCTTTATAAAAACACATGGAGAAATCTCATTGCTTATATATCCATTCTTTTGTAAATAACGACTAAGTCTGTTATACCACATGCGACCAGATTGTTTTAATCCGTAAAGTGATCGCTGGAGTTTAATGGAATACATATGATGAGGTTTCTTAAACTCATCCATTTTCAATCCTTCTGGGATTTTCATATAGATTTCACTATCAAGTGAACCATACAGGTATGCAGTAACGACGTCCATTAGACGTGTTTCTAATTTTTCTTTAGATGCCATACCTAATATAAAACGAAAAGTAATTCCATCCATTACTGGAGAATATGTCTCATGATAATCAATACCGGGTCTTTGAGAAAACCCTTGAGCTACAAGCCGGGCTATATATCTCATGATTTCATTCTTTTCATTTCGTTTTCTTATGAATACCCATTTATTTCCAACTGGGTTTACACCGATTGGTGTTTGGATTACAGGTCCAAATACTTCTCTTTTACGCAATGAATTTAATTCTATTTGAATTGCGTCTTTCCATTTCAGCCAGTCTTTTCTTTGACGGCATTCATCCACACTTTGTGGTTCAGGATCAGAATTTATGTCGATATCCAATGCCGTAGAATACATAAACACATCATCGATTATGGCCTTACTTCGATCCCATAATTTTCTGTCATGCACATAATTTATTGAAATTTCATGATTACTTAATCCCTCATCTTTAGGGACTAGAATCTCTTCAGGAGATAATACCACTTCAGGGGTATTTGCTACTTCTGGAGCATGTACCACTTCAGCGGCATTTTTCTTTGTTTTTCGTTTTCGTGGTGCAATATCTTTTGCACCAACCGGTCTACCACGCTTCAAGCGCGGATTTGATTCCGTAACCAACTCTTTTGTATTTAATTGTTGAATTGGTACATCTATTCTAGCTGGAGTATTTACTGCAGGTATATGAGATTTTATAATTTTTCTAGAATCGGTTAAATGCGTCAGGCATTTGGTTTGCGATATTTTGCACATGAATAATCCTTTTAACTTCAATTTCACATTGATTTGGTACGTGGATCTAGAAAATGTAATCCCGATGCATTCCATTTAATGTCAGGATTAGCTTTATTTGAATATTTATCTCCCCCTAAAGGAGGAAACACTGATTCGTCAAAATGACAATCTGCATATCTCGCGGTAAATAAATCTCCAGTTAGTGGTTCAAGATATCTAATTATAGATGTCGAATCAAAACCAACGTAGATACCTATTTTTCTTTGAGCTCCCATCTTTGATCTTTGTGGTGGAGCAATCGGCACATATACAGCACTTCCAAAAATTTTGAAGTGAGAGATATTAGGAATTTGACCAAGTACCAATTGTAGTGGAGAATGTTTGTTATAGGCAGTTGGTTTAATCCTAATAATATTGGCAGCGTGAAGTATTGCATGACCCCAAATGGATGTAGGTAATTTTGCTTTCAACAATAGTGGTCTTGCAATAAGTTGAAGTCTTTTGATAAAGGACTTGGCTAATCCATTTTGTGTATGTACATGAGGAACTGGGTGTTCAACTGAGATCCCTACAGACATGCAATAGTCAACAAAAGTTGCAGATGTGAACTCGCCGGCATTATCTAAATGAATTGACTTAATGCAATGATCTGGGAATTGAGCTCGTAGTTTGATTATCTGGGCAAGTAATTTTGCAAAACCATCATTACGAGTTGAGAGAAGACAAACATGAGACCATCTAGTTGAGGCATCAATTAATACCACGAAGTACCTAAATGGACCAGAAGATGGGTGGATAGGCCCACATATGTCCCCTTAGATCCTTTCAAGAAAATTTGGACTCTCAAGCTGAACTTTAGTAGGAGATGGTCGAGTAATCAGTTTTCCTAAAGAGCATGTTGAGCAAGGAAGGTCATTGTTTGAAAGAACTTTAAGATCTCTTATAGGATGTCCAGTAGAATTCTCTATAATGCGACACATCATAGAGACACCAGGGTGACCTAATCTTTCATGCCAAAGTGTAAATAATTTTGGGTCTACTAGCTTCGAAGCAATGACATTGTGTGACTCAATGACTCTAATTTTCATCATATATAATCCTGAAGAAAGTGAGAGAAACTTTTCTAAGATTTTCTTTTTGCTAGAATTAGCTGAAGTGATAAGAAGATATTCTTTACCACCCTCGGAAGTGGTTTCGATGTGAAAACCGTTGAGTCGGATATCCTTAAAACTAAGAAGATTTCTAGTGGACTTACTAGAAAATAATGCATTTGGAACACGTAAGTGTGTGCCATTAGGTAAGATAAAACTAGCCTTTCCCAAACCCTCAATTATATTGGAAACACCAGATATGGTCCCAACTTGTGCTTCGATTTTGATTAGAAGGGTAAAATATTTTCGGCTCTGTAGAATCGTATGAGTTGTGCCACAATCAACAATGCATATATCCTCAGAAACCATTCTGTGCATAATTAAGAAACATACTTTTATTCGATAGAAAACATAACACACTACATAGTTTAAAACAAGATAATACACAATATTATAGTAATTTTATGAAACTAATCTTCAGCTTCCCACATGGGAGTTTCATATTCATTTGGATCATTAGTGCTTATTCCACAAGATGTGATTATTGGGGAATTATCTAGTTCATTGTTGGCGAAATTCGTTTCCACCATTTTCCCTTTTGATTTTATGGATGCTTGATATAGTTTAACAAGATGTTCTGGGATATAACAGTTTCATGACCAGTGTCCCTCCATTCCACATTTAAAACATATATTATCAGTTTTCCCTCCTTGTGGTGCATTTCTTTTGTTCTGTTTTTTAGCTTGCCACTTCTGGTGACTAGAGCCTTTATGCGGACGAAAATTTCCGCGACCTCGACCTCATCCACGGTATCGTCCTTGGCCTCGTCCACCTCGTCCTCTTCCACGTACATTCTGCTGGAATGACATGTTATTTACTTCAGGTAAAGGGGCAGATCTGTGACGCCCCGGGATCCGGGGTCAGGGATCCGGGCCGTCAAGATCCAATTTCCGATCAATATCAATATCTCTGTAGTCCTCTTTTTTTTTAATAAATAAATAAATAAGCAGTTGACCCCACACTAATACACACACACACACCAGTCATATGCTCATAGAACAACAACCACAATATTTAAAAGTTTTAAAGTTAACAGTTATTACAAGCCCAGAATTTACTAAGTACATTGTTGAACAAAGCTTCTACAGGAAGCACTTCAACAACTAAAGTTTATTACAACTTACACACTTAATTTACATAAGTATACTAAGCCCCTTCGCTTGTCACTACCTCGGGGATGGTCGCCAGCACTCGCTCAAAAGGTCGCCTTTCCCTTACCCTCTTGCGGGGTGTGGTACGTAGTATCGGCATGGGACCTAGCTGCTATATACATAAGTAGCAAGAGTGAGCTATAATAGCTCAGCAAGATCATACTGGAACTAAAATTTAAAATGTGAACAAGTATACATATATGTATATGCATATGTAATAGCAGGAAACAATTAAAATCCTTAAGGAAGAGTAAAGCTCTTATTTAATAATACATCATCCACTCACTATTATAAGAAAGAAATCTATATTAATATAATATCAGTTTTTCTTCATCTGCAACCATAATACCATCATCTCATATCATTATTCTGTTTTCAGTATTGAAATCTAAGATAATATAATATCAGTTTTTCTTCATCTGTAACTATCATTCCATCATCTCATATCATTGTTCTATTTTCAGTATAGAAATCTGAAAACCATTGTCTACACTTTCTTTTCGAAACATTGGGGATATCTGCTGTCGCCTGATACGTTAGGACGATGATCAGTCGCCTAATCGTACCTGCTCTCTTTTTACTACCGGTAGAAGGAATGGAAATCATCCCTGGAGGAAGGCCACCTGCTAACATCCTCCCTTGGCATCTTCGTGCCGTAATAAAAATAATAAATGCTGGACTGTGTCGCACACAGCCCTGACACAACCACTTACGCAAGTCTGTTGCAATCCCCCTCTTTATCACATCATTATTCTCTTTTTAAAATATCATTCCACATTTCCATTTTCTCACTTTCATTTTCACATATCATTCTCTCATATCATTTCCATTCTCGCACATTACTTCTATAAAATATATATATATATATCATAAGGCTTTGATTATGATTCAGACCTCTCTTTCAAATTCAGAAATCAAATATACTTTTATATTCGTAAAATATTCCATCTATTTTAAGAGTAATGCATGTTAATCAAATAATGTTTATTAAACCACTGATACTCAATAAGAACATTTTTAATATAATATTATAACCATATAACCCTCGATAACAACTGATACCATTCTCTCTTATTCTCTTAATCATAAGGCATGTTCAATTCATGCATAATCATCTCTATACATATCCATCTCATACTCTCATTCATATTCATATACATCTTATACTCATATCCATATTCATATACATCTTCGTATATCTTTCTTTTCAATATTAATACTCAAGGAAGACAATTTCTTCACAATATAGTAATAATAGCATCACATATATATTTCACAAAATCAAGTTTCTTTGTGAAGATAAGTAGTTTTACAAATAGGGATAGAAGAAATCTTGCCTCGGTTTCGATATCCTGACGGTATGGCTCGTCCCTCTTCCGGAGTTTCTATAAACACAAAAGGACCGTCGTTAGAACCACATCTCTTACTCACTACACTCTTGTATAACATTACCTTTTGAAACTTTAATATATGTTTAAAGTATTCTTATTACCCCAAAGGTTCAAGAACTTAACCGTTTATAACCTAAGTTGAAGTTTCAGGGTTTTTCACCATTTCCCTTAACGACCACACTCGACTGTAGAATTTCTTATAATTTTTAAATTTCGAATTTTAATGTAAGGTCAACTGGAAATAGTTCTTTGACCACACTACTATCATATCCCAAAATTTCGTGACTTTTAACAATGTTAAGGTATGGTAATTGTAACCTCAAGTTTGATACATTTACAGTTTCTCGGTTTCTGAACCGCTTTCACTAAAACTGACTTTTCTCCTAAACCGTTCATCAGATTTCAACGCACCTTATATCAAAACGATCTATGAACTAAGCTCTATCATTTCATAGTTAATTAGGAACCTGGACAGTAGGGTACCATACGGATACAGGGGGTCCAAAACAGGGCAACTTACATCCTAACGAAAATCGGGCATTATAACGGCTATAATTTCGTACTTTCCATAAATCCAACTCCTCCAAATCAATTATCAAACACCATAATCATCACCTACACCATGTGGTCTTCTTCACCAGCCATGGTTACAATCCCAAACACTTCCATATTTAACTCAAACCACTTATAAACACATATAACATCATAATCTTAACAATTACACTACTTAATCACTAACCCAAACAATATCCATCATAAATATAAAAGAGCAAGCACGATTATACCTCCTTGAAGCTTGGATAACACTTAACAAGCCTTGGGTACACCTTAAACCACCTTGAATTAGCTTGAATCAACTAAAGGAACCATTAAAACAAAGTTAATACTAAGATTCTACTATTCATTTACTATTCATCATGTACTTGAATGATTTTATTACCTATGAAGATGATGATGATTGGCTTTGAAACTTTGTATATGATCCTTCCTAACCTCCAAGAACACCCATGATTTATCCCTTGATTTAATGTTGATGCTAGCTAGGGTTTTGGAATTTCTTTTTCTCTTTCTTTTTGTAAAATTCGAATGGAAGTATTGGAATGGGGAGAGAGTTTCTTTTGCTTGTTTTGATCCTATCTCATCTTGTCATCTAATCTTTAGAGTTCTAGAGTTTAGTAGAAAAAATCCCAAGGTTTAAAGACTAATTTGCCCTTAATTTTGAGTTAGTGGAATGTGAGGTCATTAGTGATGTCATTAGGATGAGTTCATATTCTCATTTTCCTTATTTTCTAAGTATTATGCTACTAACCTTGGATAATCATAATGTGGTATGCATCCTTGTTAAATTACTAATCTTGGTTGCTTGGTTTCCATACTCGTCTAATCGTGGTTCGTTTCGAGTATACCTCATTATCTCAGTGGTTTTCGAAATCATTTACAAATCCAATTTCCTTTGGTAATCTCTTAACTTCATAATCCCTTGGTTTAAATAAAATTCACTAATTCCTCAATATATAACTCCTTTAGTATTTCTATACTCCTTAATATCCAAGATATAGAAGTTCGTTCGAGCTCAAAATCCTAAAAATCAAAATTCAGGAATTTCTAAAATCCATCGTCATTTCGAGTCACTTATTTTCAATGTACAACACTAATATGGTTTCTGTTTACTCATTTTCCATCCCTAATATAGAGTACCTACACACCATTTCCCTGGATTCCTCAAGATCACTATTCATTTGGGCACTGTAGCCTTTCTAAAGTTAGGGTTATTACAGTCTTCCCCCCTTAAAAGGATTCCGTCCCGGAATCATGTTGAAAATGTTTATAAGTATCTTTTTCATCCACACCTTCTAACTTCCACACTATTTCCTTTATCCTTTTCCTGTTGTAATATCTCTATCTTGTTTGCATAGAAGTACACTAACATAACTTCCTTGTCATTCATCAACATGCCATTTAGTTTATCAATAGCAGTCCTTTTATTGTCTTTTCCTCACAAATCTCCTCCTGTTTCAAGTCATTCCATGTTATTTCGTCTCTCCTTCCTCTTTTGACGAAGATATCCGCCACTACATTGACCTTTTCTGAATGGTAGTGTATCTCACTTATGGTTTGACCATCTTCTGATCTCTATCATGACATAAATATTAATTCCTCAATATTCCCATAGTTCCTCTCTGTAAAATTTTCCAGAAAATAAGCTCTAATAATATTCTTTAAAACAATTGTAAGAAAATACTACCTATAATATATATTTCCCGTTCGTCTCAACGAGCTTGTGTTTTCCCAAAACACTCCTACTTTTCTTTTCATAACGTTTCCTAGCCCTTAGCAGATACTGATTTTCCTTATCTATATTATTAACTTATTTATTCCATTAATTGATTAAGTCGATCCTTAGCCAAAGACTTACACACAAATTTAAATCGGAAAGCAAGTACCTGTATCCGCATCTGGTTTCGTCAACGCTTCCCCTAAAGTCATGTTGTACACTCTAGCAGTAGGCCTATTTGAAGCAGCCCCACTCTGTCCTGACGCGTATGACCCACCTGAACGGCAATCTCTAGCAATGTGTCCTAGTTTCCCATACTGGTAACACTTAACATCTCTTTTAGGGTTTGCATCAGTTGATGGGCACTGGTTAAGGTAGTGTCCTTTTTGTCCACACTTAAAACAAGTTACTCCCAGCACTCTACAGACTCCTATATGCTTCTTACCACACGTCTCACAATCTGGTAATGGTGGTCGTGATTGATTGGACTGAAATGTTCCTGAAGATTTTCCACCCTGACTCACCGTCTCACTAGTAGTCTTGTTACCCCCCGACTTTCCCACAAATTGAGATTTTTGTCCTTTACCTCCTTTGTTAAAGTAGTTTCCCTCACTTGAACCTCCTTTTGGGCCCTCAAATCTTCTTTTCTTATTCTCTCGACCTATTTGAGCCTGCTCACTCTCGGCCTCTATAATTGATGCCTTTTGAACCACTGCAGCATAATCAGTCAACTCAAATGGGGCCACTCTCGTTCGTAACCAGGGTTTCAACCCTTGTTGAAACCTTTTTGCACGTTGTTCTTCAGTACGCACAAACTCGGGAACAAACCTCGACAGTTCTGTAAATTTATTTTCATACTCTGCCACTGTTAGGTTATCCTGTTTTAACTCCAGAAACTTTAATTCCATTTGGTTTTCTAAATACCTAGGAGAATACTTTTCTAGGAACACCCTAGTGAAACGCTCCCAGGTTATCACTCCCGCTTCCTCTAGGTTCTTCCTAGCTTCCCACCAGTAATTTGCCTCTCCCTTTAGGAGATAGGCTGCAAAAACTGTTTTCTGATCTTCCTCTATCCTCAGTATTTCGAAAGATTTCTCCATTTCTTTTAGCCATGCCCTGGCTACTACTGGGTTAGTGGTTCCCTCGAATTCTGGGGGCTTTAATGACTTAAAGGCACGAAAGGAATTAGCTGCCTGATTGGGGAGAACAGTTGGTGGTTGAGGATTCTGTGGATTTGCTAAATTCTGCCTTAATAAGTCCATGAATTGGGCAAAGGGATCACCTCCCGGATTCCTTTGTTGGCCAGTTGATTCCTCTTCTCCTTCTTCATGATTTTCTTCATTATGAGCATTTTCGTTCAGTCTAGTACCTTCGATATTTCGACTTCTTTCGTCTCTCTCATTTTCCCTTGCATTCGCTCTACTGTCACGTCTAGGCGGCATAGTTCTGTATAGGGGTGTGCACGGGTCGGTTTGGGGCGGTTTTTACCTAAAACCGTTACCAAACCGTATATGTCGGTTCGGTTCGGTTTCTACTTTATAACCGTTACCAAACCGTCATAAACGGTTTTTTTCGGTTTGGTTAACCGTTTAACGGTTTCGGTTTTTTCCCGGTTTTTTCCTACAACTACAAGGTTAAATTCAATCTAACTTTGGCCAAAGGTTCATGAGTTTCTTCTTGAATGAATTCAACGTCTACGAAATCTCGTGCATTCACTTGATAGACTCAGCCTAATAACAGTAAATGAGAAGTTCTGCTTCAAAATGGCCTCTTTAATTTTTTGCACAGCTTCAAGTTCGTATGAACTCTGTAAGGTTGGAATTGACCCCATAAAATTGTTAGTTATTGATGAAGCTTCGCGGGTGAAGGAGTGTGAATCACTAATACCACTACAAGTCTGTGGTATAAACTATAAAGCATGTTGTTCTTTTGGGTGATGAATGCCAATTGCCCGCATTTGTTTGTAGCAAGGTAGGAAATTATTTAATTATTACAAAACTCTATCCATTTCATTAAGATAAGGCTACTACTTTATTTTATATCCTATACTATTATTCTAAAAAGTTTGAAATATCTCTTTTATCTCTTTCAGGTTTCTGCTAAAGCTGGCTTTGGAAGAAGCATGTTCGAGAGATTGAGTATGATTGGTTATCACAGGCACCTCCTTGATACGCAATACCGGATGCATCCAGACATAAGCAGTTTCCCGAATACAAAATTTTATCAGAACAGAATCATTTATGAATATTTCTTGCTGTCATATTTCACAAATTGTCAAGAGTGAAACTTACAAAAAATGTTTTCTACCTGGTCCTTTGTTTGGTACCTATTCCTTTATGAATATTTCTTGCTGTCATATTGAAAATTCTGCAGTTGCTCTACAATGGTATATGCATGGTTGGCCATTTCTGTCATTTTTATTTAGTCCAGTGAATCCATAAAATCTTCATGCCCTGCTTCTACTTCAATGTCATACGAGACTAATATATAATAAAAACACTGAAACCCAAGATACATTACACTAAGCTGCAAACTTGAGGAATGACAATTGGTTTACATAGCAATAACATAGGAAACAGTCCACTTCAAAACAGCATACATATCTTGACTCATGTTACCATATGCATCATTCCAGTAAACTCAAGACTCAACTATCTGACTTGCAATGTTACCATATAATGTGCAACTGCAAAATTCTGAATAGCAAACAAGAACAGCAAAAAAAAAAATTATAGCAGATCAAAATTACAGCAGTCACACATTCTGGTTTAAAATTGCAGATCAAAGATTCAAAATTACAGCAGAAAAATTGTATGCAAAAGAACAACAGTTGAGAATTGGTTGCAGAAAATTTAGTCTTCGAACTCTAAAGCTCCCATTCTATCAATCTTCAATAACACTTTGCGCCAAGTGTTTAGGTCCTTTTGACAATTCATCTACAAAACAAATAACAAAAAATACTAGTGATTATGTTGCAGGTTCTGATTATGTTGCAGGTGCAAGACATTACTAAATACTAGTGATTTCAATTATAGGAAATTAGGCAGAATGCAAATATAGACAAATAAATGGCAGAATGTAAAAATAAAATAGAGCAGAAAATATACCTATTTCAACTTCTTCCAATTTCCGCCTGATCTCTTCAACAATACCAACAGAAGGCTCAATATCAGTAGGCTTCGATCTTATCCAATCTTGGGAACATATTAAAGCTTCTGCAGTTCTCGGAGTGAGTGAACTCCTGAATGGATCAATAACCCTTCCTCCGACACTAAATGTTGATTCTGAAGCAACAGTGGTGATAGGCATTGCAAGAACATTTTTTGCTACTTGAGAGAGTATTGGAAACTTGGTATAATTTGCTTTCCACCATAGTAGCACATCAAAGTCTTCATTTACCCCTCTTTCAACACCATCGGACAAATATACATCAATTTCAGACTTGTTTTCTTTGGATTCTTCCGCTTCCAAGTGTCTTTGGAAATCCATTTCCAAGTCACCATCATCTTCTTCATCATCAATTGACATATGTGTATCACTGAAACAACTAAAAGAGACTTTTTTTGTTCTAGTATCACTACTAGAATTCTCCTGAAGCCTAACATAATCCTTATACAATGCTTCCAAAGTATTTTTCGCTTTTTCCTTCATCAAAATTTGTTTCTCTCTTTTCCCGACATATATTTGAGCAAATGTGAACTCCACATATTGCATTTTCTTACGAGGATCCAAAAGGACAGCCACATAAAGAAGAAAATTAATATTGTCTATATTTTCCCAATATTTGTCGTATTTCTCCTTCATACGCCTTGCCATATCACAACACCTAGGATCACCACTTGAACACATTTTTTCTATATTCACATGCATTTTAACAAGCTCATTAAAAAAAAGATTTGAAGTTAAATATCTAGAACCTGAAATTTTCATAGTAACCTTGTAAAACACCTTCAAAAATTCAATAAAATATCCAGCATTATCCCAATCATTCTTTTGCGGAGGCCCAATCACGATGTTCTTTTTCTTTCTTCTCCTGGTGGCCCTAGTGTTGGTAGAAACATCCTCATCATCACCTCCAAAGAAATAATCTGCATATGCATTATCATCCGATTCAAGTCGATGAAATGCATTTTCATACTTGACCGCTGTTTCTAACATCATGTATGTAGAGTTCCACCTTGTCTCCACATCTAGAGAAACTTTTTTCTCACATTTTATCTTCTCTTTCTCAACACAATCTTCAAACTTCATAAGGCGAGATGGTGATGATCTCACATACCTAACCGCTTTACGAATCCTTACAATTGAATCATGCTGATCTTCCAAACCATCTTTCACAACAAGGTTAATCACATGTGCACAACACCTCAAATGTAAATATTGACAGTCCAAGATAGCATCAGGTCCTTTAAGTTTTTTTTTCAAAAATTTTATAGCACCATCATTTGAGGAAGCATTGTCAACAGTTATGGTAAAAACCTTTTCAATTCCCCACTTTATCATACAAGCATAAACTAGTTTCCCAATCGTTTCCCCTTTGTGATTTGAAATTTGACAAAAATTCAGAATTTTTTTCACCAATCTCCAATCTTTATCCACCCAATGTGCCGTGAGACACATGTAATTTATATTTTGAACAGAAGTCCATGTATCAGTTGTAAGAGACACACGTTGACCCTTTAAAAGACTTTTTAAACTTTTCGCTTCATCTGCATAAATTTTTAAACAATCCCTAGCAACAGTCCATCGCGTAGGGAGTTTAAATTTTGGATTTAAGTCCCATACGAATTCACTAAATCCTTCATCTTCAACTATGCTAAATGGCCTGTTATCTTTAATACACATTCTAGCTAATGACTTTCGACACTTCTCTTGATTAAAACCACCATGAAGCTCAACATTACCACCTCCTTCTGACTTACAATTTGGATAAAATTCCAAGGTCTTTTGTTTCTTATTTAGATGTTTTCCCTTGTAGACAGGAGAGGCCTTACAAGTATCTTTTAGATGATTTCCCAAAGCACTGGTCCCATTCTTTTTTGCTTGACACTTTAATACTTTTTTACAATAAGGACACTTCGTTTCGGTCATATTATCGACATATGTAAAGTGTTGCCATACCCAAGATTTTCTACTTTTCGAACTATCTTTGTCAACAGGATTAGTTTCAGGATTGTTTACCTCGACACTAGGCTGAACTGGAGTTTGGGTACCCGATGGATTAATCTGCTCAGTAGCATCCTTATGTTGATGAGATTGATTTTCTTCACCTAATGCCATCTGCCAGAATATCAAATAGAAATACGAATATGAAATTTATAAGACAAAGATACACATATATAACATATATACTTACAAAATTAAGAACTCTAAAATTACCTTAAAGAAATTTAGAGATTTGATTGTGTGAATTAAAGATTTAGAAGAGGTTAGAGGCGGCTGTGACTCTGTGAGTGAGGAGAGAGCAGTTAAAACTTGAAAGAGGGAAAGAGATAGGGTTTTGTTGTAGACTAGACACTGGACAACAGAATATTAAATGTATAATAGATTAATAGTATTAATGTATAATTATAAAATATTATTATTAATTATTATATAATATATAGGCGGTTCGGTTTTTCGGTTCGGTTTTAAGGGTAAAACCGTAACCATAACCAAACCGTTAATCGGTTCGGTTTCGGTTTCGGTTTTTCCCGGTTTTTTTCGGTTTCGGTTTTTTTCGGTTTGGTTTTTCGGTTTTTCGGTTCGGTTTCGGTTTTTTGGTTTTTTTTGCACACCCCTAGTTCTGTACATAACAATAGTCCTTATTAATTACCCGAATTTGGGTTACTATATACATCATTTCTATATACACAATTATATCATTAATTAGCTCATTTGCACATCACAATATCTTTATCACGCGATTTACATCTAGTTATACCATAACCTTAATAGGTAGTTGTATCGCCCTTAACACGATAGCCTTTTCATTAAGTCAATCACCTTTTATACATCAATATTTCTGAGTCTCAACATTTATTATAAAAAAAATGCAGCAAAAATTTAGATAGAAATGCACAAACTTCATTAATGTACATAAATATTTTACAATTTGGGTACAACATCTTTTACTGCTAATAATATACATCATCTAATACAAGGTTCGAAACCCAAAACATAGCCGTACATACTACTCCGATGTCACCAAAAGTACTACTAACTGTCCTCTAATCAGACTGGGATTAAAACAGTGAACAACTAAACTAATCCCCAAAATGACATCAACAAGATGACTAGTCTGATTAGTGACGAACTACTATCCCGGCTCACAACCCTGCCCTGACAACATCCCGTATCTGGACTACCATGGTAGTAACCGTATCAACTATCTGGGCCCTTCATGCCGGGTCTCCTCTATCACCCAACAACCTCCTAATATCTCCTAATGCTCGTAGCTCAATACTGATCATCCCCAGAGACATCCCATCCGGGATAACCCCTCCTCTCCCTCTCTCTAACCTCTGTAGAAGGGTGTCTATAGTCCTGCGGGACTCCTCCAACTGTCCCTGAAGGGCAAAGTACTCGGTCAATAAGGTAGCTGAAAGTGGGTCACCCGCCGGTAAGGGTGCCTCCTGAGGGGGTACAGCTAGGGGAGGTGCATCCACAGGTGGAGGTGGTGGAGGTGCAAAGGGTGGGGATGGAGGAACCGACTCTGTCTCAGCATCCTCTGAAGGATCCTCCTCCTCCTCAAAAAAACCAAAATGCCCTGGAGGGGTAAACTGCTCAAAAGGATCATCTATAGGGTCAGGACTAGGTAGAGGGGATGGAACTGGTGACGGCACTGGGATGGGTCGGACAGGAGTGGGAACCATCTGAATATCCCTCCACTCAATCGGCTCCTCAGGTATAACTGACAACCTAGGCCTCTTACGCAGTGGCCTCTCTTCCTCAGGGATCTCCGATCTCACTCTGGAAGGACCTGCCTCGTCAGATCCTGTAGAAGGCCTACCCATATATGGCACTAGGGCCACAGCATCTCTCCGTCTCTGCTCTTCTGCCTCCTCTCTCTCTAATCGCTCTCTAGCCGCCGCCCGGCGTCTCTCCCTGAGGTCCTCAACTGCATACTCGGGGACCTCTACCCCGGCCAGCTGAAGATCTAATAGCTCCTGCTCTGACATCCCTAGCCACTGGGGGTCCTGACTCGGCTCACCCATCTCCGCTCCCTATAATAAAACATAAAATTCTATTAGTAACAGTCTAATAAATTATAATATATGCTTAAAGTAAATACTACCTGCGATATACCACCCCTGAACTTGATGGAAGTTCACAATTTATATTATTACTGATACAATTATTATTATTATTACTCTTGTTCTTGAGCATTATGACTCTTAGCTCTGATACCATCTGTGACGCCCCGGGATCCGGGGTCAGGGATCCGGGCCGTCAAGATCCAATTTCCGATCAATATCAATATCTCTGTAGTCCTCTTTTTTTTTTTTAATAAATAAATAAATAAATAAGCAGTTGACCCCACACTAATACACACACACACCAGTCATATGCTCATAGAACAACAACCACAATATTTAAAAGTTTTAAAGTTAACAGTTATTACAAGCCCAGAATTTACTAAGTACATTGTTGAACAAAGCTTCTACAGGAAGCACTTCAACAACTAAAGTTTATTACAACTTACACACTTAATTTACATAAGTATACTAAGCCCCTTCGCTTGTCACTACCTCGGGGATGGTCGCCAGCACTCGCTCAAAAGGTCGCCTTTCCCTTACCCTCTTGCGGGGTGTGGTACGTAGTATCGGCATGGGACCTAGCTGCTATATACATAAGTAGCAAGAGTGAGCTATAATAGCTCAGCAAGATCATACTGGAACTAAAATTTAAAATGTGAACAAGTATACATATATGTATATGCATATGTAATAGCAGGAAACAATTAAAATCCTTAAGGAAGAGTAAAGCTCTTATTTAATAATACATCATCCACTCACTATTATAAGAAAGAAATCTATATTAATATAATATCAGTTTTTCTTCATCTGCAACCATAATACCATCATCTCATATCATTATTCTGTTTTCAGTATTGAAATCTAAGATAATATAATATCAGTTTTTCTTCATCTGTAACTATCATTCCATCATCTCATATCATTGTTCTATTTTCAGTATAGAAATCTGAAAACCATTGTCTACACTTTCTTTTCGAAACATTGGGGATATCTGCTGTCGCCTGATACGTTAGGACGATGATCAGTCGCCTAATCGTACCTGCTCTCTTTTTACTACCGGTAGAAGGAATGGAAATCATCCCTGGAGGAAGGCCACCTGCTAACATCCTCCCTTGGCATCTTCGTGCCGTAATAAAAATAATAAATGCTGGACTGTGTCGCACACAGCCCTGACACAACCACTTACGCAAGTCTGTTGCAATCCCCCTCTTTATCACATCATTATTCTCTTTTTAAAATATCATTCCACATTTCCATTTTCTCACTTTAATTTTCACATATCATTCTCTCATATCATTTCCATTCTCGCACATTACTTCTATAAAATATATATATATATCATAAGGCTTTGATTATGATTCAGACCTCTCTTTCAAATTCAGAAATCAAATATACTTTTATATTCGTAAAATATTCCATCTATTTTAAGAGTAATGCATGTTAATCAAATAATGTTTATTAAACCACTGATACTCAATAAGAACATTTTTAATATAATATTATAACCATATAACCCTCGATAACAACTGATACCATTCTCTCTTATTCTCTTAATCATAAGGCATGTTCAATTCATGCATAATCATCTCTATACATATCCATCTCATACTCTCATTCATATTCATATACATCTTATACTCATATCCATATTCACATACATCTTCGTATATCTTTCTTTTCAATATTAATACTCAAGGAAGACAATTTCTTCACAATATAGTAATAATAGCATCACATATATATTTCACAAAATCAAGTTTCTTTGTGAAGATAAGTAGTTTTACAAATAGGGATAGAAGAAATCTTGCCTCGGTTTCGATATCCTGACGGTATGGCTCGTCCCTCTTCCGGAGTTTCTATAAACACAAAAGGACCGTCATTAGAACCACATCTCTTACTCACTACACTCTTGTATAACATTACCTTTTGAAACTTTAATATATGTTTAAAGTATTCTTATTACCCCAAAGGTTCAAGAACTTAACCGTTTATAACCTAAGTTGAAGTTTCAGGGTTTTTCACCCTTTCCCTTAACGACCACACTCGACTGTAGAATTTCTTATAATTTTTAAATTTCGAATTTTAATGTAAGGTCAACTGGAAATAGTTCTTTGACCACACTACTATCATATCCCAAAATTTCGTGACTTTTAACAATGTTAAGGTATGGTAATTGTAACCTCAAGTTTGATACATTTACAGTTTCTCGGTTTCTGAACCGCTTTCACTAAAACTGACTTTTCTCCTAAACCGTTCATCAGATTTTAACGCACCTTATATCAAAACGATCTATGAACTAAGCTCTATCATTTCATAGTTAACTAGGAACCTGGACAGTAGGGTACCATACGGATGCAGGGGGTCCAAAACAGGGCAACTTACATCCTAACGAAAATCGGGCATTATAACGGCTATAATTTCGTACTTTCCATAAATCCAACTCCTCCAAATCAATTATCAAACACCATAATCATCACCTACACCATGTGGTCTTCTTCACCAGCCATGGTTACAATCCCAAACACTTCCATATTTAACTCAAACCACTTATAAACACATATAACATCATAATCTTAACAATTACACTACTTAATCACTAACCCAAACAATATCCATCATAAATATAAAAGAGCAAGCATGATTATACCTCCTTGAAGCTTGGATAACACTTAACAAGCCTTGGGTACACCTTAAACCACCTTGAATTAGCTTGAATCAACTAAAGGAACCATTAAAACAAAGTTAATACTAAGATTCTACTATTCATTTACTATTCATCATGTACTTGAATGATTTTATTACCTATGAAGATGATGATGATTGGCTTTGAAACTTTGTATATGATCCTTCCTAACCTCCAAGAACACCCATGATCTATCCCTTGATTTAATGTTGATGCTAGCTAGGGTTTTGGAATTTCTTTTTCTCTTTCTTTTTGTAAAATTCGAATGGAAGTATTGGAATGGGGAGAGAGTTTCTTTTGCTTGTTTTGATCCTATCTCATCTTGTCATCTAATCTTTAGAGTTCTAGAGTTTAGTAGAAAAAATCCCAAGGTTTAAAGACTAATTTGCCCTTAATTTTGAGTTAGTGGAATGTGAGGTCATTAGTGATGTCATTAGGATGAGTTCATATTCTCATTTTCCTTATTTTCTAAGTATTATGCTACTAACCTTGGATAATCATAATGTGGTATGCATCCTTGTTAAATTACTAATCTTGGTTGCTTGGTTTCCATACTCGTCTAATCGTGGTTCGTTTCGAGTATACCTCATTATCTCAGTGGTTTTCGAAATCATTTACAAATCCAATTTCCTTTGGTAATCTCTTAACTTCATAATCCCTTGGTTTAACTTAAATTCACTAATTCCTCAATATATAACTCCTTTAGTATTTCTATACTCCTTAATATCCAAGATATAGAAGTTCGTTCGAGCTCAAAATCCTAAAAATCAAAATTCAGGAATTTCTAAAATCCATCGTCATTTCGAGTCACTTATTTTCAATGTACAACACTAATATGGTTTCTGTTTACTCATTTTCCATCCCTAATATAGAGTACCTACACACCATTTCCCTGGATTCCTCAAGATCACTATTCATTTGGGCACTGTAGCCTTTCTAAAGTTAGGGTTATTACAAGATCCCGTTGGACGAGATTGATGATTCTTAATCACCAATTCATGATTCTGCTCAGCAACAAGGAGAGTGGATAACAGATCCCCGAACTTGGTGAATTTGCGCTCCCTATACATCTCTGCTAAGTTGATATTATTGGGATGAAAAGTTGATAAGCTTTTATCGATTTTTCTTTTTTCAGTAACTTTTTCACCACACAAAATGAGCTTAGAACTTATTTTGAATAACGCAGAGCTATAATCCCGGACACTTTTGAAATCTTGAAGTCTAAGATTAGCCCAATCATTTTCAGCTGTAGGTAGATAAACTAGTTTCTGATGATCGAACCTATCTTTTAAATTTTCCCATAAAATATAAGGATCCTCGACTTCTAGGTATTCAGATTTTAAATCTTCATGCAAGTGATGTCGGAGAAAAATAATGGAGGTAAATTTTTCTTCAGCCGTAGCTTTATTTCCTGCCTTTATCGTATCGCTTAATTTCTTTGAACCAAGATGCAATTTTACATCTTGTACCCACGACAAATAATTATCTCTAGAAATATCCAATGCAACGAACGATAAGATTGTAAGGTTTGTCATACTAAATCTGAATTTAACATAGAAAGTATTAAATCTTATTGATTGATGTACATAAAATCCCATGCAATAATTAATCTGTATATCATTGTTATCACAAATCTAATATCAAATGGATTTTCACCCGCATGCGGACGTATGCGTATACAGGTTATCTTCAATCAATAAGTAAACTTAAATTAGAATATCATGCATATGTTAGCTTATGTACAAAAGTTATTTTCCGATATATAATAATTAATCAACAGCATAATAAAGCACATTTTGATAGTGATATGGGCATTTCTCTTTTAAGGCAATTAAGTGCAGAGTTTCTTTTTGAAAGATTCCCGTATAGTAGGCGGATTAACCGACCATGTAAATAATAAATCCGGTGTAGTAGGCGGATTAACCGACCATGTAAATTAAAAAAATCCAGTATATTAGGCGGATTAATCGACCATATATGTATATTAAAATAAAATTATACCTTCTCCGTTCCAGCAGAGCTTCGTGCTGATAACGTATTATAAAAGATTTGATATTATGATTTTATATATCATGGCCAAGGGTTAATAAAATCAAGTGTGAAAGAGAGAGAGAGATAAAAAGTGTAATGGAGCTTACCTCTTTAACATTACTTGGTGCAAATGTTTGGTTTACAAGAGATTGGTATTTATAGCAAAAATGAAGTTGATCATATTTGACATTAATAGCTAGCCCATTTGGACTTAAATGACAATCACATTTAATATTAATTTTATAACAAGGTGCACATAATTGACTATATAATTTTTACATAAAATGTGTTGGATTCCATTAATGTGGATTTTTATTGCAGGACAATTGAATTATTAGTAATCAAAGTGAGACACTTATCATTTTATGAAAATTTTTGTCAAATTTTATGTAACTCTAATGGAGTATTTTCCTACCACAATTTAGAGGTTTGTAGCTGTTTAGGGCATTTCCGATAGTCCAACTTTAACTTCATATTTGAAATTAAAGTTGTACTATTTCATCTCCAATCATATCTAACTTTAACTTCAAATATAAAGTTACTCTATCTTTAACTTCAAATATGAAGTCATATTATTTATTACACTATTTTTAATTTCAAATAGAATTTAAACGAATGGTTGGAGAAAAATAAAATATGAAGTGAAATTATTTTATGTTTAAAAATAAAAATAAAGAAACCAATGACCTTATTTTGGGGGTGTTTGGCTCAGCTTCTTTTGAGGGCTTATGGACTTATTTTCGGGTAAAAATTTTATATTTTAATAATTTTTTTTATAAAAATATTTAATGTATGTTTGAGATTGAATAAGTTGCAAAAATAAGTTGGAAAATAAGTTGGAAAGTTAAGAATCTGTAACTTTATTTTAAAATAAATTGACTTATTCTCAAAATAAGTTTCCCAAACATCCTTACATAGTTAGTCTCTCTGTGCTCAGCCAGGAGAAGCTCTTGGAATGGTGGTACATGTTGTATCTGATTGTAGATTTCTAGTACTTGATGGGGTATCATTAGTTTAATTGACTAAATTTTACGTGGGATCCATTCGTCGGAACACTTCTTCAACGCTTGTAATTATACTGCAAAAGTACACATTTTTCCTCTACCAAAATCATTACAAAGTTTTTTTGTTTATCAATGATATTTCAAACCCGTCAATTGGAATTTAACACACTACTGTATTTCAATATTTTGGTGAGAATGTTTGATCAGTTCAAAAACGTTAAACTGCTTGCGATGATGATACGATGTTAAAAAGATATGATTATCTATTTATGTGGAATAATATTTTGTGGGTAACAAAATTTATTATATAAATTAAATATTGATCAATTTCATTTATTTTTTATGTGTTTTATCCGTATAACCACATTTTATTCGTCTAAACTATTATATCCAAAAAAAAAACTGAAAGTAAAGAATTCTTTAAGACAACATTGCAACAGGAATGGAGCAATTACAACAAAATTATGTGCAATCATTCTAGTTTGCAATTCTTCTTGATCATTTTCACTTCCAAAGCTATGATAATTTGGAATCTTACGCATTATTCCCCAATATTTTGAGGAATAAAAGAAAATGAATGAAAGAGAAAATAATTGAAAATGAAGTAATATGTTTCATTCAATTAGTTCCGTATTTGAAAAGTTATGAATAAAATTGATTTTATTAACATGCTCTCGAATTTAAAAGAGATCATTTAAATAATTGTGAAGTTACAATTTAATATTTAGAATTAAAATATTTTCATTTAAGTAGTAAAAGTACATTTATAATGGGGTGAAGGCCCTAAATAATCAAAAATAAATAGTGATGAACCAAAATACCTAACATCAGAAACATGTAGCTGCATTAGGATAATACGTTACATCAAGTTCAACATCACCATAAAAACGGACGAGATACGGTGTTTCGTCTACAGCAACATAAGGGTACACGATTTCGTGTAACGTGTCAATCTATGATACGCTCATGTAGTCGGCGTAACTCAAGATTCATGTGTATGTCACTGCGGGGCTCACTTTCAGAGAAATGAAGTTGTGGCGACCATGGCGATTAAGTGGAGATTTGTGGCGATTCATCTTTTCCTCCGTTCAACCATCAATACTAATTTTTCAGTTAAGTTTTATATACCATTAGAATCAGAATTTCATGATCTACAAACCTATACCAAATTTAAACCAATTCTATTGCCAAATTACTAACCCCCAATTCGAAACCAAACCCGATTTTCCGATGAACACGTTTTTGCCTCCGTTCGACCATCGATACTAATTTTCTAGTTAAATGTTATAGACCATTAGATTAATCTTTCGACGATCGACAATCCTATACTAATATTAACCCATTTCTAATGCCAGACAACAATCCCCAATCAACGATTGTTCGTCGTAGAGACAGTCGGGGGAGGAGACGATAGTGCTATAGTATCGTGGGATACGCAACAGAGAAATACGTATCCCGTCGATAATACGGAAGATGAGATTTCGTATCCCATCGCTAAAAAAGGACAGATTCTCGCTTTTCAGTATTTTGGGCAAAATATTTCAAAATATCAATATTTTGGTAATTTTCTCTTTATAATGTCACATGTTTTTAGTTAATCATGCTATTTGCTTTCACTTTACACTTTTGTAGTGAAATTTGGAAAAAAAGCATTCCTTCCTCTTTAAAAAAAATTAAAAATAATATATATTTATTTTTTTCTTTCACTTGCTTTCATATCTTTTCTAAATCGGGAGCAATGCGTTAATCCCTCAACACTTTGGTTCTGGTTATTTTTGGCTAACTATTTCATCTTATTTAATAAAATGGTTTCGGTAATTTGCCTTTAGCTATTTGTGGTAATAGATTGAATTTTTTGATTTGATTAAAGGGTAGAATTAAATGTTTGTTAGCTATTTTGAATGAAATTATTTTATACATAAATGTTTAAATTAGTTATTTATATATTAACTAGATACTTGATAATTCTTTAATTGAAAAAATTGTTCCAAGTAAATTTTAATTTTTTTTAATTGAAAAAACTGTTCGAAGTCATTTTTACAAAATCAGCAAATTTCGTCCAAACTGTTATTTCATTTTATTAATTATCAAACACTAAGACAATTAATTTGATCAAAATTCTAATTTGATTTAATTCATTTATTTTTTTTCCAAAATTGCTAACTTTTCAATACGGTTTTTATTTGCTATTTGTCAAAAGTGAATACTCAATATGATATGAGACGTGTTTTAATTTATTTTTACCAAGAAAAAGAAAATAACTTTTTCATTAGAAGATTATGAAAATTATTTTATATGTACAATAACGACAAGTTTTGAAAAAAAAAGCAAAACAACCTTGTGCATGCATGATTAAGCAAACCTCACATAGTCAAAAAAAATACAAAAAAGTACAAAGTCTTAGAAATGTTACAAATGACCATAATCATAACATAAATCCATTTTACTCGATTATATTTTGGAAGGATGCACTTTTCTTACTTCACAATTCACATGAGATAGATTCAGCCGTTACACCTTACCAACTAGACTATAGAGACATACATACATGTATTATAGTTTTGCTACCCTACCTAGACCTACATAAGTGTAGGTTCAAGATATATTACTCCCTCCATCTCAAAATAATTTTTCTTGTTTATTTTTGATACGTTTGCCAACACATATTTTTAATTGTTTATATTTTTAATTTTATATTATTATTAATTATAAAAACTTCATTATATTAAAATACTAACAAATACGAATTCAACAAGATCACTCATGACTATATTTGGTCTTATAAATTATGTATAAATTAGTAATCAACCGCTTACAAATAGTGTTCATAAGGAGAAAGATTTTGTGAGATAGAGGGAGTATAAAGAAAAGAGTTGGAAATATCCTCCTATATCTATCTAGTACTGTATCTACATATTGAGTATTTATAATAAGTACTCGAGGAGAGAGATCGAGATTTAAAAGTATTTATAGAGGAGAGAGATAGAGAGAATTAAAGGGAGGGTCTGCAGAGACTGCAAGTTCGAATTATTCTTCTTCTATGTATGCTTGCTTTTTAATCCCTAGTGCCTTTTTTTGGACTATTGCCCCCCCCCCCTGTTTCTTGTTTCAAGAATCAAGACTCTCTGTAGTAGTATTATTTTTTTATATTATTCATTCTTATAATATTGTATGTATTTTCCCAAGGCTGAGCTAGCAGTACACAACTCAAAAGCATCAATGGAGTGAAGAGAGAGAAGAGAACACTACAGTACTAACAAAATACTGTATGTATAATTAGGACTAGATATAAGATATGCATACTCATTGCAAAAATAAAGTAAAAGGTGCAAGAAGAGGAGAGGGCCTTGGTAAGGCTTTTACATGTGATTAAAGAAAACCATTAAAGCACCTTGCATGCGTCCTATAAAGATTCATCATCATCATCATCAATTCATCCTCATATATCTAATCTGAATCTCCCAAAAGAAACCATCTTTTTATCCTCCACTCACTAGCCCTTCTTCATCTTCATCATTACAAACCCAACTCATCACTCTGTATTTTCAAGAATCAACTTCAATTCAACCTCTAAACTTTCTTTTGTCCATTTTGGTGAGTTTAAGTCATCTGGGTCATTTTATAATACTGCAATATGTAACTACTCTAACTTGGCTTGTTTGTGTGTGTGTGTGTGTCATTTATTTTTATCCTTTTAGTCTAGTGAACTACAGTGTATATTCTTACTTGGATTCATTAGTCAAGTCTGTGAGATTTTAAGCAAGGTGAAAAAACTAGTTTGTCTTGTCAACATTTCTACTATTTCATTACATTTTATTTAAAGTTTAAACACATGTATGTACCTAGCATATCTACCTCTGTACATATGAATGTATACATAAGTGTACTTTGCTATACCCATTTATGCACACTTGTCTCTTTTTCCCCTCCCCTTCCCTAACTACATAGACCCCTATGTATATGTATCAGTGTATGTATTGATTTGTATAGATATTGTTCCTCTTCTGATCCTTGGTTATTGGGTTTGTACAGAAGAATAAGGGGTTTTTTGGGGTAATGCCTAGTTTTGTCTCTATGTACCTGTTTTTTCTCCATCAATTTTTTGCTTTTTTACCCCCAATATATTTTTTGGGTTGTGTTGAAAGTTGAAACTATGTTTTCCATACCAATGATCCAACTGTATGTCTCTCGTAATGGATGTTGAGGATTCGAACCTTATCTTAAAAAAAATCTATGTTTTTCTTGGTCTAGATTGACAAGTAAGAAAAATAGCAATAATGATGAACAGCAGAAAAATTATGGGGTATTTCTTTTATGATTTTTGTGTGCTTATTTCACAATCTTGTATTAATAAGAATTTCAATATAAAAAATAAGTGAAAATATTCAGGTTCTGCTTGTTGAGTTTTAGTTGTTGTAACAAATGGAAAGGACTGGGATCTGTGCCTTCTGAACGAATATTAATGCTGTTGGTTTAATATTTTGAATGTATGTTCTTTACCTTGCGTGTGAATATATGTTTATAATCATCAAATTTTCTATAAATGATATCTTTATGCCATTATTATTAATTTGGGTACTGGTGCTGACATAATTTCTGATCTGTTCCAGGTATTTTCAGTACTCAACTGCCATAATACTGTTGGAGTGTAATGAGTGAAAACTAGAAAGTTCAAGATTTTGAATGCTCAATCTGGTGAAGGATCTTTTCTACTACACTGCTTTGAATCACCTGTAAATTTAAGTGGACAGGATAAAGGTTTTCTACACATATATCATTATGCCTATTAGGCAACTTAAAGAAGGCTCAGAGCAACACTTTGTGATCAAACCTCAGTTGCAAAACTCGATGAATTCAGTTCATAAGCAACTTAAAACTGCTCAGAATGGAAAAGGCTTGGCGGGGCAAGAGAGTCAAAATGTGAAACCTCAAAATCAGTCTTCACCCCCATCGAAAAGTCGAGGTAGGAGAAGAGGAAGAGGAGGCCGGAAATCTGATCAAAGTGATGCTTTAATGCGTCCGAGCACACGGCCTTGCACTGCAGAGTATACAGTGGCTCCTCATGCCACAGCTCGGTCCGGTATAGTTGTTGAGGTTGATAATAACAGTGGAGGCAAATTGTGTGAAATAGTAAAGGCTTTTCCTTCTTCCAGCAAGTCGTTGAGTTTTGCTCAAAGACCTGGTTATGGACAGATTGGGACAAAATGTGTTGTCAAGGCAAACCATTTTCTTGCGGAGTTGCCAGAGAAGGAATTGAATCACTATGATGTAAGATTCTTTTTATCTATTGTATTTTGTTTATAAATTATCTATCTCGTTGGTTAATTGAAATTAAAGAAATCAATGCCCTTTTCCTCTATTTGTCTAAAATATCAAGGCCCTTGGATAAGATTCAGTTGAGTAATTTTTCCACCACACTGTGAGAGTTGGTCATCGATTATGGTATTATAGGCTTACAGCCACTTTTACCAAGAGGTCGTGTTTGAGCCTCCGTGCCTCTAACGATCTCAAAATTTTAATTTGGACATAATTTAAATATTACCTCCCAATTGGGCTCCAAGTCAATTATCTCAAATAATGGGGACTTTGGTTGCTGTGTATATTGCAGATTAAAAAGGAATGGCCTTCTGGTTTCTCTTTGTCCTTTCCTCTGAAATCATTAATGGAGATTTAAATGTGGTCATTAATTTTGTTCTTTTCGCTGTGTCCCTAGTCTGTGACATTCTTACCTTTTTGTCCTGAATATTGCAGGTTACTATAATGCCTGAGGTGTCGTCGCGAAATGTTAACAGAGCCATAATGGCAGAACTGGTAAAACTGTATAAAGAATCTGACTTGGGGATGAGGTTGCCTGCTTATGATGGGAGGAAGAGTCTGTACACTGCTGGTGAACTTCCATTTGCATGGAAGGAGTTCAATATTAAGCTTACTGCTGAAGATGATGGAGCCAATGTTCCCAAGTACGAATTGTTGTGTTTTTTACTTTTATGGTATTTTTACTTTGGCGTGATTTTTGCTGTCAAATTATTAATAACTAATTTTACAATGACACGTGCTTGCTACGTATGCTCAGAGAAAACTTTGTAGCAAGGTACAAACATTTATAGTTACAAACTTTAAGGTGTTAAGTCTCAGAAGCGGCAGTCGAATAGGTATACAAGACCATAAAAGAATTTGTCTTGTCTTGATTCGTTCTACATGTCCGAACTTTGTGTCGTTAATAAGACATCATATTTGCAAGATCAATGCTCTCCGAATCCTAGAGAAAGCTGGACTGGGTTAAAGTATGTCATATTTGGCATTGTTGAAACATTGATTGATCATTACTTTCCAAAAAAGAAAAAATTTATTACGCATGCTGATATGCAGGAAAGATAACCGTTCTCAATGTTCTTCATAAGTATTAATGATCATCTGTGTTTTCCTGTTCTATACATATGTTTCAGAAGAGTGAGGGAGTACAAAGTGGTAATTAAATTTGTTGCGAGGGCAAATTTGCATCATCTGGGACAATTTTTGGCTGGAAAGCATGCCGATGCTCCACAGGAAGCTCTTCAAATACTTGATATTGTATTAAGAGAACTTTCTAATAAGAGGTAGGAAACTTGACCCTAGTTTCTAATAATTAATTGTTCACATAAAAGCTGATATTTTCATTTGTCTGATAATGATGCATCTATAAAAGGTACTGCCCTGTGGGAAGATCTTTCTTTTCACCTGACATCAGGAAACCCCAACGGCTTGGCGAGGGCTTAGAGTCGTGGTGTGGGTTCTATCAAAGTTTAAGGCCTACCCAAATGGGCTTGTCCCTAAATATTGGTATGAACTTGAAACATGTTAAGCCTATGTTTTTAAATTTTCTCATTTTCAAGGTCTCCTCATCCATATGTACTATTCAATTTGATAGATATGGCATCAGCTGCTTTTATTGAGCCTCTCCCCGTAATAGAGTTTGTTGCTCAGCTTCTTGGCAAAGATGTGGTATCAAGAACATTGTCAGATTCTGATCGTGTAAAGGTTAGTGATTCATGTTTTGATATTCTCAGTGATATTTTAGTATTTGTTACTCAAGTTGTTCATACTATTTTCCAGATAAAAAAGGCTTTGAGAGGCGTGAAAGTTGAAGTGACGCACAGAGGTAATGTACGACGAAAGTATCGGGTTTCAGGATTAACATCTCAACCCACTAGAGAGCTAGTGTAAGATTTTTTTCTCACAATCTTCCTCTTAAATTGTTAATCTCACCTGAAGTTGATGCATGGTTAAACTGTAGTGAAAATGGCTACAGTAACAAGTTCCCTTTTTCAATGAGAGCCAATCTTTTTTACCTTACTGCAGCTCAACTAAACTTGAGTTTATGACATGCTTCTTTTCTTAATGCTTGACTTAAGTGAAGTTTCTCCTCTCTACTTCCTGTCATATAAATTTCATCTGGTCTGTGTTTTATTTGAAGTGCACTATATCACTTTTTTATATGTGCAGGTTTCCTGTTGATGACAACTCAAATATGAAGTCAGTTGTTGAATACTTTCAAGAGATGTATGACTTCACGATTCAGCATACTCATCTTCCTTGTCTTCAAGTAGGAAACCAGAGAAAAGCAAATTATTTGCCATTGGAGGTTGGAGTAGTTATATAACAGTTTTTTTTTTTTTTATGCGTTCTCCACATCATAATTCTCCGTGCTAACGCTAGAGAGCTTTTAGGCTTGCAAGATTGTTGAAGGTCAAAGATACACAAAAAGGTTGAATGACAAGCAAATTACTGCTCTTCTAAAAGTAACATGCCAAAGACCAAGAGATCGGGAGAATGATATTCTGCAGGTATCATAATGTTGTAAATTTTGTAGCTTTAGTGTTTAAGTTGGCTACTTTTGACTCAGCCCTCATGCTCCTACTTATAAAAAATTTCGTATTTTCTTTTTGCCTTTTAATCTTTTCAATTGTTATTTTATGCTGTATAAAACATCAATGTATATCTGTACCTATTTTAAAGATAACACAGCAATGATATGATATCTCACTTCTATTTTGTCTAGGAAGACTCTTGAGCACTTCTTATCTACCTTGTGCTCATGGTGTCAATGTTTTATGAGAAAGTAGATGTTCATTGAGCTGGTATGTGACTCATTCTAGTTTTGTAATTACAGACGGTCAAACACAATGCTTATGATCAAGATCTATATGTAAAGGAATTTGGCATGAGAATCAGTGAAAAGCTTGCTTCTGTGGACGCTCGAGTTCTCCCTGCTCCATGGGTAAAGATTCCTGTCCAATATTATTTCAATATTGTCGCAAATGCTATCCATTTATCCACTCTTTGATTGCATTATATTTTCAGCTAAAATATCATGAAAATGGCAAGGAGAAGGACTGTTTGCCACAAGTCGGTCAGTGGAATATGATGAACAAGGTAGTCCCCTTTTAATATAGAGATAGGTAGATCAATCATCACTATAACATTCACTCATGGTAATAGTTCAACAGTACTTTATTTTTGTGGAGTTGAACCCGATACTCTGTTCCTCAGTATGAAAACTGGACAAACTTTTAATACTTCCTATTTAAAAGTCAAAGATTTAGAACTTTGATTACATGTTTCTTTTCTTAAGCAACTGTGGTGTTCGCTCATTAGGTTTTTGTATTCATTAGCGTTTTCATTGTCTGTGTTTCTTTAATTGTAGAAATAATTATAGTTTATGTTTAACTGATATTATATAATTATGTTGGAGATTGGTATTAAACAAACAATATTTAGAATTTCTGATTAAGCTTTGGTCACCGCATCTCTCACAGAAAATGATCAATGGTATGACTGTTAGTCGTTGGGCATGCATCAACTTCTCTAGGAGCGTGCAAGAAAATGTTGCTCGTGGGTTCTGTAGTGAACTGGCTCGTATGTGCCAGGTATCTGGAATGGTAGGTTGCTATTTTTCTCCTTTATGCATTCTCTGATGATTCTCTTAATGTCCTCGTCTATTGTAAATATGTTTTTTGAACTTTGCTTCAGTAAGGAGTAAAATTCATTATTCTGACTTTTATCTACAGGAATTCAACCCTGAACCTGTAATACCAATCTATACAGCCCGGCCTGATGATGTAGAGAAAGCTTTGAAACATGTTTACCATGCTAGTGTGAGCAAATTAAAGGGAAAAGACTTAGAGCTTCTGTTAGCCATTCTTCCGGACAACAATGGTTCATTGTACGGTATGTTATTTGAATGTGTACTGTTCTGTTTATATTTAAAAGTGGAATTGTTGTTGAACTTACGTTATATTATCTGTTAATCTGTTCTAGGAGATCTGAAAAGAATATGTGAAACTGATCTGGGTTTAATTTCTCAATGCTGTCTGACAAAGTATGTCTTCAAGATTAGCAAGCAATACTTGGCAAATGTTTCGCTGAAGATTAATGTTAAGGTACCATGTTTCATCTAGTAGGCATGGTTTTAGATCCTTTGTTACATGAACCTTATATATTGGCATGTGTTTATAGTGACAAAACTAATAATGTGTTCAATCAATCTGATGCATCTGTAAAATAATGGTTATATGGGGTTACATCAGTTAAAATGTATTATTAAAATCAAGTTTTAATGGGCGTCAGAACTATATTCATTTTGGTGCAGATGGGCGGTAGAAATACTGTTCTTCTTGATGCAATTAGCTGCAGAATACCTCTGGTTAGTGACATACCAACAATTATATTTGGAGCAGACGTGACCCACCCAGAGAATGGAGAAGATTCAAGCCCCTCGATAGCTGCTGTAATTTCTAGAGCAATGCTTTTATACGTAATAAATACAATGGTCATCAGGAACTACTTTGCTGATATGTTGTTTTAACTGCAGGTAGTTGCTTCCCAGGATTGGCCTGAAGTCACAAAATATGCAGGTCTGGTTTGTGCTCAAGCTCATAGACAAGAACTTATACAGGACTTGTACAAAACATGGCAAGATCCTGCACGGGGTACAGTTAGTGGAGGCATGATCCGGTATTGTCATATTTTTCTTTCATTTGACCTGATTTTGTTTTATTTTCCTTTTCTACTCTTGAGGTATAATTGGTGGCATGTATATATGTGATTGTAAATATCTCCTTCTTATGCAGGGATCTTTTGGTTTCCTTCAGGAAGGCAACTGGGCAGAAGCCTTTACGTATTATATTTTACAGGTTAATTTAATTATCGTTTATTTGTTTCTCTTGCATGTCAATTCATGTCATAAACTAGTTTGTTCTGCTGCTTTTGCTTCCTTTTTGACCTCTGCATCCTCCATCAACTATATATCTGTCAACTGTGGCATCCCAAAGTTACTGTTGCTTAATTTCTTCAATATTTTACTGTTGTCATGGCACAGCTACTAGTATCTAACTAGGTCAATTTCTACTTTTCTCCTCATCTTTATCACCGGTCATCCTTTTTTGTCGATAAACCATTAGTGCCACTAATTTATCATTTTCCATCTTTGTTTTAGAATAGCAAGTGCAGTGATATTTTAGAAACTCGTAATAACTTAATGTTATAATTATAGTGAAAAGACGATACATGAATACTTATTTACTCCACAATGCTCTATTCTTCTAATTTGGCAACCAAACAAAAAAGTTGTCCCATTTCACTTGTCTTGATGGGGTTGCAAGATGTACAAATGCTAAAATCTTAAACAGAGGTTTGTAATTTTTTTATAGTGTCTCATAAATAGTTTAATATAAAATATTACATGGCAAAATACAAGTGACATATCATCTATGTATTAATGAATCGTCTTTCAGAGAACTCCTGTGTTGTATGGCTAGTTGTATTACAATATCGTAAATGTGCACAGTTGACAGATATATAGTTGATTAAGAGCTAAAAGTTTGATTATTGTTTTAAACCTTTCTTTAGTAGTTAAAATGATTAAGAGCTAAAAGTAAAATATTTTTCAACAATCTATTATTATGCACATGATATGCAAACTACATATATACTTGTGCATCGACCATTGCAGCTTTGTTTAGGAATTTAGGTGAAATTTTACAGTTTCAGTTTCAAGCCAAAATGTTAATTGAGCTATTATATTATATCTCCTTGACACTCATAAACATATATCCATCTTGAATTCCATAGTTCTTATGCTAAACTTTATGCAGGGATGGTGTGAGTGAAGGCCAATTTTATCAAGTCCTACTTTATGAGTTAGATGCAATACGGAAGGTTTGTGATTTAATTTGGTTTTCACTCTCTTTCAACATGTAAAAAAATTTCACAATAACCTCTGGAATAGGTTACTAATTCATGATCCTGTGTAGGCCTGTGCGTCTTTAGAACCCAATTACCAACCCCCAGTGACGTTCATTGTGGTGCAAAAACGGCATCACACAAGGTTATTTGCTAACAACCATAGGGATCGAAGCAGCACTGACAAAAGTGGAAACATTTTGCCAGGTATTATACTCCAAAACATGTCAGAATCAGCAATTTTGTTTATACATGTTGGCATCCAAACCTAGTTTGCAGCATAACTGATCATTACTTATAGGATGACATTAATTGCATTCTCAGGAACCGTAGTTGATACCAAGATCTGTCATCCAACAGAATTCGATTTTTATCTATGCAGCCATGCCGGTATTCAGGTGAAAATTCCAAGTCTTATATCAGAGATGTAACTAAATATAAAATGCTATACTAAAGATACTGTTTTTTGGTTTCACAAATGTCGAATTAACTGGTTAGATAAATTGTGCAACAAGCTCGTTTGTAATTAGCTCAGTTTATTCTCTGACTTGTTAAAATCTCACATTTACTTCATGATTATAACAGGGTACAAGTCGGCCAGCACATTACCATGTTCTATGGGATGAAAACAATTTTACAGCAGATGGGATTCAGTCATTGACAAACAACCTCTGCTACACATATGCAAGGTGCACACGATCAGTTTCTGTTGGTAAGCTGCTGCTCTTCATTTATATTGATTGTTCGTCAACGGTGCACACATTCCCCTTCTTTGCCTGGTGATCCTTCTTTGTATAAACCTTACCTCCAATCAAAAACCAACTAGCATATAATTTTGAATTGGAATATACCAAATCTTTCATGAGAATACTTTGCCACAAATTGTCAGGCCTTATTCCCCTGTTTTGTCTTAATTCTCACATACTCAAAGTGCTATCAAGGTCTTAATGAACATGCTCAAAATGCTATTAAGCAGAAACAATACACATGTAAGGTGTCTAACGTATCACAAACTTTTGGCTTGCCTCTTTCTTTGATCAAACTATTATTTTAGTAATCGTTTATAGTTTGCCAAGTTAGTCAAAGTTCCAACCCCTCGTCATGGAAGTAATATATAATTAAAATCCCAGCACTTTTGAAAAGTGTGGATATTAACCCACTATCATTAAATTACTTGTACTCCTTGTGCAGTTCCTCCTGCATATTATGCGCATCTAGCTGCATTTCGAGCCAGATTCTATTTAGAACCTGAACTCCAGGAGAATGGATGTGGTGGTGTTGGTCAAGGTATGAAGAATACTCGAGGCGTTGGAGAGTCGGGGGTACGTCCATTACCGGCCCTCAAGGAGAACGTGAAAAGAGTAATGTTCTACTGTTAGTATTAGTAATGTGGGAAAGCAGGAAGAGCTTTCTACATGTATATGTTTGCATGTATACAGTTTTAGTTGACTTGCGGTTTACGAGCCAAAGCAGGAGCAGTAGATGTAATGTTTGTAATATAATTTCTTGAACGATGACCTTTGTGGATTATATACAGTTTGCTTAGCTCATTTCACTTGGCAATCATAGTAGCTCATAGATTTGGAATTTGAGATCTCAAACATAACTCTGGGATTGTCTCGTATGAGTTAAGTTCGAGATTGACTAGTATAGTAATCGAGTTTTGAATTGATTTTTAGAAATATTGTTCAACTACTATTGTTTTTTTTTGTCTTTTGACTTCTTTGAAACATGTCTACCATGCTAGTGTGAGCAATTCAACGGAAAAAGACTTGGAGCTTCTGTTTAGTCACTCTTCCGAACAAGTCAAACAATGGTTCCTAATATTAACATTTTAAACGGAAAAAACAATGCAAGTACTAACCGAGTTCTTTTTACGTATTTATTTATTAACTTAATATTAACATAAAAGTTATGTATTTTTTTTTTTTTTTGTAGTTATTTAGCTGGAAATCCTTACCTTGCTAGTTTTATTTTAAACCAATAATTAGATATTAAAATTTTTAAATCTAACTTTAGACATGCTTGGTAGCTGTTCCATAGGTGGGATACAATTATTATTACATGAAAGAGTAAACAGAAGAGATAAAATAAAAAAAAATTAAATTAAAAAAATTAACATTCAAATGTTGCTAATAATATATACTCCTATGAATCTATGATTAAGAATACTGCAAGTGGTATGGTTCCTCCCAAGTCCCAAGTCCTTATGCAACAAGTTCAACAAGTAATTCAAGCAATAATCAAGTTTGGTAAACACTGAGGACAGACGACCGACCGAAGCTCGTGAACATATCTAATTAATTTAGCAAAATTGATAAAATTTATATCCAACTAAAATAGTTGAAATAGTGTACTGGAATATTCATACACTCGATTCTAGAATGTTTATGTTGCTGATGCATGGAATGCTTATCGCATGACATCTTTCTTAAAACTTAAAAATCAGCACTACTGTAATTTCTAGAATTGTAAAAAGCTTTACATTGTGTCTATTTTACTAGAGAGCTACTCCTGAGCCTGGTCCAAGCCCAAAACTGTACAGGATGGGTATAAATCTCCGTCTCAAAGAAAGGACCAATCAGGATGTTATGAAACATATAAATTGCTACATGAATATTCTTAGAGTTGATGCCTTATTTAAAAAAAAGCACAATAGTGCTTTGCATAGAATAGAAATTACATAACATGGGAACGAGCTAAATGTTACATACGCACACACACAATTAACAGCTCGGTGATTATCTCTGAGACTGAGGCATGAAAGCAACAGGAAACACCATGTATAAAAAACACCGTAGAACACTGCTCCTTCAATGTTACAAATACAAACAACACAGCTGTTTAAGCTCGCGTTCAATTTAGCGCCACTGCAGAAATAAGAAACTATTGCTGATCTAGCAGAATTTAATGCATTACAAGGGATTCATTCCCAGTCCAGCCAACTGGGAGCTTAACTACATACAGTAAGGGATACATGATCTGACTAGGTATATAAAACTGATACACTGACAAATAGATCGTGGATAACCCACCGACTACTGGGCATCTCTCTAACGAACAGTACATACAGTCCATATGAGGGGTGACCTTAACACAACTCAGAACAAGAAAATGTGTAGACAGTGATACAGAGCTGGCTTAGTTTATTTTTGGAAATAGAAAGAAAGAAATGAGGTTACAAGAGGGTTACAATGACTTATGGCAAACATGACAATGAGGTCTAGAAAACTACATAATACTAATTTGACTCGAAAAACATTCTTCCTAGGACTACAAAACTAGGGCCCGCGAAAGAAAGTGCTATCTGAGCATACACTACTCCTGTGAACTTCTCGAACTAGTTATGGAGCTTGTTCTCGCACATAACATATTGTAGAGATTCTCCGCAGTGGGACGGGCAGTTGGATCCTCTTCTGTACATTGTTGATACAAGTTAACAAGAAATTTCAGACTTTCAAAGTCAGGGTCTGCGCTATCCAGCTCAGCGCCAGAGTGAGCCATATTAGGATCTTCGTCTGAACCCACAACCTCCAGCTCATCTGTTAATGGCGGTCTTTTTCCCATCTGCTTGGTCAAATGTAATGTTATTGATGTAAAATCAGATATATTTGCAGGGCTTTTATTAGTGTTTCTTTGATGGTCACTTCTAAGGCTATACTTTAAGTTGTTTGCTGGCATTTTCGAACTTCTATATGTCTTACCATAGTTAAATTTGGAAAACTATTGTAATATGTTATATGTTAGGGTTTTGAACTTCTATATGTCTTACAATAATTAAATTTGGAAAACTATTGTAATATGTTATAGACATGGAAAATCCTGGACATCACCTATCACTGTTTAAGCTCGGCAGAAACATGTCTAGGAGAGAAAGAAAGACAGAGACAGACCTTAAGGAGTTCGTGAATCTCTGACTCTGGAAGGCCTAAATACGGGACTTGCAACGTCAGCAACTCCAAGAGTAGGCACCCAAATGACCAGATGTCCACTTCCTACAGCCGAAAAAGGAAAGAATGACTAAATGAGTTATTATTTGGACAATCAAGGCATGCAATGGTAAGAACCATATCCATTATACAAGATGTCAGCTCACTCAGCTGTGACTATGATGAGTTCAAAAAAAAAAAAATGGTTCGATAACTTTAGGAAAATAGTTTTATTCATGAATAGGTATTCTTGCTCCAATGTCAGTTCTATTTATCCAGGGAAAGTAATGAGGAGAATGTGACATGCAAGCTAACTACTGATATATTTTTCAAACAAATATAGAACCTGTTAATACATAATATTAGTTACATCAAATGCTCTACATCTTTAGTGAAGTTGTTTCACTTTCCTTTGCTAATATTATACGTTGTGATAAAACAATATATACGCAGATATTATCTATTCAATTACCTTCATTCACCTCTTAGACAGTTAAAAAAAAGTAAAGCTCAAATGAGACATATTGTTAATTTTTACTTATTGGAGTTTTTTAGACCTAAATGGTTTACGTTGTGATAAAACAATACTCCCTCCGTCCCTTTTTAGTTGGCACATTTGCAAAAAAAAAAAAATTGTCCGTAAATAGTTGTCACATTCCTTGTAATTTTTCCATATATACCCCTTTATTTCTAATACCAATGTTTGACTTTATATTTAATATACACACTCATAACTCATCATTTAATGATAAGATTAAGGGCAAACATGGAAACAAATTACATAGTTAAATGTTTCTTAATATGTGTGTTTTTTACAAATGTGCCAACTAAAAAGGGACGGAGGGAGTATATAGCAGATATTATACATGGACGCGGATATTATCTATTCAATTACCTTCATTCACCTCTTAGACAGTTCAAAAAAAGTAAAGCTCAAATGAGACAGATTGTTATTTTTTACTTATTGGAGTGATAAAAAAAAATCATCTATTAGACCTAAATGGTTCCAAGCCACAGCTAACTTATTTAATCTTTCATTTCAAGAGACCAACTGAACTACTATGACAAAACATACTGCCAATACAATACTTCAAAAAGAAGCCACTACTATGTTTCAGTAGTATAATTCTTTTATACTGGTACTTATTATAGATCAAATAGAAATTATAGATGAGCTAGTAGCACAGAGTTATATATCATACAGAAAAGCTTTAAGGCCATCAAACATCAGCTTGACAATAAATTTAATACTACAAATATCACTGGACGATCAACTTACCAGCCCATACAGTCTACATTCATGCATCGTACGAAAAACCTCAGGGGCCATCCAACGAGGCGTCCCAACACAGATATCAGCAGGAGGTATTCCATTATGAGAAATACAGCAGGAATGCAAGAATGAGCGAAGAGGTATTGCTCTATCAAAATCACATAGTTTGACAATAGGAGATCCATCGGATTTTCTCCTATTCAAATCAATTAATATATTTTCACTTTTTATATCACGATGAATGATATCTTTAGAGTGTAACTCTAACAGGGCATGTGCAACATCCCTAGCAATATGCAATGCCAGCTCCACCTGAACATATGTTTTACCGTCTCTAAACAGCTTCCGCAAATAATTCTGTAACAAAATAGAATGGAAAAAAGAAGCAGCTAAGTATAATACACAAGTTAAACAAGCCATTAATGAGATCAGGAAATTGGAGGAAATTTTACATTTAAGGACCCCCCTTCCATATATTCCATCAAGATATTGGACTGTAATATACGACGTTCCGGACTTTTATCTGATGATTGGACCCACTTGGAAGATATCTGATGACCATAGAGTTTTACGATGCAAGAACTTTCCAGAGCACTTAAAATTCTTACTTCACCCAAACAATTGAGCTCAAAGTTCTTAATTTCATCAGCAGAAGCCCCACAAGTTTCTAGTGTACGAACCTGCAAAATAATAACATTTTGACACCATTAGCCACATTCCAACTCTTTAATACAAACACGATAAACTATTCCACAATTTAAAGTACAGGGATCTTATCTAGTCCAATTAAACAAGTTCTTCAATCAGACAATAGCAAAGAATCGTGTAATCCTGGCCACTTACATATTTTTCATCAAGAATAAATTACATAAATCATCTTAAGATACCTATAGTATTATCCTTCTCAGTTGTCAGATTTGGTTGTATGGAGTCAAATCTTAGTTAAAAGAAATCGGAAAACTTCAGGGTAAGAATCTTTACTATTTTGTAATTACAGAAAAAAGGAAAAAAATGATTTATAGTGAGGAAACTTAGTGGCGTGTAAGGGTTAAGTCGCATGTAGAACCTACTGAGATCCTTTTTATATATAAAGGATATTGTTAATGATCTTTAACTATTTTTAAGTACCGAGTCATACAGATCCAAATTATATGAGAGAACATGATTCTTACGAGCTACATCCGTCACTGATGAATGGTCAGCATGAAATTTCAAGACATTATCCTATTTTATAAGAAACATATAGAGATGCCGAAGGGACAGAACTATCAGTTTCTGCAGCTAACATTATACAGAAGACAAAAAATAATAAATAAATAAAATTAGTCACAGTAGATTGCACTACAAAGTTGAAATAATTTGACATGCAACACCAGAAACATGAAAACATGATTAATGCCAAAGACCAACACCAATCCACGAACAATATAAAAAGGAATATATAAGTGTAGTAAGACTTGTTCATCACCACACCTTAACAGCAGCCTCAACTGATCCTACTTTGGAGCGGACAATTTTGGTAGAACCTACTTTGCCAATTTCTTCAGATGACGACAGAGTGGGGAAGGAAATTCTGTGACCAAGACTGTTCCCTTCCATGAGAGAACCATCAACTCGACTTAGGGGTATATATCTGAAGAGATAGTAAACACTGATTAAGTGATTCATCTAGGTAAGCATGTACAAAAAATAAAGAGTCAAAGCTTTCATTCAAGTAAAACTCAAATTACTTTTAAAGAATGACAAATCACAAATTGAACAAACAAGCCAATAATTAGACACTTTCCCACACCCCACATAGAGTAGTCATACAGAGTACATAGCATTGGCACACCACGATATGAACTCCACACCTTTGATTTATTACTGCATACAACATATTTAAACTTGGCAGGGGAGCCATGCTTGAACCAACACGAAGTAGCTGTGGTCATCTTTCAACCTTTAAATTATATACATACCAAACATATCTGCATATCGTATTATTATAAGACTTCGAGAAACATTGACTGATTGACATGTCTTCAATGCCACAAGGGAACGACTTTATGAGGATGTCCAAATACCAGGAAAAATGATAACGCATCACATGGTAAAGTTATATCATGTAGAAATAACCTGTAGAAATATTCTGGGTCTGTCTCGGCCCTTATATCATGTGGACGGCATGCATCCACAATCATTCGAACATAAGAATCGGCCCTCTTGGTAACAATCACATTCCAAGCATGGGGAGAGAAATCCAAATAGCCCCTAACTAGTTCACAGGGTACTCGAGGCTCTACCCTGTCACACAGGTACTGTAGTAAAGGGAGATAGATATTTGTCAGATAGCAATCAAAGAAATTGAAGAAAGTTAGTGATATCTATCACAACAAGAAAGTAAAAAGCATTTACAGTGGAAAAACAACCTTCAGTAGCAATGATCTATGCCTACAGACACCAAATCGCAGTCTCCCAATAGGAACAATGATGGAATTCTGTCTCGTTTTAACAGATTGTAGTGACCTCTCACAAAGATCTTGTATTACAATATCTTCACGGTAATCCAAACCCTCTTTCATTGATTTTCTGATACTCTCACCATTTCCAGTTGGGCAAGTGCAAACGAAAGGCTTTGTATAGTTGGAACCGGAAACAGCTTTTCGTGTTCTTTCAATGATTGAATTTTTGTCACTGCCTCCAAAGTGATCAGATACAAAAAGGGCAAGCAATGATGCAATTTGCAAGTTTTCAACAGCAACCTGCTCCCCTTCCTTCATAGAACCATTCATCTGTTTAAACTGACACACCAATGCCTGAGCACAAAGAGTGATTGCATCCAACTCCTCATCAGTTTCCCTGAACACAATCAGAAAAAATTCAACTTGCTCATTAGGACTGCGATAGCATTATCAATATCAATATTTAGATCAGGAGATAGAGATGCCACCTATCCAGAAGAATAACTTCACGTGTGTCAATATGCAAATTTTCCTCATAACTTCTTAGCGGCAAGAAAGGACGATCTCGTCCTGCATCATAGAACCCATCTGGTAGATGGTCCTCGGTGCTGCAAAATGATTCTGAGCTATATTTAAGACACACATTCCAGTGTCTATCGAATGGCCTCCGAGATTTTCTAGGTTTGGGACTGTCAAGATCCTTTTCAGGATGCCTTTTTGACTTCAAATTAACACTAGATGTTTCCGGAACAGTTTTTTCATCTTGCACGACTGTAACATCTCTAAGAGAATTCAAAGATGATACATTCTTTACGCATTCATCTTTAGCCTTTATACGTTTCTCCACAGAGGACATGTCAAATGAACAGCTTTCCTCACAACAGTCATTCTGTGAACTGATATCATCATCCTCCAGCCTAATAGGCGATTTTTCACATTCAGGTTCTCCAGAAAGTAGTTCTTTATCGTTAATGTCCGGATATACAATGTCTGATGTAGCATCTTTAAGGGAGTCGGAAGCAAGACAAGCAAGTTTGTTATTATCAGTAGCCTTTAGTGTAAGATACTCAGCAGAATCTTCAACTTTGCACTTTCTGCTGCTATTTAGACGCTCTTGACGTGCTCTTTGTTGCAAAAAATACCGTCTTTTCCACCCCTTGCCTGACTTTCGCGCAGCAGAACCCCTGTTACTTGATGATGACCCGCTAAAATGACTTGATGAGGCAGTAGAGGAGCCTAAACCAGTATAAAGTGTATCAGAAGTATGAACAGAAGAGTACACAAGCAAAAAAATTTCACCCAGAAGCCAAAAAATGGAAAAAGTTATATATACTATATACATATATATATATATAGAGAGAGAGAGAGGGAGGGAGGGAGGGAGAGAGAGAGAGAGAGAGAGAGAGAGAGAGAGAGAGAGAGAGAGAGAGAGAGAGAGAGAGAGAGGTCCAGTGAAGCAGTGTAGAGGGTTAGTTTCAGTCTCACCTTTCCTGGGACTGCCATAAATTTCTGGAACTGTACTTTCTAGTACATCCATTTCCACGGAAGAGCTGATGAACTCATCAGCAATCATGTCTTCGTCATTTCCTTCCATGTTGCAGCACATCCACGTGGGAATTTGACAAGGGTCTCGAATCTTATTGTACTAAAACAAGGTGGAGAAAAAGTAAATGAATGAGCTCTTAAAGCTGGTGCAATATATTGACTATACCGGAGCAAAGACTAGAACCTGAAGACTAACAAATGCAATAATAACAAAACTAAGGCCCGTATCATTATGAAATTTAAACCACAATAAACAAAATACTGAAATTAATGGGCCACCTGCCTCGTACGTTGCGCGGAAGTTTGGAAGCATCTCTATATGTCAAGATTTGAGAGGTATAAATATTGGAATTGGTATTGAAAAGAGCATACAGAACAAGGTGAAAAACAATACTGGACGAATGACAATATACCAAGAGACTCAAGTAGTGACAATATACCAAAAGACTCAAGCAAGAGTAAAAAGGTCGCTCGATTAAATGAAATGAGATCGAACTGGTTTCTGTGACCTGAATAACTACCTATAAGTTTGGAACTAAAATTGCATTGCGATCAACTTGTATACATATTTAGGAAGTAAAACATGTTCAAAAACTTCAAAAAAGTTTAGTTATGATGATAAAACCCCTAAGAATTATCTTGAAATTTCATACGACGACCTATCAGATATATCGTGCTGATGAAAGAAAGATCCACCAACAAAGTGATACATACCTGAAGATTTAAATTCTGAAGGTTTTGCATCAAGCCAAGGTCAAGTGAGCGCAAGGACGTCAATCGATTGTTTGAGAGGTCCAAGTCATTTAATCTATTCAGGGAGGACAACTCCGAAGGTAATTCAATTAATTTATTATTAGTTATTTTGAGGGATATCAAGTTATTCAAGTAAGTTATCTCAATTGGTAGATTTTTCATTTTATTAAATGAAAGGTCCAAATATTCCAGCTTATTGAGACAGCCAATTTCAGGAGGAAGATATCTGCAAAAAAATTGAGGGGGCGCGAGAGTCAGGGAACATATACAAAGAAAGCCCATTACCTTTTCGAATCACTTTTATATATAAAAAAGAGACTGATAAATAAGAGGTAGCATCTATACTCTATATATTTTATCAGAATTATAGAATGCTGAATAAAATGCAATACATAGATTTGGCCTTCACACTTCACTATCATGACAATTAGTAGCACAAACCAACAAGGTGATGGAATCAAAAGAAAAAAAATATACATTCAATGCAACACTATAGACATTTGTACTTCCAAGTTATACATTAGTGCTAATTGTGATCTACATTAGGCAATTAATGGGCCTTTGATTTGTGGTTTCATATTCTCTTTCAGGATATGTAAATTAGTAGACTTCACGCCTATACAAAATATTATTCTGATTAGGCTTGTATGAGTCCATCACATGAGCAGCATTTTTGTACTATTATCTATACCAACTCATTATCCTAAAAAAAGACCAAACAAGCAGCTTTGGAGCTCTACTATATATCAATCGGACTTAAGTTCAGTTAAATTATTCTTCAAGTTAAAAGGCCAAAATAATCTTAAATTATAAGCAACTTCAACAAAAATAACAAAACTAACATAACTGATACATCGAAACAGCACACACATATAAAATAATCTACCTTATCGAATAATGACAAACGGAGAGCCTAGTCAACAAATTAAGCCCAGCAATTTCCCTAAGAATCGGAAACGCAGAAGACCTGGGAGGCACTTTACTCAACTCCAACTCTTTCAAAGCCTTAAGTTTCTGCAAAGGCAATCCATTCAACCCGGGGGACGAAATCTTAACTTGCACACTTTCCAACTGTGCCAAATAACTAAACTCACTCGGAAACACATTAATCTCATTCGCGAAAAACTTCAAAGTCTTCAACTTTCCAAGACTCCCTACTGTCTTCGGAATTAAATTAAACACGTTCTTATACACATAATAACTCTCAATCGCATCGCCACCCCCTTTACGACTCTCCTCATACTCCGAATCCAAGGTTTTGCCCGAAACATCGAGCACCGAGTCACAATTGGGGCTTGACTCGCTCTCCGGAGCCTCCAAGACTTCATTTTTATCAATTTTTTCGATGGAATTGGATGGTTCGAGGTCTAATTTATCTGAATTAGTGACCTGCATTGAGGTAATTGAAGGATTGGAGATGAAAAAGGGGATAAATTAGGGGAAATTGAATTGGGTCGGGTAGGGTTTGGAAAGGGGGAGAGATATACATATAAATAGTTGTGTGTATAAGTATGTTGTGAAAATTTGAAAAATCGAAAGAGAGAGATAGAGAGAAGGCTCCGAGAACCTCCGGGGAGAGAAGAAGTGTATAGGAAGGAAACCCTAAAATCTAGAGATACGCTTGTTTATATATATATATACAAACATACACACACGTAGCAGAAGTAAATATTTTGTGAATCAGCGGACAAACAAGACCGTTAACTATAACTTTTTTTATCATAAATAATCGGATTTGAATATATTTTCTGTTTTAAAATCACAATTATAATTTAACTAATCGACAAAGCCGCGCTTCGCGGCGGCGTCAAAACTTTTTAAATTTTCTTTTAATATATATATATATATATATATATATATATAGGGTCTTGTTCTAATAGAAACTAACTTAGAATAGAAACTAGAAACTAAACCTAAATTAAATATTTCAAGCTAATCTAATGACCAAATTAGGGGTACTCCAATACAAAAAACGTTTAAAATTATTGTCTCTATTCAACAAAAATATAAAAAAATAAAAAAATTTTAAAAAAAAGTTACTGTTCACGTGATGACGTGGCACGTGAACAGTAACTTTTTTTTAAATTTTTTTTTATTTTTTTTTTATATTTTTGTTGAATAGAGCCAAGAATTTTAAACGTTTTTTGTGAAGTTGCCCCTAGCGGGGCCATTAAAATAAATGAAATATAATTTATTTAGTGTAGGTTTCTAGTTTCTATTCTAAGGTTGGTTTCTATTTGAACGCTAGCCTATATATAATATATATAGGCTAGCGTTCAAATAGAAACCAACCTTAGAATAGAAACTAGAAACCTACACTAAATAAATTATATTTCATTTATTTTAATGGCCCCGCTAGGGGCAACTTCACAAAAAACGTTTAAAATTCTTGGCTCTATTCAACAAAAATATAAAAAAAATAAATTTTTTTTTAAAAAGTTACTATTCACGTGCCACGTCATCACGTGAACAGTAACTTTTTTTAAATTTTTTTTAAATTTTTTTATATTTTTGTTGAATAGAGACAATAATTTTAAACGTTTTTTGTATTGGAGTACCCCTAATTTGGTCATTAGATTAGCTTGAAATATTTAATTTAGGTTTAGTTTCTAGTTTCTATTCTAAGTTAGTTTCTATTAGAACAAGACCCTATATATATATTTCATATTATATATTAAATTTTAACAATTAACATGGTACTCTCTAACGAATCGCTCTTCTCGTTAAACATAGTTCTTCCTATAAAGCCGTTCTCTAGTTAAATTAAAACTTAGTTTTAACATATAATATGAATACTTGATTATAATTTAATCCACAAAAATCGAAACTTAAAATTGAAATAAAATTTATAACACTAATACCAAATTCTAATAGTTAATACGTTCTTTTCTAGTGATTCGTATGATTCTTCCTATAAAGCCGCTCTCTCGTTAAACTGAAATTCAGCTTTAACAGATATTATGAATACTTTTATTGTAATTTTATTCCATAAAAATCGAAACCTAAAAACTAAATAAAATTTGTAGCATAATATCAAATTCTAAAAGTTAATACGATTTTTTCTAGTGAATCATTTTCTCATTAAGCACGTTTCGAGTAGCTTAAACATGTTTTGAACGGCTCTCTATAAATTGTAAAGATAAATAAGAAAAATAGATAATTTTAAAAGATCATAAAAGATGCCACATCACAGCCCTCGTATTTTACTTTCAATAAAAATTTTAATTATATATTTTCGCTATAAATTCGAACTATTCTCTTCTCTATATTTTAACACATATTCTACTTCCAATAGAACTTTGAATTATATGGTCTATAAATTTGAACTCTTTCCTCTATGAATATGAAGACATATTCTACTTTCGAGAAAACTTTTAACTATAAATCTTACTGACACTCGTTCTACTTCCAATAAAACTTGCCCTCATGTTTTACTTCCAATAAATTTTTTAATTATATGTGTTCTCCATAAATTTGAACTCTGAACTCTTCTTCTCTATATATTCAAACACCTATTCTACTTCTATTATAACTTCTAATTATAGGTTTTTTCTATAAACTCGAACTCTTCTCTTTTACAAATTCGAACACCTATTCTAATTCTAATAAAACTTTAATTATATGCATTCTATTCAACTTTCAATATAACTTTTTATTATATGTATCCCATATAAATTTGAGCTCTTCTTCTCTGCAAACACTTTTTCTACTTATAACAGAATATTTAATTATGACTTCCCTATAAATTCCAACTTTTCTCCTTTATATATTCAAACACATATTATGCTTCTAATACAACTTTTAATTATAATTTTTTTTTTCTATAAATTCAAACTCTTCACCTTTACAAATTCGAACACTTATTCTACTTCTAATAAATTTTTTAATTATAAACCTTAAAAATAGCTATTTTACTTCCAATAGAACTTTTAATTATATGTATTCCTTATAAATTCGTGTTCTTCTCCTCTACAAACACTTATTCAACTTATAGTATAATTTTTAATTATTTGTCTTCTCTATACTTGTATGATAATGTTTATCCATAAAAATCAAATCCTAAAAATAAAATAAAATCTATAACATCATATGATATTTTAATAGCTAGTACAATCTTTTATAGTGAGCCGTCTTCCCGTTATACACATTTCGAGCCGCTCTCGTTTGGGATCGAAATTCTAACTTCATTACATATTATTGATGATACTTATCTTACACAACAATTTTTTTCCTTGAAATCAAAACCTAAAAAATAGAGTGAATTCCAATTTATACTTTCTAGATTTTCTAAAATTTTTGGAGTTTTAAAAAATGAAAACACATCTTATTTTCTCTTTATATTATAGATACTCCTGTATTTATTTAGGATTCCTGCATGAGATTGTTCTTTTACTCATTGTTCTTTTATTATGTTAACACATCAATTCTTTTCTTTTTAAATACGGTGACTCTTTTCATGACAATAATATTGGATTTATGAATAAATTTTCCTAATATAAGTATAATTAACGTATATAAAAAATATATAATTTAAGAAGATCGTACTTTCTATAAAATATTTAATTATATGTCTGCTCTATATATTCAAACACCTATTCTAGTTCTAGTAGAACTTTTATTAATATATTTTTTCTATAAATTCAAACTCTTATTCTCTATAAATTCGAACTCCTATTCTACTTTCAATAGAACTTTTAATCGTATGCCTTATAAATACTTATTATACTTCCAATAGAACTTCTAATAATATGTCTTCCCTATAAATTCGAACTCTTATCCTTTATAAATTTGAACACCTATTCTATTTCTACTTCTAATATGCTAATTGATATTTTTATATTTATTAGTGTTTAAAATTCTAGAAAATTAGAAAAATCGATTGAGACGATATTAGAGCGCCACCTAAACTCCCGCTATCCTCCTTTATATATATATATATATATTGACTAGCGTCGAACGGATTCTATTTAATATTATTTAATTTTTTTATAATTTGAATGAATTTTTTAAGATATGAATTTTATAAGTTTAATTTTTAAATGATATGATTTGATAACAATTATATATATATATATATATATATATATATATATATATATATTGACTGTAATATTTCCAAAAAAAGAAAAATTTTAGTTATAAGATATAGATAAGATGATATATTTTAACAGAAAAATGAAATCAATCAATTATTAATTATTATGGTATTATTTTATTGAATACAATTGTTCGTGATACTACTGGAAAAGAAGATGTTTTAGCAAGAGAAAATATAAAAATCGGGTTGAGTTCCAATTCCGAATCCAAAATAAGCTAAAGTAAACTGGCCAAATACAGTTAACTTGGGTAATCCACAAACCCACCACATGTCCCAAAAGATCATGATTTGTTGGTACTAGTAGTACTTTGCCTTATAAACTGAACCAAAGTTCCAAATCTCCTCGATGTGGGAACAGATGGGATATCCGTTCGGGCCTGACAAGGACGTCAGGAGTTTAAGTGGGCTTCGTGTCCCTACCTCTGGACCTCTGTCCATTGTGTGATAATACCACCAGCTTTCGTGTCCTCACCTCCGGCAGCTTGACGAATCAAGCTTTCAAGAGTCGCTGTTACGACCAAACTCAACACGCAAGTGCACGTGATCTCAAGTAATATAGATAGCAAATAAGATTCGTTCCTACAGGGACTCGTTGTATTGTCTAGTTAATTCACTCACCAATGTATGATTATTATTCGATGCTAAGACAAATTAACAATTGGATTTTTGTTTATCACTACACTTACTCTAAGATTTATAACTAATTAACAACTACTTGAACTAAGAATTATGTCGAATTACTTATGCGAATAAAACATGGGATTTTAACTTCATTAAACAATCCATCTATAGTCTCCACTTCTCTAGCCTTTTCATGTGATTTGTTAATACCTGATCGAATACACAAAACTGATATAAGCCAACTTTCGTTGCACAAATACCATCCTAAATAACATCCATAATAAAGATAGAAATCACTTAGTCTCCCAATCATGCTTAATCTGCATATGTCTATAAAGATTGAAACATATTGGTTGAAGTACAAGCATTCAATTGATCACATAGTCGTCATAAAACGGTTAGAGTTACAACACTAATTATGAATGATATTCTCACGCATAAACCTATGCTAGCATGGCAAGTTCTAAACTCTTAGATCCACTTTCGCTTCAATAAGAATTAACACACAATTACAGGAGTTAGCTACTCTCCTATAACAAATTAAAACAACCATGATAGGATATCACATCAATCACACTATAGGCATCGAGAAGATTCAACAAATAAACTTCATGAATAAATCCGCTAAAACCCCATGACAACGAATTAGTTCATAATCAAACTAATCGTCACCATGGGTTCCAATGTAAACATGATAGAAGGAAACGAATAAAGATTTTAATAAATAACAAGGGTTCTAAAGAATACACCCAAACCAAGCATCCACAAACTAGGAAGAATACAAGAATAAATTGAAAACTATCTTCTTCCTCGCTTCTTCGTGCTTCAAAACTCCGTAAATACAATACGTGGTCCAACCTCTCTATTCTAGGGTTTTTTCCTTCTTTATATAGGTCTCCAGGTGCAAGAAATTCGAAAAGGAATTTAATTTCGACTTTATCTCGAAAAAACAGCAAAACAGAATTTTCCCTCAGTCATACCGGCGCTGCCGCGCCATCCCACAGTTATAGCACGGCGCTGCCGCGCCACTCCAGATGTCACAGCGCTGCCGCGCCACCTTCCAGTACAAACGCGGCGCTGCCGCGCCCTAGCTTCTGCTCAGCAACTGGATTTTTCCTTATTTCTTCATTACAACTCCAAATTGCTCTCCGATTGCTTTGCTGCATTCCTTGAACACCTGGGATTATCATTCCTGCACAATACCCTTAGAAGAGATCAAAAATACCACAACTCGAGTACAAACATTCGTTTTAAGCCAAATGGAAACGTTTTAAGTGAATAAAATACCCACTCATCACACCCCCAAACTTAAACCGATGCTTGTCCTCAAGCATAAACAGACAAATTATGTACAACTAACTAATACCACTTCCGTAGGTGATCACGGTTGCATTTGGCATATGCAACAAGCCCTTTAAACCCCTAGGCAGCCCTAGTGGACGAGTAAGTTCTCGTGAGGGCCTATAGCGAATGTACCCACAAAATCCAACTGACACAAACGACACAAACAATGCAATGCATGAATGCAACTAAATATGAATGCAAAGGATCCCCTCAAATTAACCAACACCACTTAGCAAGCAAACATCTCAACGAATGCAATCAATCCAAACAGAGCTTGACTAAATTCCGGTATACTAACAATACATGATCAGAACGTGCGTGTGTGCGATGCTCGACAGATATACTCCCAAAACCGGATCAAAATCATACATATTCTTTTCCAAGACAATCACAGGTTTATAAATAGAATGAACGTTAAACTCAAGATCACTTCAGATACACCTCCATACTCCTCTAAAGTAGACAGAAATTCATGCTTTATTACGACACAAATACAATATATACACAACACACATGCTTATTTGATCGTGCAATGGATGAGACCCCTAAAGGCTTATACAATAATACCCATGTAGCGAGCGTTGGGTTAGTGGATCCCAGACTATGAAAAACCTTAGGTCACTAGGCACAAAGTCCCCAAGAACTTAATTGCTTGAGTATTAAAGAGCTCACCCTGATCAATTCTGCATACTCACACTCTCACAAACACTCATTTTTTTCTTTTTGTTTTTGTTTTTCTTGAATTTTTTTTTCTATTTTTTGTCTTTTGTCTTTTTTTTTATTTTTTTTATTTTTTCTGAATTTTTTTTTCACACATGGAATCTGGAATGAGAATTCTCAATTCCAACCCTAGACTACTCATAAACATGAGCCGGCTACTAGCCATTTGACACCTAGCCAACAAACATAAACACAAACACAAACACATTAGCATGAAATTCCTGCTTTCCCCCAAACTTATATTTTAGTGTTCCTTAATCATCAAGGGAATAAAGCAAATTCTATCGATAAACAAGTGATTAAATCCTAAATCCAAACAAGCATGAGTCAACCTAGCCCAAGAGCAACCGACGAGACTGTGTAAAATTTTTGTTCATGAAACATGCACGTCAATTTCATCAAAATTTAAAATCAGCCCTCTGTTCATCCTTTTCACACCCACATCAACATCTACCTACCTCATGGCATCAGCTCATTCTAAGGGATCATGAAAAATGCATGTAATACAACTAGTATGCACATAAATACCACAATAACAGAATGTCCTATATGACATACATAAGAAAAAAAAACAAAATGGTCTAACTAACATGCAAACATGCTAACATACAAATATGCTTCTAACATGCACACATACAAATATACAAATGCACCTTGTATCCCCACCCCCACTTAAAAATTTTCAATGCCCCCATTGAAAGTAAGAATAACAAGTGTGCAAGGCATACCTACTCGTCGTCCGAACCACTCCCATCAGGAGTGTCCGGTGGCGGATAGACAGCGCCAGCTCCAAAGGATGGAAAAGTCACGTCCACTCCACTCGCACGAAAAGCCGTGCCCAACGCCTGCGCAAACTGAGTAAATTCCGCTGCAAAACCTGCCTGCATATCGTGCACCGCATCGATACGCCTCGACAACCGCCTATACTGTCTCTGAGTAATAAAAGAACCTCCTCCCTGAGGCTCCTCCTGCTGCTGTTGCTGTTGCTGTTGCAGCTGCTCTTCTACAAAACCAAGACCCCACCAGTCCTGCTCACCACCATTCCACTCAACCAACCTCCGAATACTCTGATGATCCAACGCCTCCTGTGGCTGCTGCACAACCTCCTCTGCTGACCAACGAGCACCACAATCTCTAGCCAACCTAGCAATGATCGAACCATAAGGCATCGCTGCAGTGGTACTACCTTGCATAAAACGCATCATCCCCTGATTGATCAAATTGCCCACATCCACATACTCTATGCTGCAGATAGCATACAATAGGATAGCCCTCTCAACTGTGACCTCATTCGAGTGCCTCGTAGGGATGAGATTGGCACAAATGAACAAGTGCCAAGTACGCCCATATCTGTTCAGAGCCGTCGACAGAAACGAAGTAGGCTCAGTCGTGCCTCTCCTCAAACGCCACTCTGTACCAGGCACACACAACCGCCGAATAACCATCTGAGATCCACATTATCCCGAGTCCTCCCCGACCAATCATCTTGACCCCTCCTAGGAGCCGGAAGCCCAAGAACACGCCGAATAGCAGGCGGCTGATAATCCACACGAAACCCACGAACCTGGTTAATCCCATTCCTCTCCACACTAGCATTCGCATAGAACTCGCGAACCACAGTCATCGGAACAGGCTCCGGAACCTCACAGATCTGCTCCCAATGTCTCTCCATAATATTCTCCAACATATTCCCATCCGCCACATTAGGCAAAAGACCCCTCTCACGAGCAATAGGGCGCCCCAACAACCGATTATACTCATCACGAGCCCCGTTATTAATAAACTGCGGTCCACCATTACCTCCCTCAGAATCTGATGAAGATGAAGAACGAGGGTTTCTCCTACCAGTCCCACTACCACCGGCACCCGCACTACCACCACCAACAACCCTCTGTCGCTTGGAAGCCATTGAATTGATTAGAAGAGTGTTTAGAAAATTTTTGAGATCTGTAGGTGTGTATGTATAGGTAGGGTTGTGTAATGGTGTGTATATATAGGAGATAGTAGGGTTAGTGGGGTTAAATTGTGGGCTTGGGTCGTGGGTCACTATAACAACAACTAACAACAACTTTTTTTTTTTCAAAATTTGCTACAAAATTTTTTCTGCACAGACGTCGCGGCGCTGCCGCGCCAGGAATGTACTGCGGAATGGCGCTGCCGCGCCAGAACTTCTGTTTCAATTTTTTTTTTTTTGCAACAACAACTCACGTGGGTTGCCTCCCACGAAGCGCTCTTTTCACGTCATTAGCTTGACGTAGCTCCATCTCCTTACGTTGCGCAAATTAGAACCGCAGTCTCAACTTCGCTATTCAACTTCTCTCCAAAATATGGCTTTAACCGCTGACCATTGACCTTGAACGACTGCTCCGGTAACTTGTCAAAAATCTCCACTGCCCCATGCTGAAAAACTGTTTTGACTGTGAACGGACCTGACCAACGTGACTTCAACTTCCCAGGAAATAACCGAAGTCGAGAGTTGAACAACAACACCAATTGCCCGGGCACAAACGTCTTAAGAACCAACCTACGATCATGCCACCTTTTTACTTTCTCGTTGTATAGCTTGTTGTTCTCATAAGCCTGCAATCGAAACTCGTCCATTTCGTTCAACTGAACCATCCGCTTTTCACCTGCTGCTGTAAGATCAAAATTCAGCTTCTTCAATGCCCAATAAGCCTTGTGTTCTAACTCAGCTGGAAGATGGCATGCTTTCCCATACACTAGATGAAATGGTGACATTCCCAAAGGTGTTTTATAGGCTGACCGATAAGCCCACACCGCTTCATCAAGCTTCAACGCCCAATCCTTCCTAGAAGGACTAACTACCTTCTCCAGAATCCGTTTCATTTCCCGATTAGACACTTCGGCTTGCCCATTGGTTTGAGGATGATAAGCTGTAGCAACTCGATGATTGATGTTGTAGCGTGCCATATGAGATGTAAACTTTCGATTGCAAAAATGCGTACCTTCATCACTGATGATCACCCGTGGAGTGCCAAACCGAGTAAAAATATTCTTGTGAAGAAAATTAAGTACCACCTTAGCATCATTCGTGGGAAGTGCTTTTACCTCCACCCACTTAGACACATAGTCCACAGCTAAAAGAATATACTGATTACCACATGATGGAATGAACGGTCCCATGAAGTCGATTCCCCACACGTCAAAGATCTCTACCTCCAACATAACATTAAGAGGCATCTCGTCCCTATGAGAAATATTACCAACTCGTTGACATCAATCACATCTCAACACAAACTGATGAGCATCCTTGAATAGAGTCGGCTAATAGAAACCCCCTTGAAGAATACGTGTGGCTGTCTTCTCACCCGCATAGTGGCCTCCATAAGGTGTAGCATGAAAATCACTAAGAATAGCCTCGGTCTCACTGTAAGGAACACAACGCCTAATAATCTGATCAGCTCCTTGCTTGAACAAAAACGGTTCATCCCAAATATACTACTTGACATCGTGCAAGAATTTCTTCCTTTGAGCATAAGAGAGCTCAGGTGGAATGATGTTGCTTACTAGATAATTCACAATGTCGGCAAACCATGGTTCATCATCTTGCACTCTGAATAGTTGCTCATCAGGAAAAAACTCATTAATAACCGTGTTGTCCTTAGGTGACTTTCCATGGTCTTCCAATCTAGAGAGATGGTCAACTACCTGATTCTCCGTCCCCTTTCTATCCTTGATTTCCACATCAAATTCTTGCAACAGAAGAACCCAACGAATCAACCTTGGCTTAGCATCTTTCTTTGCAAGGAGGTAGCGAATAGCAGCATGATCCGTGTAAACTGTCACCTTAGTACCAAGCAGATAAGAGCGAAACTTTTCAAACCCATAGACAATAGCAAGTAGTTCCTTCTCAGTGGTTGTGTAATTCAACTGAGCATCATTGAGAGTTTTGCTCGCATAGTAAATAACATGGAACATTTTTCTTTCCTTTGACCTAGAACGGCCCCAACTGCATAGTCACTAGCATCGCACATCAAAGCAAATGGTTGGCTCCAATCAGGAGCTGTAATAACTGGAGCAGAAATTAGTTTCTTCTTCAAGATCTCGAACGCATGTAAACAAGCCTCATAAAAATTAAATGGCACGTCCTTTTCCAAGAGATTGCAAAGCGGCTTAGAAATTTTTGAGAAATCCTTTATGAAGCGCCTGTAGAACCCTGCATGACCAAGAAAACTACGAATACCTTTGACTGAGATAGGTGCAGGAAGATTCTCAATAGTTTCCACCTTTGCCTTGTCAACTTCCAAACCCTTACTCGAAACCTTGTGTCCCAGAATGACACCTTCTTGTACCATGAAGTGGCACTTTTCCCAATTAAGAACAAGATTGGTCTCCACACAACGTTTTAAAACCAAACTCAAGTTTTCCAAGCACTCAACAAAAGAATCCCCAAAGACTGAGAAATCGTCCATGAATACTTCCATATTAATTCCAATCATGTCAGAGAAAATGGCCATCATACACCTCTGAAAAGTAGCTGGTGCACCACACAACCCAAAAGAAACACGTCTGAATGCAAATGTACCAAATGGACAAGTGAAAGTAGTCTTCTCCTGATCCTCGGGTGTTATGCAAATCTGATTGTACCCAGAATACCCATCAAGCAAACAATAGTACTGACGTCCAGCTAATCTGTCGAGCATCTGATCAATGAACGGGAGTGGAAAATGATCTTTCCGAGTGGCTTTGTTCAACTTTCGATAATCCATGCAAATTCTCCAACCAGCAACTGTTCGCGTCGGAATGAGCTCGTTCTTCTCATTAGTAACCACTGTCATGCCCCCTTTCTTAGGCACACATTGCACCGGGCTCACCCAAGAGCTATCAGAAATCAGATAGATAATGCCCGCGTCAAGCCATTTAAGAATTTCCTTCTTCACAACTTCTTTCATGACAGGATTCAGTCTCCTTTGATTATCGACTGTAGGTTTAGCTCCCTCTTCCAAAGGAATTTTGTGCATGCAATACGAAGGACTGATACCCTTGATGTCTGCTATAGTCCACCCAATAGCTGATTTGACTTCCCTCAAGATTCTAAATAGTTTTTCCTCTTCTGTGCCTGAAAGCTTAGATGATATAATAACAGGTAAGGTAGAAGAATCACCAAGATAGGCATACCTTAGATGTTCAGGCAATGGCTTAAGTTCCAAGGTAGGTTCTTCCTCAATGGATGGCTTAAGTCTAACATGAGACTTCTTCAATTCGGACAAACCCAATGATTCAAATGGAATCCCAAACTTCTTCCATGGAGATGCATTAAGATATTGCAAGTGTTCTTTATCCTCTTCATTCTCAACCTCCGAGTCATTAGCAAGAACTCTTTCCAACACATCCTCTTTTATCAAGTGTTGAGTAGCGGAGTTAACCACCTTGTCGACCATATCAACTTTGAGACACTCTTCATAGTCAGTAGGAAGCTTCATTGCGTTGAAAACATTAAAAGTAACGTTTTGATCGTGCACCCTCATAGTGAGTTCTCCCTTTTGGACATCAATAAGAGTTCGGCCCGTAGCCAAGAATGGTCGTCCCAAGATAATAGGAATCTTCTTGTCTTCCTCGAAGTCAAGAATAACAAAGTCGGCTGGAAAGATAAGCTTGTCGACCTTCACCAAAACATCCTCAACTATCCCTCGAGGATAAGTAACTGAACGGTCCGCAAGTTGTAGCGTCATGGCAGTTGGCTTTGGTTCTGGAAGACCAAGTTGTATGAAAACTGATAATGGCATGAGATTAATACTTGCACCCAAATCACACAAGCATTTGTTGAATGATAGATCTCCAATAGTACATGGAATGGTAAAGCTTCCAGGGTCCTTCAACTTAGGCGGCAACTTTTGTTGCAAGATGGCACTACATTCCTCCGTCAAGGCAACGGTCTCTAGCTCCTCAAGTTTCAATTTCTTCGAGAGTATGCCCTTCATAAACTTCGCATAGCTCGGCATTTGCTCAAGAGCCTCCGCAAATGGTATGTTAATCTGAAGCTTCTTGAAGACATCCAAGAACTTAGCAAATTGCTTGTCGAACTTTTGCCTTTGAATTCGTTTCGGGTATGGGGGAGGTGGAAACACCTTAACTTCTTCTTCTTTCTGAGCATTCTCATTCTTAGAAGTTATAGGAGTAGAGGGAGTAGCATTCGGTAGCAAATTAGGACCAGATTCGACCCCAGTGTCAAAATTGGATTTTTCTTCCAGAAGTTGCGGCGCAGCCGCGCCAGTATTGTACTGGGGAACGGCGCTGCCGCGCCGTGCTATCTGCTCAGAATTTTCATTTTCTTCCTCTGTTGATTTTTCTTTGTCCTGACCCTGTAGAATTCTTCCTGATCGTAATGTTACTGCCTGGACCTGTTCCTTATGATCCTTCTTGCCTGGATTCATCTCTTTGTCACTCGGAAGCGTTCCTGGTTGACGGTTCAACAATGCATTGGCCAGTTGACCCATTTGATTCTCTAAAGTTTTCAATGACACTGCTTGACTCTTGTACATCATTCGAAGCTCTTCCAATTCAGATTTCTCAGACTGATTCAATGAGTTCCCTTGAGATGGTTGAAATCCCGGTGGATTGAATGGTTGCCTTGGAGCATAAGGTGGTGGTTGATAGTTCTGATTATATGGCCTTGCATTGAACTGCTGATTTTGGGGTTGCAGAACACCACCCTGATTGTTGCTCCAACTGAAATTAGGATGATTTCGATTGTTGGGATGATAAACATTAGGCACTGGTTGCTGAGCTCTTTGAAAATTACTAACAAATTGTGCGGATTCAGATGAGATAGCACACTGATTCGTGTCATGAGCCCCTGCACACAATTCACAAACCATAGCAACCTGGTTAGTCCCATGATTAGAAAGAGAATCTACCTTCATTGTCAACGCCTTGAGTTGAGCAGCAATAGCAATAGCTGCATCCAAGTCCAGAACTCCAGCCACTTTAGCAGGTGGCAAGCGTTGAGTAGGATTCTGAAACTCATTGGCCGCCATCATTTCAATAAGATTATATGCATCCTCATAGCTTTTTGCCCATAGCGCACCTCCAGAAGCTGCATCTAACATAGGCCTGGACTGAGTTCCCAACCCGTTATAGAAATTGCTGATTATCATCCAATCCGGCATCCCATGATGAGGACAATGTGCCAATATCTCCTTGTACCTTTCCCAAGCTTCCCCCAAAGATTCCTGGGGTTGCTGAGTGAACTGAGAAATAGAATTCCGATAAGCTGCTGTTTTCACCATGGAGAAATACTTCGTCAAGAACTTTTGAGCACAGTCTGCCCATATTTTAATAGAGCCTGATGGCATAGAATGTAACCAACTCTTGGCTTTATCCCTAAGAGAAAAAGGAAATAGTCTCAATCTGATTGCGTCATCTGTAACTCCGTTGAATTTGAAGGTGTCACAGATCTCAAGGAAGTCCCTAATATGAGCATTGGGATCTTCAGCAGGACTACCCCCAAACTGTACTGTATTCTGAATCATCTGAATGATGTTTGGCTTAAGCTCGAAATTATTAGCCCCAATAGCTGGGCGAACAATACTGGTATGGATATCCTCCACTTTTGGCTGAGAGAATTCACTCAAAGCCTTCGCTGGTTGTGCTTGATCTGCCATTTCTTCTATTGATTCACGATCGTCTTCTAACCCGATGTTCTCAAAATCAAGTTTTCTTCTTGCTAGTTCTTCTCTACGTGCTTGAGCTCGTGTACGCATACACCCTCAAAAAGTACCTAAAATTCACCAACAAGAAATTTGGTGAGAACGTCCTAGTCACCGAACTTTAATGACCACTGATGGCAAATACTGAAACTAAATAAATAAAACCGCGTCCCCGGCAGCGGCGCCAAAAACTTGTTACGACCAAACTCAACACGCAAGTGCACGTGATCTCAAGTAATATAGATAGCAAATAAGATTCGTTCCTACAGGGACTCGTTGTATTGTCTAGTTAATTCACTCACCAATGTATGATTATTATTCGATGCTAAGACAAATTAACAATTGGATTTTTGTTTATCACTACACTTACTCTAAGATTTATAACTAATTAACAACTACTTGAACTAAGAATTATGTCGAATTACTTATGCGAATAAAATATGGGATTTTAACTTCATTAAACAATCCATCTATAGTCTCCACTTCTCTAGCCTTTTCATGTGATTTGTTAATACCTGATCGAATACACAAAACTGATATAAGCCAACTTTCGTTGCACAAATACCATCCTAAATAACATCCACAATAAAGATAGAAATCACTTAGTCTCCCAATCATGCTTAATCTGCATATGTCTATAAAGATTGAAACATATTGGTTGAAGTACAAGCATTCAATTGATCACATAGTCGTCATAAAACGGTTAGAGTTACAACACTAATTATGAATGATATTCTCACGCATAAACCTATGCTAGCATGGCAAGTTCTAAACTCTTAGATCCACTTTCGCTTCAATAAGAATTAACACACAATTACAGGAGTTAGCTACTCTCCTATAACGAATTAAAACAACCATGATAGGATATCACATCAATCACACTATAGGCATCGAGAAGATTCAACAAATAAACTTCATGAATAAATCCGCTAAAACCCCATGACAACGAATTAGTTCATAATCAAACTAATCGTCACCATGGGTTCCAATGTAAACATGATAGAAGGAAACGAATAAAGATTTTAATAAATAACAAGGGTTCTAAAGAATACACCCAAACCGAGCATCCACAAACTAGGAAGAATACAAGAATAAATTGAAAACTATCTTCTTCCTCGCTTCTTCGTGCTTCAAAACTCCGTAAATACAATACGTGGTCCAACCTCTCTATTCTAGGGTTTTTTCCTTCTTTATATAGGCCTCCAGGTGCAAGAAATTCGAAAAGGAATTTAATTTCGACTTTATCTCGAAAAAACAGCAAAACAGAATTTTCCCTCAGTCGTACCGGCGCTGCCGCGCCATCCCACAGTTATAGCACGGCGCTGCCGCGCCACTCCAGATGTCACAGCGCTGCCGCGCCACCTTCCAGTACAAACGCGGCGCTGCCGCGCCCTAGCTTCTGCTCAGCAACTGGATTTTTCCTTATTTCTTCATTACAACTCCAAATTGCTCTCCGATTGCTTTGCTGCATTCCTTGAACACCTGGGATTATCATTCCTGCATAATACCCTTAGAAGAGATAAAAAATACCACAACTCGAGTACAAACATTCGTTTTAAGTCAAATGGAAACGTTTTAACTGAATAAAATACCCACTCATCAGTCGCTCTGATACCATATGTGACAACCCGGGTCAAATCCCAAGCCTTTTTCGAAAATCGGGTCGAGTCCCAATTCCGAATCCAAAATAAGCAAAAGTAAACTTGCCCAAATGCAGCCAACTTCGGTAATCCACAATGTGATGCCCTCCCAACCTGGGGCCTAGATTGCAGGGTCACTGATAGACTCTAGATGCAAACACCCTAAAAGTAAATATAAATATAACATGCAGACTGGCCCCAACTCTACTATCCAAGATCTTTCACAGGTAATGGTATGAAACAAGCAAGCCATCGTCTAACTAATTATTATTACAAACCTGAATTCAAAATATAATATATTATTACAAACAAAAGTTCTCAAAAGTTCCACTGCTAGTTCTCACAACTAACTAAAGATCTCTTTACTGAGCTGTTATTGCATTTACCTCGGGAGCTATCTCAAAACGAACCAACTCAAGGCCACGGTAAGTGCGCTTCCTTGCGGTTTGGATTGTACGAACCATGATTCTTAGATTACTGTAAAAAGGGCTAGACAAAATAATAATAAGCCAACGCTCCGCAAGTAACTAAAGATCTCAACTGAAAACAGTATAACAGGGTATCGAAGAAGATGACAGTAATTCAAGATATGACATAAATATACTGGAAGCAGTATAAGCAATACTGGTATTTAGTAATGACAGGGTATCAACTAATGATCAGGATAACAATAGATATTTTAATCGGTAAACCAATTTCATTTCATGGTAAATTAAAAAGTAATCATCACTTTAAGAAAACTGATTGGAGGTTTTTACTTCATAACAGACAATACGGGTGATCAACCCATAAAGTCCCCATACCGAACACAGAGTCCCTCTGGACAATAATCCTCTCATTAGGATAGCTTGGGTTCTCAAGAGGCAACAGATTGGCCTATAAAGGTGTCGAACTGGACAGACCAGAATTACACTAATACATACACAAACCGACGGAACCAGCATTACCCGTTCGCCCCGTCTCTCCAATCGTCAGGAATCCGTGGAAACCATTTAGACGGAGTTCCTAACATTTTTATTAAAAATCTCATTTTAAAACATTAAGCTTTGCAAAACTCCTTTTAACTTCATAAAAGATTTTAATACTAAATCTTTTCGAAAACCATTACTTCGAAGTACCTTCGACTCTCTGATAACAAATCAGCCCAGTCTAAATAACTTCAAAGTATTTTAAGAAAACAACTCATTTTGATTTGCAATGATAAAAGTCAAAGGGTTTGACTAAGTTCTCTGACATCAATGAAATAGGGATACAAGTCTGAATCAAGAAGATGTAGACTCAAAGGCATCATGGTAATTAATCAGATTTCAAGTTTAAGGTATAGTATTATGGGTAATTAAGTTTTTAAATCAGTGATTAGGTCATAAAGAAGTTTATAAAATTTTTGGGACAACATAGGTTAAACTGGACACGGACATAGGTCAAGTAGAACACTGGTTTATCTGTCAGTCAATATGGTTTAATTATAGCAAGTTTTTTGACATATATGGTCAAGAAGCAATTAAAAAGAATTATGTTGTTTTTAGGGTTTACAGTTTATGAAACAGTCGTGGACAGAATTCTGGTTGCATGAATAGATAGGCTACATAAGATTTATGATCAACATAGCATAAGATAGGCATGCTCGAATCAACAGGATATATCAGTTTAGGAATGTAAACTTCAAGAAAAGACAGAGTTACTTGCCTCCGGTAGAATGCAACAGCTAACAGCTCAGTCACTGATACTCTACCTTAGCCTTTCCTTTATCGCTAGGTCCTACGTCCTTCGTATCTACATAAATCATAATCACTATTTTAGAATATTATACCTCTTAATTACCTAATCCTATCCTACCCAAATGATTCTTATAACGCATCGATAGATAACATATAACATACGTACCTGATACATTTATCAGATCGACTCGTACTTAAGAAATCACGTAGCACATAAAACATGCATAACACATATGTCACTTAGCAGATAAACCTCATAAGCAGTCATGCCATTGGATATACACTTTACTACATATATAATTTTACGAAAATCGGGCAGCACTTCCTCTTTTTACAGGACTATCCCGTCGGAAATATCTGACTCAAATCACAATCAAATAATCCGATGGATTTAAGATCCACCTACACTTGCCAAACTTATACCATTTACACTACTTACGAAATCCGAAATAATTAACCATATATCAATAATTAGTAACTCAACTATTTATCGCATGAAATCACTAAATCATTTTTATTAAATCATTAATATCTCATAATTCATAATAATCCGAATAATTATACATGCAGCCATATTTATTCAAATACCAGAATAATATATATATATATATATATATATATATATATATATATATATATAATCATGTACCAAATCTTCGATAAATAACGGATAGTTTAACGAACCAAACCCTCGAATTTATTACATAATTCGAATATAATTCATGAAGAAAACATCATAAAATTCTTGAAACTCACATGCAACTTCGAAAATTAATACAACATACCAATTTATCTCATGACAATCTCAAATCAATAATAAGCATTTAACGAGATATATGGATCGAATTTAAATTACAACAATTCGAAAAATGCAAATAAAGATTTGAAATCAATTACGCAACTTCAACAATTATCATTACGACTAAATTACTGATTTAATAACATGTTGTTAGGCTCAGTAATTACATAATAGCCTCCCGCCGGCTCACCGTAGCTCACGGCCGGCGGTGGCAAAGTCGGAGGTACCCAAATGACTCAGGTTTTCCTCTACAACTCTACCTCTAAACTCAATTAGCATTATAAACATCTGGGCAACAAGGAACAAGCCGAAACAGCTCGGAAACATGTAAAACCCGAAGAGGGTTTCTAGAATTTCATCACAAAAATAACATGCAAAGGCAGTAACGGGTAGAGGGAAGAAAACTGAACATAATCACGGGTTCAGATCATTCAAACGAGGCTAGAATCGAGAGAACAGAGATGATAGAGAGTGCTAAGGGAGAGAGAAAGAGAGCACCGTCTGTCCAGGAGCAAGAAAACAATGAAGAAAGTGAAGTGAGGGGAATGAGGTAGGCGGTGGTGTTGTTAAAGAAAATCCAGGGGCAAAACTGTCCTTTTACAATTACTAATTACACTTTTTGAAAAACTGATTTTTAATCACTTTAACATCGAAATAAAATAGGAAATAAGGGTAAAAATAATTTTTAAAATTTTAAAATAAAGTTTATGAAATTATAGACCTCCCCATATTTTTAAAATAATTTTGGGCTCAAAAATGAATTTTATACGAATTTTCGAAATAAAGGCTTCTTAAAAGAATTAATGCTTTTTAAATCATTTTAAAATAACAAAACTCACAGTTAAATATTCATACTAATTTTTATAACTCAATAATATCACAAAGATGATAATGTAAAATATTTCATGATCTAAATCGACTCCAATGATTTTATATGATTTTCGAAAGATTAAAAATGCACTTTAAAAAATACTTTTAATGCTCTAAAAATATAAATAAAATTCCACGGACATATACGGCACATACTAATCATCACATAATCACATAAACATGATTTCATACATATCTTGATTTCATACATATAAATCACATACTTCCACATTTAACAATTAAATAAACATTTATATAATTGCGAAAAATTCTAGGTCGTTATAGCCTTCCCCTCTTAAAATATAAGTGCACTAACTTGTCCAATGAGAATATAAGTGCACTAACTTGTCCAATGAGAATCTTTCGTTAATCGGTAGGAAATGTGTAGACTTCGTCAATCGATCAATGATAACCCAAATCGCGTCGTGATTCGCTTTAGTCTTTGGCAATCCCACTACGAAATCCATGGCAAGGTGTTCCCACTTCTACTCGGGAATATCTAACGGTTGTAACAATCCTCTTGGCTTTTGATGTTCTGCTTTGATCCTTTGGCAGGTAATACACTTACTTATCCATTTGGCAATTTCTCGCTTCATATCTGGCCACCAAATTTTTTTTTTCAAGTCTCGGTACATCTTTGTACTTCCAGGGTGAATAGAATATCTCGAACTATGGGCTTCACTCAGAATCTCATTCTTCAACTCCTCCACATTAGGAATCCATATTCTCTTTCCAAATCTTAAAATACCTTGATCATCCTTCTATGTACAAATTTCTTCTCCGGTCAACGTATTCATTTCGCAATTCATTACTTCTTCCTGACATCTCCGAATCTTCTCCAGAAACTCTGGTTGAAAAGTCATCGTACTCAGAAACTCATCTGCATCCTTTGAATCATAGACTTCTAAACTTAACTTCTAAAATTCCCGAAATAACTCGTTTGGCATAGTCAATGTATTCAACCTTTCTTTTCTACTTAGCGCATCAGCTACAACATTCGCCTTTCCGGGATGGTAACTTATCGTGCAATCATAATCCTTAATCAACTCCAACCATCTTCTTTGTCTCATATTCAACTCCTTCTGTGTAAAGATATACTTCAAACTCTTATGATCGTTGAAAATTTCACACTTCTCTCCGTACAAGTAATGTCTCCATATTTTACGAACACAATTGCAGCTAACTCTAAATCATGTGTCAGATACTTCTGCTCGTGCGGCTTAAGCTGTCTCGAAGCGTACGCAATAACATTTCTGTGTTGCATTAAAACACATCCTAATCCTTTGTGCGAAGCATCACTGTAGATAACAAAATTTCCTTTATCATCTGGCAATACTAACACTGGTGCAGAAACCAATCTCTTCTTTAGCTTTTGAAAGCTCTCTTCACATTTATCATTCCAAACAAACTTCTCATTCTTCCTGGTCAACTTAGTCAACGGCGTGGCAATCTTTAAAAAATCTTGTACAAATCTCCGGTAATAACCAGCTAATCCTAAGAAACTTCTCATCTCAGTAGGAGTTCTTGGTCTACTCCAACTCACCACAGCTTCAATCTTAGCAGGATCCACTCGAATTCCTTCTTTACTAATCACATGACCTAAAAATTGCACTTCTTGCAACCAAAACTCACACTTAGAAAACTTGGCATATAATCTTTCCTTTCTCAGGGTTTCCAATGCTATTCTCAAATGCTCGGCATGCTCTTCAGGGTTTCTCTAGTATATAAGGATGTCATCAATAAATACAATTACGAACTTATCCAAATATCTCTTGAACACTCTATTCATTAAATCCATAAACACAGCTGGCGCATTCATCAATCCGAAAGCCATCACTAAAAACTCATAATGCCCATATCTTGCGAAATGCAGTCTTCGGAAAATCTTCTGGCTTGATCTTCAATTGGTGATAACCTGATCTCAAATCGATCTTAGAAAAGTAAGCAGCATTCTTCAGTTGGTCAAACAAATCATCAATCCTTGGCAATGGATACTTATTCTTGGTAGTCAATTTATTGAGTTCTCTATAATCGATACACAACCTCATGCTTCCATCCTTCCTTTTAACAAATAACATTGGCGCTCCCCACGAGGATACACTCGGCCTTATGACTCCTTTATCTAATAAATCTTGCAATTGAGTAGCTAACTCCTTCATCTCATCAGGTGCCATTCGGTATGGTGCTTTAGATACGGGTTCAGTTCCTGGTGCCAAATCAATCAGGAATTCAATCTCTCTGTCTGGAGGTAATCCGAGCAATTCATCGGGAAATACATCAGGGAACTCATTTACAACTGGAATATCTTCCATCCTAGGGGGTTGTTTTTCTGTATCAACCACATGTGCTAAATAAGCTTCACATCCTTGATTCAACAATCTCTTCGCTTGCATAAACGTTAGAAATTTCTTATCTTCTTTCTGTCCTTGAAATATTACTTCACTACCATCTTTAGTATGTAACTTCACTTGCTTCTTCTTACACTCAATCTGCGCATCACACGCGGACAACCAATCCATTCCTAAAATAACATCAAACTCTCCCAACTTAAAAGGTAATAAATCCACGTAGAAAAGAAATCCTTCAATCTCAATATTACAGTTAGGACACTCCCGGTCTACGGGAATTTTATCCTGATTAGCAACTTCTACTACTAATGCCTTTTCTAGTGAACGAATCTCACAGTGCGATTTATCAAGAAATCTTTCAGATATAAAGGATCTAGTTACTCCAGAATAAATTAAAACTTTAGCTTCAAAAGAGTTGACAGGAAGCGTACTTGCAACCACATCTGCATCATTAACAGCTTCTTTGACAGACGTGTTGAAAGTACGGGCTCTGGGCTGAGGTGCTTGATACGGCACTTGTCGCGGTGCTGGTGGTGCGGTAATTCTCAAAACATTAGCAGCCTGGACAGGCTCCTTGAAGTTCTTAGCAATATGACCAATCTTGCCACACTTATAACAAGTCAATCCTACTGGCTTCGCTTCCGAACATTCTTGAGTGTAGTGTCCTTTCTTTCCACATTTGTAGCAAACTATGTTCGGCTTATTACAGATACCCGGGTGTTTTCTCCCACAAATCTTGCAGTCTTGTAGTACAGGTCTTGTTATAGCCTAAGGGTTTACTCCTTGGGTTCTACAGTCTTGTCCTCCGTTACCACCTCCAAACTTCTGAAAATTTCTCTGTCCTCCTTGTCGATTTCCAAACCTTCCTCTGTTCGGAAAACTCCTCTGACCTTCTGTCTCTTGGCTCTTCTCTACTTTCTCAAACTTCCTCTTTTTACCAGCTTTCTTCTTCTGGTTCAAATCACTTTCCCCTTCTATAATCATCGCCTTCTGAACGACAGCAGAATAGGTTATTAACTCAAACGCAGCAACTCTACTCCTTAACCAGGGCTTTAATCCATGCTGAAATTTCTTAGCCTTGCTAGCTTCGTTTCCTACATACTGGGGTGCAAACCTAGATAGCTCAGTAAAATTAGCTTCATACTCCGCAATAGTCATTCCTTCTTGTTTCAACTCCATAAACTGAATCTCCAACTGGTCTTGTAAATAACTTGGCAGATATTTTTCATTAAACAATTTTACAAATCTTGGCCACGTAATCGCATTTCCTTCTACGACCTTAACAGACTCCCACCAAAAATTCGCTTCCGCTCTCAAATAAAAACTGGCAAACTCCACCTTCTGAACCTCATCAACCCTAACTAACATGAAGGACTTTTCGATATCCATCAACCAAGACTTAGCTTCAACAGGGTTCAAGGTACCTTTAAACTCAGGTGGGTGAACAGCTTGAAAAGATTTAAAAGTTGTAGCAGGTTGGGCAGCTTGGTGTTGTTGGTGTTGAACAAAAGCAGCTGTTTGTTGTTGAAGTAATTGGAACATCTGGGCCATGGTAGGGTTATCTTGGTTTTGTTGATCTTGGTTATCATTGTTGGTAGCTTGACGGTTTCTTCTGGGAGGCATTTTTCTGATAAGAAGGTAAACAGTTGGTAAACAACAAGTAGGTATATATTCAAAAGAAATAGGGTTCCTCCGTCTGGTACCAATAGACGATCGGTTCCGATAAATCAATAAGATATGGGTACAGTTGTAAGTTATGCAATAGGGTTTATATGAATAGGTCAATAAATATGGAAATACGGTATATAAAGACAGTATGTAAAAAGTGATAAGTAAAGCAGTGAACACAGGGATATACGAAATATGCATACGTCGCCAACGACGAAAACGATCTAACAACATCAAAGTTAAGGGTATACTAACCCTTCTACAAACAAAGCTGAATAAAACAAAGCTTAAAACAACAACTATTATCCGTCTACCAGTACTAGGAAAACAAGAAAACATCCTAGACTAGTAGTCACAACTAACACTAGTGGGCTCTACCGAATGTCCCACTCACCAACCATCTCCACAACAGCAGTCTAATCACGGGAACCTCGGGTCTCGCAAAGCTCACACAATGTAAGCAAATCACATTCGAAAGTCTACGAGCCTCGACTAGTACATCATGTGTAATAGGGTTCCAGTGTAAACGGTGCCTAACAGCATCCTCCAACATCCTGATACGTCCCCTCCAATCAAAAGTAGTCAAATCTACTCGAAGCTGCACCTCCACTTTCATCTTCTCAATATGTTCCTTCAACTCTGCATTCTAACTTGCTAGACTCTTGCACTTGCGAACAATATCCTCGAAGGTAGGCTTAGGTATGGGCTCGGGAACTGAAAAAGATTCGATGGAGGACTCACCGTGCTCAATAACAGAAAGGGTCACAACTGGTACTGGGACTGGAATAGGCACGGTATCGGTAACAGACATAGGCACAGGTACTGACTCAGTAGTAGGGACAGGAATGTTGGAACGGGCCGGGGGACTCTCAACCTTGGTCTAGGATATAACCTCAGTATCAGACTCGACCCCCGCATCAGCATCAAACATAATCTCCGAAGGATCGGACTCCTCGGATGAGCTATAAGAATCGGGAAGTAACGGGGCATCATCGTCCAACTCCATCTCCTGTAGTAATAATATATGTATACACGCAGAATATAAACGAGTCAAGTTATGTTAGTCCTAGTAATCTATCGCGAAGGGAAAACCTAAACCTATAATCAATCCCTACATCTATCACTATTAAATCCTAATTGTATCTACTTCTTTTATTAGTGATCCTAAATTCCTAGCTTGTTTCAGTGACCAAAACCCGTAGCTCTGATACAAACCTGTGACGCCCTCCCGACCTGGGGCCTAGATCGGAGGGTCATTGACAGAATCTAGATGCAAACACCCTAAAAGTAAATATAAATATAACATACTGACTGGCCCCAACTCTACTATCCAAGATCTTTCACAGGTAATGGTATGAAACAAACAAACCATCGTCTAACTAATTATTATTACAAACCTGAATTCAAAATATAATATATTATTACAAACCAAATTTCTCAAAAGTTCCACTGCTAGTTCTCACAGCTAACTAAAGATCTCTTCACTGAGCTGTTATTGCATCTACCTTGGGAGCTATCTCAAAACGAACCAACTCAGGGCCACGGTAAGTGCGCTTCCTTGCGGTTTGGATTGTACGAACCATGATTCTTAGATTATTGTAAAAAGGGTTAGACAAAATAATAATGAGCCAACGCTCGGCAAGTAACTAAAGATCTCAACTGAAAACAATATAACAGGGTATCGCAGAAGATGGCAGTAATTCAAGATATGACATAAATATACTGAAAGCAGTATAAGCAATACTGGTATTTATTAATGACAGGGTATCAACTGATCATCACTTTAAGAAAACTGATTGGAGGTTTTTACTTCATAACAGACAATACGGGTGATCAGCCCATAAACTCCCCATACCGAACACAGAGTCCCTCTGGACAATAATCCTCTCATTAGGATAGTTTGGGTTCTCAAGAGGCAACAGATTGGCCTATAAAGGTGTCGAACTGGACAGACAAGAACTACACTAATACATACACAAACCGAAGGAACCAGCATTACCCGTTCGCCCCGTCTCTCCAATCGTCAGGAATCCGTGGAAACCATTTAGACGGAGTTCCTAACATTTTTATTAAAAATCTCATTTTAAAACATTAAGCTTTGCAAAACTCCTTTTAACTTCATAAAAGATTTTAATACTAAATCTTTTCGAAAACCTTTACTTCGAAGTACCTTCGACTCTCTGATAACAAATCGGCCCAGTCTAAGTAACTTCAAAGTATTTTAAGAAAACAACTCATTTTGATTTGCAATGATAAAAGTCAAAGGGTTTGACTAAGTTCTCTGACATCAATGAAATAGGGATACAAGTCTGAATCAAGAAGATGTAGACTCAAAGGCATCTTGGTAATTGATCAGATTTCAAGTTTAAGGTATAGTATTATGGGTAATTAAGTTTTTGAATCAGTGATTAGGTCATAAAGAAGTTTATAAAATTTTTGGGACAACATAGGTTAAACTGGACACGGACATAGGTCAAGTAGAACACTGGTTTATCTGTCAGTCAATATGGTATAATTATAGCAAGCTGTTTGACGTATATGGTCAAGAAGCAATTAAAAAGAATTATGCTGTTTTTAGGGTTTACAGTTTATGAAACAGTCGTGGACAGAATTCTGGTTGCATGAATAGATAGGCTACATAAGATTTATGATCAACATGGCATAAGATAGGCATGCTCGAATCAACAGGATATATCAGTTTAGGAATGTAAACTTCAAGAAAAGACAGAGTTACTTGCCTCCGGTAGAATGCAACAGCTAACAGCTCAGTCACTGATACTCGACCTTAGCCTTTCCTTTATCGCTACGTCCTACGTCCTTCGTATCTACATAAATCATAATCACTACTTTAGAATACTATACCTCTCAATTACCTAAACCTATTCTACCCAAAATATTCTTATAACGCATCGATAGATAACATATAACATACGTACCTGATACATTTATAAGGTCGACTCGTACTTAAGAAATCACGTAGCACATAAAACATGCATAACACATAATTCACTTAGCAGATAAACCTAACTCATACGTAGTCATGCTATTGGATATACACTTTACTACATATATAATTTTACGAAAATCGGGCAACACTTCCTCTGTTTATAGGACTATCCCGTCGAAAATATCCGACTCAAATCACAATCAAATAATCCGATGGATTTTAGATCCATCTACTCTTCCCAAACTTATACCATTTACACTACTTACGTAATCCAAAATAATTAACCACATATCAATAATTAGTAACTTAACTATTTATCGCATGAAATCACTAAATCATTTTTATTAAATCATTAATATCACATAATTCATAATAATCCGAATAATTATACATGCAGCCATATTTATTCAAATAAATCAGAATAATATATATATATATATATATATATATATATATATATATATATATATAGTCATGTACCAAATCTTCGAGAAATAACGGATAGTTTAACGAACCAAACCCTCGAAATTATTACATAATTCGAATGTAATTCATGAAGAAAATATCATAAAATTCTTGAAACTCACATGCAGCTTCGAAAATTAATACAACATACCAATTTATCTCATGACAATCTCGAATCAATAATAAGCATTTAACAAGATATTTGGATTGAATTTAAATTACAACAATTCGAAAAATGCACATAAAGATTTGAAATCAATTACGCAACTTCAACAATTATCATTACGACTAAATTACTGATTTAATAACATGTTGTTAAGCTCAGTAATTACATCATAGCCTCCCGCCGGCTCACCGTAGCTCACGGCCGGTGGTGGCAAAGTAGGAGGTACCCAAATGACTCAGGTTTTCCTCTATAACTCTACCTCTGAACTCAATTAGCATTATAAACATCTAGGCAACAAGGAACAAGCCGAAACAACTCGGAAACATGTAAAACCCAAAGAGGATTTCAAGAATTTCATAACAAAAATAACTTGCAAAGGCAGTAACGGCTAGAGGGAAGAAAACTGAACATAATCATGGGTTCAGATCATTCAAACGAGGCTAGAATCGAGAGAACAGAGATGAGAGAGAGTGCTAAGGGAGGGGGGGAGAGAGAGAGAGAGAGAGAGAGAGAGAGCACCGTCTGTCCAGGAGCAAGAAAACAATGAAGAAAGTGAAGTGAGGGGAATGAGGTAGGCGGTGGTGTTGTTAAAGAAAATGCAGGGGCAAAACTATCCTTTTACAATTACTAATTACACTTTCTGAAAAACTGATTTTTAATCACTTTAAAATCGAAAAAAAATAGAAAATAAGGGTAAAAATAATTTTTAAAATTTTAAAATAAAGTTTATGAAATTATAGACCTCCCCATATTTTTAAAATAATTTTGGGCTCAAAAATGAATTTTATACGAATTTTCGAAATAAAGGCTTCTTAAAAGAATTAATCCTTTTTAAATCATTTTAAAATAACAAAACTCACAATTAAATATTCATACTAATTTTTGTAACTCAATAATATCACAAAGATGATAATGTAAAATATTTCATGGTCTAAATCGACTCCAATGATTTTATATGGTTTTCGAAAGATTAAAAATGCACTTTAAAAAATACTTTTAATGCTCTAAAAATATAAATAAAATTCCACGGACATATACGGCACATACCAATCATCACATAATCACATAAACATGATTTCACACATATATATCACATAGTTCCGCATTTAACAATTAAATAAACATTTATATAATCGCGAAAAATTCTAGGTCGTTATACACAAGCCCACCATAGGCCCCCAAAAGATCATGATTTGTTGGTGCAATTACTAGTTGTAATTTACCTTATAAACTGAACTAAAGTCCCAAATCTCCTCGACGTGGGACTGGGGTGTTACAAAAAGCCTTAAGAAAAGATCCCCAATCTAGTTTTTTTTTTTTTTTTGCTGAAGTATGCAATTCTTTTTCCTTACTTCTATTGCAATGAAGACATGGAAAAACTTCGTAAAGATATTAAAATACACTTGGATTTGGACAGGGCAATAAGAACTCGTATGCGTATATGTTATTGAGAGGCTTTTCTAGTGGTTTGTGACTGGAAGTAGCTGAGGCTATAAAGAAAAACAAGCTTTAAATTGAGCTAGGTGTGTGGACAACATCCTTGTGCAGAGTTACTTGGTCAAGAAAAGGGGTTGCACTATAGTACTGAAACAGAAGTTTAAGAGTCAATAAGAAAAAGCTATGCTAAACATTAATTATTAGACTATGTAATTTATTCACAATGCATTCTAACACAGCTAGGGCAGTAGGGTATTGGGAAGTGGTTCTTAAACATATCTTTATATACAAGGCAACGGCCTTTCTTAGAGAATACCATTTCAATATATTACACAAGCATTTGGAAAAGGATCAACAAACTTAAGTCTTCAAGTTGCTGCAAACTTAACTAGCAAACTACAAGAATCATCAAAATAGTTGTTACAAAGACAATGATGAGCAAACTTATAACAAGTACTAATTAAACTAGAAATAATCCTAAAAGATGACGAAACTGAAATTGAAGTGCTTAATAGTTTACCAAGTCAACAATTTTATAATGCTAAATCGTTTAACTATTCATCGATTGGGAAGGGTTTGGTAGTATCATCATAGTCGTACACCACATATTCCTCAATCGGAGGAATGTTAGTGCACTTAAGGAGTGGCACCGCCCATCTATGATCCTGCCCGCCAGGCACAAGAATGCTAGGAGTATTATCGAACTTCAACCCCTATAGAGCAGCATAAATCAAAGTCGACAAACCTAATGCGAGAGACCATTTGTAACATACCCATTTGTCTTTGTAAAAGCGGGTGTACAAAGCGCTACATATAGATATCCATAGCACAATATGTAACATCCCGTAGTTTTTTAGATTTTAATTGATTATTATTATTATTAATGATTTATTAATATTATATTATGTGTAAGTATATATTTCTTTTATATTTAGAATATTATTTTAAGATTATTAGTTAAAAGAAAGATTAGAGAAAAAAAAGAGAAAAAAAGTTAGGGTTTGAAAAAAAAAGACTTACGTTACTCTTATGAAGAGAGAAAAGAGAAGAGGAGAAAAAGAAAAACTAGAGTATTTGCAAGGTTAAAAGAGAATTTGTGGAGTTTATGGTAAGATTAGACTCTTCGATTTATATATTTACATGTATACGAGATTAGGGTTTAGAATATCCATTCTTTTGTTATAAATTAGGATGTTTGGATTGGAGGGGCTGAGTTTCTTGAGGTTTTCTTGAATATCTCTTATAATACTTAAGGTTTAAGGTACGGATTTCTATGTTTCTTTTTTTATCTTCACATCGTTACTCTGAATTCGTACGTATAGCAATTCTGATTTTATTAAATTCGTATTAGATTCGTTATTTATCAGAATGCTATGATTTTGGTCTTGTTGGAAAGATAATTTAATTATATTCATTTGTCATTCTTTTTGTTTTCTAAAATTCAGCTTGTAAACATGTCAAAATCTGCCGTTTGTGTAATCTGGTGCATTAATTTCTGTTGGTATATCATAACTTCGAAAATTCGTAGTAAATTGAGTTTTTATCCGATTATTATGAGTAATATATTTATTGAAAGCTCCTTTTGAGCTCTGCACTTGTTACTTATATTCTACTGCAATATTATGTGATTTTGATGTCTTAAATAACAAAATACTAGTGTGATCATGGGCTGATTTTGTTCTACAGTCCCCAAATATCTATTTTCCGAATTCGGACAGCCCTTGCCGGGACGTTTTCTAACTTTAGGATATTTCTTTGTTCGTGACGAGCCTTACCATTCTGGAAAGGTCTTGAAATTTCCTTCAAGTTTCGTGTTTTATTTTTTGATTCGAATTCATCTTGATAGTGTAAATTGGATTTCTTTCGACTGGTCAATTATGATTTTTAGTTTCTGTAGTCTATTTTGTTTGTGATATAAGATCAACGTGTTTTCGATTATATATGATATATGTATGATTTGGAAGTTATGATAAGTCCGTTTTTTTTCCTATTAAGTTATATATAAGTTATTTATCATATTATTATGATTCGGGAGATATTGTAAGACTCCGTCATGAGTGGAGAGAATCCAATGCTTGACACTTCCTATGCGGTGTATTTAAATTGTATGGGCGTGTCACTGTAGTATGGGACATGTATAGTCATTACTAATATGTATGTTTTGGCCATTTGGGTATCATATGTATATTGTATATTGTAAGGATGTATATGATAGTGTTAGTGCCCTAGAGACAATGTAATTCTAGGATAGACTATTTTGTTATTCAGTGATTATGTTATATCGATTATTCAACAATAAATTTATTATGTCTTTATTTACTGCGATATAAATATTAGAACAATAAATGTCCTTGGAATATGTAACATGTATTCTATATCTTTAAGTATGTGACTTAAAAATGAGATTATAAGAATAGTGTTAATATTCCTAAATATCCCTACTCGAGCATTATTAATATGGGACAATTATAATGCATAAAGATTAGTATGTTTGTTGACTGATGACCACATCTCATTGGTCATAGGTATAGTGATACTAAAGTCAAGAACATATGTGCATGTAATTTCTACATGGCACTGGATTGACCCACAGTGAGTTTCTACATGTTGATAATGTCATTAGAAAGACTCACAGTGATAATGGTGTAATGATCCTTAGACTTGAGATCATTATATTTCTATACGAGGATTAATATACTTTGACTACATTAAAAGTTACCTTTGACCGGGTGATGATAAAAATGTACATCGGGTATATTATGAGACGTATGAGAAATATGAATGATAGATAAAGGATTTAACCCTCCTATTCTTAGGAGAGATATTATTGGCCTCTTGATTGAGTGAGACTATGAAAATGCATGGCCATGCTCAAATATTGATTTGTTTTTAATAGTCTACTCATTGATCAAGGAAACCCGGATTAAACATTGATGAGGATGACTAATTACATGCCTCGAGTTTAATCTATAATATATGGTTAAAGGGATTATATTACACGGAAACATTAATCACGAAAGGTTTAATTGGATCACCAATTATTATTACTTGGGTAGCAATGATGTATTACTAGATGCCGCTCATCGTTTATAATTTTATTATTGGATATTAAAATTATTGCCAACGTAATAATAACCTAAAGGGTTACACAATAAGAACGTTTAAAAGGAGTTTTAATTTAAATTTCGAATTTAAATTAATTGATGATAAAATTCGAAATTGGTTATTTAATTAATTAAGTTGGACTTAGTTAATTAGATTTCGAATTTAAATCATTAAAACCCAAATCAGTTTGGTTTTAGTAGAAGCCCAAACCGATTAGGGTTAAGCCCAGCTCATTCTCTCTTATAAATACATAGAGATGTATTGGTTTAGGGTTAGACTTTGCCAAAATCGTTTTTAGCAAAAACCCTAGCATCTCTACATCACGAGAGGCTAGAGAGAGAGATTGAGATAGAGGGCAGATTTCGGCTAGTACCAACTCCGGAGATTGCGGAGACAATCGTACGTTCGTGTGGACTGATTAGCGAAGCAGATCTCACGAAGAGGGCTGTGTGGTGATCGTTCTAGGACCTCCATCTGTCAACCAAATCGGAAAGCTTTTATAAGGTACAGATTCTGTTCTCCATAATCAGCATGTCTTATACACGGATCCTAGGGTTAGGTTTCGGTTTTATTGTTTATCATCGTTTTTCCGTTGTGCTTGTTGCCCCGAAACATTTCAGTATAATCATGTTACTTGTTATTATATGTATATTGTAAGGATGTTTGTAAGTGTAAGATATTTGTGTAAGAGTAAGAATTACATTTTATCGGTTATGTTTTTAACTATATTATGTGATTGTTTTGGGTAATATTTGTAAGTGGTAAGAAAATATTTTGGAAGAGTAAGATTATATATATATTCGAAAACTTTTACATTTATATTGTCAGTTTTAGTCATATTGTGACTTAAGTGTTTATGTTATTTTGTCTTCAACAATTTTGTCATCACTCTTATTTTGATATTCGTATTGTTATCAGTCTTCATTCAAATTTTTTGTTTCATTCAAATTGTTGTCATATTTAATCATTACTCATTTGGTTATCGTTTCATATCCGTATATAAGCCTTTCATTCACTTCCAGTCTTTGTTTCTCTTATTTCTCCGGGCAGATGATCTTATTTAGGCGGGCTACTTATTGTGAAGAGTGCGAGTAGCAATATCTTGGGGTGTTTATTTATTATTTTGAGGTATCCCATTTGTAGGGATGTTAACCAATAAATCCTATGATGTGCACTATAGACTTTTTATAGAAAATTCTCATGTTACCAAGCTTAGCTTTGTATCAAAGTTCTCTACGTTATCATCTTTGTAATCCACCTGAATTTTATTATGATACAAAGCTGCATACACGCAAGCCAAAAAGCAAAGGACGAACCCTCTTATCGCCTGGACTTTATCCTTTTCATCAGGATATCTCATTGATAACAGGGTGATGGTTGAAGAACACATAGTAGGGCCAAATTTAGCAATATTTTTCCTGGTAACATGTACACATAAAATTAGTATTGAATATAATATGCATGTAAAATAGAATATTAACAGTTCCATGCACAACTGTAGATGTTTAAAAAAATCATAGTAAAATGTAACTACATGGTTCTTTATATAGGTTGATACACAATATTTAATTTATGACTCACGTAAATAAGTTGAAATTGACATGTGAATGATGAAAAATAGGTGATGGCAGTTCGTGGTTAGCCTATAAAATTTACATTCATGCTAAAGAAAATTAGGGGGAAATATATGCAAAAATAGAAACACAAAATAGGAGAAGAAAAAAGAGACTAGAGATAATGGGCTGAACAAAATTAATGTGCACAGAAAATTACAATTATGGCTAAATGAGTCTTACCCATTGGTCTCCTAGACTAGTGGTGAACTTTAATAGCAGCCAGTCGTAAAGCTTTGCAAAGTAATGGAATCCTTGGTGCTTAGCAAGCTGTGAAAATACAAATTTAAACATAGGGGTACTGTACGTGTTTTATATGTCACCTAGGAGGCCTATAAATATATGTCACCCCACAATACAATATGTGAGGCCAAGAGATATAACCAACATATATAGGGAAATTAAAAACGTTTAAACCAATAGAAAAAGCATGATGGTAATAGTAATTCACACCTGCATATCACATACAGAATCCCGAACTCGGTGTTTAGGAGCGAGCTTGAAGTGGCGCCTTTTTCTGCGAAAGTTAGGGAAGGAAGGTTGAGATGGTTCGGCCACGTTCGAAGGAGGCTGGCTGAAGCCCCAGTTAGGAGGGTCGAGAGTCTGGCGGTTGATTGGGCGAGGAGGAGAGGCAGGCCGAGGAGGTCGTGGGAAGAGCAGCTCCGGATGGATTTGAAGGCCTTAGATTTAAATGAGACCATGCTCGCGGATAGGTGTTCTTGGAGGCGGCGTATCAGAGTGGTAGATTCCCTTTTAGGATGTGGCTCTGTTGTCGAGAGCCTCAGAGTTGCCTTGTCTCGGTTAGCGATTTTGTAGTAGTTCGGCTTTAGCGTTCTCACTTTTCGTTTGGAGTGTCTTCTGTTTTATGGTTTTGCAGTTGCAGGGAGCTTGGCGCGGTGTTATCTCAGTGCGGGACTTTCCGTGTGGTTGGAGCGCATCAAGCTAGGAGTATCATAAATCTTCGCAGGTAGGTAGGTCCCATGTGGAGAACGCCATGGGCCTCAGGTATGTCTTTGTCCATTTCCGTATCATTTCCGTTTTATTTACCACACTCTATGTTTGTTGCGCACTCAGCCGAGGGTCTTCACGGAAACAGCCTCCCCGCTCTAAAAGTGGGGGTATGGTCTGCGTACAACCTACCCTCCCCAGACCCTGCTCTGAGCGGGATATACTGGGTATGTTTGGTTTGGTTTGGTTTATATCACATACACACATTCATTGGGCCAATTAGTATATTTTAGAATAGGAGAGTTGTTAGCACAAAATCACGCAAGCGTACGTGTTCACAAGTAATATAGAATGAAGTAGAGTTCGTTCCCACAGAGATTGTATAATTTAGTTCTTGTACCTAAGCATCAATGTATGATTATCGTTCAATGCTAAGACAATAAGCAAATTAGTTTTGATTATCTAAAATTAACTAATAAGAATTAATTAACAACTAAATTAATAACTAATTGATTTCAAATTACTTATGAGATGGAAAACATGGGATCCTAACTTCAATACAAACTTCCTTTAGAGATCATGCCCTTTTATCAACACATGTGGTGGTTACGATAACTAATCGGACAACACGAAATAAGTATACGCTACCTTTCAGTACACGCACACCAATCTACACAATATCCACAAAAGATAGAAATCATGCAGGCACCAGTTATGCTTAGACCCTATATGTCTATAGAATTTGAAAGCATAATGGTTGAAGATCAAGTATCCATAAGATTACATAAGGTAGCATGAGACGGTTAGAAACACACCACAAACATGAATAACATTCATGGACTTATGCTAGCATGGCAAGTTCTAAATCAAAAGATTCACTGTCGCTTCACTTAAGATTAACAAGATAGATGTTAGCTACGCATCTATATGAATTAAATACAACCATGCAAGGATATCGTAAATTCACCACACATATATCAAGTTAGGCAATCAACATCTAAATTCCGTAAGTAAATCCGCTAGGACCCCATGACGGCGATTAGTTCATAATCGAACCGTTCGTCATCATGGGGTTTGATGAAAACATGATAAAGATGAAGAGAATAATAATGAATAAACCAATGTTAACAAAGTTATGGAACAAAATCGAGTAATGCTCAAGCATCCAAAAGATACGCCTAGTAAGAATACAAGAAAACTATGTCTAGATCTTCTTGTTGTCACGATCCTCGCCTTGGCTTCTCAATCTCGTGCTAGAAAGTGTGTATGTAATGTGAAGTAATCTGATCTCTGGTGTTGGTGTGTTAAATCTGACCTCCAAGCATGTGTATTTATAGCTCAATATTGCCTCTTCTCCAAACAATTGCCGTTCTTGAGTAGGAATTGAATTTGACAATTTCCATCTTTAAATATGATATAGATTGCAACTTCCCTTGTCAAATAAGGCTTCTGGACTATTCCCACCGTCCAAGAATATTTCCATGACGAATAGGAGAAGAAAACGGCAACTTTCCTCTTTGAAATCAGATTTGGAACAAATTCTGGCGGTTCAGTTTTCCAATGGCGCGGTCGCGCTCTTCTCCTATGCTTTTACAGCGCGGTCGCGCTCCACCAAATCTGTCAACCCTGCCTAGCGCGGTCGCGCTCTCCTCCAATGCAAACATAGCGCGGTCGCGCTCCTCTAATGCTGTCTCTGCAGAAATTGAGTTAGAAACTAATTCTTCGCGCGCCGTTTTTACACCACAACCACTTCTGTTCCAAAAGCTACAAAACACCATACTCCCTGCGAACAACCTAATTCATGCACAAACTCCACAAAACACATTAAACCACACAAATACTCGAGGATTCAGCGATCAATTCAAGCCAAAATAGAACGATCCAAATGGATAAAAATCCACTTATCACACCCCCAAACTTGAACCGATGCTTGTCCTCAAGCATAAACAGATACAAATATATACAACTAATTAGTACCACTTCCGTAGGTGATCACGGATGCATTTAGCATATGCAACAAGCCCTTTAAACCCCTAGGCAGCCCTATTGGACGAGTAAGGTCTCGTGAGGGCCTATAGTGAATGTACCCACAAAATCCAACTGACACAAACGACACAAACAATGCAATGCATGAATGAATGCAACTAAATATGAATGCAAAGGATCCCCTCAAACTAACCAACACCACTTAGCAAGCAAATATCTCCATGAATGCAATCAATCCAAACAGAGCTCGACTAAATTCCGGTATACTAACAATACATGATCAGAACGTGCGTGTGTGCAATGCTCGACAGATATACTCCCAAACCGGATCAAAATCATACATATTCTTTTCCAAGACAATCACAGGGTTATAAATAGAATGAACGTTAAACTCAAGATCACTTCAGATACACCTCTATACTCCTCTAAAGTAGACAGAAATTCATGCTTTATTATGACTCAAACACAATATGTACACAACACACATGCTTATTTGATCGTGCAATGGATGAGACCCCTAAAGGCTTATACAATAATACCCATGTAGCGAGCGTTGGGTTAGTGGATCCCAGACTATAAAAGCCTTAGGTCACTAGGCACAAAGTCCCCAAGAACTTAATTGCTCGAGTATTAAAGAGCTCACCCTGATCAATTCTGCATACTCAGACTCTCACAACACTCTTTTTTTTTTCTTTTTCTTCTTTTTTTTCTTTTTTTTTTCTTTTTTCTGCTTTTCTTTTTTTCGTTCACATGGAATCTGGAATGAGAATTCTCAATTCCAACCCTAGACTACTCATAAACATGAGCCGGCTACTAGCCATTTGACGCCTAGCCAACAAACACAAACACAAACATATTAGCATGAAATTTCTGTTTTCCCCCAAACTTGTATTTTGGTGTTCCTTAATCATCAAGAGAATAAAGCAAATTCTATCGATAAACAAGTGATTAAATCCTAAATCCAAACAAGCATGACGCAACCTAGTCCAAGAGCAAACGACGAGACTGTGTAAAAATTTTATTCATGAAACATGCATGTCAATTTCAACAAAATTTAAAATCAGCCCTCTGTTCATCCTTTTCACACCCACATCAACATCTACCTACCTTATGGCATCAGCTTATCATAAGGGATCATGAAAAATGCATGTAATGCAACTATATGAACTCACATACAAAACTCGACACACATGCAAACAGAATGCTTTATATGACAGGTATCATGCATGAAACTAAACTACACATACAAATATGATGCAATATGAATTCCTACATGCCACAAATATATCACAACAACTACTAATTCCCAAATCCACCCCCAAACTTGAAATTTCCAATGCCCTCATTGGAAGTAAATAAGGGAAAAGTAGAAACATACCTACTGACCACCTGGACCACCCTCCTGAGGAGGAGAATCCGGCGGAGGATAGACTCCATGTGCCCCAAAAACAGGCCAATCCACCTGCACTCCACTGGCAGCAAAAGCAGTGCCCAGCGCCTGAGTCAACTCCTGTGCAAAACGGCTCTGAGAATCATACATAGCATCCATGCGGCGCATCAACCTTCTATACTGAGAGGCAACAGGAACATCCTCGGGAACCTGTGGTGGTGGAACAGCACCAGCAACCTGATAACCCAAACCCCTAGGATGTGGAACGCCGCCCGGCCACTCCACCATCCTCGCAATAGTCCCAGAATCAATAGCACCACTCGGCAACTGTATTGGCTCATCCTCAGCCCATCTCACTCCCACCGCCATACACAAACCAGTAACCACCGAACCATATGGAATCCCCCCTGTAGTACTAGCTCTCAAAAACCTCAAGATATTTTGGTTAATCATATAACCAATGTCAATATAAAAACCATTCAGAATCGCCCACAGCAAAATACCTCTCTCCACATTAACCTCGTGCTGATGTGTGGTAGGCAACAAGTTAGCACAGATAAACAAATTCCATGCTCGAGCATACCTGTTCAACGCAGAAGTAGGGAAATGCAAGTGCTCATTACTCCCTGGCTTCATCTTCCACACAGTACCAGGCACACACAACCTAGTCACAATAGCATCCAAGTCAACTTCTGTCCTGGACTTAAAAGTCCAATCCTCAGCACCTGCAAGTCTGGCAGGCAAAGCAAGCAAACGGCTGATGGCAGGCGGTGTGTAGTCCACTGTCAAACCCCTAACCACTGAATAACCATTCCGTTCAGCCTTCGCATTCGCATAGAACTCGCGAACAATAGACAACGGAATATCCATAGCCAACTGACAAATAGGCTCCCAACCTCGCAACTGAATCATCGCCACCAGATCTCCATCAGACGGACCAGCTAAAAACATCCTATCTTTGATTACCGTCTTTGACATCAACTTGTTATACTCCGTCCGGGCCTCCACAGAAACAAACTTTTCCCCGGGTCCCTCCGAACTAGAATCGGAATCAGATGAATGATGTCCACTAGAACCACCAGCAAAACGAGTCCTTTTCGGAGCCATTACACAATCTCAAACAAGCAGAAAATATGAACAAATAGCAACCCACAACAACCTCACAACACTTATCCCAAAATACGCAACTACAAATCCGAATAATCAAGAATAATCAAGAAATTACCCACAACGAATCTGTAGGAGAAGTAACACTGCGAATCCAGCCTCCAATCGATGAAAGAACACGAATTCCAAAGCTCCAAAATTGTGGTTTTAGGGTTTATGGGTGTATGTATGTGTATGTATATAAGAGATGTATAAAAATTTTGGGTGAGATATAGGGTCTGATTAACCACGAATTTGGGAATTATAGACTGATCAGAAGTGTTTTTGAGCTGGGTTTAGGGTTGGAAATCGGAATTTGGGCTGAAAAAACTGCTCCAAAAATCTCTCTGCACTTCCAGAATTCGACCTAGCGCGGTCGCGCTATATATGTACTACCAGGCAGCGCGGTCGCGCTGTCCCAAATTATTATTATTATTATTTTTTTTTAAAGATGAAGATACAAAAAAAAAAAAAATACAATAATAATAATATCACATGGGTTGCCTCCCACGAAGCGCTCGTTTAACGTCATTAGCTTGACGTGCTGCTCGGTCGTTACGTTTCTGCCAAATCCACGGAATCTGTTTCACGAACCACTGGATCACCTGTAAAATAATGTTTCAACCGCTGACCATTCACCTTGAACGCCAAATCAGGTGACTTTTCAAAAATCTCAACGGCTCCATGCGGAAATACGGTTTTAACAGTGAACGGCCCTGACCACCTTGACTTAAGCTTCCCAGGAAAAAGCTTGAGGCGCGAATTAAACAACAAAACCAACTGACCAGGCACAAAGACCTTAGGAATGAACTTCTTATCATGCCACCTCTTCACCTTCTCCTTATAAATCTTGTGGTTCTCATACGCCTGAGATCGAAATTCCTCTAACTCATTCAACTGCAATAACCGTTTCTCACCAGCTGCTCTAATATCAAGATTCAACTTCTTAATCGCCCAAAAAGCTTTATGTTCCAACTCCACTTGTAGATGACATGCTTTTCCAAAAACTAACTGATACGGAGACATTCCCAAAGGTGTTTTGTAAGCTGTTCTATAGGCCCAAACAGCTTCATCTAACTTCAAGGACCAATCCTTCCTCGACGGATTCACCACCTTTTCTAGAATTCTCTTGATTTCACGATTAGATACCTCCGCTTGACCGTTTGTCTGGGGATGATATGCTGTAGCAACACGATGTGTCACCCTATACTTCGCCAACAATGCAGTGAATTGACGATTACAAAAATGAGTCCCCTCATCACTAATAATAGCTCGCGGAGTTCCAAAACGCGTAAAGACCTGTTTATGCAGAAAGTTCAGCACCACCTTAGCATCATTGGTTGGTAAGGCCTTCACCTCAACCCACTTAGAGACGTAGTCCACAGCTTGCAAGATGTACTGATTATTACAAGACGAAACAAAGGGTCCCATGAAATCAATTCCCCATACATCAAAGATCTCTACCTCAAGGAGCATATTAAGAGGCATCTCATTCCTCCTAGAAATATTACCAACTTTCTGACAGCGATCACATCTCAAAACAAACTGATGAGCATCCTTAAAAACTGTAGGCCAAAAGAAACCTGCCTGAAGAACACGAGCTGCTGTCTTCTCTCCACCATAATGACCTCCATAAACAGTGGAATGGCAATCTCGCAATACACTTTCAGTCTCGCTATAAGGAATGCAACGTCGAATAATCTGATCAGCACCCTGTTTGAACAAATACGGCTCGTCCCATCGGTACCACTTCACATCATGTAAGAACTTCTTCCTTTGAGCATAAGTTAAATCAGGAGGGATGATGTCACTAACAAGATAGTTCACAAAATCTGCAAACCATGGCTCTTCCACTTGTACCCCTAAAAGCTGCTCATCTGGAAAAGATTCATTAATCAAAGATTTAGCCTGTGAATTTTTACCCTGGTCTTCCAACCTCGAAAGATGATCTGCTACCTGGTTTTCAGTTCCTTTTCTGTCTTTAATCTCCACATCAAATTCCTGAAGCAATAAGACCCATCGAATCAACCTAGGCTTCGAATCCTTCTTTGTCATCAAATATCTGATAGCCGCATGATCTGTGTAGACAATGACTTTCGTGCCAAGTAAATAGGCTCGAAACTTCTCAAATGCATAAACCACAGCCAAAAGCTCCTTTTTCGTGGTGGTGTAGTTCAACTGTGCATCATTAAGGGTTTTACTAGCATAGTAAACCACATGAAATATTTTCTCCTTTCTCTGACCAAGAACAGCACCAACGGCATAGTCACTAGCATCACACATTAGCTCGAATGGCTCACTCCAATCTGGTGCAGTAATAACAGGTGTGGTAGTCAACTTCTTCTTCAAAAGCTCGAAAGCATCAAGACAAACTTCATCAAAATTGAAAGGAACATCTTTCTCCAAAAGATTGCACAAGGGTTTAGAGATCTTCGAAAAATCCTTTATGAACCGACGATAGAACCCCGCATGACCAAGAAAGCTGCGAATGCCTCTAACAGAGATCGGAGGAGGAAGCTTCTCTATAGTGTCAATTTTTGCTTTGTCCACCTCGAGTCCCTTACTAGAAACCTTGTGCCCAAGAATGATCCCTTCTTGCACCATAAAGTGACATTTTTCCCAATTCAGCAACAGATTAGTCTCCACACATCTCTTTAAAACCAGACCAAGATTATGTAAGCACTCGTCATATGAAGAACCAAACACTGAGAAATCATCCATGAAAACTTCCACATTGATACCAATCATGTCTGAAAAGATAGCCATCATACACCTCTGAAAAGTGGCTGGAGCGCCACACAGTCCGAACGGAACTCGTCTGAATGCAAAGGTGCCAAAGGGACATGTGAATGTAGTCTTCTCTTGATCCTCAAGTGCAATGCAAATCTGATTATATCCAGAATATCCATCAAGAAGACAATAGTACTCGTGGCCTGCCAACCTGTCTAACATCTGATCCACAAACGGAAGAGGAAAGTGGTCTTTTCTCGTGGCTTTGTTCAACTTGCGATAGTCCATGCAAACTCTCCACCCTGTAACGGTGCGTGTAGGGATGAGCTCGTTCTTCTCATTAGCAACAACTGTCATACCCCCCTTCTTCGGCACACACTGTACCGGACTCACCCAAGAACTGTCTGAAATAGGGTAGATAATACCAGCATCAAGCCACTTCAAGATTTCCTTCTTCACCACTTCCTTCATAATAGGATTGAGACGACGCTGTTGCTCCACAGTAGGCTTGCAATTCTCCTCTAGCAGAATTTTATGCATGCAATACGAAGGACTGATGCCTTTGATGTCTGCTATAGTCCATCCAATAGCTGTCTTGAACTGTCTCAGTATCCTCAAGAGCTTCTCCTCTTCACTATCTGTCAAGTTAGCGGCAATGATAACAGGCAAAGTAGATGCTTCTCCCAAAAAGGCATACCTCAAATGCTCTGGTAGCTGTTTAAGCTCAAGTGTAGGAACTTCCTCAATAGATGGTTTGAGACGACTTTGTGACTTTTTAAGCTCCTCCAGCCCAAGTGACTCAACTGGCACTTCAAAATTCTTTCTCCACGGAATTGCCCTTAACTGCTGAATTTGCTCTTCTCTGTCTTCATCTTCAACTACAGAATCTCCTAACAAAGCTCTCTCTAATGGATCAGCCAACAGTAACTGATCAAAGTTCAACTTCACTGACGACTCCACCAAGTCCACCTGACAACATTCCTCATCATCTGAAGGTAGCTTCATTGCATTGAAAACATTGAAGGTAACATCCTGATCTTGCACCCGCATCGTAAGCTCCCCCTTCTGAACATCAATCAAGGTACGGCCCGTAGCTAGAAAAGGTCGTCCTAAGATGATAGGAATCTTCTTATCTTCTTCAAAATCAAGAATCACAAAATCTGCTGGAAAGATGAGTTTATCAACCTTGACCAAAACATCCTCCACGATACCCCTCGGATATGTAATAGAACGATCAGCTAACTGTAGAGAGATGTTGGTAGGTTTAGGATCTGGAAGACCAAGCTGCATGAAAACTGACAATGGCATGAGATTGATACTAGCACCCAAATCACACAAACACTTGCTGAAAGACAAATTCCCAATGGTGCACGGAATAGTGAAACTGCCTGGATCCTTTAGCTTCGGTGGTAGCTTCTGCTGTAAAATGGCACTGCACTCTTCTGTTAATGCTACTGTATCCAATTCTTCAAGTTTCAACTTCTTTGAGAGAATACCTTTCATAAACCTTGCATAGCTCGGCATCTGCTCCAATGCTTCAGCAAAAGGGATATTGATTTGAAGCTTTTTGAATACCTCCAGAAACTTGCCAAACTGTCTGTCATTCTTCTACTTCTTCAATCTACCAGGATATGGAGGAGGGGGAAAGATTTTCACGTTCTCTGTAGACTGCTTTGGAGAAACTTCCTTAGCAGAATTTTTAGGATTCTCCACCTCGCTAACCAACTACTCAGCTACTCTATCAGTCTGGACTTGCTCCTTATCTGCAGTAGGTGCCACATGTTGCTCTTGAACTTCTTCTTCTTCAATGGCTGAATTTTGATTACCCGTCACCTTACCCGATCTCAAAGTAATTGATTTGACATGCTCTTTGGTTTCCCTCTTGCCTGGATTGGCTTCAGTGTCACTCGGAAGAACTCCAGATGGTCTGTTCAACAGAGCACTAGCAAGCTGCCCGATCTGACTTTCCATGATCTTCATAGATGCCCCCTGACTTTTTACTATCATCCTCAACTCCTCAAGCTCAGCTTTTTCATTAGAAGATTGACCAGCATTCCCCTGAGATTGTTGCTGGAAACCTGGAGGCTGAAACTGTTGTCTGGGCTGGTACTGCTGCTGAAATCCTTGATTGAATTGCCTAGCTCCGAATTGCTGTTGCTGCTGATTACCACCTTGATTGTTACTCCAACTGAAATTTGGATGGTTGCGGTTATTCGGATGATAGGTGGCTGGAACTGGCTGTTGTGGCCTCTGGAAGTTACTCACAAATTGTGCCGATTCAGAAGATATGGCACATTGAGTTGTATCATGTGCGCCCGCACATAACTCACAAACACTAGCTACCTGCTGCACTCCCATATTAGCCAAAGAATCGACCTTCATTGACAAGGCCTTCAACTGAGCTGCAATGGCTGTAGCTGTATCAATTTCAAGAACACCTGCTACCTTGCCTTGAGATAACCTCCCTGTAGGATTCTGATATTCATTAGCAGCCATCATCTCGATCAATTCATAAGCTTCTTCATAACTCTTGGCCCACAAAGCTCCACCTGATGCTGCATCTAGCATAGGTCTCGACTGTGCACCCAACCCATTATAAAAACAATTGATTATCATCCAATCAGGCATCCCATGATGTGGACACTTCCTTAGCATCTCCTTATATCTCTCCCAAGCCTCGCATAGAGATTCTCCAGACTGCTGTGAAAACTGAGTGATAGCATTCCTGATAGCTGCTGTCTTCGCCATGGGAAAGAATTTGGTGAGAAATTTCTGTGCAAGATCTTCCCATGTAGTGATAGAACCTGCTGGTAAAGAGTGTAACCAACTCTTCGCCTTGTCCCTCAGAGAGAATGGAAATAGCCTTAACTTAACAGCATCCTCAGACACCCCGTTGGTTCTGAAGGTATCACAGATCTCTATGAAATCTCGAATATGCATGTTGGGATCTTCGGTAGGAGCACCCCCAAACTGAACTGAGTTCTGGACCATCTGTATAGTGCTAGGCTTGATCTCGAAGGTATTAGCTGCGATTGCTGGTCTGACAATACTCGATGCAATGTCATTGATCTTTGGCTGCGAGAAATCCTTAAGAGCCTTAGTTGCTGCTGCTGCTGGTTCTCCCATATTTTCTACAACTTGAATCACTGGAACTTCTGTTTCTGTTTCTTCTTTATTTTCCAGCTTCTCCTTATTCGCTTGAGAACGCGTTCGCATACACGCTCAAGTACCTGAGAATACAAAACAACACAAAAACTATTAGTAACCGATCCGAGTCAATGAACTTTAACGACCACTGATGTCAAGCACATAAACTATAACAAATCCCCGGCAGCGGCGCCAAAAACTTGTTAGCACAAAATCACGCAAGCGTACGTGTTCACAAGTAATATAGAATGAAGTAGAGTTTGTTCCCACAGAGATTGTATAATTTAGTTCTTGTACCTAAGCATCAATGTATGATTATCGTTCAATGCTAAGACAATAAGCAAATTAGTTTTGATTATCTAAAATTAACTAATAAGAATTAATTAACAACTAAATTAATAACTAATTGATTTCAAATTACTTATGAGATGGAAAACATGGGATCCTAACTTCAATACAAACTTCCTTTAGAGATCATGCCCTTTTATCAACACATGTGGTGGTTACGATAACTAATCGGACAACACGAAATAAGTATACGCTACCTTTCAGTACACGCACACCAATCTACACAATATCCACAAAAGATAGAAATCATGCAGGCACCAGTTATGCTTAGACCCTATATGTCTATAGAATTTGAAAGCATAATGGTTGAAGATCAAGTATCCATAAGATTACATAAGGTAGCATGAGACGGTTAGAAACACACCACAAACATGAATAACATTCATGGACTTATGCTAGCATGGCAAGTTCTAAATCAAAAGATTCACTATCGCTTCACTTAAGATTAACAAGATAGATGTTAGCTACGCATCTATATGAATTAAATACAACCATGCAAGGATATCGTAAATTCACCACACATATATCAAGTTAGGCAATCAACATCTAAATTCCGTAAGTAAATCCGCTAGGACCCCATGACGGCGATTAGTTCATAATCGAACCGTTCGTCATCATGGGGTTTGATGAAAACATGATAAAGATGAAGAGAATAATAATGAATAAACCAATGTTAACAAAGTTATGGAACAAAATCGAGTAATGCTCAAGCATCCAAAAGATACGCCTAGTAAGAATACAAGAAAACTATGTCTAGATCTTCTTGTTGTCACGATCCTCGCCTTGGCTTCTCAATCTCGTGCTAGAAAGTGTGTATGTAATGTGAAGTAATCTGATCTCTGGTGTTGGTGTGTTAAATCTGACCTCCAAGCATGTGTATTTATAGCTCAATATTGCCTCTTCTCCAAACAATTGCCGTTCTTGAGTAGGAATTGAATTTGACAATTTCCATCTTTAAATATGATATAGATTGCAACTTCCCTTGTCAAATAAGGCTTCTGGACTATTCCCACCGTCCAAGAATATTTCCATGACGAATAGGAGAAGAAAACGGCAACTTTCCTCTTTGAAATCAGATTTGGAACAAATTCTGGCGGTTCAGTTTTCCAATGGCGCGGTCGCGCTCTTCTCCTATGCTTTTACAGCGCGGTCGCGCTCCACCAAATCTGTCAACCCTGCCTAGCGCGGTCGCGCTCTCCTCCAATGCAAACATAGCGCGGTCGCGCTCCTCTAATGCTGTCTCTGCAGAAATTGAGTTAGAAACTAATTCTTCGCGCGCCGTTTTTACACCACAACCACTTCTGTTCCAAAAGCTACAAAACACCATACTCCCTGCGAACAACCTAATTCCTGCACAAACTCCACAAAACACATTAAACCACACAATACTCGAGGATTCAGCGATCAATTCAAGCCAAAATAGAACGATCCAAATAAATAAAAATCCACTTATCAAGAGTGCGTTACTGCACTCTTCTTGTTCCGAACAAACAACAACCCAAGTAATTACGTGACACAACCCATGATCCCTATCATTTTTGCATTTTCGCTTCTCACATCACACACATTATCAATCCAAAAAAATATTTAATCACCTCCATATTTCCAACAAACAAACCACTCATTCGACTTTATGCATGTGATTTTCATATATTTATCTAATACCAGAAATGTATGCATATTCAACAACTGTACAGAACCATGAGTACTCGAGAAACATATATTATTTCGTCACTCAACAAAACAAAACAACACATGAATGTTGAAATATATATGGTATTGGCGACAAAATAACAACACACAAGAAACAAGTAATTGCAGAAAAACATGAATAAAATAAACAACTAGTTGCAGCAAACCAAGAACAAAATAACGAAGTAAAAAAATAGAGTAGATGTTGATCTCACCCACTACTAGAATGTCAAAACAGTCGTCGTTGTTGAAGCATCTCTGTTGTTCACTCCATCAGCTTCTTTCATTTGTGGCATCTCTTCGTCCAACTGCTCATAAATAGCAATAGCTAGCACCGCATTGTTGTCTTCATTCCCTTGATTGACGTTGACAGCCGGTGTAACCGTGTAACGACTTTGCCAACCGGAGGGTTGTCAGCTGGAGCAACATCATTCACCGGAGGGTTGAAAAATTACTCAACTTTTATTTCCATATTTTCTAATGTAACAGACTTCCTAAACTTTCTCTCAAAGTAAAAATTACAATTAACTTAGAAAAATTTGCTAATGTAGGCGGCTCTTAAATCGCTTAAATCTATTTTTATAATTTTTGTAGAGATTTTCAATTATATATATATATATATATATATATATATATATAGAAAAATGTTTCTACAGTTAACTTTAGGAGAATTTCCTAAAGTTAACCTTTAAAGTCATGCATTTGTTACCTTTTATTTATAAGGCCCCGCAGAGGCATTAATGATATATCTTTTTATTCAGGAAACCATGTGATGTGTCTTGATTTCACTGGTTAACTTTAGGAAATTCTCCTATAGTTAACTATAGGATCATTAAGCCTATATAATTATTATAATAATTATAAAAAAACTCTTCTAATAATTATTAGAATAATTATAAAAAAATTAAGATATTTTAAATATATGGAACTTGAAAATTTCTTATAAATACATAATGGAATTTATATACTTGGACAATCAAATTTTTTAAATGATGGAATCTAATGAATGTCAACACTAACTGAAGATTCAGTTGTTATATTTTTCTTTTTTTGGAGAAACACTTTTTTTTTTACGAACAAGAAAATTTTATTAACATTCAAACATCGGAACCTAGCCAGGTCAAATCCACGAACTGTCAACAGCAACCTGATTGTGAAACAAAAAGCGAACTAAATAAATAGTCGTTTTGTTTTCAGATCACTTAACACATAAAGTATTCACATTTTTTAATCTAAAAAGTATTACAATGATATCTCGAGCAATTCTACCTACATCAGCTGTGAAACTAGTAGCATCGCAATTGACCTTCACATAAGCACCATCTGTAGCATAATGTTCAGAACTATCAGTTAAATCAACTGATATTGGAGTAACAAATGCCTCCAAAATATGAACAATTTTTTGTTGTGAAAGGTGAGCTCTTGCGATATCTACCACCGTCCCAAATTCGATGTGAGCGTTATGGATCTCGCAAAATATCATATAAATCCTTCTCAGAAAAACTACCGAAAGCCATAACAAGACACACCAAAAAATCAAAACATAACACATTAACATCTCCAAAAGATGGGCACGACTAACAACCTTGATAACAAGGTACTCAACAATATCTCATCCAAAAAGGATTAAATCTCAATTTTATTAAAAAATGGGTAAATAGGAGAGAGGATGGGAGAACGAAGGGACTCAAAACATAACACATTAACATCTCCAAAAGATGGGCACGACTAACAACCTTGATAACAAGGTACTCAACAATATCTCATCCAAAAAGGATTAAATCTCAATTTTATTAAAAAATTGGTAAATAGGAGAGAGGATGGGAGAACGAAGGGACTTAATCGATGAAGGGGGATGTACGTATGGAAAGTGGAGAAGTGGCGGCTAAAACACTTAATAGAATCTTAATGAGTTTCAATACTTCAAAATAATTAATGATATTTTTAAGTGTAGTCACAAAAATTTCAAAAATACTTATGTAAAACAATTAATAGAATCTTAAAATAGTAAAACATTTTATAGAATCTTAAAATGAAAAATAATTAATAGAATCTAAAATAATAAAACACTTAATAGAATCTTAAAACATATAACAAAATTTTAAAGAAAGTATTTTTACTTGATTAGCTAAAATTATGAAAAATAATAAAATATTAGAATAGGGTTCTTTCTAGCAAAAAATGTTATAATAATAAGATAGCAATTAAATCTTAAAATAAGTATTTTTTCGGTAAAAAATGAAAATAGTAAAACACTTACTAAAATCTTAAAACATTTAATAGAATCTTAAACTATGAATTTTTTTCAATAAAACTTAAAACAATAAAACGCGTAAAAGAATCTTAAAACACTTAACAAAATCGTAAAATGGTAAAACACTTAATGAGATGCTAAAACACATAACAAAATCTATAAATAAATATTTTTTAAATAATATATTAAAATAATAAAATATTTAAAAAATCTAAAAACACTTAATAGAAACTAAAACAAGTATTTTCAATTGATTAACTAAAATTGTACAAAAACTAATAAAATTCTAAGACAAGGTTTTTGTAGAAAAAATGTTATGATAATAACATAGCAATAGAATCTTTGAATAAGTATTTTTTTCCAAAAAAATCTTAAATTAATAAAACATTTACTAAAATCTTCACATAACTTCACATTCGTAATTTTAAAAACACTTTATAGAATCTAAAAATCCTTAAGAACAAAAACTCTTAGAATAATTATTTTAGAATTAAAAAATAAATAAAGATATTTAAAAAATAGATGGAACTTGAAAATTTCTTATAAACACTTGTTATATTTTTTCTTTTTTGGAGAAGCACTTAATAGAATCTTAATGGAGTTTCATTACTTCAAAATAATGAATGAATTTTTTAAGTATAATCACAAAAATTTCAAAAACACTTATGTAAAATAATTAATAAAATCTTAAAATAATAAAATATTTAATAGAATCTTAAAATAATAAAACAATTAATAGAATCTTTAAATAATAAAACATTTAATAGAATCTTAAAACACTTAGTAGAATTTTAAAAAAGTATTTATAATTAATTAGCTAAAATTATAAAAAAAGTATTAAAATAGGGTATTAAAAAGATTCTATTATGATATATATAAATCATGAAACCTTCTTTTATACTCTCTCTTAATTTTATAATTACTACGTATTTGTTGAGTAAATTTTCAGTCAATATAAAAGATACAAAAGGTGACAATCCAATCCATTGCGCCCAGAAGAAGACTACAAATCCAATACCTGAATGTAATTTATAAATGTAAAAAAATCATGAAACCTTCTTTTATACCTTTTTTTAACACTACTACAAAATTGAATTTAGGACATATCACTTAGATAGCATTTTTTCAGAAGCGCTATCTAAGTTCATTACTTCAATAACGTTTTTTACAAAAGTATGATGTAATTTAATAAATAAATAATCAAAATTAAATAAAAAATTAAAAATATATACTACAATATCATTTCAGTAATAAACGCTATGGTAGAGTCCACTTCTATAACATTTTTTAGAAACGCTCTGTAAATTAATGTATTTTAAAAAATATATATTTATTTTTTATTTAGAACATAACACTACAACACAACCTAAAACCTCATTCCTGTCAATAATTTTCGGTCAACACCTTTCTCAGCCTCGCCGCTCACCCTCGCCGCTTTCAACACCCCCTCTCTCTCTCATATTCAATCACAAATATATATCAAACCGATCCCCAATTCAAATTATCGATCCCCAATTCAAACTATCGATCCCCAATCCCTAATTCCCAATCGATCTCCATCTTCCCAAGATCTCATTTAAACTACCTCGGCTTTCAAGAACTCGCTATGGCAGTTCCGTCTCTCTCCGACGCTTCGTACTCTACTTGGAGCGGCCCTTCTACTCGATTCGCGCTTGCACCGCCTGTTCTTGCTCCGTCACTCGTCTCCTTCGTGAACACTCGATTCGATTAGTGATTAGTGACTTTGTTTTTTCATGTTTATTTGTATGTTTATGTTTCTTTGTTATGTTTTAAGTTGTGGGTGTTGTGTTGCTAAGAGTCTTGTACAATGTGTATATATACAAGGCGGTGGTGCTTACAGAGGAAACCGAGTGTCGGCTTTTGAAGCGGTTCAAATTTACAATCAATTTCTCACTCCGGTTCAACTTCAGGTATATATATATATATATATTTATATATTCAACTACATGTCTACAACTAAGCTGAAATTTGTGTTAGTACGAGTGCTGTGTTAGTGTGTATATATATGTTTACGTTCAAATTTAAAGTTATTTAGGCTACAAATCACTGAATTGTATATTTATTGTTGATGAATTTCACTTCCTATATGTGTTAGGAGTATTATTGAATTTAATTTGTATTTTAGAGAATGTTATGCTGTGTGAATTCTATATGTTTATGCAGTGAATTTTGGCACTTTGTAGATTTTGTTGCCTAAATTAGTGGACATGTATATATGTGTGTGTATATACACATAAAGTTGATTTGGAGACTGAAGTTCCTCTTGTTTTGTTGTAATTCAGTTATAGATTGAGATGTTAAGGAGAGAAGAGAGGATGTTGAGAAATTTACAGTGCCTAAATTTAGGGATTCCGAGAGGAGTATTAGAATATGAGGAGCATAAAAAGCTGATTCCGGGTCCTCGTGGAGAATACAGGGGTAAAGGAACTGGTGTGTTTATACCTCGCATCGGCATTAAGGCTCCTACCACCAGAATCAGGAAGGATAGTAAGTTATATTTCAGTATGTGTGTGTCTCTGAATCAAATTAAATGTCAATTTCAATCAACTTTAGTTTATGTCCGGATAAAATTGTTTGCATTTTTGGTAAAAACTCTATCAAGGAGCAAAGGTAATTTGCATAATTTGTTTATATTCAAAATTGCATTCCGGAGCTTGATTAATTGATGGTGTGAAGAATGTATTTGCTTTAGAAATGGTCTCAGAAACATGCTAAATCGTAAAATTGGTATCGATTTATGCATGTTCATCGCTCAATGAATTCATAAATTTATAGTAATATCGGTTTGTAAGTCTAGGATAACCCCTTTTCTATGTATTAGTATCGTGATCGAACAATTTTATTCATTTATCGAGATTATTAATTTTTTGGAGTATTAAAGTATGATGTATACTGTATTATGTTTTGTTTGGTTGCTGCTAAATTTATTACCAAAGTTTGAGTTACATTTGTATTTTTGGTTAAATAACACATTTATTTTAATTGGAAATAGATGAACATTTTTCTAGGACCAAAAATTTGTATACGGTTAGTGTTGAAATTTGAAGTGATTTAGCGTATGAACTAGTGATTTGTATTGCTAAGATTCAAGGTTTGTACTATCGTGACGAGGATTTATAGTAATGGTACAGGTGTTTTGTACTACTGTACGTAGTTGATTTGTATATGGTTTTTAAATTTTGTAAGCCTAATTGGATTGCAGTGGGACATAACCCTATGTGGCTGTTGATTCCATTTCCATTTTATCATCATGATATAATAATTTATCTGTGTCAAAACCATTTTATCATCTGATTTGCAACTGAATGGTCATTAAGTGTTTATGTGTGGACAATTTGAACTTGGATAATCTCAGAAGTAGTACTTCCTGATTTCGGTCATACTTGCTTTATGGTTTCTATTGTAATTTGTAAATGTTTCTTTTACATGAACATAGGTATTCGTTTACTCTCCTGGACTCCTGCCTTGTATCAATATATTGTGTTAATTTCTTATTGTATATAATATGTTTGACCTGAGCTGAAATCTTCTAGGTTCCGGGTACCTAATGGATGCAATCTAGTTGCTGCTGGTGGACTTCCTGTTGCATATGGAACATCTCATGTAGCACTGTCTCATAGAGCTCACTTGAGGTCTGGTCAGGTACTAAACCTTCTGTGCTTCATGAATCTTTTTTTTTTTTGCTTAGCCTAATGAATCTATTTAATATCAAACATAATGAGTTTACTTGTATGTGTACATTTAAATTTTAACTCACAATAAAATTGTAGGTATTGCTCGTTCTTGGTGCAGCAGGAGGTGTTGGGATTGCAGCTGTACAAATTGGGAAGCCTTTTTGTAATCTGAAGGCTTTTATTATATAACTGAGACTGAGACCTATAATTTTGTTTTGTGGATGTAAGAATTAAATTGGAAATTTTTAATAGCAGAATTTATTTATGCATTTTGTGATCAAAATTTTATGACTTTCTTTTGCCAAATATATTGCGGAGTATATTATTGTCTTTGTATGTTTATTATTTTTGAAAATGGTAAGAATAGTACAGGTAAAAAGGAAGGCAGAAAAATTAATATATAAGTTTTTTTTTTAAAAAATTGTCATTTACATAGCGTTTTAAAAAAAGCTATACAAAAACATGTGCTTAGGAAACATTTAGTTCGATAGCGCTTCTGAAAATGCTATCTTGGAGCATCACTTACATGGAGCATCACTTACAGAATGGCAAAAAAACGCTATGCAAGTGATCTTCACTTCAATAGCGGCTACTTAGATAGCGTTTAAAAACGCTATGTAAGAGTTAAAAGAAACGCTATCTAAGTGCAAATCTGTAGTAGTGTTAATTTTGTAATTATTACGTATTAGTTGAGTAATTTTTCAGTAAAGATGAAAGAGACAAAAGTTGACAATCCATAACACCCCGAGACATAAGTTTTATTTTCAAATATTGTATTACTATCTTTGAAGAAACTCGAATTTGTATATATATTTTTCATCCCACGGATCAAATTTTAAAACCAATATTTTATGTCTGTATTTGAGAAGTTCTAACGCTTCTAGTCTGTAAAATAAAAAAGTGCAGGGTGGAAAGTTCAAATTAACCAGTGAACCACATTGATTGAAATGAACTACTATTGCATGTATATACAATGATCTGCAGTTTCTATGAAAATAATATTTTCTAACAGGCCAAGTATAAAGGAACTGAATACATGCCCTTTGTTTATTGTCTCTGACATATAGGAGGAAGATGATGAGATAAGCAAGGTGCATAACAAGGCCAAAGCCATTAGCTGTTAGCACAAGGATGCTTCATGGATGAACAGATGACATACCATATAACACCCAGAAGAGACAGTAAATCATCGTTAAAAGATAATAATCAGGTTTGAGGTGCTCTTTAAAATGTTGGCCTACGCAACTGAAAACAGGATCAATAAAAAAATCAAAACAAAAATGTGTTTGAATAAAGGGGGGAGGGAGAGACAGAAATAGACATACACACACAGAGAGAGAGGGGGGAGATTTGATGGGAAAAAGTGACCACAACGGTAACAACTAAGTGCGGAATTGAACTTCGTTAGACAATACTTATCCTTATTCGTATGAACCTTCGATGAAACAAACAAGTAAAGTAACAATAAACGAAAAAACGAGACACCAAAGTTATACGTAGAAAACCCCCTCAAAGATAAGGAGTAAAACCACGGGACCGTAGTCCACCCAAACAATTCACTATCATAAATTATATGGAAATACACTAAGTCTTCTCTAGATAAAACTAGAGGAATACAATCACCTTCACATTCTTGAAATGAGTCGTCAAGAAGTATGGAATCAAATAAGACAATAATGAGAAACTCATCGCGGGGAGATTAACCCTCACCGTGGTGCAAACAGCTTCTGTTCAGCGGCTTCAGCCCCTTAACTACTTACCTTCTAGACCTCCAAATCCGATCTCCACCGTTCAGAATTTAGATATCGGTGTCAGGAAGACGATATCCAAAATTCAGGACGATCCGACCGGTAGAACTCCGGGAATCGCAAAAACAAGGCAGCTTGTACATCCAAAAAAATTCCTACGAATTTTCACTCTATATCTCTCCCGTGTCTATTTTTCCTCTCTCTTATTCTAATTATAATCCTCTTATCCTTTATTATAATACCTGAGTCTACCTAGGTATACAGTTAGATGTAGTTAGCCAATCAAAATTTTTTGAATTATTTTAGGACCAATCAGAGGTCATTCCTAAATTTTACCAATCATATTATATTAAAATTTTTCCTTATTTACCATTCTCATCCTATTATACTAACCATAATTAGTTAACAATTCTAATTTAAATATAGTAGTTACTTGATTCAACATAACCATATCTTACATATTTTTTAATGCGAACATTATTTATCCAAAATGAAGTTATTTTCCGGAAAACAAACGGAACCTAAGATCCCGGATACCAAAATAAAAGAACCTACTCTCACAAAGAGAAATAACAAAACCCAATATATGGGTAGACAAAATCCACTAATGGGGTACTAAACCCTCAATAAAGAGATATATTTATTGAAAAGCAAAGTAAAATCAAAGAAAAGAAACGAGAGTTATCATTCACAAGGAGAAAGTACAAAATCCAATATATTAGTAGATAAAACCCATCAACAAGGTACTAGACTCTCAATAAAGAGAGATATTTATTAAAAAAAGAGCAAAATCAAGGAAAACAATTAAAATGGGGCTTAATATCAACCAAAACGCTGATGTTAGTTTAATATTTATTGGGAAAAGAAGAGAGAGATTAATGGCTACATCCTTCATTATAGAAATCACTATTATTGATAACTAGATAGGTCATATATTGTTTATAATAAAAGGTTCCCTTTTTTATTTTTGTATTCTTGAATTAAAGAATAGTATCAATTCCCGTATCCTAATCTAAGAGCAGACATATCAAATTTGCTTGGTTGGTTGATAATATTTATTTTTTAATATCAACAATCTTAAAAATGGGTTAAAAAAACCTTAATAAGTTGGTAGATAGATTTTAAACAAACAGGGATATTTATTAACAATAAACAAAAAAATAGGAGGGCTTCATTTTTGTATTCTACTCTTAGTTTTGTTTTGTACTCTCAATGTTGTTTTCAGTTATATAGTAATATACTTAGATAACTTGGGTAGAGAGTAATATTACATGCAATTGTCATTTTTTTCCCGTTCATTATTTTCGTTTCGTGTATAAAAAAATATTCGTGTAGTTTAATAGCATTTGGTGTTCGAGTTATGGGTACCAAAAAAATTTCATGTCAGTTTCATGCAAGATCCCAAAGGCACACGACATGAATGTACACAACATAAACGATTTTTCAGGTCTACGTAAGCGCTTTCTCCTAATATATGTTGAAAAAATATACTCATTGTTAATGGAAAATAAAGTTCTTGTTTTTTAACCCAATAATTAAATTACAAGGACACATCTATAACCTTTATTAATACGCGAAACCACTTTTTAATTGTACCAAATTTGGTTCGCACCATATTTTGGTTTCACCCCTAAACATTTGGTTCGCACCAAATTTTGGTTTCACCCCTAAACACCTATTTATACAAGAATTCTATGTTGTTTTTTAATTAAAAAAATAAAAAGCTATTATATTGTAATTCTCCTTTTGCAATTATTTTAATTAACAAGAGGTAGAACACCAGTAAAGCTCCACCAACGGGGTAAAACACCAACGAGGTACAATCTATTTACAAATATACTTATACCGACAAATATACAAGCCATTGTTATAGATGAAGTGATTACCATCAACGAAGTGCAAAAAAGCGATACTAATCAAATTTGTGGAAAGGTAAAGATTCTATATCTCATGACAACTTAATTTTTTTTCAACATAATCGCTTTCTAGCCAGCCAAGTTGTGTCCATCTCTACATGCGCTTTAATATGCCGTTAAGGTCAATTTATTTATCATTAACCTAATTATATTTAGATAAACCTTCATGAAAACTCATATCTTTACAACATATTAACTTTTCATCATGCTCATATTAGTTTTTTTTCATACTAATTAGCGAAACTCTCTTTTAAATTGTATTACAGTACCAAATTTGATTACACCTTTTTTTGGTTTCATCCCTTTATTCCTATTTCTTCTAGATATCTATATTATCTTTAATAAAATAATAAAATTGTTGTAATTCTATAACAATTGCAGTTCTTTCCAGTCCTTTATTCCAATTTTTTCTAGGACTCTATATTATCTTTAATAAAATTGTAATAATTTTAAAACAATTGTAATTCTTTTATTATAATCGTATTGAGTTACAAAATAATCTAGAGAACCATATATATATATATATATATATATATATCGTATTTTCTTGATTTTCTTAAAAAAAATTTAAATTAATAATAAATTTTATTAATAAGTAAAAAACCCGTTCTAATGATACTTCAGTCTCCATATTTGATTTCACCCCAAAATTCGTATCTTTCAGAATTGTTGAAATTCTGTTATAAATATAATTGTTTCTTTATTATAACGTACTGAGTTGTATAAATAACACAAAATTTTAAAACTATTCAAAATAATAAATTAATGATCAATTTAAATTAATTTTCTCGACCCATGCTTGGCACAGGTTATCATCTAGTATATTATAATGTGATTACATATTTATATATTACACATTTGATTTTAGTTTCATGAACAGTTTTCGATTTTAACTTGTTAGTTAAATAGAAAAAAATAGGTGATACTCATTTTCAAATATCTTATTCTGCGCGTAGGGTTGACACCGGGTTGGATTAGGTCAAAATTTTATAAAATCCAAACCCATATCTGAATATTTTTAGGTTTTAAAAATAAATCCAAATTCAAATCCAGATCCAAAACTCAATATTTTGTCAGGTTCGGATTAGATCTGGTTTTTTCGGGGATCCAAAATTAGTAATAATATAGTCAAATTTTAAATAATTACTACGTACACCCAAACAATGCTAATTATATTTATACAATAATTTACTATTAAAATGATTAAATTAAGTAAGTAGCCAAATGTAACATATTAAGTAAAATTTAAAATATGTTAGAAAAATATTTTTCTCGTATACATAACAAATGAAAATATTATGTAAACTAAACAAAATTACATCTTATATATTGCAATAAAACTTGAGATTGAGAAATAGAAGTTCTAATTACTAAATTAGTATTGAATATTTCTAATGAAATATTTGAATAAAAATAAATTATATATCTTACATAAAAAATATTACATATAATAATTTCAAATTATGAATTATATTATTTATGTATTGGGTTTCGATAGTGGATCGAGTTTCAGATTTCAGATCGGATATCGGTTCGGTATGACTGAAATCCAAATCCAAATAGAATCTATTTCGGGTTTAAAATTTAAATCCAAACTTAAATCCAAAAATTCGGGTTCGGTTTCTAATTTCAGATCAGGTACCATAAGATCGAATTAATTTGTCATCGATATGGGTAAAAGAAAACTAATATTTAATATACCATATTCTACCTGAAAAAAATCAACATACAAACTCCCATACTGAATATATACATTTTAAGTTATCTTTACGAATAAGCCGAGCAATCACCATAAACTCTAACAGTCATATCTAACTCTAATAACGGGATATATTGGATATGTTTGTTATATTGATAATGTTTATTTTTCCAAATTAAATCAATTCACTAATAAAAAGGAACATAAAATTTGTAAAAATGACATTGAACGAACATATGGTAAACTAGATTAGATGAAAGTTTCATTTATCATAACTACGTTCGTTTAACGGATCTTGCATAGTAGATATCCTTTCTTATATCACTGAAACATGCAACCCTTTTTTGAGAGATAATCTAATGATTTATAACGATCGTGACTCCTTTATTTTTATCTCCTTTATCTAGCACAGGTAAAATGCTAGTATTTATATATACATGACTCCTTTATTTTTATCTCCTTGTGGGACAAAACAAGGGTAATCCAATTGAGTTTTTAATCTAATAAATAGAAACTAAAACCCAACAAGATTTTACACCGGAGAAGCAAAGAGGCCAAAAGAAATGAAATTCCCTGTCCAAAGAGAATCCAAAAAAAGACGAAAGCCATTGAAAATATGTTAAACAAAAAGCATATATAGTCTATACTATATTATAATAAGCAAAATAGGGTATAATTTGTAGTTTGTTTATCCCCTCATTTTGGTTATCCCTCATTCACAACCGTTAGATCTTCAACTCAAATAGATCATGACCGTTATATATAACAATACTAAAAATTGTTATATACAAAGATCTAAGGTACGATTCTCGCTAACAGCATATTAATTTATATATAATACTAAAAGTTGTTCTATACAAAGATTTAAGGTTCAAATCCCGCTAAAAACATAATAAAATTAACATTAATAATATCACTACACTGTAAACAAAGTAAAATAATTTAAAAGTAACTTGAAAATAACATATTAAAATTAATATTTATTATATTATACTATATTATAAGAAAATTGGAAAAAAATTAAAGTAGTGCACGGGCTATAAGCTAGTGTATAATAAATAACAAATAATGTAACAAAACCAAAAAACCTTAAATAACAAAATCGGAAAAAGACAAATTTAAATATTAATCAGTGAAACTATACATAAAAACAAGAGGGATAGAGTATATTATTTTATTATTAGTTTTTAGATTGATCGTTCTCTAATTTCTTATTTTTGCCGGTTTCTCTTCATATATTCAAGAATTAAAAATCCCAAGTTAAAAAGTACACAATATCACTTAGGTAACAAGATCCTAATATAATGCATGTTCACAACAAATAATTAAAAACATGTTAAAAAGATTTATTTCTAATTGTGATTTATGTAACATCTCCATCTTGTCCAAACACTGAATGCAGTATAGAAAGTCCATTTATAATTATAGTTACATCAGCAGAGAATTAATGCTAGCCAAACAGTGTCATTCTTTAGTTCGAAGATTTAGTTTCATTGTTTATGATCACATTATACATAGAATGTTAACATGTATCCAAGTTTAGTGAGGAATTTGTGATAACAAAATTTGAGGTTACAAGCCGGAATAAAGATCTACGATGGCGGTTGTTCACCGAAAAAGTGACCGAAGGACGGTGGTTTATGTGTTTATCAGCGGCTGAGATTAAAGAGGTATCGTCGTCTCTCAGAGCTCTCAACGTCTACCCCTTTAATGTGCCTACGTACCTCTATATTTATAGATGATCAAGCCTCACGTAGTTCTTGGAGAGCAAGAAACCTAAGTCTGATAGAAGTAGGTCTCTTACTAGCAGGCCCAGGCCCACTACGAAATGTAGTCGAACCAACCGTCTTCAAAGCCCATTTAGGAGAGCCCATGCGATGAAGCCTAGTCCAATGACCCCAAGCCCAACTAACTCCGAGGACTACACGGATACAACATTAGTCCTATCTATCGGAGCTAACATCAACCGCTACCATTCAATTATCAAAAAAAAAAAAAAAAAAACATCAACCGCTACCAGCTCTTTCCTCATATGTCTAGTTGTAGGGACAGTCATGACTTACTCTAAGTGCACGAACGGATCTTACCCCCCGATGAGGCTAACCCACCAGAATACAAGACAAGTTCTACCAAATTATGTCACTCAAAGCATCTCACAATCCCCCAACAAGGACAACTTGCTAGACTACAGGATGAGATCTCAAGAGCGTACTAACAAGCTTGTTTACCTCGGATTCCCCAACAAGGACTACTTGTCAGAATACAGGCCTTCAACAAAATAGACATCTTCAATAAATCTTCTCATAACATTCTGTAGAAGTTGTCGCAGCAACCTATCATCTCGGCGCGGCAAAAATAGTATCATATGGTTTGTTGACTTGTATTCCCTTTTATGTAAATTTGGGGCATAACAACTACCCCCCAAGCCTTTATTGTATTTAAAAAAAATGCAAAGGGACTTCTAAATATCAATAAAGTGCACAGTCTCCTTAAAAATTAACCCTTAAAATTTTTTAGCATACCATCCATGTGATTGGCGCGGTAACTAGGTAAAACTGATGTAGAGGATGCACTTCACAACATCTCTTAACCAATAACTTCAAATTAAAGATCAATTGAATACCTTCTGCAAAAATTATATATAAAATTCGGAGTATAAAATACGGAGTATAAAATACCGTATTTTTAGGCTAATACGGGTTGAGGGTATATAAACTTAAAAGTAAACCCTTCCCCCAATTCCCAAATCTCAACCAAATTATTCTCTCTCTTCGAACTCTAGGAACACTCGTACGATTTTCCGTTCACCACGACTGTGAATCTTCTCCATCCTTCAATCCGTTGCTACCCCATCAATCTCCTTTACCTAAGGTATGATTTGATACCTTATTTGTTAATTTCCACCGAATATTCATGTAGATTTAAGAATTTTAAAATTTCATGTCTCCATGTTCTTCATTCTTATATATATGAATATCTGTATGTATATGCGTTTGATTCGTAATTTCGCACTTGTATTTTCTGTTTTATGTTTCTAAGATTAATCGTATATGCACATATTACTACAGCAATATTAATTACCCTGATGAATTAAATTAATAACATCCTTCCTGTCATAGTAACATTCACCCACCTCGTTATCTCAAACATACTTTCCTTAGAAAGCACCTACACTCTTCCTTTTGTACAATAATAGTTAGTGGCGCGGCAACATAGGGCACTCGTCCCGTTGCTAAATAAGTAAATATGCAAATATTATCGTTAAGCCCTTCATGAGTTCACATTAACACACCATTTCTGGCGTAGTAACCATATTGGGTTAATTCTTCTATATTCTTTCAACATTTGGCGCAACAACTGTTGGCGCAACAACTCCTATTTTGTTGGACCTTTCCCCCTTTTTCTCATTCACTTTCTTTTTCTTCTTCGTTTTGCAGGTGGCCTATAGAGGGAACACATCTCCATTCCATCCATTTAAAGTCTTCAATAGGAGGTTTGGATTGCCTTTGACTCCATTTATCTATCCCTCCTTTCAATACTCTTATTCAAGTCATAATACCTTGGCACGTCTGCTTGAAATGGCAAAAAACAAAGAAATCATGAGCGACGCGAGCAGCCCAGGCTCAGAATCTACTTTTCCGAATGAAGAGAACATTCCTCGACCTGATGACTACGATTCGAACCTCGAAGATTGGATTGAAACATCCTCCTTTAAACTCAAAGCTTCTAGGAAAAGAAAAAGAATCACAGAAGAGAATAGCTGTAACATCCCGCACTTTTTCGGAATGTTAGATCGAGCCAAAAGTAAAATACAAAAATTTAATCTCGAAAATTTTTAAAAAAAAAACTATTACAATTCTATTACAAGTTAAGTTATATAAAACAGAAGCGTAGCTACCCAAAATATGTGACACGATCTACATAAAAAATCCAATTAAGAAGCTCCTTGTAAATCCAACGAACCGAACAAAACCTGAAATATTAAATGAGTGAGCTAAAAAGCCCAGCAAGCAAACTAACCAAACAAACCAGCGGGTCAAATCCAATAAATAAAATACAATATAAAACAATAATAATTTTCAGAAATCACAACTTATGAAACGATAAATTTTAACCACCAGTCTAACTAAGGTCACTACAAACCGGTGACTCGGTCCAGAAGTTCAGAAGTCACTATAAGCCGGTGACGCGGTCCAGAATTTAGTATTGCGTCCCTCACTAAGGTATCAGAAATTGCACCTAAGTGCGCCCTAGAGAGGTATCAGAATTTAGTTCCGGAACTATGCGCAGATACTAAGGGGTTCAGATCATAGACTCAACTGGGGTCTCAAAGCTCGTATTTTCTTATAAAAATCAAACTCTTTAAAATAATAGTACTTAGACCCAAATTTTATATCAATAAAATAGAGCGAAAACATAATCACATATAATTTCAGAACTTAAAACATTTAAATATAATTTCGAAATAACAGAAAATTCGGATAGAAAACTTACCTCCATTTCGATAATGCTTATCAAATATTAAGAAAATCACGAAATTCTACTTGTGCCTCTTTCCGATCCACCACTAATATCATAAAATTTAACACCAAAAAATAACAAAATAGCATCTCAAGTGTCCTCTGCAAATAAAATTCGGATGATCGTGCCCTTCTTGCAAACAAGTCCCGAGCAAAGCAATTTGGTGGATTTCTTCAACAAATAACAAGTAAGAATACACTGGTGATAGAATAACATACACATAGATGGACGAGTGAGGCTGGTTGGTGTTTACATGAATATATTTTGAACAGAGTAAGAGTTTTTGTTGTGTGAACATATAGCATAGTACTCATGGCTTGAATATAAGATTATGCATACAAGTTTAGGGGCAAAATATAAATATGAGAGGAGATGAATCTGGCTAAGTTTACACTTGGAAATTTGAAAGGATTTCAATCTTAAACTTAAATACATAAACACATAAGGCATTACATAGCTTACATGCCATAGTATTGAACCAATATTAAATACCTTAATTATTAACAACTCACTAATTGTATCAGTTACAATATCATTATCATTTAAAACACACAATTAAAAAGATAATATACATACATACTCTACAATTGTTTAACTACTAAACCATATTGGCTATGCAAGTTTATCAAAAATTAAAATTAAAAAAAATGCACATAAACTTCTACATACAAGCTAGCACATATTACTACCAACTCAATTTTAAACCTTACAGATATTTATTAGCATTATTAGAAAAAAATAATTCTAAAAAAATCTGGGATGTTACAAACACCCCACCTTAAAGGGTCGACGTCCTCGTCGAGCCTACAAATACACTTACGGAACTCGGGCAGTGTCTCTGCACTTCTGGCCGGGCAAGGCTCTGATACCATCTGTAACATCCCGCACTTTTTCGGAATGTTAGATCGAGCCAAAAGTAAAATACAAAAATTTAAACTCGAAAATTCTAAAAAAAAAACTATTACAATTCTATTACAAGTTAAGTTATATAAAACAGAAGCGCAGCTACCCAAAATATGTGACACGATCTACATAAAAAATCCAATTAAGAAGCTCCTTGTAAATCCAACGAACCGAACAAAACCTGAAATATTAAATGAGTGAGCTAAAAAGCCCAGCAAGCAAACTAACCAAACAAACCAGTGGGTCAAATCCAATAAATAAAATACAATATAAAACAATAATAATTTTCAGAAATCACAACTTACGAAACGATAAATTTTAACCACCAGTCTAACTAAGGTCACTACAAACCGGTGACTCGGTCCAGAAGTTCAGAAATCACTATAAGCCGGTGACGCGGTCCAGAATTTAGTATTGCGTCCCTCACTAAGGTATCAGAAATTGCACCTAAGTGCGCCCTAGAGAGGTATCAGAATTTAGTTCCGGAACTATGCGCAGATACTAAGGGGTTCAGATCATAGACTCAACTAGGGCCTCAAAACTCGTATTTTCTTATAAAATCTAAAATCATACTCTTTAAAATAATAGTACTTAGACCCAAATTTTATATCAATAAAATAGAGCGAAAACATAATCACATATAATTTTAGAACTTAAAACATTTAAATATAATTTCGAAATAACAGAAAATTCGGATAGAAAACTTACCTCCATTTCGATAATGCTTATCAAATATTAAGAAAATCATGAAATTCTACTTGTGCCTCTTTCCGATCCACCACTAATATCATAAAATTTAACACCAAAAAAATAACAAAATAGCATCTCAAGTGTCCTGCAAATAAAATTCGGATGATCGTGCCCTTCTTGCAAACAAGTCCCGAGCAAAGCAATTTGGTGGATTTCTTCAACAAATAACAAGTAAGAATACACTGGTGATAGAATAACATACACATAGATGGACGAGTGAGGCTGGTTGGTGTTTACATGAATATATTTTGAACAGAGTAAGAGTTTTTGTTGTGTGAACATATAGCATAGTACTCATGGCTTGAATATAAGATTATGCATACAAGTTTAGGGGCAAAATATAAATATGAGAGGAGATGAATCTGGCTAAGTTTACACTTGGAAATTTGAAAGGATTTCAATCTTAAACTTAAATACATAAACACATAAGGCATTACATAGCTTACATGCCATAGTATTGAACCAATATTAAATACCTTAATTATTAACAACTCACTAATTGTATCAGTTACAATATCATTATCATTTAAAACACACAATTAAAAAGATAATATACATACATACTCTACAATTGTTTAACTACTAAACCATATTGGCTATGCAAGTTTATCAAAAATTAAAATTAAAAAAAAAATGCACATAAACTTCTGCTTACAAGCTAGCACATATTACTACCAACTCAATTTTAAACCTTATAGATATTTATTAGCATTATTAGAAAAAAATAATTCTAAAAAAAATCTGGGATGTTACAATAGCGAGGAAGACATAGATGGTAACGAGGAACCAAATCATGAGGACATCGACGACTCTTTCAATGACGATGAAACAGAGCTAGGAGCAGCAAATGACGATCTTGGCGCGCCCAGTGACGAAGATAGTGACCCTGCTGATGTATTCTCCTCTCCTGAGCAGTCTCCTGATCCCTACTCACCTCCACCTCCTAGAGGGTACGCTCTGGATATTGATTGGAACATATACGAAAAAATTCCACCAAAGAGAATGAAGGACAAAATGAGAAAAGAAGCTGGTAAATTATCTTGTGTAGGTCAGCATTCTCTTGCCAAAAACAGTGACATTAGGGATGTAATAAAATACTATGCTCAAGAGGGTAAATATGTGAAACCACCCTCACACCTTCGTCCTCAAAGATTTGACATAGGCAACAACATGATTCCTAGGGCTGTCCTTACAGTCATGCACATTCCATATGGGGTTAGCGCGCCTCTCCACCCATGGTTGCGACAACTCTGTGACTGGTTCAGGGTTGCCCCAATTCAATTCTCCCCAAACAGCTACAGATCAGCCATTGGACTATATCTAATGTACATGGACAAAAAATTTATCGAACCCAGCATGAAGGAATTAAGCTTTTTCATTCAGTGTCCAGAGGAGTGGAATAGGCTACTTCCATCTTGTCATCTGGAGAACCCATATGAGCAAAGGATTCAACATGGGCAGAATCAGTCACATCAAAGGGTGGAAGGAGAAATTTTTCTACGTCTTTGACACAGAAAGACAACCCATTGTTTTCAGGAAAAAAGCTAGTAAGTTAACCCCCTTGGCATGATCACTCCTTCCGTGCTGTAATAACTTTAATTCTGAATTTCAATTTATCCTTCCTCACTATTCCATTTTTGCCTTTTCTACAGTCCGTCACCGTAGAACTGAACTCGTTGGAGATGAACTTATTCGTGCAAATACAATCCTAGAACGTCCCGAGTCAAAAAAGAATTTGAATTCCTTGGTAACCTTAGATAACTTGAAGAAATACGGATTTCTCCCTGCCACTGCTAGGGTACCACCAAGTCCTAAAAGCAAAAAAAGAAAAAACAAGAAAACTCCAAATAACGAAGGTAATGTTAACGCGCCAACTCATTTAAATTGGCGCGGCAAAGGTCTCCTTTTTCGCACTTATATATCTTAGCTTTGTCACACTGATTTTATCTTTTGGCCTTTTGACATGTACATGCTTTTCATTTTAACTTGAATTATCATTTCGTCTATATGCACATGTTGTTATGTCTACTTCTTTACTTCTTTACTCGTTGCCAACACACTGATTGGCGTGACAATTCTAAATAATTGGCGCGTCAATACTCATGCACCTGTCTAACTTTTCCTTTGTTATTCTCAGCCATAGATGATATTCCGAATATATTCAAGGACTCTGAGGTTGCTATCCCTTCTAAGCCTAATTCGAACACCTCCAAGGATCCTCCTCAAGCTCAAGGACATGTTTCCAAATGACAGAAACATTCTGGAAAGAAACAAAAGAACGATACGATTACCGTCGAGACACCAGTGACGAATCCATCAGTTGCCGCGACAACTAAGCCAAATTCTTTAAGGGTGTTCAACTCGTTTGGCAACATAGGTGATTCCCTTATTTCTGAAGCCGAATACAAAAGATGGATGGCCAAGTCTCGTGAAGAAAAAAATGCATTGGCTATCCGAGCATCTCTAGAGTTGCTCCTGTTCAACACTGATCAGTCAAAAGAAAGTCACAACCAAACTGCAAAAATGAAAGAACTCCAAGACGAGATTGCCAAGGTTAAGTTGGATGTAAAGAACTCTAACTCTAAGGTTGCCAAACTAGAAGCCTCAAACACAAATCTTTAGAAAGACTTGGTGCGGTAACAAGAATTGATAAAAGAGAAAGACAAATCAATTATTGATCTTGAAGAGAAGATTACCAACCTCCAACTTGGTGCAGCAGAATTCGAAACTACCAAATCTAATTGGCAAAACGAAAGCAACAAAATCAAGAAGGAAGCCTTTAACAATGGAATTTGCACATATTGCAAAACTTTCCTTGCTAGCGAGCCAAATTATGATTGGAGCGTCAAGTTTGGAAAGAACATGGCTGGTTTCATGGCTGACTTAGCCAAAAAAGAGGCTGAAGCAATTTCCAAAAAATGGGCTGAACTTGAGCATTTGGTGGCAAATGAAGCAGAGGAGCTAGCGCTGCAACAGGAGGAGTTGGTGCTGCAACAAAATCAAGATCTTCCCCCTGCAAATGATAAAAACCAGGAAGACGGTGACAATGCCACCTAAAAACTATCTTACTTTTTCTAGTATTTCAAACTTTATTGTGCAAGTCATGGGACTTTGCAAATTGTAATCCTAACTTTGATGACCTACTTTTGGTATAACTTCAATCTTCCTAATTACTTTCTCATTCCAGTTATATTGAAAAACCTTATGTCGATCCAGCATATGTAATGCTGCCGCAACAACCCTATCAACTTAAATATATTTCCATATTCCAATAAAACATATTAACAACAGGCAACTCATAACCATAACATAAATAACCAACAAAACACTTAGTCTGCCAACCAATGCGGCATGCCACCTTTAAGCGTAGCAACCATCTATTGGTGCAGCAATAACTGTTTTTGCACAACCAACTTATTAACACCCATAACCTGTAATAATTTTCAAAATTGCATTATACTGCAACATGCGACCTGTAAGTAACAATAACTTATTTCCGTAACAAAATAAATATGGGTAAACCATTTCACTTACACAAAATAAACACTAAGACACCGCTGGTGAACTTAGAAAATTAAATAAAACCGCCCTCATGGCTTTATAGCACAATGAGTTCAACAAAACGTCTCCGGTTATACCGGTTCCGAAGCATATAGCTCAATGGGTTATTAAAAGGAAATGCAAACAATCACTAGCTCAGTAAGGTGTACTTATACTACCCCCCGAGACTAGGAAAAAATTTATTTATTTCAAGTCTGAATAATAAAGAGCCATAACACTGCTCTACTTATAATACTTCTTCAAATGAATAGCATTCCAAGCCTTAGGAATAGGCTTGTCATCCAAATCAGCTAGATAGTATGTTCCTTCCAATAGCACAACTCTGACTTTGTAAGGACCTTCCCAGTTTGCACCAAACACACCATGAGCTGCAACCTTTGTATGAGGCATCACCTTCCTGAGGACCAAATCACCAACTTTGAACGAATGAGCCTTCACTTTGCTGTTGTAAAACCTTGCCACTCTTTGCTGATAAGCTGCAAGCCTAAGCTGAGAATGAGCCCTTCCTTCTTCCAGCAGATCCAGATACAACCTATGATTCACCTGATTTGCTTCCTTGTCGAAATTGTCACGATGGAATGAACCTGCTCCAATCTCAACTGGAACCATGGCCTCACATCCATATGTCAACATAAAGGGAGACTCCCCAGTTGTTGTCCTTGGAGTAGTGTTGTAAGACCAAAGCACCATAGGCAACTCCTCAGGCCAATTCCCCTTGCTATCCTCCAACTTTGTCTTCAAAGTATGCGTAATGATCTTGTTCACTGCTTCTGTCTGGCCATTGCTTTGTGTATGATACACAGCTGCAAAGTCCTTCTTGATTTTGAGATCTTCGCACAAACCCTTCAACTCCTTACTATCAAATTGCTTCTCATTGTCAGAAATCAGCTTATATGGCACTCCAAACCTGCAAACAATAGAGTTAAAAACAAAATCCCTTAGTTTCTTAGCAGTGTTAGTTGCCAAGGGAGCAGCTTCTGCCCACTTAGTGAAGTAATCCACCACAACAGCAGCATATTTCACACCCCCTTTAGCCTTAGAGAGCTCTCCAATCAAATCAATCCCCCACATAGCAAACGGCCATGGACTCATCAATGACGTCAAAGAAGTAACTGGACTATGGGAGTAATTAGCAAATCTCTGACACCTGTCACATGCTTGAGAAAACTTAAAAGCATCCTCTTTCATTGTCGGCCAGTAGTATCCTTGCTTCAAGATTTTAAGTGCCAAAGAACCACCCCCCGAGTGATTGCCGCAAATTCCTTCATGAACCTCCCGCATAATATAATTACATTCGTTGCCATCAATACACTTCAGCAACGGTTGGTTAAAGCCCCTTTCGTACAACAACCCATCGTACTCCACATACCTAGCTGACTTGTAACGAAGTTTCCTTGCTTCAACCTTATCCTCAGGCAATATCCCATGTTTGATGAAATCCCAAATTGGTGTCATCCAAGTTACCTTTGCCTCCATATCGACTTGCATCACAACCGTTTCCATCACACTTGGTTGTTCCAACACATCCAATGGCATAACACCAAAAACTGCTGTATCCTTCTGAGAACCCCACTTTGAAAGAGCATCCGCATTCACATTCTCACCTCTGGGTATTTTCACCAACCGTACCTTCTTGAACTTCTCGATAAGCCCCAAAACACTTCTCAAGTATAACTCTGTCCTAGGTCCCCTTGCTTGGTACCCGCCATTCACTTGGTATACGACTATCATAGAATCACTTTTCACCAACAAATTACTAACCTTCATTTCCAAGGCAAGTCTCAACCCCTCAATTAACGCTTCATATTTAGCATCATTGTTTGTAGCTTCAAACACAAAATGAACAGCACTCATCAACTTGTGACCTTCGGGACTCTCCAAAATTACACCTGCACCAGCCTCATCATTGTTAACCGAACCATCTACATGCAGAGTCCACCATAACTCTAGGTCACCCTGAACAAGTGGTGATTGCACATCTGGTTGCACACCCGGTTGCACAGGTACGATAGCGAGCTCATGCTGTTCAACATCAAACGGAAATTCCAAAACAAAATCTGCCAAAGCCTGTCCTTTTATAGCAGTGCGAGGTTTGTATTCCAAATCAAACTGCCCCAACTTAACAGCCCACTTCATCATTCTACCTGTCGCCTCCGGCTTGTGCATAATCTGTCTAAGGGGGTAAGCCATCCTAACTTCAATTTTATGTGCCTGGAAATATGGACGTAACTTCCTAGAGGCTAGAACAAGAGCATATACCAATTTTTCCATACTCGTGTAACGAGTTTCTGCATCAAGTAACCACTTACTAACATAATACACGGGTGACTGATCAACACCCTCTTTCTTCACAAGAACTGCACTGACTGAATACTCTGAGACTGCTAAGTACAAAACCAACATTTCACCTTTAGTAGGCTTGGCCAGCAAAGGTGGGCTCCCCAAATGTTCCTTGATCTTCTGAAAAGCTATCTCACATTCTGCTGTCCACGTAAAATCCTTACCAATACCCTTTATCGCCTTGAAAATCTCCTTACATTTGTCAGATGATTTCGAAACGAATCGGTTCAAAGTAGCAATTCGCCCAATCAAACTCTGCACCTGCTTGACACATGTAGGTGACTTCATATCGAGAAGTGCTTTTATCTTTGCCGGGTTTGCTTCAATACCACGATGATTCACCATAAACCCCAGAAACTTTCCCGATTCAACCCCGAAAACACACTTCTGAGGATTCAACCTCATTCTATACTTCCGCAAAATATTGAACATTTCATTCAAATGAACAACATGTTCTTCCGCACGTTTCGACTTAACAAGCATATCGTCCACGTATACTTCCATGGTTTTCCCAATTTGCTCCTTAAACATCATATTCACTAGCCTCTGATAAGTTGCCCCAACATTAACCAACCAAAAAGGCATTCCAATGTAACAATATAACCCCCTGTCAGTTATGAACGAGGTATGCTCTTGATCAGGCTCATACATCGGTATCTGATTATACCCTGAATATGCATCCATGAAACTTAGCAACGCATGTCCCGCTGTAGCATCTACCAACTGATCAATTCTCGGCAATGGAAAACTATCCTTCGGGCAGGCTTTATTAAGATCAGTAAAATCCACACAAGTCCTCCACTTGCCATTTGACTTCTTCACAAGAACCGGATTTGCCAACCAAGTTGGGTAGAAAGACTCTTTGATCAACCCAACATCAAGTAAACGATCAACTTCTTCTTGTAATGCAACAGCTCTCTCCCCACTCACAGGCCGATGTTTCTGCCTAACCCCCTTTTTAGTAGGATCAATTTTTAAACGATGACACATAACATCTGGATCAATACCAACCATATCAGCGTGACTCCAAGAAAACACATCCAAGTTGTCCTTCAGAAAACTACTCAAGCTCTCTACCAACTTCGGACCCAGTTGAGATCCTATTTTCAATACTCTATCTGGAAACTCAGCATCAACCTCAATAGAGATCGTATCTTCAGCAGGAACCCATCTTCTCACTTATCGTAGGCATTCTAGGGTCTAAGTTAAAATCATGTACCCCAAGAGCACCTCCCTCATCTTTTCTCACTAATTCAGCCTCCACATTAGACTTGCCAACGTTATCCAACCCATCTCCCAGTTCAATTATCGGATATAACTCTTTTACGATCGACTTCCCCTTATCCCTCCATAATAATGCTTTTTTATTCACGGGAGACATTTTGAACGTCTCGTACTCGAACGTTTCATGCTCGTACGTTTCGTGCACAACCACTTGCTCCCTTGACCCCTCTTCTTTCTCCACGCTTGCAGCCTCCTCATCCTCTGAAAACTGAACAATATACAAGGTATTCACAGAATTCTTCCCCTTCCTGATCTCTTCTTCCTCCTCAACAACCTCATGAACATCCATGCCTTTATTCCTTCGAATTCCTTTTACTGACTTATTGTAGCAATCTCTGGAATCATATTGACACCCTCGAACACAACCCACTCCACTTAGAGTTGGAAATTTCATCGACAAATGATAAATCGAATTTACTACCCTCATCTCTTTCAACAACGGCCTCCCAATCAAAGCATTATGAGATGACTCTTGGTCTACAACCATGAGTAGCAGAAAGTGCACCACTCCCAAGTGTCACAGGTAGTCTAATAGTTCCCTTCACCATGATGGACTCTCCTCCAAAGCCATAAATGTAAATATTTTCCACCTTCATGTCGCTATCCGGGAATCCCATTTTCTTGTAAGTATCATAGTACAAAATATACAGAGCTGCCATTGTCCACGAATACCCGGTGTACGTTCATTGTGCCAATACCTATAGTGACTACCAATGCATCATTATGAGGATGATGAACCCATTTTGCATCCTCTTCACTGAACGTTATATCTGCGGACTCACCCCGAAACAACTTTGGGGGTCGCTGTTCCAAGCGATTCATATTTGTCATAGGCATAGTCTTAGCCTCCCTTGCGTACCGCTCCATGGCCTTATTACTGTCACCTGCAATATGAGGTCCACCCACAATTGTCCGAATACAACCTTATCTTACAAACTTCGAGCTTTCCGCCTTTTCCTTCTCATCACTTGTAGCTTTCCCCAAACCTCTTCTCTCAACAGGATGATCTGTTCTGTATTTCTTCACCAACTCAGTAAGATATCCTTCCTTAATCAAAAACTCTATTTCCTCCCTAAGTTGGCGACAATCTGAGGTGTGGTGCCCTGTTGACTGATGATATTCACAATACTTACTTTTGTCCCTACTCTAATATGCATTCAGTGGATTTGGCGTCCGGTACAACCCCCTATCCTTTGTCACCTCATAAATATACTCGATTGACGCTGCAAGCTGAGTGTTTACCTTATCACAACTGGACGAAGGTTCCCACCTCCTTTTATCACCTGTCGCGCTCACACGATTAGGACTCCTCCCCCGACCTCTACGATCGGGACTTGGCGACTTTCTTTTGTTTCTCCCTTTCGAGCTGCCCTGCAATTCATTCTTCCTGTTATCAGCCAATGATTGCTCTACCATCTAATAATACTCGGCCTGTTAAAACAAATCAGCCAACGTAGTAGGGTTCTTTCCTTGAAAATGCTTCCAGAAGTCAGTACCAACCTATAACCCCGCAATCAAAAAGTTCTTTAAAGTTTCATCCATTGCACCTCGAACTCCTGCTGCCTCTGCACTGAACCGTTTGAAATAAGCATTCAAAGTTTCTCCCTCTCGTTGTTTGATATTAGCCAAAGAAGTTATTGGGGGAGCATACTTGACTGCCGCCTGAAACTGAGTCAAAAACATAACCTACATTTGCTCCCACGAAGTGATTACCTCACTACCCAACTTCTGAAACCATTGCTGAGCACTATCTCGGAATGTTGCTGCTAGCAAGCGACATCTCGCCAGATTCCGAACTTGATGCACATCCATCTCAATGTTAAACCACCCCAAGAATTCTTTAGGATCAGAATTTCCATGAAACCGAAGATCTGTGTTCGTGTTACGGTACCCAATTGGTAGCAAAGCATCCCGTACCACTGCGGTAAATAGTGACGCAACCTGCGTAGCCAAACTAACACTACCTCCTTCAAGATGAGCCAACAACTTCTTTATATCACCTACATTAACATCCCCTATCCCTGGAACATTCTGAATATGAGATGGGTTACTTGTCATTTGGAATCCACTTACGACTAGAGGTGTAGGCGTGCCAAACGTAACGAAAATTGAAGGTTGGGTGATAACAATTGGTGGAGTCTGGGTCATGGTGGGTGGTGTCAGTAAAGTTGCCGGAGCAGTCGGAGGAGTGACAACCGGTGGTGTTGCCGCGGCAGCCTGGCTTATTGCTGTATTTATAACATTAGCTGGTGGAATTGGTGGAGTGATCAGTGCTGAGGTTGGCGTAGCTTGCCCCTGAGTATGGGTGATTTGAAGTGGAATTATAGTGTCTGGCGCAGCAAGTTGAGCAGGTTGTGGTTGCAACACAATTGGTTGTGACACGTTTGGTTGTTGCTCGGCACGTCCTTACTCCGCTCGAAGCACTATGAGAAGCTACAGGCATAATAACTTGGTCTCTCAAAGCATTATTATCTTGTCGTCCAAAATTCTCTCGTCCCCGACCTTGGTAACCTCCTCCACGAAAACTTCTTCCACGAAATCCTCCTCTCGCATTATTCTCCCCAGCATATAATTCTCTACCTTTTTCAACCGTGGCCACATTTGCCCTATTCTCAACATGTTCCATTGTCTTATCCAAATCAGCTAGCAACTCTCTCACCTCACCCCTTGTCAACTTCGTACCCACTTGGTTCATCAGCTCAGAAAACTTCTCCCATGCATTCACATGCCCAATTGGTCGACCAACTTGGTTGGCGCGCCCAACTTGGATAGGTAGTAGCTGAGATGGTCGTTGCACATCCTGGTTTTGTTGACTCTCATCAGGAAACTCCACGATTAGTTCAGTTTCTCCGAAGTCCAACCTATGCCGGGTAACTTGTGCATGTCTCCCGCCCCCAGTTTGTCCGTCTCCTATTCCAACTCTTACTCTAGCACCTCCGACAGGTTCGCTACCTACCTGTCGAGTCCCTCTTCCATAAGGAGTGTATCTAGACTTCCTAGACTCCACAGTTCTCAACCTAGCATCAAATTATCTTAGATGATTCCAAATACGGTGTAACTCCGCCATGAGGTCCGTGTTACTTATCAGCACCGGCGGTTGTCCCCCACCCACATGAGCCGAATTTGGCACAGCCTACGGAATATATGGTTCCTCACCATCGAATCCCTCAGAGTAGAGGCTCACATCATCCTCATACAAACCGTCATCGCGATTAGCAGACATCTTTCCTCCTAGATGAAGATCCTTTTCAGGCCCCTCCTTCTAGCGCCAAATTGTGAATGGAGGAATTTGTGATAACAAAATTTGAGGTTACAAGCCGGAATAAAGATCTACGATGGCGGTTGTTCGCCGAAAAAGTGATCGGAGAACGGTGGTTTATGTGTTTATCAGCGACTAAGATCAAAGAGGTATCGGTCGTCTCTCAGAGCTCTCAACGTCTACCCATTTAATATGCCTACGTACCTCTATATTTATAGAGGATCAAGCCTCATATAGTTCTTGGAGAGCAAGAAACCTAAGTCTGATAGAAGTAGGTCTCTTACTAGCTGGCCCAGTCCCACTACGAAACGTAGTCGAACCAACCGTCTTCAAAGCCCATTTGGAAGAGCCCATGCGATGAAGCCTGGTCCAATGACCCCAAGGCCTAACTAACTCCGAGGACTTCACGGATACAACATTAGCCCTATCTATCAGAGCTAACATCAACCGCTACCAGCTCTTTCCTCATATGTCTAGTTGTAGGGACAATCATGACTTACTCCAAGTGCACGAACGGATCCTTACCCCCCGATGAGGATAAGCCACCAGAATACAGGGCAAGTTCTACCAAATTATGTCACTCAAAGCATCTCACAATCCCCCAACAAGGACAACTTGCTAGTCTACAGGATGAGATCTCAAGAGCGTACTAACAGGCTTGTTTACCTCGGATTCCCCAACAAGGCTACTTGTCAAAATACAGAATCAGGCCTTCAACAAAATAGACATCTTCAATAAATCTTCTCATAAAATAAATGTGTTTTTGAAGTGTGCACAACAAGTAATTATCATCAGTTTTTAAAACTACTATCTGAATCCTTGGAGGACTACTCTCAGCTCATCTTGTTGAGTGTGATTATGTTAAACAACTTGATAAGAAAAGTTAGAAACTTATTGCATAGATAAAATGACAATGTTTCAAAAAAAAATTGGAACTTTCTGATCTGGCTGTGCTTTATTGACTTGTTGTACAGACTTAGAAAGACTCAGCATGCTTATATAGTCATACCCTCAGTGTTATAGAATAGTTCAGTGACAAGTCTTGGGCAACCAAAGTTGCATCAGTTTTACATGAGGCCCAACTCAATGCAGATCCAAATGTGATGTTTTTCACGGTACCAATGTTCTGTTAGGATCGCATCCACTATAGATCAACGTTAATCAAAGACAATAACAAACACGAAAGTAAAGAACACAACGAATTAACATGGAAACCCTTCAAGGGAGGGTAAAAACCACAAATCCACTAAATATGAATGTATTACAAGATTGGAGTCGCTCCATCACTCAACACTCTTGAATACAATCACCTCACCTTGATTACAAAAGCTCTCTCTTGTGTATCGCACACAACTCTCTAACTTTTGCAATTCATCAAAACCCCTACAAATATCTATATTTATAGGCACCACAAATATTTTAATCCTATTTTATTTCAATTCTATTTGTGACAATTACCATCTTTTCTTATCTTGGATAGAAAACTTTCTACAATTAATATTCCTACCAAGAATAAGAATTACATCAATTATCACAAATTAGAATTCTTCTCATAATAGGATTCTTAACTTAATTAGGAATTCAGGGCGGACCCCAACAAATCCTCCCTCGGCTCGAATTCCCTAATACCTCAACCGATTCCGAGAATCTTACCTTTTACTCAAAGATAACACATTCTTTGACGCATCTGGTACATATCCCACATTGAGAGCTTTCTTGATCGTACCATCATGGAGTTTAAGACGTACAATTCCAACTCCTTGAACCTTCATCTTCTCATCATTCCTCACAATGATATTACCAAGATTTTCATCAATGCATAAAGTCTCAAACATCGCTCGATCTCTACATATATGCATGGTAACAGCGGAATCCATCATCCATTCTGATTTATTCTTCACCGAACCAGGAACGGTATCCTCACTCACCATAAAAAACTCTCCATCCTCGATCACATGTGTAGATTCCGCATCATCAACTTTGTTCTTTCCCTTCATCTGCTTCAAGGACCTCAAATCTTCTTTAAAGCTTGGACAGAACATTCGCACATGACTTGTTTCACCACAATAATAGCACTCAACAGTGCTCATATCCTTCTTACTCGGCCAAGATTTACTTCTTCCTTGTAGGTCATTGCGACTACTCCTCCCTCTTTCAGCACTTTGGACAGCTAAAACTGCCTCACCACTTTGAGAAACAGCATCCTTTGTCATCCTCTCATTATCTCTTAACGCTTTTAATACATCATCAAGCATAAGAGTTGTCCTCCCTACTAACAGCGTATGCTTAAAATACTTGAAGGACTTTGGCAATGATGACAACAGCAATAGTGCTTGTTCCTCGTCTTTCATCGGCTCATCAACATTAGCAAGATGACATACCAGCTGATTAGAACAACTAATGTGATCATGAAGACTACCTTCTTAATCCAGTTTTAAAGAGTAAAACTCCATCTTCAAATTAAGTCGGTTGGTCAACGACTTCGACGCATAGATGCTTGCTAACTGGTCCCATATGTCCTTCGGTGTCGACTCCTTCAACACGTTATACCTCACCTCGGGTGCATGTGCCTGCCTGATTGTACTCGTCGCTCTCTTCTGGACTTTCGCCCAATCTGTATCACTCATCTCTTTTGGCTTCTTCTCCTCTAAGGCATCATCAAGTCCTTGTTAATTAACACATCCTTGACGGTTAACTGCCACATAGTAAAATCCCTCTTCCCATCATACTTGGGTGCATCAATCCTTAGCGAATTTAGATCCTCCATCAAGCCAAGAAAAAATCAACTCACGACCAACTAACAACGCGCAAATTACTTCGTGATTGCCTTCTCTTTAACGTCGAATCTACTTCTCGAACCCAAGTTCTTGATACCAGTTTGTTAGGATCGCATCCACTATAGATCAACGTTAATCAAACACAATAACAAACATGAAAGTAAAGAACACAACGAATTAACGTGGAAACCCCTCAAGGGAGGGTAAAACCACAAATCCAATAAATATGAATGTATTACAAGATTGGAGTCGCTCCCTCACTCAACACTCTTGAATACAATCACCTCACCTTGATTATAAAAACTCTCGCTTGTGTATCGCACACAACTCTCTAACTTTTGCAATTCATCAAAACCCCTACAAATATCTATATTTATAGGCACCACAAATATTTTAATCCTATTCTATTTCAATTCTATTAGTGACAATTACCATCTTTTCTTATCTTGGATAGAAAACTTTCCACAATTAATATTCCTACCAAGAATAAGAATTACATCAATTATCAAAAATTAGAATTCTTCTCATAATAGGATTCTTAACTTAATTAGGAATTTGGGGCGGACCCCAACATGTTCTGCGTACTATCTGATTTAAAGAATCAACTATTTAAAAATATGACATATTCAATAAATTTCTTGCTGTGAATATTTAAACTTTTTTGGCGGGATCGTTTACACTTTCTGTCATATAAAACTAATTGCCTTGAGCGATTTCAGAAGAATTGCTGATACAATATGCTTTATTAGATTCATTTCATCTCCACTTAAATCTTTTAGAAAATTTCTGCTACCATATGCTCTTGAAAGCTTGAATAAGCTGAAGAATCTCATTAAACTTGAAGAAAATGAATAGTACAGAGTTTACATCATATGTCTTGAAGAAGAAGAAGATAACAAAACAGAATAACTAGAATGAATAACCAAGCTAAGCTGCTATATACACATTAAGCTCTATTCAACAGAATGACAACTAACTTTCCGGCCTTTTCTATGTTTGACTAAGACTGACTTTGACCAGTGTTGACTTTCTCTTGTTGTATATTAACATCCCCCCTCAAGAGTGAGGGTTGAAAGAAATTGCAAACCCCAATCTTGGACAGAAGAAACTGAAGTGAAATAGAGGATAAGGACTTTGTAAGTAAGTCTGCAGGCTGAGAAGAAGAACCAAGATGAGCAGTCTTAATAACACCTTTCTACAGCTTAGCACGAACAATGCGACAATCAATTTCTGTAATAACCCTAACTTTTGCAATGCTACAGTGCCTAAATGAATAGTCATTTTGAGGATTTAGGGAAAGGGTATGTAAGTAACCTAGATTTGAAATGGAAAATGAATAATCAGGAACCATATTAATGTTGTACTATGAAAATGAGTGACTCAAAATGATAATGGATTTCAGAAATTCCTGAGTATGGATTTTAAGGATTTTTTTATTTCAATTGAGACTCTATGGAATGTGATATGAAGGAGTATAGAAATATTAAAGGATTTATATCGTGAGGAAATATTAAAATTAGATTAAACCAAGGAATTATTAAGTTAAGGAAATGCTGGAGGAAATTGGATTGTTAAATGATTCCAAAACTACTGAGACTTTATAACGAGATTTAGCGATCAAGCAAATGAATCATGAGTTAAGGATATTAAATATTAGAAGTCCAAGGGAGGATATATTATGAGAGAAAGAGGATTTAGAATATAATCCTAGAGTAAAGAGAATGTAAACGAGTTAGTGAGCGAGTTAGAGAACGCTTGAGAAACCGGGAGAGCAATTTCTGAGATAAAGAGAATATACAAAGGATATTGGATTTAATATCTATTTGAGGTTTAGAACCACCCTAACACATTAAGATATAATGTGGGAGAGTATTATATATCCAAGAGATTTACAAAAAGAGATAAACCACTGGGACGATCACAGAATTCAATTGGTGAGTCAAACGACTAAAGAACTTTGCATAAAGCCCAATCAAAAAGCCCTAAGAGCTTGGTAAAGGCCCAATTCTTGGCCCAACCACAAGACAAGGAGTGTATGTGAAGATATTTAAGAGTAGAAACCCCTTGGTGCAATAATAAAATGAAAGGAAGGACTTGGATGCAATAACCATTAAGCTAAGGACTATCTTGCAATTATGGATGGATAAAGACCATCTAAATGAACCAATAAGGAGATGACAACACACCAAGAGAAGATGAGGATGAATAAAGAGATAGATACATGTATTATTCAAGAGAGAAAACAAAAGCATCACCACCACCACCAAGAAAAACACCATTTCTCTCATTCTCCCAAAATCTGCCAAGCAAGAACCAAGCACAAAGAAAAATTCATATCTCCATTTCTATCCATGATAAAATCACCAACTTTTAACCATAACTTCTTCACTCTATGGGGAAGATTCGTACAAAATTTCATGGCCAACAAAGTAGTATAGCCTAGTCAAATCCATGCTCAAAGTTGGAGAACCCAATCTGTCCAGTTTCTGTCCAGCGGAAAGATGGAGCTCAAAACCAAAGCTAGGAAGCTTTGTTTTTGGTGATCTATAGCTCAAATCAAAGCTGATACAGAGGCCAAGATGTGGTAAAAATTTGAGAGCCAAACTCTTATTTTTCGATTTGTTATGATTTTTACAAAAGTGATGATGAATAGTAACCCTTAGAAACTAACTTTGTTTTTATGGTTTCTTTAGTTGATCCAAGCTAGTATAAGATTGATTAAGCATATCCCAAGGCTTGTTAAGGGTTGTTAAAGCTTCAAGAAGGTATAAATCTCAAGGCCCTCTAGTATTACTTTGAATATATGATGGATTGTAGAAAGTTTAGTGATTAAGGTTATGATAAGTGATGATTCTTGATAATATATGTGTTTGTAAGTGGTTTGAGTTAAATATGAAAGTGTTTGGGCTTGTAACCATGGTTGGTAAGGATGACCACATGGTGTAGGTGATGATTTGGATGTTGAATGATGGATTTGGAGGAGGGGGATTTTAGAAAGTATGAAATTATAGCCGTTATAATGTCCGATTTTCGTTAGACCAAATAAATGCCCTGTTTTGGAGCAACAGACGCGTACGGTAGGTTCCTGTTTAGAACACCAACTGACCATGAGATGATAGAGCATATTTCATAGATCGTTTTGATATAAAGTGCGTTAAAATCTGATGTACGGTTTAGGAGAAAAGTCAGTTTTAGTGAAAGATGTTCGAAAACAAAAAAAAAAAAATGTAATTGTGTTAACTTTGAGGCTATGATCGACCTACTTAGACATTTTTAAAAATTATGAAATTTTGGGATGTTATAATAGGGTGATCAGAGAACCCTTACTAGCTGACCTTGTGTCAAATTGTGGAATTTTCGAATTATGAGGATTTTTGCAGTCGAGAGTGGTTGTTAAGGAAATAGTGAGAATTGCTAACACTTTAATCGAGATTAAGAATGGTCGAGTTCTTAGAACCTTTGGGACATAAAGGCCATGTTAAATATACGGTATGTGACAAGGGTGTTACTAGATAAGGGTAGGTGTTAAGTGGAATATACTCTAATGACGATTCTTTTATGTGTTTATAGAAACTTCGGAGGAACCACGAGCCCTACCTTTGGGATATCGAGATCGAGGCAAGATCCTTCTATCCCTACTTTGAAAAATTATTTATCTTCGGAATAATAATGATATCATGGAATATATATATGTATATGTGATGCTTTTGTTGCTATATTGCAAAGAATATATTCCCCTGATTTTGGGAAATTAAAGAGAGATGGATATGAATTCTGAAAAATGAATATAGAGAGGATTACAAATGGAGCGAATATGCTCTAGGGTAAAAGAGATATGAAAGAGAATGATATCAGTTGTTATCTAGGGTTATATGGTTTATAATGCTATATTATAAATATTCTTTTTGAGTATTAGTGGTTTAATGAATATTATTTGGTTATTATTTACTACTCTTAAATAGACGGAATATTTTATGAATATAAAAGCATATTTAATTTCTTGAATAGAAAAGAGATATCTGAATCATAATCAAAGTGTTATGTTATATATATATTTTATAGAAATAATGTGCGAGAATGGAAATGATATGAGTAATAATAAATGGAGATGGAAATGATATACGGGAATGGAAATGTGAAATGGTGTTGATAAATGGAATAATGATTTTATAAAAAGGGGGATTAGCAACAAACTTGCGTAAGAGGCTGTGTCAGGGCTGTGTGCGACATAGTCTAGCATTCATTATATGATTCGGCACGAAGATGCCAAGGAAGGATGTTAGCAGGTGGCCTTCCTCCAGGGATGATGTTAGCAGGTGGCCTTCATTCCTTCTACCGGTAGTAAAAAGGACGGGTTCGGAGGGCGACTGATCATCGTCCTTACGTATTCGGCAACAGTGAAAATCCCCAAAACTTGAAAGAAAGAATTGAAAATGGTTTTTCAGATTTCTATATTGAAATCAGAATAATGATATGAAATGACGAAATAATTGTTACAGATGAAGAGAAACTGATTTTATACTAATTTATATAATTGTTGCATAAGAAGGAAATGAGAAGATGATTGTGAGAGATTTGTTCAAATATCCATAGTATCTTCAAATATTACACCGAAAGGGTATACTGATTGTTATATTAATTAAGAAGAGAAACTGATACTATATTATCCTAGATTTCTTTTCTTATAATAGTAAGTGGATGATGTATTATTAAATAAAGATTTTATCCTTCTGTAAGGTTTATAATTGGTTTCCGATTATACATATATGCATATATGTTAAAATGCTGATTTCCAGTTTACAATATTATCTTGCTGAGCTATTATAGCTCACTCTTGCTACTTATCTATATACAGCTAGGTATGCCGATACTACGCAGAACGCCCCGCAAGAGGGTAGGGGGAAGGCGACCTTCTGAGAGCACGCTAGCACCGATTCCTGAGGTAGCGTAGAGGCAGTCGGGTTCTGAGAACTTATGTATAATTAAGTGTGTAAGCATGTAATAAATTTTTAATTGTTGAAATGCCTCATGTCGAAGTATTATTCAGCAATGTAGTTAAGTGTGATCCTGGTTTGTAATAACTGTTTAACTCTAAACTTTTATTATGGTGAATGTTGTTCTCTGAGCATATGACTGGTGTGTGTGTATTATTGCGGGGTCAATTGCATAAGTATTAATTGTTATAAAAAAAAGACCCAAGAGATATTGATATTGAATGGAAATTGGTCCGTGATGGCCCGGATTATTGACCCCGGATTTGGGGCTGTCATAGATGGTATCAGAGCTTAGAGTCATATTGCTCAGGAACAAGAGTGATAATAATAAATATATCAGTAATAATATAAATTGGGAACTCCCATCGAGTTCAAGGGTGGTATATCGAATGTAGCATTTATTCTAAGTAGTGATTATAATTTTATAGATTATTACTAATAAAGGTTTATGTTTTATTATAGGGAGAGGAAATGGGTGAGTCGAGTTATGTTCGTGAGTGGCTAGGGATATATATATAAAGTATTAATCGGTATATAATTATTGAATATGGAATCATGTATATTGTGCCATAAATTTGGGTAAATAATGGAGAATATTGTTATGTACAGAATCATGCCGCCTAAACGTAATACTAGGGCAAATGTAAGGGAAAATGAAGGAGTTTGAGGTAATAGTGTAAGTAGATTGGTGAATAGACACTGATTGTTTGTGGAGATGAAAGGGTGAAACTGAGGATTGGTCGGTAAAGCCAATATATACCTTAAGGACCAAGACAGACTGAGACATTCCGAGATTGACTTAAATGAAAAGGTTATTATGCCAAAAGTGTTAAGTTTATGTAGCACACGGGATCGATATGAGAAAGGGAATAGTTGATGTATCAGGAGGTGTATGTTAGATAACCTCGTGAGTATACAAGGTATGTTAGAATATACAATTTAGGAGTATAGTTTGAAGGGTCCTTGATACCGGAGCAGTGTTAGGCCAAGATGATCAATATTACGTAAGTATATCAATCAGAAGGTTGTGTTTTATTGTGGATAAAGGCAGAGAGTATCGAGTAAAGTCACGACTAGGTAAATTAAGATAATTGGGAATAGCAGACGATAGGTTGAGGCTACATGGTGAGTGCCAAATTTAAGAAATTTTGGAAAAAAATGCAGTCTAATATATAAATAGTATTTGAGGAAACCTTCCATTATTGGGATTTTCCATTGGGCAGAGGCTATTAACGGTAACTACTTTCAAATTTCCTAAAGCCCTGCTAAATTATTGAGTTTCAAATTTTCCTCCACTGGTGAGTAATTCCAGGGTGATCTATCACCTCTTATTCAAAAAGGGCCGGTATCTTTTCAAAACTTCCTGGTACCTTTGGAATGTGTTTCAAAATTTTATTTTATCTATTTTAGTCAAAATATTTTCCTAAGATTATTTTTGGAAGATGGTATTTATCATTGTGATTAAAAATTTTCTTTATAATTCTTACTCCAACTAAGAGGAACAACCCTATATGTATACACAAGGACGATCTATTTGTGTGATAGAAAGTCGGAGGGGACGCCTTCACTTGTGTGACGTACGGGTTCTTCCATCATATTGATTTCCCAAATATTCTTTTATTTCGAATAAGAGCTAATTAAAACTCTTAATCTTATAAATTGTTGTGGGACCCTTGCTTGTTTCTAGGTTCGTTTCAAATCAAAGTTTCTTAAATTCTATAAATTGTTTCGAATATAGAAGATATCAGTAATGGATGAGATAATGTAAGCAAGGTTTAGAGTATATGTGATTATACAAGGAAACTGGAGATTCCAAGGAGAATTTCGTTAAGAAATGATTAGAGCTAGAAGCATTTCAATATAAGAGAAAAAGGAATTTCGTGGGAAGAAATGGGTATATTTGATGATTAGTAAGAGAAAAGAATATGAGGAATTTTAAGGTATAATTGAGATTTACTATTGAGAGTAAGGTGTATTTTGATGATAGAGTTAGAATAAGGATAAACAAAGGAAGTGGGGATAATTAATGAAGGATTCGAGGTGCAATAATTTTAGTGGGGGAAGGCCAATATTGTGACTAATACCCTAAGTAGCATAGAGAGATTAAAGATGTTAAGTATCCAAAGGATTAATCAAAAAGGTGTGAATGAGTAAAACTTGAGGTAAAGATTTGATGAGAATAATAAAGGGAAATTACAGAGGTGGAGTAGATAGTATATCATGAAAGAACTAAGGTGGATCAGCAAGATGTAAAGATTGTATAGTGAACAATAGACATATGGGATAAGGTATCCGGAGGAGATTGCAAGTACGCTCTAGTTTAACCTCTTAAGTGTAAATGTTTGGTTAGGGATCGACTAAGTCAATGAATGGTGTAAATGGGCTGATAATATAAATAAGAATAATCTATCTGTGAGAAAGTAAACTATGGTGATATAAGAAAGTGAGTTATTCTCGTGTCATCCAGATCAATACCTGTTAAGAGTCAGAGAACTCTATAAAAAGGAGATTAAGGGAAGGAGCGAGAACATTGTTCAAGGATAAAGGAAGAGTAACTGCTCGTGTAAGTACGAACATGAAATATATATTATAATTGATATTTTCTTACAATTGTTTCAAGAATATTATTATAACTTATTTTCTGGAAAATTTTACAGAGGTGATATATACAAATGTTGGAGTATTAATATTTTATGTCATGATAGAGATCAAAACATAGTTAAACGATAGTGAGATACACTACCATTCAGGGAAGGCCAATGTGGTGGCCGATACCCTTAGTTAAATGAGAAATGAGAGATGAGATAATATAGAATGACGGAATACAGGAGGAGGTTGGTAAGGAAAAGATAGTGAACGTACTTCTATTGATAAGCTAAATGGCATGTTGATGAATGACAAGCAAGTTTATGTTGGTGTATTTTTGCGCAAACAAGATAGGGATGTTATGAAAGAGCAAAAAGGGATAAAGGAAGTAGTGTAGAAGTTAGAAGGTGTCATGTGGGAAAGGTATTCATCGATATTTTCAACGTGATTCCGGGACGGAATCCCTTTAAGGGGGGGAGACTGTAATAACCCTAACTTTTGCAATGCTACAGTGCCTAAATGAATAGTCATTTTGAGGATTTAGGGAAAGGGTATGTAAGTAACCTAGATTTGAAATGGAAAATGAATAATCAAGAACCATATTAATGTTGTACTATGAAAATGAGTGACTCAAAATGATAATGGATTTCAGAAATTCCTGAGTATGGATTTTAAGGATTTTTTTATTTCAATTGAGACTCTATGGAATGTGATATGAAGGAGTATAGAAATATTAAAGGATTTATATCGTGAGGAAATATTAAAATTAGATTAAACCAAGGAATTATTAAGTTAAGGAAATGCTGGAGGAAATTGGATTGTTAAATGATTCCAAAACTACTGAGACTTTATAACGAGATTTAGCGATCAAGCAAATGAATCATGAGTTAAGGATATTAAATATTAGAAGTCCAAGGGAGGATATATTATGAGAGAAAGAGGATTTAGAATATAATCCTAGAGTAAAGAGAATGTAAACGAGTTAGTGAGCGAGTTAGAGAACGCTTGAGAAACCGGGAGAGCAATTTCTGAGATAAAGAGAATATACAAAGGATATTGGATTTAATATCTATTTGAGGTTTAGAACCACCCTAACACATTAAGATATAATGTGGGAGAGTATTATATATCCAAGAGATTTACAAAAAGAGATAAACCACTGGGACGATCACAGAATTCAATCGGTGAGTCAAACGACTAAAGAACTTTGCATAAAGCCCAATCAAAAAGCCCTAAGAGCTTGGTAAAGGCCCAATTCTTGGCCCAACCACAAGACAAGGAGTGTATGTGAAGATATTTAAGAGTAGAAACCCCTTGGTGCAATAATAAAATGAAAGGAAGGACTTGGATGCAATAACCATTAAGCTAAGGACTATCTTGCAATTATGGATGGATAAAGACCATCTAAATGAACCAATAAGGAGATGACAACACACCAAGAGAAGATGAGGATGAATAAAGAGATAGATACATGTATTATTCAAGAGAGAAAACAAAAGCATCACCACCACCACCAAGAAAAACACCATTTCTCTCATTCTCCCAAAATCTGCCAAGCAAGAACCAAGCACAAAGAAAAATTCATATCTCCATTTCTATCCATGATAAAATCACCAAATTTTAACCATAACTTCTTCACTCTATGGGGAAAATTCGTACAAAATTTCATGGCCAACAAAGTAGTATAGCCTAGTCAAATCCATGCTCAAAGTTGGAGAACCCAATCTGTCCAGTTTCTGTCCAGCGGAAAGATGGAGCTCAAAACCAAAGCTAGGAAGCTTTGTTTTTGGTGATCTATAGCTCAAATCAAAGCTGATACAGAGGCCAAGATGTGGTAAAAATTTGAGAGCCAAACTCTTATTTTTCGATTTGTTATGATTTTTACAAAAGTGATGATGAATAGTAACCCTTAGAAACTAACTTTGTTTTTATGGTTTCTTTAGTTGATCCAAGCTAGTATAAGGTTGATTAAGCATATCCCAAGGCTTGTTAAGGGTTGTTAAAGCTTCAAGAAGGTATAAATCTCAAGGCCCTCTAGTATTACTTTGAATATATGATGGATTATAGAAAGTTTAGTGATTAAGGTTATGATAAGTGATGATTCTTGATAATATATGTGTTTGTAAGTGGTTTGAGTTAAATATGAAAGTGTTTGGGCTTGTAACCATGGTTGGTAAGGATGACCACATGGTGTAGGTGATGATTTGGATGTTGAATGATGGATTTGGAGGAGGGGGATTTTAGAAAGTATGAAATTATAGCCGTTATAATGTCCGATTTTCGTTAGACCAAATAAATGCCCTGTTTTGGAGCAACAGACGCGTACGGTAGGTTCCTGTTTAGAACACCAACTGACCATGAGATAATAGAGCATATTTCATAGATCGTTTTGATATAAAGTGCGTTAAAATCTGATGTACGGTTTAGGAGAAAAGTCAGTTTTAGTGAAAGATATTCGAAAACAAAAAAAAAATGTAATTGTGTTAACTTTGAGGCTATGATCGTCCTACTTAGACATTTTTAAAAATTATGAAATTTTGGGATGTTATAATAGGGTGATCAGAGAACCCTTACTAGCTAACCTTGTGTCAAATTGTGGAATTTTCGAATTATGAGGATTTTTGCAGTCGAGAGTGGTTGTTAAGGAAATAGTGAGAATTGCTAACACTTTAATCGAGATTAAGAATGGTCGAGTTCTTAGAACCTTTGGGACATAAAGGCCATGTTAAACATACGGTATGTGACAAGGGTGTTACTAGATAAGGGTAGGTGTTAAGTGGAATATACTCTAATGACGATTCTTTTATGTGTTTATAGAAACTTCGGAGGAACCACGAGCCCTACCTTTGGGATATCGAGATCGAGGCAAGATCCTTCTATCCCTACTTTGAAAAATTATTTATCTTTGGAATAATAATGATATCATGGAATATATATATGTATATGTGATTCTTTTGTTGCTATATTGCAAAGAATATATTCCCCTGATTTTGGGAAATTAAAGAGAGATGGATATGATTTCTGAAAAATGAATATAGAGGGGATTACGAATGGAGCGAATATGCTCTAGGGTAAAAGAGATATGAAAGAGAATGATATCAGTTGTTATCTAGGGTTATATGGTTTATAATGCTATATTATAAATATTCTTTTTGAGTATTAGTGGTTTAATGAATATTATTTGGTTATTATTTACTACTCTTAAATAGACGGAATATTTTATGAATATAAAAGCATATTTGATTTCTTGAATAGAAAAGAGATATCTGAATCATAATCAAAGTGTTATGTTATATATATATTTTATAGAAATAATGTGCGAGAATGGAAATGATATGAGTAATAATAAATGGAGATGGAAATGATATACGGGAATGGAAATGTGAAATGGTGTTGATAAATGGAATAATGATTTTATAAAAAGGGGGATTAGCAACAAACTTGCGTAAGAGGCTGTGTCAGGGCTGTGTGCGACATAGTCTAGCATTCATTATATGATTCGGCACGAAGATGCCAAGGGAGGATGTTAGCAGGTGGCCTTCCTCCAGGGATGATGTTAGCAGGTGGCCTTCATTCCTTCTACCGGTAGTAAAAAGGACGGGTACGGAGTGTAACACCCCCAGATCCGGGGTCCGGGATCCGGTGGTTATGGTTTCCAATTCTGTCCACAACAATTGAACTTTCCTTAACATAAAATAAATTACGTCTCTATAACCCAACACATCAATATAAAACACACCCGTTATAGTCTCATCGTCCTCGCCCGCGTCGAGTACGCCTTGTGCGAGTCATCTGGTCTAGCTGTTGTTGTGATATAATAATAAAGCAAGGGTGAGCAATAGCCCACCAACAATAATATATAACTGAACGATAATGTAGAACAGTTCCAAAGTATCTTTCAAACCATATGCCATGCATTTACGGAAATGATGCCAGTATAATATGAACGATGAAGTTACAAAGTAACTTAAAGTATTTGTTTGTAGAAATATCTGCTACATCAAAGTAAGCGAGATATTCTTATTGTTATTAAGAAGAGGAACTTGCAAGAAAAGGTTGCAATTCCGGTTATGACCCTTTTCCAACTCTACCAACAGTAATCATGTTGCAGGAAATAAATAAATTTGGATGATGAACCAAGGATGGAGTATTCACCGCGCCCGCTGTTCCAATCTTGATGATCAGTCGAGATCGTATAGCTCAATTTAGATTTACTACCGGTAGAAGGAAGAACTGACGGCTTTACTTGTCTACCGCCTTACTAGCTCTCCCCGGCCAACGGTTGGGCCAAAGGGGATGGACCGGCGCTACTCGGCCTCTTACACGACTCCTAGTTCAAATAGAATTCATGCTTCTGAATGTAACGTTCGTTTCCCTTTCCCCAAGTATAATACTTGTTGATAAGACTCTACAAAGTAGTCGTATCTAGTTGGAAAGGAAAATTCACCAATAACTTCCAAGCTATTGCTTGGTAACGAATATCAACTTGTTCCAACAATCTTACCCCTCGAAAGTTGAGAAGGTAAACAACGACTTAATAAGTCAACAGCACCCGAGTTGCGAGTGAAGAGAATACTTTATGACCGGGAAGTCGACAAGATAAATAACATTTTCCAAGTAAGGTTCCCTTATTATTAAGGAGATAGACTCAAAGAAGAATGATGTCTGAGAACCTTTCTTGATATAAGTTTAATAATAATATGACTCCGAGATATTTTCTGTAATAATCGAAGAAGATAAACCTTATCGAGATTATTCTAAGTATGGAATAAATATTCAGAGAATATTTATTGAGTTAAAATATTTAAAGAATATTTGGGAATATGAAAGAATATCTTTAATCAGAGTATTTCTCAAAATAATCCCTGAAGAAATTTCAGGAGAATATTTATTGAATAAATAAATATTTAAATGAATACTCAAAACAATATTCATTAATTAATTAGGAATTTAAATGAATATTCAAAAGTAATATTTATTTAATGAATAATATCCTAAATGAATATCAAGTAATATTCATTTAGTAATCCAGGCCTTAAGGAATATTCGAGATAATATTCGATAATTAAATCAAGCTTCAGATGAATATTAAAATAATATTCATCAAGTATTCAATATCTTAAATGAATATTCAAAAGTAATATTTATTTAATAAAATAATATTCTAAAAGAATATCCACATAATATTCATTTAGTAGTCTCATCTTTAGAAGAATATTCGAAATAATAGTCGATAATCAATTCGACTCTGAATGAATATTGAGAAATATTATTCGTTGAATAGTTACGTTCAAATAATTATTTGAAGTAAGGATCGTTAAAATAATTAGTCTCGAACGAATATTCAAATAATATTGGTCGCCCAAATAATAGAAAATATTTACTTAAATATTTTCCTCCGAGGTAATCTCGATATATCAAGGAATATTGACTCCCGGTCTATTTTTGATTAATAAGATGTATACGCCCTTCTATGAGGGTCTTACAATAACCGGCTTATAACTGATATATAACTATCTAGCTTATAAGCCAACAATAACATTCAGGGAACAAGTATTATCAATTCAACTTGAAAGTAGGCATGCATGCAATGGCATATGTATATCAGCAATCATATATATATATATTTATTCAATCACAACAACAGCCTAAAAGAAGGGAATTGAAACTTGCCTGGTAGTCGGGTACGGTAAGGGGTAGTGGTAGCGGGTCCCGGTTCAGCTTGGTGATCTATAAATAGCCAAGGCATTCGGGATTAATCACTTAACATATTAAAAGTTAAGTTATACTTAATTCGAAACACGTTCTCGAGTTATCTCGTTATACCCCTTTTAGTGGATTACTTATTATCACTGATCCGACCCGACATTCGTTCGTTAATACGACATGTCACTGCACTTATACTTGGGACATACTTAAGTCATATGAGTTCTAAGGTTGATCGTTACGAACCAATATTATACTCCGAGTTTTATCGCCCGTTTTCTAAGTGTATTACCGAAGTTATAAAAAAGTCGTCTTTTAGGGGTTCGTTCGCGTTTAACCTCGACTCGAACATTTTTAATAAATCGAAAAATGCTCTTTTTGACATACGGTTTTCTTTCACACCTTCCTTCTTACCCCTAGTATTTATTTACCAAGATTCGCCATGACGTTACATAGTTTACGAGGGTTCAATTTCAGTTACGAACTTTCATTTACGGATTCGAACTACTTTTAGTAATTTGGTCATAAATCCTAAACCGTAAGTCCGTTTCACGTGATCTTTATATCAAAACGAAGCTTAGAACATTACCTATCCTATCATGGCAGATAAGGTCTCTGGACAGTAGGGGTTCGACATGGAAAATGGCATACAAAACATGGTATTGTAAAATCGGGCATTATAACGGCTGTAAATCGAATATCTACCAATTTCGAATCTTCCCATAAACATAGTATCCAGCCCAAACAACATATACATGACTTATATACATGAACTGAGGCCAAGCAATGCCTTTCCGTTCATCTAGCTATTTACATCATTAATCCAAAATCCATACATAATCATGCTTATAACCTTAACATAACCATAACTAAGTTATAACTATCATAAACATGCCTAAATCTCAAACAAGGGTTAGGGTTTCAAGAGCTTTATACCTTCCTTAGATAGTGATATAGCCTTACTAAGACTTGTATGGTCCTTAGGAGTGCTTAAGCTTGCTAGAACAATCAAAAGATTCAAAGAAAACAAGGTTAATACATGAAGAACACTATTCATCATCATCTTTAGTGATTTTTTTGAAAATGGAAACAAAAGAATTTGGGCTTGAAATTTCTAGGAGATTAGTTTCTTGAATTATAGGACTCACCTTAAAAATTACAAGATCAAATGATGGTTGGAAGTTGCATTTTGGTTTTGAATTTTGAGCATAGGTCGAATGGATGTAATGGAGAGAGAGGTTTGATATTTTTGTGTTCTTTGCTTGGTTAATGTGATAATAATGCATCAAGTGGATGAGGTTTAGATAATATCTCATCTAAAAGCCACTTTAATAAAGTGATGATGTATAGGATGATGAAAATGGATGGACAAGTGTTGGGATTTTGATGGTTCTCATGTAACTAGTGGTTTGATTTTTGCTAAGTGCTATTTAATCTCCAAACATGCTAGTTACTTATGTAACTAAGTAGTTACTAGATATTTATTCTAGTAGCTTGCACAAGACTCTTGCTTCCTCTGCTTGTTTCTGTGTCCGGTTATTGCCCGTTTCGATTGATCGTTCGTGAGAATATTTCACGGATTTCTATTTAGGGTTTACCGGGAATCCTCTTTAATATTAATACTTTCATTCTCCATCTTTCATTCTAACTTTCCAATTTATATTCCTTAAATCCATTCGTTAAATACTTAAGGCTATCAGTGTCCAGGGAACTCTCGGAGAAAATAAAAGTGCGGTTTTTCAGAATCCGACAGCTTTTACATACACTTATTTTCCCCCTGGATCACTAATACGAACTCGGAAATCCGTTCCGAATACTTCTATATAGTGTCGTCTCATAATATTATATACTCCCACCACAACACTATTCATTCTGTATTCTTTACTTGTTCTCTTAGGGTTGTATAATTGTCCGTATTCTCTTTCGATCGTTCCTTAACCTTTTTACGGAACTACTGGATTAATCGTTACCGATCTGGATGACATGAGAATATTCTCCTGCTTGAAATTGCCATATCTTATTCCCTTAGAAGATAGATTATTCTTACCTATGTTGTTACCCTTTAGCATTCTTCAAGACATAGAAATAATAAAGTCGAATTCCATTCATTCTTTCCAAATATCAATTATTACATTGTAGCCATAACCACTCCTCAGTGGTTTCCTACCTTCATTCTTAAATCAAATATAATAACATCCCAAAATATCAAATCCTCAAAGTTAATATCTCAATTCTTGGATTATAATAATATTTAATCCACTGTCTGGTCAAATATTATACCGAAAAGAATTTGGAATTTCTGAATTCCGATCGTCTCTGCATTCACTTATTTCCTCCGCGTATTACTAATATGACTTCGAAACATCCATATCACGTCCCGTACATAGGGTGGAGTGAAAAGTTTTCCAACTTACAAAATCACTATTCATTCACCAAATTACTATGCACGTACAGGAAACACTATGCACGTACGGGAAATACTATGCACGTATGGAAAACACTATGCACGTACTCATTTTCCTTCAAGGATCCATTAGCTCCTTCCTGGATGGTAGATTATTCTTATCTAGGTCCTCAACCATCGAATTACTCTATTCTGACAATATACCAATGCATCAGGATCATTGTCCAAAGCAATATCCATTCATTACAATCGTTGCTCCTTGAAACCACCATTCATTAGAGCTGGTGACCTTGTTGTCGGAATCATTGTTCCTTCTTATTATCATTACTTAATAAAAAGTTTTAATTATATCCAAAATTTGGGGTTCTTACAGTCTCCCCCCCTTAAAAGGATTCCGTCCCGGAATCAGGTAGGAAGCAAAGAGTCGTTTGCCTGCCGTTCACTCTTTAGCTTCCCGGTCAATTCTTAGTCGTTCTACCCTTCCTCAGCACATCTTCTAGTGCTACAATTCATACTTTATCCTTTTTCCATCAACGTTGCTACTTTTCGTACAACTCACTATCCGGGTTATACTCTTACTCAGTCTTATCCTTATTGATACCTGCAGTAACATTGGTATCACTATCACCCTACGATTCGGAGGTAACCTCGCTCGTACTGTGCATTCCTGATCGCTTTAATCTTCGCAATCTCGATCAATATAGAGAAGTGGAAAGATTTATTGAGAGATCACTATGATCAATTGAACATTTGTTATATTGCATAGTTAGTACAGAAGGGGGCCAGCCTTTAGTACTTGACAAGCAATTAAACAAGTCATGGCATTCCACTTAGACTTCTATCACATAGACAGATAGTCACGTAGCAGTACCTCCCCTCCTAAAAGGGTTGTTCTTCTCAATTCATAAATAAGATGAATAAGAGAGAAGAAGAGAAAAGAGTTCTAAAGGATTATAGAAAGCTTTCATGATTGTAGAATATCATACTCAGAATTTACCTCTGAACTATAGAGGTTTATCAAAGAAGAAATTAATCATAATTATATCCAATACTATTTGATCGCAATCTCACGTGTCAACATATCTTGCTGCTTTGTCCATTATTCTATGGACAAATACTCTTGTTCAATCTTAGCGATACTCACATTCGGGAAATCCTTCAACCTTTCAGGTTAAATCTTAGATTTCTCACTTGACATCATTATTACTGACATCCCATATCATGTTACTAGCTTTTTCATAACTATAATATTGACACTATCAGGTTGTCATCCTGAGAATTCATTAGAAAACCCATTCATAACATTCCTTGCTTCTCATTCCATAGTTGTTTCCCCAGCCTTTTCTTTATCAATCACATCCTTCTTATTAGCTGATTCTTACTCATTTCTATTATTTACTTTCACCTTCACTTCTTTATTGAGACACCTTTTTGCACTTGGTACCTCTTTATCGGTATTCCGTCACATTTATTCTATAATCATCACGTTATTCCAATTTAAACTTTCCGAAATGAATCTGGCCCGATCCCTTTAACTTAGATTCCTATAATCTACTTCTGCCAACCTTGTTTCTCATTACTTGTTCTTTTCTATCCGTGGTTTTCCACAGGTTGTCTTTCGTAATTCAGACCAGGTCGTATATCTACATGCTTGCACTCTTATCATCTGTTGAACATCTGCATTTTACTGGCGTAGCCTGGCCACATGAAAACCCGTTATGATCGTGCTATAATTTTGGGGGTAAGGCTGGCTCGAATACCGCCGTCCGAACACTTTAAACTCTCAAATGGCCCAATAAGTCTTGGGCTCAACTGCCCTTCCCTCCAAGTCTCATTAATTCTTTCTACGGGAATACGTTTAGCATCACGAATTATCAACCTCATATTCTCTATCTTGTTTGTGCAGAAGTACACTAACACAAACTTGCTTGTCATTCATCAACATGCCATTTAGTTTATCAATAGCAGCACTTTCTTTATCTTTACGTTGTCATCTCCTTTCTTAGAAGAATCACCATCGCTTGTTGTTTACGTAGTGCGTTAATAGCTAACCCTACGGGTTTCAAATCCCTTAGGGAGACAAAGTAATCATTATTCCTTATCCATAAGGAACATTTCCTGAACTTGATGTAGATATAACGTGAAGCAGATAGAATTGCAGAAGAGTTTCAAGCATCGCAGATAGGTCCGGTTGATGAAACTATCACTTATGCATCTTCCATAAAAGACTGGAAACTTAACGGTTTACTTCATCAATTTTGTACCATGGTCCTGGTTTGCCTCAAAACGGGACCTTCTAAGGTACGTAATATGCTTAAGACTCCATCAGGAATCGAATCTTTACTTAAACTATTATTACTGTTAATTCTTGCACAATCATCAGAAGGAATGTAAATTCCTCCATTCCGATATGACCTTCAAGGTCCTTCCAAATATCATCCTGTTTCTTCGGTATGAACATTTGTAATTATTCCTTTATACTTAGATTGTCGGCCACCTCATTGGCCTTTCTTGATGATAATGATTTCTTGTAACCCATGTTTTCTGGGTACATTCCAGCTCAAGTTTTTCTACCTCATTCCCATCACTGTTGGGTTAAAGCATTCTCCCTTAAGCTCTGCTGAAGGAGAAAATATAACTATCAGTCATTTCCATAAGTCATTGCTTCCACCTACCCGTGGGAACTTTATCACGTTTATTCCCAATCCTACTTAGGATACTTCTTTTCTTAGTTCTTTCTTTATCTTAGGATAATCTCACTCAACCTTTGTAGGTCAACCCATACTTCCTCAGGGTTTCATACATGCCTCATCTGGCATTATTGTTACGATGTCATACATTCCTTACCAAACTTCCATTTTTGAAGTTCGGAATATTACCTTTTTCCTTGTGAGGTTTCATAGGACATCCTTATCATTCCTCCGGTATTTTCTGGGTACCGGGTATATCAAAATGTCATTGATCAATACTCTAATAATTCTATCTATGTTCTTTCCAGAACTCTTTTTAATAATCCTTACCGGTCATTGTTGCCTTAGCAAGTCCAGCTCATATCATCTGAAGTCATAATGTCGTTATTAGGGTTAATGCCACCCCTTGTGCATTCCCCAGGGTTTGTCTTAATTTATGGATATCCTATCCTTAATTCAACTGCCAAGGGATTCTTGCATCTTATAATTGGCAATCAGATCATGTATCCTTAATAAAGGTCTCTTTTCAATCATTCTCATTTGATAATCGATCGGTGGTTTAATGCCACCCTCTTCTTTCAGATAGTTGTCAGCCTATTTGGCCTTCCAAAAAGGCAACGTATGCCTATCTCTTCTCTTACCGAGCTTGTTAATGGTAGCAAGGATGTTCTGGAAGATATTGGTCGAGTTCAACGTGAATCTCTTAGTGCTTATCGTTCTTCGCAAAGGTACTTGCCTCAGACAAAATTCCTACAGCATACTGTTCAATGTCTGACCTTTTCTATACCCTCTTCATATACCTTCATTGTTTACTTTCCTCCGTCATAATATATTCATGGTATTCATGATACCCTAACATCATACATCTCAAGTCACTATACTTCCATTTTACTCGAAATCTTGGACACCCATATACACATGAGTCACTTCAGTACGGGTGACCCCATCCCAAAAAGGTCTAGTGAATTCCCAATCAAAACATGGGTTGTTCGGCAGAAGATTCAAACGATCTCATTAATGTTTCCTTTCATTGTTGGTCTAGTCACTCGATAATCCTTTGTGACTTGGCCTCAACTGGCCACACTAAAATAAAAAAAAAAAAATATGATTTTAGGGGTTGGCTAATAGCATTACTTTTCTAGCAATTGCCGGCATAGTGCCTTCTTCTTTGATACCTTTCTACCTTTCCAAAACTTTACTCCATATAAGTCTTAATCGACTACTCGGCACCGTCTCCGGTCACCTTTCCTCCACTTTTATCTTTTCAACTATTCTTATCAATCCCGCTTGCCACGCAAGCTTACCATTTCTGGCATAACTGCCTTTTCACTTAAGTCAATCCCGGAGTTTCTCCGTCCGGCTAATTTCTTACTTACATTTCCTGTTTTCGTCCAATCTCACTTCATCATTTTATCACTACCGTCGATTGTAATGCTCAGGGTCCGTTTACTAACCCATATTACAGCATCCTTACCCAAGTCACAGGGTTTGCTCCAGTTTCTACTCTCTTCCATGACATTCTCTGATAATCAGAAAGACAAGGTTTGCCAAAATTCACCGAATTCCTTTCCAGACTCAGGGAAATTTTGATCAATCTACCCACCTACTGGTAACATTAAGGAGACCAGTTTCGAAACCTGAAGAATAGTTCTATGAACCTCCAAGCAGGTGGAATCATAAGCAGTCATAGTTAATGAAATAATCATCATCGGATTGGAAGTTTACCCACTGGAGAGGAATCAATTATATCCATCCCTTAGAAGGGAATCAATAGTCTCAAACTGAAACCTGTCACAACGTCCTAATATTCAATACTACCAAATGTCGGTCTACCTAACCCTTTATGCGAAGCGTCATTGGAAGCACAAAGTCTCCTTTTTCCATTAAGCAATGCCAGCTCTTGGTCATTACCAATTTCACCTTTTAGCTCCAGGAAGATTTTCTCACATTTTTCTCTTTAACTGCTGATCGTATTACTTGATCTATTATAATTCCGTGTCGGAGTAAACTTAAGGTAACTACTATAATCCATTCAAAGAGAAGAAGGAATTTAATATTCCTCTGAATCACATGCATCTAACGTTTCTGGTTCATCATTTAACTGAGTTGAATTAACTCTATACTCAGTCTCTGGCAGTAGTCTCATTACGAGTTCATCTTGACTCACTGGTCTTATCTTCCGGTAGGTTCTGAGATCATTGTCTTGCTTACTACTTCCTTATATAACTTTACCCAATCATGCTATCACTTCCCAATGTCTTTACTTTCTAAATGATTCATTCATAAAATGAACATTTTCCTTAATAAAACCACCTTATTAACCTCAATTTGGTTCCATAATTTACAACCTACGACACCTGCCTTCTCATGGCGAATTATTACTGACCATATTCATACTAATTCATTTATCGAATGATATGGCACTTATTGCCTCCTTCTCAACTATTCCTAGGGACTCTGCTCCTCGCCCTAAATCGATATCTTTGATAATCATACATCCCTCTAGCTCTTTCTTTGTTAAGATGAAAATCTCTAAGGATTCTCATCTATTTCCGTATAAGATCTCAAGTAATTCTTCCAATCCTTCATTCTTGCTGGTACTACATCTGGTAGTCCGGCTATGAATTCAACATGCATATTCAGATCTCTTAATAATATCTCGGTTCTTTATACTCACTTTTCTGAGCACCATATCTTAATCATCACAGTCATTCTGGCTGCGACCCTCATTACCCATGGGTAACCTCCTTATCCTAACAGGATTTTCCTTATCTGCTGGAACCTCTTCCGGGTCTCCAGTAGGGTACTCCATCGAATTACCCGCTGATCTTCAGCATATAAAACATCATCGCGCTGTTGCTCGTATGCCTCAAGGTCAGTCGCCTTACTCGTCGATACGATATCGAGCTAAGTTACTATCATTATACTTACGAGTTCCTATAAGGGTTTTATATGTCATCACTACATTAAGTAGTCCGACTATGAACTTGGCAAGAGTTCTTATTATCTTATTGAATTTATTGTTTTAACGTCACCTCATCTCTGGGGTTTATAACGTACGCTCTGATACCACTTCTGTAACACCCCCAGATCCGGGGTCCGGGATCCGGTGGTTACGGTTTCCAATTCTGTCCACAACAATTGAACTTTCCTTAACATAAAATAAATTACGTCTCTATAACCCAACACATCAATATAAAACACACCCGTTATAGTCCCAGAGATGAAATCAGAGTAACAATCAAATTTTTATTAATCACATTATGAGTTCTTACAATCCAAAAGAATTTCAATATAAATACATACTCTTTGCCATCCATTTACATAAGTCATACTAGACCATATTCTTGGTACTGAAAGAATAAATATACCCTACCAATAGCTTCTTCTTCAGCTCTGGTAGTCTCATCGTCCTCGCCCGCGTCGAGTGCGCCTTGTGCGAGTCATCTGGTCTAGCTGTTGTTGTGATATAATAATAAAGCAAGGGTGAGCAATAGCCCACCAACAATAATATATAACTGAACGATAATGTAGAACAGTTCCAAAGTATCTTTCAAACCATATGCCATGCATTTACGGAAATGATGCCAGTATAATATGAACGATGAAGTTACAAAGTAACTTAAAGTATTTTTTTGTAGAAATATCTGCTACATCAAAGTAAGCGAGATATTCTTATTGTTATTAAGAAGAGGAACTTGCAAGAAAAGGTTGCAATTCCGGTTATGACCCTTTTCCAACTCTGCCAACAGTAATCATGTTGCAGGAAATAAATAAATTTGGATGATGAACCAAGGATGGAGTATTCACCGCGCCCGCTGTTCCAATCTTGATGATCAGTCGAGATCGTACAGCTCAATTTAGATTTACTACCGGTAGAAGGAAGAACTGGCGGCTTTACTTGTCTACCGCCTTACTAGCTCTCCCCGGCCAACGGTTGGGCCAAATGGGATGGACCGGCGCTACTCGGCCTCTTACACGACTCCTAGTTCAAATAGAATTCATGCTTCTGAATGTAACGTTCGTTTCCCTTTCCCCAAGTATAATACTTGTTGATAAGACTCTACAAAGTAGTCGTATCTAGTTGGAAAGGAAAATTCACCAATAACTTCCAAGCTATTGCTTGGTAACGAATATCAACTTGTTCCAACAATCTTACCCCTCGAAAGTTGAGAAGGTAAACAACGACTTAATAAGTCAACAGCACCCGAGTTGCGAGTGAAGAGAATACTTTATGACCGGGAAGTCGACAAGATAAATAACATTTTCCAAGTAAGGTTCCCTTATTATTAAGGAGATAGACTCAAAGAAGAATGATGTCTGAGAACCTTTCTTGATATAAGTTTAATAATAATATGACTCCGAGATATTTTCTGTAATAATCGAAGAAGATAAACCTTATCGAGATTATTCTAAGTATGGAATAAATATTCAGAGAATATTTATTGAGTTAAAATATTTAAAGAATATTTGGGAATATGAAAGAATATCTTTAATCAGAGTATTTCTCAAAATAATCCCTGAAGAAATTTCAGGAGAATATTTATTGAATAAATAAATATTTAAATGAATACTCAAAACAATATTCATTAATTAATTAGGAATTTAAATGAATATTCAAAAGTAATATTTATTTAATGAATAATATCCTAAATGAATATCAAGTAATATTCATTTAGTAATCCAGGCCTTAAGGAATATTCGAGATAATATTCGATAATTAAATCAAGCTTCAGATGAATATTAAAATAATATTCATCAAGTATTCAATATCTTAAATGAATATTCAAAAGTAATATTTATTTAATAAAATAATATTCTAAAAGAATATCCACATAATATTCATTTAGTAGTCTCATCTTTAGAAGAATATTCGAAATAATAGTCGATAATCAATTCGACTCTGAATGAATATTGAGAAATATTATTCGTTGAATAGTTACGTTCAAATAATTATTTGAAGTAAGGATCGTTAAAATAATTAGTCTCGAACGAATATTCAAATAATATTGGTCGCCCAAATAATAGAAAATATTTACTTAAATATTTTCCTCCGAGGTAATCTCGATATATCAAGGAATATTGACTCCCGGTCTATTTTTGATTAATAAGATGTATACGCCCTTCTATGAGGGTCTTACAATAACCGGCTTATAACTGATATATAACTATCTAGCTTATAAGCCAACAATAACATTCAGGGAACAAGTATTATCAATTCAACTTGAAAGTAGGCATGCATGCAATGGCATATGTATATCAGCAATCATATATATATATTTATTCAATCACAACAACAGCCTAAAAGAAGGGAATTGAAACTTGCCTGGTAGTCGGGTACGGTAAGGGGTAGTGGTAGCGGGTCCCGGTTCAGCTTGGTGATCTATAAATAGCCAAGGCATTCGGGATTAATCACTTAACATATTAAAAGTTAAGTTATACTTAATTCGAAACACGTTCTCGAGTTATCTCGTTATACCCCTTTTAGTGGATTACTTATTATCACTGATCCGACCCGACATTCGTTCGTTAATACGACATGTCACTGCACTTATACTTGGGACATACTTAAGTCATATGAGTTCTAAGGTTGATCGTTACGAACCAATATTATACTCCGAGTTTTATCGCCCGTTTTCTAAGTGTATTACCGAAGTTATAAAAGAGTCGTCTTTTAGGGGTTCGTTCGCGTTTAACCTCGACTCGAACATTTTTAATAAATCGAAAAATGCTCTTTTTGACATACGGTTTTCTTTCACACCTTCCTTCTTACCCCTAGTATTTATTTACCAAGATTCGCCATGACGTTACATAGTTTACGAGGGTTCAATTTCAGTTACGAACTTTCATTTACGGATTCGAACTACTTTTAGTAATTTGGTCATAAATCCTAAACCGTAAGTCCGTTTCACGTGATCTTTATATCAAAACGAAGCTTAGAACATTACCTATCCTATCATGGCAGATAAGGTCTCTGGACAGTAGGGGTTAGACATGGAAAATGGCATACAAAACATGGTATTGTAAAATCGGGCATTATAACGGCTGTAAATCGAATATCTACCAATTTCGAATCTTCCCATAAACATAGTATCCAGCCCAAACAACATATACATGACTTATATACATGAACTGAGGCCAAGCAATGCCTTTCCGTTCATCTAGCTATTTACATCATTAATCCAAAATCCATACATAATCATGCTTATAACCTTAACATAACCATAACTAAGTTATAACTATCATAAACATGCTTAAATCTCAAACAAGGGTTAGGGTTTCAAGAGCTTTATACCTTCCTTAGATAGTGATATAGCCTTACTAAGCCTTGTATGGTCCTTAGGAGTGCTTAAGCTTGCTAGAACAATCAAAAGATTCAAAGAAAACAAGGTTAATACATGAAGAACACTATTCATCATCATCTTTAGTGATTTTTTTGAAAATGGAAACAAAGGAATTTGGGCTTGAAATTTCTAGGAGATTAGTTTCTTGAATTATAGGACTCACCTTAAAAATTACAAGATCAAATGATGGTTGGAAGTTGCATTTTGGTTTTGAATTTAGAGCATAGGTCGAATGGATGTAATGGAGAGAGAGGTTTGATATTTTTGTGTTCTTTGCTTGGTTAATGTGATAATAATGCATCAAGTGGATGAGGTTTAGATAATATCTCATCTAAAAGCCACTTTAATAAAGTGATGATGTATAGGATGATGAAAATGGATGGACAAGTGTTGGGATTTTGATGGTTCTCATGTAACTAGTGGTTTGATTTTTGCTAAGTGCTATTTAATCTCCAAACATGCTAGTTACTTATGTAACTAAGTAGTTACTAGATATTTATTCTAGTAGCTTGCACAAGACTCTTGCTTCCTCTGCTTGTTTCTGTGTCCGGTTATTGCCCGTTTCGATTGATCGTTCGTGAGAATATTTCACGGATTTCTAATTAGGGTTTACCGGGAATCCTCTTTAATATTAATACTTTCATTCTCCATCTTTCATTCTAACTTTCCAATTTATATTCCTTAAATCCATTCGTTAAATACTTAAGGCTATCAGTGTCCAGGGAACTCTCGGAGAAAATAAAAGTGCGGTTTTTCAGAATCCGACAGCTTTTACATACACTTATTTTCCCCCTGGATCACTAATACGAACTCGGAAATCCGTTCCGAATACTTCTATATAGTGTCGTCTCATAATATTATATACTCCCACCACAACACTATTCATTCTGTATTCTTTACTTGTTCTCTTAGGGTTGTATAATTGTCCGTATTCTCTTTCGATCGTTCCTTAACCTTTTTACGGAACTACTGGATTAATCGTTACCGATCTGGATGACATGAGAATATTCTCCTGCTTGAAATTGCCATATCTTATTCCCTTAGAAGATAGATTATTCTTACCTATGTTGTTACCCTTTAGCATTCTTCAAGACATAGAAATAATAAAGTCGAATTCCATTCATTCTTTCCAAATATCAATTATTACATTGTAGCCATAACCACTCCTCAGTGGTTTCCTACCTTCATTCTTAAATCAAATATAATAACATCCCAAAATATCAAATCCTCAAAGTTAATATCTCAATTCTTGGATTATAATAATATTTAATCCACTGTCTGGTCAAATATTATACCGAAAAGAATTTGGAATTTCTGAATTCCGATCGTCTCTGCATTCACTTATTTCCTCCGCGTATTACTAATATGACTTCGAAACATCCATATCACGTCCCGTACATAGGGTGGAGTGAAAAGTTTTCCAACTTACAAAATCACTATTCATTCACCAAATTACTATGCACGTACAGGAAACACTATGCACGTACGGGAAATACTATGCACGTATGGAAAACACTATGCACGTACTCATTTTCCTTCAAGGATCCATTAGCTCCTTCCTGGATGGTAGATTATTCTTATCTAGGTCCTCAACCATCGAATTACTCTATTCTGACAATATACCAATGCATCAGGATCATTGTCCAAAGCAATATCCATTCATTACAATCGTTGCTCCTTGAAACCACCATTCATTAGAGCTGGTGACCTTGTTGTCGGAATCATTGTTCCTTCTTATTATCATTACTTAATAAAAAGTTTTAATTATATCCAAAATTTGGGGTTCTTACACGGAGGGCGACTGATCATCGTCCTTACGTATTCGGTAACAGTGAAAATCCCCAAAACTTGAAAGAAAGAATTGAAAATGGTTTTTCAGATTTCTATATTGAAATCAGAATAATGATATGAAATGACGAATTTATTGTTACAGATGAAGAGAAACTGATTTTATACTAATTTATATAATTGTTGCATAAGAAGGAAATGAGAAGATGATTGTGAGAGATTTGTTCAAATATCCATAGTATCTTCAAATATTACACCGAAAGGGTATACTGATTGTTATATTAATTAAGAAGAGAAACTGATACTATATTATCCTAGATTTCTTTTCTTATAATAGTAAGTGGATGATGTATTATTAAATAAAGATTTTATCCTTCTGTAAGGTTTATAATTGGTTTCCGATTATACATATATGCATATATGTTAAAATGCTGATTTCCAGTTTACAATATTATCTTGCTGAGATATTATAGCTCACTCTTGCTACTTATCTATATACAGCTAGGTATGCCGATACTACGCAGAACGCCCCGCAAGAGGGTAGGGGGAAGGCGACCTTCTGAGAGCACGCTAGCACCGATTCCTGAGGTAGCGTAGAGGCAGTCGGGTTCTGAGAACTTATGTATAATTAAGTGTGTAAGCATGTAATAAACTTTTAATTGTTGAAATGCCTCATGTCGAAGTATTATTCAGCAATGTAGTTAAGTGTGATCCTGGTTTGTAATAACTGTTTAACTCTAAACTTTTATTATGGTGAATGTTGTTCTCTGAGCATATGACTGGTGTGTGTGTATTATTGCGGGGTCAATTGCATAAGTATTAATTGTTATAAAAAAAGACCCAAGAGATATTGATATTGAATGGAAATTGGTCCGTGATGGCCCGGATTATTGACCCCGGATTTGGGGCTGTCACAATTTCTATATGTTTTGTGTGTTCATGGAAGACTAGATTTGAAGCAATGTAAAGTGCTGACTTGTTATCACAAAACAAAGTCACTGGTTTTAGAGATGTACGACTTAATTCAGTAAACAGAGTTACTAACCACTGGATTTCACAACAAACATCTGCCATAGCATGGTACTCAGCCTCAGCTGAAGAACGGGAGACTGTAGGTTGTTTCTTAGCTTTCCAAGACACCAGGGAATCACCAATAGTCACACAATAGCCTGTTAAAGACTAACGAGTTTGAGGACAAGATCCCCAGTCAGCATCTGAATATGCAATGAGCTTCAAAGGACTAGTAGCAGACAGTAAAATACCCTGTCCTAATGTATATTTGAGATAACGCACAACCTTATAAGCAATATGTAAATGACACTCCCTTGGAGAAGTTAAAAACTGAGATAAAATATGAACTGGATAGGACAGATCTGGACGAGTAATTGTTAAGCAGATAAGTCTACCAACTAACTGTCGATAAATGGTAATATTATCCAAAAATGGTGAAGAAGTATCAGATAATAAGGTATGATGTTGCTCCATTGGTATAAGAAAAATTTTAGCATCCAGCATACCAACTTTTGTAATAAGATCAAGTGTATAGTTTCGTTGATTTAAGTATATACCCTTTGAAGATCTGGTAGCCTCAATACCTAGAAAATATTTCAAGTTTCCCAAGTCTTTAATTTTAAAATGAAGAGCCATGTAGGCCTTGGCAGCTGATATGAGAGTAGAAACATTTCCAGTGACCAATGTATCATCAACATAGACTAATATGGCCACGAAGAATTAGATTTATTAAAGAGAAAGAGACTGGAATCTGAATGAGCTTGTCTGAAACCATAAGCTAAATTTTGGGATTGATAATAGGTTATAACTGAAAGAAGGAACACATAGTACTCTTTGAAGAGTAATACCCTGATGAAGTACCATATTACCAATGTGAGTAACTGTAGCTTCATTACAATTAGTTAAGTGTAACACAGAATTGATTGGAGTTGGATTAGTAACTCAAAAAATGGAGTAATATAATAAGTAACACCAGAATCAAGTATCCAAACCTTAGATTCTGGTGACTGAGGATGAACTGCATGACAAGCAAAATACTTAGAGATTCCTGCAGTATGAACTATATTTACAGAATTCCAAGTAGTAGATAATCCAGTAGTAGCAGAATTTGTATTTAATTCCTTGAATCCTGCCTGAATAAGCTGCATAATCTGTTGACATTGAGCTTCAGAAAATTCATTAGAACCAGATACGGATTTGCCTTTAGTATTGGTAGATTTGATTGAAGTCTGAGAAGGAGAGCCATCTGTCAAACTGTTGACATTGTTGACTTGACCAGAAGACTTGTTGTATCTAGGTTTAGGCTTAGGCTGTCCAAACAATTGTGCCATTCAGGATAACCATGAAGACAAAAACACTTATCCCTATTGTGACCAGGCTGTTGACAAAAATCATAGAACAAGTTTGCAGATTCAGAGTTGACCTTCCTACCAGGCTTGACAGACTTGTTACCATATGCATTATATTGTTTAACAGCCATAGCTGCACTATCAGTTAGACTAGGAATAGAGGATTTTTCTCTCTGATGTTCCTCTTGAAGCAAGATACCAAAAGGTTCACTTAAACTAGGAGGTGGAATCATCATCAAAAGATGACCTCGAATTACAGTAAACTGATCTCCAAGCCCCATCAAAAATTGTGATAACACAATAGATTTGACAAAATTTTCAAGTTTATTATTAATCTGACAAGTGCAGTGAGCATAAGAGCATTTAGGCATATCAGAAAGAGATTCAAGCTCATCATTAAGTGCACGAAACTTGGTGAAATATGCTGAGATAGACATATTGCCTTGAGTCAAATATGCAATTTCTTTGCGAAGATTGAACAATTTAGGAATATTTGTATGAGCAAATCTAGCAGCAAGATCAAGCCAAATATCAGAAGCAGAATCCATATACATAATACTCTGTCGTATCTCTGGTGAAACAGTATTCAGTATCCAAGAGATGATAATATCGTTACAATGAGTCCAATACATGTTCAAAGCAGAAGTAGTTGCAGATTTAACAAGCGTACCATCAATAAACCCTAGCTTGAGTTTAGATGACAATGAAATCTTCATAGAACGACTCCATTGACTATTTTATGATCTAAGAGAGTAACTGTGATTAAGATCATACCTGGATGATCAGATGCAGAAAGAAAATAAGGATGATTAAAATCGATAACAGATCCAAGTGTTGGAGTTGATGTTGATCCAGTAGCAACGGAAGAAAATGAGATCGCTATCACAATTAACCAAAGAGACACAATCAATCAACAATAATGATGATGAATCAATAAAGATGTATCAATTAGCGATGATAGATGAATCAATTAGCGATGATAATCACAAGAAAACAAAGAAAAGTGATGATTAGTGCAAGAAAAACTGTAGAATGTAATGATCGAATAGATTAATTAGTGATGAAGAATGATGATGAAGATCGAATTGCAAAGCTCTGATACCATGAAAGCTTGAATAAGCTAAAGAATTTCATTAAACTTGAAGAAAATGAATAGTATAGAGTTTACATCATATGTCTTGAAGAAGAAGATAACAAAATAGACTAACTAGAATGAATAACCAAGCTAAGTTGCTATATACACATTAAGCTCTATTCAACAGAATGGCAACTAACATTCCCGCCTTTTCTATGTTTGACTAAGACTGACTTTGACCAGTGTTGACTTTCTCTTGTTGTATATTAACAGCTTTATATCTGATTCATATCATAATCTTTTAGAAGAATTGATGCTTTGTATTGTTGACCTGGACTGAATTGGGGTAAACCTTTCCTGTTTGAAAAATTTGTCAGTAATAATATAAGACGATATGAGAAAGTTGCTTATATTGAAGGAAGTCTGATCTAAAGAACAGCTACAGTTCGTGCAAAGAGCAGAATTCTACGTGGACGAAGAACCATTTAAAAAATGATCACGACTTTTGTAATGTTATCATGGTTTTTGTTGTTGTACGTACTTTGCTTTGTATTTTGATTATTTTAAGCTATTATATGTTTGAGCGTGAAGATCGAATGTGTTGTACTTAAAATTTGATGGTCTTGTATTGCTTTCTATAATTAATATGTTCAGATAATTGCTATCTTATGAGATTCAGAAAATATGATCAAACTCTATTATTTATCAAGTTTTAAAGCTATTATCAAGGGGATGCGGCCTATTTGGTATTATTTAAGTTTCGATTTGAGTTGTTGGGGTTAATACTTTAGTAATCTATGTATGTTCTGCTTCTTGAAAGTTTATTGAATTTGATATCTAATACGTTTAACTTTGCTATTTTGCTTATTATTTATATATCCAGTCACCAGAACTTTTCAAATCACAACTGTTGCATGGCTTAGGTAATTGTCTACTATTTTTTGTATGAATATAAATGACCTCTGTTCTTTCAAGATTGTCCTTCTGCTCATTACGGTAACTGTCTCTTAGTTCTTCTATCCCTGTCACTATGTAAGATGCAGTCTGTCAATTAACCAGCTAGTTAGCAGTGTTCTAAGATTTCTTCAATTCATCAGCATGGTATCCTTAGACCATGTTTGAATAGTTGAAGCAGAATTGTTGTATGGCTGGCTGCTGCAGAGCTGCGATTAAGCCTTTATTAATTCTCTATAGTTATAGATTTGCAAGTATTTTAACATACTTAAACTTTCAAAATAATAGAATTAATATAAATCTATATATTATAGGCCTCAATTTGAATAACATATATAATACCTTTTCTTTACTTTTTTACATTTAAATATTTAAAGGTCTGAATTTTAATTTTCGCCTTATTGCCTAGAGGTGACCCTGATATAGTATAATATGTTTATCAAGGTTTTACGAATGTGTATCCGATAGTCATCGCAATTTTTTTTTCTTTCTTGCTAACTCATCACTAGCTTTTCAAGTAACGCGCACCAGGTAAAAGCATGTTTGATAATCCGCCAGAGGAGTTAAACCGAAGTCGTGGAAAATGGCTATATCTATACTTTTGTACAAATTTGTTATATGATAAAATTTGTGAAGAAAATGAGCAGGGCCAGCCCTGAGATTTATAAAGTCCCAAACATAAAAAAATTTTGTTCCCCCACAATAATATATAAAGAAACATAAAAAAAGAAAAAAGAAATTGATACCGTAAAAGATACTAATCTTTAGAATTTTGAAATACTGCAATTATGATGTATCCACACAACGAACAACAAGTATTTTTTGCTCCTCAAGACTTATGTCAGGAGTGCAATCAAGTATCATTGCATAATACTTTACAACTTGAATCTTTTTAATTATCATAGACTTTAAGCTCATTAGATAGCATTTGAATTAATACATTCTGAATTTTGTGACTGAGATAATGATAATGAATTTTCTTACCATGGATGCGCCGAATAAGCTCCTACATAACAGGATCAAACTCACCTAGCATCTCAATCATATCAAAAAAAATTCCACTATTTACATCGCCAATGTTCTCTTTATCTCCGCGGAAAGCTTAATTATTTTTTGCAAGAGCTTAACCACAACAATTTTCATAACCAAAATCTATTTCCAATATTCTGTTTCGACATTGATTTGTTTATGTATGTCTTTATCAATAGTTTCATTTTGGTTAAATCTTTTTTTTAGTTCCATCCACGCACTCATACATTTGATGTGATCTCTGCCAATTTCGTGTTCTTTGAGAGTCTATTAACTAACAATCGAAATAAAAAACAAGAATGGTGACATATTTTACGATCTTCTAAAATTTTATATTTTTATATAAGTTAATTATACTTCTATCATTAGGAAAATATATTCATAAATTCAATAGTTTCTCATAAAAAATGTTTTCGTATTTAAAAAGAAAAGATTTGATGTGTTAACATAATGGGGGTGTTTGGAAGTTAGAGGTTTGAGAAAATATTAGAGGTTTAAGCCAAATTAGAGGTTTGACCATTTGAATACTCTAATATTAGTGTTTGGTAATTAACGGATTGAAATAGTTTTTTGTACTCAAAAAACTAATTTTCAAAAAGCTACTTAGAGGAGCTTTTTCAATTAGATGTTTGTTATGTGTGTAGTTAATATACAAAAAGCCAATTACCAAACAATTTGATGTAAAACAGCTAATTCAATCCGTTAGTCAAAACAGCTAACTCAATCCGCTAGTCAAAACAACTAATTCAATTCGCTAACTGCTAACAGCTAACAACTAATTGCCAAACAGGGCCAATAAAATAATATTCTCATATGAGAACCCTAAATAAATACAGGAGTATCTATAATATAAATAGAAAATAAGATGCGAAGAAATTAAGAACTCTTACATATATTTCATAATCATATATATTTTATTATATGTAAATCAGGGACAAAGTTGTCCAAAAACACAAGATATATAATTTAGAGATAATTCATATTTGATTGACAATTATAATCATATACCAATATCAATCGCAAAATAATCCAATAACATCATAATATGAGATGGTGAACACTATTATCTCATATTATATTTATATCATAATTATTAAGTTCTACAACTAAACTTAAAAGTTATGCATATGAATTTTGAAGTCAAGAACATGAATTCTAAAATTGTGCAACTGAACTTACTTTTTTGTATTTATTATTAATCTATTATAGATACTTTTTAAATATTAATTAATGGAGCCCCAAGTTGTATATAATACTAAATTCTCGACTTTTATTTCGATTGTTAGTTAATAGATTCCTAGTATATAACTTCACTATTATATTAAATTATTGTTTTAATTAATTAAATTTATATAACTTCACTCTTGTAATGTATAATATTAATTTATTATTATTAATTGTATTTATTATTAATCTATTATAAATGCATTTTAATATTAATTAATGGAGCCCTAAGTTGTATATAATAATATATTATCGACTTTTATTTCGATTTTAATTAATAGACTCCTAATATATAATATAACTTCGCTATTAAATTAAATAAATAAATAATAATATTATTATTTTAATTAAAAAAATTAATTTAATATTTAGTGGCATATCGCGTATGCATGACATACAATTAAGAGGGATCAAGCAAGTAAACATAAAATTGGCAATTCAAAAGTTGAAGAAGTTTGCTGTTGGGCTTCATTTCTGGCCCAAGGAGGTGGCTCTTCTGAATCAGGTTTAGCCCATGAAGGAATGGGTTGGTGTTCTTGTTCAGATTTTTTTGTAGAGCCTTGTGTAACAGCTACTACTGACAATCTATTTCTTCTTTGGTTCTTGAAAATTTTTGATGTTTAGATGTTGGGTTTGATGTATCCACAAAATGGGTTGTGAATTCTTGAATCATTCAGGATTATTGTTTTTGAATTTGATTTGCAGAGAGATAATGAGGATAAGAAAGCCATTATATACATGTGTCTGTTCTGCTTGGAACTTGTTTACTCAATATATGCAAGCTGAGAAACTACTGGTTCACGTTCACCCACAAATCACAATATCTATTTTTCCCTCTATTTTCTTGAATAAAATTTTACACCTTAAATATTTGAGAATTTACCGAAATTACTGATTTTCAAGTTTGTTTTTGCAGTTTTACGTTCTTTGGAAAATCCTTGCAAAAATACATTATTTCGTTTTTTTTGCAATTATACGTTCTCCTCTTTTTTTTTCTCTGCCTTTCTTCTTCTTTCAACGTGCCCCTTTTTTCTCCCCCTACCACCCAGCAACCTACTCCGACGAGTACCTTAGATTCCGGCGAGCTCCATCGGCGACCTCTCTCCTCCACCCCACCTCCATCGCCGACCATCACCATCACCATTTCCGCTCCCCCAACTCCGACGTATCATCGACACCGGTCTCCATCTCCGACCCCAACCTCCACCTCCGATCTCCGGCGCCGCAGACATCTCCAACCTCCGTTTTCACGCAAAATAATTCAATTCCTTAAGAATAAAACAGAATTAAACAAGGAGAAAGTACACATACTTGTTTTCACGAAACATAATTCACTTCTCTTGGACATCTCTTGGATGTTCTTTGATTTCGATGAATTTGAGTGTTGCAACTGGTTGATTTCAGTTGATTTGGTTGCTTTGTGAAAAATAATTAAGTTGCACTTGGTTGGTTTGAGTTGCTTTCATATTTACTAAATTTTCAAAAAAGTTGCATCTGTGGTTGATTTCAGCTGATCCGTATTTTTGCAATTTTTTTAAATAGTCCGTATTTTTGCAAAAACAAAGCTAAAACAATAGTATTTTTGCAAAAAGTATAAAATCTTTAGGTATTTTTCAAATAAGCCCTAAATATTTCCTATCCTATGATTAGTTGTTTATTTTAGCTACTGATTCATTTTTTTAAAAAATATATTAATTCGAAAAAATGATGCATTCCAAAAATTTGACAGAGCCAGCCATTCAAAAATATTAGTAACATTAACATCTTAATTTACGTAACTACTATTTTAATATTGTTGTATTCTAAACTTCACTATTCTGCATTACATTTTTTTTCTTTTGAAATCATTCTACATTACATTTTAACATGCAACATGTTGTTTGAAACTGGAAATCTGGAATTAATAAGAGTAGCAAGCTATTTAGCAGATCAATAATCAATGTTCATATGCAATATGACTGCATTTACTCGACAATCTTGGAGCAGTTATTTTAGACACTACACATACATACTCACCCCCCCATCGCATTTACATGTGCAACTCTACACCTTATTAGTAATAACATCCCATAGAAAGAAGTATAGTTACGCCCACTTTTAAGCATTATTTTCCTCCGCAAATTTTTAAGAGTCAATGAGTAAGAGATCAAGGGCTTCACCAGCCCTCAGATTTGTTGAGAGTCGAAGCTTTCTGTAATCTTCAAAAATAAAAGGTGCATACAAACGAGGATGTGCAGCATCCACCAGTTCTGCTGGAGCTTCAATTGTTTCCTTAGGACCTAGCAGAAATGCAGCAATCGAATACCTTAAATTTGCTTCCTTGCATTGCACTCGATGCTTTACAGTGCGTAATCTTCCATTACTCCAAGCCTTATCACAACAAGAAATTACAAAAATTCCTCATATCAAATCAAAAAGTAATCTGAACACAGCAAAATACAACTTCAATAACTTTACATAGAGCTTGCACGTAATCAGTGAGGTTAGTAAAGTTCACGATCCTTTTTCTTTACTCTCAATCCTGTTTATATAGAAGAGAATGTGGTATCTCATCAAGTGCAGATATCCTATGGAACAACATGATCATGACTTTCACATATTCCTCCCAGCAGTGGCGGAAGCAGAACCTAAATCTAGCCGGGGCTCAAATAGCTTAGTGCCACCGGCGAATTTTTTTTTTTGAATCCGACACTATTGTCATCGACGGGAAAATTTTCTGGATCCGACAATGTTGCCACTATAAATGACTTATTTTTACTATTTGGACTATAAATGACTTATATTTACTACTTGGACTATATAGTTTTGACGTCAAGAAACAATCGAAAGAAAGCAGAGAATGAGAGTGGGATGAGATTGTTGAGCTTGTGACTTATTTTTACTACCTGGACTATAGTTTTGATATCAAGAATAAAGCACAATCAGGTCATCATCCGGGGCTAAAATAGTTTTGATGTCAAGAACAAAGCACAATCAGATCATCATCCGGGAAATACGCCGGGCTAAAAAAAAAAATTTACTTGATTTTTTTGGTTCGACCGGGGCTAGCACCGGGGGTAGCCCCCCTTAGTTCCGCCCCTGCCGCCCAGACACTCGAAACGAAGTATATTCAAGTAAACCAAATAAGTGTCAGAAAGCAGTTGGTAGTCATTATTCTTTAGCATCATATATTTAGACTCTTTGATATGTAATAGAATAATCAACAGACTTAATACAGATATAATCTTCATTCAATGCACAGGACTCCATAGCCATAGCAGATCATGAAACATTTTCTGTACTAAGTTCAAAGAATTAAAAGTACTCGCATACTCATGCCTAAGGAGTGTGGTATTCAGTAAGCAATTATTCACATAATATAGCATAAAAGCATATAATTTAACAACAATGTGTGTAATCCTGGAACATTGTGCATAAAAGAGTCACTCACTGTAGCAATATCGCCAAGATTGACAACTAGAGTATTTGGCCAAGGATCCACCGGCAGGAAAGCTCCGGACATATCCATGAACTCTAGCCCACCAACACCTTCGTCATCCTGAAGTATGGTAAGAAACCCTGAATCGGTGTGTATTTGTACTCCAGGGGATCCGACAGTTTCTTGAGAAAAATTATATTTGTTTATCCTAAATTCGAAAGGCCAACCCTCTATTGTAAAATTAGACATTCCCAGTCCCTTAGCCAATTTCCCACTAATCTCTAAAAACAGCTCATGTACTGCTTTGGCATACTTAATGAGTGTCTCTCTGTTATCAAAATTTCAACTCAAATCAATCGTCACCCATCCAAATCAATACAAATTCAAAAAAGAAACTTCAACAACAATAACATTAGGCACACTTCATTATATTATCAGACTACTGGTGAGAGTGTGTGTGAGAGAGAGATTCTTCACAGAAGATGTTACTATGATAATATATGATCCTGGTAAGCCCGCTTCCCAAGACAAAACCAACAAATGAAGTACCAATAAAGTACAGTAATAAACTTCAAATCCGGGGTAACAATGTCTAAGATGGCCAAGAACTGGACTAGAATGACATGATTACAATGAGAAAACTCAAAAATGACTTGATTGACCCAAAATGATCTGAAAAGACTTGTTTGTTATAGTAAAAATTTGCTCGTAAGCTTATAATTTGCATATGAACCAAATTTTAAAACCTCGACACACTTACGGACACGATCCATCTAGTGATCTAAACATACTTGAGATTGACAATTTTAATTACGATTGTTTTGCAAGTGAATTGAAGAATGTTACCTTTGGTAAGGAGAAGCATCTAACTGGGAACAAAAAGCATCAACACCTTGTTGGGAAGAAATATGAAGACCAAAAGCCTCATAAAGAGGGTTGATCTGAGAAGGTGCCACGTACCCACTTCCGGCAATGACGTCAGTATTACGACGTTTAATATCCGGTGGAAGATCAAAAAGCGACTTGACAACAGATTTCATCTCAGACATGAGAGAGTGAGACACAATATTTTGATGGTTGACTAGTCTAAAACAACCCCATTCTTGACATACTTGCACGAGTTTCGAGGATTGAGCTGGAAAATCCTGGAGATCGATAACTGGGATACTGCAGGAATTATTTGCCATATTGATCAGTTTGGTTTGGTTGATGAATGCTCAAGCTGACAACCAAAACTTGTCTTTATTTTTAAAATTTAATTATAATTGCTGTAGACTGACTGTAGGTGGTTAAATGTAGACAGACATAGATATTGTCACGGCCGGTTCTGTAAGCTTCTTTCTTGGTAACTTGTTACTTTAAGGTTGACAAGATTTAAGGCTATCCACCGTCCGTCATTTTAAGCACCGTAATTAAGGACCAAGCGATACTCAATTTGGCTACAACTTGTGAGAATCAAACACCTATCATCCACAAGACTTTCTTTCAATATTTTTTTACCTTTTTTTTTATTTTTTGAATAATTGTACTTACATGCAAGATGGACGTTGATGCACAGCAAGCAAATTGAGTACCCAATTTTTATTGTATGACCGTTCTTCTTGGTGGTCCATAAAATTCAACAGGCAGTGCATGCTCTGTTATAAAAAATTGAAAGTACGAAAAATGGATTAATTGGATAATCGGGGATTAATTGGAACAATTAATCAGATCATTAATGGGAATCAATTTAATATTTATTTTTTACTAGTCGATAACCAGTGCGAAGCAGGGATCTTAATCAATTATCTTAAATTTTAATTATAATTTTTTGTAAAATAAAACTATTCATCATATTATTTTGATTAAATAATTTAATGACATTTATTTACTTTGATACTACATTTAATTATCAATAATAGTTATCAGGTCGTGATCAACAAAGAACCAAACACTAAAAGAGATCTGAAGAATCATTATTAGTCGTTGGATTACTTCTAAATAAACTTTTCAGATTCAATTCATTTTTAAAATTTTTTTATAAGGACATTGTTGGAAATAAAAACCACATCATTAGTTCAATTATTTAAATAAGGAAATTTAATCAATGACGGATTTATTAAAATCTTTTATTTTTATTAACTTTTTTATCTCACATAACTTTTGGCAGATTTTTTCAAATTTTTTAATCTTCTTTCTTCAAAAATTTTAATTTATTTTATTAATCTTATTTTTCAAAAAAATGATCCCCGAAATTATAGGATTCTACTGCAAAACCTATTTTGTCTCATAGTAAAAGTATAATATTTTGCTACTGAATTTCAAAATTATGCACACGAACTTAAAATTTTTACAACTGAAATTGCTTTTCTTACAAAATTCTATAACTGAACATACTTTTTTAACAACATTCTGATTATCTCATATTAAATTTATACCTAAATTCTAAAACTAAACTTAAAAGTCATGCATCCGAATTTTGAAGTTAAGCACATGAATTTGAAAATTGTGTAATTGAACTCACTTTTATTTAAATATTTTGTTGTTGAACATTTAATATCATATTGTATTTATACCATATATAACTTGAGTATTCTCATAAAAATTGATGAAAATATTGGAAAAATATAATGATATTATTGGAGTATTTTGTGATTGATATTGGTGTATGATTATAATTGTCAATCAAATATGAATTATCTCTAAATTACATATCTTGTATTTTTGGCAAACTTTGCCCCTGATCTACATATAATAAAATATATATGATTATGAAATATATGTAAGAGTTCTTAATTTCTCCGTTTAAGGGTTCTCCACGGAGCACGATCCAATATTTATAATTGATTGTCCGTAAGTGTGTCGAGGTTTTAAAATTTGGTTCGTAAGTGTGTCTTTGTTTCTAGAGTGGATTTGCCATATCTTGGTTGTTTCTGTGATCCTTGATTCCAAACAACATGCATTTTGTCGAAAAAGTGTGGTACGCGCCAAATCATCCGTAATTTTTGACTCATTACACCGAATTAGACCCACGATATATCAAATCGAAGGTTTTTCAGAGCTCTAGGTCCTGCAAATCTTGTCCTGCAAATAAAATGCAAATAATTACATTTTATTAAAACTAGTCGATAAAATCGCGCTTCGTGACAATGTTATAAATTTTTTAAAAAATAATTTAATGTATATTTTTCTTATATTATATCATCAATATTAAATTTTAACAGTTAACATGATACTCTTTATTGAGGCGCTCTCTCCTAAAAACACACGATTTTTCCTATAGAATCGCTCTCTTGTTAAAATCAAAACTCAGTTTTAACATACAATATGAATACTTATATTATAATTTTAATCCATAAAATCGAAACCTAAAAAATAAAATAAAATTTGTGACATTAATATCAAATTAAAAGAGTTAAGATGATCTTTTCTAGTAAGTCGTATTCTTAAAAAACCCTAAACTCTCTGCCTCGTTTTGAGAGTCGGCCGCCTACACCCTTCCTTCACCGTCCCATCCTTCCATCAAACCCACATCCATCCCACCTATTCTCTCATCCCGTTTCCTCCATTTATGAATCATTTCTATTTTTTAGTTTTTCAATAAAATCGAGATCCAATCCTTTTTGGGTGAGATCTCTTTTGTCGTACCCATCTTTTTGGATTGTTGATTGTCCCCAATTTTTTGGGGTTATTGATTTATCCCCAATTTTTGGGGTTTATGTTTTGGTTGTGTTTTCTATTTGCTGTCTTGTTTGGTGTGTTGGCTGTAGTTCGTAATTTTGTCCAGGTTTGGACGGAAGATCAGGTTGGAGCGAGCTATTGTCAGATAGAAGGTAATTGGCAACTACGAGAAGTTGAAACCATTAGCCTTCGAGAAGCCATTTCTTGGACAAAATCACTAAAGCACATTGATCAAGTGCTAGTAGTTCGATTACCGGTCTGCGAATCGTGTGGTTCTTTTGCTTGTAAATGATGCACAAATTCGATGTCAGGCTATGGAAAGTGGTTTGTCACTCCTCATACATTTATTAATCATGTACTCGAAAGTGATAATTTCTAAGTAATGCAAGTAAGATTTGATTCAAAAAAAAAGTCGTATTCTTATAACTTATAAGCACGTTTCGAGTCACTCTCGTTTTGGGATCGAAGTCCCATCTTTACTTTTTTTCCTTTAAATTAGAATCTAAAATTTTACAAAATGAAAATACATCTTACCTTTAATATACAGATATTTTTGTATATTTTTCTTACCTAAAATATATTGATATTAGTTTTTATGAATTAGAATTCTTTTTCAAACTTGAATATGTGAAAATAAATTTTAATTCTACAGTACTATAAATTTGAATTTCTACTTTCCTGTAAATTTGTATGACTTTCAAATTTTCATTTTTTTATAAATTTGAATGCACATAAAAAGAGAAAATTTATAATTCTTACACAGAAATGTCCTTTTAATATTCTAACATAAAAATTTTCTTTTTAAATACGAAAACTTTTTGGTATGCGAATAATATTAGATTTATGGATATATATATATATATATATATATATATATATATATATATATATATATATATATATATATATATATATATATATTCTTAATGCAAGTATAATTAATTGGTATTAAAAATTTTTTAACATAAAGGACTTCGAAGAAAAAGGATAAATAAGATTAGAAAATTGTAAAATATTCCACCTCACCGCCCTCGTATTCTACTTTTGTTAGGTCCAAATTAATTTGTAGAAGGTGGTTGAATACAAACTATGTCGTTTAATCGAATTTGTTCTTTTCTTAACACTACTACAAAATTGAATTTAGGACACGTCACTTAGATAGCATTTTTTTAGAAGCGTTATCTAAGTTTATTACTTCAATAGCGTTTTTTACAAAAGCATGATGTAAGTTAATAAATAAAAAATCAAAATTTAAAAAAAATTAAAAATATCTACTACGATATCGTTTTAGTAAAAAACGCTATGGTAGAGTCCACTTCTATAACATTTTCTAGAAACGCTCTATAATTTAATGTATTTTAAAAAATATATATTTATTTTTTTATTTATAACATAACACTACAACACAAACTAAAACCTCATTCCTGTGAAATATTTTAGGTCAACCTCGCCGCTCTCGCCGCTCACCCTCGCTTTCAACACCCTCTCGCTGCTAATTTGAGTACAACCTCTGTTCTCAGTCGAGTTCTCTACCTCTGTTCTCAATTCAAACTATCGATTCCCAATTCAAACTACCGATCCCCAATCCCAAATTCCCAATCGATCTTCATCTTCCCAAGATCTTATTTAAACTACCCCGGCTTTCAAGAACTCGCTATGGCGGTTCCGTCTCTCTCCGATGCTTCGTACTCTACTTGGAGCGGTCCTTCTACTCTCTTCACTCCTGATGACGCTTCGATTCGCGCTTGCACCGCCTGTTCTTGCTCCGTCACTCCCCTCTCTCTCTCTCTCTCTCTCTCTCTCTCTCTCTCTCTCTCCAATTACTTTAATTTAGTAGAAAAAGGACCACTTTAATTTACTGAATCTTTGAGATCTTGATGAATTGTTTTGTTTTAGAATTTATGGGTTTTCAGTTTTTAGTTTTTACTTTCCGTAGTAATTTAGTTTTAGTTATTTTTTTGTTTCAATTTAGTGTTTGTGTGATTTTGATTTGCTTGGATTAGTATTTGTTGTTTGTCTCGGCAGAGTTGAATGTATGGGACGAAACCTGCTTCTGTAAATGCAGAAAACAATAATTCATGCTAATTTATGCACATCTTGATCTTATTAGAGTTGACATGTAGTGTTCTTTCACCAGAGCTTGATACGTTGCCTAATGAGGTTTGGTTGGAAGAAAGAATTTGAATGATATTTGTATATTTTGTTCATACATAATTATAATCTTCAGTCTTTGCTATAGATACCAATTTAAACTAGGGCCTCATCTCGGGAGAAATGCTCTTAAGTTTATGCATAGATGCTTATTATTTCATTCTTTGCCATAGCTAACCTCCTATAGCTTCATCTCACTAATTTTGGAGAAACCGTCATTATTCCTTCACACTTTTATTTTCCAGTCAAAAACCTCAACCTAGAACATTTGCACTCTTTCAATATTTTCCACTCTTTAATATCCCTCTTTAAATTGAATTTGATAGAGAGAGAGCATGTGTCTTATATAGTTATATGTGTTAGATTGTCGTGTCAAAATATACCCCTATCCTTTTTTTCATTTTGTGCATCTGCAAATAAGTGCTCTGTTCTTTTTGTATATGTATCTACCTCTGTTACTATCAGTTTTGCTTTAAGTTACTTAAATTTCTTTCCTTCACATTACCGCAAGACTCTCACTCAAGTCCCAGGAAGTGACAGCTTTGTTTTTGGCTGTCAGACTATACTGTAGTTTTGTCATGGAATATGACATCCATACCTTGCTTGACTTGGCCACACTTGGTACAACCTTATGGGTCATATACATGATCCGCTTTAAATTGCGGTCAAGCTATATGGAGGACAAAGACAATTTCGCAATATATTATGTGATGAGTTTTGCTTCTGCAGCATGCTCTTGTTACTTTCTTCAATAAGCAATGAACCCCCTTCTTCTCTTTCTTGATAACTCAAGATAACTACAGAATACAATATTTCATGTATGTATTTTTCTTTTTAAATGTACTAAGTGGAATACAATATTTTTCTCTTTCATGATACCCCAAGGCTGGGATGAAGAGAGGCTGATATCAAGAACAGGTGCAATTTTTAGTCCAATTTTAAATTTTACATTACGGTTACAGTCTCATGTAACTCAGTTAAATCTGATCATGTTATCAAAAGGCTGTTCAATTAGTTACAAAGAAACTCTTGTCATTGTTATAAAGATTTACTCTCCCACCATTTTTGACATTGAAGAACTTAGAGGGCTTGGACCTCGGAAAGATGGATAAAGTGAGTGAGACTAGAACAATAACTGATTAATATTTCCTTAAAATGTTCACAAGTATATGATGTACTCTATTGTTCTGTGGCATGCAGGCTGATGACTCTGGTTTAACTTCATATGTTGCTGGTCAGATTGACCGTTCCCTCAACTGGAATGTACTTATTTAGTAGCACAAGGTCGTGTACCAGTTTTCTTGGATGGTGGAGTCCGACGTGGAACAGATGTCTTTAAAGCTCTAGCACTCGGAGCCTCTGGAATTTTTGTAAGTCTAACTAAGTATGATGATTAAGTTAGCCCGCAATAACCTGTAAATCTTTGTGAACCCTATGTCTGTACTGTACCACTTAACAATTATATGCAAGTTAGGTATATGATCCATCAGATATGGAATTCAGTTGACCTTTTTGGGGATCAAAAATAACAATCACAAATAATATTATGTTCCTCAATTTTTTAACTTCACTCCTAAATATGTTCCTAACTGCTATTTATGTCTTACTAAATGACAAATATGTGCTCACCAGAAAGTTCATCTGGATGGTGTTTTAGCTTAAATCTTGCTTTAAACTATCATATAGCAATGAATGTGTTACTAAACTATCATATGTCTTACTAAACTATCATATATTTGGATTTCAGTCTGACCAAGATTATATTTGGTTAAACAATGATTTGTTTTGAAAAACTACTCTGTCTTTCAGATTTTCTTGGTCAATGTGTTCATTCCTTGTTTTTGTCCTTTGTGAGCTTGATGCTAGGGACTAGTCAGGATAGAATGTTTTGGGGCATTGCACTACAGATTTTAGTAATCTATCATTAGTATGCTAGGAAAAGAAAGGCAAGGACTTCTAATAGAATTTGCTTGTATACGATTTATAGACCTTCATCCAAGTAGATGACTGTAGGAGAGCTCAACCTGATACAGTTTCACACTCAGCTGCAAAAATTATCTAGTCTTAAAGTTGGCAGAGAAAAGACTATGAATGCTCTCAAGTCGTTCTGCTGGAGATGCAAGGGTATTCAAGGAGAGGTAAAACACTTAAATGTGGTTTTTTTTGTTATTACTGATACAATATTTTAAGAAAGTGGTCTGTTGTTTTAAGAAACTTTTGTACAATAACTTTTAGGGGAAAGCTAAGCATTTTGTGTTTTTTGTAGATCTTGCGACTTGAAGAGGAACCAAGTTGATAAACAGCTAGCTACACAGTATGCTTAACTAGTGCTTAATAATATTAGTGTAAAATGTTTCAGCCTTTTTGTAATATGAAGGCTTTCATTTTATTATATAACTGAGACCTAGATTTTTGTTTTGTTGATGTAAGCATTAAATTGGAATTTTTTAATAGCAAAATTTATTTATGCATTTTGTGATCAAAATTTTATGACTTTCTTTTGCCAAATGTATTGCGGTGTATATTATATTAATTATTGTTGAAAATGGTAAGAATAGTACAGGTAAAAGGGAAGGCAGAAAAATAAATATATAATTTTTTTTTAAAAAAAATTGTCACTTACATAGCGTTTTATAAAGAGCTATAGAAGAATATGTGCTTAGGAAACATTTACTTAAATAGCGCATTTGAAAATGCTATTTAAAACTGCACTTACAGAATGGCAAAAAAAATGCTATGTAAGTGATCCTCACTTCAATTATTACAAATTTTATAAAAAACTAGCTTAAAACCCGTGCAATGCATAACTCCTTTTTTAATATCGATGATTATATTAATTTTTTAAGAATTTTATATATTACTAATTTACATATAAAATTTTTGTTAAAAAATTGATATATATATATATATATATAATTTTACACGTTCGATTTAATAATTGTACTCAATCTTAAACTCTTAAAATTTGATTTGGACAATTACAGTCCACGTGAAATTAACAAAATAATCTTTAATTTAGTGATGTTTTAATAATTTTTTTCTAATTAAATCTACGCAGAAACAAAAAAGAGAAGAAATTTACAATTTTGTACATTGAAAATTCTATTTGATTTTTGAATTCTACTTATAATTCGTTTTGATAATCAAAATACCCTTGTTGTAATTATTTGAAGATAGTTCTACTAAAAACCAAATAAAATTTTAATAATAAGTGTAAGAAAGATTTTATCCAAAACTTTGATAATCGGTAATATGATCCTCCGTACAACAAAGATCTTAAAATAAATAGATGAAAACCATTGTATATAGCATAAAAAAAATTTAATATTTTAATATGCTATAAACTAAAAAGTGTATTTATAATGAAATACAAAAATTTATATATCAATGATTTAAATCATATATAATTAGGTTTTCTACATTGAATAGCATTATCAATGTAGGACTTTGTTGGGATTTATGGGTGATAGCTTAGAGACAACTTAACTACATTTTATCATACTTAGTTTTTGCTAAGTAGAACATACTGTCACAACCAGAATGTGTTCTTGTGACCAAAATAGTTGCTGTAATTTAATAAGTATGTATCTTGGAAGAAGTTCATTCAATTGTTCAAGTCTCAAGATTACATCAGTTTGACAGCAAGAATAAATGTTACTGTCATAGCATTGACAGTAAGGTTACAAGAAGATAACGTGTTGGAAGTCTCGACAGCAGACTCCATCTGACAGCAACATTGGCGGAAGCATGAGACAGCAACATTCTCACAGTTTGACAGCAAGTCTGGAATTCCTAACAGCAACATTGGCGGGGATTCATACTGTCAACCAAGGAACATTCTCTTGATAGCAGACTTGGCGGTTAAAGTTACTGTCTCACTGAATTATTTGATTTGGGGATTTATCTCAGTCAAACCCGTGACAGTTTAGATTTTCAAGAAACAGATTTGCTGCAACTTGTCAAAGATTGTAGCAGACCTGCAAGACTACGATAGAAGCTTGAGAGATCACAAGACAAAGCTCGTCAATTCAAGAGTATGACAAATCTACATTATCTAGAATTGTATTAGATTGAATTAGAAAGAATCTAGGTTGCTTTACATATTATGATAACTCTGTTTGTATAGCAATGTAAGAAAGTCACATGGGTGTGCAAATTGTAAGGAGCTGCCACTTGAAAATGACAGTAGCTCCACAACCTATGTGATAGAGATGTTAGAGCAAATTACTATACATAGAGAATCATCTCTCATTCTTTCTAAGTATTTGTGAATTCATTTTCAATGTAATCACTCAAGAAACCGAAGCTTGAGAAAACATTTTTTCTCAAAGTTGTAGCAACACTTCGCAAAATAAATAAAACATTTATTTTTTGAGAATATCTTGAGCTATCACTTGTGTTTGCATTTCGTATACTGATAGATTAGAATCTTATTATTGTTGTTGAAGTAAAGATTTGAATTTATCAGTATTGCATTCAACCCCCCTTTCTGCAATAATCCGGGACCAACAACTGGTATCAGAGCAAACAGATTGATATACTAATCTGAGATCATGCCGAGTATAGAGAAATCAAGTGGTATCAAGATTCCAGTATTTGATAAAAAGAACTACAACTTTTGGAAAAGAAAGATCTTGTTATTTATCAAAGCTGCACATCCACTGTACTTGGGAATCCTTGAGAATGGCCCCTTCATTCCTAAGAAAGAAGTAGCTGCTGCCACTGTGAATGGTGAAGTAATTCCAGCTCACTGGGTTGCTAAGAGACCCTCAGAATACACAGAGTCTGAGAAAGAAAAGGTAGCCTTGGATGAATGCTTACAACTCATCTTGCTTGACTCTCTCACTTTGGACAAAGCCATGTGTGGAAATGTTATAGGATGCTCATTAGCTAAAGAGAAGTAGAAGTGAGGAGGTCAGAGAAAATCAAAGAAAAAATCTTGTGTCACATTATGAAGCCTTTATGGCTAAGCCTGGTGAAGAGCTCACTCACATGTTTGAAAGATTCAATAAGCTAATAGCTGAGTTACAAATTCATGGAAAGATCTACGACAAAAAGGAGATTAATGTCAAGTTTCTGCTCACTCTTCCTGAGCACCTTGAGCACAAAATCACTGCCATAAGAGAAGGGAGAAACTTGAATGATGTTTCTCTTGAGACTCTTTATGGTGTACTTAAGTCATATGAACTTGAACTCTTTCAAAAGAGAGCTATTCAAACTGGAGCCAAAGGAAAGATGTCAAACATGTCTGGTGCCCTTGTAGCTCATGAGCCACTTGTCTCTCTGCCAAGTGAATCCTCACAAAGTTCACAATCAACACAAGTACCATCTCTGAAGATTGAGGAGGTGTTGGATGATGAGGAGAAAGTGGTTCTTGATAAGTGGATTTATATCTACTTGGATCGCTTCAATTCGGCTTAAATTGATTCACTTGGCCTCAAATTTGTTGTAGTTTTGATGTGTTTTAGTGAGTTATGCAGGAAGTGACCCTAGAAGAGGAAAGAGCATTTCAATGTGATTGCAAGGTGGAATTTGAAGGCTAGAATGAAAGTTCATCGCGTTGCGAGATTGCCGGAAAAAACGAAATGCAATTCGGAGTTGAAACAAAGAATGAGGGTAATTTCAAGCAGCTAGACAGAATGTTGCCATGCAACTTGCGCCAATCTCGAGCAGACTGTGCCAGAAGCCGCGCAACTTGAGCGCCCATCCGTGCAACTTGCGCCAGTTTTCGCTAAAAAATTACAGTTTTGCCCTTTTTACGATTTTGGCCATATCTTGAGTTCTACAAGTCCGTTTTGGACGATTTTACTGTCCACGCGAAGATAACGAGATTCTCTATCATTATAAGTGGTTCAAAGGTCCAATTATGACTGGAACGGCCCAAAAATATTGAAGAAAAGCCAGTTACGAATTTTCCTTAAAAACAGAATCAGTTTAGGAAACGTATTCTATTTTAATTATGATTTGGTAGTTTCCTTGCTGGGCAAGACTTCTAGAGCCTATTTAAACACATCCTACCATTGTAATTTAAAAAGAACACCATTACATATCAATTACTTAGGTTTATTTGTATCTTTTCATACTTTGTTTTTATCATGGTTTCATCAGATCCCATGATGACGAGAGGTTCGATTATGAACTAATCATTGTCATGGGATTCTAATGGATTTATTTACGTAGCTTAGTAGTTTGATTGCTTTAAAAATTTATGTGTGGTGAATTCTTGATATCCTTGTATGGTTGTGCTTCATGTGTTTAGAAGCGGCGCGAACATCTAATTTGTTAATCTCTTGCGAAACGAGAGTGGATCTTGAGATTTAGAACTTGCCATGCTAGCATAGGATAGGTTGATGTTTTAACATCATGATTTGTAGCGTAAATAGAGATATTATGCTGCCCTATGTGATCTTAATAGACAACTTGTTCTTCAACCGTTATGTTTTCAAATCTTATAGAGATATAGGGTCTAAGCATAATTGGTGTCTATTCATCTTCTATCTCTTTTGTGGATGTATGTTTACTTTGGTATTCGTATACTGAGAAGTAGCGTATACTTGTTTCGTGTTGTCTGATCAGATATCAAAACCATCATATGTATTGATTAAAGGCGTCAGATCTAAGCGAAGTATTTAATGAAGTTAGGATTCCATGGTTCATCTTGCGTAAGTAATTCAATTTTAATTATCATTAGTTAAGTAATTCTTAGTTTAATAATTTGCATCTTAGTTTAATTTAGTTAATTAAACCCAAATTTGTTAATTGTCTTAGCAGTGAATAAAAACCATACATTGTTGCATAGGTACATGAACTGAATTGAACCTAAACCAGATCTCTGTGCGAACGAACTCAACTTTATTCTATATTACTTGTGACCGCGTACGCTTGAGTGTATTAGTGTAAACAAGTTTTTGGCACCGCTGTCGGGGATCATCGGTGTTTTATTTTTAGTTTATGTGCTTGTCATCAGTGGTCGTTAAAGTTCATTGACTCGGATTGTTTCTTACATAGTTGTTTAGTTCTATGTGTTTCAGGTAGCAATGGGAGAACCAGCAGCAGCAACGAAAACATTGATGTATTATTCTCAGCCTAAGATCAATGACATTCAATTTAGCATTGTCAGGCCAACTATTGCAGCTAATACTTTCGAAATCAAGCCTAGCATAATTCAGATGGTGCAAAATTCGGTTCAGTTTGGGGGTGCTCCGATTGAAGATCCTAACATGCACATCCGGAATTTCATTGAGATCTGCGACACTTTCAAGATCAACGGGGTGTCAGAAGATACTATCAAATTGAGACTTTTCCCATTCTCTTTGAGGGATAAAGCTAAGGGCTGGTTGTACTCTCTACCAGCAGGTTCTATTTTGATATAGGAGGATCTTGCTCAGAGATTTCTCACTAAATTTTTTCCCATGGCAAAGACCGCAGCAATCAGGAACGCTATTACACAATTTTCACAGAAATCTGAAGAATCTTTGTGCGAGGCTTGGGAGCGATATAAGGAGATGCTAAGGAAGTGTCCACATCATGGGATGCCTGATTGGATGGTGATTAACTGCTTTTATAATGGCTTGGGTGCACAGTCAAGACCCATGCTAGATGCAGCATCAGGTGGAGCTTTATGGGCTAAGAGCTATGCAAAAGCTTATGAGCTAATTGAGATGATGGCTGCGAATGAATACCAGAATCCAACTCAGAGATTATCACAAGGCAAATTAGCAGGAATTTTGGAAGTTAATACAGTCACAGCGCTAGCAGCTTAGCTAGAGGCACTTAATAAGAAATTGGATTTTATGTCAAAGCATGGGGTGCCTCAAGTTGCTAGTGGTGGTGAGCTATGTGAGGGCGCACATGAGACGAGTCAATGTGCCATATCTTCTGAATCGGCACAGTTTGTGAGCAACTTCCAGCAACCTTCGCAACCAGCTCCAGCCACCTATCATTCCAATTTCGGCTGGAGCAATAATCAAGATTTTCAGCAGCAATAGTTTCATGGGGATGATGGTCAATCTTCGAATGAAAAATCTGAAGTGACCCTAGAAGAGGAAAGAGCATTTCAATGTGATTGCAAGGTGGAATTTGAAGGCTAGAATGAAAGTTCATCGCGTTGCGAGATTGCCGGAAGAAACGGAATGCAATTCGGAGTTGAAACGAAGAATGAGGGTAATTTCAAGCAGCTAGACAGTATGTTGCCGTGCAACTTGCGCCAATCTCGAGCAAACTGCACCAGCAGCCGCGCAAGTTGCGCGCCCAGTCGTGCAACTTGCTCCAGTTTTCCCTGAAAAATTACAGTTTTGCTCTTTTTATGATTTTGGTCATATCTTGAGTTCTACAAGTCCGTTTTGGACGATCTTACTGTCAACGCGAAGATAACGAGATTCTCTATCATTCTAAAGTGGTTCAAAGGTCCAATTACGACTGGAACGGCCCAGAAATATTGAAGAAAAGCCAGCTAAGAATTTTCCTTAAAAACAGAATCAGTTTAGGAAACGTATTCTATTTTAATTCCGATTTGGTAGTTTCCTTGCTGGGTAAGACTTCTAGAGCCTATTTAAACACATCCTACCATTGTAATTTAAAAAGAACACCATTACATATCAATTACTTAGGTTTATTTGTATCTTTTCATACTTTGTTTTTATCATGGTTTCATTAGATACCATGATGACGAGAGGTTCGATTATGAACTAATCGTTGTCATGGGATTCTAATGGATTTATTTACGTAGCTTAGTAGTTTGATTGCTTTAAAGATTTATGTGTGGTGAATTCTTGATATCCTTGTATGGTTGTGCTTCATGTGTTTAGAAGCGGCGCGAACATCTAATTTGTTAATCTCTTGCGAAACGAGAGTGGATCTTGAGATTTAGAACTTGCCATGCTAGCATAGGATAGGTTGATGTTTTAACATCATGATTTGTAGCGTAAATAGAGATATTACGCTGCCCTATGTGAACTTAATAGACAACTTGTTCTTCAACCGTTATGTTTTCAAATCTTATAGAGATATAGGGTCTAAGCATAATTGGTGTCTATTCATCTTCTATCTCTTTTGTGGATGTATGTTTAGTTTGGTATTCGTATACTGAGAAGTAGCGTATACTTGTTCCGTGTTATCTGATCAGATATCAAAACCATCATATGTATTGATTAAAGGCGTCAGATCTAAGCGAAGTATTTAATGAAGTTAGGATTCCATGGTTCATCTTGCGTAAGTAATTCGATTTTAATTATCATTAGTTAAGTAATTATTAGTTTAAAAGTTTGCATCTTAGTTTAATTTAGTTAATTAAACCCAAATTTGTTAATTGTCTTAGCACTGAATAAAAACCATACATTGTTGCATAGGTACATGAACTGACTTGAACCTAAACCAGATCTCTGTGGGAACGAACACAACTTTATTCTATATTACTTGTGACCGCGTACGCTTGCGTGTATTAGTGTAAATAGTTCTACAACTCAAAGATGTTGAAGATGAAGACTTCTATTCATTATAAGAGATTGAAAGCATGAATAATCCAACCATGGCATATATGGCTAAAAGATTCAAGAATATAAAGTTCAGAAGAGATAAGCCATATAAGCCACATGGTCAGATATCTAAGTTCAACAAGGGAAACTCTTCAAAAGTTGGTGGCGGTGCCACAAGAGGAGGATACAAGACAAGGATGGTGGATAGGTCAAAGTTCAGATGTTACAACTACAATGAGCTAGGTCATTTTGCCATAGAGTGCAGAAGGCTAAAACATAATCAAAGAATGGAAAAAAGGATCTGGAAGTCAGTTTAAAAGAAATCAAGGAAGAGCCTATGTGACTGAAGAAAAATGCTGGGATGATTCTGATGATGAGGAAGAAAAAGAGTTTGTAAATCTAGCTCTCATGGCCGGATCTGATGATGAAGCATCAAGCTCCTCAAATCAGGTACCATCTCTCATTTTACTTGATATGTCTAAAACTGAGTATAAGCAAACTATTGAAGAATTAAGTGCTGAGATGTTTAACATTCATATTAGTTTATCTGCTGCTAATGAAGAAATTGCTAAGTTGACTAATCAGAATTAAACACTCAAATCTGAAAATGAAATGCTCTTGCTTAAAACCAGTCCATTAGATTCACTAGCTCAAGAAAATGAAAGACTAAAAAATGATGTTGTCTGTGCTGAGGAGATAGAAGAATTCTTAAGAAATCAAATTACTGAAATTGAATGTAAGCATAAGGCCTTTAGAAATTCTTCTAAGTTAGTTCAGGAATATCATGAGAATCACACTGAGAACCAAAAGGTTGGAATAGGTTTCGACTATGGTAGGAAGCCTGGAAAGGCAGCTGTGATTGATGATTGTTCAGATGGTGATGTTGTCAAACCTCATATTCTCAAGAGAGTTTGTAAACCTATTTTCAAAACTGTTCAAGCTGATTTTGATGAGAATTCCTTGCTCATCAAACAAGAACTTCGTGATGAAGATGAGTGTATTGACAGCACATCTACTGAAGGGAAAGATACTGTCAAGATCCCCATGACAGAAACTTTACCAAGCAATCAGACAGAATGTTCTAAAGAAGCTGTCAACAAGAATAAGACAGAAACTTTCAAAGATACTGTCAAGAGAGTACCTAGGACAACAACTTCCAAATCTACTGTCAAGGCAGCAGGTATTAAAGGTACTTTCAAGGGTAACTCGATAGCAACTTCAGGACATACTGTCAACACAGATGCTTACAAGTCTAAGAATAGGAATGGCAAGTTAGGAATTGATAAGAAAAATGGCTATGCTTATGTCAAGAATGCTCCTAGGAAGCTTTGCAATAATTGTGGCTCCTCCCAACACTTAACACATGTTTGTAAGAAACCTAATGAGAACAAGGTTAATGCAACCAAGGTTAAAGGTAACTTACACAGAACTCCCATTATGCAAAGAACAATGAATGTTTGTAGTAACATTGACTGCATGCCATGCAAAATCACTGCCATGAGTACATGTTTTAATCTACCTATTCTGTCTACTGAAAAATGTTCCTATATGCAAATTGTTGAGACTTCTGAGCCTGCCAATGTTGGTAAAAAGGCAGCGTCCACTAAGAAAAAGACCAAGTCTTATTCTGTAACCGAGTGGGTAGCAAAAGAAGTTAAATAGGATGATTCAAGTGTTGATTTAAATGTGATTAACGATGATATAAAATGTGATACTGTAACTGCAGGACCCAACAAGGATTGGGTACCAGATGCAAATTAAATATCATCTTTTTTGCAGGGCAAGAAAAGGAAATAAGTCATGTGGATCATCGACAGTGGATGTTCTAGACACATGACAGGTGATAAAGCCCTGCTATCACATTATGTTGAGAAAGCTGGCCCAATCATAACTTTTGGAGACAATAGCAAAGGTTATACAGTGGGATATGTCTGTTTGGAAATTGGAAATGTTGTCATTGAAGATATTGCTCTTATAGATTGATTGGAGCACAACCTACTTAGTGTCAGCTAATTCAGTGACAGGGGATTTAAGGTTGATTTTGACATGATGGTTTGCAATATTTATCACAAGAAGAATGGAAGCCTTTCTTTGAAAGGAGTCAGGAAAGGAAACTTGTTTGTTGCAGATCTAAACTCTACTAAGAAAGACAAGGTTTACTGTTTCAACAGTAAGGCAACAGTTGGTGAAAGTATGCTTTAGCACAAGAAACTCTCCCATCTCAATTTCAAGACCATGAATATACTGATGAAGAAGGAATTGGTGAGAGGACTACCTCAACAGGAATTCTGTCAAGAAGGACTGTGTGAGGACTGTCAAATGGGCAAATTGAAAATATCTGTGCACAAGTCAAAGCAATTGAACACCAACACTGTGCCACTCAAGTTAATCCACATGGATCTTTTTGGTCCAGTAAATGTTCAATCTCTAGCCAAAAAGAGATATGCACTGGTAATGGTGAATGACTACTCAAGGTACACTTGGGTAAAGTTCTTGGAAACCAAGGATGAAGCAGCTCAAGAAGTCATTGATCATATAAGGGTTCTTGACAGAACTCCAAATGCAAAAGTTCAAATTCTAAGAAATGACAATGGTATTGAGTTCAGAAATGAAACTCTTGGGAATTTCTACAAAGATGAAGGCATTGTGCAACAATTCTCTGCTACTAGAACACCACAGCAAAATGGTGTTGTAGAAAGAAAGAACATGACTCTCATTGAAGCTGCTAGAACTATGTTGAATGATGCAAAGCTACCAACACACTTCTGGGCAGAAGCTACCAACACAGCTTGTTACTCACAGAACAGAACCTTAATTAACAAGACTCATGGGAACACTCCTTACTATCTGCTGACAGGAAAAAAACTTACTGTCAAATATTTTCATGTATTTGGGAGTAAGTGTTTCATGATGATAGACAACCATGAAAGGAAAGGAAAGTTTGATGCTAAAGCTTATGAAGTCATTTTCATGGGATATGGATTAGAAAGGACTGCCTATAGAGTCTATGTCATAGATCACAAAGTCATTGAAGAAAGTATGAATGTCACATTTGATGAGACCAAGTTTCCAGGACTTCAAGAAGATGGTCAAATGCAGCCTCTCAGATTTGAAAATCAAGGTTATTTAGAAGAAGAAGAAATTGTTGTTCAAGAACCTACTTGTACTCAGACTATTGAATTTGAAAGAGATGTTGTCAACACCAATGATGCTAACCAAACTCCAGCTCAATCTCAGACAGTAACATCTAATCATCAGAATGAAAATGATTCTGGAGATAATGAAGAGCATGAAGGAGAAAATAACACTGGTGAAGAATCAACCTCTCAAGGAGGAACTGGTCAAGCAGATCAAGATAGAAGCTTGCAAAGGACCACCAAGTGGAACAAGGATCATACTAGTAATATAATTATTGGTGATCCCACTACTGGTGTAAGGACAAGGAGAAATGTTTCTGCAGACAGCATGTTTTCCTGTTTTCTATCTCAAACTGAGCCAAAGACAATTGATGAAGCATTGTTGGATTCTGATTGGGTGATAGCTATGCAAGAAGAGCTCAACCAATTTGAGAGAAACAATGTATGAAAGCTAGTCCCTAGACCAAAAGGGAAGTCAGTTGTTGACACAAAGTGGGTTTTCAGAAACAAATTGGATGAAAGTGGAAATGTGACAAGAAATAAGGCAAGGCTGGTAGCTAAAGGTTACTGTCAACAGGAAGGGATATATTATGATGAAACATTTGCACCTGTTGCCAGACTTGAAGCCATTAGAATATTTCTAACCTATGCTGCACACCGTAACTTCAAGGTGTTCCAAATGGATGTCAAAAGTGCCTTTCTCAATGGAGAGCTAGAGGAAGAAGTTTATGTTGAACAGCCACCTGGATTTGAGGATGCTGAGTTGTATGAATTTGTCTACAAATTGTTCAAGGCACTCTATGGATTGAACCAAGCCCCCAGAGCTTAGTATGAAACTCTCTCTACCTTTCTAATAGAGAATCAATTTACAAGAGGTGTAATAGATAAGACATTATTCTACAACCATCATGGCAAGGACATCATTCTGGTACAGATATATGTTGATGACATAATCTTTGGTTCTACAAATGAAAAGCTGTGCGAGAAGTTTTCATCTTCCATGAGAAAAAATTATATGAGATGAGTATGATGGGAGAAATGTCATTTTTCTTAGGTCTACAAATTCATCAAAAGGATGATGGAATCTTCATAAGTAAAGCTAAATATGTCAAGGAACTTCTCAAAAAGTTCAATTTGGAAGATGCATCACCTGCCAAGACACCTATATCTACTACAACCAAACTGGATTTGGATCATAAAGGAAAAAAAGTGGACTCTAGCACTTACAAAGGCATGCTATATCTAACTGCTAGTAGACTGGACATCATTGATGTTTGCTACATGTCTCTGTGCACGGTTTCAGGCTGATCCAAAAGAGTCTCATCTAATTGCCATCAAAAGAATCTTTAGGTATCTGAAAGGCACTCCAAACTTAGGCCTTTGGTATCCTAAGGATACTGGATTTGAATTGATTGGATACTCAGATTCAGACTATGATGGATGCAAGATTGATAGAAAAAGCACAACAGGTAGCTGTCAATTCCTTGGTGGTAGATTAGTGTCATGGTTTAGCAAGAAGCAGCATTCTATGTCCACATCAACTACAGAAGCTGAGTATATTGCAGCTGGAAGTTACTGTGCACAAATTCTTTGGATGAAAAATCAGCTATTGGATTATGGTTTAGAGTTATCCAGCATCCCTATCTACTGTGATAACACGAGTGCCATAGACATCTCAGACAATCCAGTTCAACACTCCAGGACAAAACACATTGATATCAAACATCATTTCATTAGAGAGCATGTTGAAAAGGGAACTGTGAAGCTGGTTTATGTCTCCACGGATAAGCAACTTGCTGACATTTTCATAAAGCCATTGGATGAAGCAACCTTCAACAGGTTGGTAAGTGAATTAATGCTAAATCTGGTATGTTAACTTACTAGTTTTTACATTTTCAATGTCTTAGATGCAGCTCGTGACAGTAGCCTTCAATGGAGGATGCTGAGTTGTATGAATTTGTCTACAAATTGTTCAAGGCACTCTATGGATTGAACCAAGCCCCCAGAGCTTGGTATGAAACTCTCTCTACCTTTCTAATAGAGAATCAATTTACAAGAGGTGTAATAGATAAGACATTATTCTACAAGCATCATGGCAAGGACATCATTCTGGTACAGATATATGTTGATGACATAATCTTTGGTTCTACAAATGAAAAGCTGTGCGAGAAGTTTTCATCTTCCATGAGAAAAAATTATATGAGATGAGTATGATGGGAGAAATGTCATTTTTCTTAGGTCTACAAATTCATCAAAAGGATGATGGAATCTTCATAAGTAAAGCTAAATATGTCAAGGAACTTCTCAAAAAGTTCAATTTGGAAGATGCATCACCTGCCAAGACACCTATATCTACTACAACCAAACTGGATTTGGATCATAAAGGAAAAAAAGTGGACTCTAGCACTTACAAAGGCATGCTATATCTAACTGCTAGTAGACTGGACATCATTGATGGTTGCTACATGTCTCTGTGCACGGTTTCAGGCTGATCCAAAAGAGTCTCATCTAATTGCCATCAAAAGAATCTTTAGGTATCTGAAAGGCACTCCAAACTTAGGCCTTTGGTATCCTAAGGATACTGGATTTGAATTGATTGGATACTCAGATTCAGACTATGCTGGATGCAAGATTGATAGAAAAAGCACAACAGGTAGCTGTCAATTCCTTGGTGGTAGATTAGTGTCATGGTTTAGCAAGAAGCAGCATTCTATGTCCACATCAACTGCAGAAGCTGAGTATATTGCAGCTGGAAGTTACTGTGCACAAATTCTTTGGATGAAAAATCAGCTATTGGATTATGGTTTAGAGTTATCCAGCATCCCTATCTACTGTGATAACACGAGTACCATAGACATCTCAGACAATCCAGTTCAACACTCCAGGACAAAACACATTGATATCAAACATCATTTCATTAGAGAGCATGTTGAAAAGGGAACTGTGAAGCTGGTTTATGTCTCCACGGATAAGCAACTTGCTGACATTTTCATAAAGCCATTGGATGAAGCAACCTTCAACAGGTTGGTAAGTGAATTAATGCAAAATCTGGTATGTTAACTTACTAGTTTTTACATTTTCAATGTCTTAGATGCAGCTCGTGACAGTAGCCTTCAATGTTGCTGTCATGAGAAGCTACTGTCTTATGTGCTACTTGTTTTGATAGCATGTCTGCTATGACTATGATAAAATTAAAATTACATATTTGTCATAATTTATGTAATTAGTAGTCACGTGACATTAACTTAAATCACACGGGTGCTAGGATAATTAGTCTTGTCATTTGAAATGACCGGGTTAATTGTCAGTCTTTTTCTTGTAAAGCTAAATACTTAATTAAAAAGCATATGGGAAATTGGAACGTCACTCAGCATGCTATAAAATGACCTCGAGACTAAAGGCCATTTTTCCATAAGAAAGAGAATAAGAGACAATAATGGAGAACAAGAATGGAGATGAACAGAAGCCCATTATCTGGTGTGAGCCCGGACACGAAGAGGAGATAAAGGAACTCTTCGCTGTCATGGATGATTTACTTGAGGAAGAGAAGGCCAAAGAAGAGAAAGCTGCTAGAGAGAAGGTGGAGAAGGACCTTGAAGCCTGGAATGAGTTGCTCGACCTCGTCGAAGCACGCCTAAAGGCAGATGGGATAACAGATGAAACAGTTCATGTGGAACTGCATGAACTTGTCTCTGATGATGAAGGAAGTTGTAATTTTTTTTCAAAAGAATCGTTTCATCTTCTTTACTGTTCATACTTTCTCTGTTAGATTCTCTTACCTATTTACCTGATGGTTAATGCTATGTGTGTGTGTCTGTGCCTTTAACGAATATATGCCTAAATTGATTAAATGCTAATTGGTAATTTTAATTTAAGTAATGAGCAAAATCAATTTAAAACTTATGACAAAAATTATTTCCGCACAAGTTGCTATTAGCAATGAAAGTTGCTGTCACGACATGTATTGACAACAAGTTTACGATTTTGTACATTGAAAATTCTATTTGATTTATGAATTCTACTTATAATTAGTTTTGATAATCAAAATACCCTTGTTGTAATTATTTGAAGATAGTTCTACTAACAACCAAATAAAATTTTAATAATAAGTGTAAGAAAGATTTTGTCCAAAACTTTGATAATCGGTAGTATGGTCCTTCGTACAATAAAGATCTTAAAATAAATAGATGAAAACCATTGTATCTAGCATAAAAAAATATTTAATATTTTAATATGCTATAAACTAAAAAGTGTATTTATAATGAAATACAAAAATGTATATATCAATGATTTAAATCATATATAATTAGGTTTTCTACATTGAATAGCATTATCAATGTAGGACTTTGTTGGGATTTATGGGTGATAGCTTAGAGACAACTTAACTAGATTTTATCATACTTAGTTTTTGCTAAGTATAACATACTGTCACAGCCAGAGTGTATTCTTGTGACCAAAATAGTTGCTGTAATTTAATAAGTATGTATCTTGGAAGAAGTTCATTCAATTGTTCAAGCCTCAAGATTACATCAGTTCGATAGCAAGAATAAATGTTACTGTCACAGCATTGACAGTAAGGTTACAAGAAGACAACATGTTGCAAGTCACGACAACAGACACCATCTGACAGCAACATTGGCGGAAGCATGAGACAACAACATTCTCACAGTTTGACAGCAAGTCTGGAATTCCTGACAGCAACATTGGCGGGGATTCATACTGTCAACCAAGGAACATTCTCTTGACAACAGACTTGGTGGTTAAAGTTACTGTCTCACTGAATTATTTGATTTGTGGATTTATCTCAGTCAAATACGTGACAGTTTAGATGTTTAAGAAACAGATTTGCTGCAACTTGTCAAAGATTGTAGCAGACCTGCAAGACTACGACAGAAGCTTGAGAGATCACAAGACAAAGCTTGTCAATTCAAGAGTATGACAAATCTACATCTACTAGAATTGTATTAGCTTGAATTAGAAAGAATCTAGGTTGGTTTACATATTATGATAACTCTGTTTGTATAGCAATGTAGGAAAGTCACATGGGTGTGCAAATTGTAAGGAGCTGCCACTTGAAAATGACAGCAGCTCCACAACCCATGTGATAGAGATGTTAGAGCAAATTAGTCTACATAGAGAATCATCTTTCGTTCTTTCTAAGTATTCGTGAATTCATTTTCAATGTAATCACTCAAGAAAGCGAAGCTTGAGAAAACATTTTTTCTCAAGGTTTTAGCAACACTTCGCAAAATAAATAAAACATTTACTTTGTGAGAATATCTTGAGCTATCACTTGTGTTTCCATTTCGTATACTGATAGATTAGAATCTTTATTATTGTTGAAATAAAGATTTGAATTTATCACTATTCCATTCAACCCCCCTTCTGCAATACTCCGGGACCAACAGACTTCTATATTGAATAGGATTAATGTAAATATTCGTAATTATATTTTTTCTTGAGATTCTGAGTATTTCCATTTGAATAATAATTCTTAAATCATCACGAAATTAAAGATAATTTTATGAGGTTCGCGTGGATTTTAAAATCATCCAAATCTGATTTCTAAATTTCAAGATAGAGCCCAAATAGTAAATATAATTTTTTTCTATTAATACTAATAAACAATTAAATAAAATTCAATTCTAATACATCCTATTTTAATTATATCTTTTTCAGTTTATAATTTCTTTTTCAAATTCAATTATAATACAAACTTTTTTAATTATATCCTTTTTAGATTATAATTTTCTTTTTCAAATTCGATTGTAATGCAAACTTTTCTAATTATATCATTTTTAGATTATAATTTTCTTTTTATATCTAATCTTGATTGTCTATTTTCTATCTAACAGATTATATGATTTTGGTAGTACAGTGACCAGACCAGACCAAAAATTTGGATAAGATCCTTCTTATGCTTATTATATACTAGCTTATAACCCGTGCGATGGACGTGTTTCTTTTAATATGTTATAAATTTTATTTTATGCTATAATTATGTTTTTGTATAATCATTATTTTGTAAGTTATTTTAATATAATTTAATATAAATTTAGTTAATGATATGCATGATTTAATATTTATATTAAAATTTGAAGTTAAATATGTCGTTGACAGGATTCGAAACTTGAATTTTTAATAAAGTACTTTAATAATAAAATATGCCTTATAATTACATCTAACGCTTCTTATTAATTACTAAAAATCTAACAGCAAAATGGTGTAATATTTTTGGGCATACATTAATGATTGCAAAATTATGTGGTTTAAAACTTATATCATAAAATTTTTTAAAAAAATATGTCGTTGAATGAATTCGAAACTTGAAATTTTAGTAAATTAATTTAAATATGTAATATATCTAATCATTATATCTAACAGTTCCAATTTTTTATTAAAAATCTAATGGTCACTATTCGTTGTATACAGATTTCTATTATATTTTGTTATTGATTAGACGATATAGTGTTATATTTCTGGGTATATATTAATTATTGTAAGATTATATTTTATAGTAAAAGTTTACGTGTTTTATTTAGAAAGAAAGATTATTGATTGGAAGATACGATATTTTAGATATTTATAAACGGTAATATCATCAATCAATTAAAAGTAAATCTCTTTTAATTAAAAAAAGGCAATCGGCTAATTATCACTAATTATATTATTTTACAATTTATTTAAATATTTATGATGACCGTGCTGAAAATCGAACTGACAAAATTTCATTGCCCGTGCGATGCACGTGTTTCTTTTATTATGTTATAAATTTTATATAGTGTTATATTTTTGGGTATATATTAATTATTCTAAGATTGTATTTTAAAATAAAAGTTAACGTGTTTTATTTAGAAAGAAATATATTGATTGGAAGATACGATATTTCAGGTGTTTATAAAAGGTAGTATCATCAATCAATTAAAAGTAAACCTCTTTTAATTAAAAAAAGGCAATCGGCTAATTATCACTAATTATATTATTTTACTATTTATTTTAATAATTAGGATGACCCTGCTGAAAATCGAACCGACAAACTTTCAATGCCTGTGCGATGTACGGGTTTCTTTTATTATGTTATAAAGTTTATATAGTGTTATATTTTTGGGTATATATTAATTATTGTAAGATTATATTTTAAAATAAAAGTTAACGTGTTTTATTTAGAAAGAAATATTATTGATTGGAAGATACGATATTTCAGGTGTTTATTAAAGGTAGTATCATCAATCAATTAAAAATAAACCTCTTTTAATTAAAAAAATGCAATTGGCTAATTATCACTAATTATATTATTTTACTATTTATTTTAATAATTAGGACGGTCATGCTGAAAATCGAACCCACAAACTTTCAATGCCCGTGCGATGCACGAGTTTCTTTTATTATGTTATAAATTTTATTTAATATTACAATTATGTTTTTATATAATCATTATTTTTAATATTTTTTTAATTTTAATTTAATATACTTATGTTTACGGATTATACTAATGTTTTCCTATTATAAACAATGTATACGGATTTTTAATATATTTTATTAATAATTAAAAAATATGGTGTGATATTTTCGGGTATATATTAATGATTATAAGATTAGTTTTAAATCAAAATGGTAACACCTTTTAATTAGAAAGAAAATATTAATGATTGAAAGATATGATACTACTGATTTTTAAGGTGTTTATAAAAGGTAACATATTCAACTAAAAGTAAATGTGAAAAGGCAATCGGTTAATTACTATTAATTATATTATGTTATTATTTATTTTAATAAATAGAATAACCAAACCGAAAACCAAAACTTTCAATGTTTGGATATAATTCGACATGAACTTTTTTATATTTGTAATAAGATCGAATGCTAAAAAATAGTTCACGATAAGTTCTAAAAATATTTGATCCGCTAGATAGTTTGTAAGTAAACTATTTTTAGAGTCTAAGAATTATCAATACAAGCTACAATAATTTAACTGTAAAATGATTTAAGAACGGAACAGAGCTCTTGATCCTTTTCTCTGTAAAGAAAAAAATGTGAAGTGGTGAAGATAGAGTGGCCGCCTTTGATCTTTTATATCAAATGAACAAACAAGTTCCTGCCTTCTTTTCTTCATTTAACTCATGAATGACAATTACCATGACAATCAAGAAAATATCTTACTTAGCATGAAAATATTTTTACATGAGCTGAAATTAAATTAATATAATTTTAAATATTAGAAAAGTAGCACAAATAATAAGATAGTAAATAAACTTTAACAAGAAACAACGTAAATAATTTCTTTTTACAAAAAATTATAAACTAAATTATAAACTTGATTCATTCATATTTTTCTCAGTTTTTTTTTTACAAAATTAGTGGTGTAGTTGACTAGGTGAACTGTAAAGATATAAAAAGGGTCAGTTCTCGTAAAACAACCTAATTTGCAAATACTCACTTTACTCTGCTTGTTAATTCTCGATACTAGACGTAGTTGATCTCTTTTTCTCCCTAATAAATTAAGATGGTGCATACCAGACTCATCATCGGTACCATCTTTGGTATAATCGGTCAGTTCTTACGCTATCCCTCTTGTTTTGATGTATAGTTTTGTTGATTTGTATTAATTGTGTTTTCTTTGTTTGGTTTTGTTATTTTAAAGTATATACACTTACATTGTTTGTGATTTATTGTACATATGCTTTTTGTTTAACATATCAATGGCCTTCGTTTTCTTTTGGATTTGGACAGGGAATTTTAAACGGAGCACAAGCACCTTCTATCAATCTTTACATTATGTTTATCTATTTCAGTTATTTCAGTGAACATTTTCATGTGTCATGTCCTGTAGTGCAAGTAGTTCAGGAGGGCACAGTTCAGGAGGGCACAGTTGTCATTTTGATGAGTAGTACATTTCTGGTAGTTAGCAACTGTCTGGTAGTATAACAACTTTTGGGCATATATGTGCACAAGTTAGAATGTAATGCAGGGCTTTTGTTCTAATACATTAAGACTGTTTTGAGTTGCTTATTTCCCTCTACAATCTTTGTACTCTTTGTTCATTTAGCTGTTTGATTTGATAAAGTATCATGGTATCAGAGCAGCTAATGAAACTATTGTTTTAGAGTGGATTAGGTAGAGGAAATAGTAGTAATTCTTGTCGTAGTAATCTTGTAGTCTCAGCCCAGTAGATCTCTTGAAAACCCAGTGTAGTGTGTGAGCAGTGCTCTTATTGTTTGAGTCATGGCCAGTGGCAGTAAATTCTCGTTTGCAGATATGCAGAATCCTCTGTTTCTTCACCCATCTGACAACCCCCTCTCTATCAGTGTCCCAAAGCTCCAAGATGCAAGTAACTATCGCACATGGAGGAGGTCTATGGAGATACAACTGTCTTCCAAACGTAAGCTGGGGTTTGTAGATGGCTCAGAAATTCGAAGCAGTACAGATGCAGTGGAAGGAGTTCAATGGGACACCTGCAACAGCATGGTAACTTCTTGGATTCACAATAATATTTCTGAATCTATTAAACAATCTGTTCTTTTTATTACCTCTGCATCTGAGGTGTGGAAACAGCTTGAAAAGCGTTTTCAGTTAACACATGGGTCTAGAAAGTATAAACTCAGTAGAGAACTGTTTAGTCTGAAACAAAATGGTGCTAAAATTGTTGATTACTATACTTCCTTGAGTAGCTTGTGGGCTGAGCTAGACTCTATGAATCTATTACCTCCAATAACCACTGTTGGTGAGGATGTTACAGTTTTTCTAAAGGTTATTCAGACACAAAGGGAGGAGGCTCGCCTTTTCCAGTTTTTAAATGGCCTAGATGAGTCATATGGTCCCCTTCGTAGCCAACTCTTGATGGTGACACCTTTGCCTAGTGTGGAAATGGCCTGTGCATCCATTCAGCAAGAAGAATCTCAACGTGATGTTCTCAAAACTCCTCTCTCTTTTGACACAGACATGTCAGCCATGTTTAGTAAAACCACCATGAATCCTGGAAAGTCATTGACGTGCACCACATGTGGAGGTCGTAGTCACACTAGTGACAAATGTTGGAACACTATTGGGTATCCTACGTGGCACTACAAATATAAACCTTCGAACAATCACCCAGCTCGTTCTTCAAAACCTTCGAATAACCGTTGGTCCAATTCCAGAGCACCTTTTTCACCAAAAAATCACTCTGCAGCACATGTGACTGCAGGCTCCTCAAACTCAGACCAACCTATGGTGTTTTCACCTCAACAAATTCAACAGTTGCTTCAGTACCTGCCCACACAACCTCTATCAATGATGTCTGAGTCACAAGATGATGCCTTGGAAAGTCCATTTTCAGGTATGATTTCGTGTCACACTGTTCAACCAAACTCCCACACCTGGATTGTGGATACAGGGGCAACTGACCACATGACTTCGGATATCGATGTGCTCTCTAATATCAAGCCTGTAACATCGATTGTGAGTGTTAATCTTCCTACTGGAGCAAGAGCTAATGTATCTCATGTTGGAGATGTAACTCTGCAGAATGGCTTGAAGCTTGTGAATGTATTGTATGTGCCAACCTTCACACACAATCTTCTCTCCATTCAAAAATTGTCACAAGATAATAACTGCTTTGCTGTGTTCTCTCCCACTAAATGCTCTATTGTTGATTCTCTAACGTATGAAGAAAAAGGCAAAGGCAGTGTTAGTCATGGGCTGTATCACATGTCAGATTCTATAACCAAGAAGGCGCTTCCAGCATCTCGACCTTTATGCCTGACTGTGACAAATCAGTCACTTACAACTCAATTTACCTTGTGGCATAACAGGTTGGGTCATGCCCCAGTTTCAAAGCTAAAATTCATTGACTGCATCAAGCACTGCACAAACGTGGATGATAAAATATGCTTGACATGTCCTATGGCTAAGTTCACGAGGTTGCCCTTTCCCACAAGTGAATCGCGTGCGTCTAAAGCATTTGAACTTCTCCATACAGACATATGGGGACCCTACAAGGTAAGCACAAGGCAGAAATTCAAAATGTTTCTCACAATTGTTGACGACTATACAAGGATGACGTGGATTTACCTCATACAACACAAATCTGAGTATTTAAAGACACTTGAAGCCTTCCACAATCATGTGAAGAATCAGTTTGGAGCCTCCATTCAGATAGTGAGATCAGACAATGCCTTGGAGTTCAATGATGCTGGGTGCAGAGCATTTTTCCAGTCCCATGGCATAGTCCATCAAACATCATGTCCATATCGTCCTCAACAAAATGCTCGGGTCGAGCGTAAACACAGACATCTACTTGAAGTTGCACGAGCTCTTATGTTCCAGTCTGGGCTACATGTGTCTTACTGGGGAGAGGCTGTGCTCACAGCTGCATACATAATAAACAGGTTACCATCTTCTGTCTTGAATAACAAATGTCCCTATGAGTTACTATGTGCTAAGCCTGTGGATTACTCAAATATGAAGTCTTTTGGTTGTTTGGGATTTGCTGTCAATAGTGTTCACTCTACTGATAAACTAGCACCTAGAGGAGTGCCATGTGCCTTCATTGGATACCCACCTACTCAAAAGGGGTATAGATTACTTGATTTGACAACCAAGAAAATCTTTACCTCTAGAGATGTATCTTTCAATGAAAGTATATTCCCTTTTAACACCTCTACACCTAAACCGTATCTTTTACCTTTACCCACTAAAATGCCGACACAGTCCACAAGTACCTACCTAGATGATGAATTTCTTTTGCCAGCCACCACAACTGAATCTAGAGAAAGTGAATCTAATGTTGAAGAACAAACTCAATACACTACCACCACAGACATATCACAATCTCTCTCAGACACTGGCTCTAGCCAAGACACTCAAAATCAAATGGCGACACCACCACGAAGATCGTCAAGACCTCATAAACCTCCCTCCTGGATGGGTGCTTATGTCACAAAGCCTTTCCCTGCACCATCTGCAAACTTGGTGACAGTGGCTACTCAAAGTGTTGAAGCAAATTTTGGTTGTTTTCTCTCATCACTAACAGCACATATTGATCCTGTGAAGTTTAGTCAAGCAGTTGTGGATGTCAACTGGGTGAATGCAATGAATCTCGAGTTGGAAGCACTAGAAAACAATGACACGTGGGAAATTACGACACTTCCCCCGTCCAAGAAAGCAATTGGAAGCAAGTGGGTATACAAAACCAAGTTTAGACCGGATGGAACCATTGAACGCTATAAGGCGAGGCTGGTGATACTAGGCTATAGACAAACGTATGGTATTGACTATGAACATACGTTTGCTCCGGTTGCAAAAATGACAACCGTGAGGGCATTATTAGCAGTTGCAGCTCTACAGCAGTGGGAGGTAACACAGATGGACGTGATGAATGCATTTCTTCACGGAGATCTTCATGAAACAGTGTACATGAAGTTACCCCAAGGGTACAGTTACTTTGGAAGCAGAATAGTGCTAAATCAGGGGGAGACTAACGATGCCAAGTCTACACTCGTATGCAGGCTGAAGAAGTCCCTGTATGGACTTCGTCAAGCTCCACGTAACTGGTTTAGCAAGTTGTCAACCACTTTGAAGGAGCTTCAGTTTCAACAGTCAATGTCGGACTACAGTCTGTTTACACTCCAGAAAGCTACAACCATTACTGTGGTTCTCGTCTATGTGGACGATTTGTTGCTAGCAGGTAATGATCAACAGGAGATAGACCACCTGAAACGGATGCTGTCACATACCTTCAAAATGAAGGATTTGGGAGATGTACACTACTTCCTTGGACTGGAAATAAGGAGATCATCTGCTGGATTTTTTGTCTCGCAGAAGAAATATACTCTGGATCTAGTTGATGAATTTGGGCTCTCAGGGGTCACCCCACTCAAACTACCTATGGATATTCACTTGAGGCTTGCTGCAGATTCTGGAGAATTTCTCACAGACCCACATCCATATCAACGATTGCTTGGTAAATTGATCTATCTCACGATGACTCGCCCCGATATTACCTACTCTGTGCATATCCTTACTCAGTTCATGCAACACCCCACAACAGCACATATGGAGGCAGCAATCAAGTTGTTACGATACCTCAATTCCAATCCAAGTCAAGGAATACTTCTGGCATCTTCCTCAGCAGCTGAGCTCAAGGGTTACTGTGATAGTGATTGGGCTACGTGCCCAATGTCACGACGTTCTACAACTGGTTATTGTATGTTGTTGGGTACTTCACCAATTTCCTGGAAAACCAAGAAACAAGCAGTGGTGGCTCGTTCCACGGCAGAAGCAGAATACCGATCCATGGCATTGGCTGCCTGTGAAATAACTTGGCTAACTGCCCTACTCAAGGACATGGGTCTTCAAACTCTACCTCCAGCAATTCTTCACTGTGATAATCAAGCTGCACTTGCCTTAGCAGCTAATCCAGTTCTTCACGAACGCACAAAGCATGTAGAAGTGGACTGCCACTATATCCGTGACAAGATAAACTCTGGGTCGATCGTCACCAAGCATGTCCCTACTCACTCTCAGGTGGCAGACATCTTTACTAAGGCTCTCTCTACGAAGCAGCATTACTACTTGTTGGGCAAGCTTGGAGCTGTTGATGATCACCACGCCAAGCTTGAGGGGGAGTAAACGGAGCATAAGCACCTTCTATCAATCTTTACATTATGTTTATCTATTTCAGTTATTTCAGTGAACATTTTCATGTGTCATGTCCTGTAGTGCAAGTAGTTCAGGAGGGCACAGTTGTCATTCTGATGAGTAGTACATTTCTGGTAGTTAGCAACTGTCTGGTAGTATAACAACTTTTGGGCATATATGTGCACAAGTTAGAATGTAATGCAGGGCTTTTGTTCTAATACATTAAGACTGTTTTGAGTTGCTTATTTCCCTCTACAATCTTTGTACTCTTTGTTCATTTAGCTGTTTGATTTGATAAAGTATCAAATTTCATTTCCTTTGGCCTGTTTGCTTCTGATCAAGTTAAAAAATCTCTCTCTCTCTCTCTCTCTCTCATGCAAACACATTTCTCTTTTGATTTTTTTATTGATCCTGTTTTTGGTTGTGTAGGCCAACATTTTACAGAGCAATAAAGAGTAATTCAGTGAAAGAGTTCAAACCTGAATCTTATCTTGTAATGACGATGAACTTTCTCTTCTGGGTGTTATATTGTATGCCATTTGTTCATCCAGGAAGCATCCTTGTGCTTATGGCTTTGGCTTTGTTATGCACCTTGCTCATCTCATCATTTTCCTCCTCTATGCCAAAGACAATGAACAAAGGGCACGTATTCAGTTCCTTTATACTTGGCCTGTTAGCAAATATAATTATTCTCTATCATTATCACACGTTGTTTAATTTATGTGTACTGATAGATGCATACTTATGTATATATCGCAGATGTTCATATGAGTTGTATTTTTGATTGAGTTGGCAGTTATCGGCCTTGTCGGTGGACTTGTGGTTGGGCTAACACATGATGTTTTGATGAGAACAATTCTTGTTGGAGTATTTTGCGTCACCTTTGGTACAGCGATGTACTATCCCCGTGTTTCCCAAGCGGTACGTATGTCTGGCGTGTTACGTGTATCAGAATTATTAGGGGTAGTTCACAACCATATTAAATACTATTTGTATCCAAAGGAAGATCATTGCTGATTATATACCTGCTCTGTGCGTAATATGATGTATATATATGTGCAGCGGCTACTCCAATACAAACCTCCTTAAAATACAAACCTACAAACCAAGCATAATCTAATATTTCAAGCTAATCTAATGACCAAACTAGGGGTACCCCAATACAAAAAACGTTTGAAATACTTGGCTCTATCCAACAAAAAAAAAATAAAAAAAAATCACTGTTCACGTGATGACGTGGCAGTGGATTTCACTGGTTAACGGTGTTTCGCACCTTCTTGTACGGCGCTTCGCACCTTCTTGTACGGCGCTTCGCGCCTTTATCATTCTAAAGTTGTAAGGAATGGCAATCAACGGTAAAGGCAATAGACGATTGACGGGTGTGTCGAGAGCCTTCGGCCCTCATGACAATCTAACTCATCTGTTTACTGTCTTAAATGCTTCGCATTTCCACGGCAAGATGTTTTTTTTTTATATATTTTTTTTTATTTTTTTTTTGTTGGATAGAGCCATTTATTTTAATCATTTTTTGTGAATGTACCCTTGGCGGGAACCTTAGAATAGATGAAATATAATTAATTTAGTGCTGGTTTGTAGGTTTGTATTTTAAAAGTGGTTTGTATTTGAGCACTTACATATATATGTGCCTGTGTAACAGTTAACAGTGTGTGATGAAGAGAGTACTGATTGCATGCCTTTTCCTGCTGTGGTGACCAACATCCTTAATGATATTTGCTGGATGATCTATGCCTCACTCAGATTTGATTTTATCCTTGGGGTAATTTAAGATATTATTCTTATTTATACACAGTGCAATTCACAATTTTCATTATCTACTGATTGTAAATGAAGTTTTACTTGTTGCACGTGATGTCTATTTTGTCTGAAGAACATAAATACATAACCTGTTCTCATCTTGTAGCTTACATATTTTACTGCATTAATGGTGGGAGTGGTTCAACTCGTACTACATGCTGTTTACTACGGAAGTACTTCAAAGTTTAGTGATGATAAGAATCTAGCAACAGCTGAGGTGCAACTTCGAGAAATTAACATAGTTGATGTTCACAAGAAGCTAATGAGAGAGCGTGTGCAGGCGCAGCTCCAAAAAATGAACAAATGTGATGATAAGAAGCAAGCCAGAGGGGGTGCTGCTCCAGGGAATTCTCGCACTTTAGTGGAAGATGACCAAAATTAAAATTGTCACAAACATATTTCAATATTGGCAGGACAAATTTTTAATGGTGTAGATTTCAAACATCTTTTCATAAGTATTAGTCATCTGATGTTATCTGATTTCGTGTCCGGTTTTATTTGTTGGCACATGGCTCAAGTAAACTGCACACACATATATGCTGATTGGATGCAAGTTAAGGTGTTATTAGAGAAAAACTGCCAGTTTGTGTTGTTAGTTGGCGCCTTTGTATTGATAATCCATTTCAAAAAAAGGTGACAAATCGTTAGAAAGATTTGATGAAGCATTGTATCAAGGGGTTGTATCAAAACATCCTAAAAAGACTTCTTTCTAATTTTGATTTATGTAACATCTCCATCTTGTCTAAAGCTGGGGCAGTGACGGCAGTATGGCAAGTCCATTTATAATTATAGTTACTTCAGCAGAGAATTAATGCTAGCCAAATAGTGTCAGTCTTTAGTTTCGCTATTTATGATCACATTATACATAGAATGTTAACAGGTATCCATGTGTAGTCTCTTTCTGCTCTCACCTCTTTGGTTTTGTTGTGAAACAGTCGTATTTTATTTATTATGTGGTTTAATTGATTCTATTTACTATAAATATAAATTTGTTTTTGAAGTGTGCACAACAAGACAGCATCAGTTTTTGAAACAACTATCTGAATCCTTGGAGGACGACTTTCAGCTCATCTAGTTGAGTGTGATTTATTTACTTGCTGTACTGATTTAGAAAGACTCAGCTTGCTCATACCCTCTGTTTTGAAACAGGTCAGTCACTAGTCTTGGCAACCAAGGCTGCATCAGTTCTACACGAGGCCTAACTCAATGCAGATCCAAATGTGATGTTTTTCTTGGTACCCATGTTCTGCGTACTGTCTGATTTAAAGTATCAGCTATTTAAATATATGATATATTCAATATTTTGCTTAGGACTGCAGCTGTGAGCCTGTGAATTTTTAAACTTTTGTAGCGAGATTGTTTACACGTTCTGTCATATAAAACTAATTGCTTTAAGCGCTTTCAGAAGAATTGCTGATAGAATATGCTTTATCAGATTCATTTCATCCCCACTTAAATTGTTTAGAACAATTGCTGCTACCATATGCTTTATTTCAGATTCATATCATCTCCACTTCTGTATTGTTGACTTGGACTGAATTGGGGTAAACCTTTCCTGTTTGACAAAGATATGAGAAAGTTGCTTATATTGAAGGAAGTCTGATCTAAGGAACGGTTACAGTTCGTGCAAAGAGTAGAATTCGATGTTGATGAAGAATCATTAAAAAAATAATCACCACTTTCGTAATGTTATCATGGTTTTTTTCGTTGTACATACTTTGCTTTGTATTTTGATTATATTAAGCTATTATATGTTTGAGCGTGAAGATCGAATGTGTTATACTTAAAATTTGATGGTCTTGTATTGATTTCCATAATTAATTTGTTCGGATAATTGCTATGTATGAGATTCAGCAAATATGATCAAACTCTATTGTTTATCAAGTTTTAAAGAGTTGCTATTATCAAGGGGATGCGGCGTGTATGGTATTATTTAAGTTGCGATTTAGTTGTTGGGGTTATTACTGTAATAATCTATGCATGTTCTGCTTCTTGAGAGTTTACTGAATTTGATATCTGATACGTTTAACTTTGCTGTTTTGCGTATTATTTATCCAGTCACCAGAACTTTTTAAATCACAACTGTTGCAGGGCTTAGGTAATTGTCTACTGTTTTTGGTTTGAATATAAATGACCTCTGTTCTTTCAAGATTGTCGTTCTGCTCATTACGTTAACTGTCTCTTAGTTCTGCTCTCTCTGTCACTATGTAAGATGCAGTCTGTCAATCAATTAACCAGCTAGTTAGCAGTGTTCTCAGATTTCTTCAATTCATCAGCATGGTATCCTTATCACGATGTATTATTTCTGCTTGTATTGTATCATGTAATCATGGTAATTTTGCTTGTGTCATGCGGGAAGTTAAAGGTTTCTTTTATTGTTTGTATTATTCTATGGTATTCCACTTTACTGTTCTTGTGGCGTTGCTTAGATTATGCATGTAATCCTTAGACCATGTTTGAATAGTTGAAGCAGAAATGTTGTATGGCTGGCTGCTGCAGAGCTGCGATTAAGCCTTTTGGAATCTGGATGACACTGGTGTGGTTGGTGAGCTTTTTCTTATAATCTTATATATGCAATATATGCATGTATGTCCTGTATATAAAAGTTGAAATGTAAAAAGAAAAAACAGACGCAAGAATGTGAATTATGCAATGCTTCTTAGGCAGAGGCGGCCATATTCATACTGATTCATCATAACTTTTTTGGAAAAAAAGTATAAAAGACGTAAATATATTTTGATATTGAAAAAACAATGTATGTAAAGATCTTGAATGTTCTTACTTTGTGGTTACTGTTAGTATATTGATTTTTAGGATGATGTGTTTAAATTATATTTGAATACTATTATCTAAGTTCCATATCAGAACTTGTCCCTTGAATATAAAATGTTAAGTATCTCTTTCCAGATTATCAATACACTCATTCCAATTAGTCAAAAGGTAAAGTGTCACCCACTTTCCTTGATTTACTCCAAAGGTATATCTTATGTTTTGTGCTAGAAACACTTTTATTCCCTTTAGTCAAAAAGTAACCAACACGCCTTGAATATCAACTTTGGAGTTTCCACATGCTTACCACACTGAATGGAATATTACAGGTGGCTTCTCAAAGGAATAAATATCATTAGTCAAAAAGCTAAAGTATAACCCATGTGACTCAAAGTGCTTTATGATTTATATTGATTCTTGCTGTATGGTGCTTTGTGCTTAAAATTAATTATATTCTCCCTAGTCAGCCACGCCTGTTATTATTAACAACAATATTCTCTGACTTGTTCTCTCAAAAGAACTCTTGTGTATCTCAGTGTCTTGCCTTTAAACAGCTTAACCTCATATCCAACACTGCGCATGCTCAAGAATAATCTCAACGGGTATATCCTCAGAAGTCAAGATCTAACAGCTAAGGGTGAATTCAATATAACGGCTATATCATCAAGAGCGTCTATATATTCATTCAACTCAAGCTGAAGAAGACACACTAGAGACATACATAACAAGAACCAAGCTGCTCATTCTCTGATATACAGCTTCTATACACAGATATAAACATTCATATTTACCTTGTATAGAAGCTACATTCATCTTGTTACAAACTTTGTCCATTCTATAATTACCTGTGCCGGGTTGTGGCAATTAGCTAGGAATACAAATCATTAGCCAAGGTAGCCAGTGGGCTAAGTAGCAGGTTTGCTAGGTGACAAGTGTGTCAAAGGGAAGGGTTCTTCCAGGGGCTTGTATTTGTATTCGGAAGTACTGTAAGGTTTATATTATTGTGATAATAATATAATCTCTGTGCTAGTTGGCATAGGGACTTGGACGTAGGCCATAGACTAGGATAGGGGCCGAACCAAGTGAAAAACTTCTGGTGTTCTTGTTATTTATTCCATTATTTAATTTTTGCAGTTTATATTCTGTTAGACAAAAGAGACAATCTCATTCTCAAAAGAGACAGTCTCATTTGCAAAAGAGACAGTCTCATTCCCAAAAGAGAGTGTCTCATTCGCCTGTCAGTCCAACATATTGTGCTACTTTAAATTTCATTTGGTATCAAAGCAGGTGCATTTAACCTTTGTTTAAAGTGTTTATTTTGCTAGATCCATGGCACAATCAGGTTGGAACGATCGACGATCAATCTATGCTCCACCACTCTTACTTGGAACAGAAAATTATAATGACTGGAAGTTCCCAATGAAGATATTTCTCCAGAGGGACACCTACGAGTGGGATGCAGTTGAAAATGGCATCACCATTCCCATGAAAGATGGCAAGCCCAAACTAGTAAAAGACCTTACTGCTGATGAAGTCAATGCTCTAAATTCTAATGCTCGAGCTATGAATTCTCCACTCAACGGACTCTGTGCTACTGAATTTCGGAAAGCATCAGCATGCACATCAGCAAAACAAGTCTGGGATATTATTGTGGTAAGCCATGAAGGTACTTCCAAGGTTCGTGAGGTCAAACTTGATTTGCTTCTAAGCGACTATGAAAGCTTCAGATTGGAAAAGGATGAAAGCATAAAAGAAGCACAAGGACGGTTTCTTACACTTATGAACTCTATATCTCTTCTGGAAAGACATATCCCTCAGGCAGAAATTAATAGAAAAATTCTTCGATCTCTCCCCAAAAGGTTTGCTCCTAAGGTAACAACTTTGCAGGATTCTTCCTTAATCTCAAATATGGATACACTCACCCTTTTCAGTGAATTAGAAGAGTTTGAGAACCAACTTCGAAGGTATGATGAGGAAGAAGAAGCACCTAGGAAAAAGACTTTAGCTCTTCAAACTATGGCAGATTCCAGTGAAGATTCAGACGAGGAAATTGCTCATCTAACGAAGAGGTTTCAGAAGTTTCTAGCCAAGAAGAAAGCTGCTAGCCGACCTCCTCAAAAATTCAACGGATTCAAAAAGGAGTTAAGAAACAGCACAACTGATGAAGTCTGTTTCGAATGCGGCAAGAAAGGTCATTTTCAAAGAAATTGTTTTCAACTCAAGGCGAAATTGAAAGCTTCTGGAACAAATGATAAAGATAAGGAGAAGAAAAGAAGTAAAGCATTCCTCACATGGAGCGACGATGAATCTGATATAGAAATTGACTCCGATGATGAAGTTGCTCAAGTGTGCTTTGTCGTACTTGATGAAAGCTTTAGTGAAAACGAAGAGGTAATTCACAATAAAAAGTAAGTAAAATTTGAACGCACAATAAAAAGTAATTCACAAAGAAATTGAACTTTTATATTGATAAACGGGGCGAAGCCCAAACAAGTTGACAAGCGGGGTGAGGCCCAATAAATGATAAGTGGGGCGAGGCCCAATAAATGATAAGTGGGGCGAGGCCCAAAAAGTGGTAAGTGGTTCGAGGCCCAATGTCATTACATCATAAAGGGAGGGTGTCTATATGATCACTACCCCCCAGTATTTTGTATGAATTTATTCATGCGAAATAGATAGAAACTACCAGGAGCGATGCCTTCACTGATAGTATTTGCGTAAGTGTTCCACATTCCAAGCTCGCGGAATAACTTTATCCTTCATGTCTGTGAGGTAGTAAGTTCCCTCTGAGAGAGTAGCATAGATTTTATAAGGTCCTTCCCAATTAGCACCAAAGACTCCATGACCCGGGACCTTAGTGTTAGGCATGACTCTCCTAAGCACGAGGTCGCCTGTCTTTAAAGAACTTGCTTTGACCTTCCCATTATAGTACCTCGCTGTCCTTTGTTGGTAAGCCACGAGGCGAAGCTGAGCCTCGCTTCTTGTTTCTTCTATCATGTCTAAGTACAATCTATGATTCACCTCGTTTGCTTCGGGATCGTAGTGTTCCCTTCTAAACGACCCGGAGCCCACTTCAACTGGGACCATGGCCTCGCAGCCATATGTTAAGGAAAAAGGGGTCTCTCCAGTTGTGGTCCTTGGGGTCGTGTTGTATGACCACAAGACCCTTGGTAATTCTTCAAGCCAATTGCCTTTGCTCTCCTCCAACTTAGCCTTCAAAGTATGCTTGATGATTTTGTTGATGGCCTCAGTTTGGCCGTTTGTCTGGGGGTGACTCACAGCTGAAAAACTCTTTTTGATCCCCAAGTTCTCACAGAATTCTTTCATGTCCTTGCTGTCAAATTGCTTTCCGTTATCTGATATGAGCTGATAAGGGATCCCATACCGACACACAATTGCCCTGTACATGAAGTCCTTGAGTTTCTTTGCAGTAATAGTGGCAAGTGGCTCAGCCTCGGCCCACTTGGTGAAATAATCAACAGCCACAACTGCATACTTGACACCTCCTTTGGCTTTAGGTAACTCCCCAATTAGATCAATCCCCCACATAGAAAAGGGCCATGGGCTCGTTAGCGAGGTGAGGTAAGAGACAGGAGCGCTGCTGTAGTTAGCGATCCTTTGGCAGTTATCACATTTCCTTGCGAACTCAAAAGCATCTCTTTTCAAAGTAGGCCAATAGTACCCTTGGCGAAGAATCTTTTGGGCCAGAGAACTACCCCCCGAGTGATTGCCACATATCCCCTCATGAACCTCTCTGAGAATGTAATTGCATTCTTCCCCATCTACACACCTTAGGAGCGGGGTGTTGAACCCTCTTCGATACAGGACTTCGTCATAGATGACATAGCGAGCAGCCTGATATTTGATTTTTCTTGCTTCTTTTTTGTCTTGAGGCAGGGCTCCATTTTTCACATACTCCCATATAGGGGTCATCCAGGTCGACCCTGGAGTCGCTATCTCCATAGCAAACTCCTCTGGCACGCTGGGCTTTGTCTGGATTTCCAGTGGGATAATTCCAAGTAGGGTGGCCTCGCGACGCGATCCCAATTTTGCCAATTCATCTGCTCCTTGATTCTTCTCTCTTCTAATATGAACCACCTTGATATTATTAAATTTTTTCATCAACCTCTATGCACATCGCAGATATAGCTCAATCTGCTCGCCTCTAGCTTGCCACCCACACCAGAGTTGATATGTTACCAGCATGGAATCGCTATAAGCTGTGAGGTTCTCTACCTTCATTTCCAGTGCCAGTTTGAGACCAATAATGAGGGTCTCGTACTCTGCTGCATTATTGGTGGCATCAAAAGCGAAGTGTACTGCACTTTGTATCTTGCGACCCTCTGGTGTTACCAACTCGATGCCAGCCCCGGATCCTTCCTTATTAGATGCCCCATCTACGTATAGTTCCCACCACGAGGCCGAATTTTCTTTTTTGTCCTCGCTAACTATAATTTCTGGAGCTGCTATGATGGCCCAATCATCTCCCTCAGATTAGGGAGGAAACTCCAAGATAAAATCCGCAAGTGCCTGTCCTTTTATAGGGTCGCGAGGCTTAAATTCGATGTCAAACTGACTAAGCTCCACTGTCCATTTTAACAATCTCCCTGAGGACTCTGGCTTGTGCATCACCTGCCTCAGTGGGTAGGCAGTGCGAACCTCAATGCTGTGAGCCTGAAAATAGGGCCTTAACTTCCGCGAGGCCAAGATCAGGGCATAGGCTAGCTTCTCCATGTTTGTATATCGAGTCTCAGCATCTAACATTCTTTTACTGACATAGTAGACTGGATATTGAACTTTTCCCTCCTCGCGAACCAATACTGCACTGACCGCGTGTTCAGACACAGCGAGGTAGACAATGAGGACCTCGCCTTTAAGGGGCTTCGAGAGAAGTGGTGGCGAACCCAAATGTTCCTTTATCTTCTGAAAGGCCTCCTCGCATTCCAATGTCCATTCAAAGTTTTTTCCCACCTTTTTAATGGCCTTAAAGAACTCGTGGCACTTATCTGATGATTTGGAAACGAACCGATTGAGAGCTGCGATCCTTCCTGTCAGACTCTGTATTTCTTTCACACTTCTTGGGGATCGCATGTCCATTAGAGCCTTTATTTTTGCAGGGTTCGCTTCAATTCCTCGGTGATTGACAATGAATCCCAAAAACTTTCCAGATTCGACCCCAAAGACACACTTCTGGGGGTTAAGCTTCATTCTGTACTTCCTTAGTATATCAAACATCTCTGTGAGGTGAGAGATGTGATCCACAGCTTCCATAGACTTGACCAACATGTCGTCTACATAGACTTCCATTGTCTTGCCAATTTGTTTCTCGAACATCATATTAACGAGCCTCTGGTAGGTACCCCCAGCATTAAGAAGACCGAAGGGCATCCCTACGTAGCAATAGAGACCTCTATCTGTGATGAACGAGGTGTGCTCTTGATCAGGGCCATACATGGGTATCTGATTGTACCCAGAGTAAGCATCCATGAAAGAAAGAAGTGCATGCCCTGCTGTTGCATCCACTAACTGGTCGATGTTTGGTAGCGGAAAACTATCTTTGGGACAATGTTTGTTGAGGTCGGTAAAATCCACACATGTCCTCCACTTTCCATTTGGCTTCTTCACAAGGACTGGGTTCACGAGCCAATAAGGGTAGAATGATTCCCTAACGAGCCCTACCTCGAGGAGTCTGTCCACTTCTGCCTTTAGAGCCTCAGCTCGTTCTCCACTTATGGGTCGCCTCTTCTGTCTGACCCCCTTCTTGTTTGGATCAAAGTTTAGCTTATGGAAAATTACATTAGGATCGATCCCAACCATGTCTTCATGTGACCAGGCGAACACGTCAAGGTTTGCCTTTAGAAAAGTAACCAGCCTTTCCCTCAAGTCAGGATTGAGTTGCGACCCTATTTTCAACACTTTTGAAGGGTCCTGCACATTAACAAGAACAGGAATTGTGTCTTCAGCTGCCCCAGCTCGCTCCACATGTTCTGGGATGCGAGGATCAAGATCTAGATTATACTCGCGAGCCTGACTTGGTTCTGCCTCGCAGGGGTTGGCACCCGCGTGCCCATACTCCTTAACAACAGTTGTAGTCTGTGTAATTCCATTTGGCAGTTCTGTCAGTGTGGATGTTTCTTTGCGAACCCATTTTCCCTTTCGGGCTCGCACAGCGGCCTGCTCCGGGCTCTCCTCGCTGTCACTATCTGTAGCCTCTTCCACGATCCCTTCCTGGAGAACCATAACTGGCTGCGAGGTTCCCATCATCAAAGCCCCTGGTACTGGCTCTACTTGAATTCCCAAGTTATCAAAGTAATCGGCTGGGAGCTCCTCAATCGAGATCATGTTACAGTCTGTTGGGGGTACAAAAGTTGTCTTGCGAGACCTACTTTCCTCCTCGCACTCCATCTTGTCTGTCATAGAATTACTCCCTTTTTCTGCGGACCTGAGGGCCCTGTTGTAGCATTCACGAGACTCATGTTGTGCCCCCCTAATGCACCCGACTCCATTTGGGGTAGGGAACTTCATAGAGAGATGGTAAATAGAAGTAACTACCCTCATTTCTTTGAGTATTGGCCTCCCCACGATAGCATTATAGGCTGAAGGTTGATCAACCACCATTAAGTCTGCAATTTGGGTGGTAATACAGGGCTCGTCCCCTAAAGTGACAGGGAGCCTTACGAGGCCCTTGACATTGACTGAAGCTCCAGTAAAACCATAAAGATGCCCCACGGTAGGGATAAGGTCTTTATCCACGAACCCCATTTTCTGATAGACCACGTAGGTTAGGACATTCACTGCGCTTCCATTATCCACAAGGACCCTGTGAACATTCTGCGATCCAATGCGAACTCGGACAACGAGGGCGTCCGAATGAGGATGGTGGACCCACTTCGCATCTTCCTCAGTGAACATGATATTTGTATCTTCCCACTTAAAGAGCTTTGAGGGTCGCTCCTGCAAGTGATGGATATTGGTGAGGGGTCGCTCCTTAGCTTCGCGGGCATATCTTTCTCTAGCCCTATTGCTATCCCCCCCCCCCAATGTGGGGTCCCCCAATTATTACGTGGATACTTCCGCCTCGCGTTTCTCTTTCCTTAATGACTGGATTCTGTTCAGGTGGGGGGGCTTGATTATACCCAAGGCCAGACTTGGGATTATGCTTCTTCACCTCGCGAACTGCCCACTCAGTTAACTTTCCTTCACGAATTAACTGGTCCACTTGCTGTTTGAGCTCTCGACAGGTCGTTGTATCATGTCCTATTTATTCATGAAAGGCACAATACCTGCTAGTGTTTGGAGTTCCCTTCGGACCCATCGGTGTAGGCTTCCTGAATACCCCCTTGTTTTCATTGACTTCATAAATATGATCAATCGGGGCGACTAGAGGAATATACTTGTCTTCATCCCTCGCAGGGCGAGCTCTCGGTGGGGATCGCCTCAAAGGATCGCGGTCTCTCCTTTTTGGGCCGGGACTTCGACTTCGATCCCGTCTTCGCCTTGGACTTCTGGAGTCCTTTCTTTTTACCCCCTGTTCCTACTCCAACTGCTACTCCTTTCACTATTCTTCTTCAAATCTGCGAGTGACTTCTCAACACGCTTGAAAGGCTCAACGACCTTGTGCAATTCATAAAGGGTGCTAGGGGTTTGTTCTTGTAGCTTCTTCCAAAATTCAGTACCTTCCCTCACTCCAGCGATGAGGAAATTTTTTACAGCTTCGTCATTTGCACCTCGCACGCGAGGCACCTCAGCATTGAACCTCTTGAAGTAATCATGAAGGGTTTCACCTTCATTCTGTTTTATGTTTGCCAAGGTGGACACAGGGGGTGCGTAGAGCATTGAGGACTGGAACTGTTTGATGAAGATGTCCACGAATTGTTCCCAAGAATCGATGACAATCAATGCCCCTAGCTTCGAAAACCACTGCTGAGCACTTCCCCTCAGCGAGGCCGCAAATAATCTACACCTCGCTAGTAATGAGACCTGATAAACATCCATCTCATTATTAAATCAAATCACAAACTCTGCTGGATCAATATCGCCATTATAGGTCATATCATGTTGATGGCCTCGAAACACTGCAGGAAGCGGAGCAGTTCGAATTTCATGAGTAAAGGGCGATGAAGAGCCCATAGTGCTAAAGATCCCTTTCTCATTGTTCATCGCGTCCAGGGCCTTCTTCAACTCCTCCAGCTTATAGTCTCCTACCTTGACCTCCTTTTCAGCCTCCTTTTTACCTCCAGTACTTCCATGATGTGACTGGGTCTTTTTTGGGACACTGGACTCCTCCTGGTCATTCCTGCGATCCTTCTTTCTACGATCCTCTTCAAGATATTGAGATCGTTCTTGGTCTCGATGAGACGGGGGTCTATCATCGCGACGATGGGACCGCTCACGCTCTCTACGGGGAGAGGGGGTCTGTCATCACGACGATATGACCGCTCGCGATCTCGAGGAGACAATGGTCGATGTGTGCCCCTGCTTCTGTTCTTAGATTCTTCATGTCGAGGCGCATTATCCTTTTCCAATTTTAAACGAAGGTCATGTTCAGTTAGCTTCTTTCCGAGACGGTAAAAAACACTGACCGATCTCCCCTCAGATGAGGCGACCTTGTCATGCGATCCCCCTTTCTTTTCGAGTGAGTCCTCCCCCTCATTCCAGTCAGGGTTGGTTTGATCTGTTAGGACATCCTCGAAGTCATCAATGAGTTTCTTAGTGGGGAGTTTGCTTCCTTCCCCTGGTGTTCTTCCGCCTGTCCTTGTATTCTTCTTCGATCCTCTAGAACTATAGCGCTTCTCCACTTTTGCGACCCTTTCATGTACAGCGGTCACTTGCTCGCCGAGGCCTTTTAGAAAAGACATGACCTCGCTGGTTAACGCCACCCTCTGTACTGGGGGGTGTGTTCCTCCTTGTAGCCGGTCTTAGAGTTGTCCTTGGACACCTCGTCCTCTGAGGGGTTCCTCGTCAAGGGATCGTCCTTGTTAACTTTATGCGATCCCGGGGTCTCTCCATCGTTCTTCTTTTTATGTGATTTAGTCATCGCTTCTCCCAATTTAATGACTAGCCCCTCCTTCTAGCGCCAAATGTTATAGGGAGAATATTGTATAACAATATTTTGGAGGTTTGCTGGATTATCGGAGCAAAATACGGATATTTTGCTAACAAAAGAAGAACAAGGATTAGGGTTTGTGTGTTTAGATATGGCTGAGCTTGATAGATGTTTGCAGGTAAACTGTTTCTCATCCGTATCAAGGTGCCTACGTACCCTATTTATAGGGATCAAGCCTGACGTAGTTCTTGGGCAACAAGTTACCTAGGCGGGCTAGGGTTTTAAGAGATAAGCCAAAGTCCAAGCCCACTTGTTTAGGGCTGACGTGGCAATGAATCATCAACCCTATCCATGATCTATGACCCAGCTGTGGAAGCCCATAGTCTCGAACAGATAGAATTGGCAAATAAAAGATCCATCAGGACCCTTGCATGCGACCTTGAGAGGCCTGGCCATGCGAAGCGATCCCTGTGCTTAGCTACTCATGCGACCTTGGGTCTGGCCATGAGCCTTCCAGAGAAGAGGAGATAATGATCTCGCTGTTAGTTATAGATGTGATGCAAAAAAGAACCGATTCCCTGGCAGGCATCGCCAGCGAGGCACAATATAGCGAAGTGCTCCTGTAATAGAGGTATTATTGCTGAGGCATGTTGGGCTGATTCCAATAGTGGGCTTTAGTGACCCAATCTTCATCTTCTAGGCCCATCATAGATTATGAACCATCAATTTAGCTAATCAAATCAATTTAGCTATTATGCCAGATTTGGGCATAACAATGTGTTTAAATTATATTTGAATACTATTATCTAAGTTCCATATCAGAACTTGTCCCTTGAATATAAAATGTTAAGTATCTCTTTCCAGATTATCAATACACTCATTCCAATTAGTCAAAAGGTAAAGTGTCACCCACTTTCCTTGATTTACTGCAAAGGTATATCTTATGTTTTGTGCTAGAAACATTTTTATTCCCTTTAGTCAAAAACTAACCAACACACCTTGAATATCAACTTTGGAGTTTCCACATGCTTACCACACTGAATGGAATATTATAGGTGGCTTCTTAAAGGAATAAATATCATTATTCAAAAAGCTAAAGTATAACCCATGTGACTCAAAGTGCTTTATGATTTATATTGATTCTTGCTGTATGGTGCTTTGTGCTTAAAATTAATTATATTCTCCTTAGTCAGCCACGCCTGTTATTATTAACAACAATATTCTCTGACTTGTTCTCTCAAAAGAACTCTTGTGTATCTCAGTGTCTTGCCTTTAAACAGCTTTACCTCATATCCAACACTGCGCATGCTCAAGAATAATCTCAACGGGTATATCCTCAGAAGTCAAGATCTAACAGCTAAGGGTGAATTCAATATAATGGCTATATCATCAAGAGCGTCTATATATTCATTCAACTCAAGTTGAAGAAGACACACTAGAGACATACATAACAAGAACCAAGCTGCTCATTCTCAGATATACAGCTTCTATACACAGATATAAACATTCATATTTACCTTGTATAGAAGCTACATTCATCTTGTTACAAACTTTGTCCATTCTATAATTACCTGTGCCGGGTTGTGACAATTAGCTAGGAATACAAATCATTATCCAAGGTAGCCAGTGGGCCAAGTAGCAGGTTTGCTAGGTGACAAGTGTGTCAAAGGGAAGGGTTCTTCCAGGGGCTTGAATTTGTATTCGGAAGTACTTTAAGGTTTATATTATTGTGATAATAATATAATCTCTGTGCTAGTTGGCATAGGGACTTGGAGGTAGGCCATAGACTTGAAAAACTTCTGGTGTTCTTGTTATTTATTCCATTATTTAATTTCTGCAGTTTATATTCTATTAGACAAAAGAGACAGTCTCATTCTCAAAAGAGACAGTCTCATTTGCAAAAGAGACAGTCTCATTCTCAAAAGAGACAGTCTCATTCGCTTGTCAGTCCAACATATTGTGCTACTTTAAATTTTAGTTACCTTTATACTATTTTCATCGCAAGTTCTTTTTTCTTTCTTGCTAATTCATTACTAGCTTTTCAAGTAACGCGCACCAGGAAAAAGCATGTTTGATAGTCCGCCAGAGGAGTTAAACCGAAGTCGTGGAAAATGCTGCATACATCTGTGAAAACAGAACAAATATTTGTAAATCCCTCAATAATATTGTGTTTGGTTGGGGAGAGTGAAATGGTATCGAAGGAAATTAATTAGAAACAATGGAGGTTGGGGGAAGATTTTTAAAAAAATTAAGTCGGTGCAAATTTGTTATATGATAAAATTTGTGAAGAAAATGAGTAGAGCTGTAAACGAACCGGATTGTTCGTTATGCTCGGTTCGTTCGTCCGTGTTCGAGTTCGGTTAGCTCGTCTGATAAGCTTACCGAACTCGAGTTCGAATAAGAAAATATATTCGGTAAGTTTACCGAACATTGATCGGTTCGTTAAGATTTTGTCCAAGTTCGTTAAGAGTTCGTCCGTGTTTGGTTCGTTCGATAAAAACAATAATATTTACAATTTCTTATTATTTTTTATTTTTCAAATTATTATATTTATTTGTTATACAATATTATATATATAGTTACCGAACTGTTCGTGTTCGGTTCGGTATGTTCGCGAACAGTTCGTGTTCAGTTCGGTTCATTACCGAACTCGAGTTCGGAACAGAAAAATTGTCTGATAAGCTTACCGAATATTGTTCGGTTCGTTAAGAATTTGTTCGTGTTCGTTAGAAGTTCGTCCGAGTTCAGTTTGTTTACAGCTCTAAAAATGAGTGTAGTGGGGAATGAAGTACTTCCTCTCATATTAGGGGATTTTAGTTCTAGGTTAGGTTGTTAATAATAGGATGGAGGAAGGAATCATAATCTTAAACATTTACATGTATTATGTTCGAATTTCATTCTATTTCCTCCGATTTCATTCATGCGAGACAAACACAATACAAGTATTTGAACGTGAACATATGTCCATTTAACCCAAATATATTTACGTCTTCTATAGCAATTTTTGTAACTACACAATTTATTGAAAAAGAGCAGGATTCAGCTATAATAGTCAGTTGTAATAGTCTACCAATAGAAAATGTTTATACTGAGCAAATAGAGTAAAGTGCACTTTGTGTACTTGAACTATGTTCAAGACACCACTTGAAATACCATATTTTAAAATCTACCACGTGCAATACTGAACAAACGATTTACTTACACTTAGTGTACGGCCGTCTATTTGAGACTAACGCATCAAACAGCTGAAGACCATTTAATTCAATGAATGGATTCAGCTTTATATTGCAGGATAGGATTTAGCTTTATATTCTAGCTTGAAGTGTTTAATTTGAAATGGTCACTAGGTTGGCAAATGTTAGGATGGCAAAGTCTCAGGAGGAATGGAGAAACTTCTGCATCTTCTGGTCGAATTATTCAATGAAGAAGACTATATTTCATTCTTGATTCATACAGTATAGAATTATAAAAATGAATTCAAAACTCTGTACCGTCAGATATAGTCTCATTTTTTATAGAATAACTATCCATTGAGCAGTGGCATATCTTTAAGACTTTAACATGTGTGCTTTTGGGTTAGTAATTCCTGCACTTTCGGTCATATCAATGGGTGAGTTTAAGGCGGTTCCCATTTCAAACCCATGAAGCAATTGAGCAAGCGTCAAGCAGGACCTGGGTCGCGGATCCAGAGGTTCACAAGTAGCCGTGTTCCTGCAGGAACGTTAAATCCTGCCACTGTGCAATCTTCCATTGCTTCGTGTTGGACTGAGAGTGGTGCTGATGGATATAATCGTAGTGTCTCTTTGACAATGGCTTGCAAGTAGGCTAGATTCTTCACATCTGATTCCTTTACCTGGCGATCTCTTCCTACGTACTTGTCCATTTCATCTTGTGCTTTATTTAGTACATCAGTGTGGCTGATGTCGTATCATAACCACCTAAGATAGTACTCTACAACCAAATTAATAATAAATATGTTTGTGTGAGCAAGTCCAGTTTAGGTAATAACTCTAGGTATAAGCTTTCTACAGTAGAAAATCGTTCTAAATCAGAGTTAGTTTATCATAGGATGAATGAAACATTAAAACATTCTGCTTTCATGAGACGACTATAAGCAAAGATAACACAGATTTATATGCAGAAAAGGTGATCGTGTCAATGTCAGGAAACAGGTTACCGTCCATGGCAGACATCATGACATAAATAAAGTCTTCCTCCGAACGATTAATGCTTTCATTTCCCCTTTTCTGCTGATGCTCCTTTAACCAGCTTCCAAGCAATTGATCAATCTCTTCTGATGTCTTCTTCATTTTGCCCTTGTATCCTGTTAATGTATCTGTCCAACCCAATGGATTCATCAGTGTGTACGTATAGGATGCTCTGTGTATATATACCTGAGAAAAGTCTAGTTGGAAAAGACTATTTTGCCCCTAATGATATAACGGCGTTGGAAATAAATAGACGGTAGTACACGAAATTTAAGTAAAGTGTTAGTTTAGTATTGCACGTGGTAGACTTTAAATTATGGTATTTCAAGTGGTGTCTTCAGCATAGTTCAGGTACACAAAGTGCACTTTACTCGATCAAATATTGAATGTAGTGCTGTTCCTAAAAAAAAATTACAATTTTGCAGGGCTGAAATGGAGTTTGATTGTTTAGAATACATGGAATAGTTTGATTTTATGTTACTCGGACTCTTCATTTTACCTTGGAGTACCGGTGTCGGACACTCGACACTCGGATATGGACACTCAGACTTGGACATTTATTTTAAGCCAAAAACATGTACATTTTCAAAATGTTGCCGAGTCTGACACTTGGGACACATACCCATGTCGGACACTTATAGCCGAGTCCCAGTAACATAGGTTTGATTTGTTGAGCAAGTTGGCAACACGTACATTACTTTACAATTTCATAATTAAGTTTGTACTATTTAGGTACCAAAGTTACATGAATGCTTCTGCATGGAAATGACAAAATAAAGATTTGTTTGCTACGAAAATTTCCACAAACGATTAACATTCATCATCAATTAAGTTGCTACAATCTTAATTCTTAAAGCAAATGAAGTGCTACAAAGAACAACCTCTGTGCTGGGAGGATTTCCTAAGAGCAGTAAATTGCTACAAATATTTTGCTTGCTTAATAATTTAATAAAACAATTGCAGACATCAAGTTCAGTCCATCCTTCACCAATCACCACTAATTATGACAACCCTTCTTCGTGTTGGGAGGATTCTCACTATCTTCTTCATTTGTTCTTCAGTGAAGAATCTTCACCTATATTGCAGTTGATGGATACATCAATACCTAACAAAGGACCTTAAATTGAAAAGTCACATGATTCCAACCAGAGACGGATCTAGTAAGGCGGATGGAGGACCCGTGTCCCTCTTAGAAAAAAATTTAACGTTTTTTCATCAAATATATTTCGAAAATACATGAAATTGCTCCCAACAAAATTTGAAATAAGAGAGCATCATCCTAAAATTTACCGTGTGCTCCCCAAAACAAAATTTCTGGATCCGTCCCCGACTCCAACATAGGAGATTGTTCTACTTTTCCAAAAATCTGCACAGATAGAGGAATGAAAGACCTTTATTACCTGCTGACCACATTTCCTATTTTCCAATGCCTCATTTGGTCTAGACCATATCTATTTGTGTTTATTAGCAACAAAGAACATCCTTTTCAAAAAAAAAAAAAAAAACAAAGAACATAAGACCGTACCAGTTTCGTGTGAAATTTCGTGTCAATTTCACACCTACTCAATGCAAGTAATGAGCAATATAGAAATCTAGAAATGCAGAATGAGAGCACGTACAGAAAAGACGGTAAGAACAAGTTTGACACACCACTACTATATAAATCTGAAAAAAACACGGTCCGTTTAATTGGCAATCGTTGGAACCCTTACTAGTTACTTAGCTCGCTCATCCTATTTACTTTCTCTCTACCGTTAATTCTCGATACCAACCTACTTGATCTCTTTCTCTGTCTAAAAAGTTCACGATAACTTTAAGCGGATAAACTTGTTGGTCTTTTGCAATAACACTTATTAGTTGTTATGTTGTAACTTACAAATCTTCTTCTATTTTCCCGAAACTTCTCTAGTTGTAAGCCTGTAACCACTTTGCATGTATATTGCAAACATTATCCATTTCTCTTTAAAAATCAAGTTGCCTGTCTCTGTTTTCTATTGCAGTAATTTTTTTGTTATCCGGCAATTTTTGTGCATAGCACAGTTTACTGCAGACTCATAATTTCAGTTTTTTTTTACATCTTTTTTTCATGATGTCGCAACTGATTTGCTACTTGCTTAGTGGTCTTTCTCATGCCATAATGCAACTTCATGATTCAGTTTATCGTGATAATCTTACGGTTAGCATATTTAACCTCAAGGACAAGATGGCACACACATAGGCCAAACAAGATTAAAATTATCACACTCTACTTCTGTTTTGTATGATGATTGCATTGTTGTCATATAAATCACTTTGGTCCTTTCTTGATTTTACAGTTCATGTGTTTACTTACTTTGGTTGAGCATCCATTTTCATTAAAATGTAGTCTTGGAATTGGTGTTTGTTGTGCAAAAAATTCACACGACACCCCGAGAAAGCCTCGCCGGAATAACGGGAATTATCCTTGGTTTTCGGATAATTAACAAACCGAACAGCTGTACCAAAACAGGGCAGCTGAACCTAATAATGGTATTTTGTGTTTTTTGGGCTGAGTTAGCAAGTTCACCGGATAATAATGGCAAAAATCCGGCCAAGTATGTCCAGGAATGTATTACTTAGGGTACACGTGCCTTGTGTATTAGAAAAGTAAAAAATCGAACCCCTTGCTAATTGCCTACATATCCTATTTATAGGAATCAAGCCCTAATGTAGTTCTTTTAGGTTAGGAATCCTTTCCTTGTTCATTAAGCCACGAAATTGATAAAATTTAATCCCTCCATCCATGTTAATCTCGAAGTATTTGTGTAGAATTATGACTTTTCCTTAAATCAGCTACCCCCATAGTAGAGTCCTATTCGAAGTAGAACTCCCAAATCCTACTCATATGAGAACTCCATGTATATATCAACATATATCCAATATTTATCATATTAGAAACGTGTATCTCCATGAAATAAACTGTTAAAAGGACTCAATTTACGCCTCCTAAAACCTAGGAGGTAATCCTTATCCATTCGATCCTGCAGAGGTGGAACCTGTGAGCCCACCTGCACCTACACAGCTTCTCTAAAAAGTGAACCTCCACCTCCAGAGATTCCCTCTAGAGGTACACCTCTTTTCTTCCAGCAACCTTGTTCCTACCTTTTAAACACCCTACCAGGCCTCCAACATCTATGGGCCCAAAACCAAACCCATTACCAATTTTTGGGCACAACAACTACCCCCGGTTCCTTGTAGCTATAAAATACACAAGGAACCTTGCTACCTCTTCTCAGATTCAGCTTCACTTTTTATGTCCAGCTCCAGCATATCATCTTAACATCCCATATATTTCGCAATAACCTTGCCATAATTAAGCCAGTAAAACCTTTCCAAAGATTCTATGATTTCCTTTTAAATTAAAACCTAAACTACTCCCATTATTAAAGAATTTAGAAAATAGCAACAATTTTTTTTTTTTTTAAACACAGGCTCCTCTAATTTAACCCCTTCCAGGAAATACCTTCTCCTCTGAACAATTCTCTCCAAAATAACCTTTCTGATATCATGAGTTAATTCCCAAAAATTTAGTTTATAAAAAGCAACTCATAAATCAGAATTTCACCAAAAACGAAAAATAAATTTCATTTCTCTTGTTAATAGCCGTGTCATATAACAATTCAGCTTCCACCGTTTCGTTTCCCAAGAAAACAATAACTCCATTCAATACCAACTCCTACACGCCACAATCTCTCCCTTTCTATATTATTTATACCTCTTCATCAGTCCATCCCCCTTTTCTTTTTCTTTTATCACCAACACATACTCTCTTCCCCTTCAACCGGTTCATCCTCTCACGAGCAGCTCTGCTCAGGCGGACCAATCCGGCGATACCTTCAAACTCCGGCAACTCTAAATCATTCAACTATCCCAAAGGTATGATTCCCTTTACGCTTTTCACTGAATTTGTTCACTACTATGTTGTCGATTGCATGCCTTAATTTGGTTCCGATCTAAACTTGTACATGCATATTTAGACACGCACTGACACCATTGTTACACGGATCATCCTGTTATGCTATTTGCCTTCTAATTGATCTTTAGACCAAGTATTATCCTTCCACAACTATGATATTTTTTCTAGAAACCAAAACCCTAAAACCTAATTGTACTGATTTTCACTCGAAAACCCATCAGTGTTATATGTTTTTGTAAAAATCCATGTGTAATTCTCCTTTTCCAGAAACCAATGGTTGTTTGTTGTTATAATGCATGTACTAATCCTTGTTTTCAATTAAATTCGTATAAGTAATGTGTGCATCATATACGAATACCCAATTTAAGAAGAATAGTAGAGATTCCTTGATAGGCTTACCTGTGCCTAGCTAGCTGTTTAGGCGAACCTGGCCTTTCATTCGCTCCTGGCCGTTTGTATGTGCTTATCCGCACACACCTGTTAAAACACCTCACTTGGGAAACTCGCTGATCACCTACTCATCTTGCTTCACTTTGTGCAGATGTCTGGTGGATCAGATGCAGCTAGCTCCCAACATTCTACCTCTGAGGAGATGGCCCACTCCCCAGAACTTCCTAACACAGTCCAGCTTCCCCTTGACCTAATTTCCAGAACTAACCCATCTTTCACCGTAAGTGCCAGGACTCGTTCCAAGGTCAAACTAATAGATCATTCAAAAACTCGTTTATCAAACACCAACCTTTTCACTCACAATATCAGGGACACTCGACCAGCTATCCTTGTATCCTCCTCAGATGAACAAATGTCACTAGAATCCACAACGCCAAACCTTCTTCTTACTGCTGATGAAGCTTCCTCTGTAAAAGCTACCCCTTCACATACTACCTCAACAGCTCCTCCTAGAACTGATTCTGTAACAGGTGAATTAGAAAACAAAACCTTTGAAAAACCTCCTGCCACCCTATCTTGTGAAAATTTGAGTAGCTCTATGACTGCCCCCTTATTAAAGAAGCTGACACAATCACACCACATAGGCTGTTCTTTAGTCATCCCCTCTCTTGAAGAGAGATGTCACAAATTCGATATGTTTGAACCAGGCTAGCTTCTACCTAAAGCCGTTTTGTCAGCCCAATTTTTTAGATTGGGATTATCTCTGCCTTTACACCCCTTTATCCAAGAGGTTCTCGAATTCTTTGATTTAGCTCCTATCCAACTCACCATCAACTCATATCGCATGGCGATGTGTATGTATATCCTTTACCATACCAGATTTAACAAGACTCTTTCTGCTCGAGAGCTGGGATATTTTTACCAGCTTAAACAAACTGGCAAGGACTCAGGTTTCTTTTATCTATCCGCCTGGAGTGTCCATGAAGGCCAATGTTTCAGAAGCTGCAAGAGAGGAATGAGTGGCTGGATCAAACAGTTCCTTTACTGTTATGACTGCCCTCAATTAAGAATTGATTTTAACCTGTCTGTGAAAATACCTACAAAATCCTCTTTAAGAGGTCGAACCTTAGAGCGTGCTATAGAGGCGCTAAGTTTGTCAGCTGGGCTAGGAAACGACCTTAGTTTGCTAACCCGTTACAACCTTATGAGTTGTAATTTCATTCCTGGGAGAGGTACCCCTATTCCGACCTGCTAAAATTATTTTCCTTCCTCATACCATGCTCATCAATAATATAGGCATATACTTACGATAATTTTAAGTATTTTTTATTGATAACTTGCTCACCAGTTTCCATATTGTTTAATCTTTGCAGAAATGGCTTCAGGAATTCCCTCTTTCATCAAGAAAACAACCAAATATGAAGAGATGTTTACTGATGACGAAGATGACAAGGTCACCCCTATTGCAGCTACTCCTATCTCGAAGATTAAAGTCCCATCTCCTAATTTATAAAAATCATCCACCTCTTCGAAAAGAAAGTTACCACCTCCTCTCCCTGAAGCACCTCGAGCTTCTGCCTCTGCTTCTCGCTCTGCTAAAAAGGCTAAGACATCTCCTTCCCCGGACCTCGGAAATTCTGGTCCTCATATGTAGTATTTCTTTGAGATGGCAGGAAACCAGATTCCTGAGGAGGCCATAGCTGCTTGGGACAAATTGTCACTAGCTGAGGGTGCACGAGCTGCCCTTCATGCCAATGCCCAGAGTTTGTTTCATTATCTTAAGCATGGTGAGAAGATTGTGGAGACAGCTCGAGGTGACCAAAGACTTGCTGAGGAGGTGAAACAGCTCAAACAATCTATCAAAGCCAAGGATGATGAGAAGAAGAAGTATATGGATGCCAATAGGAAGCTCAAGTCTGCTGAAACCAAGTTGATAAAGGAACGTGACCAGCTGGCCAATTCAGTTGCTGCTCTTGATGCAGAGAAAGAGGAGCTGGTTTCTTCCCATGCCAAGCAAATTCACGAGCTAGAGCTAAAAATGGAAGCTATGAATGTCAAGCTAGCTGAGGAATGGTCCGTTCAAAACGAGAAGAGGAAGGAAGCCTATGGTATAGGCTATAATGCGGCCATCAATGACTATATCGAATCCACCTACCTCCGATTCCCCGATCTAGACTGGTCTCAGCTAGGCGAAGATGCTGTGAAAGCTGTGGAGGACATCAAGAAGAGGGAAGCTGCTGCAGCTAAGGTGGACTCCATTGATCCAGCTGATATGGAGAAAGAGGTGGAGGTTCCCTCGGAAGATCCAGCTGAAGCTAAAGCAGACGCCTCTAACACAGCTACCCCTGTTCCTCCTACTCCAAGGGCTGAGGTATCTCCTGACACCCCTACTCCTTAACTCCTTGAAATTAAAAACCTTGCCTACCCCTGCGTGGGTTTAAAGTTTTGAATTACTTTTCATGGCCTTGGTGGCTATTAACTTTGAATTTCTATGAGGTCGTGGGCTCCTCGTATTGCCTCACAAGTTGTATTCCATAACTTTTGCTTCCCTTAATTATGCTTCTTGTTTTTTCGTACATTGCCATGTTGTCCATATGAGGTTGCCAAATAAAAACATTCCAGTGATAAAGCACATACCTAAACCAGGATGCAAGCCTTTCACTCGTAACCAAGTAAAAATGTCAAACTCATCACAAACGTATGCCAACATAAATACCTATCTTAACATTTCCTGTTAAGTAATTGTTTCCATTTAGAGTTAACAGAGAACAACCCAGGTGTATTGATTTGTTTAAAACCATATGAGGTGATCCCTGTTTCCGAAATCCACCTAATACGTATATCATAAAGCTTCCCTTAACATGATTTAATACGTTTGCGGGTCATATCCATTATCCAGCCAATCCTTTTTTCAAGTATGAAGTATCCTGTTTAATCCGTCATAAGACCCTTATGAATGATTATCAAGATATATGTGTAAAATTCCAAAGTAAGGTAGAGCTTCCCATTTGCTCGCACCTTACCTTTCCGCATAGAGAGGGATCATATGGCCAATGCCTCGGTTCCCATATGACTTTGTTTTATTTTATAAAAAGAATCCATAAAACCTTTTTCCAGAAATATGAACACAATGCGCCTCATATGTGAGCTTCGCTTTTTTAACCAGCTGAAGCTTATTGCCAATTTTTATGTAAGTTATTCCATTTCATGTAGCCTGAATTCTGGCTCCTACATGGTAATTTTTTTTTTTTGGCTCTTCATGCGCCCAGATTCCCTGGGATTCGCATGAACCTGATAGTATATTTCCAGAGCAGCTTCCATACTGGAACCTCCTCACAGGTGGACCAGTTTTGCGAACCTCTTTCCATGAGGTTCCTCATGTACCATAATCCATTCCAAAATCCATTACCATAATCCATTCCAAAATCCATATATATATATATATATATATATATATATATATATATATATTTCTTATTCCGATTTTTGTTATACTCCAATTTTTTGGCTTCCTATATTCAGGAAATTTTTCGAAGGGGAGGTGGTATAACCTACTACCCCCCAAATTCTTTAATCATGTTACCAACTATGATGGAGAACTTAAAACCACCTATTTACACATATGTTTCCATACTAATTCCATAAAGTATATAAGGAACACAACATATTTCATAAGCAAAACATGTTATATATAAAAGAAAGCAACAAATTTATTGGCCTCATGGAAGCAAAAATTCACGACATTTCCTATCGGTGAGGTGTACATGCACTACCCCCCGAGCATAGCAAGACAAAATCAAATCATCTACTTGTCCTAAAGATGGCAGCTATAACTAATAAACTACCTTTATTAGGGGGTGTTTGGGGGAACTTTTTTCCAGAATAAGTCAACTTATTTTAAGACAAAGTTAGAGATTCCTAACTTTCCAACTTATTTTTCAACTTATTTTTGCAACTTATTCAATTTCAAACATACATTAAATATTTATATACAAAAAATTATCAAAATATAAAATTTTTATCCGAAAATAAGTCCGTAAGTGCTTGAAAAAAGTTAAGCCAAACAGGCACTTAATCCTATACCTGAAAGAGGTCTACTTAAAAGCGTTACCTGAAAAAAGCACTTACTGGTAATATTTCCTCAAATGTTCGGCATTCCATGCCCTAGGGATCAGCTTCCCATCCAAATCAGTCAAATGATAAGTACCTTCCCAAAGAACCGTCTTTATAAGGTAAGGTCCTTCCCAATTGGCACCAAACGCACCATGACCAGGTACCCTCATGTTGGGTAGCACCCTCCTTAAAACCAAATCACCCACCTTCAATGGGCGAGCTCGTACCTTCTTATCAAAATATTTCCGTGTACGCTGCTGGTATGCAGCCAGCTTCAGCTGTGAATTCATGCGCACCTCTTCAACAAGATCCAGGTACAAGCGATGATTCACCTCATTATCCTCCGGATTATAATTTTCCCTCCTGAATGAGCCGGCTCCTATCTCAACAGGCATCATTGCCTCACACCCATATGCCAAAGTGAATGGACATTCACCTGTTGTAGTTCTTGGAGTGGTATTATAAGAACATAATACCATTGGAAGCTCCCCCGGCCAGCTTCCCTTTCGCTCCTCCAGCTTGGTTTTTAGAGTGTGTTTTATTATCTTGTTCACAGCCTCTGTTTGACCATTGCTTTGGGGGTGGCAAACAGCTGAGAACCCCTTTTGAATTCCAAGGTCTTCACACAAGCCTCGCATCTCCTTGCTATCATATTGCTTCCCATTGTCTGAGATGAGTTTATAATGTTCTCCATACCTACAAACTATAGCTCGAAACACAAATTCCTTCAATTTTGCAGCAGTTATTGTAGCTAAAAGTTCCGCTTCAGCCCACTTTGTAAAGTAATCCACTGCAACGACTGCGTATTTTACTCCACCTTTACCCTTGGGAAGCTCCCCAATTACACTACTAGAAAAAGGTCAATAGACATCAGCTAAAAACCGATGTCTGGCCATTTTCCAACCGATGTCTTTGTGGGTGTAGAGAAAGGTCCAACACTTTTCACATCGGTTTTGAACCGATGTCTAAGACAACTTAAGACATCGGTTGGTCCTTGCCTTTTACATCGGTTAGTAACTGATGTCTATGTTTATTTTTAACATCGGTTTGCTTATGCAACTGAGGTTTATGGTGTACAATAGACATCGTTTCTTGCTTGAAACCGATGTAAAAGATGATCTTAGACACTGGTTAAAAACCGATGTAAAAGAGGGGTACCTTTCTCTACACCCACAAAGACATCAGTTAAAATTTTCCTTCACATCAGTTCTTAACCGATGTCTAGAGCCTTTAACATCAGTTGAAATTAAAAACTGATGTGTTTGTTTACTATATTTATTACTATATATATATATATATGCACCAAAATAATACTAAAATGAATGCTGTATTGATGCAACTTATCAATCAAAAACTCAAACACTTATGAAAATAACAAAAACTTCATTATAATTATCAAAAATATTCAGTATATACATCAATGACTATCCGAAAAACTGACAAACTAGCTACATTTCAAGTCAAAATGCCTCTTCCAAAACAAAAACATAATTGACAAGTAGAAACATAATCCAGGATCTCCTGTCTAGTATAACTACATTTTTCCCTCATAAGTTACCAATTATACAGCAATATAGCAAGCAAAACTATGACAACTAGAAATTAATAAACGTACATCCATATCATGGCCTCTATTCTTGATCTTGCCATCAGCAGGCTTGTAATCTTTGATCAAGTCCCCAGACTTTGCACTAAGTTATACATTTTCATTAGAAATATCAATCGGAGACTGATTATGATCACCTGCTACACTAGTGACAGAGCAATTTAACAAAATTTTCAGTGAACATAATCTTAAAATCTGCTACATATTTAGCCAACTTAGGGACTATAAATGCTATCTGATTTGACATACCACGCTGTTAACAAGGATAACTCCAGTACATGGATATTCCTGCTCTACAGCTTCTCTTGTGCAATGATACCCCAAACTATTTCAGATGCCCCACATCAGGACTACAAGGACAATCCTGATACATTCAGATACTCCTGGAAAAGAGCATACCTCTGTTATTATTAGAAATTCTAAAGTAAAAGATCAAAGAGCGAGCAGCCGCCAGGTTTAAGAAATTGGTTGGCTAATTCATCTATTAAGAACACTAACTATTCTTATTTTGATATCAGATGCAAATCATCATTTAGGCATAGATGCATAGTGACATCAGATGCAAAGAAGTTTTTAACTTTTTAGAGAAGCTTACATAGATGGATTCTGAGGAGACGACTGCACCGCAATTTTTTTTTACCATGCAACTTCCACCTTATCAAAAGATATGTATCAAGATTTTTTTGTACCATAAGTGGAATAATTTGCAAACAATGTGCACACTCCACAATTCTACACAATACAAAAAGAAGGCATACACAACTAAAATCAAATAGAACAAGTAAAACCGCAGCAACTATAGCACAATGGTGATCAAATAATGCTTTTAATGTTCTAGTCATCTTACAAGGCACATAAATATTCATTAGATAAATTCATAATCCTTATAAGTTATAAGAGGTTTAGACATGTTTGAAATCTGCTGTAATATTATGTTGTTATACCACCCTGAATTGCACACTCAACTGAGAGCACTATCTTCTCAGGATCTGCCCATCCAATTATAGCACTAAATCCACAAAACAACTATAATAAGATTCAAAAATATGCACCTACTTAATAAAGGTAAAGGAAAAACGCAAGTTGTAAATTTAGCCTTTGTGAGTAATGTAAATTTGATTGCAATAACTTCACGTGATAACACAACGCAATGAGATTCAGACATATCCAGCTAATCAAGGTAAATAAATGTTGGCACGCACCTACTGACAAACTCTATTCCAAACACACAACAAATTAACACACTAAAGTAAACATTAATCAAGAAAGAAGTAAATCATACCTCAAAATTCTTTGTTTGGCCTCCTCCAAGCCCTTAGTTCGACACTGCAATTCATCATAACTCCTTAAAACTTCACTACAAACAGAACGTGCTAGCTTTTGATTAACAGTGAAGGTAAAAAACTTGAATCATCTCTTCTATACTCATTAGACCACACCAAGGTATCAATATATAAGCATATAACCATACATACATCCAAACAAAGCTACCAAAAAGGTAAAAAGAAAAAAACATAAACAGAAAGGAATATCTAAGTAGGGAAGATGATTCAAAAGGGTAACCTTGAAGTTCTTGTTCCAACAAAGAATCTTCATCTGCAAGTATAAACCCTGATAATCTGACAAGATATAGATTCAAAAGGGTGGGGGGGTTCCATGTGAACATTACTTATTAAGTAGTCACACCTTGCAATGTCACAACAATCACCAACTTAAATCTATAGAATGACTTGATTAGTACAGCATTGTTCACTTGTACAATTATAGACTGTGATGAACAAGAGAGTCTAAATAAAATCAACAAAATGAACATCACATGACAGATAGACAGTATTAAGTTTTATGTAAATTGGATTTTATCTTAAAAGTAAAATCAATTACTAAGATTGTGTATGTTCAGACAAAACTGAAGTGATAATAATTCAAGGACATTACCTTCTCCAACATACTCAGAAATAGTTACATAGAATGGGCAAGAGGCCATGAATAAAGCATGAATCTGTTACCTTCATACTCCGTTTCATATTCATCCAAATCATCATATTTCTGTAAGAACACAAGTTCTAAGTAAAGGCATATATAATTAAAAATAATGCAAGAAAACATATCAAATTCGAAGCTACTTACATATATATCCCGCATAGCCATCTTCAAACACTGAACAAAGATTCTTCTATAATCTGTTTTGAAAAAGAACACATACCCAATCAAACTCAAAACACAACTACAAAAAGCATGAGTCAATATAATGTATCTACACATTCAAGTAAAGAAAAAAGAAATAAAGAAAATATCAAATCTGTTTGTGCCACTTGGCCATTCTATGCTGATTGATGCCTCAGAGAGAGAAGGGGAGAGAGAGAGAGATTGAGGGAGAGAAGGAGGGAGAGAGAGAGATAGAGATAGAGAGAGAGAGAGAGAGATTGAGTCATCACTTACCGATTCAATCTTTTTAGCAGTGAACAAACATATTCCAGCGATGAATTGAACAAGTTTACTCAATTGGTTACAAAAAAAAAGGGTTACAAATTGGGGGTTTTCGGTTAAGAGTCAAAGAGAGTGAAAGAGAGAGAGAGAGAGGGTGAGGCCGGAGAGAGAGAGGGGGTGGCTGTCGAGAGAGCTGGTGAGGTCCGATATCGAGTCGCCAGAGAGAGGAGAGAGCTGTTTAATTTGTTTTAATTAATTATTAAAGCTGTAGCTTGTTTTTGTCTGAACGAGCTAAAAAAAGGGGGGAATTAAAAAATTGGCTAAGGGGGGAAATAAAGGGGGGAATTGAACTAAAATATTTGCTAAGGGGGAAAATAAAGGGGGGAACTAAAATATTTTGTGTGGGCGCGCGGATTGAAAATTTTTTTAAGCATACTTTAGACATCGGTTAATTTTGGACCGATGTCATAATATATCAAAGACATCGGTTGTTTCCCTGACCGATGTCATTGATTTTTCCATGAAATGTCAATGACATCGTGTTAAGTCGAATACACAATATATAATCAAGTACTGTATGAATAAGTAACAAGAACACACGTTTTAACTCTTAAAACTGTTTGGAATAAATAATTCCTCTCTCGGTGATGTAAAGTATCACAGAGAGCTGCTTAGGTTACAAGAATGTTATTCGTTCACGATGGATACCCTTCTAGGGTTAACCTAACTGTATTTATAAGATATACAGCTACATACAATCGTAAATTGATTCTCCTAAAATTAAGCTATACAATTGATATCAATTACGATTGCTACACGTCTTCTAAGTCAACTCAATCTCTTTGATAGCTATCCAATCTTCAAAGATATTGCTTCCATATTAATATTAAATTAATCTTCAAACTCTGTTGACTTGTAGACGCTCCCAGTAGACAGACTTTAGCAAACTCTGTTCTCTCCATGCTAACAGTGTTTGCGCTTCCATGTATTCAGCTATCAGTGTTTACACTTTCCTCTGTCAGCGTTTGCGCTTCCAGCAATCAGCGTATACTCAAACTCTGTTACAACTGCTTTCATTAACAAGTTAAACTCTCTTTACCTGTAACACTTAAACACTGACATTAAATCACATCAATTATATCTAACAATCTCCCCCAACTTGTTCATTAGAAAAATGTACAAGTTCATAATAATTGATGATGTCAAAACTAACAAATAAAAACACAGTGTTTAACATATAATCAGAGTTTAAACTTGACTTAGCAAAATTTACAGAAAATTTGAATTACTTACAGATTCTGTCTACCTAACCTCCTCAAGATCTGGAGTTGTTCTGAGATAATCAATCAACAACCTCCTCTCAGCATTCTCAAGTTCAATCTCCATAGCTATCTTGATCTCTCTTAAATCTGGATCATTCTCATCAGTTTGAAAAATAGCAGCTCTGAGATCATAGATCTTGTTTCTTCTCATTTCATTTCCCAATCTGATAAACTTCACTTCTTCAGACTTTACATTAAAATCTAGAACAGTAATCCCAAGATCAGTCTTCAGCTTTGTAGTTCCCTTCTGCATTTCAATCAAATTCCCATTCCAGTCTCTGTACTTTGGAACATACTTGCTGTATTTCATATGTCTATTTGCAAGATTCTGTATCATCTTTTGTCTGAGCACATTTGCAACTGATTGAGCTCTTTGATTTCTTACTCTGAAAATGTACAGAACATACTCTAGTTCTTCCCAGAATTTTAAATCAATATCATTCTCAGCAATCTTGAACACCGTTCCATCAGCCATGAAGTATAACAAGAAATCCTTCCCTAAACTTTTCTGATGAACAAGCTGTACTGACTCCAGTCTGTCTAAACTCTCTTGAGTGACACCACGACCTGGAACAGACAATGAAGAAGGATCTCTGGGAGCAACATTCTGTCTTTTATCTCTATGTGAGCCAATGCCTCCTTTGTTATATGCAATTTTACCAGATAAAGCTCTACCATCAGTAAAATCCATTGAAACTGTAGCTGGAGCTGTAGCTGCAAGACTCGAATCATGAAGAGCACCTTTTCGAAATCTTGATTTCAACTGAGAAGACAATATCGGTGTAGTCACAACTTGTGTAGCAACAGAGGTTGTGTCTTTATTCTTCTGTACAACATGTGTACCAACAGAGGTTGTAATTATCATTTTATTCCTGCTCTCTTCACCCATCACTCCTTTTAACTTCAGCTTGGCATCAATAGAAGACTTTCGAATCAGCTTTCCTTTATCCTCTTCTTCTTCTTCTTCTTCTTGACTATCAGATAATCTCTCTTTGATCTCAATTCCTTTCATTTCATGCCTTGAAGACTTTGAAGCTTTAACAACTTTATTCACTTTCTTGGACTTTTGAGCTTTTAAATGTTCTTTCTGCAACAGCTTTTCTTCAGCTTGAATATCCTCAAGTGTAGCTTCAGCATTCTCTTCACGAAATAGTTTCACAGCCAATTCTTCATCTGTTTGTGGATTGTCAGAGAATGACAAATCCTTTGGCTTTGAACCAGAAGTACTCTGAGCATTTGTATCTATCACCAAATTAGGCTTTGACCTTGTAGACCTCCCATGTCCTTGTCTAGAATTTGCATTTCTTAAGCCCTTCTCAGCATTGGTACCTTCATCATCAAGATGATCTTTCTTTGGCAGAGTTTGAGTTTGCTTACACTTGGTTTTAGCAATTCTCTCCCCCTTTTTGACATCATCATCATCATCTTGAATCAGAATTGAGGTGATTAATTCAAGAGAGTTTGCAATTGAATCAACCTTCTCATTTAGTAAAATCTGATTCTTTTCAACTGTGCTCAGTCTGTCATTTATAGTTGCTTGAGCTTTGGCAAATTGTTGAAAGAGTTTAGCATTAGCTAGTTGAGCTTTCTCTTCATGAGTAGCAACTTCTGTTCGAAGATCAACAATAGATTTCTGAGTATCATCAAATCTATTATTCAAAGTTTTGATTTGAATCACTGTGCCTTGCAAACAAGTGAAAATTTCTGGATTTTTAATCTTCTTAGAATTGACTTCTAGAAACTTTTCTGCCCTTCCAGGAGGAAAAATACACTCTGACTTGTACCAATCAGCAGTTTGCTTGGCCAAATAACCAGCATCAATTTCATTATTAGAAGGACCAGCAAAATCTAGTTTTTCTCCTGTTTTCTGACCATCAGTCTGATTTTGTGGTTGTGCAACTCCTGTACTCTTAGCTTCAACTGAATCACTGATTGACTCACTAGCAGAGGCAACAGAAGCAATAGGTTCTTGAGCAGAAATAGGTTCTTGAGCAACCTGTTTTCCTTTATCAACTGGAATTTGCTCTGAAGAAAGAACCTTTTCTGGTTTATCAACCTCCTCATTATGAGCAGAACCATGATTAGCATCAGAGTTCAACTCAGTATGTGATGCAATCACAGTGTCTTCAAAAACAACAGTAGGCCCATCAGCAACACCAGTATCGATAGAAAGTGTAACCTCCATGAGTGGTGGAGTAGATGCTTCATGATTAAAAAAAAGTGGAGTTTCAGCAACCTTTTCCATTGGAGACAAAACATCTCTAACAGCTTCATTTTCTTGAACCTTAACAACTTCTGGTTCAGAAAGCTTGACTTCAGATTCTGGTATTATAGATTCTATGATAACCTCTGGCTCACCAGTAGGAATATCAACAGAGATTTTCTCTTGAGCCTCTTCAACATGCTCATCATCAGAATCAGTTAAAATAAGCCTTCTCCTCTTAGCTTTGTTTGCCCTTTGTTTGAATCTTCTAGCATGTTTGGTGTTGATTGCAGTATGTATCTTTCTTTTTGGCTTTTGTGATGATTGTGGATGAGTGGTAGTGACAGGGTTTGTTGGTTCAGTAGTCATGTGGTCAGATTGTTGTTGAGGTTCTGTTTGTGTTTGAGGTGATATAGGTTGATCAGTGGTTGTTGGTATCGGCTCAGGTGATTGAGTAGGTTGAGATGGGATGTTTTCTGTACGATCAGTGGCTAAAGTTTCAGGCATAGATTATGGTTCTGGTTGATGTGGTTCATGTGAGTCATGGTTTGATGATGAAGAATCTTGTGGTTGATTGACAAAGTTCTGTAAAGCAAGTGGCAATACTAAAGGAGGTATGTCTTTTCCAACATCTTTGTTAGTCATATCAGAGAATATTCTCTTAGTGACTCGAAAAGGTTGAATTTATCAGCTTCATCAATAGTTAACCCAGAAACACATGCATTGAACAGAAGTTGAAAAAATCTAGCAAAGTAAACTATAGTAGACTCTGACAACTTATCACCCAAATTCATTAAAACATATCTACCAAAATCAAAATTACTGCCATAGAGTAGAGAATACCCAATTTGCAGACTGTCCATTGGAATAGCATCCCAGTTGGTGATCTTCTTTTGGAATGTCCTGGTGATACAATCAAAGAAAAAATTCCACTCTTTTCTCAAGTTTGGCCTCTTCACACTGCCCAGCTTGGCAAGTGATTCCATGTACCCAATCTCTGTTAGCATTTCCCTCAGATTTTCCTCAGAGACAACTTCATATGAAGTGTGTGTGTCGAAATCCATGACATCACGAACAGTTTGTGGAGTAATCACAAACTCTTGGTCTTCATGAGAGAAGATGATAGACGGAGTTTCACTCGCTCCTCCTTCTATATATCTTGAATTTTGCCAGAAACTAACAACTTGGGAAGCAGATAGAGTAGCCGGTTTAACCAGCGCTTGCCCAATCTCAGAATTTCGAAGAAAATTTTGCATCAGATGGAACGCCTCTGGAGCCCGGCCGTTCTCAAGTAAAGCTGCATAATTGTTAGGCACAAAACGTAGACCAAAGACAGTGAAAGGTTTAGTTGCCATTGAATCAAGAAATAAGCAAGAAGCAACTGTGAAAATGTTTTGCAAGAAAGGTGTTTGTGAGAATGCCAAAGTGAAGAACAAGGATGTTTTCTGTTTTGGTAAAGTGAATACGAGTGGGTAAAAGTGATTGTGAGAAAAAGTAATTTGAGTTTTAATTAAAAACTAAACTCAAAAGATTTTACTTAAAAACACACAACTGTTCACGTGAAAAGTGTTTGAGTGGGACACGTGTCACACATGCAACGGTTCACTTAATACATGCGCAGTAAAAGCCATTATTACCGCTGTCGTTCCGTTTATCAAGACACGTTACCACTAAGTACACCAATTAACAGTTGTCACTTACTCCATTTACTCCAAAATTTTCAAATTATCTTAATGAAAATTTACCTTAGAGTACATAACACAATCAATCAGTGTTTGTCCAATACTCAATCTTTATCACAAAAACCCTTTCAAAAATGCACAGTCGTGATTTTCGTGTGTGAGTAGCAGAGTTTACCAAATCAATTTTTATAGCATCTAATATTTCATAAAATCCATAAATCAAAACAATAAACACTGAATGCACAAACTCTCATATTAAACACAGAGTATATGATGAATGCTAAACTCTGTAGTTCCTTAATTACAGAAATCTGAATATCCCTGTTCCAGTTTATGTTCATGATTATCCAAGTAAGCACACAGTCACTATAGACAAAAATAACAAGAGATAAACATCAAAGCATCATTCAGTGAGTTACATGTCAAGGATTGTCTCACAAACTCTCACATCACACAAGTGTTTAGGTGAAGTGTTTACTCTCAGATTCATTCAGTAAAGGCAGATGCTACCATAAGCTTGAATGTCCACCAAATCTACACCACTTCGATTATATTTATGCACAAATCAAAAGGACTTTGTTCAGGGTTATAATTGAGTGAATTCAAACAGATGAGAAGAGATGAGAATTTCTAACTGAACAATTTATTTGATCAAAATATTCAGTCAAATGATTAGTACTTATTTGTACAAGATGATCAGTATATATACCCCTTTTTTTTTTCTTTTTTTTTTAATATATATATATACACTGAGTAAGATATCTTTTCTTAAGAAATACTCACCTGCTTGAATTTGATTTAACAAACGAATATAACTGCTCTTAATACTTCAGTATTCAAGAAAAATGAGCAGTTAATTTGGCTCAAAGGGGTTTACTAAGGGTAGTGTTTTATGAACAGTGTTTATGATCAGTGTTCAAAGATGTTTTGAACAGTATTTGAAGAAAGATGGTTAATCCTAATGCCTTTATCATCTTCATGCACACATATATCATGTAGTCCCAAAATGGTTTAATGCAAGTTCTAGAGCAACATACTTACTGATGAACATCACACAACAATAAAGTCTGATTGATATAAAATGTATCAATCACTTATTCAGCTCAAAATCTCACAGGGTTCAGACATGAACTGTTTCTCACCAAAATAAACAATGACACATCTCAAGTTTTAAAATTTTCACAAGTGCAAACAAAGAATCATCAAGAATCAAGTATGACTTGAAAACAGAGTGTCACTAATCAGAGTTTAGAGTTCATCAATATCAGAGTTATTCATGAGATGCAATGCATGCAGTATTCATAGATTCAGAGTTTAGGATCAAATAAACTAAGAGATGCTCTAAATATGAAACAGTATCATGCTGTGTTAACTTACTGTGCAGTTTCTGATTAGATTACAGTGACTCAAAAAGAATCTTGATTCACTGAAAATCATGCTCTATACATTTTTCTTCATCGGTATTTTCATTCAGACAAAAATCAACTCAGAATTCACAGAGTTTAACAAACATATTAACAGTGTATGACCAACAATCATGCTGACAGAATTTAATTAATAAGGTTCACATAGCACTTTAGCAATCTACAGAAATATGAGCAACACATTTTATTTGAAAGAGTTTGAGTCTAACCAACATGTTTAGTCAAAACCAGATACCATCCCTAGTTCATTGACCAATCTTGTAAATGTTGCTTCACTTAGAGGCTTTGTGAAAACATCTGCAAGTTGTTGATCTGTAGGCACAAAGTGAAGCTCAATATTGCCTTCCTCTACATGCTCTCTGATAAAGTGATACCTTATGCTGATGTGCTTGGTCATTGAGTGTTGTACTGGATTACCTGTCATTGCAATAGCACTTTGATTATCACAGAAAATAGGTATTTTACTATACCTCAACCCATAATCCAGTAATTGATTCTTCATCCATAAAATCTGTGCACAACAGCTACCAGTAGCAATATACTCTGCTTCAGCTGTAGATGTAGATATTGACTTCTGTTTCTTGCTGTACCAAGACACTAGTCTGTCACCAAGAAATTGACAACTTCCACTTGTGCTTTTTCTGTCAATCTTACAGCCAGCAAAATCTGCATCAGAGTAACCAAGTAGCTTAAAATCTGATTCTCTTGGGTACCACAGTCCTAAGGTTACAGTTCCCTTGAGATATTTGAAAATCCTCTTCACAGCTGTTAAATGTGGTTCCCTTGGATCTGCCTGAAACCTTGCACACAGACAGGTGGCATACATGATATCAGGTCTACTAGCTGTTAAATAGAGTAGAGAACCAATCATCCCTCTGTAACTTGTCATATCCACTGATGAACCTGTATCTTTGTCCAGTTTTGTTGCAGTTGCCATGGGAGTTGTTGCAGACGAACAGTCAAGCATACCAAATTTCTTGAGAAGATTTCTGGTATATTTTGCTTGATTAATGAAAATTCCATCATCTGTTTGCTTCACCTGTAAGCCTAGAAAATAGCTTAACTCTCCCATCATACTCATTTGATATCTAGACTGCATGAGCTTGGCAAATTTCTTACAGAGTTTATCATTAGTAGATCCAAAAATGATATCATCTACATATATCTGAACTAAGAGCAGGTCATTACCAGATTGAAAGTAAAACAGAGTTTTGTCAATAGTACCTCTGTGAAACCCACTTTCTAGTAGAAATTTAGCAAGTGTTTCGTACCATGCCCTAGGTGCCTGTTTGAGTCCATAGAGAGCTTTGTCTAACCTGTAGACATGATCTGGATATTTTGGATCTACAAAACCAGGTGGTTGTTCAACAAATACTTCTTCTTCAAGTTTTCCATTCAGAAAAGCACTTTTCACATCCATTTGAAAAACCTTGAATTTCTTGTGAGAAGCATAGGCAAGAAACATCCTTATTGCCTCCAACCTGGCAACTGGTGCAAAAGTCTCATCATAATCTATTCCTTCCTGCTGTGAATAGCCTTTAGCTACCAGTCTTGCTTTGTTCCTTGTGATCACACCATCACTGTCAGTTTTATTTCTGAAAACCCATTTAGTACCAACAATGGATCTGTTCTTTGGCCTTGGTACAAGGGTCCACACCTCATTTCTCTCAAATTCATTTAGCTCTTCTTGCATTGCTGTTATCCAGTCAGCATCTTTCAGAGCTTCTTCTACTTTCTTTGGCTCAGTTTGTGACAAGAATGTATGAAACAGACATTCATTTGTTGTTGCACTTCTTGTCCTTACTCTTGCATCTGGATCACCAATAATTAAATCAGGTGTATGTGACTTAGTCCATTTTCTTGCAGAAGGCAGATTGCTTCTGTCATCATGTGATCCTCCCCCTTGATCCATGCTCTCCTGATTTTCTTGGTGCCTTTCTTCACTTTCTGATGCTCCCCCTGAATGTGACTGCTCAGAATTTGAATGTTCAGAGTTTGAATCAACAGTGTTTGATTCAGAGTTATCAATTGAGTCACTATCAGTGTTTGAATTATCAATTTGATGTGATTCTTCATGCTCCCCCTCAACTGGTTCTTCCCTTGTTTCTGATTGAAAAGTTTCTTCAATTTTTACCAGAAGAGGTTCAGAATTGACCTCAACAGTGTTTGTCAGATCTATATCATCCGAGTTTAATAAATCTTCATTTTCAAAGTGCAGTTGATCATGCTCATTAACATCTTCAAGTCCAGTTATTTTCTTGTCATCAAATGACACATGAATAGACTCCATGATCACTCTGGTTCTCAGATTATAAACTCTGAATGCCTTTGTTGACAGTGGATAGCCAACAAAAATTCCTTCATCTGCCTTTAGGTCAAATTTGGTCAACTGTTCAGGATGAGTCTTCAACACAAAGCACTTGCATCCAAAAATATGAAAGTATTTTAGATTTGGCTTCTTCTTCTTCACCATTTCATATGGTGTTTTACCATGCTTGTTGATCAGTGTTGCATTTTGAGTAAAACAAGCAGTTTGAACTGCTTCTGCCCAGAAATAAGTTGGCAACTTTGCTTCATCTAGCATGGTTCTAGCAGCTTCTATCAAAGTTCTGTTCTTCCTCTCCACTACACCATTTTGTTGTGGAGTGCCAGGTGCAGAAAACTCTTGTTTGATCCCTTTACTCTTGCAAAATTCTTCCATAGATGAATTTCTGAACTCAGTTCCATTGTCACTTCTGATTATCTTCACTTGATGCTCTGACCCTTTGTCCAGTTGGATTATATGTTCTGTCAGTGTTAATGATGTTTCATCCTTCTTTGTAAGAAAATATACCCATGTGAATCTGGTATATTCATCAACAATGACTAATGCAAATTTCTTCTTTCCAAGAGACATCACATTCACTGGACCAAAAAGATCAACATGTAGTAGATGATAAGGATCAACAATTGAAGACTCAGATTTGCTTTTGAAGGAGACTTTTCTCTGTTTAGCCTTTTGACAAGAATCACACAGTCCTTCTACATTCAACAAGGACTTTGGTAGACCTCTTACAAGATCATTCTTGATTAGCTCATTGATGTTGTTCAGGTTCAAATGAGAGAGTTTCTTGTGCCATTTCCAACTCTCTTCACTGGACATTCTTGTAGACAGACACACTGCTTTTCCATCTGAGTTGGTTGACAATTTTATTTCATAGATGTTGTTGTGTCTGTTTCCAACTAGAGCAACTTTCCCTGTAGATTTACTGATCACTTGACAATATTCAGGCTGAAAATCTACATGATATCCTCTGTCACAGATTTGACTCACAGATAGCAAATCATGCTTGAGTCCTGGAACCAGAGCTACATTTGTGATGATGACATTTCCAAGATTAATATTGCCATATCCCAGTGTATGTCCTATGTTGCCATCTCCATAGGAAACTTCTGGGCCAGCCTTCTCCTCATACTCTGATAGCAGGGCTTTATTTCCAGTCATGTGTCCTGAACATCCACTGTCCACGACTAGGGTACTGACCCTGGTGCCCTGCAATCACAAACAATCACTGATTATTAGTTTTAAGGATCCAGACTTGCTTGGATCCTTTGGCTTTCTTAATTCTGTTAGCTTTTGCAGCGGAATTCACATTAACAGAGTTTAAGCTAACTTTTTCAGAGTTTACATTTGCAGAGTTTACTTTAACCCATTTCAAATTTGGTTTGGGTTCATAGTAATTATAGTAAATAGCATGATAATCTCTGCAAGTGTAAATAGAGTGCCAAGTACTTCCACAGTGTTTGCATAAAGTCTGTGGTCTTGTTCTCACATAATCACTCTTTACTGCAGTTTTAGAGGGCAAAGAATTAATGTTTTTATTCTTACTGCAGAAATTAGCAAGATGATTAGTGCTACCACAGTTAAAGCATGTTTTCCTAGGAGCTAATGAAGCAAGCATTGGCTTTATTCCTGATGTTATGCCTACCTTACCATTTCTGTTTTTCTTAGGCATTCTCTGTTTGTTGACAGATTTTATCTCCTTAAGCTTATGCTTTAGTTGTTTATCTGTCATTAAACCAATGTTTGCCTCTTTAACAAAAGTTTTAGCATATGACTCTTTAACAGCCTTTTTCTGTGCTTCAGTCTTAGGTCCACCTGTTCCCATGACATTACCCTCAGATGAACAATGTGGTCTAACCTTTACCTGATTTTCAAATCTAAGTTCATCTCCTACAGAGTAACCTAGACCTACTGTATCTGACTGAAACACTTCTTGAGTGTCTTTACCAGAGTGTGTCCATGTTTTAATGATGTGTTTAGTATCCTCCAATTCCGATTCTAGTTGCTTATACTTACCTAGCAACTCCTGTTCAATAAACACTGCATCATCTCTCTCTTTTTGAATTTTATTCATGTTCTCTAGCTGTTCCTCAACAAGTTTATTTCTTTCTTTGAGTTGAGAACACTCAGACTTTATCCTCTCATTTTCTAAAGTCTGATCCCTATAACTGATATGCAATGCTTTAAGATAAATTCTCAATTCAGTTATATCATCAGTGTTATAAGCATAGGTAGTTGGAGGTACCTTGAGATCATCATTTTCAGTCTTAGTAGTAGCCATGAGAGCATAGTTGACTTCCTCATCTGAATCTGAAGTGTCTACCCAATCTCTGCCTTTGGTGTAGAGTGCCTTTTCAGTTTTACCCTTCTTGCACTCAGGAGCATAGTGACCCATCTCCTTACATTTGTAGCATTGAATCTCAGACTTATCTTTCTTACCAGATTTGAAGTCCTTTCCCTCAGATTTTTTGAAATTCTTCTTGTCAAACTTTGAGTAGTCCTTGGAGAATCTCTTTCCCTTCTTGAAGTTCTTGTATCCCATCTTCTTGAAGGTCTTTACCATCAATGCAGCCATTTGCATCATCTCCTCATCATCTTCAGAATCAGATGATTCATCTGTGTTTGAGTCAACATCAGTGTTTGATGACTCATTCTCTGAATGAATGACTAAAGCTTTTCCTTTTGCCTTTCTTCTTGATGCTTCCTTCTTTGATGGTTTCTCCTCAGCCTTAAGAGCAACAAACTTTGACTTTCTACTAGATCTTTTGTTTCTTTGCTCCAATTCCAATTCATGGGTTTTGAGTAGTCCATAAATTTCATCAATTTCTGTTTCACCAAGTTCATAATTATCTCTTATAGTGGTTGTTTTCACATCCCACTTTTCAGGTAAAGAGAGAAGAAACTTGAGATTTGAATCTTCTAAATCATACTCTTTGTCCACCAATGACAAATCATTGAGCAGTTTACAGAATCTGTCAAATGTTTCTGTCATGGTTTCATCAGATCTTGCCTCAAAATGCTCATACTCCTGAGTGAGTATGTTCCTTCTGTTCTTCTTAATTGCAGGAGTTCCTTGACATCTAACCTCAAGTGCATCCCATATCTCCTTTGCAGTTGTGCAGTTTATCACTTTATTAGACATAACATTGTCTAACGCACTGTGAAGTAAATGCCTTACCTTCGCATCCTTTGCAATAGATGAAAGATCCTCAGCAGTTAGATCTTTCTTCTCTTTTGGAATAACTTTTGATTCCTCACCGGCAGCAGCAGTAGATAACTTTGTAGGTTTGTGAGGACCTTCATAAATTCTGTCCAGATATTCTGGATCTGTAGCCTCCAGAAACATGGTCATCTTCACCTTCCAAATTGCATACTCTAATGGCCTTAGTATAGGAACCCTAATTGTTTCATACCTACTTACAGTAGTAGGAGCTTTCTCAGATGGTGGAGGTATCTCTGCCATTGATTACTATTGCGTTTGGATCTTTAACTGTAATAAAGTAACAGATTTGGCTCTGATACCACTTGTTAAGTCGAATACACAATATATAATCAAGTACTGTATGAATAAGTAACAAGAACACACGTTTTAACTCTTAAAACTGTTTGGAATAAATAATTCCTCTCTCGGTGATGTAAAGTATCACAGAGAGCTGCTTAGGTTACAAGAATGTTATTCGTTCACGATGGATACCCTTCTAGGGTTAACCTAACTGTATTTATAAGATATACAGCTACATACAATCGTAAATTGATTCTCCTAAAATTAAGCTATACAATTGATATCAATTACGATTGCTACACGTCTTCTAAGTCAACTCAATCTCTTTGATAGCTATCCAATTTCAAAGATATTGCTTCCATATTAATATTAAATTAATCTTCAAACTCTGTTGACTTGTAGACGCTCCCAGTAGACAGACTTTAGCAAACTCTGTTCTCTCTATGCTAACAGTGTTTGCGCTTCCATGTATTCAGCTATCAGTGTTTACACTTTCCTCTGTCAGCGTTTGCGCTTCCAGCAATCAGCGTATACTCAAACTCTGTTACAACTGCTTTCATTAACAAGTTAAACTCTCTTTACCTGTAACACTTAAACACTGACATTAAATCACATCAATTATATCTAACACATCGGTTGTCTGATAATGTGATTTCATAATATATTTTAGACATTGGTTTTTTTATGACCGATGTCATTGATAGTTTTTACATCGGGGACATCGTGAACCGATGTAAAAGGGGCGATGTCTATTCTACTTTTTGTAGTAGTGTTAGATCTATCCCCCAAACCGCAAAGGGCCAAGGACTGGTGAGGGGTTTAAGGGGCACAGCTGGGTTGACACCTAACTTCGCGAACCTCTGACAGCGATCACATGCTCGAGTGTACTTATGAGCATCTCTTTGCAAAGTTGGCCAATAATATCCTTGACGAAGTATTTTGTGTGCCAATGAGGTTCCCCCAGAGTGGTTACCACAAATCCCCTCATGGATCTCCCTCATGATATACTCACATTCGTCTCCAGAAATACACCTTAGCAAAGGCTTATTAAAACCTCTCTTATACAAAATTCCTTCATAAATCACATACCTTGCCGCTTTATATTTTAATTTCCGAGCTTCATCCTTATCTTCTGGAAAAACTCCCTTAGTGATGTACTCCACTATTGGAACCATCCAATGATCCTCCACTGTAGTTTACATATTCAAAATCTCAATTTTTGAAATACTCGGTTGACGCTGAACCTCAAGGGGGATGACTCCTAACAATGTAGCTTCCCTTTGAGAGCCTAGCTTAGCCAGCGCATCTGCATTCGCATTCTCCGACCTAGGAATCTGCTCTAGATTCACCTCCCTGAATCTCTTCACCAATTCCTGTGCATACCTCATGTACAAATCAGTACGAGGGCCTCGAGCCTGAAACCCTCTTTTAATATGCCAAACCACCAACATTGAATCACTAAAGACGGTCAAATTTTCCACCTTCATCTCTAAAGCCAGCTTCAAACCAGCAATAAGAGCTTCGTACTCCGCGTCATTGTTAGTTGCGTAGAATGAAAAATGAATAGCACTCTACAACTTGTGTCCTTCGGGGCTTACTAGCGCTATGCCAGCTCCTGCTCCATTAGAGTTAACTGCCCCATCCACATACAATGTCCACCACGGAGCGCAATTTTCCATAGGTACCTTTGCAACAGGTAGCCCTCCAACAGCTAGCTCACCAGAAGGTAGCTCACCAGTAGGTAGCTCACCAGCAGGTAGCTCACCTGCAGGTATACATTCGTTTCCACCTACCTCGAAGGATGCAGGAAATTCCAACAGAAAATCAGCCAACGCTTGCCCTATTATTGCAGACCTCGACTTGTATTCAACATCAAACTGTCCTAATTCAATAGCCCACTTCATCAACCTTCCAGAAGCTTCTGGTTTATGTAACACCTGCCTTAGCGGGAAAGAAGTCCGTACCTCAACCTTGTGAGACTGAAAGTAAGGTCGAAGCTTCCTTGAAGCAAGAATAAATGCATAAGCTAGATTTTCCATGTTAGTGTACCGGGTTTCTACATCCAGCAATCTCTTGCTTACCTAATACACCGGAAACTGCACCTTCCCTTCCTCTCGAACCAACACCGCACTAATAGAATACTCAGAAACTGCTAGGTAGAGTATCAGAGCCTCACCATCAACTGGTTTAGAAAGGAGCGGGGGACTACCCAGCTGTTCCTTTAGCCTCTCAAAAGCAGCTTCACATTCAGCTGTCCACTCAAAGTTCTTTCCTTTCTTAATTGCTGAAAAGAATTCCTTACACCTATCTGAAGATTTTGAGACGAACCTGTTCAGAGCTGCAACCCTCCCTGTTAACGACTGAACCTCCTTCACGCTCCTAGGTGACCTCATTTCCAACAAAGCTTTAATCTTTGCAGGGTTAGCCTCAATACCTCGGTGATTAACCATGAACCCGAGAAACTTCCCAGATTCGACCCCGAATACACATTTCTGAGGATTGAGCTTCATTCTATATTTCCTCAATATGTCAAACATTTCTGCCAGGTGCGAAACATGATCAGCTGTCTCTTTTGACTTTACCAACATATCGTCAACATATACTTCCATTGTTTTCCCAATTTGATCCTTGAACATCATGTTTACCAAACGCTGATACGTAGCTCCTGCGTTGATTAAACCAAAAGGCATCCCAATGTAGCAATACAACCCCCTATCTGTTATAAAGGAAGTATGTTCTTGGTCTGGGCCATACATAGGAATCTGATTATATCCTGAATATGCGTCCATAAAGCTCAGCAGGGCATGCCCAGCAATTGCAATCACCAGCTGGTCAATACGAGGAAGCGGGAAGCTATCCTTTGGGCACGCTTTATTCAAGTCTGTAAAATCCACACAAGTATGCCATTTTCCATTGGGCTTTTTGACCAGCACTGGATTTGCCAACCACATGGGGTAAAAAGACTCCCTCACCAAACCAACTGCCAATAATCTGTCCACCTCTTCTCTCAAAGCGGAAGCTCTTTCACCACCTATAGCCCTTCTTTTCTACCTTACTGTTTTCGCTTCTGGATCAATATTAAGACGATGACACATTACCTTTGGGTCTATCCCAATCATGTCTGAATGATCCCAAGCAAACACGTCCACATTCTTTCTAAGGAAGCTCACCAGAGCTTCCCTCATATTCGGATCCAGCTGTTTTCCAACTTTCAGCTCCTTACTAGAATCAGTGTCATCTACCATAAAAGATATAGTGTCTCCTGCAGCACCAGCTTTTTCTTTGGATTCGGGCATCCTAGGATCCAAATCAATTTCCACCAGGTTCCCTTTATCATCCACCTGGGCAGATTCAGGTACCTCTTTCTGCGATTGCTCTAAGATTTCCACCTCATCGAAGTCACTGTCATTGACTTCTTCCAAGATGCCTTCAATAAAATCATCATTACCGTTTCCATTTTTCTGTTGAGGTGCCTCCAGCATAAGCACCTCCCTTCCAGTACCTTCCCCCAAAAAACGAAGCTACATCCACGTAAGGTTCTTCATCTGGATGTTGCACAATCATAATTGTATTGCATGATTCTCTCTCACATACCCCTCCTTTCCTTTGAGAGGACTCTTCAGCCGAAGTATTTGGAAGTCCAAAATAGCGGTAACAGTTGTCAGTTGTTCCGCCATCTACCAACAGCAAGTGTTTTGAAGCTTGCTCAGCAGTACGCAAGGCCTTACCGTAACATTCTCGTGAGTCTGACTGACATCCTCGTAGGCACCCAATCCCATTAGGAGTTGGAAATTTCATTGAGAGATGGTAAATGGAAGTCACCACACGCATCTCCTTCAGGAAAGGCCTGCCCATGATAGCATTATATGATATGTCTTCGTTCACAACCATAAACTCTGCAACCTGGGTTGCCACATAAGGTTCACTCCCCATCCTGATTGGGAGTTTCACACGTCCCACAATCTGAACTGGACCTCCAGTAAATCCATATAAATCGTTGTAAGAAGGAAACATTTCTTTATCCAGGAGACCCATTTTTTGGTAGGTATCGTAAGCTATTATGTTACAAGAGCTTCCATTGTCCACCAAAATTCGATGCACATTCATTCCCCCAATGGAGAACATGACCACCAGAGCATCATTATGTGGGTGATGCACATGCTTTTCATCTTCTTCAGTAAAAGTGATGTCTGCAGCTTCCCCCTTAAACAGCTTTGGGGGCCTTTCAGCCAGATGGAAGATATTATAGAGTTCCTGCTTGTGCCTCCAATGTATGGACCTCCTATTATGGTACGGATACTATTCGCCTTGCTGTACGATCAGGTACCATTTTTTCTGCCTCCTTTCTCTCTTTCTCATCTTTATACTTTTTCGCCTCTTGCGCCACAAACTCTGTAAGGTATCCCTTCCTAATTAAATCCTCAACATGATCCTTCAAGTGACGACAGTCAGCTGTCTCGTGTCCGTTTGCATCATGAAATGCACAGTATTTTCCTAGGTCCCTCCTCCCAGGTGGGCCGATACGGGTCGGCTTCCTGAACACTCCAGCTTTGTCCCCAACCTCAAACACGTGTTCAAGAGGTGCCGCCAATGGGGTATACTCTGAATATCTATTATAATTCTTCAAGGGTGGGGGCTTGTATTCCACAGACCTCCTTGAACCAGTTGCATTCACAGTTAGAGTTGCTGTCCTTTCCTTACGACCAGCTTCCCTTTCCGTGGAAGCTGAAGCTTCATGATAGGAAGCACGCCTATCCACATTTCTTCTCCTAGGACTGTAGGACCTGCTCCTTTTTCTCCCATTCCAACCAGTTGAGTTGTTATCTTTCCTCAATTTTGCCATAGATTCCTCAACTACTTTATGAGCTTCAGCCCGTGCATAAAAATCAGCCAGCGTGACAGGTTCCTCCTTTTGAAGCTCCTTCCAGAAATCACTCCCAGGCCATATCCCAGCTATCAGAAAATTCTTATAGGTTTCATCGGTAGCCTTCCTCACTTTGGGCACCTCTGCGTTAAAATGCTTAAAATACTCTCTGAGAGTTTCCTTCTCCCTTTGCTTGATATTTGCCAAAGTGTTAGCAGGAGGTGCGAATGCCACAGTAGCCCGAAATTGAGTCACAAAGAGTTCACTCATTTGTCTCCAGGAGCGAATTGAATTAGATGGCAGCCTCTTGAACCACTGATGAGCATTATCCCTTAGCGTAGCTGCCAACAGCCAGCATTTTGTGCGATCCCTGACTTGGTACACCTCCATCTCAGTACTAAAACGGCTGAGATATTCCACTGGGTCTGTGGTGCCATCAAACTTCAAATCTCCTACCCCTCTATACCTAGGTGGAAGGGGTGAATCCCGGACCTTTTTAGTGAAAGGTGAAGCTACAGCTAGCCCTGATGTCGACCTCTTCTCATCTTTAATTTTTTCTAGAGCTTTCCTCAAATCAGCCACCTTATAATTTGCATCCTCTCCGTCTGAGAGGTATTCCTCACTCTCATCTGTGTCTTCATTCGAGTCTCCATTCTGTTTGTGAGCTGAACTGTCTCGGGAGCTGGAGCTACCTTCACTCCCGACAGCTGATTGGAGCTTGGTGGACCTAGACCTCTTATCATGAACCCGCTCCTCCTCTCTAGATTTTTCCTTCCTATAGCTCTTAGAACCCCTCGGCTGAGAATTGTCAAGGTTGTCATTTCCATCCACCTTTTACTTCGTTCCAGGAGTGTGAGCGTATTTGATCGTGTCGGGAAGAAGCTCAATAGTAAAGATTTACGGCATGTGTTGGATGGAACGAAGGAAAAGGTGGATGGAAATGACAACCTTGACAAGTCTCAGTCGAGGGGTTCTAAGAGCTATAGGAAGGAAAAATCTAGAGAGGAGGAGCGGGCTCATGACAGGAGGTCTAGGTCCACCAAGCTCCAATCAGCTGTCGGGAGTGAAGGCAGCTCCAGCTCCCGAGACAGTTCAGCTCACAAACAGAATGGAGACTCGAATGAAGACACAGATGAGAGTGAGGAATACATCTCAGACGGAGAGGATGCAAATTATAAGGTGGCTGATTTGAGGAAAGCTCTGGAAAAAATTAAAGCTGAGAAGAGGTCAACGTCAGGGCTAGCTGTAGCTTCACCTTTCACTAAAAAGGTCCGGGATTCACCCCTTCCACCTAGGTACAGGAGGGTAGGAGATTTGAAGTTTGATGGCACCACAGACCCAGTGGAATATCTCAGCCGTTTTAGTACTGAGATGGAGGTGTACCAAGTCAGGGATCGCACAAAATGCCGGCTGTTGGCAGCTACGCTAAGGGATAATGCTCATCAGTGGTTCAAGAGGCTGCCATCTAATTCAATTCGCTCCTGGAGGCAAATGAGTGAACTTTTTGTGACTCAATTTCGGGCTACTGTGGCATTTGCACCTCCTGCTAACACTTTGGCAAATATCAAGCAAAGGGAGAAGGAAACTCTCAGAGAGTATTTTAAGCGTTTTAACGCAGAGGTGCCCAAAGTGAGGAAGGCTACCGATGAAACCTATAAGAATTTTCTGATAGCTGGGATATGGCCTGGGAGTGATTTCTGGAAGGAGCTTCAAAAGGAGGAACCTGTCACGCTGGCTGATTTTTATGCACGGGCTGAAGCTCATAAAGTAGTTGAGGAATCTATGGCTAAATTGAGGAAAGATAACAACCCAACTGGTTGGAATGGGAGAAAAAGGAGCTGGTCCTACAGTCCTAGGAGAAGAAATGTGGATAGGCGTGCTTCCTATCATGGAGCTTCAGCTTCCACTGAAAGGGAAGCTGGTCGCAAAGAAAGGACATCACCTCTAACTGTGAATGCAACTGGTTCGAGGAGGTCTGTGGAATACAAGCCCCCACCCTTGAAGAATTATAATAAATATTCAGAGTATACCCCATTGGCGGCACCTCTCAAACACGTGTTTGAAATTGGGGACAAAGCTGGAGTGTTCAGGAAGCCGATCCGCATCGGCCCACCAGGGAGGAGGGACCTAGGAAAATACTGTGCATTTCATGATGCAAACGGACACGAGAGAGCTAACTGTCATCACTTGAAGGATCATGTTGAGGATTTAATTAGGAAGGGATACCTTACAGAGTTTGTGGCACAAGAGGCGAAGAAGTATAAAGATGAGAAAGAAAGAAAGGAGGCGGAAAAAATGGTACCTGATCGTACAGCAAGGGCGAATAGTATCCGTACCATAATAGGAGGTCCATACATTGGAGGCACAAGCAGGAACTCCATGAAAAATTTTGCTCGGGAGGCTAAAGGAGCCCCCCTTACTAATGTCTTCCATCTGGCTGAAAGGCCCCCAAAGCTGTTTAAGGGGGAAGCTGCAGACATCACTTTTACCGAAGAAGATGCAAAGCATGTGCATCACCCACATAATGATGCTCTGGTGGTCATGTTCTCCATTGGGGGAATGAATGTGCATCGAATTTTGGTGGACAATGGAAGCTCCTGTAACATAATAGCTTACGATACCTACCAAAAAATGGGTCACCTGGATAAAGAAATATTTCCTTCTTACAACGATTTATATGGATTTACTGGAGGTCCGGTTCAGATTGTGGGACGTGTGAAACTCCCAATCAGGATGGGGAGTGAACCTTATGTGGCAACCCAGGTTGCAGAGTTTATGGTTGTGAACGAAGACATATCATATAATGCTATCATGGGCAGGCCTTTCCTGAAGGAGATGCGTGTGGTGACTTCCATTTACCATCTCTCAATGAAATTTCCAACTCCTAATGGGATTGGGTGCCTACGAGGATGTCAATCAGATTCACGGGAATGTTACGGTAAGGCCTTGCGTACTGCTGAGCAAGCTTCAAAACACTTGCTATTGGTAGATGGCGGAACAACTGACAACTGTTACCGCTATCTGGGACTTCCAAATACTTCGGCTGAAGAGTCCTCTCAAGGGAAAGGAGGGGTATGTGAGAGAGAATCATGCAATACAATTATGATTGTGCAACATCCAGATGAAGACCCTTACGTGGATGTAGATTCGTTTTTGGGGGAAGGTACTGGAAGGGAGTTGCTTATGCTGGAGGCACCTCAACAGAAAAATGAAAACGGCAATGATGATTTTGTTGAAGGCATCGTGGAAGAAGTCAATGACAGTGACTTCGGTGAGGTGGAAACCTTAGAGCAATCGCAGAAAGAGGTACCTGAATCTGCCCAGGTGGATGATAAAGGGAACCTGGTGGAAATTGATTTGGATCATAGGATGCCCGAATCCAGAGAAAAAGCTGGTGCTGCAGGAGACACGGTATCTTTTATGGTAGATGACACCGATTCTAGTAAGGAGCTGAAAGTTGGAAAACAGCTGGATCCAAATATGAGGGAAGCTCTGGTGAGCTTCCTTAGAAAGAATGTGGATGTGTTTGCTTGGGATCATTCAGACATGATTGGGATAGACCCAAAGGTAATGTGTCATCGTCTCAATATTGATCCTGAAGCGAAAACGGTAAGGCAGAAAAAAGGGCTATAGGTGGTGAAAGAGCTTCCGCTTTAAGAGAAGAGGTGGACAGATTATTGGCAGCTGGTCTGGTGAGGGAGTCTTTTTACCCCATGTGGCTGGTAAATCCGGTGCTGGTCAAAAAGCCCAATGGAAAATGGCGTACTTGTGTGGATTTTACAGACTTGAATAAAGCGTGCCCAAAGGATAGCTTCCCGCTTCCTCGTATTGACCAGCTGGTGGATGCAACTGCTGGGCATGCCCTGTTGAGCTTTATGGACGCATATTCAGGATATAATCAGATTCCTGTGTATGGACCAGACCAAGAACATACTTCCTTTATAACAGATAGGGGGTTGTATTGCTACATTGGGATGCCTTTTGGTTTAATCAATGCGGGAGCTACGTATCAGCGTCTGGTAAACATGATGTTTAAGGATCAAATTGGGAAAACAATGGAAGTATATGTTGACGATATGTTGGTAAAGTAAAAAAAGGCAGCTGATCATGTTTCGCACTTGGCAGAAATGTTTGACATATTGAGGAAATATAGAATGAAGCTCAATCCTCAGAAATGTGTATTCGGGGTAGAATCTGGGAAGTTTCTTGGGTTCATGGTTAATCACCGGGGTATTGAGGCTAACCCTGCAAAGATTAAAGCGTTGCCGGAAATGAGGTCACCTAGGAGCGTGAAGGAGGTTCAGTCATTAATAGGAAGGGTTGCAGCTCTGAACAGGTTCATCTCAAAATCTTCAGACAGGTGTAAGGAATTCTTTTCAGCAATTAAGAAAGGGAAGAACTTTGAGTGGACGGCTGAATGTGAAGCTGCTTTTGAGAAGCTAAAGGAACAGCTGGGTAGTCCCCCGCTCCTTTCTAAACCAGTTGATGGCGAGGCTCTGATACTCTACCTAGCAGTTTCTGAGTATTCTATTAGTGCGGTGTTGGTTCGAGAGGAAGGGAAGGTGCAGTTTCCGGTGTATTATGTAAGTAAGAGATTGCTGGATGCAGAAACCCGGTACACCAACATGAAAAAGCTAGCTTATGCATTGATTCTTTCTTCAAGGAAGCTTCGACCTTACTTTCAGTCTCACAAGGTTGAGGTACGGACTTCTTTCCCACTAAGGCAGGTGTTACACAAACCAGAAGCTTCTGGATGGTTGATGAAATGGGCTATTGAATTAGGACAGTTTGATGTTGAATACAAGCCGAGGTCTACAATAAAAGGGCAAGCGTTGGCTGATTTTCTGTTGGAATTTCATCTATCCTTCGAGGTAAGTAGAAACGAATGTATACCTGTTGGTGAGCTACCTGCTGTTGAGCTACCTTCTGGTGAGCTAGCTGTTGGAGGGCTACCTGTTACAAAGGTACCTGTGGAAAATTGCGCTCCGTAGTGGACTTTGTATGTGGATGGGGCAGTTAACTCTAATGGAGCAGGAGCTGGCTTAGTGCTAGTAAGCCCCGAAGGACACATGTTGCATAGTGCTATTCATTTTTCATTTTACGAAACTAACAATGACGCGGAGTACGAAGCTCTGATTGCTGGTTTGAAGCTAGCTTTAGAAATGAAGGTGGAAAATTTGACCGTCTTTAGTGATTCAATGTTGGTGGTTTGGCATATTAAAGGAGGGTTTCAGGCTCGAGGCCCTCGTACTGATTTGTACATGAGGTATGCACAGGAATTGGTGAAGAGATTCAGGGAGGTGAATCTAGAACAGATTCCTAGGTCGAAGAATGCGAATGCAGATGCGCTGGCTAAGCTAGGCTCTCAAAGGGAAGCTACATTGTTAGGAGTCATTCCCCTTGAGGTTCAGCGTCAACCGAGTATTTCAAAAATTGAGATTTTCAATGTGGAAACTACAGTGGAGGATCACTGGATGATTCCAATAGTGGAGTACATTACTAAGGGATTTTTGCCAGAGGATAAGGTTGAAGCTCGGAAATTAAAATATAAAGCGGCAAGGTATGTGTTCTATGAAGGAATTTTGTATAAGAGAGGTTTTAATAAACCTTTGCTAAGGTGTATTTCTGGGGACTAATGTGAGTATATCATGAGGGAGATCCATGAGGGGATTTATGGTAACCACTCTGGGGGAACCTCATTGGCACACAAAATACATCGTCAAGGGTATTATTGGCCGACTTTGCAAAGAGATGCTCATAAGTACACTCGAGCATGTGATCGCTGTCAGAGGTTCGCGAAATTGGGTGTCAACCCAGCTGTACCCCTTAAACCCCTCACCAGTCCTTGGCCTTTTGCGGTTTGGGGTATAGATCTAATTGGGGATCTTCCCAAGGGCAAAGGCGGAGTAAAATACGCAGTTGTTGCAGTGGATTACTTTACAAAGTGGGCTGAAGCGGAACCTTTGGCTACAATAACTGCTGCAAAATTGAAGGAATTTTTGTTTCGAGCTATAGTTTGTAGGTATGGAGTACCTTATAAGCTCATCTCAGACAATGGGAAGCAGTTTGACAGCAAGGAGATGCGAGGCTTGTGTGAGGACCTTGGAATTCAAAAGGGGTTTTCAGCTGTTTGTCACCCCCAAAGCAATGGTCAAACGGAGGCTGTGAACAAGATAATAAAACACACTCTAAAAGCCAAGTTGGAGGAGCGAAAGGGAAGCTGGCCGGAGGAGCTTCCTATGGTATTATGGTCTTATAATACCACTCCAAGAACTACAACAGGTGAATCTTCATTCACTTTGGCATATGGGTGTGAGGCAATGGTGCCTATTGAAATAGGAGCCGGCTCATTCAGGAGGGAATAATTCGGAGGATAATGAGGTAAATCATCGCTTGTACCTGGATCTTGTTGAAGAGGTGCGCATGAATTCACAGCTGAAGCTGGCTGCATACCAGTAGCGTACACGAAAATATTTTGATAAGAAGGTACGAGCTCGCCCATTGAAGGTGGGTGATTTGGTTTTAAGAAGGGTGCTACCCAACATGAGGGTACCTGGTCATGGTGCATTTGGAGCCAATTGGGAAGGACCTTACCTTATAAAGACGGTTCTTTGGGAAGGTACTTATCATTTGACTGATTTGGATGGGAAGCTGATCCCTAGGGCATGGAATGCCGAACATTTGAGGAAATATTACCAGTAGGTGCTTTTTTCAGGTAACGCTTTTAAGTAGACCTCTTTCAGGTATAGGATTAATAAAGGTAGTTTATTAGTTATAGCTGCCATCTTTAGGACAAGTAGATGATTTGATTTTGTCTTGCTATGCTCGGGGGGTAGTGCATGTACACCTCACCGATAGGAAATATCATGAATTCTGCTTCCATGAGGCCAATAAATTTGTTGCTTTCTTTTATATATAGCATGTTTTGCTTATGAATTATGTTTTGTTCCTTATATGCTTTATGGAATGAGTATGGAAACATACGCGTAAATAGGTGGTTTTAAGTTCTCCATCATAGTTGGTAACATGATTAAAGAACTTGGGGGGTACTAGGTTATACCACCTCCCCTTCGAAAAATTTCCTGAATGTAGGAAGTCAAAAAATTGGAGTATAACAAAAATCGGAATAAAATATATATATATATATATATATATATATATATATATATGGATTTTGGAATGGATTATGGTAATGGATTTTGGAATGGATTATGGTACATGAAGAACCTCATGGAAAGAGGTTCGCAAAACTGGTCTACCTATGAGGAGGTTCCAATATGGAAGCTGCTCTGGAAATATACTATCAGGTTCATGCGAATCCCAGGGAATCTGGGCGCATGAAGAGCCAAAGGATAAAAAAAAATGTATCATGTAGGAGCCAGAATTCAGGCTACATGAAATGGAATAACTTACATAAAAATTGGCAATAAGCTTCAGCTGGTTAAAAAAGCGAAGCTCACATATGAGGCGCATTGTGTTCATATTTATGGGAAAAGGTTTTATGGATTCTTTTTACAAAATAAAACAAAGTCATATGGGAACCGAGGCATTGGCCATATGATCACTCTTTACGCGGAAAGGCAAGTTGCGAGCAAATGGGAAGCTCTACCTTACTTTGGAATTTTACATATGTATCTTGATAATCATTCATAAGGGTCTTATGATGGATTAGATAGGATACTTCATACTTGGAAAAAGGATTGGCTGGATAATGAATATGACCAGCAAACGTATTAAATCATGTTGAGGGAAGCTTCATGATATACGTATTAGGTGGATTTCGGAAACAGGGATCACCTCGTATGGTTTTAAACAAATCAATACACCTGGGTTGTTCTCTTTAACTCTAAATGGAAACAATTACTTAACAGGAAATGTTAAGATAGGTATTTATATTGGCATACGTTCGTGATGAGTTTGACATTTTTATTTGGTTACGAGTGAAAGGCTTGCATCCTGGTTTAGGTATGCGCCTTATCACTGGAATGTTTTTACTCATTATGGCAACTTCATATGGACAACATGGTAATGTACGGAAAAACAAGATGCATAATTAAGGGAAGCAAAAGTTATGGAATAAAACTTGTGAGGCAATACGAGGAGCCCACGACCTCATAGAAATTCAAAGTTAATAGCCACCAAGGCCATGCAAAATAATTTAAAAGTTTAAACCCATGCAGGGGTAGGCAAGGTTTTTAATTTCAAGGAGTTAAGGAGTAGGGGTGTCAGGAGATACCTCAGCCCTTGGAGCAGGAAGAACAGGGATAGCTGTGTTAGAGGCGTCTGCTTTAGCTTCAGCTGGATCTTCAGAGGGAACCTCCACCTCTTTCTCCATATCAGCTGGGTCAACGGAGTCCACCTTAGCTGCAGCAGCTTCCTTCTTCTTGATGTCCTCCACAACTTTCACAGCATCTTCGCCAAGCTGAGACCAGTCTAAATCAGGGAACCGGAGGTAGGTGGATTCGATATAGTCATTGATGGCCGCATTATAGCCTATACCATAGGCTTCCTTTCTCTTCTCCTTTTGAACAGACCTTTCCTCAGCTAGCTTGACATTCATAGCTTCCATTTTTAGCTCTAGCTCATGAATTTTTTTGGCATGGGAAGAAACCAACTCCTCTTTCTCTGCATCAAGAGCAGCAACTGAATTGGCCAGCTGGTCACGTTCCTTTATCAACTTGGTTTCAGCAGACTTGAGCTTCCTATTGGCATCCATATACTTCTTCTTCTCATCATCCTTGGCTTTGATAGATTGTTTAAGCTGTTTCACCTCCTCAACAAGTCTTTGGTCACCTCAAGTTGTCTCCACAATCTTCTCACCATGCTTAAGATAATGAAACAAACTCTGGGCATTGGCATGAAGGGCAACTCGTGCACCCTCATCTAGTGACAATTTGTCCCAAGCAGCTATGGCCTCCTCAGGAATCTGGTTTCCTGCCATCTCAAAGAAATACTGCATATGGGGACCAGAATTTCAGGGGTCCAAGGAAGGAGATGTCCTAGCCTTTTTAGCAGAGCGAGAAGCAGAGGTAGAAGCTCGAGGTGGTTCATGGAGAGGAGGTGGTAACTTTCTTTTTGAAGAAGTGGATGATTTTTCTAAATTAGGAGATGGAACTTTAATCTTCGAGATAGGAGTAGCTGCAATAGGGGTGACCTTGTCATCTTCATCATCAGTAAACATCTCTTCATATTTGGTTGGTTTCTTGATAAAAGAGGGAATTCCTGAAGCCATTTCTGCAAAGATTAAACAATATGGAATATCAATCAAAAATACTTAAAATTATCGTAAGTATATGCCTATATTATTGATGAGCATGGTGTAAGGAAGGAAAATAATTTCAGCTGGTTGGAATAGGGGTACCTCTCCCAGGAATGAAATTACAACTCATGAGGTTGTCACGGGTTAGCAAACTAAGGCCGTTCCCTAGCCCAGTTGACAAACTCAGCGCCTCTACAGCACGCTCTAGGGTTCGACCTCTTAAAGAAGATTTTGCAGGTATTTTCACAGAAAGATTAAAATCAATTCTTAATTGAGGGCAGTCATAACAGTAAAGGAACTGTTTGAGCCAGCCACCCATCCCTCTCTTGCAACTTCTAAAACATTGGCCTTCATGGACACTCCAGGCGGATAGATAAAAGAAACCTGAGTCCTTGCCAGTTTGTTTTAGCTGGTAAAAATATCCTAGCTCTCGAGCAGAAAGAGTTTTGGTGAATCTGGTATGGTAAAGGATATACATACACATCGCCATGCGATATGAGTTGATGGTGAGTTGGATATGATCTAATTCAAAGAATTCAAGAACCTCTTGGATAAAGGGGTGTAAAGGCAGAGATAACCCCAATCTAAAAAATTGGGCTGACAAAACAGCTTTAGGTAGAAGCTGGCCTGGTTTAAACATATCGAATTTGTGACATCTCTCTTCAGGAGAGGGATGACTAAAGAACAGCATATGTGGTATGATTGTGTCAGCTTCTTTAATAAGGGGGCAGTCATAGAGCTACTCAAATTTTCACAAGATAGGGTGGCAGGAGGTTTTTCGAAGGTATTGTTTTCTAATTCGCCTGTTACAGAGTCAGTTCTAGGGGGAGCTGTTGAGGTAGTATGTGAAGGGGTAGCTTTACAGAGGAAGCTTCATCAGCAGTAAGAAGAAGGTTTGGCGTTGTTGATTCTAGTGACATGTGTTCATTGGATGAGGATACAAGGACAGCTGGTCGGGTGTCCCTGGTATTGTGAGTGAAAAGGTTGGTGTTTAAAAGACGAGTTTTCGAACGATCGGTTATCTTGACCTTGGAACGAGTCCTGGCACTTATGGTGAAAGATGGGTTAATTCTAGAAATTGGGTCAAGGGAAAGCTGGTCTGTGTAAGGAAGTTCTGGGGAGTGGGCCATCTCCTCAGAGGTAGAACGCTGGGAGCTAGCTGCATCTGATCCCCCAGACATCTGCACAAAGTGAAGCAAGATGAGTAGGTGATCAGTGAGTTTCCCAAGAGAAGTGTTTTAATAGGTGTGTGCGGATAAGCACATACGAACGGCCAGGAGCGAATGAAAGGCCAGGTTCGCCTAAACAGCTAGCTAGGCATAGGTACGCCTATCAAGGAATCTTTACTAATCATCTTAGATTGGGTATTCGTATATGATGTATACAATTTTAATTAAAAACTAGGATTGGTACATGCATTATAACAACAAACAATCATTGGTTTCTTTAAAAGGAGAATTACACATGGATTTTTTATAAAAACATATAACACTAATGGGTTTTCGAATGAAGATCAGTACGAATTGGATTCTAGGGTTTTGATTTCAAGAAAATATCGAGGTTATGGAAAGAGGATACTCGGTCTAAGATCAATTAGAAGACCAACAACATAATAAGATGATTCGTGTAATAGTGGTGATGGTATGTGTCTAAATATGCATGTATAAGTTTAGATCGGAATCAAATTAAGGCATGCAATTAAGAACACAGCAGTAAGTCAATTCATTGAAAGGAGTAAAAAGGGATTATACCTGGTTGATAGTTGGAAGGATTAAAGTGGCTGGAGTCGGAGAGTATCGCCGGGATGGTTCGCCGGAGTAGAGCTTCTCTTTGGGAGATGAACCGGTGAAAGAAGAAGAGAGTGTGTGTTTGTGATAAAAGGAAAATAAAAGGGGATGGACTGGTGTAGATATATATATATATATATAATATAGAAAGGGAGAGATTGTGGCGTGTAGAAGTTGGAGTTAAGTGGAGTTATTATTGTCTTGGGAAACGAAACGATGGAAGCTGAATTGGTACATAACACGGCTATTAACAAGAGAAATGGGATTTCTTTTTTGTTTTTTGGTGAAATTTTAATTTATGAGTTGCTTTTTATAAAATAAATTTTTGGGAATTAACTCATGATATCAGAAAGGTTATTTTGGAGAGAATTGTTTAGAGGAAAAGGATTTCTTGGTGGGGGTTATAATTAGGTGAACCTAAAATAAAAAGAAAATGGGGATTTATTTCATATGGAATTCTTTAGTAGCGGAAATTGTGTAGGTTTAAATTAAAAGACAAGCAATGGATTTCTGGGATGTTGTTGGTCTAATGAGTTCATTGTCAAAAATTTGGGATATAAGGGTATTATGCTGGAGCTGGACATAAAAGCGAAGCTGAAGCTAAGGAGAAATGGCAAGGTGCCTTGTGTATTTTATAGCTACAAGGAACCTGGGGGGTAGTTGTTGTGCCCAAAATTTGTAATGGGCTTAGTTTTGGGCCCATGGATGTTGGAGGCCTGGTAGGGTGTTTAAAAGGTAGGAACAAGTTGGCAGGAAAAAAGGGGGTGTACCTCTAGAGGGAAGCTCCGGAGGTGGAGGTTCGCTTTTTAAGGAAGCTGTGTAGGTGCAGGTGGGCTTACAGGCTCCACCTCTGCTGGCCAAACGGATAAGGATTGACTCCTAATTTGTAGGAAGTACGAATTGAGTCCGGATTAATAGTCTATTTTAATGAGGGACACGTTTCTAATATGATAAATATTAGAAATTTGTGATATATGTCTATACATAAATGGAGTTCTCATATGAGTAGGATTTGGGAGTTCTACTTCGAATAGGACTCTACTAAGGGGCTAGCTGATTTAAGGAAAAGTCATATTTCTACACAAATACTTCGAGATTAACATGGATGGAGGGATTAAATTTTATCAATTTCGTGGCTTAATGGACAAGGGAAGGATTCCTAACCTAAAAGAACTACATTAGGGCTTGATTCCTATAAATAGGATATGTAGGCAATTAGCAAGGGGTTCGGTTTTTTACTTTCTGAATACACAAGGCACGTGTACCCTAAGTAATACATTCCTGGACATACTTGGCCGGATTTTTGCCATTATTGTCCGGTGAACTTGCTAACTCAGCCCAAAAAATACTAAATACTATTATTAGGTTCAGCTGCCCTGTTTTAGTACAGCTGTTTGGTTTGTTAATTATCCAAAAACCAAGGATAATTCTTGTTATTCCGGCGAGGCTTTCTCGGGGTGTCGTGCGAATTTTTTGCACAACACCCGGTATAAGCTTGTTTCTAACATGGGCCTGATCCACAAACCGGGAAAGTTATAGAAACAAGGAACGTCCCAGAATATCCCTGCGATATTATGTAGCCTCCAAGGCACCTAATTCGACATGGAAACTAACTCCCACAAGGAAGGAGTCAGAACCTTCCTCAATGACGGTGACTTGTCCACCAAATCTCCAAACCCTATTACGATTCTAAGGCTCCTACAGCCTATATAAAGGGCCAGACCCCTCATCTCAGAACTACGTCTTGGCTTGATACTCAACTCTGAGAGACGTAGGCTTCTTGTGAGGACCCGAATTAGGTCACGAAAACGCAAGCGCAGCCATTAAAGCACGAAGATCACGAACCTTAGTATTAAATACATACAGACCCTTGTTTTTATTCCACAACATTTGGCGTCGTCTGTGGGAAGACAAAATCAACCATGGTTCAAACACGAAGGACATATGTATCAATCGAGGCTACCGCCGTCACCCGTCGTTACTGAACAAGGTTATGTACCCCCATCAACGGAGACAACCACTCAACCTCAAGTTTCTCAACCTATAGGGTTGAATCCCCATGCTGAGAGAACTCTACCCGTGGTTGTCCATCCAAACCAGGAGACCAACCCTCTTCAGATGGTGGTATCTTCCCTTGTTAATCGTTCACTACCACCGGGGGTGGAGATATCCACCACAGATCTCCCTAGAAGTACGAATCCAACATATGGTTTGCCTAACTACCCCCCGAATACTTGAGGTGTTGGGCCAAGCGGCCATGCCTTGCAGATACAAGAGCCGTATCACCCTCCTTACATTAGAGGCTTGGGCCCTGATCAAGGATATTATGACTACTCTGGTCCTTATACTGATGATTCTTCATCTGAGGATGACAATCGAGATCAAGCCTCGAGGAGGCGACATCCAAGCAATGAGCTTGTAATGCGTATTCGACGAATCCATGATGGACCCCCAATGACAGTTGTTGAGAGAATCAAGGCTTATGAGGCCGAGATTTGAAAGCTGAAGGAAAAGAGCTGATGCCTTAACCCGAGGAGCTACGAGGGTGGAAACCCCAAGGGGTGATCCCAAAGACCTGATGCCACTTGGAGACCCTGACGATCCCACACCCCCATTCATTGAGGAGGTGATGAATGCTCATGTCTCCAGGAAGTTTAAGATGCCTACGATAAAGGCATACGATGGAACGGGCGATCCCTCAAACCATGTGAGGACGTTCTCAAATGCACTGTTGTTGCAACCCGCTAGCGACGCTCTCAAGTGTAGGGCGTTCCCTCAAACCCTTACAGGCATGGCTCAACGATGGTATAGCCGGTTGCCCACAAACTCGATTGGATCTTTCAAGGAATTGAGCACGGCTTTCATTAATCAATTCGTTAGTGGAAAAGTCCATGAGAAAAGCTCTGCATATCTTATGCAAGTGAAACAAGGAAAGAATGAGAACCTAAGGGATTATCTCAAATGCTTCACCAAGGAGACTTTGAATGTCCCTGATCTGGAAAATAAAGTAGCTATGATAGCCTTGGAGAATGGAACGACGAACACCTTCTTTCAGATGTCATTGTCAAAACATCCCTCTGAGAGCATGACTGAGCTCCAAAAAAGGGTAAGCAAATACATAAAGGCTGAGGAAAGCATCAGGAAAACAGAGGTCTCTACCGAAAGTGGTGGAAACGGGAACTCTAGGAAGCGAAAGACAGAGCAGGAGTATGATGCTAGGGACAAGTATCCGCGAACTAGCAAGGACTCCGACTCTGCTCTAGGACCGAGGTTTGCTGAGTATGCAAGATTGAATATTGAGAAGGATAATAATTTTCGATGGTCGAAGCCACTCAGGGGTGATCCCTCAAAGAGAAACAAGAATCAGTATTGCAGATTCCACAAGGATGTGGGGCATGACACTGATGATTGCAAGCAACTCAAAGATGAGATCGAGTTCTTGATCCGTAGAGGGAAACTGAGTCACTTCACCAAGGGTGAAGATCGTGGTAATTAGAGAAGAGATTATGATAGGAGCGACGATGATTGAGATCGCAACCCACAACCCCGAGGGCCAGTAATCAACATGATCTCAGGAGGCCCGACCGCGGCCAGGACAACATAGAACTCTCGGAAGGCTTATGCCCGAGAGGTGTTGCATATTGTCGGAGAGGCACCAAAGTGTGCAAGAACTGAGGTAACAATCGAATTTGATGATTCAGACCTTGAAAGGGTGAAGTTCCCCCACGATGACCCGCTGGTCATAATTCCTATGATTGGAAACTCAGAGGTGAAGCGAGTCTTGATAGACAATGGAGCTTCCGTCGATATTCTGTTTCATGATGCGTTTGTGAAGATGGGGTACAAGGATTCTCAGTTGACCCCCAATAACATGCCTATATATGGATTTAATGGAGTAGAATCCAAAATTGAGTGAACTATTCAGTTGCCCATCACGATCGGATAGAAGCCAATGGAGGCCACGCAGATGCTGAACTTTTTGGTTATCAAATCATCTTCTACTTACAATGTCATCCCTGGGAGGACTAGACTTCACGCTTTTAAGGCTGTGGACTCAACCTATCACATGAAGATCAAGTTTCCAACCAGGAATGGTGTAGGAGAACAAAAAGGTGATCAGAAAATGGCTAGGAGCTGCTATGTAGCTGCGTTAAGGCCTGATGGAGTCGGGGGCAGGTCCTTCCGATTAAAGACGTGGATGTCCACAGTGATAAGGAAGACCGAGAAAGGCCAGCAGAGGACACCACACATAAGCCTCGGACAGCCATTATGGCTATGGCGTGAACTGACTTCATGGTTAAATGTACCATTGGCAACTAAGAAGTCGGGGGGCAGGAGATAGTACCCCAAGCAAGAAGTGAACTTCAGAATAAGAATGAGGAGACCAGAAGGAGTAATGGGTGCTCTATTTTGATGGAGCATCAAAAACAAAATCAAGCAATGCAGGCATAGTCTTGCAAAGCCCCGATGGGTTCAAACTATCTTAGTAGGACTTAGCTTCATATTTATCTAGTAGAAGTAGAAATAAGGTTCGATGAAACCATTGTAGAGTATGTTGCTCCGAGTAGGACAGTAGTACTATATGTAAGGGTTGAACCCATTTCAAGTTATTAATGCAAGTTTGCTTTTCATTCTATGATTTTATTTATGTGCCAAGCACCTGATGTGTGTAAGTCAAAGATGACCAAGTAGCAAAAATAAAAGAATATATGAATGGAAACAAACAAACGCATAAATAAAAACCTTGAAGGGTGGAGAGTTAGGTTACAGTACAACCAAATAAGAGTTTAAGTCCTTGAAGGACCCTGGATAAAAGACAAGCTGATTAAAAAGCTACATCTGGCAATCAAAGCCATGCAAGGCTGTGGAGGCTATGGACTAGCTACTCTTCAATATTCAATTTTTAAGCACTTTGGTTGAGAATCCAAGGATGAAGACCAACAGAGAACATTGCATTCCAGTCCTAAGATTAAGGGATATAAGAATATCCTTGAACAAGGATTAAGAAGTTCAAGAAAGTTTTTGTCTCAGAAGTTTAAAAGGCAAGAAGCCCACGGGATTATATTTCTCGAAATCTAAATCGAGGAAATAACCTTAGATCCTTGACCTATAATCAAGAAAAACGAGAAGTAAAGATTGGTTTGAAAATCCTGAAATCAGAACAAAGGTTTGAGACAAGCCATGAAAGACATGAAGTCAAATAAGGGATCCTAGAGAACTTTAGTTTGACATCAATTCAAAAGAAAGGTTGTGAATACTTGGTAATCTGCATATGAACACCAATGTTGAACATGTGAACATCAACCTCGAATCCTAGGTGGAAAAACATGAGATATTAGCCATGAAGGCCAAGATTAGGTATGGAGGCCAAACTTGAGGGGGTCATGAACCTCCAATCAAGATCCAAAGGTTGAAACTTCAAGTCAAAAATTGAAAACCAATATGAAGTTTTGGATTCTCGATCCGGATCGCCAACGTTGAACATCTGAACACCAGCGTTGAACACTTGAATATCAACCCTGAAATGGAGATTGAAAACCTCCTAGAGAAGGTTCAAGACCTTATGAAGCCGACCAAAAGCCAATAAGGCCTTCAACCGACCTTAAGGAGCCGACCAGAGGCTCTAGAGGGGTTTCAGCCAACCAGAAACCTTCTGGTCTTGGACCGGTAGCTCTGATAGATGTTTTGGTGGTTTAAAACACCGAAAACTTGGCTTGAAACCATGTGATGGTAGTCCAATATGCCCTCTTTCATTAAAATACAAACTTCAAGGTTAGAGTTTAAAAAACTTCCTTGATTTGAAAACCCTTGATTTCGAACATCGACGTTCAACACTCGAACAGCCCCAAGGCCGAGCACATGCGAACCGAGAAGCCGCCCGAGAAGCCCCAGGAACCAAGACAAACATTATAGCCATGATGGCCAACCGAGCTGAGAAAGGTTATTTTAAAAACTCTAGGTTGACGTCAACCCAAGATGAGGAGTCTACAGGAGCCATTTACCAAAGGCTAATAAGAAAGATTTTTGCACCCTTGACAGGGAAGACCATGGAGGTCTACATGGATGACATGTTAGTCAAGAGCCTATTCTAGGCATACCATATTAAGAACCTCAGAGAGGCATTTGAAGTGCTAAGGCACCACAAGATGATGTTGAATCCAACCAAGTGTACCTTTGGAGTGGGATCTGGAAAATTTTTAGGTCTGATGGTTTCGAAGCGAGGCACAGAAGCCAACCCTGATAAGATCAAGGCAATCCTAGATATGGAATCACCACGTTCCATAAAGGGCGTACGGAAATTGATTGGAAGAATTACATACTTAGGGAGATTCATCTCCAAGTCTGGAAATAAGTGTTTGGCTTTCTTTCAAACATCAAAGAAAGTAAAGGATTTTGAGTGGACTACGGAAATCCAAGAGGCCTTTGAGCAACTGAAGCCCCGTTGTTGGCCAAATCTAGTCCCGGAGAGACCCTTTATTTATACTTGGCAATATCTAAGCAAGCATTGAGCGTTGTGCTCATTAAAGAAAAAACTAAGGTTCAGAAACCCATCTACTATTTTAGCAAGGTGCTCCATGAAGCCGAATTGAACTACTGCACGATAAATAAGTTTGCTTTAACCATGACCATGGCCTCGAGAAAATTAATACCTTACTTTTAGTCACAAAAAATCAAAGTCTTGACAGACCAACCATTTAGAAACATCATGCACAACCCGAAGGCTAGTAGGAGATTGATTATATGGGCAATAGAACTCGGATAATTTAATATCACGTACAATCCTCGAATTGCAATTAAGCCACAGGCACTTGCTGACTTCGTGGTTGAATGTACCATTGACAACCAAGAAGTCGGGGGGCAGGAAGGCACAACACCCTAGCAAGGGCAAGATGAGACACCCCAAGAGGGAGAGAAAGATGAAGTTCAAAAGGAATATTGGGTGACCTATTTTGATGGGGCATCAAAAACAAAAACAAGCACAACTGGAAATACCCCCTACAACATCGGTTTTTGACCGATGTTAAAAGTCTGTCAGAACCAATGTCTTTGTCGGTGTAGATAAAGGGGAGTCTTTAACATCGGTTTTAGACCGATGTTAAAGATGTCTATAGACATCGGTTCCTCATAAGAAACTGATGTTTATCCTATTGTTTAACATCGGTTTATAAATAAGAAATGATGTTAATACAAGCTTAGACATCAGTGAACGTAAAAATACATATGTTTAATACAACCTTTAACATCAGTTTGCTTTGGTCATTTAGACATCCATTTTTTGGTAAAACAGTTGTTCATTTATACTTTTAACATCAGTTTTAGAGTGACCAAAAATTGAAAGTGATGTTAAAATTTAATAACCTGCTGATTTTGTGCACTAGCCAAGAAAATGAATCCAAAAACAAAGCAAACATTCAACATTGAACATTCAACAAATTAAAACCATCCAAGTCATACATTCAACATACATAACCATCCACCTCCAACAAAAACTAAAAGTAACCTCCAACAAAATCCAAATCCAACCTCCAACACAAACCATTCCTCCTAACATCCACGAACTAATTACCAAACTTCTAAAGTATTCATAATAAAATCAAAAGTATCCCATACGTACGAAGGGATTCAAAAAGTAAATAAAGTGCATTAAAAAATTGCTGCTTGATCACATCTTGTCTTCGATGAATGCTGCTGCCTCGAAGGGCACATCATCAAGCTCCTCCATTTTATAAGAATCCTGAGTCTTGGTCGCCCACTGAAAATTGCAACACACAAACAATAATTAGGATAACCACCAGATACATGCACTATATTTTTTTACAATTAATTATCAACATAAAAAATCACCAGGACCAGGAAGAAAGAATTACCTATGCGACCAATTTTCATTCCTGAATGAGCAAGTGCACGAAGTGCAGAATGAGCACCAGGACCAGGAGATTTTGTCTTGTTTCCACCTGTTGCGCGAAGCCTGATGTGAAGAGCAGTGATTCTAAGTTTCTGTGGGTTATTTACCAGTGACATAAGAAAACATTGCAAAGTCACTATAATCCATCCATTTCATGAAATTACAGGACTTTCAAGCTAGTCCAGAGTAAGAGGAAAAAACCAGACCTTGCATCTTGTTGAAACATCCTGCGCTGCAAGCATGGCTGCCTATGGTGAAGATTCATCCCTATCTGCTTTAATGTAAACCGCTACCCTGTGGAAGGCACCATGACACCAGTCTATCTAACTGAAGCTGATAGTCATGCTACAAAGTACTGATATAATTTATCGATTAAAGAAACATCTCATCTGAATCAGGAACATTAATAGGCTATACCTTCTCATTCATCACCATTGCTGGAAAGATTGCCGAGTTCAGCAAAGATGAGAGGTGGGGTGAAACAAGCCTCCAACCCTTTTTCATTTGTAACATAAGTGAACTAAAAATCATACAGAAATGCGTTATTCAAAATAAATTGCTCAGTTGAAACAATTCATGAGACATGTCCCTTAAAATTTAGTGTAGAAAACATATGAGCACTTGGCCTTTCAGAATTGAAAAATAAAAGACAAATGAATCATATAAGCTTACTGGCCCTGTTTCTAGAATGTGTGAGATAACATCAAATGCTAATGAAACAATCCTTTCCGAGAAAAAGTCCAATTTCTGCACAGATGAATATACTAATTCAGAATGAACATTATACACAATATTAATTTTCTGAAGGAATAACAATTTGAAGGCTAAACTTGCATGCAACTTTACAACAAAAGGAACACAAAATCACAAATATATTAAGAATGACAGCAAAGCACCACAAAAGTCAAACATTAATTGGGAATATAGAAGTGAAGGTGCATAGGAAATATATAGTAGTTGCATGTTGGCCTTCTCTCATGGTTAGGTCTGAAGCAAAACCACAAGTGCTCTTGCTTAACCATCCGCTACAAACCCAACTGAGACCACCTCTATGCATCAAAAAAATTCAGCATTTCTCTACTTAATAAACAAATTAAGAAAGAAGTAAATTTACAAATAGTTTATGGAATATATTGTACTGTAAGGATAAGTACCATGGCTGTTAACGGATCAATTTCGTGAGAAACTATCTGTTGAAGTGCAAAGATTGCCATTGATTACCATGGCTGCTAAAATGGGTTTTTTACTCTCTTCTTTTATATTCTATTAGTAAAACAGAATAAAACCTGGCCAAGATTCTTTGATGACCACATGAGTGATTGTGCAACATCTCCAATTTTGTACTACCTGAAAACGAGATTACTATCTTCTCAATTAAATATTCCTAATTCATATGAAGATGAGATCTGAAAGAAGCAACTATTATACGAGAAAGACTATGTCAGAATCATACTCCAATGTCTCCACACTTTTTCATAAGAGAAGTTCCTTCTCCTTGTCCTCCTACAATTTGGGAAAACCATATCAACCTCCAACCAAGAACTATGTTTACAGCCTGAAAATACTTAATACCCTCGTTCAACCACGATTAACACAAAACAATAAGCAACTGTAATAACCGTTGAATTAAAAATTTAATTCGAAGCATACTAACATAAGAAATAAAATTTAACTGGATAAAACGAAGTAAATTACGACCTAACAAGCATAAAAATCCAAGTTTACAACCTCAAAAATAGAGAACCCAATTCATTCATAAGGTATTAATTCTAATACGTACACACGCAGCTTTACCGAGTCCAAATCAGCATCAGACCACTGAACCAAGCTTGAAATCGAGCTCAAACCCAGAAGAATAAAAGCCTCGCAACGTACACACACCCAATCGCAGATATATATACACACACAATGAATATATATACACACATGGTTTATATAAACACCTAGGAGCAACTCAAATCATACCACATAATTTATAATTATGTAAATTAGGGTTTTAGATGTCTTACCGTGAAGAAAGCTCCGGGTCTGTGAAGAAAAGTCCTAAATCAAACTAATTAGGGTTCAAACTCCAAGCTCCAACCTCCAATTCGTGCTTAATTAAGTTGGATTCGTACTAATTAGGGTTTATAATTGAGTAAATTAGGGTAAAAGAGGAAGATAGTGAGAGAGAGGGTTGAGAGCGAGAGATGCGGCAGGGGAGAGAAAAGAGAGATTGACTTCAAGTTCTGTGTGCTGAGAGTAGAGAGAAATAATGGGGGGAAGTGAAATTTCGTTTAAGGGGGGAAATGAAATTTCTTTTGTGTGTAAATGGGGAAGGTAAGGTGTACGTGTCAATTTTTTATTTTTAAAAAAGGAAATTAGACAACGGTTGTTAATATAAGCGATGTCTAAAATATGTTTTAACATCGGTAAAGTAACAACCGATGTCTAAAATACTTTTAACATCAGTGACATTTCTAACTGATGTTAAAGGTGTGATGTTATATCTACCAATTCTAGTAGTGAAGTGGAGCACGTTTAGTTCTACTGATCATTGATAGCTCACGATTGTATATGCCTTGAAGTTGAATTTATTAATGACCAATAACGAGGTAGAGTATGAAGCCTAAATAGCCGGACTAGGCTTGGCTCTAGCCATGAGGGCCAAAAAATCTTTAAGTCTGTGGAGACTCAAGGTTAATGATAGCCCAAGAGAATGGAGATTTTGAAGCCAAAGATGAAACGATGATGAAATACCAGAGGATTATGAAATCACAGTTGATATGGTTCGAGGAATGCCACCTTGTATAACGACCGATGCCTTGTCTAAATTCGCCTCGTCTGAAATCGAGTATTACACTAGAAGTGTATACTATCAGGTCTTGGAGACCCCTACTATAGAGCGCAAGTTGTTGGCACCCATCGACATTGGAAGTTGCTGGATAGATCCGCATCAAAGCTCATCTTGAGACTGGTTGGCTCCCTGATAATGTCTTGGAGGCACGAAAACTATCAGTCAGAGCATTGAGATATGCATTGATCTAAATCTTGATGGCTACCAAGGCTATAGGCCTCCACTCGTGCTAGTCATTTGAATTCAAGGTCTCTAATCAAGGATTCAGCAAATGGGTCAAAGCCTTGATGGTCTCTCAAACATATGCACAGATGCTAGAAATACCCGTGAAAAAACTATTTTGGCTCCAAAAGTGCCTTAAATGACATTTTTTGGGGTCGAAAAGTGGGGTAAATAGGACATTTTTTGCAGGACCTAGAGCTCTGAAAGACCTTCGATTTGATATATCGCGGGTCTCATTCGGAGTAACGAGTCAAAAGTTACGGATGATTTTGTGCATACGATACTTTTTTGACAAAATTCAAACTAAGTCAAGGTCCTATGAACATATGAAGAAGGTTGGAATCAAAATCAAGGGTAAAAAACCAACCAAAATATCTTAGACTTGAAGTCAGGTGTTGAAAAAGAGGGGATTCCTTGAATAAGCAACTAAGAAAAAAGGACCTCTGTGATAAGGGGGCAAGGCCAAAGTTGTTTGAAACACCCTATTGTAAGTATGCAAGGATGTTTGAAAACCAAAGGTCATAGTTTAATCCAAGGTTGTTTGAAACCAAGAGTTCAAGAACAAGTTAAGACCCGGAAGGTCTTGAAAACTAAGAAGTATGTTGTTTGAGATCAAGGATCACAAAACCAACCAAGGTGTGGCAAACTCCCTCTAAAAATAAAGGGGAGGCTAAAGACAAGATTTGGTTTTGGTCAAAGTCAAGGTCAAAAGTCAAAGGTCAAAGTCAAATAATCAAAATTTGGCCAAAATTAAAAAAAAAAAATTTAGGGCCCAGCCGACCAGGGGTGGCCGACCAGGCACCCTTAGCCGAATGGCCGACCAGACCTAGCCGACCAGAAGCTTGGGGAGGAAAAATGGTCCTGGTGTTGCAAACACCTAGACCCCTAGCTGATTCGTTTGGCTCTAGAACGCTCAGAAATGCTTCGTTTGAGCTCAAAATTGAGATTCAAGAACCTTATAAGGTCCTTTACAAGCCTATGTAGGTTTCCTAGTGATTTCAAGAAGTTGAATAATGACATTGTTTGAAACAATGTCTGGTTTGAAAACCAACTTAAAATGAGATATTTCGCCTCCAAAACGTTCAAAAATGCATGTTTTCATGTGATTCTTCTTCATACCGGGAGATTATAAGAATACCTATCATATAAGCTCAACTTCAAAATTTGGGTTTAGGAATGTCAGGGGTGTTCAAGACCAGGAGGGTGCTCAAAACCAGGAGGGAGTTCAAAATCAGGAAGGTGTTTGAAACACCTTGTCCAGAGGACCGTATTTCTTGCCTAGACAACCCAAAAATAAGAATTTTCACATGATTCTTTCTACAACCATGAGTTTATAAGAATCTCCACTATATTTGATCGACTCTAAAATTTGGGGTTAGGGTTTCGCTAATCACAATTAGGGGGTGATTAACCTCGATTATCGACGTTTAAGGACTTCCACTCTAAAATTAACCTATCTCAAGGTTAAGGGTGGATATCATAGTAGTAATTACATTAAGTACGAACTAGTTAGCCTCAAAAAAGGCCTTTATAACCCTGGTTAGGGTTGTTTAGCCCCGATTAGGGCCGAATTATTGTCTTTTGCTCAAAGATTAGCCCTTATCGAGGCTTATGAGCAATGACCGCCTGATATCAACCCTAACTTAGATAAGTTGAGGGAAATAAATCAATAATGAATTTACGATAAAGGATCCGATGCACGAATTGCACTTGGATAGGTGTCTACGAGCTCGAAACGACACTAATCCTATTCCCGAAAGGCCCAGAAATCTTAAGAAAAAGGTTCGAGAGGCCAAGGAACGTTTAACTTTCTTAAGTAGTAACTTGCACTAGTAGAAAAAGGGCCTATAGCGTCGGTCAAAACATACTTTTAGCGTCGGTCAAGTGGCGTAGTACATGTAGGCAACACTATAGGTATAGGTCTGTAGCGTCGGTTATTTAGGCGACGCTTAAAATAGTCATAAGCGTCGGTTAACTAAAATGCCGACGCTATAGGTATAGTCATAAGCATCGGTTAACTAAAACGCCGACGCTATAGGTATAGGCATAAGTGTCGGTTACCTAAAACGCCGACACTATAGGTATAGGCATAAGCGTCGGTTACCTGAAATGCTGACGCTATAGATATAGGCCTATTGCGTCGGTTAACAAGAATGCCGACGCCTAAAGTCCTTTTTTTTTATTGATAGCCTTAGCTGATTTCATACATACACCCCAACACATGCTTCAATCTCAAGATGGATGTTGATGAAACTAAATAGCACAGTGATGACATCTTATATTGAATGTTAAGACTTGAATCTCATTTATTACTTATCATTATCATGAAAAAAGTCAAAACTAGTATATAACTTGAATCAACAGAAACTTGTTCCAACATATTCATCATTTGATCACATGAGTAAATATAACACAAACTACAATAACCATCTTTACGTGCAACTGTTGCTGACTAAACAAACACAAAAATCTAGTTTCGGGGCACGCCACGAGTACAATGAAATCATCATGGCCTTCGGGTAAATTTCCAGCAGATTCCATAAGTGAAACAGAAACCTACAAATGACAAAAAAAAAAGACATTGAAAAAGTGCTTATAGCCTAGTATATTTCTAGGAACTTCTACTTAACAGAATCAGTGAACGCAGGAAGATGAGGAATGAATTATGTTGAAATTACTATCAAGAAAATCAGCATACCTGCATACAGCGTAGAATAATTTCAGGAATGTAACACCTGCGACAAAAGCCCCTTACAATGTATGCTACTGGTTATTCCAAAGAACCTTCACTGTTTAAATTCTGAGTAGAGAGTCTGCCACTGGATATGTGTAGTGTCCGAGTCCTATAAATCCATACTCAGAGTCAAGTAACACAGTATATGACCAGTTCACCTTGAATTTTAACATCTACATAGAAATTCTAATTCTAATTTTTAACTACAATTGGCAGATAATATTATTTCTGTCCATGCAGGACTCAAATCGAATTCTACCGGTGAAAAGAGTAAATAATTAGAATGAAATATTACCATGAAGAGATAGTAAAGAATAGCATAGCTAGAGGTAATATTAAATATATTCGATGCCCTGTCCACTATACCAATCATCCACATATAAAGAACTAGACCCATAACCAGAACAAATGGTTCTTTTACAGTATACTTCAATCACTTTTCAACCTCTCTCCTATACAATTCTATTAGAACCATACTTCTAGATTCATGATCACCACCACCGGTTCATGAAAGAAGATTGTCAAAGTAATTTTAAAAGGATCTGTACTGTAAGAAAAAAAGTATAATTTGGAGTTGAGGTTCACTTGTAAAGTAGAGGAAAACAGGAAAGCAAGATATTACCTGGTTGTTTGAAGTTTGACCATTTACATTTTGAGGCCGGGCATTAAGAACACTAAAAGTATTACAAATTTTTATAACAATTTTCCTGCCATTAGAACAGGAAGAGACTTAGTAGGCTAGAATTAACAGGTCATGCCTATGAGAATTTGGTACTCAGTTACGTCATGCACTACACTTAACCGCCATTAAACAAGGAGCAAGCTAATACAGTGAAGACAGCAAGACAAAGCCACAATACCTTGTGACTCAAAAAATGCACTATGATTTGTCAGCTGGGAATCAACTCCATTGTCAAAATATACAGGTGCCGCATGCTGGTAGTCTCTGTCATCATGTAGAGTCTGTCCTGGATGATGCTGGTAATCAACTATGTTCTCTGAATATTCGGTTGTCGAGTATTGGTAATCAACATTGTTATCCGAATATAAGGGTGCTGATTGCTGGTATTCAACTTTGTTCTCTGGTAATCAAAGGATCCATCAAACATGATGGTCGTCCAAAAAAACAGAACTAATAACAAGAAAAAAAGAGTGGTTGCACAAATCAGTTTATGCTATAGCAAATACAATAAAGCTTAACAAGTATAAAAGTCAATACCGATGATAAAAAAAAAAAGATACAGAGCTCCATTGTGTGGATGGTAAAAAAATGCAAGGTTATTATCACAGTCATTAATGCCTTTGTTACAATGCAGCCTTGGTAATCCTAAAGCAAGAATACATACATGACAGATAGCTGGATTTATTATCAATAAATATGAATCTTGTAACATTACACATACCTTTAAAATCAGCCAACAAAAGTTAAGACAAGTTGTACACAAATTTAATCTGGTAAGTGAAAACTATTACTAATCTACATACAAACACCTGTAGTAATTAAGAAGTTAACAACGAACCAAAAAAAAATATCTTTAGAAAAATCAAACTGATACTTACCATTTAGTGTCATGAAATAAAAATGTTTATGCCCCTGCAAAGCATACTCTTTTTGTCGAGCCTCATAGGCATGCATATCAAGCACTTGTAGAACAATACGAAATTGAGTTTAACAGAAGAAAGAAATAATACATATTTAGACTAGTGCCAGAATGAGGATCAGACAAGAATTTATCTTTGAATAGTTTAGACAAGTGTAAAGTTGTTGGATCTAATTGGAGTGACAAGCTTCAACTTTACTTCATTTGAACATAAACATAAATAAGTGGAAAACCTCCCACTCCCACACTGTCTCCGAACTAAGAAAATAAAACAAATACATAATTTTTGGTACACTTCATATTTTAATAATAAAGACATAGGTTTAGCAATCTTAAAAGGCAGAAGCCATCCTTGGTATTTACTTTAGGAAGCATACAACTAATATTTTTTTATCAAGAGTATATTAAAGGTAAGCAATAACAAACTTCATTTTCCAACGATGTCAAGAAACAAGTGATGGAACATACCCAATATCAATTTCTTATTCCCCTGAACAATATCGTTTCCAGCAATATTGACTAGTGAAAACTTCAACTGTTTTCCAATTTTCACTACTTGGTTACAATTTTCTACTTTTCTGAATGGCAACTTGATAGGGGGCTTAGTTGCCATCTTCCAATTAACTATCCCTGGTGACACCTTATCAAACCCACCTGCAAAATAGCAGAAACAAAATCAATTCACACAGAATAGAAAAAACTTAGTAAGTTACATGATCAGCATTCATACCAGTAAAAAGTAGTTTGCTATTTGTTCAAAATACTGGACTTCCAAATTTCTGAGAGATAAACTTTACATGGTCTTTTTGTTTTTCAGAAGTAACCAACTTATACACTATTACTCATAATTGCAAATTTGGTTTCTTATAAACTACAGATAGCCCGAGGGTAAGGTTTATCTATGCTGATTTGAGGAAAATTGTACAACGTAATGCAGTGAAAATAATAATCACCCATTTCTAAGGTCTTCAAAGATGTTGTTGATATAGGTTGAATGCCCAAAACTATTTATCCAAAAGCAAAATGCACTCTCTTCTCTAGTGATTTGGGCCACATCAGACTTATGTCCAATAACACATAACATAATCAAAATTATGTATAAAAAATACCTGGTTGTTTGAACAAAGTTCTCCACATGGTCATGTCCCTTTTACAAATTCAATTTAAACATCCGATTCTGGCATCCATTCCCACAGCCAAGCCGGCCTCCTAGAGTCGCTTTGCAGTGACAAACGATTATCTGAAATGATAGTAATTAAAGAGTGAGAATTTATCTGGAACCAGATATTATCACAATCAACAACGTGCAGACAGTATGTTTGGCGGAATATACAAGTTGGACAATTTAATATCTTTTGGACATTTCGGGGGACATCAGTTACATTTTGAACATGCAACCTCACTGGTTATGGTTTTGAATGAGAGTATAGAGGGTTCTGTTTTTCAGTTATATTGTGAGAATTAGAATAGGAGTACAGTCAATGTGTATTGAACAGAGTGAAGCAAGTATATTACAGCTTCCTTCCATAATTTCTGCAAAGATAATCTTTCATATGGAAGATTCGACAATAAAAAAATTATGTGCAATTAATAGCATTTGAAATATTAGACATAACATTACCCGGATTTCCGAAGCCTCCTCTACAGAATCCCCATCAACCCGAATAACAGAACTTGACTCGTTATAAAATTGATAAATTAAATCGGGCTGCTGGCGAAGAACATTGTAGTACTGGGTAAGGAAGTAAGAACCTACCTGCAAAATATAAACCAAAGAAAATCAATCCACTATATACACCAATACAAATCAAGAAATCAAGAAATGGGCATCAAAAAGATTGAATTTTTAGATAAGTTTTTCATAAAAAAATATTGGGGGTTTTAGGCGAGAAATTGAGGGTTTTAGATATACACATATCTATAGAAGAAAGGGATAGATATATAACCACCAAGAAATCCCTCTTTTTGTCGATATAGAGAATCCCCTTTTGTCGATACAGAGAAGACCTAGGTTTGGTTGAGAGAGACAAGAAATTAAGCACAATAAATCAATTACTTGTGAACTAAGCTCGAAAAATTGAACCCAATATGACTTCAATTAGTGTGAATTTGTATGACTTGGGTGGAAGAAATCAGAGGGAGAGTTTTTTGGTATATGATTTGTATGAGTTGAGGTCGCGGGAGTGTTAGAGGGTGAGAAATGTTTGAGGGTGAGGAAGGTGATTGATATGTTCTTATTTTTTTTTATTTAAAAAAACAGATATGTTTTCATTTTAATTATTATATGTTTTTACTTTTTTTAATCAGACCCCTTAGCATCGGCATTACAAGAACCGACGCTTAAAACATGTTTATAGCATCGGCATTAAAAGAACCGACACTTAAAACATGTTTATAGTGTCGGTTAAATAAAGACCGAGGTTAAAGGGTCTATTTTAGGCATCGGTTGAGTAAAGACCGACGCTAAAGGGTCAGTTTTAGGCGTCGGTTGTTTATGACCGACACTAAAGGACAGTTTTAGGCGTCGGTTGAGTAAAGACCGACGGTAAAGGGTCAGTTTTAGGCGTCGGTTGTTTCATGACCGACGCAAAAGGTCCAACACAAATGACATTAAGCATCGGTTAAGCTAGAAACTGACGCTTAAAGTATGTATAGGCCACGGCTCTCTATATAACCGACGCTAAAAGTGCGACGCTAAAAGACAGTTCTGTACTAGTGTTGGGAGAGAATGTTAGTCATTGTGAATGTGTAGGTCGGTCCACACTTCATTGTAAGACGATACCCTGGTAGGGCCGGTGTGACCTTAAACTTCTACGAAATCAAGTTTTCTTAGAAGTTGAGGGGCAAATGATATGGGTGAAAAATAATCCCTAAAGACATAATTAATATAATATTTATTGGATTGTAAATAAGGCCCAAAACCCTAGTTGGGAATTAAATTCGTAATTAATGATTAAGCCCAAACTGGGGATGCCCGGTTTAAGCTTGTTTCTAATATGGGCCTGATCCACAAACTGGGAACGTTCTAGAAACAAGGAACGTCCCAGAATATCCCTGCGATATTATGTAGCCTCCAAGGCACCTAATTCGACATGGAAACTAACTCCCACAAGGAAGGAGTCAGAACCTTTGCAATGACGGTGACTTGTCCACCAAGTCTCCAAACCCTATTACGATTCTAAGGCTCCCACAACCTATATAAAAGGCCAGACCCCTCATCTCAGAACTACGTCTTGGCTTGATTCTCAACTCTGAGAGACGTATGCATCTTGTGAGAACCCGAATTAGGTCACAAAAATGCAAGCGCAACCATTAAAGCACGAAGCTCACGAACCTTAGTATTAAATACATACAGATCCTCGTTTTTATTCCACAACAATTCCTTTAATTTATAAACTTCAGAGAAACACTACAACAAAATCTTTTTATTGTGATGAATTTTTTAGCATGAACTCGTCACAAATAGCCTATTGCCCGAAAGAACAATTGTTGGGAAAGGTGTCCATTTTTACCAAGTGGCTGCGCATATGGAATATGCGTATTTTTTTTCTTTCTCTCTCTGCTTATTGTTGAATGCCTTTCTCTTACCTCGCAAATACACCAAAAAACAAAGACCACGCATGTGCCTTATGCATGGTCAGTTTCAATATAATATAATTTTTTATATTTAATATTTTAAAATTTTATCGATATTTTCTTTAGGGGTTAAATAATTTTCATTTGGGGTTTAACGGGTCTCATTTGGAATTTAGAAATATTCAATTTTTTAAATAAAATTTTTAAACTTTATTTGTATTCTCTCGGGGTTTCAACAATTAACTTAAGGGGATCAACAGTTTCATTTTGGGTTTTAGAAATATTCAGAATGACGAAAAAACTGTATACAAACTTAGGGTTTAGGGTTGTTTAAGAAATATTCAGAACGACGAATAAACAGTATACAAACTTAGGGTTTATGGTTGACTTATCCTTGTTTTTAAAAAATTGGGGTTGGCCCCCAATTTTTTAAAAACTAGACTGCCGGACTCATTAAGAAATAATCAAATTTTCAATAAAATTTTTTAAATTTTATATGTATTCTTTTGGGGATCAACAGTTAACCTTTGGGGTTCAACATTTCTATTTTTGATTTTAGAAATATTCACAATGACGAATAAATCGTATACAAACTTAGGGTTTAGGGTTTAGGGCTAAACCCTAGACCCTAAACCCTAACTTATCCTGGTTTTTAAAAAATCGGGACTGGCCCCCGATTTTTTAAAAACCAGGCCGCTAGACTCAGTAAGAAATATTCAATTCTTTAATTTAAAATTTTTAAATTTTATAGTATTCTCTTGGGGGTTCAACAGTTAACCTTTGGGTTTCAACAGTTAGATTTTGGATTTTAGATCTGGTAGTTTTATTTATTTTAAAGAAATTTTGTTAAAAATAAGAAAAAACCTACGCATGTTCGAAATGCATGGTTCCCTCCCACCCGCGCAGTTCTTAAATGTGTTTATTGAGCCACGCATGATCCATATGCGAGAGAGCAGGCTTTGTTGAAATTTAAAAAAAAATATTAAAATAACCAACGAATGATCCTTATGCATGGTTTGAAAAATGCATCATTGGAATGCGTATAAACCCTGTTTGGAGCAGCCCACACATCACCTTAATGCGTATACTAACGTAAAAAATTAAAAAAATAAAATTTGGCATGAGACACGCATGATAGAAATGCATATTCGGCATACGCACACTTCAAATACGTATACATTCACTTTCACTTTAAAATTTGGTTATTGGGTGTTTTCACCCTTCAAGTATATTACAATTGAAAACAAAGCTTGCATTATTAAAATCTCCGCTGTAATATTATTGTAAAAGTTTAATATACTAGCTTGTAAATTGTGTAATGCACGGTTTTTTTAATATTTATAATTATATAAATTATATTAACAAATAAATATTTATAATTAGTAATATTTGAATTGAAAATATATTTTTTTTAGATAAAATACAATAATTTAATTGAAGAAAATAAAAAATCCTTTAATTTGACAAACTTGGAGAAAAAATAATCGAATTTGAGTATAAATAGATAATAAAATTATTGTTCATTAGATTTTACATGGTCTTTTTACTTTTTTGTTTTATCTTGGGTTTTAGAAATCAGATTAAGACGATTTTATCGTCCAAGCAAAATTCAAGAAATCATTTTTATTTTTGTGATGGTTTAAGGGTTATAATGCTAATGAAACTCCTGGAAATTGAAGATAAAATATTGTTACGAAATTTTATATTAAAAATTCTATTCAATTTATAAAATCTACTTATAAAAAATTTACTTTTTTATATTTAAATATAATCCTATTATAAAACAAATAAACTTTTTAATATTAATTATAATGGTTATAAAAGATCCAACGGTGGTAGAATTTTGATTGTGCAACAACCATACAAATGTACTACTAAAAATTGGATAAGATCGACTATATTTATCATATATAAGAATCTAATTGGGATAAAACTATAAGTTCATCATCATTTTGTTGGCTATTTTTTCATTTGCTTTTAACATATATAATAATAGATTTTTTTTCCACTGTAATAATAGATTTTAAAATTAGAAAAACATCCATTTTATAGAATTTTAAAGAAAAAGTTAATAAAACTGATAATGCACATATTCCAACTACTTTTAAAAAAGTTTAACAAAAAATAATAATTTTCTTTAATTTATTATATTATATACTAAAACTGCTATAGGAGATAGATATACTCAGCTGCCACCTTTCTAAGTACATTACTATCCCTAGCCCCCATTTACAACTCACTACTAGCTATCTCCAATGCCTTCCAAAGCAGAACTTCCCATCTCCAAAATCTCAATCAAAGAAGAACCTGCAGATCACCCACAAAGCTCAACAAACAAACAACCCAAAACTGAAAATTATTCACTATCAGCCGCCAAAGGAAAAGTGAAAATTGAAAAAGAATCAAGCTCCATCAATAGCTGTGGAATTTGTTTATCAGAAGAAGGAAAATCGATTAGAGGATATATCGATAGCTGTGGTCACTACTTTTGTTTTAATTGTATATTGGAGTGGGCTAAGATTGAATCTCGTTGCCCTCTATGCAAACGTCGGTTTTCCTCCATTAGTGAACAGATGAAGGACGGTGCTTTCACAACTGAGCAGATTGTTAGTGTCCCAGTCCGCAGTCAGGTTTGTATTTTTTTTTCTTTTGTTAATTTCATTGTAGGTGTGCACTGGTGTGGTGGGGAAAAATGTTAATTGTGCCCTAAAATTCAGAAAAATAAATACTGCACATATATGAAATCAGTTGCTTTTTATTTAGGACTGAACTCAATTGGACGATTATTATGTAAAATAAAAATTTCTTTTTACACTCATCTTCGCTACTCAAGTTTTCCCAAATTCTACATTAATTGTAAAATTAGGCCAGACAAATACTTCAAACTTTGTCAAAGTTAGTAACGGTTTGTACAGCTACCCAAAAAAATAAGGGGACACAATATATCATTGAATTGTCTTGAGTTGGTTCATGTGATCTCTCGCATGTTGCATTTGTTGATTATGTTCATAAACATAAAAAAAATTGATATTCAATTTATGAGTATAATTTTATTGGATCTCATACTCATACACACTCTAGTACTGCTACATATCACACATAGTTAGTGCACTACTTTCATCCTCTCCACCTCAAATGCTAGCTGGACGAGTTACTTAATATTCTGTTAGTTTGTTAGAGTTTATAGAATGAAAAGCTTTGGAACAAGAGAAACTGTATTGAAAGAAAAACACTTCTTTCTACTCCATAAAAAAGAATAAGAGATTACAAAGCTTTTAAAAGAGAACTTGCTAAAATCAATGCATGAAAGTAGCATCTACCTTCCTAACAAACCGCCACTTCCTTATTTTCTTCTAATCAACTCCTATAAAGACTCCAACTCTCCTATGACCAAGTCTGACACTAATTTCGGAATAAAACAATCAAAACAAATAACTACTATGTTTTAATAAAACGTGTTTAGATTAAGCCAACACACTCCCCCTTAATCTAAACATGTTCCTGCAAGATTCTTGATTCCCAACAGCTCCCTCATTCTAACAAACTTGACTGCCGACATAGGTTTAGTAAGAACATCAGCACGCTGATCTCCAGAACTCACATGTTTGATAACAACATCTCCGCGTTCCACACAATCACGAATAAAGTTGAATCGTACATCAATATGTTTACTGCGACCGTGGAATACTGGGTTCTTTGCCAGGTCTATTGCAGACCTATTATCCATATTTGTAATCTGACTCAGCAATTTTTGTAGCCACAACCCTTGACACGCAACTGTTGTTTCAGCCATGAACTCAGCTTCACAAAAGGATAGGGCCACGCAGCGTTGTTTCTGAGACATCCAAGTTATCAGACTCTCACTTAAATAGAACGCCATGCCTCCAGTACTCCTTCGATCATCACTATTACCTGCAAAGTCACTGTCAGAATATCCAGACAGCATGTGATTACCTGTACCCTTTGAATACACCAGACCATAATTCATCATTCCCTTTATATAACGTAGTACACGTTTCACAGCACCCAAATGTAATGAAGTTGGTCGGTCCATAAACCGACTTACCATACCAACAGCGTACGCTATGTCTGGCCTGGTATGAACCAGGTAGCGTAACCCACCCACTATGCTTCTATATCGTGAAGAATCCACTGCTTTTCCCTTTAAATCCATATGAAGTTGAATCTTTGGTTCCATCGGGTATTTACTTGGATTACAATCAGCCATTCCGGCAGCCTCTAGTATTTTCTTAGCATAGGAAGATTGTTTCAACTCAATGTAGTCTTTCCTCTGATCAACCTCTATGCCAAGATAATAAGAAAGTTTTCCCAAGTTGCTCATATCAAACTCCTTGCTCATTTGCTCCTTAAACTTGATGATATTCGCTGTGTTCAAGCTCGTAACCAATATGTCATCTACATAAACACCAATGATTAGTGATTCATTTCCCTCACGCTTAGTATAAACTGCATGTTCATTCGGGCATTTCTCAAAACCGAGTTGTTCCAGAAATTTTCTCAAACCTGTATACCAGGTACGAGGCGCCTGTCTTAGCCCGTACAACGCCTTCCGTAATTTATACACCTTCCCTTCTTGACCCTTTACTTCATAACCAATAGTTTGCGATACGTACACTTCCTCCTCAATTTCTCTATTAAGAATCGCAGATTTTACATCTAGATGGTGTACTTCCCAATGTTTGTTACTGATAGAGCTAGTAAAAGTCGAACTGTTTCTAGATGTGTAACTGGGGCGAAAGCTTCTTCAAAGTCTATACCCTATTTCTGAACATACCCCTTTGCCATAAATCTAGCCTTATGTTTTACTATCGCTCCATTTGAATCCTTTTTAATTTTGTACACCCATTTCAAACCAATCGCCTTGTGATCTTTTGGTAAGTCCGTCAATTCCCATGTATCACTCCTTTCTACTGCTTCGAGTTCTATTTTCATGGTCTGTCTACATTCTTTTTCTAGCACTACTTGATCAAATGATGCAGGTTCTTCAATGCTTAGTAATAACATATCATCAGCCAACTCAACTTCTTCTATATCGTTATAAATATCACTCAGCAACCTAAATTTTCTTGGTTCGCTTGTTGCAGACTCTTGGTCGCTTGTTGCAAATTCTTGTTCACTTGTTCCATACCCACTAGATGCCTCAGTCGATATACTTCTATGACTCCATTCTGGTGTCGATGCATCACTCGAGATATTCGTTTCACTTCCTGATTCTTCATTACTTATTTTGCCTGCTTCTTCAACTGTGTGTTCAGTAACATTATTTGACTCAAAACCAGGAAACACAACTTCACAACCACCCTGTTCACTCTGTTTCTCCCAATTCCAAAACTCACCTTCCTGAACCACCACATCTCGACTCACACAAATTATGCCTTTCTTTGGATCATATAAAGGACTTGCTTTAGATCCTGGCTCCTTTCCTAGGTAAATGACTTGTTTGCTACGATCATCCAACTTCTCAGTGTTCACAGCTGGGATTTTCATATAGGCAACACTACCAAAAACTCTTAAGTGAGAGATGTCAGGTTTTCTGCCTGTCCATGCTTCATACGGTGTTCTCCCCCGTAATACTCGTGTTGGAAGATGATTAAGCACATAAATTGAATGCCTCACTGCTTTTCCCCACATAAACGATGGCAACTTTGCACCTTTCAGAAAACTTCAAGTCATGGCAGCCACCGCCCGATTCCTATGCTCCACCACCCCATTTTGTTGTGGAGTGTAGGGGGCTGTATAGTGCCGTTGAATACCAGTCTCTTCACAGAACCTCTCAAAATCATTTGAACAAAACTCTCCACCTCTATCAGTTCGAAATGTCTTGATTTTCTGGTTTGCTTTATTTTCAGCAAGTAGCTTGAACTTCTTGAATGCACTAAATGCCTCACTCTTCTGTTTCAACATGTAAACCCACATCTTCCTACTATAATCATCAACAAGTAAAAGAAAATATCGATTAACTGCTGGAGTCGAGGGAGAAATCGGTCCAAAAATGTCTCCATGTATAAGTTCCAGCACTTGTTTGCCATGAAAAGTTGCCTTGTTTGCTTCGACATTAAGCATCCCTCACATTTCTTTGCTGGTTGTTTCATTCTAGGCAAACCGTACACCATCTATTCTTTTGACATCATCTCCATTGCCTGAAAATTAACGTGCCCAAGACGGGCATGCCACAACCACGTCTCTTCTTCTACATCATTCAACAGGCGCATGGATGTACTCTCCTCAAGGCTGATTTTGTAGAGTCCGTTTCCCGACTTCTTCACCTTCATCAGTAGTCTTTCTTTGTCATCATACACCCACAGATAATCACCACTCAATATTATTCGATTGCCCTCTTCAGATAATTGATCGAGGCTAATAATGTTATTGCACAAAGTAGGAATATAGTACACTTCTTTTAAAATTTTCTCCTCACCATTTTTGTATTTAAATGAAACAACTCCTTTTCCTTTGATGCTTACCTTCGATCCATCCCCAAATTTCACTTCTCATGTCACTCTTTCATCCAATTCCATGAATTTTCCCCGTTGCCCGGTCATATGGTTACTAGCCCCATTGTCTAGATACCATACTTGTGACTCCCTTTGTCCATCAATCTCTGGTCGAAACTGTGGAGTTATTGTTTCTTTCTTTAACAGCATTGTTTCAGTCATCTCTCCCATTTTCTCAACAATCAGCAACACTGGTTCATCTTCCTGAATTTTTGTGAGATTCACCTGGTTATCTCTTTCCCTTCGAGGCTTACGACATTCGTTGGCAAAATGTCCATATGCCAGACAATTGAAACACCTCACCTGGCTTCTGTCTCGTGGCCCACGACCTCCATTCACTAGTACAGACTGGACCTATAGTGTCGCCCCTATAGCGTCGGTTGTTTGCATTAACCGATGCTATAGGTGTCCGTTGAACCTATTGCGTCGATTATTGGCTTTAACCGACGCTTATTGACTTCTGCCAGATGCTTTTACGTCGGTTATTTGCACCAACCAACGCTATAGGTACCTCTTATAGCATCGCCCACTAAAATGCCGACGATAAAAAGACATTTTGCGTTGGTCAACATAAAACCGATGCTATAATTGTATCCTATAGCGTCAGTCCTATTTGAACCGACGCTATAGGTGTAGCCTATAGCGTCGCCCCTTGTAATGCTGATGCTATAGGTGCATATTATAATTATTTTTTTTGCCAAAATCTTTAGAATATAAAATTTTAATAGTATCACGTTTAATATAGGAATAAAAAACGTCGGTTGTTAAAGAAACCGACGCTATAGGCACAAACGTACTCTGTACACAATATGCATTAGCATCGCCTTCAACTAACCGACGCTATAGATAGAGATTTAAAGCATCGATTAACAGGTTTTTTGCGATGGATTTTTAACCGACGCAAAAGGTTTTTAGCGACGGCTATTTGACCGACGTTATGGGCGTAAACCTATTGCGTCGCTCACATGTACTTCGCCACTTAACCGACGCAATAGGTCATTTTGACTGACGTAATAGGTCCAGTAGGTACTAGTGATTTCTCCCACGAAACTCTCCACTACCTCGAGCTCCTTCTTTACTGGTCCTTCTTTGCCACTCCTCTTGAGTCATCAGCAACTGACCATCATTATTTTCTTTCTTTCGCCATTCTTCCTCTGTCAATAGAAGTTTCCCTTGTCTCGTTTCAGTTTTCCCACGAACTCTTTCCTCATGTGCCTTCAATGAGCCAATGACCTCCTCCATAGACATCTCTTCCAAGTTCCCAAATTGTTCTATGGGAGATGTAATTTGCAAAAACTTCGAAGGAACTGCCCTGAGTAGTTTTTTCACCACGTATGCCTCTTCCATACGCAAAAAACCTGTAAGTTGAAGGCGACGCTAATGCGTATTGTGTACAGAGTACTTTTGTGCCTATAGCATCGGTTTCTTTAACAACCGACGCTTTTTATTCCTATCTATAGCGTCGCCTGTCTAAACAACGTATGCCTCTTCCAATGTTTCTCCCAGTGCCCTGATTTTAAGAACTAAGCCATTCATTTTCATGTAAAAATCATCCAATGGTTCTGTGTCTCCCATCCTCAAAGCCTCGAATTCCCCTTTCAAAGTTTGTGCTTTCGCATTTTTCACTTTATTTACACCTAGGCTCATTTTCTTGACAGCCTCCCAAGCCTTCTTGGCCGTTTTCCTTTATGATATAGCCATCAAAACATCTTCGGGGATCCCTTGATAAATAACAGCCAACGCACGCTTGTCAATCTTGTCTTCAACTTCAGCCTTAGGATCTTTAGGTTCCAACGCTTCCCACACGCCATGTGCTTGCTTAAATACCTTCATTTTAAGTGCCCATGTCGTATAGTTAGTTTTTGTCAACATCGGATAGTTCAAGCTAAATGATGTCTCCTTAGTCTTGCCTGGTTCCATCTCGTGTTAACTTTGAATGCGTATCGAATGATGACAGATGCAAGCTCTGATATCACGTATAGAATGAAAAGCTTAAGAACAAGAGAAACTGTATTGAAAGAAAAACACTTCTTTTTACTCGATAAAAAAGAATAAGAGATTACAAAGCTTTTAAAATAGAACTTGCTAAACTCAATGCATGAAAGTAGCATCAACCTTCCTAACAAACCGCCACTTCCTTATTTTATTCTAATCAACTCTTATAAAGACTCCAACTCTCCTATGACCAAGTCTGACACTAATTTTGGAATAAAACAATCAAAACAAATAACTACTATGTTCTAATAAAACGTGTTTAAATTAAGCCAACAGAGTTCCTCTCCATCTACTATCCTACCTCTCTCATTAATTGTATATAGCTTTAGATGATCATATATAGCTACAAAGATAGATTTCTTCGGTACACAAACATTATGATAAGTATATACATTTTGATTCTTCTTGGTTCTATATGCTTTTTACACAGTGTTCATAAATAGTGTAGTATATCATGATACAACATCAACTGTACCTCCTTCTTGATCATGATATTCTTCCTTCAGTCACACCTCCTAGTTTAGGATTCTATGCATGCTTTATGTTCCTATTTCTTCCATTACTGCAGTTCGTGTTAGGCAATCTAGTAGAATTCATAATTTACCTTCCTATCGTAGTTATTTACCACTTATGCACAAAGATTTTTTGCTAGATCTTATGATGAACCTTCTTTATATCAAAAGGCTTTTTCTTATCCATTGTGGATTGAAGCCATGAACAAAGAAATTTATGCACTCACTGTAAACAAAAATTGGAAATTGGTTAATATGCCTAAAGGTATAAAAGATATTGGTTCTAAATGGGTTTACAAGGTGAAACTTAAGGTTGATGGCTCACTAGACAAATGGAAGGATAAATTAGTGACAAAGGGTTTTAATCAGAAGTATGGTCTGAATCACTAAAAAAACTTTTTCTTTTGTAGTGGAAATGACCACTATTAGAACATTCTTCACTGTTGCAGCAAGTAAGCATTGACCATTATTTTAGCTCGATGTTAATAATGCATTTTTTTCATGGAGACTTACATGATGAGGTCTATATAAAAATTCCACAAGGTATTCCTAACCCTTACAATATGGTTTGCAAACTTATAAAATATATGTATGGTCTAAAACATGCTTTTAGAGAATGGTTTTCGAAGTTATTAATTTGTTGAACTCGTTTTACAAGGCTTCCAACGATCTAAGAATGATTACAATCTTTATATAATAAATTAGTTTGTCTCATTTTTATAGTTGCAGTGTATATCATTGTATGCCTTAGTGATCTTAAGGGGCTTGTATTAATTCGAGAGAATATATAGCCATGACCTCAAACAAAATATCAAATCTTTCTCCTCCAACTTTTAATGATGAAAATTACCAAGTGTGGGTTGTCAAGATGAAAGCTCATTTGAGAGGTCTGGGTTTATGGAAGTTGGTTGAAAGTAAGAGGATATACAACTGATTGCCAACAATCCAACACTAAATCCAATCTGGGCACACGAAGATGATTAAGTAAGGCTCCCAAGGGTTTATCAATAACTCATATTGTTGTTTCGGATTCAATTTCACAAGAATCATGAATTATGAAACTGGAAAAACGGTATGGGATAAATTAAAATATTTCTATGAAGGTAACACAATAGAAAAAAAAGATGCAAGTCTTATATTCCAAAAAGGATTTTTAGTTTTTAACCATGAAATAAAAAGAAACTATACATGATTATTTTTATAAATTGATGATTTTGGTGAACAAAATACTGATAATGGGTGCAGATCTACCCGATAGCAAATTTGTAGAGAAGCTGTTAATTGATGATTTGAGGCAAAACTTTCATCTCTTGAAGATTCAAAAGTCATAAATGAGTTAGCTTTATCCGAGATCATTAATTTTTGCAAGTCCAAGATCAAAGAAGAGCAATAAGAATGAGGGAAATTGAAGATTCGGTTGAAGGAACTCTTTCATCCAAAATATCAAAAGAGAAATCATATTTACTACGTGTGGTAATTGCATGAAAATGGTCATGAAGAAAAAGATTGTTGGCATAAAGCAACGCCTCAATGCTTTAAATGCAAAATATTTGGACGTGTGCAAAAGTATTGTAGAAACAAGAGTGTTAATAAGACACAAGTCATTAATGAAGATGAATTATTTTGATTTTGGAGTGTTTTGCTCCAATGTATAAGTTGGTGATGAGAAGTTCATCAACATGAAATTCGTGAGAAGTGCATCAAGATCTGGAATTGGTAAGAAGTGCATCTTAACGAAATTTTGGAGAGAAGTGCTCCAACAAGGCAATGATGGGAAGTGCATCGATAGTTTAACAAATTTTAGAATTTTGAATTAAGATGGAGTGTTGAGAATAATTTAAAATTATTTGAATTGTTTTTTGAAATTTTCTTGATTAGTTTGTGTTATGGAATAAAAACTAGGTTGAAATTATTGCGGTTAGGGTTTGTGTATTTAATGCTAGGGTTCGTGAGCTTCGTGCTTTAATGGCTGCTTATGCGTTCGAGACTAAGCGGTCCTCACAGAATGCCTACGTATCTCTGTATTAGAGAATCAAGCCAAGAAAACGTAGTTCTGAGGTGAGGGGTCAGGCAGCTGAGTAGCCTTAGAATTATGGTAGGATTTGGAGACTTGGTGGGCAAGTCTTTGAGGAATGTTCTAGATCTATTCCTTATAGGAATCAGTTTCCATATTGAATTGGATGCCTTATTGGATAAGTCTGAAGGGGATATTATCCTTATCCAACTCTTATTTGCTGAGCTGTTTACTACCCTTAATATTAATTACGAAATTAATATTATAATTGGGGTTTTGGGTCCATCTGGTGGGCCCCACGTTTGGACCATGCTGGGTCTAATTAACGCCATATTAAATGTGTCTTTAGGGCTTATTTTTAGCCCATATCATTTGCCCCCCAACTTCTAGGAAAACTGATCAGGTTTTCGTAGAAGTTATATTTGCCTTAATCGAGACTCGGGGTCGTTTTTATCCCTTACCTGGGACTTCTTAATTTTCCTACCCTTATATGGGAATTTTGGTTTACACTAGTGTTTCACGAGTATCGTCTTGATTGTAAAGTGTGGAGCGACCTACACATTTACGACGATTTGCCTTATTCGAGGCTTTAACTTGTGCTTGCTTGTAGCAATTTCGGCACTTTTATAGAGCTTTTATGCATTATTAGCATAAATTATTGCTCAATTTGTCAAGAAGATATTTCTATAATTTTCCTCGTATTTTTCTGCACCTTTCCTAATAATTTAGGAATTTTTTATGTACCCACAGGTATGTTTCTAAATTATTCCTATTAATTTAGAAATTTTTACGTACCCACAGGTATTTTCCTTAATTATTCCTAATAATTTAAGAATTTTTGTGTACCCACAGGTATTTTTCGTAATTATTCCTAATAATTAGGAATTCTTAGGTACCCACAGGTATTTTTCGTAATTATTCCTAATAATTAGGAATTTTAGGTACCCACGGGTATTTTTCTTAATTTTTCCTAATAATTTAGGAAATTTTATGTACCAACAGGTATTTTTCTAAATTATTTCTAATAATTTAGGATTTTTTAGGTACCCACAGGTATTTTCCTTAATTTTTCCTAATAAATTAGGAATTTTTATGTACCCACAGGTATTTTTCTTAATTTTTCCTAATAATTTAAGAATTTTTATGTACCAACAGGTATTTTTCTAAATTATTTCTAATAATTTAGGATTTTTTAGGTACCCACAGGTATTTTTTGTAATTTTTCCTAATAATTTAGGAATTTTTATGTACCCACAGGTATTTTTCGTAATTATTCCTAATAATTTAGGAATTTTTATGTACCCACAGGTATTTTTCGTAATTATTCCTAATAATTTAGGAATTTTTATGTACCCACAGGTATTTTTCGTAATTATTCCAAATAATTTAGGAATTTTTATGTACCCACATGTATTTTTCGTAATTATTCCTAATAATTTAGGAATTTTTATGTACCCACAGGTATTTTTCGTAATTATTCCTAATAATTTAGGAATTTTTATGTACCAACAAGTATTTTCCTTAATTTTTCCTAATAATTTAGGAATTTTTATGTACCCACAGGTATTTTCCGTAATTTTTCCTAATAATTTAGGAATTTTTATGTACCCACAGGTATTTTTCTTAATTTTTCCTAATAATTTAGGAATTTTTATGTACCAACAGGTATTTTTCTAAATTATTTCTAATAATTTAGGATTTTTTAGGTACCCACAGGTATTTTTCGTAATTTTTCCTAATAATTTAGGAATTTTTATGTACCCACAGGTATTTTTCGTAATTATTCCTAATAATTTAGGAATTTTTATGTACCCACAGGTATTTTTCGTAATTATTCCTAATAATTTAGGAATTTTTATGTACCCACAGGTATTTTTCTTAATTTTTCCTAATAATTTAGGATTTTTTAGGTACCCAAAGGTATTATTTTTATCAAAGTGTAAAGTGTAGGGACCTTTCTATAAAATTATAAAGTATAGGAGCTGATATGGGTAAAAAATAGCCCTTAAAGGCATAATTAATGTGACATTTATTGGCCCGTAAATATGGCCCGAAACCCTAGTTGGGCACTAAATTCGTAAATAATGGTCAGGCCCAAAAGAACGGCCCAAACCGGGGACGCCCGGTAAAAGCCTATCTCTAACATTGGTCTGATCCACAAACCAGGAACGTTCTAGAAACCAAGAACGTCCTAGAATATCCCCAGGATATTGTGTAGCCTCCAAGGCACCTAATTCGACATGGAAACTAATTCCTAAAAGGAAGGAGTCAGAACCTTCCTCAATTACGATGACTTATCCACCAAGTCTCCAAAACCTACTATAATTCTAAGGCTCCCACAACCTCTATAAAGGGCCAGACCCCTCATCCTAGAACAACGTTTTTGGCTTGATTCTCTAATACAGAGATACGTAGGCATCTTGTGAGGACCCGAATTAGGTCACGATAACACAAGCGCAGCCATTAAAGCAAGAAGCTCACGAACCCTAGCCGCCATTCGATAACCCTACTTTTTATTCCACAACATTTGGCGCCGTCTGTGGGAAAAGGATATCAACCATGGTTAACACACGAAGAACATCAACCGAGAACGTTCCTGTTACATCTGACCCACCAATCGTCTCCTCTACACCGCCCGTTGTTACGGAGCAAGGGCCTGTGCCCCCATCGACTGAGACTATTACACAACCTCAAGTTTCTCAGACCACAGGGACGAATCCCCATGCTGAGAGAACCTTACCGGTGATTGATCACCCGAGACAAGAGATTAATCAACTTCAGATGGTGGTTGCTCCATTGACTAGCCGTCCCCCGCTCTCAGGAGTTCAGATCTCCACCACTACACTCCCCGTGAGGACCGATCCGTTATACGGGTTGCCAAACTATCCCCCAAATCGAAGGGATCCTGGACCAAGCGGACACGCTTTACAGATACCTGAGTCGTATCAACCACCCTATATTAGGGGTCTAGCCCCCCCTGAGCAAGGATATTACGATTACTCTGGACCTTACTCCGATGATTCATCATCCGAGGATGATGATCGAGATATATCCCCGAGGAGGCGACGTACAAGCAAAGAACCCATGAGGAGGACTCAAAGGGTCTACGATAGACCCATTCAGACAGCTGCTGAGAGAATCAAGGCTTTTGAAGCTGAGATCCAAAAGCTGAAGGATGATATAACCAGAGAACAAGTAAGGCAAAATCAGAATAGGCCTCCTCCAATCTCAAGGGAGATCCCCTTCATTGATTTGGAAGGGTCCTCAAGGAGACCGAGAAGGGCTGATGCCCCAACTGGAGGAATTACGAGGGTAGAAACCCCCGGGAGTGATCCCAAAGACCTGATGCCGCTTGGGGACCCTGACGATCCCACACCTCCATTCACTGACGAAGTGATGAACGCTCATGTTTCCCGAAAATTCAAGATGCCCACGATAAAAGCATATGATGGGACGGGCGATCCTTCGAATCATGTCAGGACATTCTCGAACGCTCTGCTGCTACAACCCGCAAGCGACGCTCTTAAGTGTAGGGCGTTTCCTCAAACCTTGGCAGGCATGGCTCAAAGATGGTACAACCGATTGCCCGCAAACTCGATTGGTTCGTTTAAGGAGTTGAGTACTGCCTTTATCAATCAATTTGTTAGTGGGAATGTCCACGAAAAAAGCTCTGCATCTCTCATGCAAGTAAAACAAGGAAAGAATGAGAACCTGAGGGATTACCTCAAGCGTTTCACCAAGGAGACGTTGAATGTCCCGGATCTGGAGAACAAAGTAGCTATGATAGCCTTGGAGAATGGAACAACGAACACCTTCTTTCAGATGTCGTTGGCAAAGCATCCCCCTGAAAGCATGACTGAGCTCCAAAGAAGAGCAAGCAAGTATATAAAAGCTGAAGAAAGTATGAGGAAAATAGAGGTCTCCACCCACGGTGGGGGAAACAGGAACTCCATGAAGCGAAAGCAAGATCAAGAGTACGATGACCAGGAGTATGACGCTAGGGACAAGTATCCCCGAACTAGCAAGGACTCCGACTCTGCCTCTAAGAACCAAGGACCAAGGTTCCCTGAGTATGCAAGGTTGAATACCCCCAGGAGTCAAATCCTGATGGATATTGAAAAAGACAAGGATTTTCGATGGCCGAAGCCACTCAGGGGTGATCCCGCAAGAAGAAACAAGGATCAATACTGCAGGTTCCATAAGGACGTGGGACATGACACTGATGATTGCAGACAACTCAAGGACGAGATTGAATTTTTGATTCGAAGAGGGAAACTGAGCCACTTCACTAAGGGTGAAGACTGTGGTAATCAGAGAAGAGACTATAATAGAAGGGGTGACGACCAAGATCGCAACCCACAACCCCGAGGGCCAGTAATCAACATGATCTCAGGAGGCCCGACTGCGGTCGGGACAACTAGGAGTTCTCGGAAGGCTTATGCCAGAGAAGTGATGCACATCGTAGGAGAGGCCCCGAAACGTGCAAAAACTGAAGTAGTGATCGGTTTTGAAGACTCAGACTTGGAGGGGGTAAAGTTCCCCCATGACGACCCGTTGGTCATAACTCCTGTAATTGGAAATTCGGAGGTGAAGCGAGTCTTGATAGACAATGGTGCTTCTGTCGATATTCTGTTTCATGATGCATTTGTAAGGATGGGATACAATGATTCTCAGTTGACCCCATCTAACATGCCTATATATGGATTTAATGGAGTAGAATCCAAAGTTGAAGGGACTATTCAGTTGCCAGTAACTATTGGACAGGAGCCCAAGGAGGCCACTCAGATATTGAACTTCTTGGTAATCAAGGCGGTTTCAACATACAACGCTATCCTCGGAAGGACTGGACTTCATGAATTCAAGGCTGTTGCCTCAACTTATCACATGAAGATCAAGTTTCCAACCAGGAATGGTGTAGGAGAACAAAAAGGTGACCAGAAAATGGCTAGGAGCTGTTATGTAGCTGCGTTAAAGCCTGATGGAGTCGGGGGGCAGGTCCTTCCGATTGAAGACATGGATGTCCACAGTGATAAAGAACACCAAGAAAGGTCGGCAAAGGACATCACACAAAAGCCTCGGACAGCCATTAAGGCTAAGGCATCAACTGACTTTGTGGTTGAATGTATCATTGGCAACCAAGAAGTCGGGGGGCAGGATATAATACCCCAAGCAGGAAGTGAACTTCAGAATAAGAATGAGGAGACCAGAAGGAGTAATGGGTGCTCTATTTTGATGGAGCATCAAAAACAAAATCGAGCAATACAGGTCTAGTCTTGCAAATCCCCGATGGGTTCAAACTATCCTAGTGGGACTTAGCTTCATATTTATCTAGTAGAAGTAGAAATAAGGTTCGATGAAACCATTGCAGAGCATATTGCTCCGAGTAGGACAGTAGTACTCTATGTAAGGGTTGAACCCATTTCAAGTTATTAATGCAAGTTTGTTTTTCGTTCTCTATTCTGTGATTTTATTTATGTGCCAAGCACCTGATGTGTGTAAGTCAAAGATGACCAAGTACCGAAAATAAAAGAATAAACGAATGGAAACAAACAAACGCATAAATAAAACCCTGAAGGGTCGAGAGTTAGGTTATAATACAACCAAATAAGAGTTTAAGTCCTTGAAGGACCCTGGATAAAAGACAAGCTGATTAAAAAGCCCCATCTGGCAATCAAAGCCATGCAAGACTGTGGAGGCTAAGGACTAACTACTCTTCAATATTTTTTAAGTACCTGGAGTGAGGGTACAAGGATGAAGCAAATAAAGAACCTTGAATTATAGTCCTAAGGTCAAGGGATATAAGAATATCCTTGAAAAAGGATTAAGAAGTTCAAGCAAGTTTTCATCTCAGAAGTTTAAAAGGCAAGAAGCCCAAGGGATAGCATTTTTCGAAATCTAAATCGAGGATCAACCTTAAATCCTTGACCTAGAATCAAGAAAAATGAGAAGCAAATATAGGTTTGAAAACCTTAAATCAAAGGTTTGAGACAAGACATGAAAGACATGAAGTCAAGTAAGGGATCCTAGAGAACTTTAGTTTGACATCAATCCAAAAGAAAGGTCGTGAATACTTGGTAGTCGACATATGAACACCAACGCTGAACATGTGAATATCAACATCAAATCCTAGGTGGAGAAAACAAGAGATATTAGCCATGAAGGCCAAGGTTAGCTATAAGGGCCAAACTTGAGGGGGTCACGAACCTCCAATCAAGATCCAAAGTTTGAAAACCAATCTAAAGTTCTGGATTCTCGATTAAGAATGCCAACATTGAACATATGAAAACCAGCGTTGAACACTTGAATATCAACCCTGAAATGGAGATTGAAAACTTCCTAGGGAAGGTTCAAGACCTCATCAGGCCGACCAGAAGCCAAGAAGGCCTTCAGCCGACTTTAAGGAACCGACCAGAGGCTCTAGAGGGGATTCATCCAACCAGAAACCTTCTGGTCTTGGACCGGCAGCTCTGATAGATGTTTTGGTGGTTTAAAACACCCAAAAATTGGCTTGAAACCATGTGATGGTAGTCCGATATGCTCTCTTTCATTAAAATCCAAACTTCAATGTTAGAGTTTAAAGAACTTACTTGAGGTTGAAAATCCTTAATTTTGAACATCGACATTCGAGTGTCGATGTTCAACACTCGAATAGCCCTAAGGCCGAGCACATACCAGCCGAGAGGCCGCTAGAGAAGCCCCAGGAACCAAGACAAACATTGAAGCCATGATGGCCAATCGAGCCAAGAAAGGTTGTTTTAAAAACTCTAGGTTGATGTCAACCCAATATGAGGAGTCTACAGGAGCCACTTACCATAGGCTAATAAACAAGCAAGATTTTTGCACCCTTCACCGGGAATACCAAGGAGGTCTACGAGGATGACATGTTAGTCAAGAGCCTATTCAAGGCATGCCATATTAAGAACCTCAGAGAGGCATTTGAAGTGCTGAGGCACCACAAGATGATGTTGAATCCAGCCAAGTGTGCCTTTGGCATGAGATCTGGAAAATTTATGGGTCTGATGGTTTCAAAGCAAGGCACAGAAGCCAACCCTAATAAGATCCAGGAAATCCTGGATATGGAATCACCACGTTCCATAAATGACGTAGAGAAATTGACTGGAAGAATTACAGCCTTAGGTAGATTCATCTCCAAGTTTGGAAACAAGTGATTGCCTTTCGTTCAGGCTTTGAAGAAGGTGAAAAATTTTGAATGGACTTCAGAAAGCCAAGAGGCCTTTGAACAGTTGAAAAAGTACATGGCTATCCAAACCTAGTCCCGGAGAGACCCTATATTTATATCTAGCGATATCCGAACAAGCATTGAGTGTCATTCTCATTCGAGAGGAAAACAAGGTTCAAAAGCCTATCTACTATGTGAGCAAGATATTACACGGAGCTTAGTTGAATTACTCTCCCATTGAAAATTTTGCTTTGGCACTGGTAACAGCCCCAAGGAAGCTACACCGTACTTCCAGGCACACAAAATTGAAGTCCTGATGGACCAGTAGTTAAGAAGCATATTGCATAGCCCGAAGGCCAATGGAAGGATAATTAAGTGGGCGATCGAACTTGGGGAGTTTGATATTACGTACAAGCCTCGAATGGACATCAAGGCACAGACACTCGCTGACTTCGTGGTTGAATGTACCACTAACAACCAAGAAGTCAGGGGGGCAGGAAGGCACAACACCCCAGCAAGGGCAAGATGAGACACCCCAAGAGGGAGAGAAGGATGAAGTTTAGAAGGAATATTGGGTGCCCTATTTTGATGGGTCAACAAAAATGAAAATAAGTGGAACTCACAATTGAATATGCCTTGAGGTTGAAGTTTTCAATGACCAATAACGAAGCTGGGCATAAAGACTTGATAGCCGAACTAGGCTCGACTATAGCCATGAGGGCCAAAAATCTTAAAGTCTGTGGAGACTCAAGGCCGGTGATAGCCCAAGTAAATGGAGATAAGTGAATGAAGATTTTGAAGCCAAAGATAAAATGATGGTGAAATACATGAGGATGGTAAAATCACAATTGGTATGGTTCAAGGAATGTCACCTTGAATTCATCTCTAGAGAAGAGAATGTGATGGCTAATGCCCTGTCTAAATTTTCCTCGTCTAAAATCGAGAGTTGCACTAGAAGTGTTTACTATCAGGTCTTGGAGACCCCCACTATAGAGCACAAGTTGTTGACGCCCATCGATATTGGAAGTTGTAGTGATTGGCTCCCTGATAATGCCTTGGAGGCACGAAAACTATCAGTAAGAGCATTGAAATATGCGTTGATCGAAGATCTTCTTTATACAAGGTCCTTTTTAATTCCATACTAATGTCTTGAATTTCAAAATCTTAACACAAAATCTAAGCCTTGATGGCCAATAAGGCTGTTGCCTCAAATCAAGTTGGGTGTTTGAGTTCAAGGCCTGAAAATCAGGAACCATTGGCTAAATTCAAACCGAGGCAAGGTTCTATAAACAAGGTAGGAGGTTTAAGGTCCTTGAGTTCAAGAAAAAGTTAAGACCCGGAAGGTCCTGAAAACTAAGAAAAAGGTTGTTTGTGATCAAAATACTCTAAGAAATATGATGGGAGTTTTGAAACTCTGCACAAAATATAAGCCCAGATGGCCAACGAGGTTGTATGCCCTGAATTAAGCTGGTTGATTGAATTCAAGACCTGAAAGTCAAGAAACATTGAATAAAATCAAGCAAAGGCACAGTCTTACAAACAAGGTAGGAGTTTTAAGGTCCTTGAGTCAAAATCAGGGATCAAAAACCAACCAAAGTATCCTAGACTTGAAGTCATGTGTTGAAAAATGAGGGAATTCCTTGAATAGAAAAACTAAGAGGCAAGACCTCCTTGATTAGAAACAAGGGGGGCAAGAATAAAAGAACGTCATCACAAATCCTCATCCTCGAATGAAAGGTTGTTGATAACCAACAACCATGAATGGATTCAAGGTTTCGAGTCAAGAATTAAACCCTGATGGTCACTCAAACATACGTACGGATACTAGAAATACCAATGAAAAACTATTTTGGCTCCAAAAGTGCCCTAAATGACGTTTTTTGGGATCTAAAAGTAGGGCAAATAGGATGAATCGTATTTGCAAGACCTAGAGCTCTGAAATACCTTCGATTTGATATATCGTGGGTCTCATTTGGAGTAACGAGTCAAAAGTTACGGACATTTTAGCACGTACCATTCTTTTTCGACAAAATACAAGTTGTTCGAGAAGCAAAGACCTCTTTGATAAGGGGGGCAAGGCCAGAGAAACTTTGTCACAAATTCTACATCCTACTATGAGGAGGGAAGGATATGGAAAGACCTACTCTAGAATATAGAGTATGGGTTTTGAATCCCAGCACAAAATATAAGCCTAGATGGCCAACGAGGTTGATTGTCCCGAATCAAGCTGATTGCTTGAGTTCAAGGCCTGAGATTCAGAAACCATTGAGTAAAATCAATCTAGGACATGATCCTACAAACAAGGAAGGAGGTTTGAAGTCCTTAAGTTTAAAACCAAGGATGAAAAACTAACCACGATATCCTAGACTCGAAGTCAGGTGTTGAAAACAAGGAAAGTCCCTACACCACCAAGTAAAGAAGTGAAGACCCCCAAGACAAGGGGGCAAGGTTAAGGTTGTTTAAAACACCCTATTATAGGTACATAAGAATGCCTGGAAGCCAAGGGCAATAGTTTAACCAAAGGTTATTTGATATCAAGAGTTAAAGAAAGGTTTAGACCCGAAAGGTCCTGAAAACCAAGAAGTAGGTTGTTTGAGACCAAGGATCAACAAACTAATCAAGGTATCACAAAATCCTTTCTAGGAACAAGGAAGGGAGTTCAGGACAAGTTTTAATTTTGGTCAAAGTCAAAGTCAAAAGTCAAAAGTCAAAGTCAAAGGTCAAAGTCAAATAGTCAAAAAATGGCCAAAATTCAAAAAAAAAAATAAAAATTTTTTGGGGCCCAGCCGACCAGGCCTAGCCGACCAGGCACCCATGGCCGAATGGCCGACCAGGGTGAGCCGACCAGGCCACCTTGGGAGGGTGTTTGGAGGGGTTTCCGGAGACCTGTTTTTTAGGGTGTTTTCATGACCTTCCAGAACGCTCAAAAACGCTCCGTTTTGAGCTCAAATTTGAGATTCAAGAACCTTGTGAGGTCCTCTACAAGCCTATGCAGGTGGACAAGTGTTTCCTTGAAATTGGGAAGGTGTTATGATCACGTACGAGACCTAGTCTGAAAACCAGCTGAAAATGGGGTATTTCGCCTCCAGAACGTTCAAAAATACATATTTTCATGTGATTCTTCTTCATACCAGGAGATTATAAGAATCCCCATCATATAAGCTCAACTTCAAAGTTTGAGTTTGGAGATGCCAGGGGTGTTTAGAAAACGCAAGGGTATTGAAAGACCCTGAAACACCTTCTAGGGGATCGTATTTCTCCCCTAGACAACTCAAAAATGAGAATTTTCACGTGATTCTTTTTGCAATCAGGAGGTTATAAGAAGCTCTACTTGACTAACTTGACTCCAAAATTTGGGGTTAGGACTTCGCTAATCGCAATTAGGGGGTGATTAGCCTCGATTATCAACGTTTAAGGATTTCCACTCAAGAATTAACCTATCCAAAGGTTAAAGGTGGATATCCTAATAGTAATTACATCAAGTGTGAACTAGTTGGCCTCGATCAAGGCCTTTATAGCCCCGTTTAGGGTTGTTTAGCCCCGATTAGGGCCAAAATAGCGTCTTTTGCTAAAAAATTAGCCCTTATCAAGGCTTATGAGCAACGACCACCCAATATTAACCCCAACTTAGATAAGTTGAGGGGAATGAATCATTAATGAATTGATGGTAAAGGATCCTATGCACGAATTGCACTCGGATTAGTGTCTATGAGCTCAGAACGACACTAATCCTATTCCCGAAAGGCTCAGAAATCTTGAGAGAAAGATTCGAGAGGCCAAGGAACGTTTAACTTTTTTAAGTATTAACTTGGGAAAGGATTTTAGTCATTGTAAATGTGTAGGTCGCTCCACACTTTACTGTAAGACGATACCCTTGCAGGGCCGATGTGACCTTAAACTTCTACGAAATCAAGCTTTCCTAGAAGTTGGGGGGTAAATGATATGGGTAAAAAATAACCCTTAAATGCATAATTAATGTGACATTTATTGGCCCGTAAATATGGCCCGAAACCCTAGTTGGGCACTAAATTCGTAAATAATGGTCAGGCCCAAAAGAACGGCCCAAACCGGGGACACCCGGTAAAAGCCTATCTCTAACATTGGTCTGATCCACAAACCAGGAACGTTCTAGAAACCAAGAACGTCCTAGAATATCCCCAAGATATTGTGTAGCCTCCAAGGCACCTAATTCGACATGGAAACTAATTCCTAAAAGGAAGGAGTCAGAACCTTCCTCAATTACGATGACTTATCCACCAAGTCTCCAAAACCTACTATAATTCTAAGGCTCCCACAGCCTCTATAGCCAGACCCCTCATCCTAGAACTACGTTTTTGGCTTGATTCTCTAATACAGAGATACGTAGGCATCTTGTGAGGACCCGAATTAGGTCACGATAACACAAGCGCAGCCATTAAAGCAAGAAGCTCACGAACCCTAGCCGCCATTCGATAACCCTACTTTTTATTCCACAACAGGAGCCATTTTGTAATTTTATAAACTACAATGGCCTTTTCATAGAATAAGCAGAACCTGGGGTACTAAACTGCAATTTGGCCATTTAACCATGTAAGTAGAAGCTAGGCGGGGGTGCACCCGCGTAGAAGCCAATTACATTTCCCACGCCCAGGAGAGAAGCTTGGGTGGCGTGGGTAAGTTTTTTTTTTTTTTTTTGAACCTTCAGGTTTTATACATTTTATTTTCGATAATTTTTACCAAAAATAAAATATTGGGCATCATGCCTCAAAAATAATTTTATAAATTATTTCTTTATTTTTTCTTGATTTAATAGGTATTTTTACCTATTTTTATCATCATTTCTAGCCTATTTTCAAAATTTTTAAGGATTTTATTCCTTTTTTAATTTCTGAAAAATGGCTTGTCGTTCGAAGAGGAGCCCTGGGCGTGGGTACCCCCACCAAGGAGACCTTCTCCTTAGGCACGCCAAGGAAGTTGGTCTCCTGGGCATGGGTATTTCATGCCTTCAATTTTCAAAATTTGCTCTGAACGTGGGTACCCCCGCCAAGGAGACCTTCTCCTTAGGCATGCCAAGGAAGTTGGTCTCCTGGGCGTGGGTATTTCATGCCTTCATTTGTACAACCACTCTAGGCGTGGGTATCCCACCTAGGAGATGTTTTTGCCAACCACGTTTAGGAGATATGACTACCTGACCGTGGGTATTTTTTCACCCTCAATTCGTACAACCTTGGCGTGGGTATCCCCGCCAAGGAGGCACTTTGTGATACCTTGTCTTATGATTTTAAGTCTTCTTGGCGTGGGTACTTTAATACCCTTCATTTGTTACTCCAGCCTTGGCGTGGGTATCCCCGCCAAGGAGGCTTTATTTGATCCAACGCCTAGGAGATTTTGCTTCTTGGGCGTTGGTGTTCTAGGCTCCTATCCTTTGGGCCAATTTTCATTTATGGACCGACCCGTTTCTTAGCTTTCGTGACCTTCAGGGCCTTAATTCGTTTGCTGAGTCCTTGATTCGAAAACGAGAATTCATTCGTGGTTGTTGGTTATCATCAACCATTCAACCTTTAACTCTCATTCTAAGATGTGGAGTCCCTTATTTTTTGCCCCCCTTGCTTCATATAGTGGAGGTCTTGCTTCTCGGTTGATCGTTCAAGAAATTCACTTGCCACTGAGCACTTGACTTCAAGTCTGGTGTGCCTTGGCTGGTTGTCAACCCTCTATCAGGATTTCAACCTTCTTCTTATACTCATAGGACCTTGCTTAAGTTTCAATTTTGGCTGGCGGCTCTTAATTTCTAATGACAAGCTTGATTGGAGACAGACTTCCTTGTTGGCCATCAAGGCTTAAATTTTGTGTCGGGATTTGAAATTCAAGACTTTAAGTATGTAATGACAATGGACCTCTTATAGAGGAGACCTTCAATCAATGCGTATCTTAACACTCTCACAGACAGTTTCCGTGCTTTCAAGGAAATATCAAGGAGCCAACCAGTCTTAAGATGAGCTTTGATAGGGTCTATCTGACAGCTTCCTACATCAAATGGTGCCACCAACTTCGAATCGATGGTGGGGGTCTTCAGGACTTGGAAGTAGACGCTCCCAGAATGGGTCTCGACCCTTGAATTGAGATAAGGCATCGACCTTTGTATTCTCCTCCCTTGGGATATACCTGGCACTCATCTAACTGGGCTATCGCAGCTTTCACAATCCTCAAGTATTTGGCCATATTCTTTTCTCTAACTTCAAACTCTCCATTGACTTGTGAGACTACCAACTTTGAGTCTCCACAGACTTTCAGGTTCTTGACCCTCAGGGCTCTTGTTAGTCTAAGGTCGGCTATCAGAGCTTCATACTCCGCCTCGTTGTAGGTTGTTTGGAAGTCCAACTTCAAGGCATACTCGAGTGTGAACCCATCGGGGCTTTGCAGAACTTAACCTGCACCACTGGTTTTTGTTTCTGATGCCCCATGAAAATAGAGCTTTTTGTTTTTGATGCCCCATCAAAATAGAGCATCCAATATTCCTTCTTCTCTTCCAGGGGTTTCTCACCTTGCTGACCTTCCTGGTCTATTACCTCCTGCCCCCCGACTTCTTGGTTGTCAATGGTATATTCAACCACGAAGTTAGCCAGAGCCTGGGTTTTGATGGTCGTCCTATGCTTGTACTTAACATCAAATTTTCCTAGTTTGATTGCGCACTTGATGAGCCTTCCATTGGCTTTCGGGCTATGCAATATGTTTCTTCAACGGGTGTTCCATCAGGACTTCAACGTTTGTCTTTATCCAGGGTCCTTCGAGGACTTAAACTCTTATCTGCTGTAACCTAACTCTACCGTTAGGGGTATGTATTTGTTTGTTTTCATTCGTGTATTCTTTTATTTTCGGTACTTGGTCTTCTTTGACTCACACATCAGGTGCTTGGCACATAAATAAAATCACAATCAATGAATGGAAAACAAACTTGCATTAATAACTTGAAACGGGTTCAACCCTTACATAGAGTACTACTGTCCTACTCGGAGCAACATGCTCTGCAATGGTTTTAATGAACCTTATTTCTACTTCTACTATATAAATATGAAGCTAAGTCCTACTAGGATAACTTAAGCCCAATCGGGGTTTTGCAAGACTAGGCCTGCACCACTTGATTTTATTTTTGATGCTCCATCAAAATAGAGCACCCGCCACTCCTTCTGGTCTCCTCATTCTTATTCTGCAGTTCACTTCCTGCTCGGGGTACTACCTCCTGCCCCCCAACTTCTTGGTTGCCAATGGTACACTCAACCACAAAGTCAGTTAACACCTTAGCCTCAATGGCTGTCCGAGGCTTCTGTGTGATGTCCTCTGCTGACCTTTCTTTGTGTTCCTTACCACTGTGGACTTCCATGTCTTCAATCGGAAGGACCTGCCCCCCGACTCCATCAGGCCTTAACGAGGCTACATAACAGCTTCGTGCCATCTTCTGATCACCTTTATGTTCTCCAACACCATTCCTGGTAGGGAACTTGATCTTCACATGATAGGTTGAGGCAACAGCCTTAAATGATTGAAGTCCAGTCCTTCCAAGGATAGCGTTGTACGTTGAATCCGCCTTGATTACCAGGAAGTTCAACATCTGAGTGGCCTCCTTGGGCTCTTGCCCAATAGTTACAGGCAGCTGAATAGTCCCTTCAACTTTGGATTTTACTCCATTAAATCCGTATATAGGCATGTTTTTGGGGGTCAACTGAGAATCAGTGTATCCCATCTTCACAAACGCATCATGAAATAGAATGTCAACGGAAGCTCCATTGTCTATCAAGACTCGCTTCACCTCCGAGTTTCCAATCACAGGAGTTATGACCAACGGGTCGTCATGGGGGAACTTCACCCCTTCCAAGTCTGAGTCATCAAAGCTAATCGCTACCTCAGTTTTTGCACGCTTCGGGGCCTCTCCCACGATGTGCAACACCTCTCAGGCATAAGCCTTTCGAGAGTTCCTAGTTGTCCCGGCCGCAGTCGGGCCTCCTGAGATCATGTTGATTACTGGCCCTCGGGGCTGTGGGTTGCGATCTTGATCGTCATCCCTTCTATTATAGTCTCTTCTCTGATTACCACGGTCTTCACCCTTAGTGAAGTGCCTCAGCTTCCCTCTACGGATCAAAAACACGATCTCATCTTTGAGTTGCTTGCAATCGTCAGTGTCATGCCCCACGTCTCTATGGAATCTGCAATACTAATTCTGGTTTCTCTTTGCGGGATCACCCCTGAGTGGCTTCGGCCATCTGAAATCCTTATCATTCTCAATGTCCAACAAGATTCGACTCCTAGGAGTATTCAACCTTGCATACTCAGTGAACCTTGACCCTTGGTTCTTCTTAGGGGCAGAGTCGGAGTCCTCGCTAGTTCGGGGATACTTGTCCCTAGCATCATACTCTTGATCATCATAGTCTTGGTCTTGCTTTCGCTTCTTGGAGTCATTGTTACCTCCTCCTCCACCTACGGTGGTTTCTTTCTTCAAGCTATCCTCAGCTTTAATATACTTATCAGCCCTTCGTTGGAGCTCAGCCATGTTCTCGGGGGGATGTTTCGCCAATGATCTCTTGAAGAAGAGGTCAGTGGTTCCGTGTTCCAGGGCTACCATTGCCACCTTATTTTCCAAATCAGTGATATTCAGGGTCTCCTTAGTGAATCGCTTGAGGTAATCCCTCAGATTTTTATTCTTTCCCTGTATTACATACATAAGGGATGCAGAGCTCTTCTCATGAATTCTTCCGCTAATGAATTGACTAACAAAAGCGGTACTTAACTCCTTGAAAGAGCTAATCGAGTTTGGAGGTAAACGACTATACCAACGTTGCGCCATGCCCGACAGGGTTTGGGGAAACGCCCTACACTTAAGGGCGTCGTTAGCAGGTTGCAGTAACAATGCGCTCGTAAACGTTCTCACATGAGTTGCGGGATCCCCCGTTCCATCGTAAGCTTTGATTGTGGGCATCTTAAACTTTCGGGAGATATGTGCGTTCATCACCTCCTCAGTGAATGGAGGGGTTGGATCATCAAGATCTCCTTGTAGCATCAGGTCTTTGGGGTTACTCTTGGGGAGTTCCACCCTTGTAGTTCCTCTGGTTGGGGCTTCAGCCCTTCGGCGTCTCCTTGAAGACCTCTCCAAATCTATGAAGGGAATCCCTCCTGAATTCGGAGGAGGTCGAGTCTGATTAGGGTTCTGTCTTTCTTGCTCCCTTGCTTGGTCGTCCTTCAGCTTCTGAATCTTGGCTTCATAAGCCTTAATTCTCTCTGCAATAGTTAAAGGACCATCACGGTTTGCTGGATTCCTCCTTAGAGGTTCCTTACTAGCACGTCGCCTCCTTGGGGCTTCGTCTCGATAATCGTCCTCAAACGACGAATCTTCAGTATAAGGACCAGAGTAATCATGGTATCCTGGTTCAGGATGGGCCGGGCCTCTAAGATAAGGGAGTTGTTGTTGCCCATGGATCAGCCGAGCATGACCGCTTGGTCCAGGATCCCTTGGATCCTGGGGGTAGTTAGGCAGCCCATACAGTGGGTTGGTGTTGACAGGGAGCGAAGAAGTGGAGAGGCTGTGAAGCGGCGGGCGGCTACTCAGAGGGAGAGGAGAGACTACCATCTGGAGCGGGTTAGTCTCCTGTCCTAGAGGGACGATTACTGGTTGAGATCCTTCAGCATGGGGATTCGTCCCTTGTGGTTGAGAGGTCTGAGTATAAGAGTTTGTTTCCGTCAATGGGGGTACATACCCTTGCTCCGTACCAACAGGAGGAGCAGTGATTGGTGGAACGACGGTTCCAGAGGTAGCCTCGGTTGAGACCGGTGTTGTTCTTCGAGTGGTAACCATGGTTTATGTCTTCTTCCCACAGACGGCGCCAAATGTTATGGAATAAAAACTAGGTTGAAATTATTGCGGTTAGGGTTTGTGTATTTAATGCTAGGGTTCGTGAGCTTCGTGCTTTAATGGCTGCTTCTGCGTTCGAGACTAAGCGGTCCTCACAGAATGCCTACGTATCTCTGTATTAGAGAATCAAGCCAAGAAAACGTAGTTCTGAGGTGAGGGGTCAGGCCCTTTATATAGGCTGAGTAGCCTTAGAATTATGGTAGGATTTGGAGACTTGGTGGGCAAGTCTTTAAGGATTGTTCTAGATCTATTCCTTATAGGAATCAGTTTCCATATTGAATTGGATGCCTTATTGGATAAGTCTGAAGGGGATATTATCCTTAGAGCATTCACATCCCATTCCCCATCCCCAACCCCAAAAACTTACTAAAAATAGTAAATCCCCAAATAAAAATAGTAAATCCCCAAAATTATCAAAAAGTTTCTACATCCCATTCCCCATTTTCCATTCCTCTATCCCTATATTCTTTTTTATATTACTTCTTTCTCTCTCTTTCATTTACAATTTTAACTACCAAAACTCACCCACTATTATAAATACAATTTAATATTATTATATGAAGAGAGAGAGAGTGTATGGGGATGGGGATGAGGCATCAACTTTGGTCCCTAAATATGGGGACTCAAACTTTGATCCCTAAATCAAACCCCAAAATGGGGAATGGGATGGAGGAGTGTTTTAGAAGAAAAGTTGGACAAATCCTCAAATTATAAGGATGGGGCTGGGGATGGGGGATGGGATGTGAATGCTCTTATCCAACTCTTATTTGCTGAGCTGTTTACTACCCTTAATATTAATTACGAAATTAATATTATAATTGGGGTTTTGGGCCCATCTGGTGGGCCCCACGTTTGGACCATGCTGGGTCTAATTAACGCCATATTAAATGTGTCTTTAGGGCTTATTTTTAGCCCATATCAGTTTGCTAGGTATTTTTTAAATAATTATTAAATAAGATATATGCTAGATTTTTGGAGTTTTTGTTTCATTTCTGTGCGTACAACCAAAAGCAGGTCATTTGGAATAAAATAAGTACAATGCATCTAATATTTGTATTCCCGTGCTTTATGTGTTTCGCTCTTCTTTTAATAGTCTAAAACGCTAACACTTGTGTTGCAGCTAAAGTCATTTTTAGATGAACTTGGTATCTCCAATTTAACTCCTGTCACACTCCATTGTGACAATCAATTACTCTCCATGTAGCGAAAAATTTGATTTTTCATAAATAGAAAAGGCATATTCAGATTGATTGTCACTTTACTCGTGACAAGGTCTTAGAAGAATTAATTCAATTAACTTACTTACCTACTACTATGCGCTCAGCAATTAGCTGATTTATTCACCAAAGTGATTTCTTCTGATAATTCAATTTCCATTTCTCCAAGTTAGGCTTGGCAGATCCATCCAATCCTAACTTGAGGGGGGAGGGGGGACGAGTTCAAATTAGAGCCTGTACACACAGTAGTACTGATTAGTGCACTACTTTCATCCTCTCCACGTCAGTTGCCGGCTAGACGGCTAGACGAGTTAGTTGGATAATGTTATGTTAGTTTGTTGCAATCTCTTTCTATGATTGTATGTAGATTTAAATGATCTTAGCTAGCAAGATATATTTCTGTACACAAACATTATGATAGGTATATACACTTTGATTCTTCTTGGTTTTGTATCTTTTCTGCACATTATTCATAAAATAGTGTATTTATCATATTTTGAGTGGAAGTCTTAACAAACAAAAATGTTAGCATAGCATTTAGAAATCTAAGAAACTATGTATATTGTATGTATTGGTGGCTTAAAAACAGTTATGATCATATTGAAACAAAGGATTATAGACCTCTCTAAAGTGATAATTTTTGTTGGTTCCTCGTTACACTTTAGAGCTGTTACTACCCAAACAATAGGAGGTGGGTAGTCTTGTGACCCTACTGCCACTGTACGTATTGGTATGGTCGATAGTATGAGTTATCTAGTGAATATTTTGATTTTTATTTTCTTGTGATAAGTCATTGGCCTCTATTTATTCTTGGTGAACAAAAATTGTTTTTGTTTCCTTAAACAAAACAATGGTTTTTTTTTTTTTTTTATATCTTTGGCTTATGATCTATGACTGCACTCACATTTGCATAAGTAACTGAAGTATCGAATTCTTTTGTTGCTGCCGTGGTGTATGTTTGTGTACCCAGTTTTACTTGACTTAATTTTGAGGACATTTTAGGTTGTTCTTGAATACATTACATGCATTTAATTATCTATAATTAGGACAACATTTTTGTTTCAGCTACGTACATTGACAAGAGTGTAATTGTTCTTGTCTGAGAATAATATGTAAACGTGACGTAATTATTGCTAGATATTATTTTTGCTTCGTCTAGACATAACATAATAGCACGTATGAGGGTTACCTATCAATCTCTGCATATAAATGGAATAAGTGAAAACTTGCATCGTAATCACGGTTCCATTTTTAATAATAAAAAGTATTAAATAGATATGCTAACTTTTTAAACATCTGTTCAACATGCAGGTCTACCGTCATTATGAAAATGTCACAACTTGGAATCAGGATTCATATGCTGAAATACAGTGTAATGTTTGCCACAACAATTCAAATGAAAGTCTTTTAATGCTATGTGATCTCTGTGACTCTGCTTCACATACATATTGTGTTGGTTTGGGTGACACTGTACCCGAGGACGATTGGATTTGCAGAGACTGTAATCTTTTACTGTATGAGCATGCCGAGGATGACAAAGATCTCAATGCTGATGGTTTAAGTGCCATTGATTATAGTTCGAGAAATCAAAGTAGATGGCAAAACCATCAAAATGTCCCTTCAGCTGAACCTACTGTATCTATTCTGGATATTGTCAGGGAATCAAGGTCTTATGATGCCGTGAGGTCTTCATGGAACAGAAGTAACTCACCATCTACTCAAGTTCGTGATGATGGAATAAGTATAGCAGCAGCTAATGTTGAGCACAATCCTCCAGCAGAAAGTTATGTTGGACATAGTGGAAGGCAGTTTGCAGCAAGAACCGTGCAATGTTGTCGCACTGTGGACAGTCGAATACGTGCACTACGTGAAAATTGGGATAAAATTCGAGAGGGTTCGTTGAGCTTTTCTTCATTTTTGATTAGTAAACCTGGACGGGGTAGGGTATCATGTGGCACTTCATCTATAATGAACTTGTCATCTTGCTCAGATCAGCAGTCACATCCGAAAAGCTCTTCCTCCAACATCATACCAAATCCTGCCACTGAAGATATTAAAAAGGCATGGAAGATGATGAATGCTGCAATGTCAATTGAAAAGAGGAAGTGTACCAACAATGTTTCTTGTTCTTCTAATGGTTCAAAGCGCCCATTGAGTGATACGAGAACTCCAAGAAAATCTGCTATGCCTCTCTCATCCCATCACATTGGAGATAAGGGTCAAGATTGTAACAAACTGAAAAAGCGTTACGAGGACTGTGCTGCAGAAAAATGTAATGATAAGAGGAAATATGATGACATGTTCCAGAAAGTTAAGCCGTGTACAGTTCTCAATCACCATGGCTACCCAGCTACATATTCTACAGAATCTTCTAAATTGTCAGCATCTGAAAAGGTTCAACATTCAGTAAAAGATAGAATTTATCAGAAAACACCAAATAATACACTTGAGACATTCGGCAATAACAATTCAAGTAAAAATCTAGACTCTTATGCTTTCCGTAGTGCCGGGCCTGAAGATCGTCATTATGCTGCCAAACAGAACGTTTATGTATCTTCCTCTTGTAATGGTAAAGAAGTAAAAAATGTGGAAAAACATCATGCAGATGGCATGGCTAAAATGGAGAGTGATGCCAAGAGTGAGATCCAATCTCTTGTGAAGCTCAATTTGAAGCTTTTAAGCAGATACAAGAAACTAGGTATGGCCTTTACATTTTCAAGCAACATCTTCCATTCTTTTCTTGGTCAGTTCTATGCATATGTAGGGTTGTTTTTTATTTTATATTCTCCTTCTTAATGGCTCCACTGCAACTTGTTTGGCGAAATTTATTTTTCTCATTTTTATGTTTTTTTTTATATACATTGTATCAAATACTAGAGATTTAGGTTTATATGTTTTTCAAATATTAAAATAAGATTTTAATTTTTTATTTTCACCCAATTTTTTGTACAGTTTTATTTTAATTACCTCATGCATGTATATTTTATTCAAAAACACAAAGGATTTGTAGACCCAGTTTTTGAAATTCTCCCTCCACTCTGGACAATATTTTGTTCCTAACAAATGATGATACTAACAAATGATGATAGTGGAGTATTGGAGGTTGTGGCATGTTATTGTAACTATTATATGCATAATTAAATTAGTAATGGTTTATATATATCATATGTGGGAACATTACTATTTTCTCAACTTTATCAACTTTATTGGAGGTTGCATTCAGTTGTTTGCATGTGTGCAACAGAAAATTGAAAGTTAAATTTCCATTTTTTTTGTTGTTGAGTAGTCTTATATAGGCGCCAAAGCCTTGGGTCCGGACTTTCTCCAGTCCAATTTGTAGTCATGCTGACAAATTTGAGCATGTAAAAAGGTCGATTCTAATGCCTACTTGTTGCAGAGAATGCTTCTATGGGTTCGTGAAAGATGTTGTCAACACTATTATGGTTGAGAATGGAAGTTAATTAACCCCTCAATCAGAACATGATGACGGCTTTCACTATGGATACGTGTTCGGCATACCACAACGATCAAGTTACTTTTTATCTCAACCATCATATTAGTGTTAGCACTATATTTGTTGGTAATTAGTTTATCTCTCTTTGTTCAAAGATATACTACAAGCTACTCCATCTTTACCTCCATATTGTCATAACGTATAAGTGCACTTCTTTTCCTAACGTGATGTTGTAATGTCAACGACTCATTTTGTAATATACTTTTATGATCTTCCTTAGATTTGTTTGGGCGTTAATTTGTATCTTGTCCATGTGCAAAGTGAGTTGTAGCATGTTAAATAACTTAGTTGATTTATATATATTGACCAATATAGCGGCAATAAGCCATATAATAAGCCATATTTGCTACAAATTGATTATATAAATTTTTAATGACATATTTTCTAGTGGGTCATAGATATAATATATTAATAGAAGTCGTATATTTTTTTATTTTTTTGAAGAATGTAGGTTCAAATAATTATTTATTTATTTATTTTTGCTAAATTTATATTATATTAAAAGAAAGAAGGAAAAACAGGGATTAACCCTTGCTCTTTGGCCAAGCAAAGAGAGAAACTACCTACTCCAAACTAACTAAAGAAATGAGAGAAATAAAACAAAAACGTCAAATAAAAAGCCACCCGTAAGAATCTAGGTTTGCATGTTTGATGAACCATTCCGTGTTGATAAGCTTTGCCTTAAGATCCACCATGATGGTATGAATAAGTCCCTTCGGACCTGAAACACCCCTGTCGTGTAATCTTCCATTTCTTTCCCTCCAAAGGTGGTAAGTAAAAATCTGAACCGTAAGGAGAGCAATGCTTCTATGAACGTGGTCCGAAATATTTCCCAAGGAGAGAAGGAATTCCTTCCAAGTCGAGCCCACAATATTGAAGGTAATAAGGCCCGCTAATTTTGCAAGGATGTAGCTGCTGTAAGGGCACGAGAGGAAAAGGTGCGCTTCTGTTTCTATTCCACCCGCACAAAGGGTACAAAATTGTAACACTTCTATGCCAAACGAAGCAAGTCTATTAAAAGTTGGAAGCCGACCATGGCAGAGAATCCATTCCAGATGGGCATACCTCTGAATCCTTAGCCTATTCCAAACTAAATTCGACCAAGGAACCTGCGGGGCATGAGTTCGAATGGAAGTCCAGACATTGCGAGCCTTGATTTTCCGAAGAGGAATGCCATCCCATAAAAGGACGTCTGGAGTGGTGAGATCAAAGCTAGGATAGTCAAAATGCTGAGTCCAGTGCGCCAGTAGAGGATGAAGATGATGCAGCCTGGGCGACGGTCTTGGAAGAATCCAGGAACCAGAGGTTAGAAGAGAGTGCACAGATGCTGCACTCGAAAGACCTGCTTGAGTAATAATACGGTCATGAGTATTTTCAGCAAAGCAAGTACCGTGCCACCAGGGGTCGAACCACAAAGAAGTGTTTAAACCATTCCCAATTTGGTAAGAAAGAAACTGTCTAGTCAGCATGCGGAGTCTGAGAATATTTCTAAATATCCAAGAGCAGTCGTTTGGCATTTTCATAATCCAAAAGTGTTGTTTCTTTAACAGCGTTTTATTGACCCATTGAGGCCATAGAGCTGAACTCTTGGACACAACTCTGCATAGGTGATTGATAATCTACGCTTGATTCCACTCTTTCAGTTGTTTGAAACCTAGGCCCCCTTCTTCGTAAGGCAAACAAATCGATTCCCAGCTAATTTTTGCCCCCCCTTTGTGTTAACATCTCCCTTCCATAGAAACCTGGTAAAGAGTGTTTGTAAACGACTATGAACCGACGCCGGAAGGATGAAATGGTTAGTCTAGTAAGATTGTATGGCGAAGATAACAGACTTTAGAAGCTGTGCACGACCAGCCAAAGAGAGAAGGCAAGCTGTCCAGCATGAGATTTTAGCCGTTATTTTCTCTATGAGAGACATGCAATCATTGTGTTTCAGCATCCTAGAAATTAGAGGAACCCCCAGGAAACGAACAGGTAATGCTCCATGAGGGAATCTGTAAGAACCCCAAATTTTGGATATAATTAAAACTTTTATTAAGTAATGATAAAATGAGGAACAATGATTCCAACAACAAGGTCACCAGCTCTAATGAATGGTGGTTTCAAAGAACAATGATTGTAATGAATGGATATTGCTTTGGACAATGATCCTGATGCATTGGTATATTGTCAGAATAGAGTAATTCGATGGTTGAGGACCTAGATAAGAATAATCTACCATCCAGGAAGGAGCTAATGGATCCTTGAAGAGAAATGAATACGTGCATAGTATTTCCCATACGTGCATAGTATTTCCCGTACGTGCATAGTATTTCCCGTACGTGCATAGTGTTTCCTGTACGTGCATAGTAATTTGGTGGATGAATAGTGACTTTGTAAGTTGGAAAACTTTTCACGCCACCCTATGTACGGGACGTGTTATGGATGTTTCGAAGTCATATTAGTAATACGCGGAGGAAATAAGTGAATGCAGAGACGATCGGAATTCAGAAATTCCAAATTCTTTTTCGGTACAATATTTGACCGAACCGTAAAGAGCCTATCAATACGATCAAGACAAGAGTATTATAATGTTAAGGATTCAAGGATTTTATTTATTAAGTATGATTTGAGGATTTAGAATGAAAACCTTTGAGTTAGAATAACAAGTGTTCTAGAAATCGCTAGAACTTTATAACAAGATTAAGCGATCAAGCAAACGCGAAAGAAATTACGGATTAAATACGTAACGAGATAAAAAAAAACCCTACTTGATCAGCTGGGGTTATATATAAGAATATTTGGTGGAAATGAAATGAAGAAAAGAAATGAAAAAGGAAGTAATGAGGTGGATGGACAAGAAGAAAACAACAAGGCTTCACATCATCAATTTTTCTAACACACCATAAACCTTTGACACTTGTATTAAGAGGAGTATTAGCAGCTATACCCACTTATACATATCACAAATATCATTTGACAACTAGCCAAGCAAACACCACCTCTCCAGGGCAGGGGTCTTTGCCATTTTTTTTCACCTAGATCTACTCATCTAAAAATCATGAAAAAATTCATGGAGCTTCTACACATCAAGGTGAAGTTGGGGATTTAATTTCATAATTTTTGAAGATCGTTTGGATGGGTAAATAAATTCGAGAAGTTCACTGTTTTTCCCCCAAAACCAAGGCACTTCGAATTTTGGAGTTTTAAGATTTCAAAATCCACCTTCCAACCATTGTTTGATCTCCAAATTTTTATGGTGAGTCCTATATTTCATAAAAGTGATCTCCTAGAAATCTTAGCTTCAAACTCCATGTTTTCCATTTTCAAATAAATCCTCAAAGATGAGGGTGAATAGTGTTTTCAAGAAACTAACTTTGATTTCTTGGTTTCTTTGGATGATTTAAGCTTTGTTAAAGCCATACAAGGACTATATAAGGGTTATTATAGCTTGTACACTCTCCAAGGAAGGTATAATTCTTAAGAACCCAAGATCTTACTTTGAGTTTTATATATGTTCTTGATGGTTTTAGATTAGTTAAGATTATGGTGTTGTTATATGCATAAAAGCATGATTATGTAGTTAGTAGTGATGATTTAAGAGTTTTGATGATTATGATGGTTAATTGAAACCTTCTTGGACTGGTTAAGATGAAAACCATGTGTAGTATGCCCGGTGTGGCTTGGATTGATTGTTATGAATTTTAGAACGTTCGATTTATAGCCGTCGTAATGCCGAATTTTCGTTAGACTATTAAACACCGAGCATCACAGTAGCTATAACTCACTGTACAGCTTCATTTTCTGCCATGATAGGATAGATTATGTTTCAAGCTTCGTTTTGATATAAAGATCGCATGAAACGGACTTACGGTTTAGGATTTATGACCAAATTACTAAAAGTAGTTCGAATCCGTAAACGAAAGTTCGTAACTGTAATTGAACCCTCGTAAACTATGTAACGTCATGGCGAATCTTGGTAAATAAATACTAGAGGTAAAAAGGAAGGCGTGAAAGAAAACCGTATGTCAAAAAGATCATTTTTTCGATTTATTAAAAATGTTCGAGTCGAGGTTAAACGCGAACGAACCCCTAAAAGACGACTCTTTTATAACTTCGGTAAAACACTTAGAAAACGGGCGATAAAACTCGGAGTATAATATTGGTTCGTAACGATCAACCTTAGAACTCATATGACTTAAGTATGTCCCAAGTATAAATGCAATGACATGTCGTATTAACGAACGAATGTCGGGTCGGATCAGTGATAAAAGTAATCCACAAAAAGGGGTATAACGAGATAACTCGAGAACGTGTTTCGAATTAAGTATAACTTAACTTTTAATATGTTAAGTGATTAATCCCGAATGCCTTGGCTATTTATAGATCACCAAGCTGAACCGGGACCCGCTACCACTACCCCTTACCGTACTCGACTACCAGGCAAGTTTCAATTCCCTTCTTTTAGGCTGTTGTTGTGATTGAATAAATATATATATATATATATATGCTGATATACATATGCCATTGCATGCATGCCTACTTTCAAGTTGAAGTGATATACTTGTTCCCTGAATGTTATTGTTGGCTTATAAGCTAGATAGTTATATATCAGTTATAAGCCGATTATTGTAAGACCCTCATAGAAGGGCGTATACATCTTATTAATCAAAAATAGACCGGGAGTCAATATTCCTTGATATATCGAGATTACCTCGGAGGAAAATATTTAAGTAAATATTTTCTATTATTTGGGCGACGAATATTTTTTGAATATTCGTTCGAGACTAATTATTTTAACGATCCTTACTTCAAATAATTATTTGAACGTAATCATTCGACGAATAATATTCGTCAATATTCATTCGGAGTCGAATTGATTATCGATTATTATTTCGAATACTCTTCTAAAGATGAGACTACTAAATGAATATTATGTGGACATTCATTTAGAATATTATTTCATTAAATAAATATTACTTTTGAAAATTCATTTAAGGTATTAAGTACTTGATGAATATTATCTTCAATATTCATCTGAAGCTTGATTTACTTATCGAATATTATGTCGAATATTCCTTTAAAGCTTGGATTACTAAATGAATATTACTTGATATTCATTTAGGATATTATTTATTAAATGAATATTACTTTATTGATATTCATTTAAATTCCTAATTAATTATGAATATTATTTTGAATATTCATCCAGGGTTCTATTTAATCATCGAATATTATTTTAAATATTTTAAATATTCCTTTCAGGTCTTATTGACTAATGAATATTATTTGGAATATTCATTTGAATATTTAATTATGCAATAAATATTCTCTCGATATTTCTTCAAGAATTATTTGAAAAATACTCTGATTAAAGATATTCTTTCATATTCCTGAATATTCTTTAAATATTTTTAATTCAATAAATATTCTCTGAATATTTATTCCATACTTAGAATAACCTCAATAAGGTTTATCTTCTTCGATTATTACGAAAAATATTTCGGAGTCATATTATTATTAATCCTATATCAAGGAAGGTTCTCAGACATCATTCTTCTTTGAGTCTACCTCCTTAATAATAAGGGAACCTTACTTGGAAAATGTTATTTATCTTGTCGACTTCCCGGTCATAAAGTATTCCCTTCACTCGCAACTCGGGTGCTGTTGACTTATTAAGTCGTTGCTTACCTTCTCATCTTTCGAGGGGTAAGATCACTGGAACAAGTTGATATCCGTTACCAAGTAATAGCTTGGGAGTTATTGGTAAATTTTCCTTTCCAACTAGATACGACTACTTTGTGGAGTCTTATCAACAAGTATTATACTTGGGGAAAGGGGGACGAATGTTACATTCAGAATCATGAATTCTATTTGAACTAGGAGTCGTGTAAGAGGCCGAGTAGCGCCGGTCCATCCCCTTTGGCCCAACCGTTGGCCGGGGAGAGCTAGTAAGGCGGTACACAAGTAAAGCCGTCAGTTCTTCCTTCTACCGGTAGTAAATCTAAATTGAGCTGTACGATCTCGACTGATCATCAAGATTGGAACAGCGGGCGCGGTGAATACTCCATCATTGGTTCATCATCCAAATTTATTTATTTCCTGCAACATGATTACTGTTGGCAGAGTTGGAAAAGGGTCATAACTGGAATTGCAACCTTTTCTTGCAAGTTCCTCTTCTTAATAACAATAAGAATATCTCGCTTACTTTGATGTAGCAGATATTTCTACAAACAAATACTTTAAGTTACCTTGTAACTTCATCGTTCATATTATACTGGCATCATTTCCGTAAAGGCATGGCATATGGTTTGAAAGATACTTTTGAACTGTTATACATTATCGTTCAGTCATATATTATTGTTGGTGGGCTATTGCTCACCCTTGCTTTATTATTATATCACAACAACAGCTAGACCAGATGACTCGCACAAGGCGCACTCGACGCGGGCGAGGACGATGAGACTACCAGAGCCGAAGAAGAAGCTATTGGTAGGGTATATTTATTCTTTCAGTACCAAGAATATGGTCTAGTATGCCTTATGTAAATGGATGGCAAAGATTATGTATTTATATTGAAATTCTTTTGGATTGTAAGAACTCATAATGTGATTAATAAAAATTTGAGTGTTACTCTGATTTCATCTCTGGGACTATAACGGGTGTGTTTTATATTATTGTGTTGGGTTATAGAGACGTAATTTATTTTATGTTAAGGAAAGTTCAAGTGTTGTGGACAGAATTGGAAACCGTAACCACCGGATCCCGGACCCCGGATCTGGGGGTGTTACAGAATCCATGAGCACTGTCAAACCAAGAAGTGAAATGTTCCGAGCAGTTGCCATAGAAAACAGTACTTTTCATACTACTTGGACGTAACCCACTCGCCTTTGAGAAACGATCAACACAGGCCATAAGATGCTTTAGAGACTCAATGTCACCATTGGAGAACATCAAGACGTCATCGGCATAAAAAAGATGTGTAAGCTTCATTTCTTTACATTTCCAGTGATATATAAAGTTTGGAGGAGTTTGAGCAAGCATAGAAGACAAAATGTTCATTGCAATTGCGAAAAGATAAGGCGAAATTGGGTCGCCTTGACGAAGACCCTTTTTGCCTCTAAAATAGCCACACAAAGAACCATTTACCTTTACCGAGTAAGAAGGCGTCGATATGCAAATAAAAATCCACCTCATAAATTTTGAAGGAAAATTTAATTTTCGAAGAGCCCCCATGATAAATTCCCACTGAACTAAATCGAAAGCTTTATGGAGGTCAAGCTTTAAAGCACATTTGGGTTTGCCATTGTCTCGATGATAACCACGGAACAACTCCTGGGCTAACAAAATATTGTCCGAGATACTTCGTCCTGGAATAAACGCTGACTGGGCAATGTCAATAACATTAGGCAAAACAATTTTAATTCGGGAGGCCAAAATCTTTGCAATGCATTTATATGGGATAGAACATAACGATATCGGCCGAAAGTCACGCATTGTGGAAGGGTTCTGCACTTTTGGGATTAAGGCGATGCTGGTAGCATTTAGAGAATTATGCAGAGAATCATTGGAGAAGAAGCTTTTGACCGCGGCACAGAAAGTGTTGCCCACAATATCCCAAGAGGCCAGAAAAAACTCGACCGTAAATCCATCCGGTCCTGGAGATTTATTCTTTTTCATTGCTTTAAGCGTAGCCAAAATAAGATCATCACTAACTGGAGCTTCTAGCGCTAAGGCCTGACTGGAGCTAATTTGCTTACAATCCAGGGAATCGAAATCACAAGGTTCAAGCTCCTCTTGAGTACCCAAAGTAGATGAAAAAAATTTGACCGCTTGGTTAGAAACATCTTTGTGGCCAGAAAGAAGAACTCCGTTATCATCTTCAATTGCTAAGATTTTGTTAACATTCCAATTGCATTTGATTTTATTGAAAAAGTAAGAATTGTTACCGTCCCCACAAGTTAGCCACTTTACCCGCGACTTCTGAAGAAGCAGACTCTCTTCTGCAACCAAAGAATCTTGGAGTTTTTTGCAGGCTTGATTTTCCAGAAGCAATAAGTTTTGGTTATCACTATCCCTTTCCAATTGCTCTTGAATTCTGGACAGATCATCACGGGCCAAGGAAACATTAGTGCAAACATTGCCATGGGTTTTATTAAGAGCCACTAAAGCACGTTTAACTTCTCGAAGCTTGTGAACCAAGATGGCCATAGGTTCCCCGTACCACTGAGAAGACCATATGCTAGAAACAGTAGGCAAGAAAGATTCTAAGCCAATCATGTAGTTATGGAACTGAAATGGTTTCGGAGGTCGTTGTAACTGCATTGGAACTGAGCAAATGAGAGGACAATGGTCCATTATTCCCCTGGTTTTAACCATAACAATAGCTTCAGTATAGGTACTGAACCATGCCTTATTGACCAACATTCGATCTAGTCTTTTTTGAATAAGAGAAGTTCTTTTGTTAGTCCAAGTGTGAAGAGGACCAAGTGTTTTAATGTGGCCAAGGGCCGAGTTTGATACACAGTCATGAAAGTCTTGCATACCAGTTGTCCATCGCTCTCGACCGCCTTTAACCTCATTCAAAGCCAAAATGCAGTTGAAATCCCCATTTATGCACCAAGGCATTGTAATAGTCGGACCAAGATTGCCTAGATCCCTCCACAATTCCTGCCTTTCATGAGACTGATTAAAGGCGTAAACAAAAGTTACACAAAAAGTTATTTGCTTCTCCAAAAAAGTCACAAAGCATGTAATATGCTGAGAAGATTTTATATAAGTACGAACAGACCATATAGAGGGGTCCCACCCAACCCACACACGGCCGTAATCATGCTTTTCATAATTAAAAATCCATTTCCAATTTGTTTTAATACGACTTGCAATTTCCTTAGAATGCTGAATTCTAACTTTGGTTTCAACTAAGCCCATCAGAGAAATTTGGTTAGAAGAGATGAATTTTGACACTTCTTGTTGATGAGGACTCTTATTTAGACCTCGGACATTCCAAACTGCGAAGTTCATAAAAAACGTTTAGGCATTGGCGGCCCTGCCAATCTGGAGCTTTTCCTGTTATTAGAAACCTTTGTGAATCCATCGTCTCCCAAGCATGTATTTTCGGAGCGAACAGAACCACTTGAGTGTGGACCAATCTCCACAATGAGAGATATATTTTCCTGTTCTCTGTCTTTGTGTGGAGTGGAAGTCTTGGTTTTGTGGCGTTTTCTTCCTGCACAGTCTGCAACAGGTGACACTGAGTCATCTTCTGGGATTCCTACCAGAGCCTCAAACCCATTTTTAGTTGCCAAAGGCACAACATTTACTGCCAGAATCTCATCTTCATAACACGTGGTCGTTTCTGTGGATTTCCTCCATGTTACCAATTCGTTGGAGGTACCTGACATCTCAGGCAATTTATCAAATTCTTCGAGATTATCTTCATTTAGTTGTTGCTGTTTAAATTCACCCTCTTCTAATGTTGCATCAGCCTTTTCTATTTCATTGATGATTTCATCCTCGTCCATAACCACGTCACAACCGCAAAACTTGCCAATGGTATATGGAACCAGCTCCCTGTTTTGTAAGTACTCCGATTTGTGGGGGTCAGGCTGTTTTTCTTGATTAGTGGCAGTAGGAACTTTCCTCTTTTTTGTTTCTCGTTCTGGGTTGTTTATGCATCTGGCAAGAGAATGGCCAAAAGCTTGACAAATACTACAAGAGTAAGGAAGTTGAGGGTATTGGATTTCAATTTTTTCTTGTTCTTCGACACCATTATTTAGGACATTAACCCACACAAAATCTGGTCGGGGAGCAGAGTAAGCGAGTTCCACTTGAATATTAGCATATTTTAGTGGCTCGAATTTGGCCGTGGCATCATCAAATTTCAAGGGTCTACCAACCGAGCGAGCAATTGCAGATAGACTCTCTTTAGACCAAAGAGATTAAGGGACATCCACCAACCGAATCCAACAAGGAACCTTCTCAACAACATTTCTTTTGAAAGTTGAACCCTCCATCCAAGGCCTTAGATAAAGAGTTTTCCCACCAATTTGAACTGTATTAAGATGCAGCGCTGCATTTCTTTCTTCCATTGTGTCAAAACGGAATGTATAATAACCTTTAGAGCTATAAAAGACCCCATTCAGACCCTTATTTCTCCGTATTCTGTGGGCTTGTTCACGAACAAATTTAAATGCAAATCCTCCCCCAATGAAGTGACCAATAATACTAATATTCCATTTTTTTTGAGCATTGACCATATAATCTCTAGTGAATTTCACTACAGCAGATCCATCTTCATTGTAAATTATGACGCTATCAGCATTATTAATACTTGGGGAAGGATCTACAACCGATTTGGCAACCACTGAACTCCAAGTGACAGATTTTTTAGGAACATTTGAAGTTGCAGCACAATTATTTATCACAATAACATCTTCAATTTGAGCAGGTGGACTATTTTGTCAATGTAAGGAATGTTGATATGTTTCTTGATTAAGTACCTGAGTAGCAGTTACCAAGGTTACTTCTGCCGGAGAGTTAGCATTTGTACTTCCATGAGAAGCACCAGAGACGCCCACTTGAGGTCCTGAAGCATATTGTTCTGTCCCTTCATTCAGTATGAGATTAATCTGTTCTCTCATACGTGTTTGAGCTCCCGGAGACAGAGGTTCTCCCATTACCATATCTGAGCTGATGGACTCATTATCCACCTCAAAGTGCAAAAGAGGTAACAAATTAAAGGCATTAGCTGCATAGTTATGACCATTTAGAACAGCAAACTCATCAGAGTTCATCGAGCCCGAATGTTCCGAGTTTCGAGAACCCATCTAAGCACTAGGGCAACAGATCTGGGAAGAAAAAATAATGTGTAGGAAGAAGGGAGAGAGATGAACAAGAATTTAAAGAGCGTGAGAGAAGTGGACAGATAGGAAGGAGGGAAAAGATGGTCAACGGAGGTGGATGATAAGGTTACCGAATGAATTTATTTGAGGGTAATACTTAAGATTTAGGGCGAAAATTAAATTAGGGTTTACACCATATGAATTTTCATTTTATTTGTGGTTTATAACGTAAAAAATCAAATGAACTTTCAAGAAAGGAAATTAAACAATTGCTAAAGCTAGTGCTAAATTTGACAGAAAAAAATAACCCAGCAAAGAAATTTGCAGGAAATTAGCATCAAAATCTTAATGATAAACTATTTGAGATTAGGATCATATATCATGCATACTTAGAGGGTGTTTGACATTGCTTAAAATAAGTTACTTTTGACTTAATGGAGGTGTTTTTAACTTAAAGGAGAAAGTAAAGTTGTTTACTTTAAGTTGAATTAATGTGTTTGGGTAATTTTACTTAAAGTTAAATGAGGATTTAATAATTTTGACTTAAAGTGAAATTTGACTTAAAAAAATTTTAAATTCATAATATTTGAACTTTACAAGAATCGTGAAAAAAAAAATGTCATAAGTCATAAGTCATAAGTCAAAAGTACCTAAATGGAACTTATGACTTATAGCAGTTTTTTAACTTAAAGCCGGGCTTTAAGCTATTTACCCAAACAAGCCGAAAACAACTTAAAGCAACATTTTGCTTTAAGCTTCAGTTGCCAAACAGGCTGTTAGTTTGATTGGTGTAAGCATCTGATCTCAAAAACATACTACCCGATATCATATGTGAAGATTCCTACCGAATCAAGAAAAAGTACAACACTAAGGTTGTGTTCACTTGGGGAGAATGGAATGAGGTAGAATGGAATGAAAATTGTAAACAAAATTTATGAAGAAAGAAGGAATGTTGGGGGAAATAATGAACAAATATGAGGGAGAAGAAATTTCTTATGATGAATATTGCAATGAAAATGATGATGATTGGGAATGGAGCATTCCTTCCAAAACATGTGGGTTAGAACTTTAGTTTAAATTGTGTGGAAAGGAATGAAGTAAGGAATGAAAATTTAAACATTTTTCCCAATCTTCCCCAAATAAGAGTATAAATTTCATTCCATTCTTCCCCCATTCCATTCAAGTGAAGTGAACATAGCCTAAGGTTGCGTTCACTTTGATGGAATGGAATGAGGGGGGAATGGAATGATATTTGAACTCTTATTTGGGTGAGTTTGAGGAAAATGTTTAAAATTTTCATTCTTTCCTTCATTCCATTCAAAATTATTTAAACTAGAATTCTAACCCACATGTTTTGGAAGGAATGCTTATTCCATTTCTACATCATTTTCCTACAATCTTTATCAAGAAAAATTTAGACTCCCTCATATTCATTCATGATTTCACTCATATATTCTTCTTTTTTCACAAAATTTGTATGTAATTTTTCATTCCATTCCCACCAAGTGAACACAACCTAAATGAATAAAATGTGTCAAATCTAACATTTAATAACATCGAATGACAGTGAACCTTTGTTTTTTCTCTCTCTCTCTCTCTCTCTCTCTCTCTCTATATATATATATATATATACATATATATAGATACTTTTCTTCCCCCCTTTCCCAGTAAAACCCTAGCTGTTCTATTTACCTTCCCCCTTTCCTTTTCATCCCCTCTTCTCCTTCTTTTCCCTCTCTTCAATCCATATCTCTCCCTCGATCTTCACTTCTCTCCTTCCTCTCCCAATTCTTCAGATTCGAATTGTGATGCCACATGGTGGAAATTTTTCCTCATGTGGTGTTGTTTAAGGTCGAGCTTGAAATTATTGAAAACTCTTTTCTTGATACTTATTCCGATGAAACTCCCTTGTATCCTGATCCACAAGAATGTAAAAAATTTGATTTTTTGAAAAATTATAAAAGTTTCTGATGAACGGTGATTATCCATTTTAGGAAAAACTTTTCAGACTATACTACATACTTGTTGAAAAATTGAAGTTTTGAAGTTATATTATTGTTATAATTAATATGTAAATGAGTGTATGTAGACCACGTCAGATTTTAGAAATTCACAACTTGAAAAAATATTTTGTAGAATTACAGGACAGTAGTATTAATATAGGATATATTTAAGTGTATGTAAATCTTATCTATATTGCAAGATTCACATTCGATCCATTTTAGTTAAACATTCGATTGTTGGAGTGAATATTAAATTGTTACCATTCGCCTCCAAATCGCGTTAAGTTTATTCGCCTTTTTTATAGAAAATATTTTTCAAATCATTTCCGAGAGAATGAAAACAAATATGAATAGTAAATTTTTTTTGTCTCCAATTGAATACGTATTTCAGTGGAAGTTCCGGACTAATAAACAGTTACTAATCGTGTAGTTGCGAATTGTATTCGAATCATTTAGAACCTATCAGATTATATTATATGAATCATTAGCCCATAAAAGAAATGTGTTAAGTGAGTAAAAGAAAAGAAAAGGAGATGTATTAAGAAGGTGTGCGGAAGAAGCTTTGTGATTTAACCAAACCTGAGGGACTAGCTTGCAATTAACCACACCTTGCTTTATAAGACAAAGACATAAACAAGGCTAACCTAAAAACAAAAGGTGCAGCCTCTATCCCTATTTTTGGAGCTTTAGATCTGCCTTAAAGATAAAGAAGAAAGATGAAGCAAAGCTCGATTGGCTCGACTCTAAAATTTGGGGATAGGGTTTCGCTAATCGTAATTAGGGGGTGATTAACCTCGATTATTGACGTTTAAGGACTTCCACTCTAAAATTAACCTATCTCAAGGTTAAGGGTGGATATTCTAGTAGTAATTACATTAAGTACGAACTAGTTAGCCTCGAACAAGGCCTTTATAACCCTATTTAGGGTTGTTTAGCCCCGATTAGGGCCGAATTATTGTCTTTTGCTCAAAGATTAGCCCTTATCGAGGCTTATGAGCAATGACCGCCTGATATCAACCCTAACTTAGATAAGTTGAGGGAATAAATCAATAATGAATTTACGATAAAGGATCTGATGCACGAATTGCACTTGGATTAGTGTCTACGAGCTCGAAACGACACTAATCCTATTCCCGAAGGCCCAAAAATCTTAAGAAAAAGGTTCGAGAGGCCAAGGAACGTTTAACTTTCTTAAGTAGTAACTTGGGAGAGAATCTTAGTCATTGTGAATGTGTAGGTCGCTCCACACTTCATTGTAAGACGATACCCTGGTAGGGCCGGTGTGACCTTAAACTTCTACGAAATCAAGTTTTCTTAGAAGTTGGGGGGCAAATGATATTGGTGAAAAATAATCCCTAAAGACATAATTAATATAATATTTATTGGCTTGTAAATAAGGCCCGAAACCCAAGTTGGGCATTAAATTCGAAATTATTGATTAAGCCCAAAAGAAAAGCCCAAACCGGGGACGCCCGGTTTAAGCTTGTTTCTAATATGGGCCTGATCCACAAACCGGGAACGTTCTAGAAACAAGGAACGTCCCAGAATATCCCTGCGATATTATGTAGCCTCCAAGGCACCTAATTCGACATGGAAACTAACTCGCACAAGGAAGGAGTCAGAACCTTCTCAATGACGGTGACTTGTCCACCAAGTCTCCAAACCCTATTACGATTCTAAGGCTCCCACAGCCTATATAAAGGGCCAGACCCCTCATCTCAGAACTACGTCTTGGCTTGATTCTCAACTCTGAGAGACGTAGGCATCTTGTGAGGACCCGAATTAGGTCACGAAAACGCAAGCGCAGCCATTAAAGCACGAAGCTCACGAACCTTATTATTAAATACATACAGATCCTCGTTTTTATTCCACAACAATTCCTTTAATTTATAAACTTCAGAGAAACACTACAACAAAATCTTCTTATTGTGACGAATTTTTTAGCATGAACTCGTCACAAATAGCCTATTGCCCAAAAGAACAATTGTTGGGAAAGGTGTCCATTTTTACCAAGTGGCTGCGCATATAGAATATGCGTATTTTTTTTCTTTCTCTCTCTGCCTATTGTTGAATGCCTTTCTCTTACCTCGCAAATACACGAAAAAACAAAGACCACGCATGTGCCTTATGCAATATAATATAATTTTTTATATTTAATATTTTTAAATTTTATCGATATTTTCTTTAGGGGTTAAATAATTTTCATTTGGGGTTTAACGGGTCTCATTTGGAATTTAGAAATATTCAATTTTTTAAATAAACTTTTTAAACTTTATTTGTATTCTCTCGGGAATTCAACAATTAACTTTAGGGGATCAACAGTTTCATTTTGGGTTTTAGAAATATTCAGAATGACGAAAAAACCGTATACAAACTTAGGGTTTAGGGTTGTTTAAGAAATATTCAGAACGTCGAATAAATAGTATACAAACTTAGGGTTTAGGGTTGACTTATCCTTGTTTTTAAAAAATCGGGGTTGGCCCACAATTTTTTAAAAACCAGACTGCCGGACTCATTAAGAAATAATTAAATTTTTAATAAATTTTATATGTATTCTTTTGGGGATCAACAGTTAACCTTTGCAGTTCAACATTTCTATTTTGGATTTTAGAAATATTTAGAATGACGAATAAATCGTATACGAACTTAGGGTTTAGGGTTTAGGGCCCTAAACCCTAACTTATCCTGGTTTTTAAAGAATCGGGGCTGGCCCCCGATTTTTTAAAAACCAGGCCGCTAGACTCAGTAAGAAATATTCAATTCTTTAATTTAAAATTTTTAAATTTTATAGTATTCTCTTGGGGGTTCAACAGTTAACCTTTGGGTTTCAACATTTAGATTTTGGATTTTAGATCTGGTAGTTTTATTTATTTAAAGAAATTTTGTTAAAAATAAGAAAAAACCTACGCATGTTCGAAATGCATGGTTCCCTCCCACCCGCGCAGTTATTAAATGTGTTTATTGAGCCACGCATGATCCATATGCGAGAGAGCAGGCTTTGTTGAAATTTATAAAAAAAAAATTAAAATAACCAACGCATGATCCTTATGAGTGGTTTGAAAAATGCATCATTGGAATGCGTATAAACCCTGTTTGGAGCAGCCCACACATCACCTTAATGCGTATACTGATGTAAAAAATTAAAAAAATAAAATTTGGCATGAGACACGTATGATAGAAATGCATATTCGGCATACCCACTCTTCAAATACGTATACCTTTGGGCACTGTTCCCGCTCGTGATCATTTTGGACAATTCACTTTCACTTTAAAATTTTGTTATTGGGTGTTTTCACCCTTCAAGTATATTACAATTGAAAACAAAGCTTACATTATTAAAAACTCCGCTGTAATATTATTGTAAAAGTTTAATATACTAGCTTGTAAATTGTGTAATGCACGGTTTTTTTAATATTTATGATTATATAAATTATATTAACAAATAAATATTTATAATTAGTTATATTTGAATTAAAAATATATTTTTTAGATAAATTACAATAATTTAATTGAAGGAAATAAAAAATCCTTTAATTTGACAAACTAGGAGAAAAAATAATCGAATTTGAGTATAAATAGATAATAAAATTATTGTTCATTAGATTTTACATGGTCTTTTTACTTTTTTGTTTTATCTTGGGTTTTAGAAATCAGATTAAGACGATTTTATCGTCCAAGCAAAATTCAAGAAATCATTTTTATTTTTGTGATGGTTTAAGGGTTATAATGCAACTGAAACTCCTGGAAATTTAAGATAAAATATTGTTACGAAATTTTATATTAAAAATTCTATTCAATTTATAAAATCTACTTATAAAAAATTTACTTTTTTATATTTAAATATAATCCTATTATAAAACAAATAAACTTTTTAATATTAATTATAATGGTTATAAAAGATCCAACGGTGGTAGTATTTTGATTGTGCAACAACCATACAAATGTACTACCAAAAATTGGATAAGATCGACTATATTTATCCTATATAAGAATCTAATTTGGATAAAACTATAAGTTCGTCATCATTTTTTTGGCTATTTTTTCATTTGCTTTTAACATATATAATAATAGATTTTTTTTCCACTGTAACAATAGACACTACAAGAAAAATGGTCATTTATGACGGAAATTTTACATTAAAATCGTCGCAATTGGTCCAATTATGACGGAAAAATTTCGTCATTTTTGCTCGAGTCTTAAGTTCGGATTTTTGTCACAAGTAAAAATTTCGTCACAAGTATAAATTTTCGTCATAAGTTCCAAAGCGGGACCCATTTTCTACAATAAAATAATAAACAAACTTACGACGGAATAAACTGTCATAAATTTGTATTTTATGACGGAAAAATCCGTCAAAAATTAAAGAATGAGATCCATCTAAAATATAATAATAACAATAATTTAAAACGATTTTGTGTATCATAAGTTTGCTCTTGAGACCCACTAAAAATATAAAATATACTGTATCAATATATGGTTCCTGGAAACAAAAACGCGATTTACCGTAAATTGTTCAATTTACAGAAGTTGAGTACTTGATATAGACTATGGGGAGTAACAAATAAGCACTCACATTAATACATTATCCAAGTACAAAGCTATTACTTAAACTATACAATACTAGCTCTTAAATTAACTAATACTCTATATTCAAGGTTCATCCCTGTGTTTTGGAAACATCTCCAGGGCTTCACATTAGTAGAGGGCATTCTCCTTGAGACACTCTGCTATCACAACACAACCGCAATTAAACCAAAAGAGTCCAAAGCCGACCAAAATTGAAGAGAAACCTGGGAGACAATTTTTTGAAGAAACCAAATTCAACAAAAAACTTCAGAAAATATAACTAAAATATCTACGATTATACACACCCAGATTTATACATATTTGTAACTCAAATTCAAAACAACTTTTTACAACTTCACTCCGGCCATCCGACAATTCTCCGGCGATGTCAAAAACGTTGATTTGGTTACAAGCAGAACTAATCACGAATAGAATGATATAGAACTAATGTTCAGACATTAAATCGAGACCAAGGCTAGTCAAAATCAGACTGAAATAAAAACCCAATTCGAAATGGATTTAAGGTTACCAATTTTTTTTGTTTCGAGGCTTGACCGAGAGAGAGCTAAAGCTTGATTTCTGGGGTTGGTCTTTCAAAAAGAAACCAGCACGGCGTTGGTTTTACAGTGGAGAAGGGAGAAGGAGATGGCGGTTAAGAGACAGGGATAGATGAGAGAAAAAGGGTAGAGGCGAGAGACAAAAGAGCAACAGGCGGCCGGGTTAGATAAAATAATAGGGTGGGTTGGTTAATTATTAGAATAAAATATGGACGGTTGGATGTGTGTTTCTTTGTTTTAATCTAAGGGCTATAAATTGATTGGAGAGCACAATCCGTGTGTTATGATGTTAGCCACTAACATAATGACACATGTCATTAAACAGAATTTCTAATTTTTTATTCTTAAAATAGAGTAAATAAAATAATATAGAGTAAAATAAATATCCGAAAATAAAAAATGCTCTAAAAATTACGAAATTTTTACGAGCACTTTAAATTGTTAAGAAAATTGTTCCTCAAAATTTGGTCAAATTTAGTTGAAGTTTGGTCAATCATTTGATTTTTTAGCGTAAGACATTTTCAACTGTAAATTCGACTACGGAACAAAGTTCTCAAAAATTACAAAATTTTTAACATGCATAGAAAATATCATTTAAATGATATTCTAAATTTCAAGTTTTTCTATCATGTGGAAGTATTTATTTGAAATTGTCGAAATTAAATAATAATACTTGTCCAACTAAATACGATACACCTTGGATCAAAATTCGATCTTTTGTCTTAGGTTTTGAGTCTAAAATATCAACAAAAGTATATTATACGGAAAATATATATTTAGATTATGGAAAATATATTAAGTATTTTAAATAATATTCTCAAAATTTTTCAAATATTTTAAAATACTAGCAAAAATACTAATATATGACGATCCAACCGTACGGATGTCAAGATATATCTTAAAGGATATTCTCAAATTTTATAAATATTAAAAAATAATTTCGTTGGAGATTTTAGTAGATCACTACTATTCAGACTAATACTCGAACCTAGTGCTTCGTCCAAAATTATTGTTTCTATTTTTTTAAAAATATTTCTCGATGATCCAACCATAAAAATGTTACAACACATCTAATTAAATTATATTCCCAAAGTTTCAAAAAAAAATAAAAAATTAATTTGGTTGGACATCTTAGTAGATCACTTCTATTCCGACTAGTACTAGTAACTAGTGCTTCGTCCCAGATTATTGTTTCTATTTTTAAAAAAATATTTCTCGATGATCCAACCATACGGATGTCAAGACATATCTAATTAAATGATATTCCCAAAGTTTCAAAAATTTAAAAATTAATTTGGTTAGAGTTCTTAGTAGATCACTACTATTCGACTTGTACTAGTAACTTGTGCTTCGTCCCATAATATTGTTTCTATTTAAAAAATATATATTTCTCGATGATCCAACCGTACGGATGTCAAGACATATCTAATTAAATGATATTCCCAAAGGTACCCAAAGGTATTATTTTTATCAAAGTGTAAAGTGTAGGGACCTTTCTATAAAATTATAAAGTATAGGAGCTGATATGGGTAAAAAATAGCCCTTAAAGGCATAATTAATGTGACATTTATTGGCCCGTAAATATGGCCCGAAACCCTAGTTGGGCACTAAATTCGTAAATAATGGTCAGGCCCAAAAGAACGGCCCAAACCGGGGACGCCCGGTAAAAGCCTATCTCTAACATTGGTCTGATCCACAAACCAGGAACGTTCTAGAAACCAAGAACGTCCTAGAATATCCCCAGGATATTGTGTAGCCTCCAAGGCACCTAATTCGACATGGAAACTAATTCCTAAAAGGAAGGAGTCAGAACCTTCCTCAATTACGATGACTTATCCACCAAGTCTCCAAAACCTACTATAATTCTAAGGCTCCCACAGCCTCTATAAAGGGCCAGACCCCTCATCCTAGAACAACGTTTTTGGCTTGATTCTCTAATACAGAGATACGTAGGCATCTTGTGAGGACCCGAATTAGGTCACGATAACACAAGCGCAGCCATTAAAGCAAGAAGCTCACGAACCCTAGCCGCCATTCGATAACCCTACTTTTTATTCCACAACATTTGGCGCCGTCTGTGGGAAAAGGATATCAACCATGGTTAACACACGAAGAACATCAACCGAGAACGTTCCTGTTACATCTGACCCACCAATCGTCTCCTCTACACCGCCCGTTGTTACGGAGCAAGGGCCTGTGCCCCCATCGACTGAGACTATTACACAACCTCAAGTTTCTCAGACCACAGGGACGAATCCCCATGCTGAGAGAACCTTACCGGTGATTGATCACCCGAGACAAGAGATTAATCAACTTCAGATGGTGGTTGCTCCATTGACTAGCCGTCCCCCGCTCTCAGGAGTTCAGATCTCCACCACTACACTCCCCGTGAGGACCGATCCGTTATACGGGTTGCCAAACTATCCCCCAAATCGAAGGGATCCTGGACCAAGCGGACACGCTTTACAGATACCTGAGTCGTATCAACCACCCTATATTAGGGGTCTAGCCCCCCCTGAGCAAGGATATTACGATTACTCTGGACCTTACTCCGATGATTCATCATCCGAGGATGATGATCGAGATATATCCCCGAGGAGGCGACGTACAAGCAAAGAACCCATGAGGAGGACTCAAAGGATCTACGATAGACCCATTCAGACAGCTGCTGAGAGAATCAAGGCTTTTGAAGCTGAGATCCAAAAGCTGAAGGATGATATAACCAGAGAACAAGTAAGGCAAAATCAGAATAGGCCTCCTCCAATCTCAAGGGAGATCCCCTTCATTGATTTGGAAGGGTCCTCAAGGAGACCGAGAAGGGCTGATGCCCCAACTGGAGGAATTACGAGGGTAGAAACCCCCAGGAGTGATCCCAAAGACCTGATGCCGCTTGGGGACCCTGACGATCCCACACCTCCATTCACTGACGAAGTGATGAACGCTCATGTTTCCCGAAAATTCAAGATGCCCACGATAAAAGCATATGATGGGACGGGCGATCCTTCGAATCATGTCAGGACATTCTCGAACGCTCTGCTGCTACAACCCGCAAGCGACGCTCTTAAGTGTAGGGCGTTTCCTCAAACCTTGGCAGGCATGGCTCAAAGATGGTACAACCGATTGCCCGCAAACTCGATTGGTTCGTTTAAGGAGTTGAGTACTGCCTTTATCAATCAATTTGTTAGTGGGAATGTCCACGAAAAAAGCTCTGCATCTCTCATGCAAGTAAAACAAGGAAAGAATGAGAACCTGAGGGATTACCTCAAGCGTTTCACCAAGGAGACGTTGAATGTCCCGGATCTGGAGAACAAAGTAGCTATGATAGCCTTAGAGAATGGAACAACGAACACCTTCTTTCAGATGTCGTTGGCAAAGCATCCCCCTGAAAGCATGACTGAGCTCCAAATAAGAGCAAGCAAGTATATAAAAGCTGAAGAAAGTATGAGGAAAATAGAGGTCTCCACCCACGGTGGGGGAAACAGGAACTCCATGAAGCGAAAGCAAGATCAAGAGTACGATGACCAGGAGTATGACGCTAGGGACAAGTATCCCCGAACTAGCAAGGACTCCGACTCTGCCTCTAAGAACCAAGGACCAAGGTTCCCTGAGTATGCAAGGTTGAATACCCCCAGGAGTCAAATCCTGATGGATATTGAAAAAGACAAGGATTTTCGATGGCCGAAGCCACTCAGGGGTGATCCCGCAAGAAGAAACAAGGATCAATACTGCAGGTTCCATAAGGACGTGGGACATGACACTGATGATTGCAGACAACTCAAGGACGAGATTGAATTTTTGATTCGAAGAGGGAAACTGAGCCACTTCACTAAGGGTGAAGACTGTGGTAATCAGAGAAGAGACTATAATAGAAGGGGTGACGACCAAGATCGCAACCCACAACCCCGAGGGCCAGTAATCAACATGATCTCAGGAGGCCCGACTGCGGTCGGGACAACTAGGAGTTCTCGGAAGGCTTATGCCAGAGAAGTGATGCACATCGTAGGAGAGGCCCCGAAACGTGCAAAAACTGAAGTAGTGATCGGTTTTGAAGACTCAGACTTGGAGGGGGTAAAGTTCCCCCATGACGACCCGTTGGTCATAACTCCTGTAATTGGAAATTCGGAGGTGAAGCGAGTCTTGATAGACAATGGTGCTTCTGTCGATATTCTGTTTCATGATGCATTTGTAAGGATGGGATACAATGATTCTCAGTTGACCCCATCTAACATGCCTATATATGGATTTAATGGAGTAGAATCCAAAGTTGAGGGGACTATTCAGTTGCCAGTAACTATTGGACAGGAGCCCAAGGAGGCCACTCAGATATTGAACTTCTTGGTAATCAAGGCGGTTTCAACATACAACGCTATCCTCGGAAGGACTGGACTCATGAATTCAAGGCTGTTGCCTCAACTTATCACATGAAGATCAAGTTTCCAACCAGGAATGGTGTAGGAGAACAAAAAGGTGACCAGAAAATGGCTAGGAGCTGTTATGTAGCTGCGTTAAAGCCTGATGGAGTCGGGGGGCAGGTCCTTCCGATTGAAGACATGGATGTCCACAGTGATAAAGAACACCAAGAAAGGTCGGCAAAGGACATCACACAAAAGCCTCGGACATCCATTAAGGCTAAGGCATCAACTGACTTTGTGGTTGAATGTATCATTGGCAACCAAGAAGTCGGGGGGCAGGATATAATACCCCAAGCAGGAAGTGAACTTCAGAATAAGAATGAGGAGACCAGAAGGAGTAATGGGTGCTCTATTTTGATGGAGCATCAAAAACAAAATCGAGCAATGTAACACCCCCAGATCCGGGGTCCGGGATCCGGTGGTTACGGTTTCCAATTCTGTCCACAATATATAACGCCTTAGAAATTTCAGAATATTTAATTACTAAAAGTTATCTATTTTATATTAAATGTGAATTATGTGGCGTATATATTTGTTGTGGAGGTGATGTGTCTGTTGAATAATATTTGGAGGTCAGATTGATATTTTATAAGTGTTATGTAAGCCCGACTGTTTTAATTATATTTTTGGGATTTATTTCCTATTTATTTGTGTTATAATTACCTTCTTTGAATTTTATAAAATTCTCGGGATTAGCAGAAATCCTGAAATCTTTTTCATTAATGACTTTATTAGTTTATATGACTTTTAAAAATATTTGGTGAATTATTTCTGGGTTTCAAGGATTTTAAAATGATTTTACGAATTATCTTTCAATTTAAGGATTTAATCTTGTAAAATCCATATTTAATTCGTTTCTGATCCTAAAAATATTTCAAAAATATGTGGGTGATCGTAATTTTACATTCTTCATTTTTAAAATTTTTAAATTTAATATTCCATCCCTTCGTATTTAATTGTGATTTTACAAATTGATTTAGTAGTTTCATTTAAAAAGAAATCACAAAAAAATGTTTTTTTTAGATTTTTCCCCAAAATCCTTATAACCTCCAAATCCCTAAATTGGTAACCTCAATTGGGCTGGGTATTCTCTCGTTTATTCTGGAAAGGTCTCTCGAGCACTCTCTCTCAAATCTCTCGGTAAAAACTCTACACCTCTCTCCCTCCTTCCTGCCGTTTTCTCTCCTCCCTTCCCCGTTTCGCTCCTCTCCGTTTGTACGGGGTGTGTCACTGTCCTGTTTCGATGTCAATCTCTGCAGCGTGTGTAGTGCTGGTAGCGTTCTTGCTGTGTGTGTGTTGGTGTATCTATGTACTCGTGTGTGTGAGTGCTGGTGGCCATGGTCGAGTCTTCCCCTTCCCTTTTGTCCGTGGTGTTGTGTGTGTGTGTATATTGTGCCGAGTATTGTAAAGGTGTGTGGTTGTTAACAGCGTGACTGTGTGTTGTGTCCGTTGATCTCTATTCGTTCATGGTGGGTGAAGCCTCGCCTTTGTCCCTTCCATTTTACATAACAGAAATGAGTTGTTTATGGGATGTGTTGAAATTGTGGTTCGAAGTGTATGTGATTGAATTCCCCTCCCCTGTTCTATGTTGTAATTCTGTTTATGATGGCAGTGTTGGGGGATTTGGCCGTTGATTAACCTGTATTGTTTCCCTGTATTGGTTCGTTTTTGGTCCTGTCCTGGTGACTGCGATGTTGTTGTGGTTGAAAACTGCTGCATTATGTCGTAAAGTTTAATTGCTGTAATTCGAATATTGTGGCTGGATTGATTCAATTCCGTTTCGAAAAATTTCTGATTATTGATTCGTGATTTTACAAAATAATTTCAGAAAATTATTTTAATTAGTAAGTGTAGAGTCTCGGGTTGGAAACCCTAATTTTGGGTACCCTCGGGATTTTGCCCCCTCGACGGTGATTTAATTTGAGTCGAGGGTATAAAACGGCGATGATGATTATTTTCTGAGCCAAAAATTATTTATTATTTAATATTTGTTAATTATTTAATAAATTATAATTCATTGTCGAATTGGTATTAATTATTTAATCGATAATGAATTGGGATTTCAGTAAATTGGAAATGTGAATTGGGAACGTTATTTGAAGTATGGATTTAATTGTTAATTGATGATTACGTTGGTTATGTCGGCTGTATCCCGACTGGCAGTCCCCCGTATAAAGGGGATGCCGTCAAAATTTTTCTAAATTATTAAAATCATTTCTTGATGACGAATATGTATAACTATACAAATTATACCAGTCGTGAGTCGGGCTTCATATTTTAAAATCTATATGGTATATGCTTATGTGGCTATGTGATTAAATACTTTTGTCTGTAGATTATGTATTGATATTATATGATTAAATAAACGTAAATTAGGGAACTATTCGCTGGGGTAGACTAAGTGGAATGTTTATATTGATTAGCGAGTATTAAACGGGATTCTGAAATAGTGTTATATTGTGTGTAGATTCCGTGGATAAAGGAAAGGCTAAAGCTGAGGACGTAAAGACGCTTCGGATTCTGTGATTTTCTATTTAAGGCAAGTAAATTGCTTCAATTACCTTTCAAATGAGTTATGATTATAAAAGTCTGATTCATATGCTTATTTAAATTATTCTGGCTATAATTGTTCTGTTAATTTTCCGAAATTGCGAATACTTAATTGTTATATCCCAAAATTGAATCCACTGAGTTGTTGATGCTATTAATGAATTGATTTACATCCATATTCCTTGCAAGTGTATTATTCCACTCCTCTTTCAAGTAAATCGCTTCACTTATATTTCCAGCGAATTGTGATTATCATAACTTGATTCTTATGTAATTGATTTATCCTTGATATAATTGCTCCGATAATTTCCATTAATTATGAATATTCAATTGTTATATCCCAGATTGACTATATCGTTTTGTTAATCCTTTTTGTGACTTGACTCAAGTCAATACCCCTTTTTGCCATATCGAACTTGTCGATATTTAATTCAGAGATTACCCGACCTTGTTCTATTTGGTGTGATTTGAGATGTTGACCTGGAACGAAAGTGTCCAGGGTGTTTGGCAGTTGAGGTGGTCGATTGTTCCGACACCTGATGTCTAATTATAGGATTGGACTGTTAGTTTTAAAAAAAAATGTGGACCGTAAGGGTCGGACCAGATTCGTGGTCAGAAATAATTAAGGCCAATGTGTGCCGTGGATCCATTAAGGACATTGCTGTGTGCGTTTGTCCGGGGTTAGTGCGTGACTGATCAGCAGCCTAACCTTATAATTGTTTTTATTTATAAAATGCATGATAGTCCAATCCGATTCTATTCTATAAATCAGATATAAGATGAACCTTTAATTGAGATATATATTGTTGAATTGTTAATTCTTGAAAATCTTGCAAACATATCAGTTGTTGATGTTTTAGTTTCATACATATATACTTGCTGAGCGTTTTGGCTCACTTGCTTGCTAATTCTGTTTCCTCAGCTAAGCCAGGAGATGTCTAGAAGAAGTGGCCCGTCGGGTTGGGGTAGTCACCGAGGCAGTCAGAGGGTCGAGGCTGTTGGTTGGGTAGTGGCACATACCTTGGTTTATATTATATCTGTATTTGTAGTCAGATTATCATATTTAATGGGTTGTATATTATTTAATTCAGTTCTGGGTTGTAATAGCTATTGATAGTTGTTTCATACAGTGACCTGTGTGCGGTCTGGGTTGTAATGGTTTTATTTTCTTGTGGATTAGTATGAATGGTGCTTGTGGTTTGTTTTTAGTTCTACTTAGTTGCTTAAGCAGGTGATTAGTCCGGTTTATGATTACATCATGCCGAAATTTCTAAGATTTCCCCTATATTAATGTTTAATTGAATATAAGAGTTTATATTATTATTGTTGGCTAGTGAGGGTGTTACAAGTTGGTATCAGAGCCACAGGTCACAGTCACTGAAACAATTAGGTGGGGAGTCGGGGTAGAGTTATGAGAAAGGTTAGGATTGTTTCGTGAGAGATAGGAAGTCTAATTATATACGTATATATATATGTATACTTCAGGCACCTGCTTCTGGTTCCGATTCAGACCCGGACGAGGATCCGGAAGGAGGGGCTTCTGTACCGCAGCAGATTTCCCCAGGGGTTATGCAGCCGTTCGTGGGATCGCAGGGCTCAGTGAATGGGCCAGCATACCAGTATACTCCTCAGCCTGTACCATACCATGTGTACGAGCGAGTGGCCCGCGAGAGGGACTATCTCTTGGGGCAGATGGCAGAGTGGAGGGCTATGAGAGCTGGGGAGGAGGAGCGGGCTAGAGATAGAGATAGAGTGGTGGCTGAGCTGGAGGATGTCCGGAGGCGAGTACGAGCTCTTAGACGTGTTGTCATTAGGCGGGGACGGATGAGATCCCGAGATGAGCCGGCATTTGTGACACAGCAGGTGACCCTAGGTCTGGTGACGGCAGAGCTGGAGAGCATTTTGGGATCAGCTTGGCGGGGAGAGTCGGATGACGATGATGACCAGTGATGATTAGGGTAGTATGATGATGTGGTATTTAGCGGCATGTTATGGCAGTAGTAGTACGTCAGGATTCGCAGTGCGACCAGTTTTGTTGTATATATCTGTTGTACTGTGACTAGATGTTAGCAGTCTTCTCTTTTAGTATTATGTTGTACCCTTATCGAAGCGTTGTTCTTACGCTTGTATCTGATCTATCTATATATATCATTATCACTTTTGCAGAACTGTGTTAAAATTCCTTATACTGTCATTTACTTAAGCATCTTATTTACTGTTCGTTTCATATTTACTTTCAGCACCATTTCCTTCTAGCATTGTTTTTACTTTCGATACTATGTTTATCTTAGCACTATGACTATTGTTTCTTTATGGTACCTACTGAACGTCTGTGAATACCTTGTGTAACCTTGGATTGATATCTTATTGCACCTTGTGAATCAATTGTTGACCGGAATATTGGTTGGAGATCTCAAATTCCTTTTCAGTAATATATGCATTGTTTGTTTAGGTTGGATCATTTTGAGCTATTATTTTCTGAACCTGAATCTAATCTACTTGTTCATTGATTTCAGAAGTATGCCACCCAAAAAGAAGAAACAAAATACCCGAACCACCGATCAGGGGGAGCAAGCTAATCCACCCCCTGTTGGTCAGATGGACCCTGCCTTAGCACAGATATTACAAACTCTTGTTCAACAGACTGCTACTCTGGCACAGCAACAACAGCAATTACAGCAGCAGTTGTTGGCTCAGCAGCAACAACAGCAACAACAACAGCAACAACAGCAACAACAGCAACAACAACAGCAACAGCAGCAGCAGCAGCAGCAGCCACCTGTTCCTCCGGTGGTTACTTTTAAGTCTTTCCAGGCAGTAAAACCTCCTGAGTTTAAAGGGACAGCGGACCCGGTGGAGGCGAGGTCTTGGTTAAAAGAGATGGAAAAAGCCATTGCACTGGTGGGGGTTCCAGCAGACAAACAAACTGAATATGTAAGTTATTTCTTGAAGAATGAAGCTACTTACTGGTGGGAGTCAGTGAAGATGTTGGAAGCTACGGAGGTGATTCCTTGGGAGAGGTTCACAGAGCTATTTTTGGAAAAGTATTTCCCCGACTATATGAAAGACCAGATGGAGATGAAGTTTTTGGAGCTGAAACAAGGGAAAATGTCGGTGACAGAATATGAAACCAAGTTTACGGAACTAGCTAGGTTTGCTCCGGCCTATGTGGATACGGAGAGGAAGAAGGCTAAGAGGTTTCAACAAGGATTGAAACCGTGGATTCGTACTAAACTAGCAGTTTTGGAGTTGGAGACTTATGCAGCAGTGGTGCAAAAAGCCATGATAGCTGAAGGGGAAAGCGAATTATACTTCAAGGAAAAAGAAGGAAAGAAAAGGAAGGCTGGGTCAATGGGGGAACGACAAGAGCAAGGCAGTTCTCAAAATGTGCCAAGTAAAAAGCCAGGATTCCAGCCAGGAAAGTATGGAAACCCTAAGAAGCCGGGATCAGGGAATGGGGGCCAAGGAAATAGAATTCAAGATGCGAGTCAACAGAAATTGGTCAGGCCACCCTTGACAGAATGCAAAACTTGTGGGAAAAGGCATCCTGGAGTGTGTACAAAGCTGGAGGTGACGTGTTTCAAATGTAATCAAAAAGGTCATTATGCTCGGGAATGCAAGGCAGGAATTGTGTGTCACCGTTGTGGGAAGCCAGGACATATAATGAAAGACTGTAAAGTACCTGTAGTAAAGCCTCCAGTTCTGGCTAATCCAATACTGCAAGCAATTGAAGCAGCACCCCCAACATCAAGTATCAGACCAGTGGCAAGGACTTTCAACATGACTCTGAACGAAGCTATTAAGAATTCGGATGTGGTAGCAGGTACGCTCCCTGTAAATTCTGTCAAAGCTAAAGTGTTAATTGATTCCGGGGCTACGAAATCCTTTATATCCAAAGAATTTGTTCAAAAGTTAAATTGTGAGGTATGCATGTTACGTGAAGCTATAGTTATAGAAATAGCTAATTCAGAACGAATTCCGGTTACGCAAGTGTGTCCTCGTTGCAAGATTGATATTTCAGGGCATTGTTTCTACGCTAATTTGATACCATTTCAGTTAGGTGAATTTGATGTTATCTTAGGAATGGATTGGTTAACAGAAAATAATGCCCAAATTGATTGTAAGAATAAGAAGGTGATCCTTAAACCCTCTGATAATGTAGAAGTTACCTTTAGGGGTCAGAGGCAGATCAGGAGATTTTTGTCGATCATTCAAACAAAGAGGTTGTTGAGGCAAGGATGCGAGGGCTATATGGCTTATGTCATGGACACTAGTCAAGAGGTGCCTAAGATAGAGGAAATTCCAGTGGTGAATGAATTTCTTGATGTTTTTCCGGATGAACTTCCCGGTTTACCTCCGGATAGAGAAATAGAATTTACCATCGATTTAGCCCCCGGAACTGAACCAGTGTCAAAGGCTCCGTATCGAATGGCACCCGTAGAGATGAAGGAATTGGCAGTTCAATTGCAAGATCTTCTGGAGAAAGGTATTATTAGACCTAGTGTATCGCCGTGGGGAGCTCCGGTATTATTTGTAAAGAAGAAGGATGGAAGTATGAGACTGTGTATCGATTATCGGGAATTAAATAAGTTGACCATTAAGAATAAATACCCTTTGCCAAGAATTGACGATTTATTTGATCAACTGAAAGGAGCAACTTGTTTCTCGAAGATTGATTTGCGGTCAGGGTATTTTCAATTAAAGATTAGACCGGAAGACGTTCCAAAAACAGCGTTTCGGACTAGGTATGGGCACTACGAGTTCTTGGTGATGGCCTTTGGGCTAACTAATGCACCAGCAGCGTTCATGGACCTAATGAATAGAGTCTTCAAGAAGTATTTGGATAAGTTTGTGATTGTGTTTATAGATGATATTTTGATATACTCGAAGACCGAAGAAGAGCATGCAGGGCATTTGAGAATAGCTTTAGAAACGTTGAGGAAAGAGAAATTGTATGCGAAATTTTCCAAATGTGAGTTTTGGCTGAAAGAAGTGCAGTTTTTAGGGCATGTCATCAGCAGTGAAGGGATTAAGGTGGATCCTGCTAAAATTGAAGCCGTGATGAATTGGGATCGACCTAAAACACCCACAGAGGTTCGAAGTTTCTTAGGATTGGCGGGATACTATCGAAGATTTGTTCAAGACTTTGCGAAGATAGCCACCCCACTAACAAAGTTGACAAGGAAGAATGAAAAGTTTGTGTGGAATGAGAAGTGTGAAGAAAGTTTCCAGGAATTGAAGAAGAGATTGGTGACTGCACCTGTATTGACACTACCAGATGAAAAGGGAAATTTTGTGATCTACAGTGATGCATCTCACAAAGGTTTGGGATGTGTACTAATGCAGCACGGAAAGGTAATTGCTTACGCTTCGAGACAATTGAAACCTCACGAGCAGAAATATCCTACTCATGACTTAGAATTAGCCGCGATTGTTTTCGCCTTGAAGATTTGGAGACATTATCTGTATGGGGAAAAGTGTGAAATTTACACGGACCACAAGAGTTTAAAATATATTTTCACCCAGAAGGAGTTAAATATGAGACAGAGAAGATGGTTGGAATTACTCAAGGATTATGATTGTACCATCAACTATCATCCTGGGAAGGCGAACGTGGTGGCGGACGCTTTAAGTAGGAAGGAGAAAATCAGTATGTTGACAATGCCTGAGGAATTATACAAAGAGTTTGAAAGATTGGAGATAGAGGTGTGTATGCCTGCAAGTAGTACAGATACGGTGCACACTATGACGTTTCAGCCAGAATTATTAGAAAAGATTCGCAGATGCCAGGAGGAAGTCATGAGCGGAGATGTGAACAAGTTAACTGGTGAGGAAATATGCACACAGATAGATGACAAGGGGATATTAAGATTTTCTTCACGTATTTGGATACCCAATGTGACAGAGTTGAAGAATGAGATCCTACAGGAAGCCCACAGTTCAAAGTATTCGATTCATCCAGGAAGTACGAAAATGTATCGAGACTTGAAAAGAAACTTCTGGTGGCCGGATATGAAGAGAGATATTGCTGAATGGGTGAGTAAGTGTTTGACCTGTCAGAAAGTAAAAGCAGAACATCAAAGGCCAAGTGGGATGCTACAACCATTAGAGATTCCCGAGTGGAAATGGGAACATATTGCAATGGACTTTGTGGTTGGATTGCCAAGGACGAGAGCTAATCATGATGCTATCTGGGTAATTGTTGATCGCTTAACGAAATCTGCACACTTCCTTCCGATAAACGAGAGGTTCTCATTAGACAAATTGGTTCATTTATACATAAAAGAGATTGTGGTGCGACATGGAGTTCCAGTATCAATAGTCTCAGATCGAGATCCAAGATTTAATTCGAGATTCTGGAGAAGTTTTCAAGAATGTTTGGGCACCGAATTAAAAATGAGTACTGCATACCATCCTCAGACTGATGGACAGAGTGAAAGAACGATTCAGACAATTGAAGATATGCTCCGAGTTTGTGCATTGGATTTTGCAGGAAGTTGGGATGAACACTTGCCGTTAGTGGAATTTTCATACAATAATAGCTTTCATGCCAGTATCGGTATGCCACCGTATGAAGCATTATATGGACGAAAGTGTCGATCTCCAGTATACTGGGAAGAAGTTGGCGAGCGAAAGATACTCGGACCTGAGTTAGTTCAGCAAACCAAGGAAGTAGTTCAACTTATTCAAAAACGGCTAGTGACAGCTCAGAACCGACAGAAGAAGTATGCTGATTTGGCCAGAAAGAATATGGAGTTCGAAGAAGGAGAGCAAGTACTGTTGAAAGTATCTCCGTGGAAAGGATTAGTAAGATTTGGCAAGAAAGGAAAATTAAGTCCAAGATTTGTGGGGCCTTTCGAGGTATTGAAGAAAGTCGGAAAAGTCGCCTACGAGTTAGCTTTACCGCCCCATATGCAACATATCCATAACGTATTCCATGTATCCATGCTTAAGAAGTACCATCTGGATTCTAAACATGTCATTGAATATGAGCCGATAGAGATTCAGCCAGATTTATCTTATGTGGAGCGGCCTATCAAGATACTAGATCGAAAAGAAAAGGTTCTGAGGAATAAAACAATTCCTATAGTGAGAGTTCTGTGGAGAAACCCCAAGGTGGAAGAATCAACTTGGGAGTTGGAAAGCGATATGCTGGAAAAGTATCCTCAATTATTCTCTTAGGTGTGATTCTGGGGACAGAATCCTTTTAAGGGGGGAAGGTTATAACGCCTTAGAAATTTCAGAATATTTAATTACTAAAAGTTATCTATTTTATATTAAATGTGAATTATGTGGCGTATATATTTGTTGTGGAGGTGATGTGTCTGTTGAATAATATTTGGAGGTCAGATTGATATTTTATAAGTGTTATGTAAGCCCGACTGTTTTAATTATATTTTTGGGATTTATTTCCTATTTATTTGTGTTATAATTACCTTCTTTGAATTTTATAAAATTCTCGGGATTAGCAGAAATCCTGAAATCTTTTTCATTAATGACTTTATTAGTTTATATGACTTTTAAAAATATTTGGTGAATTATTTCTGGGTTTCAAGGATTTTAAAATGATTTTACGAATTATCTTTCAATTTAAGGATTTAATCTTGTAAAATCCATATTTAATTCGTTTCTGATCCTAAAAATATTTCAAAAATATGTGGGTGATCGTAATTTTACATTCTTCATTTTTAAAATTTTTAAATTTAATATTCCATCCCTTCGTATTTAATTGTGATTTTACAAATTGATTTAGTAGTTTCATTTAAAAAGAAATCACAAAAAAATGTTTTTTTTAGATTTTTCCCCAAAATCCTTATAACCTCCAAATCCCTAAATTGGTAACCTCAATTGGGCTGGGTATTCTCTCGTTTATTCTGGAAAGGTCTCTCGAGCACTCTCTCTCAAATCTCTCGGTAAAAACTCTACACCTCTCTCCCTCCTTCCTGCCGTTTTCTCTCCTCCCTTCCCCGTTTCGCTCCTCTCCGTTTGTACGGGGTGTGTCACTGTCCTGTTTCGATGTCAATCTCTGCAGCGTGTGTAGTGCTGGTAGCGTTCTTGCTGTGTGTGTGTTGGTGTATCTATGTACTCGTGTGTGTGAGTGCTGGTGGCCATGGTCGAGTCTTCCCCTTCCCTTTTGTCCGTGGTGTTGTGTGTGTGTGTATATTGTGCCGAGTATTGTAAAGGTGTGTGGTTGTTAACAGCGTGACTGTGTGTTCTGTCCGTTGATCTCTATTCGTTCATGGTGGGTGAAGCCTCGCCTTTGTCCCTTCCATTTTACATAACAGAAATGAGTTGTTTATGGGATGTGTTGAAATTGTGGTTCGAAGTGTATGTGATTGAATTCCCCTCCCCTGTTCTATGTTGTAATTCTGTTTATGATGGCAGTGTTGGGGGATTTGGCCGTTGATTAACCTGTATTGTTTCCCTGTATTGGTTCGTTTTTGGTCCTGTCCTGGTGACTGCGATGTTGTTGTGGTTGAAAACTGCTGCATTATGTCGTAAAGTTTAATTGCTGTAATTCGAATATTGTGGCTGGATTGATTCAATTCCGTTTCGAAAAATTTCTGATTATTGATTCGTGATTTTACAAAATAATTTCAGAAAATTATTTTAATTAGTAAGTGTAGAGTCTCGGGTTGGAAACCCTAATTTTGGGTACCCTCGGGATTTTGCCCCCTCGACGGTGATTTAATTTGAGTCGAGGGTATAAAACGGCGATGATGATTATTTTCTGAGCCAAAAATTATTTATTATTTAATATTTGTTAATTATTTAATAAATTATAATTCATTGTCGAATTGGTATTAATTATTTAATCGATAATGAATTGGGATTTCAGTAAATTGGAAATGTGAATTGGGAACGTTATTTGAAGTATGGATTTAATTGTTAATTGATGATTACGTTGGTTATGTCGGCTGTATCCCGACTGGCAGTCCCCCGTATAAAGGGGATGCCGTCAAAATTTTTCTAAATTATTAAAATCATTTCTTGATGACGAATATGTATAACTATACAAATTATACCAGTCGTGAGTCGGGCTTCATATTTTAAAATCTATATGGTATATGCTTATGTGGCTATGTGATTAAATACTTTTGTCTGTAGATTATGTATTGATATTATATGATTAAATAAACGTAAATTAGGGAACTATTCGCTGGGGTAGACTAAGTGGAATGTTTATATTGATTAGCGAGTATTAAACGGGATTCTGAAATAGTGTTATATTGTGTGTAGATTCCGTGGATAAAGGAAAGGCTAAAGCTGAGGACGTAAAGACGCTTCGGATTCTGTGATTTTCTATTTAAGGCAAGTAAATTGCTTCAATTACCTTTCAAATGAGTTATGATTATAAAAGTCTGATTCATATGCTTATTTAAATTATTCTGGCTATAATTGTTCTGTTAATTTTCCGAAATTGCGAATACTTAATTGTTATATCCCAAAATTGAATCCACTGAGTTGTTGATGCTATTAATGAATTGATTTACATCCATATTCCTTGCAAGTGTATTATTCCACTCCTCTTTCAAGTAAATCGCTTCACTTATATTTCCAGCGAATTGTGATTATCATAACTTGATTCTTATGTAATTGATTTATCCTTGATATAATTGCTCCGATAATTTCCATTAATTATGAATATTCAATTGTTATATCCCAGATTGACTATATCGTTTTGTTAATCCTTTTTGTGACTTGACTCAAGTCAATACCCCTTTTTGCCATATCGAACTTGTCGATATTTAATTCAGAGATTACCCGACCTTGTTCTATTTGGTGTGATTTGAGATGTTGACCTGGAACGAAAGTGTCCAGGGTGTTTGGCAGTTGAGGTGGTCGATTGTTCCGACACCTGATGTCTAATTATAGGATTGGACTGTTAGTTTTAAAAAAAAATGTGGACCGTAAGGGTCGGACCAGATTCGTGGTCAGAAATAATTAAGGCCAATGTGTGCCGTGGATCCATTAAGGACATTGCTGTGTGCGTTTGTCCGGGGTTAGTGCGTGACTGATCAGCAGCCTAACCTTATAATTGTTTTTATTTATAAAATGCATGATAGTCCAATCCGATTCTATTCTATAAATCAGATATAAGATGAACCTTTAATTGAGATATATATTGTTGAATTGTTAATTCTTGAAAATCTTGCAAACATATCAGTTGTTGATGTTTTAGTTTCATACATATATACTTGCTGAGCGTTTTGGCTCACTTGCTTGCTAATTCTGTTTCCTCAGCTAAGCCAGGAGATGTCTAGAAGAAGTGGCCCGTCGGGTTGGGGTAGTCACCGAGGCAGTCAGAGGGTCGAGGCTGTTGGTTGGGTAGTGGCACATACCTTGGTTTATATTATATCTGTATTTGTAGTCAGATTATCATATTTAATGGGTTGTATATTATTTAATTCAGTTCTGGGTTGTAATAGCTATTGATAGTTGTTTCATACAGTGACCTGTGTGCGGTCTGGGTTGTAATGGTTTTATTTTCTTGTGGATTAGTATGAATGGTGCTTGTGGTTTGTTTTTAGTTCTACTTAGTTGCTTAAGCAGGTGATTAGTCCGGTTTATGATTACATCATGCCGAAATTTCTAAGATTTCCCCTATATTAATGTTTAATTGAATATAAGAGTTTATATTATTATTGTTGGCTAGTGAGGGTGTTACACAATAATTGAACTTTCCTTAACATAAAATAAATTACGTCTCTATAACCCAACACAACAACATAAAACACACCCGTTATAGTCCCAGAGATGAAATCAGAGTAACAACCAAATTTTATTAAACACATTATGAGTTCTTACAACCCAAAAGAATTTTAATATAAATACATACTCTTTGCCATCCATTTACATGAGTCATACTGGACCATATACTTGGTACTGAAAGAATAAATCTATCCTACCAATAGCTTTCTCTTCGGCTCTGGTAGTCTCATCGTCCTCGCCAGCATCGAGTGCGCCTTGTGCGAGTCATCTGGTCTAGCTGTTGTTGTGATATAATAATAAAGCAAGGGTGAGCAATAGCCCACCAACAATAATATTTAACTGAACGATAATATATAACAGTTCAAAAGTATCTTTCAAACCATATGCCATGCATTTACGGAAATGATGCCAGTATAATATGAACGATTAAGTTACAAGGTAACTTAAAGTATTTGTTTGTAGAAATATCTGCTACATCAAAGTAAGCGAGATATTTTTATTGTTATTAAGAAGAGGAACTTGCAAGAAAAGGTTGCAATTCCAGATATGACCCTTTTCCAACTCTGCCAACAGTAATCATGTTGCAGGAAATAAATAAATTTGGATGATGAACCAATGATGGAGTATTCACCGCGCCCGCTGTTCCAATCTTGATGATCAGTCAAGATCGTACAGCTCAAATTAGATTTACTACCGGTAGAAGGAAGAACTGACGGCTTTACTTGTCTACCGCCTTACTAGCTCTCCCAGGCCAACGGTTGGGCCAAAGGGGATGGACCGGCGCTACTCGGCCTCTTACACGACTCCTAGTTCCAATAGAATTCATGATTCTGAATGTAACGTTCGTCCCCCTTTCCCCAAGTATAATACTTGTTGATAAGACTCTACAAAGTAGTCGTATCTATTTGGAAAGGAAAATTCACCAATAACTTCCAAGCTATTGCTTGGTAACGAACATCAACTTGTTCCAACAATCTTACCCCTCGAAAGATGAGAAGGTAAACACAGACTTAATGAGTCCATAGCAACCAAGTTGCGAGTGAAGAGGATAAATTATGACCGGGAAGTCAACAAGATAAATAACATTGCTCAAGTAAGTTCCCCTATAATATGGAAGTTTGAGCGAGCATTTAAATCCTTTGAAGATAGATTTAAATGAAAATGAAAGAGTTGGGAACCTTTCCTTGATAAAATAGTCGTAAAAAGACTCCGAAATATTTTACATAATATTTGGAGGTGAAAGGTAATCTCCGAATAATATAAATTATTTTAAAAAGAATTTTAAAAGAATTAAATAAATATTCCAAGAATATTTATTTACTCAATAATAATTATGGAATATTATTAATTCATAATATTGCTCGTAAGTAATCCTCGAATGAATATATGGAATTATTTAATAAATAAATCCCTCCTTCAATGAATATTCGAAATAATATTCATTAAATAATTAAACTCCAATAAATATTTAAAATAGTATTCAATAAAAAATTCAAACCTTAAATGAATATTTGAAAATAATGTTCATTTAATATTTACTCTTTTAAATGAATATCCAAATAGCATTCATTTAATAAATAATCTTCTAAATGAATATCCAAATAATATTCATTTAGTAATCAAAACTTTAAAGGAATAATCGAAATAATATTCCTTAAGTAAATAGAACTTCCAATGAATATTTTAAAATAATATTCATTAAGTACATAAAACCTTAAATGAATATTCGAATGTAATATTCATTTAATAAATAACATTCTAAAGAATATCAAAATAATATTCATTAAATATCAACTCTAAATGAATATTCAAAATTAACATTCATTTATTATCTCTCGACTAAGATAATACTCGAATAACATTCCTCGAAATATTTCCAAGTAATTGATACTTTATGGAATATAATAACGTTTAACAATAACCTTCCTCAGATAAATAATAATCTGTCGTTGGAATCCCTCCGGGTTTCCACGACTATCTATAACTCAAAATACCGACTCCCGGTCTATATTTAGAATGAATATCATATGCCCTTCGCTAAGGGTCTTACCAAAACAATCCGGCTTATTACTGATAAATCGTATCTAGTCTATAAGCCAATATCAATTCAGGGAACAAGTATCACAAAAAAAAACCAGAGTCACAATATAATTGGAAACAGGCATGCATGCGATGGCATATGTAAAACAGAAATCATATACATATATTATCACAACAACAGGTTCAAAGGTTTGAACACTTGCCTGGTAATTGAGCACGGGTGGGGGTAGTGGTAGGGTGTCCCGAGTCAGCTCGGCGATCTATAATAGTCAAGAAATTCGAGATTAATCAATCACTTAACATTTTTCAAAAGGTTAAGTATTAACTTAAGTCGAAACATGTTTTCGAATTATATCTTTATACCCCTTTTTAGTGTAACTCTTTTTATTACCGATACGATTTGACATTTGTTCGTCATTAAGACATGTCATCGTATTCACACTTAGTGTATACTTAAGTCGTATAAGTTCTAAATTTGATCGATTACGAACCAAGATTATATCTCGAGTTTTATCGCTCGTTTTCTACGTTATAACAAAAGTTATACTTTTAAGGGGTTCGTTCGCGTTTAACCTATATTCGAACATTTTTATAAAATCGAAAAATGATCCGATTCACATGAGGTTTTCTCTCACACCTCCCTTTTTACCTCTAGTATTTAATTACCAAGATTCGCCACTGACTTACGTATTTTACGAGGGTTCATTTTTAATTACGAATTCTCGGTTACGGTTTCGAACTACTTTTAGTAAACCGACCGTAACTCCTAAACCGTAAGTCCGTTTCACACGATCTTTATATCAAAACGAAGCTTATAACATGATCTATCCTATCATGGCAGAAAACGAAGCCAAACAGGGAGTTACAAGTTCTGTCAAAATCGTTTTCTTAAGCTTAACGAAATTTTTGCATTACGACGGCTATAAATCGAACATTCCAAAAATCATAACAACAATACCAAGCCACACCGGGCACAAATCCAACTTATACACATGATCTTCATCTCAACAAGTCCAGAAGCTACTGATCTTATCATCAAAATCATCATGCTTCTTAAATTAACTAAACCACTTAACTAATCATGCTAATAACATCACTTATACTAAATCCATCCAAAGCATGCAAAATCTCAAAGTAAGAGCTAGGGTTTCAAGTGATGATTACCTTCCTTGGAGTGTTCTAAAGCCCTACTAAGCCTTGATCTACCCTTGTGTGGCCTTAGAGTAGCTAGATCAACCATAAGAATCAAAGAAAACAAAGTTAAATCTTGAAGAACACTATTCATTCTCATCTTTGTTGATTTATTTGAAAATGCTAACAAAGGAATTTGAAGCTAAGATTTCATGGAGATTAGTTTTATGAAATATAGGACTCACCATAAAATTTGGAAGATCAAATAAGGGGTGGAAGCTTGATTTTGATCCTTGAATTTATGCAAAATTCGAATGCCCTGTTTTTGAGAGGAAAAACAGGGTGATCTTCTTGAATTTATTTACCCATTCAAACGACCTTCAAAAATTATGAAATTTTGTACGAATGTTATACATGGAGTGGAGAAGCTATGGTCAAATTTTGGTGATTTTATCATGGTTGGAAATGGAGTTATGATTTTTTCTTTGATGGTTGCTCTAGCTGATCAGTTTGAGAGGAAAGAGAAAATGGAGAGTTTCTTTGCCTTGGTTGGTTTTGTGGTGTATTTTACCTTGCTACTTTTCATCCACTAATTCAAGTGTGTAGTGGAAGATATTGTGTAAAGCTACTTTATTAAAGTAGTGATGTAATGGATGATGAAAATGGAGGGACATGTGTTAAGATTTTGATGGTTTACATGCAACTAGTAGTTTGATTTGCTAAGTATTAGTTAATCTCTAACCATACTAGTTACTAGATATTTATCATTTGTACATGCATGTATCTTGCTTCCTCTGCTTGATTCTGTGTCTGGTTATTACCCGTTTTGATTGATCGTTCGTAGGAATATTTCACGGATTTCTAATTAGGGTTTACCGGGAATCCTCTTAATATTAATACTATCATTCTCCATCTTTCATTCTAACTTTCCAATTTATAATCCTTAAATCCATTCGTTAAATACTTAAGGCTATCAGTGTCCAGGGAACTCTCGGAGAAAATAAAAGTGCGGTTTTTCAGAATCCGACAGCTTTTACATACACTTATTTTCCCCCTGGATCACTAATACGAACTCGGAAATCCGTTCCGAATACTTCTATATAGCGTCGTCTAATAATATTCTCAATTACACCAAAATCACTATTCATCCTTATTCTTTACTTATTCATCTAGGGTTGTACAATTGTCCGTATTCTCTTTCGATCGTTCCTTAACCTTTTTACGGAACCACTGGATTAATCGCTATCTATCTGGATGACATGAGAATATTCTCCTGCTTGGAATTGCCATATCTTATTCCCTTAGGAGATAGATTATTCTTACCTATGTTGTTACCCTTTAGCATTCTTCATGACATATAAGTATTTGAATCCATATCCATTCCATTCATTCATTAGAGCTGGTGACCTTGTTGTCGGAATCATTGTTCCTCATTTTATCAGTACCTAATAAAAAGTTTTAATTATATCCAAAATTTGGGGTTCTTACAGTCTCCCCTCCTTAAAAGGATTCCGTCCCGGAATCAGGTAGGAAACAATCGGGTTCTTGTTTGTCATCTAGCTTTCCAGTCCTCGGTTGATCCTTAATCATTTCAACCCGTTTACAGCACATCTCCGTAGTGCTACAGTACTCTCTTTTTCCTTTTTATCAACTTTTCTACTTTTGCACATCACACTATCCTGGTTCTGCTCTTACTCATTCATATAATATCACCCTTATTGGTATCTACAGTGACTTCGGTATCACTATCGCATTGCGAATTCGGAGATAACCTCACTCGCACTATGCATTTCCTGATCGCCTTAATCTTCGTAATCTCGATCAATATAGAGAAGTGGAAAGATTTATTGAGAGATCACTATGATCAATTGAACATTTGTTATATTGCATAGTTAGTACAGAAGGGGGCCAGCCTTTAGTACTTGACAAGCAATTAAACAAGTTATGGTATTCCACTTAGACTTCTATCACATAGACAGATAGTCACGTAGCAGTACCTCCCCTCCTTAAAGGGTTGTTCTTCTCAATTCATAAAGAAGATGAATAAGAGAGAAGAAAAGAAAAGAATTTTAAAGGATTATAGAATTTTTTTTTTTTTTGTAAAATATCATACTCAGAATTTACCTCTGAACTATAGAGGTTCATCAAAGAAGAAAATAATCATGATTATATCCAATACCATTTGATCGCAATTTCACGTGTCAACATATCTTGCTGTTTTGTCCATTATTCTATGCACCTATACTCTGGTTCAATCTTAGCAACACTTTTGGAAAAATCTTTCAACCTCTCAGGTTAAATCTTAGGTTTCTCGCTGGACATCATTGTTACTGACATTCCATGTCACGCTACTAGCTTTTCATATCTATTATATTAACACTATCAGGTTGTCATCCCGATAATTCATCAGAAACCCATTTATTAATCCATTCATAACATTCCTTACTTCACATTCCATAGTTGTTTTCCCAGTCTTTTCTTTATCAATCACATCCTTCTTATTATCTGATATTTATTTACCTCTGTTATTTACTTCCACCTTCATCTCTTTATTGAGACATCTTTTGCACTTGGCACCTAATTATTGGTATCCCGTCACATTTACTCTATAATCATCACATTATTTCAAATTTAAAACCTCCGAAATGAATCTGGCCGATTTCTTTAGCTTAGATCCAATATAATCTACTTCTGTCAACTTGTTTCTCATCACTTATTCTTTTCTACCCACGGTTTTTCACAGGTTGTCTTTCGTAAGTCAGACCAGGTCGTACACCTACCTGCTCGCACTCTTATCATCTGTTGAGCATCTGCATTTTACTGGTGTAGCTTTGCCACATGAAAACCCGTTATGACCGTGCCATAATTTTGGGGGTAAGGCTGGCTCGAATACCGCCGTCCGAACACTTTAAACTCTCAAGTGGCCCAATAAGTCTTGGTCTCAACCGCCCTTCCCTCCAAGTCTCATTAATTCTTTCTACGGGAATACGTTTAGCATCACGAATTATCAACCTCATATTCTTTATCTTGTTTGTGCAGAAGTACACTAACACAAACTTGCTTGTCATTCATCAACATGCCATTTAGCTTATCAATAGCAGCACTTTCTTTATCTTTACGTTGTCATCTCCTTTCTTAGAAGAATCACCATCGCTTGTTGTTTACGTAGTGCGTTAATAGCTAACCCTACGGGTTTCAAATCCCTTAGGGAGACAAAGTAATCATTATTCCTTATCCATAAGGAACACTTCCTGAACTTGATGTAGATATAACGTGAAGCAGATAGAATTGCAGAAGAGTTTCAAGCATCGCAGCTAGGTCCGGTTGATGAAACTATCACTTATGCATCTTCCATAAAAGACTGGAAACTTAACGGTTTACTTCATCAATTTTGTACCATGGTCCTGGTTTGCCTCAAAACGGGGCCTTCTAAGGTACGTAATATGCTTAAGACTCCATCAGGAATCGAATCTTTACTTAAACTATTATTACTGTTAATTCTTGCACAGTCATCAGAAGGAATGTAAATTCCTCCATTCCGATATGACCTTCAAGGTCCTACCAAATATCATCCTGTTTCTTAGGTATGAACATTTGTAATTATTCCTTTATACTTAGATTGTCGGCCACCTCATTGGCCTTTCTTGATGATAATGTTTTCTTGTAACCCATGTTTTCTGGGTACATTCCAGCTCAAGTTTTTCTACCTCATTCCCATCACTGTTGGGATAAAGCATTCTCCCTTAAGCTCTGCTGAAGGAGAAAATTTAACTATCAGTCATTTCCATAAGTCATTGCTTCCACCTACCCGTGGGAACTTTATCACGTTTATTCCCAATCCTACTTAGGATACTTCTTTTCTTAGTTCTTTCTTTATCTTAGGATAATCTCAACCTTTATAGGTTCAACCCATACTTCCTCAGGGTTTCATACATGCCTCATCTGGCATTATTGTTACGATGTCATACATTCCTTACCAAACTTCCATTTTTGAAGTTCGGAATATTACCCTTTTTCCTTGTAAGGTTTCGTAGGCCATCCTTATCATTCCTACGGTATTTTCTGGGTACCGGGTATATCAAAATGTCATTGATCAATACTCTAATAATTCTATTTATGTTCTTTCCAGAACTCTTTTTAATAATCCTTACCGGTCATTGTTGCCTTAGCAAGTCCAGCTCATATCATCTGAAGTCATAATGTCGTTATTAGGGTTAATGCCACCCCTTGTGCATTCCCCAGGGTTTGTCTTAATTTATGGATATCCTATCCTTAATTCAACTGCCAAGGAATTCTTGCATCTTATAATTGGCAATCAGATCATGTATCCTTAATAAAGGTCTTTTTTTTTTTTTTTTTCAATCATTCTCATTTGATAATCGATCGGTGGTTTAATGCCACCCTCTTCTTTCAGACAGTTGTTAGCCTATTTGGCCTTCCAAAAAGGCAACGTATGCCAATCTCTTCTCTTACCGAACTTGTTAATGGTAGCAAGGATGTTCTGGAAGATATTGGTCGAGTTCAACGTGAATCTCTTAGTGCTTATCGTTCTTCGCAAAGGTACTTGCCTCAGACAAAATTCCTACAGCATAATGTTCAATTTCTGACCTTTTCTATACCCTCTTCATATACCTTCATTGTTTACTTTCCTCCGTCATAATATATTCATGGTATTCATGATACCCTAACATCATACATCTCAAGTCACTATACTGCCATTTTACTCGAAATCTTGGACAACCATATACACATGAGTCACTTTAGTACGGGTGACCCCATCCCAAAAAGGTCTAGTGAATTCCCAATCAAAACATGGGTTGTTCGGCAGAAGATTCACACGATCTCATTAATGTTTCCTTTATATCAGAAGCCCTTGCAGTCGGTGCTTTCTTAGAAGCAACCCTGCTTTGTCTTTTCATTGCTGGTCTAGTCACTTTATAGTCCATTGTGACTTGGCCTCAACTGGCCACACATAAAAATATATGATTTTAGGGGTTGGCTAATAGCATTACTTTTCTAGCAATTGCCGGCATAGTGCCTTCTTCTTTGATACCTTTCTACCTTTCCAAAACTTTACTCCATATAAGTCTTAATCGACTACTCGGCACCGTCTCCGGTCACCTTTCCTCCACTTTTATCTTTTCAACTATTCTTATCAATCCTGCGTGCCACACAAGCTTACCATTCCTGGCATAACAGCCTTTTCATTTAAGTCAATCCTGGAATTTCTCAGTCCGGCTGGTTTCTTACTTACATTTCCTATTTTCGTCCAATCTCACTTCATCATTTTATCACTACCGTCGATTGTAATGCTCAGGGTCCGTTTACTAACCCATTTTACAGCATCCTTACCCAAATCACAGGGTTTGCTCCAATTTTTACTCTCTTCCATGACATTCTCTGATAATCAGAAAGACAAGGTTTGCCAAAATTCACCGAATTCCTTTCCAGACTCAGGGAAATTTTGATCAATCTACCCACCTACTGGTAACATTAAGGAGACAAGTTTCGAAACCTGAAGAATAGTTCTATGAACCTCCAAGCAGGTGGAATCATAAGCAGTCATAGTTAACGAAATAATCATCATCGGATTGGAAGTTTACCCACTGGAGAGGAATCAATTATATCCATCCCTTAGAAGGGAATCAATAGTTTCAAACTGAAACCTGTCACAACGTCCTGATATTCAATACTACCAAATGTCGGTCTACCTAACCCTTTCTGCGAAGCGTCATTGGAAGCACAAAGTCTCCTTTTTCCATTAAGCAATGCCAGCTCTTGGTCATTACCAATTTCACCTTTTAGCTCCAGGAAGATTTTCTCACATTTTTCTCTTTAACTGCTGATCGTATTACTTGATCTATTATAATTCCGTGTCGGAGTAAACTTAAGGTAACTACTATAATCCATTCAAAGAGAAGAAGAAATTTAATATTCCTCTGAATCACATGCATCTAACGTTTCTGGTTCATCATTTAACTGAGTTGAATTAACTCTATACTCAGTCTCTGGCAGTAGTCTCATTACGAGTTCATCTTGACTCACTGGTCTTATCTTCCGATAGGTTCTGAGATCATTGTCTTGCTTACTACTTCTTTATATAACTTTACCCAACCATGCTATCACTTCCCAATGTCTTTACTTTCTAAATGATTCATTCATAAAATGAACATTTTCCTTAATAAAACCACCTTATTAACCTCAATTTGGTTCCATAATTTACAACCTACGACACCTGCCTTCTCATGGCGAATTATTACTGACCATATTCATACTAATTCATTTAACAAATGATATGGCACTTACTGCCTCCTTCTCAACTATTCCTAGGGACTCTGTTCCTCGCCCTAAATCGATGTCTTTGATAATCATACATCCCTCTAGCTCTTTCTTTGTTAAGATGAAAATCTCTAAGGATTCTCATCTTTTTTTCGGTATAAGATCTCAAGTAATTCTTCCAATCCTTCTTTCTTGCTGGTACTACATCAGGTAGTCCGGCTATGAATTCAACATGCATCTTCAGATCTCTTAATAATATCTCGGTTCTTTATACTCACTTTTCGGAGAACCATATCTTAATCATCACAGTCATTCTGGCTGCGACCCTCATTACCCATGGGTAAGCTCCTTATCCTAACAGGATTTTCCTTATCTGCTGGAACCTCTTCCGGGTCTCCAGTAGGGTACTCCATCGAATTACCCGCTGATCTTCAGCATATAAAGCATCATCGCGCTGTTGCTCGTATGCCTCAAAGTCAGTCGCCTTACTCGTCGATACGATATCGAGCTAAGTTACTATCATTATACTTACGAGTTCCCATAAGGGTTTTATATGTCATCACTACATTAAGTAGTCCGACTATGAACTTGGCAAGAGTTCTTATTATCTTATTGAATTTATTGTTTTAACGTCACCTCATCTCTGGGGTTTATAACGTACGCTCTGATACCACTTCTGTAACACCCCCAGATCCGGGGTCCGGGATCCGGTGGTTACGGTTTCCAATTCTGTCCACAATAATTGAACTTTCCTTAACATAAAATAAATTACGTCTCTATAACCCAACACAACAACATAAAACACACCCGTTATAGTCCCAGAGATGAAATCAGAGTAACAACCAAATTTTATTAAACACATTATGAGTTCTTACAACCCAAAAGAATTTTAATATAAATACATACTCTTTGCCATCCATTTACATGAGTCATACTGGACCATATACTTGGTACTGAAAGAATAAATCTATCCTACCAATAGCTTTCTCTTCGGCTCTGGTAGTCTCATCGTCCTCGCCAGCATCGAGTGCGCCTTGTGCGAGTCATCTGGTCTAGCTGTTGTTGTGATATAATAATAAAGCAAGGGTGAGCAATAGCCCACCAACAATAATATTTAACTGAACGATAATATATAACAGTTCAAAAGTATCTTTCAAACCATATGCCATGCATTTACGGAAATGATGCCAGTATAATATGAACGATTAAGTTACAAGGTAACTTAAAGTATTTGTTTGTAGAAATATCTGCTACATCAAAGTAAGCGAGATATTTTTATTGTTATTAAGAAGAGGAACTTGCAAGAAAAGGTTGCAATTCCAGTTATGACCCTTTTCCAACTCTGCCAACAGTAATCATGTTGCAGGAAATAAATAAATTTGGATGATGAACCAATGATGGAGTATTCACCGCGCCCGCTGTTCCAATCTTGATGATCAGTCAAGATCGTACAGCTCAAATTAGATTTACTACCGGTAGAAGGAAGAACTGACGGCTTTACTTGTCTACCGCCTTACTAGCTCTCCCAGGCCAACGGTTGGGCCAAAGGGGATGGACCGGCGCTACTCGGCCTCTTACACGACTCCTAGTTCCAATAGAATTCATGATTCTGAATGTAACGTTCGTCCCCCTTTCCCCAAGTATAATACTTGTTGATAAGACTCTACAAAGTAGTCGTATCTATTTGGAAAGGAAAATTCACCAATAACTTCCAAGCTATTGCTTGGTAACGAACATCAACTTGTTCCAACAATCTTACCCCTCGAAAGATGAGAAGGTAAACACAGACTTAATGAGTCCATAGCAACCAAGTTGCGAGTGAAGAGGATAAATTATGACCGGGAAGTCAACAAGATAAATAACATTGCTCAAGTAAGTTCCCCTATAATATGGAAGTTTGAGCGAGCATTTAAATCCTTTTAAGATAGATTTAAATGAAAATGAAAGAGTTGGGAACCTTTCCTTGATAAAATAGTCGTAAAAAGACTCCGAAATATTTTACATAATATTTGGAGGTGAAAGGTAATCTCCGAATAATATAAATTATTATAAAAAGAATTTTAAAAGAATTAAATAAATATTCCAAGAATATTTATTTACTCAATAATAATTATGGAATATTATTAATTCATAATATTGCTCGTAAGTAATCCTCGAATGAATATATGGAATTATTTAATAAATAAATCCCTCCTTCAATGAATATTCGAAATAATATTCATTAAATAATTAAACTCCAATAAATATTTAAAATAGTATTCAATAAAAAATTCAAACCTTAAATGAATATTTGAAAATAATGTTCATTTAATATTTACTCTTTTAAATGAATATCCAAATAGCATTCATTTAATAAATAATCTTCTAAATGAATATCCAAATAATATTCATTTAGTAATCAAAACTTTAAAGGAATAATCGAAATAATATTCCTTAAGTAAATAGAACTTCCAATGAATATTTTAAAATAATATTCATTAAGTACATAAAACCTTAAATGAATATTCGAATGTAATATTCATTTAATAAATAACATTCTAAAGAATATCAAAATAATATTCATTAAATATCAACTCTAAATGAATATTCAAAATTAACATTCATTTATTATCTCTCGACTAAGATAATACTCGAATAACATTCCTCGAAATATTTCCAAGTAATTGATACTTTATGGAATATAATAACGTTTAACAATAACCTTCCTCAGATAAATAATAATCTGTCGTTGGAATCCCTCCGGGTTTCCACGACTATCTATAACTCAAAATACCGACTCCCGGTCTATATTTAGAATGAATATCATATGCCCTTCGCTAAGGGTCTTACCAAAACAATCCGGCTTATTACTGATAAATCGTATCTAGTCTATAAGCCAATATCAATTCAGGGAACAAGTATCACAAAAAAAAAACCAGAGTCACAATATAATTGGAAACAGGCATGCATGCGATGGCATATGTAAAACAGAAATCATATACATATATTATCACAACAACAGGTTCAAAGGTTTGAACACTTGCCTGGTAATTGAGCACGGGTGGGGGTAGTGGTAGGGTGTCCCGAGTCAGCTCGGCGATCTATAATAGTCAAGAAATTCGAGATTAATCAATCACTTAACATTTTTCAAAAGGTTAAGTATTAACTTAAGTCGAAACATGTTTTCGAATTATCTCGTTATACCCCTTTTTAGTGTAACTCTTTTTATTACCGATACGATTTGACATTTGTTCGTCATTAAGACATGTCATCGTATTCACACTTAGTGTATACTTAAGTCGTATAAGTTCTAAATTTGATCGATTACGAACCAAGATTATATCTCGAGTTTTATCGCTCGTTTTCTACGTTATAACAAAAGTTATACTTTTAAGGGGTTCGTTCGCGTTTAACCTATATTCGAACATTTTTATAAAATCGAAAAATGATCCGATTCACATGAGGTTTTCTCTCACACCTCCCTTTTTACCTCTAGTATTTAATTACCAAGATTCGCCACTGACTTACGTATTTTACGAGGGTTCATTTTTAATTACGAATTCTCGGTTACGGTTTCGAACTACTTTTAGTAAACCGACCGTAACTCCTAAACCGTAAGTCCGTTTCACACGATCTTTATATCAAAACGAAGCTTATAACATGATCTATCCTATCATGGCAGAAAACGAAGCCAAACAGGGAGTTACAAGTTCTGTCAAAATCGTTTTCTTAAGCTTAACGAAATTTTTGCATTACGACGGCTATAAATCGAACATTCCAAAAATCATAACAACAATACCAAGCCACACCGGGCACAAATCCAACTTATACACATGATCTTCATCTCAACAAGTCCAGAAGCTACTGATCTTATCATCAAAATCATCATGCTTCTTAAATTAACTAAACCACTTAACTAATCATGCTAATAACATCACTTATACTAAATCCATCCAAAGCATGCAAAATCTCAAAGTAAGAGCTAGGGTTTCAAGTGATGATTACCTTCCTTGGAGTGTTCTAAAGCCCTACTAAGCCTTGATCTACCCTTGTGTGGCCTTAGAGTAGCTAGATCAACCATAAGAATCAAAGAAAACAAAGTTAAATCTTGAAGAACACTATTCATTCTCATCTTTGTTGATTTATTTGAAAATGCTAACAAAGGAATTTGAAGCTAAGATTTCATGGAGATTAGTTTTATGAAATATAGGACTCACCATAAAATTTGGAAGATCAAATAAGGGGTGGAAGCTTGATTTTGATCCTTGAATTTATGCAAAATTCGAATGCCCTGTTTTTGAGAGGAAAAACAGGGTGATCTTCTTGAATTTATTTACCCATTCAAACGACCTTCAAAAATTATGAAATTTTGTACGAATGTTATACATGGAGTGGAGAAGCTATGGTCAAATTTTGGTGATTTTATCATGGTTGGAAATGGAGTTATGATTTTTTCTTTGATGGTTGCTCTAGCTGATCAGTTTGAGAGGAAAGAGAAAATGGAGAGTTTCTTTGCCTTGGTTGGTTTTGTGGTGTATTTTACCTTGCTACTTTTCATCCACTAATTCAAGTGTGTAGTGGAAGATATTGTGTAAAGCTACTTTATTAAAGTAGTGATGTAATGGATGATGAAAATGGAGGGACATGTGTTAAGATTTTGATGGTTTACATGCAACTAGTAGTTTGATTTGCTAAGTATTAGTTAATCTCTAACCATACTAGTTACTAGATATTTATCATTTGTACATGCATGTATCTTGCTTCCTCTGCTTGATTCTGTGTCTGGTTATTACCCGTTTTGATTGATCGTTCGTAGGAATATTTCACGGATTTCTAATTAGGGTTTACCGGGAATCCTCTTAATATTAATACTATCATTCTCCATCTTTCATTCTAACTTTCCAATTTATAATCCTTAAATCCATTCGTTAAATACTTAAGGCTATCAGTGTCCAGGGAACTCTCGGAGAAAATAAAAGTGCGGTTTTTCAGAATCCGACAGCTTTTACATACACTTATTTTCCCCCTGGATCACTAATACGAACTCGGAAATCCGTTCCGAATACTTCTATATAGCGTCGTCTAATAATATTCTCAATTACACCAAAATCACTATTCATCCTTATTCTTTACTTATTCATCTAGGGTTGTACAATTGTCCGTATTCTCTTTCGATCGTTCCTTAACCTTTTTACGGAACCACTGGATTAATCGCTATCTATCTGGATGACATGAGAATATTCTCCTGCTTGGAATTGCCATATCTTATTCCCTTAGGAGATAGATTATTCTTACCTATGTTGTCACCCTTTAGCATTCTTCATGACATATAAGTATTTGAATCCATATCCATTCCATTCATTCATTAGAGCTGGTGACCTTGTTGTCGGAATCATTGTTCCTCATTTTATCAGTACCTAATAAAAAGTTTTAATTATATCCAAAATTTGGGGTTCTTACAAGCAATACAGGTCTAGTCTTGCAAATCCCCGATGGGTTCAAACTATCCTAGTGGGACTTAGCTTCATATTTATCTAGTAGAAGTAGAAATAAGGTTCGATGAAACCATTGCAGAGCATATTGCTCCGAGTAGGACAGTAGTACTCTATGTAAGGGTTGAACCCATTTCAAGTTATTAATGCAAGTTTGTTTTTCGTTCTCTATTCTGTGATTTTATTTATGTGCCAAGCACCTGATGTGTGTAAGTCGAAGATGACCAAGTACCGAAAATAAAAGAATAAACGAATGGAAACAAACAAACGCATAAATAAAACCCTGAAGGGTCGAGAGTTAGGTTATAATACAACCAAATAAGAGTTTAAGTCCTTGAAGGACCCTGGATAAAAGACAAGCTGATTAAAAAGCCCCATCTGGCAATCAAAGCCATGCAAGACTGTGGAGGCTAAGGACTAACTACTCTTCAATATTTTTTAAGTACCTGGAGTGAGGGTACAAGGATGAAGCAAATAAAGAACCTTGAATTATAGTCCTAAGGTCAAGGGATATAAGAATATCCTTGAAAAAGGATTAAGAAGTTCAAGCGAGTTTTCATCTCAGAAGTTTAAAAGGCAAGAAGCCCAAGGGATAGCATTTTTCGAAATCTAAATCGAGGATCAACCTTAAATCCTTGACCTAGAATCAAGAAAAATGAGAAGCAAATATAGGTTTGAAAACCTTAAATCAAAGGTTTGAGACAAGACATGAAAGACATGAAGTCAAGTAAGGGATCCTAGAGAACTTTAGTTTGACATCAATCCAAAAGAAAGGTCGTGAATACTTGGTAGTCGACATATGAACACCAACGCTGAACATGTGAATATCAACATCAAATCCTAGGTGGAGAAAACAAGAGATATTAGCCATGAAGGCCAAGGTTAGCTATAAGGGCCAAACTTGAGGGGGTCACGAACCTCCAATCAAGATCCAAAGTTTGAAAACCAATCTAAAGTTCTGGATTCTCGATTAAGAATGCCAACATTGAACATATGAAAACCAGCGTTGAACACTTGAATATCAACCCTGAAATGGAGATTGAAAACTTCCTAGGGAAGGTTCAAGACCTCATCAGGCCGACCAGAAGCCAAGAAGGCCTTCAGCCGACCTTAAGGAACCGACCAGAGGCTCTAGAGGGGATTCATCCAACCAGAAACCTTCTGGTCTTGGACCGGCAGCTCTGATAGATGTTTTGGTGGTTTAAAACACCCAAAAATTGGCTTGAAACCATGTGATGGTAGTCCGATATGCTCTCTTTCATTAAAATCCAAACTTCAATGTTAGAGTTTAAAGAACTTACTTGAGGTTGAAAATCCTTAATTTCGAACATCGACATTCGAGTGTCGATGTTCAACACTCGAATAGCCCTAAGGCCGAGCACATACCAGCCGAGAGGCCGCTAGAGAAGCCCCAGGAACCAAGACAAACATTGAAGCCATGATGGCCAATCGAGCCAAGAAAGGTTGTTTTAAAAACTCTAGGTTGATGTCAACCCAATATGAGGAGTCTACAGGAGCCACTTACCATAGGCTAATAAACAAGCAAGATTTTTGCACCCTTCACCGGGAATACCAAGGAGGTCTACGAGGATGACATGTTAGTCAAGAGCCTATTCAAGGCATGCCATATTAAGAACCTCAGAGAGGCATTTGAAGTGCTGAGGCACCACAAGATGATGTTGAATCCAGCCAAGTGTGCCTTTGGCATGAGATCTGGAAAATTTATGGGTCTGATGGTTTCAAAGCAAGGCACAGAAGCCAACCCTAATAAGATCCAGGAAATCCTGGATATGGAATCACCACGTTCCATAAATGACGTAGAGAAATTGACTGGAAGAATTACAGCCTTAGGTAGATTCATCTCCAAGTTTGGAAACAAGTGATTGCCTTTCGTTCAGGCTTTGAAGAAGGTGAAAAATTTTGAATGGACTTCAGAAAGCCAAGAGGCCTTTGAACAGTTGAAAAAGTACATGGCTAAAGACCTGTTATTGGCCAAACCTAGTCCCGGAGAGACCCTATATTTATATCTAGCGATATCCGAACAAGCATTGAGTGTCATTCTCATTCGAGAGGAAAACAAGGTTCAAAAGCCTATCTACTATGTGAGCAAGATATTACACGGAGCTTAGTTGAATTACTCTCCCATTGAAAATTTTGCTTTGGCACTGGTAACAGCCCCAAGGAAGCTACACCGTACTTCCAGGCACACAAAATTGAAGTCCTGATGGACCAGTAGTTAAGAAGCATATTGCATAGCCCGAAGGCCAATGGAAGGATAATTAAGTGGGCGATCGAACTTGGGGAGTTTGATATTACGTACAAGCCTCGAATGGACATCAAGGCACAGACACTCGCTGACTTCGTGGTTGAATGTACCACTAACAACCAAGAAGTCAGGGGGGCAGGAAGGCACAACACCCCAGCAAGGGCAAGATGAGACACCCCAAGAGGGAGAGAAGGATGAAGTTTAGAAGGAATATTGGGTGCCCTATTTTGATGGGTCAACAAAAATGAAAATAAGTGGAACTCACAATTGAATATGCCTTGAGGTTGAAGTTTTCAATGACCAATAACGAAGCTGGGCATAAAGACTTGATAGCCGAACTAGGCTCGACTATAGCCATGAGGGCCAAAAATCTTAAAGTCTGTGGAGACTCAAGGCCGGTGATAGCCCAAGTAAATGGAGATAAGTGAATGAAGATTTTGAAGCCAAAGATAAAATGATGGTGAAATACATGAGGATGGTAAAATCACAATTGGTATGGTTCAAGGAATGTCACCTTGAATTCATCTCTAGAGAAGAGAATGTGATGGCTAATGCCCTGTCTAAATTTTCCTCGTCTAAAATCGAGAGTTGCACTAGAAGTGTTTACTATCAGGTCTTGGAGACCCCCACTATAGAGCACAAGTTGTTGACGCCCATCGATATTGGAAGTTGTAGTGATTGGCTCCCTGATAATGCCTTGGAGGCACGAAAACTATCAGTAAGAGCATTGAAATATGCGTTGATCGAAGATCTTCTTTATACAAGGTCCTTTTTAATTCCATACTAATGTCTTGAATTTCAAAATCTTAACACAAAATCTAAGCCTTGATGGCCAATAAGGCTGTTGCCTCAAATCAAGTTGGGTGTTTGAGTTCAAGGCCTGAAAATCAGGAACCATTGGCTAAATTCAAACCGAGGCAAGGTTCTATAAACAAGGTAGGAGGTTTAAGGTCCTTGAGTTCAAGAAAAAGTTAAGACCCGGAAGGTCCTGAAAACTAAGAAAAAGGTTGTTTGTGATCAAAATACTCTAAGAAATATGATGGGAGTTTTGAAACTCTGCACAAAATATAAGCCCAGATGGCCAACGAGGTTGTATGCCCTGAATTAAGCTGGTTGATTGAATTCAAGACCTGAAAGTCAAGAAACATTGAATAAAATCAAGCAAAGGCACAGTCTTACAAACAAGGTAGGAGTTTTAAGGTCCTTGAGTCAAAATCAGGGATCAAAAACCAACCAAAGTATCCTAGACTTGAAGTCATGTGTTGAAAAATGAGGGAATTCCTTGAATAGAAAAACTAAGAGGCAAGACCTCCTTGATTAGAAACAAGGGGGGCAAGAATAAAAGAACGTCATCACAAATCCTCATCCTCGAATGAAAGGTTGTTGATAACCAACAACCATGAATGGATTCAAGGTTTCGAGTCAAGAATTAAACCCTGATGGTCACTCAAACATACGTACGGATACTAGAAATACCCATGAAAAACTATTTTGGCTCCAAAAGTGCCCTAAATGACGTTTTTTGGGATCTAAAAGTAGGGCAAATAGGATGAATCTTATTTGCAAGACCTAGAGCTCTGAAATACCTTCGATTTGATATATCGTGGGTCTCATTTGGAGTAACGAGTCAAAAGTTACGGACATTTTAGCACGTACCATTCTTTTTCGACAAAATACAAGTTGTTCGAGAAGCAAAGACCTCTTTGATAAGGGGGGCAAGGCCAGAGAAACTTTGTCACAAATTCTACATCCTACTATGAGGAGGGAAGGATATGGAAAGACCTACTCTAGAATATAGAGTATGGGTTTTGAATCCCAGCACAAAATATAAGCCTAGATGGCCAACGAGGTTGATTGTCCCGAATCAAGCTGATTGCTTGAGTTCAAGGCCTGAGATTCAGAAACCATTGAGTAAAATCAATCTAGGACATGATCCTACAAACAAGGAAGGAGGTTTGAAGTTGTAACACCCCCAGATCCGGGGTCAGGAATCTGGTGGTTACGGTCTTACATCCATTCATAATACTTGACTTGAGTCCATAATAAATAAATCACATGCTGTGACCCCACAATAATTACCACTCACACACACAACAGTTATAGTCCCAGAGATGAAATTGAAATAAGTCTTACATTAAAGGGTTTACGAATAAAAGTTATTACAATCCCAAAAGGATAACATCATAGGTTTAAAAGTTTTGCCGTTGATTACATTAATTATACATATAGTTAAACAGGAAACAAAAGCTGTCTAACTATGCTACCTCAGCAATGGCGGCTAGCATCTCAGCGGGTAGTCCGGTGGGTCGGGTAACCTGCTTGCGCCGAGTGCGCCTGACGCGAGCCATCTGTCCTAGCTGTTGTTGTGACATAATATAAACAAAGCAAGGGTGAGCGAAAGCCCACCAACAAATATATAACTGAACGATAATTAACACAGTTCAAAGCTATCTTTTAAACCATATGCCATGCATTTACGGAAATGATGCCAGTATAATATGAACGATGAAGTTACAAGGTAACTGAAAGTATTTGTTTGAAGAAATATCTGCTACATCAAAGTAAGCGAGATATTATTATCGTTAATAAGAAGAGGAACTTGCAAGAAACGGTTGCAATTCCAGTTATGACTCTTTTCCAACTCTGCCAACAGTAATCATGTTGCAGGAAATAAATGAATTTGGATGATGAACCAATGATGGAGTATTCACCGCGCCCGCTGTTCCAATCTTGATGATCAGTCGAGATCGTACAGCTCAATTTAGATTTACTACCGGTAGAAGGAAGAACTGACGGCTTTACTTGTATACCGCCTTACTAGCTCTCCCCGGCCAACGGTTGGGCCAAAGGGGATGGACCGGCGCTACTCGGCCTCTTACACGACTCCTAGTTCAAATAGAATTCATGATTCTGAATGTAACGTTCGTCCCCCTTTCCCCAAGTATAATACTTGTTGATAAGACTCCACAAAGTAGTCGTATCTAGTTGGAAAGGAAAATTTACCAATAACTCCCAAGCTATTACTTGGTAACGGATATCAACTTGTTCCAGTAATCTTACCCCTCGAAAGATGAGAAGGTAAGCAACGACTTAATAAGTCAACAGCACCCGAGTTGCGGGTGAAGGGAATACTTTATGACCGGGAAGTCGACAAGATAAATAACATTTTCCAAGTAAGGTTCCCTTATTATTAAGGGGGTAGACTCAAAGAAGAATGATGTCTGAGAACCTTTCTTGATATAAGATTAATAATAATATGACTTCGAGATATTTCCTGTAATAATCGAAGAAGATAAACCTTATCGAGATTATTCTAAGTATGGAATAAATATTCAGAGAATATTTAATGAGTTAAAATATTTAAAGAATATTTGGGAATATGAAAGAATATCGTTAATCAGAGTATTTCTCAAAATAATCCCTGAAGAAATATCAGGGGAATATTTATTGAATAAATAATTATTTAAATGAATATTCAAAACAATATTCATTAATTATTAAGACTTGAAAAGAATATTTACGGTAATATTCATAATTAATTAAGAATTTAAGTGAATATTCGAAGGTAATATTCATTTAATGAATAATATCCTAAATGAATATCAAGTAATATTCATTTAGTAATCCAAGCCTTAAGGAGTATTCGAGATAATATTCGATAATTAATCAAGCTTCAGATGAATATTAAAATAATATTCATCAAGTATTTAATATCTTAAATGAATATTCAAAAGTAATATTTATTTAATAAAATAATATTCTAAAAGAATATCCAAATAATATTCATTTAATAGTCTCATCTTTAGAAGAATATTCGAAATAATAGTCGATAATCAATTCGACTCTGAATGAATATTGAGAAATATTATTCGTTGAATAGTTACGTTCAAATAATTATTTGAAGTAAGGATCGTTAAAATAATTAGTCTCGAACGAATATTCAAATAATATTCGTCGCCCAAATAATAGAAAATATTTACTTAAATATTTTCTCCCGAGGTAATCTCGATATATCAAGAAATATTGACTCCCGGTCTATATTCGATTAATAAGATGTATATGCCCTTCTATGAGGGTCTTACAATCCCCGGCTTATAACTGATATCTAACTATCTAGCTTATAAGCCAACAATAACATTCAGGGAACAAGTATATCAATTCAACTTGAAAGTAGGCATGCATGCAATGGCATATGTATATCAGCAATCATATATATATATTTATTCAATCACAACAACAGCCTAAAAGAAGGGAATTGAAACTTGCCTGGTAGTCGAGTACGGTAAGGGGTAGTGGTAGCGGGTCCCGGTTCAGCCTGGTGATCTATAAATAGCCAAGGCATTCGGAATTAATCACTTAACATATTAAACGTTAAGTTATACTTAAATCGAAACACGTTCTCGAGTCATCTCGTTATACCCCTTTTAGTGGATTACTTATTATCGCTGATCCGACCCGACATTCGTTCGTTAATACGACATGTCACTGCACTTATACTTGGGACATACTTAAGTCATATGAGTTCTAAGGTCGATCGTTACGAACCAATATTTTACTCCGAGTTTTATCGCCCGTTTTCTAAGTGTTTTACCAAAGTTATAAAAGAGTCGTCTTTTAGGGGTTCGTTCGCGTTTAACCTTGACTCGAACATTTTTAATAAATCGAAAAATGCTCTTTTTGACATACGGTTTTCTTTCACACCTTCCTTCTTACCCCTAGTATTTATTTACCAAGATTCGCCATGACGTTACATAGCTTACGAGGGTTCGATTTCAGTTACGAACTTTCATTTACGGATTCGAACTACTTTTAGTAATTTGGTCATAAATCCTAAACCGTAAGTCCGTTTCATGTGATCTTTATATCAAAACGAAGCTTAGAGCATTACCTATCCTATCATGGCAGATAAGGTCTCTGGACAGTAGGGGTTCGACATGGAAAATGGCATACAAAACATGGTATTGTAAAATCGGGCATTATAACGGCTGTAAATCGAATATCTATCAATTTCGAATCTTCCCATACACATAGCATCCAACCCAAACAACATATACATGACTTATATACATGAACTGAGGCCAAGCAATGCCTTTCCGTTCATCTAGCTATTTACATCATTAATCCAAAATCCATACATAATCATGCTTATAACTTTAACATAACCATAACTAAGTTATAACTATCAAAAACATGCTTAAATCTCAAACAAGGGTTAGGGTTTCAAGAGCTTTATACCTTCCTTAGATAGTGATATAGCCTTACTAAGCCTTGTATGGTCCTTAGGAGTGAGTATGCTTGCTATATCAACCATGAAAAACCAAGAAAACAAAGTTAGTATATGATGAACACTATTCACCCTCCTCTTGTTTGATTTTTTTTGAAAATGGAAATGGATGAGTTTGAGGCTAAGATTTTGAGGAGATAAGTTTTATGAAATGTAAGTCTCACCTTAAAAATTTCAAGAACAAACAATGGTGGGAAGGTTGAGTTTGGATTTGGAATTAATGGAAAGGGCCGAATGGTTGTTTATGGGGGGGGGGGAAGAGAGTTGCTTGGTTTCTTTTGATTTTGTGTTTTAATCTCCTTTACTCTCATCCACTTACAACATAATATCTTGTAAAAGTTGCTTTAATAAAGTGGTGAGGTGTTGGATGCTCAAATGGCAAGACAAGTGTTGATTTTGTGGTGGTTAATGCTTAACTAGGTAGTTACTTGCTAAGTACTTGGTTCTTCTTCTAAGTTGCTAGTTCCTTGCTTCTAGTTTAGTTACTAGATATTTATACTAGTAGCTTGCACAAGACTCTTGCTTCCTCTGCTTGTTTCTGTGTCCGGTTATTACCCGTTTCGATTGATCGTTCGTGAGAATATTTCACGGATTCTTAATTAGGGTTTACCGGGAATCCTCTTTAATATTAATACTTTCATTCTCCATCTTTCATTCTAACTTTCCATTTTATATTCCTTTAATCCATTCGTTAATTACTTAAGGCTATCAGTGTCCAGGGAACTCTCGGAGAAAATAAAAGTGCTCTTTTTCTGAATCCGACAGCTTTTACATACACTTATTTTCCTCCTGGATCACTAATACGAACTCAGAAATCCGTTCCGAATACCGGGTATATCATTATTATAATAATATTCCAAATTCCACCAAAATCACTATTCATCACTTATTTTTATTTAATTCCTATAATTAGGAAAATGAACCTGGTTCACTCTCGAGTGCTTCTTAACCTTTTTACGGAACCGCTGGACTTATAATAGATATTGATTTGGATGTCATAAGAATAATCTTACTTGAAGTAATATACTTATATTCTTAGGAGATAGATCATTCTTATCTATGCCGTCAACCAAAAGTATTCTGCATGACATATAAGTAATTGAATTCAAATCCGTTCCATTTATTTAATAGATCTTCGTTACATCGCAGTCATAACCACTATTCATTCTTACATCATTAAATACATAAAAGTTTTAATCCCACCCAAAATCTGGGTTCTTACAGTCTCCCCTCCTTAAAAGGATTCCGTCCCGGAATCAGTTTGAAAACAAGTGGGGGTACTTTTCTTGCATTGCGCTTTCAAGTTCCCAGGTGGATTCTTCTACATTGTGGTTCTGCCACAAAACTCTGACTAGCTGAATGACCTTGTTTCGGAGCACTTGTTCTTTCCGGTCTATGATTTCCACAGGTTGCTCCACATAGGTCAGGTCTGGTTGCATGTCCACTTGCTCATACTCTACAATATGCTTAGCATCCGGATTATACTTCCTCAGCATCGAAACATGGAACACATTGTGCACCTGCTGTAGATTCGGGGGCAATGCGAGCTCATAAGCTAGTTCCCCAATCCGTCTCAAGATCTCAAATGGTCCAATGTATCTGGGACTCAGCTTTCCTTTCTTCCCAAATCTCATTAAACCTTTCCAAGGTGACACTTTCAAGAACACTAGGTCCCCTACCTCGTATTCCTTGCCTTTCCGAGCTAAGTCGGCATATTTCTTTTGTCGATCCTGGGCTGCTACCAACCGTCCTCTGATTAGATCTACTGCATCTTTAGTTCGTTGGACCACTTCGGGCCCGAGCATCTTTCGCTCTCCAACTTCATCCCAATACAAGGGAGATCGACATTTTCTTCCATAAAGGGCCTCATAAGGTGGCATCCCAATGCTTGAATGATAACTGTTATTATAGGAGAACTCAACCAATGGCAAGTGATCATCCCAACTTCCTTTGAAGTCTATCGCGCAGACTCTCAACATATCCTCTAGCGTTTGGATGGTCCTTTCACTTTGCCCATCTGTCTGGGGGTGGTAGGCTGTGCTCATGTTCAGCCGGGTCCCTACACATTCTTGAAAACTCCTCCAAAACCTGGAGTTAAATCTAGGATCTCGATCGGATACTATTGCGACTGGGACTCCATGTCGCGCCACTATCTCTTTTAAGTAGATGTCCACTAGTCTGTCGACCGTGTACCTTTCGTTGATCGGGAGAAAGTGAGCCGATTTCGTCAATCGATCTACAATTACCCATATGGTGTCATGATTAGCCTTGGTCCTGGGTAAACCTACTACGAAATCCATGGCTATATGTTCCCATTTCCATTCTGGAATCTCTAAGGGATGTAGAAGTCCGCTGGGTTTCTGGTGCTCTGCCTTCACTCGTTGGCAGGTCAAGCATCTGCTTACCCACTCTGCTACGTCCTTTTTCATATTGGGCCACCAGTAATACTCCTTCAAATCCCTATACATTATAGTGCTACCGGGGTGCACTGAGTATCTTGAGTTGTGTGCCTCATTTAAAATCTCATCCTTGAGCTCCTGAACATTTGGGATCCATATCCTGTACGTGTACCTCATGATCCCTTCCTTGTCTCTTTCGCACTTAATTTCCTCCCCGGTCATTAGCTCTTCTGTGGAGTTCTTTTCTTCCTCCATCATCCGTTCCTGGCACAGTCTAATCTTTTCTAGCAATGGAGGTTGGATTCTAATTTCCATCAACTTTTCTGGGCCCTCTTCAGGTAACTTAACCTCGATTTCCAACTTCTCAAAATCCTTCACTAGCTCTTTCTCTGAAGTTATCATCTTGAGCTTCTCTTTCCGACTAAGGGCGTCAGCCACCACATTGGCTTTACCCGGGTGATATCGAATTTCACAGTCGTAATCCTTGATTAACTCTAACCACCTCCTCTGGCGCATGTTAAGCTCTTTCTGAGTGAAAATGTATTTGAGGCTCTTATGATCTGTGTAAATCTCGCATTTTTCCCCATACAGGTAGTGTCTCCAAATCTTTAAGGCGAAGACTATGGCTGCTAGTTCTAGATCATGCGTGGGATATCTGACTTCATAATCCTTCAATTGCCTAGACGCATATGCTATTACCTTGCCGTGCTGCATAAGCACGCACCCCAGTCCTTTATGCGAAGCATCACTGTAAATCACGAAATCTCCTTTTCCATCAGGTAATGCCAGCACTGGGGCTGTCACCAGCCTCTTCTTTAACTCTTGGAAACTCTTCTCGCATTTCTCAGTCCATTCAAATTTCTCGGTTTTATGGGTAAGTCGAGTTAATGGAGCTGCGAGTTTCGCAAAGTCTTGGACAAATCTCCTGTAATATCCGGCCAGTCCAATGAAACTCCTCACCTCGGTTGGAGTAGTTTGCCGTTCCCAGTTTGAAACTGCTTCTATCTTGGAGGGGTCAACCAACACTCCTTCTCTATTGATCACGTGCCCTAAGAATTGTACCTCATTTTTCCAAAACTCACACTTGGAGAACTTGGCATATAACTGCTCTTTCCTGAGTATTTCTAAGGTTATCCTTAAATGTTCAGCGTGTTCTGCCTCTGTCTTTGAGTAGATGAGAATATCATCAATGAAAACTATCACGAATTGGTCCAAATATTCCTTGAACACTCTATTCATTAGGTCCATGAAGGCTGCTGGGGCGTTGGTCAATCCAAATGACATAATTAAGAACTCATAATGTCCGTATCTGGTGCGGAATGCAGTCTTCGGGATATCTTCAGGTTTGATCTTCAGTTGGTGATATCCTGTTCTCAAATCAATCTTAGAGAAGTATTCAGCTCCTCTTAGCTGGTCAAACAAATCGTCTATCCTGGGCAATGGATACTTATTCTTTATGGTTAGTTTGTTCAATTCTCTGTAGTCGATGCATAACGTCATACTTCCATCCTTTTTCTTAACAAACAACACTGGTGCGCCCCAAGGCGACACACTGGGCCTTATCATGCCCTTATCCAATAATTCCTGTAATTGTTTAGCTAGCTCTTTCATTTCTACTGGGGCTAGTCGGTACGGGGCCTTTGAAACTGGCGCCGTCCCCGGGGCTAATTCGATGGCAAACTCAATTACCCTATCAGGTGGTAGTCCAGGAAGATCTTGTGGGAACACGTCCTCGAACTCATTAACTACCAGAATGTCCTGCAATCTTGGCACTTCCTTCTGAGTATCTATAACGTAGGCTAAATAAGCCTCGTTCCCTTTTCGTAACAATCTCTTGGTTTGCGCCATGGTCAGAATTTTCTGGGTCTGTCGCATCCCCTTAAACACTATTTCTTTCTTCCCTGGGGTTTTCAACTTAACCTTTTTCCCTTTACAATCTATCTGCGCATCATTGCGAGACAACCAATCCATACCCAAAATGACATCGAATTCCCCTAGCTTAAAAGGAATTAAATCGACATAGAAGGATCGTCCTCCTATTTCTAACTTACAATCGGGGTGAATTTGATTAACCGGTACGATTTCCTGATTAGCTATTTCTACTTGTAAGGAATCTCTTAGTTGCTGGGTTTTAAGTTTCAACTTATGCGCAAAATCTCTAGATATAAAAGACTTAGTTGCTCCTGAATCAAATAAAACATTTGCACTGATTGAATTAAGAGAAAAAGTACCTGCTATCACATCTGTGTCCCTCACGGCATCTTGTACCGACATATTGAAAGTCCTAGCAGTTGGTGGCCTATTTGAGGCAACCTTGCTTGCTCCTGATGCTGCTGGTTTGCTCTTTGGGCAATCCTTCCTCATGTGCCCTCGCTGTCCACACTGGAAACAGGTTGTGCTGTTAGGGATGACCGTGGTGCAAGAGGTGGCATAATGCCCAGCTCGCCCACACTTATAACAGTTTATCTGCTTCAGGTTGCACACCCCGGAGTGCCTCTTCCCACAAGTAGCGCACAATGGCAATAGAGGTCGAGAAGGGTTGGAACGGGACATTCCTGATTGATGGCCGCCCTGGCTCACACTTACACTAGCAGATGGTTTAAACCCTACACTCCTCCCTGGTAGGGAAACCGCTCCTCGATTAAACTTGGTTGGGGGTTTTCCTCCAGCGGATCTTCCGCCCATACTAACATGCTTTCTCTTTATCCCCCCTTTCTCTCTCTCTCTCTGCATCTGATCACTACCAGCCTCCACAATGGTTGCCTTCTGCACCAAGGTGGCATAATCTGTAATCTCTAAAACAGCCACCCTATTCTGGATCCACTGCTTCAGCCCTTGTTGAAACCTGTTAGCTTTCTTCTCTTCTGTGTCTACAAACTCTGGCACAAATCTCGATAGCTCAGTAAATTTGGCCTCATAGTCAGCCACTGACATATTGTTCTGTTTCAGTTCCAAGAACTTAAGTTCCATCTGGGTCTTCATGAACTTCGGGAAGTACTTCTCCAGGAATAATTGTTTGAACCTTTCCCAGGCTATGACAGCATCAGTCTCCATATTTTTCTTGGCTTCCCACCAATAATTGGCCTCTCCCTTTAGTAGGTAAGTAGCAAAAACAGTTTTCTGAGCCTCATTGATACTCAGAATCTCAAAAGACTTTTCCATTTCTTTGACCCAGGCCCTCGCCTCAACGGGATCAGCCGATCCGTGGAACTCTGGGGGCTTAAGGGACTTAAAGGCCCTAAAGGAATTTGCCACTGAAGTGTTGTTGCTTGGTGGTGGTTGGGGGTATTGGTTCAAATTCTGCCTAAGTAGATCCATAAACTGGCCCATGGGGTTTCCACCCTGGTTCTCCCCTTCCTGTTCTACTTCAGTTTCTCCACCCTCTATTTCCCTTTCAAATTCTTCAGAGTACAGGGGTTCATCCTCTGCTCCATACTGGGAATCTTCTTGCTCATTATAGTCCTGATCTTGTTCCTCACTACTTCCACGGTTTTCCTCGTGTTGGTTGTGACTCTCTTGGTCAGTAGATTCGCGGGGGTTAGCCCTAGTGCCCATCCGTCTTGGAGGCATTTTACTGAAAATTTGGAAAATTATACATTAGGTTCACTTACCTGTTTTTTAAAGGATTTTTCCTTGCACATTTCTTTACATGATTGGGTTTAAAATCCCACAGTTTTATATCTCATGGCAACTTAATCGAAAAGTAATACATATGCTAATGAACTCGTGATCACAACCCAACAAAATTGTAATGACTGAAAGGGAAACAAATATATACCAGGTACCGAAAAGGTACAACATCCGAGTTACAACGATAGTTTAAAGTACAACCATCCTAACAACAACAACAAGTCAAAAGTGAAATATGCTGTCTATCTGTCTAGTCTGCAAAAAGGGAAAACAAGTACAAGAAAACCATCCCTACAAAAGCCGGCACTACTATGTCCGTACATGACTAGACAACTAGACCACTGCATCACTACATCTGAAATCAGCCGCCACGACGAAACATCCTCCGAACCCTCCCCATGGCGATGCGGAAAACCTCCTCAGCCGCTGCTCTGTCTACCCTACCATGCCCATCAGTAGGCAACTGCCGCACCCTCACCCGAGCCCTCAGCTCGATGCGGGTCACAGCCCTATACCCAACTCTGTCACTGATAGTCCTCCTGCCCTGCACCCTCATCCGGGCGGCTCTCTCTGCTGCTAACTCACTCCTAGACTCTGCCAACCTGGCATCTGCCACAGACAACTCTCTATAAAGCCCGTTCACAATCAAGTTGTGAACACATACTGGGACTCCTCCTATCGGGGCATGAGGTGGGGTGGATGGCTCAGCTGGAGCGGCAGTCTCTGTCTGCTGGGGCTCTGGGGTAAGCTCCTCAAACTCGTCGGGGTACGGGCTCACAGGTAGTGGTGGTGGGGTAGGGGCTCTCTCAACAGGGAGGAGTGGCACAAAAAGTCCAGAACTCCCTACAGCACCAACTACTGGCTCATCTATATCTCCCTCAACACCCTCATCCACCGGCACCACCTGATCCGTGGTCATGTCAGTGTCATCTCCCATAGTCCTGAACTCAGTCATAACCCAATAATCATCATCCTCAACCACTAACTCAGCATCCTGTCCTGTCTGGATCCCCTCCGAGTCCTCCTCCCCCTCAGTCTCAACAACATCTGTGTCAGCATCATCCTGGACCTCCTCAGGGTCCTCCTCCTCAGACTCGATCACATCAGTATCAGCCTCAACCTGGACCTCCTCAGCGTCCTCCTCCTCAGGCTCAGTATCCTCCTCAGGCAAGTGCTCATAGTATGGGTCCCTAGTACGGAACATGTCCTCATCATGCTGTCTCGCAGCTGCCTCCTGGGCAGACAAGTCGCTCGCCTACACAAGACGAACTATGTTATTATCATGATACTTAAAAAGTTCCCGTAAGGGTTTTAGGTGAACCTGGCAAGGGTTCTTATTATATTATTGAATTTATTATTATATAACGTCGTATCATCTCTTGGGATATATAACTCTCGCTCTGATACCATCTCTGTAACACCCCCAGATCCGGGGTCAGGAATCTGGTGGTTACGGTCTTACATCCATTCATAATACTTGACTTGAGTCCATAATAAATAAATCACATGCTGTGACCCCACAATAATTACCACTCACACACACAACAGTTATAGTCCCAGAGATGAAATTGAAATAAGTCTTACATTAAAGGGTTTACGAATAAAAGTTATTACAATCCCAAAAGGATAACATCATAGGTTTAAAAGTTTTGCCGTTGATTACATTAATTATACATATAGTTAAACAGGAAACAAAAGCTGTCTAACTATGCTACCTCAGCAATGGCGGCTAGCATCTCAGCGGGTAGTCCGGTGGGTCGGGTAACCTGCTTGCGCCGAGTGCGCCTGACGCGAGCCATCTGTCCTAGCTGTTGTTGTGACATAATATAAACAAAGCAAGGGTGAGCGAAAGCCCACCAACAAATATATAACTGAACGATAATTAACACAGTTCAAAGCTATCTTTTAAACCATATGCCATGCATTTACGGAAATGATGCCAGTATAATATGAACGATGAAGTTACAAGGTAACTGAAAGTATTTGTTTGAAGAAATATCTGCTACATCAAAGTAAGCGAGATATTATTATCGTTAATAAGAAGAGGAACTTGCAAGAAAGGGTTGCAATTCCAGTTATGACTCTTTTCCAACTCTGCCAACAGTAATCATGTTGCAGGAAATAAATGAATTTGGATGATGAACCAATGATGGAGTATTCACCGCGCCCGCTGTTCCAATCTTGATGATCAGTCGAGATCGTACAGCTCAATTTAGATTTACTACCGGTAGAAGGAAGAACTGACGGCTTTACTTGTATACCGCCTTACTAGCTCTCCCCGGCCAACGGTTGGGCCAAAGGGGATGGACCGGCGCTACTCGGCCTCTTACACGACTCCTAGTTCAAATATAATTCATGATTCTGAATGTAACGTTCGTCCCCCTTTCCCCAAGTATAATACTTGTTGATAAGACTCCACAAAGTAGTCGTATCTAGTTGGAAAGGAAAATTTACCAATAACTCCCAAGCTATTACTTGGTAACGGATATCAACTTGTTCCAGTAATCTTACCCCTCGAAAGATGAGAAGGTAAGCAACGACTTAATAAGTCAACAGCACCCGAGTTGCGGGTGAAGGGAATACTTTATGACCGGGAAGTCGACAAGATAAATAACATTTTCCAAGTAAGGTTCCCTTATTATTAAGGGGGTAGACTCAAAGAAGAATGATGTCTGAGAACCTTTCTTGATATAAGATTAATAATAATATGACTTCGAGATATTTCCTGTAATAATCGAAGAAGATAAACCTTATCGAGATTATTCTAAGTATGGAATAAATATTCAGAGAATATTTAATGAGTTAAAATATTTAAAGAATATTTGGGAATATGAAAGAATATCGTTAATCAGAGTATTTCTCAAAATAATCCCTGAAGAAATATCAGGGGAATATTTATTGAATAAATAATTATTTAAATGAATATTCAAAACAATATTCATTAATTATTAAGACTTGAAAAGAATATTTACGGTAATATTCATAATTAATTAAGAATTTAAGTGAATATTCGAAGGTAATATTCATTTAATGAATAATATCCTAAATGAATATCAAGTAATATTCATTTAGTAATCCAAGCCTTAAGGAGTATTCGAGATAATATTCGATAATTAATCAAGCTTCAGATGAATATTAAAATAATATTCATCAAGTATTTAATATCTTAAATGAATATTCAAAAGTAATATTTATTTAATAAAATAATATTCTAAAAGAATATCCAAATAATATTCATTTAATAGTCTCATCTTTAGAAGAATATTCGAAATAATAGTCGATAATCAATTCGACTCTGAATGAATATTGAGAAATATTATTCGTTGAATAGTTACGTTCAAATAATTATTTGAAGTAAGGATCGTTAAAATAATTAGTCTCGAACGAATATTCAAATAATATTCGTCGCCCAAATAATAGAAAATATTTACTTAAATATTTTCTCCCGAGGTAATCTCGATATATCAAGAAATATTGACTCCCGGTCTATATTCGATTAATAAGATGTATATGCCCTTCTATGAGGGTCTTACAATCCCCGGCTTATAACTGATATCTAACTATCTAGCTTATAAGCCAACAATAACATTCAGGGAACAAGTATATCAATTCAACTTGAAAGTAGGCATGCATGCAATGGCATATGTATATCAGCAATCATATATATATATTTATTCAATCACAACAACAGCCTAAAAGAAGGGAATTGAAACTTGCCTGGTAGTCGAGTACGGTAAGGGGTAGTGGTAGCGGGTCCCGGTTCAGCCTGGTGATCTATAAATAGCCAAGGCATTCGGAATTAATCACTTAACATATTAAACGTTAAGTTATACTTAAATCGAAACACGTTCTCGAGTCATCTCGTTATACCCCTTTTAGTGGATTACTTATTATCGCTGATCCGACCCGACATTCGTTCGTTAATACGACATGTCACTGCACTTATACTTGGGACATACTTAAGTCATATGAGTTCTAAGGTCGATCGTTACGAACCAATATTTTACTCCGAGTTTTATCGCCCGTTTTCTAAGTGTTTTACCAAAGTTATAAAAGAGTCGTCTTTTAGGGGTTCGTTCGCGTTTAACCTTGACTCGAACATTTTTAATAAATCGAAAAATGCTCTTTTTGACATACGGTTTTCTTTCACACCTTCCTTCTTACCCCTAGTATTTATTTACCAAGATTCGCCATGACGTTACATAGCTTACGAGGGTTCGATTTCAGTTACGAACTTTCATTTACGGATTCGAACTACTTTTAGTAATTTGGTCATAAATCCTAAACCGTAAGTCCGTTTCATGTGATCTTTATATCAAAACGAAGCTTAGAGCATTAACTATCCTATCATGGCAGATAAGGTCTCTGGACAGTAGGGGTTCGACATGGAAAATGGCATACAAAACATGGTATTGTAAAATCGGGCATTATAACGGCTGTAAATCGAATATCTATCAATTTCGAATCTTCCCATACACATAGCATCCAACCCAAACAACATATACATGACTTATATACATGAACTGAGGCCAAGCAATGCCTTTCCGTTCATCTAGCTATTTACATCATTAATCCAAAATCCATACATAATCATGCTTATAACTTTAACATAACCATAACTAAGTTATAACTATCAAAAACATGCTTAAATCTCAAACAAGGGTTAGGGTTTCAAGAGCTTTATACCTTCCTTAGATAGTGATATATCCTTACTAAGCCTTGTATGGTCCTTAGGAGTGAGTATGCTTGCTATATCAACCATGAAAAACCAAGAAAACAAAGTTAGTATATGATGAACACTATTCACCCTCCTCTTGTTTGATTTTTTTTGAAAATGGAAATGGATGAGTTTGAGGCTAAGATTTTGAGGAGATAAGTTTTATGAAATTTAAGTCTCACCTTAAAAATTTCAAGAACAAACAATGGTGGGAAGGTTGAGTTTGGATTTGGAATTAATGGAAAGGGCCGAATGGTTGTTTATGGGGGGGGGGAAGAGAGTTGCTTGGTTTCTTTTGATTTTGTGTTTTAATCTCCTTTACTCTCATCCACTTACAACATAATATCTTGTAAAAGTTGCTTTAATAAAGTGGTGAGGTGTTGGATGCTCAAATGGCAAGACAAGTGTTGATTTTGTGGTGGTTAATGCTTAACTAGGTAGTTACTTGCTAAGTACTTGGTTCTTCTTCTAAGTTGCTAGTTCCTTGCTTCTAGTTTAGTTACTAGATATTTATACTAGTAGCTTGCACAAGACTCTTGCTTCCTCTGCTTGTTTCTGTGTCCGGTTATTACCCGTTTCGATTGATCGTTCGTGAGAATATTTCACGGATTCTTAATTAGGGTTTACCGGGAATCCTCTTTAATATTAATACTTTCATTCTCCATCTTTCATTCTAACTTTCCATTTTATATTCCTTTAATCCATTCGTTAATTACTTAAGGCTATCAGTGTCCAGGGAACTCTCGGAGAAAATAAAAGTGCTCTTTTTCTGAATCCGACAGCTTTTACATACACTTATTTTCCTCCTGGATCACTAATACGAACTCAGAAATCCGTTCCGAATACCGGGTATATCATTATTATAATAATATTCCAAATTCCACCAAAATCACTATTCATCACTTATTTTTATTTAATTCCTATAATTAGGAAAATGAACCTGGTTCACTCTCGAGTGCTTCTTAACCTTTTTACGGAACCGCTGGACTTATAATAGATATTGATTTGGATGTCATAAGAATAATCTTACTTGAAGTAATATACTTATATTCTTAGGAGATAGATCATTCTTATCTATGCCGTCAACCAAAAGTATTCTGCATGACATATAAGTAATTGAATTCAAATCCGTTCCATTTATTTAATAGATCTTCGTTACATCGCAGTCATAACCACTATTCATTCTTACATCATTAAATACATAAAAGTTTTAATCCCACCCAAAATCTGGGTTCTTACAGAAGTCCTTAAGTTTAAAACCAAGGATGAAAAACTAACCACGATATCCTAGACTCGAAGTCAGGTGTTGAAAACAAGGAAAGTCCCTACACCACCAAGTAAAGAAGTGAAGACCCCCAAGACAAGGGGGCAAGGTTAAGGTTGTTTAAAACACCCTATTATAGGTACATAAGAATGCCTGGAAGCCAAGGGCAATATTTTAACCAAAGGTTATTTGATATCAAGAGTTAAAGAAAGGTTTAGACCCGAAAGGTCCTGAAAACCAAGAAGTAGGTTGTTTGAGACCAAGGATCAACAAACTAATCAAGGTATCACAAAATCCTTTCTAGGAACAAGGAAGGGAGTTCAGGACAAGTTTTAATTTTGGTCAAAGTCAAAGTCAAAAGTCAAAAGTCAAAGTCAAAGGTCAAAGTCAAATAGTCAAAAAATGGCCAAAATTCAAAAAAAAAAATAAAAATTTTTTGGGGCCCAGCCGACCAGGCCTAGCCGACCAGGCACCCATGGCCGAATGGCCGACCAGGGTGAGCCGACCAGGCCACCTTGGGAGGGTGTTTGGAGGGGTTTCCGGAGACCTGTTTTTTAGGGTGTTTTCATGACCTTCCAGAACGCTCAAAAACGCTCCGTTTTGAGCTCAAATTTGAGATTCAAGAACCTTGTGAGGTCCTCTACAAGCCTATGCAGGTGGACAAGTGTTTCCTTGAAATTGGGAAGGTGTTATGATCACGTACGAGACCTGGTCTGAAAACCAGCTGAAAATGGGGTATTTCGCCTCCAGAACGTTCAAAAATACATATTTTCATGTGATTCTTCTTCATACCAGGAGATTATAAGAATCCCCATCATATAAGCTCAACTTCAAAGTTTGAGTTTGGAGATGCCAGGGGTGTTTAGAAAACGCAAGGGTATTGAAAGACCCTGAAACACCTTCTAGGGGATCGTATTTCTCCCCTAGACAACTCAAAAATGAGAATTTTCACATGATTCTTTTTGCAATCAGGAGGTTATAAGAAGCTCTACTTGACTAACTTGACTCCAAAATTTGGGGTTAGGACTTCGCTAATCGCAATTAGGGGGTGATTAGCCTCGATTATCAACGTTTAAGGATTTCCACTCAAGAATTAACCTATCCAAAGGTTAAAGGTGGATATCCTAATAGTAATTCCATCAAGTGTGAACTAGTTGGCCTCGATCAAGGCCTTTATAGCCCCGTTTAGGGTTGTTTAGCCCCGATTAGGGCCAAAATAGCGTCTTTTGCTCAAAAATTAGCCCTTATCAAGGCTTATGAGCAACGACCACCCAATATTAACCCCAACTTAGATAAGTTGAGGGGAATGAATCATTAATGAATTGATGGTAAAGGATCCTATGCACAAATTGCACTCGGATTAGTGTCTATGAGCTCAGAACGACACTAATCCTATTCCCGAAAGGCTCAGAAATCTTGAGAGAAAGATTCGAGAGGCCAAGGAACGTTTAACTTTTTTAAGTATTAACTTGGGAAAGGATTTTAGTCATTGTAAATGTGTAGGTCGCTCCACACTTTACTGTAAGACGATACCCTTGCAGGGCCGATGTGACCTTAAACTTCTACGAAATCAAGCTTTCCTAGAAGTTGGGGGGTAAATGATATGGGTAAAAAATAACCCTTAAATGCATAATTAATGTGACATTTATTGGCCCGTAAATATGGCCCGAAACCCTAGTTGGGCACTAAATTCGTAAATAATGGTCAGGCCCAAAAGAACGGCCCAAACCGGGGACGCCCGGTAAAAGCCTATCTCTAACATTGGTCTGATCCACAAACCAGGAACGTTCTAGAAACCAAGAACGTCCTAGAATATCCCCAGGATATTGTGTAGCCTCCAAGGCACCTAATTCGACATGGAAACTAATTCCTAAAAGGAAGGAGTCAGAACCTTCCTCAATTACGATGACTTATCCACCAAGTCTCCAAAACCTACTATAATTCTAAGGCTCCCACAGCCTCTATAGCCAGACCCCTCATCCTAGAACTACGTTTTTGGCTTGATTCTCTAATACAGAGATACGTAGGCATCTTGTGAGGACCCGAATTAGGTCACGATAACACAAGCGCAGCCATTAAAGCAAGAAGCTCACGAACCCTAGCCGCCATTCGATAACCCTACTTTTTATTCCACAACAGGAGCCATTTTGTAATTTTATAAACTACAATGGCCTTTTCATAGAATAAGCAGAACCTGGGGTACTAAACTGCAATTTGGCCATTTAACCATGTAAGTAGAAGCTAGGCGGGGGTGCACCCGCGTAGAAGCCAATTACATTTCCCACGCCCAGGAGAGAAGCTTGGGTGGCGTGGGTAAGTTTTTTTTTTTTTTTTTGAACCTTCAGGTTTTATACATTTTATTTTCGATAATTTTTACCAAAAATAAAATATTGGGCCTCATGCCTCAAAAATAATTTTATAAATTATTTCTTTATTTTTTCTTGATTTAATAGGTATTTTTACCTGTTTTTATCATCATTTCTAGCCTATTTTCAAAATTTTTAAGGATTTTATTCCTTTTTTAATTTCTGAAAAATGGCTTGTCGTTCGAAGAGGAGCCCTGGGCGTGGGTACCCCCACCAAGGAGACCTTCTCCTTAGGCACGCCAAGGAAGTTGGTCTCCTGGGCATGGGTATTTCATGCCTTCAATTTTCAAAATTTGCTCTGAACGTGGGTACCCCCGCCAAGGAGACCTTCTCCTTAGGCATGCCAAGGAAGTTGGTCTCCTGGGCGTGGGTATTTCATGCCTTCATTTGTACAACCACTCTAGGCGTGGGTATCCCACCTAGGAGATGTTTTTGCCAACCACGTTTAGGAGATATGACTTCCTGACCGTGGGTATTTTTTCACCCTCAATTCGTACAACCTTGGCGTGGGTATCCCCGCCAAGGAGGCACTTTGTGATACCTTGTCTTATGATTTTAAGTCTTCTTGGCGTGGGTACTTTAATACCCTTCATTTGTTACTCCAGCCTTGGCGTGGGTATCCCCGCCAAGGAGGCTTTATTTGATCCAACGCCTAGGAGATTTAGCTTCTTGGGCGTTGGTGTTCTAGGCTCCTATCCTTTGGGCCAATTTTCATTTATGGACCGACCCGTTTCTTAGCTTTCGTGACCTTCAGGGCCTTAATTCGTTTGCTGAGTCCTTGATTCGAAAACGAGAATTCATTCGTGGTTGTTGGTTATCATCAACCATTCAACCTTTAACTCTCATTCTAAGATGTGGAGTCCCTTATTTTTTGCCCCCCTTGCTTCATATAGTGGAGGTCTTGCTTCTCGGTTGATCGTTCAAGAAATTCACTTGCCACTGAGCACTTGACTTCAAGTCTGGTGTGCCTTGGCTGGTTGTCAACCCTCTATCAGGATTTCAACCTTCTTCTTATACTCATAGGACCTTGCTTAAGTTTCAATTTTGGCTGGCGGCTCTTAATTTCTAATGACAAGCTTGATTGGAGACAGACTTCCTTGTTGGCCATCAAGGCTTAAATTTTGTGTCGGGATTTGAAATTCAAGACTTTAAGTATGTAATGACAATGGACCTCTTATAGAGGAGACCTTCAATCAATGCGTATCTTAACACTCTCACAGACAGTTTCCGTGCTTTCAAGGAAATATCAAGGAGCCAACCAGTCTTAAGATGAGCTTTGATAGGGTCTATCTGACAGCTTCCTACATCAAATGGTGCCACCAACTTCGAATCGATGGTGGGGGTCTTCAGGACTTGGAAGTAGACGCTCCCAGAATGGGTCTCGACCCTTGAATTGAGATAAGGCATCGACCTTTGTATTCTCCTCCCTTGGGATATACCTGGCACTCATCTAACTGGGCTATCGCAGCTTTCACAATCCTCAAGTATTTGGCCATATTCTTTTCTCTAACTTCAAACTCTCCATTGACTTGTGAGACTACCAACTTTGAGTCTCCACAGACTTTCAGGTTCTTGACCCTCAGGGCTCTTGTTAGTCTAAGGTCGGCTATCAGAGCTTCATACTCCGCCTCGTTGTAGGTTGTTTGGAAGTCCAACTTCAAGGCATACTCGAGTGTGAACCCATCGGGGCTTTGCAGAACTTAACCTGCACCACTGGTTTTTGTTTCTGATGCCCCATGAAAATAGAGATTTTTGTTTTTGATGCCCCATCAAAATAGAGCATCCAATATTCCTTCTTCTCTTCCAGGGGTTTCTCACCTTGCTGACCTTCCTGGTCTATTACCTCCTGCCCCCCGACTTCTTGGTTGTCAATGGTATATTCAACCACGAAGTCAGCCAGAGCCTGGGTTTTGATGGTCGTCCTATGCTTGTACTTAACATCAAATTTTCCTAGTTTGATTGCGCACTTGATGAGCCTTCCATTGGCTTTCGGGCTATGCAATATGTTTCTTCAACGGGTGTTCCATCAGGACTTCAACGTTTGTCTTTATCCAGGGTCCTTCGAGGACTTAAACTCTTATCTGCTGTAACCTAACTCTACCGTTAGGGGTATGTATTTGTTTGTTTTCATTCGTGTATTCTTTTATTTTCGGTACTTGGTCTTCTTTGACTCACACATCAGGTGCTTGGCACATAAATAAAATCACAATCAATGAATGGAAAACAAACTTGCATTAATAACTTGAAACGGGTTCAACCCTTACATAGAGTACTACTGTCCTACTCGGAGCAACATGCTCTGCAATGGTTTTAATGAACCTTATTTCTACTTCTACTATATAAATATGAAGCTAAGTCCTACTAGGATAACTTAAGCCCAATCGGGGTTTTGCAAGACTAGGCCTGCACCACTTGATTTTATTTTTGATGCTCCATCAAAATAGAGCACCCGCCACTCCTTCTGGTCTCCTCATTCTTATTCTGCAGTTCACTTCCTGCTCGGGGTACTACCTCCTGCCCCCCAACTTCTTGGTTGCCAATGGTACACTCAACCACAAAGTCAGTTAACACCTTAGCCTCAATGGCTGTCCGAGGCTTCTGTGTGATGTCCTCTGCTGACCTTTCTTTGTGTTCCTTACCACTGTGGACTTCCATGTCTTCAATCGGAAGGACCTGCCCCCCGACTCCATCAGGCCTTAACGAGGCTACATAACAGCTTCGTGCCATCTTCTGATCACCTTTATGTTCTCCAACACCATTCCTGGTAGGGAACTTGATCTTCACATGATAGGTTGAGGCAACAGCCTTAAATGATTGAAGTCCAGTCCTTCCAAGGATAGCGTTGTACGTTGAATCCGCCTTGATTACCAGGAAGTTCAACATCTGAGTGGCCTCCTTGAGCTCTTGCCCAATAGTTACAGGCAGCTGAATAGTCCCTTCAACTTTGGATTTTACTCCATTAAATCCGTATATAGGCATGTTTTTGGGGGTCAACTGAGAATCAGTGTATCCCATCTTCACAAACGCATCATGAAATAGAATGTCAACGGAAGCTCCATTGTCTATCAAGACTCGCTTCACCTCCGAGTTTCCAATCACAGGAGTTATGACCAACGGGTCGTCATGGGGGAACTTCACCCCTTCCAAGTCTGAGTCATCAAAGCTAATCGCTACCTCAGTTTTTGCACGCTTCGGGGCCTCTCCCACGATGTGCAACACCTCTCGGGCATAAGCCTTTCGAGAGTTCCTAGTTGTCCCGGCCGCAGTCGGGCCTCCTGAGATCATGTTGATTACTGGCCCTCGGGGCTGTGGGTTGCGATCTTGATCGTCATCCCTTCTATTATAGTCTCTTCTCTGATTACCACGGTCTTCACCCTTAGTGAAGTGCCTCAGCTTCCCTCTACGGATCAAAAACACGATCTCATCTTTGAGTTGCTTGCAATCGTCAGTGTCATGCCCCACGTCTCTATGGAATCTGCAATACTAATTCTGGTTTCTCTTTGCGGGATCACCCCTGAGTGGCTTCGGCCATCTGAAATCCTTATCATTCTCAATGTCCAACAAGATTCGACTCCTAGGAGTATTCAACCTTGCATACTCAGTGAACCTTGACCCTTGGTTCTTCTTAGGGGCAGAGTCGGAGTCCTCGCTAGTTCGGGGATACTTGTCCCTAGCATCATACTCTTGATCATCATAGTCTTGGTCTTGCTTTCGCTTCTTGGAGTCATTGTTACCTCCTCCTCCACCTACGGTGGTTTCTTTCTTCAAGCTATCCTCAGCTTTAATATACTTATCAGCCCTTCGTTGGAGCTCAGCCATGTTCTCGGGGGGATGTTTCGCCAATGATCTCTTGAAGAAGAGGTCAGTGGTTCCGTGTTCCAGGGCTACCATTGCCACCTTATTTTCCAAATCAGTGATATTCAGGGTCTCCTTAGTGAATCGCTTGAGGTAATCCCTCAGATTTTTATTCTTTCCCTGTATTACATACATAAGGGATGCAGAGCTCTTCTCATGAATTCTTCCGCTAATGAATTGACTAACAAAAGCGGTACTTAACTCCTTGAAAGAGCTAATCGAGTTTGGAGGTAAACGACTATACCAACGTTGCGCCATGCCCGACAGGGTTTGGGGAAACGCCCTACACTTAAGGGCGTCGTTAGCAGGTTGCAGTAACAATGCGCTCGTAAACGTTCTCACATGAGTTGCGGGATCCCCCGTTCCATCGTAAGCTTTGATTGTGGGCATCTTAAACTTTCGGGAGATATGTGCGTTCATCACCTCCTCAGTGAATGGAGGGGTTGGATCATCAAGATCTCCTTGTAGCATCAGGTCTTTGGGGTTACTCTTGGGGAGTTCCACCCTTGTAGTTCCTCTGGTTGGGGCTTCAGCCCTTCGGCGTCTCCTTGAAGACCTCTCCAAATCTATGAAGGGAATCCCTCCTGAATTCGGAGGAGGTCGAGTCTGATTAGGGTTCTGTCTTTCTTGCTCCCTTGCTTGGTCGTCCTTCAGCTTCTGAATCTTGGCTTCATAAGCCTTAATTCTCTCTGCAATAGTTAAAGGACCATCACGGTTTGCTGGATTCCTCCTTAGAGGTTCCTTACTAGCACGTCGCCTCCTTGGGGCTTCGTCTCGATAATCGTCCTCAGACGACGAATCTTCAGTATAAGGACCAGAGTAATCATGGTATCCTGGTTCAGGATGGGCCGGGCCTCTAAGATAAGGGAGTTGTTGTTGCCCATGGATCAGCCGAGCATGACCGCTTGGTCCAGGATCCCTTGGATCCTGGGGGTAGTTAGGCAGCCCATACAGTGGGTTGGTGTTGACAGGGAGCGAAGAAGTGGAGAGGCTGTGAAGCGGCGGGCGGCTACTCAGAGGGAGAGGAGAGACTACCATCTGGAGCGGGTTAGTCTCCTGTCCTAGAGGGACGATTACTGGTTGAGATCCTTCAGCATGGGGATTCGTCCCTTGTGGTTGAGAGGTCTGAGTATGAGAGTTTGTTTCCGTCAATGGGGGTACATAGCCTTGCTCCGTACCAACAGGAGGAGCAGTGATTGGTGGAACGACGGTTCCAGAGGTAGCCTCGGTTGAGACCGGTGTTGTTCTTCGAGTGGTAACCATGGTTTATGTCTTCTTCCCACAGACGGCGCCAAATGTTATGGAATAAAAACTAGGTTGAAATTATTGCGGTTAGGGTTTGTGTATTTAATGCTAGGGTTCGTGAGCTTCGTGCTTTAATGGCTGCTTCTGCGTTCGAGACTAAGCGGTCCTCACAGAATGCCTACGTATCTCTGTATTAGAGAATCAAGCCAAGAAAACGTAGTTCTGAGGTGAGGGGTCAGGCCCTTTATATAGGCTGAGTAGCCTTAGAATTATGGTAGGATTTGGAGACTTGGTGGGCAAGTCTTTAAGGATTGTTCTAGATCTATTCCTTATAGGAATCAGTTTCCATATTGAATTGGATGCCTTATTGGATAAGTCTGAAGGGGATATTATCCTTAGAGCATTCACATCCCATTCCCCATCCCCAACCCCAAAAACTTACTAAAAATAGTAAATCCCCAAATAAAAATAGTAAATCCCCAAAATTATCAAAAAGTTTCTACATCCCATTCCCCATTTTCCATTCCTCTATCCCTATATTCTTTTTTATATTACTTCTTTCTCTCTCTTTCATTTACAATTTTAACTACCAAAACTCACCCACTATTATAAATACAATTTAATATTATTATATGAAGAGAGAGAGAGTGTATGGGGATGGGGATGAGGCATCAACTTTGGTCCCTAAATATGGGGACTCAAACTTTGATCCCTAAATCAAACCCCAAAATGGGGAATGGGATGGAGGAGTGTTTTAGAAGAAAAGTTGGACAAATCCTCAAATTATAAGGATGGGGTTGGGGATGGGGGATGGGATGTGAATGCTCTTATCCAACTCTTATTTGCTGAGCTGTTTACTACCCTTAATATTAATTACGAAATTAATATTATAATTGGGGTTTTGGGCCCATCTGGTGGGCCCCACGTTTGGACCATGCTGGGTCTAATTAACGCCATATTAAATGTGTCTTTAGGGCTTATTTTTAGCCCATATCAGTTTGCTAGGTATTTTTTAAATAATTATTAAATAAGATATATGCTAGATTTTTGGAGTTTTTGTTTCATTTCTGTGCGTACAACCAAAAGCAGGTCATTTGGAATAAAATAAGTACAATGCATCTAATATTTGTATTCCCGTGCTTTATGTGTTTCGCTCTTCTTTTAATAGTCTAAAACGCTAACACTTGTGTTGCAGCTAAAGTCATTTTTAGATGAACTTGGTATCTCCAATTTAACTCCTGTCACACTCCATTGTGACAATCAATTACTCTCCATGTAGCGAAAAATTCGATTTTTCATAAATAGAAAAGGCATATTCAGATTGATTGTCACTTTACTCGTGACAAGGTCTTAGAAGAATTAATTCAATTAACTTACTTACCTACTACTATGCGCTCAGCAATTAGCTGATTTATTCACCAAAGTGATTTCTTCTGATAATTCAATTTCCATTTCTCCAAGTTAGGCTTGGCAGATCCATCCAATCCTAACTTGAGGGGGGAGGGGGGACGAGTTCAAATTAGAGCCTGTACACACAGTAGTACTGATTAGTGCACTACTTGTTGGAAAATTAATCTAAAATTGTAGATTAACATGGAGGAAAATCAGGAAACAAGTTCGGTTATGGAAATAAAGTGTTGATATGTCAACATGATTTGGTCAATCATAATTAAGAGATAAGAGATAAGATGATATCAAATCATCGTTCTTATCCTTAGTTTGTAATGGTTAGTTTTTTTTTCTATTTAAACAATGTAATCATTTTCATTAAGTGTATCATTAAGCCAGAAGCATAATACAATGTAGTCTTTAGAGTATTTGGGTCTTGTACATATCAGTTTTCCTCTTGCTTATTTTCATTATTGTTCTTGTTATTATGATTCAGTTATTTGTGTAATTTCAACACTACTTTCATCCTCTCCACGTCAGTTGCCGGCTAGACGGCTAGACGAGTTAGTTGGATAATGTTATGTTAGTTTGTTGCAATCTCTTTCTATGATTGTATGTAGATTTAAATGATCTTAGCTAGCAAGATATATTTCTGTACACAAACATTATGATAGGTATATACACTTTGATTCTTCTTGGTTTTGTATCTTTTCTGCACATTATTCATAAAATAGTGTATTTATCATATTTTGAGTGGAAGTCTTAACAAACAAAAATGTTAGCATAGCATTTAGAAATCTAAGAAACTATGTATATTGTATGTATTGGTGGCTTAAAAACAGTTATGATCATATTGAAACAAAGGATTATAGACCTCTCTAAAGTGATAATTTTTGTTGGTTCCTCGTTACACTTTAGAGCTGTTACTACCCAAACAATAGGAGGTGGGTAGTCTTGTGACCCTACTGCCACTGTACGTATTGGTATGGTCGATAGTATGAGTTATCTAGTGAATATTTTGATTTTTATTTTCTTGTGATAAGTCATTGGCCTCTATTTATTCTTGGTGAACAAAAATTGTTTTTGTTTCCTTAAACAAAACAATGGTTTTTTTTTTTTTTATATCTTTGGCTTATGATCTATGACTGCACTCACATTTGCATAAGTAACTGAAGTATCGAATTCTTTTGTTGCTGCCGTGGTGTATGTTTGTGTACCCAGTTTTACTTGACTTAATTTTGAGGACATTTTAGGTTGTTCTTGAATACATTACATGCATTTAATTATCTATAATTAGGACAACATTTTTGTTTCAGCTACGTACATTGACAAGAGTGTAATTGTTCTTGTCTGAGAATAATATGTAAACGTGACGTAATTATTGCTAGATATTATTTTTGCTTCGTCTAGACATAACATAATAGCACGTATGAGGGTTACCTATCAATCTCTGCATATAAATGGAATAAGTGAAAACTTGCATCGTAATCACGGTTCCATTTTTAATAATAAAAAGTATTAAATAGATATGCTAACTTTTTAAACATCTGTTCAACATGCAGGTCTACCGTCATTATGAAAATGTCACAACTTGGAATCAGGATTCATATGCTGAAATACAGTGTAATGTTTGCCACAACAATTCAAATGAAAGTCTTTTAATGCTATGTGATCTCTGTGACTCTGCTTCACATACATATTGTGTTGGTTTGGGTGACACTGTACCCGAGGACGATTGGATTTGCAGAGACTGTAATCTTTTACTGTATGAGCATGCCGAGGATGACAAAGATCTCAATGCTGATGGTTTAAGTGCCATTGATTATAGTTCGAGAAATCAAAGTAGATGGCAAAACCATCAAAATGTCCCTTCAGCTGAACCTACTGTATCTATTCTGGATATTGTCAGGGAATCAAGGTCTTATGATGCCGTGAGGTCTTCATGGAACAGAAGTAACTCACCATCTACTCAAGTTCGTGATGATGGAATAAGTATAGCAGCAGCTAATGTTGAGCACAATCCTCCAGCAGAAAGTTATGTTGGACATAGTGGAAGGCAGTTTGCAGCAAGAACCGTGCAATGTTGTCGCATTGTGGACAGTCGAATACGTGCACTACGTGAAAATTGGGATAAAATTCGAGAGGGTTCGTTGAGCTTTTCTTCATTTTTGATTAGTAAACCTGGACGGGGTAGGGTATCATGTGGCACTTCATCTATAATGAACTTGTCATCTTGCTCAGATCAGCAGTCACATCCGAAAAGCTCTTCCTCCAACATCATACCAAATCCTGCCACTGAAGATATTAAAAAGGCATGGAAGATGATGAATGCTGCAATGTCAATTGAAAAGAGGAAGTGTACCAACAATGTTTCTTGTTCTTCTAATGGTTCAAAGCGCCCATTGAGTGATACGAGAACTCCAAGAAAATCTGCTATGCCTCTCTCATCCCATCACATTGGAGATAAGGGTCAAGATTGTAACAAACTGAAAAAGCGTTACGAGGACTGTGCTGCAGAAAAACGTAATGATAAGAGGAAATATGATGACATGTTCCAGAAAGTTAAGCCGTGTACAGTTCTCAATCACCATGGCTACCCAGCTACATATTCTACAGAATCTTCTAAATTGTCAGCATCTGAAAAGGTTCAACATTCAGTAAAAGATAGAATTTATCAGAAAACACCAAATAATACACTTGAGACATTCTGCAATAACAATTCAAGTAAAAATCTAGACTCTTATGCTTTCCGTAGTGCCGGGCCTGAAGATTGTCATTATGCTGCCAAACAGAACGTTTATGTATCTTCCTCTTGTAATGGTAAAGAAGTAAAAAATGTGGAAAAACATCATGCAGATGGCATGGCTAAAATGGAGAGTGATGCCAAGAGTGAGATCCAATCTCTTGTGAAGCTCAATTTGAAGCTTTTAAGCAGATACAAGAAACTAGGTATGGCCTTTACATTTTCAAGCAACATCTTCCATTCTTTTCTTGGTCAGTTCTATGCATATGTAGGGTTGTTTTTTATTTTATATTCTCCTTCTTAATGGCTCCACTGCAACTTGTTTGGCGAAATTTATTTTTCTCATTTTTATGTTTTTTTTTATATACATTGTATCAAATACTAGAGATTTAGGTTTATATGTTTTTCAAATATTAAAATAAGATTTTAATTTTTTATTTTCACCCAATTTTTTGTACAGTTTTATTTTAATTACCTCATGCATGTATATTTTATTCAAAAACACAAAGGATTTGTAGACCCAGTTTTTGAAATTCTCCCTCCACTCTGGACAATATTTTGTTCCTAACAAATGATGATACTAACAAATGATGATAGTGGAGTATTGGAGGTTGTGGCATGTTATTGTAACTATTATATGCATAATTAAATTAGTAATGGTTTATATATATCATATGTGGGAACATTACTATTTTCTCAACTTTATCAACTTTATTGGAGGTTGCATTCAGTTGTTTGCATGTGTGCAACAGAAAATTGAAAGTTAAATTTCCATTTTTTTGTTGTTGAGTAGTCTTATATAGGCGCCAAAGCCTTGGGTCCGGACTTTCTCCAGTCCAATTTGTAGTCATGCTGACAAATTTGAGCATGTAAAAAGGTCGATTCTAATGCCTACTTGTTGCAGAGAATGCTTCTATGGGTTCGTGAAAGATGTTGTCAACACTATTATGGTTGAGAATGGAAGTTAATTAACCCCTCAATCAGAACATGATGACGGCTTTCACTATGGATACGTGTTCGGCATACCACAACGATCAAGTTACTTTTTATCTCAACCATCATATTAGTGTTAGCACTATATTTGTTGGTAATTAGTTTATCTCTCTTTGTTCAAAGATATACTACAAGCTACTCCATCTTTACCTCCATATTGTCATAACGTATAAGTGCACTTCTTTTCCTAACGTGATGTTGTAATGTCAACGACTCATTTTGTAATATACTTTTATGATCTTCCTTAGATTTGTTTGGGCGTTAATTTGTATCTTGTCCATGTGCAAAGTGAGTTGTAGCATGTTAAATAACTTAGTTGATTTATATATATTGACCAATATAGCGGCAATAAGCCATATAATAAGCCATATTTGCTACAAATTGATTATATAAATTTTTAATGACATATTTTCTAGTGGGTCATAGATATAATATATTAATAGAAGTCGTATATTTTTTTATTTTTTTGAAGAATGTAGGTTCAAATAATTATTTATTTATTTATTTTTGCTAAATTTATATTATATTAAAAGAAAGAAGGAAAAACAGGGATTAACCCTTGCTCTTTGGCCAAGCAAAGAGAGAAACTACCTACTCCAAACTAACTAAAGAAATGAGAGAAATAAAACAAAAACGTCAAATAAAAAGCCACCCGTAAGAATCTAGGTTTGCATGTTTGATGAACCATTCCGTGTTGATAAGCTTTGCCTTAAGATCCACCATGATGGTATGAATAAGTCCCTTCGGACCTGAAACACCCCTGTCGTGTAATCTTCCATTTCTTTCCCTCCAAAGGTGGTAAGTAAAAATCTGAACCGTAAGGAGAGCAATGCTTCTATGAACGTGGTCCGAAATATTTCCCAAGGAGAGAAGGAATTCCTTCCAAGTCGAGCCCACAATATTGAAGGTAATAAGGCCCGCTAATTTTGCAAGGATGTAGCTGCTGTAAGGGCACGAGAGGAAAAGGTGCGCTTCTGTTTCTATTCCACCCGCACAAAGGGTACAAAATTGTAACACTTCTATGCCAAACGAAGCAAGTCTATTAAAAGTTGGAAGCCGACCATGGCAGAGAATCCATTCCAGATGGGCATACCTCTGAATCCTTAGCCTATTCCAAACTAAATTCGACCAAGGAACCTGCGGGGCATGAGTTCGAATGGAAGTCCAGACATTGCGAGCCTTGATTTTCCGAAGAGGAATGCCATCCCATAAAAGGACGTCTGGAGTGGTGAGATCAAAGCTAGGATAGTCAAAATGCTGAGTCCAGTGCGCCAGTAGAGGATGAAGATGATGCAGCCTGGGCGACGGTCTTGGAAGAATCCAGGAACCAGAGGTTAGAAGAGAGTGCACAGATGCTGCACTCGAAAGACCTGCTTGAGTAATAATACGGTCATGAGTATTTTCAGCAAAGCAAGTACCGTGCCACCAGGGGTCGAACCACAAAGAAGTGTTTAAACCATTCCCAATTTGGTAAGAAAGAAACTGTCTAGTCAGCATGCGGAGTCTGAGAATATTTCTAAATATCCAAGAGCAGTCGTTTGGCATTTTCATAATCCAAAAGTGTTGTTTCTTTAACAGCGTTTTATTGACCCATTGAGGCCATAGAGCTGAACTCTTGGACACAACTCTGCATAGGTGATTGATAATCTACGCTTGATTCCACTCTTTCAGTTGTTTGAAACCTAGGCCCCCTTCTTCGTAAGGCAAACAAATCGATTCCCAGCTAATTTTTGCCCCCCCTTTGTGTTAACATCTCCCTTCCATAGAAACCTGGTAAAGAGTGTTTGTAAACGACTATGAACCGACGCCGGAAGGATGAAATGGTTAGTCTAGTAAGATTGTATGGCGAAGATAACAGACTTTAGAAGCTGTGCACGACCAGCCAAAGAGAGAAGGCAAGCTGTCCAGCATGAGATTTTAGCCGTTATTTTCTCTATGAGAGACATGCAGTCATTGTGTTTCAGCATCCTAGAAATTAGAGGAACCCCCAGGAAACGAACAGGTAATGCTCCATGAGGGAATCCATGAGCACTGTCAAACCAAGAAGTGAAATGTTCCGAGCAGTTGCCATAGAAAACAGTACTTTTCATACTACTTGGACGTAACCCACTCGCCTTTGAGAAACGATCAACACAGGCCATAAGATGCTTTAGAGACTCAATGTCACCATTGGAGAACATCAAGACATCATCGGCATAAAAAAGATGTGTAAGCTTCATTTCTTTACATTTCCAGTGATATATAAAGTTTGGAGGAGTTTGAGCAAGCATAGAAGACAAAATGTTCATTGCAATTGCGAAAAGATAAGGCGAAATTGGGTCGCCTTGACGAAGACCCTTTTTGCCTCTAAAATAGCCACACAAAGAACCATTTACCTTTACCGAGTAAGAAGGCGTCGATATGCAAATAAAAATCCACCTCATAAATTTTGAAGGAAAATTTAATTTTCGAAGAGCCCCCATGATAAATTCCCACTGAACTAAATCGAAAGCTTTATGGAGGTCAAGCTTTAAAGCACATTTGGGTTTGCCATTGTCTCGATGATAACCACGGAACAACTCCTGGGCTAACAAAATATTGTCCGAGATACTTCGTCCTGGAATAAACGCTGACTGGGCAATGTCAATAACATTAGGCAAAACAATTTTAATTCGGGAGGCCAAAATCTTTGCAATGCATTTATATGGGATAGAACATAACGATATCGGCCGAAAGTCACGCATTGTGGAAGGGTTCTGCACTTTTGGGATTAAGGCGATGCTGGTAGCATTTAGAGAATTATGCAGAGAATCATTGGAGAAGAAGCTTTTGACCGCGGCACAGAAAGTGTTGCCCACAATATCCCAAGAGGCCAGAAAAAACTCGACCGTAAATCCATCCGGTCCTGGAGATTTATTCTTTTTCATTGCTTTAAGCGTAGCCAAAATAAGATCATCACTAACTGGAGCTTCTAGCGCTAAGGCCTGACTGGAGCTAATTTGCTTACAATCCAGGGAATCGAAATCACAAGGTTCAAGCTCCTCTTGAGTACCCAAAGTAGATGAAAAAAATTTGACCGCTTGGTTAGAAACATCTTTGTGGCCAGAAAGAAGAACTCCGTTATCATCTTCAATTGCTAAGATTTTGTTAACATTCCAATTGCATTTGATTTTATTGAAAAAGTAAGAATTGTTACCGTCCCCACAAGTTAGCCACTTTACCCGCGACTTCTGAAGAAGCAGACTCTCTTCTGCAACCAAAGAATCTTGGAGTTTTTTGCAGGCTTGATTTTCCAGAAGCAACAAGTTTTGGTTATCACTATCCCTTTCCAATTGCTCTTGAATTCTGGACAGATCATCACGGGCCAAGGAAACATTAGTGCAAACATTGCCATGGGTTTTATTAAGAGCCACTAAAGCACGTTTAACTTCTCGAAGCTTGTGAACCAAGATGGCCATAGGTTCCCCGTACCACTGAGAAGACCATATGCTAGAAACAGTAGGCAAGAAAGATTCTAAGCCAATCATGTAGTTATGGAACTGAAATGGTTTCGGAGGTCGTTGTAACTGCATTGGCACTGAGCAAATGAGAGGACAATGGTCCATTATTCCCCTGGTTTTAGCCATAACAATAGCTTCAGTATAGGTACTGAACCATGCCTTATTGACCAACATTCGATCTAGTCTTTTTTGAATAAGAGAAGTTCTTTTGTTAGTCCAAGTGTGAAGAGGACCAAGTGTTTTAATGTGGCCAAGGGCCGAGTTTGATACACAGTCATGAAAGTCTTGCATACCAGTTGTCCATCGCTCTCGACCGCCTTTAACCTCATTCAAAGCCAAAATGCAGTTGAAATCCCCATTTATGCACCAAGGCATTGTAATAGTCGGACCAAGATTGCCTAGATCCCTCCACAATTCCTGCCTTTCATGAGACTGATTAAAGGCGTAAACAAAAGTTACACAAAAAGTTATTTGCTTCTCCAAAAAAGTCACAAAGCATGTAATATGCTGAGAAGATTTTATATAAGTACGAACAGACCATATAGAGGGGTCCCACCCAACCCACACACGGCCGTAATCATGCTTTTCATAATTAAAAATCCATTTCCAATTTGTTTTAATACGACTTTCAATTTCCTTAGAATGCTGAATTCTAACTTTGGTTTCAACTAAGCCCATCAGAGAAATTTGGTTAGAAGAGATGAATTTTGACACTTCTTGTTGATGAGGACTCTTATTTAGACCTCGGACATTCCAAACTGCGAAGTTCATAAAAAACGTTTAGGCATTGGCGGCCCTGCCAATCTGGAGCTTTTCCTGTTATTAGAAACCTTTGTGAATCCATCGTCTCCCAAGCATGTATTTTCGGAGCGAACAGAACCACTTGAGTGTGGACCAATCTCCACAATGAGAGATATATTTTCCTGTTCTCTGTCTTTGTGTGGAGTGGAAGTCTTGGTTTTGTGGCGTTTTCTTCCTGCACAGTCTGCAACAGGTGACACTGAGTCATCTTCTGGGATTCCTACCAGAGCCTCAAACCCATTTTTAGTTGCCAAAGGCACAACATTTACTGCCAGAATCTCATCTTCATAACACGTGGTCGTTTCTGTGGAGTTCCTCCATGTTACCAATTCGTTGGAGGTACCTGACATCTCAGGCAATTTATCAAATTCTTCGAGATTATCTTCATTTAGTTGTTGCTGTTTAAATTCACCCTCTTCTAATGTTGCATCAGCCTTTTCTATTTCATTGATGATTTCATCCTCGTCCATAACCACGTCACAACCGCAAAACTTGCCAATGGTATATGGAACCAGCTCCCTGTTTTGTAAGTACTCCGATTTGTGGGGGTCAGGCTGTTTTTCTTGATTAGTGGCAGTAGGAACTTTCCTCTTTTTTGTTTCTCGTTCTGGGTTGTTTATGCATCTGGCAAGAGAATGGCCAAAAGCTTGACAAATACTACAAGAGTAAGGAAGTTGAGGGTATTGGATTTCAATTTTTTCTTGTTCTTCGACACCATTATTTAGGACATTAACCCACACAAAATCTGGTCGGGGAGCAGAGTAAGCGAGTTCCACTTGAATATTAGCATATTTTAGTGGCTCGAATTTGGCCGTGGCATCATCAAATTTCAAGGGTCTACCAACCGAGCGAGCAATTGCAGATAGACTCTCTTTAGACCAAAGAGATTAAGGGACATCCACCAACCGAATCCAACAAGGAACCTTCTCAACAACATTTCTTTTGAAAGTTGAACCCTCCATCCAAGGCCTTAGATAAAGAGTTTTCCCACCAATTTGAACTGTATTAAGATGCAGCGCTGCATTTCTTTCTTCCATTGTGTCAAAACGGAATGTATAATAACCTTTAGAGCTATAAAAGACCCCATTCAGACCCTTATTTCTCCGTATTCTGTGGGCTTGTTCACGAACAAATTTAAATGCAAATCCTCCCCCAATGAAGTGACCAATAATACTAGTATTCCATTTTTTTGAGCATTGACCATATAATCTCTAGTGAATTTCACTACAGCAGATCCATCTTCATTGTAAATTATGACGCTATCAGCATTATTAATACTTGGGGAAGGATCTACAACCGATTTGGCAACCACTGAACTCCAAGTGACAGATTTTTTAGGAACATTTGAAGTTGCAGCACAATTATTTATCACATTAACATCTTCAATTTGAGCAGGTGGACTATTTTGTCAATGTAAGGAATGTTGATATGTTTCTTGATTAAGTACCTGAGTAGCAGTTACCGAGGTTACTTCTGCCGGAGAGTTAGCATTTGTACTTCCATGAGAAGCACCAGAGACGCCCACTTGAGGTCCTGAAGCATATTGTTCTGTCCCTTCATTCAGTATGAGATTAATCTGTTCTCTCATACGTGTTTGAGCTCCCGGAGACAGAGGTTCTCCCATTACCATATCTGAGCTGATGGACTCATTATCCACCTCAAAGTGCAAAAGAGGTAACAAATTAAAGGCATTAGCTGCATAGTTATGACCATTTAGAACAGCAGACTCATCAGAGTTCATCGAGCCCGAATGTTCCGAGTTTCGAGAACCCATCTAAGCACTAGGGCAACAGATCTGGGAAGAAAAAATAATGTGTAGGAAGAAGGGAGAGAGATGAACAAGAATTTAAAGAGCGTGAGAGAAGTGGACAGATAGGAAGGAGGGAAAAGATGGTCAACGGAGGTGGATGATAAGGTTACCGAATGAATTTATTTGAGGGTAATACTTAAGATTTAGGGCGAAAATTAAATTAGGGTTTACACCATATGAATTTTCATTTTATTTGTGGTTTATAACGTAAAAAATCAAATGAACTTTCAAGAAAGGAAATTAAACAATTGCTAAAGCTAGTGCTAAATTTGACAGAAAAAAATAACCCAGCAAAGAAATTTGCAGGAAATTGGCATCAAAATCTTAATGATAAACTATTTGAGATTAGGATCATATATCATGCATACTTAGAGGGTGTTTGACATTGCTTAAAATAAGTTACTTTTGACTTAATGGAGGTGTTTTTAACTTAAAGGAGAAAGTAAAGTTGTTTACTTTAAGTTGAATTAATGTGTTTGGGTAATTTTACTTAAAGTTAAATGAGGATTTAATAATTTTGACTTAAAGTGAAATTTGACTTAAAAAAATTTTAAATTCATAATATTTGAACTTTACAAGAATCGTGAAAAAAAAATGTCATAAGTCATAAGTCAAAAGTACCTAAATGGAACTTATGACTTATAGCAGTTTTTTAACTTAAAGCCGGGCTTTAAGCTATTTACCCAAACAAGCCGAAAACAACTTAAAGCAACATTTTGCTTTAAGCTTCAGTTGCCAAACAGGCTGTTAGTTTGATTGGTGTAAGCATCTGATCTCAAAAACATACTACCCGATATCAAATGTGAAGATTCCTACCGAATCAAGAAAAAGTACAACACTAAGGTTGTGTTCACTTGGGGAGAATGGAATGAGGTAGAATGGAATGAAAATTGTAAACAAAATTTATGAAGAAAGAAGGAATGTTGGGGGAAATAATGAACAAATATGAGGGAGAAGAAATTTCTTATGATGAATATTGCAATGAAAATGATGATGATTGGAAATGGAGCATTCCTTCCAAAACATGTGGGTTAGAACTTTAGTTTAAATTGTGTGGAAAGGAATGAAGTAAGGAATGAAAATTTAAACATTTTTCCCAATCTTCCCCAAATAAGAGTATAAATTTCATTCCATTCTTCCCCCATTCCATTCAAGTGAAGTGAACATAGCCTAAGGTTGCGTTCACTTTGATGGAATGGAATGAGGGGGGAATGGAATGATATTTGAACTCTTATTTGGGTGAGTTTGAGGAAAATGTTTAAAATTTTCATTCTTTCCTTCATTCCATTCAAAATTATTTAAACTAGAATTCTAACCCACATGTTTTGGAAGGAATGCTTATTCCATTTCTACATCATTTTCCTACAATCTTTATCAAGAAAAATTTAGACTCCCTCATATTCATTCATGATTTCACTCATATATTCTTCTTTTTTCACAAAATTTGTATGTAATTTTTCATTCCATTCCCACCAAGTGAACACAACCTAAATGAATAAAATGTGTCAAATCTAACATTTAATAACATCGAATGACAGTGAACCTTTGTTTTTTTTCTCTCTCTCTCTCTCTCACTCTCTCTCTCTCTATATATATATATATATACATATATATAGATACTTTTCTTCCCCCCTTTCCCAGTAAAACCCTAGCTGTTCTATTTACCTTCCCCCTTTCCTTTTCATCCCCTCTTCTCCTTCTTTTCCCTCTCTTCAATCCATATCTCTCCCTCGATCTTCACTTCTCTCCTTCCTCTCCCAATTCTTCAGATTCGAATTGTGATGCCACATGGTGGAAATTTTTCCTCATGTGGTGTTGTTTAAGGTCGAGCTTGAAATTATTGATAACTCTTTTCTTGATACTTATTCCGATGAAACTCCCTTGTATCCTGATCCACAAGAATGTAAAAAATTTGATTTTTTGAAAAATTATAAAAGTTTCTGATGAACGGTGATTATCCATTTTAGGAAAAACTTTTCAGACTATACTACATACTTGTTGAAAAATTGAAGTTTTGAAGTTATATTATTGTTATAATTAATATGTAAATGAGTGTATGTAGACCACGTCAGATTTTAGAAATTCACAACTTGAAAAAATATTTTGTAGAATTATAGGACAGTAGTATTAATATAGGATATATTTAAGTGTATGTAAATCTTATCTATATTGCAAGATTCACATTCGATCCATTTTAGTTAAACATTCGATTGTTGGAGTGAATATTAAATTGTTACCATTCGCCTCCAAATCGCGTTAAGTTTATTCGCCTTTTTTATAGAAAATATTTTTCAAATCATTTCCGAGAGAATGAAAACAAATATGAATAGTAAATTTTTTTTGTCTCCAATTGAATACGTATTTCAGTGGAAGTTCCGGACTAATAAACAGTTACTAATCGTGTAGTTGCGAATTGTATTCGAATCATTTAGAACCTATCAGATTATATTATATGAATCATTAGCCCATAAAAGAAATGTGTTAAGTGAGTAAAAGAAAAGAAAAGGAGATGTATTAAGAAGGTGTGCGGAAGAAGCTTTGTGATTTAACCAAACCTGAGGGACTAGCTTGCAATTAACCACACCTTGCTTTATAAGACAAAGACATAAACAAGGCTAACCTAGAAACAAAAGGTGCAGCCTCTATCCCTATTTTTGGAGCTTTAGATCTGCCTTAAAGATAAAGAAGAAAGATGAAGCAAAGCTCGATTGGCTCGACTCTAAAATTTGGGGATAGGGTTTCGCTAATCGTAATTAGGGGGTGATTAACCTCGATTATTGACGTTTAAGGACTTCCACTCTAAAATTAACCTATCTCAAGGTTAAGGGTGGATATTCTAGTAGTAATTACATTAAGTACGAACTAGTTAGCCTCGAACAAGGCCTTTATAACCCTATTTAGGGTTGTTTAGCCCCGATTAGGGCCGAATTATTGTCTTTTGCTCAAAGATTAGCCCTTATCGAGGCTTATGAGCAATGACCGCCTGATATCAACCCTAACTTAGATAAGTTGAGGGAATAAATCAATAATGAATTTACGATAAAGGATCTGATGCACGAATTGCACTTGGATTAGTGTCTACGAGCTCGAAACGACACTAATCCTATTCCCGAAGGCCCAAAAATCTTAAGAAAAAGGTTCGAGAGGCCAAGGAACGTTTAACTTTCTTAAGTAGTAACTTGTGAGAGAATCTTAGTCATTGTGAATGTGTAGGTCGCTCCACACTTCATTGTAAGACGATACCCTGGTAGGGCCGGTGTGACCTTAAACTTCTACGAAATCAAGTTTTCTTAGAAGTTGGGGGGCAAATGATATTGGTGAAAAATAATCCCTAAAGACATAATTAATATAATATTTATTGGCTTGTAAATAAGGCCCGAAACCCAAGTTGGGCATTAAATTCGAAATTATTGATTAAGCCCAAAATAAAAGCCCAAACCGGGGACGCCCGGTTTAAGCTTGTTTCTAATATGGGCCTGATCCACAAACCGGGAACGTTCTAGAAACAAGGAACGTCCCAGAATATCCCTGCGATATTATGTAGCCTCCAAGGCACCTAATTCGACATGGAAACTAACTCGCACAAGGAAGGAGTCAGAACCTTCTCAATGACGGTGACTTGTCCACCAAGTCTCCAAACCCTATTACGATTCTAAGGCTCCCACAGCCTATATAAAGGGCCAGACCCCTCATCTCAGAACTACGTCTTGGCTTGATTCTCAACTCTGAGAGACGTAGGCATCTTGTGAGGACCCGAATTAGGTCACGAAAACGCAAGCGCAGCCATTAAAGCACGAAGCTCACGAACCTTATTATTAAATACATACAGATCCTCGTTTTTATTCCACAACAATTCCTTTAATTTATAAACTTCAGAGAAACACTACAACAAAATCTTCTTATTGTGACGAATTTTTTAGCATGAACTCGTCACAAATAGCCTATTGCCCAAAAGAACAATTGTTGGGAAAGGTGTCCATTTTTACCAAGTGGCTGCGCATATAGAATATGCGTATTTTTTTTCTTTCTCTCTCTGCCTATTGTTGAATGCCTTTCTCTTACCTCGCAAATACACGAAAAAACAAAGACCACGCATGTGCCTTATGCAATATAATATAATTTTTTATATTTAATATTTTTAAATTTTATAGATATTTTCTTTAGGGGTTAAATAATTTTCATTTGGGGTTTAACGGGTCTCATTTGGAATTTAGAAATATTCAATTTTTTAAATAAACTTTTTAAACTTTATTTGTATTCTCTCGGGGTTTCAACAATTAACTTTAGGGGATCAACAGTTTCATTTTGGGTTTTAGAAATATTCAGAATGACGAAAAAACCGTATACAAACTTAGGGTTTAGGGTTGTTTAAGAAATATTCAGAACGTCGAATAAATAGTATACAAACTTAGGGTTTAGGGTTGACTTATCCTTGTTTTTAAAAAATCGGGGTTGGCCCACAATTTTTTAAAAACCAGACTGCCGGACTCATTAAGAAATAATTAAATTTTTAATAAATTTTATATGTATTCTTTTGGGGATCAACAGTTAACCTTTGCAGTTCAACATTTCTATTTTGGATTTTAGAAATATTTAGAATGACGAATAAATCGTATACGAACTTAGGGTTTAGGGTTTAGGGCCCTAAACCCTAACTTATCCTGGTTTTTAAAGAATCGGGGCTGGCCCCCGATTTTTTAAAAACCAGGCCGCTAGACTCAGTAAGAAATATTCAATTCTTTAATTTAAAATTTTTAAATTTTATAGTATTCTCTTGGGGGTTCAACAGTTAACCTTTGGGTTTCAACATTTAGATTTTGGATTTTAGATCTGGTAGTTTTATTTATTTAAAGAAATTTTGTTAAAAATAAGAAAAAACCTACGCATGTTCGAAATGCATGGTTCCCTCCCACCCGCGCAGTTATTAAATGTGTTTATTGAGCCACGCATGATCCATATGCGAGAGAGCAGGCTTTGTTGAAATTTATAAAAAAAAAATTAAAATAACCAACGCATGATCCTTATGAGTGGTTTGAAAAATGCATCATTGGAATGCGTATAAACCCTGTTTGGAGCAGCCCACACATCACCTTAATGCGTATACTGATGTAAAAAATTAAAAAAATAAAATTTGGCATGAGACACGTATGATAGAAATGCATATTCGGCATACCCACTCTTCAAATACGTATACCTTTGGGCACTGTTCCCGCTCGTGATCATTTTGGACAATTCACTTTCACTTTAAAATTTTGTTATTGGGTGTTTTCACCCTTCAAGTATATTACAATTGAAAACAAAGCTTACATTATTAAAAACTCCGCTGTAATATTATTGTAAAAGTTTAATATACTAGCTTGTAAATTGTGTAATGCACGGTTTTTTTAATATTTATGATTATATAAATTATATTAACAAATAAATATTTATAATTAGTTATATTTGAATTAAAAATATATTTTTTAGATAAAATACAATAATTTAATTGAAGGAAATAAAAAATCCTTTAATTTGACAAACTAGGAGAAAAAATAATCGAATTTGAGTATAAATAGATAATAAAATTATTGTTCATTAGATTTTACATGGTCTTTTTACTTTTTTGTTTTATCTTGGGTTTTAGAAATCAGATTAAGACGATTTTATCGTCCAAGCAAAATTCAAGAAATCATTTTTATTTTTGTGATGGTTTAAGGGTTATAATGCAACTGAAACTCCTGGAAATTTAAGATAAAATATTGTTACGAAATTTTATATTAAAAATTCTATTCAATTTATAAAATCTACTTATAAAAAATTTACTTTTTTATATTTAAATATAATCCTATTATAATACAAATAAACTTTTTAATATTAATTATAATGGTTATAAAAGATCCAACGGTGGTAGTATTTTGATTGTGCAACAACCATACAAATGTACTACCAAAAATTGGATAAGATCGACTATATTTATCCTATATAAGAATCTAATTTGGATAAAACTATAAGTTCGTCATCATTTTTTTGGCTATTTTTTCATTTGCTTTTAACATATATAATAATAGATTTTTTTCCCACTGTAACAATAGACACTACAAGAAAAATGGTCATTTATGACGGAAATTTTACATTAAAATCGTCGCAATTGGTCCAATTATGACGGAAAAATTTCGTCATTTTTGCTCGAGTCTTAAGTTCGGATTTTCGTCACAAGTAAAAATTTCGTCACAAGTATAAATTTTCGTCATAAGTTCCAAAGCGGGACCCATTTTCTACAATAAAATAATAAACAAACTTACGACGGAATAAACTGTCATAAATTTGTATTTTATGACGGAAAAATCCGTCAAAAATTAAAGAATGAGATCCATCTAAAATATAATAATAACAATAATTTAAAACGATTTTGTGTATCATAAGTTTGCTCTTGAGACCCACTAAAAATATAAAATATACTGTATCAATATATGGTTCCTGGAAACAAAAACGCGATTTACCGTAAATTGTTCAATTTACAGAAGTTGAGTACTTGATATAGACTATGGGGAGTAACAAATAAGCACTCACATTAATACATTATCCAAGTACAAAGCTATTACTTAAACTATACAATACTAGCTCTTAAATTAACTAATACTCTATATTCAAGGTTCATCCCTGTGTTTTGGAAACATCTCCAGGGCTTCACATTAGTAGAGGGCATTCTCCTTGAGACACTCTGCTATCACAACACAACCGCAATTAAACCAAAAGAGTCCAAAGCCGACCAAAATTGAAGAGAAACCTGGGAGACAATTTTTTGAAGAAACCAAATTCAACAAAAAACTTCAGAAAATATAACTAAAATATCTACGATTATACACACCCAGATTTATACATATTTGTAACTCAAATTCAAAACAACTTTTTACAACTTCACTCCGGCCATCCGACAATTCTCCGGCGATGTCAAAAACGTTGATTTGGTTACAAGCAGAACTAATCACGAATAGAATGATATAGAACTAATGTTCAGACATTAAATCGAGACCAAGGCTAGTCAAAATCAGACTGAAATAAAAACCCAATTCGAAATGGATTTAAGGTTACCAATTTTTTTTGTTTCGAGGCTTGACCGAGAGAGAGCTAAAGCTTGATTTCTGGGGTTGGTCTTTCAAAAAGAAACCAGCACGGCGTTGGTTTTACAGTGGAGAAGGGAGAAGGAGATGGCGGTTAAGAGACAGGGATAGATGAGAGAAAAAGGGTAGAGGCGAGAGACAAAAGAGCAACAGGCGGCCGGGTTAGATAAAATAATAGGGTGGGTTGGTTAATTATTAGAATAAAATATGGACGGTTGGATGTGTGTTTCTTTGTTTTAATCTAAGGGCTATAAATTGATTGGAGAGCACAATCCGTGTGTTATGCTGTTAGCCACTAACATAATGACACATGTCATTAAACAGAATTTCTAATTTTTTATTCTTAAAATAGAGTAAATAAAATAATATAGAGTAAAATAAATATCCGAAAATAAAAAATGCTCTAAAAATTACGAAATTTTTACGAGCACTTTAAATTGTTAAGAAAATTGTTCCTCAAAATTTGGTCAAATTTAGTTGAAGTTTGGTCAATCATTTGATTTTTTAGCGTAAGACATTTTCAACTGTAAATTCGACTACGGAACAAAGTTCTCAAAAATTACAAAATTTTTAACATGCATAGAAAATATCATTTAAATGACATTCTAAATTTCAAGTTTTTCTATCATGTGGAAGTATTTATTTGAAATTGTCGAAATTAAATAATAATACTTGTCCAACTAAATACGATACACCTTGGATCAAAATTCGATCTTTTGTCTTAGGTTTTGAGTCTAAAATATCAACAAAAGTATATTATACGGAAAATATATATTTAGATTATGGAAAATATATTAAGTATTTTAAATAATATTCTCAAAATTTTTCAAATATTTTAAAATACTAGCAAAAATACTAATATATGACGATCCAACCGTACGGATGTCAAGATATATCTTAAAGGATATTCTCAAATTTTATAAATATTAAAAATTAATTTCGTTGGAGATTTTAGTAGATCACTACTATTCAGACTAATACTCGTACCTAGTGCTTCGTCCAAAATTATTGTTTCTATTTTTTTAAAAATATTTCTCGATGATCCAACCATAAAAATGTTACAACACATCTAATTAAATTATATTCCCAAAGTTTCAAAAAAAAATAAAAAATTAATTTGGTTGGACATCTTAGTAGATCACTTTTATTCCGACTAGTACTAGTAACTAGTGCTTCGTCCCAGATTATTGTTTCTATTTTTAAAAAAATATTTCTCGATGATCCAACCATACGGATGTCAAGACATATCTAATTAAATGATATTCCCAAAGTTTAAAAAATTTAAAAATTAATTTGGTTAGAGTTCTTAGTAGATCACTACTATTCGACTTGTACTAGTAACTTGTGCTTCGTCCCATAATATTGTTTCTATTTAAAAAATATATATTTCTCGATGATCCAACCGTACGGATGTCAAGACATATCTAATTAAATGATATTCCCAAAGTTTCAAAAAATAAAAAATTAATCTATGTGATTGATGTATACATAATAAGAAAAACATTGAAGAACTTTACGACGGATTAAGAAGATCGTCGTAATTCTGAGTAACTTATGACAGAAATTTCGTCATAATTTACCCAGAATTACGACGATCTTCTTAATCCGTCATAAGTAACCCAAAATTACGACAGATTTTTCCGTCGTAAATTCACATCAGAAAAAGTAATTAATTTTACAATTAAATTTAATTACAATAAATTAATTTACGACGAAATTTTCGTCGTAAGTTCATTACTAAACGACGTCGTTTTGTCATCAGGAAAATTAATTCATTTTGTAATTAAATTTAATTACAATAAACAAATTTGTGACAGACCGAAATTTCGTCGTAAGTTTATTTACGACGGAGATTCCGTCATAAGTTGACCACAAAATGATGTCATTTTGTCATAAGAAAATGTAATTTTTTTTAAAATTAAATTTGATTAAAATAACGAAATTTATGACGGAAATTCCGTCGTAAGTTAATTGCTAAAATGAATTTATGACGGACAATTCGTCGTAAGGTCACTACAATTATTTTTCAATTAAATTTTAATTGTTTGGAACTAAATTTTATTAATAAAATAATTATCTTACGACGAATTTCATTTTCGTCATAAGTTTGGCGCGAAATTTACGACAGATTTGAGATTCCGTCATAAGTTAGGCGCGAAAATTGCTTCCGTCGCAAGTTGGCCGTCATAATTGGCCAAATTTCTTGTAGTGAGATTCTAAAATTAGAAAAACATCTATTTTATAGAATTTTAAAGAAAAAAGTAATAAAACTGATAATGCACATATTCCAACTACTTTTAAAAAAGTTTAACAAAAAATAATAATTTTCTTTAATTTATTATATTATATACTAACACTGCTATACGAGATAGATAGACTCAGCTGCCACCTTTCTAAGTACATTACTATCCCTAGCCCCCATTTACAACTCACTACTAGCTATCTCCAATGCCTTCCAAAGCAGAACTTCCCATCTCCAAAATCTCAATCAAAGAAGAACATGCAGATCACCCACAAAGCTCAACAAACAAACAACCCAAAACTGAAAATTATTCACGATCAGCCGCCAAAGGAAAAGTGAAAATTGAAAATGAATCAAGCTCCATCAATAGCTGTGGAATTTTTTTATCAGAAGAAGGAAAATCGATTAGAGGATATATCGATAGCTGTGGTCACTACTTTTGTTTTAATTGTATAATGGAGTGGGCTAAGATTGAATCTCGTTGCCCTCTATGCAAACGTCGGTTTTCCTCCATTAGTCAACAGATAAAGGATGGTGCTTTCACAACTGAGCAGATTGTTAGTGTCCCAGTCCGCAATCAGGTTTGTATTTTTTTTTTCTTTTGTTAATTTCATTGTAGGTGTGCACTGGTGTGGTGGGGAAAAATGTTAATTGTGCCCTAAAATTCAGAAAAATAAATACTGCACATATATGATATCAGTTGCTTTTTATTTAGGACTGGACTCAATTGGACGATTATTATGTAAAATAAAAATTTCTTTTTACACTCATCTTCGCTACTCAAGTTTTCCCAAATTCTACATTAATTGTAAAATTAGGCCAGACAAATACTTCAAACTTTGTCAAAATTAGCAACAGTTGTACAGCTACCCAAAAAAATAAGGGGACACAATATATCATTGAATTGTCTTGAGTTGGTTCATGTGATCTCTCTCATGTTGCATTTGTTGATAATGTTCATAAACATAAAAAAAATTGATATTCAATTTATGAGTATAATTTTATTGGATCTCATACTCATACACACTCTAGTACTGCTACATATCACACATAGTTAGTGCACTACTTTCATCCTCTCCACCTCAAATGCTAGCTGGACGAGTTACTTAATATTCTGTTAGTTTGTTAGAGTTTATAGAATGAAAAGTTTAGGAACAAGAGAAACTGTATTGAAAGAAAAACACTTCTTTCTACTCCATAAAAAAGAATACGAGATTACAAAGCTTTTAAAAGAGAACTTGCTAAACTCAATGCATGAAAGTAGCATCTACCTAACTAACAAACAGCCACTTCCTTATTTTCTTTTAATCAACTCCTATAAAGACTCCAACTCTCCAATGATCAAGTCTGACACTAATTTCGGAATAAAACAATCAAAACAAATAACTACTATGTTTTAATAAAACTTGTTTAGATTAAGCCAACACACTCCCCCTTAATCTAAACATGTTCCTGCAAGCTTCTTGATTCCCAACAGCTCCCTCATTCTAACAAACTTGACTGCCGACATAGGTTTAGTAAGAACATCAGCACGCTGATCTCCAGAACTCACATGTTTGATAACAACATCTCCTCGTTCCACACAATCACGAATAAAGTGGAATCGTACATTAATATGTTTACTACGACCGTGGAATACTAGGTTCTTTGCCAGGTCTATTGCAGACCTATTATCCATATTTGTAATCTGACTCAGCAATTTTTGTAGCCACAACCCTTGACACGCAACTGCTGTTGCAGCCATGAACTCAGCTTCACAAAAGGATAGGGCCACGCAGCATTGTTTCTGAGACATCCAAGTTATCAGACTCTCAATTAAATAGAATGCCATGCCTCCAGTACTCCTTCGATCATCACTATTACCTGCAAAGTCACTGTCAGAATATCCAGACAGCATGTGATTACCTGTACCCTTTGAATACACCAGACCATAATTCATCATTCCCTTTATATAACGTAGTACACGTTTCATAGCAACCAAATGTAATGAAGTTGGTCGGTCCATAAACCGACTTACCATACCAACAGCGTACGCTATGTCTGGCCTGGTATGAACCAGGCAGCGTAACCCACCCACTATGCTTCTATATCGTGAAGAATCCACTGCTTTTCCCTTTAATCCATTTAAAGTTGAATCTTTGGTTCCATCGGGTATTTACTTGGATTACAATCAGCCATTCCTGCAGCCTCTAGTATTTTCTTAGCAAAAGAAGATTGTTTTAACTCAATGTAGTCATTCCTCTGATCAACCTCTATGCCAAGATAATAAGACAGTTTTCCCAAGTTGCTCATATCAAACTCCTTGCTCATTTGCTCCTTAAACTTGATGATATTCGCTGTGTTCGAGCTCGTAACCAATATGTCATCTACATAAACACCAATTATTAGTGATTCATTTCCCTCACGCTTAGTATAAACTGCATGCTCATTCGGGCATTTCTCAAAACCGAGTTGTTCCAGAAATTTTCTCAAACCTGTATACCAGGTATGAGGCGCCTGTCTTAGCCCGTACAACGCCTTCCGTAATTTATACACCTTCCCTTCTTGACCCTTTACTTCATAACCAATAGGTTGCGATACGTACACTTTCTCTTCAATTTCTCTATTAAGAAACGCAGATTTTACATCTAGATGGTGTACTTCCCAACTATTTGTTACTGATAGAGCTAGTAAAAGTCGAACGGTTTCTAGATGTGTAACTGGGGCGAAAGCTTCTTCAAAGTCTATACCCTATTTCTGAACATACCCCTTTGCCACAAGTCTAGCCTTATGTTTTACTATCGCTCCATTTGAATCCTTTTTAATTTTGTACACCCATTTCAAACCAATCGCCTTGTGATCTTTTGGTAAGTCCGTCAATTCCCATGTATCATTTCTTTCTACTGCTTCGAGTTCTATTTTCATGGTCTGTCTACATTCTTTTTCTAGCACTACTTGATCAAATGATGCAGGTTCTTCAATGCTTAGTAATAACATATCATCAGCCAACTCAACTTCTTCTGTATCGTTATAAATATCACTCAGCAACCTAAATTTTCTTGGTTCGCTTGTTGCAGACTCTTGGTCGCTTGTTGCAAATTCTTGTTCACTTGTTCCATACCCACTAGATGCCTCAGTCGATATACTTCTATGACTCCATTCTGGTGTCGATGCATCACTCGAGATATTCGTTTCACTTCCTGATTCTTCATTACTTATTTTGCCTTCTTCTTCAACTGTGTGTTCAGTAACATTATTTGACTCAAAACCAGGAAACACAACTTCACAACCACCCTATTCACTCTATTTCTCCCAAATAGAGTCAACTGTGTGTTCAGTAACATTATTTGCACCTTTCAGAAAACTTCGAGTCATGGCAGCCACCGTCCGATTCCTATGCTCCACCACCCCATTTTGTTGTGGAGTGTAGGGGGCTGTATAGTGCCGTTGAATACCAGTCTCTTCACAGAACCTCTCAAATTCATTTGAACAAAACTCTCCAACCCTATCAGTTTGAAATGTCTTGATTTTCTGGTTTGCTTTATTTTCAACAAGTAGCTTAAACTTCTTGAATGCACTGAATGCCTCACTCTTCTGTTTCAACATGTAAACCCACATCTTACTATAATCATCAACAAGTAAAAGAAAATATCGATTACCTGCTGGAGTCGAGGGAGAAATTGGTCCACAAATGTCTCCATGTATAAGTTCCAGCACTTGTTTGCTTCGGCATTAAGCATCCCTCACATTTCTTTGCTAGCTGTTTCATTCTAGGCAAATCGTACACCATCTATTCTTTTGACATCATCTCCGTGAAGGAATTTACGGATGTGCGGAAGCGTGGTATAACAATTTATTCCGTAAAAAGCATGTATCGTACATATAGAAAATCATATAAAAATGAGAAGCGGAGGAATCGTAGCCATACCTTGAAAAATCGAAGCTTTATAATCTATGGTTGCCAGCAGTTGCTTCTCAGAGTGTGAAGCACTCTACCGATATCCACCAAGATTGATTCTTCGATGAAGCTTTTATAAAACTCAAAGCTTTATAAAAATGGAGTTTTTCCTTTTGAGTGAGAGAGAGAGAGAGAAAGATGAAGAAGATGGAGGCTAGCTCCTTTTAGGTTTTTCACAAAAACATAAAATGCACACACTACTCTTCTCATCCCTTTCTATTTATAAGGCTCATGTAGGTTTAGTATAATTAATATATCATGTATATATTAATATATATAAATCCCACAAAATGTTTAAATAATAATTAAAACTATTTTAATCATTATTAAAACAACTTGCTCCCTCAAAATACCTTCATCAATAAATTAATCTTTTTATGGTGTGACCCTGTAGGTTCAATATTAAGCCGGTAGTAGAAATAAATAATAATAAACTTTTTATTTATTATTTATATGAATTCTAATAATTCATTAAATATAATTAACTGATTAATTATATTTATTCTACATCGTGAGTGATGCTTCTCAACATATCGCGACTATCCGGATAATATGAATTCACTGCTTAGAATACCAAGAACTTGTCAGTGACTAGTTACCGTACAATCAATTCCTTCTACCCTAAAATATCCCGATTAAATACAAGGCATGGATCTCGTGTCAGGCCTATCAAATTTAATCATATGATTTCTTATTCATAATGCAAAGTTCATATTAATTCAAATTAGAAACTCCTTTCTAATTTCATACACTCTGGCCAGAGATTCCAGAACTCGCATACTAAGAATAACATAGGATATTCACTTCCTTACTGGAAGGGGTAGATTCTATATTGATCGTTAACTATCTCCATACATAAATCCATATGCCCAGAATAGACCTAATAAATGTCCTTGAGACTAAGGACTAAACCAAAGCACAGTTCATTATATACAAGATAACTTTAACGATCTCATGTCTAAGGACACTTGTACAACTTTCACTCAGTGAACAACTATCGACACGTGAGTAAACTCCATTAGTTGTTCAACTTATCGAGTCATGTTCAGTGAACTTATTCCCTAATAAGAACCTACATACTAGCTATAAGGACACCACACAAATGCCTATGAGAACAGACATTCTCCTGAAGGGAGCAAGCATAGTATGTACAAATCTTTGCGGATTCACTAACTTCCGATTAGTTATCCTATGATGGGGAAATGTTTAAGTCTAGAGTTATCATCTTCTAGATCTCACTATTACAATCTCATTATAATTCTAGAAGCTTTACTCTAAACTATGGAACATCTTATTTAACACACTTTAAATATATAAAGCCCATAATAAAATCAAAACAAGTCTTTTATTTAATATTAATGAAATCAAATAAGAATACAAGAAAGTTCTTCCTAACTCATCATACATGATTGGATTTAGGACAAACACTTTCACTCCGTTGCCTGAAAATTAAAGTGCCCAAGACGGGGATGCCACAGCCACGTCTCTTCTTCTACATCATTCAACAGGCACATGGATGTACTCTTCTGAAGGTTGATTTTGTAGAGTCTGTTTCCCGACTTCTTCACCTTCATCAGTAGTCTTTATTTGTCATCATACACCCACAGATAATCACCACTCAATATTATTCGATTGCCCTCTTCATATAATTGATCGAGGCTAATAATGTTATTGCACAGAGTAGGAATATAGTACACTTCTTTTAAAATTTTCTCTTTACCATTTTTGTATTTAAATGAAACAACTCCCTTTCCTTTGATGCTTACCTTCGATCCATCCCCAAATTTCACTTCTCATGTCACTCTTTCATCCAATTCCTTGAATTTTCCCCGTTGCCCGGTCATATGGTTACTAGCCCCTTTGTCTAGATACCATACTTGTGACTCCCTTTGTCCATCAATCTCTGGTCGAAACCGTGGAGTTATTGTTTCTTTCTTTAATAGCATCGTTTCAGTCATCTCTCCCATTTTCTCAACAATCAGCAACACTGATTCATCTTCCTGAATTTTTGTGAGATTCACCTGGTTATATCTTTCCCTTCGAGGTTTACAACATTCGTTGGAAAATGTCCATATGCCAGACAATTGAAACACCTCACATGGCTTCTGTCTCATGGTACACGACCTCCATTCACTAGTACAGACTGGACCTATAGTGTCGCCCCTATAGCGTCGGTTGTTTGCATTAACCGACGCTATAGGTGTCCGTTGAACCTATTGCGTCGATTATTGGCTTTAACCGACGCTTATTGACTTCTGCCAGATGCTTTTACGTCGATTATTTGCACCAACCAACGCTATAGGTACCTCTTATAGCGTCGCCCACTAAAATGCCGACGCTAAAAAGACATTTTGCGTCGGTCAACATAAAACCGATGCTATAGGTGTAGCCTATAGTGTTGCCCCTTGTAATGCTGATGCTATAGGTGCATATTATTATTATTTTTTTTACCAAAATCTTTAGAATATAAAATTTTAATAGTATCACGTTTTATATATGAATAAAAAACGTCGGTTGTTAAAGAAACCGACGCAATAGGTCATTTTGACTGACGTAATAGGTCCTGTACGTACTAGTGATTTCTCCCATGAAACTCTCCACTACCTCGAGCTCCTTCTTTACAGGTCCTTCTTTGCCACTCCTCTTGAGTCATCACCAACTGACCATCATTATTTTCTTTCTTTCGGCATTCTTCCTCTGTCAATAGAAGTTTCCCTTGACTCGTTTTAGTTTGCCCACGAACTCTTTCCTCATGTGCCTTCAATGAGCCAATGACCTCCTCCATAGACATCTCTTCCAAGTTCCCAAATTGTTCTATGGCAGATGTAATTTGCAAAAACTTCGAAGGAACTGCCCTGAGTAGTTTTTTCACCACGTATGCCTCTTCCATAAGCAAAAAACTTGTAAGTTGAAGGCGACGCTAATGCGTATTGTGTACAGAGTACTTTTGTGCCTATAGCATTGGTTTCTTTAACAACCGACGCTTTTTATTCTTATCTATAGCGTCGCCTATCTAAACAACGTATGCCTCTTCCAATGTTTCTCCCAGTGCCCTGATATTAAGAACTAAGCCATTCATTTTCATGTAAAAATCATCCAATGGTTCTGTCTCTCCTATCCTCAACGCCTCGAATTCACCTTTCAAAGTTTGTGCTTTCGCATTTTTCACTTTATCTACACCTAGGCTCAGTTTCTTGACAGCCTCCCAAGCCTCCTTGGCCGTTTTCCTTTCTGATATAGCCATCAAAACATCTTCGGGGATCCCTTGAAAATAACAGCCAACGCACGCCTATCAATCTTGTCTTCAACCTCAGCCTTAGGATCTTTAGGTTCCAACGCTTCCCACAAGCCATGTGCTTGCATAAATACCTTCATTTTAAGTTCCCATGTCGCATAGTTAGTTTTTGTCAACATCGGATAGTTCAAGCTAAATGATGTCTCCTTAGTCTTGCCTGGTTCTATCTCGTGTTAACTTTGAATGCGTATCGATTGATGACAGATGCAAGCTCTGATATCACGTATAGAATGAAAAGCTTAAGAACAAGAGAAACTGTATTGAAATAAAAACACTTCTTTCTGCTCAATAAAAAAGAATAAGAGATTACAAACCTTTTAAAATAGAACTTGCTAAACTCGATGCATGAAAGTGCATCTACCTTCCTAACAAACCCTTCCTTATTTTATTCTAATCAACTCTTATAAAGACTCGAACTCTCCTATGACCAAGTCTGACACTAATTTTGGAATAAAACAATCAAAACAAATAAGAGAAAAAGGCATTTTGGCTGGCTATCTTTTTTGTTTTTGGCACTTGGATGACTGAGAATAATTTTTGACATTTTGTCTGGCTGTAATAATTTTTTTAAGCACTTGAGGGGCTTCCGTCAAAACGCTAGTAACGCCGTCTAAACATCAGGGGTAAAATTGTCTTTTCAGCACTGACTTATTTTTCTGCTATAACTTATTTTAGTTTGTAGTATTTCATCCCCTGTCTCAGTTTTAATACCCGAACAAAATATTAAGAACCAGTTCCATTTTCTTATTTGATTTCTTGTTTTCTTCTCTTGCTTGCTTCCTTCTCTTCAACCAAACCAAGCCCAGCACCTAATTCCTTCAACCCATCTCCCCTTTTCATTTCCTTTCTTCAATCCAATCTACCATTCTCTCTCTCTCTCTCTCTCTCTCTCTCTCTCTCTCTCTCTCTCTCTCTCTCTCTCTCTCTCAGATCACCTGAAGGTTTTTCACTCATTTCACTTTTTGTAACACACCCATTTGACCCTTTTTTGCATATAATCTATACAACTCATCGATTTGAACAAGCTGGGTTTTGTTTAAAACATGGCTTTAGTTGTCTATGGTTATATGCTCGAAGAAAAGGCACTCGTTTGATTACTTTTCGCAGGATTAATCTTCGCCGAATTGACAAAATACTTGTAAATCAGTACTATTTTTCGATAGCATAACAGCATAATCATGACTTGTTAAATGATTAAATATAAGCTCAGGTTGTTAGTTGATCATTGACCATGTTTATTGTTACAAAACCATATCGGTGCTATATTCCAATGTTGTTTCTATTGAACAGTGTTTCGAGTTTTGACAATGCTGCAAATCTTTAAAATTCTGAAACTATGGAGATTCATAGATGTCACCTTTTTCACTCTTCTCTTAATTACTTGAATTCAGCTGGTCTGTTGTTCGAATTATTTTACGTTTGTGGTTTGTTTTGTGTTGCAATTTCTTCACCTAGTGGTTTTCATTGTTGCCGTGCGAGTTCGAGTTTCCGAGTCCCGAGTAGCAGTCTGCGTTTTGTGCGGCTTTGGATTGTTTGCATTTTCTGGGTAGTTAGTTTGTGTAGTGTGTAACCAGTTAGTTTGCTGAAAAGACAATTTTACCCCTAATGTTTAGACGGCGTTACTAGCGTTTTGACGGAAGCCCCTCAAGTGCTTAAAAAATTTATTACAGCCAGACAAAATGTCAAAAATTATTCTCAGCCATCCAAGTGCCAAAAACAAAAAAGATAGCCAGTCAAAATGCCTTTTTCTCAACAAATAACTACTATGTTTTAATAAAACGTGTTTAAATTAAGCCAACAGAGTTCCTCTCCATCTACTCTCCTACCTCTCTCTCTAATTGTATATAAATTTAGATGATCATATATAGCTACAAAGATAGATTTCTTCGGTACACAAACATTATGATAGGTATATACATTTTGATTCTTCTTGGTTCTATATGCTTTTTACACAATGTTCATAAATAGTGTAGTATATCAAGATACAACATCAACTGTACCTCCTTCTTGATCATGATATTCTTCCTTCAGTCACACCTCCTAGTTTAGGATTCTATGCATGCTTTATGTTCCCATTTCTTGCATTACTGCAGTTCGTGTTAGGCAATCTAGTAGAATTCATAATTTACCTTCCTATCGTAGTTCTTTACCACTTATGCACAAAGATTTTTTGCTAGATCTTGTGATGAACCTTCTTTATATCAAAAGGCTTTTTCTTATCCATTGTGGATTGAAGCCATGAACAAAGATATTTATGCACTCACTGTAAACAAAAATTGGAAATTGGTTAATATGCCTAAAGGTATAAAAGATATTGGTTCTAAATGGGTTTACAAGGTGAAACTTAAGGTTGATGGCTCACTAGACAAATGGAAGGGTAAATTAGTGACAAAGGGTTTTAATTAGAAGTATGGTCTGAATTACTAAAAAAACTTTTTCTCTTGTAGTGGAAATGACCACTATTAGAACATTCTTCACTGTTGCAGCAAGTAAGCATTGACCATTATTTTAGCTCGATGTTAATAATGCATTTTTTCATTGAGACTTAAATGATGAGGTCTATATAAAAATTCCACAAGGTATTCCTAACCCTTACAATTTGGTTTGCAAACTTATAAAATCTCTGTATGGTCTAAAACATGCTTTTAGAGAATGGTTTTCGAAGTTATTAATTTGTTGAACTCGTTTTACAAGGCTTCCAACGATCTAAGAATGATTATAATCTTTATATAATAAATTAGATTGTCTCATTTTTATAGTTGCAGTGTATATCATTGCATGCCTTAGTGATATTAAGGGGCTTGTATTAATTCGAGAGAATATATAGCCATGACCTCAAACAAAATATCAAATCTTTCTCCTCCAACTTTTAATGATGAAAATTACCAAGTGTGGGTTGTCAAGATGAAAGCTCATTTGAGAGGTCTGGGTTTATGGAAGTTGGTTGAAAGTAAGAGGAGATACAACTGATTGCCAACAATCCAACACTAAATCCAATCTGGGCACACGAAGATGATTAAGTAAGGCTCCCAAGGCTTTATCAATAACTCATATTGTTGTGTCGGACTCAATTTCACAAGAATCATGAATTATGAAACTTGAAAAACGGTATGGGATAAATTAAAATATTTCTATGAAGGTAACAAAATAGAAAAAAAAGATGCAAGTCTTATATTCCAAAAAGGATTTTTGGTTTTGAACCATGAAATAAAAAGAAATTATACATGATTATTTTGATAAATTGATGATTTTGGTGAACAAAATACTGATAATGGGAGCAGATCTACCCGATAGCAAATTTGTAGAGAAGCTGTTAATGAGTTTGCCGGAAAAATTTGAGGCAAAACTTTCATCTCTTGAAGATTCAAAAGTCATAAATGAGTTAGCTTTATCCGAAATCATTAATTCTTTGCAAGTCCAAGATCAAAGAGGAGCAATAAGAATGAGGGAAACTGAAGATTCGGTTGAAGGAACTCTTTCATCCAAAATATCAAAAGAGAAATCAGATTTACTACGTGTGGGCATTGCATGAAAATGGGCATGAAGAAAAAGATTGTTGGCATAAAGCAACGCCTCAATGCTTTAAATGCAAAATATTTGGACGTGTGCAAAAGTATTGTAGAAACAGGAGTGTTAATACGACACAAGTCATTAATGAAGATGAATTATTTTGATTTTGGAGTGTTTTGCTCCAATGTATAAGTTGGTGATGAGAAGTTCATCAACATGAAATTCGTGAGAAGTGCATCAAGATCTGGAATTGGTAAGAAGTGCATCTTAACGAAATTTTGGAGAGAAGTGCTCCAACAAGGCAATGATGGGAAGTGCATCGATAGTTTAACAAATTTTAGAATTTTGAATTAAGATGGAGTGTTGAGAATAATTTAAAATTATTTGAATTGTTTTTTGAAATTTTCTTGATTAGTTTGCTAGGTATTTTTTAAATAATTATTAAATAAGATATATGCTAGATTTTTGGAGTTTTTGTTTCATTTCTGTGCATAAAACCAAAAGCAGGTTATTTGGAATAAAATAAGTACAATGCATCTAATATTTGTATTCCCATGCTTTATGTGTTTCTCTCTTCTTTTAATAGCCTAAAACGCTAACACTTGTGTTGCAGCTAAAGTCATTTTTAGATGAACTTGGTATCTCCAATTTAACTCCTGTCACACTCCATTGTAACAATCAATTACTCTCCATGTAGCGAAAAATCCGATTTTTCATAAATAGAAAAGGCATATTCAGATTGCTTGTGACTTTACTCGTGACAAGGTCTTAGAAGAATTAATTCAATTAACTTACTTACCTACTACTATGCACTCAGTAATTAGCTGATTTATTCACCAAAGTGATTTCTTCTGATAGTTCAATTTCCATTTCTCCAAGTTAGGCTTGGCAGATCCATCCAATCCTAACTTGAGGGGGGAGGGGGGGATGAGTTCAAACTAGAGCCTGTACACACAGTAGTACTGATTAGTGCACTACTTTCATCCTCTCCACGTCAGTTGCCGGCTAGACGGCTAGACGAGTTAGTTGGATAATGTTATGTTAGTTTGTTGCAATCTCTTTCTATGATTGTATGTAGATTTAAATGATCTTAGCTAGCAAGATATATTTGTGTACACAAACATTATGATAGGTATATACACTTTGATTCTTCTTGGTTTTGTATCTTTTCTGCACATTATTCATAAAATAATGTATTTATCATATTTTGAGTGGAAGTCTTAACAAACAAAAATGTTAGCATAGCATTTAGAAATCTAAGAAACTATGTATATTGTATGTATTGGTGGCTTAAAAACAGTTATGATCATATTGAAACAAAGGATTATAGACCTCTCTAAAGTGTTAATTTTTGTTGGTTCCTCGTTACACTTTAGAGCTGTTACTACCCAAACAATAGGAGGTGGGTAGTCTTGGGACCCTACTGCCACTGTACGTATTGGTATGGTCGATAGTATGAGTTATCTAGTGAATATTTTGATTTTTATTTTCTTGTGATAAGTCATTGGCCTCTATTTATTCTTGGTGAACAAAAATTGTTTTTGTTTCCTTAAACAAAACAATGGTTTTTTTTTTTTTTTTATATCTTTGGCTTATGATCTATGACTGCACTCACATTTGCATAAGTAACTGAAGTATCGAATTCTTTTGTTGCTGCCGTGGTGTATGTTTGTGTACCCAGTTTTACTTGACTTAATTTTGAGGACATTTTAGGTTGTTCTTGAATACATTACATGCATTTAATTATCTATAATTATGACAACATTTTTGTTTCAGCTACGTACATTGACAAGAGTGTAATTGTTCTTGTCTGAGAATAATATGTAAACTTGCTAGATATTATTTTTGCTTCGTCTAGACATAACATAATAGCACGTATGAGGGTTACCTATCAATCTCTGCATATAAATGGAATAAGTGAAAACTTGCATCGTAATCACGGTTCCATTTTTAATAATAAAAAGTATTAAATAGATATGCTAACTTTTTAAACATCTGTTCAACATGCAGGTCTACCGTCATTATGAAAATGTCACAACTTGGAATCAGGATTCATATGCTGAAATACAGTGTAATGTTTGCCACAACAATTCAAATGAAAGTCTTTTAATGCTATGTGATCTCTGTGACTCTGCTTCACATACATATTGTGTTGGTTTGGGTGACACTGTACCCGAGGACGATTGGATTTGCAGAGACTGTAATCTTTTACTGTATGAGCATGCCGAGGATGACAAAGATCTCAATGCTGATGGTTTAAGTGCCATTGATTATAGTTCGAGAAATCAAAGTAGATGGCAAAACCATCAAAATGTCCCTTCAGCTGAACCTACTGTATCTATTCTGGATATTGTCAGGGAATCAAGGTCTTATGATGCCGTGAGGTCTTCATGGAACAGAAGTAACTCACCATCTACTCAAGTTCGTGATGATGGAATAAGTATAGCAGCAGCTAATGTTGAGCACAATCCTCCAGCAGAAAGTTATGTTGGACATAGTGGAAGGCAGTTTGCAGCAAGAACCGTGCAATGTTGTCGCACTGTGGACAGTCGAATACGTGCACTACGTGAAAATTGGGATAAAATTCGAGAGGGTTCGTTGAGCTTTTCTTCATTTTTGATTAGTAAACCTGGACGGGGTAGGGTATCATGTGGCACTTCATCTATAATGAACTTGTCATCTTGCTCAGATCAGCAGTCACATCCGAAAAGCTCTTCCTCCAACATCATACCAAATCCTGCCACTGAAGATATTAAAAAGGCATGGAAGATGATGAATGCTGCAATGTCAATTGAAAAGAGGAAGTGTACCAACAATGTTTCTTGTTCTTGTAATGGTTCAAAGCGCCCATTGAGTGATACGAGAACTCCAAGAAAATCTGCTATGCCTCTCTCATCCCATCACATTGGAGATAAGGGTCAAGATTGTAACAAACTGAAAAAGCGTTACGAGGACTGTGCTGCAGAAAAACGTAATGATAAGAGGAAATATGATGACATGTTCCAGAAAGTTAAGCCGTGTACAGTTCTCAATCACCATGGCTACCCAGCTACATATTCTACAGAATCTTCTAAATTGTCAGCATCTGAAAAGGTTCAACATTCAGTAAAAGATAGAATTTATCAGAAAACACCAAATAATACACTTGAGACATTCTGCAATAACAATTCAAGTAAAAATCTAGACTCTTATGCTTTCCGTAGTGCCGGGCCTGAAGATCGTCATTATGCTGCCAAACAGAACGTTTATGTATCTTCCTCTTGTAATGGTAAAGAAGTAAAAAATGTGGAAAAACATCATGCAGATGGCATGGCTAAAATGGAGAGTGATGCCAAGAGTGAGATCCAATCTCTTGTGAAGCTCAATTTGAAGCTTTTAAGCAGATACAAGAAACTAGGTATGGCCTTTACATTTTCAAGCAACATCTTCCATTCTTTTCTTGGTCAGTTCTATGCATATGTAGGGTTGTTTTTTATTTTATATTCTCCTTCTTAATGGCTCCACTGCAACTTGTTTGGCGAAATTTATTTCTTCTCATTTTTATGTTTTTTTTATATACATTGTATCAAATACTAGAGATTTAGGTTTATATGTTTTTCAAATATTAAAATAAGATTTTAATTTTTTATTTTCACCCAATTTTTTGTACAGTTTTATTTTAATTACCTCATGCATGTATATTTTATTCAAAAACACAAAGGATTTGTAGACCCAGTTTTTGAAATTCTCCCTCCACTCTGGACAATATTTTGTTCCTAACAAATGATGATACTAACAAATGATGATAGTGGAGTATTGGAGGTTGTGGCATGTTATTGTAACTATTATATGCATAATTAAATTAGTAATGGTTTATATATATCATACGTGGGAACATTACTATTTTCTCAACTTTATCAACTTTATTGGAGGTTGCATTCAGTTGTTTGCATGTGTGCAACAGAAAATTGAAAGTTAAATTTCCATTTTTTTTGTTGTTGATAGGCGCCAAAGCCTTGGGTCCGGACTTTCTCCAGTCCAATTTGTAGTCATGCTGACAAATTTGAGCATGTAAAAAGGTCGATTCTAATGCCTACTTGTTGCAGAGAATGCTTCTATGGGTTCGTGAAAGATGTTGTCAACACTATTATGGTTGAGAATGGAAGTTAATTAACCCCTCAATCAGAACATGATGACGGCTTTCACTATGGATACGTGTTCGGCATACCACAACGATCAAGTTACTTTTTATCTCAACCATCATATTAGTGTTAGCACTATATTTGTTGGTAATTAGTTTATCTCTCTTTGTTCAAAGATATACTACAAGCTACTCCATCTTTACCTCCATATTGTCATAACGTATAAGTGCACTTCTTTTCCTAACGTGATGTTGTAATGTCAACGACTCATTTTGTAATATACTTTTATGATCTTCCTTAGATTTGTTTGGGCGTTAATTTGTATCTTGTCCATGTGCAAAGTGAGTTGTAGCATGTTAAATAACTTAGTTGATTTATATATATTGACCAATATAGCGGCAATAAGCCATATAATAAGCCATATTTGCTACAAATTGATTATATAAATTTTTAATGACATATTTTCTAGTGGGTCATAGATATAATATATTAATAGAAGTCGTATATTTTTTTATTTTTTTGAAGAATGTAGGTTCAAATAATTATTTATTTATTTTTTTTTTGCTAAATTTATATTATATTAAAAGAAAGAAGGAAAAACAGGGATTAACCCTTGCTCTTTGGCAAAGCAAAGAGAGAAACTACCTACTCCAAACTAACTAAAGAAAGGAGAGAAATAAAACAAAAACGTCAAATAAAAAGCCACCCGTAAGAATCTAGGTTTGCATGTTTGATGAACCATTCCGTGTTGATAAGCTTTGCCTTAAGATCCACCATGATGGTATGAATAAGTCCCTTCGGACCTGAAACACCCCTATCGTGTAATCTTCCATTTCTTTCCCTCCAAAGGTGGTAAGTAAAAATCTGAACCGTAAGGAGAGCAATGCTTCTATGAACGTGGTCCGAAATATTTCCCAAGGAGAGAAGGAATTCCTTCCAAGTCCAGCCCACAATATTGAAGGTAATAAGGCCCGCTAATTTTGCAAGGATGTAGCTGCTGTAAGGGCACGAGAGGAAAAGGTGCGCTTCTGTTTCTATTCCACCCGCACAAAGGGTACAAAATTGTAACACTTCTAGGCCAAACGAAGCAAGTCTATTAAAAGTTGGAAGCCGGCCATGGCAGAGAATCCATTCCAGATGGGCGTACCTCTGAATCCTTAGCCTATTCCAAACTAAATTCGACCAAGGAACCTGCGGGGCATGAGTTCGAATGGAAGTCCAGACATTGCGAGCCTTGATTTTCCGAAGAGGAATGCCATCCCATAAAAGGACGTCTGGAGTGGTGAGATCAAAGCTAGGATAGTCAAAATGCTGAGTCCAGTGCGCCAGTAGAGGATGAAGATGATGCAGCCTGGGCGACGGTCTTGGAAGAATCCAGGAACCAGAGGTTAGGAGAGAGTGCACAGATGCTGCACTCGAAAGACCTGCTTGAGTAATAATACGGTCATGAGTATTTTCAGCAAAGCAAGTACCGTGCCACCAGGGGTCGAACCACAAAGAAGTGTTTAAACCATTCCCAATTTGGTAAGAAAGAAACTGTCTAGTCAGCATGCGGAGTCTGAGAATATTTCTAAATATCCAAGAGCAGTCGTTTGGCATTTTCATAATCCAAAAGTGTTGTTTCTTTAACAGCGTTTTATTGACCCATTGAGGCCATTGAGCTGAAGTCTTGGACACAACTCTGCATAGGTGATTGATAATCTGCGCTTGATTCCACTCTTTCAGTTGTTTGAAACCTAGGCCCCCTTCTTCGTAAGGCAAACAAATCGATTCCCAGCTAATTTTTGCCCCCCCTTTGTGTTAACATCTCCCTTCCATAGAAACCTGGTAAAGATTGTTTGTAAACGACTATGAACCGACGCCGGAAGGATGAAATGGTTAGTCTAGTAAGATTGTATGGCGAAGATAACAGACTTTAGAAGCTGTGCACGACCAGCCAAAGAGAGAAGGCAAGCTGTCCAGCATGAGATTTTAGCCGTTATTTTCTCTATGAGAGACATGTAGTCATTGTGTTTCAGCATCCTAGAAATTAGAGGAACCCCCAGGAAACGAACAGGTAATGCTCCATGAGGGAATCCATGAGCACTGTCAAACCAAGAAGTGAAATGTTCCGAGCAGTTGCCATAGAAAACAGTACTTTTCATACTTCTTGGACGTAACCCACTCGCCTTTGAGAAACGATCAACACAGGCCATAAGATGCTTTAGAGACTCAATGTCACCATTGGAGAACATCAAGACGTCATCGGCATAAAAAAGATGTGTAAGCTTCATTTCTTTACATTTCCAGTGATATATAAAGTTTGGAGGAGTTTGAGCAAACATAGAAGACAAAATGTTCATTGCAATTGTGAAAAGATAAGGCGAAATTGGGTCGCCTTGACGAAGACCCTTTTTTCCTCTAAAATAGCCACACAAAGAACCATTTACCTTTACCGAGTAAGAAGGCGTCGATATGCAAATAAAAATCCACCTCATAAATTTTGAAGGAAAATTTAATTTTCGAAGAGCCCCCATGATAAATTCCCACTGAACTAAATCGAAAGCTTTATGGAGGTCAAGCTTTAAAGCACATTTGGGTTTGCCATTGTCTCGATGATAACCACGGAACAACTCCTGGGCTAACAAAATATTGTCCGAGATACTTCGTCCTGGAATAAACGCTGACTGGGCAATGTCAATAACATTAGGCAAAACAATTTTAATTCGGGAGGCCAAAATCTTTGCAATGCATTTATATGGGATATAACATAACGATATCGGCCGAAAGTCACGCATTGTGGAAGGGTTCTGCACTTTTGGGATTAAGGCGATGCTGGTAGCATTTAGAGAATTATGCAGAGAATCGTTGGAGAAGAAGCTTTTGACCGCGGCACAGAAAGTGTTGCCCACAATATCCCAAGAGGCCAGAAAAAACTCGACCGTAAATCCATCCGGTCCTGGAGATTTATTCTTTTTCATTGCTTTAAGCGTAGCCAAAATAAGATCATCACTAACTGGAGCTTCTAGCGCTAAGGCCTGACTTGAGCTAATTTGCTTACAATCCAGGGAATCGAAATCACAAGGTTCAAGCTCCTCTTGAGTACCCAAAGTAGATGAAAAAAATTTGACCGCTTGGTTAGAAACATCTTTGTGGCCAGAAAGAAGAACTCCGTTATCATCTTCAATTGCTAAGATTTTGTTAACATTCCAATTGCATTTGATTTTATTGAAAAAGTAAGAATTGTTACCGTCCCCACAAGTTAGCCACTTTACCCGCGACTTCTGAAGAAGCAGACTCTCTTCTGCAACCAAAGAATCTTGGAGTTTTTTGCACGCTTGATTTTCCAGAAGCAACAAGTTTTGGTTATCACTATCCCTTTCCAATTGCTCTTGAATTCTGGACAGATCATCACGGGCCAAGGAAACATTAGTGCAAACATTGCCATGGGTTTTATTAAGAGCCACTAAAGCACGTTTTACTTCTCGAAGCTTGTGAACCAAGATGGCCATAGGTTCCCCGTACCACTGAGAAGACCATATGCTAGAAACAGTAGGCAAGAAAGATTCCAAGCCAATCATGTAGTTATGGAACTGAAATGGTTTCGGAGGTCGTTGTAACTGCATTGGCACTGAGCAAATGAGAGGACAATGGTCCATTATTCCCCTGGTTTTAACCATAACAATAGCTTCAGTATAGGTACTGAACCATGCCTTATTGACCAACATTCGATCTAGTCTTTTTTGAATAAGAGAAGTTCTTTTGTTAGTCCAAGTGTGAAGAGGACCAAGTGTTTTAATGTGGCCAAGGGCCGAGTTTGATACACAGTCATGAAAGTCTTGCATACCAGTTGTCCATCACTCTCGACCGCCTTTAACCTCATTCAAAGCCAAAATGCAGTTGAAATCCCCATTTATGCACCAAGGCATTGTAATAGTCTGACCAAGATTGCCTAGATCCCTCCACAATTCCTGCCTTTCATGAGACTGATTAAAGGCGTAAACAAAAGTTACACAAAAAGTTATTTGCTTCTCCAAAAAAGTCACAAAGCATGTAATATGCTGAGAAGATTTTATATAAGTACGAACAGACCATATAGAGGGGTCCCACCCAACCCACACACGGCCGTAATCATGCTTTTCATAATTAAAAATCCATTTCCAATTTGTTTTAATACGACTTGCAATTTCCTTAGAATGCTGAATTCTAACTTTGGTTTCAACTAAGCCCATCAGAGAAATTTGGTTAGAAGAGATGAATTTTGACACTTCTTGATGATGAGGACTCTTATTTAGACCTCGGACATTCCAAACTGCGAAGTTCATAAAAAACGTTTAGGCATTGGCGGCCCTGCCAATCTGGAGCTTTTCCTGTTATTAGAAACCTTTGTGAATCCATCGTCTCCCAAGCATGTATTTTCGGAGCGAACAAAACCACTTGAGTGTGGACCAATCTCCACAATGAGAGATATATTTTCCTGTTCTCTGTCTTTGTGTAGAGTGGAAGTCTTGGTTTTGTGGCGTTTTCTTCCTGCACAGTCTGCAACAGGTGACACCGAGTCATCTTCTGGGATTCCTACCAGAGCCTCAAACCCATTTTTAGTTGCCAAAGGCACAGCATTTACTGCCAGAATCTCATCTTCATAACCCGTGGTCGTTTCTGTGGAGTTCATCCACGTTACCAATTCGTTGGAGGTACCTGACATCTCAGGCAATTTATCAAATTCTTCGAGATTATCTTCATTTAGTTGTTGCTGTTTAAATTCACCCTCTTCTAATGTTGCATCAGCCTTTTCTATTTCATTGATGATTTCATCCTCGTCCATAACCACGTCACAACCGCAAAACTTGCCAATGGTATATGGAACCAGCTCCCTGTTTTGTAAGTACTCCGATTTGTGGGGGTCGGGCTGTTTTTCTTGATTAGTGGCAGTAGGAACTTTCCTCTTTTTGGTTTCACGTTCTGGGTTGTTTATGCATCTGGCAAGAGAATGGCCAAAAGCTTGACAAATACTACAAGAGTAAGGAAGTTGAGGGTATTGGATTTCAATTTTTTCTTGTTCTTCGACACCATTATTTAGGACATTAACCCACACAAAATCTGGTCGGGGAGCAGAGTAAGCGAGTTCCACTTGAATATTAGCATATTTTAGTGGCTCGAATTTGGCCGTGGCATCATCAAATTTCAAGGGTCTACCAACCGAGCGAGCAATTGCAGATAGACTCTCTTTAGACCAAAGAGAGTAAGGGACATCCACCAACCGGATCCAACAAGGAACCTTCTCAACAACATTTCTTTTGAAAGTTGAACCCTCCATCCAAGGCCTTAGATAAAGAGTTTTCCCACCCATTTGAACTGTATTAAGATGCAGCGCCGCATTTCTTTCTTCCATTGTGTCAAAACGGAATGTATAATAACCTTTAGAGCTATAAAAGACCCCATTCAGACCCTTATTTCTCCGTATTCTGTGAGCTTGTTCTCGAACAAATTTAAATGCAAATCCTCCCCCAATGAAGTGACCAATAATACTAGTATTCCATTTTTTTTGAGCATTGACCATATAATCTCTAGTGAATTTCACTACAGCAGATCCATCTTCATTGTAAGTTATGACGCTATCAGCATTATTAATACTTGGGGAAGGATCTACAACCGATTTGGCAACCACTGAACTCCAGGTGACAGATTTTTTAGGAACATTTGAAGTTGCAGCACAATTATTTATCACATTAACATCTTCAATTTGAGCAGGTGGACTATTTTGTCTATGTAAGGAATGTTGATATGTTTCTTGATTAAGTACCTGAGTAGCAGTTACCGAGGTTACTTCTGTCGGAGAGTTAGCATTTGTGCTTCCATGAGAAGCACCAGAGACGCCCACTTGAGGTCCTGAAGCATATTGTTCTGTCCCTTCATTCAGTATGAGATTAATCTGTTCTCTCATACGTGTTTGAGCTCCCGGAGACAGAGGTTCTCCCATTACCATATCTGAGCTGATGGACTCATTATCCACCTCAAAGTGCAAAAGAGGTAACAAATTAAAGGCATTAGCTGCATAGTTATGACCATTTAGAACAGCAAACTCATCAGAGTTCATAGAGCCCGAATGTTCCGTGTTTCGAGAACCCATCTAAGCACTAGGGCAACAGATCTGGGAAGAAAAAAGAATGTGTAGGAAGAAGGGAGAGAGATGAACAAGAATTTAAAGAGCATGAGAGAAGTGGACAGATAGGAAGGAGGGAAAAGATGGTCAACGGAGGTGGATGATAAGGTTACCGAATGAATTTATTTGAGGGTAATACTTAAGATTTAGGGAGAAAATTAAATTAGGGTTTACACCATATGAATTTTCTTTTTATTTGTGATTTATAACGTAAAAAATCAAATGAACTTTCAAGAAAGGAAATTAAACAATTGCTAAAGCTAGTGCTAAATTTGACTAGAAAAAAATAACCCAGCAAAGAAATTTGCAGGAAATTGGCATCAAAATCTTAATGATAAACTATTTGAGATTAGGATCATATATCATGCATACTTAGAGGGTGTTTGACATTGCTTAAAATAAGTTACTTTTGACTTAATGGAGATGTTTTTAACTTAAAGGAGAAAGTAAAGTTGTTTACTTTAAGTTGAATTAATGTGTTTGGGTAATTTTACTTAAAGTTAAATGAGGATTTAATAATTTTGACTTAAAGTGAAATTTGACTTAAAAAAATTTTAAATTCATAATATTTGAACTTTACAAGAATCGTGAAAAAAAAAATTCCATAAGTCATAAGTCATAAGTCAAAAGTACCTAAATGGAACTTATGACTTATAGCAGTTTTTTAACTTAAAGCCGGGCTTTAAGCTATTTACCCAAACAAGCCGAAAACAACTTAAAGCAACATTTTGCTTTAAGCTTCAGTTGCCAAACAGGCTGTTAGTTTGATTGGTGTAAGCATCTGATCTCAAAAACATACTACCCGATATCATCTGTGAAGATTCCTACCGAATCAAGAAAAAGTACAACACTAAGGTTGTGTTCACTTGGGGAGAATGGAATGAGGTAGAATGGAATGAAAATTGTAAACAAAATTTATGAAGAAAGAAGGAATGTTGGGGGAAATAACGAACAAATATGAGGGAGAAGAAATTTCTTATGATGAATATTGCAATGAAAATGATGATGATTGGGAATGGAGCATTCCTTCCAAAACATGTGGGTTAGAACTTTAGTTTAAATTGTGTGGAAAGGAATGAAGTAAGGAATGAAAATTTAAACATTTTTCCCAATCTTCCCCAAATAAGAGTATAAATTTCATTTCATTCTTCCCCCATTCCATTCAAGTGAAGTGAACATAGCCTAAGGTTGCGTTCACTTTGATGGAATGGAATGAGGGGGGAATGGAATGATATTTGAACTCTTATTTGGGTGAGTTTGAGGAAAATGTTTAAAATTTTCATTCTTTCCTTCATTCCATTCAAAATTATTTGAACTAGAATTCTAACCCACATGTTTTGGAAGGAATGCTTATTCCATTTCTACATCATTTTCCTACAATCTTTATCAAGAAAAATTTAGACTCCCTCATATTCATTCATGATTTCACTCATATATTCTTCTTTTTTCATAAAATTTGTATGTAATTTTTCATTCCATTCCCACCAAGTGAACACAACCTAAATGAATAAAATGTGTCAAAACTAACATTTAATAACATCGAATGACAGTGAACCTTTGTTTTTTTCTCTCTCTCTCTCTCTCTCTCTCTCTATATATATATATATATATATATATATATATATATATATACATATATATAGATACTTTTCTTCCCCCCTTTCCCAGTAAAACCCTAGCTGTTCTATTTACCTTCCCCCTTTCCTTTTCATCCCCTCTTCTCCTTCTCTTCCCTCTCTTCAATCCATATCTCTCCCTCGATCTTCACTTCTCTCCTTCCTCTCCCAATTCTTCATATTCGAATTGTGATGCCACTTGGTGGAAATTTTTCCTCATGTGGTGTTGTTTAAGGTCGAGCTTGAAATTATTGAAAACTCTTTTCTTGATACTTATTCCGATGAAACTCCCTTGTATCCTGATCCACAAGAATGTAAAAACTTTGATTTTTCGAAAAATTATAAAAGTTTCTGATGAACGGTGATTATCCATTTTAGGAAAAACTTTTCAGACTATACTACATACTTGTCGAAAAATTGAAGTTTTGAAGTTGTATTATTGTTATAATTAATATGTAAATGAGTGTATGTAGACCACGTCAGATTTTAGAAATTCACAACTTGAAAAAATATTTTGTAGAATTACAGGACCGTAGTATTAATATAGGATATATTTAAGTGTATGTAAATCTTATCTATATTGCAAGATTCACATTCGATCCATTTTAGTTAAACATTCGATTGTTGGAGTGAATATTAAATTGTTACCATTCGCCTCCAAATCGCGTTAAGTTTATTCGCCTTTTTTATAGAAAATATTTTTCAAATAATTTCCGAGAGAATGAAAACAAATATGAATAGTAAATTTTTTTTGTGTCCAATTGAATACGTATTTCAGTGGAAGTTCCGGACTAATAAACAGTTACTAATCGTGTAGTTGCGAATTGTATTCGAATCATTTAGAACCTATCAGATTATATTATATGAATCATTAGCCCATAAAAGAAATGTGTTAAGTGAGTAAAAGAAAAGAAAAGGAGATGTATTAAGAAGGTGTGCGGAAGAAGCTTTGTGATTTAACCAAACCTGAGGGACTAGCTTGCAATTAACCACACCTTGCTTTATAAGACAAAGACATAAACAAGGCTAACCTAAAAACAAAAGGTGCAGCCTCTATCCCTATTTTTGGAGCTTTAGATCTGCCTTAAGGATAAAGAAGAAAGATGAAGCAAAGCTCGATTGGCTCGACTCTAAAATTTGGGGATAGGGTTTCGCTAATCGTAATTAGGGGGTGATTAACCTCGATTATTGACGTTTAAGGACTTCCACTCTAAAATTAACCTATCTCAAGGTTAAGGGTGGATATTCTAGTAGTAATTACATTAAGTACGAACAAGTTAGCCTCGAACAAGGCCTTTATAACCCTGTTTAGGGTTGTTTAGCCCCGATTAGGGCCGAATTATTGTCTTTTGCTCAAAGATTAGCCCTTATCGAGGCTTATGAGCAATGACCGCCTGATATCAACCCTAACTTAGATAAGTTGAGGGAATAAATCAATAATGAATTTACGATAAAGGATCCGATGCACGAATTGCACTTGGATTAGTGTCTACGAGCTCGAAACGACACTAATCCTATTCCCGAAGGCCCAAAAATCTTAAGAAAAAGGTTCGAGAGGCCAAGGAACGTTTAACTTTCTTAAGTAGTAACTTGGGAGAGAATCTTAGTCATTGTGAATGTGTAGGTCGCTCCACACTTCATTGTAAGACGATACCCTGGTAGGGCCGGTGTGACATTAAACTTCTATGAAATCAAGTTTTCTTAGAAGTTGGGGGGCAAATGATATTGGTGAAAAATAATCCCTAAAGACATAATTAATATAATATTTATTGGCTTGTAAATAAGGCCCGAAACCCAAGTTGGGCATTAAATTCGTAATTATTGATTAAGCCCAAAAGAAAAGCCCAAACCGGGGACGCCCGGTTTAAGCTTGTTTCTAATATGGGCCTGATCTACAAACCGGGAACGTTCTAGAAACAAGGAACGTCCCGGAATATCCCTGCGATATTATGTAGCCTCCAAGGCACCTAATTCGACATGGAAACTAACTCGCACAAGGAAGGAGTCAGAACCTTCTCAATGACGGTGACTTGTCCACCAAGTCTCCAAACCCTATTACGATTCTAAGGCTCCCACAGCCTATATAAAGGGCCAGACCCCTCATCTCAGAACTACGTCTTGGCTTGATTCTCAACTCTGAGAGACGTAGGCATCTTGTGAGGACCCGAATTAGGTCACGAAAACGCAAGCGCAGCCATTAAAGCACGAAGCTCACGAACCTTAGTATTAAATACATACAGATCCTCGTTTTTATTCCACAACAATTCCTTTAATTTATAAACTTCAGAGAAACACTACAACAAAATCTTCTTATTGTGACGAATTTTTTAGCATGAACTCGTCACAAATAGCCTATTGCCCAAAAGAACAATTGTTGGGAAAGGTGTCCATTTTTACCAAGTGGCTGCGCATATAGAATATGCGTATTTTTTTTCTTTCTCTCTCTGCCTATTGTTGAATGCCTTTCTCTTACCTCGCAAATACACGAAAAAACAAAGACCACGCATGTGCCTTATGCAATATAATATAATTTTTTATATTTAATATTTTTAAATTTTATCGATATTTTCTTTAGGGGTTAAATAATTTTCATTTGGGGTTTAACGGGTCTCATTTGGAATTTAGAAATATTCAATTTTTTAAATAAAATTTTTAAACTTTATTTGTATTCTCTCGGGGTTTCAACAATTAACTTTAGGGGATCAACAGTTTCATTTTGGGTTTTAGAAATATTCAGAATGACGAAAAAACCGTATACAAACTTAGGGTTTAGGGTTGTTTAAGAAATATTAAGAACGTCGAATAAATAGTATACAAACTTAGGGTTTAGGGTTGACTTATCCTTGTTTTTAAAAAATCGGGGTTGGCCCCCAATTTTTTAAAAACCAGACTGCCGGACTCATTAAGAAATAATTAAATTTTTAATAAATTTTTTTCAATTTTATATGTATTCTTTTGGGGATCAACAGTTAACCTTTAGGGTTCAACATTTCTATTTTGGATTTTAGAAATATTTAGAATGACGAATAAATCGTATACGAACTTAGGGTTTAGGGTTTAGGGCTAAACCCTAAACCCTAACTTATCCTGGTTTTTAAAGAATCGGGACTGGCCCCCGATTTTTTAAAAACCAGGCCGCTAGACTCAGTAAGAAATATTCAATTCTTTAATTTAAAATTTTTAAATTTTATAGTATTCTCTTGGGGGTTCAACAGTTAACCTTTGGGTTTCAACATTTAGATTTTGGATTTTAGATCTGGTAGTTTTATTTATTTTAAAGAAATTTTGTTAAAAATAAGAAAAAACCTACGCATGTTCGAAATGCATGGTTCCCTCCCACCCGCGCAGTTATTAAATGTGTTTATTGAGCCACGCATGATCCATATGCGAGAGAGCAGGCTTTGTTGAAATTTATAAAAAAAAATTAAAATAACCAACGCATGATCCTTATGAGTGGTTTGAAAAATGCATCATTAGAATGCGTATAAACCCTGTTTGGAGCAGCCCACACATCACCTTAATGCGTATACTGATGTAAAAAATTAAAAAAATAAAATTTGGCATGAGACACGTATAATAGAAATGCATATCCGGCATACCCACTCTTCAAATACGTATACCTTTGGGCACTGTTCCCGCTCGTGATCATTTTGGACAATTCACTTTCACTTTAAAATTTTGTTATTGGGTGTTTTCACCCTTCAAGTATATTACAATTGAAAACAAAGCTTACATTATTAAAAACTCCGCTGTAACATTATTGTAAAAGTTTAATATACTAGCTTGTAAATTGTGTAATGCACGGTTTTTTTAATATTTATGATTATATAAATTATATTAACAAATAAATATTTATAATTAGTTATATTTGAATTGAAAATATATTTTTTAGATAAAATACAATAATTTAATTGAAGGAAATAAAAAGTCCTTTAATTTGACAAACTAGGAGAAAAAATAATCGAATTTGAGTATAAATAGATAATAAAATTATTGTTCATTAGATTTTACATGGTCTTTTTACTTTTTTGTTTTATCTTGGGTTTTAGAAATCAGATTAAGACGATTTTATCGTCCAAGCAAAATTCAAGAAATCATTTTTATTTTTGTGATGGTTTAAGGGTTATAATGCAACTGAAACTCCTGGAAATTTAAGATAAAATATTGTTACGAAATTTTATATTAAAAATTCTATTCAATTTATAAAATCTACTTATAAAAAATTTACTTTTTTATATTTAAATATAATCCTATTATAAAACAAATAAACTTTTTAATATTAATTATAATGGTTATAAAAGATCCAACGGTGGTAGTATTTTGATTGTGCAACAACCATACAAATGTACTACCAAAAATTGGATAAGATCGACTATATTTATCCTATATAAGAATCTAATTGGGATAAAACTATAAGTTCGTCATCATTTTTTTGGCTATTTTTTCTTTTGCTTTTAACATATATAATAATAGATTTTTTTCCCACTGTAACAATAGACACTACAAGAAAAATGGTCATTTATGACGGAAATTTTACATTAAAATCGTCGCAATTGGTCCAATTATGACGGAAAAATTTCGTCATTTTTTGCTCGAGTCTTAAGTTCGGATTTTCGTCACAAGTAAAAATTTCGTCACAAGTATAAATTTTCGTCATAAGTTCCAAAGCGGGACCCATTTTCTACAATAAAATAATAAACAAACTTACGACGGAATAAACTGTCATAAATTTGTATTTTATGACGGAAAAATCCGTCAAAAATTAAAGAATGAGATCCATCTAAAATATAATAATAACAATAATTTAAAACGATTTTGTGTATCATAAGTTTGCTCTTGAGACCCACTAAAAATATAAAATACACTGTATCAATATATGGTTCCTGGAAACAAAAACGCGATTTACCGTAAATTGTTCAATTTACAGAAGTTGAGTACTTGATATAGACTGTGGGGAGTAACAAATAAGCACTCACATTAATACATTATGCAAGTACAAAGCTATTACTTAAACTATACAATACTAGCTCTTAAATTAACTAATACTCTATATTCAAGGTTCATCCCTGTGTTTTGGAAACATCTCCAGGGCTTCACATTAGTAGAGGGCATTCTCCTTGAGACACTCTGCTATCACAACACAACCGCAATTAAACCAAAAGAGTCCAAAGCCGACCAAAATTGAAGAGAAACCTGGGAGACAAAATTTTTTGAAGAAACCAAATTCAACAAAAAACTTCAGAAAATATAACTAAAATATCTACGATTATACACACCCAGACTTATACATATTTGTAACTCAAATTCAAAACAACTTTTTACAACTTCACTCCGGCCATCCGACAATTCTCCGGCGATGTCAAAAACGTTGATTTGGTTACAAGCAGAACTAATCACGAATAGAATGATATAGAACTAATGTTCAGACATTAAATCGAGACCAAGGCTAGTCAAAATCAGACTGAAATAAAAACCCAATTCGAAATGGATTTAAGGTTACCAATTTTTTTTGTTTCGAGGCTTGACCGAGAGAGTGCTAAAGCTTGATTTCTGGGGTTGGTCTTTCAAAAAGAAACCAGCACGGCGTTGGTTTTACAGTGGAGAAGGGAGAAGGAGATGGCGGTTAAGATACAGGGATAGATGAGAGAAAAGGGGTAGAGGCGAGAGACAAAAGAGCAACAGGCGGCCGGGTTAGATAAAATAATAGGGTGGGTTGGTTAATTATTAGAATAAAATATGGACGGTTGGATGTGTGTTTCTTTGTTTTAATCTAAGGGCTATAAATTGATTGGAGAGCACAATCCGTGTGTTATGCTGTTAGCCACTAACATAATGACACATGTCATTAAACAGAATTTCTAATTTTTTATTCTTAAAATAGAGTAAATAAAATAATACAGAGTAAAATAAATATCCGAAAATAAAAAATGCTCTAAAAATTACGAAATTTTTACGAGCACTTTAAATTGTTAAGAAAATTGTTCCCTCAAAATTTGGTCAAATTTAGTTGAAGTTTGGTCAATCATTTGATTTTTTAGCGTAAGACATTTTCAACTGTAAATTCGACTTCGGAACAAAGTTCTCAAAAATTACAAAATTTTTAACATGCATAGAAAATATCATTTAAATGACATTCTAAATTTCAAGTTTTTCTATCATGTGGAAGTATTTATTTGAAATTGTCGAAATTAAATAATAATACTTGTCCAACTAAATACGATACACCTTGGATCAAAATCATTCGATCTTTTGTCTTAGGTTTTGAGTCTAAAATATCAACAAAAGTATATTATACGGAAAATATATATTTAGATTATGGAAAATATATTAAGTATTTTAAATAATATTCTCAAAACTTTTCAAATATTTTAAAATACTAGCAAAAATACTAATATATGACGATCCAACCGTACGGATGTCAAGATATATCTTAAAGGATATTCTCAAATTTTATAAATATTAAAAATTAATTTCGTTGGAGATTTTAGTAGATCACTACTATTCAGACTAATACTCGTACCTAGTGCTTCGTCCAAAATTATTGTTTCTATTTTTTAAAAAATATTTCTCGATGATCCAACCATAAAAATGTTACAACACATCTAATTAAATTATATTCCCAAAGTTTCAAAAAAAATAAAAAATTAATTTGGTTGGACATCTTAGTAGATCACTTCTATTCCGACTAGTACTAGTAACTAGTGCTTCGTCCCAGATTATTGTTTCTATTTTTAAAAAAATATTTCTCGATGATCCAACCATACGGATGTCAAGACATATCTAACTAAATGATATTCCCAAAGTTTAAAAAATTTAAAAATTAATTTGGTTAGAGTTCTCAGTAGATCACTACTATTCGACTTGTACTAGTAACTTGTGCTTCGTCCCATAATATTGTTTCTATTTAAAAAATATATATTTCTCGATGATCCAACCATACGGATGTCAAGACATATCTAATTAAATGATATTCCCAAAGTTTCAAAAAATAAAAAATTAATCTATGTGATTGATGTATACATAATAAGAAAAACATTGAAGAACTTTACGACGGATTAAGAAGATCGTCGTAATTCTGGGTAACTTATGACAGAAATTTCGTCATAATTTACCCAGAATTACGACGATCTTCTTAATCCGTCATAAGTAACCCAAAATTACGACAGATTTTTCCGTCGTAAATTCACATCAGAAAAAGTAATTCATTTTACAATTAAATTTAATTACAATAAATTAATTTACGACGAAATTTTCGTCGTAAGTTCATTACTAAACGACGTCGTTTTGTCATCAGGAAAATTAATTCATTTTGTAATTAAATTTAATTACAATAAACAAATTTGCGACAGACCGAAATTTCGTCGTAAGTTTATTTACGACGGAGATTCCGTCATAAGTTGACCACAAAATGATGTCATTTTGTCATAAGAAAATGTAATTTTTTTTAAAATTAAATTTGATTAAAATAACGAAATTTATGACGGAAATTCCATCGTAAGTTAATTGCTAAAATGAATTTATGACGGACAATTCGTCGTAAGGTCACTACAATTATTTTTCAATTAAATTTTAATTGTTTGGAACTAAATTTTATTAATAAAATAATTATCTTACGACGAATTTCATTTTCGTCATAAGTTTGGCGCGAAATTTACGACAGATTTGAGATTCCGTCATAAGTTAGGCGCGAAAATTGCTTCCGTCGCAAGTTGGCCGTCATAATTGGCCAAATTTCTTGTAGTGAGATTCTAAAATTAGAAAAACATCTATTTTATAGAATTTTAAAGAAAAAAGTAATAAAACTGATAATGCACATATTCCAACTACTTTTAAAAAAGTTTAACAAAAAATAATAATTTTCTTTAATTTATTATATTATATACTAAAACTGCTATACGAGATAGATAGACTCAGCTGCCACCTTTCTAAGTACATTACTATCCCTAGCCCCCATTTACAACTCACTACTAGCTATCTCCAATGCCTTCCAAAGCAGAACTTCCCATCTCCAAAATCTCAATCAAAGAAGAACCTGCAGATCACCCACAAAGCTCAACAAACAAACAACCCAAAACTGAAAATTATTCACGATCAGCCGCCAAAGGAAAAGTGAAAATTGAAAATGAATCAAGCTCCATCAATAGCTGTGGAATTTGTTTATCAGAAGAAGGAAAATCGATTAGAGGATATATCGATAGCTGTGGTCACTACTTTTGTTTTAATTGTATAATGGAGTGGGCTAAGATTGAATCTGGTTGCCCTCTATGCAAACGTCGGTTTTCCTCCATTAGTCAACAGATAAAGGACGGTGCTTTCACAACTGAGCAGATTGTTAGTGTCCGCAATCAGGTTTGTATTTTTTTTTCTTTTGTTAATTTCATTGTAGGTGTGCACTGGTGTGGTGGGGAAAAATGTTAATTGTGCCCTAAAATTCAGAAAAATAAATACTGCACATATATGATATCAGTTGCTTTTTATTTAGGACTGAACTCAATTGGACGATTATTATGTAAAATAAAAATTTCTTTTTACACTCATCTTCGCTACTCAAGTTTTCCCAAATTCTACATTAATTGTAAAATTAGGCCAGACAAATACTTCAAACTTTGTCAAAGTTAGCAACAGTTTGTACAACTACCCAAAAAAATAAGGGGACACAATATATCATTGAATTGTCTTGAGTTGGTTCATGTGATCTCTCTCATGTTGCATTTGTTCATAATGTTCATAAAAATAAAAAAAAATTGATATTCAATTTATGAGTATAATTTTATTGGATCTCATACTCATACACACTCTAGTACTGCTACATATCACACATAGTTAGTGCACTACTTTCATCCTCTCCACCTCAAATGCTAGCTGGACGAGTTACTTAATATTCTGTTAGTTTGTTAGAGTTTATAGAATGAAAAGTTTAGGAACAAGAGAAACTGTATTGAAAGAAAAACACTTCTTTCTACTCCATAAAAAAGAATAAGAGATTACAAAGCTTTTAAAAGAGAACTTGCTAAACTCAATGCATGAAAGTAGCATCTACCTAACTAACAAACAGCCACTTCTTTATTTTCTTTTAATCAACTCCTATAAAGACTCCAACTCTCCAATAACCAAGTCTGACACTAATTTCGGAATAAAACAATCAAAACAAATAACTACTATGTTTTAATAAAACTTGTTTAGATTAAGCCAACACACTCCCCCTTAATCTAAACATGTTCCTGCAAGCTTCTTGATTCCCAACAGCTCCCTCATTCTAACAAACTTGACTGCCGACATAGGTTTAGTAAGAACATCAGCACGCTGATCTCCAGAACTCACATGTTTGATAACAACATCTCCGCGTTCCACACAATCACGAATAAAGTGGAATCGTACATCAATATGTTTACTACGACCGTGGAATACTGGGTTCTTTGCCAGGTCTATTGCAGACCTATTATCCATATTTGTAATCTGACTCAGCAATTTTTGTAGCCACAACCCTTGACACGCAACTGCTGTTGCAGCCATGAACTCAGCTTCACAAAAGGATAGGGCCACGCAGCATTGTTTCTGAGACATCCAAGTTATCAGACTCTCAATTAAATAGAATGCCATGCCTCCAGTACTCCTTCGATCATCACTATTACCTGCAAAGTCACTATCAGAATATCCAGACAGCATGTGATTACCTGTACCCTTTGAATACACCAGACCATAATTCATCATTCCCTTTATATAACGTAGTACACGTTTCACAGCAACCAAATGTAATGAAGTTGGTCGGTCCATAAACCGACTTACCATACCAACAGCGTACGCTATGTCTGGCCTGGTATGAACCAGGCAGCGTAACCCACCCACTATGCTTCTATATCGTGAAGAATCCACTGCTTTTCCCTTTAATCCATTTAAAGTTGAATCTTTGGTTCCATCGGGTATTTACTTGGATTACAATCAGCCATTCCTGCAGCCTCTAGTATTTTCTTAGCAAAAGAAGATTGTTTTAACTCAATGTAGTCATTCCTCTGATCAACCTCTATGCCAAGATAATAAGACAGTTTTCCCAAGTTGCTCATATCAAACTCCTTGCTCATTTGCTCCTTAAACTTGATGATATTCGCTGTGTTCGAGCTCGTAACCAATATGTCATCTACATAAACACCAATTATTAGTGATTCATTTCCCTCACGCTTAGTATAAACTGCATGTTCATTCGGGCATTTCTCAAAACCGAGTTGTTCCAGAAATTTTCTCAAACCTGTATACCAGGTATGAGGCGCCTGTCTTAGCCCGTACAACGCCTTCCGTAATTTATACACCTTCCCTTCTTGACCCTTTACTTCATAACCAATAGGTTGCGATACGTACACTTTCTCTTCAATTTCTCTATTAAGAAACGAAGATTTTACATCTAGATGGTGTACTTCCCAACTGTTTGTTACTGATAGAGCTAGTAAAAGTCGAACTGTTTCTAGATGTGTAACTGGGGCGAAAGCTTCTTCAAAGTCTATACCCTATTTCTGAACATACCCCTTTGCCACAAGTCTAGCCTTATGTTTTACTATCGCTCCATTTGAATCCTTTTTAATTTTGTACACCCATTTCAAACCAATCGCCTTGTGATCTTTTGGTAAGTCCGTCAATTCCCATGTATCATTTCTTTCTACTTCTTCGAGTTCTATTTTCATGGTCTGTCTACATTCTTTTTCTAGCACTACTTGATCAAATGATGCAGGTTCTTCAATGCTTAGTAATAACATATCATCAGCCAACTCAACTTCTTCTGTATCGTTATAAATATCACTCAGCAACCTAAATTTTCTTGGTTCGCTTGTTGCAGACTCTTGGTCGCTTGTTGCAAATTCTTGTTCACTTGTTCCATACCCACTAGATGCCTCAGTCGATATACTTCTATGACTCCATTCTGGTGTCGATGCATCACTCGAGATATTCGTTTCACTTCCTGATTCTTCATTACTTATTTTGCCTTCTTCTTCAACTGTGTGTTCAGTAACATTATTTGACTCAAAACCAGGAAACACAACTTCACAACCACCCTATTCACTCTATTTCTCCCAATTCCAAAACTCACCTTCCTGAACTACCACATCTCGACTCACACAAATTATGCCTTTCTTTGGATCATATAAAGGACTTGCTTTAGATCTTGGCTCCTTTCCTAGGTAAATGATTGGTTTACTACGATCATCCAACTTCTGAGTGTACACAGCTGGGATTTTCATATAGGCAATACTACCAAAAACGCTTAAGTGATAGAGGTCAGGTTTTCTGCCTGTCCATGCTTCATACGGTGTTCTCCCCCGTAATACTCGTGTTGGAAGATGATTAAGCACATAAATCGAATGCCTCACTGCTTCTCCCCACATGAACGATGGCAACTTTGCACCTTTCAGAAAACTTCGAGTCATGGCAGCCACCGTCCGATTCCTATGCTCCACCACCCCATTTTGTTGTGGAGTGTAGGGGGCTGTATAGTGCCGTTGAATACCAGTCTCTTCACAGAACCTCTCAAATTCATTTGAACAAAACTCTCCAACCCTATCAGTTTGAAATGTCTTGATTTTCTGGTTTGCTTTATTTTCAACAAGTAGCTTGAACTTCTTGAATGCACTGAATGCCTCACTCTTCTGTTTCAACATGTAAACCCACATCTTCTTACTATAATCATCAACAAGTAAAAGAAAATATCGATTACCTGCTGGAATCGAGGGAGAAATTGGTCCACAAATGTCTCCATGTATAAGTTCCAGCACTTGTTTGCTTCGGCATTAAGCATCCCTCACATTTCTTTGCTAGCTGTTTCATTCTAGGCAAACCGTACACCATCTATTCTTTTGACATCATCTCCGTGAAGGAATTTACGGATGTGCGGAAGCGTGGTATAACAATTTATTCCGTAAAAAGCATGTATCGTACATATAGAAAATCATATAAAAATGAGAAGCGGAGGAATCGTAGCCATACCTTGAAAAATCGAAGCTTTATAATCTATGGTTGCCAGCAGTTGCTTCTCAGAGTGTGAAGCACTCTACCGATATCCACCAAGATTGATTCTTCGATGAAGCTTTTATAAAACTCAAAGCTTTATAAAAATGGAGTTTTTCCTTTTGAGTGAGAGAGAGAGAGAAAGATGAAGAAGATGGAGGCTAGCTCCTTTTAGGTTTTTCACAAAAACATAAAATGCACACACTACTCTTCTCATCTCTTTCTATTTATAAGGCTCATGTAGGTTTAGTATAATTAATATATCATGTATATATTAATATATATAAATCGCACAAAATGTTTAAATAATAATTAAAACTATTTTAATCATTATTAAAACAACTTGCTCCCTCAAAATACCTTCATCAATAAATTAATCTTTTTATGGTGTGACCCTGTAGGTTCAATATTAAGCCGGTAGTAGAAATAAATAATAATAAACTTTTTATTTATTATTTATATGAATTCTAATAATTCATTAAATATAATTAACTGATTAATTATATTTATTCTACATCGTGAGTGATGCTTCTCAACATATCGCGACTATCCGGATAATATGAATTCACTGCTTAGAATACCAAGAACCTGTCAGTGACTAGTTACCGTACAATCAATTCCTTCTACCCTAAAATATCCCGATTAAATACAAGGCATGGATCTCGTGTCAGGCCTATCAAATTTAATCATATGATTTCTTATTCATAATGCAAAGTTCATATTAATTCAAATTAGAAACTCCTTTCTAATTTCATACACTCTGGCCAGAGATTCCAGAACTCGCATACTAAGAATAACATAGGATATTCACTTCCTTACTGGAAGGGATAGATTCTATATTGATCGTTAACTATCTCTATACATAAATCCATATGCCCAGAATAGACCTAATAAATGTCCTTGAGACTAAGGACTAAACCAAAGCACAGTTCATTATATACAAGATAACTTTAACGATCTCATGTCTAAGGACACTTGTACAACTTTCACTCAGTGAACAACTATCGACACGTGAGTAAACTCCATTAGTTGTTCAACTTATCGAGTCATGTTCAGTGAACTTATTCCCTAATAAGAACCTACATACTAGCTATAAGGACACCACACAAATGCCTATGAGAACAGACATCCTCCTGAAGGGAGCAAGCATAGTATGTACCAATCTTTGCGGATTCACTAACTTCCGATTAGTTATCCTATGATGGGGAAATGTTTAAGTCTAGAGTTATCATCTTCTAGATCTCACTATTACAATCTCATTATAATTCTAGAAGCTTTACTCTAAACTATGGAACATCTTATTTAACACACTTTAAATATATAAAGCCCATAATAAAATCAAAACAAGTCTTTTATTTAATATTAATGAAATCAAATAAGAATACAAGAAAGTTCTTCCTAACTCATCATACATGATTGGATTTAGGACAAACACTTTCACTCCGTTGCCTGAAAATTAAAGTGCCCAAGACGGGGATGCCACAGCCACGTCTCTTCTTCTACATCATTCAACAGGCACATGGATGTACTCTTCTCAAGGCTGATTTTGTAGAGTCTGTTTCCCGACTTCTTCACCTTCATCAGTAGTCTTTCTTTGTCATCATACACCCACAGATAATCACCACTCAATATTATTCAATTGCCCTCTTCATATAATTGATCGAGGCTAATAATGTTATTGCACAAAGTAGGAATATAGTACACTTCTTTTAAAATTTTCTCTTTACCATTTTTGTATTTAAATGAAACAACTCCCTTTCCTTTGATGCTTACCTTCGATCCATCCCCAAATTTCACTTCTCATGTCACTCTTTCATCCAATTCCTTGAATTTTCCCCGTTGCCCGGTCATATGGTTACTAGCCCCTTTGTCTAGATACCATACTTGTGACTCCCTTTGTCCATCAATCTCTGGTCGAAACCGTGGAGTTATTGTTTCTTTCTTTAATAGCATCGTTTCAGTCATCTCTCCCATTTTCTCAACAATCAGCAACACTGGTTCATCTTCCTGAATTTTTGTGAGATTCACCTGGTTATATCTTTCCCTTCGAGGTTTACAACATTCGTTGGAAAATGTCCATATGCCAGACAATTGAAACACCTCACCTGGCTTCTGTCTCGTGGTACACGACCTCCATTCACTAGTACAGACTGGACCTATAGTGTCGCCCCTATAGCGTCGGTTGTTTGCATTAACCGACGCTATAGGTGTCCGTTGAACCTATTGCGTCGATTATTGGCTTTAACCGACGCTTATTGACTTCTGCCAGATGCTTTTACGTCGATTATTTGCACCAACCAATGCTATAGGTACCTCTTATAGCGTCGCCCACTAAAATGCCGACGCTAAAAAGACATTTTGCGTCGGTCAACATAAAACCGATGCTATAGGTGTAGCCTATAGTGTTGCCCCTTGTAATGCTGATGCTATAGGTGCATATTATTATTATTTTTTTTACCAAAATCTTTAGAATATAAAATTTTAATAGTATCACGTTTTATATATGAATAAAAAACGTCGGTTGTTAAAGAAACCGACGCTATAGGCACAAACGTACTCTGTACACAATATGCATTAGCATCGCCTTCAACTAACAGACGCTATAGATAGAGACTTAAAGCGTCGATTAACAGGTTTTTTGCGATGGATTTTTAACCGACGCAAAAGGTTTTTAGCGACGGCTATTTGATCGACGTTATAGGCGTAAACCTATTGCATCGCTCACATGTACTACGCCATTTAACCGACGCAATAGGTCATTTTGACTGACGTAATAGGTCCTGTATGTACTAGTGATTTCTCCCATGAAACTCTCCACTACCTCGAGCTCTTTCTTTACAGGTCCTTCTTTGCCACTCCTCTTGAGTCATCACCAACTGACCATCATTATTTTCTTTCTTTCGGCATTCTTCCTCTGTCAATGGAAGTTTCCCTTGACTCGTTTTATTTTGCCCACGAACTCTTTCCTCATGTGCCTTCAATGAGCCAATGACCTCCTCCAAAGACATCTCTTCCAAGTTCCCAAATTGTTCTATGGCAGATGTAATTTGCAAAAACTTCGAAGGAACTGCCCTGAGTAGTTTTTTCACCACGTATGCCTCTTCCATACGCAAAAAACTTGTAAGTTGAAGGCGACGCTAATGCGTATTGTGTACAGAGTACTTTTGTGCCTATAGCATTGGTTTCTTTAACAACCGACGCTTTTTATTCTTATCTATAGCGTCGCCTATCTAAACAACGTATGCCTCTTCCAATGTTTCTCCCAGTGCCCTGATATTAAGAACTAAGCCATTCATTTTCATGTAAAAATCATCCAATGGTTCTGTCTCTCCTATCCTCAACGCCTCGAATTCACCTTTCAAAGTTTGTGCTTTCGCATTTTTCACTTTATCTACACCTAGGCTCAGTTTCTTGACAGCCTCCCAAGCCTCCTTGGCCGTTTTCCTTTCTGATATAGCCATCAAAACATCTTCGGGGATCCCTTGAAAATAACAGCCAACGCACGCCTATCAATCTTGTCTTCAACCTCAGCCTTAGGATCTTTAGGTTCCAACGCTTCCCACAAGCCATGTGCTTGCATAAATACCTTCATTTTAAGTTCCCATGTCGCATAGTTAGTTTTTGTCAACATCGGATAGTTCAAGCTAAATGATGTCTCCTTAGTCTTGCCTGGTTCTATCTCGTGTTAACTTTGAATGCGTATCGATTGATGACAGATGCAAGCTCTGATATCACGTATAGAATGAAAAGCTTAAGAACAAGAGAAACTGTATTGAAATAAAAACACTTCTTTCTGCTCGATAAAAAAGAATAAGAGATTACAAACCTTTTAAAATAGAACTTGCTAAACTCGATGCATGAAAGTGCATCTACCTTCCTAACAAACCGCCACTTCCTTATTTTATTCTAATCAACTCTTATAAAGACTCGAACTCTCCTATGACCAAGTCTGACACTAATTTTGGAATAAAACAATCAAAACAAATAACTACTATGTTTTAATAAAACGTGTTTAAATTAAGCCAACAGAGTTCCTCTCCATCTACTCTCCTACCTCTCTCTCTAATTGTATATAAATTTAGATGATCATATATAGCTACAAAGATAGATTTCTTCGGTACACAAACATTATGATAGGTATATACATTTTGATTCTTCTTGGTTCTATATGCTTTTTACACAGTGTTCATAAATAGTGTAGTATATCAAGATACAACATCAACTGTACCTCCTTCTTGATCATGATATTCTTCCTTCAGTCACACCTCCTAGTTTAGGATTCTATGCATGCTTTATGTTCCCATTTCTTGCATTACTGCAGTTCGTGTTAGGCAATCTAGTAGAATTCATAATTTACCTTCCTATCGTAGTTCTTTACCACTTATGCACAAAGATTTTTTGCTAGATCTTGTGATGAACCTTCTTTATATCAAAAGGCTTTTTCTTATCCATTGTGGATTGAAGCCATGAACAAAGATATTTATGCACTCACTGTAAACAAAAATTGGAAATTGGTTAATATGCCTAAAGGTATAAAAGATATTGGTTCTAAATGGGTTTACAAGGTGAAACTTAAGGTTGATGGCTCACTAGACAAATGGAAGGATAAATTAGTGACAAAGGGTTTTAATTAGAAGTATGGTCTGAATTACTAAAAAAACTTTTTCTCTTGTAGTGGAAATGACCACTATTAGAACATTCTTCATTGTTGCAGCAAGTAAGCATTGACCATTATTTTAGCTCGATGTTAATAATGCATTTTTTCATTGAGACTTAAATGATGAGGTCTATATAAAAATTCCACAAGGTATTCCTAACCCTTACAATATGGTTTGCAAACTTATAAAATCTCTGTATGGTCTAAAACATGCTTTTAGAGAATGGTTTTCGAAGTTATTAATTTGTTGAACTCGTTTTACAAGGCTTCCAATGATCTAAGAATGATTACAATCTTTATATAATAAATTAGATTGTCTCATTTTTATAGTTGCAGTGTATATCATTGCATGCCTTAGTGATATTAAGGGGCTTGTATTAATTCGAGAGAATATATAGCCATGACCTCAAACAAAATATCAAATCTTTCTCCTCCAACTTTTAATGATGAAAATTACCAAGTGTGGGTTGTCAAGATGAAAGCTCATTTGAGAGGTCTGGGTTTATGGAAGTTGGTTGAAAGTAAGAGGAGATACAACTGATTGCCAACAATCCAACACTAAATCCAATCTGGGCACACGAAGATGATTAAGTAAGGCTCCCAAGGCTTTATCAATAACTCATATTGTTGTGTCGGACTCAATTTCACAAGAATCATGAATTATGAAACTTGAAAAATGGTATGGGATAAATTAAAATATTTCTATGAAGGTAACACAATAGAAAAAAAGATGCAAGTCTTATATTCCAAAAAGGATTTTTGGTTTTTAACCATGAAATAAAAAGAAACTATACATGATTATTTTGATAAATTGATGATTTTGGTGAACAAAATACTGATAATGGGAGCAGATCTACCCGATAGCAAATTTGTAGAGAAGCTGTTAATGAGTTTGCCGGAAAAATTTGAGGCAAAACTTTCATCTCTTGAAGATTCAAAAGTCATAAATGAGTTAGCTTTATCCGAGATCATTAATTCTTTGCAAGTCCAAGATCAAAGAAGAGCAATAAGAATGAGGGAAACTGAAGATTCGGTTGAAGGAACTCTTTCATCCAAAATATCAAAAGAGAAATCAGATTTACTACGTGTGGGCATTGCATGAAAATGGGCATGAAGAAAAAGATTGTTGGCATAAAGCAACGCCTCAATGCTTTAAATGCAAAATATTTGGACGTGTGCAAAAGTATTGTAGAAACAGGAGTGTTAATACGACACAAGTCATTAATGAAGATGAATTATTTTGATTTTGGAGTGTTTTGCTCCAATGTATAAGTTGGTGATGATAAGTTCATCAACATGAAATTCGTGAGAAGTGCATCAAGATCTGGAATTGGTAAGAAGTGCATCTTAACGAAATTTTGGAGAGAAGTGCTCCAACAAGGCAATGATGGGAAGTGCATCGATAGTTTAACAAATTTTAGAATTTTGAATTAAGATGGAGTGTTGAGAATAATTTAAAATTATTTGAATTGTTTTTTGAAATTTTCTTGATTAGTTTGCTAGGTATTTTTTAAATAATTATTAAATAAGATATATGCTAGATTTTTGGAGTTTTTTTTTCATTTCTTTGCATAAAACCAAAAGCAGGTTATTTGGAATAAAATAAGTACAATGCATCTAATATTTGTATTCCCGTGCTTTATGTGTTTCTCTCTTCTTTTAATAGCCTAAAACGCTAACACTTGTGTTGCAGCTAAAGTCATTTTTAGATGAACTTGGTATCTCCAATTTAACTCCTGTCACACTCCATTGTAACAATCAATTACTCTCCATGTAGCGAAAAATCCGATTTTTCATAAATAGAAAAGGCATATTCAGATTGCTTGTGACTTTACTCGTGACAAGGTCTTAGAAGAATTAATTCAATTAACTTACTTACCTACTACTATGCATTCAGCAATTAGCTGATTTATTCACCAAAGTGATTTCTTCTGATAGTTCAATTTCCATTTCTCCAAGTTAGGCTTGGCAGATCCATCCAATCCTAACTTGAGGGGGGAGGGGGGGATGAGTTCAAACTAGAGCCTGTACACACAGTAGTACTGATTAGTGCACTACTTTCATCCTCTCCACGTCAGTTGCCGGCTAGACGGCTAGACGAGTTAGTTGGATAATGTTATGTTAGTTTGTTGCAATCTCTTTCTATGATTGTATGTAGATTTAAATGATCTGAGCTAGCAAGATATATTTCTGTACACAAACATTATGATAGGTATATACACTTTGATTCTTCTTGGTTTTGTATCTTTTCTGCACATTATTCATAAAATAGTGTATTTATCATATTTTGAGTGGAAGTCTTAACAAACAAAAATGTTAGCATAGCATTTAGAAATCTAAGAAACTATGTATATTGTATGTATTGGTGGCTTAAAAACAGTTATGATCATATTGAAACAAAGGATTATAGACCTCTCTAAAGTGATAATTTTTGTTGGTTCCTCGTCACACTTTAGAGCTGTTACTACCCAAACAATAGGAGGTGGGTAGTCTTGTGACCCTACTGCCACTGTACGTATTGGTATGGTCGATAGTATGAGTTATCTAGTGAATATTTTGATTTTTATTTTCTTGTGATAAGTCATTGGCCTCTATTTATTCTTGGTGAACAAAAATTGTTTTGTTTCCTTAAACAAAACAATGGTTTTTTTTTTTTTTATATCTTTGGCTTATGATCTATGACTGCATTCACATTTGCATAAGTAACTGAAGTATCGAATTCTTTTGTTGCTGCCGTGGTGTATGTTTGTGTACCCAGTTTTACTTGACTTAATTTTGAGGACATTTTAGGTTGTTCTTGAATACATTACATGCATTTAATTATCTATAATTAGGACAACATTTTTGTTTCAGCTACGTACATTGACAAGAGTGTAATTGTTCTTGTCTGAGAATAATATGTAAACTTGCTAGATATTATTTTTGCTTCGTCTAGACATAACATAATAGCACGTATGAGGGTTACCTATCAATCTCTGCATATAAATGGAATAAGTGAAAACTTGCATCGTAATCACGGTTCCATTTTTAATAATAAAAAGTATTAAATAGATATGCTAACTTTTTAAACATCTGTTCAACATGCAGGTCTACCGTCATTATGAAAATGTCACAACTTGGAATCAGGATTCATATGCTGAAATACAGTGTAATGTTTGCCACAACAATTCAAATGAAAGTCTTTTAATGCTATGTGATCTCTGTGACTCTGCTTCACATACATATTGTTGTTATTATATGTATAGGGTTTATGTATATATTTTAGTGTGTGTGTTATGGAACAGAATAAGGAAACAAGAGGCTTAAATTTCTGTTATTTTATTGATCAATCTTTACCTCCTTATATAATAGGAGAATACAAACCAAATACATGAATGATAATAATAGATACATAATCAGATACATCTCCTTGATTCTACGAACCATATTTAATGCACTCTTCAAACTTCTATGAGATTAGTTTATCCAACATATTCCTCCCTTAAACTAATTCCTTTCGATCCTTCATTCCCATCATCCTTTTGTAAGTATCTAGTAGAGCTTTGGACATTGGTTTAGTGAGCACATCTGCAACCTGGTCACGACTAGCAACATGACTTAAATTCACATTCTTCTCCTTTACATGCTCCCGGATAAAATGAAAACGAACATCTATGTGTTTGCTCCTTTCATGATGTACTGGATTCTTGGCAAGCTCAATTGCAGACTTGTTGTCAATGCAAACTTCAGTTGATCTCTGTTGTGGGATTCTTAATTCACTAAGTAACCTTCTTAACCAAATAGCATGACAAACACAGTGAGAGGCTGCCACATATTCTGCTTCACAGGTTGATAATGCCACTATCGGCTGCTTCTTAGAATACCATGTAAATGCAGTGTCTCCCATAAAAAACAAGTAACCAGATGTGCTTTTTCGTTCATCCACATCTCCACACCAATCACTATCAGAATATCCCAGCAATTTGTAGTCTTCAGTTCTGGAATAAAACAATCCCAGTGACTTTGTTCCTTGAATATATCTCAGAATTCTTTTTATTGCCTTCCAATGTGACTGTTTTGGATCCTCCATGAATCTACTTACAATCCCAACACTATAAGCAATGTCAGGTCTTGTGCAAGTAAGATACCTCAAGCTTCCAACCAAACTCTGATATAAATTTGCTTCTACTGACTTTCCTCCCTCAAATTTAGAAAGTTTGACGCCCTGTTCCATCGGAGTTGCTACTGGATTGCAGTGATCCATCCTGAATTTCTTCAAAATATTGTTTGCATATGCTTCTTGAGAAATAAAAATGCCTGATTTTTCTTGCTTCACCTCAATGCCAAGAAAATATCTCATCAAGCCCAAATCTGTCATCTCGAACTCTTGAGTCATCTCCTTCTTAAATTCCTTAATCATCTCTTCATTGTTGCCCATAAAAATAAGATCATCAACATAAAGTGCAACAAACAGTAATTTACCTTTTTTTTCTTTGACATAGAGAGCAGCCTCATATGGACATTGAACAAAACCATTCTTTTTGAAGTAGGCATCAATTCGAGTGTTCCAAGCTCGTGGCGCCTGTTTTAAACCATACAATGCCTTGTATAATTTTAACACCATTCCTTCTTTCCCTGATTTTTCATATCCAGGTGGTTGGTTTACATACACCACTTCTTCGAGCAATCCATTTAAGAAAGCTGATTTTACTTCCATCTGGTAAATGGGCCATTTGTTTTGAGCTGCTTGAGAGATTAACAACCTTATTGTCTCCATCCTTGCAACAGGTGCGAAAACCTCATCATAGTCAATCCCAGCCTTCTGTCGATAGCCCTTTGCTACCAACCTTGCCTTATATCTTTCCACTTCTCCTTGAGCATTCAGTTTCTTCTTATAAACCCATTTAACATCGATGGGTTTACATCCTTCTGGAGGTTCTACCAGTTCCCAAGTTTTGTTCTTTTCAATAGCTTTGATTTCATCATCCATTGCATCTTCCCACTTTTTGTCTTTTACTGCTTCTCCAAAGTCTATGCTTTCTGCATCAGCCACCAGACATACTAGGTGTACTTCACCATGTTCATATATATCTTGTAAACTTCGAGTTCTAGGATTCCTAGGCTCATCCTCATATGATTCTTCATTTTCAGCATCAGAGTTTGTTGCTGAAATCTTAGAAATCTGAATATTATCTTCTGTTTTTTCTTTTTCATGTGCTTTACTCCAACTCCATGCATCATCTTCTTGTATCTTTACATCTCGACTCACAACAACCTTCATAGCAACTGGATCAAGTAGTCTGTAGGCTTTTGTTTTCTCATCATAGCCAATAAAAATATATTTCTTGCTCTTATCATCCAACTTTGTTCTCCTTTGATCAGGAACATGTGAGTATGCCATACTCCCAAAAACTTTCAAGTGTGAAACAGTAGGCTTCTTTCCACTCCATAATTCTTGAGGTGTTTCATCCCCCAAGTTTGAATGTGGGCATCGATTCTGAATATAAACAGCACACTGCACTGCTTCCGCCCAGAATTCTTTTGGTAATTCCTTGCTCTTTAACATTGATCGAACCATGTCTAAGATTGTTCGATTTTTCCGTTCAGCCACGCCATTCTGCTGTGGTGAATAGGGGGCTGTTAAGAACCTTCTAATGCCATGTTCTTCACAGTATTCCGTAAAAGCCTTTGATGTATATTCTCCTCCTCTATCAGAATGCAATCCCTTGATATGCATTCCTGTCTTCTTTTCTACCAGCACTTTGAACTTCTTGAAAACTTTTAATGCCTCAGATTTTTCATTTAAGAAATAAACCCATGTTCTTCGAGAATAATCATCAATGAAAGTGATGAAATACCTCTTGGAACCATATGATCCAGGTGTGATAGGACCACATATATCTGTATGCACCAATTCGAGAGGCTTTGAAGCACGATAAGTTGCCCTTTTCTGGAATGAACTCCTTGTTTGTTTTGTCAGCACACAATCTTCACAAAAACTGCCTGTATTATCCATGCTTGGTATTCCATGAACCATCCCTTTGTTTGCCAACTCCTTCAGACCACCATAGTGTAAGTGTCCAAGTCTCTTGTGCCATAAAGTTGCTTTATCCTCTGACTTTGCTTGTAAGCATTTCTCCTGTATGTTCTTCAGATTCAACTTGAACATTCGATTTTGAGACATTTCAGTTTTAGCAATTGTCCTGCCATTTTTATCCTTCAATATCATGACTTTGTCACCCATAAAGATTGAGTAACCTTTTTCGAGTAGCTGTCCAAGACTCAGAATATTATTCTTCATGTCAAGAACATAGTATACATCTTCAATTCTTCCTTGTTTCCCATCTTTTTTAGTAAAACATATTTCACCCTTTCCTTTCACTTCTATCTTCGATGAATCTCCGAATGACACAACTCCATTATTTATTTCCTTTAAATCAGTAAAGAGATGCTTGAGACCAGACATATGGTTGCTGGCCCCACTATCAAGATACCACAAAACTTCATCTTCAGGTATCATACCTTTGCAGGCCATTAGTAGAACACCTTCATTTTGTTGCTCCTCCGTTTCGACTAGATTTGCATTTTCTTCAACCTTCTTGTGAAACCAGCAATCTTTGGCAAAATGTCCAAATTTTCCACAATTGTAACATTCTACAGATCTGCTTCCTCTTCAAGAATATGATCTTCCACCTCTGCCACGATCACGACCACGTCCTTGGCCATGCCAATTTTGTTGATTTGTTTGCACCTTCTCTTCAAATCTGTTGCTTACAGGACCACGTCCTCTGCCTCGATTGAAATTCTGTCTTGCACGTCCACGTCCTCTTCCTCTATTGTATTGTGTATACAATACTTTATCTTTGTCTTCAACTGAGACATCAGTTTTCAATACTTGAGATTCTGTCTCCTCCTTCTTTAATAATCTTTCTGAATATGCTTGCAGAGATCCCATCAGTTGATCAACAGTCATGGTCTCTACATCATTTGACTCTTCAATAGTAATTCCAACAAGTTGCAGTTTTGTATTTAAAGATCTTAATATCTTCTCATTTACACGTGCATCTTCGATTTTTTCTCCATAATTCTTCATTTGATTCACAACAGAGGAAACTCTCGTGAAGTAATCCGGGACTGATTCCATATCTTTCATATGTAAAGACTCAAATTCACCACGTAGAGTTTGTAATCGTACCTTTTTTACTTTGTCAACACCTTTAAAATTGTTCTGCAAAATCTCCCAGGCCTCCTTTGCTTTTGTTGCAGATGCAACCTTTTCAAACATGCCTTCATCAAGACCCATATGTATGATAGACAAAGCTTGTTGATCTTGTTTTCGTAACTTGGCAAGAGCATTTTTCTGACCTTGATTTAAAGCTCCTTCATTCTCTGGTTCATCGTATCCTTTGTCAATGATTTCACATGCCTCCTGTGAACCAAGCAACGCTTTCATTCGTAGACACCAGTGGCCATAGTTTTCTTTGGTAAGTTTTGGAACAGCAAAAGAATTATTCATGTTTGTAAACTCTGATATGACCTAAACTCTGATCGTAAACTCTGATGGTTGCAAACTCTGATGGTTATTTTATATAAACTCTGACTGTAAACTCTGATTGTAGGCTCGGGTTTGGTTAAGGCTCTGATACCAATCTGTTGTTATTATATGTATAGGGTTTATGTATATATTTTAGTGTGTGTGTTATGGAACAGAATAAGGAAACAAGAGGCTTAAATTTCTGTTATTTTATTGATCAATTTTTACCTCCTTATATAATAGGAGAATACAAACCAAATACATGAATGATAATAATAGATACATAATCAGATACATCTCCTTGATTCTACGAACCATATTTAATGCACTCTTCAAACTTCTATGAGATTAGTTTATCCAACACATATTGTGTTGGTTTGGGTGACACTGTACCCGAGGACGATTGGATTTGCAGAGACTGTAATCTTTTACTGTATGAGCATGCCGAGGATGACAAAGATCTCAATGCTGATGGTTTAAGTGCCATTGATTATAGTTCGAGAAATCAAAGTAGATGGCAAAACCATCAAAATGTCCCTTCAGCTGAACCTACTGTATCTATTCTGGATATTGTCAGGGAATCAAGGTCTTATGATGCCGTGAGGTCTTCATGGAACAGAAGTAACTCACCATCTACTCAAGTTCGTGATGATGGAATAAGTATAGCAGCAGCTAATGTTGAGCACAATCCTCCAGCAGAAAGTTATGTTGGACATAGTGGAAGGCAGTTTGCAGCAAGAACCGTGCAATGTTGTCGCACTGTGGACAGTCGAATACGTGCACTACGTGAAAATTGGGATAAAATTCGAGAGGGTTCGTTGAGCTTTTCTTCATTTTTTATTAGTAAACCTGGACGGGGTAGGGTATCATGTGGCACTTCATCTATAATGAACTTGTCATCTTGCTCAGATCAGCAGTCACATCCGAAAAGCTCTTCCTCCAACATCATACCAAATCCTGCCACTGAAGATATTAAAAAGGCATGGAAGATGATGAATGCTGCAATGTCAATTGAAAAGAGGAAGTGTACCAACGGTGTTTCTTGTTCTTCTAATGGTTCAAAGCGCCCATTGAGTGATACGAGAACTCCAAGAAAATCTGCTATGCCTCTCTCATCCCATCACATTGGAGATAAGGGTCAAGATTGTAACAAACTGAAAAAGCGTTACGAGGACTGTGCTGCAGAAAAACGTAATGATAAGAGGAAATATGATGACATGTTCCAGAAAGTTAAGCCGTGTACAGTTCTCAATCACCATGGCTACCCAGCTACATATTCTACAGAATCTTCTAAATTGTCAGCATCTGAAAAGGTTCAACATTCAGTAAAAGATAGAATTTATCAGAAAACACCAAATAATACACTTGAGACATTCTGCAATAACAATTCAAGTAAAAATCTAGACTCTTATGCTTTCCGTAGTGCCGGGCCTGAAGATCGTCATTATGCTGCCAAACAGAACTTTATGTATCTTCCTCTTGTAATGGTAAAGAAGTAAAAAATGTGGAAAAACATCATGCAGATGGCATGGCTAAAATGGAGAGTGATGCCAAGAGTGAGATCCAATCTCTTGTGAAGCTCAATTTGAAGCTTTTAAGCAGATACAAGAAACTAGGTATGGCCTTTACATTTTCAAGCAACATCTTCCATTCTTTTCTTGGTCAGTTCTATGCATATGTAGGGTTGTTTTTTATTTTATATTCTCCATCTTAATGGCTCCACTGCAACTTGTTTGGCGAAATTTATTACTTCTCATTTTTATGTTTTTTTTATATACATTGTATCAAATACTAGAGATTTAGGTTTATATGTTTTTCAAATATTAAAATAAGATTTTAATTTTTTATTTTCACCCAATTTTTTGTACAGTTTTATTTTAATTACCTCATGCATGTATATTTTATTCAAAAACACAAAGGATTTGTAGACCCAGTTTTTGAAATTCTCCCTCCACTCTGGACAATATTTTGTTCCTAACAAATGATGATACTAACAAATGATGATAGTGGAGTATTGGAGGTTGTGGCATGTTATTGTAACTATTATATGCATAATTAAATTAGTAATGGTTTATATATATCATATGTGGGAACATTACTATTTTCTCAACTTTATCAACTTTATTGGAGGTTGCATTCAGTTGTTTGCATGTGTGCAACAGAAAATTGAAAGTTAAATTTCCATTTTTTTTGTTGTTGAGTAGTCTTATATAGGCGCCAAAGCCTTGGGTCCGGACTTTCTCCAGTCCAATTTGTAGTCATGCTGACAAATTTGAGCATGTAAAAAGGTCGATTCTAATGCCTACTTGTTGCAGAGAATGCTTCTATGGGTTCGTGAAAGATGTTGTCAACACTATTATGGTTGAGAATGGAAGTTAATTAACCCCTCAATCAGAACATGATGACGGCTTTCACTATGGATACGTGTTCGGCATACCACAACGATCAAGTTACTTTTTATCTCAACCATCATATTAGTGTTAGCACTATATTTGTTGGTAATTAGTTTATCTCTCTTTGTTCAAAGATATACTACAAGCTACTCCATCTTTACCTCCATATTGTCATAACGTATAAGTGCACTTCTTTTCCTAACGTGATGTTGTAATGTCAACGACTCATTTTGTAATATACTTTTATGATCTTCCTTAGATTTGTTTGGGCGTCAATTTGTATCTTGTCCATGTGCAAAGTGAGTTGTAGCATGTTAAATAACTTAGTTGATTTATATATATTGACCAATATAGCGGCAATAAGCCATATAATAAGCCATATTTGCTACAAATTGATTATATAAATTTTTAATGACATATTTTCTAGTGGGTCATAGATATAATATATTAATAGAAGTCGTATATTTTTTTATTTTTTTGAAGAATGTAGGTTCAAATAATTATTTATTTATTTATTTTTGCTAAATTTATATTATATTAAAAGAAAGAAGGAAAAACAGGGATTAACCCTTGCTCTTTGGCCAAGCAAAGAGAGAAACTACCTACTCCAAACTAACTAAAGAAATGAGAGAAATAAAACAAAAACGTCAAATAAAAAGCCACCCGTAAGAATCTAGGTTTGCATGTTTGATGAACCATTCCGTGTTGATAAGCTTTGCCTTAAGATCCACCATGATGGTATGAATAAGTCCCTTCGGACCTGAAACACCCCTGTCGTGTAATCTTCCATTTCTTTCCCTCCAAAGGTGGTAAGTAAAAATCTGAACCGTAAGGAGAGCAATGCTTCTATGAACGTGGTCCGAAATATTTCCCAAGGAGAGAAGGAATTCCTTCCAAGTCGAGCCCACAATATTGAAGGTAATAAGGCCCGCTAATTTTGCAAGGATGTAGCTGCTGTAAGGGCACGAGAGGAAAAGGTGCGCTTCTGTTTCTATTCCACCCGCACAAAGGGTACAAAATTGTAACACTTCTGGGCCAAACGAAGCAAGTCTATTAAAAGTTGGAAGCCGGCCATGGCAGAGAATCCATTCCAGATGGGCATACCTCTGAATCCTTAGCCTATTCCAAACTAAATTCGACCAAGAAACCTGCGGGGCATGAGTTCGAATGGAAGTCCAGACATTGCGAGCCTTGATTTTCCGAAGAGGAATGCCATCCCATAAAAGGACGTCTGGAGTGGTGAGATCAAAGCTAGGATAGTCAAAATGCTGAGTCCAGTGCGCCAGTAGAGGATGAAGATGATGCAGCCTGGGCGACGGTCTTGGAAGAATCCAGGAACCAGAGGTTAGAAGAGAGTGCACAGATGCTGCACTCGAAAGACCTGCTTGAGTAATAATACGGTCATGAGTATTTTCAGCAAAGCAAGTACCGTGCCACCAGGGGTCGAACCACAAAGAAGTGTTTAAACCATTCCCAATTTGGTAAGAAAGAAATTGTCTAGTCAGCATGCGGAGTCTGAGAATATTTCTAAATATCCAAGAGCAGTCGTTTGGCATTTTTCATAATCCAAAAGTGTTGTTTCTTTAACAGCGTTTTATTGACCCATTGAGGCCATAGAGCTGAACTCTTGGACACAACTCTGCATAGGTGATTGATAATCTGCGCTTGATTCCACTCTTTTAGTTGTTTGAAACCTAGGCCCCCTTCTTCGTAAGGCAAACAAATCGATTCCCAGCTAATTTTTGCCCCCCCTTTGTGTTAACATCTCCCTTCCATAGAAACCTGGTAAAGAGTGTTTGTAAACGACTATGAACCGACGCCGGAAGGATGAAATGGTTAGTCTAGTAAGATTGTACGGCGAAGATAACAGACTTTAGAAGCTGTGCACGACCAGCCAAAGAGAGAAGGCAAGCTGTCCAGCATGAGATTTTAGCCGTTATTTTCTCTATGAGAGACATGCAGTCATTGTGTTTCAGCATCCTAGAAATTAGAGGAACCCCCAGGAAACGAACAGACTTTAGAAGCTGTGCACGACCAGCCAAAGAGAGAAGGCAAGCTGTCCAGCATGAGATTTTAGCCGTTATTTTCTCTATGAGAGACATGCAGTCATTGTGTTTCAGCATCCTAGAAATTAGAGGAACCCCCAGGAAACGAACAGGTAATGCTCCATGAGGGAATCCATGAGCACTGTCAAACCAAGAAGTGAAATGTTCCGAGCAGTTGCCATAGAAAACAGTACTTTTCATACTACTTGGACGTAACCCACTCGCCTTTGAGAAACGATCAACACAGGCCATAAGATGCTTTAGAGACTCAATGTCACCATTGGAGAACATCAAGACGTCATCGGCATAAAAAAGATGTGTAAGCTTCATTTCTTTACATTTCCAGTGATATATAAAGTTTGGAGGAGTTTGAGCAAGCATAGAAGACAAAATGTTCATTGCAATTGCGAAAAGATAAGGCGAAATTGGGTCGCCTTGACGAAGACCCTTTTTGCCTCTAAAATAGCCACACAAAGAACCATTTACCTTTACCGAGTAAGAAGGCGTCGATATGCAAATAAAAATCCACCTCATAAATTTTGAAGGAAAATTTAATTTTCGAAGAGCCCCCATGATAAATTCCCACTGAACTAAATCGAAAGCTTTATGGAGGTCAAGCTTTAAAGCACATTTGGGTTTGCCATTGTCTCGATGATAACCACGGAACAACTCCTGGGCTAACAAAATATTGTCCGAGATACTTCGTCCTGGAATAAACGCTGACTGGGCAATGTCAATAACATTAGGCAAAACAATTTTAATTCGGGAGGCCAAAATCTTTGCAATGCATTTATATGGGATAGAACATAACGATATCGGCCGAAAGTCACGCATTGTGGAAGGGTTCTGCACTTTTGGGATTAAGGCGATGCTGGTAGCATTTAGAGAATTATGCAGAGAATCATTGGAGAAGAAGCTTTTGACCGCGGCACAGAAAGTGTTGCCCACAATATCCCAAGAGGCCAGAAAAAACTCGACCGTAAATCCATCCGGTCCTGGAGATTTATTCTTTTTCATTGCTTTAAGCGTAGCCAAAATAAGATCATCACTAACTGGAGCTTCTAGCGCTAAGGCTTGACTGGAGCTAATTTGCTTACAATCCAGGGAATCGAAATCACAAGGTTCAAGCTCCTCTTGAGTACCCAAAGTAGATGAAAAAAATTTGACCGCTTGGTTAGAAACATCTTTGTGGCCAGAAAGAAGAACTCCGTTATCATCTTCAATTGCTAAGATTTTGTTAACATTCCAATTGCATTTGATTTTATTGAAAAAGTAAGAATTGTTACCGTCCCCACAAGTTATCCACTTTACCCGCGACTTCTGAAGAAGCAGACTCTCTTCTGCAACCAAAGAATCTTGGAGTTTTTTGCAGGCTTGATTTTCCAGAAGCAACAAGTTTTGGTTATCACTATCCCTTTCCAATTGCTCTTGAATTCTGGACAGATCATCACGGGCCAAGGAAACATTAGTGCAAACATTGCCATGGGTTTTATTAAGAGCCACTAAAGCACGTTTAACTTCTCGAAGCTTGTGAACCAAGATGGCCATAGGTTCCCCGTACCAATGAGAAGACCATATGCTAGAAACAGTAGGCAAGAAAGATTCCAAGCCAATCATGTAGTTATGGAACTGAAATGGTTTCGGAGGTCGTTGTAACTGCATTGGCACTGAGCAAATGAGAGGACAATGGTCCATTATTCCCCTGGTTTTAACCATAACAGTAGTTTCAGTATAGGTACCACTACTAGAAACAGGTCAATAGACATCGGCTAAAAACCGATGTCTGGCCATTTTTCAACCGATGTCTTTGTGGGTGTAGAGAAAGGTCCAACCCTTTTCACATCGGTTTTAAACCGATGTCAAAGAGTATTTATCACATCGTTCATTGGCACCAAACTGATGTTAAATACTATATGGAACATCGTTTACTAGCAACTAACCGATGTTAAATAGTGTCTGGGATATCATTTACTAGCTACTAACCGATGTGTATCATATATATTAACATCAGTTATAAACCGATGTCAAAAGCATCAATAATGTGACACCATTGTGTTTAAATACATCAGTTTGTTTTGTGTTAACGATGTTACTTTGTGTCTTTTACATCAGTTTCATTTGTACTAATGATGTTTCTACTTATTATAAACATCGGTTTCATTGAGTTTAATTGATGTGTTATTGTTATAACAATACTAGCCAAAACAGTAGCATATATAATTTTAAACCATTCTCACAAACCAAATTAAGAAAGAAATTCTCACAAAAATAAAAAAACCAAACTTTGTATGTTAATGTAACAAAGACATTCATTACAATTGTCCAAAATAAGTTCATATATTCTAAAACTAAGATAACACTCAACGAGGCACAAAAACTAAGTCACAAACCAAAACTAGAACAACACCAATAATGTATAGTCTAGTCTGCCAAAATCAGATGCATAACAACAACGAAGATTGATCAATTCTTCGTGGGCCCAGGCAATTCTTGTCAAGGCTCTGCAATTTGGAGATATAATGACAGTTAAAATAGTAGAATAATTATTGATACTATCGTAGATGCTTATCAAACCTGACCTTAAGGTGCTGCAAAAGACGAGCATATGTTCTGCTTTTATATCTCAGATCAGCATGATCAGGTCTTTTTAATTGTCCTCTGTAAAGTTTAATCAGAGGGATAAAATTCTAGAAATTCCACATATATATGAAAAAAATGTAGAATGACATTTTACGACTATGTAAGAAAAACAGTATTTAAATGATCAAAAAGTAAGTATATCTCTAATACATGAACTACACATACAATTACAACTACAACACCATATGATTTACTCTAGAGATTGATATAAAAATGCTCACCAACTCGCCATCAAAATCATCTGAGATAAATACACGCTTCACATAAAGACGTAAATTTTTTGTTTTGGGATTTGTAATATCTTCATTGTTCATAGGTGTCATTTTAGGGATATAAAGCACACTTCTAAACTCCACCTCTCCTACAAAGGTTACGAAAGGAAAAACTCAAAACAATTTAACAGACATAAAATAGAATTTCAATTTAATTTAAAGAAAAATATACAATACCACTGTTGTAAAGTGAGTGTATGCTAGTAGGTCCAAAAACTCAGTAAAGGTCTTTTTGTAAAATTCCTGCTATTGTCCCTTCTCAACTTCCTTTGGGCTCCTCATCTGACGCATATGGAACTAAATAAGTGCAAAATAATTAATTACAGAAAGATATTAAATATTAAGTATATAAAGTTAAGACTACCAAAACTTATTTTCGTAGATATTACTTCAACTTACCCATATAGGTTTTGTTTTCTTGGCCAATTCCCAATCCCGGTACTTCTCAATTTTGGCCTTTTTGATCTTCTTTTTCTCTTCCTAGAAAGCAGAGAAGCACCCAATTAAATAACATGTAAAACAATGGTGAAGAACCCAACCGAATTGAGGCACAGGTTACTACATTGATTCAAACATATATATAGATTTATAAAACATAAAATGCAAATTAAATTTATACTATATATGCATCTCTTGTTTATTCACATTGAACCCATTTTCCAATTACCAAATAATATAACCACTAAAAAAAACATCGCACTCTTGATTTCTATTAATTTTTTTCGTTTAGGCATGTATATTATTACTATTCTGTCAATTTAACAGAGCAAGAATAGAGAAGTAGTCTGTACTTGAGATGAGCAACCAAATATTGTTAATCTCTCTCTCTCTCTCTCTCTCTCTCTCTCTCGCCCCCTTCTTGCCCACAAAAAAATGACGGAGGCAGTATGGAAACATGTCATAAATAGACTCAGCCGACACGCACATATACATACACCCATAAAACTGTGAAACTGAATGAAATCATTTAGATATGCATGACACGACAAAAGGACACTCACCTCAACAGACCTTGATTTTTCTTGCCATGTGTAGATGGGAAAAGAAACAAATTATGAGTAGTTCTTCACCAGATTCTGAATTTTGGTTGGTTCTGTGTATTCATACTTGTCATCCGACTGCAAGGATGACATCATTGTTAGTTTCATACTGAAAATACATGCATGATAGCAAGAACTTATTGTGCCTTATGAAGAACTAACACAATGAAAGAAAGTACTTCTCGGTGTTGTTGCTTTTGTACATGCATTAATATTACAACATACACCATATGCGACACTAATATAACAAAAGTTGTGTATTCCCTATTTTTCTAACTCATACAAGAAGAAGTACAATACCCTCAAATATAGTGTGATTTGGGTTCCATGACGCAACATCTTCTCAGGATCGGTTTTCCCCTTAATCACGTATTTGCTACTTTATGCTGCTGCTTCCCAAATGTATTGCTTATCAGACTTTGCACTCTTTGTGGAGACGACTACCTAATTACACAGAAATTTGAACATTCGTAAGCAGCTGAGAGATATTATAACCCAAGTTCAAAACAATATTAGAACAAAGCAATATTTCTACCTTCTCAGTAACCAAAAATGCGGAGTAGAACCCAACACCAAATTGTACAATCAAATCATTATCTACTCCAACATCTTTGTTTTCCTATAAAAAGAAACAGTAAATACATTGTAAAGATATTGCACTGATGTTCTCTATAAGTTATACACATTTGACTTATAATCATCTTCGAGCACCTAAGAATTTTGAATTACCACTCTAAGAAATAGTTCCCCGACAATCTACGAGCACCTCTTTGGTCATGCCGATACCAGTGTCTTTGCAACAATAAAAAATCTGTGTAATTCAACAAGTTAAATTAATAAAAATAAACATGCAGCTAAAGCCTAGAACACTGAATCAACTTACGTGATAACAATGGTTCCATTGTCTGGGTCAGGCTGAATACGAATTTCTAGTTCACCAGCATCCCCAAGTAAAGGTCACACTTAAGAACCTTAACTTATCTAGAGCATCACTTGCATTACTGAAACAAAAGCAATAAACCAACTCACAAATAGTACTACTGTTAATAACAACTTAAGGCAATAATAAAACTTCAAGCAGACAACCCTCACCGCAACTAATTTAATGAAGAAAGGTGGAGCATAAACTATATGTCAGTATATGAAACTCTATGTGGAGACCATTGTATAATCATTATACATAAAATATATACAAAACAATAAATTACATGAGATAAGACTATTAGACACTTAGTTGGTCAAAATAAATCGTATGCCAAGTTCTATAAAGCAGAGCTTATTCAGAACATTGCACAATCCCGCATTCATTGTTTATATGATGTTATAACTACAGGTTTTCAATTTATTAGAGAATTAAAAGTTATAATATATTATGATATCTTACACATCGATGTGTAAGATATATTAGAGAATGTATAAGCTGAAATTTGTCAATTGAACATTTGAAAAATTAACAACAAAACAACAATGGAGGTATGAATTAAGAAGCAAGATTGGAAATTGCATAGCTAAAACTCATAACAAAAATATATATATAATAGCATCAAATAACAAGCATCGAAATGGCCTCAATTGAAAAGCAAAAAACAGATTACATACTAAATATTCTCCGCCATCCGCTCTAAACAATAAGTGCAGAATACCAAATATGCAGTGTTGGTAACCTAGTAAATTTCCAATCATCCAAGAAGAACTACAGTATTATAAAAGCCACCGATTTCATGAACATACATAAACAATTAAAAAGCATATACATATGTAATACAAAAAAAGAGATAAGAATCTTATTAAGTTACATCTTTTGATGACTCGCATTTTAAGATTTTGACTCCTTGTTAATTGTACTCAGAGCCCTTCTTATCCCAGCAGTGACCTTCCAAGTTCCAGCCATCAAAGTCCCTATAAAATCACAAATATATGAGTTTACATACACTGATATACACTAAAACAAATAGGAATCACTAATTAACCTGAATTAAAGGATCCCCAATTTTCAAATATTAGGGTTTGATGAACTACTTCAAATTGGATCGATTAAGAGCGAGAAAGATACGAGAGAGAGAGAGAGAGAGAGAGAGAGATTACGAATTGAGAAAGATAAGAGAGAGAGAGAGAGAGAGAGAGAGAGAGAGAGAGAGAGAGAGAGAGAGAGAGAGAGAGAGATGGGTGTGGTGAGAGAGGGGGTGGCTGTCGAGAGAGCTGGTGAGGTCCGATATCGAGTCGCCAGAGAGAGGAGAGAAGAGAGGAGAGAGCTGTTTAATTTGTTTTAATTAATTACGAGGGCTGTAGCTTATTTTTGTCTGAACGAGCTCAAAAAAGGGGGGAATTAAAAAATTGGCTAAGGGGGGAAATAAAGGGGGGAATTGAACTAAAATATTTGCTAAGGGGGAAAGTAAAGGGGGGAACTAAAATATTTTGTGTGGGCGCGCGGATTGAAAATTTTTTTAAGCATACTTTAGACATCGGTTAATTTTGGACCGATGTCATAATATATCAAAGACATCGGTTGTTTCCCTGACCGATGTCATTGATTTTTCCATGAAATGTCAATGACATCGGTTGTCTGATAATGTGATTTCATAATATATTTTAGACATCGGTTTTTTTATGACCGATGTCATTGATAGTTTTTACATCGGGGACATCGTGAACCGATGTAAAAGGGGCGATGTCTATTCTACTTTTTGTAGTAGTGTACTGAACCATGCCTTATTGACCAACATTCGATCTAGTCTTTTTTGAATAAGAGAAGTTCTTTTGTTAGTCCAAGTGTGAAGAGGACCAAGTGTTTTAATGTGGCCAAGGGCCGAGTTTGATACACAGTCATGAAAGTCTTGCATACCAGTTGTCCATCGCTCTCGACCGCCTTTAACCTCATTCAAAGCCAAAATGCAGTTGAAATCCCCATTTATGCACCAAGGCATTGTAATAGTCTGACCAAGATTGCCTAGATCCCTCCACAATTCCTGCCTTTCATGAGACTGATTAAAGGCGTAAACAAAAGTTACACAAAAAGTTATTTGCTTCTCCAAAAAAGTCACAAAGCATGTAATATGCTGAGAAGATTTTATATAAGTACGAACAGACCATATAGAGGGGTCCCACCCAACCCACACACGGCCGTAATCATGCTTTTCATAATTAAAAATCCATTTCCAATTTGTTTTAATACGACTTGCAATTTCCTTAGAATGCTGAATTCTAACTTTGGTTTCAACTAAGCCCATCAGAGAAATTTGGTTAGAAGAGATGAATTTTGACACTTCTTGTTTATGAGGACTCTTATTTAGACCTCGGACATTCCAAACTGCGAAGTTCATAAAAAACGTTTAGGCATTGGCGGCCCTGCCAATCTGGAGCTTTTCCTGTTATTAGAAACCTTTGTGAATCCATCGTCTCTCAAGCATGTATTTTCGGAGTGAACAGAACCACTTGAGTGTGGACCAATCTCCACAATGAGAGATATATTTTCATGTTCTCTGTCTTTGTGTGGAGTGGAAGTCTTGGTTTTGTGGCATTTTCTTCATGCACAGTCTGCAACAGGTGACACCGAGTCATCTTCTGGGATTCCTACCAGAGCCTCAAACCCATTTTTAGTTGCCAAAGGCACAGCATTTACTGCCAGAATCTCATCTTCATAACCCGTGGTCGTTTCTGTGGAGTTCCTCCACGTTACCAATTCGTTGGAGGTACCTGACATCTCAGGCAATTTATCAAATTCTTCGAGATTATCTTCATTTAGTTGTTGCTGTTTAAATTCACCCTCTTCTAATGTTGCATCAGCCTTTTCTATTTCATTGATGATATCATCCTCGTCCATAACCACGTCACAACCGCAAAACTTTCCAATGGTATATGGAACCAGCTCCCTGTTTTGTAAGTACTCCGATTTGTGGGGGTCAGGCTGTTTTTCTTGATTAGTGGCAGTAGGAACTTTCCTCTTTTTGGTTTCTCGTTCTGGGTTGTTTATGCATCTGGAAAGAGAATGGCCAAAAGCTTGACAAATACTACAAGAGTAAGGAAGTTGAGGGTATTGGATTTCAATTTTTTCTTGTTCTTCGACACCATTATTTAGGACATTAACCCACACAAAATCTGGTCGGGGAGCAGAGTAAGCGAGTTCCACTTGAATATTAGCATATTTTAGTGGCTCGAATTTGGCCGTGGCATCATCAAATTTCAAGGGTCTACCAACCGAGCGAGCAATTGCAGATAGACTCTCTTTAGACCAAAGAGAGTAAGGGACATCCACCAACCGGATCCAACAAGGAACCTTCTCAACAACATTTCTTTTGAAAGTTGAACCCTCCATCCAAGGCCTTAGATAAAGAGTTTTCCCACCCATTTGAACTGTATTAAGATGCAGCGCCGCATTTCTTTCTTCCATTGTGTCAAAACGGAATGTATAATAACCTTTAGAGCTATAAAAGACCACATTCAGACCCTTATTTCTCCATATTCTGTGAGCTTGTTCTCGAAAAAATTTAAATGCAAATCCTCCCCCAATGAAATGACCAATAATACTAGTATTCCATTTTTTTTGAGCATTGACCATATAATCTCTAGTGAATTTCACTACAGCAGATCCATCTTCATTGTAAGTTATGACACTATCAGCATTATTAATACTTGGGGAAGGATCTACAACCGATTTGGCAACCACTGAACTCCAGGTGACAGATTTTTTAGGAACATTTGAAGTTGCAGCACAATTATTTATCACATTAACATCTTCAATTTGAGCAGGTGGACTATTTTGTCTATGTAAGGAATGTTGATATGTTTCTTGATTAAGTACCTGAGTAGCAGTTACCGAGGTTACTTCTGCCGGAGAGTTAGCATTTGTGCTTCCATGAGAAGCACCAGAGACGCCTACTTGAGGTCCTGAAGCATATTGTTCTGTCCCTTCATTCAGTATGAGATTAATCTTTTCTCTCATACGTGTTTGAGCTCCCGGAGACAGAGGTTCTCCCATTACCATATCTGAGCTGATGGACTCATTATCCACCTCAAAGTGCGAAAGAGGTAACAAATTAAAGGCATTAGCTGTATAGTTATGACCATTTAGAACAGCAAACTCATCAGAGTTCATAGAGCCCGAATGTTCCGAGTTTCGAGAACCCATCTAAGCACTAGGGCAACAGATCTGGGAAGAAAAAAGAAAGTGTAGGAAGAAGGGAGAGAGATGAACAAGAATTTAAAGAGCGTGAGAGAAGTGGACAGATAGGAAGGAGGGAAAAGATGGTCAACGGAGGTGGATGATAAGGTTACCGAATGAATTTATTTGAGGGTAATACTTAAGATTTAGGGCGAAAATTAAATTAGGGTTTACACCATATGAATTTTCATTTTATTTGTGGTTTATAACGTAAAAAATCAAATGAACTTTCAAGAAAGGAAATTAAACAATTGCTAAAGCTAGTGCTAAATTTGACTAGAAAAAAATAACCCAGCAAAGAAATTTGCAGGAAATTGGCATCAAAATCTTAATGATAAACTATTTGAGATTAGGATCATATATCATGCATACTTAGAGGGTGTTTGACATTGCTTAAAATAAGTTACTTTTGACTTAATGGAGGTGTTTTTAACTTAAAGGAGAAAGTAAAGTTGTTTACTTTAAGTTGAATTAATGTGTTTGGGTAATTTTACTTAAAGTTAAATGAGGATTTAATAATTTTGACTTAAAGTGAAATTTGACTTAAAAAAATTTTAAATTCATAATATTTGAACTTTACAAGAATCGTGAAAAAAAAAATTCCATAAGTCATAAGTCATAAGTCAAAAGTACCTAAATGGAACTTATGACTTATAGCAGTTTTTTAACTTAAAGCCGGGCTTTAAGCTATTTACCCAAACAAGCCGAAAACAACTTAAAGCAACATTTTGCCTTAAGCTTCAGTTGCCAAACAGGCTGTTAGTTTGATTGGTGTAAGCATCTGATCTCAAAAACATACTACCCGATATCATCTGTGAAGATTCCTACCGAATCAAGAAAAAGTACAACACTAAGGTTGTGTTCACTTGGGGAGAATGGAATGAGGTAGAATGGAATAAAAATTGTAAACAAAATTTATGAAGAAAGAAGGAATGTTGGGGGAAATAATGAACAGATATGAGGGAGAAGAAATTTCTTATGATGAATATTGCAATGAAAATGATGATGATTGGGAATGGAGCATTCTTTCCAAAACATGTGGGTTAGAACTTTAGTTTAAATTGTGTGGAAAGGAATGAAGTAAGGAATGAAAATTTAAACTTTTTTCCCAATCTTCCCCAAATAAGAGTATAAATTTCATTTCATTCTTCCCCCATTCCATTCAAGTGAAGTGAACATAGCCTAAGGTTGCGTTCACTTTGATGGAATGGAATGAGGGGGGAATGGAATGATATTTGAACTCTTATTTGGGTGAGTTTGAGGAAAATGTTTAAAATTTTCATTCTTTCCTTCATTCCATTCAAAATTATTTGAACTAGAATTCTAACCCACATGTTTTGGAAGGAATGCTTATTCCATTTCTACATCATTTTCCTACAATCTTTATCAAGAAAAATTTAGACTCCCTCATATTCATTCATGATTTCACTCATATATTCTTCTTTTTTCATAAAATTTGTATGTAATTTTTCATTCCATTCCCACCAAGTGAACACAACCTAAATGAATAAAATGTGTCAAAACTAACATTTAATAACATCGAATGACAGTGAACCTTTGTTTTTTTCTCTCTCTCTCTCTCTCTCTCTATATATATATATATATATATATACATATATATAGATACTTTTCTTCCCCCCTTTCCCAGTAAAACCCTAGCTGTTCTATTTACCTTCCCCCTTTCCTTTTCATCCCCTCTTCTCCTTCTCTTCCCTCTCTTCAATCCATATCTCTCCCTCGATCTTCACTTCTCTCCTTCCTCTCCCAATTCTTCATATTCGAATTGTGATGCCACATGGTGGAAATTTTTCCTCATGTGGTGTTGTTTAAGGTCGAGCTTGAAATTATTGAAAACTCTTTTCTTGATACTTATTCCGATGAAACTCCCTTGTATCCTGATCCACAAGAATGTAAAAACTTTGATTTTTCGAAAAATTATAAAAGTTTCTGATGAACGGTGATTATCCATTTTAGGAAAAACTTTTCAGACTATACTACATACTTGTCGAAAAATTGAAGTTTTGAAGTTGTATTATTGTTATAATTAATATGTAAACGAGTGTATGTAGACCACGTCAGATTTTAGAAATTCACAACTTGAAAAAATATTTTGTAGAATTACAGGACCGTAGTATTAATATAGGATATATTTAAGTGTATGTAAATCTTATCTATATTGCAAGATTCACATTCGATCCATTTTAGTTAAACATTCGATTGTTGGAGTGAATATTAAATTGTTACCATTCGCCTCCAAATCGCGTTAAGTTTATTCACCTTTTTTATAGAAAATATTTTTCAAATCATTTCCGAGAGAATGAAAACAAATATGAATAGTAAATTTTTTTGTCTCCAATTGAATACGTATTTCAGTGGAAGTTCCGGACTAATAAACAATTACTAATCATGTAGTTGCGAATTGTATTCGAATCATTTAGAACCTATCAGATTATATTATATGAATCATTAGCCCATAAAAGAAATGTGTTAAGTGAGTAAAAGAAAAGAAAAGGAGATGTATTAAGAAGGTGTGCGGAAGAAGCTTTGTGATTTAACCAAACCTGAGGGACTAGCTTGCAATTAACCACATCTTGCTTTATAAGACAAAGACATAAACAAGGCTAACCTAAAAACAAAAGGTGCAGCCTCTATCCCTATTTTTGGAGCTTTAGATCTGCCTTAAAGATAAAGAAGAAAGATGAAGCAAAGCTCGATTGGCTCGACTCTAAAATTTGGGGATAGGGTTTCGCTAATCGTAATTAGGGGGTGATTAACCTCCATTATTGACGTTTAAGGACTTCCACTCTAAAATTAACCTATCTCAAGGTTAAGGGTGGATATTCTAGTAGTAATTACATTAAGTACGAACTAGTTAGCCTCGAACAAGGCCTTTATAACCCTGTTTAGGGTTGTTTAGCCCCGATTAGGGCCGAATTGTTGTCTTTTGCTCAAAGATTAGCCCTTATCGAGGCTTATGAGCAATGACCACCTGATATCAACCCTAACTTAGATAAGTTGAGGGAATAAATCAATAATGAATTTACGATAAAGGATCCGATGCACGAATTGCACTTGGATTAGTGTCTACGAGCTCGAAACGACACTAATCCTATTCCCGAAGGCCCAAAAATCTTAAGAAAAAGGTTCGAGAGGCCAAGGAACGTTTAACGTTCTTAAGTAGTAACTTGGGAGAGAATCTTAGTCATTGTGAATGTGTAGGTCGCTCCACACTTCATTGTAAGACGATACCCTGGTAGGGCCGGTGTGACCTTAAACTTCTACGAAATCAAGTTTTCTTAGAAGTTGGGGGGCAAATGATATTGGTGAAAAATAATCCCTAAAGACATAATTAATATAATATTTATTGGCTTGTAAATAAGGCCCGAAACCCAAGTTGGGCATTAAATTCGTAATTATTGATTAAGCCCAAAAGAAAAGCCCAAACCGGGGACGCCCGGTTTAAGCTTGTTTCTAATATGGGCCTGATCCACAAACCGGGAACGTTCTAGAAACAAGGAACGTCCCAGAATATCCCTGCGATATTATGTAGCCTCCAAGGCACCTAATTCGACATGGAAACTAACTCGCACAAGGAAGGAGTCAGAACCTTCTCAATGACGGTGACTTGTCCACCAAGTCTCCAAACCCTATTACGATTCTAAGGCTCCCACAGCCTATATAAAGGGCCAGACCCCTCATCTCAGAACTACGTCTTGGCTTGATTCTCAACTCTGAGAGACGTAGGCATCTTGTGAGGACCCGAATTAGGTCACGAAAACGCAAGCGCAGCCATTAAAGCACGAAGCTCACGAACCTTAGTATTAAATACATACAGATCCTCGTTTTTATTCCACAACAATTCCTTTAATTTATAAACTTCAGAGAAACACTACAACAAAATCTTCTTATTGTGACGAATTTTTTAGCATGAACTCGTCACAAATAGCCTATTGCCCAAAAGAACAATTGTTTGGAAAGGTGTCCATTTTTACCAAGTGGCTGCGCATATAGAATATGCGTATTTTTTTTCTTTCTCTCTCTGCCTATTGTTGAATGCCTTTCTCTTACCTCGCAAATACACGAAAAAACAAAGACCACGCATGTGCCTTATGCAATATAATATAATTTTTTATATTTAATATTTTAAAATTTTATCGATATTTTCTTTAGGGGTTAAATAATTTTCATTTGGGGTTTAACGGGTCTCATTTGGAATTTAGAAATATTCAATTTTTTAAATAAAATTTTTAAACTTTATTTGTATTCTCTCGGGGTTTCAACAATTAACTTTAGGGGATCAACAGTTTCATTTTGGGTTTTAGAAATATTCAGAATGACGAAAAAACCGTATACAAACTTAGGGCTTAGGGTTGTTTAAGAAATATTCAGAACGTCGAATAAATAGTATACAAACTTAGGGTTTAGGGTTGACTTATCCTTGTTTTTAAAAAATCGGGGTTGGCCCCCAATTTTTTAAAAACCAGACTGCCGGACTCATTAAGAAATACTAAAATTTTTAATAAAATTTTTTAAATTTTATATGTATTCTTTTGGGGATCAACAGTTAACCTTTGGGGTTCAACATTTCTATTTTGAATTTTAGAAATATTCAGAATGACGAATAAATCGTATACGAACTTAGGGTTTAGGGTTTAGGGCTAAACCCTAAACCCTAACTTATCCTGGTTTTTAAAGAATCGGGACTGGCCCCCGATTTTTTAAAAACCAGGCCGCTAGACTCAGTAAGAAATATTCAATTCTTTAATTTAAAATTTTTAAATTTTATAGTATTCTCTTGGGGGTTCAACAGTTAACCTTTGGGTTTCAACATTTAGATTTTGGATTTTAGATCTGGTAGTTTTATTTATTTTAAAGAAATTTTGTTAAAAATAAGAAAAAACCTACGCATGTTCGAAATGCATGGTTCCCTCCCACCCGCGCAGTTATTAAATGTGTTTATTGAGCCACGCATGATCCATATGCGAGAGAGCAGGCTTTGTTGAAATTTATAAAAAAAAAATTAAAATAACCAACGCATGATCCTTATGAGTGGTTTGAAAAATGCATCATTGGAATGCGTATAAACCCTGTTTGGAGCAGCCCACACATCACCTTAATGCGTATACTGATGTAAAAAATTAAAAAAATAAAATTTGGCATGAGACACGTATGATAGAAATGCATATCCGGCATACCCACTCTTCAAATACGTATACCTTTGGGCACTGTTCGCGCTCGTGATCATTTTGGACAATTCACTTTCACTTTAAAATTTTGTTATTGGGTGTTTTCACCCTTCAAGTATATTACAATTGAAAACAAAGCTTACATTATTAAAAACTCCGCTGTAATATTATTGTAAAAGTTTAATATACTAGCTTGTAAATTGTGTAATGCACGGTTTTTTTAATATTTATGATTATATAAATTATATTAATAAATAAATATTTATAATTAGTTATATTTGAATTGAAAATATATTTTTTAGATAAAATACAATAATTTAATTGAAGAAAATAAAAAATCCTTTAATTTGACAAACTAGGAGAAAAAATAATCGAATTTGAGTATAAATAGATAATAAAATTATTGTTCATTAGATTTTACATGGTCTTTTTACTTTTTTGTTTTATCTTGGGTTTTAGAAATCAGATTAAGACGATTTTATCGTCCAAGCAAAATTCAAGAAATCATTTTTATTTTTGTGATGGTTTAAGGGTCATAATGCAACTGAAACTCCTGGAAATTTAAGATAAAATATTGTTACGAAATTTTATATTAAAAATTCTATTCAATTTATAAAATCTACTTATAAAAAATTTACTTTTTTATATTTAAGTATAATCCTATTATAAAACAAATAAACTTTTTAATATTAATTATAATGGTTATAAAAGATCCAACGGTGGTAGTATTTTGATTGTGCAACAACCATACAAATGTACTATCAAAAATTGGATAAGATCGACTATATTTATCCTATATAAGAATCTAATTGGGATAAAACTATAAGTTCGTCATCATTTTTTTGGCTATTTTTCCATTTGCTTTTAACATATATAATAATAGATTTTTTTCCCACTGTAACAATAGACACTACAAGAAAAATGGTCATTTATGACGGAAATTTTACATTAAAATCGTCGCAATTGGTCCAATTATGACGAAAAAATTTCGTCATTTTTGCTCGAGTCTTAAGTTCGGATTTTCGTCACAAGTATAAATTTTCGTCATAAGTTCCAAAGCGGGACCCATTTTCTACAATAAAATAATAAACAAACTTACGATGGAATAAACTGTCATAAATTTGTATTTTATGACGGAAAAATCCGTCAAAAATTAAAGAATGAGATCCATCTAAAATATAATAATAACAATAATTTAAAACGATTTTGTGTATCATAAGTTTCCTCTTGAGACCCACTAAAAATATAAAATATACTGTATCAATATATGGTTCCTCGAAACAAAAACGCGGTTTACCGTAAATTGTTCAATTTACAGAAGTTGAGTACTTGATATAGATTGTGAGGAGTAACAAATAAGCACTCACATTAATACATTATCCAAGTACAAAGCTATTACTTAAACTATACAATACTAGCTCTTAAATTAACTAATACTCTATATTCAAGGTTCATTCCTGTGCTTTGGAAACATCTCCAGGGCTTCACATTAGTAGAGGGCATTCTCCTTGAGACACTCTCCTATCACAACACAACCGCAATTAAACCAAAAGAGTCCAAAGCCGACCAAAATTGAAGAGAAACCTGGGAGACAAATTTTTTTGAAGAAACCAAATTCAACAAAAAACTTCAGAAAATATAACTAAAATATCTACGATTATACACACCCAGACTTATACATATTTGTAACTCAAATTCAAAACAACTTTTTACAACTTCACTCCGGCCATCCGACAATTCTCCGGCGATGTCAAAAACGTTGATTTGGTTACAAGCAGAACTAATCACGAATAGAATGATATAGAACTAATGTTCAGACATTAAATCGAGACCAAGGCTAGTCAAAATCAGACTGAAATAAAAACCCAATTCGAAATGGATTTAAGGTTACCAATTTTTTTTGTTTCGAGGCTTGACCGAGAGAGAGCTAAAGCTTGATTTCTGGGGTTGGTCTTTCAAAAAGAAACCAGCACGGCGTTGGTTTTACAGTGGAGAAGGGAGAAGGAGATGGCGGTTAAGATACAGGGATAGATGAGAGAAAAGGGGTAGAGGCGAGAGACAAAAGAGCAACAGGCGGCCGGGTTAGATAAAATAATAGGGTGGGTTGGTTAATTATTAGAATAAAATATGGACGGTTGGATGTGTGTTTCTTTGTTTTAATCTAAGGGCTATAAATTGATTGGAGAGCACAATCCGTGTGTTATGCTGTTAGCCACTAACATAATGACACATGTCATTAATCAGAATTTCTAATTTTTTATTCTTAAAATAGAGTAAATAAAATAATATAGAGTAAAATAAATATCCGAAAATAAAAAATGCTCTAAAAATTACGAAATTTTTATGAGCACTTTAAATTGTTAAGAAAATTGTTCCCTCAAAATTTGGTCAAATTTAGTTGAAGTTTGGTCAATCATTTGATTTTTTAACGTAAGACATTTTCAACTGTAAATTCGACTACGGAACAAAGTTCTCAAAAATTACGAAATTTTTAACATGCATAGAAAATATCATTTAAATGACAAATTCTAAATTTCAAGTTTTTCTATCATGTGGAAGTATTTATTTGAAATTGTCGAAATTAAATAATAATACTTGTCCAACTAAATACGATACACCTTGGATCAAAATCATTCGATCTTTTGTCTTAGGTTTTGAGTCTAAAATATCAACAAAAGTATATTATACGGAAAATATATATTTAGATTATGGAAAATATATTAAGTATTTTAAATAATATTCTCAAAACTTTTCAAATATTTTAAAATACTAGCAAAAATACTAATATATGACGATCCAACCGTACGGATGTCAAGATATATCTTAAAGGATATTCTCAAATTTTATAAATATTAAAACTTAATTTCGTTGGAGATTTTAGTAGATCACTACTATTCAGACTAATACTCGTACCTAGTGCTTCGTCCAAAATTATTGTTTCTATTTTTTTAAAAATATTTCTCGATGATCCAACCATAAAAATGTTACAACATATCTAATTAAATTATATTCCCAAAGTTTCAAAAAAAATAAAAAATTAATTTGGTTGGACATCTTAGTAGATCACCTCTATTCCGACTAGTGCTAGTAACTAGTGCTTCGTCCCAGATTATTGTTTCTATTTTTAAAAAAATATTTCTCGATGATCCAACCATACGGATGTCAAGACATATCTAATTAAATGATATTCCCAAAGTTTAAAAAAATTAAAAATTAATTTGGTTAGAGTTCTTAGTAGATCACTACTATTCGACTTGTACTAGTAACTTGTGCTTCGTCCCATAATATTGTTTCTATTTAAAAAAAATATATTTCTCGATGATCCAACCGTACGGATGTCAAGACATATCTAATTAAATGATATTCCCAAAGTTTCAAAAAATAAAAAATTAATCTATGTGATTGATGTATACATAATAAGAAAAACATTGAAGAACTTTACGACGGATTAAGAAGATCGTCGTAATTATGGGTAACTTATGACAGAAATTTCGTCATAATTTACCCAGAATTACGACGATCTTCTTAATCCGTCATAAGTAACCCAAAATTACGACAGATTTTTCCGTCGTAAATTCACATCAGAAAAAGTAATTCATTTTACAATTAAATTTAATTACAATAAATTAATTTACGACGAAATTTTCGTCGTAAGTTCATTACTAAACGACGTCGTTTTGTCATCAGGAAAATTAATTCATTTTGTAATTAAATTTAATTACAATAAACAAATTTGCGACAGACCGAAATTTCGTCGTAAGTTTATTTACGACGGAGATTCCGTCATAAGTTGACCACAAAATGATGTCATTTTGTCATAAGAAAATGTAATTTTTTTTAAAATTAAATTTGATTAAAATAACGAAATTTATGACGGAAATTCCGTCGTAAGTTAATTGCTAAAATGAATTTATGACGGACAATTCGTCGTAAGGTCACAACAATTATTTTTCAATTAAATTTTAATTGTTTGGAACTAAATTTTATTAATAAAATAATTATCTTACGACGAATTTCATTTTCGTCATTAGTTTGGCGCAAAATTTACGACAGATTTGAGATTCCGTCATAAGTTAGGCGCGAAAATTGCTTCCGTCGCAAGTTGGCCGTCATAATTGGCCAAATTTCTTGTAGTGAGATTCTAAAATTAGAAAAACATCTATTTTATAGAATTTTAAAGAAAAAAGTAATAAAACTGATAATGCACATATTCCAACTACTTTTAAAAAAGTTTAACAAAAAATAATAATTTTCTTTAATTTATTATATTATATACTAAAACTGCTGTACGAGATAGATAGACTCAGCTGCCACCTTTCTAAGTACATTACTATCCCTAGCCCCCATTTACAACTCACTACTAGCTATCTCCAATGCCTTCCAAAGCAGAACTTCCCATCTCCAAAATCTCAATCAAAGAAGAACCTGCAGATCACCCACAAAGCTCAACAAACAAACAACCCAAAACTGAAAATTATTCACGATCAGCCGCCAAAGGAAAAGTGAAAATTGAAAATGAATCAAGCTCCATCAATAGCTGTGGAATTTGTTTATCAGAAGAAGGAAAATCGATTAGAGGATATATCGATAGCTGTGGTCACTACTTTTGTTTTAATTGTATAGTGGAGTGGGCTAAGATTGAATCTGGTTGCCCTCTATGCAAACGTCGGTTTTCCTCCATTAGTCAACAGATAAAGGACGGTGCTTTCACAACTGAGCAGATTGTTAGTGTCCGCAATCAGGTTTGTATTTTTTTTTCTTTTGTTAATTTCATTGTAGGTGTGCACTGGTGTGGTGGGGAAAAATGTTAATTGTGCCCTAAAATTCAGAAAAATAAATACTGCACATATATGATATCAGTTGCTTTTTATTTAGGACTGAACTCAATTGGACGATTATTATGTAAAATAAAAATTTCTTTTTACACTCATCTTCGCTACTCAAGTTTTCCCAAATTCTACATTAATTGTAAAATTAGGCCAGACAAATACTTCAAACTTTGTCAAAGTTAGCAACAGTTTGTACAACTACCCAAAAAAATAAGGGGACACAATATATCATTGAATTGTCTTGAGTTGGTTCATGTGATCTCTCTCATGTTGCATTTGTTCATAATGTTCATAAACATAAAAAAAAATTGATATTCAATTTATGAGTATAATTTTATTGGATCTCATACTCATACACACTCTAGTACTGCTACATATCACACATAGTTAGTGCACTACTTTCATCCTCTCCACCTCAAATGCTAGCTGGACGAGTTACTTAATATTCTGTTAGTTTGTTAGAGTTTATAGAATGAAAAGTTTAGGAACAAGAGAAACTGTATTGAAAGAAAAACACTTCTTTCTACTCCATAAAAAAGAATAAGAGATTACAAAGCTTTTAAAAGAGAACTTGCTAAACTCAATGCATGAAAGTAGCATCTACCTAACTAACAAACAGCCACTTCTTTATTTTCTTTTAATCAACTCCTATAAAGACTCCAACTCTCCAATGACCAAGTCTGACACTAATTTCGGAATAAAACAATCAAAACAAATAACTACTATGTTTTAATAAAACTTGTTTAGATTAAGCCAACACACTCCCCCTTAATCTAAACATGTTCCTGCAAGCTTCTTGATTCCCAACAGCTCCCTCATTCTAACAAACTTGACTGCCGACATAGGTTTAGTAAGAACATCAGCACGCTGATCTCCAGAACTCACATGTTTGATAACAACATCTCCGCGTTCCACACAATCACGAATAAAGTGGAATCGTACATCAATATGTTTACTACGACCGTGGAATACTGGGTTCTTTGCCAGGTCTATTGCAGACCTATTATCCATATTTGTAATCTGACTCAGCAATTTTTGTAGCCACAACCCTTGACACGCAACTGCTGTTGCAGCCATGAACTCAGCTTCACAAAAGGATAGGGCCACGCAGCATTGTTTTTGAGACATCCAAGTTATCAGACTCTCAATTAAATAGAATGCCATGCCTCCAGTACTCCTTCGATCATCACTATTACCTGCAAAGTCACTGTCAGGATATCCAGACAGCATGTGATTACCTGTACCCTTTGAATACACCAGACCATAATTCATCATTCCCTTTATATAACGTAGTACACGTTTCACAGCAACCAAATGTAATGAAGTTGGTCGGTCCATAAACCGACTTACCATACCAACAGCGTACGCTATGTCTGGCCTGGTATGAACCAGGCAGCGTAACCCACCCACTATGCTTCTATATCGTGAAGAATCCACTGCTTTTCCCTTTAATCCATTTAAAGTTGAATCTTTGGTTCCATCGGGTATTTACTTGGATTACAATCAGCCATTCCTGCAGCCTCTAGTATTTTCTTAGCAAAAGAAGATTGTTTTAACTCAATGTAGTCATTCCTCTGATCAACCTCTATGCCAAGATAATAAGACAGTTTTCCCAAGTTGCTCATATCAAACTCCTTGCTCATTTGCTCCTTAAACTTGATGATATTCGCTGTGTTCGAGCTCGTAACCAATATGTCATCTACATAAACACCAATTATTAGTGATTCATTTCCCTCACGCTTAGTATAAACTGCATGTTCATTCGGGCATTTCTCAAAACCGAGTTGTTCCAGAAATTTTCTCAAACCTGTATACCAGGTATGAGGCGCCTGTCTTAGCCCGTACAACGCCTTCCGTAATTTATACACCTTCCCTTCTTGACCCTTTACTTCATAACCAATAGGTTGCGATACGTACACTTCCTCTTCAATTTCTCTATTAAGAAACGCAGATTTTACATCTAGATGGTGTACTTCCCAACTGTTTGTTACTGATAGAGCTAGTAAAAGTCGAACTGTTTCTAGATGTGTAACTGGGGCGAAAGCTTCTTCAAAGTCTATACCCTATTTCTGAACATACCCCTTTGCCACAAGTCTAGCCTTATGTTTTACTATCGCTCCATTTGAATCCTTTTTAATTTTGTACACCCATTTCAAACCAATCGCCTTGTGATCTTTTGGTAAGTCCGTCAATTCCCATGTATCATTTCTTTCTACTGCTTCGAGTTCTATTTTCATGGTCTGTCTACATTCTTTTTCTAGCACTACTTGATCAAATGATGCAGCTTCTTCAATGCTTAGTAATAACATATCATCAGCCAACTCAACTTCTTCTGTATCGTTATAAATATCACTCAGCAACCTAAATTTTCTTGGTTCGCTTGTTGCAGACTCTTGGTCGCTTGTTGCAAATTCTTGTTCACTTGTTCCATACCCACTAGATGCCTCAGTCGATATACTTCTATGACTCCATTCTGGTGTCGATGCATCACTCGAGATATTCATTTCACTTCCTGATTCTTCATTACTTATTTTGCCTTCTTCTTCAACTGTGTGTTCAGTAACATTATTTGACTCAAAACCAGGAAACACAACTTCACAACCACCCTATTCACTCTATTTCTCCCAATTCCAAAACTCACCTTCCTGAACTACCACATCTCGACTCACACAAATTATGCATTTCTTTGGATCATATAAAGGACTTGCTTTAGATCTTGGCTCCTTTCCTAGGTAAATGATTGGTTTACTACGATCATCCAACTTCTTAGTGTACACAGCTGGGATTTTCATATAGGCAATACTACCAAAAACGCTTAAGTGATAGAGGTCAGGTTTTCTGCCTGTCCATGCTTCATACGGTGTTCTCCCCCGTAATACTCGTGTTGGAAGATGATTAAGCACATAAATCGAATGCCTCACTGCTTCTCCCCACATGAACGATGGCAACTTTGCACCTTTCAGAAAACTTCGAGTCATGGCAGCCACCGTCCGATTCCTATGCTCCACCACCCCATTTTGTTGTGGAGTGTAGGGGGCTGTATAGTGCCGTTGAATACCAGTCTCTTCACATAACCTCTCAAATTCATTTGAACAAAAATCTCCAACCCTATCAGTTCGAAATGTCTTGATTTTCTGGTTTGCTTTATTTTCAACAAGTAGCTTGAACTTCTTGAATGCACTGAATGCCTCACTCTTCTGTTTCAACATGTAAACCCACATCTTCTTACTATAATCATCAACAAGTAAAAGAAAATATCGATTACCTGCTGGAGTCGAGGGAGAAATTGGTCCACAAATGTCTCCATGTATAAGTTCCAGCACTTGTTTGCTTCGGCATTAAGCATCCCTCACATTTCTTTGCTGGCTGTTTCATTCTAGGCAAACCGTACACCATCTATTCTTTTGACATCATCTCCGTGAAGGAATTTACGGATGTGCGGAAGCGTGGTATAACAATTTATTCCGTAAAAAGCATGTATCGTACATATAGAAAATCATATAAAAATGAGAAGCGGAGGAATCGTAGCCATACCTTGAAAAATCGAAGCTTTATAATCTATGGTTGCCAGCAGTTGCTTCTCAGAGTGTGAAGCACTCTACCGATATCCACCAAGATTGATTCTTCGATGAAGCTTTTATAAAACTCAAAGCTTTATAAAAATGGAGTTTTTCCTTTTGAGTGAGAGAGAGAGAGAAAGATGAAGAAGATGGAGGCTAGCTCCTTTTAGGTTTTTTCACAAAAACATAAAATGCACACACTACTCTTCTCATCTCTTTCTATTTATAAGGCTCATGTAGGTTTAGTATAATTAATATATCATGTATATATTAATATATATAAATCCCACAAAATGTTTAAATAATAATTAAAACTATTTTAATCATTATTAAAACAACTTGCTCCCTCAAAATACCTTCATCAATAAATTAATCTTTTTATGGTGTGACCCTGTAGCTTCAATATTAAGCCGGTAGTAGAAATAAATAATAATAAACTTTTTATTTATTATTTATATGAATTCTAATAATTCATTAAATATAATTAACTGATTAATTATATTTATTCTACATCGTGAGTGATGCTTCTCAACATATCGCGACTATCCGGATAATATGAATTCACTGCTTAGAATACCAAGAACCTGTCAGTGACTAGTTACCGTACAATCAATTCCTTCTACCCTAAAATATCCCGATTAAATACAAGGCATGGATCTCGTGTCAGGCCTATCAAATTTAATCATATGATTTCTTATTCATAATGCAAAGTTCATATTAATTCAAATTAGAAACTCCTTTCTAATTTCATACACTCTGGCCAGAGATTCCAGAACTCGCATACTAAGAATAACATAGGATATTCACTTCCTTACTGGAAGGGGTAGATTCTATATTGATCGTTAACTATCTTCATACATAAATCCATATGCCCAGAATAGACCTAATAAATGTCCTTGAGACTAAGGACTAAACCAAAGCACAGTTCATTATATACAAGATAACTTTAACGATCTCATGTCTAAGGACACTTGTACAACTTTCACTCAGTGAACAACTATCGACACGTGAGTAAACTCCATTAGTTGTTCAACTTATCGAGTCATGTTCAGTGAACTTATTCCCTAATAAGAACCTACATACTAGCTATAAGGACACCACACAAATGCCTATGAGAACAGACATCCTCCTGAAGGGAGCAAGCATAGTATGTACCAATCTTTGCGGATTCACTAACTTCCGATTAGTTATCCTATGATGGGGAAATGTTTAAGTCTAGAGTTATCATCTTCTAGATCTCACTATTACAATCTCATTATAATTCTAGAAGCTTTACTCTAAACTATGGAACATCTTATTTAACACACTTTAAATATATAAAGCCCATAATAAAATCAAAACAAGTCTTTTATTTAATATTAATGAAATCAAATAAGAATACAAGAAAGTTCTTCCTAACTCATCATACATGATTAGATTTAGGACAAACACTTTCACTCCGTTGCCTGAAAATTAAAGTGCCCAAGACGGGGATGCCACAGCCACGTCTCTTCTTCTACATCATTCAACAGGCACATGGATGTACTCTTCTCAAGGCTGATTTTGTAGAGTCTGTTTCCCGACTTCTTCACCTTCATCAGTAGTCTTTCTTTGTCATCATACACCCACAGATAATCACCACTCAATATTATTCGATTGCCCTCTTCATATAATTGATCGAGGCTAATAATGTTATTGCACAAAGTAGGAATATAGTACACTTCTTTTAAAATTTTCTCTTTACCATTTTTGTATTTAAATGAAACAACTCCCTTTCCTTTGATGCTTACCTTCGATCCATCCCCAAATTTCACTTCTCATGTCACTCTTTCATCCAATTCCTTGAATTTTCCCCGTTGCCCGGTCATATGGTTACTAGCCCCTTTGTCTAGATACCATACTTGTGACTCCCTTTGTCCATCAATCTCTGGTCGAAACCGTGGAGTTATTGTTTCTTTCTTTAATAGCATCGTTTCAGTCATCTCTCCCATTTTCTCAACAATCAGCAACACTGGTTCATCTTCCTGAATTTTTGTGAGATTCACCTGGTTATATCTTTCCCTTCGAGGTTTACAACATTCGTTGGAAAATGTCCATATGCCAGACAATTGAAACACCTCACCTGGCTTCTGTCTTGTGGTACACGACCTCCATTCACTAGTACAGACTGGACCTATAGTGTCGCCCCTATAGCGTCGGTTGTTTGCATTAACCGACGCTATAGGTGTCCGTTGAACCTATTGCGTCGATTATTGGCTTTAACCGACGCTTATGGACTTCTGCCAGATGCTTTTACGTCGATTATTTGCACCAACCAACGCTATAGGTACCTCTTATAGCGTCGTCCACTAAAATGCCGACGCTAAAAAGACATTTTGCGTCGGTCAACATAAAACCCATGCTATAGGTGTAGCCTATAGTGTCGCCCCTTGTAATGCTGATGCTATAGGTGCATATTATTATTTTTTTTTTTGCCAAAATCTTTAGAATATAAAATTTTAATAGTATCACGTTTTATATATGAATAAAAAACGTCGGTTGTTAAAGAAACCGACGCTATAGGCACAAACGTACTCTGTACACAATATGCATTAGCATCGCCTTCAACTAACCGACGCTATAGATAGAGACTTAAAGCGTCGATTAACAGGTTTTTTGCGATGGATTTTTGACCGACGCAAAAGGTTTTTAGCGACGGCTATTTGATCGACGTTATAGGCGTAAACCTATTGCGTCGCTCACATGTACTACGCCATTTAACCGACGCAATAGGTCATTTTGACTGACGTAATAGGTCCAGTATGTACTAGTGATTTCTCCCACGAAACTCTCCACTACCTCGAGCTCCTTCTTTACAGGTCCTTCTTTGCCACTCCTCTTGAGTCATCACCAACTGACCATCATTATTTTCTTTCTTTCGCCATTCTTCCTCTGTCAATAGAAGTTTCCCTTGACTCGTTTTAGTTTGCCCACGAACTCTTTCCTCATGTGCCTTCAATGAGCCAATGACCTCCTCCATAGACATCTCTTCCAAGTTCCCAAATTGTTCTATGGCAGATGTAATTTGCAAAAACTTCGAAGGAACTGCCCTGAGTAGTTTTTTCACCACGTATGCCTCTTTCATACGCAAAAAACTTGTAAGTTGAAGGCGACGCTAATGCGTATTGTGTACAGAGTACTTTTGTGCCTATAGCATTGGTTTCTTTAACAACCGACGCTTTTTATTCTTATCTATAGCGTCGCCTATCTAAACAACGTATGCCTCTTCCAATGTTTCTCCCAGTGCCCTGATATTAACAACTAAGCCATTCATTTTCATTTAAAAATCATCCAATGGTTCTGTCTCTCCTATCCTCAACGCCTCGAATTCACCTTTCAAAGTTTGTGCTTTCGCATTTTTCACTTTATCTACACCTAGGCTCAGTTTCTTGACAGCCTCCCAAGCCTCCTTGGCCGTTTTCCTTTCTGATATAGCCATCAAAACATCTTCGGGGATCCCTTGAAAATAACAGCCAACGCACGCCTGTCAATCTTGTCTTCAACCTCAGCCTTAGGATCTTTAGGTTCCAACGCTTCCCACAAGCCATGTGCTTGCATAAATACCTTCATTTTAAGTTCCCATGTCGCATAGTTAGTTTTTGTAAACATCAGATAGTTCAAGCTAAATGATGTCTCCTTAGTCTTGCCTGGTTCTATCTCGTGTTAACTTTGAATGCGTATCGAATGATGACAGATGCAAGCTCTGATATCACGTATAAAATGAAAAGCTTAAGAACAAGAGAAACTGTATTGAAAGAAAAACACATCTTTCTGCTCGATTAAAAAGAATAAGAGATTACAAAGCTTTTAAAATAGAACTTGCTAAACTCGATGCATGAAAGTGCATCTACCTTCCTAACAAACCGCCACTTCCTTATTTTATTCTAATCAACTCTTATAAAGACTCGAACTCTCCTATGACCAAGTCTGACACTAATTTTGGAATAAAACAATCAAAACAAATAACTACTATGTTTTACTAAAACGTGTTTAAATTAAGCCAACAGAGTTCCTCTCCATCTACTCTCCTACCTCTCTCTCTAATTGTATATAAATTTAGATGAACATATATAGCTACAAAGATAGATTTCTTCGGTACACAAACATTATGATAGGTATATACATTTTGATTCTTCTTTGTTCTATATGCTTTTTACACAGTGTTCATAAATAGTGTAGTATATCAAGATACAACATCAACTGTACCTCCTTCTTGATCATGATATTCTTCCTTCAGTCACACCTCCTAGTTTAGGATTCTATGCATGATTTATGTTCCCATTTCTTGCATTACTGCAGTTCGTGTTAGGCAATCTAGTAGAATTCATAATTTACATTCCTATCGTAGTTCTTTACCACTTATTGTAACACCCCCAGATCCGGGGTCCGGGATCCGGTGGTTACGGTTTCCAATTCTGTCCACAACAATTGAACTTTCCTTAACATAAAATAAATTACGTCTCTATAACCCAACACAACAATATAAAACACACCCGTTATAGTCCCAGAGATGAAATCAGAGTAACAATCAAATTTTTATTAATCACATTATGAGTTCTTACAATCCAAAAGAATTTCAATATAAATACATACTCTTTGCCATCCATTTACATAAGTCATACTAGACCATATTCTTGGTACTGAAAGAATAAATATACCCTACCAATAGCTTCTTCTTCAGCTCTGGCATCGTCCTCGCCCGCGTCGAGTGCGCCTTGTGCGAGTCATCTGGTCTAGCTGTTGTTGTGATATAATAATAAAGCAAGGGTGAGCAATAGCCCACCAACAATAATATATAACTGAATGATAAGGTATAACAGTTCAAAAGTATCTTTCAAACCATATGCCATGCATTTACGGAAATGATGCCAGTATAATATGAACGATGAAGTTACAAGGTAACTTGAAGTATTTGTTTGTAGAAATATCTGCTACATCAAAGTAAGCGAGATATTCTTATTGTTATTAAGAAGAGGAACTTGCAAGAAAAGGTTGCAATTCCAGTTATGACCCTTTTCCAACTCTGCCAACAGTAATCATGTTGCAGGAAATAAATAAATTTGGACGATGAACCAATGATGGAGTATTCACCGCGCCCGCTGTTCCAATCTTGATGATCAGTCGAGATCGTACAGCTCAATTTAGATTTACTACCGGTAGAAGGAAGAACTGACGGCTTTACTTGTATACCGCCTTACTAGCTCTCCCTGGCCAACGGTTGGGCCAAAGAGGATGGACCGGCGCTACTCGGCCTCTTACACGACTCCTAGTTCAAATAGAATTCATGATTCTGAATGTAACGTTCGTCCCCCTTTCCCCAAGTATAATACTTGTTGATAAGACTCCACAAAGTAGTCGTATCTTGTTGGAAAGGAAAATTTACCAATAACTCCCAAGCTATTACTTGGTAACGGATATCAACTTGTTCCAGTAATCTTACCCCTCGAAAGATGAGAAGGTAAGCAACGACTTAATAAGTCAACAGCACCCGAGTTGCGGGTGAAGGGAATACTTTATGACCGGGAAGTCGACAAGATAAATAACATTTTCCAAGTAAGGTTCCCTTATTATTAAGGAGATAGACTCAAAGAAGAATGATGTATGAGAACCTTTCTTGATATAAGATTAATAATAATATGACTCCGAGATATTTTCTGTAATAATCGAAGAAGATGAACCTTATCGAGATTATTCTAAGTATGGAATAAATATTCAGAGAATATTTAATGAGTTAAAATATTTAAAGAATATTTGGGAATATGAAAGAATATCTTTAATCAGAGTATATCTCAAAATAATCCCTGAAGAAATATCAGGAGAATATTTATTGAATAAATAAATATTTAAATGAATATTCAAAACAATATTCACTAATTAATAAGACCTGAAAAGAATATTTAAGGTAATATTCATAATTAATTAGGAATTTAAATGAATATTCAAAAGTAATATTCATTTAATGAATAATATCCTAAATGAATATCAAGTAATATTCATTTAGTAATCCAAGCCTTAAGGAATATTCGAGATAATATTCGATAATTAAATCAAGCTTCAGATGAATATTAAAATAATATTCATCAAGTATTTAATATCTTAAATGAATATTCAAAAGTAATATTTATTTAATAAAATATTATTCTAAAGGAATATCCAAATAATATTCATTTAATAGTCTCATCTTTAGAAGAATATTCGAAATAATAGTCGATAATCAATTCGACTCTGAATGAATATTGAGAAATATTATTCGATGAATAGTTACGTTCAAATAATTATTTGAAGTAAGGATCGTTAAAATAATTAGTCTCGAACGAATATTCAAATAATATTCATCGCCCAAATAATAGAAAATATTTACTTAAATATTTTCCTCCGAGGTAATCTCGATATATCAAGGAATATTGACTCCCGGTCTATTTTTGATTAATAAGATGTATACGCCCTTCTATGAGGGTCTTACAATAACCGGCTTATAACTGATATATAACTATCTAGCTTATAAGCCAACAATAACATTCAGGGAACAAGTATATCAATTCAACTTGAAAGTAGGCATGCATGCAATGGCATATGTATATCAGCAATCATATATATATATATTTATTTAATCACAACAACAGCCTAAAAGAAGGGAATTGAAACTTGCCTGGTAGTCGAGTACGGTAAGGGGTAGTGGTAGCGGGTCCCGGTTCAGCTTGGTGATCTATAAATAGCCAAGGCATTCGGGATTAATCACTTAACATATTAAAAGTTAAGTTATACTTAATTCGAAACACGTTCTCGAGTTATCTCGTTATACCCCTTTTAGTGGATTACTTTTATCACTGATCCGACCCGACATTCGTTCGTTAATACGACATGTCATTGTACTTATACTTGGGACATACTTAAGTCATATGAGTTCTAAAGTCGATCGTTACGAACCAATACTATACTCCGAGTTTTATCGCCCGTTTTCTAAGTGTTTTACCGAAGTTATAAAAGAATCGTCTTTTAGGGGTTCGTTCGCGTTTAACCTCGACTCGAACATTTTTAATAAATCGAAAAAAATGATCCTTCTGACATACGGTTTTCTTTCACACCTTCCTTTTTACCTCTAGTATTTATTTTCCAAGATTCTCCATGACTTTACATATTTTACGAGGGTTCAAATTCAGTTACGAATTCTCGGTTACGGTTTCGAAATAATTTTAGTAAACCGGCCGTAACTCCTAAACCGTAAGTCCGTTTCACGTGATCTTTATATCAAAACGAAGCTTATAACATAAGCTATCCTAAAATGGCAGAAAAGTTTCTGGTCAGTAGGGTCTTGTTGTGAAAAATGGCATACAAAACATGATATTGTAAAATCGGGCATTATAACGGCTATGTTTACGCGTTTTCCAAAGTTTTTACACTTTATCTCGATCTAACAAAGATAAATCCAACCACACAAACACATGATAATCATCATGACTAGTCTATCAACAACTCATTTCAACCATCTCATGGATCACAATCCAAACAACAACCATAATCAACTAATAACATAGATCTAAGCATAACATAGCATACTAACACTAAATCATCCATAAAACTCATAAAATCTCAAAATGGTACCAAGGGTTTTTGGAGCTTGTTACCTTCCTTGGAGAGTGAATAACACTTGGTAAGCCTTGTCTAGTCCTTAGATTACCTTAACAAAGCTTGGATCATCCAAACAAAACAAGAAATCAAAGTTAGTTTCTTAAAATCACTATTCACCCTAGGCTTGGATGATTTATTTGAAAATGGAAAACATGGAGTTTGAAGCCAAGATTTCTAGGGTATCACTTTTATGAATTATAGGACTTACCATAAAAATTTGGAGATCAAACAATGGTGGAAGCTTGGACTTTGGATTTGGAATTTAGGGAGGAAGTCGAATGGAATGTTTTGGAGGGGGAGAGAGTTGCTTGCTTGTTCTTGATCTTTTCCTTGTATTATTGTGTTGCCTTGGATAATATCTTGCTAAAGTAGCTTTATTAAAGTTCCTAGGTCATCCATGATGCAATCAAGAGACATGTGTTGCATTTTGAATGGTTTTCATGCTAAGTATTGGTTTGACATCTAAGTACTACTTCCATCTCCAAGTATGCTAGTTACTTTAAGCCACTTGGTTGCTAGATATTTATTCTAGTAGCTTACACAAGACTCTTGCTTCCTCTACTTGTTTCTGTGTCCGGTTATTGCCCGTTTCGATTGATCGTTCGTAGGAATATTTCACGGATTTCTAATTAGGGTTTACCGGGAATCCTTTTTAATATCAATACTTTCATTCTCCATCTTTCATTCTAACTTTCCAATTTATATTCCTTAAATCCATTCGTTAAATACTTAAGGCTATCAGTGTCCAGGGAACTCTCGGAGAAAATAAAAGTGCGGTTTTCAGAATCCGACAGCTTTTACATACACTTATTTTCCCCCTGGATCACTAATACGAACTCGGAAATCCGTCCCGAATGCTTTTATATAGTGTCGTCTCATATTATTATATACTCCCACCAAAACACTATTCATTCTGTATTCTTTACTTGTTCTCTTAGGGTGGTACAATTGTCCGTATTCTCTTTCGATCGTTCCTTATCCTTTTTACGGAACTACTGGATTAATCGTTACCGATCTGGATGACATGAGAATATTCTCCTGCTTGAAAGTGCCATATCTTATTCCCTTAGAAGATAGATTATTCTTACCTATGTTGTTACCCTTTAGCATTCTTCAAGACATAGAAATAATAAAGTTGAATTCCATTCATTCTTTCCAAATATCAATTATTACATTGTAGCCATAACCACTCCTCAGTGGTTTCCTACCTTCATTCTTAAATCAAATATAATAACATCCCAAAATATCAAATCCTCAAAGTTAATATCTCAATTCTTGGATTATAATAATATTTAATCCACTGTCCGGTCAAATATTATACCGAAAAAGAATTTGGAATTTCTGAATTCCGATCGTCTCTACATTCACTTATTTCCTCCGCGTATTACTAATATGACTTCGAAACATCCATATCACGTCCCGTACATAGGGTGGCGTGAAAAGTTTTTCAACTTACAAAATCACTATTCATCCACCAAATTACTATGCACGTACAGGAAACACTATGCACGTACGGGAAACACTATGCATGTACTCATTTCCCTTCAAGGATCCATTAGCTCCTTCCTGGATGGTAGATTATTCTTATCTAGGTCCTCAACCATCGAATTACTCTATTCTGACAATATACCAATGCATCAGGATCATTGTCCAAAGCAATATCCATTCATTACAATCATTGTTCTTTGAAACCACCATTCATTAGAGCTGGTGACCTTGTTGTCGGAATCATTGTTCCTCGTTTTATCCTTACTTAATAAAAAGTTTTAATTATATCCAAAATTTGGGGTTCTTACAGTCTCCCCTCCTTAAAAGGATTCCGTCCCGGAATCAGGTAGGAAGCAAAGAGTCGTTTGCCTGTCGTTCCCTTTTTATCTTCCCGGTCAATTCTTAGTCGTTCTACCCTTCCTCAGCACATCTTCTAGTGCTACAATCCATACTGTATCCTTTTTTCCATCAACGTTGCTACTTTTCGTACAACTCACTATCCGGGTTATACTCTTACTCAGTCTTATCCTTATTGATACCTGTAGTAACATTGGTATCACTATCACCCTACGAATTCGGAGGTAACCTCGCTCGTACTGTGCATTTCCTGATTGCTTTAATCTTCGCAATCTCGATCAATATAGAGAAGTGGAAAGATTGATTGAGAGATCACTATGATCAATTGAACATTTGTTATATTGCATAGTTAGTAAAGAAGGGGGCCAGCCTTTAGTACTTGACAAGCAATTAAACAAGTCATGGCATTCCACTTAGACTTCTATCACATAGACAGATAGTCACGTAGCAGTACCTCCCCTCCTAAAAGGGTTCTTCTTCTCAATTCATAAAGAAGATGAATAAGAGAGAAGAAGAGAAAAGAGTTCTAAAAGATTATAGAAAGCTTTCATGATTGTAGAATATCATACTCAGAATTTACCTCTGAACTATAGAGGTTTATCAAAGAAGAAATTAATCATAATGATATCTAAGACTATTTGATCGCAATCTCACGTGTCAACATATCTTGCTGCTTTGTCCATTATTCTATGGACAAATACTCTTGTTCAATCTTAGCGATACTCACATTCGGGAAATCCTTCAACCTTTCAGGTTAAATCTTAGATTTCTCACTTGACATCATTATTACTGACATCCCATATCATGTTACTAGCTTTTTCATAACTATAATATTGACACTATCAGGTTGTCATCCTGAGAATTCATTAGAAAACCCATTCATAACATTCCTTGCTTCTCATTCCATAGTTGCTTTCCCAGCCTTTTCTTTATCAATCACATCCTTCTTATTATCTGATTCTTACTCATTTCTATTATTTACTTTCACCTTCACCTCTTTATTGAGACACCTTTTTGCACTTGGTACCTCTTTATCGGTATTCCGTCACATTTATTCTATAATCATCACGTTATTCCAATGTAAACTTTCCGAAATGAATCTGGCCCGATCCCTTTAACTTAGATTCATATAATCTACTTCTGCCAACCTTGTTTCCCATCACTTGTTCTTTGCTATCCGTGGTTTTCCACAGGTTGTCTTTCGTAAGTCAGACCAGGTCGTATATCTACCGGCTCATGCTCTTATCATCTATCGAGCATCTGCAGTTTACTGGCGTAGCCTGGCCACATGAAAACCCGTTATGACCGTGCTATAAGTTTTGGGGGTAAGGCTGGCTCGAATACCGCCGTCCGAACACTTTTAAACTCTAAGGTGGCCCAATAAGTCTCGGGCTCAACCGCCCTTCCCTCCAAGTCTCATTAATTCTTTCTACGGGAATACGTTTAGCATCAAGAATTATCAACCTCATATTCTCTATCTTGTTTGTGCAGAAGTACACTAACACAAACTTGCTTGTCATTCATCAACATGCCATTTAGCTTATCAATAGCAGCACTTTCTTTATCTTTACGTTGTCATCTACTTTCTTAGAAGAATCACCATCGCTTGTTGTTTACGTAGTGCGTTAATAGCTAACCCTACGGGTTTCAAATCCCTTAGGGAGACAAAGTAATCATTATTCCTTATCCATAAGGAACACTTCCTGAACTTAATGTAGATATAACATGAAGCAGATAGAATTGCAGAAGAGTTTCAAGCATCGCAGCTAGGTCCGGTTGATGAAACTATCACTTATGCATCTTCCATAAAAGACTGGAAACTTAACGGTTTACTTCATCAATTTTGTACCATAGTCCTGGTTTGCCTCAAAACGGGACCTTCTAAGGTACGTAATATGCTTAAGACTCCATCAGGAATCAAATCTTTACTTAAACTATTATTACTGTCAATTCTTGCACAGTCATCAGAAGGAATGTAAATTCCTCCATTCCGGTATGACCTTCAAGGTCCTTCCAAATATCATCCTGTTTCTTCGGTATGAACATTTGTAATTATTCCTTTATACTTAGATTTTCGGCCACCTCATTGGCCTTTCTTGATGATAATGATTTCTTGTAACCCATGTTCTCTGGGTACATTCCAACTCAAGTTTTTCTACCTCATTCCCATCACTGTTGGGTTAAAGCATTCTCCCTTAAGCTCTGCTGAAGGAGAAAATATAACTATCAGTCATTTCCATAAGTCATTGCTTCCACCTACCCGTGGGAACTTTATCACGTTTATTCCCAATCCTACTTAGGATACTTCTTTTCTTAGTTCTTTCTTTATCTTAGGATAATCTCAACCTTTATGGGTTCAACCCATACTTCCTCAGGGTTTCATACATGCCTCATCTGGCATTATTGTTACGATGTCATACATTCCTTACCAAACTTCCATTTTGAAGTTCGGAATATTACCTTTTTCCTTGTAAGGTTTCATAGGCCATCCTTATCATTCCTCCGGTATTTTCTGGGTACCGGGTTTATCAAAATGTCATTGATCAATACTCTAATAATTCTATCTATGTTCTTTCCAGAGCTCTTTTTAATAATCCTTACCGATCATTGTTGCCTTAGCAAGTCCAGCTCATATCATCTGAAGTCATAATGTCGTTATTAGGGTTAATGCCACCCCTTGTGCATTCCCCAGGGTTTGTCTTAATTTAAGGATATCCTATCCTTAATTCAACTGCCAAGGAATTCTTGCATCTTAAAATTGGCAATCAGATCATGTACCCTTAATAAAGGTCTCTTTTCAATCATTCTCATTTGATAATCGATCGGTGGCTTAATGCCACCCTCTTCTTTCAGATAGTTGTCAGCCTATTTGGCCTTCCAAAAGGCAACGTATGCCTATCTGCTCTCTTACAGAACTTGGTAATGGTAGCAAGGATGTTTTGGAAGACATTGGTCGAGTTCAACGTGAATCTCTTAGTACTTATCGTTCTTCTCAAATGTACTTGCCTTAGACAAAATTTCTACAGCATACTGATCCATCTCTGACCATTTCCATACTCTCTTCATAAACCTTCGTTGTTTACTTCCCTTAGTCGTAATATGTTCATGGTATTCATGATACCCTAACATCATACATATACTTCCATTTTTCTCGTAATCTTGGACAACCATATACACATGAGTCACTTTAGCACGGGTTACCCCATCCCAAAAAGGTCTAGTAAATTCCCCATCAAAACATGGGTTGCAAAGGGTTTAGTAGAAGATTCCTACGATCTCATTACTATTTCCTTTATATCAGAAGCCCTTGCAGTCGGTGCTTACTTATAAGCAACCCTGCTTTGTCTTTTCATTGCTGGTCTAGTCACTTTATAGTCCGTTGTGACTTGGCCTCAACTGGCCATACTAAAATAAAAATATATGATTTTAAGGGTTGGCTAATTAGCATTACTTTTCTAGCAATTGCCGGCATAGTACCTTCTTCTTTGATACCTTTCTACCTTTCCAAAACTTTACTTCATATAAGTCTTAATCGGCTACTCAGCGCCGTCTCCGGTCGCCTTTCCTCTTTTTTTTCTTTTTTTTTTCTTTTTTTTATCTTTTCAACTATTCTTATCAATCCCGCGTGCCACGCAAGCTTACCATTCCGGGCATAACAGCCTTTTCACTTAAGTCAATCCCGGAGTTTCTCCGTCCGGCTAATTTCTTACTTACATTTCCTGTTTTCGTCCAATCTCACTTCATCATTTTATCACTACCGTCGATTGTAATGCTCAGGGTCCGTTTACTAACCCATATTACAGCATCCTTACCCAAATCACAGGGTTTGCTCCAGTTTCTACTCTCTTCCATGACATTCTCTGATAATCAGAGAGACAAGGTTTGCCAAAATTCACCGAATTCCTTTCCAGACTCAGGGAAATTTTGATCAATATACCCACCTACTGGTAACATTAAGGAGACCAGTTTCGAAACCTGAAGAATAGTTCTATGAACCTCCAAGCAGGTGGAATCATAAGCAGTCATAGTTAACGAAATAATCATCATCAGATTGGAAGTTTACCCACTGGAGAGGAATCAATTATATCCATCCCTTAGAAGGGAATCAACCGTTTCAAACTGAAACCTGTCACAATATCCTGATACCTATACGTCCTGATATTCAATACTACCAAATGTCGGTCTACCTAACCCTTTATGCGAAGCGTCGTTGGAAGCACAAAGTCTCCTTTTTCCATTAAGCAATGCCAGCTCTTGGTCATTACCAATTTCACCTTTTAGCTCCATGAAGATTTTCTCACATTTTTCTCTTTAACTGCTGATCGTATTACTTGATCTATTATAATTCCACATCGGAATAAACTTAAGGTACTACTATAATCCATTCAAAGAGAAGAAGGAATTTAATATTCCTCTGAATCACGTGCATCTAACGTTTCTGGTTCATCATTTAACTGAGTTGAATTAACTCTATACTCAGTCTCTGGCAGTAGTCTCATTACGAGTTCATCTTGACTCACTGGTCTTATCTTCCGGTAGGTTCTGAGATCATTGTCTTGCTTACTACTTCCTTATATAATTTTACCCAATCATGCTGTCACTTCCCAATGTCTTTACTTTCTACTGATTCATTCATGAACATTTCCCTGAATAAAACCACCTCATTAACCTCACTTTGGTTTCGTAAATTATAACCTATGACATCTGCCTTCTCGTGGCAAATTATTACTGACAATATTCATACTGATTCATTTATCAAATGATATGGCACTTACTGCCTCATTCTCAACTATTCCTGGGGACTCTGCTCCTCGTCCTATATCGCTGTCTTTGATAATCATACATCCCTCTAGCTCTTTCTTTGTTAAGATGAAAATCTCTAAGGATTCTCATCTATTTCCGTATAAGATCTCAAGTAATTCTTCCAATCCTTTTTTCTTGCTGGTACTACATCTGGTAGTCCGGCTATGAATTCAACATGCATCTTCAGATCTCTTAATAATATATCGGTTCTTTATACTCACTTTTCTGAGCACCATATCTTAATCATCACAGTCATTCTGGCTGCGACCCTCATTACCCAAGGGTAAGCTCCTTATCCTAACAGGATTTTCCTTATCTGCTGGAACCTCTTCCGGGTCTCCAGTAGGGTACTCCATCGAATTACCCGCTGATCTTCAGCATATAAAGCATCATCGCGCTGTTGCTCGTATGCCTCAAGGTCAGTCGCCTTACTCGTCGATACGATATCGAGCTAGGTTACTATCATTATACTTACGAGTTCCCATAAGGGTTTTATATGTCATCACTACATTAAGTAGTCCGACTATGAACTTGGCAAGAGTTCTTATTATCTTATTGAATTTATTGTTTTAACGTCACCTCATCTCTGGGGTTTATAACGTACGCTCTGATACCACATCTGTAACACCCCCAGATCCGGGGTCCGGGATCCGGTGGTTACGGTTTCCAATTCTGTCCACAACAATTGAACTTTCCTTAACATAAAATAAATTACGTCTCTATAACCCAACACAACAATATAAAACACACCCGTTATAGTCCCAGAGATGAAATCAGAGTAACAATCAAATTTTTATTAATCACATTATGAGTTCTTACAATCCAAAAGAATTTCAATATAAATACATACTCTTTGCCATCCATTTACATAAGTCATACTAGACCATATTCTTGGTACTGAAAGAATAAATATACCCTACCAATAGCTTCTTCTTCAGCTCTGGTAGTCTCATCGTCCTCGCCCGCGTCGAGTGCGCCTTGTGCGAGTCATCTGGTCTAGCTGTTGTTGTGATATAATAATAAAGCAAGGGTGAGCAATAGCCCACCAACAATAATATATAACTGAATGATAAGGTATAACAGTTCAAAAGTATCTTTCAAACCATATGCCATGCATTTACGGAAATGATGCCAGTATAATATGAACGATGAAGTTACAAGGTAACTTGAAGTATTTGTTTGTAGAAATATCTGCTACATCAAAGTAAGCGAGATATTCTTATTGTTATTAAGAAGAGGAACTTGCAAGAAAAGGTTGCAATTCCAGTTATGACCCTTTTCCAACTCTGCCAACAGTAATCATGTTGCAGGAAATAAATAAATTTGGATGATGAACCAATGATGGAGTATTCACCGCGCCCGCTGTTCCAATCTTGATGATCAATCGAGATCGTACAGCTCAATTTAGATTTACTACCGGTAGAAGGAAGAACTGACGGCTTTACTTGTATACCGCCTTACTAGCTCTCCCCGGCCAACGGTTGGGCCAAAGGGGATGGACCGGCGCTACTCGGCCTCTTACACGACTCCTAGTTCAAATAGAATTCATGAGTCTGAATGTAACGTTCGTCCCCCTTTCCCCAAGTATAATACTTGTTGATAAGACTCCACAAAGTAGTCGTATCTTGTTGGAAAGGAAAATTTACCAATAACTCCCAAGCTATTACTTGGTAACGGATATCAACTTGTTCCAGTAATCTTACCCCTCGAAAGATGAGAAGGTAAGCAACGACTTAATAAGTCAACAGCACCCGAGTTGCGGGTGAAGGGAATACTTTATGACCGGGAAGTCGACAAGATAAATAACATTTTCCAAGTAAGGTTCCCTTATTATTAAGGAGATAGACTCAAAGAAGAATGATGTCTGAGAACCTTTCTTGATATAAGATTAATAATAATATGACTCCGAGATATTTTCTGTAATAATCGAAGAAGATGAACCTTATCGAGATTATTCTAAGTATGGAATAAATATTCAGAGAATATTTAATGAGTTAAAATATTTAAAGAATATTTGGGAATATGAAAGAATATCTTTAATCAGAGTATTTCTCAAAATAATCCCTGAAGAAATATCAGGAGAATATTTATTGAATAAATAAATATTTAAATGAATATTCAAAACAATATTCACTAAATAATAAGACCTGAAAAGAATATTTAAGGTAATATTCATAATTAATTAGGAATTTAAATGAATATTCAAAAGTAATATTCATTTAATGAATAATATCCTAAATGAATATCAAGTAATATTCATTTAGTAATCCAAGCCTTAAGGAATATTCGAGATAATATTCGATAATTAAATCAAGCTTCAGATGAATATTAAAATAATATTCATCAAGTATTTAATATCTTAAATGAATATTCAAAAGTAATATTTATTTAATAAAATATTATTCTAAAGGAATATCCAAATAATATTCATTTAATAGTCTCATCTTTAGAAGAATATTCGAAATAATAGTCGATAATCAATTCGACTCTGAATGAATATTGAGAAATATTATTCAATGAATAGTTACGTTCAAATAATTATTTGAAGTAAGGATCGTTAAAATAATTAGTCTCGAACGAATATTCAAATAATATTCATCACCCAAATAATAGAAAATATTTACTTAAATATTTTCCTCCGAGGTAATCTCGATATATCAAGGAATATTGACTCCCGGTCTATTTTTGATTCAATAACCGGCTTATAACTGATATATAACTATCTAGCTTATAAGCCAACAATAACATTCAGGGAACAAGTATATCAATTCAACTTGAAAGTAGGCATGCATGCAATGGCATATGTATATCAGCAATCATATATATATATTTATTTAATCACAACAACAGCCTAAAAGAAGGGAATTGAAACTTGCCTGGTAGTCGAGTACGGTAAGGGGTAGTGGTAGCGGGTCCCGGTTCAGCTTGGTGATCTATAAATAGCCAAGGAATTCGGGATTAATCACTTAACATATTAAAAGTTAAGTTATACTTAATTCGAAACACGTTCTCGAGTTATCTCGTTATACCCCTTTTAGTGGATTACTTTTATCACTGATCCGACCCGACATTCGTTCGTTAATACGACATGTCATTGTACTTATACTTGGGACATACTTAAGTCATATGAGTTCTAAAGTCGATCGTTACGAACCAATACTATACTCCGAGTTTTATCGCCCGTTTTCTAAGTGTTTTACCGAAGTTATAAAAGAATCGTCTTTTGGGGGTTCGTTCGCGTTTAACCTCGACTCGAACATTTTTAATAAATCGAAAAAAATGATCCTTTTGACATACGGTTTTCTTTCACACCTTCCTTTTTACCTCTAGTATTTATTTTCCAAGATTCGCCATGACTTTACATATTTTACGAGGGTTCAAATTCAGTTACGAATTCTCGGTTACGGTTTCGAAATACTTTTAGTAAACCGGCCGTAACTCCTAAACCGTAAGTCCGTTTCACGTGATCTTTATATCAAAACGAAGCTTATAACATAAGCTATCCTAAAATGGCAGAAAAGTTTCTGGTCAGTAGGGTCTTGTTGTGAAAAATGGCATATAAAACATGATATTGTAAAATCGGGCATTATAACGGCTATGTTTACGCGTTTTCCAAAGTTTTTACACTTTATCTCGATCTAACAAAGATAAATCCAACCACACAAACGCATGATAATCATCATGACTAGTCTATCAACAACTCATCTCAACCATCTCATGGATCAAAATCCAAACAACAACCATAATCAACTAATAACATAGATCTAAGCATAACATAGCATACTAACACTAAATCATCCATAAAACTCATAAAATCTCAAAATGGTACCAAGGGTTTTTGGAGCTTGTTACCTTCCTTGGAGAGTGAATAACACTTGGTAAGCCTTGTCTAGTCCTTAGATTACCTTAACAAAGCTTGGATCATCCAAACAAAACAAGAAATCAAAGTTAGTTTCTTAAAATCACTATTCACCCTAGGCTTGGATGATTTATTTGAAAATGGAAAACATGGAGTTTGAAGCCAAGATTTCTAGGGTATCACTTTTATGAATTATAGGACTTACCATAAAAATTTGGAGATCAAACAATGGTGGAAGCTTGGACTTTGGATTTGGAATTTAGGGAGGAAGTCGAATGGAATGTTTTGGAGGGGGAGAGAGTTGCTTGCTTGTTCTTGATCTTTTCCTTGTATTATTGTGTTGCCTTGGATAATATCTTGCTAAAGTAGCTTTATTAAAGTGCCTAGGTCATCCATGATGCAATCAAGAGACATGTGTTGCATTTTGAATGGTTTTCATGCTAAGTATTGGTTTGACATCTAAGTACTACTTCCATCTCCAAGTATGCTAGTTACTTTAAGCCACTTGGTTGCTAGATATTTATTCTAGTAGCTTACACAAGACTCTTGCTTCCTCTGCTTGTTTCTGTGTCCGGTTATTGCCCGTTTCGATTGATCGTTCGTAGGAATATTTCACGGATTTCTAATTAGGGTTTACCGGGAATCCTTTTTAATATCAATACTTTCATTCTCCATCTTTCATTCTAACTTTCCAATTTATATTCCTTAAATCCATTCGTTAAATACTTAAGGCTATCAGTGTCCAGGGAACTCTCGGAGAAAATAAAAGTGCGGTTTTCAGAATCCGATAGCTTTTACATACACTTATTTTCCCCCTGGATCACTAATACGAACTCGGAAATCCGTCCCGAATGCTTCTATATAGTGTCGTCTCATATTATTATATACTCCCACCAAAACACTATTCATTCTGTATTCTTTACTTGTTCTCTTAGGGTGGTACAATTGTCCGTATTCTCTTTCGATCGTTCCTTATCCTTTTTACGGAACTACTGGATTAATCGTTACCGATCTGGATGACATGAGAATATTCTCCTGCTTGAAAGTGCCATATCTTATTCTCTTAGAAGATAGATTATTCTTACCTATGTTGTTACCCTTTAGCATTCTTCAAGACATAGAAATAATAAAGTTGAATTCCATTCATTCTTTCCAAATATCAATTATTACATTGTAGCCATAACCACTCCTCAGTGGTTTCCTACCTTCATTCTTAAATCAAATATAATAACATCCCAAAATATCAAATCCTCAAAGTTAATATCTCAATTCTTGGATTATAATAATATTAATCCACTGTCCGGTCAAATATTATACCGAAAAAGAATTTGGAATTTCTGAATTCCGATCGTCTCTGCATTCACTTATTTCCTCCGCGTATTACTAATATGACTTCGAAACATCCATATCACGTCCCGTACATAGGGTGGCGTGAAAAGTTTTTCAACTTACAAAATCACTATTCATCCACCAAATTACTATGCACGTACAGGAAACACTATGCACGTACGGGAAACACTATGCACGTACTCATTTCCCTTCAAGGATCCATTAGCTCCTTCCTGGATGGTAGATTATTCTTATCTAGGTCCTCAACCATCGAATTACTCTATTCTGACAATATACCAATGCATCAGGATCATTGTCCAAAGCAATATCCATTCATTACAATCATTGTTCTTTGAAACCACCATTCATTAGAGCTGGTGACCTTGTTGTCGGAATCATTGTTCCTCGTTTTATCCTTACTTAATAAAAAGTTTTAATTATATCCAAAATTTGGGGTTCTTACACTTATGCACAAAGATTTTTTGCTAGATCTTGTGATGAACCTTCTTTATATCAAAAGGCTTTTTCTTATCCATTGTGGATTGAAGCCATGAACAAAGATATTTATGCACTCACTGTAAACAAAAATTGGAAATTGGTTAATATGCCTAGAGGTATAAAAGATATTGGTTCTAAATGGGTTTACAAGGTGAAACTTAAGGTTGATGGCTCACTAGACAAATGGAAGGATAAATTAGTGACAAAGGGTTTTAATTAGAAGTATGGTCTGAATTACTAAAAAAACTTTTTCTCTTGTAGTGGAAATGACCACTATTAGAACATTCTTCACTGTTGCAGCAAGTAAGCATTGACCATTATTTTAGCTCGATGTTAATAATGCATTTTTTCATTGAGACTTAAATGATGTGGTCTATATAAAAATTCCACAAGGTATTCCTAACCCTTACAATATGGTTTGCAAACTTATAAAATCTCTGTATGGTCTAAAACATGCTTTTAGAGAATGGTTTTCGAAGTTATTAATTTGTTGAACTCGTTTTACAAGGCTTCCAACGATCTAAGAATGATTACAATCTTTATATAATAAATTAGATTGTCTCATTTTTATAGTTGCAGTGTATATCATTGCATGCCTTAGTGATATTAAGGGGCTTGTATTAATTCGAGAGAATATATAGCCATGACCTCAAACAAAATATCAAATCTTTCTCCTCCAACTTTTAATGATGAAAATTACCAAGTGTGGGTTGTCAAGATGAAAGCTCATTTGAGAGGTCTGGGTTTATGGAAGTTGGTTGAAAGTAAGAGGAGATACAACTGATTGCCAACAATCCCACACTAAATCCAATCTGGGCACACGAAGATGATTAAGTAAGGCTCCCAAGGCTTTATCAATAACTCATATTGTTGCGTCGGACTCAATTTCACAAGAATCATGAATTATGAAACTTGAAAAACGGTATGGGATAAATTAAAATATTTCTATGAAGGTAACACAATAGAAAAAAAAGATGCAAGTCTTATATTCCAAAAAGAATTTTTGGTTTTTAACCATGAAATAAAAAGAAACTATACATGATTATTTTGATAAATTGATGATTTTGGTGAACAAAATACTGATAATGGGAGCAGATCTACCCGATAGCAAATTTGTAGAGAAGCTGTTAATGAGTTTGCCGGAAAAATTTGAGGCAAAACTTTAATTTCTTGAAGATTCAAAAGTCATAAATGAGTTAGCTTTATCCGAGATCATTAATTCTTTGCAAGTCCAAGATCAAAGAAGAGCAATAAGAATGAGGGAAACTGAAGATTCGGTTGAAGGAACTCTTTCATCCAAAATATCAAAAGAGAAATCAGATTTACTACGTGTGGGCATTGCATGAAAATGGGCATGAAGAAAAAGATTGTTGGCATAAAGCAACGCCTCAATGCTTTAAATGCAAAATATTTGGACGTGTGCAAAAGTATTGTAGAAACAGGAGTGTTAATACGACACAAGTCATTAATGAAGATGAATTATTTTGATTTTGGAGTGTTTTGCTCCAATGTATAAGTTGGTGATGAGAAGTTCATCAACATGAAATTCGTGAGAAGTGCATCAAGATCTGGAATTGGTAAGAAGTGCATCTAAACGAAATTTTGGAGAGAAGTGCTCCAACAAGGCAATGATGGGAAGTGCATCGATAGTTTAACAAATTTTAGAATTTTGAATTAAGATGGAGTGTTGAGAATAATTTAAAATTATTTGAATTGTTTTTTGAAATTTTCTTGATTAGTTTGCTAGGTATTTTTTAAATAATTATTAAATAAGATATATGCTAGATTTTTGGAGTTTTTGTTTCATTTCTGTGCATAAAACCAAAAGCAGGTTATTTGGAATAAAATAAGTACAATGCATCTAATATTTGTATTCCCGTGCTTTATGTGTTTCTCTCTTCTTTTAATAACCTAAAACGCTAACACTTGTGTTGCAGCTAAAGTCATTTTTAGATGAACTTGGTATCTCCAATTTAACTCCTGTCACACTCCATTGTAACAATCAATTACTCTCCATGTAGCGAAAAATCCGATTTTTCATAAATAGAAAAGGCATATTCAGATTGCTTGTGACTTTACTCGTGACAAGGTCTTAGAAGAATTAATTCAATTAACTTACTTACCTACTACTATGCACTCAGCAATTAGCTGATTTATTCACCAAAGTGATTTCTTCTGATAGTTCAATTTCCATTTCTCCAAGTTAGGCTTGGCAGATCCATCCAATCCTAACTTGAGGGGGGAGGGGGATGAGTTCAAACTAGAGCCTGTACACACAGTAGTACTGATTAGTGCACTACTTTCATCCTCTCCACGTCAGTTGCCGGCTAGACGGCTAGACGAGTTAGTTGGATAATGTTATGTTAGTTTGTTGCAATCTCTTTCTATGATTGTATGTAGATTTAAATGATCTTAGCTAGCAAGATATATTTCTGTACACAAACATTATGATAGGTATATACACTTTGATTCTTCTTGGTTTTGTATCTTTTCTGCACATTATTCATAAAATAGTGTATTTATCATATTTTGAGTGGAAGTCTTAACAAACAAAAATGTTAGCATAGCATTTAGAAATCTAAGAAACTATGTATATTGTATGTATTGGTGGCTTAAAAACAGTTATGATCATATTGAAACAAAGGATTATATACCTCTCTAAAGTGATAATTTTTGTTGGTTCCTCGTTACACTTTAGAGCTGTTACTACCCAAACAATAGGAGGTGGGTAGTCTTGGGATACGTATTGGTATGGTCGATAGTATGAGTTATCTAGTGAATATTTTGATTTTTATTTTCTTGTGATAAGTCATTGGCCTCTATTTATTCTTGGTGAACAAAAATTGTTTTTGTTTCCTTAAACAAAACAATGGTTTTTTTTTATATCTTTGGCTTATGATCTATGACTGCACTCACATTTGCATAAGTAACTGAAGTATCGAATTCTTTTGTTGCTGCCGTGGTGTATGTTTGTGTACCTAGTTTTACTTGACTTAATTTTGAGGACATTTTAGGTTGTTCTTGAATACATTACATGCATTTAATTATCTATAATTAGGACAACATTTTTGTTTCAGCTACGTACATTGAAAAGAGTGTAATTGTTCTTGTCTGAGAATAATATGTAAACGTGACGTAATTATTGCTAGATATTATTTTTGCTTCGTCTAGACATAACATAATAGCACGTATGAGGGTTACCTATCAATCTCTGCATATAAATGGAATAAGTGAAAACTTGCATCGTAATCACGGTTCCATTTTTAATAATAAAAAGTATTAAATAGATATGCTAACTTTTTAAACATCTGTTCAACATGCAGGTCTACCGTCATTATGAAAATGTCACAACTTGGAATCAGGATTCATATGCTGAAATACAGTGTAATGTTTGCCACAACAATTCAAATGAAAGTCTTTTAATGCTATGTGATCTCTGTGACTCTGCTTCACATACATATTGTGTTGGTTTGGGTGACACTGTACCCGAGGACGATTGGATTTGCAGAGACTGTAATCTTTTACTGTATGAGCATGCCGAGGATGACAAAGATCTCAATGCTGATGGTTTAAGTGCCATTGATTATAGTTCGAGAAATCAAAGTAGATGGCAAAACCATCAAAATGTCCCTTCAGCTGAACCTACTGTATCTATTCTGGATATTGTCAGGGAATCAAGGTCTTATGATGCCGTGAGGTCTTCATGGAACAGAAGTAACTCACCATCTACTCAAGTTCGTGATGATGGAATAAGTATAGCAGCAGCTAATGTTGAGCACAATCCTCCAGCAGAAAGTTATGTTGGACATAGTGGAAGGCAGTTTGCAGCAAGAACCGTGCAATGTTGTCGCACTGTGGACAGTCGAATACGTGCACTACGTGAAAATTGGGATAAAATTCGAGAGGGTTCGTTGAGCTTTTCTTCATTTTTGATTAGTAAACATGGACGGGGTAGGGTATCATGTGGCACTTCATCTATAATGAACTTGTCATCTTGCTCAGATCAGCAGTCACATCCGAAAAGCTCTTCCTCCAACATCATACCAAATCCTGCCACTGAAGATATTAAAAAGGCATGGAAGATGATGAATGCTGCAATGTCAATTGAAAAGAGGAAGTGTACCAATAATGTTTCTTGTTCTTCTAATGGTTCAAAGCGCCTATTGAGTGATACGAGAACTTCAAGAAAATCTGCTATGCCTCTCTCATCCCATCACATTGGAGATAAGGGTCAAGATTGTAACAAACTGAAAAAGCGTTACGAGGACTGTGCTACAGAAAAATGTAATGATAAGAGGAAATATGATGACATGTTCCAGAAAGTTAAGCCGTGTACAGTTCTCAATCACCATGGCTACCCAGCTACATATTCTACAGAATCTTCTAAATTGTCAGCATCTAAAAAGGTTCAACATTCAGTAAAAGATAGAATTTATCAGAAAACACCAAATAATACACTTGAGACATTCTGCAATAACAATTCAAGTAAAAATCTAGACTCTTATGCTTTCCGTAGTGCCGGGCCTGAAGATCGTCATTATGCTGCCAAACAGAACGTTTATGTATCTTCCTCTTGTAATGGTAAAGAAGTAAAAAATGTGGAAAAACATCATGCAGATGGCATGGCTAAAATGGAGAGTGATGCCAAGAGTGAGATCCAATCTCTTGTGAAGCTCAATTTGAAGCTTTTAAGCAGATACAAGAAACTAGGTATGGCCTTTGTACAGACCAAGCTTGTCTGCGTGTATGTTGCAGAGAAATGCAAGTAACTGAACTGGAAACTTGCTTCACTTTTATTGATGATAACAAAGCAACATACAAGATACAAAATATAAAGAGAGTGCACACACAAGTTGTGGCATCAAAACAAGATAAAGCAACCGACCAAGAAATCCAGTCTCTGTCAGAAAACAAGAGCATGCTAGTTCATGCACACTACATCAAAGAACTAAACCACTAGGTATTACATAAATAACAAGTTGCAGTAATATAACCATTAACCTACAACACTTAATTAGTTTGGATCAATACCAGGAGCCCAATGCTAAGTTGAAGGCCCAACAATCTCTCCCTTGATTCAAACTTATTTCATCAAATCTTTGATTCCCATTAGACTTCTCATTTCTTCAAACTTCTTTGTGAACATAGGTTTTGTAAGCATGTCTGCCTTTTGCTCTCCAGTCTTTACATACTTCAACACGATGTCACCTCGCTCAATGCAGTCCCGAATGAAATGGAAGCGTATGTCTATATGCTTACTTCGACCATGAGAGATTGGATTCTTTGACAAATTAATTGCCGATTTGTTGTCCACATATATGACCACTGGACTTGGACCAAGGTTGGTTATTTGCCTTAGCAAATTACAGAGCCAAACTCCTTGACAAGCAGCTGCGTTTGCAGCCATGAACTCAGCTTCACAGGAGGAGAGAGCTACACATTTCTGTTTCTGGGACACCCATGTGATTAGGTTTTCGTTCAGATAAAACGCCATCCCTCCTGTGCTCCTTCTATCTTCTTTGTCACCTGCAAAGTCACTGTCAGAGAAGCCTGCTAACAATTGGTTTCCCTTTCCCTTTGTGTATCTTAAACCATAGTCCAACGTCCCCTTGACATAGCGAAGTATCCGTTTGACTGCTCCCAAATGCAGCAAGGTTGGTGCTTCCATGTATCTACTCACGACACCAACCGAGTAGGCTATATCTGGCCTCATATTAACCAAGTACCTTAGGCCACCAATCAGGCTACGGTACCTTGTTGCATCAACCAATTTTCCATTCTCGTCTTTATGTATCTGAACTCGTGGCTCCATTGGATACTTAACAGAATTGCATCCCAGCATATTTGCCTTCTCGAGTAATTTTCGTGCATAAGCACTTTGCTTTAACTCAGTAAATTCCCTATGCTGCTCGACCTCCAGGCCTAGGTAGTAGGCTAGCTTCCCTAAATCACTCATCTCGAACTCTCCCTTCATCTGTGCCTTAAACTTCCAAATGTTCTTAATACTCGAACCATTTACAAGAAGGTCATCTACGTACACAGAAACAATTAGACTTTCATCTCCTTCCTTCTTTGTGTAAACAGCTTGGTCGTGAGGGCATCTCTCAAACCCCTGATTTTTTAGGCACTTGTTGAGTCGAGAGTACCAAGCTCTTGGAGCTTGACATAGGCCGTATAAAAGCCTTCAACAACCTGTACACCTTTTGTTCTTGCCCTGGTTGAATGAATCCTTCGGGCTGCTTTACGTACACCTCTTCTAATAGTTCACCATTTAGAAAGGCTGATTTGACGTCCATATGATGAATTTCCCAACTGTTCTTTGCAGCCAATGCCAGTAACAGTCGCACTGTTTCTAACCTTGTAACAGGCGCAAAAACTTCGTCGAAATCAACCCCTTGTTTCTGCACATATCCTCTAGCCACGATTCTTGCTTTGTACTTGACAAATTCACCATTTGTATTCTTCTTTAGTTTGAACACCCATTTCAAACTGATTGCTTTTCTCCCAGGTGGTAGGTCTGTCAGCACCCAAGTCTTGTTCTTCTCAACTGCACTTATCTCTGTTTCCATTGCTTTCCTCCATTCAATTTCTTTCTCTGCTTGACTGTAATTTGCAGGTTCTTCAATACCTAGTAACATTTCTTCATCCTGCAACTCGACCTCATCAGTTGCATTATAAATATCACTTAAAAGCCTGAAATTTTTAGGAGTACTACTACTCGTTTCACTGCCTGAGCTTGAGTCACCACCTGTTTCTTGTGACGAGTCAGATGTGATTGAGTGAATTGGTGTTAAGTACCCATCATCTTCACTATCACTTCCCTGAGGTCCTGTGGCGATGTTGTTAACAATGACAAATGAATTCATACTACTCATACCTCCTTCACCTGGCTGTGACTCCCACTTCCATGCCTTGTCCTCCTCGAATACAACATCTCTGCTCACGTGTAGTTTTCCAGTGGCAGGATCATACAGCCTGTGTGCCTTGGTTCCAGGCTCTTTACCTAAATAAATGACTAGCTTGCTTCTGTCGTCGAGCTTAGACGTATGAACCTTAGGCATCTTCATGTGAGCTAGACAACCAAAGACTTTTACATGATCCAGTTGTGGTGTGTATCCCTTCCAAGCTTCATGTGGTGTCTCACCCTTCAACGTTTTTGTTGGAAATCGATTCAACAGGTAAACTGAATGTCTGACCGCCTCTCCCCAATAAATAGACGACATCCTTTTCTCCTTGAGTAGACCCCTTGTCATGGCAACAACAGTTCGGTTTCGCCTCTCCACGACGCCATTTTGTTGTGGAGAGTATGGTGCTGTCAAGTGTCTTATAATTCCAGCATCATCACAAAAGCTTTGAAACTCACGTGAAACAAACTCACCACCACGATCCGTACGCAGGGTCTTTATAGAACATTTTGCTTCTTTCTCAACCAATAATTTAAATTTTTTAAACGCAGCTAAAGCATCACTTTTATTCCTTAACAAAAATGCCCACATCATTCTACTATAATCGTCAACCAGGAGAAAAATATAGCGGTTACCTGCAGGGGTGGGAGGCGAAATTGGACCGCATAGGTCTGCATGAACAAGCTCCAACTTTTCTTTCGCAGTGAACTTTGATTGTTGTGGAAATGGCGTCTGAGTTTGTTTTGATAGCAAGCATCCTTCACATACTCCCTTAGGTTGAACGAATTTTGGTACACCCCTGGCCATTCCCTTGTTCGATAACATCCTCATGGCTTGGAAGTTTACATGTCCAAGCCTCAAGTGCCAGAGCCAACTCGTTTCTTCTGCTTTAGACAACAAACATAGTGATCCTTCATCAATGAGAATTTTATACAGACGGTTTGGTGATCGCTTGACCTTCATTAACAGCTCACCCTTTTCATCATTTACCCAGAGATAGTTGCCTTGTAGCACGACCTTATTTCCAGACTCCGAAAGCTGTCCCAAGCTAATAATATTGTTCTTTAATGTTGGTATGTAGTAGACATCTTTTAGGCATCTTTCTTCTCCATTCTTACAGCGAAACACGATCGAGCCCTTTCCCTCAATGCTCACACAAGAACCATCACCAAATTTCACCATTCCAGACACACTTTCATCTAATGTCGTGAATTTCGTCTTTCTTCCTGTCATGTGGTTACTGGCACCATTGTCCAGGTACCACAGATTTGAATCATTAGTGTGTCCACTTGAGATTAGGCTTGGATTCATGCTTTCTTCATTTAGCAGCACAAATTCATCATTTTCCTCTGTACACTCCGTGAACAGCAGGGTCGGCTCATCATCTTGGCTTGTAATTGTCAAGTTTGCCTCTTGTGACTGACTTTTCTCATGATTCTTGTCTCTTCGTGATGGCCTTTTGCATTCTGCAGCAAAATGGCCATAAACATTGCAATTAAAACATTTTACGTGGCTCTTATCTTTGTTATCTCTATTTTGTGTGTATCCCCTTTGCTTGTCTTCTCCACGACCTTGATATCCTCTCCCAAAGTTGCCACCACGTGAGGGACCTCTGCCTCTACCTCGATAAATATTAGTGCCTCGACCTCTTTGGTTACCAGAAAATGCACCAACATTTTTGTTCGACCTCTTGGACCATTCTTCTTGAGTAAGGAGCAACTGAGAACCACCACTTTCTGATTTTCCTTTGACTCTCTCCTCGTGAGCCTTTAGTCGTCCCACTACTTCCTCCACTGTCATCGTTTTGACGTCTCCAAACTACTCAATGTTCGAAGCGATTTGAACAAACTTCTCTGGGACTGCACGTAGAATCTTTCTCACCACACTTGACTCCTCCATTGTTTCTCCAAGCACTCTAATGTTTGTGACAATCCCACTTAATTTCATGCTGAATTCATCAATATTATCCGTATCCTTCATGCTTAAGGATTCGAATTCACCTTTTAACGTTTGCACCTTTGCTTCTTTTACTTTCTCTACACCCATACACATCGTTTTGATTGACTCCCATGCCTCTTTAGCAGTTTCCTTTTCTGCAATGGCTAACAACATCTCTTCAGGGACTCCTTGATATATGGCTGCAAGTGCTACTTGGACCGTCTTGTCGTCAACGATCTCTTTGGGATCTATCTGCTCAATGGCTTCCCAGACTCCTTGAGCTTTCATAAACACCCTCATTTTAATGGACCACGCTGTGTAATTGTTCTTCGTTAACATTGGGTAGCTTAAACCCACTGCACCTCATTCCCTTGCCTTGGACGTTGAGGTTGACGTTTCCATTGCGACTGTGTTGTTTTTGGGTTGATACTTTGGCATATAACAGGCCTCAGAACCGTGGTATTTGCTCTGATACCAAATGTACAGACCAAGCTTGTCTGCGTGTATGTTGCAGAGAAATGCAAGTAACTGAACTGGAAACTTGCTTCACTTTTGTTGATGATAACAAAGCAACATACAAGATACAAAATATAAAGAGAGTGCACACACAAGTTGTGGCATCAAAACAAGATAAAGCAACCGACCAAGAAATCCAGTCTCTGTCAGAAAACAAGAGCATGCTAGTTCATGCACACTACATCAAAGAACTAAACCACTAGGTATTACATAAATAACAAGTTGCAGTAATATAACCATTAACCTACAACACTTAATTAGTTTGGATCAATACCAGGAGCCCAATGCTAAGTTGAAGGCCCAACAGCCTTTACATTTTCAAGCAACATCATCCATTCTTTTCTTGGTCAGTTCTATGCATATGTAGGGTTGTTTTTTATTTTATATTCTCCTTCTTAATGGCTCCACAGCAACTTGTTTGGCGAAATTTATTTCTTCTCATTTTTATGTTTTTTTATATACATTGTATCAAATACTAGAGATTTAGGTTTATATGTTTTTCAAATATTAAAATAAGATTTTAATTTTTTATTTTCACCCAATTTTTTGTACAGTTTTATTTTAATTACCTCATGCATGTATATTTTATTCAAAAACACAAAGGATTTGTAGACCCAGTTTTTGAAATTCTCCCTCCACTCTGGACAATATTTTGTTCCTAACAAACGATGATACTAACAAATGATGATAGTGGAGTATTGGAGGTTGTGGCATGTTATTGTAACTATTATATGCATAATTAAATTAGTAATGGTTTATATATATCATATGTGGGAACATTACTATTTTCTCAACTTTATCAACTTTATTGGAGGTTGCATTCAGTTGTTTGCATGTGTGCAACAGAAAATTGAAAGTTAAATTTCCATTTTTTTTGTTGTTGAGTAGTCTTATATAGAGAGCTGGAAGTTGGTAATAAAAAATAAAAAAAACCACTCTCAATTTTCAGTTGTATTTAATTGCATATGAGGTTGCAGTTGCATATGCAACCACATGCAACTAAATTGAAATTTGAATTTTTATATGCGGCTGCGTCGCCCTTATAAACAACTCGAAGTTGTCAAAAAAAAAAATGAAAATTCCACTTTCGTTTTTCAGTTGCATCCAGTTGCATTACGCAATCAAAGTAAAAAAAGTTGCATATGCCACCACATATGCAACTGAATGCTAAGATAGTATTTTTGCAAATAAGATAGTTTTTTTGCAAATAGCTTTTCTTAACAAAAGTAAAATTGCAAAAAATTACTTTTGACAATATATTTATCAAAAAAGCCTTTAAATATTTTTCAAATATTAAAATAAGCTTTTATTTATTTTATTTTCACCCAATTTTTTGTACAATTTTATTTTAATTACCTCATGCATGTATATTTTATTAAAAAAAGGATTTGTATTCGGAGTTTTTTGAATTTTCCCCCCCACTCCGGACAATATTTTGTTCCTAATTAACAAAAGATGATAGTGGAGTATTGGAGGTACGTGTGGCATGTTATTGTAACTATTAATTATATGCATAATTAAATTATTAATGGTTTATATCATAGCTAGAAACATTGCTGTTTTCTCAACTTTATCAAGTGGAATCTAAAATTTGGATGTAATTACCCCAGCTTTATCTTTAAATTGAAATTTTTTCAGTTTTTTAGTTTCTACTATTAGAAATTAATTATATCAAATGCATTTGTGTTCTAAATATTATATATCTTGTTGTATATATATATCATATTATCATTATCCTCAATATGGTTAATGTACAACAATAAAAACCTGGTTGACTTCTTTGACAGTTTTCCTTTGACGTTTATATATATTAACAGTAAACACCATTTATCTGTGCTTTAATTCAGATACCAACGCATTCAAGGAAGTTGCTAGACTTGCTACCCACTCCATCTTAGCAGCATGTGGTAAAGGGGCGCCAAAGCCTTGGGTCTGGACTTTCTCCAGTCCAATTTGTAGTCATGCTGACAAATTTGAGCATGTAAAAAGGTCGATTCTAATGCCTACTTGTTGCAGAGAATGCTTCAATGGGTTCGTGAAAGATGTTGTCAACACTATTATGGTTGAGAATGGAAGTTAATTAACCCCTCAATCAGAACATGCTGACGGCTTTCACTATGGATACGTGTTCGGCATACCACAACGATCAAGTTACTTTTTATCTCAACCATCATATTAGTGTTAGCACTATATTTGTTGGTAATTAGTTTATCTCTCTTTGTTCAAAGATATACTACAAGCTACTCCATCTTTACCTCCATATTGTCATAACGTATAATAAGTGCACTTCTTTTCCTAACGTGATGTTGTAATGTCAACGACTCATTTTGTAATATACTTTTATGATCTTCCTTAGATTTGTTTGGGCGTTAATTTGTATCTTGTCCATGTGCAAAGTGAGTTGTAGCATGTTAAATAACTTAGTTGATTTATATAGATTGACCAATATTTTAGTGGCAATAAGTCATATAACACTACAAGAAACAGAGTCTTTTCCGACCGTCATAAATCCGACTAACTCTTTACTGGAGCTAAATCCGACCGTTAGGTACCACGGTCGGGTTTATTTTAAATCCGACCACTTAAACCGACCAACAGTTCTTGTGGAGCCCACATTTGTTGACTGACTGGCCACGTCAGTCAAAACCGACTAATAAAACCGACCAATATTATTTGTGGATCCCACACGAACACTAAAGAATAAAACCGACCACTTAAACCGACCAACAGGTCTTGTGGGGCCCACTTCTGTTGACTGACGGGCCACGTCAGTTTAATCCGACCAATAAAACCGACCAATATTATTTGTGGATCCCACACGAACACTAAAGAATAAAACCGACCAATATTTCCGACCGTTGTTTCAGGCCTTCCCACGTCAGACTAACCCGACCGTTAGGACGGTCGGTTTTGTGAGACACTTAAATATTTTTGTAGTTCCCGTTTTATCACTACAAGGATTTTTGCTTTAGACAACAGGCAAAACGTGTTGTCTGAATATACCAAAAACTGTTGACTATTGAGAAGTCGTCTGATACACACCTCAGACAATACACAGCAAGCTGTTGTGTGAAAGTTGAAAGACAAGTAAAAGCCATCTGAAAAGTTTTGTCTGATACCCAGAAACAACAACACTTCTTTGGAAACCTCTTGTCAAAGCTCCAATAACGCAACACTTTTTAACAAATTTGTTGTTGTTATTAAGCAGTAAAGACAATGGTTTTTAAAAGAAAACCTATTGTTTAAGTGCAAAAGATACAATCTTTTACTTGATCAGGGCTGTTGATGTATGTCACTACAGACAATGGTTTCTTAGCAAAAACCATTTGTTAGAATTCCAACAAACAACGGTTTATTCCTTCCAAACGCTTGTGTTTATTGTAGTCATACAATGATTTTCCTTTTTATGTATTGTATGTGTTCTTTTTAAACAGCAGTTTTTATTTGTGTTTCTTGTCGTCAGACAATGATTTTTTCTTTTTATGTGTTGTATGTGCATAGAATAGACAATGGTTTCTTGAAACATGTCAATTGTCTGATGATATTTTCCACAAATGTTTTTAAAAGATGATAATATTGGCTAATGATAAATGAAACAACACTTTTATTTACAACAAAAATTAGAGTTTATACAGTACTAGCAACTAACCAATATTCATAACAAAAACTACCCTATCCTGGCAACTTGGTTGTAGTCATTTGTAGTTGTACTACATATCACATGCTCTTAAAGTTGGAATTACCCTACTCTGGCATCCCATGTATCATCAAACTTGCTTTTCGAATCCAAAGTTGTCCCACTGGGTAAACTCGATCCTGCAAACAAAACGTAACCGCGAGTTAGGCACATTTAAGATAAGATTATTTCTTTCTTCACAAGTTCACATACAAAAAATAATTGAACTTCTTTTGATTCACAATCTCATGGTTTGAGTTTGCTATCCTGCGTATAGTACTTCTAATTTTAAATACCTAAGTTCAACTATGTATTTGCATGAACATCAACCTAGACATCTGTACGCCATTAAAAGTAAGTATAACCTTAATAACTTTGCACCCCGGTACAGTTGTACCCTCAAGATTTATTACTCTCTAGTATGCATATCCAGTTTCTCTTAGTTCATTATAGCCATTTATAGGCTAGAGGTAAAGGTTCACTGTGTATTTGGGCATACTGTGGTAGAGGGGCTAACAAAGCATACTCTTTTGTCCTAGGCATATGGAAAAGGATTGGCTGGGCCAATACATGAACAAGATGAAAGCTAAATACAACGTGGCTTGAAATAATTCTAATTTCTACACTGAAGGTTGCCTGAATGTAATACTTGGTGAGGCTTTTATACTAAATCCTTGAGATGAAGGTAAAAATGCTTACAAGATGTCTGAACCACTGACTTCCTTGAATCCCTTCATTATCCAAGAATCCTCTTTCAGAAAGCATCTGCCGATCATTCAATGCCCGTTTCTTTAACAGCAAAACATGTCCCATAGTCTCTTGCTCTCGCAGTTTCTGCAAGTCAGACAAATGGATGTTCAGGCGCATTTGTAAATGTGGAATCTGCTTAATATTGGTAACTGTAATAAGCAACTCTTTATTGTATAATCATGTATGTAACCTTTGCTTCGTCTTCAGCTTTCTTTGCTGCAGCTTCAAATTCTTGAATGGCGGCAGTTATGGGATGCAAAGAAATGCTCATTTCAAGCAAGTTGCTTAAGATGCTGGTGTAATCCTGTCATAAAATTCAAAAACATCAAGAATGCATTAAATTTTCTGTCTACTGTCTAGTCAGCCCTATCAATGTTAATCAGCCAGCAAATCCTGACTTTCAACTCCACTTTTGCTCAGACGCATATACACCCTATTTAACTTTTTTGCTTCAGAACATAGTTACGGAGGACCTCCAAGATCAATGAAGTATTGATTTGTGAAGAGAAGCTTAGTTAACTTGAAATTTGAGTTCTATAACCTAGAAAATTGTTTACAAATTTCCATAAAAATATCTATGCAACAGATAGAAAAATCTATATACCACTAAAGGCCCACTAGAAAGATGAACAAATTGCTTAAAAAAACAATTAGAACCTGACTTTGAGAAGATATTTTGTGTTACTACCATCATTGCCATCAGCTCCCAAAACCTTTTCCAACTCTTCATTTATCAGCCTTAGATCACTCTCTGTTACTTCAGTTTTTTTTCCGGTTATGTTACCAACAGAGATAGAAAATTTTGGTGTTGATGGATCGGCAATAACTGGGTCAGACCCAAGTGTTCCGATTGCAAGAAAACCGTGGAAGAGTTCAGAAAAAGCAGATGGTTCTTCTCCAAAGTCCTCATCCTCTGCTCCTGCTGAGTCTAGGCTGGCAAATGATTTTTGAAGTTGATTTTCTCGCTGCGACTTGGTCCTAGAGCAATAATTTGGCCTTGTGTAGTAGTGATGTTGTTCATCAAGTGATGGCTGCCCTGTCAAACAGTTGCACACCGTAAATTATGCAAAAAGCACAGGGTATTTAAGAAAGAGAATTGAGGCTTTATATTTGTGGTCTAGTGGGTATATATGCAAGTGTGTGCAAACATAAGAAGGGTCAATAATACAGCTACAATAGTTACCATATATATGAGCATCCAGTAGTTTCTTGAAAGCTAAGGGCTACCTCGGTCAAATGCTCTGGATCTCATTTCCTTGGTCATCCCATTTCCAGTCTTCATTCAGGCGATAGTACTTTACACGCTGCATTTTAGACAAACATTAGTCCAAGTCCGTTCAAGCCATCACAGGGAGAGTTGGATTCATAGTTCCAACTACGAAAACTTGCAGAAAAGTAAAACATCTAGGCAAAAATGCAATTACTTTCCCTGAATAAATATAATGAATCATAGTTTGTTAGTATCTAACATACCCCTAATGAAAAACCCATCTAAAAGATACAATTACTCAAGCTACTATGAATACTCATCTAAAAGAATATAATTCACAGAGAGAGAGAGGGGAGGTCAAAGTGAGAGAGAGATTAAAATACCTAAATCCAAGAACTTCCAAATTATCAGAATACCCAAATCGGAGAACCCCCAAATCGATGAATAGAGATGAAGATTGAGAGAAACATTGATTTTGATCTAAGTTGTGTGTTTGATTTTTGAATAAATAGGGTTCATGTCTGTGAGAGAGGTGAGTACTTGAGAGAATGGGAGTGAGGTAGGCGTTTTTGTTGGTGTGTGTGAGATATAGAGACATAAGAGTCAGGAGAGGCGTATAGAAAAAAAGAGGGGGAAATGAAATTGGCTAAGGGGGAATTTAGGTTTAGTGAAATTTCAAGAAACAAGGAGGGAAAAAAGATGAGGAAAATTTGGCTAAGGGGGGAATTTGTGCGCCATTAACATTTTCAATGTGTTATTTCATTTCATTTTTTGATTTTTTAAATATTTTCATAAAATTCTAATTTTTTTTCAATTTTATCAAGAATTTATTTGATTTCAATTTTAAAAATTTAATATTTTACATTTATTTATGTACTAATTTTAGTGTTGGAAAAAAATAAACGAGATTATACGAGATTTTAACAAAAAAGTAGTAAAAGTGTTACATCCTATAACGAGGCACAATCCAGATTCACTCAATACTTTTTTTGAATGATTTTTCGATGATCGAACCGTACAAATGTTAATAAACACTTATTTTAGTGTTGGTAAAAAATAATCAAAAAATAAAAAGGTCGGGTTGTATGAGATTTTAACAAAAACGTAGTAAAAGTGATGCTTCCTGCAACGGGCACGATCCAGATTCACTGAATGATTTTTTTAAATGATTTCATCAACGATCGAACCACACGGATGTTAATAGATACTTATTCTAGTGTTGGAAAAAATAATCAAAAATTAAAAAGCCTCGGTCGTGCCGCATCTTAACAAAAATGTTATAATAATACCGATTCAAGTAAAAGGGCGCGTGCCAGATTCACTGAATGATTTTTTTGAATGATTTCTTCGACGATCGAACCGTATGAAAGTTAATAAACAATCATTTTAGTGCTTGGAAAAAATAATCGAAAAATAAAAAGGTCGGGTCCACTACGCCATAAACAGCCTGCTGTAACCCAAAAATTCTATTACAGTAGGGTGGTAAAATGTTACAATAGACCCATTTTTGGGCTAGGGTAACATAAATTACATGTTACATATTTCGATGTTACCCTAGGGTACCTAATCTAACATATTTCACTCCTAGGGTAACATGGCCTTTTTGGTTACCATAGAGGTCTGCTGTAACATAAAAATAGCATATTGTAACATAGATATTCGGTTACCTTAGGGTGCTTCAGTTTTTTAAAAAACTGGGACCCACCTGTAGGTCCAACATGTTGGCCCCACCTGTAGGTCCAAAATGTGGGCCCCACCTGTAGGTCCAACATGTGGGCCCCACTTGTAGACCAAGCATGTGGGCCCCACTTGTAGGTCCAACATGTGAGCCCCACCCGTGGACCCTATTTTTTAACTAGAATATTGTAATAGGCTAATGTAACACTAAAACAGGATAATGTAACACTTTACCCAAAAAAAATGAACATCACCTTTTTAAAAGTATACAATCCCAAAATACCATTCAACCACAATGGACCACAAAGAAATCCATCTCAACATCCAAACAAACTAATCAATTCTGATTCAACATCCAAACAAAACAAACTAATTTAACATACAACACGAAGTACATATGACCAATTCTACAATTAAAAAGTACAGACCAAGTTTTACACCAAAAGTTTTTTGTATTCTGCTGCTTCTTGAGCCATTTCCTCCAGGGTTCTGTCTTTCCTTTCCTTGTCCAAGTCCAGCTTCATGAGCTCGGATGATGCTTTGCTCGATCTCATTGACAATAAAATCAAAAGACTCGCGAACAAATCCTAGAGATGTCACAGTATAACCAACATATTGAAGATAACCCCAAGGGCCAGCATGGGTGTGAATGCCACTAATAGCAACATTTTTTTCGGTATATAAGTCTCCATACCTACAGAAGAAACAAGGTACTGCGATAGACATAGGCCAACTTCATTTCTCCACCTTGGTACAAGTATTCAATTTAGAACAGGAACAGTCATCACCTCATACTCAATCAGAGAAAGATTGTTATCCTTCATGACTTCAAACTTCACAGGTTCGGTGACCTCCCTATTTGTCAACTGCAAGCCTCATGGTTTCTTTTAACATGTCAATCTTTGCATTTCTCACTATAATACTCGTACCAAGCTTCATCACATCAACTGCGTACACAACATTTTTCAGCCAACATTTTAACACAAAAATAAATAGCTAAAATTCAGCTCACTGGAAAGAAAACATGTTGACACTACACAAAAAAAAGAGAAGAAGTACAGGACCAGCTCCACAACAGCATGCCCCAATTATAACATTCAGCACAATAAAGTAAAACAAACATTGTAAGTTGTTCCTAAGTTAATGCACTAATTTGGTATTTTACCACAGATGTCCAAGAAATCTATTTTTATGAAGTAACATTCCATGTAAAGAATCTATATGGGTCTTCCCCATTAGCTAGTAGTGTTAACAAAACCACCATTAAACTCCATACCAAGCTTCTTCTCTTTTTTTGTGTAGTGTCAACATTTGTGTGTTGTTAGTTACTAGATTAGTTCTAGAGGTTATCTACTATTTATATTTATTTAAAATTTTGATAAAAGGTAATTTTAAATATGTATTTTATTTGATATATCATATATTTATGAAATATAATAGATATAATTAAACATATAAGCAATAATATATTTATTTTTATATAATTAAATTAGATGTTTAAATAGATATGTTTCAGATTTTATTTAAACTAGTTAAATAAAAATTTATAATTTAATTAAATAAAGATGAAAAAAATGATAAATGGAAAGGGATACAGTTATTTTTAATGAAACATAAAATAAAATGAGAAATAGGGAAAATTAGCTGAGAAAGAAAAGCTAAATGAGGAGGAAAGAGAATAAGCAAAAATAGTAAAATTAGGAAATAAAATGACACGTGTGCAATTTAATGAGAGAATATCACATGTAGCTATTTATTGAAAGGGTGTCACATATAGCTTATACTCTCTTTTATATAATGTGGATGTTTTTTTTCAACTAGTAAATATTGATGTTGTTATTTATAATGTTATTAATTTAAAATGCTTGGTTATACATAAAAATATTGCAATCATGCTTTTAATTTTTCTTAAATATGTCTTATTGTCATTTTAACTTGTATTACATAAAAGTATTGTAAGTATATTAATGCTTTTATTTATTATTTATATTTGATATTTGTTTTAGATTTGTTGAGTCTATTGATGACCCTGTCTATGATTAATTATATTTATTTAATGTATTATAATTATTATTTTTCATTTTATATAATTGTTTTATTTTTAGTTATCATTTTGTGTTGTGTAAGTTTTTTATTTGCAATCATTCTTGTTCTTTTAATTATACTTTTTATTGTACTTTTCGGTATTTTTTTGTTTTTTTAGTTTTCTTACATCATTCGTTAAACTTCAATTTTTCACATATTTTTGTATTTGTGAGTTTCTAAATTTTAATTTTCCTTCCAACATGAATATACTAAACCTTTTTTTTTTATATATATAATTATACACACCCACTTTATCTAAGGTTCGAATACCGCTATATCAAGATTGGTAAATATAATATAAATAAATAAATTGCAACATTAGCAAAGAGCAACATAACCAAAGGGCCTCTAAGTATGCACCTATTATTAGCAATATCTTAAAAGTTGCATACTTTGGCAGTGGCAAATATAAACAAACAGAATATCACTGTCAAAAAGGTTTAATATATCAGTTGCATTCTGGAAATCATACATATGTCATACTTTTAAATATTGCAAATACTATATCTGTATTATAACCATAAGATATCTAACCTGCCATGAATCATAGGTTGCATATTGACAAAAAATATTTGTTGAACTGTATATTGAGGGAAAAAGCACTGCAGATTTCAATTTATTTTTTTGCTAAGCAATGGTAGCAAGCAAAGAGGTAGACAAACATTTGAAAATGACTACACTTACCAATCCAGGTTTGCCTCGTGAAGTGCAAGATGTAGGCAAGTGCTTTGCGGATCCCTGCAGCAAAGACAATATACAATCAGAATTATAACACGAAGTGTCTGCCACCAACCACACATAAAGAGGAGTATAACAAATAGAGAAAAAATCAGTTGGCAAATAAAATGGGTAATTTATGAGACATCTCCGGATAAATCTTTTCATTGACAGAATGTGTAGGTTAACAACCTCAAGCATTAGAGTCATGTTAATTTCAAAAAAAACAATCACATAAGCAAAAAGAGAAAATCATACATGTGTCCTGACAACGTCATCATAGAAAGTTTCAATGTGTGGTGCTCCGGAAATATCCTTGCTGTGTAGAGTACAAATTGTTCAAAGAGGAAAAATAGATGTGAGATATTTGCATTATAAGAAACAATCAAATTAAAGCATAAAACAAGGTCCTCGAGGAATTCTTACGCATTAATGAAGTAACCTGCATCAGCTAGGCATTTTACTTTAGCACTCATTGGTACAAGACTCGGGTGTGCCACCTTCTAAACTACCTAAAATTCAGAGATGTTTTGTATATAAATTTCATACTCTATGAAAACAACAATTTCACATAGGATTTTTGACAAAGTACCTGCAATAGCAAACAATAACTACAGGCTGCAAAACTTTATTTATTTATTTATTTTAACCAAGATCTGGGTACATGATACCTGATAACACCAATTTATTTATTTATTTTAAAAAAGAGGGGTTGAGGGGCTTGAATTTTATCAAATCAGGTTAGCAGTTAAAGATAATAACATTTGTGAATCTTTACCATCTTTGAGTTGGTTTACCGCAGCCATGCTGGCATTTTGACTCTCGGTAAGTTCCAGCATACGTGCAGACACCACAATTTCCTTTCGCATATTCCATCCAGTATCTTCCAATGCTTTGTCCGTTGATCCAAGCTTGACCTTTGCCCATACTTTTCAAGTCCAACGCCAATGGCTCATTTCCTTCTGGTGCATCAAAGTAAGCCTGCAACTCTTGGAGTTTATTAAAAGGTCAAAGCTTGAAATTAGTCTTGAAAAGGTCCCATAATTCCAGCATTCCAAGTCTCAAAGTGCAACCCGATATTCTTCAACAGAAGACAATATTATCAGTGATCAGTGACTGAAAGTACATGTGTCAGAGCAGTAGATATATTCTAAAGAAGTCAGTAATTTATCTAGACGTGAAGATACTGCAATAAACTTACTGGTAATCCAACAGCTACGCTAAGTAGTGCAACTTTATTTGTTCCAGCGTGCAAATTGACTGGTCCAGTAAATGTAAATTTCATTTTCTCGGGGGTACCATACGCAGAACCTATACATTTAACATCATATCAGCTTTAAGATGCCTTGGATTAATTTTCCATATAAAAAAGCATAAAAAACAAATAAAAAAGATCATCTATATCTAGTTATATGAACCAAGACGATGCAGTGGGTACAAACATACCTGAGTACTGCCCATTGACAAAGACATGTCAGGGAAACTGCTTTCTTGATGTTAATGCTTTCTTGATTTAAGTGGTAAACTGCTTTCTTGATGTTAAAGCGCATATAACTATGTCAGGGAAAAATATTTTTAAATGAAAAACCTGCTGATATTTTCTGATAGATATAATATTAGGATCTGAAGAAACCAGAGCATGTTCACATAGTTTGATAGTCATAGCTAGTCGTGATAAAGGGACCACCAGCACTGCGACCAAAGTTGGTACCCCCATGGAACTGTTAGGAGCAGCAGTAAGCATTAGAAGATGGTTTTGGGAGTTAGTAAACAGAGTTGTACTTGAATATTCATTAGCACAAATACACATATAGGACTTGTGCAAACAAAAATTCTAATAAGCTCTTGGTTCATACTTACACGAACTTAAATTATTAGACGAAAACATCCTGAAAGTTCATTTCCAGCATGATGAATTAGTTACAGAACAAATTGCGCATACAGTTCTAGTCAATCATGTGTGAGATGTAAAAAGGGAGAAGGTCTTACAAACTTTTCAAGTTGACTAGATTCCCAAGCTGAGGAGGAACAGTGCCAGAAAACTGGTTTGATTCGAGGGCCCTGATAACACAATTTTACAGTGGAGTAAATTATCCATGCCAAGTAGAAGTACATACAGAGAAATATAGAGTGAGAGAGAGGTAATACATATAGGTCAGAGTGGTTATGTTCCCCAAGTAATCTGAGATTGTTCCAGATAAACGATTCACAATGACACACCTGGATCATATATTCAATGTAATATTAAAATATCTACAATCATATAGTGCTTTACAAAGTGAACTTAAGCTCACCCTAAAGAATTTCAAAATCAAGATTAAATATTCATAATCATATACTCCGCATTATGTTATGAAGTGAACCTAAAGACTAGGCAAACGAGTTTAAGTTAAAGAATCTTAAGTCTATAAAATCATAGCTAGAATAAAATTATGCACCCACAACTCACAGATTATCCAAATGTTGTAATGAAGCCCATTCGCGGGTTATATTGCCATGGAGATAGTTGTTGGTAAGATCACTGCATCAGTAGGTGCAAGTAATAATTATTCTATGTAATGGAAGCATAAATGGAATATTAATACAGAACCATTACTTACATGTCCTTGATATAGGGCAACTTAGCCAAGGACGGTGGAAGAATGCCCTCAAGATTCTGCCCCATGAGAATTCTGTTTTTTAAATAACCAGAATATGGTGCTTTGAAGAAAAGTTAATAATTTTATTAGCATTACATGAGACCCTAAAGTCAATTTCCCCAACAATAAAATTTAAATATATATAGGGTGAGGACCAAATTATAATTACCAAGAACCAATATCAATGTATGCTTAATCAACAACTCATATATATTTGTTTTGGTGCAGAGGACAACCTGTCTTGTTCTAGTGCATGACACAATGTTTCGTAATTTAAATAACCATTCACAAGAGCTCAAGTGTAGAGACTCACTCTTTCTCTAGTAGTTAGCTTTTCTGCCAAAGCCAGTAACTCCTTATCCTTCAATTCCAGGTCACTCCTAAGAGTCTCGGATTTCTGTAATCAAATACAAAGAATAATACAAAGAATGTATAACAAAAGAAAACATATTTAACAAACAACATATTTAAATCCATTTCAGTTTCATTTACCTTTACCTCCCTCTCACTGGTAATTCTTCTGCCCTCACATAATCTTTCTTCCGCTTCTTGCAATTTTCTTTCCCACTCTGGCAGATCTTTTTTCTGTAGAGAAGTTCCGCATATCATACTCTGCAATAAAGGACATACGCTCCCTTCGAAGCAAACTGTCACGAGTCTTAACTTCTTACAGTTTCCTCTCCAACTCCAAGCTCTTTCTATTGACCTCTTCAAGCTTCGCAGGGAACTTATTCTCCACATCCATAGACTTCTCCTTAAATCCAGATAATAAAGCATTTGCTTTGACCATTTTGGCCTCAGATAATTCACAAAACCCGATGTTGAAACCACAATCTCCAGCTAAAGTAATCACAAGTGAATTGATTATTATATATACAACCTCGATAAAGGAATAATCACGTAATGAAGATAAAAAACAGAGGCTTACACACATAGGATTACAAATAGAACAAAAACACCAAATTAAACATAAACATAAAGCACAACAAAAAATACCTAATTAGAGGAAGCCCTAATTGCTGGGTGGAGAAGAAGGTAGGCTGAGATTTATCGTATTGCCCTAATTGGAGGAAGCCCTAATTACTCTCGTCGACTGAGAAGTGCGGAGAAGGTGGAGAGGGGGAGAAGTGCGGCGGCCGAGATCGAGAGAAGTAAATTGAATAGGGGGAAGGTAAAGTGAAGTAAAGTAAAGTAATATCCAGCTCAGCCAAAAAAAAAACCCCAAAACGTCCCGCTCAACCCACAAAAAATCCCCCCAAAATATACAGTGATTTTTTTTTGTCAAATAATATTTTATTAAAATACTTCTAATTTAATATAAAAATTTTATCAAACAAACATGAAGTATTTGTTAAAAAAATAACAATTTTTATATTTTTTTTATAAAAAATATTTTATTCGATTTTTAAAAAAATTGGAGAAAATTTTTAACAATTTAAAAAAAATTGTTACAAAAAAATTGTGAGCAGAATTTTTAAAAAAATTATAATTTCTAAAAAATATTACAATTTCTGAAAAAAATTATTTTTTGAAAAAAATTGATTTTAAAAAATAAAATAATTTTCTAACTCATTTTATAAAAAAGTTAACAAATTTTAAAAACTAAATTTATTTAAAGAATTTAATTGAATTAGATGAAAAGTGTTGGCCAGGCTAACTCTAATGTAACACCTACATATTTATGTTACATGCTTCAACACTTTTTAGCTACTGTAACATCATATTTTTGGTTAAGGTAACATAAAAAACACAATGTTACCTCAGGATGTAAGTAGTATAGCTAAGGTAACATATTGGGGTAACATTTCTCCGGTAGGGGTTACGATAGGCCATATATGGTGTAGTGGTCGTACAAGATTTTAACAAAAAAGGTAGTAAAAGTGTTGGTTCCTATAACAGGTACGATCCAGATTAACTGAATATTTTTTTTGAATGATTTCTTCGACGATCGAACCGTACGAAAGTTAATAAACAATCATTTTAGTGTTGGGAAAAAATAATCTAAAAATAAAAAGGTCGGGTTGTACGAGATTTTAATAACAAAGTAGTAAAGGTGCTGTTTCTCGTAGCGAGGCACGATCCAGATTAACTGAATATTTTTTTTGAATGATTTCTTCGATGATCGAACCGTACGGATGTTAATAAACGTTCCTTTTAGTGTTGATAAAAAATAATCAAAAAATAAAAAAGGCGGTTTGTACGAGATTTTAACAAAAACGAAAACGTTGTAATAGTATAGATTCCGGTAGCTATTGTTCTTGAAGATCAAAGTCCAATTCGAAGACGTTATTGAATTCGGATTTTGACGCTCCTGTAGTCGAATTGAAGTTCTCAACGAACCCTACGTGTTTTTGCCAACAGATGTGGTGCATGTGATTTCAATTTTTTTTCTTAAATTCGATTTATTTTCGAAATTATTAGGATTAAAAATAAAACAATTTGGAAATAGTGTTTGTTGTGAAATCTGAAGATGCTATGTTCTAGATCTTGTTTTTCTGGTCAATTTCATATATCATATGTTGGATTTTGAGTTCCATAACATATAGAAATTGGAGATTGATTATTGTGTTCTTCGTGTTCTTTATGTTCTTGGAATGATATGTTGTAGATCTTGTTTTTCTGGTCAATTTCATATATCATATGTTGGATTTTGAGTTCCATAACATATAGAAATTGGAGATTGATTATTGTGTTCTTTGTGTTCTTCATGTTCTTGGAATGAAAGCTTGAAGATGGTGATGAATAGTATTGCTTTAATCCTATTTTGGTAAAAAGGTAAAAATGGAAATGTTTTTAACCTTTTCACCTATTTACTTATAATTACTAAATTACCTTTTATTTAAAAAGGTAAATTATTTATTTACTTTTCATAATTGTTTTTATTTTGATTATTTATTTTAAATCCAAAATTTAGTTATAAAAATGCAGAAAAGTTATTTTCTAAAATTGTCATTCTAACAATACTTTTTAAGAAGTATTGTCTATGATTCATTCACATAATATTTCTAAAAAATGTTGTGTGTTGGTTCACTGTCACACAACACTATGGATAACATATTGTATGACTGCTACTTAGACAACAGACCTAAAAACACTTGTCTGAATACAACAACGGTTTTCCGGGATATTGTGTTGCAGGCATTCACACAACACTTATTTGCTAACGCTTGTCTAATCTTAAAAATACTTATGCATTAACAAAACACCCCTGGTCAAGAAATGCTTGTCTGGTAAGATTTATCACACAACGGTTTTGGCCCATTGTGTGAATGTCGGATTACACAATACTTTCTCGAGTAGGAAAATAACAGTTGTCTGATCATTTCGGGCAACACTTTTTTCCATGGGTGTTGTGTGATACGTGTCGTCTATTGCCAGATTTCTTGTAGTGTATGTTTTATTCTGTTAACTCTCTCCTCTCTCCAATTAACTCTCTCACTCACTCCTCGATCTCTCCGGCATCTCTCTCTCTCTCTCTCTGGTAACTCATCTCTCTCTCTCTCTCTCTCTCTCTCTGTTATATACTTACACACACGCACTGTATCTATATATTCGATTTGGGTTTTAACTTTATGGATTTATGAATTTGGGGCTAGTAAATTGATTCTCTATTATATGATTTTGTATGTCGGATTCCTTGGTTCGAATTATGTTCGATTATATGATTTTGTATATCGGATTTCTTGGTTCGAATTATGTTCGATTATATGAGTTAGTATGTTGGATTTCTTGGTTCGAATGGATGGATTCAAATTTATTTTTCGATTATATGATTTTGTTTGTTGGATTTGTTGGTTCGATTTGACACATTCGAATTTATGTTCGATTTTTATGTAATTTTGTTGTTCAATTCATTCTCTTTTTTTGAATATATAGATATGGATGGTCAAAATTACGTCTTTCCACGTTTTATGCGCCTTGTCCATCCCAGCGAATATAAACCGCAAAATAAAATGGTGTGAGTAATGGTCAATTAATGTATGCATTTGAATATGTAGATATGTATGACACCTCTTTTTTCCGCAGAGAATAGCACCGCCGATTTTAACACAATTTGGAGCTGAGATGCCAGAAACAGTTATATTAGAGCTTCCTAACGGTGAGAAGACCCATGTGAGATTCGATCGGGAGGATGGGATTTTTAAAAACGTATTGGGATTTTTTAAGAAATTTCGGAACAAGTATGGTATATGCGCCGTGTTTACCTACAAGGGCAACGGGATCTTTATGGTAAATGTTTTGAATGAATATCTGACAGAGGTTGAGTATGATCCCCCGACCTATGGTAAATTTTCTATCATTTATCCTTTGTTATATATATATATATATATATATATATATATATATATATATATATATATATATATAGCTATCAATTAGTAATTAACTTAAATAATTGTGTTTTTATTTTTAGATAAACTTACCATGGTTGGATGTAAGGCTTTTTCATTATGTAAGACTAAATCCCACGCAGAAAGGGGTCTCGTAGTAAGTTCACATTATCTTACTTTTAATGCATTATACGCAATACAATTTTCATCTTTTTTGATATAATTTTGGTTGATCATATACATATGTACAAAAATGCAGGCCCTCTCCCCGGTTTTTTTTAAGCGATTTGCTCATCTTCTACCTTCTGAAATTACCGTTACTTTACCAAATGGCCAAACCTTCATTGGATCTTACTCACCGGAAAGCAAGATTTCTGGCTTGAGGTTTTTTGAGGAGGGAGACATTATAGTGCTTACTTATCTTGGTGATGGGAGATTTGAAACAATTTTATTTGGTCCAAGCCTCGTGGAGAAATCATATTCTGTTAATGAATTCAAAGTAGGAATTGTACAATCACATCTCCTGAATTATTGCTATGGAATTGTAAGTTTTTGTTTGTTTTATATTAAAATTTGTATGATTTAATTATTTAGCAAAAAAAGATTTATGATTTTGCAATTGTTTAACCTGTGATTAATGTGTAGGAGCTAGCAGCAAAGTTCAAATCAGTGGCGGAGAAGTGGCATGACGGTGATGTCTTGGAAATTAAGGATGAGCTTAACAATAAAACGTGACACTTACAAGTTAAGGCGACCGGTCAACGAATAAGAATTCAGGATCGAGCTTGGGTGGGTTTTGCCAAATCGTTAGGGCTAGAAGTTGGAGATGTTCTAGTCTTTACCAGGGGCCCTATTAATCCTAGGAAATTTAATGTAATTTGCTACAAGAAAAATGGTCCGGATTTGATGGACATTGATGTATGATTACTTTTGGTCCGATTGGATGACTGTGTACCTTAAAATATGGTTTGGATTTGTAGACTTTTGGTTTGGATTTGTAAACTATGGTTTCATATATTTAAAGATCTTACGTAAATTTTAATGTTTTAATGATTCTAAATATACTGGATACTGGATGGATAGATAGATTCGATGGATTGATTTGGTGGATGGATTGATTTTATTGCGTTGATTGTGTTATTGGTACAGCTGGGAACCAGAACTGCAGGAAAAAAAAATTGCATGCTTTAAACCGACCGAGTAATCCGACTGAAAGGCTTAAACCGACCGTTTTTTACCATTGCTCCCCCAGTAAACCCGACCGTATTCTTAATATAGTGGTCGGTTTAAATTAGTCGGTTTTCTTGCTCTCTGGAATGAATCCGACCGTAATGGTCGATTGCAAACCCGACCACTTATTCCGACCGTTTTAGTCGAATTAAAACTGCATTAAATGCTCCCAACTACCTCTGCACCGATGGTGACAAAAAGTTGATAATTCGTAATTTAAACCGACCGTTATGGTCGGATTAGAACTGACCCTAATTTATTGTTATACACCCCTTTTTCTTTCACTCTTCATTTATTGTTTTCTTGAGACATTAAGTGGTTGGAGGCTTGAATCTTGAGAAATCTTGGAGAACATTGAAAGCTCATTATGGTAAAAAATCTTGGAGAACATTAAAAGCTCATTAATGGTATGTTATAAATTATGCCCACTTTTGTTTTATTTTTTTTTTCATTTGTGAATATATACATACATGTTTTGTACATATTATATTTGTGAATATGTACATTAATAGTGAACAAATATACATGTTTGTACATATTCTTTAATTTTGTGTACATATTAAATTTGTCAAATATATATGTACATTATATTTGTGCATTAATTGTGTGAAATGTGAATATGTTTTTTTGTTGATTTATAGTTATGTGAAAAATGTATTATGAATATATATATATATGTAGATGTCGAAACGTGATTGGATGAACGGACGTGTGGAAAATAATGTACTTTCATCGAGTAATGAATATTGGGATGGTGTGAAAGAATTTTTGGAGTTCGCGCGTAAAAATGGTATGAAGGGCGAAAAAATATTATGTCCGTGTAAGAAATGTAAAAATGCGTTGTGGGCGGAACTTGATAGTGTTGAACTTCACTTATATAAAAATGGTATTATGGAACATTATAAAGTATGGACTTTGCATGGTGAAAAAAGAGAAGTTATCAAAAAGAAAAAACGCAAGCGTACCTCGGAAGAGATTGTTGAGGAAGAGATTGTTGAAGAACCCTTTGATTTAAACGCATTATTACGAGATATTAGTGGTGAAAATCATGGTGATGCGAGTAATAGTAATGTTGAAGAACCACCAAATGCGATTATGTGGACAATAACCGATTTTCCTGGGTTAGGTGTGGTTAGCGGATGGTCAACACATGGAAAACTCTCATGTCCGGTTTGTGGTGGAAAAATTCAAGGAATTCAATTGAAAACATGTGGAAAGTGTAGTTTTTTTGGTACAAATCGTTGTTTCTTACCCGAAGATGATACTCTCCGTCTTCCAAGTACTAAGTTTCCAAGTGAAGAAAAAAGGGTGTTTGTTGGTCGCTCAAGTGGTGAGACTTTGAAGAATATTTGTGAAAATTTAGAATTTCCACCACCGGGAAGAGAAAACAAAAATAAGAAAAGCCTCGGTTTCGGAGTTGATCACAATTGGACGCACTTTTCAATGTTTTTTGAGTTGCCATATTGGTCATCACTTTCGATGCGTCATTGTATCGATGTCATGCACACCGAAAAAAATATGTTTGACAATATTTTTTATACTATCATCAATGATACAAACAAGACGAAGGATCACAAGAAGGCAAGGATCGATTGCAAGTTGATGATTGTTTTGTCCGAATTGTGGATCGAAGGTGGAAAAAAGCCAAAAGAGAATTGTACGAAAACTCATGCGTGATTGGTTTCGTTCATTTTCACTTCCGGATGGTTATGCATCAAATATAGGCCGTTGTTGTAAAGAGAATTGTACGTTTTCGGGGTTCAAATCACACGATTGTCATATTATCATGCAAAAGTTGTTGCCGCATGCGATTCATGAGCTTCTACCTCAATATATTGTTGATGCACTATCTTCGCTTTCAAATTTCTTTCAAGACATTTGTTCTTCTACCTTAATCCGAGATGATTTAAAAATTTTGGAAAAGTCTATAGACCGAACGATGCTCGTGCTAGAAACATTTTTTCCACCAAGTTTTTTTGATTCAATGGAGCACTTGGTACTACACTTGGCCGAAGAATGTAGGTTAGGAGGTCCCGTTAATTATCGTTGGATGTATTTTATTGAGAGAATGATGGGATATATGAAGCATAAGGTTCGTAATAAGGCAAGGGTTGAAGGTTCAATTGCAGAACGTTATATAGAGGAGGAGATGTTGAATTTTTTCTCATTCTACTTTGATTCTAAATTGGTCACGGTTCATAATCAATTACGTCGTAACGAGGTTGTGTGTGGCACAAATGATAAAAATGAACTCGAAGTGTTCATATATCCTCTTAGTACCACGGGAAAGCACAAAAATGCATATTTGACGGATGAAGAACGATTACTTGCGGACGAATATGTTTTCATGAACTCACCCGAAGTTCAACCTTACATACTAGAGTATGAAGCTCACGTGAAAGAAGAACAACCAAACACAATACCGGAAGAATTGGAGAGATTGTTAAAAACCTAATTTAGATCATGGTTTCGCACAAAGGTTGAAAACGATGATGTGAATGGTCCGCGTTTTAGATCCTTACTTTTGGGACCAGCAAAATTGGCAATGTTGTATGAAATTTGTACCGTTAATGGCTACAAATTTCATACTAAATCTTCTTCAAGTGCTAGTTCCGAAGTTATGGTCAAATGTAGTTCACATAATAATGTCTTAAATGATTATTATGGTCAATTGCAAGAAATCATCAAGCTTATTTATCAAGGTGGAAAACAAGTTTATTTGTTCAAATGTGATTGGTTCGATATCCGGTGTACGGATTGACCGAAATTGTGTTATTACAGTTGATGTAAGTTCACGATTACAATCAAATGAGAAATTTATCTTGGCTAGTCAAGCTACTCAAGTGTATTATGCTCCTAGTGTATTGTATCCACAAGGTAACATATATACGGTTATTACAAGTAAAAGTCGTCCATTTGATGAATCGATAAATTCATGTAGAGAAGAAGAAGCCTTTCAAGAAAATCAATCGAGACCTTCATTTTCTTTATTTGTTGATTTCGCTCAATATGCGCCTATGACACAAAATCACCAACAAGAAGAAGACGAGGAAGAGGAAGAGGAGGAGGAAGAAGAAGAAGAGAATAATGAAGAAGGAGAAGAAGGAGAAGGAGAAGAAGAAGAAGAAGAAGAAGAAGAAGAAGAAGAAGATGATGGTGATGATGATTCCGATTATGATTAAGTGTAAAATAATTGTATTTTAATCAAGTATGCGACGATGTTTGCAATTATAACTTAATGCAATTCATTAGATTGGATTTTAAATATTTCGTTCGATTGATTTTATGTATGAATAGGTGATTGTACTTGTTCAGGGTTGGATTGAATCTTTGTTATTGGTAATATTGTTAGAGGGGAATAGGTAATATAATTATTGGTAAAAAAACAGTTCAGGATCAAAACCGACCGTTTAAGGATTAAACCGACCGTTTTTGACCATTTCGTTCCAGGAAAACCGACCGTCTTCATAAATCCGACCACAGTAGTCGGTTACTAAACCGACTACTTTTAACGGTCGGTTTAACATTCAACATGTTGACTTATGGTAATCTGTGCGGTTATTTAAGAGTATTGACTGTTGAGAAACGACCATCAAAATCGACCGATTATTCAAAAACGCGGTCGGGTTTAAGTTTGAAAAAAATTCTTGTTCAATGCATCTGGTATTTCGTGCGGTTATGGGAAATGAAAAGGTGAAACCAGTCAGTGAAGGGGCGCGCCCATATGCCTATATATATCATGTAGTTTCTTAAGTCATAACATATTGTGAATCTTCTCATTACATTGGTAATATATTTATATATGTTTATATATTTTCAATTAATTTGCAAATATTACATTGGTATTTTAATGTAATCTGTATCTTGCAGTCATGGATTCGATCAAGGGTTCGAGCAAGACCGAGTCGTCGAAGAAGAAGTTGCAAGAGGAGTTGAAAGAAGCAAGGATGGAGAACAAGTTGCTCCAAGAAAAAGTTGATGAACTGGCGGTACAAGTGGAGGAAATCCAGGATTCTTTGCAGGAGGCAAAAATGGAGATTGCACATTTAACGAAATTGTATAATCACCAGTTTCCTTGATTATGTAATTTGATTTTTGTTTTAATTATGTATTTTAAAGACTTTTTATGATTCATTCGGACTTTGTTTTATTGGTTTTGATTGGACTTTTGTTGTATTTTAATTATGGTTTTTTTAGGCTGCATTTCTGGTTCTAGGAACCAGAAATGCAGCCTAAAAAAATAAAAAACGCAGTACAAACCCGACCGTTTAATCCGACGGCCAGGACAAAACCGACCATTACTGACCATTTCGTTCCCATTAAAACCGACCGCATTTATATTTATAATAAAAACAAATTAATAATTGCTTTGGTCGGTTAAATTTGGTCGGTTTTCTGGACACCAAAAAGTCTCTGGAATGAATCCGACCAATATGGTCGGTACATAAACCGACCAATAAAACCGACCGTAAGAAACCCTAACGGTCGGTTTGTAAGAAACCCTAACCCATATTAAAACCGACCGTAATGGTCGGTTTATTGCTGATGTCATAAATAGCAAAACAACCATTCTCATTTCAATGATTTTCGGCCACTTTTTTATTATTAATTTTTCTAAATATGATTAGTACTAAGTTTTATGATTTAATTAAACAAAAATCAATTTTTTTTATAAAGTTACATAATTTTCAATAATGGAATATTATTTTATGCAATAAAAAACAATAAAAATAACAAACAATTAAATTTACCAACTTGAAAAATATTAAAAAAATTTAATTTCATAGTGTTCACTTTCTTCATAAGAAACAACATTAAAAAATGTTTTCTTATTGTTTTAAAAAAATTCTAATATTGTGTAATTAATGCATAATTAAGTGTCATTTTTAAATAATATTTGTAAAATAGTGTAATACTATAATTTTGACCAATTCTCAAACTATTTATGTTGTATTGTATATAAAGTCAAGTAAAGTCTTCAGAAAAATTATTTGACAAAATTTAAGATTCGGTTTATGGAGAAACGGGAGTATCATGATTATAAAGTAATACAATTCATAGACATTTATCAAAATGTCCAAAATTATCCTTTATTAATATTTTTGTAAAAAATATGTTACAAACAAACCTTACGGATTTAAATATCACTTTAAAATGACTATTAAATTTTTTTATAGTTTTAATAATTAAGTGTTTTAAATTTTTATGTAGTATTTTTCATAAATTTGAAAATTATTATACATATAACCGACTAATATGGTCTGTTTTAAATGGAGGGAAAACGAAAAATTATAATTTTCAGTAAAATTTCAATATCGCGCCAATATTAAAACCGACCATTCAAAACCGACCCGTAAACAAGTGAACGGTCGGTTTTGGGACTGATTAGGGTAAATAGCCGCAGTTTCCCCCTTTTCTTTTTTTTCTCTCTTTTTCTTGCCTTCTCCCTTTTCTCTCTTTTCTCCCTTTTCTCTCTCAAGTCTCAACTGTCAAAACTCAACAATATGGGTCTCAATTATGTGATTTCTCTACTGATTGCACTTGTCTTGCTGCTTAACTACAAAACCACTGCCGAAAATCCCAAAAAAATGAGGAATCAAAGAGCTTCAAGTACAACTGAAGATGGGTTTGTAAGTGGGTTTCGAAGATGGGGTTCCATGGAGGTATCTACTTGTTTTCAAGCATGGTTGTCTCGATTTTAAAGCTAATCAAGGCAGTGGATAGGTTATTCCGGATCCCATATTCATCAATGTAGTGAGGAATGTCTTACATGAAGCACAAGCAAATCCGGGCGCCTACCATACTCCACCAACCTTCGAACAAGTGACAAATATCGCCAATGCCGCTCTAGAAATGTAAAGGAACCCGGAAATGGGGTCACAAGCATTTTCTAATGCTATTGTTGGTGAGGTAACTCGATTGGTTGGAGAAATCCTCCAATCGATTTATAACAAATATGAAAATGCAAATGCGGAGGTAAATAAATATAAGAATTTTTCAAGTCACATTTTAGTTTAGTTATTATTATAAATGTTAGTGTAGTTTTGAATATATATTAAGTCTCGTCTACTCTTATATGTAGGCGATAAGGAGGGCTAAAGGTGGTGCCGATGATGGGGGGGAGCACAATGGAGGAGAGGACGATGGAGGAGAGGACGGTGGAGGAGAGGACGATGGAGTAGAAGAACATGATAATGAAGAAGAAGATCGAGGACACGATGCTTTTGAAGATGAGGGTCTATGGAGGAGAGGAAGAGGGTCTGATAATGACCAAGAATAGCCGGTTGTTAGGTTTTTAAAAAATTGCATGTAAATTAAGTTTGCTATATTTTGGAAAACTCGACTGTTTTAATGTTAATGTATGGTTTTGATGGTTGTTAATGTTAATGTAAAATTGATGGTTGTTATGTACTTGTTTTGTTGGTACTGTGTAATTGGTAATGCGTAAGTTTCGGTTGAATATTTGTTATAGGTATTATGGTACAGGGGAACCAGAATTGCAGCAAAAAAAAAATTGCAGACTTAAACCGACCATTTAATCCGACTACAAAACCAAATCCGACCATTTTTTACCATTCGGTGCCCAGAAAACCGACCAAATAATAAATAAACCCGACCGTATTCATATTAAACCGACCGAATTAATAATTGCTTTGGTCGGTTGTCTGGGCACCAAAAAGTCTCTGGAATGAATCCGATCACTGTGGTCGGTACCTAAACCGACCAATAAAACCGACCAATATAAAAACATTGGCCGGTTTTCTCAAGAATAAATCCGACCATTTGAGTCGGTTACAAAACCGACCATTAAAACCGACCGATAGAAATCTAACTAGGTGGGTAGTGACGTGACACTGAAGTGGGGTCGCCAGGTCAGTTGGGGCCCATCTACGTGTCACTGACATGTCAGTCCCGTGGGCCCGCCACGTCATATGGGCCCCATGACACGTGGCTCTGAAAGCCTTTTGTTGGTCATTGACAGTCAACGCTAAAACCGACCGTTACGATGTAAAACTGACTAGGTTTAAACGACCATTCTAAACCGACCGTAAGTATTAAAATCGACCGTTTCTATATGAAATCCGACCGTTTGCTTGGTCGGAAATGACTCTGTTTCTTGTAGTGTAATAAGCCATAGTTGCTACAAATTGATTATATAAATTTTTTAATGACATATTTTCTAGTGGGTCATAGATATAGTATATTAATAGAAGTCGTATATTTTTTTATTTTTTTGAAGAATGTAGGTTCAAATAATTATTTATTTGAGGGTAATACTTAAGATTTAGGGCGAAAATTAAATTAGGGTTTACACCATATGAATTTTCATTTTATTTGTGGTTTATAACGTAAAAAATCAAATGAACTTTCAAGAAAGGAAATTAAACAATTGCTAAAGCTAGTGCTAAATTTGACAGAAAAAAATAACCTAGCAAAGAAATTTGCTGGAAATTGGCATCAAAATCTTAATGATAAACTATTTGAGATTAGCATCATATATCATGCATACTTAGTTTGATTGGTGTAAGCATCTGATCTCAAAAACATACTACCCGATTGAAGATTCCTACCGAATCAAGAAAAAGTACAACACTAAGGTTGTGTTCATTTGGGGAGAATGGAATGAGGTAGAATGGAATAAAAAATTTTATCAAGAAAAATTTAGACTCCCTCATATTCATTCATGATTTCACTCATAGTTAATATGATTTCACTCACCTGGTAGGGCCGGTGTGACCTTAAACTTCTACGAAATCAAGTTTTCTTAGAAGTTGGGGGGCAAATGATATTGGTGAAAAATAATCCCTAGACATAATTAATATAATATTTATTGGCTTTTAAATAAGGCTCGAAACCCTAGTTGGGCATTAAATTCGTAATTAATGATTAAGCCCAAAAGAAAAGCCCAAACCGGGGACGCCCGGTTTAAGCTTGTTTCTAATATGGGCCTGATCCACAAACCGGTAACGTTCTAGAAACAAGGAACGTCCCAGAATATCCCTGCGATATTATGTAGCCTCCAAGGCACCTAACTCGACATGGAAACTAACTCCCACAAGGAAGGAGTCAGAACCTTCTCAATGACGGTGACTTGTCCACCAAGTCTCCAAACCCTATTACGATTCTAAGGCTCCCACAGCCTATATAAAGGGCCAGACCCCTCATCTCAGAATTACGTCTTGGCTTGATTCTCAACTCTGAGAGACGTAGGCATCTTGTGAGGACCCGAATTAGGTCACGAAAACGCAAGCGCAGCCATTAAAGCACGAAGCTCACGAACCTTAGTATTAAATACATACAGATCCTCGTTTTTATTCCACAACAATTCCTTTAATTTATAAACTTCAGAGAAACACTACAATAAAATCTTCTTATTGTGACGAATTTTTTAGCATGAACTCGTCAAAAATTGCCTATTGCCCAAAAGAACAATTGTTGGGAAAGGTGTCCATTTTTACCAAGTGGCTGCGTATATGGAATATGAATATTTTTTTTTCTTTCTCTCTCTGCCTATTGTTGAATGCCTTTCTCTTACCTCGCAAATACACGAAAAAACAAAGACCACGCATGTGCCTTATGCATGGTCAGTTTCAATATAATATAATTTTTTATATTTAATATTTTAAAATTTTATCGATATTTTCTTTAGGGGTTAAATAATTTTCATTTGGGGTTTAACGGGTCTCATTTGGAATTTAGAAATATTCAATTTTTTAAACTTTATTTGTATTCTCTCCGGGTTTCAACAATTAACTTTAGGGGATCAACAGTTTCATTTTGGGTTTAAGAAATATTCAGAATGACGAAAAAACCGTATACAAACTTAGGGTTTAGGGTTTTTTAAGAAATATTCAGAACGACGAATAAACAGTATACAAACTTAGGGTTTATGGTTGACTTATCCTTGTTTTTAAAAAATTGGGGTTGGCCCCCAATTTTTTAAAAACCAGAGTGCCGGACTCATTAAGAAATAATCAAATTTTCAATAAAAAATTTTAAATTTTATATGTATTCTTTTGGGGATCAACAGTTAACCTTTGGGGTTCAACATTTCTATTTTGGATTTTAGAAATATTCACAATGACGAATAAATCGTATACGAACTTAGGATTTAGGGCTAAACCCTAGACCCTAAACCCTAAACCCTAACTTATCCTGGTTTTTAAAAAATCGGGACTGGCCCCCGATTTTTTAAAAACCAGGCCGCTAGACTCAGCAAGAAATATTCAATTCTTTAATTTAAAATTTTTAAATTTTATAGTATTCTCTTGGGGGTTCAACAGTTAACCTTTGGGTTTCAACAGTTAGATTTTGGATTTTAGATCTGGTAGTTTTATTTATTTTAAAGAAATTTTGTTAAAAATAAGAAAAAACCTACGCATGTTCGAAATGCATGGTTCCCTCCCACCCGCGCAGTTCTTAAATGTGTTTATTGAGCCACGCATGATCCATATGCGAGAGAGCAGGCTTTGTTGAAATTTAAAAAAAAAAATTAAAATAACCAACGCATGATCCTTATGCGTGGTTTGAAAAATGCATCATTGGAATGCGTATAAACCCTGTTTGGAGCAGCCCACACATCACCTTAATGCGTATACTGACGTCAAAAATTAAAAAAATAAAATTTGGCATGAGACACGCATGATAGAAATGCATATCCGGCATACGCACACTTCAAATACGTATACATTCACTTTCACTTTAAAATTTGGTTATTGGGTGTTTTCACCCTTCAAGTATATTACAATTGAAAACAAAGCTTGCATTATTAAAATCTCCGCTGCAATATTATTGTAAAAGTTTAATATACTAGCTTGTAAATTGTGTAATGCACGGTTTTTTAATATTTATGATTATATAAATTATATTAACAAATAAATATTTATAATTAGTTATATTTTAATTGAAAATATATTTTTTTAGATAAAATACAATAATTTAATTGAAGAAAATAAAAAATCCTTTAATTTGACAAACTAGGAGAAAAAATAATCGAATTTGAGTATAAATAGATAATAAAATTATTGTTCATTAGATTTTACATGGTCTTTTTACTTTTTTGTTTTATCTTCGGTTTTAGAAATTAGATTAAGACCATTTTATCGTCCAAGCCAAATTCAAGAAATCATTTTTATTTTTGTGATGGTTTAAGGGTTATAATCCAACTGAAACTCCTGGAAATTGAAGATAAAATATTGTTACGAAATTTTATATTAAAATTTTTATTCAATTTATAAAATCTACTTATAAAAAATTTACTTTTTGATATTTAAATATAATCCTATTATAAAACAAATAAACTTTTTAATATTAATTATAATGGTTATAAAAGATCCAACGGTGGTAGTATTTTGATTGTGCAACAATCACATACAAATGTACTACTAAAAATTGGATAAGATCGACTATATTTATCATATATAAGAATCTAATTGGGATAAAACTATAAGTTCATCATCATTTTGTTGGCTATTTTTTCATTTGCTTTTAACATATATAATAATAGATTTTTTTTCCACGGTAATAATAGATTCTAAAATTAGAAAAACATATATTTTATAGAATTTTAAAGAAAAAAGTAATAAAACTGATAATGCACATATTCCAACTACTTTTAAAAAAGTTTAACAAAAAATAATAATTTTCTTTAATTTATTATATTATATAGTAAAATTGCTATACGAGATAGATAGACTCAGCTGCCACCTTTCTAAGTACATTACTATCCCTAGCCCCCATTTACAACTCACTACTAGCTATCTCCAATGCCTTCCAAAGCAGAACTTCCCATCTCCAAAATCTCAATCAAAGAAGAACCTGCTGATCACCCACAAAGCTCAACAAACAAACAACCCAAAACTGAAAATTATTCACTATCAGCCGCCAAAGGAAAAGTGAAAATTGAAAATGAATCAAGCTCCATCAATAGCTGTGGAATTTGTTTATCAGAAGAAGGAAAATCGATTAGAGGATATATCGATAGCTGTGGTCACTACTTTTGTTTTAATTGTATAATGGAGTGGGCTAAGATTGAATCTCGTTGCCCTCTATGCAAACGTCGGTTTTCCTCCATTAGTCAACAGATGAAGGACGGTGCTTTCACAACTGAGCAGATTGTTTGTGTCCCAGTCCGCAATCAGGTTTGTATTTTTTTTTCTTTTGTTAATTTCATTGTAGGTGTGCACTGGTGTGGTGGGGAAAAATGTTAATTGTGCCCTAAAATTCAGAAAAATAAATAATGCACATATATGAAATCAGTTGCTTTTTATTTAGGACTGAACTCAATTGGACGATTATTATGTAAAATAAAAATTTCTTTTTACACTCATCTTCGCTACTCAAGTTTTCCCAAATTCTACATTAATTGTAAAATTAGGCCAGACAAATACTTCAAACTTTGTCAAAGTTAGTAACAATTTGTACAGCTACCTAAAAAAATAAGGGGACACAATATATCATTGAATTGTCTTGAGTTGGTTCATGTGATCTCTCTCATGTTGCATTTGTTGATAATGTTCATAAACATAAAAAAAAAATTGATATTCAATTTATGAGTATAATTTTATTGGATCTCATACTCATACACAATCTAGTACTGCTACATATCACACACAGTTAGTGCACTACTTTCATCCTCTCCACCTCAAATGCTAGCTGGACGAGTTACTTAATATTCTGTTAGTTTGTTAGAGTTTATAAAATGAAAAGCTTAGGAACAAGAGAAACTGTATTGAAAGAAAAACACTTCTTTCTACTCCATAAAAAAGAATAAGAGATTACAAAGCTTTTAAAAGAGAACTTGCTAAACTCAATGCATGAAAGTAGCATCTACCTTCCTAACAAACCGCCACTTATTCTCTTCTAATCAACTCTTATAAAGACTCCAACTCTCCTATGACCAAGTCTGACACTAATTTCAAAATAAAACAATCAAAACAAATAACTACTATGTTTTAATAAACCGTGTTTAGATTAAGCCAACACACTCCCCCTTAATCTAAACATGTTCGTGCAAGCTTCTTGATTCCCAACAGCTCCCTCATTCTAATAAACTTGACTGCCGACATAGGTTTAGTAAGAACATCAGCACGCTGATCTCCAGAACTCACAAGTTTGATAACAACATCTCCGCGTTCCACACAATCACGAATAAAGTGGAATCGTACATCAATATGTTTACTGCGACCGTGGAATACTGGGTTCTTTGCCAGGTCTATTGCAGACCTATTATCCATATTTGAAATCTAACTCAGCAATTTTTGTAGCCACAACCCTTGACACGCAACTGCTGTTGCAGCCATGAACTCAGCTTCACAAAAGGATAGGGCCACGCAGCGTTGTTTCTGAGACATCCAAGTTATCAGACTCTCACTTAAATAGAACGCCATGCCTCCAGTACTCCTTTGATCATCACTATTACCTGCAAAGTCACTGTCAGAATATCCAGACAACATGTGATTACCTGTACCCTTTGAATACACCAGACCATAATTCATCATTCCCTTTATATAACGTAGTACACGTTTCACAACACCCAAATGTAATGAAGTTGGTCGGTCCATAAACCGACTTACCATACCAACATCGTACGCTATGTCTGGCCTGCTATGAACCAGGCAGCGTAACCCACCCACTATGCTTCTATATCGTGAAGAATCCACTGCTTGAATCCATATGAAGTTGAATCTTTGGTTCCATCGGGTATTTACTTGGATTACAATCAGCCATTCCTGCAGCCTCTAGTATTTTCTTTGCATAAGAAGATTGTTTCAACTCAATGGAGTCTTTCCTCTGATCAACCTCTATGCCAAGATAATAAGACAGTTTTCCCAAGTTGCTCATATCAAACTCCTTGCTCATTTGCTCCTTAAACTTTATGATATTCGCTGTGTTCAAGCTCGTAACCAATATGTCATCTACATAAACACCAATGATTAGTGATTCATTTCCCTCCCGCTTAGTATAAACTGCATGTTCATTCGGGCATTTCTCAAAACCGAGTTGTTCCAGAAATTTTCTCAAACCTGTATACCAGGTACGAGGTGCCTGTCTTAGCCCGTACAACGCCTTCCGTAATTTATACACCTTCCCTTCTTGACCCTTTACTTCATAACCAATAGTTTGCGATACGTACACTTCCTCCTCAATTTCTCTATTAACAAACGCAGATTTTACATCTAGATGGTGTAGTTCCCAATGTTTGTTACTGATAGAGCTAGTAAAAGTCAAACTGTTTCTAGATGTGTAACTGGGGCGAAAGCTTCTTCAAAGTCTATACCCTATTTCTGAACATACCCCTTTGCCACAAGTCTAGCCTTATGTTTTACTATCGCTCCATTTGAATCCTTTTTAATTTTGTACACCCATTTCAAACCAATCGCCTTGTGATCTTTTGGTAAGTTCGTCAATTCCCATGTATCATTTATTTCTATTTCTTCGAGTTCTATTTTCATGGTCTGTCTACATTATTTTTCTAGCACTACTTGATCAAATGATGCAGGTTCTTCAATGCTTAGTAATAACATATCATCAGCCAACTCAACTTCTTCTGTATCGTTATAAATATCACTCAGCAACCTAAATTTTCTTGGTTCGCTTTTTGCAGACTCTTGGTCGCTTGTTGCAAATTCTTGTTCACTTGTTCCATACCCACTAGATGCCTCAGTCGATATACTTCTATGACTCCATTCTGGTGTCGATGCATCACTCGAGATATTCGTTTCACTTCCTGATTTTTCATTACTTGTTTTGCCTGCTTCTTCAACTGTGTGTTCAGTAACATTATTTGACTCAAAACCAGGAAACACAACTTCACAACCACCCTGTTCACTCTGTTTCTCCAAATTCAAAAACTCACCTTCCTGAACCACCACATCTCGACTCACACAAATTATGCCTTTCTTTGGATCATATAAAGGACTTGCTTTAGATCCTGGCTCCTTTCCTAGGTAAATGACTGGTTTACTACGATCATCCAACTTCTGAGTGTACACAGCTGGGATTTTCATATAGGCAATACTACCAAAAACTCTTAAGTGATAGAGGTCAGGTTTTCTGCCTGTCCATACTTCATACGGTGTTCTCCCCCGTAATACTCGTGTTGGAAGATGATTAAGCACATAAATTGAATGCCTCACTGCTTCTCCCCACATGAACGATGGCAACTTTGCACCTTTCAGAAAACTTCGAGTCATGGCAGCCACCGTTCGATTCCTATGCTCCACCACCCCATTTTGTTGTGGAGTGTAGGGGGCTGTATAGTGCCGTTGAATACCAGTCTCTTCACAGAACCTCTGAAATTCATTTGAACAAAACTCTCCACCCCTATCAGTTCGAAATGTCTTGATTTTCGGGTTGTAGCTTGAACTTCTTGAATGCACTGAATGCCTCACTCTTCTGTTTCAACATGTAAACCCACATCTTCCTACTATAATCATCAACAAGTAAAAGAAAATATCGATTACCTGCTGGAGTCGAGGGAGAAATAGGTCCACAAATTTCTCCATGTATAAGTTCCAGCACTTGTTTGGCATGAAAAGTTGCCTTGTTTACTTCGACATTAAGCATCCCTCACATTTCTTTGCTGGTTGTTTCCTTCTAGGCAATGTTGGGTTCCGAGGCATAAAAAGCAGCGGATAAACGTAAATAAAACAAAATTTTTAAAACCCAAACCAGTATCCATGTATAATTCCGGGCAGATTATGGAGATAACGAATCATACCTATTAAGATCTTGTTTCACGAACTCAACGGAGATCCTTGCTTGTAATCACCACACACAGTCCTTGCGTCAAGATCCGTGTCTCTAAGGTAATCCACACGAACGTCCGACCGTCCAACGATCCGAGGAGCCAGGTACTAGCCCACGAAGAACAGCCTCTCTCTCTCTCTCTCTAGCCTCTCGAAGATGGAGCTGCTAGGGTTTTGTCAAAAATGATTTAATGACTCTTAACCCTAAAATAATACATCATTATGTATTTATATGAGAGAAATAATGGGCTAAAATCAAAAAACCGAGTTGGGCTTCCTTAAACCCAATTCTATTTCTATTCTGATTAAATTATTGGACTTCCTTAAATCCAATTCTGTTCTTACTTTATTAAATTAGAATTTTCTTAGATAATTAATTAGGACCAGTCCAATTAATTAAATAGCCAATTCTCAATTTAATAATGATTTAATTTAAATTCTTAATTTAAACTAAAACTCCTTTTAAGACGTTCTAAGTGTGTGACCCTATAGGTTATTATTACGTTGGCAATAATTTTAATATCTAATAAAATTATAAACAATGAGCGGTATCTAATAATACATCATTGCTACCCAAGTAATAATAATAATCGGTGATCCAATTTAAACCTTTTGTGATTAATGTTTCTGTGTAATATAATCCCTTTAACCAAATATTATAGATTAAACTCGAGGCATGTGTTTAGTCATCCTCTTCATAATTTAATCCAGGTTTACTTGATCCATGAGTAGACTATTAAAAACAAATCATTATTTGAGCACGGCCATGCATTTTATAGTCTCACTCAATCAAGAGGCCAATAATATCTCTCCTAATTATAGGAGGGTTAAATCCTTTATCTATCATTCATATTTCTCATACGATTCATAATATACCCGATGTCCACTTTTATCATCACCCGGTCAAAGATGACTTTTAATGTAGTCAAAGTATATTAATCCTCGTATAGAAATATAATGATCTCAAGTCAAAGGATCATTACACCATTACCACTGTGAGTAATTCTTATGACTTTATTAAACATGAAGAATCTCACTTTGGGTCTGTCCAGTACCATGTACTCCTACATGTACCTATGTATTGACTTTAGTATCTTCATACTTATAACCAATGAGATGTGGTTATCTGTCAAACAACATACTAGTATATATATATATATTATTATTGTCCTGATATAATAATAATCGACTAGGGACCTTTAAGAATATGATATATTATATAATCTCAAGTTCAAGTCATGTACTTAAACTATACAATGTGTATCATGATTCTAAGGACATTTATTATGCTAACAAATATATCGCAGTAATTAAATTCATAATAAATACATTTATTTAATAATCAAATGACATAAGGTTTATTTAAGAAACAATGTATTGCCTCTAGGGCTCCTACACTAACAGGCAAACCGTACACCATCTATTCTTTTGACATCATCTCCATTGCCTGAAAATTAACGTGCCCAAGGCGGGCATGCCACAGCCACGTCTCTTCTTCTACATCATTCAACAGGCACATGGATGTACTCTCCTCAAGGCTGATTTTGTAGAGTCTATTTCCCGACTTCTTCACCTTCATCAGTAGTCTTTCTTTGTCATCATACACCCACAGATAATCACCACTCAATATTATTTGATTGCCCTCTTCAAATAATTGATCGAGGCTAATAATGTTATTGCACAAAGTAGAAATATAGTACACTTCTTTTAAAATTTTCTCTTCACCATTTTTGTATTTAAATGAAACAACTCCCTTTCCTTTGATGCTTACCTTCGATCCATCCCCAAATTTCACTTCTCATGTCACTCTTTCATCCAATTCCTTGAATTTTCCCCGTTGCCCGGTCATATGGTTACTAGCCCCATTGTCTAGATACCATACTTTTGACTCCCTTTGTCCATCAATCTCTGGTCGAAACTGTGGAGTTATTGTTTCTTTCTTTAACAGCATCGTTTCAGTAATCTCTCCCATTTTCTCAACAATCAGCAACACTGGTTCATCTTCCTGAATTTTTGTGAGATTCACCTGGTTATCTCTTTCACTTCGAGGTTTACGACATTCGTTGGCAAAATGTCCATATGCCAGACAATTGAAACACCTCACCTGGCTTCTGTCTCGTGGTCCACGACCTCCATTCACTAGTACAGACTAGACCTATAGTGTCGCCCCTATAGCGTCGATTGTTTGTATTAACCGACGCTATAGGTGTCCGTTGAACCTATTGCGTTGATTATTGTCTTTAACCGACGCTTATTGACTTCTGCCAGATGCTTTTACGTCGGTTATTTTCACCAACCAACGCTATAGGTACCTCTTATAGCGTCGCCCACTAAAATGCCGACGCTAAAAAGACATTTTGCGTCGGTCAACATAAAACCGATGCTATAATTGTATCCTATAGCGTCAGTCGTATTTGAACCGACGCTATAGGTGTAGCCTATAGCGTCGCCCCTTGTAATGCTGATGCTATAGGTGCATATTATTATTATTATTTTTGCCAAAATCTTTAGAATATAAAATTTTAGTAGTATCACGTTTTATATAGGAATAAAAAACGTCGGTTGTTAAAGAAACCGATGCTATAGGCACAAACGTACTCTGTACACAATATGCATTAGCATCGCCTTAAAGCGTCGATTAATAGGTTTTTTGCGATGGATTTTTAACCGACGCAAAAGGTTTTTAGCGATGGCTATTTGACTGACGTTATAGGCGTAAACCTATTGCGTCGCTCAAATGTACTACGCCATTTAACCGACGCAATAGGTCATTTTGACTGATGTAATAGGTCCAGTATGTACTAGTGATTTCTCCCACGAAACTCTCCACTACCTCGAGCTCCTTCTTTACTGGTCCTTCTTTGCCACTCCTCTTGAGTCATCAGCAACTGACCATCATTATTTTCTTTCTTTCGCCATTCTTCCTCTGTCAATAGAAGTTTCCCTTGACTCGTTTCAGTTTGCCCACAAACTCTTTCCTCATGTGCCTTCAATGAGCCAATGACCTCCTCCATAGACATCTCTTCCAAGTTCCCAAATTGTTCTATGGCAGATGTAATTTGCAAAAACTTCGAAGGAACTGCCCTGAGTAGTTTTTTCACCACGTATGCCTCTTCCATACGCAAAAAACCTGTAAGTTGAAGGCGACGCTAATGCGTATTGTGTACAGAGTACTTTTGTGCCTATAGCATCGGTTTCTTTAACAACTGACACTTTTTATTCCTATCTATAGCGTCGCCTGTCTAAACAACGTATGCCTCTTCCAATGTTTCTCCCAGTGCCCTGATATTAAGAACTAAGCCATTCATTTTCATGTAAAATTTATCCAATGGTTCTGTGTCTCCCATCCTCAATGCCTCGAATTCACCTTTCAAAGTTTGTGCTTTCGCATTTTTCACTTTATCTACACCTAGGCTCATTTTCTTGACAGCCTCCCAAGCCTCCTTGGCCGTTTTCCTTTCTGATACAGCCATCAAAACATCTTCGGGGATCCCTTGATAAATAACAGCCAACGCACACCTGTCAATCTTGTCTTCAACCTCAGCCTTAGGATCTTTAGGTTCCAACGCTTCCCATACGCCATGTGCTTGCATAAATACCTTCATTTTAAGTGCCCATGTCGCATAGTTAGTTTTTATCAACATCGGATAGTTCAAGCTAAATGATGTCTCCTTAGTCTTGCCTGGTTCCATCTCGTGTTAACTTTGAATGCGTATCGAATGATGATAGATGCAAGCTCTGATATCACGTATAGAATGAAAAGCTTAAGAACAAGAGAGACTGTATTGAAAGAAAAACACTTCTTTCTACTCGATAAAAAAGAATAATAGATTACAAAGCTTTTAAAATAGAACTTGCCAAACTCAATGCATGAAAGTAGCATCAACCTTCCTAACAAACTGCCACTTCCTTATTTTATTCTAATCAACTCTTATAAAGACTCCAACTCTCCTATGACCAAGTCTGACACTAATTTTGGAATAAAACAATCAAAACAAATAACTACTATGTTTTAATAAAACGTGTTTAAATTAAGCCAACAGAGTTCCTCTCATCTACTCTCCTACCTCTCTCTCTAATTGTATATAAATTTAGATGATCATATATAGCTACAAAGATAGATTTCTTCGGTACACAAACATTATGATAGGTATATACATTTTGATTCTTCTTGGTTCAATATGCTTTTTACACAGTGTTCATAAATAGTGTAGTATATCATGATACAACATCAACTGTACCTCCTTCTTGATCATGATATTCTTCCTTCAGTCACACCTCCTAGTTCAGGATTCTATGCATGCTTTATGTTCCCATTTCTTCCATTACTGCAGTTCGTGTTAGGCAATCTAGTAGAATTCATAATTTACCTTCCTATCGTAGTTCTTTACCACTTATGCACAAAGATTTTTTGCTAGATCTTACGATGAACCTTCTTTATATCAAAAGGCTTTTTCTTATCCATTGTGGATTGAAGCCATGAACAAAGAAATTTATGCACTCACTGTAAACAAAAATTGGAAATTGGTTAATATGCCTAAAGGTATAAAAGATATTGGTTCTAAATGGGTTTACAAGGTGAAACTTAAGGTTGATGGCTCACTAGACAAATGGAAGGATAAATTAGTGACAAAGGGTTTTAATCAGAAGTATGGTCTGAATTACTAAAAAAACTTTTTCTCTTGTAGTGGAAATGACCACTATTAGAACATTCTTCACTGTTACAGCAAGTAAGCATTGACCATTATTTTAGCTCGATGTTAATAATGCATTTTTTCATGGCGACTTACATGATGAGTTCTATATAAAAATTCCACAAGGTATTCCTAACCCTTACAATATGGTTTGCAAACTTATAAAATCTATGTGTGGTCTAAAACATGCTTTTAGAGAATGGTTTTCGAAGTTATTAATTTGTTGAACTCGTTTTACAAGGCTTCCAACGATCTAAGAATGATTACAATCTTTATATAATAAATTAGATTGTCTCAATTTTATAGTTGCAGTGTATATCATTGCATGCCTTAGTGATCTTAAGGGGCTTGTATTAATTCGAGAGAATATATAGCCATGACCTCAAACAAAATATCAAATCTTTCTCCTCCAACTTTTAATGATGAAAATTACCAAGTGTGGGTTGTCAAGATGAAAGCTCATTTGAGAGGTCTGGGTTTATGGAAGTTGGTTGAAAGTAAGAGGAGATACAACTGATTGCCAACAATCCAACACTAAATCCAATCTGGGCACACGAAGATGATTAAGTAAGGCTCCCAAGGCTTTATCAATAACTCATATTGTTGTGTCGGACTCAATTTCACAAGAATCATGAATTATGAAACTGGAAAAATGGTATGGGATAAATTAAAATATTTCTATGAAGGTAACACAATAGAAAAAAAAGATGCAAGTCTTATATTCCAAAAAGGATTTTTAGTTTTTAACCATGAAATAAAAAGAAACTATACATGATTATTTTGATAAATTGATGATTTTGGTGAACAAAATACTGATAATGGGAGCAGATCTACCCGATAGCAAATTTGTAGAGAAGCTGTTAATGAGTTTGCCGGAAAAATTTGAGGCAAAACTTTCATCTCTTGAAGATTCAAAAGTCATAAATGAGTTAGCTTTATCCGAGATCATTAATTTTTGCAAGTCCAAGATCAAAGAAGAGCAATAAGAATGAGGGAAACTGAAGATTCAGTTGAAGGAACTCTTTCATCCAAAATATCAAAAGAGAAATCAGATTTACTACGTGTGGTCATTGCATGAAAATGGGCATGAAGAAAAAGATTGTTGGCGTAAAGCAACGCCTCAATGCTTTAAATGCAAAATATTTGGACGTGTGCAAAAGTATTGTAGAAACAAGAGTGTTAATAAGACACAAGTCATTAATGAAGATGAATTGTTTTGATTTTGTAGTGTTTTGCTCCAATGTATAAATTGGTGATGAGAAGTTCATCAACATGAAATTCCTGAGAAGTGCATCAAGATCTGGAATTGGTAAGAAGTGCATCTTAACGAAATTTTGGAGAGAAGTGCTCCAACAAGGCAATGATGGGAAGTGCATCGATAGTTTAACAAATTTTAGAATTTTGAATTAAGATGGAGTGTTGAGAATAATTTAAAATATTTGAATTGTTTTTTGAATTTTTTTTTTTTTTTTGCTAAATTAAATTTTATAAATAAGAAAAAAGGGATTAACCCTTGCTCTAAGCCAAGGCAGAGAGAGAACAATCTACAACCAATCTAAACAAGCTAAATTGGAGATAGAATACACTTCCAGACTTAGAATCCTAACAAATCAAATATATAACCACCTATACAAATCTAGATTAGCATATTTTAGAAACCATTCCGAGCCAAGAAGTCTGGCCTTAAGATCCCTCATAATACCCTGAATCAACATGTTTGGACCCAAGATGCCAGATTCATGTAACCTTGCATTTCTTTCCCTCCAAACATGGTATGTGAAAATCTGCGCCACAAGAAAAGCCAATTGCCGATGAATGTGGTCAGAAATTCCTCCCAAAGAAAGCAGAACTTCAGGCCACGTTACACCAGCAAAATCGAGCTTAAGGAGGCCAGCCAATTTGGATAGAATGAAGCTAGTGTAAGGGCACTCTACGAAGAGGTGCGAATCTGTTTCGGTGCCCCCTATACACAGTAGACAAGACTGAGAGACATCAAGACCAAAAGAAGATAGTCTATGCATAGTTGGGAGACGACCGTGGCATAGAATCCACTCATGATGAGCGTACCGAAGCACTCTAAGCCTATGCCAAATACACTTACTCCAAGCAACTGCAGGAGAAGAATCTCTGATGGAGTCCCAAATATTCCAGGTCTTTAATTTTCGAATAGGTAAACTGCTCCAAAGAATAGTGTCCGAAACATTAAGGTCAAAAGGAGGGTAAGTAAATTGCTGAATCCAGTGAACCAGGCCTGGGTTTAGGTGTTGAATTCTCTCCGACGGCTGAGGAAGCACCCAAGTTCCCGAATGAATTAGAGAATGCACAGAAGCGTCAGGAGCTGCATTTGCTTGAGAAATAATTAGATCATGTTTGTTTGTTGCTAAGCACTTAGAAGCCCACCAAGGATCAAACCAAAGTAAGGTATCCATGCCATTCCCAAGTTTGAAAGAGATGAATTGAAGCGCCGTAGAGCGTAACTTGAGAACATTACGCATAATCCAGGAGCAGTCATTCGGCATCTGCATATTCCAGAAATTATTCCTTTTGGGCAGAGTAGTATTGACCCAAGTATGCCACAAGGCCTTACTCTTATAAACAATTCTGCATAAATGATGAAGCATCTATGCTTGATTCCATTGCTTAGATTGTTTGAGACCCAAGCCACCTTCATTAACGGGCAAGCAAATTGTTTCCCAACTAACCTTGGCTCCTCCTTTAGAGATAGCGTTACCCTTCCATAAGAAACGAGTGAAAATTGTTTGAAGGCTGCCATGAATTGAAGTTGGCAGAACGAAGTGTGCAGTCCAAAAAGATTGTACAGCCGTGAGAACAGACCTTATGAGTTGAACACGCCCAGCCAGTGAAAGCAACATAGTAGTCCAGCAAGAAATCCTCGAAGTAATTCTATCTAGAAGGGGAAGGCAGTCATTGTGACTCAAACGAGAAGAAACTAATGGAACCCCTAAAAAACGCACAGGAAGGCTTCCATGTGGTATACCGTACGAGGAATCAAACCAGCTAATCAAGTCAGGATCAAAGTTTCCAAAAAATACTGTGCTCTTCGCAATGCTTGGATTCAATCCACTTGTATAGGAAAAGCGAGAAATGCAATTCATGAGGTGAGTAACAGATTCTTTATCACCGTTTGAAAACCGAAGCACATCATCAGCATAAAGAAGATGCGTAAGTTTCAAGTGTTTACACTTCCAGTGGTATTTAAAATTAGGAGATGACTTTGCAAGCATCGATGACAAAACAGGCATGGCAATGGAGAAGATGTATGGAGAAATAGGATCCCCCTGCCGAATTCCCTTTTTTCCCTCAAAAAACCCACACAATGATCCATTCACCTTAACAAAAAAAGTAGTGGTAGAGATGCATAACCGAATCCAATCTATGAATTTAGTTGGAAAATTCAACTTACGCAAAGCCCCTAAAATGAAGTTCCAATTCAATGAATCGAATGCCTTGTGAAGATCAAGCTTCAAAGCACATTTTTGAACGCCACTGTCTCTATGATAACCACGAAAAATCTCTTGTGCCATCAAAATATTATAAGAAATATTTCGACCCGGAATGAAAGCTGATTGAGCTTTGTCAATGATACTGGGCATGACAACTTTGAGGCGAGATGCAAGTATTTTAGCGATACATTTGTAAGGAATGGAGCATAGTGAAATAGGCATGTAGTCAAGCATAGTTGTAGGGGTGGATACCTTCGGAATTAGAACAATACTAGTTGCATTTATCGGCTTGTATAAGGAGACATCTACAAATAAGCTCCTGACCGCGTCACAAAAGTTGGGACCAACTGTGTTCCAAGCTGCCAAGTAAAATTCCACCGTAAAACCGTCTGGACCTGGTGCTTTATTCCTTTTCATAGCCTTTAAAGTTGCTAAAATTAACTCATTAGTGACAGGTGCTTCAAGAGAAATAGCCTGAGCAGGGGTAATCGAAACGCAGTCTAGAGTAGCAAAATCACAGGAGGGCAGATTTTCAGAGGTTCCAAAGGTGTTAGTAAAGTAGTCAACCACCACTTTTGAAACATTATCATGACCTGTAACCATATCCCCATACTTGTTCTCAATAGAAATCATCTTATTAACATTCCAATTAGCCTTGATTTTATTGAAGAAAAATCTGTTGTTACCATCCCCAATAGTTAGCCAGTTTACCCGGGATTTTTGTAGTAAAAACCGCTCCTCCTCAAGCAGAGCCTTTTCTAGGGAACCACATGCCTGAGACTCGAGCAAAAGAAGATCTTGATTTGCAGAGTCAGGGATTAATTGATCCTGCAATTCCGATAAAGCAGCACGAGCCAAAATGACATTGCTGTGAACATCCCCATGCTTCTTGTTTAGGGAAGATAGGTATTTTTTTAACTTGTTTAAGCCTATGAAATAAGATTGCCATTGGATCTCCGTACCAACTACTCTCCCATGCTTTGGTAACTGCCTCCTAGAAGCCATCAATTTCGAGCATGAAATTGAAAAACTGGAAAGGTTTGGAGATTCTCTCTAGCTGCATTGGAATTGAACATATTAGAGGACAGTGATCCATAATACCTCTGGTTTTCACCATGACTGAACCTTCACTAAAAACATTAAACCATTCCTTATTTCCAAGCATTCGGTCCAATCTTTTTTGAATAAGTGCACACCTTTTGTTAGTCCAAGTGAACAAAGGACCGATAGTTTTTATGTGACCAAGAGCAGAATTAGAGACACAGTCGAGGAAGGATTGCATTCCAGGAGTCCAATGCTCCCGTCCCCCTTTTACCTCATTCAGAGAAAGGATGCAATTAAAATCACCGTTTACACACCACGACCCAGAAATAGAGTGACTAAGGCGATCAATATCAGCCCACAGAGGCTCTCTTTCGTGAGGTTTATTCAAAGCATAAACGAACTTTACATTGAAAAAAATTTGTTTCTCCAGAAAGTTAACAGAACAAGTAACTTGTTGGGCAGACTTAGACATTGCTTGTACTGACCACACTGATGGGTCCCAACCAACCAAAACACGACCATACTCATGCTCATCATAATTAAAAATCCAATTCCATTTCTTGTTAATTCGAGTGGAGATAGCAAGCGAATTCTGAATTCTAACTTTAGTTTCAACTAATCACATAAAAGTAATTTTATTAGTGGAAATGAAATGAACTACCTCATCCTGGTGAGTACCCTTATTGAGACCTCTAACATTCCATACTGCAAAATTCATTCTAAACGATGAAGTGTTGTTGGCGTACCAGCCAACCTGTTGCTTCTCTTTGTTGGGACGTGAGTAAAACCATCCTCATCAACGTGTTTTTTCCTGGTATTAACCTTAGATGACTGGCTAATAACAAAAGCTTTGGTTGGAGATTGGCTACGTTTCTTTTGTCCAGGAGACTTGTAACTTGGGTCAGTAAAATCGACAACAAGATTTCTGAGTAAACCAGGGCCATTGTCAGTAGCGATAGGCAACAAATCAGCGGCCTGGCGTTCCGTATACATATGATCTGAATTCCCTGGAATTCTATTAAATTCCTCCAAACTGTCTTCACCCTTATTCCCCTCATTTCCGAGAACATTATCTAGCGCACCATTCTCTTTATCCAACTCCTTCAATATTGTATCTTCGTCCATTACTACATCGCAACCGCAGAATTTGCCAATGTTATACGGAACCATCTCCATGTTATTAAGATAGTCATGCTTAGTAGGTGAAACATGAGAACTAGTCCCAGCAGCCCCATCCCTACCTTGATCCCTTCTAGGTTTCTTACTTACTCTTTCCAGATTATTATTACACCTGGCCAAGGAGTGACCAAAAGCTTGACAAAGACTACAAGAGTATGGTAACTCACCATATTGGATTTCAATTTTCACTTCTTCATTTGAGTGTGGAATTGGAACTCTTACAAAATCAGGTCGCGGAGCTGAGTAAGCAAGTTCCACTTGGATTCCCACATACTTCAGGGGTTCAAACCGTGTCGTGGCTGCATCAAATAATTATTAAATAAGATATATGCTAGATTTTTGGAGTTTTTGTTTCATTTCTGTGCATAAAACCAAAAGCAGGTTATTTGGAATAAAATAAATACAATGCATCTAATATTTGTATTCCCGTGCTTTGTGTGTTTCTCTCTTCTTTTAATAGTCTAAAACGCTAACACTTGTGTTGCAGCTAAAGTCATTTTTAGATGAACTTGGTATCTCCAATTTAACTCCTGTCACACTCCATTGTGACAATCAATTGCTATCCATGTAGCGAAAAATCCGGTTTTTCATAAATAGAAAAGGCATATTCAGATTGATTGTCACTTTACTCGTGACAAGGTCTTAGAAGAATTAATTCAATTAACTTACTTACCTACTACTATGCGCTCAGCAATTAGCTGATTTATTCACCAAAGTGATTTCTTCTGATAGTTCAATTTCCATTTCTCCAAGTTAGGCTTGGCAGATCCATTCAATCCTAACTTGAGGGGGGAGGGGGGGATGAGTTCAAATTAGAGCCTGTACACACAGTAGTACTGATTAGTGCACTACTTTCATCCTCTCCACGTCAGTTGCCGGCTAGACGAGTTAGTTGGATAATGTTATGTTAGTTTGTTGAAATTAGTGCACGAAATCTTCCTCTCTATCTCTTTCTATGATTGTATGTAGATTTAAATGATCTTAGCTAGCAAGATATATTTCTGTACACAAACATTATGATAGGTATATACACTTTGATTCTTCTTGGTTTTGTATCTTTTCTGCATATTATTCATAAAATAGTGTATTTATCATATTTTGAGTGGAAGTCTTAACAAACAAAAATGTTAGCATAGCATTTAGAAATCTAAGAAACTATGTATATTGTATTTGGTGGCTTAAAAACAGTTATGATCATATCGAAACAAAGGATTATAGACCTCTCTAAAGTGATAATTTTTGTTGGTTCCTCGTTACACTTTAAACCTGTTACTAACCAAACAATAGGAGGTGGGTAGTCTTGTGACCCTACTGCCACTGTACGTATTGGTATGGTCGATAGTATGAGTTATCTAGTGAATATTTTGATTTTTATTTTCTTGTGATAGGTCATTGGCCTCTATTTATTCTTCGTGAACAGAAATTGTTTTTTTTACTAAATGTATTTATATTAGAAAAAGAAAAAGGGATTAACCCTTGCTCGTCCACCAAGGCGGAAAGAGAGCTATCTAAATACAATCTACCCTAATAGCTAGATTGAACAAAGAAAGAACAGAAAGGGCCAGGTCCCTAAGAATAGGAAAAACGGAAAAAAACAAACTGAATCAAATGAAAAGCCACCTATAAAGAACTAAATTAGCATTCTGTAAGAACCAAGTTGAGTTTCTCAGCTTAGTTTTCAAGTCTGTCATGATGATAGCAATTAACTGGGTAGGACGACGACCTCCCCTATTGTGCCAACGAGCATTGCGCTCCCTCCATAAATGGTAAGCAAAAATCTGAGCCGCTAGAGAAAGAACGACCTTATGAACTTGGTCAGGATTGGAACCCCAAGCTGATAAAAGACCTAACCAGTTATCCCCTACGATGTGGACATGCAAGACACCTGCTATCTTGGTAAGAATATAGTTGGAATATGCATAGGAGACGAACAAGTGAGAATCATTTTCTAGGCCTCCCACGCAGAGCAAGCAGTGAGGTTGAACGTCCAATCCAAAAGAGAGTAATCGTTGAGCAGTGGGAAGCCGACCCAAACATAACATCCATTCATGATGAGCAAATCTTTGAATTTTGAGACGATGCCAAACTAGATCAGACCAAAAAACCTGTGAAGAAGGGCTTCTAATAGAGTCCTATATATCCCAGATTCTTAACTTCTTAAGCGGCAGAATGCCCCAGTATAGGACGTCGTTAGTACCGAGGTTAAAGCTAGGATATGAAAAATTTTCGTGCCAAGAAGTTAGGCCAGGGTCTATATGATGAATTCTAAGCGATGGCCTTGGCAAGACCCAAGCACCTGTTAGAATTAGACAGTTAACAGAGGCATCATGTGGCAAGCCCGACTGTGCGATGATAGTATCTGTATTGAACGTAGCCAAGCAGTTAGAGTTCCACCAGGGGTCGAACCATAAAGACGTTGCATGACCACTTCCTAGATTGTAGGAAAGAAATTGTCTAGCCAAGGGTCTAAGCTTGAGCACATTTCTCATGATCCAAGAGCAGTTCGTAGGCATTTGCATTGTCCAGAAGTGTTGTCGTTTTAGAGCAGTAGTGTTCACCCAGGTAGACCAAAAAGCAGTGCTTTTAGAGACAATTTTACATAGATGGCCCATCATTTGTGACCTATTCCAGTCTTCCGTGTTTTTAAGGCCGAGACCCCCTTCATGAACAGGGCGACACAATTTTTTCCAGCTAACTTTAGCTCTGCCTTTTCAGTCTAAATTGCTCTTCCAAAGAAACCGAGTGAACAAAGATCGAAGCATCCTATGAACCGAAACCGGAAGGATAAAGTGAGTGGTCCAGAACCCTTGAATGGCAAACAGAACTGCCCTAATCAATTGAACATGACCTGCCAATGAGAGAAGCAAAGACGTCCAACATGAAACCCTAGCAGTGATTCTTTCGATTAAAGGAATGCAATGATTGTGACTTAATCGCGAGGAGATTAAAGGCACTCCCAGGAAGCGAACGGGTAGATCACCATGCGAAATCCCAAACATAGAATCAAACCAAGTAATGAGATTAGCATCACAGTTCCAAAGAAAACACTGCTCTTAGCCAAGCTCGGGCATAGGCCACTAACATTTGAGAAATTTGAGATACAACTCATAAGATGTGAGACCGAACCTTGATCCCCTCTTGAAAAAAGTAAGACATCGTCTGCGTAAAAGAGATGTGTAAGTTTAAGATCCTTACATTTCCAATGGTACTTGAAATCCCCTGGCACTTTGGCAAGCATACAAGACAAAACATTCATTGCTATTGAGAAAAGGTAAGGCGGGATAGGGTCCCCTTGTCGAAGGCCTTTCTTTCCGGTGAACATACCACATAAAGAACCATTAATCTTGACAGAGTAGGTTGGAGATGAGATGCAAGAAAAGATCCAATTCCTGAACAGAAGCGGGAAGTTTAGCTTCTCAAGCGCTCCCATAACAAAATCCCAGTCTATTGACTCGAATGCTTTATGAAGATCCAACTTCAATGCACATTTTGGAGCACCATTGTCCCGATGGTATCCTCGAAACAGTTCCTTGGCCATTAAAATATTGTCCGATATGCTTCACCCAGGAACGAAGGCTGACTGAGAAATATTTATGATTGAAGGCATGACTCTCTTTAGACGACCAGCAAGAATTTTAGTGATACACTTATATGGAATGCTGCACAGAGAAATTGGCCTGAAGTCCCTCATAGTAGTAGGATTAGAAATCTTTGGGATTAGAGCGATTGTAGTGGCATTCATTGAATTGTGCAAAGAGGCCGTAGCAAAGAAGTCCTTAACTGCCATACAAAAATCCTCGCCGACTATGTCCCAAGTAGCTAGAAAAAACTCTACAGTGAATCCATCTGGGCCTGGTGCCTTATTCTTTCCCATTGCTTTTAAAGTTTTCAAGATAATGGCATCAGTAACTGGAGCCTCCAGTAACAAAGCCTAGGTCGAAGTTAATGAGCCACAAGATAAGTCATCAAAGTTGCATAAATCCAGTTGTCGAGAGGCCCCCAGAGTGTTTGAAAAATAGTCGATAGCCATCTCCGATATTTTTTTGTGTCTTGTAACAAGATTCCCAGCACTATTCTCAATAGCCATGATTTTATTTGTGTTCCAGTTAGCCTTTGTTTGATTGAAGAAAAACCTGTTATTACCATCACCTACCGTAAGCCATTTTATTCGGGATTTCTGATGAAGAAACAGTTCCTCTTCAGTAAGAGCAGCCTCCAGTTTTTGGGAAGCCTGAGATTCCAAGTGAAGCAGGATTTGGTTTTCACAATCGCTGTTAAGAGAGTCTTGAACTTCTGAGAGTGCAGCACGAGCCAATGAGACGTTATTATGAACGTTTCCATGAGATTTGTTAAGAGCCACCATTGCAGTCTGCACATCCTTCAATTTACGATTTAAAATAGCCATTGGATTTCCATACCATTGGGTAGTCCATGCTTTAAGAACGGTTTCAGCAAACCCCTCGATTCCCGTCAGATAATTGTGAAATTGGAAAGATTTTTTAATTCTTTCAATTGGCACAGGAATAGTGCATAGAAGAGGACAATGGTCCATAAGCCCCTTATTCTTGACCATGACAAAAGCTTCCGTATGCAGGTTAAACCAATCCTTATTCCCCAACATACGATCCAATCTCTTGTGAATTAAAGATGTTCTTTTATTATTCCAGGTAAAAAGAGATCCCACAGTTCTAATGTTCCCTAGGCCTGAAACTGAAACACAATCCGAGAATGCTTGCATGTCAGTAGTCCAATGCTCACGCCCTCCTCTAACCTCATTTAGAGATAAAACACAACTAAAGTCGCCGTTGACGCACCAAGGCATGCTAATACTTTGACTTAAACTCTCTAGATCCCTCCATAAAGTTAAACTCTGGTGAGGCATGTTAAAAGCGTAGACGAAAGTGACATAGAAGGTGACCTGTTTTTCCAGAAAAGTGACAAGGCATGTAATTTGCTGAGCTGATTTAACATGAGAATGAACTGACCAGAGCTTAGGATCCCAGCCAACCCAAACACGGCCATATTCGTGGTCTTCATAATTAAAGAGCCAGTTCCAATTTCTGTTTATACAACGTGAGATTTGAACGGAGTTCTCAACCCGCACTTTAGTTTCAACTAATCCTATAAGGGAGATATTATTTGAAGAAATAAAGTTTGTAACCTCCTTCTGATGTGGACTTTTATTCAGCCCTCTCGCATTCCACACTCCAAAATTCATTTAGAACAAGTGGGGGTTGTTGGTACTCCTGCCAACCTGGGGCTTTTTCTGTTCGAGACCTGAGTGAAACCATCATTAAGAACAATTGATTTGCCAAGAGTTTTTGGTGGTTTAGGTATGTCAAGGACAACCTCTAAATAATTAGTCTTGACAGGTGACCTGCCATGCTTGACAGGTGGCTTGCCATTTTTCCTCTTATTGCCCGTGGGGTGTTGAAATTTCCGACAAGTCCGTCAAGGCAGCAAACCCATTATCACTGGCAAGTGGCATAGCAGCATACGCAACCTGTTCCTCAATCAACTGCGTGGTGTCATACTCATCACATTGAAGTGCTGGATTACGTGGGGGCTTGTCAAATTCCTATAAATCATTCCCATTTTCAATTTCCTTTAGAATTTCATCCTCATCCATAACAACACTGCATCCACAAAACTCACCAACCACATATGGCACCATTTCCATATTTGATAAATACTCTTCTTTCGAGATAGGTGTCTGAATTGTTGCCGTGTTAGAAGTGGATGCAGATGCGCCCCCACCATTGCTATCGGGCTTGTTCATTCTTGAATTTTTCTTAACCCTCTCAGGATTATTAACACAACGGGCCAGAGAGTGGCCAAAACATTTGCAAAGACTACATGAGTAGGGCAGTTGGGGGTACTGAACTTCTATTTTTTCCTTCTCTTGAACACCTTCCACATTCAAGACATTGACCCAAACAAAATCCGGTTTAGGGGGAGAATAAGCCAAATCAACTTGAACATTATCGTATTTCAGAGGTTCAAATTTAGATGTACCTGCATCAAATTTAAGGGGTCTTCCCACAGCTTTAGCAATCGATGTCAAGCTTTCTTTTGACCAAAGTGAGTTTGGAACATCAACAAGACGGATCCAACACGGTACTTTGTCAACGACATTTCGTTTGAACTTAGAGCCCTCCATCCATGGCATCAAATATAGTGTTTTACCACCCATTTGAACCGTGGTTAGGTTCAAAGCTTTATTCCTGTCTTCCAATGTATTAAAACGGAATGTGTAGTAGCCCTTAGAACTGTAGTATACACCCGTCAAGCCCGCGTTTTGCCACAATTTGTGGGCCTGTTCATGGACAAACTTGAAAGCAAAATTTCCCCCAATAAAATGCCCAATTATGCTAGTTTCCCACTATTTCTGAGCACGAACCAGATATTCCATTGAAAAGTTAACTGAGGCAGACCCATCCTCATTGTATGTGATAGCAGCCTCATCATTATCATGAACACAGGGGGTTGGTTCTATTACATTTTTTGAGACAATTGAGCTCCAAGTAACCGGTTTCTTAAGAGGATTTTGAGTTGGGATCGAACTTTCATCATTATTATCTTTTAACAATCTTAAAGATCCATCATTAACATTTAAATTATGAAGCTGTTCAGAAGTATTGGGTGCAGTAGGTTGAGATGAATTACCAAGTTTGGGATGAACTGAAGAGTTCACTTCTGTAGTTGAATCCACTTTCCCTGTTTCGCCGTGAGAACCTCGAGACGATACCTCCACTAGAGGACCCGTTGCCATCTGAACCGATCCATTATTTAAAATCAAATAGAGATGATCTCTCATACGAGCTTGGGCTTCCGGTGAGAGCGGCTCACCTAAGGCTTCGTTAGCGTGAGATGATTCATTGTCAACTTCAAAATGTGGCTGGTAATTGATAGCAGGACCGCCGTAGTGACCAACGAAGGCAACAAACTCCTCTGAGTTCATGGAACCTGAATTTTCTGAGTTCCTTGAGCCCATCAGACCAGTCAGATCTGGAGTGAAATTGGAATACAAGTGTAGAGGGAGATGAGAGAAATAAGGAGATGAGAAGTGTGAGGAGCGTTAGATGAAATAAGGTGGGGAAAATGGTGGTCAACGGTGGTTTCCGTTGGGTTCTAGAGAGAAAAAAGACATCGCATTTTAGAGTAAAAAAAGACTTCAGTCTGGTGAACAGAAATTGTTTTTGCTTCCTTAAACAAAACAATGGTTTTTTTTTCTTTGGCGTATGATCTATGACTGCACTCACATTTGCATAAGTAACTGAAGTATTGAATTCTTTTGTTGCTCCCGTGGTGTATGTTTGTGTACCCAGTTTTACTTGACTTATTTTTCAGGACATTTTAGGTTGTTCTTGAATACATTACATGCATTAAATTATCTATAATTAGGACAACATTTTTGTTTCAGCTACGTACATTGACAAGAGTGTAATTGTTCTTGTCGGAGAATAATATGTAAACGTGACGTAATTATTGCTAGATATTATTTTTGCTTCGTCTAGACATAACATAATAGCACGTATGAGGGTTACCTATCAATCTGCATATAAATGGAATAAGTGAAAACTTGCATCGTAATCACGGTTCCATTTTTAATAATAAAAAGTATTAAATAGATATGCTAACTTTTTAAACATCTGTTCAACATGCAGGTCTACCGTCATTATGAAAATGTCACAACTTGGAATCAGGATTCATATGCTGAAATACAGTGTAATGTTTGCCACAACAATTCAAATGAAAGTCTTTTAATGCTATGTGATCTCTATGATTCTGCTTCACATACATATTGTGTTGGTTTGGGTGACACTGTACCCGAGGACGATTGGATTTGCAGAGACTGTAATCTTTTACTGTATGAGCATGCCGAGGATGACAAAGATCTCAATGCTGATGGTTTAAGTGCCATTGATTATAGTTCGAGAAATCAAAGTAGATGGCAAAACCTGTTGAAGCTAAAGTAGATTAACACTTACACACACAGATATTTGACAGAAAGAACAGGAAATGAAGAAACTGTTTTACTACTTATGATGATAAAAAGAAAATGCATACAAAGGAAAATATAAATACAAGTGATAGCTCCTATAATTACTAAAATTACTCCATGACTTCCCGATCCCATGATCTTCTTGCAATCTCTTCTAACAAACCAAATCTTAACAAATCAATTACTTTGATTTGCCAGCTCCTTTATTAAAACTGAATATCTATTTTATTGAAGAAAAAATAATGCTTAGATTAAATTCCAACATTCTCTCCCTTAATCTAAGCAAGCTCACTTCTGCAGATTCTTCAAACCCATCAACTCCCTCATTCGTTCAAACCTAACCGTGGTCATGGCTTTTGTTAGCACATCCGCCCTCTGCAAATCAGTTTGGACATGTTTAATGAAAATTTCTCCCCGCTCTACACACTTACGAATGAAGTGGTAATGAATGTCTATGTGCTTGCTCCTCCCATGAAAAACAGGATTTTTAGCAAGGTCTATAGCAGACTTGTTGTCCACATATATGACAACTGGGCCTGATTTTTCATCTGATATCTGCCCCAACAGGTTCCTCAACCACATTCCTTGACACGCAGCCGCCGTTGCTGCCATGAATTCTGCTTCGCACGAGGATAACGCAACACAACGTTGCTTCTGTGAGACCCAAGTAATGAGACTCTCGTCTAAGTAAAAAACCATTCCACCCGTGCTTCGTCTGTCTTCAACATTGCCTGCTAAATCGCTGTCGGAATACCCACTAAGAATGTAGTTTCCAACACCCTTTTTATAAACCAATCCGAGCTCCAAAGTTCCCTTTATATACCGAAGTATACGTTTGACAGCATTGAGATGCAGTGTCGTGGGTCGTTCCATAAATCTACTATCAATCCCAACTGCAAAGGAAATGTAGGGACGTGTGTGAACCAAATACCTTAATCCTCCCACCAAGCTCTTGAACTTAGTTGAATCCACTACCTTTCCCTTCTCGTCTTTGCCAATATACAATTTCACTTCCATTGGATATTTTACTGAATTACAATCTGACAATCCAGCTTTTTCAAGTAGATTTCTGGCATAAGCAGTTTGTCTTAGTTCAGTGTGGTCTTCCCTTTGCTTCACTTCAATGCCCAGATAGTGTGATAATTTTCCGAGGTCAATCATGTCAAACTCTGTACTCATCTGCTGTTTAAACTTTTTAATTGTAGAGAGGCTTGTACCTGTAACAAGAAGGTCGTCTACGTACACTCCAATAATCAAGCTTTCAGTTCCCTCCCTTTTTGTATATACCGCATGCTCGTATGGGCATTTGGTGAAACCCAATTTCTCGAGGTACTTGCTAAGACGAGCATACCAAGCTCGAGGAGCTTGGCGTAATCCGTACAGAGCTTTTATCAACCTATACACTAGGTGCTCTTTGTTCTTCTTCACAAAGCCCTCCGGCTGGGTTACATAAACTGTTTCCTACAACTCTCCGTTAAGAAACGCGGACTTGACGTCCAAATGATGAACCTGCCATCCGTTTTTTGCTGCAAGTGCCAGTTATAATCTCACAGTTTCGAGCCTTGTTACTGGTGCGAAGACCTCATCATAATCTACACCTTGCCTTTGTATGTATCCCTTTGCGACTAACCTGGCCTTGTGCTTAATTATTTCCCCATTTGTATCCTTTTTCAATTTAAAGACCCACTTCAAGCCCACTGCCTTTTTCCCAGGTGGTAACTCGACTAAGGTCCATGTGTTATTTCTCTCTATAGCTTCAATTTCAGTGTTCATGGCTTGTTCCTATGCCTTCTCAGTTGCTGCTTCACTGTAGTTTCTAGGTTCTTCTATCCCCAACAACAACAACTCATTTTCAGCTTTCATCTCTTCCGTTTCATCATAAATGTCACTAAGAAAACGAAATTTCCGTGGTTCGCTGCTGCTGCTTGATGACTCACTTTGTGCACTGCTTCGTGTGCTGCTTGATGACTCACTTTGTGCACTGCTTTGTGTGCTGCTTTCCCCTGTCTCAGAGCTCACAATATCACCGCCTGTATTCATGCTAGGAGTTCTTGGTTCCTCCTCACTTTGATAACCACCATGCTCACCTTCTTCATTCAACTGGTTTCCCACTATAATGAACAGACCAGGTGAGCCACGAGAGCCAATATTCCCTGTGTTCTGTTCATCGTCCCAAGACCAGGCTCTTTTTTCTTCAAAGATAACATCACGGCTCACATGTACAGAGCCGGTAGTTGGGTCGTACAAACGATATGATTTAGTTTCTTCTTCTCTCCCGAGATTAACCACCGACTTACTACGATCACTGAGCTTAGTTGTGTGCACACTAGGTAGTTTAATGTGTGCCACACAGCCAAAGACTCTGACATGTCCCACATCAGGTTTTCTGTCTTTCAATGCCTGATACGGAGTAGCTCTTGACAGTGCCCTGGTTGGCAGTCGATTGAGAATGTACACACTATGACGTGCAGCTTCTGCCCAGAACATCGAGGGCATATTCATCGTCTTCAAGAAGCTTCGACTCATTTCAACAATTGTCCTATTGCGACGTTCGACCACTCCGTTTTGCTGAGGACTATAAGGTGCTGTAAGATGCCTTTTGATCCCAGCCATTTCACAGTATTCCGTGAATTCTCTTGAGTTGAATTCTCCGCCTCTATCTGTACGAAACACTCTAACCTTTTCTTTCGTCTCATTTTCAACCAAAGTTCTAAATTTTTTGAATGCGTTCAAAGCTTCACTTTTCTGTTTCAACATGAATATCCACATAAACCGAGAAAAATCATCGACTAAAAGCAGGAAATACCTGTTGCCCGCTGTTGTCTCTGGTGAGATAGGTCCGCAAATATCCCCATGGATTAATTCCAGCGCTCCCTTGGCTCGATATTCAGTTGTTTTTGGAAACGGATTTCTGTTTTGCTTTGACATTAGACAACCTTCACACACAGCCTTTGGTTGTGAGAAGTCTGGTATGCCGTGTGCCATTTTCTGTGTCGACATTAATTTCATCGCTTGAAAATTAACGTGACCCAGTCTTGAGTGCCATAGCCAAGTCAAGTCTTCCTCCTTAGTTAATAGACAGACAGGTTCGAACGGTTCCAGAATAATTTTGTAGAGTCTATTCTCAGATCGCTTTACTTTCATGACTAATCTTCCCAGGCTGTCATACACCCACAGATACATTCCTTTAATGGTGACTTCATTCCCATTTTCAGATAAATGACCCAAAGATATGATGTTGTTGCACAGATTTGGAATAAAGTAGACCTCCTGGATATCCAATTCTTCACCATTTTTGCATTTAAAAGCCACCGTCCCCTTTCCCTTGATGTCAACTTTAGAGCCATCACCAAACCTGACTTGCCCTGTCACACTTTCATCCAAATGTTTGAACTTAGACTTGGTACCAGTCATGTGGTTCGATGCTCCATTGTCTAAATACCATACCTTCGACTCCCAGTTCTTGTTGTCATCAAATGATAGTCGTGGCTGTACTTCATTCTCATTCAACAGCAATGTATTCTTTGCATCCTTTTTGCATTCGACCATCAACAAGGTTGGCTCATCGTCATGGACATGTGTCAAATTAATCTCAGTCCCTGCTCTTGGTTCTCTATTTCTGTCACGACGTGGTCTACGACATTCCCCCGCGTAGTGTCCGAGTATGCCACAATTATAACATCTAATTGTGCTTCGATCCCTTCCTCCACGTCCTCCTGTGTTGTTCTGAGAACTACCATGTGTCTCAATTTTGTTTTTCTTCTTCAACCATTCCTCCTTTGTAAAGAGAAGTTTACCCTCTGTAACATCTCATTTTTTCCATTCTTCCTCGGTTAGTAGAAGTTGTCCACTACCGCCACCAATCTCACTCGGTCCACTCTGTCCACGTAGACGTTCCTCGTGTGCCTTGAGAGAGCCCACGGTTTCCTCAATTGTCATGGTCTTCAGATCCCCAAACTGTTCTATCGTGGAAGCGATTTGCAGAAACTTCGCTGGAACGGCCCTGAGTAACTTCTTCACCACATATGCTTCATCAACTGTTTCCCCAAGGGTTCGCATATTGGTGACTAGACCATTTAGTTTCATACAGAAGTCATCAATCAGATCCGTGTCCTTCATACATAAGAACTCGAATTCAGTCTTCAACGTTTGTATCTTTGCATTTTTCGCCCGATCTGCGCCCAGACACATTGTCTTCACAGCCTCCCATGCCTCTTTAGCATTCTTCTTTTCTGCTATCGACAACAAGACATCTTCTGGAATGCTTTGGTATATGGCAGGCAATGCCGTCTTGTCCACCTTATCCTCTACCACCTTCGTGCTTTCGGACTCAACAGCTTCCCAGATCCCATGCGCCTGCATGTAGACTTTCATCTTTAGAGACCAAGCCGTATAGTTGCTCTTGCTCAACATTGGATAGCTTAGCCCTACTGAACTCTCTTTGTTTTTCAGTGCTTCCATCTTCGTTGCTTTGGGCATATACTTTGGCATACACAAATACTACCCGCCTTAAGCTCTGATACCAAGTGTTGAAGCTAAAGTAGATTAACACTTACACACACACAGATGTTTGACAGAAAGAACAGGAAATGAAGAAACTGTTTTACTACTTCTGATGATAAAAAGAAAATGCATACAAAGGAAAATTTAAATACAAGTGATAGCTCCTATAATTACTAAAATTACTCCATGACTTCCCGATCCCATGATCTTCTTGCAATCTCTTCTAACAAACCAAATCTTAACAAATCAATTACTTTGATTTGCCAACTCCTTTATTAAAACTGAATATCTATTTTATTGAAGAACAAATAATGCTTAGATTAAATTCCAACAAAACCATCAAAATGTCCCTTCAGCTGAACCTACTGTATCTATTCTGGATATTGTCAGGGAATCAAGGTCTTATGATGCCGTGAGGTCTTCATGGAACAGAAGTAACTCACCATCTACTCAAGTTCGTGATGATGGAATAAGTATAGCAGCAGCTAATGTTGAGCACAATCCTCCAGCAGAAAGTTATGCTGGACATAGTGGAAGGCAGTTTGCAGCAAGAACCGTGCAATGTTGTCGCACTGTGGACAGTCGAATACGTGCACTACGTGAAAATTGGGATAAAATTCGAGAGGGTTCGTTGAGCTTTTCTTCATTTTTGATTAGTAAACCTGGACGGGGTAGGGTGTCATGTGGCACTTCATCTATAATGAACTTGTCATCTTGCTCAGATCAGCAGTCACATCCGAAAAGCTCTTCCTCCAACATCATACCTAATCCTGCCACTGAAGATATTAAAAAGGCATGGAAGATGATGAATGCTGCAATGTCAATTGAAAAGAGGAAGTGTACCAACAATGTTTCTTGTTCTTCTAATGGTTCAAAGCGCCCATTGAGTGATACGAGAACTCCAAGAAAATCTGCTATGCCTCTCTCATCCCATCACATTGGAGATAAGGGTCAAGATTTTAACAAACTGAAAAAGCGTTACGAGGACTGTGCTGCAGAAAAATGTAATGATAAGAGGAAATATGATGACATGTTCCAGAAAGTTAAGCCGTGTACAGTTCTCAATCACCATTGCTACCCAGCTACATATTCTACAGAATCTTCTAAATTGTCAGCATCTGAAAAGGTTCAACATTCAGTAAAAGATAGAATTTATCAGAAAACACCAAATAATACACTTGAGACATTCTGCAATAACAATTCAAGTAAAAATCTAGACTCTTATGCTTTCCGTAGTGCCGGGCCTGAAGATCGTCATTATGCTGCCAAACAGAACGTTTATGTATCTTCCTCTTGTAATGGTAAAGAAGTAAAAAATGTGGAAAAACATCATGCAGATGGCATGGCTAAAATGGAGAGTGATGCCAAGAGTGCGATCCAATCTCTTGTGAAGCTCAATTTGAAGCTTTTAAGCAGATACAAGAAACTAGGTATGGCCTTTACATTTTCAAGCAACATCTTCCATTCTTTTCTTGGTCAGTTCTATGCATATGTAGGGTTGTTTTTTATTTTATATTCTCCTTAATGGCTCCACTGCAACTTGTTTGGCAAAATTTATTTCTTCTCATTTTTATGTTTTTTTTATATACATTGTATCAAATACTAGAGATTTAGGTTTATATGTTTTTCAAATATTAAAATAAGATTTTAATTTTTTATTTTCACCCAATTTTTTGTACAGTTTTATTTTAATTACCTCATGCATGTATATTTTATTCAAAAACACAAAGGATTTGTAGACCCAGTTTTTGAAATTCTCCCTCCACTCTGGACAATATTTTGTTCCTAACAAATGATGATAGTGGAGTATTGGAGGTTGTGGCGTGTTATTGTAACTATTATATGCATAATTAAATTAGTAATGGTTATCAACTTTATTGGAGGTTGCATTCAGTTGTTTGCATGTGAGCAACTGAATGTAACAGAAAATTGAAAGTTAAATTTTCATTTTTTTTCTGTTGGGTGGCTCTTATATATAGAGCTGGAAGTTGGTAAAAAAAATAAAAAAATCCACTATCAATTTTCAGTTGTATTTAATTGCATATGAGGTTGCATCCAGTTGCATATGCAAGCAACTACCCTTTTACGCAATTGAAATTTGAATTTTCATATGCGGCTGCGTCGCCCTTATATACAACTCGAAGTTGTCAAAAAAAATGAAAATTCCACTTTCGGTTCAGTTGCATCCAGTTGCATTATGCAATCAAAGTAAAAAACAGTTGCATATGCCAACACATATGCAACTGAATGCTTACAACTAAGATAGTATTTTTGCAAATAAGATAGTTTTTTTGCAAATAACTTTTCTTAACAAAAGTAAAATTGCAAAAATTTACTTTTTACAATATATTTATCAAAAAAGCCCTTAAATATTTTTCAAATATTAAAATAAGCTTTTATTTATTTTATTTTTACCCAATTTTTTGTAAAATTTTATTTTAATTACCTCATGCATGTATATTTTGTTAAAAAAAGGATTTGTATTCGGAGTTTTTTGAATTTCTCCCCCCACTCCGGACAATATTTTGTTCCTAACAAAAGATGATAGTGGAGTATTGGAGGTTGTGGCATGTTATCGTAACTATTAATTATATGCATAATTAAATTATTAATGGTTTATATCATAGCTAGAAACATTGTTGTTTTCTCAACTTTATCAAATGGAATCTAAAATTTGGATGTAATTACCCCAGCTTTATCTTTAAATTGAAAATTTTTCAGTTTTTTAGTTTCTACAATTAGAAATTAATTATATCAAATGCATTTGTGTTCTAAATATTATATATCTTGTTGTATATATATCATATTATCATTATCCTGAATATATATGGTTAATGTACAACAATAAAAACCTGGTTGACTTCTTTGACAGTTTTCCTTTGACGTTTATATATATTAACAGCAAACACCATTTATCTGTGCTTTAATTCAGATACCAACGCATTCAAGGAAGTTGCTAGACTTGCTACCCACTCCATCTTAGCAGCATGTGGTAAAGGGGCGCCAAAGCCTTGGGTCCGGACTTTCTCCAGTCCAATTTGTAGTCATGCTGACAAATTTGAGCATGTAAAAAGGTCGATTCTAATGCCTACTTGTTGCAGAGAATGCTTCTATGGGTTCGTGAAAGAAGTTGTCAACACTATTATGGTTGAGAATGGAAGTTAATTAACCCCTCAATCAGAACATGCCGACGGCTTTCACTATGGATACGTGTTCGGCATACCACAACGATCAAGTTACTTTTTATCTCAACCATCATATTAGTGTTAGCACTATATTTGTTGGTAATTAGTTTATCTCTCTTTGTAATTCAAAGATATACTACAAGCTCCTCCATCTTTACCTCCATATTGTCATAACGTATAATAAGTGCACTTCTTTTCCTAACGTGATGTTGTAATGTCAACGACTCATTTTGTAATATACTTTTATGATCTTCCTTAGATTTGTTTGGGCGTTAATTTGTATCTTGTCCATGTGCAAAGTGAGTGCAGGTAGCATGTTAAATAACTTAGTTGATTTATATATATTGACCAATATAGCGGCAATAAGCCATATAATAAGCTATATTTGCTACAAATTGATTATATAAATTTTTTAATGACATATTTTTTAGTGGGTCATAGATATAGTATATTAATGGAAGTCGCATATTTTTTTTATTTTTTTTGAAGAATGTAGGTTCAAATAATTATTTATTTGAGGGTAATACTTAAGATTTAGGGCGAAAATTAAATTAGGGTTTACACCATATGAATTTTCATTTTATTTGTGGTTTATAACGTAAAAAATCAAATGAACTTTCAAGAAAGGAAACTAAACAATTGCTAAAGCTAGTGCTAAATTTGACAGAAAAAAATAACCCATCAAAGAAATTTGCAGGAAATTGGCATCAGAATCTTACTGATAAACTATTTGAGATTAGGATCATATATCATGCATACTTAGTTTGATTGGTGTAAGCATCTGATCTCAAAAACATACTACTAGATATCATCTGTGAAGATTCCTACCGAATCAAGAAAAAGTACAACACTAAGAGGTTGTGTTCACTTGGGGAGAATGGAATGAGGTAGAATTAAATGAAAATTGTAAACAAAATTTATGAAGAAAGAAGGAATGTTGGGGGAAATATTAATGAACAAATATGAGGGAGAAGAAATTTCTTATGATGAAAATTGCAATGAAAATGATGATGATTGGGAATGGAGCATTCCTTCCAAAACATGTGGGTTAGAACTTTAGTTTAAATTGTGTGGAAATGAATGAAGTAAGGAATGAAAATTTATATATTTTTCCCAATCTTCCCTAAATAAGATTATAAATTTCATTCCATTCTTCCCTCATTCCATTCAAGTGAAGTGAACATAACCTAAGGTTGTGTTGTGGAATAAAAACTAGTTTACGATTTTTAATTAATGGTAGGGTGGTTGAGCTTCGAGCTTTAATGGCTGATTCTGCGTTCGAGACTGATCGGTCCTCACAGAATGCCTACGTATCTCTGTATTAGAGAATCAAGCCAAGAAAACGTAGTTCTGAGAATGAGGGGTCAGGCCCTTTATATAGGCTGAGAAGCCTTATAATTATGGTAGGATTCAGAGACTTGGTGGACAAGTCTTTGAGGAAGGTTCTAGATCTATTCCATATAGGAATCAGTTTCCATATTGAATTGGATGCCTTGGTGGATAAGTCTGAAGGGGATATTATCCTTATCCAACTCTTATTTGCTGAGCTGTTTATTACCCTTAATATTAATTACGAAATTAATATTTAAAATAGGATTTTGGGCCCTGTTGGTGGGCCCCACGTTTGGACCATATCGGGTCTAATTAATGCAACACTAAATGTGTCTTTAGGGCTTATTTTTAGCCCATATCATTTGCCCCCCAACTTCTAGGAAAACTGATCAGGTTTTCCTTGAAGTTTTAACGGTCCTTTCCAAGACTCGGGTCAGGGTTCATCTTTATACACTAGTGTTTCACGAGTATTGTCTTTATGTAAAGCGTGGAGCGACCGACGCGTTTACGACAATGTTAATTCGATGCTAATCGGCACTAATCAGCCTTAACGACATTTAAACAAATGTTTAAACGACGTTGAACGGCATAAAACGGCACTAAACGGTACTAACTAGCCTTAAACGACACTTAAACAACGTTTAAGTGACGCCAACCGGCATTAAACGACACTGAACGGTGCTTATCGGCACTAACGGTGCTATCGGCACTAACGGTGCTAATCGGCACTTAATCGGTGCTTATCGGCACTAACAAGCCTTGAACGACACTTAAACAATGTTAAGCGATTCTAAACGGCGCTAAACGGTGTTAAACGGCACTAGCGGGGGTCCGGGGGCAGTAGCCCCCGGGCGGGGTCCAAGGGGCGGCAGCCCCTGGCGGGGTCCAAGGGGCAGAGCCCCTGGCTGGGGTCGAGCCCCTTGGAAATTTTTTATTTCCAAGGGCTAGTACTATTCAGAAATTATCATTTCGACTCAAATTTCTGAATTTTAATCACAAATTTCGATCAGGAAACTTCACATTTTTAGACGGCACTAATGGCAATAATCTGTGCTTATCAGCACTAATCGGTGCTAACAGACACTAATTTCAAACTCATATTTCACTTCTCTTGATTACCAAATCAAAAAAACCAAAAACAAGAAAAAAAACGAAATTTTGCATACCCAACTCGAGCATCGCTGTCGGTCGGCCGGGCAAAAACCCGTACCAACCATCACTCCCGGTCGGCTGGAGGGTGTTGCAAGGGGCCGGTCGGCCGGAGCCCCGGTCGGCTGGTTTTTATCATTTTTTTTTTTGAAACGAAGGCAGAAAACCCGTATCGATGACCGAAATCGGTCGGCTGGAGGGTTCCCCGTAGGGGCGGTCGGCTGAGGAGCCGGTCGGCTGGTACGAGCCCGTACCGAGAGTTGATTCCAGTCGGCTGTAGCATGTCTGGGGAGGCCGGTCGGCCGGTGACCCGGTCGGCTGAAAATGTTTTCCTTTTTTTTTTGTTGAACCCATACCAACCGTCGACGTCGGTCGGCCGACGTGTGCACGGAAGGCCAGTCGGCTGGGACACCGGTCGGACGGTTCAATATCCATGCTGGCGGTCGAAGTCGGTCGGTTGGAGGGTTTTCCGGAGGGCCGGTCGGCCGAGACTTCGGTCAACTACAAAAAATTTTTTTTTGCTCCGTTTCTTTGTTACAGTGGTTGGCTCGATCTCTATCAGTGATTTTGATCTTCACATACCGACATCTACCATCGACATGGAACCGACTTGGTCACTATTAGTGATTTTCAATTTCTGCATACCGGCTGCGACCATCGATATGGAATCAATGTTTGGCCATTCATGGCTAGAGTTACTTACTTTCGCATACCGATATCGATCATCGATATGGAATCATTGTTGGCCATTCATGGCTCTGTTTGAGGTTTTATATAGTACCTTAAATCCCATCACTAATCCAGTGCTTAGTATTAATCTTCCCATTAAACTTTTCTTAAGCATACTTAGCTTTCAAAGCTCATCTGACTGCTCTGGTAGAATATTTTGCCAAAAATTCTTCGTTTCTCTCCCAACATATCATGACTTTTAACGACTCTTTCCGTCCATAACAGATAACTTTTTCTCCCTTTTCGTATTTAAACGATACTTGACCTGTAAACGCGAATCGAGCTGTGTTTCAACCTGAGATTACAGGTCACCTTTTCCTTATAAAAGGAGGGGAGCATCCTTCATTTCTATTCACTTCTTCACTTCTCAAACTTTCTTAAGTTCTAAAGCTCTTGAGTTCTCTAGTTTCCAAGCTTCCAAGTTCAAGCTTCAAGTTTCAAGATTCAAGGTTCAAGATGGCTGACAAACAAGCTGCTGCCCCCCAACTCTCCATGGTGGAGGCTTTCAGAAAAAGGAGCATGGCGCGAACAATGAAAGGTAAGCTAAAACTCATGCCCCCTAAATATATTGAACGTCGGTTTTAGTCTACGCTAGATTTGCTAAACATTATGGGAGAGTCATTCCCAAACAGCTCCAGGTTAGTTGCTTTTAATAGCCCTTCTAAATTAAGAAAGAAGGATGTTGAGAAGATTAGAAATACTTATGGCTTTCCAAGCGCCATCAAAGTATGCCTTCCTAATCCAGGAGACAGAACCTGCAACTGGCATCCCGAAAGGATTTGCGTCATGAAAGGAGCATTGGAGGCGGGATTTAGGTTCCCCGTCCACCCATTTATCATCAGGTTCCTGGCAGAACATCAAGTCCATCCTTGCCAACTTTACCCTAATTCTTGGAGGTTTCTGATCATTTTCTTGTTAAGATGCCACGAGTTGGAAATTCCTTGGAGTACAACCATGTTCAGAAGCATCTTCGCGGTCAAGAACTCTCCTGAGACTAAGCCGGGGTGGATCGGCTTTCAGCTTAGAAGCAAGCTTCCACATATAGTAAACTCTTTCTCCTTCCCTGACTCCCACCATTCCTGGGAGAGGGACTTTGTTGTTTTAGAGTGGGAAGGTGGCGACTGGGGTCACTTCTTCGTTAAGAGATTCGGAATTGTGGAGGATAGTTCACACTTCGTGTGTGATCTTGACCTCAAAGAGTTGGCAGACCGAGATAGGCTACTTGCTGATGATGGTCGCACCCACTATAAAACCAACTTGACAGAAAAGAAACTCATTGAAGCTGGCTTAAGCTTCCTTTCTTTAGAGGGTAATTTTTCTTTCATTCTACCATTATGAACTATGTTAGTTCTTATTCCAATGTTTTCCCTTCATTTTTCAGCTGCTGAGGAGATAGATAGCCGACCCGAAAATCAACCTCAAGTTACTAGAAGAATGATAAAGAAGGCGACAGAGCAACTGAACCCTCCTGACCGAAGGGTTCCTTCATTCCTAGAGGGATGTTCCAAAGGGGGGAAAAGGTCCCGTAACGCTGGTGAGAGCATGAGAGTCCCTTTTGCCCCAGATTGGGGTATCTGCGAGCAAGACTCCATCTTAGGGAGTACCGATTTAGCCATGTCCTGGTCCAGGGTCTCGATCACCGCCCCTGATCTCCTAACGGTAACGGCAGGGGACAAGGTTGATGAAGCTGAGCGCCTTGGTGCTCAAGCTCTTTATCAGGTACCAACTTTTACATTCGATCTCCTCATCTGCATTTTTTTTTAAAGAAGATGTCTTACTAATTTCTCTATTACAGGCCAATGCTTATCTTCAGTCTGCTACTCGTCAAGGCCGAGCCTATAGGGACAGCAATGAGGAATTGAAGAAGGAGCAACCAACGTTCAAGGAGCAAATCCAAGATCTGAACTCTAGAGTTGTTCGATCTGAGGCCAACAGCTTATCTTATCAAAAGCAACTTCACTCGCTTGGCAGGAAGAAACTTTCTGATGCTAACAAGATAATTGACTTCGTATCGCAAGTCGGAGGATTTCATTAATTTTATGGACAAGCATGATGATGAGGTGCGGCCTTTTAACATGTCAGTTGGGTGGAACAAAGCTATTGACATTGTGAGCAACAAGTACCCTTCGGTAGTGAATCCAGCGGACTTCCCCTGGCCTACCTGGGCTGTTACTAGCGGAAATCAAGACGCAGATCCTGCGTCAGGCTCTGGGGGTAGCCGCCGTCCTTCTGGTATGAGGAGGGCACCCAATGTTGTTAGCTCCAGTTCGACCTCTTCCCGTTCTGCTGGGAAGAAAGCTTTGTCAGAGAAGGAAGCAGCTGCAAGGCGAACTTTTCCCGGCAAGCAACTTCGTGCCAGAGTCGATTCATCAACCGAGACTTCAGAAGAGGAAGGGGACGTGGCAAAGAGAGGGAAGCAGCTGATGGAGATAGAGGCCGAAGAAGCTGAGGCAGGTGAGGAGAGCTCCGGGGAAGAAAGCTCCGAGGAAGAAGAGGGCGAGGAGGTGGTGGAGGAATCCGCCGAAGAGTGAATGGCCTTGCACGGCCTTGTTGGCCGCTTGTGGCTTTATGTTTTTCTGCTTTCAATCAAGGTCCTTCGGGACTTAACTTTTATTTGGTGATGTAATTTAACTTTGACCTTAGCCCCATGGGGGTGTTTATTTATGCACTTGTTTCATTTCCACTTGTGTATCTTTATTTTCGTTACTTGGTCATCTTTGACTTGCACTCATCAGGTGCTTGGCACATAAATAAAATTACACAATCACAAATGGAAAACAAACTTGCATTAATAACTTGAAGCGGGTTCAACCCTTACATAAATACTCTATCTCCTACTGGGAGCAACATGCTCTGCAATGGTTTCATGGAACCTTATTTCTACTTCTCCTAATAGATGGATAAAAGCCAAGTCCTTACTAGGAAGGCTTACACATAATAAATCTTGAGGTTCACTGCATGCCAAGTTCGGGGTACCTCAACCCCATCTAACGTTTCCAGCTTGTATGATCCTCGTCCCAGCACCTTCTTAACTCGATACGGTCCTTCCCAGTTTGGGGCTAGCTTGCCTTTCTGGCCAACTCCTGAGGCTTCTATCTTCCTTAGAACCAAGTCACTTTGTCGAAAGAACCTCTCCTTAACCCTTTGGTTGTAGTGGAAAGATGCCTTCTTTTGATGCTCAGCGTTCCTGGCATTTGCTTCATCCCTGACTTCATCAATTAGATCTAGGGCGAGCCTCATGCCTTCTTCATTGGTCTCTTGTTCATATGCCTCAACCCGAGGTGATGTATGCATGATCTCTAAGGGCACCACTGCCTCGGCTCCGTAAGCGAGTAAAAACGGGGTTGCTCCTGTTGTTATCTTACAAGTGGTGCGATATGCCCAGAGTATAGGCAATAGCTCATCCACCCAAGTGTTCCTTGAGCGTTCAACCCTTTTCTTTAGTCCATCAAGGATAATTCGATTGGCTACCTCGGCTTGTCCATTAGCTTGTGGATGTGCTACTGAAGTAAAGCGAAGCTCAATAGCGTTTTTTTCACAATATTTTTTGAACTCTTCATTGTTGAACTGGGTTCCATTATCCGTTACAAGGATTCGTGGAATTCCATATCTGCAGATGATGTTCTCCCAAAAGAACTGAGCAACTTGCTTGGTGGTTATCTTGGCTAGAGGTTTAGCCTCAATCCATTTAGTGAAATAGTCAATGGCCACTATCAAAAACTTCCTTTGGGCTGACGCCATTGGGAAAGGACCAAGTATGTCCATCCCCCACATGGCGAATGGTATGGGAGAGTTTACCGAGGTTAACATCTCAGGCGGCTGCCTTACAATGGGGGCGTGCTTTTGACATCGATCACACTTCTTGACATAACTTTGCGCATCTGCCAACATCTCAGGCCAATAGTATCCCAGACGAGTGATCTTGTGGGCTAGGGCTCTGCCCCCCAAGTGTTGCCCACAGATTCCTTCGTGAACTTCTTCCAGGGCATCTTTAGCCTCTTGGGGCCTTAAACACTTCAAGTACGGGATAACAAACGATCTCTTGTACAGGAGGCCTTCGATCAGGGCATATCTTGTTGCTCTTACTGACAGTTTTCGTGCCTCCAAGGCATTGTTAGGGAGCCATCCAGTCTCGAGGTGAGCTTTGATAGGATCAATCCAGCAACTTCCTACATCAATAGGTGCCACCAACTTGGAGTCGATAGTCGGGGCCTTCAAGACCTGGAAGTAGACACTCCCTGCATAATTCTCAATTTCAGAAGAAGCAAATTTAGACAAGGCATCAGCTTTAACGTTCTCTTCTCTCGGGATGTGTTCAACATAGCATTCCTCAAACTGAGTCATAACAGCTTTCACGACTCTCAGGTATTTTTCCATAGTCTCATCCTTGGCCTCAAATTCGCCATTCACTTGCGAAACTACCAGTCTTGAATCTCCACATACTTTGAGGTTCTTGGCCCTCATGACTCTAGCCAAGCCCAATCCGGCTATCAATGCTTCATACTCAGCCTCATTGTTGGTAGTAGGAAAATCCAACTTCAAAGCATACTCAACTGTGAACCCATCGGGGCTTTGCAGAACCAAACCTGCACCACTAGACTTTGTTTTTGATGCTCCATCAAAATAGAGCACCCAATATTCCTTCAGATCAGATACAAGTTCTTCATTTTTATCTCCACTTTCAGAGGTGGTTACTATCTCCTGCCCCCTGACTTCTTGGTTGCCAATGGTGCATTCAACCACGAAGTCAGCCAATGCCTGAGCCTTAATGGCTGTCCGAGGCTTGTATGTGATATCAAATTCCCCTAACTCAACTGCCCATTTGATTAGCCTTCCACTGGCCTTAGGGCTATGCAATATGTTCCTCAATTGTTGGTCTGTCAAGACTTGAATTTTATGTGCCTGAAAATAAGGTCACAATTTTCTCGAGGCTGTCAGCAATGCCAACGCGAATTTCTCTATGGTTGAGTAATTCAATTCAGCCCCGTGCAAAACCTTGCTCACATAATAAATCGGTTTCTGAATCTTTTTCTCTTCTCGCATAAGAACAGCACTCAATGCTTGCTCAGATACCGCCAGGTATAGGTAGAGAGTCTCCCCGGGACTTGGCCTCAGCACACTTGGCTGGATTCAACATCATCTTGTGGTGCCTCAGCACTTCGAATGCCTCTCTGAGGTGCTTAATGTGATCTGCTTGGCAAAGGCTCTTGACCAACATGTCATCAACATAGACCTCCATGGTTTTTCCAATTAGGTGGGCAAATATCTTATTCACCAGTCGTTGATAAGTAGCACCTGCATTCTTTAGACCAAAAGCCATAACAAGATAGCAGAGAACACCAAAGTCTGTTATGAAAGATACCTTTGGGATGTCATCCTTGTGCATCTTAATCTGATTGTATCCACTGAAACCATCCATGAAACTCAGCATCTCATGTCCAGCCGTGGCATCTATCAACATGTCAATCCTTGGTAGGGGAAAACAATCCTTTGGACAAGCATCATTCAGATCGGTAAAATCAATACACATCCTCCACTTCCCATTCGCCTTCTTGAGCATCACAGGGTTAGCTAACCATTCGGGAAACTGAATTTCTTCAATGAAACCAGCTTCCAACAACTTATCAACTTCTTGCTTAATGGCCTCTTGCCTTTCAGGAGCAAAATTCCTCTTTTTCTGTTTTATCTTCTTCCGTTCAGGATCAACATTCAACCTATGAGTTATAAGTTGGGGGTCAATCCCTGGCATGTCAGCTGCTGTCCAAGCAAACACGTCACTGTTCTCTTACAAGAACGTCGTCAACTCGCCCTTCAGGGGTTCCTTCAGAGATGCTCCTACATAAGTAACTTTCTCAGGGTCGCCTGGCTTTAGAGGTATGGGAACCAAATCCTCTGCTGGCTTCCCTCGGTGTTCATCATCATCACGGACATCCATGTCTTCAATCGGAAGTACCTGCCCCCCGATTCCATCATATCTCAGTGCGGACACATAACAGCTCCTTGCCATTTTCTGGTCACCTTTCAGTTCTCCCACTCCATTCCGGGTTGGGAACTTAATCTTCATGTGATAGGTAGAGGCAACAGCCTTGAACGCATGAACTCCAGTCCTTCCCAGGATTGCATTGTCGGTAGAGGATGCCTTAATCACCAGAAAATTCAACATCTGAGTAGCCTCTCTAGGTTCTTGCCCAATAGTCATAGGTAACTGGATTGTTCCTTCAACTTTGGACTCAACTCCATTAAATCCATAAATCGGCATGTTGGACGGGGTCAGTTGAGAATCAGTATACCCCATCTTCATAAACGCATCATGAAACAAAATATCAACAGAAGCTCCATTGTCTATCAAAACTCGTTTCACTTCCGAGTTCCCAATCACAGGGGTTATGACCAACGGGTCGTCATGGGGGAACTTTACCCCTCGGGGCTGTGTGTTACGGTCACGATCATTATCCCTTCTTTCATTGTTTCTCCTATTGTAATCCCCTCTTTGGGTTCCATGATCTCCACCCTTTGTGAAATTATTCAGTTTTCCTTTACGGATCAAGAATTCAATCTCGTCCTTCAACTGTCTACAATCATCCGTGTCATGTCCCACGTCTCGGTGGAACCTACAGTATTGATCCTTGTTTCTCTTTGCGGGGTCACCCCTGAGTGGCTTCGGCCATCGGAAGTCCTTATCCTTCTCGATCTCTAACAAGATTTGACTCCTAGGAGCATTCAACCTTGCATAGTCAGAAAATCTTGGTCCCATACTCTTCTTTGATGTTGACTCAGAGTCTTTGCTAGTACGGGGATACTTGTCCCTAGCATCATACTCCTGGTCTTGCTTCCGTTTCTTGGAGTCATTGTTACCCCTGCTATTGCCTCTCGCAGCTTCTTTCTTCATGCTATCCTCAGCTTTGATATACTTATCAGCCCTTCGCTGGAGCTCAGCCATGTTTTCGGGAGGATGCTTTGCCAATGACCTTTTAAAGAACTCGTCAGTGGTTCCGTGCTTCAGGGCTACCATGGCCACCTTATTTTCCAGATCAGTGATATTCAGCGTCTCCTTGGTGAACCGCTTGAGGTAATCCCTCAGATTCTCGTTCTTCCCCTACACCACATACATAAGGGATGCAGAACTTTTTTCATGAACTCTCCCACTAATGAACTGGCTGACAAAGGCGGCACTCAGCTCTTTGAACGAGCCGATTGAGTTTGCAGGTAAGCGGCTATACCACCTTTGAGCCATGCCAGACAGGGTTTGAGGGAACGCCCTACACTTTAAGGCGTCGCTCGCAGGCTGCAACAGCAGTGCATTTGAGAATGTCCTAACATGGTTTGCGGGATCGCCCGTTCCATCATAGGCCTTAATTGTCGGCATCTTGAACTTCCTTGAGATGCGAGCATTCATTACCTCCTCAGTGAACGGAGGTGTAGGATCATCAGGATCCCCAAGGGGCATCAGATCCCTAGGGTTACTTTTGGGGGTCTCCACCCTTGTCGATTTTTCAATCGGGGCTTCGGCCCTTCGTTGTCTCCTTGAGGGCCTCTCCAGATTTATAATGGGAATCCTCCCTGTAACTGGAGGAGGTTGAATCAGACTTCGCCTTGCTTGCTCTCTAGCAATATCATCCTTCAGCCTTTGGATCTCTGCCTCATGAGCCTTAATCCTTTCCTCAGCCGTTTGTGGAGGTCCATCATGGATTCTTTGGGACCTCCTTCGAGGTTCTTTACTAGCACGTCGCCTCCTCGGGGCTTCATCACGATCATCATTGTCATCCTCAGACGTTGAATCATCAGTATAGGGACCAGAGTAATCATCGTACTCCCGATCTCGGATCTGTAAGGCATGACCGCTCGGTCCAGGTTCCCTGTGTTGAGGGGGATAATTAGGCAGCCCATACATCGGGTTGGTATTCAAAGGGAGATCCGTGGTGTGGATCTGTACCCCCGGAGGTAGCGTATGACCAGCGCTATCAAGAGGAGAAACCACCATCTGAAGATGGTTAGTTTCTTGGCTTTGAGGAATAGCCACAGGTAAAGTTCCCTCAACATGGGGAATCGTCCCTAAGGGTAGAGAGGTTAGAGGTTGAATGACCATCCCTGTTGGTGGGGGTAATTGCCCTTCTTCATCGGTGATGGGCAGATCAGAGATGGCAGGTGGAGCAGAGCTAAGGGGTATGGCCTCAATCGATGTTGTTCTTCGTGTTTGAACCATGGTTGATGTTTTCTTCCCACAGACGGCGCCAAATGTTGTGGAATAAAAACTAGTTTACGATTTTTAATTAATGCTAGGGTGGTTGAGCTTCGAGCTTTAATGGCTGCTTCTGCGTTCGAGACTGATCGGTCCTCACAGAATGCCTACGTATCTCTGTATTAGAGAATCAAGCCAAGAAAACGTATTTCTGAGAATGAGGGGTCAGGCCCTTTATATAGGCTGAGAAGCCTTATAATTATGGTAGGATTTAGAGACTTGGTGGACAAGTCTTTGAGGAAGGTTCTAGATCTATTCCATATAGGAATCAGTTTCCATATTGAATTGGATGCCTTGGTGGATAAGTCTGAAGGGGATATTATCCTTATCCAACTCTTATTTGCTGAGCTGTTTATTACCCTTAATATTAATTACGAAATTAATATTTAAAATAGGATTTTGGGCCCTGTTGGTGGGCCCCACGTTTGGACCATATCGGGTCTAATTAATGCAACACTAAATGTGTCTTTAGGGCTTATTTTTAGCCCATATCAGGTTGCGTTCACTTTGATGGAATGGAATGAGGGGGGAATGGAATGATATTTGAACTCTTATTTGGGTGAGTTTGAGGAAAATGTTTAAAATTTTCATTCTTTCCTTCATCCATTCAAAACTATTTGAACTAGAATTCTAACCCACATGTTTTGGAAGGAATGCTTATTCCATTTCTACATCATTTTCCTACAATCTTTATCAAGAAAAATTTAGACTCCCTCATATTCATTCATGATTTCACTCATACATTCTTCTTTTTTCATAAAATTTGTATATAATTTTTCATTCCATTCCCAACAAGTGAACACAACCTAAATGAATAATATGTGTCAAAACTAACATTTAATAACATCGAATGAGAGTGAACCTTTGTTTTCTCTCTCTCTCTCTCTCTCTCTTTCTCTATATATATATATATATATATATATATATATATATATATATATATATATATATAGATACTTTTCTTCCCCCCTTTCCCAGTAAAACCCTAGCTGTTCTATTTACCTTCCCCCTTTCCTTTTCATCCTCTCTTCTCCTTCTCTTCCCTCTCTTCAATCCATATCTCTCCCTCGATCTTCACATCTCTCCTTCCTCTCCCAATTCTTCAAATTCGAATTGTGATGCCACATGGTGGAAATTTTTTCTCATGTGGTGTGGTTTAAGGTCGATCTTGAAATTATTGAAAACTCTTTTCTTGATACTTATTCCGATGAAACTCCCTTGGATCCTGATCCACAAGAATGTAAAAACTTTGATTTTTCGAAAAATTATAAAAGTTTATGATGAACGATGATTATCCATTTGAGGAAAAACCTTTCAGACTATACTACATACATGTCGAAAAATTGAAGTTTTGAACTTGTATTATTGTTATAATTAATATGTAAATGAGTGTATGCAGACCACGTCAGATTTTAGAAATTCACAACTTGAAAAAATATTTTGTAGAATTACAGAACCGTAGTATTAATATACAATATATTTAAGTGTATGTAAATCTTATCTATATTCCAAGATTCACATTCGATCCATTTTAGTTAAACATTCGATTGTTGGAGTGAATATTGAATTGTTACCATTCGCCTCCAAATCGCGTTAAGTTTTATTCGCCTTTTTTATAGAAAATATTTTTCAAATCATTTTCGAGAGAATGAAAACAAAATATGAATAGTAAAAAATTTTAGTCTCCAATTGAATACATATTTCAGTGGAAGTTCCGGACTAATAAACGGTTACTAATCGTGTAGTTGCGAATTGTATTCGAATCATTTAGAACCTATCAGATTATATTATATGAATCATTAGCCCATAAAAGAAATGTGTTAAGTGAGTAAAAGAAAAGAAAAGGAGATGTATTAAGAAGGTGTGTGGAAGAAGATTTGTGATTTAACCAAACTTCAGGGACTAGCTTGCAATTAACCACACCTTGCTTTATAAGACAAAGACATAAACAAGGCTAACCTAAAAACAAATGGTGCAGCCTCTATCCCTATTTTTGGAGCTTTAGATCTGCCTTAAAGATAGAGAAGAAAGATGAAGCAAAGCTCGATTGGCTCGATACTAAAATTTGAGGTTAGGGTTTCGCTAATCGCAATTAGGGGGTGATTAACCTCGATTATCGACGTTTAAGGACTTCCACTCTAAAATTAACCTATCTCAATGTTAAGGGTGGATATCCTAGTAGTAATTACATTAAGCACGAACTAGTTAGCCACGAACAAGGCCTTTATATCCCTGTTTAGGGTTGTTTAGCCCCGATTAGGGCAAAATTATTGTCTTTTGCTCAAAGATTAGCCCTTATCGAGGCTAATGAGCAATGACCGCCTGATATCAACCCTAACTTAGATAAGTTGAGGGAAATAAATCACTAATGAATTTACGATAAAGGATCCGATGCACGAATTGCACTTGGATTAGTGTCTACGAGCTCGAAACGGCACTAATCCTATTCCCGAAAGGCCCAGAAATCTTAAGAAAAAGGTTCGAGAGGCCAAGGAACGTTTAACTTTCTTAAGTAGTAACTTGGGAGAGAATCTTAGTCATTTTGAATGTGTAGGTCGCTCCACAATTCATTGTAAGACGATACCCTAGTAGGGCTGGTGTGACCTTAAACTTCTATGAAATCAAGTTTTCTTAGAAGTTGAGGGACAAATGATATGGGTGAAAAATAATCCCTAAAGACATAATTAATATAATATTTATTGGCTTGTAAATAAGGTCCGAAACCCTAGTTGGGCATTAAATTCGTAACTAATGATTAAGCCCAAAAGAAAAGCCTAAACCGGGGATGCCCGGTTTAAGCTTGTTTCTAATATGGGCCTCATCCACAAACCAGGAACGTTCTAGAAACAAGGAACATCCAAGAATATCCCTGCGATATTATGTAGCCTCCAAGGCACCTAATTCGACATGGAAACTAACTCCCACAAGGAAGGAGTCAGAACCTTCCTCAATGACGGTGACTTGTCCACCAAGTTTCCAAACCCTATTACGATTCTAAGGCTCCCACAACCTATATAAAGGGCCAGACCCCCCATCTCAGAACTATGTCTTGGCTTGATTCTCAACTCTGAGAGACGTAGGCATCTTGTGAGGACCCGAATTAGGTCACGAAAATGCAAGCGCAACCATTAAAGCACGAAGCTCACGAACCTTAGTATTAAATACATACATATCCTCGTTTTTATTCCACAACAATTCCTTTAATTCACTACTAGAAATCTGTTAATAGACATCACACATTAGACATCGGTTAGAAAAGTCACTGATGTTAAAAGCATTTTGGACATCACCGAATTAAAAAGTGATGTCTTTTGAATACATGTACATCAGTCCATTGGTAAAGCGATGTCTAAGCCCTTTTTAAAAAAAACTGAAACTCGCTATCCTTTGTATTTTTAATAGTTGTGCATCAGTTAATATGTAAAGTGATGTCTAAACCCTTTTTTAAAAAAATGAAACCACCGACCCCTCTATTTTCTCCCCGCCCTTATCCAAAATTTTCACTTTTAGTTCAATTTTCCCCCCTTAACATATTTTCCACTCCCGCTCTGTCCTTTCCCAAATTAAAAACAATAAAAGACAAAAACAAAACAAAATATCAAAACAAAACATAACTCTCTCCCGTTTCTTCCCCAAAACTCTCTCTCCCGTTTCTTCCCCTTTTTCAAACCCTAGAAGTCGCTGCTGGAACCAAACCCTAGAAGTTCATTTTGTTCAATTACACCTTCAATCTCGGATTACACCTTTCAATATCTTCATTTACTTTCTTTCTTTGTTTGTTTCTACTAGAATCTGGGTATATGGTGTGCTAAGACAGGGGCGATGATGATGAGTTCAATAGGCGGAGCATTTAGCAAGACAACTTGTTCTTCTTGTTCCTTAATTTTTACAAGGCCCAGGCCTCCAACAACAACTAGTAGTTTGTTCAATCTCAAGTCATGGGCGCCAATCAAGAGGAGTTTATGTGCTGCTGCTTCTCTAGCCGCCCAAACCCAATCCCCCCACCCTAATTCTCCTTCTCTTGGCCTCGCTACCCGTCCCGATTTCCCTATTCTACACCAGGTATATACATATTTTTTTAATTGCTTTTCGATTAAACTATTATCATCATGTTAACCAAATGTTTTTGAATTCGACTACCTGTCTGTTTTGCAATGCTATGGAACACCCCAACTGCTCTAATTTAATTCCTATACCATAATAATTTCTATATGTATAATTGAATTGGATGCTATAACAAACTACCGCCTTATAGGAAATTAATGGATCCAAGCTTGTCTACCTTGATAATGCTGCAACTTCTCAGAAGCCAACTGCTGTTTTGAATGCTTTACACAACTATTACGAAGCTTACAATTCTAATGTACACTACGGTGAATTCTAATGTACACTGCGGTGTTCATTTCCTCAGGTCATCGATCTTTAACAATTACTTAATACTCCGTATCTCTTATTTACCCTCATTATTACCACTACTGACTGTATTAACTTTTCTTCTTGTTGCTCCCAATGTAGTGCAAAGGCAACTGATGCATATGAATTAGCAAGAAAAAAGGTTGCTACGTTCATTAATGCATCTGATTCTAGAGAGATTGTGTTTACAAGAAATGCTACAGAGGCTATCAACCTTGTAGCATACTCTTGGGGACTTACAAATCTCAAGCCAGGCGACGAGGTAAGTTTCTTCAACTACACTTAGTTCATACTCAAAGCAATGCTAAAACTCTCCTGTTATTGTTTTAATTGTTCGATTTACTAATTTGGTTTGCTTCAAGGAGTGATTCGGCGGATTCATTTTCTTCGCCACGTTCTTCTAGTGAAGTGGTAGAAAATTCAACTCTACTATCGTTTTCAAGACCTGAGAGGAGCCGAAATGAAATAGAGTTGCGTGCAATACCTCACTCTGATGAGGATCTTTATAACTCATCTTCTATCAGTGCACAGGTGAACACAAAACTCATTTGAATTATCTACCTACGAGCATGTTAACATAAATAGCGATAATCTGAACTTTATATCCTCACATGAATTACAATTTTTATTTTCATTTGCTTAAGATCCCTATTCCCTAGTGTCATTTGCTATCGAGGCCTTCCACAGGGTAAAGTTTAATATATATCTTACTATTGGTGTTCCATGAAGAAATCATGGCGATGTGCAGTGGCACGCCCAGAAGTTTATGCGAGGGTGGTGCATATTTCCCTGGAGCACCATTATAGAAAATTTTAATCTAGATTAAAAATATTTTTACCCTAACAAATAAGTTAATAAATGAAATTGAATTTTATTGCTGGAATTTGTTATTAAATTTTTTTGTTAATAATTTGGTAAATGAAAACAATGAAAAGATATTTTATATAAAAGTAAGCTGATAGTCATCTAATAATTCTTATTATGTTAAAGTATTTATAATAAAAAACAGGATTGTTGTATACATGTAAGTAAACAGTAAAAAAACTAGCAAGTTCAGATTTGAATTGATAATAGTGGAAATAAACTCTAAAGTGGTAATGATGTTAGAACATTACAGTTGGCCAGCATGGTTCTCGGGAGCACGTAGCTAGCAAGCGCAGGTTCGAAACTGTCATAACTTCTTACCTTTTTTTTACGGGTAACTTCTTACTTGTCCAGAAGAAAAATAACATAAGCTGAAAAATTCTCGAAGTCATGGTAGTTCAAACCTTCACCAATTTAAATATAAACTTAATTAGCATTACTAACTGAAAAAAGCACACTAAACTCAGAATCTGAGAGAACTTGGGACCCCTAGATCGTCTATGAATGTGTACCAGTTTCGTAGAGATACCAGTTTAGAACCTCTTGAAGAACCTTAATCCTGTCCGCAGGAAAAAAATTGTCTGGTATCTTTGCGAGTTCTTTTTTCTTTATCTGACAATCAATATGTACTTTGCAGGATAATAAATTTGGCATCTTTGAGAGAGCTTGCAATATTTTCTATGTTCAGGGTGGCCAGGTGAGCTAAGAACGTGTGAATACGATATTCACCTCATATGGTTTTATTTTTTGAGAAAACTTTTTCATTCGCTCTATGTTTACAGTTCCGCATCTGGGACTTCTCGGAACAGATAACGCAGTTCAGTGCAAATGACAGAAACATACCAGCTGCAGTCCTACAGAGTGAAGAGGTAGTTGTTTGCTTTTATTGTTGTCGGGATGTAGACACACACAACTGCAATGACTAGGGATTCAGCATAATTAAGTGCAAAATGTTTACAATCCATATTTCTTGAGAATAGATAAATGAATTTATTTAAGAATCAAGCCTATACATTCTCAATAAATAACTTCCAAAAAGCTGTAATAAATTCTATATTCTTTCATGTTGAACTCTGTGTCTTTTTTTTATTGAAGCTAAATTCTTTGCTTCTGTGTAGATCTTTCTGGAATTGCAATTATATGGGCTTTCACATACTAGAGTTGACTGCCAAACATCAGCTATTCTCTACAGAAAAGGTTCTGCAATAGGCCTGACTGGATTGTTGAATATTGGGAATACTTGTTTTATGAACAGCGCCATCCAGTGTTTGGTGCATACCTCAAAGTTTGTTGATTATTTCCTTGGAGACTTTAAAAAAGACTTAAATTTTGAGAATCCCTTGGGCAGGACTTGTTTAGAAAACTGTGGACCCCAGGAGCAACAACAGTGGCTCCAAATATGTTTAAGTCGGCACTTGCCGATTTTGTGCCTCAATTTAGTGACTACAGCCAACATGATTCTCAAGTTAGTGCCATATTTTTGAAAGTTGGATGGCACGTCCTTGGTGGATTAACATGAATTAATGCATTATTCAAGTAACCTTGCTTCCCTTGATACAGGAATTTATTGCTTTTTTGTTGGATGGACTGCATGAAGATCTCAATCGAATCAAATGCAAGCCGTATATTGAAGTAAAAGATGCAAATGATGTTCCAAAGAATGAAGTAGCAGATGAGCACTGGAGGAATCACCTTGCTCGTAATGATTCCATCATCGTTGATGTGTGTCAAGTGAGTCTACTATCACCAAAAAAACCTTCTTGTCTGATATGCTGATAAGTTTCTTCTCTTTAAGTGATTAATTTATTGTTTTCACTAAATTAGTCACTAATGCATTATCCACATTTCCTCAACAAATCTCAGTGGCCAGCTAATGTTAGTTCAATGTAAGATGACCACATGTTTGCTTATTAGATGGTCAATTTGCTCCTTCTATAGTGCATCTGACATGATTTCATATGCTGAACAAAGTCTTGTTTCTTTCTTATTTTAGGGTCAATTCCGATCGAAATTGGTTTGTCCTATTTGCAAGAAGGTGTCAATTACATATGATCCTTTTATGTACTTATCTTTGCCACTGCCTATAACATCAGTGAGGACTATGACTTTGACTGTCTTAAGCGGTGATGGGAGTAGTATGCCTATTCGAGTTGACCATGCTTTATTAAAATTTCTGCAAAGGTTCCATATAAACAGTTTATCAAGTCTATGATATCTTAATATTTGAACAGCCGTTATCCAAGATATGTTATTATTATCCAAGATATGTTATTATACAAAGAATTTGATAGCCCTCTCTACTTGGTAATTGCCTTTTTCTTCGTTTGACAAGATTTTGCAGTCGGGTTATTTGTTGAGGATAGACTTAATTTCTGCTAGTGATGGTATTTTCCATTTCTGTTTTGATAAGCAAAGTTCAAAATTTTAACAATCCAAATCGGTTGCAACCCTATCATGTTCTCACATCAGCTTTGTTGTTCATTGCTGGAAAATGCAGCAAATTAACTTCTTTTTTTGGCTAAATAGCAAATTAACTTTTACTATTATTAAAAGGGAGCTGTCAATTTCGATTTTAGAACTGGTCGATTTTGACAAAACGGCCACTTATCTGGGGTCTGGGAGCATATTTTTATTGTTTTTTCGTGGTTAGCTAATGGTTAGTGATACTTCCTGCTTGTCCTATTTGGTATAAGCTTTAGCATTGCGACTACAGAATCTGAACAATTCTCTTGTATTGGATAGGTGGTTGTTTTACACTGAGTTCTCTTTATCAGAAATCAAGGAAGCCACTCACAACTTTGACGCATCCTTGAAGATCGGAGAAGGAGGTTACGGAAGTATATATAGAGGTGTCCTTCGTCATACACAAGTAGCTGTAAAGGTGCTGCACTCTAATAGCTCACAAGTAGCTGTAGTTGCTTAGTTTGTTTGATCATTGTAGTTGGAGATTTTATGCTATAAGTTGGTGTACAATTTGTGGATAATGTTGTGGTTGATCTCTAGTAATTGATAATGATAGCTTGTTTAATGATTAATTTAGTTTTTGTGATGTTTACTTTTAGTGTTTGGTTTTGTTTCAATAAATCAGACATCACTTTTGCAAAAAAAAACTGATGTTAAATATGACAAAGTAACAGCAGCACAGCTATATGCAACGACAACGATGTAAAAAGAATAGAAACACATCAGCTTCATAAAAGAAACCGATGTAATAACATACAATAGACATCGGTTTAAAAATAGAAAACGATGTAATAATATATTATAGACATCGGTTGTTTAATAAATAATCAATGTATATTATACTCATAGACATCGGTTGATAATTAAACAACCGATGTTTATGTCTTGATTTATATTACATGTCATATGTTTAAGATGATATAAATCTTGTATAAACGTAAAATTCACATGATAGGCATGACATATTACTGCAAAAACGATGTCTAAAATTACTACAGACATCAGTTCTTGATTAGAAACGATGTCTAAAACTACTACAGACATCGGTTAAAAACTGATGTCTAAGACCCCTACCTTTCTCTACACATGCGAAGACATCGGTTCTGGATTTACATAGACATCGGTTTTTAACCGATGTCTATTGACGTTTTTCTAGTAGTGATTTATAAACTTCAGAGAAACACTACACAAAATCTTCTTATTGTGACGAATTGTTTTGCATGAACTCGTCACAAATAGCATATTGCCCAAAAGAACAATTGTTGGGAAAGGTGTCCATTTTTACCAAGTGGCTACGCATATGGAATATGAGTATTTTTTTTTCTTTCTCTCTCTGCCTATTGTTGAATGCCTTTCTCTTACCTCGCAAATACACGAAAAAACAAAGACCACGCATGTGCCTTATGCGTGGCTAGTTTCAATATAATATAATTTTTTATATTTAATATTTTAAAATTTTATCGGTATTTTCTTTAGGGGTTAAATAATTTTCATTTGGGGTTTAACGGGTCTCATTTGGAATTTAGAAATATTTAAATTTTTAAATAAAATTTTTAAACTTTATTTGTATTCTCTCGGGGTTTCAACAATTAACTTTAGGGGATCAACAGTTTCATTTTGGGTTTTAGAAATATTCAGAATGACGAATAAACCATATACAAACTTAGGGTTCAGGGTTGTTTAAGAAATATTCAGAACGACGAATAAACAGTATACAAACTTAGGGTTTATGGTTGACTTATCCTTGTTTTTAAAAAATTGGGGTTGGCCCCCAATTTTTTAAAAACCAGACTGCCGGACTCATTAAGAAATAATCAATTTTTCAATAATTTTTTTTAAATTTTATAAGTATTCTTTTGGGGATCAACAGTTAACCTTTGGGGTTCAACTTTTTATTTTGGATTTTAGAAATATTCAGAATGACGAATAAATCATATACGAACTTAGGGTTTAGGGCTAAACCCTAGACCCTAAACCCTAACTTATCCTGGTTTTTAAAAAATCGGGACTGGCCCCCGATTTTTTAAAAACCAGGCCGCTAGACTCAGTAATAAATATTCAATTCTTTAATTTAAAATTTTTAAATTTTATAGTATTCTCTTGGGGGTTCAACAGTTAACCTTTGGGTTTCAACAGTTAGATTTTGAATTTTAGATCTGGTAGTTTGATTTATTTTAAAGAAATTTTGTTAAAAATAAAAAAAAAACCTACGCATGTTCGAAATGCATGGTTCCCTCCCACCCGCGCAGTTCTTAAATGTGTTTATTGAGCCACGCATGATCCATATGCGAGAGACCAGGCTTTGTTGATATTTTTAAAAAAAAATTAAAATAACCAACGCATGATCCTTATGCGTGGTTTGAAAAATGCATCATTGGAATGCGTATAAACTCTGTTTGGAGCAACCCACACATCACCTTAATGCGTATACTGACGTAAAACATTAAAAAAAAAAAATTGGCATGAGACACGCATGATAGAAATGCATATCCGGCATACGCACTCTTCAAATACGTATACCTTTGTGTACTGTTCTCGCGCGTGTGGTCATTTTGGACAATTCACTTTCACTTTAAAATTTGGTTATGGGGTGTTTTCACCCTTCAAGTATATTGCAACTGAAAACAAAGCTTGCATTATTAAAAACTCCGCTGTAATATTATTGTAAAAGTTTAATATACTAGCTTGTAAATTGTGTACTGCACGGTTTTTATAATATTTATGATTATATAAATTATATTAACAAATAAATATTTATAATTAGTTATATTTGAATTGAAAATATATTTTTTTAGATAAAATACAATAATTTAATTGAAGAAAATAAAAAATCCTTCAATTTGACAAACTAGGAGAAAAAATAATCGAATTTGAGTATAAATAGATAATAAAATTATTGTTCATTAGATTTTACATGGTCTTTTTACTTTTTTGTTTTATCTTGGGTTTTAGAAATCAGATTAAGACGATTTTATAGTCCATGCAAAATTCAAGAAATCATTTTTATTTTTGTGATGGTTTAAGGGTTATAATCCAACTGAAACTCCTGGAAATTGAAGATAAAATATTGTTACGAAATTTTACATTAAAAATTCTATTCAATTTATAAAATCTACTTATAAAAAATTTACTTTTTGATATTTAAATATAATCCTATTATAAAACAAATAAACTTTTTATATTATATCCTATATATAATTGGCAGATCATGTCGTCGTCTGGCGTCAGGGTTAAAAAAAGTAACTTCAAGAGAAAAAATGGGCTAGAGAATAAATTAGAAGTTGGGCTTTAAAAGTTAAAATTATGCTCCAAAATAGTTAAAACTAAGCTCCAAAATAGCTAAAACTATGCTATCAAATAACTAATGGTATTTTTAATTTAACAAACAAGATAAAAAAATACCGTGCACTAAAATAAATAACAAATGATAAAATAGAAAAAATTATATAATTTAACAGAAACCTTACCAAAAAAAATCAAGAAAACTTATTTTTTTTAAAAAAAATCATAAAAAATTTTACTTTTGATTATACAACAAACATGTTTTTAAAATTCATACTAAGAAAAGTCAACACAAAATAAACACAAATCAATAAATTAACATTTTATTATTTTGCAAATTTCTAGATTTGGTAATAAAGTTGTAAATAAATTTAAAAAAATCCGAAAATCTAAAATAAAATAATTAATAGAGAATCTAAATATAATAAGTACAAAAAATCATATATTAAATTTCATCAACAATAAAATTTAAAATAAATTAACAAAGAATAAACTAATAAATATTCATCATCATAAACTTAATTAATTACTATTATAGGAAAAATAGTTGTAATAACACAAAACTTACATACAATTAGCAAATAAGGATAAAATACAAAAAAAAATATAACGAAAAATAAAGCAGAAATTCATTCTTTATATAAAATAAACAAGTATACAAAATATGTCATTAGAATTTCAATTCAAAAATAATTTTTTTAAAAAAAAGAAGAATTTACATTTAATTACAAAACAAAATTTTTTTAAGAAAATATATGTAAAACAAGATATTAAAAAAGTAATCAAAACACATGTTATAATCGGAAATGACACAAAAATCAACAAAAAATAATTTACAAAACAAATACTAATTCAAAACAAAAAATCTAAATTTAGAAAAGTAAAATCAACAAGAAAATTTAAGATAATCCACTTAAAATAAATATAAACCAACACAAAAATATAAGAGATAGTATAAACTTTCTTTAAAAAAGTGTTCACATGTATGCTTAATTACAATAAGTTACCACATGCCTAAAATATATTATATATATATTCTAATAAATAGAAGAGAAAACGACAAAAAAGATGAAATATTAAAATATATGTTAGGCTAAGCCTTAAAATATTATTTTCAAACAAATCATTTACCAAATAAAGGTCTTTTAATAAAAACATTATTTTAATAAAAATCACTAAAGATTCATTTTTAGGCATGACAACAAATATGTTTCTAATAATAACAAACAAGGATAAATTAGCAAAAAATCATAATTAAAAATAAGTCTCAAATTCCTTCTTTATATATATTAGACAAGTAAACAAATCATATCATTAGAATTTCAATTCAAAAAATAATTTTTAAAAAAACAAGAATGTACTTTTAATTACAAAACAAAAAAGATGTTTTAAAAAAAATATACGGTAAAATAAGATAATAGAAAAGTAAACAAAAAACATGTCATAAATGACACCAAAATTTAATAAAATATAATATACAAAATAAACGTCAATTCAAAAAAAAGGTTTAAATGTAAAAAACAAAAAACAACAATAAACTTTAATATAATGCACTTAAAACAAATATATACCAACACAAAAAGATAATACAAACTTTCTTTAAAAAAAGTACAAATGTATGTGTATTCACAATTACATAATCACATATACATATATAAAGAATAATTAAACCAATAAATTTCCACATGTCTAATGTATATTATATATATTCTAATAAAATAGAAGAAAACTCCCCAAAAAATATGAAATATATAAATATATGTTAAGCTAAAACTTAAAATATACTTTACAAAAAAACAAATCGTTTACCAAATAAAAGTGCTTTAAGAAAAAAATATTTTAATAAAAATCATTAAAGATTCTATTTTTAGGTTTGACAATAAATATGTTTCTAAAATAGAAATTAAAAAAATGTGAGCGCAAAGCAACAAATAAACAAATTCTTATTTTACAAAGAAAAAATTTAAATTAAAAAAGTGAACACAAATCAAAAAATGATCATATTTTAAATTAGAAAACAATCTAAATACCCACAAAATAAATTTATATTAATATGTAAATATAATACAACATATAAACCCCTAATATTATTCTAAACAAAACACGTAATAAACACCACACATGGCAAAAATATAAAATTAACATGAAAAGGCAATTAATATTCAAACAAATAAAACAATTTAATACCACACATATTTCCAAAATGGTTAAAAAATGCCTTTAAAAACTATAAAAACACAATAAAAAAATATCTAAAAAATTTAAGATAACCATTAAATTACATAATTAAAAAGATAATAATAAATTGTTATACGAATATAGTACCTATATTTCAAGTATATCATATGTAATCTAATAAATTAAAAAATAATTATGAAATACTAAAAAATATGTTAGCCTAAACTTTGAAATATTAATTATAGAAAAACCATTTACAAAAAAAAAACAAATGTATACTTAAAAATCATATAACATATGTATTATTACCATTAAAAGTAAAAATATTATTCAAAATGTTTTAAAACTAATTTTTCAAGATAAAAAATTATAATAAAAATTGTACTAAAAATTATTAATAAAGTTACCCGTGCATTATAAAGCTAGTTAATTATAATAGTTATAAAAGATCCAATGGTGGTAGTATTTTGATTGTGCAACAACCATCCAAATGTACTACCAAAAATTAAGCTAGTTAATTATAATGGTTATAAAAGATCCAACTGTGGTAGTATTTTGATTGTGCAACAACCATACAAATGTACTACCAAAAATTGGATAAGATCGACTATATTTATCATATATAAGAATCTAATTGGGATAAAACTATAAGTTCATCATCATTTTGTTGACTATTTTTTCATTTGCTTTTAACATATATAATAATAGATTTTTTTCCACGTAATAATAGATTCTAAAACTAGAAAGATATACATTTTATAGGATTTTAAAGAAAAAAGTAATAAAACTGATAATGCACATATTCCAACTACTTTTAAAAAAGTTTAACAAAAAATAATAATTTTCTTTAATTTATTATATTATATACTAAAACTGCTATACGAGATAGATAGACTCATCTGCCACCTTTCTAAGTACATTACTATCCCTAGCCCCCATTTACAACTCAGTACTAGCTATCTCCAATGCCTTCCAAAGCAGAACTTCCCATCTCCAAAATCTCAATCAAAGAAGAACCTGCAGATCACCCAGAAAGCTCAACAACCAAACAACCCAAAACTGAAAATTATTCACTATCAGCCGCCAAAGGAAAAGTGAAAATTGAAAATGAATCAAGCTCCATCAATAGCTGTGGAATTTGTTTATCAGAAGAAGGAAAATCGATTAGAGGATATATCGATAGCTGCGGTCACTACTTTTGTTTTAATTGTATAATGGAATGGGCTAAGATTGAATCTCGTTGCCCTCTATGCAAACGTCGGTTTTCCTCCATTAGTCAACAGATGAAGGACGGTGCTTTCACAACTGAGCAGATTGTTAGTGTCCCAGTCCGCAATCAGGTTTGTATTTTTTTTTCTTTTGTTAATTTCATTGTAGGTGTGCACTGGTGTGGTGGGGAAAAATGTTAATTGTGCCCTAAAATTCAGAAAAATAAATACTGCACATATATGAAATCAGTTGCTTTTTTATTTAGGACTGAACTCAATTGGACGATTATTATGTAAAATAAAATCTGCTTTTTACACTCATCTTCGCTACTCAAGTTTTCCCAAATTCTACATTAATTGTAAAATTAGGCCAGACAAATACTTCAAACTTTGTCAAAGTTAGCAAAAGTTTGTACAGCTACCCAAAAAAATAAGGGGACACAATATATCATTGAATTGTCTTGAGTTGGTTCATGTGATCTCTCTCATGTTGCATTTGTTGATAATGTTCATAAACATAAAAAAAAATTGATATTCAATTTATGAGTATAATTTTATTGGATCTCATACTCATACACACTCTAGTACTGCTACATATCACACACAATTAGTGCACTACTTTCATCCTCTCCACCTCAAATGCTAGCTGGACTGAGTTACTTAATATTATGTTAGTTTGCTAGAGTTTATAGAATGAAAAGCTTAGGAACATGAGAAACTGTATTGAAAGAAAAACACTTCTTTCTACTCCATAAAAAAGAATAAGAGATTACAAAGCTTTTAAAAGAGAACTTGCTAAACTCAATGCATGAAAGTAGCATCTACCTTCCTAACAAACCGCCACTTCCTTATTTTCTTCTAATCAACTCCTATAAAGACTCCAACTCTCCTATGACCAAGTCTGACACTAATTTCGGAATAAAACAATCAAAACAAATAACTACTTTGTTTTAATAAAACGTGTTTAGATTAAGCCAACACACTCCCCCTTAATCTAAACATGTTCCTGCAAGCTTCTTGATTTCCAACAGCTCCCTCATTCTAATAAACTTGACTACCGACATAGGTTTAGTAAAAACATCATCACCATTACCTGCAAAGTCAATGTCAGAATATCCAGACAGCATGTGATTACCTGTACCCTTTGAATACACCAGACCATAATTCATCATTCCCTTTATATAACGTAGTACACGTTTCACAGCACCCAAATGTAATGAAGTTGGTCGGTCCATAAACCGACTTACGATACCAACAGCGTATGCTAGGCAGCTTAACCCACCCACTATGCTTCTATATCGTGAAGAATCCACTGTTTTTCCCTTTAAATCCTTATAAAGTTGAATCTTTGGTTCCATCGGGTATTTACTTGGATTACAATCAGTCATTCCTGCAGCCTCTAGTATTTTCTTAGCATAGGAAGATTGTTTCAACTCAATGTAGTCTTTCCTCTGATCAACCTCTATGCCAAGATAATAAGACAGTTTTCCCAAGTTGCTCATATCAAACTCCTTGCTCATTTGCTCCTTAAACTTGATGATATTCGATGTGTTCGAGCTCGTAACCAATATGTCATCTACATAAACACCAATGATTAGTGATTCATTTCCCTCACGCTTAGTATAAACTGCGTAACCAATTTGCTCAAACGTGTATACCAGGTACGAGGCACCTATCTTAGCCCGTACAACGCCTTCCGTAATTTATACACCTTCCTTTCTTGACCCTTTACTTCATAACCAATAGGTTGCGATACGTACACTTCCTCCTCGATTTCTCTATTAAGAAATGCAGATTTTACATCTAGATGGTGTACTTCCCAACTGTTTGTTACTGACAGAGCCAGTAAAAGTTGAACTGTTTCTAGACGTGTAACTGGGGCGAAAGCTTCTTCAAACTCTATACCCTATTTCTGGACATACCCCTTTTCCACAAGTCTAGCCTTATGTTTTACTATCGCTCCATTTGAATCATTTTTAATTTTGTACACCCATTTCAAACCAATCGCCTTGTGATCTTTTGGTAAGTCCCCAATTCCCATGTATCATTTCTTTCTATTGCTTCGAGTTCTATTTTCATGGCCTGTCTACATTCTTTCTCTAGCACTACTTGATCAAACGATGCAGGTTCTTCAATGATTAGTAATAGCATATCATCAGCCAACTCAACTTCTTCTGTATCGTTATAAATATCACTCAACAACCTAAATTTTCTTGGTTCACTTGTTGCAGACTCTTGGTCGCTTGTTACAAATTCTTGTTCACTTGTTCCATACCCACCAGATGCCTCAGTCGATATACATCTATGACTCCATTATGGTGTCGATGCATCACTCGAGATATTCGTTTCACTTCCTGATTCTTCATTACTTGTTTTGCCTGCTTTTCAACTGTGTGTTCAGTAACATTATTTGACTCAAAACCAGGAAACACAACTTCACAACCACCCTATTCACTCTATTTCTCCCAATTCCAAAACTCACCTTCCTGAACCACCACATCTCGACTCACACAAATTATACCTTTCTTTAGATCATATAAAGGACTTGCTTTAGATCCTGGCTCCTTTCCTAGGTAAATGACTGGTTTACTACGGTCATCCAACTTCTGAGTGTACACAGCTGGGATTTTCATATAGGCAATACTACCAAAAACTCTTAAGTGATCGAGGTCAGGTTTTCTGCCTGTCCATGCTTCATACGGTGTTCTCCCCCGTAATACTCGTGTTGGAAGATGATTAAGCATATAAATTGAATGCCTCACTGCTTCTCCCCACATGAACGATGGCAACTTTGCACCTTTCAGAAAACTTTGAGTCATGGCAGCCACCGTCCGAGTCCTACGCTCCACCACCCCATTTTGTTGTGGAGTGTAGGGTGCTGTATAGTGCCGTTGAATACCAGTCTCTTCACAGAACCTCTCAAATTCATTTGAACAAAACTCTCCACCCCTATCAGTTCGAAAAGTCTTGATTTTCTGGTTTGCTTTATTTTCAGCAAGTAGCTTGAACTTCTTGAATGCACTGAATGCCTCACTCTTCTGTTTCACCATGTAAACCCACATCTTCCTACTATAATCATCAACAAGTAAAAGTAAATATCGATTACCTGCTGGAGTCGAGGGAGAAATCGGTCCGCAAATGTCTCCATGTATAAGTTCCAGCACTTGTTTGCCATGAAAAGTTGCCTTGTTTGCTTCGACATTAAGCATCCCTCACATTTCTTTGCTGGCTATTTCATTCTAGGCAAACCGTACACCATCTATTCTTTTGACATCATCTCCATTGCCTGAAAATTAACGTGCCCAAGACGGGCATGCCACAGCCACGTCTCTTCTTCTACATCATTCAACAGGCACATGGATGTACTCTCCTCAAGGCTGTTTTTGTAGAGTCTGTTTCCCGACTTCTTCACCTTCATCAGTAGTGTTTCTTTGTCATCATACATCCACAGATAATCACCACTCAATATTACTCGATTGCCCTCTTCAGATAATTGACCGAGGCTAATAATGTTATTGCACAAAGTTGGAATATAGAACACTTCTTTTAAAATTTTCTCTTCACCATTTTTGCATTTAAATGAAACAACTCCCTTTCCTTTGATGCTTACCTTCGATCCATCCCCAAATTTCACTTCTCATGTCACCCTTTCATCTAATTCCTTGAATTTTCCCCGTTGCCCGATCATATGGTTACTAGCCCCATTGTCTAGATACCATACTTGTGACTCCCTTTGTCCATCAGTCTCTGGTCGAAACTGTTGAGTTATTGTTTCTTTCTTTAACAGCATCGTTTCAGTCATCTCTCCCATTTTCTCAACAATCAGCAATACTAGTTCATCTTCCTGAATCTTTGTGAGATTCACCTGGTTATCTCTTTCCCTTCGAGGTTTACGACATTCGTTGGCAAAATGTCCATATGCCAGACAATTGAAACACCTCACCTGGCTTCTGTCTCGTGGTTCATGACCTCCATTCACTAGTACAGACTGGACCTATAACGTCGCCCCTATAGCATCGATTGTCTACATTAACCGACACTATAGGTGTCCGTTGAACCTATTGCGTCGGTTATTGGCTTTAACCGGCGCTTATTGACTTCTACCAGACGCTTTTGCGTCGGTTATTTGCACCAACCAACGCTATAGGTACCGCTTATAGCGTCGCCCACTAAAATGCCGACGCTAAAAAGACATTTTGCGTCGGTCAGCATAAAACCGATGCTATAATTGTATCCTATAGCGTCACTCATATTTGAACCGATGCTATAGGTGTAGCCTATAGCGTCGCCCCTTGTAATGCTGATGCTATAGGTGCATATTATTATTATTTTTTTTTGCCAAAATCTTTAGAATATAAAATTTTAATAGTATCACATTTTATATAGGAATAAAAAACGTCGGTTGTTAAAGAAACCGACGATATAGGCACAAACGTACTCTGTACACAATACGCATTAGCGTCGCCTTCAACTAACCGATGCTATAGATAGAGACTTAAAGCGTCGGTTAAAAGGTTTTTTGCGATGGATTTTTAACCGACGCAAAAGGTTTTTAGCGATGGCTATTTGACCGACGTTATAGGCGTAAACCTATTGCGTCGCTCACATGTACTACGCCATTTAACCAACGCAATAGGTCATTTTGACTGACGCAATAGGTCCAGTCTATACTAGTGATTTCTCCTACGAAACTCTCCACTACCTCGAGCTCCTTCTTTACTGGTCCTTCTTTGCCACTCCTCTTGAGTCATCAGCAACTGACCATCATTACTTTCTTTCTTTCGCCATTCTTCCTCTATCAATAGAAGTTTCCTTTGACTCGTTTCAGTTTGCCCACGGACTCTTTCCTCATGTGCCTTCAATGAGCCAATGACCTCTTCCATTGACATCTCTTCCAAGTTCCCAAATTGTTCTATGGCAGATGCAATTTGCAAAAACTTTGAAGGAACTGGCCTGAGTAGTTTTTTCACCACGTATGCCTCTTCCATATGCAAAAAACCTGTTAGTTGAAGGCGACGCTAATGCGTATTGTGTACAGAGTACGTTTGTGCCTATATCGTCAGTTTCTTTAACAACCGACGCTTTTTATTCCTATTTATAGTGTCGTCTGTCTAAACAATGTATGCCTCTTCCAATGTTTCTCCTAGTGCCCTGATATTAAGAACTAAACCATTCATTTTCATGTAAAAATCATCCAATGGTTCTGTCTCCCCCATCCTCAACGCCTCGAATTCACCTTTCAAAGTTTGTGCTTTCGCATTTTTCACTTTATCTACACCTAGGCTCATTGTCTTGACAGCCTCCCAAGCCTCCTTGGCCGTTTTCCTTTCTGATATAGCCATCAAAACATCTTTGGGGATCCCTTGATAAATAACAGCCAACGCATGCCTGTCAATCTTGTCTTCAACCTCAGCCTTAGGATCTTTAGGTTCCAACGCTTCCCACACGCCATGTGCTTGCATAAATACCTTCATTTTAAGTGCCCATGTCGCATAGCTAGTTTTTGTCAACATCGGATAGTTCAAGCTAAATGATGTCTCCTTAGTCTTTCCTGGTTCCATCTCGTGTTAACTGTGAATGCGTATCGAATGATGACAGATGCAAGCTCTGATATCATGTATAGAATGAAAAGCTTAAGAACAAGAGAAACTGTATTGAAAGAAAAACACTTCTTTCTACTCGATAAAAAAGAATAAGAGATTACAAAGCTTTTAAAATAGAACTTGCTAAACTCAATGCATGAAAGTAGCATCTACCTTCCTAACAAACCGCCACTTCCTTATTTTCTTCTAATCAACTCTTATAAAGACTCCAACTCTCCTATGACCAAGTCTGACACTAATTTTGGAATAAAACAATCAAAACAAATAACTAGTATGTTTTAATAAAACGTGTTTAAATTAAGCCAACATAGTTCCTCTCCATCTACTCTCCTACCTCTCTCTCTAATTGTATATAGATTTAGATGATCATATATAGCTACAAAGATAGATTTCTTCAGTACCCAAACATTATGATAGGTATATACATTTTGATTCTTCTTGGTTCTATATGCTTTTTACACAGTGTTCATAAATAGTGTAGTATATCATGATACAACATCAACTATACCTCCTTCTTGATCATGATATTCTTCCTTCAGTCACACCTCCTAGTTTAGGATTCTATGCATGCTTTATGTTCCCATTTCTTCCATTACTGCAGTTCGTGTTAGGCAATCTAGTAGATTTCATAATTTACCTGCCTATCTTAGTTCTTTACCACTTATGCACAAAGCTTTTTTTGCTAGATCTTGTGATGAACCTTTTTTATATCAAAAGGCTTTTTCTTATCCATTGTGGATTGAAGCCATGAACAAAGAAATTTATGCACTCACTATAAACAAAAATTGGAAATTGGTTAATATGCCTAAAGGTATAAAAGATATTGGTTCCAAATGGGTTTACAAGGTGAAACTTAATGTTGATGGCTCACTAGACAAATGGAAGGCTAAATTAGTGACAAAGGGTTTTAAACAAAAGTATGGTCTGAATTAATATAAAAAAAATTTCTCTTAGTAGTGGAAATGACTACTATTAGAACATTCTTCGCTGTTGCAGCAAGTAAGCATTGACCATTATTTTAGCTCGATGTTAATAATGCATTTTTTCATCGAGACTTACATGATGAGGTCTATATAAAAATTCCACAAGGTATTCCTAACCCTTACAATAAGGTTTGGAAACTTATAAAATCTCTGTATGGTCTAAAACATGCTTTTAGAGAATGGTTTTCGAAGTTATTAATTTGTTGAACTCATTTTACAAGGCTTCCAACGATCTAAGAATGATTACAATCTTTATATAATAAATTAGATTGTCTCATTTTTATAGTTGCAGTGTATATCATTGCATGCCTTAGTGATCTTAAGGGGCTTGTATTAATTCGAGAGAATATATAGCCATGACCTCAAACAAAATATCAAATCTTTTACCTCCAACTTTTAATGATGAAAATTACCAAGTGTGGGTTGTCAAGATGAAAGCTCATTCGAGAGGTCTGGGTTTATGGAAGTTGGTTGAAAGTAAGAGGAGATACAACTGATTGCCAACAATCCAACACTAAATCCAATCTGGGCACACGAAGATGATTAAGTAAGGCTCCTAAGGCTTTATCAATAACTCATATTGTTGAGTCGGACTCAATTTCACAAGAATCATGAATTATGAAACTGGAAAAACGATATGGGATAAATTAAAATATTTCTATGAAGGTAACACAATAGAAAAAAAAGATGCAAATCTTATATTCCAAAAAGGATTTTTAGTTTTTAACCATGAAAGAAAAAGAAACTATACGTGATTATTTTGATAAATTGATGATTTTGGTGAACAAAATACTGATAATGGGAGGAGATCTACTCGATAGCAAATTTGTAGAGAAGCTGTTAATGAGTTTTCTGGAAAAATTTGAGGCAAAACTTTCATCTCTTGAAGATTCAAAAGTCATAAATGAGTTAGCTTTATCCGAGATCATTAATTCTTTGCAAGTCCAAGATCAAAGAAGAGCAATAAGAATGAGGGAAACTGAAGATTCGGTTGAAGGAACTCTTTCATCCAAAATATCAAAAGAGAAATCAGATTTACTACGTGTGGTCATTGCATGAAAATGGGCATGAAGTAAAAGATTGTTGGCATAAAGCAACGCCTCAATGCTTTAAATGCAAAATATTTGGATGTGTGCAAAAGTATTGTAGAAAGAAGAGTGTTAATAAGACACAAGTCATTAATGAAGATGAATTATTTTGATTTTGGAGTGTTTTGCTCCAATGTATAAGTTGGTGATGAGAAGTTCATCAACATGAAATTCGTGAGAAGTGCATCAAGATCTGGAATTGGTAAGAAGTGTATCTTAACGAAATTTCGGAGAGAAGTGCTCCAACAAGGCAATGATGGGAAGTGCATCGATAGTTTAACAAATTTTAGAATTTTGAATTAAGATGGAGTGTTGAGAATAATTAAAAATTATTTGAATTGTTTTTTGAAATTTTCTTGATTAGTTTGCTAGGTATTTTTTAGATAATTAGTAAAAAAGATATATGCTAGATTTTTGGAGTTTTTGTTTCATTTCTGTGCATAAAACCAAAAGCAGGTTATTTGGAATAAAATAAGTACAATGCATCTAATATTTGTATTCCCGTGCTTTATGTGTTTCTCTCTTCTTTTAATAGTCTAAAATGCTAACACTTGTGTTGCAGCTAAAGTCATTTTTAGATGAACTTGGTATGTCCAATTTAACTCCTGTCACACTCCATTGTGACAATCAATTGCTCTCCATGTAGCGAAAAATCCGGTTTTTCATAAACAGAAAAGGCATATTCAGATTGATTGTCACTTTACTCGTGACAAGGTCTTAGAAGAATTAATTCAATTAAATTACTTACCTACTACTGCGCGCTCAGCAATTAGCTGATTTATTCACCAAAGTGATTTTTTCTGATAGTTCAATTTCCATTTCTCCAAGTTAGGCTTGGCAGATCCATCCAATCCTAATTTGAGGGGGGAGGGGGGGATGAGTTCAAATTAGAGCCTGTACACACAGTAATACTGATTAGTGCACTACTTTCATCCTCTCCACGTCAGTTGCCGGCTAGACGGCTAGACGAGTTATCTGGATAATGTTATGTTAGTTTGTTGCAATTAGTGCACGGAATCTTCCTCTCTATCTCTTTCTATGATTGTATGTAGATTTAAATGATATTAGCAAGCAAGATATATTTCTGTACACAAACTTTATGATAGGTATATACACTTTGATTCTTCTTGGTTTTGTATCTTTTCTGCACATTATTCATAAAATAGTGTATTTATCATATTTTGAGTGGAAGTCTTAACAAACAAAAATGTTAGCATATCATTTAGAAATCTAAGAATCTATGTATATTCTATGTACTGGTAGCTTAAAAACAGTTATGATCATATTGAAACAAAGGATTATAGACCTCTCTAAAGTGATAATTTTTGTTGGTTCCTCGTTACACTTTAGAGCTGTTACTACCCAAACAATAGGAGGTGGGTAGTCTTGTGACCCTACTGCCACTGTACGTATTGGTATGGTCGATAGTATGAGTTATCTATTGAATATTTTGATTTTTATTTTCTTGTGATAAGTCATTGGCCTCTATCTATTCTTGGTGAACATAAATTGTTTTTGCTTAAACAGAATAATGGTTTTTTTTTTTATCTTTGGCTTATGATCTATATATGACTGCACTCACATTTGCATAAGTAACTGAAGTATCGAATTCTTTTGTTGCTGCCGTGGTGTATGTTTGTGTACCCAGTTTTACTTGACTTATTTTCCAGGACATTTTAGGTTGTTCTTGAATACATTACATACATTTGATTATCTATAATTAGAACAACATTTTTGTTTCAGCTACGTACATTGACAAGAGTGTAATTGTTCTTGTCGGAGAATAATATGTAAACCTGACGTAATTATTGCTAGATATTATTTTTGCTTCGTCTAGACATAACATAACAACACGTATGAGGGTTACCTATCAATCTCTGCATATAAATGGAATAAGTGAAAACTTGCATCGTAATCACGGTTCCATTTTTAATAATAAGAAGTATTAAATAGATATGCTAACTTTTTAAACATCTGTTCAACATGCAGGTCTACCGTCATTATGAAAATGTCACAACTTGGAATCAGGATTCATATGCTGAAATACAGTGTAATGTTTGCCACAACAATTCAAATGAAAGTCTTTTAATGCTATGTGATCTCTGTGACTCTGCTTCACATACATATTGTGTTGGTTTGGGTGACACTGTACCCGAGGACGATTGGATTTGCAGAGACTGTAATCTTTTACTGTATGAGCATGCCGAGGATGACAATGATCTCAATGCTGATGGTTTAAGTGCCATTGATTATAGTTCGAGAAATCAAAGTAGATGGCAAAACCATCAAAATGTCCCTTCAGCTGAACCTACTGTATCTATTCTGGATATTGTCAGGGAATCAAGGTCTTCCGTGAGGTCTTCATGGAACAGAAGTAACTCACCATCTACTCAAGTTCGTGATGATGGAATAAGTATAGCAGCAGCTAATGTTGAGTACAATCCTCCAGCAGAAAGTTATGTTGGACAAAGGCAGTTTGCAGCAAGAACCGTGCAATGTTGTCGCACTGTAGACAGTCGAATACGTGCACTACGTGAAAATTGGGATAAAATTCGAGAGGGTTCGTTGAGCTTTTCTTCATTTTTGATTAGTAAACCTGGACGGGGTAGGGTATCATGTGGCACTTCATCTATAATGAACTTGTCATCTTGCTCAGATCAGCAGTCACATCCGAAAAGCTCTTCCTCCAACATCATACCAAATCCTGCCACTGAAGATATTAAAAAGGCATGGAAGATGATGAATGCTGCAATGTCAATTGAAAAGAGGAAGTGTACCAACAATGTTTCTTGTTCTTCTAATGGTTCAAAGCGCCCATTGAGTGATACGAGAACTCCAAGAAAATCTGCTATGCCTCTCTCATCCCATCACATTGGAGATAAGGGTCAAGATTGTAACAAACTGAAAAAGCGTTACGAGGACTGTGCTGCAGAAAAACGTAATGATAAGAGGAAATATGATGACATGTTCCAGAAAGTTAAGCCGTGTACAGTTCTCAATCACCATGGCTACCCAGCTACATATTCTACAGAATCTTCTAAATTGTCAGCATCTGAAAAGGTTCAACATTCAGTGAAAGATAGAATTTATCAGAAAACACCAAATAATACACTTGAGACATTCTGCAATAACAATTCAAGTAAAAATCTAGACTCTTATGCTTTCCGTAGTGCCGGGCCTGAAGATCGTCATTATGCTGCCAAACAGAACGTTTATGTATCTTCCTCTTGTAATGGTAAAGAAGTAAAAAATGTGGAAAAACATCATGCAGATGGCATGGCTAAAATGGAGAGTGATGCCAAGAGTGAGATCCAATCTCTTGTGAAGCTCAATTTGAAGCTTTTAAGCAGATACAAGAAACTAGGTATGGCCTTTACATTTTCAAGCAACATCTTCCATTCTTTTCTTGGTCAGTTCTATGCATATGTAGGGTTGTTTTTTATTTTATATTCTCCTTCTTAATGGCTCCACTGCAACTTGTTTGGAAAAATTAATTATATCAAATGCATTTGTGTTCTAAATATTATATATCTTGTTGTATATATATCATATTATCATTATCCTGAATATATATGGTTAATGTACAACAATAAAAACCTGGTTGACTTCTTTGACAGTTTTCCTTTGACGTTTATATATATTAACAGTAAACACCATTTATCTGTGCTTTAATTCAGATACCAACGCATTCAAGGAAGTTGCTAGACTTGCTACCCACTCCATCTTAGCAGCATGTGGTAAAGGGGCGCCAAAGCCTTGGGTCCGGACTTTCTCCAGTCCAATTTGTAGTCATGCTGACAAATTTGAGCATGTAAAAAGGTCGATTCTAATGCCTACTTGTTGCAGAGAATGCTTCTATGGGTTCGTGAAAGAAGTTGTCAACACTATTATGGTTGAGAATGGAAGTTAATTAACCCCTCAATCAGAACATGCCGACGGCTTTCACTATGGATACGTGTTCGGCATACCACAACGATCAAGTTACTTTTTATCTCAACCATCATATCAGTGTTAGCACTATATTTGTTGGTAATTAGTTTATCTCTCTTTGTAATTCAAAGATATACTACAAGCTACTCCATCTTTACCTCCATATTGTCATAACGTATAATAAGTGCACTTCTTTTCCTAACGTGATGTTGTAATGTCAACGACTCATTTTGTAATATACTTTTATGATCTTCCTTAGATTTGTTTGGGCGTTAATTTGTATCTTGTCCATGTGCAAAGTGAGTGCAGGTAGCATGTTAAATAACTTAGTTGATTTATATATATTGACCAATATAGCGGCAATAAGCCATATAATAAGCCATATTTGCTACAAATTGATTATATAAATTTTTTAATGACATATTTTCTAGTGGGTCATAGATATAGTATATTAATAGAAGTCGTATATTTTTTTTATTTTTTTGAAGAATGTAGGTTCAAATAATTATTTATTTGAGGGTACTACTTAAGATTTAGGGCGAAAATTAAATTAGGGTTTACACCATATGAATTTTCATTTTATTTGTGGTTTATAACGTAAAAAATCAAATGAACTTTCAAGAAAGGAAATTAAACAATTGCTAATGCTAGTGCTAAATTTGACAGAAAAAAATAACCCAGCAAAGAAATTTGCAGGAAATTGGCATCAAAATCTTAGTGATAAATGTTAGTGATAAACTATTTGAGATTAGGATCATATATCATGCATACTTAGTTTGATTGCTGTAAGCATCTGATCTCAAAAACATACTACAAGATATCATCTGTGAAGATTCCTACCGAATCAAAAACATACTACAAGATATCATCTGTGAAGATTCCTACCGAATCAAGAAAAAATACAACATTAAGGTTGCGTTCACTTTGATGGAATGGAATGAGGGGGGAATGGAATGAAATTTGAACTCTTATTTGGGTGAGTTTGAGGAAAATGTTTAAAATTTTCATTCTTTCCTTCATTCCATTCAAAACTATTTGAACTAGAATTATAACCCACATGTTTTGGAAGGAATGCTTATTCCATTTCTACATCAATTTTCCTACAATCTTTATCAAAGAAAATTTAGACTCCCTCATATTCACTCATGATTTCACTCATATATTCTTCTTTTTTCATAAAATTTGTATATAATTTTTCATTCCATTCCCACCAAGTGAACACAACCTAAATGAATAAAATGTGTCAAAACTAACATCTCGAATGAGAGTGAACCTTTGTTTTTTTTTCTCTCTCTCTCTATATAGTTACTTTTCTTCCCCCCTTTCCCAGTAAAACCCTAGATGTTCTATTTACCTTCCCCCTTTCCTTTTCATCCTCTCTTCTCCTTCTCTTCCCTCTCTTCAATCCATATCTCTCCCTCGATCTTCACTTCTCTCCTTCCTCTCCAAATTCTTCAGATTCGAATTGTGATGCCACATGGTGGAAATTTTTCCTCATGTGGTGTTGTTTAAGGTCGAGCTTGAAATTATTGAAAACTCTTTTCTTGATACTTATTCCGATGAAACTCCCTTGGATCCTGATCTACAAGCATGTAAAAACTTTGATTTTTCGAAAAATTATAAAAGATTCTGATGAACGGTGATTATCCTTTTGAGGAAAAACTTTTCCGACTATACTACATACATGTCGAAAAATTGAAGTTCTGAAGTTGTATTATTGTTATAATTAATATGTAAATGAGTGTATGCAGACCACGTCAGATTTTAGAAATTCACAACTTGAAAAAATATTTTGTAGAATTACAAAACCGTAGTATTAACATACGATATATTTAAGTGTATGTAAATCTCATCTATATTCCAAGATTCATATTGGATCCATTTTAGTTTAACATTCGATTGTTGGAGTGAATATTAAATAGTTACCATTCGCCTCCCAATCGCGTTAAGTTTTATTCGCCTTTTTTATAGAAAATTTTTATCAAATCATTTTCGAGATAATGAAAACAAATATGAATAGTAAAAAATTTTAGTCTCCAATTGAATACATATTTCAGTGGAAGTTCCGGACTAATAAATGGTTACTAATCGTGTAGTTGCGAATCGTTCAAATCATTTAGAACTTATCAGATTATATTATATGAATCATTAGCCCAATAAAGAAATGTGTTAAGTGAGTAAAAGAAAAGAAAAGGAGATGTATTAAGAAGGTGTGTGGAAGAAGCTTTGTGATTTAACCAAACTTGAGGGACTAGCTTGCAATTAACCACACCTTGCTTTATAAGACGAAGACATAAACAAGGCTAACCTAAAAACAAAAGGTGCAGCCTCTATCCCTATTTTTGGAGCTTTAGATCTGCCTTAAAGATAGAGAAGAAAGATGAAGCAAAGCTCCACCATTTCAAGAGTTCTATAGCTTAAAATCCTTGGGATGTGAAGTTTGTTCTATTAGTGGTAACATTTCTCACACTCAGTCACTCTAGCTATCTCTTTTATCAAGTTAAAGAAGATGAAGAATAGTAACTTTTGGAAATTTTAATGTTTATAAATCAAAACTTAAGGTTGAAGCTTGGTTAAGGATTATGCGGTTGTTTCAAGGCCCGATCTTGTAAGGAAAGCTAAAAAAGGTATAAAGCACTCAACCAAAATTTTTTCCATTCATTTTGAATATTAATTTATGAACTTGTTTCTACTTGGTTGGAGGATTTGACTAATTGCAGGGAGTATAAGGTGGATTGCGACATAGTATTGCATGGTTAGGTTTTGATGGAATTGATGAACGAGCATACAAAAAGGTAGCGATTGTATCAATGTCAAAACACCACCGAAACTGTCCACGGCTGTGAACAGCGATTTCAGAGGACATAACCTCTGTCTTGATAGTTAATTAAGCTTATTTAGATGTTATATGGAATGTAGATCATCCACGAGAAAACCTTGTGTCAATAGGATAAACGGTCTCTAGGAGTTATTAACGTTTTAGTAAAGGATACGTGACGATACGATTCATCGCGTAGAAACTGTATTAACTAATTTTTAAAGGTCACTTCAACAAATGATTTCTGATGGTATGGACTTTCATTAGATAGTAAGAAGTGTCTATTTTAATCCCACAAAAATTTTATGACTTTTCGTTCATCGAGTAATGAGAAATCAAAGTTTTAACAAAAGTTACGCAATAAGTACTATTCATTGCATAGCAACTGCCTACAACTGCTATTTTGGGAAATTTCATACCCTGTCCAAGAAAAAAAATTCCATCAATCATGTTCTTTACATTCTCTAGGTCGTGCATGAGAAAACAGTGCGTCGATTGAGTAAACGGTTTAAGAGAAATTGAGGTTTTAGTGAAAATAGCGCAAATAGTAACTTTCCGTAGATCATCCATATATGTTTGAAAATACATTTCACCTAATTAAAACTCATAATCTCAATCAAAACATTTTTGTTAAATTCATCAAAGATTCAGAATGATTAGAAGTGGTTTCATATTTTAAACATATTTTTAAGGATTTATTCAAATTGTTAGAGTGCGAGTCGCGGAATAGTGATTCTATGGAAAGTCGACTCTAGAGGTACTACTTTGACCATCTATTTTGTCTAAATTAAAAGCGTAATATCGAGTCGATCAAAACACAAAGGTTATTGAGGAATATCATGACTACACGTAGGAGTAAAGAGCTAGATTGAAAATCATTGACAAGATAATTTTACGAATAGCTAAAGCAGCCCGAGAAGGTGAAATGTTGGGCAAAAAAAGACTTAAGAAAATGACTAAGTACAAATTGTAATTATTATATTTGGGCTCGATATAGGTTTATGGATTAGTATCGAGGTCCTAGCATAGCATAGTCAAAAGATGTTAACCATCTCGTAATTAGTTAACGAATTGGGTTACAGTTATGAGTAGTATAAATAGTCATTGCGATTAAGAGGGCTAATCTAGATTATTCTAATTATTGATAGAACTATCCGGAACAAGTGGAACTTGGAGAATATCTTGGACTAGAGTCAAGTTTTCTAATCCTATGTTTCACTTATCAAAATATCTATGAAGCATAACAAGTTCTCGATTCTTTAAAGCCAAGATAATATTTTCTAATGCTCTCTGATGTGTTTAACTATTTTGATATATATTAAACGAATCGTTTTACCCTGCGTTACAAATTTTATGCGACAATGCTTGAATAATATAAACCTTATATGTAGATAACCATATAAGTTTGACATCAGACAACGACTCATAGAATAGAGTGCGTGTTTGTCCATTTCTGATTTTGACCGAGGAGCAGTATAATATTTTGATTAAGATACGATTATGAAAACTCGAAAAGTTATTCGAGGAAATTTTATGTACTTACGAATATTTAATAAAATGGTATTAAAATATTTTAAATAAATGTTTTACTTGGATTAAAAATAATATTTAAATATTTAATAATATTTTTAACTCTTTCAAAAATCATAAAATATTATTTTAAAAAAATTCATCTTAGGTTTCCAAAATTATTATTTGAATATTCGTGAACCTCCAAATATTGACTTGATAAAATGATTTATAAAATCCCTGGTCATGGTTTTGCTAAAATAGCTTTATTATCCAGAATGGATTAGTTGGCAGAGGTAAACCCACACATATCCGTTAGCTTCCATAAAATCCGTAAGTAACGAAATGAAGTAAGATCTATCAACAAGTACTTACTTGGGGAACGGGAATTTATTTTTGTTCCAAGCGATAGATTCGTTAAGTGAACTGAGAGATAATTATGTGTGAGACGCTAAGGTCACGTCTAGTCCGGCAAACGGCCTGTATGCGGTCTAGGGTGAAGTCCGGAGGGACTAATATTCCTTTTTATTAGGTCCAATACAACGTAGTGATAAGCTTGAAGGGGGGTTGAATAGATTATTACCAATTTAAAAATAAATTTCCCTTTTAAAAATTCTTCGCCTTAGAAAATTTCACGAAAACTCGTAATCTAATTAAAATCTTTCGAGATCAACCGACACATTAGGTTTTAATACCCTAAGTTCTTGTCATCGATTTTAACAATCCGAGAAGAGTGATACAAACTTCTCGAAAAGCGAATTCGAAAGATTAAGATGACTTACCTCGAGCAACTTTGCCATGGATTTTTCTCTTTTTGAAAATGTTTTATCACAATATAAGAAGTTATAACTGCATAAGTAAAGAGAAAAAGCAAGCAATACCACACGGTTGATTTTTCACCTGGTTCGCGATATATAAATTTCTAGTAGATATATATACCCCTACATCCAGTCCCTAAAACCCTCCCCGATATCGAGAGTTACTCCACTAAAACACACTCCTGAACTTAGGCGTAGAGTCCTTTAAAAACCTACAAATATCTATCTTGAAGCGTAACTCATCGCTGCTACCTTCTCAAAATACAAGTGGAACTTGGACCGTAACTCTCCCTTACCCCCTTAAAATAATGTAGCAATCATGCAATAATTATCTTGGATCGTAACTCCACATTACCTCCTCAAATTAATGTATAAACCCTACACGACATATCTTGGACGATAACTCCCCGTTACCTCTTCAAAGCCGATGTAGGCCTTTGTGTAGTCTTTGTACTACTAACCTTTGCCGATCTTGGGTCTGAAGTCTTACATCTTGGATCTTTCCTTTTATTGACGGTGTAAAGATACCCAACTCCCCGTCGACGTGCCTAAGACTTGGGTCTTAGAACAAGGATCACCTCATTTCACTTCATCTCACTGCAAAAGTTAATATACAATATCTACAAAATACCCTTTTACAATAAAAGAAATATTTGAACTAATATTGCACAAATATTAGAAACATACATGTATGAAATATACATGTATGAAATCTACAACAAGTTATACAATTGATAAGTCAATTAGGCATGGTATAACAAGAGTAGATAAATGTACATAATATATAAACATATATTAATCCAAGGGAGCAAATATACAATCAACAAGTTCAACCTATTTATAATATAAATGCTAGAACAACTACACACATGTTATATTATGAACAACACAATATGACATGCATATAACAAGTGTAGCAATTGAATTGATATATAAAACAATATATATTATATAATGCACATTATAATCAAGAGAGCATGAATATATATAAACTTGTGAGTAAATATATATATATATATATATATATATATATATAGTATATGTGAGTGTGTACATGTATATATCATGAATAAAATTAACAGGAGTAAGAGCGGAAGCAATATATTTAGCACAATCAATTACCAAGTTATATTCAAGCATATAAAATAAGAGAGCGGACATAACTAGCAATTTTGTGAAGTAAGGTTAACAAGTTATATTAAAGTATATAATCAAGAAAGATTAAGTATAACTAAAAATTAAGTACTTAAATGAAGTACAATATATTTCCCTAGAATATATTCAAATTGGAATCAAATGCTTATTCTTTCGAATAAATAACATAAATACTTAGTTCGTTCAAAAGCAAGATAACAAAAATGTTAACTCAATGACTAGTGTTCTTTTCGAAAAACATTCAAGAACTAAGTAGGCTTTGTGAATTTATCTAAACTTTCCACTAAGAGTGAAAGATAAAGCTTAGTTTAGATTAACTTGTATCTTTCTGCACAAGCTAGTAAGCTACTATAGAAGTGCAAATGTAAGAAAATGATCGTTCATGTCAAGCAAGAACTAATAAGTCTTATACAGAACACTACAAAGTGTACATATAAGCCAAGCTTCCTTACAAGCACAATTTATATACTAAGCATATAAAGATAATTAAGATCAATTATATAAGTGCAAGAAATAAACTATAAATGACAAGAATCTAAACAAATAAGGTTGGTCAATTTTAGTTTGTTTTGTACCTATGTATATCACTTGGAAATAATCACTAAAACCATGATAAAATTTGCTCAAACCAAGCCAATATTTTATCAAAACAAGGCAGCCCCTAATACACTCTTAGAACCTGTTTAAGATGTTTAAAAACACCACAAAATCGAGCCTCAAGAAATGCTACTATGACCGAAAGTTTTCCAAGTGAATACTCCTGTTTTACATCTTAAAAGCCTTCAAAAAAAGTAGTAAAAATTCGCCATAACAAGGACTAATATTTCACCAACTTAAGGACATTCAAAGATGGCACAAAGTAAGGATTAGAGGCAAGAAAATTAGCCCCCAAACCGAACCTAAAAATGTGCACAAGATGGGTTTTTAAGGCTAAGTGTACTACTTGCTTTATTTAGTCTTAAAGCACATAAAACATGAGATAAATTATAGCCTATCACTCTTTGTTCAACCGAGCCAATGTTTAAGAATGGACTATAACAAACCACAGGAGTGACCAAATAATTCAAGAAGACATCTAGCATAATTTCTTTGTTTTTTGCATTAACATTAACTTTTAGTGAGATTAACTGTAGCCGATCACTCTTTGTTCAACCAAGCCAATCTAGCGGATATTTGAACTATAGAGTGGACTATAACCAAACTCAAAAGCTAGACAAGAACAACGGAGTTTATGAAGAACCCAAGAAATTCAACATCTCTTTCTTCTAGTGGAGGTATTTTAACCGTTTTCTCGAGTTGAGCTATGAACTATCACCCTTAATTCAACCAGCCATAAAGGCGGATTATAGAATCATAGATTGAAACATAAACTCGCTCTCGACATGCTTGAGAAGCAAAGAGAATGAAGAAGAAGTGAAGCAACATCATAAGCTTGCAAAAGATGAAGACATTTAAAGAAAACAAGCTTATAACTAAAAATTCATAAGAAATAGAAAGAGCGCCTTATGAACTAGAATTTCTAGAGAGATATATGGAACACTTCCTTGCTTGATTTTCTTGAGAAACATGGTGAGATGTGGCTCTAATTTATAGCCAAAGATTAGGATTTTGGGGTTGATCCAATGACTCACATCTTGCCACTTGTCAACCATGTCGCTCTAATAAAATAATAATATATAAATAAAATATCATCTCATCGTTATCCTATTAACCCAAGAAAAGTTGAATTCTAATAAACAATGAATAAATTCGCATTTTCATTTGCATTACATGTGAATTTCAAGCTCATTTCAACCCAAATGCACATTCTAAAAGTTTAAACTTGCTAATTAATATCCCTAATGAAAATCATCAATAAGTTATGAAATTTTGGGAGAGAAATCCTTGAATAAATTTAGGAACACTTTCAAAACAGTTTTGAAAAATAAATTGATTTGAACACTGAATAAATTCGTATGAAAAATCACCATACCATAAAAAGTCACCTTGAAAATTCTTCAAAAATTCGGAAAATATTACTGTAGCTTCCTAAATATTTTTGAAGTCATTCCCCAAAGTTTCATAATTTTTGTAATAGCACAAGTCGACTAAAATGAATCGAAGCAAATTAGTGAATAGTAACCAGTGACTGAAAAACGACTTTCGGAAAAATATTTTTGTAAAATTCCGGAAAAATTTGTATACCTTCCTAGACCTAGACCATGTCAAGAAGTCTTGCAAAGTTTCAAGTCAATCTTGATCTTGAAAAGTCATTTACGCACAATTTACTATTCAAAGGGAACTACTTTCGCGCAGCCGACAAACGATATAGTTTTGATCAATACTGATAGACCAAACACTATATTATGATTAAGAAAATTCATATCATAGTATTTTTCGAGGAATATAATATTCAAAATCATAGTTAGAAGTACTGATAAGTGCATATTTTTGCATATTTTTATTACCTATTTATTGCTTGAACTCGTATTTTAATAATTTATTTTGCTGAATTTCAGGTAATTCGTGATAAATAAAGAAATGGCAAAATAAAGAAATAAAAAGTAAGGAAGGGAAAAAGAGGAAGAAAAAGGACTTAAATGAAAAAAGGAAAAAGAATTAGGAGCTTGGTGGAAAAAGAATCTTTGAAGACATGTGGAAGGTGGAGATCATCCCAACACACTAAATAAGTGTATGGCCAAGATTCATTCATCAAAGCTTAAGAGGGAAGGAAACAAATAGATTGCTAGGATTTCACCACCACACACCACAAATGTATGGTGGGGATTTATCCAACACCCCCCTTAACCCTAAATCCTATCCTATAAATACCCCTCACCCCCCTTCTATTGATCAACTTAGATTTTAGTGTAGTTTTAGGTTAGCATAAATTTCTTTCTTTTTTTGTTTTGTAGTTCTAAATCCTGTAAACACCCTTTTTATATATCAATTCAAGCTTTTTTATTTTCTTACATCTTGTTCCTCCCTTTACATTTTGGCTATGAAATCTTTCTTTATTACAAGATAGTTTATACTATTTCTATGAAAGGAGCCTTTAAGATTTATTTTTAATGTTATATTTAATGTTTACATCTCTTTAGCTCTCAATTTTAGATCAATTTTTTCGATTCCATTATGTTCAGTTTTCCGGCAGAAGCTTAATTTCTGTTCGGGGAGTAATTATTTTAGGTTTTTTTTTCTTTTGTTTTGCTCGACGTCTCTAGTTTCCGTTTGTACTTGTCTGTTTCGTGGTCATTTAAATTTCTAGCAATGGGTTAGATTTTGAATGAATGAAATCACAATCATTTTACTTGTTTTGCTAGCCTTAAATAATTTACTGTTGATGCATTTAGTTATTAAATGAGCTTCATTATTTAATCATTAATTGGTCATTTCTTTAATCATCATCATTTTAATTAGTGTTAATTATGGCCACCAGCTTGTTTTATTTCTATTACTTGTTCGATTATTTGATCTTGATTTTAGTTTCATTAAATTTCTATTAGCCAAGCCCACTACTTCAACATTTATTTAGTTTAGCCCATGTCTCCCTTCTCTGGCCCATGATTACTTGCCTGGTCCACACGTGAATTTGTTAATGTCCACTGATTTCATTTCCTGTTAATGTTCTGTAGTTCTTTTTTTTTTTGTTAATACCTTTGCATGCAGCAGTGTTTTGTTTGAATTTTATTTTAAATATCATTATTGTCATCATTGCGTTTATGATGGATTTGAATTTATGAACCCCATTTTAGTTTCATGGTTTTCTGTTTAAATTGTTTTTTTTTCCTGCGTGTATGAAAGTCTTGATTATGTTCACTTTTTATTATTTAGATAAATTAACTAATTTGTAAAATTTAAATCTCTCAAAAACCCAATTGTCCTAATTTGATTAAATTGAATATTAAGTTTGCGGAAATGTTAGTCTCCGTGGATCGATACCTAAAATATTTCAACGATTGAGTCGTGCGCTTGCGATTCTAATTATCATTTATTTTAGCAAAACAAGTTTTTGGCGACGCTGCCGGGGACTAATTACTTTTCGCATCTTAGTTTTAATTTTTCGGATTAGATCTTTTCTCACCCTTTTTTCTTGTTTGCATTTTCTCGAAGAATTTGGAGGAAAATTCGGGAAACTTGGATTAAAGCGGAAGAATTTTCTCGGAATTTTGGAAGCTTTGCTTTGGTAACCCGTATCTCTCTCGTCTTTCGTTTTTATCCCTTATTTAGAAAATCACAAAAAAAAATCAAAAAAACAAAAATCACAAAAAAAAACTGAAAATTGAAAAAATCAAAAAAAAATTAGGTAGTAAATACTTACTTGTTGCATCATGCATTTAATCACTTAGGGCACATCATCTAGATTTTTATTTTCTTGTTTTTAATTTTTCGTACCTTATAATTTTGGTGATCGCTAGAGGACCGAGTTACGTTAAATTTTCTTCTTTTCTTTAATTTAGGACACATAGTTAAGCATCCATAAATGTTTATAGTTTTTTATACCTCTTTGTTTGTTGCATCATTTTGTAAATAAACCTAAGGGCAAAACCTCTCAAAAGATAAGGGAAGGGATTTCATCACTCTTTCCTTAGCCCAAAAACAATAAATCCCTCATTTTGCATACCCTAGCCTTTAATAAAATTAATTAAGCGTTTGCCCCTAGGAATTTCGCGCTCATTTAGGAAGGTACCTAAGAAATGAAGTAATCATTAATTATTCTGACTCTTTGGTGTCTAGGCAAGCGAAAGCTTACCTGGCCAATTAAGATTTGGTGTCTAGGCTGGTGTTTAGCCTCTTGGCAATGCTTGCACCTACCTGGCCAAATCAGTCCGAATAAATTCTGATTTACCAAATTTTTGGTGGACCTTACAGTTAGGAGCAAGGTCTAGTTAATTTTTCTTTAGGAAACCCTAGATTTATGATTTTTCTTTTGATTTTTCAACCTTTCTTTTTTATGTGTTTATTTTATCGCAATTATCTGCTACGTGTTTCCTTACATGGTTTATGCGAACTATTTGGATTAGGGATAATTCTTCTAGACTAGTGAGATCGTTTGAGATTTCTTCCTCTTCTGATTCTGAGTCTTTAGATAATTCCGAACCAATAGTAAACATGGCCATGTCTCTTAAGGACCGTTGCTATCCCACCCGTTCTGCCCAACCCTCGTGTATCACTCTTCCTCCCGTAAATGGTAATAATTTCGAAATCAAAGCTCAACACATTAGCATGTTACCCAAATTTACCAGTAGTGAAGGTGAGGACCCGTATCTTTTCATCCATGAATTCGAGGAGGTTTGTGCCTTACAAAAACTCCAACAATTAACCGAGGACTCGATTAGGCTTAGACTCATTAATTTTGTACTTAAAAAAATCCTAAAAAATGGTTGTATAGCCTACCGGTTAATTCTATTTCTACGTGGGAGGGATTTGTGGTAATTTTTCTAAAAAAATATTTTCCAAACCATAAGACTACAAGGATTACAAACGACATAAACCAATTTCATCAAAAAGAAAATGAGTCTTTTTGGAAATATTTCGATCGTTTCAAAAATCTTTTATCACAATGCCCCCACCACGGAATAGAAAAGTGGAGACTTTGTAAGATCGTTTAACGAGGCCTTAGATAGTCCAACAACCGCTTTGTTAGAGTCTATGTGCCAAGGTAAATTCATGAAAAAAGATGAGGACGAAGGGTGGGCATTTTTCGAAGAATTAGTCGAGAAGACCATGTTGTGGGAATCTACTAGGGAGCCTAATAAGTCGAACGAGTCGTCTTTGGGTTTTCACTCGATTGGAAATTCGATTGCAATCGATGCCAAATTAGTTACTCTAACTAGAAGACTCGAAGCCCCCTCACAAGTGTCTATGTGCTCTAATTATAATCAAGGTTTTCCAAACTATCCCGGTTGTGATCAAGTCAACGCGGTGTTTCAACCAACCCCTAGGAATGATCCTTTTGCTCCTACCTACAATCCCGGGTGGAACAATCACCCAAATTTCTCGTGGAACCAAGACCAAAATTACCAATCTCCGCCACCTTCTTTTCAACCTCCTTCTTTTCAAAGGCCCAATCAAAATTCTTACTCGACTCCAAACCAAGGTCCTTTTTCGAACCCAACTCAAAATCATGGTTCCTATCCGACTCAAGCACCCGCCCATCCTCCCGGCTTTCATGAGTCGGATAAGAGAATTAATTTTTTGGAAAAGACTCTTGATGCGATTTTGAAATCAACGACTAATTTGGTTCAATCTCAACAAACATTCATGCAAACCATGTGACTCAAGATAGGCAACTTTTGAATGCTAGTACTCAAGCAATATCTAAGTTAGAGGTTTAAGTGAGTCAATTAGCCAACGCCATGTGTGAGCGAGAGAAGAACAAGTTCCCGAGTCAACTCGAAGTCAACCCTAAATTTCCTCTCAACCAAAGACCTCCCGAAAATGTTAATGCTATCATTTCTCTAAGGTCGGGAAACAAAGTCGATAATCAAGAAGGTGTCGAGCCTTCCGAAGAAGAAGAGGAGTCAAACTCTTAACCTAATCTTTCCCACAATCAAATGGTGAATCCCGAAGAATCTAAGTTGGTTGCTTCACCTATCAAACCACCATTTTCTAGCGAGCCCTCCTCTTCTAGAACACCACCTTCACCTATCAAATCTTCACCACAAAATCCACCTAACGAATCTTCGGTTGTTCCACTTTCCAATTCCATTCCCGGTGTGTCTAGCGAACGAGTCTTTAAGCCTAAAGCTCCTTATCCTCAAAGACTCCTTTCAAACAAACAATCGCCCCAAATAGAAAAGATTTTGGAAGTTTTCAAACAAGTCAAGATCAACATTCCTCTTTTAAATGCCATTCAACAAATTCCCTCTTATGCTAAGTGTCTAAAAGACTTGTGTACTCATAAACGTTCCACTCATGTCCCTAAGAAAGCCTTTTTGACTTCTCATGTTAGTTCAATTCTTTCGAACCAAATTCACGTGAAATATAAGGACCCCGATTGTCCTACAATTTCATGTGTCATAGGCAATACTTTTGTGGACAAGACGTTACTTGACTTAGGAGCGAGTGTGAATCTTCTTCCATTTTCGGTCTATCAAGCCCTAGGTTTAGGCGAACTTCAAAAGACGAACATGACAATTCAATTAGCCGATCATTCTGTCAAAATGCCTAAGGGAATAATTGAGGATGTGGTAATTAAGGTTGGTGAATTCATCTTTCCGGTTGATTTTGTTGTCCTCGAGACTCAACCCATCACGAATCCTAAGAACCAAATCCTGATCATTCTAGGAAGACCTTTTCTTGCTACATCCAATACCTTGATTAATTGTAGGGATGGTTCAATGAAACTCACTTTTGGTAATATGACAATTAACTTTAACATCTTTAATATCGGAAAAGAACCCAATGAGCTTTATGAATAAACAATAGGGGTTAATCTCGTTGATGACATTGTTAATTGGTCAAACCTTGAGGATAGTGAGCTTGAGTCTCTTCTCAATGAGGATTTCAAAGTCAACCATGAGTCTAACCGAGAGTATGTTGATTCGTTAAGGGATATGACCTCAGAAGAAAGGTTGAGAGAGTTGGACGACATTTGTTCCAAATGGGAGACTCCACCCGAGGATGTTAATGTTGAAGCCGTTGTCAAAACTCTCGTTGGTGAACCACCTACTTTCGATGAGTTGTTAGGAGCTTTAAATCACATTTGTTCTAAATGGGAAGCTGAATCTAATACTGACCATGTCAACCCTGGTACCATTGTTACAACTCCCATTGGTGAGCCACCTCCACTTGATTTCGTAACACACCCCTCCACTTTCGATCACATTTTTTTGCAAAAAGACAAACTTCTCTCTGCTGTTATCAATAGTGATTTAAACCCGGACCAAGAAATCTAATTAATTAATTTGCTTAAACAACATAAAGAAGCCTTACTTTGGTCTGTGGAAAACGCTAGTGGTTACAATGCTTTTACTTTGAAAGAATATTTTTGTCTTCTTGCAAAAGTCACTAAGGTGTTAGAGCTTCAACGACATCTTGAGCTCTTCTCCAAAATTCATTCCTTGTTTCCTACCGGCATCGGCTAATTTGGTTTTATTCCTTTGCCTTCCCTCGTGAAATTCAGGTATGGGGGAGTATAAGTGTGGGTGAGTAGTGTTAATTAGTTGTTTTTCATTTTCGTTCCTCTCCGTCATCCCTTATCAGGTATTACCTCGTTCTCATTTTCTCATTTCTCTTGCATTTGCATACATTGAGGACAATGCATGATTTAGGTATGGGGGAGGGTTTTTAGTGTAAATATAAAAATCAGAAAATCCAAAAAAAATTAAAAAAATGAAAAAATCACAAAAAGAGTTGTAGAATTGTAAATAGTAGAGTTCTAATCTTATTCTAGTCTTGTTAATTGATTGCTAGTTGCTTGATGCACCCTTACATGCTATGATAATCTTGTGTTATTTTAGCTTTTGATTGAGAAGTGATTTGCTAAGTTCTTGTCCACACACTTACACTAGCAAGGTGAAACTAGTAGACTTATTTGATCTGTGCAAGAAATTAGAAGGTCATGATTAGTTGTAAGATGATTTGGTTTTCATGATTTGAGTACAAGTAGGTGCATTGAGGATACCTTTACTTGAGATTGCTTATGTTCTACCACACCAAGTGAGTTTTGAGCCTATATGCACATCTTTTGCATTTATATTCTTTTGCTTGAGTGTCCACTTGTCATTTGCATTGCTAGCACTTGTTTGAGTTCTTTCTTGAAACACATGACATTGATTGATGATGAGATGATAAAGGCATTTAGGAATAAACCATATTTCCAAATTATCCACACCATTCTCATATGATCAATTATTTACCCCTTTGAGCTTAATCAAATTCTTTTGGTGACACACCACATTACTCGCCTAAGACCTTTTTTTGTATAGCCTTACGTACACTTGATCCCAATTTGTCAAAGGCTAGTATGAACTTGAGGGAGTAATAAGGTGTGTAAAATGGGTTTACTTTTGTTCATAACTTTTGAGGAAATATATGTTTTGTTGGTTACCTTGTTAGTCGATTTTCAAGTTAAATCTAAAGGAGGATTATAGTTTCTTATAGCTCTTTAAAAAAAAGAAAAAAACAATATATATATATATATGAGAGCATACTTATGTTTTTGTAATTCTCCTTCATTCGACTAGTCAAGTCTTTTTGTTGAAAGTAGAAAAATAATTGTGTGGGGAGGAAGTTTGGTGTTGTGTATGATTTCCATGGTGACTACTAGCTTTTGACACTTCACCTTGTTTTGGCCTTACTTGACATACCCTATCCCTAGCCCCATTACAACCCAAATAAAGACCTTTGATTGTCATCATTGATGTATGTTGTGTTTAAGTTAGAATGATACCAAATGTCAAGCATGCTTTTGATTTTGTTGGAATTGAGTGATACACTTATCCTTGTTCTTGAGTGAATGTTCTTTTTTGACTGAAATGTGAGGTATTGCTTGTTTCTTTTGCATATGAGATCTCAAGTTTTGACTCTAAGGTGTGCTCTTGTAGACTTAGCATGGTTTCCAATAATTTTTGCACTTGACATGAACTTGTAATCACTTGTGCATGCTTCTTTAAGTAGACTATCTGAATCCTTGCACTTTCCACACCAAGACTTTGCAAATTCATTTTGATTCTTAAGTTGATGTATCTTGAGAGGACATGTATGTGTGGTGTTGCATTGCCATGTAATCTTTTATACAAACTAGATGGATTTTGTGGGTACATTCACTATAGGCCATCACGAGACCTCACTCGTCCACTAGGGCTGCCTAGGGGTTTAAAGAGCTTGTTGCATATGCCAAATGCAACCGTCACACCTACGAAAAGGAGTATAGGACTTTTTATCTAGATTTTGTTTTTGTTTTACTCGAGGACGAGCAAACGATAGGTATGGGGGCATTTGATAAGTGCATATTTTTACAAATTTTTATTACCTATTTATTGCTTGAACTCGTATTTTAATAATTTAATTTGTTGCATTTCAGGAAATTCGTGAATAAATAAAGAAATGGAAAAATAAAGAAATAAAGAGTAAGGAAGGGAAAAAGAGAAAGAAAATGGACTTAAATGAAAAAAGGAAAAAGAATTAGGAGCTTGGTGGAAAAGGAATCTTTGAAGACATGTGGAAGGTCGAGACATCCCAACACACTAAATAAGTGTATGGCGAAGATTCACTCATCAAAGATTAAGGGGAAAGAAAACAAATAGAAGGCTAGGATTTCACCACCACAAACCACAAATGTATGGTGGGGATTTACCCTAACACCCCCCTTAACCCTAATTCTTATCCTATAAATACCCCCTCACCCCCTTGTATTGTTCAACTTAGATTTTAGTATAGTTTTAGGGTAGCATAAATTTCTTTCTTTTTTTGTTTTGTAGTTCTAAATCTGGTAAACACCCTTTTTATATATCAATTCAAATTTTTTTATTTTCTTACGTCTTGTTCCTCCCTTTACATTTTGGCTATGAGATCTTTCTTTATTACAAGATAGTTTATACCATTTGTGTGAAAGGAGCCTTTAAGATTTATTTTTAATGTTATATTTAATGTTTACATCTCTTTAGCTCTCAATTTTAGATCAATTTTTTCGGTTCCATTATGTTCAGTTTTCCGGCAGAAGCTTAATTTCTGTTCGGGGAGTAATTATTTTAGTTTTTTTTTCTTTTGTTTTGCTCGGCGTCTCTAGTTTCCGTTTGTACTTGTCTGTTTCGTGGTCACTTAAATTTCTAGCAGTGGGTTAGATTTTGAACGAATGAAATCACAATCATTTTACTTGTTTTTCTAGCCTTAAATAATTTACTGTTGATGCATTTAGTTATTAAATGAGCTTCATTATTTAATCATTAATTGGTCATTTCTTTAATCATCATCATTTTAATTAGTGTTAATTATGGCCACTAGCTTGTTTTATTTCTATTACTTGTTCGATTATTTGATCTTGATTTTATTTTGATAAGTGGATTTTATATCCACTTGGAGCGTTCCATATCGGCTTAAATTGATTGACTTGGTCTCAAGTTTGTTGTATTTTTTATGTGTTTTGTGTAGTTGTGCAGGGTTGTAGCTATCGGTTAGTGTTGGTGTTTCAGTGCAATTAAGCATTGGAATGATGATTGGACACTTGTGTTATGCTATCAAGGAGTCACATGTGTCATGGTATTGAAGATGTTAGCTAATGCAAAAGAAACGGAGGAGAAAGGAGCAAATTTGTGTAAAATTCGGATTTTCTGGATAGGTTGCGCAGTCTTCACTGTTTTGGCCATATCTGGAGTTCTAGAAGTCCGTTTTCAGCGATCTTACTGTCCACGCGAAGCCTGGGAGATTTTCTACAACTTTAGACAGGTCGACCACGAGCAGGCTGCGCGACAAATAGACTGCTGGGTCATATCTTGAGTTCTACAAGTCCGTTTTGGACGATCTTACAGTCCATGCGAAGATAACGAGATTCTCTATCATTCTAAAGTGGTTCAGAGGTCCAATTACGACTGGAACGGCCCATAAATATTGAAGAAAAGTCAGCTACGAATTTTCCTCTAAAACCGAATCAGTTTAGGAAACGTATTATGTGCCGAACTGCAGAAATTCAACTTTGACAAGGAAATTGCTATAATTCCTACTTCTAGTAAGTATGGTAACTGCTCTGGGCGGCTAGAACATTCCAGAATCAGATCTACACATGGAATTTGCAATTCTATTCTCATTCAAGAACAGAAATTGCCATACTCCTATTCCAACTCTAAAACGGCAATTGCTTGATGGAGAGACAAATTGAGGCTATAAATACACATCTTGGGGGACAGAAAAAAACACATCATTACTGACAAGGCTGTCGCGTGCCTATCAAATAATAAAAATCTAACAAATCCTTCTAACTATGCAGTAGGGTAAGTCAGAGTCGTTCCCACAGAGACAAAAGTGCCAATCACCAGTCTTTTTCTGATTTAATTTAGCTAAGCAAGTAACACAATAAATTTTGAGGATTTAATTAAACTAATTTATACTAAGAAGAATTGTGTTTATACTAATCAGATCTAAAAACATCCAGAATTAAGTATCCCCACTAGCATGGTTAATGCAATCGTGAATTTTCCTCCCCAATTAATCGTATAATACTCAACAGGAAAGATGCGCCCTATAAATACCAATAATCCCTCTCGGGTATTAATGGCTTCTCTAAAATACAATCAAGCCTATTCTCATGGTATCATGCAATTCAGAGACATTAATAACAGCACCCTAACTTCCTAACAATCCGTTCTACCTATTCTCATGGAGAAGTTCATGTTCTTATTGGATAAATCACAACCATCTAAATCCAACTCTCGTTGATAAATAGATAATGGTTCAAACAATACACATAATCACGTCTGATCTGCAATTGCTAATTAAAACAACTCAATAAGCAAGAGCAATTAAACAATCAAATTGGGGAATTCACACATCGACCATAACTAGGGTTCAACTCAACCCTAGATTAATAAACTACTCACACATGATTAAATTAACAAAACAAGAATGAATATAAGAACACATAATTATAAGAATAGAGAAAAAGTGTTTACAAAAGTATACGTACCAATGCTTTTGATCTCTAAGATTCGATGATAAAACAATACCCCTAGATGTGTTTATATAGGCACCAGGAGCCTAAAAATTAGCTAACCAAAACTAAGTAGGAAACAGCTAATAAAATATTACAATTGTAATAGAAGTAGGAATAAAAAAAGAAATATCCTCCTTGAATTAGATAAGCCTCGTAGACTTCTGGTAATTTCCCTCTTTGTGTTGGATAAGAATTTGTTGTCCAAGATTTGCCGTAATTAGAATTGAAATAGGATTCCAGGAAGTGAAATTCGTCATCTGTCTTTCAGGCCTGTTTCTGGGCTTCTCCAGTTGGAATATTGATATTGGACCACCTTTGACTTGTAGAAAATTCTGTTATCTTCGCGTGGGCTGTAAGATCACCCAATTCTGATGTCTGAAACTCAAGTTATGGCCCAAACAGTGATGTACACGCAAGCTGCCCAATAGTTACGAATTTTCTAGTAATTTAAGTCCAAATAAACTCAATTCCTTCCAAGTTTGGGAATTATTTATTTCCTGCAATAAACTCCAATAAAACTTATTAAATCGACACGATTATTCGCAAAAGCTCATTAAATGTTGGAATAAAATCCTCTAAAATATATGTAAATTATATTCTATCAAATATCCCCACACTTAGCACTTTGCGCGTCCTCGTGCAAGCTAAAATAATAACTACACTAACTAATTAGTACCACTTCCGTAGGTGATCACGGTTGCATTTAACATATGCAACAAGTCCTTTAAACCCCTAGGTAGCCCTAGTGGACGAGTAGGGTCTCGTGAGGGCTTATAGCGAATATACCCACAAAATCCATCTAGCTCATGCAAAAGACCACACATCAACACAATACCACACACACAAAGTCCTCTCATGCCATATCCACTTAAGAATCAAAATGAAAATGCAATGCCTTGGTGTCTAAAGTGCAAGTATCCACATAGCATACTCAAATCACATGAATAACATCATAGAATTCCATGTCAAATGCAAAAATCATTGGTAAACATGCTAAGCACACAAGAGCACATCTTTGAGACAAAACCTGGGATCTCCTATGCAAAAGCAAAAACTCACCATTCACTCACAAAATATATTCACTCCAAACAGGGTGGTAAGTATATCACTCAACTCCATCAATATCATAAGCATGCTTTACACGTGGTATCAATCTAACTCTCAACACAACATACACAATCAATGACAATCAAAAGGTCTTTTATTAGGGTTGTAATGTAGGCTAGGGACAAGGTATGTCAAGTAAAGCCAAAGAAGGTTAAGACAAAAGCATAGTACTCAACAATGAAATTAACAACTCCCATACTTTCATCCCCACACTTGAGCTTTTATTTATAACAACTTGACTAGCCGAATCAAAGTAGGATCATACAAGATAAGAATGCTCTCCAATTTATTATTATTTTTTTTTCTTTTTCTGATTTTTTCTTTTCTTTTTTTTTTTTTTTTTTTCCAGAAAGAGCTAATAGCAAGCAAGAACAATGATCCATTGATATTTTACAAATTTCGACTAACAAGTACACAACCCAACTCAAAATTTCCCCAAAGTTATGATCATCAATACCCCCCCCTTCATGCATACCTTATTACTCCCTTAAGAACAATACTAGCCTTTGACAATTGGGTTCAAATTAATGTAAGGCCAATACAATAAAAAGGATATATGGCAAGTAACGTGGTGTGTCACCGAAAGAATAGGATTAAGCTAAAAGGGTTAACTAATTGATCATGTATAAATGGTTTGGTAATATGGGAAATATGAGGTTATACCTAATTGCCTTTATCATGTTGTCACCAATTAATGTCATGCGTCTCAAGAAAGACCTCAAACACGTGCTAGCAATGCAAATAACAAGTGGACACTCAAGCAAACGAAAAATCATGCAAAAGATATGCATATAGGCTCAAAACTCGCTTGGTGTGTAAAAGCATAATCAATCCCAAAGTAATAGTCTCTCTAACGTACCTACTTGTACTCAAAGCATAAAGACCAAATTATCTTGCACATATTCATGTCATTCTAATCCCTTACCACATTCAATAAGTCTACCAGTTTCTACTTGCTAGTGTACGTGTGTGCACAAGAACATCACATATCATCTCTCAATCAAAAGCATCCATAAACACAAGATTTCTAACAGCATGCATGGGTGCATTTACACAAGTAATCTTCGCATGGCTTGAATTATTTTTGGTGTTTTTCAATTTTTTTTTCAATTTTTTTTTTTTTGGATTTTTTTTTTTTATAACAAAACACATATATATATTAAGCACATCCCCACACTTAAATGTGGCAATGTCCTCAATGGCACAATACTAAGAATATCAACTAATAATAAGAAGGAAAGAAATACTCCCCTATGCCAAAGCATGAAGTGCACCAGTCCTCCACAGTATACAGAATCCATGGGTTGCCTCCCAAGTAGCGCATTTGTTTAACGTCGTTAGCCCGACACCTGTTGACAATTATCCTGGCGAAAAAGCATATAGATGTACATATCTCCTAATTTGAATTAATCTAGTGATGTGAGCACCAATTAGATAACCAAGAAGATACATAAATTGGCACGTGAGACTCATGTGATGCTCACGAAATTTCGGGATGTGAAAATATTTAGCAAAATCCGCATCAAAACATTTATGACTACTTTTCACAAATCCCTCCCAAATCGGGTCTACAACAGGCATATACACATTCTCAATCTTAGCATTATTCAAGTCAAGTGTATCCAAATTCGGTTCTATCACATCTACCACAATGGGAATCACAATATCCTTATTCAAATTTATATCTTCCACAACCATACTATCACCCTCGTCAAATAGCATGCAAATAGAGTCATCTAAGATATCAACATCATTATTATCAAAAGAGTTTTCACACGAGTTAATTTCTTGAGAAGCATATGGGTCAATAAGAGTGAGACTTTCAAAATCATCATCAAAATCATCATAATCATCAAAAATTAGCTCACTATTACTAACCTCGTTTGGTGACTCTTTGAACTCCTTACCACTCCACAAAGTTGTATCATCAAATTGACTCATTGGTATTTCCTCCAATTGAGAGCGCTTCTCAACGAATTCAGTTACCTCTTGAGCTAGTTGAGCAATTGAGTTTTCAATCAACTTGCCTTGAACTTTCAACTCATTAAGACTTGTCTCAACCTCTTCATTCTTGTTCAGCTGTGTAACAACAACTCCTTCCAACAGACTTTCCAAGTTGGATTTTTGTGGTGGCTGAAAGTAGTTGATTTGAGGTGGTTGAGCTTGGCATGGACTAACTTGCTTCTCTTCAAACTGAGCATTAAACTGTTGACGTTGAGCATCACAAGTGGCTAAAGACTCATTCATCTTGGCACATGGAGAGAAATAAGTTTCCAAGGCAGTTTCCAAGCTAGATTTTTCTGGTTGAGCTGGATTGCTTTGGTAGGAAAAATCAGAATAATTTTCCAAACTAGAAGTGTATGTTTCGGAATAAGGATTGTATTGTGGTGGCTGGTCAGAGTTGTAATGGGCATTGTAATGAAAATTATTATCCCAATATTGTGCTTGGCTTGGGTAATAAGGGGTATTATATTGGCAAAAATTTTGAGTGTGTCCCTGTATACCGCAAACATCACAAGTAGCAACCAAATAAGAATTTCTTGACTCAATTTCATCGATCTTTTGAGAAAATGCCCGCATAGTCTCAATCAATGCCTCCATGCTTTCTTCTTGCTCCTCTCTTCACTCGCGTAATTTCTTGTTGTAGGAACCTGAAAATCAATTTTACAAGAAACAAGAAAAACCACAAGCAAAGATCAAACAGAACAAGAATAATAACCGAAGCAACACAACTAAAAAACTTAGCTAAACTAACTCAAAAATTAACCAATCTAACACTGCTTTGTCCCCGGCAGCGGCGCCAAAAATTTGACAAGGCTGTCGCGTGCCTATCAAATAATAAAAATCTAACAAATCCTTCTAACTATGCAGTAGGGTAAGTCAGAGTCGTTCCCACAGAGACAAAAGTGCCAATCACCAGTCTTTTTCTGATTTAATTTAGCTAAGCAAGTAACACAATAAATTTTGAGGATTTAATTAAACTAATTTATACTAAGAAGAATTGTGTTTATACTAATCAGATCTAAAAACATCCAGAATTAAGTATCCCCACTAGCATGGTTAATGCAATCGTGAATTTTCCTCCCCAATTAATCGTATAATACTCAACAGGAAAGATGCGCCCTATAAATACCAATAATCCCTCTCGGGTATTAATGGCTTCTCTAAAATACAATCAAGCCTATTCTCATGGTATCATGCAATTCAGAGACATTAATAACAGCACCCTAACTTCCTAACAATCCGTTCTACCTATTCTCATGGAGAAGTTCATGTTCTTATTGGATAAATCACAACCATCTAAATCCAACTCTCGTTGATAAATAGATAATGGTTCAAACAATACACATAATCACGTCTGATCTGCAATTGCTAATTAAAACAACTCAATAAGCAAGAGCAATTAAACAATCAAATTGGGGAATTCACACATCGACCATAACTAGGGTTCAACTCAACCCTAGATTAATAAACTACTCACACATGATTAAATTAACAAAACAAGAATGAATATAAGAACACATAATTATAAGAATAGAGAAAAAGTGTTTACAAAAGTATACGTACCAATGCTTTTGATCTCTAAGATTCGATGATAAAACAATACCCCTAGATGTGTTTATATAGGCACCAGGAGCCTAAAAATTAGCTAACCAAAACTAAGTAGGAAACAGCTAATAAAATATTACAATTGTAATAGAAGTAGGAATAAAAAAAGAAATATCCTCCTTGAATTAGATAAGCCTCGTAGACTTCTGGTAATTTCCCTCTTTGTGTTGGATAAGAATTTGTTGTCCAAGATTTGCCGTAATTAGAATTGAAATAGGATTCCAGGAAGTGAAATTCGTCATCTGTCTTTCAGGCCTGTTTCTGGGCTTCTCCAGTTGGAATATTGATATTGGACCACCTTTGACTTGTAGAAAATTCTGTTATCTTCGCGTGGGCTGTAAGATCACCCAATTCTGATGTCTGAAACTCAAGTTATGGCCCAAACAGTGATGTACACGCAAGCTGCCCAATAGTTACGAATTTTCTAGTAATTTAAGTCCAAATAAACTCAATTCCTTCCAAGTTTGGGAATTATTTATTTCCTGCAATAAACTCCAATAAAACTTATTAAATCGACACGATTATTCGCAAAAGCTCATTAAATGTTGGAATAAAATCCTCTAAAATATATGTAAATTATATTCTATCAATTACATATCAATTACTTAGGTTTATTTGTATCCTTTCATACTTTGTTTTTATCATGGTTTCATCAGATCCCATGATGACGAGCGGTTCAACTATAAACTAATCGTTGTCATTGGATTCTAACGGATTTATTTATGGATCTTAGTATCTTGATTCTTTAAAGATCTGTGTGTGATGTATATTTGATATCCTCATATGGTTATGCTTAATTGATAGATGCGTCGCGAACATCTAATTTGTTAATCTCTTGTGAAGCGATAGTGGATCTTGAGATTTAGAACTTGCCATGCTAGCATAGGATAGGTTGATGTTTAACATCATGATTTATGGCATAAATAGAGATATTATGCTGCCCTATGTGATCAATATGGATAACTTGTTCTTCAACCGTTATGTTTTCAAATTCTATAGAGATATAGGGTCTAAGCATAATTGGTGTCTATTCATCTTCTATCTCTTTTGTGGATGTATGGTTAGTTTGGTATTCGTATACTGAGAAGTAGCGTATACTTGTTTCGTGTTGTCCGATCAGATATCATAACCATTGCATATACTTATCTATTGAATATTTTGATTTTTATTTTCTTGTGATAAGTGATTGGCCTCTATCTATTCTTGGTGAACATAAATTGTTTTTGCTTAAACAGAATAATGGTTTTTTTTTTTATCTTTGGCTTATGATCTATATATGACTGCACTCACATTTGCATAAGTAACTGAAGTATCGAATTCTTTTGTTGCTGCCGTGGTGTATGTTTGTGTACCCAGTTTTACTTGACTTATTTTCCAGGACATTTTAGGTTGTTCTTGAATACATTACATACATTTGATTATCTATAATTAGGACAACATTTTTGTTTCAGCTACGTACATTGACAAGAGTGTAATTGTTCTTGTCGGAGAATAATATGTAAACGTGACGTAATTATTGCTAGATATTATTTTTGCTTCGTCTAGACATAACATAACAACACGTATGAGGGTTACCTATCAATCTCTGCATATAAATGGAATAAGTGAAAACTTGCATCGTAATCACGGTTCCATTTTTAATAATAAGAAGTATTAAATAGATATGCTAACTTTTTAAACATCTGTTCAACATGCAGGTCTACCGTCATTATGAAAATGTCACAACTTGGAATCAGGATTCATATGCTGAAATACAGTGTAATGTTTGCCACAACAATTCAAATGAAAGTCTTTTAATGCTATGTGATCTCTGTGACTCTGCTTCACATACATATTGTGTTGGTTTGGGTGACACTGTACCCGAGGACGATTGGATTTGCAGAGACTGTAATCTTTTACTGTATGAGCATGCCGAGGATGACAATGATCTCAATGCTGATGGTTTAAGTGCCATTGATTATAGTTCGAGAAATCAAAGTAGATGGCAAAACCATCAAAATGTCCCTTCAGCTGAACCTACTGTATCTATTCTGGATATTGTCAGGGAATCAAGGTCTTCCGTGAGGTCTTCATGGAACAGAAGTAACTCACCATCTACTCAAGTTCGTGATGATGGAATAAGTATAGCAGCAGCTAATGTTGAGTACAATCCTCCAGCAGAAAGTTATGTTGGACATAGTGGAAGGCAGTTTGCAGCAAGAACCGTGCAATGTTGTCGCACTGTAGACAGTCGAATACGTGCACTACGTGAAAATTGGGATAAAATTCGAGAGGGTTCGTTGAGCTTTTCTTCATTTTTGATTAGTAAACCTGGACGGGGTAGGGTATCATGTGGCACTTCATCTATAATGAACTTGTCATCTTGCTCAGATCAGCAGTCACATCCGAAAAGCTCTTCCTCCAACATCATACCAAATCCTGCCACTGAAGATATTAAAAAGGCATGGAAGATGATGAATGCTGCAATGTCAATTGAAAAGAGGAAGTGTACCAACAATGTTTCTTGTTCTTCTAATGGTTCAAAGCGCCCATTGAGTGATACGAGAACTCCAAGAAAATCTGCTATGCCTCTCTCATCCCATCACATTGGAGATAAGGGTCAAGATTGTAACAAACTGAAAAAGCGTTACGAGGACTGTGCTGCAGAAAAACGTAATGATAAGAGGAAATATGATGACATGTTCCAGAAAGTTAAGCCGTGTACAGTTCTCAATCACCATGGCTACCCAGCTACATATTCTACAGAATCTTCTAAATTGTCAGCATCTGAAAAGGTTCAACATTCAGTGAAAGATAGAATTTATCAGAAAACACCAAATAATACACTTGAGACATTCTGCAATAACAATTCAAGTAAAAATCTAGACTCTTATGCTTTCCGTAGTGCCGGGCCTGAAGATCGTCATTATGCTGCCAAACAGAACGTTTATGTATCTTCCTCTTGTAATGGTAAAGAAGTAAAAAATGTGGAAAAACATCATGCAGATGGCATGGCTAAAATGGAGAGTGATGCCAAGAGTGAGATCCAATCTCTTGTGAAGCTCAATTTGAAGCTTTTAAGCAGATACAAGAAACTAGGTATGGCCTTTACATTTTCAAGCAACATCTTCCATTCTTTTCTTGGTCAGTTCTATGCATATGTAGGGTTGTTTTTTATTTTATATTCTCCTTCTTAATGGCTCCACTGCAACTTGTTTGGAAAAATTAATTATATCAAATGCATTTGTGTTCTAAATATTATATATCTTGTTGTATATATATCATATTATCATTATCCTGAATATATATGGTTAACGTACAACAATAAAAACCTGGTTGACTTCTTTGACAGTTTTCCTTTGACGTTTATATATATTAACAGTAAACACCATTTATCTGTGCTTTAATTCAGATACCAACGCATTCAAGGAAGTTGCTAGACTTGCTACCCACTCCATCTTAGCAGCATGTGGTAAAGGGGCGCCAAAGCCTTGGGTCCGGACTTTCTCCAGTCCAATTTGTAGTCATGCTGACAAATTTGAGCATGTAAAAAGGTCGATTCTAATGCCTACTTGTTGCAGAGAATGCTTCTATGGGTTCGTGAAAGAAGTTGTCAACACTATTATGGTTGAGAATGGAAGTTAATTAACCCCTCAATCAGAACATGCCGACGGCTTTCACTATGGATACGTGTTCGGCATACCACAACGATCAAGTTACTTTTTATCTCAACCATCATATCAGTGTTAGCACTATATTTGTTGGTAATTAGTTTATCTCTCTTTGTAATTCAAAGATATACTACAAGCTACTCCATCTTTACCTCCATATTGTCATAACGTATAATAAGTGCACTTCTTTTCCTAACGTGATGTTGTAATGTCAACGACTCATTTTGTAATATACTTTTATGATCTTCCTTAGATTTGTTTGGGCGTTAATTTGTATCTTGTCCATGTGCAAAGTGAGTGCAGGTAGCATGTTAAATAACTTAGTTGATTTATATATATTGACCAATATAGCGGCAATAAGCCATATAATAAGCCATATTTGCTACAAATTGATTATATAAATTTTTTAATGACATATTTTCTAGTGGGTCATAGATATAGTATATTAATAGAAGTCGTATATTTTTTTTATTTTTTTTGAAGAATGTAGGTTCAAATAATTATTTATTTGAGGGTACTACTTAAGATTTAGGGCGAAAATTAAATTAGGGTTTACACCATATGAATTTTCATTTTATTTGTGGTTTATAACGTAAAAAATCAAATGAACTTTCAAGAAAGGAAATTAAACAATTGCTAATGCTAGTGCTAAATTTGACAGAAAAAAATAACCCAGCAAAGAAATTTGCAGGAAATTGGCATCAAAATCTTAGTGATAAATCTTAGTGATAAACTATTTGAGATTAGGATCATATATCATGCATACTTAGTTTGATTGCTGTAAGCATCTGATCTCAAAAACATACTACAAGATATCATCTGTGAAGATTCCTACCGAATCAAGAAAAAATACAACATTAAGGTTGCGTTCACTTTGATGGAATGGAATGAGGGGGAATGGAATGAAATTTGAACTCTTATTTGGGTGAGTTTGAGGAAAATGTTTAAAATTTTCATTCTTTCCTTCATTCCATTCAAAACTATTTGAACTAGAATTATAACCCACATGTTTTGGAAGGAATGCTTATTCCATTTCTACATCAATTTTCCTACAATCTTTATCAAAGAAAATTTAGACTCCCTCATATTCACTCATGATTTCACTCATATATTCTTCTTTTTTCATAAAATTTGTAAATAATTTTTCATTCCATTCCCACCAAGTGAACACAACCTAAATGAATAAAATGTGTCAAAACTAACATCTCGAATGAGAGTGAACCTTTGTTTTTTTTCTGTCTCTCTCTATATAGTTACTTTTCTTCCCCCCTTTCCCAGTAAAACCCTAGATGTTCTATTTACCTTCCCCCTTTCCTTTTCATCCTCTCTTCTCCTTCTCTTCCCTCTCTTCAATCCATATCTCTCCCTCGATCTTCACTTCTCTCCTTCCTCTCCAAATTCTTCAGATTCGAATTGTGATGCCACATGGTGGAAATTTTTCCTCATGTGGTGTTGTTTAAGGTCCAGCTTGAAATTATTGAAAACTCTTTTCTTGATACTTATTCCGATGAAACTCCCTTGGATCCTGATCTACAAGCATGTAAAAACTTTGATTTTTCGAAAAATTATAAAAGATTCTGATGAACGGTGATTATCCTTTTGAGGAAAAACTTTTCCGACTATACTACATACATGTCGAAAAAATTGAAGTTCTGAAGTTGTATTATTGTTATAATTAATATGTAAATGAGTGTATGCAGACCACGTCAGATTTTAGAAATTCACAACTTGAAAAAATATTTTGTAGAATTACAAAACCGTAGTATTAACATACGATATATTTAAGTGTATGTAAATCTCATCTATATTCCAAGATTCATATTGGATCCATTTTAGTTTAACATTCGATTGTTGGAGTGAATATTAAATAGTTACCATTCGCCTCCCAATCGCGTTAAGTTTTATTCGCCTTTTTTATAGAAAATTTTTATCAAATCATTTTCGAGATAATGAAAACAAATATGAATAGTAAAAAATTTTAGTCTCCAATTGAATACATATTTCAGTGGAAGTTCCGGACTAATAAATGGTTACTAATCGTGTAGTTGCGAATCGTTCAAATCATTTAGAACTTATCAGATTATATTATATGAATCATTAGCCCAATAAAGAAATGTGTTAAGTGAGTAAAAGAAAAGAAAAGGAGATGTATTAAGAAGGTGTGTGGAAGAAGCTTTGTGATTTAACCAAACTTGAGGGACTAGCTTGCAATTAACCACACCTTGCTTTATAAGACGAAGACATAAACAAGGCTAACCTAAAAACAAAAGGTGCAGCCTCTATCCCTATTTTTGGAGCTTTAGATCTGCCTTAAAGATAGAGAAGAAAGATGAAGCAAAGCTCCACCATTTCAAGAGTTCTATAGCTTAAAATCCTTGGGATGTGAAGTTTGTTCTATTAGTGGTAACATTTCTCACACTCAGTCACTCTAGCTATCTCTTTTATCAAGTTAAAGAAGATGAAGAATAGTAACTTTTGGAAATTTTAATGTTTATAAATCAAAACTTAAGGTTGAAGCTTGGTTAAGGATTATGCGGTTGTTTCAAGGCCCGATCTTGTAAGGAAAGCTAAAAAAGGTATAAAGCACTCAACCAAAATTTTTTCCATTCATTTTGAATATTAATTTATGAACTTGTTTCTACTTGGTTGGAGGATTTGACTAATTGCAGGGAGTATAAGGTGGATTGCGACATAGTATTGCATGGTTAGGTTTTGATGGAATTGATGAACGAGCATACAAAAAGGTAGTGATTGTATCAATGTCAAAACACCACCGAAACTGTCCACGGCTGTGAACAGCGATTTCAGAGGACATAACCTCTGTCTTGATAGTTAATTAAGCTTATTTAGATGTTATATGGAATGTAGATCATCCACGAGAAAACCTTGTGTCAATAGGATAAACGGTCTCTAGGAGTTATTAACGTTTTAGTAAGGGATACGTGACGATACGATTCATCGCGTAGAAACTGTATTAACTAATTTTTAAAGGTCACTTCAACAAATGATTTCTGATGGTATGGACTTTCATTAGATAGTAAGAAGTGTCTATTTTAATCCCACAAAAATTTTATGACTTTTCGTTCATCGAGTAATGAGAAATCAAAGTTTTAACAAAAGTTACGCAATAAGTACTATTCATTGCATAGCAACTGCCTACAACTGCTATTTTGGGAAATTTCATACCCTGTCCAAGAAAAAAAATTCCATCAATCATGTTCTTTACATTCTCTAGGTCGTGCATGAGAAAACAGTGCGTCGATTGAGTAAACGGTTTAAGAGAAATTGAGGTTTTAGTGAAAATAGCGCGTGTTTGTCCATTTCTGATTTTGACCGAGGAGCAGTATAATATTTTGATTAAGATACGATTATGAAAACTCGAAAAGTTATTCGAGGAAATTTTATATACTTACGAATATTTAATAAAATGGTATTAAAATATTTTAAATAAATGTTTTACTTGGATTAAAAATAATATTTAAATATTTAATAATATTTTTAACTCTTTCAAAAATCATAAAATATTATTTTAAAAAAATTCATCTTAGGTTTCCAAAATTATTATTTGAATATTCGTGAACCTCCAAAATATTGACTTGATAAAATGATTTATAAAATCCCTGGTCATGGTTTTGCTAAAATAGCTTTATTATCCAGAATGGATTAGTTGGCAGAGGTAAACCCACACATATCCGTTAGCTTCCATAAAATCCGTAAGTAACGAAATGAAGTAAGATCTATCAACAAGTACTTACTTGGGGAACGGGAATTTATTTTTGTTCCAAGCGATAGATTCGTTAAGTGAACTGAGAGATAATTATGTGTGAGACGCTAAGGTCACGTCTAGTCCGGCAAACGGCCTGTATGCGGTCTAGGGTGAAGTCCGGAGGGACTAATATTCCTTTTTATTAGGTCCAATACAACGTAGTGATAAGCTTGAAGGGGGGGTTGAATAGATTATTACCAATTTAAAAATAAATTTCCCTTTTAAAAATTCTTCGCCTTAGAAAATTTCACGAAAACTTGTAATCTAATTAAAATCTTTCGAGATCAACCGACACATTAGGTTTTAATACCCTAAGTTCTTGTCATCGATTTTAACAATCCGAGAAGAATGATACAAACTTCTCGAAAAGCGAATTCGAAAGATTAAGATGACTTACCTCGAGCAACTTTGCCATGGATTTTTCTCTTTTTGAAAATGTTTTATCACAATATAAGAAGTTATAAGTGCATAAGTAAAGAGAAAAAGCAAGCAATACCACACGGTTGATTTTTCACCTGGTTCGCGATATATAAATTTCTAGTAGATATATATACCCCTACATCCAGTCCCTAAAACCCTCCCCGATATCGAGAGTTACTCCACTAAAACACACTCCTGAACTTAGGCGTAGAGTCCTTTACAAACCTACAAATATCTATCTTGAAGCTTAACTCATCGCTGCTACCTTCTCAAAATACAAGTGGAACTTGGACCGTAACTCTCCCTTACCCCCTTAAAATAATGTAGCAATCATGCAATAATTATCTTGGATCGTAACTCCACATTACCTCCTCAAATTAATGTATAAACCCTACACGACATATCTTGGACGATAACTCCCCGTTACCTCTTCAAAGCCGATGTAGGCCTTTGTGTAGTCTTTGTACTACTAACCTTTGTCGATCTTGGGTCTGAAGTCTTACATCTTGGATCTTTCCTTTTATTGACGGTGTAAAGATACCCAACTCCCCGTCGACGTGCCTAAGACTTGGGTCTTAGAACAAGGATCACCTCATTTCACTTCACCTCACTGCAAAAGTTAATATACAATATCTACAAAATACCCTTTTACAATAAAAGAAATATTTGAACTAATATTGCACAAATATTAGAAACATACATGTATGAAATATACATGTATGAAATCTACAACAAGTTATACAATTGATAAGTCAATTAGGCATGGTATAACAAGAGTAGATAAATGTACATAATATATAAACATATATTAATCCAAGGGAGCAAATATACAATCAACAAGTTCAACCTATTTATAATATAAATGCTAGAACAACTACACACATGTTATATTATGAACAACACAATATGACATGCATATAACAAGTGTAGCAATTGAATTGATATATAAAACAATATATATTATATAATGCACATTATAATCAAGAGAGCATGAATATATATAAACTTGTGAGTAAATATATATATATATATATATATATATATATATATATATAGTATATGTGAGTGTGTGCATGTATATATCATGAATAAAATTAACAGGAGTAAGAGCGGAAGCAATATATTTAGCACAATCAATTACCAAGTTATATTCAAGCATATAAAATAAGAGAGCGGACATAACTAGCAATTTTGTGAAGTAAGGTTAACAAGTTATATTAAAGTATATAATCAAGAAAGATTAAGTATAACTAAAAATTAAGTACTTAAATGAAGTACAATATATTTCCCTAGAATATATTCAAATTGGAATCAAATGCTTATTCTTTCGAATAAATAACATAAATACTTAGTTCGTTCAAAAGCAAGATAACAAAAATGTTAACTCAATGACTAGTGTTCTTTTCGAAAAACATTCAAGAACTAAGTAGGCTTTGTGAATTTATCTAAACTTTCCACTAAGAGTGAAAGATAAAGCTTAGTTTAGATTAACTTGTATCTTTCTGCACAAGCTAGTAAGCTACTATAGAAGTGCAAATGTAAGAAAATGATCGTTCATGTCAAGCAAGAACTAATAAGTCTTATACAGAACACTACAAAGTGTACATATAAGCCAAGCTTCCTTACAAGCACAATTTATATACTAAGCATATAAAGATAATTAAGATCAATTATATAAGTGCAAGAAATAAACTATAAATGACAAGAATCTAAACAAATAAGGTTGGTCAATTTTAGTTTGTTTTGTACCTATGTATATCACTTGGAAATAATCACTAAAACCATGATAAAATTTGCTCAAACCAAGCCAATATTTTTTCAAAACAAGGCAGCCCCTAATACACTCTTAGAACCTGTTTAAGATGTTTAAAAACACCACAAAATCGAGCCTCAAGAAATGCTACTATGACCGAAAGTTTTCCAAGTGAATACTCCTGTTTTACATCTTAAAAGCCTTCAAAAAAAGTAGTAAAAATTCGCCATAACAAGGACTAATATTTCACCAACTTAAGGACATTCAAAGATGGCACAAAGTAAGGATTAGAGGCAAGAAAATTAGCCCCCAAACCGAACCTAAAAATGTGCACAAGATGGGTTTTTAAGGCTAAGTGTACTACTTGCTTTATTTGGTCTTAAAGCACATAAAACATGAGATAAATTATAGCCTATCACTCTTTGTTCAACCGAGCCAATGTTTAAGAATGGACTATAACAAACCACAGGAGTGACCAAATAATTCAAGAAGACATCTAGCATAATTTCTTTGTTTTTTGCATTAACATTAACTTTTAGTGAGATTAACTGTAGCCGATCACTCTTTGTTCAACCAAGCCAATCTAGCGGATATTTGAACTATAGAGTGGACTATAACCAAACTCAAAAGCTAGACAAGAACAACGGAGTTTATGAAGAACCCAAGAAATTCAACATCTCTTTCTTCTAGTGGAGGTATTTTAACCGTTTTCTCGAGTTGAGCTATGAACTATCACCCTTAATTCAACCAGCCATAAAGGCGGATTATAGAATCATAGATTGAAACATAAACTCGCTCTCGACATGCTTGAGAAGCAAAGAGAATGAAGAAGAAGTGAAGCAACATCATAAGCTTGCAAAAGATGAAGACATTTAAAGAAAACAAGCTTATAACTAAAAATTCATAAGAAATAGAAAGAGCGCCTTATGAACTAGAATTTCTAGAGAGATATATGGAACATTCCTTGATTGATTTTCTTGAGAAACATGGTGAGATGTGGCTCTAATTTATAGCCAAAGATTAGGATTTTGGGGTTGATCCAATGACTCACATTTTGCCACTTGTCAACCATGTCGCTCTAATAAAATAATAATATATAAATAAAATATCATCTCATCGTTATCCTATTAACCCAAGAAAAGTTGAATTCTAATAAACAATGAATAAATTCGCATTTTCATTTGCATTACATGTGAATTTCAAGCTCATTTCAACCCAAATGCACATTCTAAAAGTTTAAACTTGCTAATTAATATCCCTAATGAAAATCATCAATAAGTTATGAAATTTTTGGAGAGAAATCCTTGAATAAATTTAGGAACACTTTCAAAACAGTTTTGAAAAATAAATTGATTTGAACACTGAATAAATTCGTATGAAAAATCACCATACCATAAAAAGTCACCTTGAAAATTCTTCAAAAATTCGGAAAATATTACTGTAGCTTCCTAAATATTTTTGAAGTCATTCCCCAAAGTTTCATAATTTTTGTAATAGCACAAGTCGACTAAAATGAATCGAAGCAAAATAGTGAATAGTAACCAGTGACTGAAAAACGACTTCCGGAAAAATATTTTTGTAAAATTCCGGAAAAATTTGTATACCTTCCTAGACCTAGACCATGTCAAGAAGTCTTGCAAAGTTTCAAGTCAATCTTGATCTTGAAAAGTCATTTACGCACAATTTACTATTCAAAGGGAACTACTTTCGCGCAGCCGACAAACGATATAGTTTTGATCAATACTGATAGACCAAACACTATATTATGATTAAGAAAATTCATATCATAGTATTTTTCGAGGAATATAATATTCAAAATCATAGGGAGAAGTACTGATAAGTGCATATTTTTGCATATTTTTATTACCTATTTATTGCTTGAACTCGTATTTTAATAATTTATTTTGTTGAATTTCAGGTAATTCGTGATAAATAAAGAAATGGCAAAATAAAGAAATAAAAAGTAAGGAAGGGAAAAAGAGGAAGAAAAAGGACTTAAATGAAAAAAGGAAAAAGAATTAGGAGCTTGGTGGAAAAAGAATCTTTGAAGACATGTGGAAGGTGGAGATCATCCCAACACACTAAATAAGTGTATGGCCAAGATTCATTCATCAAAGCTTAAGAGGGAAGGAAACAAATAGATTGCTAGGATTTCACCACCACACACCACAAATGTATGGTGGGGATTTACCCAACACCCCCCTTAACCCTAAATCCTATCCTATAAATACCCCTCACCCCCCTTCTATTGATCAACTTAGATTTTAGTGTAGTTTTAGGTTAGCATAAATTTCTTTCTTTTTTTGTTTTGTAGTTCTAAATCCTGTAAACACCCTTTTTATATATCAATTCAAGCTTTTTTTATTTTCTTACATCTTGTTCCTCCCTTTACATTTTGGCTATGAAATCTTTCTTTATTACAAGATAGTTTATACTATTTCTATGAAAGGAGCCTTTAAGATTTATTTTTAATGTTATATTTAATGTTTACATCTCTTTAGCTCTCAATTTTAGATCAATTTTTTCGATTCCATTATGTTCAGTTTTCCGGCAGAAGCTTAATTTCTGTTCGGGGAGTAATTATTTTAGGTTTTTTTTTCTTTTGTTTTGCTCGACGTCTCTAGTTTCCGTTTGTACTTTTTCGTGGTCATTTAAATTTCTAGCAATGGGTTAGATTTTGAATGAATGAAATCACAATCATTTTACTTGTTTTGCTAGCCTTAAATAATTTACTGTTGATGCATGTTGATGCATTTAGTTATTAAATGAGCTTCATTATTTAATCATTAATTGGTCATTTCTTTAATCATCATCATTTTAATTAGTGTTAATTATGGCCACCAGCTTGTTTTATTTCTATTACTTGTTCGATTATTTGATCTTGATTTTAGTTTCATTAAATTTCTATTAGCCAAGCCCACTACTTCAACATTTATTTAGTTTAGCCCATGTCTCCCTTCTCTGGCCCATGATTACTTGCCTGGTCCACACGTGAATTTGTTAATGTCCACTGATTTCATTTCTTGTTAATGTTCTGTAGTTCTTTTTTTTTTTTGTTAATACCTTTGCATGCAGCAGTGTTTTGTTTGAATTTTATTTTAAATATCATTATTGTCATCATTGCGTTTATGATGGATTTGAATTTATGAACCCCATTTTAGTTTCATGGTTTTCTGTTTAAATTGTTTTTTTTTCCTGCGTGTATGAAAGTCTTGATTATGTTCACTTTTTATTATTTAGATAAATTAACTAATTTGTAAAATTAAAATCTCTCAAAAACCCAATTGTCCTAATTCGATTAAATTGAATATTAAGTTTGCGGAAATGTTAGTCTCCGTGGATCGATACCTAAAATATTTCAACGATTGAGTCGTGCGCTTGCGATTCTAATTATCATTTATTTTAGCAAAACAAGTTTTTGGCGCCGCTGCCGGGGACTAATTACTTTTCGCATCTTAGTTTTAATTTTTCGGATTAGATCTTTTCTCACCCTTTTTTCTTGTTTGCATTTTCTCGAAGAATTTGGAGGAAAATTCGGGAAACTTGGATTAAAGCGGAAGAATTTTCCCGGAATTTTGGAAGCTTTGCTTGGGTAACCCGTATCTCTCTCGTCTTTCGTTTTTTTTCCCTTATTTAGAAAATCACAAAAAAAAATCAAAAAATCAAAAATCACAAAAAAAAACTGAAAATTGAAAAAATCAAAAAAAAATTAGGTAGTAAATACTTACTTGTTGCATCATGCATTTAATCACTTAGGGCACATCATCTAGATTTTTATTTTCTTGTTTTTAATTTTTCGTACCTTATAATTGTGGTGATCGCTAGAGGACCGAGTTACGTTAAATTTTCTTCTTTTCTTTAATTTAGGACACGTAGTTAAGCATCCATAAATGTTTATAGTTTTTTATACCTCTTTGTTTGTTGCATCATTTTGTAAATAAACCTAAGGGCAAAACCTCTCAAAAGATAAGGGAAGGGATTTCATCACTCTTTCCTTAGCCCAAAAACAATAAATCCCTCATTTTGCATACCCTAGCCTTTAATAAAATTAATTAAGCGTTTGCCCCTAGGAATTTCGCGCTCATTTAGGAAGGTACCTAAGAGATGAAGTAATCATTAATTATTCTGACTCTTTGGTGTCTAGGCAAGCGAAAGCTTACTTGGCCAATTAAGATTTGGTGTCTAGGCTGGTGTTTAGCCTCTTGGCAATGCTTGCACCTACCTGGCCAAATCAGTCCGAATAAATTCTGATTTACCAAATTTTTGGTGGACCTTACAGTTAGGAGCAAGGTCTAGTTAATTTTTCTTTAGGAAACCCTAGATTTATGATTTTTCTTTTGATTTTTCAACCTTTCTTTTTTATGTGTTTATTTTATCGCTATTATCTGCTACGTGTTTCCTTACATGGTTTATGCGAACTATTTGGATTAGGGATAATTCTTCTAGACTAGTGAGATCGTTTGAGATTTCTTCCTCTTCTGATTCTGAGTCTTTAGATAATTCCGAACCAATAGTAAACATGGCCATGTCTCTTAAGGACCGTTGCTATCCCACCCGTTCTGCCCAACCCTCGTGTATCACTCTTCCTCCCGTAAATGGTAATAATTTCGAAATCAAAGCTCAACACATTAGCATGTTACCCAAATTTACCAGTAGTGAAGGTGAGGACCCGTATCTTTTCATCCATGAATTCGAGGAGGTTTGTGCCTTACAAAAACTCCAACAATTAACCGAGGACTCGATTAGGCTTAGACTCATTAATTTTGTACTTAAAAAAATCCTAAAAAATGGTTGTATAGCCTACCGGTTAATTCTATTTCTACGTGGGAGGGATTTGTGGTAATTTTTCTAAAAAAATATTTTCCAAACCATAAGACTACAAGGATTACAAACGACATAAACCAATTTCATCAAAAAGAAAATGAGTCTTTTTGGAAATATTTCGATCGTTTCAAAAATCTTTTATCACAATGCCCCCACCACGGAATAGAAAAGTGGAGACTTTGTAAGATCGTTTAACGAGGCCTTAGATAGTCCAACAACCGCTTTGTTAGAGTCTATGTGCCAAGGTAAATTCATGAAAAAAGATGAGGACGAAGGGTGGGCATTTTTCGAAGAATTAGTCGAGAAGACCATGTTGTGGGAATCTACTAGGGAGCCTAATAAGTCGAACGAGTCGTCTTTGGGTTTGCACTCGATTGGAAATTCGATTGCAATCGATGCCAAATTAGTTACTCTAACTAGAAGACTCGAAGCCCCCTCACAAGTGTCTATGTGCTCTAATTATAATCAAGGTTTTCCAAACTATCCCGGTTGTGATCAAGTCAACGCGGTGTTTCAACCAACCCCTAAGAATGATCCTTTTGCTCCTACCTACAATCCCGGGTGGAAGAATCACCCAAATTTCTCGTGGAACCAAGACCAAAATTACCAATCTCCGCCACCTTCTTTTCAACCTCCTTCTTTTCAAAGGCCCAATCAAAATTCTTACTCGACTCCAAACCAAGGTCCTTTTTCGAACCCAACTCAAAATCATGGTTCCTATCCGACTCAAGCACCCGCCCATCCTCCCGGCTTTCATGAGTCGGATAAGAGAATTAATTTTTTGGAAAAGACTCTTGATGCGATTTTGAAATCAACGACTAATTTGGTTCAATCTCAACAAACATTCATGCAAACCATGTGACTCAAGATAGGCAACTTTTGAATGCTAGTACTCAAGCAATATCTAAGTTAGAGGTTTAAGTGAGTCAATTAGCCAACGCCATGTGTGAGCGAGAGAAGAACAAGTTCCCGAGTCAACTCGAAGTCAACCCTAAATTTCCTCTCAACCAAAGACCTCCCGAAAATGTTAATGCTATCATTTCTCTAAGGTCGGGAAACAAAGTCGATAATCAAGTAGGTGTCGAGCCTTCCGAAGAAGAAGAGGAGTCAAACTCTGAACCTAATCTTTCCCACAATCAAATGGTGAATCCCGAAGACTCTAAGTTGGTTGCTTCACCTATCAAACCACCATTTTCTAGCGAGCCCTCCTCTTCTAGAACACCACCTTCACCTATCAAATCTTCACCACAAAATCCACCTAACGAATCTTCGGTTGTTCCACTTTCCAATTCCATTCCCGGTGTGTCTAGCGAACGAGTCTTTAAGCCTAAAGCTCCTTATCCTCAAAGACTCCTTTCAAACAAACAATCGCCCCAAATAGAAAAGATTTTGGAAGTTTTCAAACAAGTCAAGATCAACATTCCTCTTTTAAATGCCATTCAACAAATTCCCTCTTATGCTAAGTGTCTAAAAGACTTGTGTACTCATAAACGTTCCACTCATGTCCCTAAGAAAGCCTTTTTGACTTCTCATGTTAGTTCAATTCTTTCGAACCAAATTCACGTGAAATATAAGGACCCCGATTGTCCTACAATTTCATGTGTCATAGGCAATACTTTTGTGGACAAGACGTTACTTGACTTAGGAGCGAGTGTGAATCTTCTTCCATTTTCGGTCTATCAAGCCCTAGGTTTAGGCGAACTTCAAAAGACGAACATGACAATTCAATTAGCCGATCATTCTGTCAAAATGCCTAAGGGAATAATTGAGGATGTGGTAATTAAGGTTGGTGAATTCATCTTTCCGGTTGATTTTGTTGTCCTCGAGACTCAACCCATCACGAATCCTAAGAACCAAATCCCGATCATTCTAGGAAGACCTTTTCTTGCTACATCCAATACCTTGATTAATTGTAGGGATGGTTCAATGAAACTCACTTTTGGTAATATAACAATTAACTTTAACATCTTTAATGTCGGAAAAGAACCCAATGAGCTTTATGAATAAACAATAGGGGTTAATCTCGTTGATGACATTGTTAATTGGTCAAACCTTGAGGATAGTGAGCTTGAGTCTCTTCTCAATGAGGATTTCAAAGTCAACCATGAGTCTAACCGAGAGTATGTTGATTCGTTAAGGGATATGACCTCGGAAGAAAGGTTGAGAGAGTTGGACGACATTTGTTCCAAATGGGAGACTCCACCCGAGGATGTTAATGTTGAAGCCGTTGTCAAAACTCTCGTTGGTGAACCACCTACTTTCGATGAGTTGTTAGGAGCTTTAAATCACATTTGTTCTAAATGGGAAGCTGAATCTAATACTGACCATGTCAACCCTGGTACCATTGTTACAACTCCCATTGGTGAGCCACCTCCACTTGATTTCGTAACACACCCCTCCACTTTCGATCACATTTTTTTGCAAAAAGACAAACTTCTCTCTGCTGTTATCAATAGTGATTTAAACCCGGACCAAGAAATCCAATTAATTAATTTGCTTAAACAACATAAAGAAGCCTTACTTTGGTCTGTGGAAAACGCTAGTGGTTACAATGCTTTTACTTTGAAAGAATATTTTTGTCTTCTTGCAAAAGTCACTAAGGTGTTAGAGCTTCAACGACATCTTGAGCTCTTCTCCAAAATTCATTCCTTGTTTCCTACCGGCATCGGCTAATTTGGTTTTATTCCTTTGCCTTCCCTCGTGAAATTCAGGTATGGGGGAGTATAAGTGTGGGTGAGTAGTGTTAATTAGTTGTTTTTCATTTTCGTTCCTCTCCGTCATCCCTTATCAAGTATTACCTCGTTCTCATTTTCTCATTTCTCTTGCATTTTCATACATTGAGGACAATGCATGATTTAGGTATGGGGGAGGGTTTTTAGTGTAAATATAAAAATCAGAAAATCCAAAAAAAATTAAAAAATGAAAAAATCACAAAAAGAGTTGTAGAATTGTAAATAGTAGAGTTCTAATCTTATTCTAGTCTTGTTAATTGATTGCTAGTTGTTTGATGCACCCTTACATGCTATGATAATCTTGTGTTATTTTAGCTTTTGATTGAGAAGTGATTTGCTAAGTTCTTGTCCACACACTTACACTAGCAAGGTGAAACTAGTAGACTTATTTGATCTGTGCAAGAAATTAGAAGGTCATGATTAGTTGTAAGATGATTTGGTTTTCATGATTTGAGTACAAGTAGGTGCATTGAGGATACCTTTACTTGAGATTGCTTATGTTCTACCACACCAAGTGAGTTTTGAGCCTATATGCACATCTTTTGCATTTATATTCTTTTGCTTGAGTGTCCACTTGTCATTTGCATTGCTAGCACTTGTTTGAGTTCTTTCTTGAAACACATGACATTGATTGATGATGAGATGATAAAGGCATTTAGGAATAAACCATATTTCCAAATTATCCACACCATTCTCATATGATCAATTATTTACCCCTTTGAGCTTAATCAAATTCTTTCGGTGACACACCACATTACTCGCCTAAGACCTTTTTTTGTATAGCCTTACGTACACTTGATCCCAATTTGTCAAAGGCTAGTATGAACTTGAGGGAGTAATAAGGTGTGTAAAATGGGTTTACTTTTGTTCATAACTTTTGAGGAAATATATGTTTTGTTGGTTACCTTGTTAGTCGATTTTCAAGTTAAATCTAAAGGAGGATTATAGTTTCTTATAGCTCTTAAAAAAAAAGAAAAAAACAATATATATATATATATATATATATATATATATATATATGAGAGCATACTTATGTTTTTGTAATTCTCCTTCATTCGACTAGTCAAGTCTTTTGACACTAGCTTGGTGTTGTGTATGATTTCCATGGTGACTACTAGCTTTTGACACTTCACCTTGTTTTGGCCTTACTTGACATACCCTATCCCTAGCCCCATTACAACCCAAATAAAGACCTTTGATTGTCATCATTGATGTATGTTGTGTTTAAGTTAGAATGATACCAAATGTCAAGCATGCTTTTGATTTTGTTGGAATTGAGTGATACACTTATCCTTGTTCTTGAGTGAATGTTCTTTTGTGACTGAAATGTGACGTATTGCTTGTTTCTTTTGCATATGAGATCTCAAGTTTTGACTCTAAGGTGTGCTCTTGTAGACTTAGCATGGTTTCCAATAATTTTTGCACTTGACATGAACTTGTAATCACTTGTGCATGCTTCTTTAAGTAGACTATCTGAATCCTTGCACTTTCCACACCAAGACTTTGCAAATTCATTTTGATTCTTAAGTTGATGTATCTTGAGAGGACATGTATGTGTGGTGTTGCATTGACATGTAATCTTTTATACAAACTAGATGGATTTTGTGGGTACATTCACTATAGGCCATCACGAGACCTCACTCGTCCACTAGGGCTGCCTAGGGGTTTAAAGAGCTTGTTGCATATGCCAAATGCAACCGTCACACCTACGAAAAGGAGTATAGGACTTTTTATCTAGATTTTGTTTTTGTTTTACTCGAGGACGAGCAAACGATAGGTATGGGGGCATTTGATAAGTGCATATTTTTACAAATTTTTATTACCTATTTATTGCTTGAACTCGTATTTTAATAATTTAATTTGTTGCATTTCAGGAAATTCGTGAATAAATAAAGAAATGGAAAAATAAAGAAATAAAGAGTAAGGAAAGGAAAAAGAGAAAGAAAATGGACTTAAATGAAAAAAGGAAAAAGAATTAGGAGCTTGGTGGAAAAGGAATCTTTGAAGACATGTGGAAGGTCGAGACATCCCAACACACTAAATAAGTGTATGGCGAAGATTCACTCATCAAAGATTAAGGGGAAAGAAAACAAATAGAAGGCTAGGATTTCACCACCACACACCACAAATGTATGGTGGGGATTTACCCTAACACCCCCCTTAACCCTAATTCTTATCCTATAAATACCCCCTCACCCCCTTGTATTGTTCAACTTAGATTTTAGTGTAGTTTTAGGGTAGCATAAATTTCTTTCTTTTTTTGTTTTGTAGTTCTAAATCTGGTAAACACCCTTTTTATATATCAATTCAAATTTTTTTATTTTCTTACGTCTTGTTCCTCCCTTTACATTTTGGCTATGAGATGTTTCTTTATTACAAGATAGTTTATACCATTTGTATGAAAGGAGCCTTTAAGATTTATTTTTAATGTTATATTTAATGTTTACATCTCTTTAGCTCTCAATTTTAGATCAATTTTTTCGGTTCCATTATGTTCAGTTTTCCGGCAGAAGCTTAATTTCTGTTCGGGGAGTAATTATTTTAGTTTTTTTTTCTTTTGTTTTGCTCGGCGTCTCTAGTTTCCGTTTGTACTTGTCTGTTTCGTGGTCACTTAAATTTCTAGCAATGGGTTAGATTTTGAACGAATGAAATCACAATCATTTTACTTGTTTTTCTAGCCTTAAATAATTTACTGTTGATGCATTTAGTTATTAAATGAGCTTCATTATTTAATCATTAATTGGTCATTTCTTTAATCATCATCATTTTAATTAGTGTTAATTATGGCCACTAGCTTGTTTTATTTCTATTACTTGTTCGATTATTTGATCTTGATTTTATTTTGATAAGTGGATTTTATATCCACTTGGAGCGTTCCATATCGGCTTAAATTGATTGACTTGGTCTCAAGTTTGTTGTATTTTTGATGTGTTTTGTGTAGTTGTGCAGGGTTGTAGCTATCGGTTAGTGTTGGTGTTTCTAATCGATATTAGAGTGCAATTAAGCATTGGAATGATGATTGGACACTTGTGTTATGCTATCAAGGAGTCACATGTGTCATGGTATTGAAGATGTTAGCTAATGCAAAAGAAACGGAGGAGAAAGGAGCAAATTTGTGTAAAATTCGGATTTTCTGGATAGGTTGCGCAGTCTTCACTGTTTTGGCCATATCTGGAGTTCTAGAAGTCCGTTTTCAGCGATCTTACTGTCCACGCGAAGCCTGGGAGATTTTCTACAACTTTAGACAGGTCGACCACGAGCAGGCTGCGCGACAAATAGACTGCTGGGCCATATCTTGAGTTCTACAAGTCCGTTTTGGACGATCTTACAGTCCATGCGAAGATAACGAGATTCTCTATCATTCTAAAGTGGTTCAGAGGTCCAATTACGACTGGAACGGCCCATAAATATTGAAGAAAAGTCAGCTACGAATTTTCCTCTAAAACCGAATCAGTTTAGGAAACGTATTATGTGCCGAACTGCAGAAATTCAACTTTGACAAGCAAATTGCTATAATTCCTACTTCTAGTAAGTATGGTAACTGCTCTGGGCGGCTAGAACATTCCAGAATCAGATCTACACATGGAATTTGCAATTCTATTCTCATTCAAGAACAGAAATTTCCATACTCCTATTCCAACTCTAAAATGGCAATTGCTTGATGGAGAGGCAAATTGAGACTATAAATACACATATTGAGGGACAGAAAAAAACATATCATTACATATCAATTACTTAGGTTTATTTATATCTTTTCATACTTTGTTTTTATCATGATTTCATCAGATCCCATGATGACGAGCGGTTCGACTATAAACTAATCGTTGTCATGGGATTCTAACGGATTTATTTATGGAGCTTAGTATCTTGATGCTTTAAAGATCTGTGTGTGATGTATATTTGATATCCTCATATGGTTATGCTTAATTGATAGATGCGTCACGAACATCTAATTTGTTAATCTCTTGTGAAGCGAGAGTGGATCTTGAGATTTAGAACTTGCCATGCTAGCATAGGATAGGTTGATGTTTAACATCATGATTTATGGCATAAATAGAGATATTATGCTGCCCTATGTGATCAATATGGATAACTTGTTCTTCAACTGTTATGTTTTCAAATTCTATAGAGATATAGGGTCTAAGCATAATTGGTGTCTATTCATCTTCTATCTCTTTTGTGGATGTATGTTTAGTTTGGTATTCGTATACTGAGAAGTAGCGTATACTTGTTTCGTGTTGTCCGATCAGATATCATAACCATTGCATATAGTGATTAAAGGCGTCAGATCTAAGCGAAGTATTTAATGAAGTTAGGATTCCATGGTTCATATTGCGTAAGTAATTTGATTTTAATTATCGTTAGTTAGTTAATTCTTAGTTGATAATTTGCATCTTAGTTAGTTTAGTTAATTAAAACTCAAATTTGTTGTTTGTCTTAGCAGTGAGTAATAACCATACATTGTTGCATAGGTACAATAACTGAATTAAAACAATAACCAGATCTCTGTGGGAACGAACTCGACTTATTCATATATTACATGTGACCACGTACGCTTGCGTGATTTAGTGCAAACAAGTTTTTGGCGCCGCTGCCGGGGATCATCGGTGTTTTATTTTTGGTTTATGTGCTTGTCAATAGTGGTCGTTAGAGTTCACTGACTCGAATTTTTTCTTACCTATCTTGTTTAGTTCGGTGTGTTCAGGTACTTGAGTGTTTGAAGATGGCATGCGAGGAGTTGCCATGGTGGGCATATTCGAGGACATCCATGCCTCAGCAATGTGAGCGGTGTGTGGGCGTTCATGATCCCTCACAATATTGTTACTACGAAGGAGTTGATCCATATGTCACTTATGAGGAACAACCATATTTTCAATACCATCCTCAACAGTACCAGCAAGATGTTCCAGATATGTCATATTACTTTGGAAGTGAAGAGTTTCAACATCAGCAACCTACTCCTACTTTTCAGTCAGATGAGGTTGATGTTATGGAGGAGATTAGGATGCTTGCAAAGAGTTATGAGGAGTCTACCAAATCTTTGGAGACACTAGTTGCTCAAGTTTTGAGTTCCTTGGAACAAGAGAAACAACAATTCATACCAGAGGCAATTCCAGAAAATAATGGTGAATTGGAGCAAGGTACTGCATGCTTAATTGAGGAAGACAACTTCCAAGGTGATGTGAACGTTCACAAGCCATGTGAGGAATTTGATCATGCTAGGATGGTGGATGATCTGGAAAGGGCACTATTTGGGACAGACACTGATGAGCTGCATAAATTTCAAAAATTGGTATGTGCATACCAAGAGGCTGAAGAACATGGGAAGATGCAGGTCTTCTACTTGTCTCAGAGTTTAAAGATGGAGGTAGCGCATTAGGCCCAATGGAGGAAGTTCTTTTTGAGGAACCAAAGGCTTCAGCAACTTACATTTACCCTCCTCCATTATATTCAAGCGAAGCCCGTGAGTGTGTTTTGTTCTACAAATTAACAGATTTTGGGTCAACAGACGAAGGCATTGGAATAGGACATATTTGTTATACGAATAGGCCAAGCGAGGAGAAGGGGCAGAAAGTATGCCGCCGTGATGACGATGAAGTCTCGCGAAGAGAGGACCAGGAAAACTATTATCATCCTTAATGGAGGCTTGGAAGTAACGTCAAGCTATTGACGTTAAAGAAGCGCTTCTTGGGAGGCAACCCAAGCATTGTTGTATACTGGTATGTTTTCTACTTTCCCTCGTATTTACTTCCATTCAATGAGGGCATTGAATATTTTAAGTTTGGGGGTGGTTTGAGGGATAAGTAGTGTATAGTTGTAATTATGGTGTGTCATTGTGTTCATGTAGATTGCATATTTTGCATATTAGTAGTAATTCATGCATGTTTGTTCGTATTATTTATATTTGTTTCATATAGGACATTCTGTTATTTTGTTTTTTTTATATACCATGTGAGTTCATGTTAGTTGCATTTCATGGCATGCATTTTTCATGATCCCTTAGAATGAGCTAATTCTGATTGATAGGAAGATTTCTTATTGAGTGTGGTAATGATGAGTAGAGGGTTGATTTATAGTTCTTATGAAATTGACTTGCATGTTTCAGAAACAAAACTTTTACACAGTCTCATTGGGTGCTTTTGGGCTAGGTTAGGGTCATGCTTGTTTGGATGCTTTGAGATTTAATCACTTGTTTATATTTAAAATTTTCGTTATTCCCTTGATGGCGTAGGATCACTAAAGTCTAAGTTTGGGGGAAAACATGGATTTCATGTTTAATTATAAATAATTGTCAATAATGGCTATGCGTCAAATGGCTAATAGCCGGCTCATATTTATATGAGTAGTCTAGGGTTGGAAATGAGAAAGGCTCATTCCAGATCGCAAAAAGAAAAAAAAAGAAAAAAAAAAGAGTCATGTAAATAGGCAAAAAGAAAAAAAAAGAAAAAAAAAGAAAGAAAAAAAAAAGGAAAAAAAAAAAGAGTCATGTAAATAGTTAAATATTTAAATGCAAAATTAACCAGGGTGAGCTCTTTAATACTCGAGCTATTAAGTTCGCGGGGACTTTGTGCCTAGTGACCTAAGGCTTTTATAGTTTGGGATCCACTAACCTAACGCTCGCTACATGGGTATTATTGTATAAGCCTTTCGGGGTCTCATCCATTGCATGGTTAAATAAGCATGCGTTGTTGTGTATATTATTATATGTCGTAGTAATAAATCATGAATTCTTGTCTAACTTGAATGATGATGGAGGTGTTCTTAAGTTATGAAGTGTTTACAGTCTATTCTATTTATAAACCTGTGATTGTCTTGGCGAAGAATAGGTATGGTTTTGATCTAGTTTTGGGAGTATTTCTGATGAGCATCGCACACACGCACGTTTCTGTCATGTATTGTTAGTATACGGGGACTTCGTCGAGCTCTACTTGGATTTAGTTGCATTCTTTGAGATATTTGCATGCTAGTTGGTTTTGGTTAGTTTGAAGGGGATTATTGCATTTTCATATTAGTTGCATTCACGCATTGCATTGTTATTGCATTGTTTAGTTAGTTGGATTTTGTGGGTACATTCACTATAGGCCCTCACGAGACCTTACTCGTCCACTAGGGCTGCCTAGGGGTTTAAAGGGCTTGTTGCATATGCCAAATGCAACCGTGATCACCCACGGAAGTGGTACTAATTAGTTAGTGTTAGTTGTTTATGCTTGAGGACAAGCATCGGTTTAAGCTTGGAGGTGTGATAAGTGGATTTTACATCCACTTGGAGCATTCCATATCGGCTTAAATTGATTGACTTGGTCTAAAGTTTGTTGTATTTCCGATGTGTTTTGTGTAGTTGTGCAGGGTTGTAGCCATCGGTTAGTGTTGGTGTTTCTAATCGATATTAGAGTGCAATTAAGCATTGGAATGAAGATTGGACACTTGTGTTATGCTATCAAGGAGTCACATGTGTCATGGTATTGAAGATGTTAGCTAATGCAAAAGAAACAGAGGAGAAAGGAGCAAATTTGTGTAAAATTCGGATTTTCTGGATAGGTTGCGCAGTCTTCACTGTTTTGGCCATATCTGGAGTTCTAGAAGTCCGTTTTCAGCGATCTTACTGTCCACGCAAAGCCTGGGAGATTCTCTACAACTGTAGACAGGTTGTCCACGCGCAGGCTGCGCGACAAACAGACTGCTGGGCGCAGGTTGCGCGCGAAAAATTCTGAAAATTACTGTTTAGGCCATATCTTAAGTTCTACAAGTCCGTTTTGGACGATCTTACAGTCCACGCGAAGATAACGAGATTCTCTATCATTCTAAAGTGGTTCAGAGGTCCAATTACGACTGGAACGGCCCAGAAATATTGATGAAAAGTCAGCTACGAATTTTCCTCTAAAACCGAATCAGTTTAGGAAACGTATTATGTGCCGAACTGCAGAAATTCAACTTTGACAAGGAAATTGCTATAATTCCTACTTCTAGTAAGTATGGTAATTGCTCTGGGCGGCTAGAACATTCCAGAATCAGATCTACACATGGAATTTGCAATTCTATTCTCATTCAAGAACAGAAATTGCCATACTCCTATTCCAACTCTAAAACGGCAATTGCTTGATGGAGAGGCAAATTGAGGCTATAAATACACATCTTGGGGGACAGAAAAAAACACATCATTACATATCAATTACTTAGGTTTATTTGCATCCTTTCATACTTTGTTTTTATCATGGTTTCATCAGATCACATGATGACGAGCGGTTCAACTATAAACTAATCGTTGTCATTGGATTCTAACGGATTTATTTATGGATCTTAGTATCTTGATTCTTTAAAGATCTGTGTGTGATGTATATTTGATATCCTCATATGGTTATGCTTAATTGATAGATGCGTCACGAACATCTAATTTGTTAATCTCTTGTGAAGCGAGAGTGGATCTTGAGATTTAGAACTTGCCATGCTAGCATAGGATAGGTTGATGTTTAACATCATGATTTATGGCATAAATAGAGATATTATGCTGCCCTATGTGATCAATATGGATAACTTGTTCTTCAACCGTTATGTTTTCAAATTCTATAGAGATATAGGGTCTAAGCATAATTGGTGTCTATTCATCTTCTATCTCTTTTGTGGATGTATGGTTAGTTTGGTATTCGTATACTGAGAAGTAGCGTATACTTGTTTCGTGTTGTCCGATCAGATATCATAACCATTGCATATAGTGATTAAAGGCGTCAGATCTAAGCGAAGTATTTAATGAAGTTAGGATTCCATGGTTCATATTGCGTAAGTAATTTGATTTTAATTATCGTTAGTTAGTTAATTCTTAGTTGATAATTTGCATCTTAGTTAGTTTAGTTAATTAAAACTCAAATTTGTTATTTGTCTTAGCAGTGAGTAATAACCATACAATGTTGCATAGGTACAATAACTGAATTAAAACCATAACCTGATCTCTGTGGGAACGAACTCGACTTATTCATATATTACTTGTGACCACGTACGCTTGCGTGATTCTATTAGCCTAGGCCACTACTTCAACATTTATTTAGTCTAGCCCATGTCTCCCTTCTCTGGCCCATGATTACTTGCTTGGTCCTATTTATTTCGAATACGGATAATATCCTATATTTTTTCCGATACGAATACAGATATTTCGGACGAATATCGGATTTTTTGAATATTTTTGATATCCAAATTTATAATATTTTTAAAAAGGACTTATATTATGATATATTTTTAATATAATATATTAATATATTATGTTTAAAAAATGTCTACACTTAAATATATTTTTGAAAAATATATTAAATAATGAACAAAGACATATATTATTAATTATAAATATTATATATAAATATATAATAAGTTTTCCATTTTCGGATTCGGATATGCCGGATTCGAGTACGGATAATATTCTATTTATTTCGGATGCGGATAATATCCTATTTTCTCGAATACGAATAAAGATATTTCAGACGGATATCGAATTTTTCAAGTTTTTTTGACAGCCCTAATGCCACTACTAAAATAAAATAGAATACCATTAAAAGGTATTTTACATATTTTAGCTATGTCAAACAATAAAAAATATTCCTGTATTTTAAAGTATATAATTGACCATAACTGAATCGGTTTGACAGAAATTTGACTTGTCACCAAATAAGACCTTGACTCCTAGTGTACTAAGTGACCTCTCATTAATTTCATAATAATATAATAAATATCTAAACTCTAAATGAGAAAGATATCTATCAATCTTCACCAATTTTATATTTATTCAAAATTATTAAGAAATTAAAAATGTGCCTACGTGAACTCTCTATGCTAGGCACATAAATAGACACAAAATTTGAAATTTAGAATCATACCTGAGATTCCTTGATCTCAGTGTAAATTTTTTTTAAAAAAGTACCTATATTGTAGCCCAATTTGACATCGTTTTCTGACAAGTCAATTGATATTGATATTTCTTTCCACTTTTTCATTTCTTTTCTTTTCTCCTCCCCTTTTTTAAAAATGTCAAGAAAATGGGATGTAAAAGAAAGTTAGATGAAATATTTATCATCAATTGATAAAAATAATTATTTTTTCCTCAACAATAATAAATCGTTGTGAGGATTAGAGAAAAATAATAATAATAATAATTATTATTATTATTATTATTATTATTATTATTATTATTATTATTATTATTATTTACATTTGTAGCCTTTCTGAGGGACAAGTACACTTTTCTTTATCTTTTAGTAAATTAGAAGTATAAGAAAAATACTTCCCCAAGGAGTGTGATTTACTTCAATTTATAATATCACAGTTGTTCTTTAAAAGAATCCTTGTGATAAAATGTAAACTTTGTGGCACTAGTAGAGCTTTCCCATAATTTAAAAATAATTAAATTTTTTATTATATTTTCATATCAAAAGAAATATTAGATCAACAAATTAATTTCTCATTAAGATTCATCAAGTCGAATTTGGCAGAGTCATTTGCATGTTTGATGTTGGGTCACTGTTAATTCGAAAAGTAGCCAAAAAAAATCAATTTCTTTATATAGTTTTCCTAAAATTTAATTTGGGCCTTTAAGAAAGATCACTCGAGGTGTTTTCTATAAAGGTTTATTGCAAAATCATTTTTAAAAATGATAGAAGTATTCACAGCGTAATTTCGATTAAACTAGATAATTAAATCATTTTAAGTTCAAAAAAATCGAATGTACAAACGTCAAAGGAAAACTGTCAAAGAAGTCAACCAGGTTTTTATTGTTGTACATAAACCATATTCGGGATAATGATAATATGAACATATACAATAAATAAGAATTCTATATCGTGATTGCACATACTGTTTCCTGTAGAAGAATTCTTGTTGGAGGACTTTGCTACTTCTTTGGTTCAATGATGTACGTGCTTCGTATTTTCCATTGAGTAAGTATGTGATAATACCCTCCCGAAGAAAACTCTTTTACCCTCCTGATATAATCATGTTCTGAAAACATCTTCCTTTCGGACAAAAGGTACATTCTTCCTCCAGCACATTATTCCGGACAAAAGACACATTCTTCCTCCAGCACATTCTTCCGGACGAAAGACACACTCTTCCTCCAGCACATTCTTCCGGACAAAAGGCACATTCTTCCTCCAGCACATTCTTCCGGACAAAAGGCACGCTCTTCCTCCAGAACATTCTTCCGAACAAGAGGAGGTAACACTAGGGTCGAGCAAAACCGGTCCGAACCCAAAAAACCGAACCAAACCGGTCCGGTTTTTTGGACAGAACCGACCGGATGCTCAGCCTTCTATAAATACCAAGCTAAACTCACACATTTTGGGGGCCGAAAATTTCTCATTATTCTCTCTGACACTCTCACATCTCAGATATGCTCTATAAATCTCAGTCACTAGTACTTGCATTTTCCGATATTGCTTCTTGTATTCTCCACCACCAAGTTACTTACTCCACCACCCCCGGTCAAGCATTGTTTTGCAGGTACCCTTCCGACAGCTACACCACATCTCCGTCCCAACATCCCCGGAAGAGGGACAGGTGCGACGACAACACCACATCTCCATCCCAACACCGCCGGAAGAGGGACAGGTGCGACGGCAACACCACATCTCCGCCCAAACACTGCCGGAAGAGGGAAAAACAACACCACATCTCCGTCCAAACACCGCCGGAAGAGGGAAAAGTGCGGTAGAGTGGAGCAAGGAGCATTATCATTTGGCGCTAGAAGGAGGGAGTCTTTTTCTGTCTTTGAAAGACCCTCCATCCTTTCCAGATTGCAAGAAGTAACAAGAAGTTAATCATTTCCAGATTGCAAGAAGTAACAAGAAGTTAATAATAACAAGTTGTTTCAGATGGGACCGTCAAAGAATACGAGGTTGCAAGCCCGAACCACGGTTGATCCAAACAATCCAAACCAAACTGAAGAATAACTCCAAGGAAACCAACAAGAGATCGTCCATGGTACCTCCCATCGCAGGGAACCCATCCTCCAAAGGATTGGCACAAGGGAGGAAGATCATCCTCTCAACTTGGACCTGACTCGTTTCGCTCCTAACCAAGTGGATTTTCTCCTCAATGTTATTGCAAATCTCCAAAATCCAACTTAACAAAATATCCCTCCTCCGTCTAAAGGAAGGCGGGAACAACCTCCCCATGAGGACGAAGCACATAATGTAATTTATAATTACACCACAAGGTGCTCTTCCTAAAATACTCAACATGTCCGCCATGAGAATTCTCACCACCATCCCGAGACATGGAAGGAAAATCGAAGAATACAAGATGTTAGACATAAAGTTGAGGCACAAAAAAAAAAACCTGGATACGAAAGTGGGAGGAAGAGGTTGGAGAACGAGTGCTATAAAAAGAAGGAGAAATAAAGATCCCTCGAGCTCACTCCCATTGGTGGAATTGGTATATCACAACAAGAACTCCTCCATACTCTCATGGAGTTAATGCACAAGGTTGAAGGAAAAGTTTTCGCTGGCATGTGAGAATCCCTTATCTCCAAAAGACTAGAAGATTGGAGCAAGCACACAATTAAAAGACCCCAACTTGGACTCATATGATGGTAATGGAGATTCGGAAGAGTACTTAAGTTATTCCGATCAGCTAGCTCTCTTCTATAGGGACCGACATCTATCATGTTGTAGATTCTTCGCCTCAACCTTAAGAGGAAATGGTAAAAAAAAACCTTGTAGAGTTCCTCCAAGGACCATTGACATCTAGACTGAATTCAAAAAAGTTATGTTGAATAAGTTTGAGGCAAACGAATCACACAAAATACACACTATTTTCCTTGAGACCATTGCTCAAAAAAGTGGGGATACACTTGAGAAACATCTAAAGAGGTTCAAAGAGGTTGTAAACAAATTGGTGTCAGTCGATGAGAAAGAAGCACTGGTACACTTGAGAATAGGGATAGACACCTATGATTGTGCGAAATATTTTTCAAGCTCATGGAACATACGCCAACGACATTGGCCAAAACATACGAGATTTTATCACTAAAACGGAGGCTATGAGAGTCATGAAGCAAACAAGAAATCTATATAAGGAGAAGCTTACTTTCAAAAAGAACGTTTCACCTTTCATCATAGTCAAAGGCCAAGTATTCCTTTTCTCAACCTTGTCGTCTCCTTGATGGGTGAGGAAGGGTCATCCCAAAGCAAAAACATAACTCTTTATCTCACCCTTGTCATCTCTTTGAAGGGCGAGGACGATTCATCTCAAAGAAAAAAAAATATTTGCCATCTCAAAAAATTTCCAACCCATTCTCTCACCCTTGCCGTCTCTCTGTCGAGTGAGGAAGGGTCATTTCAAAGAAAATTTGTAACTCCTTTTGTCATCTTTGTAGCCCTCTTGGACGGGTGAGGAAGGGTCATAAAAAAAATTACTATCTCAAAAATTTGTGAACTACTTTTCTCACCCTTTTCATCTAAAAACACAAACATTATATCTCAAAAATTTATAACTCTTTCTCTTGTCCTTGTCACCTCTTGGTGGGTGAGGAAGGTCACCTCAAAGCAAAAAAAATTACTCTCAAATATTTTCTAACTTCATTTCTCACCCTTATAGGCATGTTGGTGGGTGAATAAGGTTGTTTCATAAACATCCATCTCTCAACATCAAGCAACATATGAACGGACACAAAGTTATCTTGCAACAATTCAGATACAAGTAATACTATCTCAGACACAATTTAATGCATCATATTATCTCATGAGATTTACTCAGACACAAGGCAAATAACATCATCTTGGACCAAAAGATATACTATCTCAGACACAAGCAACATCATCTCAGACACAAGTAATATTCTCTCGGACACAAGGCATTCAAAGCCGTCTCAGACACAAAGTAACACTATCTCAGAAAAAATTAAAGGTTTTGCTTTACCTCATGAGATTCATTCAGACACAAAGAAAGCAAACTAAGTCACAAGTCACAAGGCGGGTAAAATCGCTTCAAACACAAGTAACATTATCTCAGACACAATTTTATACATTATACTATCTCATGAGTCTTATACAGATACAAGGCGGATAAAATCGCTTCAACCACAAGTTATATCATCTCAGACATGAGTAACAACATTTCGTAAATGATTAAGAGCACTATATTATCTAATGAGACTCATTCGGGCAGACAGAGTATTTTTCTGAAAGCTTTCATGTATTATATTCTCACAAGTTTTATGAAGACAAAAAGCAGTACAAGAGGACATGACAAAGTACTAGAAGATGCTACAATACATAAGGAAATCTTTCCATTTTCGATATTGAAAAAGAAATTATGGTATACATATGAGAAGGAAGCAAGTACATAATGAAGGTGGCGCACAAAAATAAAAATACATGGGTTTTGACCTTTTATTTCAATTTTCAACCATTCACCCGCCTCCACTATGTATAATTCTTCCAAATACCCAAAAGGTGAACAGCATGATACCAAACACATTTTACAACAAATTATTTTATCACAGTACATCTGTACATGTCTTCTCACTTTATAAACATATACTCCCTCCGTCCCGGTTTGTATGAACCACTTTGACCTTCACGGAGATTAAGAAATTGTAGTAGAAAAAGAGTAAAGTTAGTTGAAAAGTGAGTAAAGTTGTAGGACCCATCATTATTTAATAATAGATTTGAGATAGTGGAGGAAAATAGTGGGTGTAATAGTGTTTATTTAATAAAAAAGTATAGAAGTAGTGGGTGTAATAGTGAAAAGTAGTATTCAAAAATAATAAGTATCTTATGTTCATTCTTTTTGGGACGTCCCAAAAAGGAAAGAGGTTCACATAAAATGGGACGGAGGGAGTACATATTTTTCTACTCTACACAACAGTCAACCCCACTTTTTTCCCGCCTCCTAACTTATCCCGCTTCCAAAAAATTACTCACCTACACACTAGTCATACACGATTAGTCTGGTAAATAAAATATTACCTAATTTTCCTTACACAAAAATTCTCCACAACACCTATACATGATCATTAACTTTTTTATTCCCGCTTCCCCCTCATGACTTATCACAATCCTACACAATAACATGCACACTCATAGTCAACTTGCCATCTCTCACTTCCCATTTTATAATACCTTAGACAGTAAACGTATATTAACACACAAAGATTAAACCACCAAGAAATAGTCCCGCCTCCCATTCTTTTCACTCGTGTGTCTATAGAAATATTAACAGATACATAGAAAGAAAACCAAGGCACAAAACTCATGAGTGTTTTTACCCGATCCCGTTTTCCCCTATAAAAAATGTACCCAATCCCACTTTCTCTAATACACCTCCTACTAACAACCTATTTGCTATATTAGCTAAATACACACACCCACCAATTTTATTAAGTCATTTACCAGGTCCCGCCTTCCCATTATTCAAACCTACTTAACCTGCCAGTTCCCACTAAAACTGGTAAACACACAAGACCTACAGTTAGAGTTGATATTACATTTACTATTTAGTCTCGTACATATATTAATAATTTCTAAGACACAACCTGTTCCCACCTCCCCTTCTTTTCACTCGAGTGCCTATAGAAATATTAACAAATACGTACTCCTTTATACCAGTCACATATCCCAAAACCTAGCTAATCCAGCTTCCAATTTGTGACCCCGGTCCCACCTTCTCTACATTTTACCAGCCGTACCAACGCAACTCACTAAATACTCACATTATTCTCTCACTTCCTCACAATTTATTACTTATTTTCGGACAAAAACACACGCAGATTCACATAAGTAAAGTACAAACTCACTATCTTGACACATGAAAATAACCTACCCACCTACTACCTCCCACTTCACGTGCATGTATGTATATACAAAATAAAACATTTAGTACAAATCCTCCCGCCCCTACTTATTATCACCCTACTAAAAACTTTCACCACCTCACGTGTACACACATTAATTTGAACACAAAAAAAAAAAAACATCCTGCTCCCTTTAGCGCACCCGTTTTCTCTATATTATTATACATACTTCTTCCTAGCCAAAAACACATGCACAGTCACAGTCAACCTACCAACTCCCGTTTCCCACTTTCTAATACAGTACACGTATATTAACACAAAAAAGTTAAGTCCCCAAACAATCAATCCCGCCTCCCCTACTATCTCCTTTTTACTCGTGTCTATAAAAATACAAACAGATAGATAGATTTTATAAGAATTCTATGTCTCGCTTTCTCTCACCAACTACATTTTTTCAAACACCCAACTCATACATGTACTCTATACATTATCAAAAATAGATAAAAAAATCACACAAGTTACCTTACCCAGTCCCGCTTTCTAAGTATCTTACCTGCTACTATAATACAACCCACTTCCTCTCTCATACACATGCTACTGACCTATTTTCTCTATTAGTTAAATAAACACACCCATGAATTTTTCTAAGTTTCACTTCCTAGTGTCCCGCTTCCAACTTGACCCGCCTTCTCACAGCCTAACAGAGAACAAGCACAACCAAAATTTTGTAGTTAATTCATTTTACATGCAACTATACAACTAACAAGAAAGGGACAAACACACACCCACTTGCTATATATAGCCTTTCCATCACCTCACATTTCCCTTACATATTTTTATAATTCTGCAAAAATATATTAACTCTTTACCCCCAGCTGGCCCGCTCCCGTTTTCATCACCTTACCTCCTCTACAGGATTTTACTGGCGTCTATACACATAGTACATACACAACCCTACAATATATCAACTTATACTTTATCTTTACTTGCTTTCCATTTCCTTGCAACCCATTCCTCTCGGACAAACACACGCAAATTCACATAAGTAAAATTCAAACACGAATACAAAAACAAAGAATGTTGGGCTTATGTTGGACTTTCTAATCTAAACTTGCTGGGCTTGTTAAGTTAAGTGTTTGCTTTCAGTTTTGGTCCGTGAATGATGTTGTGCAAAGTCTGCATATTCTGATTGATATGATATCTCAGAATGGAGATATTGTAGGAGCATTCTCGAATAAAGTTGTTATGATTTGATCGAGTCTAGATTGAGTCTGTTTAGGTGTTGCTGTTTCAGTTCCTAGTTTATAGGAATCATTTATATCTTTGCTTTCTTTGTATTTATATATTGTAATCCTTTGGCGTGAATAAAAGTAAGTAGTCCAACTAATCTTCTTTGTTTCTCCAGTGCCACACATACATGTATCGTGGTCTGTTTTAGTTTGTGCCTACAATCTAGTATCAGAGCTTGGTCAATCACTGGATGCCCAAGGCACTAATGATGGAGACAGGTAAGAACAAAGACGGAACGATCAGTTTGAACTCCCCCATGCTGACGAGGGAGAATTACACGGCGTGGGCAAGGAAAATGAAGGTGTATATGCAGGCTCACGGTGTGTGGGAGGCCATATCACCCAAGGATCCAAAGAAATCGGTAGTCGATGAGAAAATGGATAAGATGGCCCTGGCAGCGATATACCAGGGCATCCCAGAAGAAGTGCTTCTTTCTCTTGCAAACGAGGGAACGGCTAAGGGAGCATGGGAGGAAATCAAAACATTGTGTCAAGGGGCTGAAAGGGCAAGAGAAGCTAAGATACAGACTTTCAAGGCGGAGTTTGAATCCATGGTGATGAAGGACACGGACTCAGTAGATGACTTCTCTATGAAATTAAATGGCTTAGTCACAAATATATGTGCACTAGGAGAGAATCTGCCAGAAAGCTATGTGGTGAAGAAAATGTTGCGTGCGGTTCCTTCCAAATTCTTAAAGCAAATTTGGTGATCTGAAGACAATGACAATAGCAGAGACAATTTGGTGATCTGAAGACAATGACAATAGCAGAGACCGTGGGTTCTTTGAAGGCTCACGAAGAAAGAATCAAGGGACAAACAGAAATCGGGGAAGGAAAATTATTACTCACCAAAGAGCAATGGATCGAACGTGAAAAAGAAGATGAAAGTAAGCTTCTACTTACAAAGGAAGAATGGATGAAGCGATCAAACAAAGGAGGTGCAGAGGGATCACAGAGAAACAGAGGTAGGGAATACAATCGAGGTGGCCATGGTGACAAGAGCAGAGTTCGTTGTTTTAACTGTAGTGGCTATGGTCACTACGCTGCAGAATGTAAGAAACCAAAACGTGATAGGGAGATTAAAGAGGAGGCAAACATGGTGCAAATAATGGATAATGAACCTGCTTTACTGATGGTCGAAAGCACGAAGAAAGAACAGGGGACGTTACTAATTAATGAAGAACAGATCTCTCCAAAATTAAGCCAGAAAGAAGACAAAAATGAGGTGGAATCCAATCTGTGGTACTTGGACAATGGTGCCAGTAACCACATGACTGGTCAATTCTCGAAGTTCGAAAAACTCGACACAAAGGTGACAGGCCAGGTAAATTTGGTGATGGATCGATGGTCCAAATAAAGGGCAAAGGTTCGATAGTCTTGAAGTTCAAAAACGGAGAAAGCAGAATCCTGAATGAGGTATACTACATCCCTTCTCTTCGAAGTAACATTATTAGTCTTGGACAGCTTTCAGAAGCTGGCTATAGAATTGCTCTTAAAGGGGAAAATCTTTGGGTTCATGAAAGCAAAGGTGATCTATTAATGAAAGTAAAACTGTAACGCCCCAACTTTCCAATACTGAAAATATATATTTTATAATAAAATAAACATTGATACAGGGAAATTTTAGAAAATTTCGGCATGAAGTATTCATAAATCGGACTATTCACCTGTAATTCAACCCAAACCAAATTCCAATTTAACAATTACACTTAATACACCAACGATTCCTCACCGGGATCGATTCCAGGTTATGGTATGAAACAAGAATCTAAACCATACAAATTATTACAATTTCTTCTACTATTCTGATTTCAATAACTATACCGTTTAATCTGTAGCTTAACTCCAATCCGTGCTTACCCGCTTTAGCTTCGAGATCTATCCTGTAAAGGCTGCCTCATTGCTCTCATATGACTCGTACGATGTAGACATCCACCCTTATTCCTAACTGAAAGATTAGAGAAAATGAAGCAAGAGTGAGCCAAAGAATGCTCAGCAAGCGAACAGTATAGTGAAACAATAATACTACAATGATTCATTGGTGAACATATCACTGACCAACTTATCTCAAAGGAATAATTCACAATTAAAGAAGCTCAAGAACTTTAAAGATATAACATTTTATTTAATTCAGGAAATGGAATAGAATTGGACTATTTTGCATTTTATTAATAAAAACAATAAGGTTAGGCTGCTGATCAGTCACGCACAAACCCCGGACAAACGCACACAGCAATGTCCTTTAATGGATCCACGGCACACATTGGCCTTAATAACTTCTGACCACGAATCTGGTCCGACCCTTTACGGTCCACATTTTAAAAAAAAAAACAACAGTCCAATCCTATAATCTGAACGTCAGGTGTCGGAACAATCGACCACCTCGACCAGCCAAGCACCCTGGAAAGTCACGTTCCAGGTTAACAACTCAAATCTCAAGAAGAAATGAGGTCTAGTAAATTTCTGACCTAGATATCGACAAGTTCGATATAGAGAAGGGTATTATTCCATAATATATCAGTGAAACAGGGACAACAATTTCAGCACTATTGAATGGGAATATGATAAACAGCTATTCATATTTACTGAAAATTTAAGAGCAATAATATCAACGACAAATCGAATTAATATAATGATCAAGTGACGAAAAACATGGTTCATTTGAGTGAAATGATTTACTTGAAACATGAATAACAACAATTGTAATTATAAGATAAAGCAAGTGTATAGTCAAGTGCTAAGCATTTAATAAATTTACCAACACATTGTCAAGTTGAATCAACATAAGCGAATTAAGCAGTTTTAAAATGATCATTTGTAAAATAACTCCAAGACAATAAAATTGTAGGACAGGTTGAAGAAAACCTCTCCTAAAGAGGTCCATTGGTGAAAATCCGTTACCAAGTTTAAACTAACATGAGACATTCGAATAGTTTAAAACAAAGATTTAAGAAATTCTCAATTACTTAAGGTCTCACTCATGTCAGCTAAGCACTTATAGGCTTCAGCTGCCAGAACCGGCATGACAAATATGAGTTTAAATAATTAAGAAGATCTCAATTCATTCTTGGTTTAACCGTCACTAAGCAACACATGCCTCAACAACAGTATAAACCTCGAATTAGTTTACAATAATTTGAAGAAAACGCTCTTTGAAGAATGTTAATAATGACGGGAAATATTTATATAAAATAATTTTTAAAAGAATCAACACCTGAACAATAGGTGAAGAGAATAAACAATGACAGAATAATTTTGAGAATGAGTGTTTGTAAATTAATAGAAGGAGAATGTCACTGAAAGTAAAATAAAATAAAATAAAATAAAATAAAAGGTATGGGCACTAGCAAACATGGTTTAAAAGAAATATCGTAAAATCAACAGAATAGGTTCACATTATTTAGAATAAATATGAAGAATATAATTGCTTGCAAGAAGGAATTTCGAAAGAACAATAAATAATACAAAAGGTTTCACATCACTTGAACAATAAGTGAGGAATAGTAAACTTTCAAACTAATTTGACAGAAACGTTGTGTAAATAACAGAAACAAACTTATCCCACTTGAACAATAAGCAGGGATTAGTACACTTGCCTCAATACACATGGTTTCCATTTACAATGTCTCAATTCTTTACTCACTTTACATCAGTCTCTCCTTCTTTATACCTTGGCCTTTATTTGACCACACATCCATCTTTCCTCTATCACTTGTCAGCTTCTATACGAACATACTCGTCAATTTCGATAATTATCTCCTTCCTTAAGATTCCATCTACTCCCGTACTGGCTCAAAACTGGCCTCTGACTGCTACCTATACAAAGGTAAAGTAATACTTCAGTACACTTATAACCTAAACTGTCTAAATCTATTTTACCCAAACGCGTCCTATACGCTTTACCATTTATTACATATAGCTCAAAATACTAACGTATAATCACAAAATCATGTAAACACATAGCACGTAGCATGTATTATCAACTTATATCTTATATCACACATATAATATTTGCACAACAATAATCCCTCTCGAAATACTATATAAAGAAATCGTAAAATAATTCTAAATAAAAAATGGACAGCACCTCCTTTATAGTAGGACATATCCTGTCGGAATACAACCGACCCAAATCATCAACCATACCATTTTATAATCAATCTCAATTCAATACACATTATAGTAATTACAAATCATCTTGATATATATACACTTTACATATTTTAAGAATTCTTATATTTAACGCATAACACTTTATAATATTAGAATTTACACTACCATAATTAATTACCAAACAAGTACTAATCAGCTATTTACTTAATCATTTATATAACAGTATCACACCAATGCCATATAAACATTCAAACTTGACATGCCAACTCGAAACCAACCAAATTCGAAATTTAACTTAGCACATAAGTTTGAAACACATTTTCCACTAATCCTCAAACTCGAACCAAAATCAAGATAAACAATTTAGTTAATTTACAGTTTAACAAAGAAATTCACCCAGAACATTCTAACCCCAAATTTTTATTCCAATCAATCACATTCTCACCAATTCAAACTACACAAGCATTTTTAAAATCTGAATTTGACTGTAAAACCAAGTAAACTCTGAACATTCAACATGCTATCCTCGATTAGCAAATAAAGACTCAGATTCACACCATATATATAGCAAAAATTCGTACTTAAACTAACAAGAATCAAAACCAAACTCAAATAGAGAATCATTCTATGATTTGAAATTCTCGAAACAAAACCCACATGGAAATGTATACTCAAACAATACAAACACTCAGCATATACAAACATCACAGCCGAATCAAATCGTAACAGCAAGGTCAAGAGCGAACCAGACAAATCAGTAGCAGATCTGAACTACCAGGTCCTAATTCAGCATTAGAATAGAATCACAGAGAAACTATACACACCCCTCGGCAAGAACTCACACACACGCCCAATTAACACGCACACACGCACTGCAACTCTGCTCACAAAATCACACACTGTCACATATACACGGCAGTAAAGACACACCCACACGACAATCTCACAGCTACACACAATCGTACGCATATACCCAGTGGAACTCTAATACACCAAAAGTGACACGCACTTAGCACATACCCAGCAGCAGCTTAAAGGGAAGAGAGAGAGAGCCTCATGGGGAAAAGAAAAGAGGAGAGGAAGCTCGAGAGAGGAAGATCGCGAGAGAGATAGAGAGAGTAAAGGGGGAGAGCTTGAGAGAGATTAATTTTTAGAGAGAGTTGTCGAGAGACTCTCGAAAGAGAGAGACAAATCGAGAAGGTCCTGGAGAATAAAAGAGCTGTTGTGATGTTAACATAGCCCAGGGGAAAATTTGTAAATTCAATATGCTGGAAATCATTTTAAAATCAATAAGCAACTCTTAATAATTCGAAATTAGATAGAAAAATTGTATAAAAATAAATTTATATATTTACAATAAAAAGCATATAATTATGAGCACACATATATTTTAAAAATATTTTTAGGATCAAAAATGAATTAAATATGAATTTTACAAGTTTTGATCTTTAAAATGAAATAAAACACTTAAAATCATTTTAAAATACAAAACACCCAAACTAATACACCCAATAATTTTAAAAACTAATTAAATATACAAAGATGATATTACAAAAGATTTCGTGATTTTTAATAACTCCGTTGATTTTACAAAAAATTTTCGAAGATCAATAATGCAGAATTTAAAAAGATTTTAGTCATAAAAATTCAAGTAAAATTATACGGACTCACATTTTCACTTTTAAATCATCATATAATCACGTAAGCATGACGTCACAAATATTTAATCCTAAAAAATTTTATCTCATATAATCCACATTTAATATTAAATAATAATAATTTTAAATACGATATTTCTAGGACGTTATATCCTTCCCCCCTTAATAGGATTCTGTCCTCAGAATCGACCGTAAGAAAACACAAGACGGTATTCTCAAACATTACTCTTTCAATTTCGAAGTCATTTCTTTCATTCTAAAATTCCCTTATATCAATTTCATATCTCGCTAGGCTCGTCCTGTAAACCCGCAGATTTCAACATAAACTTAAACTTTGGGTTTATATGCCTCGTTAACTCTATATACTTACCACTCGTACGTGACGATCCTTTTTCTACCGAAAATCGGACATGACCTATTCGTAAAATGAACTATGCCCTGTACACAACGCCTCCATTACTGACCCAATCATCGATAATAATTCATTCATATACAATTCTAAAATAAAACCTGCAGTAAACCTATAAACGAAGAAATCTGCCTTAACTTAAAGTAAATGGGTAAATAATTAAATCTTTAAGACGAATTCCACGCGACTAAAACAATTGATACCACTTCCACGCTCTTACTCATAATTCAGATTGCCCCAGATAAAACTTTGAGAAAAATAATATCAAGAAATTCCCCAATCATTCTTACTCCCCTTTCACGTACAATGTTACTCGAGGAGGGAATAACTGAAAAACTTCTATCGCTCCTTAATCCCATTGTTTTACTAAGTAACCTTTTCGATACCAATAATCATTTGCCTTGAAACGTATATATATCTTATTCGCAATACAAACTATCCTGGAGTCACTGCCCCTCAATACCATCCAAAATCAAACTTTCAACTCAATTAAACTCCAACTCTAATATCCCCTAATATCGAAACCCGACTTAACATACGTAAACCCAAGTATACTTCACCAATTATTAACTTACAACCTTCAAAATTCATTTAAACTCCACTGTCTCAAATTCTCGAAAATCAATTCCCGAAACATTACTCTACAAATCCTCAAATTTAAACTTTAAACATTATAATTCTAACATTTATCAATAACTCATTTCCTTGAACTATTTCTTTCTTCTACATTCATCAACTTTACATTCTACTTCCGTCAACTTCGCTTGGTACTTCCTACTTTACTCTAACGATTCATTCATAATAATCTAGACCTTTTGAATCTTCTATCTAAAACTTCTCAATTTCTTTGAACCTTTCTTTGAGCATTGTATGCCTATTTAATCTTTGCTGGTTCATCCGGATGCACTGACACTTGAGCGGTTTTTGATCTCTTCTTTGACTCCTAAAAGCTCTCTTCACCTTTATCCATTCATTTCTTGACTTTTAATCTTGTCCACTACTATAGCTTTCTTTGTAATAAAAATTTTTCAATCCAAGGAAATTCCTAGCTGATCCTTCAAAACTTTTGATCTCTACTGGCATCTTCGGCCTTTCCTGATTCATTAATGCTTCCTCTTCTCGTAGTTCACTTTGATCCCTTCGTCATATCCTGAAGATTATAGTTCTTTCAATTCCAAAGCTCGTACTTAGAAATCTTATGCATGTTCTTCTTATATCCTCAAATATCTTGATATGTCTTTGGATCTTGAATCCTTGAAACTGATTACATTCCTGGTTGTAATTAATTAATCAACTTTATATCTCTGCCAGGTGATATTCCTGGTAATTCATCAATACCTTCTTCTGAGAAAATTTTAACCACTGAAATCTGCTTCACTCCACTTGTATGCTTATTGGTATATCTCCCATGGGTACAATAACCTAAAAATCTTGTTATAATAAGCTCTTAGTCTACATGATCATTAAAACTCCTTTGTCCGCTTCCGACCTCATAACATAACTTACATATCACTTGAGAATCATAATTCCACTTCTTGTCTTCACAATTTGCATATTCTTTGTATTTAACTAATCAATCCACTCCTAATTCACACTTAACACTTTCTGACTGTCATCACATGTAGATGCTTAATAAGTTATATATAATCATATTGGGCTTCTAATTTCTAATTCGGTCACTTATTACCATACTATTATCTCTTGGTCAAATTTATTTTACTCTTAATATTCGTAATCCTTTGACTAGGTTCACCTAAATTGGTATCTCCAACACAATCCCTTTTCTCCTTTATCCAGAGTTCTAATTCCTGTTGACATCTCTCAAAAACAACTGTCCAGTTCTATTCTGCTCTGCTCAAACTTTTCCCACTTCGTTTCTAAAATTTCTATATCTGACAATTAATCTCAAAACATTCTTGTTTCCCTATCCAAAGTAAAATATGCAGCAACAAGTTTTCCTCATCAATCTTTCCTTAATATAATTCTCATATTCTAACTATATCCATCATCACTCTACTTTCAAATTAAACAGAATTAATAATCTCGTGTCCTTGTTATCTGCTCATTATCTATACTCAGTATTACATTTTATCGAATCTCGTACGTGTATTGTCAATCCACTGAGTAATTTAACTTGATATTCCATCTCTGCTTTAACCTCAATTCTCAAGCCTGCTCATCCAATTCTCAATAGACGTAAATGTAACTTCGACCACTTAGAATGTCATCATCTCTATCTTTACTGCTTTTAATCACTAATAATTTTAGGAATCATAAGGGTTTATAACCAAAAAGGAATCAATAAAATAGGCAGGTGCTAACATGTATGAGTACAAGATGAGTTTTGTTTGATAAAAAAAATAACTGAGAGATCAATATGATCATTGAACTAATTTCAGGTTGCATTTGTCACTTAGGTCAACCACCACAGCACAAGAAGGGGGCCAGCCTTCTGTACTTTCATGGCAAACACAATCAGTGGCGTCCCACCAGACTTCTATCACATAGATAAGATGTCCCTGAATCCCCTATATACATAGGGTTGTTCATCCCAGTCAGAATAAATAAGGTTAAGGATTCAAAGAGAAACAAAAAGAATTCAAAAGTTTCAAAAGTTTATAGATATACAATGTTGAATAAGATAACAATTATTCGGGGAAATTAGAAAGAATTCAAGGGTCTCAATAATTTATATGCATCATGTTGAATCAAGTGATCCCCTGAAAAATAGAGGTATCTTTGAAAAAAAAATAGAAATGTGTTTAAATGAATTTGCAAAATTCGTCATCAATTGAAATATAGTTGATTATCAAAGGTGATGGGGTATTATCAAAATAAGAAGAAACAGAAAGAAATGTTGAATCTCCTTAATCAATAAATTAAATGAAATCAATGGCTAGTAATGAATAACCATGCCATTCCTCCAACCCATGCCAGTAATCGCATTTCGCATCTTGTTTACCGTCCTTTTGCACTTTCTATATCGTTCACGAGGTAACTAAAGTCGTAAAGAAAATTCTAGAACATACACGAGGGTCTACACGTAGCATCCTTCAAGCTGGTAACTCCGGTCGTATATTTAGCGTATGTTGTTCCTAATTATCTGCCTCGTCCTAAATTGAGTCTTCGGATGAATTGGATTTCTGTTCGCGCGATATGTCGAAATACTAAATAACGTCGCAACAGTCGTCCTAATATCTTAAGGCGAAGCTTATCCTAAATCGTCCTATCTAACGTCCCACTTAAGTACATAAACCTAATCATCCTAACTTGTTTCAGTGACCATAACTTGTCGCTCTGATACCAACCTGTAACGCCCCAACTTTCCAATACTGAAAATATATATTTTATAATAAAATAAACATTGATACAGGGAAATTTTAGAAAATTTCGGCATTAAGTATTCATAAATCGGACTATTCACCTGTAATTCAACCCAAACCAAATTCCAATTTAACAATTACACTTAATACACCAACGATTCCTCACCGGGATCGATTCCAGGTTATGGTATGAAACAAGAATCTAAACCATACAAATTATTACAATTTCTTCTACTATTCTGATTTCAATAACTATACCGTTTAATCTGTAGCTTAACTCCAATCCGTGCTTACCCGCTTTAGCTTCGAGATCTATCCTGTAAAGGCTGCCTCATTGCTCTCATATGACTCGTACGATGTAGACATCCACCCTTATTCCTAACTGAAAGATTAGAGAAAATGAAGCAAGAGTGAGCCAAAGAATGCTCAGCAAGCGAACAGTATAGTGAAACAATAATACTACAATGATTCATTGGTGAACATATCACTGACCAACTTATCTCAAAGGAATAATTCACAATTAAAGAAGCTCAAGAACTTTAAAGATATAACATTTTATTTAATTCAGGAAATGGAATAGAATTGGACTATTTTGCATTTTATTAATAAAAACAATAAGGTTAGGCTGCTGATCAGTCACGCACAAACCCCGGACAAACGCACACAGCAATGTCCTTTAATGGATCCACGGCACACATTGGCCTTAATAACTTCTGACCACGAATCTGGTCCGACCCTTTACGGTCCACATTTTAAAAAAAAAACAACAGTCCAATCCTATAATCTGAACGTCAGGTGTCGGAACAATCGACCACCTCGACCAGCCAAGCACCCTGGAAAGTCACGTTCCAGGTTAACAACTCAAATCTCAAGAAGAAATGAGGTCTAGTAAATTTCTGACCTAGATATCGACAAGTTCGATATAGAGAAGGGTATTATTCCATAATATATCAGTGAAACAGGGACAACAATTTCAGCACTATTGAATGGGAATATGATAAACAGCTATTCATGTTTACTGAAAATTTAAGAGCAATAATATCAACGACAAATCGAATTAATATAATGATCAAGTGACGAAAAACATGGTTCATTTGAGTGAAATGATTTACTTGAAACATGAATAACAACAATTGTAATTATAAGATAAAGCAAGGGTATAGTCAAGTGCTAAGCATTTAATAAATTTACCAACACATTGTCAAGTTGAATCAACATAAGCGAATTAAACAGTTTTAAAATGATCATTTGTAAAATAACTCCAAGACAATAAAATTGTAGGACAGGTTGAAGAAAACCTCTCCTAAAGGGGTCCATTGGTGAAAATCCGTTACCAAGTTTAAACTAACATGAGACATTCGAATAGTTTAAAACAAAGATTTAAGAAATTCTCAATTACTTAAGGTCTCACTCATGTCAGCTAAGCACTTATAGGCTTCAGCTGCCAGAACCGGCATGACAAATATGAGTTTAAATAATTAAGAAGATCTCAATTCATTCTTGGTTTAACCGTCACTAAGCAACACATGCCTCAACAACAGTATAAACCTCGAATTAGTTTACAATAATTTGAAGAAAACGCTCTTTGAAGAATATTAATAATGACGGGAAATATTTATATAAAATAATTTTTAAAAGAATCAACACCTGAACAATAGGTGAAGAGAATAAACAATGACAGAATAATTTTGAGAATGAGTGTTTGTAAATTAATAGAAGGAGAATGTCACTGAAAGTAAAATAAAATAAAATAAAATAAAATAAAAGGTATGGGCACTAGCAAACATGGTTTAAAAGAAATATCGTAAAATCAACAGAATAGGTTCACATTATTTAGAATAAATATGAAGAATATAATTGCTTGCAAGAAGGAATTTCGAAAGAACAATAAATAATACAAAAGGTTTCACATCACTTGAACAATAATTGAGGAATAGTAAACTTTCAAACTAATTTGACAGAAACGTTGTATAAATAACAGAAACAAACTTATCCCACTTGAACAATAAGTAGGGATTAGTACACTTGCCTCAATACACATGGTTTCCATTTACAATGTCTCAATTCTTTACTCACTTTACATCAGTCTCTCCTTCTTTATACCTTGGCCTTTATTTGACCACACATCCATCTTTCCTCTATCACTTGTCAGCTTCTATACGAACATACTCGTCAATTTCGATAATTATCTCCTTCCTTAAGATTCCATCTACTCCCGTACTGGCTCAAAACTGGCCTCTGACTGCTACCTATACAAAGGTAAAGTAATACTTCAGTACACTTATAACCTAAACTGTCTAAATCTATTTTACCCAAACGCGTCCTATACGCTTTACCATTTATTACATATAGCTCAAAATACTAATGTATAATCACAAAATCATGTAAACACATAGCACGTAGCATGTATTATCAACTTATATCTTATATCACACATATAATATTTGCACAACAATAATCCCTCTCGAAATACTATATAAAAAAATCGTAAAATAATTCTAAATAAAAAATGGACAGCACCTCCTTTATAGTAGGACATATCCTGTCGGAATACAACCGACCCAAATCATCAACCATACCATTTTATAATCAATCTCAATTCAATACACATTATAGTAATTACAAATCATCTTGATATATATACACTTTACATATTTTGAGAATTCTTATATTTAACGCATAACACTTTATAATATTAGAATTTACACTACCATAATTAATTACCAAACAAGTACTAATCAGCTATTTACTTAATCATTTATATAACAGTATCACACCAATGCCATATAAACATTCAAACTTGACATGCCAACTCGAAACCAACCAAATTCGAAATTTAACTTAGCACATAAGTTTGAAACACATTTTCCACTAATCCTCAAACTCGAACCAAAATCAAGATAAACAATTTAGTTAATTTACAGTTTAACAAAGAAATTCACCTAGAACATTCTAACCCCAAATTTTTATTCCAATCAATCACATTCTCACCAATTCAAACTACACAAGCATTTTTAAAATCTGAATTTGACTGTTAAACCAAGTAAACTCTGAACATTCAACATGCTATCCTCAATTAGCAAATAAAGACTCAGATTCACACCATATATATAGCAAAAATTCGTACTTAAACTAACAAGAACCAAAACCAAACTCAAATAGAGAATCATTCTATGATTTGAAATTCTCGAAACAAAACCCACATGGAAATGTATACTCAAACAATACAAACACTCAGCATATACAAACATCACAGCCGAATCAAATCGTAACAGCAAGGTCAAGAGCGAACCAGACAAATCAGTAGCACATCACAACTACCAGGTCCTAATTCAGCATTAGAATAGAATCACAGAGAAACTATACACACCCCTCGGCAAGAACTCACACACACGCCCAATTAACACGCACACACGCACTGCAACTCTGCTCACAAAATCACACACTGTCACATATACACGGCAGTAAAGACACACCCACACGACAATCTCACAGCTGCACACAATCGTACGCATATACCCAGTGGAACTCTAATACACCAAAAGTGACACGCACTTAGCACATACCCAGCAGCAGCTTAAAGGGAAGAGAGAGAGAGCCTCATGGGGAAAAGAAAAGAGGAGAGGAAGCTCGAGAGAGGAAGATCGCGAGAGAGATAGAGAGAGTAAAGGGAGAGAGATTGAGAGAGATTAATTTTTAGAGAGAGTTGTCGAGAGACTCTCGAAAGAGAGAGACAAATCGAGAAGGTCCTGGAGAATAAAAGAGCTGTTGTGATGTTAACATAGCTGTTGTGATGTTAACATAGCCCAGGGGAAAATTTGTAAATTCAATATGCTGGAAACCATTTTAAAATCAATAAGCAACTCTTAATAATTCGAAATTAGATAGAAAAATTGTATAAAAATAAATTTATATATTTACAATAAAAAGCATATAATTATGAGCACACATATATTTTAAAAATATTTTTAGGATCAAAAATGAATTAAATATGAATTTTACAAGTTTTGATCTTTAAAATGAAATAAAACACTTAAAATCATTTTAAAATACAAAACACCCAAATTAATACACCCAATAATTTTAAAAACTAATTAAATATACAAAGATGATATTACAAAAGATTTCGTGATTTTTAATAACTTCGTTGATTTTACAAAAAATTTTCGAAGATCAATAATGCAGAATTTAAAAAGATTTTAGTCATAAAAATTCAAGTAAAATTATACGGACTCACATTTTCACTTTTAAATCATCATATAATCACGTAAGCATGACGTCACAAATATTTAATCCTAAAAAATTTTATCTCATATAATCCACATTTAATATTAAATAATAATAATTTTAAATACGATATTTCTAGGGCGTTATAAAAACGGTCTCCAAATCGCTTGTACAAGATTATCATTCACAGTGGTGAATCTAACTGTCTAACAACAAGGTGTGAAAACGAAAACTGGCTGTGGCATTCACGTCTGGGCCATGTTAATTTTAAGGCTCTGAAGCTTATGTCGACAACAAATATGGTGCATGGAATGCCTATAATCAATCAACCAGATGAAGTGTGCACTGGATGTTTAATGTCGAAACAAGTCAGAAAGGCATTTCCACAACAATCGAGCTTCACTGCTAAGAAAGTTCTTGAACTTGTCCACGGGGATTTGTGTAGACCCATTACGCCATGTACTCTTGGAGGTAACAAGTACATTTTTGTCTTGATTGATGACTATAGTCGAGTAATGTGGACTTATCTATTGAAAACCAAAAGTGAAGCATTTGATGCTTTTAAACGTTTTCGTGCTCTAGTTGAAAACAGTCCAGGGAAAAAAATTGTGACTTTCAGGACGGACAACGGAGGAGAATTTACATCAAAGGAGTTCACTCAATATTGTGAAGAAGCTGGTATAGTCAGACATTCCTCCGCTCCCTACTCGCCACAGCAGAACGGAGTAGTCGAAAGGCGCAACAGGACCTTGATTGAAATGTCTCGAAGTTTATTGAAAGAATGAATATGCCAAACCATTTCTAGGGTGAGGCCGTTAGACATGCCACATATTTAATCAACCGATTACCTACCCGTGCTGTAACTGGAATTACTCCCTACGAGGCTTGGTCAAAACAAAAGCCACATGTGGATCATCTCAGAGTTTTTGGATGCGTGGCTCATATGAAAATACAAAATGTAAACTTGAAGAAGCTAGAAAATAGGAGTAAAACTGTTGTCTATCTTGGAAAAGAAGCAGGAACAAAAGCTTTCAGATTGTATGATCCACAAACCAAAGCCATATGTGTAAGTCGTGATGTCGTGTTCGAAGAAGGGAAAGCATGGGACTGGTCTGAAAAAACTGAACAAATGACAACAAGGCTGGGGTCTTTCGTTTTGACTATAGATGGTTTTGATTCGGAAAGTGAGAGTGATCAAGTCAGTGAAGCCACTAATGATTCTGTGTCAAGCTTGTCAAATCCAAATGATAACGACAGTGACACTGCTGCAAGTAGTATACAAAGTCCAGGCATGTCTAGCTCATCTTTTGGAAGAGAAATGTCAGTTGAAAGCACACCAGAAAGCACCAGGTCTGACACGAGTTCTGATTCTGACGAGAGGCCTCGAAAGTACAGGCCATTAAGCGAAATCTATGATGAAACCGTACCAATTGAGCTTGAAGATGACGAATTATATCTAATGGGAATAGATGAGCCAGCTAACTATACTCAAGCAGTAAAGGGAAGAGAGTGGAAGAGAGCTATGGAAATAGAAATGGAGGCTGTTGAGAAGAATGGTACCTGGACATTGACAGAATTGCCTCGAGGTCGAAAGACCATTGAGCTGAAATGGATTTATAAGATTAAACGAGATGCAAATGGAAATGTCATTAAGCACAAGGCAAGAATTGTGGCTAAGGGTTATGTACAGAAACAAGGCATAGATTTCGATGAGGTTTTGCACCAGTCACACGAATCGAGACGATACGGTTATTACTTGTTCTTGCTGCAAAAGGAAACTGGGAGGTACATCATCTCGACGTCAAAACAGCATTTTTGAATGGTGAAATCAAAGAGGAAGTCTATGTAAAGCAGCCAGAAGGGTTTGTCAAACGGGGAAAAGAACATCTTGTTTACAAGCTCATAAAAGCTCTCTACGGTCTTTGTCAAGCTCCGAGAGCTTGGTACTCAAAATTGAACAAATGTCTAGAAGAATTGGGCTTTGTCAGATGTGCCTACGAGCAATCAGTATATACAAAGAATGTGAGCAAGGGAGTGTTGATAATTGTTGTCTATGTCGACGATATTCTTGTAACGGGAGCAAGTGTAACAGCCATCACTGAGTTCAAAAAGAAAATGGTAAACAAATTCGATATGAGTGATATGGGCAAGTTAAATTACTATCTTGGTGTCGAAGTTGAACAAGGAGATGGATATATTCAATTAAGGCAAACCGGATACGCAAAGAAAATTCTCAACAAAGCAGGTATGCTACACTGCAATTCTACTAAGGTGCAAATGCACCCCAAGGAAGTCATTAATAGGGACGAAGGTGGAACAGAAGTTAACTCTACTGAGTTTAAAAGCATAATGGGGGGCTTGAGATATCTCGTCCACACTAGACCTGATATTGCATATTCCGTAGGTGTTGTGAGCAGGTTTATGGAAAAACCAACTCAGTTGCATCTGGCTGCAGCAAAACGCATACTTCGATATGTAAACGGAACTCTTGATTTTGATTTAGTTTACTCACAGGATAAAGACAATGAAGTACTTATTGGATACTCAGACAATGATCTCACTGGAAATGTGGAGGATAGGAAAAGTATTGGGGGCATGGTTTTCTTCCTCAATAAGAGTTTAATAACATGGGCTTCACAGAAACAAAGATGCGTTGCACTTTCATCTTGCGAGGCGGAGTTTATGGCAGCTACTGCAGCAGCATGCCAAGCTGTATGGCTGAGGAAATTGCTGTCTCAGATTACAGAATATGACATTGGCCCTGTGACACTGTATATCGATAATAAATCAGCAATCGACTTGGCTAAAAATCCTGTATTCCATGGAAGAAGTAAACATATAGACATTCGGTATCACTTTATACGTGAATGTGTGGAAAATGGTGAAGTAGTTGTGAAACATGTGAGTACTGAAGAGCAACGTGCAGACTCCCTCACGAAAGCTCTTGCTGCTGTGAAGTTCGAAGCCATGAGGAACTTACTTGGAGTTAAGAAGTGCAATCAGGCAAGTTCAGATTAAGGGGGAATATGTCGGGCTTATGTTGGACTTTCTAATCTAAACTTGCTGGGCTTGTTAAGTTAAGTGTTTGCTTTCAGTTTTGGTCCGTGAATGATGTTGTGCAAAGTCTGCATATTCTGATTGATATGATATCTCAGAATGGAGATATTGTAGGAGCATTCTCGAATAAAGTTGTTATGATTTGATCGAGTCTAGATTGAGTCTGTTTAGGTGTTGTTGTTTCAGTTCCTAGTTTATAGGAATCATTTCTATATTTGCTTTCTTTGTATTCTATATATTGTAATCCTTTGGCGTGAATAAAAGTAAGTAGTCCAAATAATCTTCTTTGTTTCTCCGGTGCCTCACATACATGTATCGTGGTCTGTTTTAGTTTGTGCCTACAAAGAAAACCTATTACTTTGACACATAAAAAGCATCTAACCTTTTCCCGCCTCTTCATCAGTATCACGGTTACACTATATTGTAAGTCAAAACCAACACTCAACACTTTTACATGCTTTTAGCAAATAGAAACACCATGTAAGACCCAAAACAAAAACCACAAACATGCAGGTACATACATACATGCATTCATGTACCAGTATAAAGCCCAAACATACAAAGCAGGAAAAAGAAACAACTCATACATACATATATCAAACTATACATACACACTTTCCACTCTATACTACAACCCCGACTTGACACATACATACACATTCATATATACACTAAACCCAATAAAAAAATGACACCCAGATCTGTTCACATAAAAAGTCAGTCACCATTGTTACAAAAAAAGTACATATCTTGTTTTTGAAGCTACAATCTTTGGATACATATACTCAATGGTTGTAAATCAAACAAAAATACACAGGCTGAGTTGTACACACTCACATTCAACAGCATTTATATACCGGGTTTGAATCGGAAAAATGTTCAAGAGAGAAGTCGACACCCACGCGCAGCATCCTACTTCATTTGCTTCTTATGTTCTGCACCAAGTGTATGATAGTTTTGTATGGAAGATATGGAAAGTGGGTGAAGAAAAGCATCTTTTTGTTATTTATACTTGCGGTTGGATTAAAAAAAGGGTTTATTCAGTTTTATACTTACACAGGCCTGCACATCACCAACTGTACTATTAAACAAAACCCACCAATAATAGTAATGGGCCTCACTACTCCTTTCATTTACTACTCTTTGGATTTAAAAAGAGTTTAAAAAAATCCTGACCCGTCCTTGGTCAAAACCAGACCTCGCAAATCGGATAATCGAATCGGTTTTGGATTGGATCAATTTCGGACCGGATCAATTTTCGGTTTTGATATATTTGGATACAATTCGGATCGGATCGGATTTAATTTGGTTCGGGTCTAGAATCGGTTTTACAAAATTTTAATCGGTTTCGGTTCGGTTCAGGACTAATTTCGGATCGGGTCGATTTCAGATTAAAATCGGATAAATTTCGGATTAATATCAGATAAAATTCGGTTCGGATCTTTTCAGATTGAATTTTGTCGGATCGATTTTGAATTATCAATGAAACTAAATAAATGTCATTAGTAAGTTTGTAGAAGTATAGTTACAACGTGAAAATAAATACTCAATTGAGTAATATAAAACTTGACTATTTTTTGAATATTTAATATTTAATATTTAATATTATTTTTTCTAGTCTCTACTTGGACCAGTAATATAAAATAATATGTTTGCTTAATGTATAATATTATAATTTTAGCAAAATAATATTTACTATATTTTACATTATCCATTTATTTTTAAAATATGGGTTAGCTTTATCTTTATTTTCACTTCTCACAAATTTAAAATTTAATTTTGTTCTTTAAATTTTGTCATTATGGAATACATACTATACCATATAAAATTTAATTATACATACATGTAATATTGCTCGATGTTTCGAGCAAAAGCCGAAAAATATGTAATACTATTTTTTTTAAAAAAAATTATTGATTTATATTTTTTAATTCAACTTTCAAGCATATTCAATTATACGTGACAATTTTTAATCTAAATTTTTATTTGGTCTTTTAAAATTTTTTTAAGTGATTTAGATTTTTTTAGGTGGTTGAAAATGAATATATTATTATAATTAATAAGTCTCATTTAATCATTTATATTACTAAATGGATTTTATTTCTTAATAATTTATAAAAAAAAAATTTCAATTAGTTGAGAAATAGACTTGTAGAAAAAATTTTAATTTTTATTTAATAAAAAAGTTCAAAAATTATTTATTAGGTTTTATTTTGTTTGACAAGAATCTTGATGGATGGATTGATGCACATATTAGGAATGAGTATTTATTTAAAAAACCATTATTTAATAATGAGCAATAATTATTAGTTATTAGCTTATTTTATGTAAAAAAAAATATATTTAATTACAATTCACAAACATACTAATTACTAAACATGTGTATCCAGGAGATATGAAGGTTCAACATGTGTAGATATACAGTATATTTAATACCTAATTTTCAGAATAAATATTATCATTCATTTTTATTTCTAAAATAAAATATTTACTATACATGAATATTTTGATACATATATGATATCCTGAAACATTTTTTTCCCTAAAATATAGAATATTTTGAGTTAGAGAGAGAAATAAAATATAATCTCAATAATATTATTTCATCACATAATTTTTGGTATATGTCTTTTAGTTTCCAATTTAGAACGGATATATTACTTTGATTCATATTCTGCTCGGATAATATTTTTTTCAAATTTGATAGGTTTCGGATCATCGTCGGATCAAGTATTTCGGATTAAATCGGTTAGATATTCGGTTCGGGTAATTTTCGGATCGGATGAGATCGGTTTTCGTACAATTAATCAGATTTGATTATATCGGATCGGATTTCGGTTCGAATCGGATTGTTTCGGATTCGGTTAATCTCATTCGGATATAAAATCGGATCTCGGTTCCATGAATTTCGGATCAGTTCTTCGGATCCAGACCCAATTTGCCAGGTCTAGTCAAAACTACTTTTGATTATTTAATTACCATTTTTTTTTAAGTTTTAATTACCCTCTCTTACTTTTTTCAAGCAAACACATTCAAACAAATGTTTATTTCACAATTGTGACGGCCAACAATTATATTTTCTCATGTTATTATTTGTGGCATTTATTCAAAATATGAACGAAAAATTGGGGTGCATAAAAGTTCATTATTTAATACGAGAAAATTTAGTTATAATAAATTTTATGATACAATATGCATTTCATTATTTATTTTTGACTTCTTTAATTTCAAAGTCAAAAAAATAAAAATAAAAACACCAAATTCTTTCCTCCCACTAGAATTTTTTCTTTGTCATAAATTTCCTCCTCATAAAATTCCTTCACTTTCATATAAATATTTGTAAAATTTCAAATTTTATTTCTAAGGTCATTGCTAGTGGGTACTATTCACTAACAATTCGTGGGTGGCACCAAATTCAAACTTATGAAAATTTTTAATGGGAAACAAAATTCCTCCTCACAAAAATTACTCCCTTCTCACAAAATTCCTCCACACAAAAATTACTCCCTTCTCACAAAATTTCTCCTCCCACCAAAAAATACTTCCTTCTCAAAAAATTTCTCCTCCCACCAAAAAATTACTTCCTTCTCACCAAATCCCTCCTCCCCACAAAGGTTACTTCCTTCTCACCAAATCCCTCCTCCCCTCAAAAATTACTTCCTCCTCACCAAATTCCTCCTATCAAAAAAAAAAATCCTTCCTCCTCAGAAAATCCCTCCTCTCCAAAAAAAAAACACTTCCTCCTCAGAAAATTCCTCCTCTAAAAAAAAAATTACTTCCTTCTCAAAATTCCTCCTCCCAAAAAAAAAAATTTACTTCATCCTCACCAAATTCCTCCTACCCAAAAAAAAAAAAAATCCTTCCTCCTCAGAAAATTCCTCCTCTCCAAAAAAAAAACACTTCCTCCTCAGAAAATTCCCCCTCTCAAAAAAAAATTACTTCCTTCTCAAAATTCCTCCTCCCAAAAAAAAAATTACTTCCTTCTCAAAATTCCTCCTCCCACAAAAATTACTTCTTTCTCAAAATTCCTCCTCTCACAAAGTTACTTCTTTCTCATAAAATCCCTCCTCGCAAAAAATAATTCCTTCTCATAAATCCCTCCTCCTCACAAAAAATATTTCATTCTCAAAAAATTCTCCCTTCCCACAAAAATTACCTCCTCCTCATCAAATTCCTCCTCCTCACAAAAATTACTTCCTTCTCAAAAAATTCCTCCTCCTCACAAAAATCTCTTCCATTCTCATAAAAACATTCAAAAAAAACCAAAATTTATTTCTAAGGCCATTGCTAACGGGCATCATCCAATAGCAAAGCCTGGGGGGCACTAAATTCAAATTTAGTCAATTTTCAGGGAAGCACAAAATTTCTTTCTCTTCTTCCACACCTTTTTCCCCCACCTCTACCACTTATGAAAAATTCTAAGGCCATCACTAGTGGACTTTACCCACAAGTGATGACCGGGGGGGAAACACAGCTCAAAACAACCAAAAATATACTTGTAGGCAGAGAAGAAAATCATGTTTCATTCATTAGGGAAAAGATTACAATGCAAAGAAGACAAGTGAAGGACAGACCCCTCAAGTCCTCATTAGGATGCAAAGAAAACATCTAAAACTAAGCAACGGAAGCATCTTCATCTTCGGGCTCCTCACGGTCCATCTTATCCTCCAACTCCTGCAGCTTCACCAACATAGCTTCCCATTTGGCCATTTCCCAAGCCCTCAAGCGATCAATCTTCTGCATGTAGAAACGGTGTAGCTGATTTTTCTCCGGAACCAGCTATTCAATGGCCTCACAAGCTCGGGCACAAAGAGGCTCATCTATCCAAATGTCTTATGTCATCGTAATATTTGGGGGGTTATCGTTCGCAGGGAAGGACTTAATTAAACACAAGTTCAATTTCAAATATCTTAATGTTCAGAAGTGTAAAGAAGAATTTGGGGAATTTGTTTATTAACTAAAATATCAATTAAGCAAATAAAAATGGTGAATTAACAATAATAATTCAAGGCAATCCAAGAATCAGGGTTCTTCAGTGGTATTGATGAATGTGCATGAAATTGTGATATTCAACCTCACACCTTGCTAAAAACATTCCTCTAATGATTATATTGCTCTCTCCCAAGATACAACATAATACCCACAAATACGTATTGACGTCACTCCCATGATCATACAACATAATTATAAATTATTAAGCCCAAGGAATACATGTCTCATAATTCGCATATTAATCTCCCAATTGAATAATTGAATTACGTTCGTCATATCATTTACTAGAATTATAATTCATCTCCCGAATCGTTAAAATTCCTAAAATACAATCTAGGGTTCATGACTCCCAAAATTGGGTTAAGTGCTCAACAACAAATTAGCAAGAATGAGATATCACATAATAAAAATCACACAAACATATTAACCACTGAATACTACATAATTCCCATATTTGGGAATTAGTTACCCATGACAAATAAATAAAACAAACATATATTGATGGGCAAAATCATTGTTACAAGAGAAAAGAGTAAAGAAGATACAACTTGAAGAATCTCGTAAAGCTTGGAGTGAATCCCTTCAATCCTTGCTCTCAAATCCTCTCTCCAAAGTGTTTTCTCTCTCTCTCTCTCTCTCTCTCTCTCTCTCTCTCTCTCTCTCTCTCGTTAATAATACATGCCCTCCATATCAAAAACTCATCGCCCCCCTTTATTTCCCAACCCTTATCTAATAATAATAATTTCTCTTTCCTAAAATAAGTTGGGCTTTTGTAAAAATTCGTAACCAGATGTTCCGTTCTGATTCTGGACTGCTACAGTAGGAATATGCTTTCTGGGCTGCTCCAGGCCTGTAGAAAGTTTCAATACCTTCGCGTGGGCTGTAATTTCGCCCCATTCTGATTCCTGGAACTCAAGATATGACCCAAATAAGAATTGTTGCGCAGACCCACCGTTAAATCCGAATTTCCACATTAATAAAGTCCAAGTAAGCTCCTTTTCTTCCAACTTTAGGAATTATTTATTACCTGCAATAAAACATTAAACTATAATTAATAAATACCCAATTAATTACAAAATCCTATAAATATGAGAATAAAATCATACTAAAGTATATATAAATATACACTTTATCATCTTAGTGAGACTCCCTGGTGGCGCAACGCTCAAACCTCCGACCAGCATTGCTTCCGGCCCATATGGTTTTCACAACCACGGGCATGTCACAGTAGCAAGTGTTCCTTATTCCCTCCATGAAGAATTGTTCAAGACCTATAACAAATGGAATAGGAGATGAAAGATTTTAAGAAAAGAAGATATCATAACTCTTCAAGAAAACCCAAGTATTTATAGGCCTTCATCAACTAGCCGTTATAGAGAGCCGTTGAAGTTATAAATATCAAAAATTAAATCATCATTATGCATTTACTCCTCCAACCCACTAAAGTAAGTTGAAGGAGTGGGGGGCAATGATAATACCCTCCCGAAGAAAACTCTTTTACCCTCCTGATATAATCATGTCCGGAAAACATCTTCCTTCCGGACAAAAGGCACATTCTTCCTCCGGCACATTCTTCCGGACAAAAGGCACACTCTTCCTCCAGTACATTCTTCCGGACAAAAGGCACATCCTTCCTCCAGCACATTCTTCCGGACAAAAGGCACACTCTTCCTCCAGCACATTCTTCCGGACAAAAGGCACATTCTTCCTCCAGCACAAGGCACGCTCTTCCTCCAGAACATTCTTCCGGACAAGATGAGGTAACACTAGGGTCGAGCAAAACCGGTCCGAACCCAAAAAACCGAACCAAACCGGTCCGATTTTTTGGACTGAACCGACCGGATGGTCAGCCCTCTATAAATACCAAGCTAAACTCACACATTTTGGGGGCCGAAAATTTCTCATTATTCTCTCTCACACTCTCACATCTCAGATATGCTCTCTAAATCTCAGTCACTAGTACTTGCATTTTCCGATATTGTTTCTTGTATTCTCCACCACCAAGTTACTTACTCTCACGCCGGAGGTGCTTGACGGCCACCACCCCCGGTCAAGCATTGTTTTGCAGATACCCTTCCGACAGCTACACCACATCTCCATCCCAACATCCCCGGAAGAGGGACAGGTGCGACGGCAACACCACATATCCGTCCCAACACCGCCGGAAGAGGGAAAGGTGCGATGGCAACACCACATCTCCGCCCAAACACTGCCGGAAGAGGGAAAAGAAACACCACATCTCCGTCCAAACACCGCTGGAAGAGGGAAAAGTGCTGTAGAGTGGAGCAAAGAGCATTATCAGTATGTATGGCGTGTTTATCGAATTTGTGTACAAAGGCGTAATAGTGCTGATTATTTACCTGTTGCGTGATTAATATGATGTGTGTGTGTGTGTGCGCGCGCATGTAATAGGTAACAGTTTGTACAAAAAAGTGCTAGCGTACCGCAGCGTAGGTAATAGGGCTCATCTATGCCTAATGCCTCTCTCAAAATCTGATATTTTCCTTTGGATGATTAAAAATACTAGCCTATAGCCCATGCAATGCACGATTATTTTTTTAATATTTATAATTACATTAATTTTTTTAATATTTATATGTTACTAATTTACATATCAAATAATTATTAAAAATAATATATATATATATATATGGCTTAATGACCTTTTAACCCTCAAAGTTTCCACTGATATACCCATCAACCCTCAATATTTCAAAACGTTCCTTTTAACCCTCGAAGTATCCATAAAGGTCAACCCTTAAACTGGTACAAAAAATAAAAAATAAAAAAACGGTATAACTCGGATGGGCAAAAGAGACATTTCACAAACCGATACCGAGGGTTAAAAGGTATACTTTAGATACTTTGGGGGTTAAAAGGTATACTTTAGATACTTTGGGGGTTAAAAGGTATAACTCGTACAAATGAAGTTATTCCAATTTCACAATTTCACAATTTTTGCGAGGGCATTCTTAAATTATCAATTTTTCACACGAAAACAAAGTGCTCAGCTCCAATTCCTTATTGAAATATATGTGAAAGATCTAACGTTGCATTGAGGTCTTGGATACATTACTATGCTGTTTAGTTGTCTAGTAGAATACATCATTTGAAACTATAGAATTTGTGAAGTGATAATGAGAGACTATCAATGTACAATCAGCTTATCCGTTGGCTATTTGTCGATACTTGAGAAAGCAGCCTCCGCAAATCTAGTTAAACAAGCTCAAAAAATTCACAAAATTTGTAATGCTGTTAGAAGGGGTCTTGTCCAAGATTCTTTTAATACCCACAGGCATACATATTAAGAACAGGGTATTCCCGTCCTCCACTACCTAAAACAATTTTTAAGTTTCTGTCCTCAAAACCCATCTCCAGAAAAGCTCAGTCTATGCACCCAATTAATTCCACAGATTTAAAATGCATTTCAAGAAAAGCTCAGTCTAACATCACCAGGTCTGAACTACTTATAGAGCCAATTCAGGGTGCTCCCTAGATAAAAGACCAAATCCCTCTATAACATCATTTTGCATAGAAACTTGTACAGCACCACCATTAGTCTGGAATTATACATTTTTCATTTCTATAAATTATAAACCAGTTGGTAATAAAAGCTTTCATTTAGCTTTTGCATTGAAATTTGTTGAATGCTTCTTCGTGAAATGAAGATCTGCATCAAATGCATTAACTTCATGTTGGAGCTTGTGAATTAATCTTTAATCTTTTTTTTTTGGGGAACGAGATTCAGGTATTCCAACGCATTGACATATTAAGCAAAGACTTCGTTAACATAGTGGAGCTTGAATTGGGGGCTCCATGGCCTCTTCCACCTGTTGAAGTGACTGCTGTTGGTGTATACTGAAAATATTTATTTGAAGTATATACATTTATTTCTGGCCTATTTTATTGAGAATCATTTAAATGTTTACATGTTGTCTAAATATTATATATTGTGAATAATCTAGTATCAAATGGGATACAGAATATTAGATTATTAAATACGGTTTATATAATATAATAAGGTTCACAGCACAGGTGGAGTTAGACAATCCACTGGAATGGCTGTAGTATTATTTAGATTAGTTTATATTGACTAATAAATAATACTAGTATACTTTGTGTATATTGAACAGGATCAAATTTAGAATTGTTCCCTTATACTGATTAAGAAGGTGAACTAAGATTCTATGTTATTATTAATGCTTAGGTTCTTAATCCGGAAATAATAATTGACACGTATATATTATTTACATGCTTTGATTTATATATGAAATAATTCTTGTGAATTATTTCATTATATTTTGGGTGATGAAATAATATATATGGTGGGATATTATTTATTGAAGGAATCCATGTCCTGATAATATTCGGGTTAATGATGTCCCCTTGAAAGCTCAAAAAGATTTAATTATGTGAAACCCTGCAGGTGGATTTATTCCGGCATAATTAAATAAAGGTTGAGTGGATAATCAAGGATAAAAGATATTAATTAAATGAATTATCAGTAATTTATTTAATTAATGGACATGCGATATTTTAAACATGGGGAATTTAATAAGCAAATAATATTGGAACCGAATTAATTAATTAAATTACGGTATTAGGAAAGGTAGTGCAAATATTAATTCTTTAGTGGATTGAATTAATATTTAATTACATTGGGCTAGGCTCAAGATGTAATTAGAAGGCCCAACCTAATTATCCATGATCCCTATTGTAGCCTATATATATTCCTATTCTCTTCTTGCTGGGGGCGGGTCGAAAAAATTGGTAGCCACCCAGGAGCAAGAAGAGAGGTAAACTTGAGAAGACGAAAGCCACACTTCGCTCAAGGGAATTTGGGAATACAATAGAAGAGCGTGGAATCAACCGTTAACAAGGTGATTTTTCTATTCGTACTCGTTAATTTATTGTATCGAAATTCGCAGTGCCAAGATCTGATTGTCCCAACAATTGGTATCAAGAGCCTGGTTCATTGGTTCTGCGAATTTTGATACGATGTCCATGTCGTAATTATATATGCATGTGTATAGTGGTGTGCTTGGATAATAATCTTTTGCAGGTTGTTTAGTATCCACTATTATGGCCATGTAATTTTAATTATGTGTTTGGATCCCACGTGGTTTAATCGTGGTTGTAAAACACGAGGGTTGATCGTGTTAGAATAGATTTACAAAATTAGTTTTGTATTAGATCTATTTTTTTGTAATTGTTTGTTGGATTTTATTAAGATCCGGGTAATTTGTAACAATTATGTGCGATCGGAAATCAAAACGGAGATCAAAATTATTCCGCTGCGAAGCTAGTTGAAGGCTGTTGGTTTGGTAATTTACTGTTGTTGGAACGAAACAGAAAATAGTCGAACAGATGCAGAGAAGAAGAGGCGCGCGTGAGAAATTCTGATCTGAAGCCTGTAACGCATGTGCAGACTGCGTTACAGGTCTGTTCAGGCTGCAACGCATGACGCACATGCGTGACAGGTCTGTAACAGGCTGTAACGCATGACGCACATGCGTGACAGCAGTTCCAGGGGCAGTAACGCAGTCCGTGAGTGCGCAACAGCAAGGTTTTTGGCAGAAAATTGTTTTTTCAGCAGAATAAAGGGCTGGAAATTTAATTTTTTTCAAGGGGCCATAATAGTGGATTTAAATTATGTTTTTTAATTTTAATTCCGCTATTTAATTTTTTAATTATTGCTTTAAATAATTATTATGTGTGTTGTTAATTATGTGTGTAATTTTTAATTGCATGTTTAACATAATTAGGACGACATGGACATTAATTTTATTTATTGCTTTAATTTTATGATGCATGCTGCTATGTTATGTGTTCTTTGTTTTGTTATTTTTATAACATTTGGACCTCGAAAAAATAACATAGGGCGATGCATCTAGATAAAATTCCTCAATTTTAAATAAAAATTCTAAGTGGGTGAGGGAATTAATTAGGAATTAAATCCCATGGTCTCCATTATTGTTTGTATGTAATTTAACACCGAGACGAATATAAATTATATACATGCCACCCATCGTGGCGTATGATTTATGGTGTCAGGTAGTGTTATGGATATTACTAGAACAAACTTCCTAAATTAATTACGAATATTGAAAGGTATACATGCCACCCATCGTGGCGTACCAAGTTTCATAGAATTCAATTAATTAGAATGGTACCACTGATTGAATATAGATTTCAAAATAGAGAGAAAGGATGATTCTGTCTAGAAAGGGGTCTTAAGTGATGCCTCTTGACAATGCTCCCCCCGATCTGGGAATTATCCTATTATCGATTATTGATTTGAAATATTTAAAGGTGGTATCCAGTCTTTTTATTAATTTAAGATTTAATAATGGTATACACTTAGCTATGAAAAATAATATATAGTCCACCCTAACGTGGCGTATTATTTAGTAATAGGACCGAAGTAATATTTAAACGAATTTAAGTGGTATATATGTCATCCATCGTGGCATACCAGATACTTATGGTGTTTAAATATTAGTGCATTAATTTTAATTAATTGTTAGAGGAAACCAATAGGATTTAAGATTTATGCAACTATCTGATTATGTGTTACATGTATGATTCTCAGGATTAGATCACTATGGGCTTTAATCCACTATTCACCATACTTAAGGATAACAAACTTACTGGACCGAACTATATTGAATGGAAACGTAATTTGGACATAGTGTTGACTGCTGAGGAGTACAAATTTTGTACTTATGAACCCAAGCCAGACCAGCCTGCTGAAGATGCTCCTGAAAGTGAGAAGGAGTATTATAAGCGGTGGATTAAGGCTGATGAGATGTCGCGATGTTACATTCTGGCAGCAATGTCGGGTGTTTTGCAGCATCAGCATCAGGCTATGCCCACTGCTTCAGATATGCTCTTTAATCTCAAGGAACTTTTTGGAGAACAGAATAGGGCTGCTAGGCAAGTAGCAATGAAGGCTTTAATGAACACTCAGATGGTTGAAGGAACACCTGTAAGGGATCATGTTCTCAGAATGATGTCTCATCTGAATGAGATGGAGATCCTTGGTGCTGATATTGATGGGGAAACCCAGATCGATATCATCCTTATGAGCTTGCCCAAAAGTTTTGAGCAGTTCCGCTTGAATTACACCATGAACAAAAGGATGTATAGTCTTGCGGAACTTCTGACAGAACTTCAGGCAGCTGAAGGACTCTTTAAGCAGAATGTTCAAGTGAATGTGGCCGAGAAAGCTTCTTCATCTAAGCCGAAAGGTAAGAAGAAGAAAAAGACTCAGACACAGAAAGCTGGAAAGATTGCTAATGCAGTGGGAGTTCAAGGTGGTGTGAAAAAGCCAAAGGGCAAGTGCTTCAGGTGCAAGCAGTCAGGTCACTGGAAACAGGATTGTCCTCTTCCTAAGAAGACAAACAATACTGGTATGTCTCTTTCTCTAGTTACAGAAACATATATAGCGGCTATATCTACGAACACTTGGTGTGTAGATACAGGAGCCACTGACCATGTTTGTAACTCTATGCAGGGGTTCCAGCAATCCAGAATGCTTAGAGATGGCGAGATATATGTGTTCATGGGAGATGCTACGAAAGTAGCAGTAGTTGCAGTTGGAATAATTACATTATCTTTTGGCGATGATAGGATTTTGGTTTTGAACAATTGTCTTTATGTACCTTCGTTTAGAAGGAATTTAATTTCGGTTTCTAAACTTGCCATGGATGGTTATAATGTTTGTTTGGATCGTAATGTTTCTATTATGATGAATAAACGAGTTATATGTTCTGGTACATTGCAAGACAATTTATATATTATTAATCCTATCCAACCAATGCTGCAACATAAGGAAACTAATAACATTCTTTCTAGCTCAAATAAAAGAAAGAAACCTTCTGAATTGAACCAAACATATCTTTGGCACTTAAGATTAGGTCATATTAACTTGAGGAGGATTCAAAGACTGGTAGTAGATGGGCCATTAGGCTCGTTGGCAGTGGAGCCATTTCCAGTTTGTGAATCCTGCTTGGAAGGTAAGATGACTAATAGGCCTTTTAAAGCAAAGGGGAATAGAGCTAAAGAAGTATTAGAATTGGTTCATACTGATTTATGTGGACCTATGAGTATCCAAGCAAGAGGAGGTTATGAGTATTTTGGAAGTTTTCAAACAAGTCAAGATCAACATTCCTCTTTTAAATGCCATTCAACAAATTCCCTCTTATGCTAAGTGTCTAAAAGACTTGTGTACTCATAAACGTTCCACTCATGTCCCTAAGAAAGCCTTTTTGACTTCTCATGTTAGTTCAATTCTTTCGAACCAAATTCACGTGAAATATAAGGACCCCGATTGTCCTACAATTTCATGTGTCATAGGCAATACTTTTGTGGACAAGACGTTACTTGACTTAGGAGCGAGTGTGAATCTTCTTCCATTTTCGGTCTATCAAGCCCTAGGTTTAGGCGAACTTCAAAAGACGAACATGACAATTCAATTAGCCGATCATTCTGTCAAAATGCCTAAGGGAATAATTGAGGATGTGGTAATTAAGGTTGGTGAATTCATCTTTCCGGTTGATTTTGTTGTCCTCGAGACTCAACCCATCACGAATCCTAAGAACCAAATCCCGATCATTCTAGGAAGACCTTTTCTTGCTACATCCAATACCTTGATTAATTGTAGGGATGGTTCAATGAAACTCACTTTTGGTAATATAACAATTAACTTTAACATCTTTAATGTCGGAAAAGAACCCAATGAGCTTTATGAATAAACAATAGGGGTTAATCTCGTTGATGACATTGTTAATTGGTCAAACCTTGAGGATAGTGAGCTTGAGTCTCTTCTCAATGAGGATTTCAAAGTCAACCATGAGTCTAACCGAGAGTATGTTGATTCGTTAAGGGATATGACCTCGGAAGAAAGGTTGAGAGAGTTGGACGACATTTGTTCCAAATGGGAGACTCCACCCGAGGATGTTAATGTTGAAGCCGTTGTCAAAACTCTCGTTGGTGAACCACCTACTTTCGATGAGTTGTTAGGAGCTTTAAATCACATTTGTTCTAAATGGGAAGCTGAATCTAATACTGACCATGTCAACCCTGGTACCATTGTTACAACTCCCATTGGTGAGCCACCTCCACTTGATTTCGTAACACACCCCTCCACTTTCGATCACATTTTTTTGCAAAAAGACAAACTTCTCTCTGCTGTTATCAATAGTGATTTAAACCCGGACCAAGAAATCCAATTAATTAATTTGCTTAAACAACATAAAGAAGCCTTACTTTGGTCTGTGGAAAACGCTAGTGGTTACAATGCTTTTACTTTGAAAGAATATTTTTGTCTTCTTGCAAAAGTCACTAAGGTGTTAGAGCTTCAACGACATCTTGAGCTCTTCTCCAAAATTCATTCCTTGTTTCCTACCGGCATCGGCTAATTTGGTTTTATTCCTTTGCCTTCCCTCGTGAAATTCAGGTATGGGGGAGTATAAGTGTGGGTGAGTAGTGTTAATTAGTTGTTTTTCATTTTCGTTCCTCTCCGTCATCCCTTATCAAGTATTACCTCGTTCTCATTTTCTCATTTCTCTTGCATTTTCATACATTGAGGACAATGCATGATTTAGGTATGGGGGAGGGTTTTTAGTGTAAATATAAAAATCAGAAAATCCAAAAAAAATTAAAAAATGAAAAAATCACAAAAAGAGTTGTAGAATTGTAAATAGTAGAGTTCTAATCTTATTCTAGTCTTGTTAATTGATTGCTAGTTGTTTGATGCACCCTTACATGCTATGATAATCTTGTGTTATTTTAGCTTTTGATTGAGAAGTGATTTGCTAAGTTCTTGTCCACACACTTACACTAGCAAGGTGAAACTAGTAGACTTATTTGATCTGTGCAAGAAATTAGAAGGTCATGATTAGTTGTAAGATGATTTGGTTTTCATGATTTGAGTACAAGTAGGTGCATTGAGGATACCTTTACTTGAGATTGCTTATGTTCTACCACACCAAGTGAGTTTTGAGCCTATATGCACATCTTTTGCATTTATATTCTTTTGCTTGAGTGTCCACTTGTCATTTGCATTGCTAGCACTTGTTTGAGTTCTTTCTTGAAACACATGACATTGATTGATGATGAGATGATAAAGGCATTTAGGAATAAACCATATTTCCAAATTATCCACACCATTCTCATATGATCAATTATTTACCCCTTTGAGCTTAATCAAATTCTTTCGGTGACACACCACATTACTCGCCTAAGACCTTTTTTTGTATAGCCTTACGTACACTTGATCCCAATTTGTCAAAGGCTAGTATGAACTTGAGGGAGTAATAAGGTGTGTAAAATGGGTTTACTTTTGTTCATAACTTTTGAGGAAATATATGTTTTGTTGGTTACCTTGTTAGTCGATTTTCAAGTTAAATCTAAAGGAGGATTATAGTTTCTTATAGCTCTTAAAAAAAAAGAAAAAAACAATATATATATATATATATATATATATATATATATATATATATGAGAGCATACTTATGTTTTTGTAATTCTCCTTCATTCGACTAGTCAAGTCTTTTGACACTAGCTTGGTGTTGTGTATGATTTCCATGGTGACTACTAGCTTTTGACACTTCACCTTGTTTTGGCCTTACTTGACATACCCTATCCCTAGCCCCATTACAACCCAAATAAAGACCTTTGATTGTCATCATTGATGTATGTTGTGTTTAAGTTAGAATGATACCAAATGTCAAGCATGCTTTTGATTTTGTTGGAATTGAGTGATACACTTATCCTTGTTCTTGAGTGAATGTTCTTTTGTGACTGAAATGTGACGTATTGCTTGTTTCTTTTGCATATGAGATCTCAAGTTTTGACTCTAAGGTGTGCTCTTGTAGACTTAGCATGGTTTCCAATAATTTTTGCACTTGACATGAACTTGTAATCACTTGTGCATGCTTCTTTAAGTAGACTATCTGAATCCTTGCACTTTCCACACCAAGACTTTGCAAATTCATTTTGATTCTTAAGTTGATGTATCTTGAGAGGACATGTATGTGTGGTGTTGCATTGACATGTAATCTTTTATACAAACTAGATGGATTTTGTGGGTACATTCACTATAGGCCATCACGAGACCTCACTCGTCCACTAGGGCTGCCTAGGGGTTTAAAGAGCTTGTTGCATATGCCAAATGCAACCGTCACACCTACGAAAAGGAGTATAGGACTTTTTATCTAGATTTTGTTTTTGTTTTACTCGAGGACGAGCAAACGATAGGTATGGGGGCATTTGATAAGTGCATATTTTTACAAATTTTTATTACCTATTTATTGCTTGAACTCGTATTTTAATAATTTAATTTGTTGCATTTCAGGAAATTCGTGAATAAATAAAGAAATGGAAAAATAAAGAAATAAAGAGTAAGGAAAGGAAAAAGAGAAAGAAAATGGACTTAAATGAAAAAAGGAAAAAGAATTAGGAGCTTGGTGGAAAAGGAATCTTTGAAGACATGTGGAAGGTCGAGACATCCCAACACACTAAATAAGTGTATGGCGAAGATTCACTCATCAAAGATTAAGGGGAAAGAAAACAAATAGAAGGCTAGGATTTCACCACCACACACCACAAATGTATGGTGGGGATTTACCCTAACACCCCCCTTAACCCTAATTCTTATCCTATAAATACCCCCTCACCCCCTTGTATTGTTCAACTTAGATTTTAGTGTAGTTTTAGGGTAGCATAAATTTCTTTCTTTTTTTGTTTTGTAGTTCTAAATCTGGTAAACACCCTTTTTATATATCAATTCAAATTTTTTTATTTTCTTACGTCTTGTTCCTCCCTTTACATTTTGGCTATGAGATGTTTCTTTATTACAAGATAGTTTATACCATTTGTATGAAAGGAGCCTTTAAGATTTATTTTTAATGTTATATTTAATGTTTACATCTCTTTAGCTCTCAATTTTAGATCAATTTTTTCGGTTCCATTATGTTCAGTTTTCCGGCAGAAGCTTAATTTCTGTTCGGGGAGTAATTATTTTAGTTTTTTTTTCTTTTGTTTTGCTCGGCGTCTCTAGTTTCCGTTTGTACTTGTCTGTTTCGTGGTCACTTAAATTTCTAGCAATGGGTTAGATTTTGAACGAATGAAATCACAATCATTTTACTTGTTTTTCTAGCCTTAAATAATTTACTGTTGATGCATTTAGTTATTAAATGAGCTTCATTATTTAATCATTAATTGGTCATTTCTTTAATCATCATCATTTTAATTAGTGTTAATTATGGCCACTAGCTTGTTTTATTTCTATTACTTGTTCGATTATTTGATCTTGATTTTATTTTGATAAGTGGATTTTATATCCACTTGGAGCGTTCCATATCGGCTTAAATTGATTGACTTGGTCTCAAGTTTGTTGTATTTTTGATGTGTTTTGTGTAGTTGTGCAGGGTTGTAGCTATCGGTTAGTGTTGGTGTTTCTAATCGATATTAGAGTGCAATTAAGCATTGGAATGATGATTGGACACTTGTGTTATGCTATCAAGGAGTCACATGTGTCATGGTATTGAAGATGTTAGCTAATGCAAAAGAAACGGAGGAGAAAGGAGCAAATTTGTGTAAAATTCGGATTTTCTGGATAGGTTGCGCAGTCTTCACTGTTTTGGCCATATCTGGAGTTCTAGAAGTCCGTTTTCAGCGATCTTACTGTCCACGCGAAGCCTGGGAGATTTTCTACAACTTTAGACAGGTCGACCACGAGCAGGCTGCGCGACAAATAGACTGCTGGGCCATATCTTGAGTTCTACAAGTCCGTTTTGGACGATCTTACAGTCCATGCGAAGATAACGAGATTCTCTATCATTCTAAAGTGGTTCAGAGGTCCAATTACGACTGGAACGGCCCATAAATATTGAAGAAAAGTCAGCTACGAATTTTCCTCTAAAACCGAATCAGTTTAGGAAACGTATTATGTGCCGAACTGCAGAAATTCAACTTTGACAAGGAAATTGCTATAATTCCTACTTCTAGTAAGTATGGTAACTGCTCTGGGCGGCTAGAACATTCCAGAATCAGATCTACACATGGAATTTGCAATTCTATTCTCATTCAAGAACAGAAATTTCCATACTCCTATTCCAACTCTAAAATGGCAATTGCTTGATGGAGAGGCAAATTGAGACTATAAATACACATATTGAGGGACAGAAAAAAACATATCATTACATATCAATTACTTAGGTTTATTTATATCTTTTCATACTTTGTTTTTATCATGATTTCATCAGATCCCATGATGACGAGCGGTTCGACTATAAACTAATCGTTGTCATGGGATTCTAACGGATTTATTTATGGAGCTTAGTATCTTGATGCTTTAAAGATCTGTGTGTGATGTATATTTGATATCCTCATATGGTTATGCTTAATTGATAGATGCGTCACGAACATCTAATTTGTTAATCTCTTGTGAAGCGAGAGTGGATCTTGAGATTTAGAACTTGCCATGCTAGCATAGGATAGGTTGATGTTTAACATCATGATTTATGGCATAAATAGAGATATTATGCTGCCCTATGTGATCAATATGGATAACTTGTTCTTCAACTGTTATGTTTTCAAATTCTATAGAGATATAGGGTCTAAGCATAATTGGTGTCTATTCATCTTCTATCTCTTTTGTGGATGTATGTTTAGTTTGGTATTCGTATACTGAGAAGTAGCGTATACTTGTTTCGTGTTGTCCGATCAGATATCATAACCATTGCATATAGTGATTAAAGGCGTCAGATCTAAGCGAAGTATTTAATGAAGTTAGGATTCCATGGTTCATATTGCGTAAGTAATTTGATTTTAATTATCGTTAGTTAGTTAATTCTTAGTTGATAATTTGCATCTTAGTTAGTTTAGTTAATTAAAACTCAAATTTGTTGTTTGTCTTAGCAGTGAGTAATAACCATACATTGTTGCATAGGTACAATAACTGAATTAAAACAATAACCAGATCTCTGTGGGAACGAACTCGACTTATTCATATATTACATGTGACCACGTACGCTTGCGTGATTTAGTGCAAACAAGTTTTTGGCGCCGCTGCCGGGGATCATCGGTGTTTTATTTTTGGTTTATGTGCTTGTCAATAGTGGTCGTTAGAGTTCACTGACTCGAATTTTTTCTTACCTATCTTGTTTAGTTCGGTGTGTTCAGGTACTTGAGTGTTTGAAGATGGCATGCGAGGAGTTGCCATGGTGGGCATATTCGAGGACATCCATGCCTCAGCAATGTGAGCGGTGTGTGGGCGTTCATGATCCCTCACAATATTGTTACTACGAAGGAGTTGATCCATATGTCACTTATGAGGAACAACCATATTTTCAATACCATCCTCAACAGTACCAGCAAGATGTTCCAGATATGTCATATTACTTTGGAAGTGAAGAGTTTCAACATCAGCAACCTACTCCTACTTTTCAGTCAGATGAGGTTGATGTTATGGAGGAGATTAGGATGCTTGCAAAGAGTTATGAGGAGTCTACCAAATCTTTGGAGACACTAGTTGCTCAAGTTTTGAGTTCCTTGGAACAAGAGAAACAACAATTCATACCAGAGGCAATTCCAGAAAATAATGGTGAATTGGAGCAAGGTACTGCATGCTTAATTGAGGAAGACAACTTCCAAGGTGATGTGAACGTTCACAAGCCATGTGAGGAATTTGATCATGCTAGGATGGTGGATGATCTGGAAAGGGCACTATTTGGGACAGACACTGATGAGCTGCATAAATTTCAAAAATTGGTATGTGCATACCAAGAGGCTGAAGAACATGGGAAGATGCAGGTCTTCTACTTGTCTCAGAGTTTAAAGATGGAGGTAGCGCATTAGGCCCAATGGAGGAAGTTCTTTTTGAGGAACCAAAGGCTTCAGCAACTTACATTTACCCTCCTCCATTATATTCAAGCGAAGCCCGTGAGTGTGTTTTGTTCTACAAATTAACAGATTTTGGGTCAACAGACGAAGGCATTGGAATAGGACATATTTGTTATACGAATAGGCCAAGCGAGGAGAAGGGGCAGAAAGTATGCCGCCGTGATGACGATGAAGTCTCGCGAAGAGAGGACCAGGAAAACTATTATCATCCTTAATGGAGGCTTGGAAGTAACGTCAAGCTATTGACGTTAAAGAAGCGCTTCTTGGGAGGCAACCCAAGCATTGTTGTATACTGGTATGTTTTCTACTTTCCCTCGTATTTACTTCCATTCAATGAGGGCATTGAATATTTTAAGTTTGGGGGTGGTTTGAGGGATAAGTAGTGTATAGTTGTAATTATGGTGTGTCATTGTGTTCATGTAGATTGCATATTTTGCATATTAGTAGTAATTCATGCATGTTTGTTCGTATTATTTATATTTGTTTCATATAGGACATTCTGTTATTTTGTTTTTTTTATATACCATGTGAGTTCATGTTAGTTGCATTTCATGGCATGCATTTTTCATGATCCCTTAGAATGAGCTAATTCTGATTGATAGGAAGATTTCTTATTGAGTGTGGTAATGATGAGTAGAGGGTTGATTTATAGTTCTTATGAAATTGACTTGCATGTTTCAGAAACAAAACTTTTACACAGTCTCATTGGGTGCTTTTGGGCTAGGTTAGGGTCATGCTTGTTTGGATGCTTTGAGATTTAATCACTTGTTTATATTTAAAATTTTCGTTATTCCCTTGATGGCGTAGGATCACTAAAGTCTAAGTTTGGGGGAAAACATGGATTTCATGTTTAATTATAAATAATTGTCAATAATGGCTATGCGTCAAATGGCTAATAGCCGGCTCATATTTATATGAGTAGTCTAGGGTTGGAAATGAGAAAGGCTCATTCCAGATCGCAAAAAGAAAAAAAAAAGAAAAAAAAAAGAGTCATGTAAATAGGCAAAAAGAAAAAAAAAGAAAAAAACAGAAAGAAAAAAAAAAGGAAAAAAAAAAAGAGTCATGTAAATAGTTAAATATTTAAATGCAAAATTAACCAGGGTGAGCTCTTTAATACTCGAGCTATTAAGTTCGCGGGGACTTTGTGCCTAGTGACCTAAGGCTTTTATAGTTTGGGATCCACTAACCTAACGCTCGCTACATGGGTATTATTGTATAAGCCTTTCGGGGTCTCATCCATTGCATGGTTAAATAAGCATGCGTTGTTGTGTATATTATTATATGTCGTAGTAATAAATCATGAATTCTTGTCTAACTTGAATGATGATGGAGGTGTTCTTAAGTTATGAAGTGTTTACAGTCTATTCTATTTATAAACCTGTGATTGTCTTGGCGAAGAATAGGTATGGTTTTGATCTAGTTTTGGGAGTATTTCTGATGAGCATCGCACACACGCACGTTTCTGTCATGTATTGTTAGTATACGGGGACTTCGTCGAGCTCTACTTGGATTTAGTTGCATTCTTTGAGATATTTGCATGCTAGTTGGTTTTGGTTAGTTTGAAGGGGATTATTGCATTTTCATATTAGTTGCATTCACGCATTGCATTGTTATTGCATTGTTTAGTTAGTTGGATTTTGTGGGTACATTCACTATAGGCCCTCACGAGACCTTACTCGTCCACTAGGGCTGCCTAGGGGTTTAAAGGGCTTGTTGCATATGCCAAATGCAACCGTGATCACCCACGGAAGTGGTACTAATTAGTTAGTGTTAGTTGTTTATGCTTGAGGACAAGCATCGGTTTAAGCTTGGAGGTGTGATAAGTGGATTTTACATCCACTTGGAGCATTCCATATCGGCTTAAATTGATTGACTTGGTCTAAAGTTTGTTGTATTTCCGATGTGTTTTGTGTAGTTGTGCAGGGTTGTAGCCATCGGTTAGTGTTGGTGTTTCTAATCGATATTAGAGTGCAATTAAGCATTGGAATGAAGATTGGACACTTGTGTTATGCTATCAAGGAGTCACATGTGTCATGGTATTGAAGATGTTAGCTAATGCAAAAGAAACAGAGGAGAAAGGAGCAAATTTGTGTAAAATTCGGATTTTCTGGATAGGTTGCGCAGTCTTCACTGTTTTGGCCATATCTGGAGTTCTAGAAGTCCGTTTTCAGCGATCTTACTGTCCACGCAAAGCCTGGGAGATTCTCTACAACTGTAGACAGGTTGTCCACGCGCAGGCTGCGCGACAAACAGACTGCTGGGCGCAGGTTGCGCGCGAAAAATTCTGAAAATTACTGTTTAGGCCATATCTTAAGTTCTACAAGTCCGTTTTGGACGATCTTACAGTCCACGCGAAGATAACGAGATTCTCTATCATTCTAAAGTGGTTCAGAGGTCCAATTACGACTGGAACGGCCCAGAAATATTGATGAAAAGTCAGCTACGAATTTTCCTCTAAAACCGAATCAGTTTAGGAAACGTATTATGTGCCGAACTGCAGAAATTCAACTTTGACAAGGAAATTGCTATAATTCCTACTTCTAGTAAGTATGGTAATTGCTCTGGGCGGCTAGAACATTCCAGAATCAGATCTACACATGGAATTTGCAATTCTATTCTCATTCAAGAACAGAAATTGCCATACTCCTATTCCAACTCTAAAACGGCAATTGCTTGATGGAGAGGCAAATTGAGGCTATAAATACACATCTTGGGGGACAGAAAAAAACACATCATTACATATCAATTACTTAGGTTTATTTGCATCCTTTCATACTTTGTTTTTATCATGGTTTCATCAGATCACATGATGACGAGCGGTTCAACTATAAACTAATCGTTGTCATTGGATTCTAACGGATTTATTTATGGATCTTAGTATCTTGATTCTTTAAAGATCTGTGTGTGATGTATATTTGATATCCTCATATGGTTATGCTTAATTGATAGATGCGTCACGAACATCTAATTTGTTAATCTCTTGTGAAGCGAGAGTGGATCTTGAGATTTAGAACTTGCCATGCTAGCATAGGATAGGTTGATGTTTAACATCATGATTTATGGCATAAATAGAGATATTATGCTGCCCTATGTGATCAATATGGATAACTTGTTCTTCAACCGTTATGTTTTCAAATTCTATAGAGATATAGGGTCTAAGCATAATTGGTGTCTATTCATCTTCTATCTCTTTTGTGGATGTATGGTTAGTTTGGTATTCGTATACTGAGAAGTAGCGTATACTTGTTTCGTGTTGTCCGATCAGATATCATAACCATTGCATATAGTGATTAAAGGCGTCAGATCTAAGCGAAGTATTTAATGAAGTTAGGATTCCATGGTTCATATTGCGTAAGTAATTTGATTTTAATTATCGTTAGTTAGTTAATTCTTAGTTGATAATTTGCATCTTAGTTAGTTTAGTTAATTAAAACTCAAATTTGTTATTTGTCTTAGCAGTGAGTAATAACCATACAATGTTGCATAGGTACAATAACTGAATTAAAACCATAACCTGATCTCTGTGGGAACGAACTCGACTTATTCATATATTACTTGTGACCACGTACGCTTGCGTGATTCTATTAGCCTAGGCCACTACTTCAACATTTATTTAGTCTAGCCCATGTCTCCCTTCTCTGGCCCATGATTACTTGCTTGGTCCTATTTATTTCGAATACGGATAATATCCTATATTTTTTCCGATACGAATACAGATATTTCGGACGAATATCGGATTTTTTGAATATTTTTGATATCCAAATTTATAATATTTTTAAAAAGGACTTATATTATGATATATTTTTAATATAATATATTAATATATTATGTTTAAAAAATGTCTACACTTAAATATATTTTTGAAAAATATATTAAATAATGAACAAAGACATATATTATTAATTATAAATATTATATATAAATATATAATAAGTTTTCCATTTTCGGATTCGGATATGCCGGATTCGAGTACGGATAATATTCTATTTATTTCGGATGCGGATAATATCCTATTTTCTCGAATACGAATAAAGATATTTCAGACGGATATCGAATTTTTCAAGTTTTTTTGACAGCCCTAATGCCACTACTAAAATAAAATAGAATACCATTAAAAGGTATTTTACATATTTTAGCTATGTCAAACAATAAAAAATATTCCTGTATTTTAAAGTATATAATTGACCATAACTGAATCGGTTTGACAGAAATTTGACTTGTCACCAAATAAGACCTTGACTCCTAGTGTACTAAGTGACCTCTCATTAATTTCATAATAATATAATAAATATCTAAACTCTAAATGAGAAAGATATCTATCAATCTTCACCAATTTTATATTTATTCAAAATTATTAAGAAATTAAAAATGTGCCTACGTGAACTCTCTATGCTAGGCACATAAATAGACACAAAATTTGAAATTTAGAATCATACCTGAGATTCCTTGATCTCAGTGTAAATTTTTTTTAAAAAAGTACCTATATTGTAGCCCAATTTGACATCGTTTTCTGACAAGTCAATTGATATTGATATTTCTTTCCACTTTTTCATTTCTTTTCTTTTCTCCTCCCCTTTTTTAAAAATGTCAAGAAAATGGGATGTAAAAGAAAGTTAGATGAAATATTTATCATCAATTGATAAAAATAATTATTTTTTCCTCAACAATAATAAATCGTTGTGAGGATTAGAGAAAAATAATAATAATAATTATTATTATTATTATTATTATTATTATTATTATTATTATTATTATTATTATTTACATTTGTAGCCTTTCTGAGGGACAAGTACACTTTTCTTTATCTTTTAGTAAATTAGAAGTATAAGAAAAATACTTCCCCAAGGAGTGTGATTTACTTCAATTTATAATATCACAGTTGTTCTTTAAAAGAATCCTTGTGATAAAATGTAAACTTTGTGGCACTAGTAGAGCTTTCCCATAATTTAAAAATAATTAAATTTTTTATTATATTTTCATATCAAAAGAAATATTAGATCAACAAATTAATTTCTCATTAAGATTCATCAAGTCGAATTTGGCAGAGTCATTTGCATGTTTGATGTTGGGTCACTGTTAATTCGAAAAGTAGCCAAAAAAAATCAATTTCTTTATATAGTTTTCCTAAAATTTAATTTGGGCCTTTAAGAAAGATCACTCGAGGTGTTTTCTATAAAGGTTTATTGCAAAATCATTTTTAAAAATGATAGAAGTATTCACAGCGTAATTTCGATTAAACTAGATAATTAAATCATTTTAAGTTCAAAAAAATCGAATGTACAAACGTCAAAGGAAAACTGTCAAAGAAGTCAACCAGGTTTTTATTGTTGTACATAAACCATATTCGGGATAATGATAATATGAACATATACAATAAATAAGAATTCTATATCGTGATTGCACATACTGTTTCCTGTAGAAGAATTCTTGTTGGAGGACTTTGCTACTTCTTTGGTTCAATGATGTACGTGCTTCGTATTTTCCATTGAGTAAGTATGTGATAATACCCTCCCGAAGAAAACTCTTTTACCCTCCTGATATAATCATGTTCTGAAAACATCTTCCTTTCGGACAAAAGGTACATTCTTCCTCCAGCACATTATTCCGGACAAAAGACACATTCTTCCTCCAGCACATTCTTCCGGACGAAAGACACACTCTTCCTCCAGCACATTCTTCCGGACAAAAGGCACATTCTTCCTCCAGCACATTCTTCCGGACAAAAGGCACGCTCTTCCTCCAGAACATTCTTCCGAACAAGAGGAGGTAACACTAGGGTCGAGCAAAACCGGTCCGAACCCAAAAAACCGAACCAAACCGGTCCGGTTTTTTGGACAGAACCGACCGGATGCTCAGCCTTCTATAAATACCAAGCTAAACTCACACATTTTGGGGGCCGAAAATTTCTCATTATTCTCTCTGACACTCTCACATCTCAGATATGCTCTATAAATCTCAGTCACTAGTACTTGCATTTTCCGATATTGCTTCTTGTATTCTCCACCACCAAGTTACTTACTCCACCACCCCCGGTCAAGCATTGTTTTGCAGGTACCCTTCCGACAGCTACACCACATCTCCGTCCCAACATCCCCGGAAGAGGGACAGGTGCGACGACAACACCACATCTCCATCCCAACACCGCCGGAAGAGGGACAGGTGCGACGGCAACACCACATCTCCGCCCAAACACTGCCGGAAGAGGGAAAAACAACACCACATCTCCGTCCAAACACCGCCGGAAGAGGGAAAAGTGCGGTAGAGTGGAGCAAGGAGCATTATCATTTGGCGCTAGAAGGAGGGAGTCTTTTTCTGTCTTTGAAAGACCCTCCATCCTTTCCAGATTGCAAGAAGTAACAAGAAGTTAATCATTTCCAGATTGCAAGAAGTAACAAGAAGTTAATAATAACAAGTTGTTTCAGATGGGACCGTCAAAGAATACGAGGTTGCAAGCCCGAACCACGGTTGATCCAAACAATCCAAACCAAACTGAAGAATAACTCCAAGGAAACCAACAAGAGATCGTCCATGGTACCTCCCATCGCAGGGAACCCATCCTCCAAAGGATTGGCACAAGGGAGGAAGATCATCCTCTCAACTTGGACCTGACTCGTTTCGCTCCTAACCAAGTGGATTTTCTCCTCAATGTTATTGCAAATCTCCAAAATCCAACTTAACAAAATATCCCTCCTCCGTCTAAAGGAAGGCGGGAACAACCTCCCCATGAGGACGAAGCACATAATGTAATTTATAATTACACCACAAGGTGCTCTTCCTAAAATACTCAACATGTCCGCCATGAGAATTCTCACCACCATCCCGAGACATGGAAGGAAAATCGAAGAATACAAGATGTTAGACATAAAGTTGAGGCACAAAAAAAAAAACCTGGATACGAAAGTGGGAGGAAGAGGTTGGAGAACGAGTGCTATAAAAAGAAGGAGAAATAAAGATCCCTCGAGCTCACTCCCATTGGTGGAATTGGTATATCACAACAAGAACTCCTCCATACTCTCATGGAGTTAATGCACAAGGTTGAAGGAAAAGTTTTCGCTGGCATGTGAGAATCCCTTATCTCCAAAAGACTAGAAGATTGGAGCAAGCACACAATTAAAAGACCCCAACTTGGACTCATATGATGGTAATGGAGATTCGGAAGAGTACTTAAGTTATTCCGATCAGCTAGCTCTCTTCTATAGGGACCGACATCTATCATGTTGTAGATTCTTCGCCTCAACCTTAAGAGGAAATGGTAAAAAAAAACCTTGTAGAGTTCCTCCAAGGACCATTGACATCTAGACTGAATTCAAAAAAGTTATGTTGAATAAGTTTGAGGCAAACGAATCACACAAAATACACACTATTTTCCTTGAGACCATTGCTCAAAAAAGTGGGGATACACTTGAGAAACATCTAAAGAGGTTCAAAGAGGTTGTAAACAAATTGGTGTCAGTCGATGAGAAAGAAGCACTGGTACACTTGAGAATAGGGATAGACACCTATGATTGTGCGAAATATTTTTCAAGCTCATGGAACATACGCCAACGACATTGGCCAAAACATACGAGATTTTATCACTAAAACGGAGGCTATGAGAGTCATGAAGCAAACAAGAAATCTATATAAGGAGAAGCTTACTTTCAAAAAGAACGTTTCACCTTTCATCATAGTCAAAGGCCAAGTATTCCTTTTCTCAACCTTGTCGTCTCCTTGATGGGTGAGGAAGGGTCATCCCAAAGCAAAAACATAACTCTTTATCTCACCCTTGTCATCTCTTTGAAGGGCGAGGACGATTCATCTCAAAGAAAAAAAAATATTTGCCATCTCAAAAAATTTCCAACCCATTCTCTCACCCTTGCCGTCTCTCTGTCGAGTGAGGAAGGGTCATTTCAAAGAAAATTTGTAACTCCTTTTGTCATCTTTGTAGCCCTCTTGGACGGGTGAGGAAGGGTCATAAAAAAAATTACTATCTCAAAAATTTGTGAACTACTTTTCTCACCCTTTTCATCTAAAAACACAAACATTATATCTCAAAAATTTATAACTCTTTCTCTTGTCCTTGTCACCTCTTGGTGGGTGAGGAAGGTCACCTCAAAGCAAAAAAAATTACTCTCAAATATTTTCTAACTTCATTTCTCACCCTTATAGGCATGTTGGTGGGTGAATAAGGTTGTTTCATAAACATCCATCTCTCAACATCAAGCAACATATGAACGGACACAAAGTTATCTTGCAACAATTCAGATACAAGTAATACTATCTCAGACACAATTTAATGCATCATATTATCTCATGAGATTTACTCAGACACAAGGCAAATAACATCATCTTGGACCAAAAGATATACTATCTCAGACACAAGCAACATCATCTCAGACACAAGTAATATTCTCTCGGACACAAGGCATTCAAAGCCGTCTCAGACACAAAGTAACACTATCTCAGAAAAAATTAAAGGTTTTGCTTTACCTCATGAGATTCATTCAGACACAAAGAAAGCAAACTAAGTCACAAGTCACAAGGCGGGTAAAATCGCTTCAAACACAAGTAACATTATCTCAGACACAATTTTATACATTATACTATCTCATGAGTCTTATACAGATACAAGGCGGATAAAATCGCTTCAACCACAAGTTATATCATCTCAGACATGAGTAACAACATTTCGTAAATGATTAAGAGCACTATATTATCTAATGAGACTCATTCGGGCAGACAGAGTATTTTTCTGAAAGCTTTCATGTATTATATTCTCACAAGTTTTATGAAGACAAAAAGCAGTACAAGAGGACATGACAAAGTACTAGAAGATGCTACAATACATAAGGAAATCTTTCCATTTTCGATATTGAAAAAGAAATTATGGTATACATATGAGAAGGAAGCAAGTACATAATGAAGGTGGCGCACAAAAATAAAAATACATGGGTTTTGACCTTTTATTTCAATTTTCAACCATTCACCCGCCTCCACTATGTATAATTCTTCCAAATACCCAAAAGGTGAACAGCATGATACCAAACACATTTTACAACAAATTATTTTATCACAGTACATCTGTACATGTCTTCTCACTTTATAAACATATACTCCCTCCGTCCCGGTTTGTATGAACCACTTTGACCTTCACGGAGATTAAGAAATTGTAGTAGAAAAAGAGTAAAGTTAGTTGAAAAGTGAGTAAAGTTGTAGGACCCATCATTATTTAATAATAGATTTGAGATAGTGGAGGAAAATAGTGGGTGTAATAGTGTTTATTTAATAAAAAAGTATAGAAGTAGTGGGTGTAATAGTGAAAAGTAGTATTCAAAAATAATAAGTATCTTATGTTCATTCTTTTTGGGACGTCCCAAAAAGGAAAGAGGTTCACATAAAATGGGACGGAGGGAGTACATATTTTTCTACTCTACACAACAGTCAACCCCACTTTTTTCCCGCCTCCTAACTTATCCCGCTTCCAAAAAATTACTCACCTACACACTAGTCATACACGATTAGTCTGGTAAATAAAATATTACCTAATTTTCCTTACACAAAAATTCTCCACAACACCTATACATGATCATTAACTTTTTTATTCCCGCTTCCCCCTCATGACTTATCACAATCCTACACAATAACATGCACACTCATAGTCAACTTGCCATCTCTCACTTCCCATTTTATAATACCTTAGACAGTAAACGTATATTAACACACAAAGATTAAACCACCAAGAAATAGTCCCGCCTCCCATTCTTTTCACTCGTGTGTCTATAGAAATATTAACAGATACATAGAAAGAAAACCAAGGCACAAAACTCATGAGTGTTTTTACCCGATCCCGTTTTCCCCTATAAAAAATGTACCCAATCCCACTTTCTCTAATACACCTCCTACTAACAACCTATTTGCTATATTAGCTAAATACACACACCCACCAATTTTATTAAGTCATTTACCAGGTCCCGCCTTCCCATTATTCAAACCTACTTAACCTGCCAGTTCCCACTAAAACTGGTAAACACACAAGACCTACAGTTAGAGTTGATATTACATTTACTATTTAGTCTCGTACATATATTAATAATTTCTAAGACACAACCTGTTCCCACCTCCCCTTCTTTTCACTCGAGTGCCTATAGAAATATTAACAAATACGTACTCCTTTATACCAGTCACATATCCCAAAACCTAGCTAATCCAGCTTCCAATTTGTGACCCCGGTCCCACCTTCTCTACATTTTACCAGCCGTACCAACGCAACTCACTAAATACTCACATTATTCTCTCACTTCCTCACAATTTATTACTTATTTTCGGACAAAAACACACGCAGATTCACATAAGTAAAGTACAAACTCACTATCTTGACACATGAAAATAACCTACCCACCTACTACCTCCCACTTCACGTGCATGTATGTATATACAAAATAAAACATTTAGTACAAATCCTCCCGCCCCTACTTATTATCACCCTACTAAAAACTTTCACCACCTCACGTGTACACACATTAATTTGAACACAAAAAAAAAAAAACATCCTGCTCCCTTTAGCGCACCCGTTTTCTCTATATTATTATACATACTTCTTCCTAGCCAAAAACACATGCACAGTCACAGTCAACCTACCAACTCCCGTTTCCCACTTTCTAATACAGTACACGTATATTAACACAAAAAAGTTAAGTCCCCAAACAATCAATCCCGCCTCCCCTACTATCTCCTTTTTACTCGTGTCTATAAAAATACAAACAGATAGATAGATTTTATAAGAATTCTATGTCTCGCTTTCTCTCACCAACTACATTTTTTCAAACACCCAACTCATACATGTACTCTATACATTATCAAAAATAGATAAAAAAATCACACAAGTTACCTTACCCAGTCCCGCTTTCTAAGTATCTTACCTGCTACTATAATACAACCCACTTCCTCTCTCATACACATGCTACTGACCTATTTTCTCTATTAGTTAAATAAACACACCCATGAATTTTTCTAAGTTTCACTTCCTAGTGTCCCGCTTCCAACTTGACCCGCCTTCTCACAGCCTAACAGAGAACAAGCACAACCAAAATTTTGTAGTTAATTCATTTTACATGCAACTATACAACTAACAAGAAAGGGACAAACACACACCCACTTGCTATATATAGCCTTTCCATCACCTCACATTTCCCTTACATATTTTTATAATTCTGCAAAAATATATTAACTCTTTACCCCCAGCTGGCCCGCTCCCGTTTTCATCACCTTACCTCCTCTACAGGATTTTACTGGCGTCTATACACATAGTACATACACAACCCTACAATATATCAACTTATACTTTATCTTTACTTGCTTTCCATTTCCTTGCAACCCATTCCTCTCGGACAAACACACGCAAATTCACATAAGTAAAATTCAAACACGAATACAAAAACAAAGAATGTTGGGCTTATGTTGGACTTTCTAATCTAAACTTGCTGGGCTTGTTAAGTTAAGTGTTTGCTTTCAGTTTTGGTCCGTGAATGATGTTGTGCAAAGTCTGCATATTCTGATTGATATGATATCTCAGAATGGAGATATTGTAGGAGCATTCTCGAATAAAGTTGTTATGATTTGATCGAGTCTAGATTGAGTCTGTTTAGGTGTTGCTGTTTCAGTTCCTAGTTTATAGGAATCATTTATATCTTTGCTTTCTTTGTATTTATATATTGTAATCCTTTGGCGTGAATAAAAGTAAGTAGTCCAACTAATCTTCTTTGTTTCTCCAGTGCCACACATACATGTATCGTGGTCTGTTTTAGTTTGTGCCTACAATCTAGTATCAGAGCTTGGTCAATCACTGGATGCCCAAGGCACTAATGATGGAGACAGGTAAGAACAAAGACGGAACGATCAGTTTGAACTCCCCCATGCTGACGAGGGAGAATTACACGGCGTGGGCAAGGAAAATGAAGGTGTATATGCAGGCTCACGGTGTGTGGGAGGCCATATCACCCAAGGATCCAAAGAAATCGGTAGTCGATGAGAAAATGGATAAGATGGCCCTGGCAGCGATATACCAGGGCATCCCAGAAGAAGTGCTTCTTTCTCTTGCAAACGAGGGAACGGCTAAGGGAGCATGGGAGGAAATCAAAACATTGTGTCAAGGGGCTGAAAGGGCAAGAGAAGCTAAGATACAGACTTTCAAGGCGGAGTTTGAATCCATGGTGATGAAGGACACGGACTCAGTAGATGACTTCTCTATGAAATTAAATGGCTTAGTCACAAATATATGTGCACTAGGAGAGAATCTGCCAGAAAGCTATGTGGTGAAGAAAATGTTGCGTGCGGTTCCTTCCAAATTCTTAAAGCAAATTTGGTGATCTGAAGACAATGACAATAGCAGAGACAATTTGGTGATCTGAAGACAATGACAATAGCAGAGACCGTGGGTTCTTTGAAGGCTCACGAAGAAAGAATCAAGGGACAAACAGAAATCGGGGAAGGAAAATTATTACTCACCAAAGAGCAATGGATCGAACGTGAAAAAGAAGATGAAAGTAAGCTTCTACTTACAAAGGAAGAATGGATGAAGCGATCAAACAAAGGAGGTGCAGAGGGATCACAGAGAAACAGAGGTAGGGAATACAATCGAGGTGGCCATGGTGACAAGAGCAGAGTTCGTTGTTTTAACTGTAGTGGCTATGGTCACTACGCTGCAGAATGTAAGAAACCAAAACGTGATAGGGAGATTAAAGAGGAGGCAAACATGGTGCAAATAATGGATAATGAACCTGCTTTACTGATGGTCGAAAGCACGAAGAAAGAACAGGGGACGTTACTAATTAATGAAGAACAGATCTCTCCAAAATTAAGCCAGAAAGAAGACAAAAATGAGGTGGAATCCAATCTGTGGTACTTGGACAATGGTGCCAGTAACCACATGACTGGTCAATTCTCGAAGTTCGAAAAACTCGACACAAAGGTGACAGGCCAGGTAAATTTGGTGATGGATCGATGGTCCAAATAAAGGGCAAAGGTTCGATAGTCTTGAAGTTCAAAAACGGAGAAAGCAGAATCCTGAATGAGGTATACTACATCCCTTCTCTTCGAAGTAACATTATTAGTCTTGGACAGCTTTCAGAAGCTGGCTATAGAATTGCTCTTAAAGGGGAAAATCTTTGGGTTCATGAAAGCAAAGGTGATCTATTAATGAAAGTAAAACTGTAACGCCCCAACTTTCCAATACTGAAAATATATATTTTATAATAAAATAAACATTGATACAGGGAAATTTTAGAAAATTTCGGCATGAAGTATTCATAAATCGGACTATTCACCTGTAATTCAACCCAAACCAAATTCCAATTTAACAATTACACTTAATACACCAACGATTCCTCACCGGGATCGATTCCAGGTTATGGTATGAAACAAGAATCTAAACCATACAAATTATTACAATTTCTTCTACTATTCTGATTTCAATAACTATACCGTTTAATCTGTAGCTTAACTCCAATCCGTGCTTACCCGCTTTAGCTTCGAGATCTATCCTGTAAAGGCTGCCTCATTGCTCTCATATGACTCGTACGATGTAGACATCCACCCTTATTCCTAACTGAAAGATTAGAGAAAATGAAGCAAGAGTGAGCCAAAGAATGCTCAGCAAGCGAACAGTATAGTGAAACAATAATACTACAATGATTCATTGGTGAACATATCACTGACCAACTTATCTCAAAGGAATAATTCACAATTAAAGAAGCTCAAGAACTTTAAAGATATAACATTTTATTTAATTCAGGAAATGGAATAGAATTGGACTATTTTGCATTTTATTAATAAAAACAATAAGGTTAGGCTGCTGATCAGTCACGCACAAACCCCGGACAAACGCACACAGCAATGTCCTTTAATGGATCCACGGCACACATTGGCCTTAATAACTTCTGACCACGAATCTGGTCCGACCCTTTACGGTCCACATTTTAAAAAAAAAAACAACAGTCCAATCCTATAATCTGAACGTCAGGTGTCGGAACAATCGACCACCTCGACCAGCCAAGCACCCTGGAAAGTCACGTTCCAGGTTAACAACTCAAATCTCAAGAAGAAATGAGGTCTAGTAAATTTCTGACCTAGATATCGACAAGTTCGATATAGAGAAGGGTATTATTCCATAATATATCAGTGAAACAGGGACAACAATTTCAGCACTATTGAATGGGAATATGATAAACAGCTATTCATATTTACTGAAAATTTAAGAGCAATAATATCAACGACAAATCGAATTAATATAATGATCAAGTGACGAAAAACATGGTTCATTTGAGTGAAATGATTTACTTGAAACATGAATAACAACAATTGTAATTATAAGATAAAGCAAGTGTATAGTCAAGTGCTAAGCATTTAATAAATTTACCAACACATTGTCAAGTTGAATCAACATAAGCGAATTAAGCAGTTTTAAAATGATCATTTGTAAAATAACTCCAAGACAATAAAATTGTAGGACAGGTTGAAGAAAACCTCTCCTAAAGAGGTCCATTGGTGAAAATCCGTTACCAAGTTTAAACTAACATGAGACATTCGAATAGTTTAAAACAAAGATTTAAGAAATTCTCAATTACTTAAGGTCTCACTCATGTCAGCTAAGCACTTATAGGCTTCAGCTGCCAGAACCGGCATGACAAATATGAGTTTAAATAATTAAGAAGATCTCAATTCATTCTTGGTTTAACCGTCACTAAGCAACACATGCCTCAACAACAGTATAAACCTCGAATTAGTTTACAATAATTTGAAGAAAACGCTCTTTGAAGAATGTTAATAATGACGGGAAATATTTATATAAAATAATTTTTAAAAGAATCAACACCTGAACAATAGGTGAAGAGAATAAACAATGACAGAATAATTTTGAGAATGAGTGTTTGTAAATTAATAGAAGGAGAATGTCACTGAAAGTAAAATAAAATAAAATAAAATAAAATAAAAGGTATGGGCACTAGCAAACATGGTTTAAAAGAAATATCGTAAAATCAACAGAATAGGTTCACATTATTTAGAATAAATATGAAGAATATAATTGCTTGCAAGAAGGAATTTCGAAAGAACAATAAATAATACAAAAGGTTTCACATCACTTGAACAATAAGTGAGGAATAGTAAACTTTCAAACTAATTTGACAGAAACGTTGTGTAAATAACAGAAACAAACTTATCCCACTTGAACAATAAGCAGGGATTAGTACACTTGCCTCAATACACATGGTTTCCATTTACAATGTCTCAATTCTTTACTCACTTTACATCAGTCTCTCCTTCTTTATACCTTGGCCTTTATTTGACCACACATCCATCTTTCCTCTATCACTTGTCAGCTTCTATACGAACATACTCGTCAATTTCGATAATTATCTCCTTCCTTAAGATTCCATCTACTCCCGTACTGGCTCAAAACTGGCCTCTGACTGCTACCTATACAAAGGTAAAGTAATACTTCAGTACACTTATAACCTAAACTGTCTAAATCTATTTTACCCAAACGCGTCCTATACGCTTTACCATTTATTACATATAGCTCAAAATACTAACGTATAATCACAAAATCATGTAAACACATAGCACGTAGCATGTATTATCAACTTATATCTTATATCACACATATAATATTTGCACAACAATAATCCCTCTCGAAATACTATATAAAAAAATCGTAAAATAATTCTAAATAAAAAATGGACAGCACCTCCTTTATAGTAGGACATATCCTGTCGGAATACAACCGACCCAAATCATCAACCATACCATTTTATAATCAATCTCAATTCAATACACATTATAGTAATTACAAATCATCTTGATATATATACACTTTACATATTTTAAGAATTCTTATATTTAACGCATAACACTTTATAATATTAGAATTTACACTACCATAATTAATTACCAAACAAGTACTAATCAGCTATTTACTTAATCATTTATATAACAGTATCACACCAATGCCATATAAACATTCAAACTTGACATGCCAACTCGAAACCAACCAAATTCGAAATTTAACTTAGCACATAAGTTTGAAACACATTTTCCACTAATCCTCAAACTCGAACCAAAATCAAGATAAACAATTTAGTTAATTTACAGTTTAACAAAGAAATTCACCCAGAACATTCTAACCCCAAATTTTTATTCCAATCAATCACATTCTCACCAATTCAAACTACACAAGCATTTTTAAAATCTGAATTTGACTGTAAAACCAAGTAAACTCTGAACATTCAACATGCTATCCTCGATTAGCAAATAAAGACTCAGATTCACACCATATATATAGCAAAAATTCGTACTTAAACTAACAAGAATCAAAACCAAACTCAAATAGAGAATCATTCTATGATTTGAAATTCTCGAAACAAAACCCACATGGAAATGTATACTCAAACAATACAAACACTCAGCATATACAAACATCACAGCCGAATCAAATCGTAACAGCAAGGTCAAGAGCGAACCAGACAAATCAGTAGCAGATCTTAACTACCAGGTCCTAATTCAGCATTAGAATAGAATCACAGAGAAACTATACACACCCCTCGGCAAGAACTCACACACACGCCCAATTAACACGCACACACGCACTGCAACTCTGCTCACAAAATCACACACTGTCACATATACACGGCAGTAAAGACACACCCACACGACAATCTCACAGCTACACACAATCGTACGCATATACCCAGTGGAACTCTAATACACCAAAAGTGACACGCACTTAGCACATACCCAGCAGCAGCTTAAAGGGAAGAGAGAGAGAGCCTCATGGGGAAAAGAAAAGAGGAGAGGAAGCTCGAGAGAGGAAGATCGCGAGAGAGATAGAGAGAGTAAAGGGGGAGAGCTTGAGAGAGATTAATTTTTAGAGAGAGTTGTCGAGAGACTCTCGAAAGAGAGAGACAAATCGAGAAGGTCCTGGAGAATAAAAGAGCTGTTGTGATGTTAACATAGCCCAGGGGAAAATTTGTAAATTCAATATGCTGGAAATCATTTTAAAATCAATAAGCAACTCTTAATAATTCGAAATTAGATAGAAAAATTGTATAAAAATAAATTTATATATTTACAATAAAAAGCATATAATTATGAGCACACATATATTTTAAAAATATTTTTAGGATCAAAAATGAATTAAATATGAATTTTACAAGTTTTGATCTTTAAAATGAAATAAAACACTTAAAATCATTTTAAAATACAAAACACCCAAATTAATACACCCAATAATTTTAAAAACTAATTAAATATACAAAGATGATATTACAAAAGATTTCGTGATTTTTAATAACTCCGTTGATTTTACAAAAAATTTTCGAAGATCAATAATGCAGAATTTAAAAAGATTTTAGTCATAAAAATTCAAGTAAAATTATACGGACTCACATTTTCACTTTTAAATCATCATATAATCACGTAAGCATGACGTCACAAATATTTAATCCTAAAAAATTTTATCTCATATAATCCACATTTAATATTAAATAATAATAATTTTAAATACGATATTTCTAGGACGTTATATCCTTCCCCCCTTAATAGGATTCTGTCCTCAGAATCGACCGTAAGAAAACACAAGACGGTATTCTCAAACATTACTCTTTCAATTTCGAAGTCATTTCTTTCATTCTAAAATTCCCTTATATCAATTTCATATCTCGCTAGGCTCGTCCTGTAAACCCGCAGATTTCAACATAAACTTAAACTTTGGGTTTATATGCCTCGTTAACTCTATATACTTACCACTCGTACGTGACGATCCTTTTTCTACCGAAAATCGGACATGACCTATTCGTAAAATGAACTATGCCCTGTACACAACGCCTCCATTACTGACCCAATCATCGATAATAATTCATTCATATACAATTCTAAAATAAAACCTGCAGTAAACCTATAAACGAAGAAATCTGCCTTAACTTAAAGTAAATGGGTAAATAATTAAATCTTTAAGACGAATTCCACGCGACTAAAACAATTGATACCACTTCCACGCTCTTACTCATAATTCAGATTGCCCCAGATAAAACTTTGAGAAAAATAATATCAAGAAATTCCCCAATCATTCTTACTCCCCTTTCACGTACAATGTTACTCGAGGAGGGAATAACTGAAAAACTTCTATCGCTCCTTAATCCCATTGTTTTACTAAGTAACCTTTTCGATACCAATAATCATTTGCCTTGAAACGTATATATATCTTATTCGCAATACAAACTATCCTGGAGTCACTGCCCCTCAATACCATCCAAAATCAAACTTTCAACTCAATTAAACTCCAACTCTAATATCCCCTAATATCGAAACCCGACTTAACATACGTAAACCCAAGTATACTTCACCAATTATTAACTTACAACCTTCAAAATTCATTTAAACTCCACTGTCTCAAATTCTCGAAAATCAATTCCCGAAACATTACTCTACAAATCCTCAAATTTAAACTTTAAACATTATAATTCTAACATTTATCAATAACTCATTTCCTTGAACTATTTCTTTCTTCTACATTCATCAACTTTACATTCTACTTCCGTCAACTTCGCTTGGTACTTCCTACTTTACTCTAACGATTCATTCATAATAATCTAGACCTTTTGAATCTTCTATCTAAAACTTCTCAATTTCTTTGAACCTTTCTTTGAGCATTGTATGCCTATTTAATCTTTGCTGGTTCATCCGGATGCACTGACACTTGAGCGGTTTTTGATCTCTTCTTTGACTCCTAAAAGCTCTCTTCACCTTTATCCATTCATTTCTTGACTTTTAATCTTGTCCACTACTATAGCTTTCTTTGTAATAAAAATTTTTCAATCCAAGGAAATTCCTAGCTGATCCTTCAAAACTTTTGATCTCTACTGGCATCTTCGGCCTTTCCTGATTCATTAATGCTTCCTCTTCTCGTAGTTCACTTTGATCCCTTCGTCATATCCTGAAGATTATAGTTCTTTCAATTCCAAAGCTCGTACTTAGAAATCTTATGCATGTTCTTCTTATATCCTCAAATATCTTGATATGTCTTTGGATCTTGAATCCTTGAAACTGATTACATTCCTGGTTGTAATTAATTAATCAACTTTATATCTCTGCCAGGTGATATTCCTGGTAATTCATCAATACCTTCTTCTGAGAAAATTTTAACCACTGAAATCTGCTTCACTCCACTTGTATGCTTATTGGTATATCTCCCATGGGTACAATAACCTAAAAATCTTGTTATAATAAGCTCTTAGTCTACATGATCATTAAAACTCCTTTGTCCGCTTCCGACCTCATAACATAACTTACATATCACTTGAGAATCATAATTCCACTTCTTGTCTTCACAATTTGCATATTCTTTGTATTTAACTAATCAATCCACTCCTAATTCACACTTAACACTTTCTGACTGTCATCACATGTAGATGCTTAATAAGTTATATATAATCATATTGGGCTTCTAATTTCTAATTCGGTCACTTATTACCATACTATTATCTCTTGGTCAAATTTATTTTACTCTTAATATTCGTAATCCTTTGACTAGGTTCACCTAAATTGGTATCTCCAACACAATCCCTTTTCTCCTTTATCCAGAGTTCTAATTCCTGTTGACATCTCTCAAAAACAACTGTCCAGTTCTATTCTGCTCTGCTCAAACTTTTCCCACTTCGTTTCTAAAATTTCTATATCTGACAATTAATCTCAAAACATTCTTGTTTCCCTATCCAAAGTAAAATATGCAGCAACAAGTTTTCCTCATCAATCTTTCCTTAATATAATTCTCATATTCTAACTATATCCATCATCACTCTACTTTCAAATTAAACAGAATTAATAATCTCGTGTCCTTGTTATCTGCTCATTATCTATACTCAGTATTACATTTTATCGAATCTCGTACGTGTATTGTCAATCCACTGAGTAATTTAACTTGATATTCCATCTCTGCTTTAACCTCAATTCTCAAGCCTGCTCATCCAATTCTCAATAGACGTAAATGTAACTTCGACCACTTAGAATGTCATCATCTCTATCTTTACTGCTTTTAATCACTAATAATTTTAGGAATCATAAGGGTTTATAACCAAAAAGGAATCAATAAAATAGGCAGGTGCTAACATGTATGAGTACAAGATGAGTTTTGTTTGATAAAAAAAATAACTGAGAGATCAATATGATCATTGAACTAATTTCAGGTTGCATTTGTCACTTAGGTCAACCACCACAGCACAAGAAGGGGGCCAGCCTTCTGTACTTTCATGGCAAACACAATCAGTGGCGTCCCACCAGACTTCTATCACATAGATAAGATGTCCCTGAATCCCCTATATACATAGGGTTGTTCATCCCAGTCAGAATAAATAAGGTTAAGGATTCAAAGAGAAACAAAAAGAATTCAAAAGTTTCAAAAGTTTATAGATATACAATGTTGAATAAGATAACAATTATTCGGGGAAATTAGAAAGAATTCAAGGGTCTCAATAATTTATATGCATCATGTTGAATCAAGTGATCCCCTGAAAAATAGAGGTATCTTTGAAAAAAAAATAGAAATGTGTTTAAATGAATTTGCAAAATTCGTCATCAATTGAAATATAGTTGATTATCAAAGGTGATGGGGTATTATCAAAATAAGAAGAAACAGAAAGAAATGTTGAATCTCCTTAATCAATAAATTAAATGAAATCAATGGCTAGTAATGAATAACCATGCCATTCCTCCAACCCATGCCAGTAATCGCATTTCGCATCTTGTTTACCGTCCTTTTGCACTTTCTATATCGTTCACGAGGTAACTAAAGTCGTAAAGAAAATTCTAGAACATACACGAGGGTCTACACGTAGCATCCTTCAAGCTGGTAACTCCGGTCGTATATTTAGCGTATGTTGTTCCTAATTATCTGCCTCGTCCTAAATTGAGTCTTCGGATGAATTGGATTTCTGTTCGCGCGATATGTCGAAATACTAAATAACGTCGCAACAGTCGTCCTAATATCTTAAGGCGAAGCTTATCCTAAATCGTCCTATCTAACGTCCCACTTAAGTACATAAACCTAATCATCCTAACTTGTTTCAGTGACCATAACTTGTCGCTCTGATACCAACCTGTAACGCCCCAACTTTCCAATACTGAAAATATATATTTTATAATAAAATAAACATTGATACAGGGAAATTTTAGAAAATTTCGGCATTAAGTATTCATAAATCGGACTATTCACCTGTAATTCAACCCAAACCAAATTCCAATTTAACAATTACACTTAATACACCAACGATTCCTCACCGGGATCGATTCCAGGTTATGGTATGAAACAAGAATCTAAACCATACAAATTATTACAATTTCTTCTACTATTCTGATTTCAATAACTATACCGTTTAATCTGTAGCTTAACTCCAATCCGTGCTTACCCGCTTTAGCTTCGAGATCTATCCTGTAAAGGCTGCCTCATTGCTCTCATATGACTCGTACGATGTAGACATCCACCCTTATTCCTAACTGAAAGATTAGAGAAAATGAAGCAAGAGTGAGCCAAAGAATGCTCAGCAAGCGAACAGTATAGTGAAACAATAATACTACAATGATTCATTGGTGAACATATCACTGACCAACTTATCTCAAAGGAATAATTCACAATTAAAGAAGCTCAAGAACTTTAAAGATATAACATTTTATTTAATTCAGGAAATGGAATAGAATTGGACTATTTTGCATTTTATTAATAAAAACAATAAGGTTAGGCTGCTGATCAGTCACGCACAAACCCCGGACAAACGCACACAGCAATGTCCTTTAATGGATCCACGGCACACATTGGCCTTAATAACTTCTGACCACGAATCTGGTCCGACCCTTTACGGTCCACATTTTAAAAAAAAAACAACAGTCCAATCCTATAATCTGAACGTCAGGTGTCGGAACAATCGACCACCTCGACCAGCCAAGCACCCTGGAAAGTCACGTTCCAGGTTAACAACTCAAATCTCAAGAAGAAATGAGGTCTAGTAAATTTCTGACCTAGATATCGACAAGTTCGATATAGAGAAGGGTATTATTCCATAATATATCAGTGAAACAGGGACAACAATTTCAGCACTATTGAATGGGAATATGATAAACAGCTATTCATGTTTACTGAAAATTTAAGAGCAATAATATCAACGACAAATCGAATTAATATAATGATCAAGTGACGAAAAACATGGTTCATTTGAGTGAAATGATTTACTTGAAACATGAATAACAACAATTGTAATTATAAGATAAAGCAAGGGTATAGTCAAGTGCTAAGCATTTAATAAATTTACCAACACATTGTCAAGTTGAATCAACATAAGCGAATTAAACAGTTTTAAAATGATCATTTGTAAAATAACTCCAAGACAATAAAATTGTAGGACAGGTTGAAGAAAACCTCTCCTAAAGGGGTCCATTGGTGAAAATCCGTTACCAAGTTTAAACTAACATGAGACATTCGAATAGTTTAAAACAAAGATTTAAGAAATTCTCAATTACTTAAGGTCTCACTCATGTCAGCTAAGCACTTATAGGCTTCAGCTGCCAGAACCGGCATGACAAATATGAGTTTAAATAATTAAGAAGATCTCAATTCATTCTTGGTTTAACCGTCACTAAGCAACACATGCCTCAACAACAGTATAAACCTCGAATTAGTTTACAATAATTTGAAGAAAACGCTCTTTGAAGAATATTAATAATGACGGGAAATATTTATATAAAATAATTTTTAAAAGAATCAACACCTGAACAATAGGTGAAGAGAATAAACAATGACAGAATAATTTTGAGAATGAGTGTTTGTAAATTAATAGAAGGAGAATGTCACTGAAAGTAAAATAAAATAAAATAAAATAAAATAAAAGGTATGGGCACTAGCAAACATGGTTTAAAAGAAATATCGTAAAATCAACAGAATAGGTTCACATTATTTAGAATAAATATGAAGAATATAATTGCTTGCAAGAAGGAATTTCGAAAGAACAATAAATAATACAAAAGGTTTCACATCACTTGAACAATAATTGAGGAATAGTAAACTTTCAAACTAATTTGACAGAAACGTTGTATAAATAACAGAAACAAACTTATCCCACTTGAACAATAAGTAGGGATTAGTACACTTGCCTCAATACACATGGTTTCCATTTACAATGTCTCAATTCTTTACTCACTTTACATCAGTCTCTCCTTCTTTATACCTTGGCCTTTATTTGACCACACATCCATCTTTCCTCTATCACTTGTCAGCTTCTATACGAACATACTCGTCAATTTCGATAATTATCTCCTTCCTTAAGATTCCATCTACTCCCGTACTGGCTCAAAACTGGCCTCTGACTGCTACCTATACAAAGGTAAAGTAATACTTCAGTACACTTATAACCTAAACTGTCTAAATCTATTTTACCCAAACGCGTCCTATACGCTTTACCATTTATTACATATAGCTCAAAATACTAATGTATAATCACAAAATCATGTAAACACATAGCACGTAGCATGTATTATCAACTTATATCTTATATCACACATATAATATTTGCACAACAATAATCCCTCTCGAAATACTATATAAAAAAATCGTAAAATAATTCTAAATAAAAAATGGACAGCACCTCCTTTATAGTAGGACATATCCTGTCGGAATACAACCGACCCAAATCATCAACCATACCATTTTATAATCAATCTCAATTCAATACACATTATAGTAATTACAAATCATCTTGATATATATACACTTTACATATTTTGAGAATTCTTATATTTAACGCATAACACTTTATAATATTAGAATTTACACTACCATAATTAATTACCAAACAAGTACTAATCAGCTATTTACTTAATCATTTATATAACAGTATCACACCAATGCCATATAAACATTCAAACTTGACATGCCAACTCGAAACCAACCAAATTCGAAATTTAACTTAGCACATAAGTTTGAAACACATTTTCCACTAATCCTCAAACTCGAACCAAAATCAAGATAAACAATTTAGTTAATTTACAGTTTAACAAAGAAATTCACCTAGAACATTCTAACCCCAAATTTTTATTCCAATCAATCACATTCTCACCAATTCAAACTACACAAGCATTTTTAAAATCTGAATTTGACTGTTAAACCAAGTAAACTCTGAACATTCAACATGCTATCCTCAATTAGCAAATAAAGACTCAGATTCACACCATATATATAGCAAAAATTCGTACTTAAACTAACAAGAACCAAAACCAAACTCAAATAGAGAATCATTCTATGATTTGAAATTCTCGAAACAAAACCCACATGGAAATGTATACTCAAACAATACAAACACTCAGCATATACAAACATCACAGCCGAATCAAATCGTAACAGCAAGGTCAAGAGCGAACCAGACAAATCAGTAGCACATCACAACTACCAGGTCCTAATTCAGCATTAGAATAGAATCACAGAGAAACTATACACACCCCTCGGCAAGAACTCACACACACGCCCAATTAACACGCACACACGCACTGCAACTCTGCTCACAAAATCACACACTGTCACATATACACGGCAGTAAAGACACACCCACACGACAATCTCACAGCTGCACACAATCGTACGCATATACCCAGTGGAACTCTAATACACCAAAAGTGACACGCACTTAGCACATACCCAGCAGCAGCTTAAAGGGAAGAGAGAGAGAGCCTCATGGGGAAAAGAAAAGAGGAGAGGAAGCTCGAGAGAGGAAGATCGCGAGAGAGATAGAGAGAGTAAAGGGAGAGAGATTGAGAGAGATTAATTTTTAGAGAGAGTTGTCGAGAGACTCTCGAAAGAGAGAGACAAATCGAGAAGGTCCTGGAGAATAAAAGAGCTGTTGTGATGTTAACATAGCTGTTGTGATGTTAACATAGCCCAGGGGAAAATTTGTAAATTCAATATGCTGGAAACCATTTTAAAATCAATAAGCAACTCTTAATAATTCGAAATTAGATAGAAAAATTGTATAAAAATAAATTTATATATTTACAATAAAAAGCATATAATTATGAGCACACATATATTTTAAAAATATTTTTAGGATCAAAAATGAATTAAATATGAATTTTACAAGTTTTGATCTTTAAAATGAAATAAAACACTTAAAATCATTTTAAAATACAAAACACCCAAATTAATACACCCAATAATTTTAAAAACTAATTAAATATACAAAGATGATATTACAAAAGATTTCGTGATTTTTAATAACTTCGTTGATTTTACAAAAAATTTTCGAAGATCAATAATGCAGAATTTAAAAAGATTTTAGTCATAAAAATTCAAGTAAAATTATACGGACTCACATTTTCACTTTTAAATCATCATATAATCACGTAAGCATGACGTCACAAATATTTAATCCTAAAAAATTTTATCTCATATAATCCACATTTAATATTAAATAATAATAATTTTAAATACGATATTTCTAGGGCGTTATAAAAACGGTCTCCAAATCGCTTGTACAAGATTATCATTCACAGTGGTGAATCTAACTGTCTAACAACAAGGTGTGAAAACGAAAACTGGCTGTGGCATTCACGTCTGGGCCATGTTAATTTTAAGGCTCTGAAGCTTATGTCGACAACAAATATGGTGCATGGAATGCCTATAATCAATCAACCAGATGAAGTGTGCACTGGATGTTTAATGTCGAAACAAGTCAGAAAGGCATTTCCACAACAATCGAGCTTCACTGCTAAGAAAGTTCTTGAACTTGTCCACGGGGATTTGTGTAGACCCATTACGCCATGTACTCTTGGAGGTAACAAGTACATTTTTGTCTTGATTGATGACTATAGTCGAGTAATGTGGACTTATCTATTGAAAACCAAAAGTGAAGCATTTGATGCTTTTAAACGTTTTCGTGCTCTAGTTGAAAACAGTCCAGGGAAAAAAATTGTGACTTTCAGGACGGACAACGGAGGAGAATTTACATCAAAGGAGTTCACTCAATATTGTGAAGAAGCTGGTATAGTCAGACATTCCTCCGCTCCCTACTCGCCACAGCAGAACGGAGTAGTCGAAAGGCGCAACAGGACCTTGATTGAAATGTCTCGAAGTTTATTGAAAGAATGAATATGCCAAACCATTTCTAGGGTGAGGCCGTTAGACATGCCACATATTTAATCAACCGATTACCTACCCGTGCTGTAACTGGAATTACTCCCTACGAGGCTTGGTCAAAACAAAAGCCACATGTGGATCATCTCAGAGTTTTTGGATGCGTGGCTCATATGAAAATACAAAATGTAAACTTGAAGAAGCTAGAAAATAGGAGTAAAACTGTTGTCTATCTTGGAAAAGAAGCAGGAACAAAAGCTTTCAGATTGTATGATCCACAAACCAAAGCCATATGTGTAAGTCGTGATGTCGTGTTCGAAGAAGGGAAAGCATGGGACTGGTCTGAAAAAACTGAACAAATGACAACAAGGCTGGGGTCTTTCGTTTTGACTATAGATGGTTTTGATTCGGAAAGTGAGAGTGATCAAGTCAGTGAAGCCACTAATGATTCTGTGTCAAGCTTGTCAAATCCAAATGATAACGACAGTGACACTGCTGCAAGTAGTATACAAAGTCCAGGCATGTCTAGCTCATCTTTTGGAAGAGAAATGTCAGTTGAAAGCACACCAGAAAGCACCAGGTCTGACACGAGTTCTGATTCTGACGAGAGGCCTCGAAAGTACAGGCCATTAAGCGAAATCTATGATGAAACCGTACCAATTGAGCTTGAAGATGACGAATTATATCTAATGGGAATAGATGAGCCAGCTAACTATACTCAAGCAGTAAAGGGAAGAGAGTGGAAGAGAGCTATGGAAATAGAAATGGAGGCTGTTGAGAAGAATGGTACCTGGACATTGACAGAATTGCCTCGAGGTCGAAAGACCATTGAGCTGAAATGGATTTATAAGATTAAACGAGATGCAAATGGAAATGTCATTAAGCACAAGGCAAGAATTGTGGCTAAGGGTTATGTACAGAAACAAGGCATAGATTTCGATGAGGTTTTGCACCAGTCACACGAATCGAGACGATACGGTTATTACTTGTTCTTGCTGCAAAAGGAAACTGGGAGGTACATCATCTCGACGTCAAAACAGCATTTTTGAATGGTGAAATCAAAGAGGAAGTCTATGTAAAGCAGCCAGAAGGGTTTGTCAAACGGGGAAAAGAACATCTTGTTTACAAGCTCATAAAAGCTCTCTACGGTCTTTGTCAAGCTCCGAGAGCTTGGTACTCAAAATTGAACAAATGTCTAGAAGAATTGGGCTTTGTCAGATGTGCCTACGAGCAATCAGTATATACAAAGAATGTGAGCAAGGGAGTGTTGATAATTGTTGTCTATGTCGACGATATTCTTGTAACGGGAGCAAGTGTAACAGCCATCACTGAGTTCAAAAAGAAAATGGTAAACAAATTCGATATGAGTGATATGGGCAAGTTAAATTACTATCTTGGTGTCGAAGTTGAACAAGGAGATGGATATATTCAATTAAGGCAAACCGGATACGCAAAGAAAATTCTCAACAAAGCAGGTATGCTACACTGCAATTCTACTAAGGTGCAAATGCACCCCAAGGAAGTCATTAATAGGGACGAAGGTGGAACAGAAGTTAACTCTACTGAGTTTAAAAGCATAATGGGGGGCTTGAGATATCTCGTCCACACTAGACCTGATATTGCATATTCCGTAGGTGTTGTGAGCAGGTTTATGGAAAAACCAACTCAGTTGCATCTGGCTGCAGCAAAACGCATACTTCGATATGTAAACGGAACTCTTGATTTTGATTTAGTTTACTCACAGGATAAAGACAATGAAGTACTTATTGGATACTCAGACAATGATCTCACTGGAAATGTGGAGGATAGGAAAAGTATTGGGGGCATGGTTTTCTTCCTCAATAAGAGTTTAATAACATGGGCTTCACAGAAACAAAGATGCGTTGCACTTTCATCTTGCGAGGCGGAGTTTATGGCAGCTACTGCAGCAGCATGCCAAGCTGTATGGCTGAGGAAATTGCTGTCTCAGATTACAGAATATGACATTGGCCCTGTGACACTGTATATCGATAATAAATCAGCAATCGACTTGGCTAAAAATCCTGTATTCCATGGAAGAAGTAAACATATAGACATTCGGTATCACTTTATACGTGAATGTGTGGAAAATGGTGAAGTAGTTGTGAAACATGTGAGTACTGAAGAGCAACGTGCAGACTCCCTCACGAAAGCTCTTGCTGCTGTGAAGTTCGAAGCCATGAGGAACTTACTTGGAGTTAAGAAGTGCAATCAGGCAAGTTCAGATTAAGGGGGAATATGTCGGGCTTATGTTGGACTTTCTAATCTAAACTTGCTGGGCTTGTTAAGTTAAGTGTTTGCTTTCAGTTTTGGTCCGTGAATGATGTTGTGCAAAGTCTGCATATTCTGATTGATATGATATCTCAGAATGGAGATATTGTAGGAGCATTCTCGAATAAAGTTGTTATGATTTGATCGAGTCTAGATTGAGTCTGTTTAGGTGTTGTTGTTTCAGTTCCTAGTTTATAGGAATCATTTCTATATTTGCTTTCTTTGTATTCTATATATTGTAATCCTTTGGCGTGAATAAAAGTAAGTAGTCCAAATAATCTTCTTTGTTTCTCCGGTGCCTCACATACATGTATCGTGGTCTGTTTTAGTTTGTGCCTACAAAGAAAACCTATTACTTTGACACATAAAAAGCATCTAACCTTTTCCCGCCTCTTCATCAGTATCACGGTTACACTATATTGTAAGTCAAAACCAACACTCAACACTTTTACATGCTTTTAGCAAATAGAAACACCATGTAAGACCCAAAACAAAAACCACAAACATGCAGGTACATACATACATGCATTCATGTACCAGTATAAAGCCCAAACATACAAAGCAGGAAAAAGAAACAACTCATACATACATATATCAAACTATACATACACACTTTCCACTCTATACTACAACCCCGACTTGACACATACATACACATTCATATATACACTAAACCCAATAAAAAAATGACACCCAGATCTGTTCACATAAAAAGTCAGTCACCATTGTTACAAAAAAAGTACATATCTTGTTTTTGAAGCTACAATCTTTGGATACATATACTCAATGGTTGTAAATCAAACAAAAATACACAGGCTGAGTTGTACACACTCACATTCAACAGCATTTATATACCGGGTTTGAATCGGAAAAATGTTCAAGAGAGAAGTCGACACCCACGCGCAGCATCCTACTTCATTTGCTTCTTATGTTCTGCACCAAGTGTATGATAGTTTTGTATGGAAGATATGGAAAGTGGGTGAAGAAAAGCATCTTTTTGTTATTTATACTTGCGGTTGGATTAAAAAAAGGGTTTATTCAGTTTTATACTTACACAGGCCTGCACATCACCAACTGTACTATTAAACAAAACCCACCAATAATAGTAATGGGCCTCACTACTCCTTTCATTTACTACTCTTTGGATTTAAAAAGAGTTTAAAAAAATCCTGACCCGTCCTTGGTCAAAACCAGACCTCGCAAATCGGATAATCGAATCGGTTTTGGATTGGATCAATTTCGGACCGGATCAATTTTCGGTTTTGATATATTTGGATACAATTCGGATCGGATCGGATTTAATTTGGTTCGGGTCTAGAATCGGTTTTACAAAATTTTAATCGGTTTCGGTTCGGTTCAGGACTAATTTCGGATCGGGTCGATTTCAGATTAAAATCGGATAAATTTCGGATTAATATCAGATAAAATTCGGTTCGGATCTTTTCAGATTGAATTTTGTCGGATCGATTTTGAATTATCAATGAAACTAAATAAATGTCATTAGTAAGTTTGTAGAAGTATAGTTACAACGTGAAAATAAATACTCAATTGAGTAATATAAAACTTGACTATTTTTTGAATATTTAATATTTAATATTTAATATTATTTTTTCTAGTCTCTACTTGGACCAGTAATATAAAATAATATGTTTGCTTAATGTATAATATTATAATTTTAGCAAAATAATATTTACTATATTTTACATTATCCATTTATTTTTAAAATATGGGTTAGCTTTATCTTTATTTTCACTTCTCACAAATTTAAAATTTAATTTTGTTCTTTAAATTTTGTCATTATGGAATACATACTATACCATATAAAATTTAATTATACATACATGTAATATTGCTCGATGTTTCGAGCAAAAGCCGAAAAATATGTAATACTATTTTTTTTAAAAAAAATTATTGATTTATATTTTTTAATTCAACTTTCAAGCATATTCAATTATACGTGACAATTTTTAATCTAAATTTTTATTTGGTCTTTTAAAATTTTTTTAAGTGATTTAGATTTTTTTAGGTGGTTGAAAATGAATATATTATTATAATTAATAAGTCTCATTTAATCATTTATATTACTAAATGGATTTTATTTCTTAATAATTTATAAAAAAAAAATTTCAATTAGTTGAGAAATAGACTTGTAGAAAAAATTTTAATTTTTATTTAATAAAAAAGTTCAAAAATTATTTATTAGGTTTTATTTTGTTTGACAAGAATCTTGATGGATGGATTGATGCACATATTAGGAATGAGTATTTATTTAAAAAACCATTATTTAATAATGAGCAATAATTATTAGTTATTAGCTTATTTTATGTAAAAAAAAATATATTTAATTACAATTCACAAACATACTAATTACTAAACATGTGTATCCAGGAGATATGAAGGTTCAACATGTGTAGATATACAGTATATTTAATACCTAATTTTCAGAATAAATATTATCATTCATTTTTATTTCTAAAATAAAATATTTACTATACATGAATATTTTGATACATATATGATATCCTGAAACATTTTTTTCCCTAAAATATAGAATATTTTGAGTTAGAGAGAGAAATAAAATATAATCTCAATAATATTATTTCATCACATAATTTTTGGTATATGTCTTTTAGTTTCCAATTTAGAACGGATATATTACTTTGATTCATATTCTGCTCGGATAATATTTTTTTCAAATTTGATAGGTTTCGGATCATCGTCGGATCAAGTATTTCGGATTAAATCGGTTAGATATTCGGTTCGGGTAATTTTCGGATCGGATGAGATCGGTTTTCGTACAATTAATCAGATTTGATTATATCGGATCGGATTTCGGTTCGAATCGGATTGTTTCGGATTCGGTTAATCTCATTCGGATATAAAATCGGATCTCGGTTCCATGAATTTCGGATCAGTTCTTCGGATCCAGACCCAATTTGCCAGGTCTAGTCAAAACTACTTTTGATTATTTAATTACCATTTTTTTTTAAGTTTTAATTACCCTCTCTTACTTTTTTCAAGCAAACACATTCAAACAAATGTTTATTTCACAATTGTGACGGCCAACAATTATATTTTCTCATGTTATTATTTGTGGCATTTATTCAAAATATGAACGAAAAATTGGGGTGCATAAAAGTTCATTATTTAATACGAGAAAATTTAGTTATAATAAATTTTATGATACAATATGCATTTCATTATTTATTTTTGACTTCTTTAATTTCAAAGTCAAAAAAATAAAAATAAAAACACCAAATTCTTTCCTCCCACTAGAATTTTTTCTTTGTCATAAATTTCCTCCTCATAAAATTCCTTCACTTTCATATAAATATTTGTAAAATTTCAAATTTTATTTCTAAGGTCATTGCTAGTGGGTACTATTCACTAACAATTCGTGGGTGGCACCAAATTCAAACTTATGAAAATTTTTAATGGGAAACAAAATTCCTCCTCACAAAAATTACTCCCTTCTCACAAAATTCCTCCACACAAAAATTACTCCCTTCTCACAAAATTTCTCCTCCCACCAAAAAATACTTCCTTCTCAAAAAATTTCTCCTCCCACCAAAAAATTACTTCCTTCTCACCAAATCCCTCCTCCCCACAAAGGTTACTTCCTTCTCACCAAATCCCTCCTCCCCTCAAAAATTACTTCCTCCTCACCAAATTCCTCCTATCAAAAAAAAAAATCCTTCCTCCTCAGAAAATCCCTCCTCTCCAAAAAAAAAACACTTCCTCCTCAGAAAATTCCTCCTCTAAAAAAAAAATTACTTCCTTCTCAAAATTCCTCCTCCCAAAAAAAAAAATTTACTTCATCCTCACCAAATTCCTCCTACCCAAAAAAAAAAAAATCCTTCCTCCTCAGAAAATTCCTCCTCTCCAAAAAAAAAACACTTCCTCCTCAGAAAATTCCCCCTCTCAAAAAAAAATTACTTCCTTCTCAAAATTCCTCCTCCCAAAAAAAAAATTACTTCCTTCTCAAAATTCCTCCTCCCACAAAAATTACTTCTTTCTCAAAATTCCTCCTCTCACAAAGTTACTTCTTTCTCATAAAATCCCTCCTCGCAAAAAATAATTCCTTCTCATAAATCCCTCCTCCTCACAAAAAATATTTCATTCTCAAAAAATTCTCCCTTCCCACAAAAATTACCTCCTCCTCATCAAATTCCTCCTCCTCACAAAAATTACTTCCTTCTCAAAAAATTCCTCCTCCTCACAAAAATCTCTTCCATTCTCATAAAAACATTCAAAAAAAACCAAAATTTATTTCTAAGGCCATTGCTAACGGGCATCATCCAATAGCAAAGCCTGGGGGGCACTAAATTCAAATTTAGTCAATTTTCAGGGAAGCACAAAATTTCTTTCTCTTCTTCCACACCTTTTTCCCCCACCTCTACCACTTATGAAAAATTCTAAGGCCATCACTAGTGGACTTTACCCACAAGTGATGACCGGGGGGGAAACACAGCTCAAAACAACCAAAAATATACTTGCAGGCAGAGAAGAAAATCATGTTTCATTCATTAGGGAAAAGATTACAATGCAAAGAAGACAAGTGAAGGACAGACCCCTCAAGTCCTCATTAGGATGCAAAGAAAACATCTAAAACTAAGCAACGGAAGCATCTTCATCTTCGGGCTCCTCACGGTCCATCTTATCCTCCAACTCCTGCAGCTTCACCAACATAGCTTCCCATTTGGCCATTTCCCAAGCCCTCAAGCGATCAATCTTCTGCATGTAGAAACGGTGTAGCTGATTTTTCTCCGGAACCAGCTATTCAATGGCCTCACAAGCTCGGGCACAAAGAGGCTCATCTATCCAAATGTCTTATGTCATCGTAATATTTGGGGGGTTATCGTTCGCAGGGAAGGACTTAATTAAACACAAGTTCAATTTCAAATATCTTAATGTTCAGAAGTGTAAAGAAGAATTTGGGGAATTTGTTTATTAACTAAAATATCAATTAAGCAAATAAAAATGGTGAATTAACAATAATAATTCAAGGCAATCCAAGAATCAGGGTTCTTCAGTGGTATTGATGAATGTGCATGAAATTGTGATATTCAACCTCACACCTTGCTAAAAACATTCCTCTAATGATTATATTGCTCTCTCCCAAGATACAACATAATACCCACAAATACGTATTGACGTCACTCCCATGATCATACAACATAATTATAAATTATTAAGCCCAAGGAATACATGTCTCATAATTCGCATATTAATCTCCCAATTGAATAATTGAATTACGTTCGTCATATCATTTACTAGAATTATAATTCATCTCCCGAATCGTTAAAATTCCTAAAATACAATCTAGGGTTCATGACTCCCAAAATTGGGTTAAGTGCTCAACAACAAATTAGCAAGAATGAGATATCACATAATAAAAATCACACAAACATATTAACCACTGAATACTACATAATTCCCATATTTGGGAATTAGTTACCCATGACAAATAAATAAAACAAACATATATTGATGGGCAAAATCATTGTTACAAGAGAAAAGAGTAAAGAAGATACAACTTGAAGAATCTCGTAAAGCTTGGAGTGAATCCCTTCAATCCCTCTCTCAAATCCTCTCTCCAAAGTGTTTTCTCTCTCTCTCTCTCTCTCTCTCTCTCTCTCTCTCTCTCTCTCTCTCTCTCTCTCTCTCGTTAATAATACATGCCCTCCATATCAAAAACTCATCGCCCCCCTTTATTTCCCAACCCTTATCTAATAATAATAATTTCTCTTTCCTAAAATAAGTTGGGCTTTTGTAAAAATTCGTAACCAGATGTTCCGTTCTGATTCTGGACTGCTACAGTAGGAATATGCTTTCTGGGCTGCTCCAGGCCTGTAGAAAGTTTCAATACCTTCGCGTGGGCTGTAATTTCGCCCCATTCTGATTCCTGGAACTCAAGATATGACCCAAATAAGAATTGTTGCGCAGACCCACCGTTAAATCCGAATTTCCACATTAATAAAGTCCAAGTAAGCTCCTTTTCTTCCAACTTTAGGAATTATTTATTACCTGCAATAAAACATTAAACTATAATTAATAAATACCCAATTAATTACAAAATCCTATAAATATGAGAATAAAATCATACTAAAGTATATATAAATATACACTTTATCATCTTAGTGAGACTCCCTGGTGGCGCAACGCTCAAACCTCCGACCAGCATTGCTTCCGGCCCATATGGTTTTCACAACCACGGGCATGTCACAGTAGCAAGTGTTCCTTATTCCCTCCATGAAGAATTGTTCAAGACCTATAACAAATGGAATAGGAGATGAAAGATTTTAAGAAAAGAAGATATCATAACTCTTCAAGAAAACCCAAGTATTTATAGGCCTTCATCAACTAGCCGTTATAGAGAGCCGTTGAAGTTATAAATATCAAAAATTAAATCATCATTATGCATTTACTCCTCCAACCCACTAAAGTAAGTTGAAGGAGTGGGGGGCAATGATAATACCCTCCCGAAGAAAACTCTTTTACCCTCCTGATATAATCATGTCCGGAAAACATCTTCCTTCCGGACAAAAGGCACATTCTTCCTCCGGCACATTCTTCCGGACAAAAGGCACACTCTTCCTCCAGTACATTCTTCCGGACAAAAGGCACATCCTTCCTCCAGCACATTCTTCCGGACAAAAGGCACACTCTTCCTCCAGCACATTCTTCCGGACAAAAGGCACATTCTTCCTCCAGCACAAGGCACGCTCTTCCTCCAGAACATTCTTCCGGACAAGATGAGGTAACACTAGGGTCGAGCAAAACCGGTCCGAACCCAAAAAACCGAACCAAACCGGTCCGATTTTTTGGACTGAACCGACCGGATGGTCAGCCCTCTATAAATACCAAGCTAAACTCACACATTTTGGGGGCCGAAAATTTCTCATTATTCTCTCTCACACTCTCACATCTCAGATATGCTCTCTAAATCTCAGTCACTAGTACTTGCATTTTCCGATATTGTTTCTTGTATTCTCCACCACCAAGTTACTTACTCTCACGCCGGAGGTGCTTGACGGCCACCACCCCCGGTCAAGCATTGTTTTGCAGATACCCTTCCGACAGCTATACCACATCTCCATCCCAACATCCCCGGAAGAGGGACAGGTGCGACGGCAACACCACATATCCGTCCCAACACCGCCGGAAGAGGGAAAGGTGCGATGGCAACACCACATCTCCGCCCAAACACTGCCGGAAGAGGGAAAAGAAACACCACATCTCCGTCCAAACACCGCTGGAAGAGGGAAAAGTGCTGTAGAGTGGAGCAAAGAGCATTATCAGTATGTATGGCGTGTTTATCGAATTTGTGTACAAAGGCGTAATAGTGCTGATTATTTACCTGTTGCGTGATTAATATGATGTGTGTGTGTGTGTGCGCGCGCATGTAATAGGTAACAGTTTGTACAAAAAAGTGCTAGCGTACCGCAGCGTAGGTAATAGGGCTCATCTATGCCTAATGCCTCTCTCAAAATCTGATATTTTCCTTTGGATGATTAAAAATACTAGCCTATAGCCCATGCAATGCACGATTATTTTTTTAATATTTATAATTACATTAATTTTTTTAATATTTATATGTTACTAATTTACATATCAAATAATTATTAAAAATAATATATATATATATATATATGGCTTAATGACCTTTTAACCCTCAAAGTTTCCACTGATATACCCATCAACCCTCAATATTTCAAAACGTTCCTTTTAACCCTCGAAGTATCCATAAAGGTCAACCCTTAAACTGGTACAAAAAATAAAAAATAAAAAAACGGTATAACTCGGATGGGCAAAAGAGACATTTCACAAACCGATACCGAGGGTTAAAAGGTATACTTTAGATACTTTGGGGGTTAAAAGGTATACTTTAGATACTTTGGGGGTTAAAAGGTATAACTCGTACAAATGAAGTTATTCCAATTTCACAATTTCACAATTTTTGCGAGGGCATTCTTAAATTATCAATTTTTCACACGAAAACAAAGTGCTCAGCTCCAATTCCTTATTGAAATATATGTGAAAGATCTAACGTTGCATTGAGGTCTTGGATACATTACTATGCTGTTTAGTTGTCTAGTAGAATACATCATTTGAAACTATAGAATTTGTGAAGTGATAATGAGAGACTATCAATGTACAATCAGCTTATCCGTTGGCTATTTGTCGATACTTGAGAAAGCAGCCTCCGCAAATCTAGTTAAACAAGCTCAAAAAATTCACAAAATTTGTAATGCTGTTAGAAGGGGTCTTGTCCAAGATTCTTTTAATACCCACAGGCATACATATTAAGAACAGGGTATTCCCGTCCTCCACTACCTAAAACAATTTTTAAGTTTCTGTCCTCAAAACCCATCTCCAGAAAAGCTCAGTCTATGCACCCAATTAATTCCACAGATTTAAAATGCATTTCAAGAAAAGCTCAGTCTAACATCACCAGGTCTGAACTACTTATAGAGCCAATTCAGGGTGCTCCCTAGATAAAAGACCAAATCCCTCTATAACATCATTTTGCATAGAAACTTGTACAGCACCACCATTAGTCTGGAATTATACATTTTTCATTTCTATAAATTATAAACCAGTTGGTAATAAAAGCTTTCATTTAGCTTTTGCATTGAAATTTGTTGAATGCTTCTTCGTGAAATGAAGATCTGCATCAAATGCATTAACTTCATGTTGGAGCTTGTGAATTAATCTTTAATCTTTTTTTTTTGGGGAACGAGATTCAGGTATTCCAACGCATTGACATATTAAGCAAAGACTTCGTTAACATAGTGGAGCTTGAATTGGGGGCTCCATGGCCTCTTCCACCTGTTGAAGTGACTGCTGTTGGTGTATACTGAAAATATTTATTTGAAGTATATACATTTATTTCTGGCCTATTTTATTGAGAATCATTTAAATGTTTACATGTTGTCTAAATATTATATATTGTGAATAATCTAGTATCAAATGGGATACAGAATATTAGATTATTAAATACGGTTTATATAATATAATAAGGTTCACAGCACAGGTGGAGTTAGACAATCCACTGGAATGGCTGTAGTATTATTTAGATTAGTTTATATTGACTAATAAATAATACTAGTATACTTTGTGTATATTGAACAGGATCAAATTTAGAATTGTTCCCTTATACTGATTAAGAAGGTGAACTAAGATTCTATGTTATTATTAATGCTTAGGTTCTTAATCCGGAAATAATAATTGACACGTATATATTATTTACATGCTTTGATTTATATATGAAATAATTCTTGTGAATTATTTCATTATATTTTGGGTGATGAAATAATATATATGGTGGGATATTATTTATTGAAGGAATCCATGTCCTGATAATATTCGGGTTAATGATGTCCCCTTGAAAGCTCAAAAAGATTTAATTATGTGAAACCCTGCAGGTGGATTTATTCCGGCATAATTAAATAAAGGTTGAGTGGATAATCAAGGATAAAAGATATTAATTAAATGAATTATCAGTAATTTATTTAATTAATGGACATGCGATATTTTAAACATGGGGAATTTAATAAGCAAATAATATTGGAACCGAATTAATTAATTAAATTACGGTATTAGGAAAGGTAGTGCAAATATTAATTCTTTAGTGGATTGAATTAATATTTAATTACATTGGGCTAGGCTCAAGATGTAATTAGAAGGCCCAACCTAATTATCCATGATCCCTATTGTAGCCTATATATATTCCTATTCTCTTCTTGCTGGGGGCGGGTCGAAAAAATTGGTAGCCACCCAGGAGCAAGAAGAGAGGTAAACTTGAGAAGACGAAAGCCACACTTCGCTCAAGGGAATTTGGGAATACAATAGAAGAGCGTGGAATCAACCGTTAACAAGGTGATTTTTCTATTCGTACTCGTTAATTTATTGTATCGAAATTCGCAGTGCCAAGATCTGATTGTCCCAACAATTGGTATCAAGAGCCTGGTTCATTGGTTCTGCGAATTTTGATACGATGTCCATGTCGTAATTATATATGCATGTGTATAGTGGTGTGCTTGGATAATAATCTTTTGCAGGTTGTTTAGTATCCACTATTATGGCCATGTAATTTTAATTATGTGTTTGGATCCCACGTGGTTTAATCGTGGTTGTAAAACACGAGGGTTGATCGTGTTAGAATAGATTTACAAAATTAGTTTTGTATTAGATCTATTTTTTTGTAATTGTTTGTTGGATTTTATTAAGATCCGGGTAATTTGTAACAATTATGTGCGATCGGAAATCAAAACGGAGATCAAAATTATTCCGCTGCGAAGCTAGTTGAAGGCTGTTGGTTTGGTAATTTACTGTTGTTGGAACGAAACAGAAAATAGTCGAACAGATGCAGAGAAGAAGAGGCGCGCGTGAGAAATTCTGATCTGAAGCCTGTAACGCATGTGCAGACTGCGTTACAGGTCTGTTCAGGCTGCAACGCATGACGCACATGCGTGACAGGTCTGTAACAGGCTGTAACGCATGACGCACATGCGTGACAGCAGTTCCAGGGGCAGTAACGCAGTCCGTGAGTGCGCAACAGCAAGGTTTTTGGCAGAAAATTGTTTTTTCAGCAGAATAAAGGGCTGGAAATTTAATTTTTTTCAAGGGGCCATAATAGTGGATTTAAATTATGTTTTTTAATTTTAATTCCGCTATTTAATTTTTTAATTATTGCTTTAAATAATTATTATGTGTGTTGTTAATTATGTGTGTAATTTTTAATTGCATGTTTAACATAATTAGGACGACATGGACATTAATTTTATTTATTGCTTTAATTTTATGATGCATGCTGCTATGTTATGTGTTCTTTGTTTTGTTATTTTTATAACATTTGGACCTCGAAAAAATAACATAGGGCGATGCATCTAGATAAAATTCCTCAATTTTAAATAAAAATTCTAAGTGGGTGAGGGAATTAATTAGGAATTAAATCCCATGGTCTCCATTATTGTTTGTATGTAATTTAACACCGAGACGAATATAAATTATATACATGCCACCCATCGTGGCGTATGATTTATGGTGTCAGGTAGTGTTATGGATATTACTAGAACAAACTTCCTAAATTAATTACGAATATTGAAAGGTATACATGCCACCCATCGTGGCGTACCAAGTTTCATAGAATTCAATTAATTAGAATGGTACCACTGATTGAATATAGATTTCAAAATAGAGAGAAAGGATGATTCTGTCTAGAAAGGGGTCTTAAGTGATGCCTCTTGACAATGCTCCCCCCGATCTGGGAATTATCCTATTATCGATTATTGATTTGAAATATTTAAAGGTGGTATCCAGTCTTTTTATTAATTTAAGATTTAATAATGGTATACACTTAGCTATGAAAAATAATATATAGTCCACCCTAACGTGGCGTATTATTTAGTAATAGGACCGAAGTAATATTTAAACGAATTTAAGTGGTATATATGTCATCCATCGTGGCATACCAGATACTTATGGTGTTTAAATATTAGTGCATTAATTTTAATTAATTGTTAGAGGAAACCAATAGGATTTAAGATTTATGCAACTATCTGATTATGTGTTACATGTATGATTCTCAGGATTAGATCACTATGGGCTTTAATCCACTATTCACCATACTTAAGGATAACAAACTTACTGGACCGAACTATATTGAATGGAAACGTAATTTGGACATAGTGTTGACTGCTGAGGAGTACAAATTTTGTACTTATGAACCCAAGCCAGACCAGCCTGCTGAAGATGCTCCTGAAAGTGAGAAGGAGTATTATAAGCGGTGGATTAAGGCTGATGAGATGTCGCGATGTTACATTCTGGCAGCAATGTCGGGTGTTTTGCAGCATCAGCATCAGGCTATGCCCACTGCTTCAGATATGCTCTTTAATCTCAAGGAACTTTTTGGAGAACAGAATAGGGCTGCTAGGCAAGTAGCAATGAAGGCTTTAATGAACACTCAGATGGTTGAAGGAACACCTGTAAGGGATCATGTTCTCAGAATGATGTCTCATCTGAATGAGATGGAGATCCTTGGTGCTGATATTGATGGGGAAACCCAGATCGATATCATCCTTATGAGCTTGCCCAAAAGTTTTGAGCAGTTCCGCTTGAATTACACCATGAACAAAAGGATGTATAGTCTTGCGGAACTTCTGACAGAACTTCAGGCAGCTGAAGGACTCTTTAAGCAGAATGTTCAAGTGAATGTGGCCGAGAAAGCTTCTTCATCTAAGCCGAAAGGTAAGAAGAAGAAAAAGACTCAGACACAGAAAGCTGGAAAGATTGCTAATGCAGTGGGAGTTCAAGGTGGTGTGAAAAAGCCAAAGGGCAAGTGCTTCAGGTGCAAGCAGTCAGGTCACTGGAAACAGGATTGTCCTCTTCCTAAGAAGACAAACAATACTGGTATGTCTCTTTCTCTAGTTACAGAAACATATATAGCGGCTATATCTACGAACACTTGGTGTGTAGATACAGGAGCCACTGACCATGTTTGTAACTCTATGCAGGGGTTCCAGCAATCCAGAATGCTTAGAGATGGCGAGATATATGTGTTCATGGGAGATGCTACGAAAGTAGCAGTAGTTGCAGTTGGAATAATTACATTATCTTTTGGCGATGATAGGATTTTGGTTTTGAACAATTGTCTTTATGTACCTTCGTTTAGAAGGAATTTAATTTCGGTTTCTAAACTTGCCATGGATGGTTATAATGTTTGTTTGGATCGTAATGTTTCTATTATGATGAATAAACGAGTTATATGTTCTGGTACATTGCAAGACAATTTATATATTATTAATCCTATCCAACCAATGCTGCAACATAAGGAAACTAATAACATTCTTTCTAGCTCAAATAAAAGAAAGAAACCTTCTGAATTGAACCAAACATATCTTTGGCACTTAAGATTAGGTCATATTAACTTGAGGAGGATTCAAAGACTGGTAGTAGATGGGCCATTAGGCTCGTTGGCAGTGGAGCCATTTCCAGTTTGTGAATCCTGCTTGGAAGGTAAGATGACTAATAGGCCTTTTAAAGCAAAGGGGAATAGAGCTAAAGAAGTATTAGAATTGGTTCATACTGATTTATGTGGACCTATGAGTATCCAAGCAAGAGGAGGTTATGAGTATTTTGTCACTTTCATTGACGATTATTCTAGATATGGGTACATTTATTTGTTGCGCCGTAAGTCTGAGTGCTTTGAAAAATTCAAAGAGTACAAAGCAAGTGCGGAGAAGCGACATCTTGGAAAATGTATCAAGTCACTACGATCAGATCGTGGTGGCGAATACTTGCTTGGAGAATTTAGGGAATATTTATCAGAAAATGGGATTGCATCCCAGTTGTCTGCACCTGGCACACCTCAGCAGAATGGTGTAGCAGAAAGAAGGAATCGGACTCTTTTAGAGAGTGTTAGATCGATGATGAGTTATTCAGATTTACCCAAGTCGTTTTGGGGATATGCTATAGAAACAGCGGCTTACCTTCTGAACTTGGTACCTTCTAAGTCGGTTCCCAAGACTCCAATAGAATTGTGGACTGGTAGCAAACCAAGTCTAAGACATATTCGGATTTGGGGTTGTCCAGCACATGTGCTGAACAAGAACGCGACCAAGTTAGAATCTGGTACAGAAGTAAGGCTGTTTGTAGGCTATCCCATGGGAACGAAAGGTTATTCATTTTATAGTCCTAGGGATCGAGATATCATTGTTAGTACCAATGCTAGATTCTTAGAAGAAGACTATATAATGAAACACAAACCCATGAGTAGTATCGTTTTAGAGGAACTAGTGGGAGGGACAGATAATCCCCAAGTGCCAATAGTACAAGTAGATCAACCACAAGAAAATGCACAACCTGTCACTAATACCACACCGGTGCTTCGTCGTAGTGGGAGGGTTGTTCAACAACCTGATAGATTCATGTTTTTGGGAGAGTCCTCGGACTTGGTCTCTGGTGAACATGATGAGGATCCCAGGACATACGAACAAGCAATTCTAGATAAAGATGCAGATCTTTGGCAAAAGGCAATGGAATCTGAGATGGAATCTATGTATTCTAATCAAGTTTGGGAGCTCGTGGAACCACCCAAAGGTGTAAAACCCATTGGATGTATGTGGATCTACAAGAAGAAAAGAGGATCTGACAAAAAGGTGAAAGCCTGGAAAGCACGACTTGTTGCGAAAGGGTATACTCAGAAAGAAGGGATCGATTATGAGGAAACTTTTTCGCCAGTTGTTATGCTTAAGTCGATCCGGATTCTTTTATCTATAGCAGCTCATCTCGATTATGAGATTTGGCAAATGGATGTCAAGACAGCTTTCCTTAATGGAAGTCTTGAGGAAACCATCTATATGCAACAACCAAAAGGATTCATTAAGGAAGGCCAAGAGCATCTTGTTTGTAAGCTTAAGAGGTCTATTTATGGACTAAAACAAGCTTCTAGGGACTGGAATATTCGTTTTGATCAGGCAGTCCAGTCATATGGATTTGATCAAAGTCCAAGCGAATCATGTGTGTATAAGAGAAGTGAGGGTAATGCAGTGGTTTTTCTAGTACTGTATGTAGATGATATTTTACTCATTGGAAACAATGTTAAGATGTTGTCATCAATAAAGGCATGGTTGTTCAAACAATTTGAAATGAAGGACTTAGGTGAAGCGGCATACATCCTTGGGATCAAAGTAATAAGGGATCGCAAGAAAAGGATGTTGGCGTTATCTCAAGAGCCCTACATTGATGAAGTATTAGCTCGTTTTAACATGCAGAACTCTAAGAAAGGTTTTCTACCTTTTAAGCATGGAGTGGCTCTATCCAAGGAGCAGTGTCCTTCGACACCTAAGGATATAGAGAGCATGAAAGCAGTTCCTTATGCTTCGGCATGTGGAAGCTTAATGTATGCTATGTTATGTACGAGGCCTGACATCTGCTTTGCTGTAGGCATGGTTAGTAGATATCAGTCGAACCCAGGTCAGGAACATTGGAGTGCAGTAAAAACTATACTCAAGTACCTGAGAAGGACTAAGGAGTATATGTTAATTTACAAGGCCTCAGATCTATTTCCTTTGGGATATACTGATTCAGATTTCCAATCAGATAGGGATAAGAGGAAATCTACCTCGGGATATGTTTTTACTTTGGGAGGTGGAGCTGTTATATGGAGGAGTGTAAAGCAGAAATGCATTGCAGACTCTACCATGGAAGCCGAGTACGTGGCGGCCTCTGAGGCTGCAAAGGAGGCTGTATGGTTCAGGAACTTCCTTTTGGACTTGGATGTGGTACCTAATTTGCCTAGGAGCTTCACAGTGTATTGTGATAACACTGGTGCTGTGGCAAATTCGAAGGAACCGCGAGATCACAAAGCAGCTAAACATATTGAACGTAAGTATCATCTCATACGAGGAATCGTAAAGCGAGGAGATATAGTTGTGGCTCACATATCATCAGAGGACAACCGGGCAGATCCTTTCACAAAGAGCCTGCCAGCCAAAGTTTTTGACAGGCATGTGGAAGCGATAGGAGTCAGACGGATGGACACATAGTTTTTTGTGTAATAGTGGATTAAATAAACACTGATATACTCATAGAATATTTTGAGTATAAGTGGGAGATTGTTGGTGTATACTGAAAATATTTATTTGAAGTATATACATTTATTTCTGGCCTATTTTATTGAGAATCATTTAAATGTTTACATGTTGTCTAAATATTATATATTGTGAATAATCTAGTATCAAATGGGATACAGAATATTAGATTATTAAATACGGTTTATATAATATAATAAGGTTCACAGCACAGGTGGAGTTAGACAATCCACTGGAATGGCTGTAGTATTATTTAGATTAGTTTATATTGACTAATAAATAATACTAGTATACTTTGTGTATATTGAACAGGATCAAATTTAGAATTGTTCCCTTATACTGATTAAGAAGGTGAACTAAGATTCTATGTTATTATTAATGCTTAGGTTCTTAATCCGGAAATAATAATTGACACGTATATATTATTTACATGCTTTGATTTATATATGAAATAATTCTTGTGAATTATTTCATTATATTTTGGGTGATGAAATAATATATATGGTGGGATATTATTTATTGAAGGAATCCATGTCCTGATAATATTCGGGTTAATGATGTCCCCTTGAAAGCTCAAAAAGATTTAATTATGTGAAACCCTGCAGGTGGATTTATTCCGGCATAATTAAATAAAGGTTGAGTGGATAATCAAGGATAAAAGATATTAATTAAATGAATTATCAGTAATTTATTTAATTAATGGACATGCGATATTTTAAACATGGGGTATTTAATAAGCAAATAATATTGGAACCGAATTAATTAATTAAATTACGGTATTAGGAAAGGTAGTGCAAATATTAATTCTTTAGTGGATTGAATTAATATTTAATTACATTGGGCTAGGCTCAAGATGTAATTAGAAGGCCCAACCTAATTATCCATGATCCCTATTGTAGCCTATATATATTCCTATTCTCTTCTTGCTGGGGGCGGGTCGAAAAAATTGGTAGCCACCCAGGAGCAAGAAGAGAGGTAAACTTGAGAAGACGAAGGCCACACTTCGCTCAAGGGAATTTGGGAATACAATAGAAGAGCGTGGAATCAACCGTTAACAAGGTGATTTTTCTATTCGTACTCGTAAATTTATTGTATCGAAATTCGCAGTGCCAAGATCTGATTGTCCCAACAACTGCGATGTTAGCTCACAAGTTTGAACTCACAGGTTTGCTCTTTTAGTTTGTATTCTAACGCTTGTTGGACTGCTACCTTGTGCTGCTTTTTTATAAATGTTGTTTTTATAACTTCTTCTTTCTAATGGAATAGGATCTTCTAGTATGAAGATAGTCTTTGAGAAAACAACAGTAAAGACGACTGGGAACTTATCACAGATACCGCCCCTGGAAATACCTCAACTACCAGATGCATTAAGGCCTTCAACTAATCGAGGAAGTGGTGATTTTGATGTTACTTACCTCGACTCTGATATCAGAATCACGAGAGGAGATAGAGGCGAGTTAAGAGTTTTTGTAATCTCATGAGTTTGAGCAAGTGCTATCCTAAATTGCTAAAACTTTGTAATTTATTGTAAATCTATACTATTCTCTACCACTTCCCACAATTCTCCACTTCTCTGCCTCCCTTTCATATATAGAAAGTGAGACACCGCATAGCTGTGGTACTAAGGTTTTTAACAAACATGTGAACCTCAATGAAGCTCAATGTTTGTAATCCTAGTAACATACTTATGTTGAATTTGAAAGCAGCCTTGATCGAATCAAAATGATACAAAAATTTCGCATTGCATGTAGTTTGGGTTGTTGGAGTTTAATTTAAATTATAGTCGGACTAAAAATGAATTATATATAATTAATTTCAATTATTGAGCTATAAATTTATATAAAAAAAAAAATTATCCCATCATATTTGTTTGTCGATATAAAACTCTAAATGATGAGTATTCAATATCTATATTCAATAATCATCTTCATAAATTTTATTAAATATAAGATTTGTATATATTTTATTTAATTCATTGAGTTTTAATTGAAACTTCATTTGTACGAGTTATACCTTTTAACCCCCAAAGTATCTAAAGTATACCTTTTAACCCCCAAAGTATCTAAAGTATACCTTTTAACCCTCGGTATCGGTTTGTGAAATGTCTCTTTTGCCCATCCGAGTTATACCTTTTTTTATTTTTTATACCGGTTTAAGGGTTATTAGGACCTTTATGGATACTTCGAGGGTTAAAAGGAACGTTTTGAAATATTGAGGGCTGATGGGTATATTAGTGAAAAAAGATTTTACACATTCAATTTAATATTTGTGCTCTTCCTTGAATTTTTAAAATCTGATTTGTAAGAATTTACAGACCACATGAAATTAACAAAATAATATTTAATTTAGTGATGATTTAACAATTATTTTCCAATTAAAATTATGCAGAAACAAAAGAGAGAGAAATTTGATAATTTTGTACGTTAAAAATTCTTTTCAATTTATGAAATCTACTTATATTTCGTTTTGATTATCAAAATACCCTTCTTATTATTTGAAGATAAATCTACTAAAAATTAAATATAGTTTTAATAATAAGTGTAAGAGTTATTTTGTCTAAAACTTTGGTAGTCAGTAGTATGGTCTTCGGTTCGACAAAACAAATAAGAACGGTTAGACCATAAAAAATAGATGAAAAATAATGGATGTAGCATTAAAAAATATTATTTTTTAACATGTAAACTAAAAAGTGTATTTATATAGAAATACCAAAAAGTGTATGACAGTGATTTAAATCATATAATTTGGTTTTCTACATTGAATAAGATTATCAATGTAGTTATTCTATACTGAATAAGATTAATGTAAAAATTTGTGATTATATTTTCTCTCGATGTTCTGGGTGCTTCCATTATTTTTTATAATAATTGTTAAATCGTCACTAAATTAAAGATAATTTTGTGAGCTTCGCGTGGGCCGTAAAATCATCCAAATCTGATTTTTAGATCTCAAATAGTAAATATGAACTTTTATTAATATTAATAAATAAAAAAACAATATTTAATATCAAATTGTTGTTAAAAAATTGATATATATATATATATATATATATATATATATATATATATATATATATACTCTATCTTGAATTCTTGAAATTTGACTTGGACGATTTTACAGCACACGTAAAATCAACAAAATAATCTTTAATTTACTGATTGTTTAACAATTAATTTCAAATTAAACCTAAGCAGAAACAAAAGTGAGAAGAAATTAATGACTTTTTATGTTCAATATTGTATTCGATTTATGAATTCTATTTATAATTTGTTTTGATTATCAAAATAAACTTGTTATCATCTGAATATAGTTCTACTAACTACCAAAAATAATTTTAATAATAAGTGCAGAAGAGATTTTGTCAAAAACTTTGATAATTAATTGGTAGTCTGGTCCACCGTACGACAAAATAAATAAGAACGGTTAGATCTTAAAATAAATAGATGAAAACTGTTGGATCTAGCATAAAAAATATTTTATATTTTAATATGTTATTAACTAAAAAGTCTACTTATACTGAAATACGAAAAGGTGTATGTCAATTATTTAAATTATATATAATTAGGTTTTTTACATTGAATAATATTATCAATGTAGGTATTCAACATTGAATAGGATTAATGAAAAAATTCATGATTATAATTTCTCATAATATTCTGAGTGTTTCTATTTGAATAATAATTATTAAATCATCACTAAATTAAAGATAATTTTATGAGTTTCGCTTGGATTGTAAAATCATCAAATCAGATTTCTAGATCTCAAGATAGAATCCAAATAGTAAATATGAATTTTTTTAAATACTAATAAAAAATTTAAAAAAATTGAAATTATAATACAATCTCAAAATTTTAATAATCGGTAATCTGGTCCTCCGTACGACATAAAATATAAGAACCGTTAGATCTTAAAATAAATAAATGAAAATCGTTGGATCTAGTATAAAAAATATTTTATATTTTAATATGTTATAAACTAAAAATTGCATTTATATTGAAATACGAAAAGATTTATGTTATTGATTTAAATTATAAATAATTAGATTTCTACATTAAATAACATTATCAATGTAGGTCTTCTACATTGAATAGAATTATTGCAAAAATTCGTAATTATATTTTCTCATGATATTCTGTGTGTTTCTATTTGAATAATAATTATTAAATCATCACTAAATTAAAGATAATTTTATAAGTTTCGCTTGGATTGTAAAATCATCCAAATTAGATTTCTAGAAGTCATGATAGAGCCCAAATAGTAAATATGATTTTTTTATATATTAATAAATAAATAAATAAAATTTAATTCTAATACAAGCTTTTTTAAATATATGCTTTCAAGATTATAATTTTATTTTCAAAATTCAATTTCAATACAACTTTTTTAATTATATCCTTTTTGGATTATAATTTTATTTTTAAAATTCACTTCTAATGCAACATTCTCTAATTATATCCTTTTTAGATTATAATATCCTCTTTTAATATAATATAATCTTGATCATCTACTTTTAAAAATATTAGATTCGACGGTTAAGATTATTTTGGTAGTACAGTGACGAAAATTATGAATAAGATATTATATATAAGGATATAATTACTAGTTTTATACCCGTGCAATGCACGCATTGGTTTATTAATATTTTATAATATTTTTTTTATTATGATTTTTTTTGTCAAAAATAGTTTTAATAATATTTTGAATTATTATTATATTTTTAATGATAATAAATTAATAATATACATGTATTTTGTACTTATATATATACTAAAATTATTTCGGAAAATATGTTAACTTTTAATAGTTATTAATTAAGTTGAAGATGAATATTTTATTAATTTTATTCTTTATTAATTTACTTTATATTTTATTATTGATGAAATTTAATATTTTTGTAATTTTTAAATTATAAAATTATTATAGGATTTTTTGTGGTTATTATATTTAGATTCTCTATGAATTATTTTATTTTGGATTTTCGGATGGTTTTTTAATTTATTTACAACTTTACTACCAAATCTAGAATCTTTGCAAAATAATAAAATGTTAATTTATTGAGTTGTGTTGACTTTTCTTAGTTTAAATTTTAAAAACATGTTTGTTGTAAAATCTAAAAGTAAATTTTTTTTATGACTTTTTAAAAAATTAGGTTTTCTTGGAACTCTTTTATATGGTAAGGTTTTTTCAATATTATAATTTTAATTTTAGTTTAAAATATCTTTGTAATAATTTTAGTTCATAATAGTTTTCTCAACTTTAATTTTTTCTGTTTTATCACATGTTATTTGAGTGTATACTGTTTTGATATGCTTGTTTCTTAAATTGAAATTAATATTAACTAGTTATTTGGTAGCATAGTTTTAGCTGATTTTTTAAACCAATACTTTAACTCAATTCGTTTTCTGACCCATTTCTAGTATTTAATGAAAATAATTTTTTAGTCCTAACGACCAGACGACAACACAAACCCTTACGGTAATTATATACAGGATATAATTCTCATTAATAAACAATGCAATTCACGATTTTCATTATCTAGCGAGAGTATACAATTAAAGTGTAACACGAAGTATATTTTGTCTTAATTAAGTTAATAACGTAAATACATTATGTGATCTCTTGTACCAATTCTTGGGATAGAGCATTTGACATACAGGACTTAAATAAAGTATAATTGTATAAATTATTTTAAAACACGTGTCAAATCAAACCTCTATCCAAATGTAAAGAATATAAAGAATTTGGAGGGAGTAATAGTTTACCTATTGTACTAGATTTACTGCGGGAGTGGTTGGACGCATATTACTGCACAGGGTTTAAGACTGGATTTACTGCGGGAGTGGTTGGACGCATATTACTGCACAGGGTTTAAGACAAAAGTACTTCAAAGGTTGGTGATTATAAGAAGCTAGCAACAGCCGAGGAATTGGCATGGATGATGCTTGTTGTGCCCAAAATTTGTAATGGGCTTAGTTTTGAGCTCATGGATGTTGGAGACCTGGTAGGGTGTTTAAAAGGTAGAAAAAAGTTTGCAGGAAAAAGGGAGGTGTACCTCTGGAGGGAAGCTCTGGAGGTGGAGGTTCGCTTTTTAGGGAAGCTATGCAGGTTCAGGTATACCCACAGGCTCCACCTCTGCAGATTCAAATGGATAAGGATTACCTCCTAAGTTTTAGGAGACGTAAATTGAGTCATTTTTACAGTCTATTTTATGGAGGGACACGTTTCTAAATATAATAATTCTTATATATGTGTGATATGTATATAGAGTTATGGTAGGATTGGGCTTTGAGAGTCCTACCTCGGACAGGACTCTACCAATTGGCTAGCTGATTAAAGGATAAGGCATATTTCTACACAAACACTTCGAGATAAACATTGGAGGGAGGATGAAACTTTATCATTTTCGTGGCTTAATCAACAGGGAAAGGATTCCTAACCTAATAGAACTACATTAGGGTTTGATTCCTATAAATAGGATTTGTAGGAAATTAGCAAGGGGTTCGGTTTTTTACTTTCTGAATACACAAGGCACGTGTACCCTAAGTAATACATTCCTGGACGTACTTGGCCGGATTTTTGCCATTATTGTCCGGGGAACTTGCTAATTCAGCCCAAAAAACACTAAACACCATTATTAGGTTCAGCTGCCCTGTTTTATTTCAGCTGTTCGGTTTGTTAAATTATCCGAAAACCAAGGATAATTTCCGTTATTCCGGCGAGGCTTTCTCGGGGTGTTGTGTGAATTTTTTGCACAACATTTTTGGCGCTAGAAGGAGGGACTTTCTCTCTAAAAAAAATCAGTTGGTGAATCAATGTCAGAAAATTCCGAACCTGTTCGGACGCCAAGCGGCGAGGATGGTAGGCATAAGGCCAATCCTGATGGTGAAGTAACTGCTAAGGATATCCTCAACCATCTTCAAGCTATAGATGGTAGGATTGACCAGTTGGAAAGGAAATCATCGCGGAAAAAGAAAGGACAAAGAAAGCATAGGTCCTCGGAAAGGCACTTTAGACGTCGTGAAGTGACAGCAAGAAATTTGGATTTCGGGAGTGAAGAAGAGCCTGAACAAGAGGCTCGAAAAAATAATTTCTCTAATGTTGAAACGGATCGAGAAAATGTGGATCGGAAGGAAGGTCCTATGGACTCCCCAACTAGGAGTGTGAGCGTATTTGATCGAGTCGGGAAGAAGCTCAATAGTAAAGATTTACGGCATGTGTTGGATGGAACGAAGGAGAAGATGGATGGAAATGACAACCTTGACAAGTCTCAGTCGAGGGGTTCTAAGAGCTATAGAAAGGAAAAATCTAAAGATGAAGAGCGGGCTCATGACAGAAGGTCTAAGTCCACCAAGCTCCAATCAGCTGTCGGGAGTGAGGACAGCTCCAGCTCCCGAGACAGTTCAGCTCACAAATAGCATGGAGACTCGAATGAAGACACGGATGAGAGGGAGGAATACCTCTCAGATGGAGAGGATGCAAATTATAAGGTGGCTGATTTTAGGAAAGCTCTGGAAAAAATTAAAGCTGAGAAGAGGTCGACATCAGAGCTGGCTGTAGCTTCACCTTTCACTAAAAAGGTTCGAGATTCACCCCTTCCACCTAGGTACAGGGGGGGTAGGAGATTTGAAGTTTGATGGCACCACAGATCCAGTGGAATATCTCAGTCGTTTTAGTACTGAGATGGAGGTGTACCAAGTCGGGGATCGCATAAAATGCCGGCTGTTGGCAGCTACGCTAAGGGATAATGCTCATCAGTGGTTCAAGAGGCTGCCATCTAATTCAATTCATTCTTGGAGGCAAATGAGCGAGCTCTTTGTGACTCAATTCCGGGCTACTGTGGCATTCGCACCTCCCGCTAACACTTTGGCAAATATCAAGCAAAGGGAGAAGAAAACTCTTAGAGAGTATTTTAATCGTTTTAACGCAGAGGTGCCCAAAGTGAGGAAGGCTACAGATGAAACCTATAAAAATTTTCTGATAGCTGGGATATGGCCTGGAAGTGATTTCTGGAAGGAGCTTCAAAAAAGAGGAACCTGTCATGCTGGCTCATTTTTATGCACGAGCTGAAGCTCATAAAGTAGTTGAAGAATCTATGGCTAAATTGAGGAAAGATAACAACCCAACTGGTTGGAATGGGAGAAAAAGAAGCAGGTCCTGCAGTCCTAGGAGAAGAAATGTGGATAGGCGTGCTTCCTATCATGGAGCTTCAGCTTCCACTGAAAGGGAAGCTGGTCGCAAGGAAAGGACAGCACCTCTAACTGTGAATGCAACTGGTTCAAGGAGGTCTATGGAATATAAGCCCCCACCCTTGAAGAATTATAATAAATATTCAGAGTATACCCCATTGGCAGCACCTCTTGAGCACGTGTTTGAGGTTGGGGACAAAGCTGGAATGTTCAGGAAGCCGACTCGCATCGGCCCACCTGGGAGGAGGGACCTAGGAAAATACTGTGCATTTCATGATGCAAATGGACATGAGACAGCTGACTGTCGTCACTTGAAGGATCATGTTGAGGATTTAATTAGGAAGGGATACCTTGCGGAGTTTGTGGCGCAAGAGGCGAAAAAATATAAAGATGAGAAAGAAAGAAATGAGGCAGAAAAAATGATACCTGATCGTACAGCAAGGGCGAATAGTATTCGCACCATAATAGGAAGCCCATACATTGGAGGCACAAGCAGGAACTCTATGAAAAACTTTGTAAGGGAGTCTAGAGGAGCTCCCCTCACTAATGTCTTCCACCTGGCTGAAAGGCCCCCAAAGCTATTTAAGGGGGAAGCTGCAGACATTACTTTTACCGAAGAGGATGCAAAGCATGTGCATCACCCACATAACGATGCTCTGGTGGTCATGTTCTCTATTGGGGGAACGAATGTGCATCGAATTTTAGTGGACAATGGAAGCTCATGTAACATAATAGCTTACGATACCTACCAGAAAATGGGTCTCCTGGATAAAGAAATGTTTCCTTCTTACAACGATTTATATGGATTTACTGGAGGTCCAGTTCAGATTGTGGGACGTGTGAAACTCCCAATCAGGATGGGGAGTGAACCTTATGTGGCAACCCAGGTTGCAGAGTTTATGGTTGTGAACGAAGAAATATCTTATAATGCTATCATGGGTAAGCCTTTCTTGAAGGAGTTGCGTGTGGTGACTTCCATTTACCATCTCTCAATGAAATTTCCAACTCCTAATGGGATTGGGTGCCTACGAGGATGTCAGTCAGATTCACGGGAATGTTACGGTAAGGACTTGCGTACTGCTGAGCAGGCTTCAAAACACTTGCTGTTGGTAGATGGCGGAACAACTGACAACTGTTATCGCTATCTTGGACTCCCAAATACTTCGGCTGAAGAGTCTTCCCAACGGAAAGGAGGGGTATGTGAGAAAGAATCATGCAATACAATTATGATTGTGCAACATCCAGATGAAGACCCTTACGTGGATGTAGCTTCGTTTTTGGGGGAAGGTACTGGAAGGGAGGTACTCATGCTGGAGGCACCTCAACTGAAAAATGGAAACGGCAATGATGATTTTGTTGAAGGCATCGTGGAAGAAGTCAATGATAGTGACTTTGATGAGGTGGAAATTTTAGAGCAATTGCAAAAAGAGGTACCTGAATTTGCCTAGGTGGATGATAAAGGGAACCTGGTGGAAATTGATTTGGACCCTAGGATGCCCGAATCCAGAGAAAAAGCTGGTGCTGCAGAAGACATTGTATCTTTTATGGTAGATAACACTGATTCTAGTAAGGAGCTAAAAGTTGGAAAACAGCTGGATCTGAATATGAGGGAAGCTCTGGTGAACTTCCTTAGAAAGAATGTGAACGTGTTTGCTTGGGATCATTCGGACATGATTGGGATAGACCCAAAGGTGATGTGTCATCGTCTTAATATTGATCCAGAAGCGAAAACAGTAAGGCAGAAAAGAAGGGCCATTGGTGGTGAAAGAGCTTCTGCTTTGAGAGAAGAGGTGGACAGATTATTGGTAGCTGGTCTGGTGAGGGAGTCTTTTTACCCCATGTGGTTGGCAAATCCGGTGCTGGTCAAAAAGCCCAACGGAAAATGGCGTACTTGTGTGGATTTTACAGACTTGAATAAGGCGTGCCCAAAGGATAGTTTCCCGCTTCCTCGTATTGACCAGCTGGTGGATGCAACTGCTGGGCATGCCCTGCTGAGCTTTTTGGACGCATATTCAGGATATAATCAGATTCCTATGTATGGCCCAGACCAAGAACATACTTCCTTTATAACAGATAGGGGGTTATATTGCTACATTGGGATGCCTTTTGGTTTAATCAACGCGGGAGCTACGTATCAGCGTCTAGTAAACATGATGTTCAAGGATCAAATTGGGAAAACAATGGAAGTATATGTTGACGATATGTTGGTAAAGTCAAAAAAGGCAGCTGATCATGTTTCGCATTTGGCAGAAATGTTTGACATCTTGAGGAAGTATAGAATGAAGCTCAATCCTCAGAAATGTGTATTTGGGGTAGAATCTGGGAAGTTTCTCGGGTTCATGGTTAATCACCGGGGTATTGAGGCTAACCCTGCAAAGATTAAAGCTTTGTTGGAAATGAGGTCACCTAGGAGCGTGAAGGAGGTTCAGTCATTAACAGGAAGGGTTGCAGCTCTGAACAGGTTCGTCTCAAAATCTTCAAACAGGTGTAAGGAATTCTTTTCAGCAATTAAGAAAGGAAAGAGCTTTGAGTGGACAGCTGAATGTGAAGCTGCTTTTGAGAAGCTAAAGGAACAGCTGGGTAGTCCCCCGCTCCTTTCTAAACCAGTTGATGGTGAGGCTCTGATACTCTACCTAGCGGTTTCTGAGTATTCTATTAGTGCGGTGTTTGTTCGAGAGGAGGGGAAGGTGCAGTTTCCGGTGTATTATGTAAGCAAGAGATTGCTGGATGCAGAAACCCGATATACTAACATGGAGAAGTTAGCCTATGCACTAATTCTTGCTTCAAGGAAGCTTCGGCCTTACTTTCAGTCTCACAAGATCGAGGTACGGACTTCTTTCCCGCTAAGGCAGGTGTTACATAAACCTGAAGCTTCTGGAAGGCTGATGAAGTGGGCTATCGAGTTGGGGCAGTTTGATGTTGAATATAAGCCGAGGTCCGCAATAAAAGGGCAAGCATTGGCTGATTTTCTTTTGGAATTTCCTCCATCGTGTGAAGTAGGTGGAGATGAATGCGTACCTATTGGTGAGCTACCTGTGGCAGAGGTGCCTGTGGAACATTGTGCTCCGTGGTGGACGTTGTATGTGGATGGGGCAGTTAACTCTAATGGAGCGGGTGCTGGCATAGTTTTGGTAAGCCCTGAAGGACATAAGTTGCAGAGTTCTATTCACTTTTCATTCTATGCAACTAATAATGATGCTGAGTAAGAGGCACTAATTGCCGGCTTGAAGTTGGCTTTGGAAATGAAGGTGGAAAATTTGACAGTCTTCAGTGATTCAATGTTGGTGGTTTGGCATGTTAAAGGAGGGTTTCAGGCTCGAGGCCCTCGCACTGATCTATACATGAGGTATGCACAGGAATTGATGAGAGGGTTTAAGGAGGTAAATCTGGAACAGATTCCTAGGTCGGAGAATGCTGATGCAGATGCACTGGCTAAGCTGGGCTCTCAAAGGGAAGCTACTTTGCTGGGAGTCATTCCCCTCGTGGTTCAGTTTCAGCCAAGTATTTCAAAAGTGGAAGCTTTAAATGTGGAAGCTAAAGTGAAAGATCATTGGGTGACCCCAATTGTGGAGTATATCACTAAAGGAGTTTTGCCTTCGGATAAGGACGAAGCTCGGAAGTTGAAATACAAGGCGGCAAGGTATGTAATTTATGAAGGAGTACTGTATAAGAGGGGTTTTAATAAACCTTTGCTGAGATGTATTTCCGGAGATGAGTGCGAGTATATCATGCAGGAGGTGCATGAAGGGATTTGTAGTAACCACTCTGGAGGAACCTCTTTGGCACATAAAATACTTCGTCAAGGGTATTATTGGCCAACTTTGCAAGGAGATGCTCACAAGTACACTCGAGCATGTGATCGCTGTCAGAGGTTCGCAAAGTTGAGTGTCAACCCAGCTGTACCTCTTAAACCTCTCACCAGTCCTAGGCCTTTCGCAGTTTGGGGAATAGATTTAATTGGGGAGCTTCCCAAAGGCAAAGGAGGAGTAAAATATGCGGTTGTTGCAGTAGATTACTTTACAAAGTGGGCTGAGGCAGAACCTTTGGCTACAATAACTGCTGCAAAGTTGAAGGAATTTGTGTTTCGAACTATAATTTGTAGGTATGGAGTACCTTATAAGCTCATCTCAGACAATGGGAAGCAATTTGATAGCAAGGAGATGCGAGGCTTGTGTGAGGATCTTGGAATTCAAAAGGGGTTTTCAGCTGTTTGTCACCCTCAAAGTAATGGTCAAACGGAAGCTGTGAACAAGATAATAAAACATACTTTGAAGGCCAAGTTGGAGGAGCGAAAGGGAAGCTGGCCGGAGGAGCTTCCAATGGTATTGTGGTCTTATAATACCAATCCAAGAACAACAACAGGTGAATCCCCATTCACTTTAGCATATGGATGTGAGGCAATAATGCCTGTTGAGATAGGAGCTGGTTCATTCAGGAGGGAAAATTATAATCCTGAAGATAATAAGGTGAATCATCGCTTGTACCTGGATCTTGTTGAAGAGGTGCGCATGAATTCACAGCTGAAGCTGGCTGCATATCAGCAGCGCACGCGGAAATATTTTGATAAGAAGGTACGAGCTCGCCCATTGAAGGCGGGTGATTTGATTTTAAGGAGGGTGCTACCCAACATGAGGGTACCTGGTCATGGTGTCTTTGGTGCCAATTGGGAAGGACCTTACCTTATAAAGACGGTTCTTTGGGAAGGTACTTATCATTTGACTGATTTGGATGGGAAGCTGATCCCTAGGGCATGGAATGCCGAACATTTGAGGAAATATTACCAGTAGGTGCTTTTTTCAGGTAACACTTTTAAGTAAACCTCTTTCAGGTATAGGATTAATAAAGGTAATTTATTAGTTATAACTGCCATCTTTAGGACAAGTAGATGATTTGATTTTGTCTTGCTATGCTCAGGGGGTAGTGCATGTACACCTCACCGATAGAAAATGTCATGAATTTTGCTTCCATGAGGCCAATAAATTTGTTGCTTTTTTATAACATATTTTTTTCTTGTATTATGTTTTGCTTTTTATATGCTTTATGGAATGAGTATGGAACCGTATGCACAAATATGTGGTTTTAAGTTCTTCATCATAATTGGTAATATGATTAAAGAACTTGGGGGGTAGTAGGTTATATCACCTCCCCTTTGTCATTTTCCTGAACTTAGGAAGTCAAAAATTGGAATATAATAAAAAAAAATTTATATGAATTTTGGAATGGAATATGGTAATGAATTTTGGAATGGATTATGGTACATGGAGAACCCCATGAGAAGAGGTTCGCGAAATTGATCCACCTATGAGGAGGTTCCAATATGGAAGCTGTTTTGGAAATATACTATCAGGTTCATGTGGATCCCAGGGAATCTGGGCGCATGAAGAGCCAAAGGATATATCATGTAGGAGCCAGAATTCAAGCTACATGAAATGGAATAACTTACATAAAATAGGCAATAAGCTTCAGCTGGTTAAAAAAGTGAAGCTCACATATGATGCACATTGTGTTCATATTCCTGGAAAAAGGTTTTTATGGATTCTTTTTATAAAATAAAATAAAGTCATATGGGAACCGAGGCATTGGCCATATGATCATTCTATATGTGGAAGGGCTAAGTGCGAGCAAATGGGAAGCTCTACCTTACTTTGGAATTTTGTACGTATGTTTGGATATTCATTCATAAGTGTTTTATTATATATTAAACAGGATACTTCATACATGGAAAAAGGATTGGTTGGTTATTGAATTACTATGACCCACAAACGGATGAAATCATGTTAAGGGAAACCTCATGATTTACATGTCTAAAGATGGTTATTGGTTGTGGAAATATAAGTATCTTATGTGTTTATTAAACAATTCGATACACTTGGATTATTTTCTTTAACTCTAAATGGGAAATGATTACTTAACAGGAAATGTTAAGATAGGGATTTATATCAACATACATTTGTAATGAGTTTGATATTCTTATAAAACTCATTTGGTTATGAGTGAGAAGTTGGCATCCTGGCTTAGGTATGCGCCTTATCACTGGAATGCTTAGGTTCAGCATGGTAACTTTATATGAACAGTACGAAAATATATGGAAAAACCAGATGCATAGTTAAGGGAAACCAAAGTTATGAGTTACATCTTGTGAGGCAATACGAGGAGCCCACGACCTCATAAAAATTCAAAAGTTAATAGCCACCAAGGCCATGCAAAATGATTTAAAAGTTTAAACCCACGCAGGGGTAGGAAGGGTTTTTAATTTCAAGGAGTTAAGGAGTAGGGGTGTCAGGAGATACCTCAGACCTTGGAGCAGGAGGAACAGGGACAGCTGTGTTGGAGGCATCTGCTTTAGCTTCAGCTGCATCTTCCGAGGGAACCTCCACCTCTTTCTCCCTATCAGCTGGATCAACGGAGTCCACCTTAGCTGCAGCAGCTTCCTTCTTCTTAATGTCCTCCACAGCTTTCACGGCATCTTCGCCAAGTTGGGACCAGTCTAAGTCAGGGAACCTGAGGTAGGTGGATTCAATATAGTCATTGATGGCCGCATTATAGCCAATACCATAGGCTTCCTTTCTCTTCTCCTTTTGAACGGACCTTTCTTCAGCGAGCTTGATATTCATAGATTCCACTTTTAGCTCTAGCTCATGGATTTGCTTGGCATGGGAAGAAACCAATTCCTCTTTCTCTACATCAAGACCAGCAACTGAATTGGCCAGCTGGTCACGTTCCTTTATCAACTTGGTTTCAGCAGACTTGAGCTTCCTATTGGCATCCATGTACTTCTTCTTCTCATCATCCTTAGCTTTGATGGATTGTTTAAGCTGTTTCACCTCTTCGGCAAGTTTTTGGTCACCTCTAGCTGTCTCCACAATCTTCTCACCATGCCTGAGATAATGAAATAAACTCTGGGCATTGGCATGAAGGGCAGCTCGTGCACCCTCAGCTAGCGACATTTTGTCCCAAGCAGCTATGGCCTCTTCAGGAATCTGGTTTCTTGCCATCTCAAAAAAATACTGCATATGAGGACCAGAACTTCCAGGGTCTAAGGAAGGAGATATCTTAGCTTTTTTAGTGGAGCGAGAAGCAGAGGCAAAAGCTCGAGGTGGTTCAAGGCGAGGAGGTGGTAACTTTCTTTTTGAAGAGGTGGATGATTTCTCCAAAGTAGGAGATGGAACTTTGATCTTTGAAATAGGAATAGCTGCGATAGGGGTGACCTTATCATCTTCATCATCAGTAAAAATCTCTTCATACTTGGTTGTTTTCTTGATAAAGGAAGGAATTCCTGAAGCCATTTCTGTGAGGAACAAACAACATGGAGACTGGTTAGCAAGTTACAGATTTAAAAAGAAAACAATTTTCATAAGTATGTTCCTATATTAGTACTGTGCATGGTGTAAGGATTGTAAACAGGTTTTAGCTAGGTGAAGTAGGGCTACCTCTCCCAAGGATGAAGTTACAACTCATGAGGTTATCTCGAGTTAACAAGCTAAGGCCGTTCCCTAGTTCGGCTGACAAATTCAGTGCTTCTACAGCACGTTCCAAGGTTCGACCTCTTAAAGAAGATTTTGCAGGTATTTTTACAGAAAGGTTAAAATCAATTCTCAATTGAGGGCAGTCATAACAGTAAAGGAACTGTTTGAGCCAGCCACTCATCCCTCTCCTACAACTCCTAAAACACTGGCCTTCATGGACACTCCAAGCGGCCAAATAAAAGAAACCTGAGTTCTTGCCAGTGGGTTTTAGCTGGTAAAAATATCCCAGCTCTCGGGCGGAAAGGGTCTTATTGAACTTAGTATGATAAAGGATATACATACACATCGCCATGCGATATGAATTGATGGTGAGTTGGATAGAAGCTATGTCAAAAAAGTCAAGAATCTCTTGGATAGAGGGGTGTAAAGGTAAAGATAACCCCAATCTAAAGAATTGGGCTGACAGGACAGCTTTAGGTAGAAGTTGGCCAGGTTCAAACATATCAAACTTGTGACATCTCTCTTCGGGAGAGGGAATGACTAAAGAGCAACCTATGTGGTGTGATTGTGTTAGCTTCTTTAATAAGGGAGCAGTCATGGAGGTACTTAAATTTTCACAGGACAGGGTGGTAGGAGGTTTTTCCAAGGTATTGTTTTCTAATTCACCTGTTAAAGAGTCAGTTCTAGGATGAGCTGTTGAGGTAGTATGTGAGGGGGTAGCTTTTACAGAGGAAGCTTCGTCAGCAGTAAGTTCTTGAAGAAGGTTTGGTGTTGTTGATTCTAGTGACATGTGTTCATTTGATGAGGATACAAGGATAGCTGGTCGAGTGTCTCTGGTATTGTGAGTAAAAAGGTTGGTTCTTAAGGGACGGGTTTGTGCAGGTTCAGTTATTTTGATTTTTGAACGGGTCCTGGTGCTTATAGAGGAAGATGGATTAACTTTAGAAGCTGCGGTGGTAAAGGGAAGCTGGTTGGTGCTTGGGAGTTCTGGGGAGTGAGCAATCTCCTCAGAGGTAGAGTGCTGGGAGCTAGCTGCAACTGATCCACCAGACATCTGCACAAAGTGAAGCAGGATGATTAGGTGACCAGTGAGTCCTCCCGAGTGAAGTGTCTTAACAGGCAGGAAAAAATAAACACATTAAAAGCGGTCAGGAGCGAATGAAAGGCCGGGTTCGCCTAAACAGCTAGCTGGGCACAGGTACGCCCATCAGGAATCTTGGCTACTCTTCCTAAATTGGGTATCTATACATAATGCATATATTACTTATGCAAATTCAATCAAAAATAAACATTGATACATGCATTATAATAACAAACAGTAATTGAATTTTGGAAAAAAGGATATTGTTCATAGATTAATAATAAGGCGAAGAAAGGGAGAAAACGGCGAAAGGGTAGGTTCGCACAAGGGACTAGCTGGGCAAAGGAATTAACACACCAATTATTGGGCAAGCAGTGATTGGGATTAAGGGTTATCTATGGATTCTGTTTGTACAAATGCAAATATATATATACATATACAATATTGATGTATTTATAGGCATAAATAAACAAGATTTGGTTTCTAGGGTTTTAATTTCTAAGGGACACCACGGTTATAAAAGGGGAATTCTCATTTTACCGGTGAATTAACCGCTAACAAACATGGAATCGCCATATGAGTGTGTGGATAGTGGTATGTGTGTGCGGGTGTACATGAATAAGTGCAAATCAAAAGCTAATCGGAACATGCAAATCATAAAATAGGAGTGAATGTATGTGAGAGACAGGGAGCATGGAAAAGGTCATACCTTGAGAAGGTTTGGAGGGTTTGAGCCGCTGGAATATGAAGGTGTTGCCGGAATGGTGCGCCTGAATGGAGCTTCCGATAGGGAGATGAACCGATAGAGAAGAGAGAGTTTATTTTAGAGATAAGAAGGAAATAAAAAGGGGGTGAATGGATTTTTGATATATAAAAGGATGTGGCGTGTAAAAAACCAGTTGTGAAGGGGTTGGAGTTATTGTTGCATTGGGATATGAAACGTTAGAAAGCTATGTATATGTGGAACACGGCATTCAAAATGAAAAATGGGATTTATTTTTTGTTTTTGGTGAAATTCTAATTTGTGAGTTGCTTTTTCCAAAATAAATTTTTGGGAATTCACTCAAGGTATCAGAAAGATTATTTTGGAGAGAATTGTTCAGAGGAAAAAGATTTCTTGGTAGGAGTTATAATTAGGTGAACCTAAGTTAAAAATTAAAAAAAAAATGGGGATTTATTTCGTGTGAAATCCTTTAGCAATAGAAATGGTGTAGGTTCTGATTAAAAGACAAGCAAGGGAATTCTGGGATGTTGTTGGTCTAGTTATGGTAAGGTCATTGTCGAAAATTCGAGATATAAGGGTATTATGCTGGAGCTGGACGTAAAATGTGAAGCTGAATTTGAGGGGAGATGGCAAGGTTCCTTGTGTATTTTATAGCTACAAGGAACCTCGGGGGTAGTTGTTGTGCTCAAAATTTGTAATGGACTTAGTTTTGGGCCCATGGATGTTGGAGACCTAGTAGGGTGTTTAAAAGGTAGGAATAAGTTTGCAGGAAAAAGGGAGGTGTACCTCTGGAGGGAAGCTCTGGAGGTGGAGGTTCGCTTTTTAGGAAAGCTGTGCAGGTTCAGGTATACCCACAGGCTCCACCTCTGCAGATTCAAATGGATAAGGATTACCTCCTAAGTTTTAGGAGACGTAAATTGAGTCCTTTTTACAGTCTATTTTTTGGAGGGACACGTTTCTAAATATAATAATTCTTATATATGTGTGATATGTATATAGAGTTATGGTAGGATTGGGCTTTGAGAGTCCTACCTCGGACAGGACTCTACCAAGTGGCTAGCTGATTAAAGGATAAGGCATATTTCTACACAAACACTTCGATATAAACATTGGAGGGAGGATGAAACTTTATCATTTTCGTGGCTTAATCAACAAGGAAAGGATTCCTAACCTAAAAGAACTACATTAGGGCTTGATTCCTATAAATAGGATATGTAGGCAATTAGCAAGGGGTTCGGTTTTTTACTTTCTGAATACACAAGGCACGTGTACCCTAAGTAATACATTCCTGGACGTACTTGGCCGGATTTTTGCCATTATTGTCCGGTGAACTTGCTAATTCAGCCCAAAAAACACTAAACACCATTATTAGGTTCAGCTGCCCTGTTTTATTATAGCTGTTCGGTTTGTTAAATTATCCGAAAACCAAGGATAATTTCCGTTATTCCGGCGAGGCTTTCTCGGGGTGTTGTCAACAATGCTCATAAAAAGCTAGCCGCAGATGAGGTGCGGGAGCAGCTCCAAAAAATTGACACATGTGATGATAAGAAGGTAGTCACATCTTAGGTGCAGCTCCAGGGAAATGTCGCAATTTAGTTGAAGATAATGACCACAATTAGTGAATTGTACCAGACATCTTGTAATAATATTGGGAGATAGTTTTAATTGTGTACGCAGATATTACAAACACCTTTTTAAATATTTGACCTATATTTTTATTTTAAATCACCCTAAAATTTTCCTAATCTAGTATAAATTGAAAGTTTCTTACTGGTCTTCTGAATCGTTGCTCTCATATAAAGTAATGAAACCACTCCCATATCACTTTGAGGTTATACTTTAACTTTGAAAAGATCTGTCTTTGATTCACTGTTGTCTAATATGCAAAGGTTAAATTATAACTTGATATGCGATGATTGCAAATATTGATTCTTTAGTCGTTTTGGCTTGGAATAGCAATCCGGAACACCTTACCACCTTTGTTATAAACAAGTCCATGCATGTGGACAACTAGAATGATTGTCATGATTATGAACAACACCTTATACACTTCTGCTTGGTCTTAAGTATCATTTCCAATGTTTTTATCGTACTATTTCTGTCTATTGTGGTGTTTGCAGGACGTCAGAAGTCAGATGAGAGTTGTTACAGTAATTCTAGCACACAAGTTCCTCAACATGCATTTTATGTTTCAGAATCTTTTTCAGTTTTAGTAAAATTTTACTTTTATGAGCTTGTCGTTCTCATTAAAACTTGCAGCCAAATCTAACGTAAGTGTCACATTAAAGTTTTAGGTCAACTTTTCATTTATAAGACTATAAGAGTGTCACCTGCAGACCTGAGCAATTGCTCTTGCATGATCTTGCTCTTGTTTTGTTAACCAAACCAAATTTAAGCGTGCATAACGAGTTAAGAACACATCATCCATTTTTTATGGAAAATCAAGAGAAGTTGTGCAGGAATAATATAAAGTGAGCATGTGTTTTGGTTCGGAAGTTACTCACTATTGCAGACTTAAGCTAGACAGCGGCGGACGTGTCTTTAGGATCAGTTCAGATATTTCTCATTCGGGATTAGATATCTTTCCTATTTGGACCTCTTCCCTGCATGCATCTCTTATACCTCCCCTAACTATAGTCAGACAGAGAGAAATGCTTGATCCTGAACCAAGTTTGAGGATCATGGTTGTGAGGTGGAGGGATTATGATCCTGGAACAAGGAAGATCTAGATTTAAGGATGGAAGCTGTTTGGGAAATCTTTAACAGTATATCTATGATGATGATAATGAACAAGGAGTCGTGTCGGGAACTTTCACTACCTTACAGGTCGAACGAAACCACTCTGAAGTCCACAGCTGTCCACGGTTTAGTTCACTCAGAGGGTGCTCACAAGTCCGTAACTTTCAGAGGTAGTAAAAGAGGTGCAGGAAAGCATAGCATCTTGCATATAAACCCATAATTGAAGTTTTCAAGAGCTAAGCAAGTTACTTCGAAAAAAAGAGAAAACAGAGTAGGAGAGGTAGATTGGCATCAACAGATTGAAGGACTTGCACATAAGAACAAGTAGGCTTATTCCTTGCTTGTTCCACCAATCAGGTGTAAATAATTATACAACATTGAACTAATTTTTACTTGCATATCATAAATATACCTGTTTTGCTACTTGTGCACTTGAATCAAATTGAATTATCATACCACCAGTCAACTGTAAAATATATGTGTTTCTATGAAACGTTTGATACAAATAAAAACAAATATGATAAATATCATAAAGACATATCATTTTGTTCTATAGTGCACAAAAGATTTCACTGAACTTGCTTCTCTTCATGGCACTACATACAGCAGAACTGAAAAACTTCCTATGGTGTTAAATAACTAGTTGTAGAGCTTCATCACACCTTATACACGATTATGCACAAATGATTTGCTGAACAGTCGTCGTATATAAGCGACCTGAAGTCCACTTGCAAGAGCTAGCAAGATGTACTCTCCAATTGTGTAATATATTACCCGCTTCCTTGTGCTTTCATTGACTACAACAAGAGAAACCAACAACTTAGTGAGTAAGCTGTGAACATCTAGGGCATCATACAAACAAGAAACTAAGTATTCTCTTATAAGTAAACATAAAGGACATAAATACTAAACAAAGCCTGTCTTCTACTATTAGATTGTCAGAAAATATTTCTCACTTCTAATTACATTTAGTACTCATTTGATAAATGAACTATTTTACTATTTCTAAGGATGAACAGGGTAAAAGGTAGATTAAATTGATAAGGGTAAACAAAAAACTTAATCCATTTGACCTGCAAATCACTACAACTTGCTTATCTTTTATCCCCATCTTCAAATTTTGATATCTCTCAGATAACTCGGTATAGGTAAATATGTATGCGTGAACCTCATAATTTTCAATTACTTAAAAGTTTTGAAGAACATAAAATACACCTTACTGTAAATAATAAGTTACAAAGTTACATATTTCCATTTAAGCAATTAGGCCACAATACAATAACTTTCTATCAGGTTCTCACTATTCTTAGAATTTTTCTAGTAAATCTAAAGAGGTTGTCGAAACAGTTTCACATACTGGTAGCTTATTAAGAGAAGGATCCTGCAAAAGATAATGTTTGGATATCCTAGACTGTTTTTCCGTGTTGCCTTAGCAACTGTTTTTCAACGCTCGGCAGACATGCTATTAAAAAAAATCTGAAAATATAATCACTACCATAATCCCATTACCAACTTCATCCGAGGAAGATAAATAACTTACTATGTCGATGACGAGCATCACGTGCTTTCAGGTACTTCTGCTCTGCTGTAACTGATTCGAGTGCCTCCCTCAAAGCAGCAATTTCTAGGTTAATAGGGTCCAAATGTTCTGCAAGATACAACTAATGAGATAATATTTGTTCTATATTTCATTGGTATTGTGTCCTTAAGTGACAGGAAACAGTGGCATTAAGGTAAATATCAAGGCTTTATTTTGTTCACAAACCATCTTTAGCGAGGTCATGTTCATTGGGAATATGGCCAACGTGTATGTAGAAAGAGACTGTCTCGGGAGTTGAGTACGAATTGTGAAAGCAAAATTTGTACATTCCACTCCCTGGGGCCTTAAATTCGAATTTGTCTCCAGATGTCCCCTTCAATGTATGAACTGTATTACCCCTGGGAGATGTTACCTGCACAGAAAGTCGAATTAAGATACAAATGACAAATATGATCAATTTCATTTGACAATTGAAATGCACTTCTTGAGTGACTTGGGTGTTCTATTTCGAAAAGACATTCAAGCTACACGTTTCCACAAAACTATATCTAAGTGGGTAAAATGAAATCCTTGCTTAAGTTCGGGATTCCCATGTAGAACACGAAGTCATGTACAGATATCCGCTTAAGTTAACCAGGTTGAAGTAGTATACAGCTTCAAAAACTTGGTTTATGGACGATAATAAGCACATAGGTTAGTTTAAAGTAAGCCTTCAAAAGGGCATACTATTTTTTATGGTTTAATCGACTATAGATATCATGAACATAACATAATATAAGTAATAACAGACACCTATCATGCTTGAGCCAAATGATAGCACATTATAGTCACCCGTAAGATCAAAGTGTCAACATACTTATTCTTGTTTGTGTAAGAACAAGATCATGCTGCAGTTAGCTGTACATGATCGACTACCTAAGACAGAACACCTCAATATGCATCGAATGAGATCTTGGCAGTGATGTATTCTCGTTCCAATGAAGTATTCACTCTAATCCACAAACACATCTAGAAAGTTTAAAAAATTGTATGAACTACAGATTGCAGTTAACAACGTCCATCACCCAACTCTGTTAATCCATGAAAGTTTCCCAATTCTATTCAATATATATTCCATCTCACAGCAGTTACCATTATTGTTTATAATAATTATAGTCACAGCAGTTACCATTATTGTTTATAATAATTATAAAAACCAGACTTTTAAAGCCAAAGGTCAGTTTTTTTTTTAGTTTTTTTTTTACCATATTCCTTTCGGTTTTTTACAATCTTTACACACCATTAATTAGTGATCAAATATCAGATACATAATCAAAAGCATCCACACCCTAAACTAATAAAAACCCTCATATTCCAAAGAACTCCAAACACCCACAAAGTAAAGATCCAAACTTTACATACCAAGATCAAAACAAATCCAAACTCTCATCATAATGTCCATAGCCAAAAAACCCAAATTCAAGAAAGTAATCAAACACAAAAAAAAAACCAGAAAAATTAACAACTAAAGAACCAACCAAATATAATTTGTCACACATTTCAATCCAGGTATCATCAAAATTAACAGAAAAACATCATGGCATGCTCAATTATCTCTGAACCTATTCAAACTAATGTAAAAGAGAGGGAACTTTCTTACAACAAAGTCAATGCCAGGATGATCAGAGCTCCAAAAGAATTCATGACCAGCAACAACAAAGTTGCCTGAAATAGTATCACCTTCATAAAAAACATACTCATACACACACTCAACATCATTTACAGTTATTGATAAAGCTGATATGTCTCCGAGCAAAGTGAGAAGAAGTACAAAAAACACTAGTACAATGTTTGACCATCTTTGTCTCTCCTCCATTGTAGAAACAGCAGTTACAACTAGTGTTGTTGACTCATATATAGAGACAGAAGAATATCTGTATAATTAACAAAAGAATGTGATAACTTTAATACCAGTTTTAAATGCAAAAGATCATATGTGATATGTATAATCTTGTTATCATATAGGGTCTTTTTCTTGTGTTTTATCTGTAATAATTAAAACATTATTGAAAATGCATAACAAATCAGAAGAGATATTTAGTTTAAAGAATTTTAAGATACTATTATGGATTGTGAAATATACAAATAATTTGAGTGGATTTTATATCATGTGCTAAATTTAATGGATAATTTTTTTGTAATTGTGAATTCGAATTTTAGATGAATAAGGCAAAAGAATTTTTAAGAGATGCTGTCTAATTACTGCAGCATTTCATTAAACCAAACCACAATGGTCAGTTTTAACTGAACCTATTACTTGCTGCAAGTGATCAACTCCATGTATAAGAGTCTGAAAGTCATCAAGATTCTCGTTAAGCGGAGGAAATTTACCCCATAATCGTGATTCGTGTCTTCGCTTAACTTACTCTTCTCCGGACAGAATGCGTGTGGTAAGGGAGATAAAAGAAGAAGATTTGACAATGTCAGCATTACTTGGACCATGTAGAGATTGAGACACAACTTATATTTCATATCTGTAGAGATTGAGACAACTTAAACAAGAAAGGTGAATGCTCCTGGCATTAAAAGTAACATACACAAGGATATGAATTTACAGATTACATTTAGGGGTAGTAATTAATTTATAACAGTAGCCAGAAAGGATTGACATCTCTCTATCTCCATTAACTTCATCAGCAGGAATCGCATTGCTGATTTCCTTCACATCCTCATGAGTAAGCTTTACTCCTAGAGAGCCTATATTTGCATCAAGGTTTCCCAATCTGGAAACCTGTGTAACAGAGTAAATTTTTTTTCATGTATTTTAATGCATTAGATATTTAAGTAAATGTGGAGAAGGACATGCGGATTCGAACTCAAGTCGTTTCATCATGTAGACAGAACTCCCGGAATCAAACTCATGACATCTTATCATGTGGAGGAGTAAAGACTAAGGAAGCTTGTGGCTAGGCAATCAACAAATACTCAGTCATAAGAAACTTTTTAATTGTAGTTTCTCCATGTTAAGACAGTAGTAGAATTAAGATAAGACCAACATGATATGCCAACTTTAAGTCTTATACACTAATACCTCAAAAATAACATAATGCTGGGCCGGGAGCGAGACATAATCCACATTAGTATGATATTGTCCGCTTTGAGCCGAGCCCGCACGAAACTTCCTCTTATCTTCTCGATGTGGTACTTAGGTTGGCACCACCCATATTTACCTCTAATCCTTGATTACCCAACTTCACTTTTTGGACTTGAAAGTTGGATCTATGCTCCATCTCCATTTTCCTTCAAGAAACTATGAGGTTCTGTAACAGAATGTATAACAAGTGTGGTACTAGCAGAGTGGAGTAGTTAAATATTTATGTTCTTGGTGTGCGCAAACGATAGGGCAATCAGCAAACCAAACTTGACTATAAAGCGCAAGGTCATTACCAAACGTATGTTTAATCTTTTTCTTGTTTGTTATTCTCTAGAAAAAAATCATGGCTCCTATATTTTATATTGATACGATAGGTTATTCCTTTATTAAATAAACAAGTTCTTGATATGAATCTTGTTATGAGCTCAAAATTTACCTAAATACTAAAGTATATGGGGTCCTCTTAACCACAGCCATTAAGGCTATGTTTAAGGATTAGTTTTTGATATGTGGTGATTTTTTATTGAATGATTTATGTGAATGCAAGAAGCATATACTTTTTTGCAAGTGGGTCATAACCTTAAGCCAATTAAAAATTGCCAAGTGATGTAATCTTAACCATATCCCTAAGGGCTGTGGTTAACATTTTCCAAGTATATATTAAGAGAAATATTAGAGTTCCCCAATTTTTTTTTAATTCTCAATTGTATGATCATACAATTGGTTATCTTTTCATAAATAAGATGAATCATTCATGCATTAATATGAATTCAATAAATAAAACAATGTCACCGAACATTTTCGGGGGTTCGTAGGATTAAGTACATAGGTAGTAAAATCATAAGAACTCATGCTGTAATTTTGTTTTCAGAAGTCTGATAATTTTTTTGTATTTCTAAAAACGTTATTTTATTATCGTGCCCAAGAATGGTGCTGTCATTTTTGAGAAAGTTGACACCATTGATGCTAATATGACATATGTCTTGTATAAACTTTGTGTACATGAACTTGTATCTAAGTAAATCACACATTTCCTGACAAAAAAAAAAGTAAATCACACATTTTGTAAGTGTCATGTATATATCACACCATTTTTAAATAAATAAGACTTGTGATTTGTATTTTTAAAAATCAATCATTTGTATTTTGGGGTTTATTAGATTATGACAAAAAATAATTATAATATACAAAATCCCGTAGATTTTATGGTTAACATTGTGAACTATTACAGGAAACTAATGTAAGAAAATTATAATATGAATCAATCAGGATAGCTGCATAAATCAGGCTGAGAACTCCGGTAGCTATCGAAGAAACAGTTTTAGAGGGAACTTATAACTGACAGTATGAAATAGCACAACCAACCAGATGCAAATCTAATTTGCTATTAAACACCTTATTGCCTGAGGCCCAGCAAGCTTTGTAATGGAAAAGATGGGCATGGTACGGTCATCATTGTATCCATGCTAAGGTATTAAAGCAAATCAAGGCAGATGAGGCCCCACAACACAACACCCCTATGCCACTACCTTTTCATCCTATCGTGTATAGCGCGTAGAAATCAGAGCAAATAGAGTTAAAAAAAATTGTACCAAGTAAACTGCATTTCTATTATTAATATAATTGTATGTTAAAATAAAATATCAACGACTGAAATTGCAAAGCAAATCAAATTACACGGTGGCAAATACATGTTTTGCCCAAAATTTCAACAAAATAAAACAACAAAACTTGCAAACCATACTCACATGCAAGATGCATATTATTCTTATATAAAATTTTGATAACAAAATTAATCAAACTATAAATTATATCTCGTTTATTATAATATTATATAGTATGGTATAAATGTAAAATTTTGATGAAAACAAGTAGGCTTAAAAAGAAGATGATCAAAATTTAAGTTTTCTTTCTACCTTCTATATCAAAACTATTTTTAAGTTCTTTATCAAATGAAGATGATTCTAAAAACTCTAATGTTGTGTTTGGTTGGGATGAATCAAATTGGAGGGAATGTAATGAATTTTAATAAGAATATAATTAAATGTTTAAAAATTTAATTCCTTACATCATTCTATTCCTAATCACCTAAGCTAAAGTTTTTTTTTTGCTAAGCCACGTAAGCTAAAGTTTAAACACACAAACTTGAAAAGGAATGATACATTCTCCCTCCAACCTATTTTCTTCCCAAATTCTATCATACAAAATTTGCACCCACTCATTTTTTTTTTAATCTTACCTCTCTTGTTCATTGTATTTCTTTAATTTCTATTCATTCCATTCCATTCTCCCCAACCAAACACAACCTAAGAGGACCGAGCAAGTAGAGTTGTTGCGGTTGTGGTGGTGGGAGCTAGAGTGAGAAACAGGGGAGGAGACATGGACCCACTATTTTTCTGCTTTCGGACAGGACCTATAAAGATAGGACCTGAGCCGCGGTAGCGAGATGATGCTCGGCCGAGTCGTGAACTCACTCCTTCCACTTTGTTTGAGTTTGGTATGGGTTGTTTGAAAGGATTGATTAGTGGAACTGTGGGAAGCAAAGCACCTGACACTGATAATGTTATAAAGTTTTAAGGTTGCTTTTTTTTTTTTTCATTGTGTGACTGTGTGTGTACAATTATTTGTGCATCATTTTATTTTTAATTTAATTTATGTACCATGTTTATCGAGTTATTTTTTGATTTTGAATATTTTAATATTTGTATAAATGGAAATTCAATCGGACACTTTTGAGAATTTAATATTTGTCATTCTGTTGGGAGCTACTAATGTGTAAAAATTGGTATTGATTTTTAATTTTTATATGTAGCATTTTATCGGATAAAAGAAGATTCTTTACTTAAAAGAATATTATTATATAAAAAAATATAATTTCGTTAAACATCTTACAAAATATAAATATAAATTAATGTAGTATTTATTACTTATTCAGATTTCCAGTCATCAATCTTAATAAGTTCTTATTCAAACTCAATAATTTTGTTGTTGATGAAATTCATATGTTTACCCTATTTGTAAACATCGAGGATTCAACTCAACTCAAACAAGAATGTAATAGTAAATAGTATATGCACTGTCACAGGGATCTCAAATGCATAACTGTCAAGAGAAAGAAGACAAAGTCAATCTATCGTTTTGAGGTATACTAAACTTGAAGAAGTTCATTCAGTTGATCAAGCGTTAGTGGAGTAAGCAAGACAGTGGGTTCTATTTATAGTGACAAGAGGTTCCTACAGTGGCAGAATACAGATTATAAAGGTTTGAAAAAGAGTGAAGAAAATGAAGACAGGAACCACAGCTTAAAGTCAAGATGAAGAACATATATTGGAGTTAGTCGTTCATGAACCAGACAGTACATCGAGCGTCAACAACGATCCAGTGTATGTTCTTTATTAAATTACGTGGTACTAAGTGAAGTGTTGTCTACTAAAGGATATGTATTAATTCTCCTTTAATTAATTAAATCAAATAATTAATTTAACTAAATAAATTAATTCTATCCGAATTAATATATTTGTTAAAGTAATTATTAAATTAATTAAATCGGAATTAATATGTAAAAGAAATAATCATTTAAATGATTGTTGCAAATCATTTGATTAATTATAAGCTGAAAATATATATGATAATATAACTATCCAAGGATAGTTATATTCAGTTAATGTTGGACAGTCATATACAGTTCAAGTTGGACAGTCATATTCAGTGCAAGGTTGATAGTCATATTCAGTTCAAGTGTGACAGTCATATTCAGTTCAAGTGTGACAGTTATATTCAGTTCAAGGTTGATAGTCATATTCAGTTCAAGTGTGACAGTCATATTTAGTTCAAACTGGATAGTCATATTTAGTTCAAACTGGATAGTCATATTTAGTTTAAACTAGATAGTCAAATTTAGTTCAAACTGGACAGTCATATTTAGTTCAAACTGAGACAGTCATATCTAGTTCAAACTGGATAGTTATACCGAAAGTTATATTGAATGGATTGTTATATTCAGTTCAAACGGACAGTCATATTACTTGCAAAGGGATAGTCATAGGGATAGTCATACCGATTGTTATATCAGCCAGCAGATAGTTATATCAAACTCAACGGATAGTCATATTTAACTACAATATGACTATGATTAAAGTAATGATCAGGAGGCTATATAAAGAATCAGAAGAGACAATAGACTAAACAACACAGACGTACAACTTCTTCACTTCTCTTCAACAGACAGCACCGAGAGAGAGAAAAAGACCAAGAGAGAAAAAGTTCTTGAGCTCAAATTAAATTCTTGTAAATTATTTCTGAGCTGTATTGTTAAATCTAAACCCACAGAAATAGTTTACTTGTACTACTGGAACTATCTAGCGGATTAAGTTCCCTAGAATTTATCTCTCGAATTGCTTTTTAGCATTCGATCTTTTTATTACAAATATAGAAAAGTTCATGTCGAATTTTCTATAGAGTTTGTAATAATTAGTTTGGTCATCAAACCTTGTAATTTGTACCCGTGTATTTAGACACACCCCATCAAGTTTAATATAATTTTATATTCAACTTGAAATATTGGTATTCGTTTTATTCCACATCAATTTGTTCTTGATTTAATATTTTAATAAAAGAGCAAATTCGATAAAACATTATAGTTTGTATTCAACCCCCCTTCTACAAACTATTTTGGACCTAACAATTGGTATCCGAGCCTTTTGATTGACACACAAATCAAGATTCTTATTTTTGTGGTCCTCCAATTGGTTTTCGAGTTTGTTGACCCATACACAAAATTAAATCCGGTATTAGACCAAAAAGTCAATTCCTCTTATTTTCAAATTTTTTAACCTTCAAAAATTCAATTCTTGAGATTTTTGAACTTTAAATAAGTTGAACTTATTTTTGGATTCTTTAACTTTCAAAATTTTCAATTTTGAGATTTTTGAATTTTAAATAATATAAATTTATTTTCGAATTCTTTAATCTTTAAAAATTCTCAATTTATGATATTTTTGATTTTTAAACAATATGAGTTTATTTTCAATTTTTAATTAAATTGAATTTATTCTCGAATTGTTTAACCTTAAAAAATTTTCATTTTATGATATTTTTTATGGTTAAATAATCTTAACTTATATTCGAATTTTTTAATTCTTGAAATGATTAATTTTTGAAAATTTTGATTTTTAAACAACTTGAGTTTATTTTCAAATTGTTTTATTCTCAAAATTTTTAATTGTTAATACTTTCGAATTTTAATTAACTTGAATTTATTTTCGGATTCTTTAACTCTCAAAAATTTTCATTTCTTGAGATTTTTTGGATTCTTAATTAATTTGACTCTAATTTCAAATTTTAATTAATTTGAACTTACTTTCAAATTTTTTATTTCTCAAAAATTTTCAAGTCCTTGAATTTTTTGAATTTTAAATATTTTGAATTTATTCTAAGCCAATGGTTTTAAGAAAGTTGTTAACTGAAGATTCCTCCGAACATCAAAGATGATTTGAATCTTTTGAAGAAAATGCATTTTTCATTGGAATTAATTTCTACCTACTGAAGAAAAATTTGTGGTACTTCCTCAAAGTTATATCCATAGGATCCCACTGGTTTTTCAGAAGCAGGAATGGAAGAAGTTTTAGTGGATGGAATTTTTCTTGAAGATTTTAGTCAACTCTAGTGATTTAGTGATATACAAACACTTAGTGGATTTCTACAATGCTAAATCCAATACACGTAGTGGTTTGTACAAGAGCATATCTTTCAAGGAATCAACAGAGACTTTAGAAGAATGGAATCAGGGTGGTTTGAGAATGGACTAGACAGTTATACATCTCTGTCAGGAATTAATGATGGAACCTCATAATAGACATGAAGAGTTATTAACTCAGAAAGAGTACTAAAGTTGTATCCAGGGATCAGGCCTATCTATTCCGAAGCAGAAACTCTTCAGGATATAGTTCAACTCAAGAGGTGGTTACAAGATTGAGATGGTGGAAAGAATAAGACATGATAGTTGCTGCTATGGAAAGTTATATGTGATAAGTAACTATCAAGGTGTGCAACATGGAACAGAATTTTGACATACAAGGATGAATAGGGATTCATTAAATGAGATGAAACAGAAGCATCAGTGCAGAACTTATCTTGTTGAAGAAAAGAGTTGGGATGGATCAGATGATGATGAGCAGAGCATAATGAATATCTTGCTTTCATAGCAATCTCTGAAGATGATTCACCTTACATGTCTCAGGTATCAATTCTTCAAACTAGTGTAATATGTAATTCTAAAAAATTCAAAGCATGTTAAGATCTTAGTTTTTAATTGTTAAATCTTTGGTTAGAAGATCTTAATATGTGTATGAATATTTGATGAATTTAATTAATTGCAATAGTGAGTTAGAAGTGTTCCTTAGACAATATCTCTTAATTCTTAAATGATATATGTCAAGCATATAAGACCTCTGCTTAAGCTAGTTTCAGGATCCCCAGTAGAACAGATTTGCTCATTCATTCTGAATTGTTTGTTAAGGTTTAAAAAGTTTAAAAGATGGAATAATTACCTAGGGTGTCAGTAGAACATCAAGTTATTTGTAAAACTGACTTAGGTAATAGAGATTATATAATGTCATATAGCAATATGAATGGATTGGATAGAATTAGTGATTTATTGTTAATTCTTCTATTCCGTGTACATTTAGAAAATCATTGAATATCTGTAAATCTACTTGCTACCTGTTGCATGTGCAGAGGTTAAAGTAGATAAACTGAATTTTCTAAAATGCATAACATACCTAATTTGCATAATTCTTATCTACAATGTTTTAAATGTTGAATGTATGCCATGTATTCTTATTATCATGTCTGCTTATTTCAAATATCAAAAATGCATCTTTGAGAATTTGAATTGATTATAGAAAAAGCATGTTTAAGAATTACAATAAGGCACAGACTGCTTGTCCTCCTAATGGTAGGAAGAAACCATTTTTCTCCTTGCTCGGTGACTATTTTGTCAGTGACATTAAATGGTCAGTCAAATATAAGAATGAGCATGTTAAGGTTAAACTGTTGTTAACTCTGATAAAAGAGAAATCTCTAATCCATCTGGACCCAAGTAAAAATGGGTACCAAGAACTTTTTATTCATCTGTGAATGTAGGGCTTAACAGGTTAATCGATTATGCATTTTTATTGATTTATTCAAAGCATATCATCGAAGAAAGAATCCTACTATTAAATATGATTGTGAAGACAGACCAAGTGGTTTCATCCCTTGGAGATAACAACAAGGGTATGACCGAGGGTCATGGCTATTCAATAGCTAGGAATGTTGTCAGTAATAAAGCATCTTTTACAAGATGAAGATCCTACTGTTCGAGGATTAAGGAAAGAGAACTTATCAATATTTGACATGGAATCTCAGTCTAAGGTGAAGTCAATATGTCTAATCTAAAGATTCATCAGACAAGAGTGCAACTATGACAAATGAAGCTCTTTTACCTGAATGTCAAATGAAGAGATTCTTTCCTGAAAATCGAATCAGTAAAGGTGACTGCCTCATCTGAAATTAAAGTAAAATGAAATTATGAGGCATGTCATAAAGAGAAGTCAAATAAGCATCACACAGAAGTTATACATCAAAGAAAAATATATTTTAGTGGTGATGATTGATGACTTCTCTCAATAAACAAGTTGTTGTTCAGACAATCAGAAGACAAGACACCACTGATGGTGATTGATCACATCTAGAAGAGTTTCAGGAAGCAAAACTGACTATGACAACTTGGAGACCAGATTACAGGACCTATCAATTAGTGTTCTGGATTATTTCTACACCTTCAGGAGTATTAATGCTGAAGCAATCAATAGTTTGCTACTGACATGATCGAACCCTGATCAGTAAGAAATATAGGAAGACCCCACAAGTATGAAGGAAATTGTTTTGCAATGTTAAATGAAAGTGAGGATCCTAGCAATCAGCTAATGCTTAAGAGGATAATTTCCTTGGTTACTCAATGGATTCTACAGCCTACAGGGTGATTGTTATTAATCAACAGAAGGTGATTGAAAGTCTTAGTGATGTTCAACAACTTCTAGCTCCCAGCTGTCAATGGTAATGATGATTCAGATCCAACTAATGTGAAATATGAAGAATCTTCATGTAAACCCAGCAACAGCTTAGGGGGAGCAACTGAAGGATCAAATAGTCAACTTAACACCACATTGAAAATCAAAGGACACTATGAGAACATATCTACCAAGACAAAGAGTGTTGACTCAATTAACTCTTTGTCCCAGTTCTTAGTGTTTCTAATGGTGGAAGTAAAAGACTAGCAGAGCTTCAAGTACCAATGATTATTTCTATAGTTTTCTTTCAGAAGAAACTAAGAAAGCTACAAAGGCTCTGTAAGATCCAGATTGAGTGATTGCAATGCAAGATGATCTCAATCAGTACAAAAGGTAGATTGAAGGGAAGCTGGTATCCAGACCAAACAACAAGGCTGTAATTGGTACAAGGATAACCAGAAGTCTAACTGGATGTCAAGGCATTGTTATGAGGGACAAGGCCAAACTGGATGCAAGGTTACAAGTTGATCAGACAGTATATCTGACAAGAAGCACCAGTGACAAGACTTGAGGATATCAGGCACCTGCTACACATTCAAGATTATAATGGACATCTGGACCTACTGAATCTGGATGCTAGAGGAATGTGAACAAGTGCACTCCTGGTTGGTGAGATAATGGAAGATCTTTACAGGTTAGTATGAACTGGTATCATCACTCAAGCAATCATGGAAGACATGGTATGACACCCTAACTATAATTTAACATTTGGTATCAATCTTTAACAGTTGGTATCTTTTCACAATTAGTGTCATATTTATAGAACTCTCTACATCATTAGGCATAAATACAATGATATATATGTGCAATGATAACTTGATTATATTATATGTTGATTTATTAACTAAAAATTGGTATCAAGGTATTTGCTGTTTTGATGTTGGTAAAGTTGCAATTCTTTTGAATTACTTCATGCAAGCTGAAGGTAGTGTTTTTTGTAGTTCGTTCACAGGGAAGGACTCTCAATATTGATTTCGAGTAGATTATCTCTTACAATATTTTTTTTTTGCCACGGAAGTAAAGATATTATTACTGAAACAAATCTTTACAAAGCACAGAATAAAACTCTGGGTGGACATCTCCAACCTCCCATCTACGATCAGCTATGGAACAACTATATCTCGCTAAATAGTGAGCTACTTTGTTCGCAGATCGTCTCACAAACCTTAACACAATGTTTTGACTTCTCAAACCCGATAAGAGATTTCTACACTCCTCAATCACCCTTCTCAAATAAGAAAAGCTAGTGAAGGAGCTACGGATTAATTGAACTACTTGTAAACAATCCGTTTCCATTACTACATCCTTGTATCCTTTATCCTTAATCCAGCTGAGGGCCTCACGTATGCCCAGAGATTCCGCAATTTCAGGAGACACTCGACCAGAAAAACACTTCGAGAATAGCCTCAGAAAAATTTCCATGATGATCTCTGAGAATGAAAGCATAAATGTATCTCATTGGATCCTCAAAGAGAGTCGCATCGATGTTGATCTTAACACTATTCAATGGTGGAGGGTGCCACTATTCTTGACCGTCTTCTGGTGTCATGAAACCCAAAAAACTGTCATAGTTTTTGTCTTGAACAGCTCGCCACTGGTTAAGAATAGAAAACGCCGAATTAACTAACTCTGAATGTTCGATACTATGCTGATTCCAAATTAAATCATTTCGATTCTTCCACAATAGCCAACAAATTGTCACCTGGATATGAACTTCATCCTGCCTTCTCTGATCAAACAATAACTGCAACCACTCTGCAAAGAGATTAATCTCTCCTGGGACTGTGGAGAAAGAGCTTAACTGATGGCAACTATCAGCAAATGGACAGGTTACCAATGCATGTAAAATAGTTTCAGGAGCCAGATTGCAAACGGGACATAATACATTGAGTTGAACTTGTCTTACTCTAAGAAGATCCTTAGAAGGTAAACAGTTTGTTGCCGCACGCCATAGGAAATTTTTGATTTTAGAGGGAATTTTTAAGTTCCACAATCTCCTCCAAAAACCAGAATTATCAGCAGTGTTGGAGTTATTTTTAGCTTCCTGAAGAAAGACATAGGCACTTTTAACAGAGTAGTGACCCATTTTTTCGAAGCGCCAGTACCAGGTGTCTCTATCATCTCCTCCTAAAGGAATGGATAAGATTATATCTGCATCCCTTTCTTCAAACACATCTCTGACCACTTCCACATCCCATGCTTTTTCTCCTATACACATCAAGGAGGAGACCTTTTGATTGATCAACGCCTCATTAGAAGAATGAATGTACGGATCCTCGACCAAAGGGAGCCACAGAGTGTTTAGAATGTCCACCTCTTGACCATTTCCAATGCGACAAGAAACTCCATTAGCTACCAAACTTTGAGCTTCGAAGACACTACGCCATATGTAACTTGGATTGGAGCCAAGCTTAGCTGTCAAAAACGAACCGTTGGGATAGTAACGGGCTTTATAAATTCGACTCACCAGTTTGTCTGGAAAAGCTAACAATCTCCAAGCTTGTTTCCCCAACAAAGCTATATTAAAGTCCCGAAGATTACGAAAACCCATTCCGCCTTCTCCTTTTGAGAGACACAATCTACTCCAACACATCCAATGAATACATTTGTCTTTTTTAGCATCAGTTTTCCACCAGAACTTAGTCATTGATTTTTCCAGGTCATTGCATACTTCTATAGGCAACAAGAAAACACTCATAGAGTAGTTTGGTAACGTTTGTGCAACTGATTTAATCAAGACTTCTTTACCACCTTTTGAAAGCTTTTTCTTATCCCATCCTTGAAGACGTTCCTGCAATCTCTCTTTTATGAACCCAAAAACAGCAGACTTTTTCTTAGCAACCATGTTTGGCAGACCCAGGTAAAAACTATTATCATTAGATTCTTTAAATCGAAGATGCTGAAACAATTCCTGCTTCAGATGAGAGCTGCTATTCCGACTAAAGAAAATCGAAGATTTTTCCACATTAATCTGCTGGCCAGATGCTTTTTCAAACACCTTTAGCATATTAAGGACGTGGGTTGCACTTTCCACACTCGCTTTACAGAAAATGTAACAGTCATCTGCGAAGAACATATGAGATATGGGTAGAGCATTACGAGCAACCTTGATGCCCTGAATTAGCCCTTTGCTTTCATAATCATTAATTAATGCTGTAAATCCCTCAATACAGATTAGAAATAAATAGGAGGATAGTGGATCTCCTTGGCGAAGACCACGAGTAGGCACGATATTACCAAAAGTTCTCCCAGCATGATTAATCTGATAAAACACTGAGGAAATACAAGACATAAATAAATGTATTACCTTTTCTCCAAAACCCATTTTGTGCAGGACTGCTTCTAAAAATTTCCACTCAACACGATCGTAGGCTTTGCTCATATTGAGCTTCAAAGCCATCCACCCTTGCTTCCCTTTATTTTTCCTTTTCATGAAGTACATTACCTCATAAGCGACCATAATATTGTCTGTGATAAGGCGCCCCGGGATGAAAGCGCTCTGAGTATCCGAAATAATCAAATCAATTATGCCTTTCAACCGATTTGCCAGCACCTTGGAAATGATTTTATAGACCACATTACAGAGCGAAATAGGTCTCAGTTCTGTCATAAAAGAATGATTTTTCTTTTTTGGAATGAGAACTATGTTGGTACCTTGAAGCTGCTGATCAATATGCCCTGTCTCAAAGAAGTGTTTTACTATACTCACAATATCTTTTCCAACTATATGCCAGTGCTTTTGATAGAACCCTGGACTCATCCCATCAGGCCCCGGGGATTTGTCTGGGTACATATGGAATAACGCCTGCTTCACCTCAGCCTCTTCAATATCCATTATCAATGCTTTATTCTGCTCCTCTGTGACTTTCTTTTGAACACACTCAATGACAGTGCTCCACTCAGTATTGGTAGCAGTGAACAAATCAACAAAATAGCTGGTCATTACCTCTTCTAAGCCTGAGCCCCAATCGACTGCAACTCCGTCTGAATTCTTTAAACTCCTAATCTTATTTACGGCTCTTCTATTTTTAGCTGCTGCATGAAAAAATTTGGAGTTTTGGTCCCCCTTCTTCAGCCATAATTGTTTTGAACGTTGTCTCCAAAAAGTTTCCTGTTGAGCGTAGACCTCGGCAAGATTTTTCTGGTTCTCCCTAACAATGTTAACTGAGTGCTCATCCCTCCTACCTTTCAAAGCTTTGATCACTTTTTTATGCATCTGAATTCTCTTCTTAAAGCTCCCTGTGATCTCTTGTCCCCAAGCAGATAAAACCTCTGTACATTCTGCAATTTTGTCATAAAACGAGCGCCCTTGATTTCTATTCCAAATATCACCCACCAACTGTTGACACATGGGCTCGCGGAGCCATGCGTTCTCAAACCTAAAACTTCGCACTTGGACCACTTGCTGAACTCTGTATAATTCTAAGAACAAAGGGCAATGATCCGAGGTTGAGATCTCTAAATTAGTAAGAGTGGCCTCTTTGAACATATTCGTAAACTCAACAGTTATAAGAGCTCGATCCAGCCTGACTTCAATCCAATCACTCGTACCTGCTCCTCTCTCCCAAGTATATTGATAACCTTGCAAATTCATATCTAAGAGGCTACAATCATCCAGAACATCAGTAAAGCCTTTAATGAGACTCTGAGGGTATGGTCGTCCACCTTTCTTATCCTCCTGGGAGCATACATTATTCATATCGCCAATCAACACCCAAGGTAAAGAATTGTTTAAAGACAAGGTGCGAATAAGTTGCCATGTTTCATGTCTTTTACTCCTATCTGGCTCTCCATAAATCCCCGTCAGTCTAAAAGGATTATTGTCTTTCATGCGAACTTCAGCATCAATATGGTTCTTACTATAAGTACGTAAAAAGACTTCATCTTTATGATGCCATAGAAGAGCAATTCCGCCACTGTGACCTTGAGATTCTACTGTCATCATCCCTTCAAAACCAATTGCTCGCTGAAATTTCTCCACTGTCACTTGCTTGCAAATTATTTCACATACAAAAACAAAATCGGGTTTCTTCTGGAAAATGATTTCCTTAAGGAATTGAAAAGCCCATGGGGTCCCAAGCCCATGGCAATTCCAGCTGATTAGACTCATAATGCTAGGCGAGCACCCACTTGAGTACTCGCCCCATACACGTTTTTTGAATCCGAACTATTAACTGGGCCTCCATAGCCCATCTCTGTCCCCATTACATCATCTGACTCCATGTATACGTCTTTGTTTAGGCCCATATTATCTGAGTCCAGCCCATCCCCTGTCCTACGCTTTTTTGATTCGATCACCATAATATCATTTGTATCTATTGGAGGCGTAAATGTAGTTGAATTTGTTTGGACTGTACCCTGCCCAAATTTCGCGCCTGTAATCGTATTTTGAATTATCTCTTTTCCATGATCCCCTCCTCTTTCAACAACACCCGAAATTTTAGGAGTGGAAGTAGGATCTAAATTTCCATCGTCTTCCCCGTTCTGTTTGTCCTGTGCCTGCGACATTGACCCAGAACCACTTCCAATCTCTCCGTTACGTAACCATTTGGCTCCTATTGGTTTAACCTGTCTCTTCAGGGGAGCTCTCATCCAAGCACCATAAGGTTTAACTATTTCATTTTCCGACTTTTCAAACAGTTGACTACAGAATCTCTCAGAATGACCAATGATACCACAGATGAAACAAAAGCTTGGAACATTTTCGTACTTGAAGTTGACCCAGAACCATTCATCCCCTGCCATCTTGATTTTCATGCGCCTTTTCAATGGTTTAGATAGATTGATTGTTACTCTAATCCTCATGTAATCCCTCCATACTCCCATGAAATTACTTGGACAAGAATTCACATAGCAACCAACATAATTACCAATGCCTTTAAGAACTTTCTCTGACACAAATCCGACCTTTAAGTCATGAACCTGTATCCAAAGATCGATGGAATTCAGATCCACACATCGAGGGTTTTGTCCTTCCTCCAACCTTGACATCACCAAAGCTCTCCTATTGAATGACCAGGGGCATCCTTCCATCACCCGTTTGACATCCACTTCATGATAAAATTGAAAAAGAAACAAATTTGAATCCAGCTCTTTCATGTAAACACCCTTGCCTGGCTTCCAAAGAACCGCTAACGTGTGTTGCATTGCTTCAAACTCTACCCGTCCTTCAGTAATGAAGCGCCCTACAATACATAGTTTGGCATCAAATCCTTGGCTCTGCAGATTGTCTTCCGCCAGAACCTCCTTCTCCAGCTCCATACCTCCTTCTTCCTCATCGGCCAAAGAGATGTTGTTCATGGATTGAACTAAACTCCCAGGATAATCCATAATGAATTGATGAAACGATAATGACTTTCAAACGAAATTAACAAGACTTAACAAACCATGTCAGATGACAAGACGTTTTCCACCTAACGTATGTTTATTTAGTTTCCCAGATGTTGATATTATCTCTTACAATCTAGAAGTGTGTAAATGGGGGGTTTTGAGTTTGGTTAAGGTGTTTTATCAAACACCTTGCATACAATAACTAACTTGCTACAAAAATACAACTAAGTTAAGGCTAATATCCAAATTTACCAACACAACACAATGAGTAAATTAGCAAGATAAGAGGCATTCGACCCAAGGATAATGGCAACTCAAGCACTTCAACCCAACAACAAGCAAATATATCCAACTCTACCTAACCAAGATAATTGGTGAAGCACACAATCACTTATTTCTCTTATATTATAAACACTAATTTAGTGAAGCACATAAATTAGCTCTCTTGATACTAGCAACCAATAGTGAAGCACTACCAATTTAACCAAATCAAGGAATCAATCAAAGAGAGGTTAGGACAAACCCAAGGATGAGAAGCTCAACCTAGGTATTTGCACTTGAATCTTGAGAATTTAGGTACACTAAACTTGTGCTACTATAATGAATGTACTAACAATTACGGATTAGCACAAACAATTAGCAATTGATATGACAAGAAGAGCAAATTGAAGCAACTTACAATTTTCCAAGCAAAATCATAAACAATACAACTCAAGAATTCAAGATAGAGTGAAATAGATCTTACTTAAATTGAAATTGGTTTTTGATACAAGAGATCCTCCTTGAGCCAAATGTATGAAGTTAGTTACTCATAATCAATGCTAGATTATGAGTAATTAATGTTTTTCTCTCTACTTGGCTAACCCTAATTTTGGTTCTTGAAGAGGCTAGGTTAGATGAAGATAAACAAGATGTAGGTTAGAAGTTATATATTAGGATATGTTTTGAGCCCTTCTCTTTAATACACAGCAGCTCTGTACGGCCTGTTGAACGGCCGTACAGCTGCCCGTACAGAAAATCTGCTCCTTTGAACGGCCTGTTGAACGGCCGTACAGCTGCCCGTACGAGATAAAATCTTCAATATAATGCATTAAACACCTCCCGACATCGCGAGCTTGCATCTTCTAACCTTCTCTTTAATAATCTTTGCTTTCAAGCCCAAAATAATCCATTTTTTCAACAATTAAGCATGAGGCACTGAAAGATGAAAAACATAATTAATATCGATAAAACTACATTCGAAACGAACAAAAATGTAAGAGAATAAAAGACAAAACGTGTATAAAATACACATTATCAAATCTCCCCCCACTTAAACTTTGCTAGTCCCGAGCAAACTAAAATTAACATAACCATATACTCCTAACTAGTACCACTTCCGTAAGTGATCACGGTTGCATTTGGCATATGCAACAAGCCCTTGGAACCCCTAGGTAGCCCTAGTGGACGAGTGAGGTCTCGTGAGGGTTTATAGATGATGTACCCACAAAATCACAAAAATCACCAATAAAAAAAAACTAAGAATACCTACTAATTAAACTAACTACTACACTCATACATCCGAGCCATCTACTTGTAACTAAAATCAAACATATAGAGCTATTCACCTTGTCATCCACTAAAACGAGCTAACAACCAATTCAAGAATCAAGATAACACACCTCGTGCAAGATGTAACCAAGACATTAAAGATAGAATGAATGCACTTCAATCGTGAACAGTAGACAAGATGATCACAAAGCATACATGGCCTCGCATTAAGAAGATGAAATTGTATGGTGAAAAATCTCACATCTCTCAATTATGTATCACACAAGTATGGGCTAGAGATTTCACTCAACTCCAAGTCTAAATGCATGCGCTCTACTTGACCTTGCATGTTCACCTAAATTCCGGATTGCACCAAAAACAAGGAATTCATAAAATGGGTTGTAATGAGGCTTGGGTGAAGGTGTGAAAATTTAAGTTCAAGGAAGGTGTAAAAGTCTCGCTAGTTGAGTCAAAATGACGCTTGCTCGCTTCATCCACCAAATTCTCAAACTAAAGAATGTCTTCACTCATTTACAATTACAAAACACAACCACATTTACCAAGAAAACTGAAACAAAATAAAGTTCAAAGATTTATTGTTTTTTTTTTTGTTTTTTTTCATTTTTTTTCATTTTAACATCCCCTTTATATATATTTTGTTTTTTTAGCAAAGGGGGTGCATTACATATATAAATACTACAACGAACTTTGAACCACATTAAGATATACACATCAAACTAGTTTCCACTTACAATAAATAGAATTCTTCCTCTTCACAACTTCTCCAAATTCACATACTCATCAATCAATTCTTTCCAAGACTCAACTAGCTCAACTAGGTCGAGAGTGAAGTATTTGGCTATGGCTCATGTATAAAAGGGGAGAGTGACGAAGAAAAATATGGATATAAGCTTCAAAGGGGGTAACTAGGGATTATTTCATGGTTCACACTACTACAAAAATGACTTTTAGCGTCGGTCAAAAAAGGCTTTTAGCGTCGGTTTTTGGGCGTAGTAAATGTAAGCGACGCTATAGGTATGTACTTTTAGCGTCGGTTAAATATGCGACGCATATAAACTACTATTAGCGTCGGTTGTTTAAAGAACCGACGCATATCAGCTGCTAAAGGCATCGGTTATTTAAAGAACCGACGCATATGGTCAAACTATTGGCATCGGTTGCTTAAAGAACCGACGCTTATGATACTACCATTGGTGTAGGTTGCTTCAAGAACCGTTGCATAAAATCAGATTATAAGTGTCGGGTTTTTCAAGAACCGACACTTAAAGTCAATTTTTTTTAAAAAAAAATAATATCTTAATTTTAGTAACCTGCCAACAAATACCATATGGTATACAACAATTACAATCATACCCCGCCAACAAACACGAGATTTATCATCTAAAGGACTAATCTCAAACTTTAAAAAGTGAGCACATTCAATCTTATTAATAATAAAAAATATTACATAATCATTCTCTGTATTAATTTAGTCACACCAAGAATGTTACATAAACTGCTTTGTCTGAGTTTTTTGTGAGCCTTGGATCCAACATGTTCACCGATAATTCATATCCAGTATATCCAGTATCAGCCTATCAGCTATCAAGAACCCAGCCGAGTCGTGGATGTGTTAAATCTTTCTTAAAAAACATTACACAAGTTTAACATGTTAGTCCTTTATGTTTATACATAGAATGTAAGAATAAAAAAACTGTAAATGAAAACATAGATGTAAAGACTTGAGGAAAAAGCTGTTAAAGGCATCATTTACTAAATGTAGTAAGTTCAAAGCCCAACCAGACGTACAAGAAATAGCGTGTGACTTACTTCTGCCGAATGTAGAACCTATAATCATTCTGAATCAATGAGGCAACAACAGAGTTTAGAATCTTCAGTTTTAAATAGATGATAATAACAATAAAAAAATTAGTCAAGAGTATATACCAATTATCAAAGGCAAACATATGGAAATATTCAAAAAATTGCAAATCATGTTCGTCAAGTAAAACAAGAGCACATGTTACCTTGACAAATTCTTCCAAAGCTCCTCGAAAATCAATGCCCCTAGACTGTGCCCATTTTCATATTAAAAGTACATAGTTCATTCAATACTCAGCCAAAGAGCGGAGTTTATTAACTTAAATAACAGAGTATTAAGTTCCGAAAAATCGTCGTGATGCTCTAATAATATCCTATTGATCAGGTTGAAGTACCTGACGTAAGAAATGCTCTCACAGGTTTACGGTCTGCCAAAAGTCCATGATTTCGATGAAGCTGCAGAATTTGGATGGATGAAATAAATCAATAAATTTCTTAGACCATATCATTTTCTATACACTAAGCCAGAAGAGATCAAGCAAAAAATTATTATGCAATGCAACCAGCTCCAGAAACATATATAATATCTACCCAATTATGCAAGTGAAGACAAACCTTAGCATTCACACCATCTGGAATAATTCGATTTTCAGATTTCCACTTCAGAGAATCAGTACGACTGAATTTGGAGCTGCAAAATTTAGATGGATGAAATAAATCAATAAATTTCTTAGACCATATCATTTTCTATAAACTAAGCTAGAAGAGATCAAGCAAAAAATTGTGTGATTGCGTGAAGCTAAATGTTGTAATGATATGAATAAATATTAAAGGATTTACTTTGTTTCTACTCTAAGGCCAAAGAGATATGTATGCAGTCTTCATTAAAGAATGAGAAAGTAATGTTCCAGCAGTGAGTAAACATTTACCTTGCAATCAAACATAAAGACATACGTACCACCTATAATCTTCTGACGACCAAGGAACTTAAATTTGGCACGACGCAAGGCCTCCTGTGCAGGGGAAACCTATACATCTCCTGATTACACAGGCAAATATGCAAACCATTGGATTAGCAAAAAAAAAAAAAATATGCAGACCATTGATGAGCTAAAATAATGTACCTGAGGGCTATAGCCACTACAGACTATATTTCGAGAAGATAAAAATGGAAATAGGTTTGGCTTACTTTAGTGCCTATTCTATGTGTTGGAGACGGCAATAAAAAACCAATGATATTTATTTATTTTTCTTTCAAGAGCAGATATGAGAATGAATCTATTAAAAAAAATTAAAAAGTGGGAATTTAATAGCTAAAAGTACTCCTTATCTTCAGAACCAACGATATTTTAAAAAGACAACAATATATATATACATGGATATATTACGTAATGCAGCAAGAGTATATAAGACAAATATTTAAATAAACCAATTTATGAAAAGTATTCAGGAGAGAAGATTACATATTACAACATCAATTACTAGGATACTTTCAAAGAATTTATATAGTAAATCTATAAAGAACGGCTAGTAAAACCTGATATCTCCTCGTCATCCTCACCAACATCGACCCCAAGAAGTCCAAGCTACAATCATCAACACAAAAAATTAGTAGAATAATTAAAACATTAGCCATAAACCACACAGTAAACCCCAAATCAAAACTATATGAATCACATTTAGCCCCAAATGTCCTAAATCCAGATTAGCCCTGAAAATAATAGAGTAATTAAACCAACTTTAACAAAAATTAAACCATAAAATTTGACAAGATGTAATCCTAAACGCAACAATCCCCAAACTGAAGAAGCCCCAAACTTAAAAAGGCGTAAATCAATGAAATCCTAATTGCAGAGCAACTAATCGAAGAAATCCTAATTGAACAGCATTTAGTCGAAGAGCAGTATGGAGAGAGAGAGAGAGAGCATTTAGTCGAAGAGCAGTATGGAGAGAAAGAGAGATTGAAAGGGGAGAGAGCGAGAGATACAGAGAGTAGAGTAGCGTGTGAGTCTTTGTTGTGAGAGAGAGAGAGACGGGTGGGGGTCGTCGATGAGAGGAAGAACTGGTTAAAAGTCCAATTGGGTTACATCCATGTAAAACCCTGGATTAGTCAAATTTAGTATTATTAGTTAATATATTAATTTTTTTATATTTATATGTTATTAATTTACATTTCGATAATAATTGTTAAATCATGATAATATTATGAGTTTCGCGTGGGTTGTAAAATCATCCAAATTTGATTATAATTTTTTTAAAAAATTCAATTCCAATATATTTTTTTAATTATATCTTTTTTATATTAAAATTTTCTTTTTATATGATCAAATATTAATAATCTATTTTAAAAAATATTATATTCGACGGTTGAGATTATTTTAGTAGTATAGTGACCAGCATCAAAAACTAACAATTAACTCAAGAAATCGAATATCCCCAATTTAATCTTAAGTTTTTACGAATTTGCAGAATTCGAAATTAACAAGATAGTGATATGGAGAATCAAAACCTTGTTAATTCGATTACTCACACTGCTAATTTGATTACATAGAATAAGAACGAGAGAGAGAAAGAGATGGAAAGAGTGTGTGTTCGAGAGAGAGAATTAATGAGTCGAGAGAAAAACATATTTGCGTTTATAATAATGGTTCAAGATATATAAATAGAAATGAATACATATTATTTATTTGTGTAATGAAAATATTTAAATGTAACTTTTTATAAAATATTGTTTGATTTGTATAAATCTTATTTGAATAATATTATTCAATTTAAAATTTTTTAATTTAAATGGTATAATATAAAATAACGTATTATTTGTATAAAAATATTAATTGTATATAATTTAGCTTTTTTTAAAAAAAATTATAATACTTTTAGCGTCGGTCAAATGTAACGCGACACATAAAGTACAAAAGGGTCATTTTAGGCGTCGGTTGAGTAAAGACTGATGCTAAAAGATCAATTTTAGGCGTCGGTTGTTATGACCGGCGCTAAAGGATCGGTTTTAGGCGTCGGTTGAGTAAACACCGACGCTAAAGAGTAGGTTTAGGCGTCGGTTTAGTAAAGACCGACGTTAAAGGTTCAGTTTTAGGCGTCGGTTGTTTATGACCGACGATAAAGGTCCGTTTTAGGCGTCGGTTGAGTAAAATCCGACGCTAAAGAGTCAGTTTTAATCGTCGGTTATTTCATGACCGACGCTAAAGGTCCAACATAAATGACATTAAGCATCGGTTAAGCTAGCAACCGACGCCTATAGTATGTATAGGCCACGGTTCTCTATATAACCGACGCTAAAAGTGCGACGCTAAAAGACCGTTCTGTACTAGTCATAAGCTAAAAAGGCCAAAAAGGTTATCCTAAATAGAATTTCCTTATTATGGTGCATCCATGAATGAAGGTTTAATGCAAGCCCTAGAGCAACAAACACACATAAAGAGGGAGCAACACACAAGCAAAAGAATCATCGTTCAAAGCCTCACAAGGTTTAAGTTGTAATAACATCTTCTCGATTTGATTCCATGCATGCTAAGAGATAATCGTCATGCCCACAATTTAATTACAACAATCTAGACTTTTCATGCCATTTTAAGTGTGTATGTGTGCAAAAAGGTGCATCAAATTTATAGATTCACATCAAATTGGCAATGCTAGGCACGAAATATGAAGAAAACAAGACTACAAGCTCACAATGTCTTAAATTTTACAAACAAGTAAACACGCTTACGACTAAACTTATTTCTAAATTAGACAAGACGGACATCAAACGAAACAAAAGATAGTATACACAACAAAACCGAACAAAAGCAATCATTCCCCCACTTAAAACATGGCATGTCCTCATGCATGACAAATAAAATGAAGTAGAGGTATGAGTGAAAGAGAACTCCCCTAAAAATAAATGACAAGGACAGGGAGCACCACTCATATTTGCGAAAATCTAACTCCGAAGTTGCACGCCAAGAATTGAACTATCGCCACACACCACAATCAACCCCACAAAAATAATCAACGAGCCAAATTCACAATCTTCAAAACCCTGCAATACATTAATTAAGGAAATGGAAATAATAAAAATATTTGTTTTTGTTTTTTTTATAAATAAAATAAAATAACAAACCAATTAATAAAAAAAAATCAAATCAAATTTAAAACTGAAATAATAATAAAAGCAAAAATCCAATTTAAAACTAAAACCAAAATAAAAAAAGTAAAAAAAAAAGTAAAAAAAATCAAATTGAGAATTAAAATAAAATAACTAACAAATTAGTAATAGAATCAAAATCAAATTCTAAAGTGAAAAATTAAAAAGAATGAAAATTTTGGTTTTTGTTTTTTTTTAAAAAATAAAATAAAATAAAATGAAATAAAATTAAAATAAAAAAATACAATAATAATAATAATAATAATAATAATAATAATAATAATAATAATAATAATCATAAACTAACAAATTAATAATAAATCAAAATCAAATTTTAAAACTAAAATATAATAAAATAACTAAGCAATTACTAATAAAATCAAAAATCAAATTTAAAACTAAAATAAAATAAAATAATTACCTAGTTTTAGAAAATTTAAAACTAAAATCAAAATTAAAAAGAATTAAATTTTGGTTTTAGGTATTTTTTTAAAAAAAATAATAAAATATAAATATAAATATAAATAAAATAAAATAAAACACTAACAAATTAGTGATAAAACTAAATATTCAAAATTAAAATTCAAAGTGAATTTAAATCGATTATTGACTTTATAAAAAAAAAATTAATTCAGAAAATTAAAAACTGAAAATCAAAAGAAAAGAAAAGAAGAAAAAAAATAATGATAATAAAATGAATTACTAACCAATTAATAATAAAATTAAAAAACTAAATAAAATAAATTTAAATTAATTTCTGAATTTATAAAATTTGTTTAGTTAGAAAATCAAAAAAAAAAAATTAAAATCAAAATTAAAATGAAAAAAAGTAGTGAATAAAAGTAAATAAAAAAATAAAACAAAAAGAACAATTGATAATAAAATCAAAAATAAAATTTAAAGTAAATATAAATTGATTCTTAAATTTATATAAAATTAAAATAAAAACTAAAATCAAAATTTAAAAAGTCAATAAAACAAAACAAAATAAAAATAAAACAAAACACAAAAAAAATGAAAACAAAAACTAAACAAAGAAAAGAAAGAAAACAAAACAAAAAAGGGGGGAGGGGGTCGTGTTTATTAGACACAGGAGGGTAGGAGGTTTGGTTTAGCGACTGGGATGCAGTGGTTGAGTGGTTGAATGGAGTGGATGGACGAAGTGGTGAACGGGAAAGAAAGTTTACTGGTGATGACAGGTGGCGGAAATGGCGAGATAAGGGTGGACGGTGAATGAAGATGGGCGGCGGAGAATTGTATAGTTTTGTGATGGTGGTCGAAGGCGAATGGAGGAGGGAGGTTGAATTAGGGAGGAGGCGAATGGAGGTGGCTGGAGAGATGGAATTGGGTGGCTGTTAAAAAAATCGATGAAAGTGGTGTGGGATTAGTTGAAGGTGAAGTGGTGCTGCGGTGGATGGCTGTTGATGTAGATGGGAGGCTGGTGAATGCAGAGGAGATAGTGTGAAGGTAGGTTGATTTGAAGTCGGGTGTGGAAGCGGGGGCATACGGAGAGAAGGGGGTCATGTGGATTGTTGAATTGTGGGTGAAAGAGGAAATGGAGGTGGAGTGAAATGGGTGTGATGTTGGTGGGTCGATGGAAGAGGCGGAGGAATGGCTGTGTGGTGGAGGTGGGTGGTCGGAGTGGTGGTGTTGGTCGATGGAGGGGAATGGAATGCAGCGACGCTGGTTGAGAAAAATGGGGCAGGAATTGGTGTTGACGATTGAAAGAGTGGAGGAGGGGTGTTGTGTAGCAACAGGGGAGAAAGAGAAGGGTTGAGGATCTGTTTTGTATTTTTTTTTTCTCGTACGGGCTGTACAACAAGTGGGTAAGGGGTGGAAAATTTCTCTCATTTTGAACTATGTTCTCGGCAGAAGGTGAGAAAAACATGGTACAGGCTGCTGCACGGTTTGTTGAACGGCTTGCACCCCGTACGATAGCCCGTACAGCTCTAAAATTTTATAAAAACTGTTTTTTTTAGTGAAAATTCACACAAATCCTTGAATGCTTGAATAAACTATTAATTCCTGAAAACATGAACAAAACACATCAAGGCAAGTGTGGAACAAATCTAAAAATTATAAAAACTATAATTAACGATACTAAATATCATTGAGCGGGACATTATTATTACAATTTTTTTTTTTGGAAAATCTATTATAAAATTCATTAATCACACCACAAAAATACATAATTTTTTTTGGGTTATTTTCTTAGAATTAAAATAAATGAAAAATGGAATTCCCACTCACTAATATTTAGATCAATCTTCAAATTCAACATAGCATAACACCCTACATAAATGCAAGCGAGGAACAAAATCTAACACACGCATAAAAATAACATGCGTACCTTGGGTTGCCTCCCAAAAAGCGCTTTGTTTATTGTCGTTGGCTCGACTTATTTATACAACTATTCTAACTAATGAGGTGAAAAAGCAAATAAATGCATATACCTACGAATCAATAATAAAAATAAGGTGTGCAAATATACCTTTGATCCATAAAAATATAAAAATATTTTTATGATCTCCACATCTTCAAGAGACTTTGAAAAAGAAAAGTAGTTAGAAAAATCGTCAGAATAATCATTATAACTACGACTAAAAAATTGTTCCCAAATTGGATCCTTATATACCCAAGCAAAAATTTCAACCTCATCAATCTTAAGCTCAAATTCCTTCTCAATTTTAATTGGACATTCATCAATTTTTATCTCATCTACCAATTCATTAAGCTCAAAGATATTTTCTAAATTTGGTAGATTCTCAACGACATCCAATTTATCATTGTCAAGCTTAGGGCAATCGTCAACTAAACAAGCAAATTCATCATGCACAACATTTTCATCAATTACAAAACAAGAATCGTGATTAGTAGGAGAATTGACCTCCTCTAATCGACTCACGGTTTCGGCTAGTTGGCTCATTTGCTTCTCTAAGTTGGATATGCTTTGAGAAGTGTTCTTTTCCATTTGAGAAGTGATCTTTTCCAAGTTGGATATACTTTGAAAAGTGGTGTTTTGAAATTGGAGGTTGTTTGCCGCCATTTGCTTCATCATTTCTTCAAGTGATGACAATGTAGATGAAGAAGACCCTTGATGGTCTTGGGAATTATATTGCGGATCATAGCATCGATTTTCAAAAGCAAGTTGGAGGTTGTTTGCCGCCATTTGGTTTATCATCTCCTCTAATGATGATAAGGAAGATGAAGAAGACCCTTGATGGTCTTGGGAATTATATTGCGGATCATAACATTGACTTTCACAAGCATATGAATAATCGATGCTAGGAGGGTAAGGAGCATAGCATGAGTTTGTAGAATATAAAGAATTCACCTGATACGCATTAAAATTCTGAAAAGAATTAAAATCTTGATATCGTTCTTGATCATAGGTGAAATCTTGAGCGTTATTCCAACCAAAATAGTTATCCATCGTCTCCTGAAAGAGTTAGTTCATGTCTGTTTCCAATAAACATGAAGACACACCAATAAAAAGAAAGAAAGAAAGAAACTATATACAAAGATAAAATCTAAAATATAAGAAACAATTAACTCAAAATTAATATTGTTGCCTTCCCCGGCAGCGGCGCCAATTTGAAGGTAGTGTTTTTCGTAGTTCGTTCACAGGGAAGGACTCTCAATATTGATTTCGAGTAGATTATCTCTTACAATCTAGAAGTGTGTAAATGGGGGGTTTTGAGTTTGGTTAAGGTGTTTTATCAAACACCTTGCATACAATAACTAACTTGCTACAAAAATACAACTAAGTTAATGGCTAATATCCAAATTTACCAACACAACACAATGAGTGAATTAGCAAGATAAGAGGCATTCGACCCAAGGATAATGGCAACTCAAGCACTTCAACCCAACAACAAGCAAATATATCCAACTCTACCTAACCAAGATAATTTTTGAAGCACACAATCACTTATTTCTCTTCTATTATAAACACTAATTTAGTGAAGCACATAAATTAGCTCTCTTGATACTAGCAACCAATAGTGAAGCACTACCAATTTAACCAAATCAAGGAATCAATCAAAGAGAGGTTAGGACAAACCCAAGGATGAGAAGCTCAACCTAGGTATTTGCACTTGAATCTTGAGAATTTAGGTACACTAAACTTGTGCTACTATAATGAATGTACTAACAATTACGGATTAGCACAAACAATTAGCAATTGATATGACAAGAAGAGCAAATTGAAGCAACTTACAATTCTCCAAGCAAAATCATAAACAATACAACTCAAGAATTCAAGATAGAGTGAAATAGATCTTACTTAAATTGAAATTGGTTTTTGATACAAGAGATCCTCCTTGAGCCAAATGTATGAAGTTAGTTACTCATAATCAATGCTAGATTATGAGTAATTGATGTTTTTCTCTCTACTTGGCTAACCCTAATTTTGGTTCTTGAAGAGGCTAGGTTAGATGAAGATAAACAAGATGTAGGTTAGAAGTTATATATTAGGTTATGTTTTGAGCCCTTCTCTTTAATACACAGCAGCTCTGTACGGCCTGTTGAACGGCTGTACAGCTGCCCGTACAGAAAATCTGCTCCTTTAAACGGCCTGTTGAACGGCCGTACAGCTGCCCGTACGAGATAAAATCTTCAATATAATGCATTAAACACCTCCCGACATCGCGAGCTTGCATCTTCTAACTTTCTCTTGAATAATCTTTGCTTTCAAGCCCAAAATAATCCATCTTTTCAACAATTAAGCATGAGGCACTGAAAGATGAAAAACATAATTAATATCGATAAAACTACATTCGAAATGAACAAAAATGTAAGAGAATAAAAGACAAAACGTGTATAAAATACACATTATCACAAGCCAAAAGAATAATTCTATTTGGAGCACAAGTAAGTCAAAAGAATGATGGCAATAAAAATTAGTCAAGGATCTTTTGTTTCTTTTCAGAAGATTCTAGACCTGTCATGACTACCTACCAACAATCACTATAGCTGGATTTTGACCTATTAGTTTAGAACTAACAAGTTGGTAATCAAAAATCTTAAGATGGACCCGGATCTGAGGAAATGGTACCCTAAAGATATTTGACCCAACAAGTTCAGGATCTACTAATTAGGGCCTAATCGGGCTATAGAGTAATCATCAGCTTATTATCTTATTCAATTGCTAATAGATCACTTACACACATATTTTATTCTCAATTATGCAAATGTGCAAGGCCCCAAGTGGATTCTTGAGAATCTATTCTTGTAGTTATTACAATTGATTTTCAGATGTCTTAAGTTGGACCCGGATCTGCGGAGATGGTACCCTAGAGACATGAGTTCTGACATGTTTTGCTACATAGAGACAGATAAAATGAGTTGTAACGGAAGCAGGAGAGCACAAGGAAACAAATTCGTCTCCAACAACTTTGTCGAACACTCAAGGCCAAGCATCTTGCATAAGGTATCAATTCTTTTGAGAGAGCATGTCTTTAGTCAAGAATAACTTGCAGACACGTTTGCTAGATCACTTGATGAAATTAATTTTTCAAGATTGGTTTGTAAACTTGGGATTTTATTAAATGCTATATGATTGTACATCCCATATGTAAGTAATTCTTAAAATGAGTCATAAGTATTCAACTTCCTTATTGAAAGGACTTATGAATTTATTTACATCCAGATCTCACGCTGAAAATTATCTGTTGAATGATTGCCATGTGTATAATTGTAATATATTTCAGTGGTGATTATTTAAGGATAATTTAAATACTTAAATGCTAAAATCTAACTCATATAGATTTAGTAATTATTTATTTAATTATTTACTTTGATTAATATGAGTTATAGAACCTGAAGCAATTCAATCAAGTATTTGCTCTATATCTCATATTTATTAAAATAAATATACAACATAACTAATTTGAACATAATCTGTGTTAGTCTTCAATTAGTTGTGAGATGTTAATTCGAGTGAATTTATCAATGTTCCGTTTTCAGAAATTCTCTATAATTAATATCATGGTTTTAACAATTGATTTGTATTGAAGTTTTGACTTATATCAGTTAATGATATTTAGTTAGAATTCTATTTACTAACTAATTGTGAGATGTATTGGTATAAGTGAAATTACTTAGAACTCCTCTAAGTAATCATTGTCTTATCTTTTACAATTCACTCATACTACTATACAAGGTATGAAAATTGCAAACTTATAATCACTTTGATAATAAATGTTATATACAATGGATCAATTATTGGACTTAGAATATTATTTCTAAGATTGCAGACAAGATAGTCTTGGTAATCAAGTTTTATTTTTAGAACCAAGGTTGTCTACCAACAAACAGTTGTTAGGAGTTAACAATTGTTATTGTCGAGGAGTTGCCTTGAAGTCATAAGTTTAAAATGTTATATCTTAAGAGCTTGTGCATTTCTTGTCAACTAGTTCCTCGTACTTATGAATATCAGTGAATGATAATCTTAAGTAGTTAGATACTAATATTCATTCTGTCAATTGGTATTCAATGTAACAATTCAATCTTCATTGAATTGAATTTCTCAAACAATTGGTATCATTGAATATTTAGTATTTAACAGTGATTATTTATATCCTAGTTAAATTATGACGTGAAGCAATTCAATGGTTTATTTGCTCATAATTTAATTTTGGTAAAGTAATCATAAACACAATTACTTGCATTCTAAAGTGTTTGATACATACTAACAATTGGTATCAAATAGTAAAATATTTGTTTACTAACAATTGATAGTTGCTCTAATACTTTATTGCAAACTAATTGAGATATATATATTAGCTCTGATGATATTACTTAGGATTTATTCTGAGTAAACGTGTCTTATCTACAAATCATTAGTGTTAGTATATATTTAATAAAATATTTCTTTCTTAATCACTGCAAAGTCAAGAGTTTGTGTCTTTTAAAAATAAAACGACATAGTTTTCATTAAAAGACATGATAATACATTGTTTTATGCATAATTGCAAACGCTTGCACATTAACAGTTTTTAAAAGAAAACTCAATCTTTCTACGGTAGTGATTGCTTATATTGTAAAACTTTTTAAAGTCACAACATCATTTCTCTCACAAGATATAATGCATATGTTCTCACTCAATGTTCTGGTATGATGTAAATGCATTTTATCTCTATATTGCTCTACTGCTATGTGATGCAGGTTTATTTCCTAGTGGAAGTTTTCTCACATTTGAAAGTCATGAGGTTGTAAACCCAACAACTACTATCCCAGACTATAAATTCAAATCTAAACACATCCTAACTTACCCCTTCAAGTGGAAGTAACCTATTTGACTAGAAGTCATTAAGGGAGTAACTGCACTTAATGCAGCAAATAAGGATGTGAGGGATAGTAAACCCACAGCTCTACCTCGAAAGGAGAATAGTCATATTCAACTTGAGGTATCTGTAAGCTCGCGTGCATTTTCCCAAAAGAATGCAGAGCTGAAAATGGCACTAAAACAGTCTCTAGATTCATTCTCTCAACAGGATGAGTCTATTGAAATTCGCCTGTCAGCCAAGGCATCTGTTGGTAAGTCACTACTTCATACACAAACTAAAATACTTCCTATGCACAAAGTGAGATTGCACACACTAAGGACGAATTGACGGAAACTTGTACTCCAACCATATCACGGTTAGGATTATAAGTTCAAGTTTCTTCAATGAACCAAGAGTCTTCACAGGCCTCAAGAGAAGGTATTGATCTCAATTCAAAATTCAACAAGATCATTATCTAACTCCCCAGAGGGAACATCTCTGGATCTTGCGGGTAACGGGTCCGACATAGGTGCGGATCGGCAACTTGTTGACTATGATTCAGATTCACCTGATGAGTTAAACAAGGAGATGTCTTCATCGACATTAGAAGGAAACAAGATTTTAATTCTAAGTTTTGATTTCATTGTTTACCTTCTCAGAATTCAATTCTGAAACCCACAAAAAAGGAAAATTTTATCAACTTGTAGATTATGACTCAGATTAGTCTGACGAGTCCAACGAGGATCAGGGATTTGCGAAACCCCATTGCACCACCACTGACCTCTCTTGAAGGGGCTATGGTGAATTTTCTTTGTAGGTACACATGGATCTTGGAGCTATGAGAGATAAGAGTGATACACTAGTAAGCATGAGTGTAAACACTTGAGAGATGAGAGAATAGATCACTCATTTTAAGTGATATGAGTGGAGAGATGAGTTAAACACTTGTGAGGTACACGAAACAGAATCACACACTCACAGTGAGGAAGAAAGATAAACACCAAATCCCATTCCCTATTCCCAAACAAAGTTCACTCACAACAGTTGGGAGATATAAGGAATTTGTCGGGTGATTTGGTTGTCAGGATGATCAATAGTGAAGCCATTCTATAATATCTAAAGGGCAAAGTTGATCAGTCTACATACTTCTATTCTGGAAGTCTTCATGGAAATTCCTTTAACACAAGCAAAACTTCTTTTCTTTATTGCAGCAGACAATGTTATATGTATGAAGAATCTGTTGTACTAAAGGTAAGAGGTGATTTATGATTGAATATTTGGTATCATCTAATTCAGTTGGATGTTTGCTATAATTAAATGCTTGGAGGATTACTCAACTAAGGGGGAGAGATATATTTTAGAAGAAATACTCAAAGATTACCTTAGTAAGAGATACTCAACTAAGGGGGAGAGTATAAGCTTACCTTAGTGAGGGGGAGATTTTCTATCTAAGGGGGGTGATATGAAAAATGATATACCTTAGAAAGGGGGAGTATTCACCATTATAAGGAGGAGTCATATCACCTTAGGTAAGGAGACACAAGGAAGGAGAGAAGTATGAAATGACAAAGAAGAATTCTTCAGTAAGTGGTTGAAAAGTTATATTCTTTACCACTGAAGAATTTCTAATATCTGCTGATAATGTTCAATGTTAGATGTAAAGTGTTATCAGGCAGCTATGTCGAGAAATGAAGATGAGTTACCTAATGAAGATCAGTTCAGTGTCAGAGGAACAATCATCGATCATTTCATCTACTGAGATTCTGGAAATGTTATATCTAAACCAGAATTTTTTTTTTAATGTATTATTTACTATAGTTCTTTAATGTTTTATCTTCTTCTTGTTTGTAGTTGAGTTATCCTCTAGGAATTTGTATGTTAATGTTTAACAAACAAATAGGGGGAGATTGAAAGTCATATGTTTACCCTATTTGTAAACATCGAGGATTCAACTCAACTCAAACAAGAATGTAATAGTAAATAGTATATGCACTGTCATAGGGATCTCAAATGCATAACTGTCAAGAGAAAGAAGACAAAGTCAATCTATCGTTTTGAGGTATACTAAACTTGAAGAAGTTCATTCAGTTGATCAAGCGTTAGTGGAGTAAGCAAGACAGTGGGTTCTATTTATAGTGACAAGAGGTTCCTACAGTGGCAGAATACAGATTATAAAGGTTTGAAAAAGAGTGAAGAAAATGAAGACAGGAACCACAGCTTAAAGTCAAGATGAAGAACATATATTGGAGTTAGTCGTTCATGAACCAGACAGTACATCGAGCGTCAACAACGATCCAGTGTATGTTCTTTATTAAATTACGTGGTACTAAGTGAAGTGTTGTCTACTAAAGGATATGTATTAATTCTCCTTTAATTAATTAAATCAAATAATTAATTTAACTAAATAAATTAATTCTATCCGAATTAATATATTTGTTAAAGTAATTATTAAATTAATTAAATCGGAATTAATATGTAAAAGAAATAATCATTTAAATGATTGTTGCAAATCATTTGATTAATTATAAGCTGGAAATATATGATAATATAACTATCCAAGGATAGTTATATTCAGTTAATGTTGGACAGTCATATACAGTTCAAGTTGGACAGTCATATTCAGTTCAAGTGTGACAGTCATATTCAGTTCAAGTGTGACAGTTATATTCACTTCAAGGTTGATAGTCATATTCAGTTCAAGTGTGACAGTCATATTTAGTTCAAACTGGATAGTCATATTTAGTTCAAACTGGACAGTCATATTTAGTTTAAACTGGATAGTCAAATTTAGTTCAAACTGGACAGTCATATTTAGTTCAAACTGAGACAGTCATATCTAGTTCAAACTGGATAGTTATACCGAAAGTTATATTGAATGAATTGTTATATTCAGTTCAAACGGACAGTCATATTACTTGCAAAGTGATAGTCATACCGATTGTTATATCAGCCAGCAGATAGTTATATCAAGCTCAACGGATAGTCATATTTAACTACAATATGACTATGATTAAAGTAATGATCAGGAGGCTATATAAAGAATCAGAAGACAACAGACTAAACAACGCAGACGTACAACTTCTTCACTTCTCTTCAACAGACAGCACCGAGAGAGAGAAAAAGACCAAGAGAGAAAAAGTTCTTGAGCTCAAATTAAATTCTTGTAAATTATTTCTGAGCTGTATTGTTAAATCTAAACCCACAGAAATAGTTTACTTGTACTACTGGAACTATCTAGCTGATTAAGTTCCCTAGAATTTATCTCTCGAATTGCTTTTTAGCATTCGATCTTTTTATTACAAATATAGAAAAGTTCATGTCGAATTTTCTATAGAATTTGTAATAATTAGTTTGGTCATCAAACCTTGTAATTTGTACCCGTGTATTTAGACACACCCCATCAAGTTTAATATAATTATATATTCAACTTGAAATATTGGTATTCGTTTTATTCCGCATCAATTTGTTCTTGATTTAATATTTTAATAAAAGAGAAAATTCGATAAAACAGTATAGCTTGTATTCAAACCCCCTTCTACAAACTATTTTGAACCTAACAGTTGATTTATAAAATAATGTATTTATATCATGCTTATTACATTGATTTAGTCATTCAAAACACTGTCATTTTAATTTTGTGTGATATTCACTTTGATAAGTAAATTTCCTTTATAATCTTTATAATCCTTATTTTAGACACTGAGTAATTTTTTATAAGATTAATGTTTATAACTATAGATATTAAAATATTGGAGGATACTATACAAATTAGATGATAATTATTTTAGGTACAATATTACATTCGAAACAAACTACAAAGAAGCTAAGTAGTATACGTGGTATACTCACACTAGAAAAAAGTGGTAGAACTGTACACTAGAACTGAAGTCCTTCTTGCTGCAACTTCAAATCCTTCAGCTTCTCGGTCAACTTCATGCAAGACCAATCTTTCTTTCACGAGGGGGAATGTCGGTGTAGAATTATTAGCTCTTAAATATTTGTTGGAGTTGATTTTTAGTATATTTTTTCCACATTTTGACTTAGGAGTTGACTCCATAAATTTACATTTTATATTAAATTTACATTATATTTATGGGAAAAAAGAATCTAAAGGTGACTCCAGAAAGTTTTTCTATAACATCTCAAATTTACATTATTTGGACACATAACAAAAAATCTAACCGTATAAATGTAAATATTTATTGGAGAAAAATAAATACGAAAATTTTTAAATGATTTAGTGATTTGGATCAATCACCATCTAACAAAACAAAATCGATCGATCTCTACCATTAATGTTACATAAGAAAACAATATCATTATAAAATCAATATTTTACAACTTAAATTTGTATAAAAAAACATTTTGCAATAATATTTAGATATAATCTTAACCTCTTGAATGGTTAAAAAATATTTATTAAATATAATTATAAATCGCACTAATTAATAAAAAGGTTTTGTAACCCTTTAGAAATTTCAAGCCCTTTATTTATAATATATTTTATCCCAAAAAAAGAGACCTTGCTATTCTTTTTTTTTTTGTTGGGAGATGGAATCAAATTTGTCATTTTGTTGTAGGGTAATGTTAGGGAATAAAAAAGATTTCCAAAAAAATGTTCAAAATGATATGATGGAATTGATTTTGAAAAATGATATGTTTTAATTGGATACTCATATTAATGCTGCGGGTACATATTATTAGTTATTATTGCTAACAAATAACAAGCAGACTTATAACATTTTGGACTTATTTTTGGAATTTTTATTTGATTTTCTAGTGTCTTTGTTGTTTGTATCTGTCGTTTAGTAAATGTAGATGCTCTTATCAGCTTTTACTAATATCTTGTTGTAGTTGCTGTGCTGCTTAGAGTTTATCAATGTGCATTGATAGTTTATCTAGTAGTCCATGTGCATGTATTGACGGCTTATATATAAGCCGAATTACACATACCATCTTCTTCTGTTGGACTATGCCAAATCTAAGTATCCAGTGAGTGAAAAACAGGACATTCACCATTAGGGATGTACATGGATTGGGTTAGTTAGGTTCGAAAAAAATTTAAATCAAACTCATTTTCAGTTGGCTCGAATTTTTTTAACCCAATTTGAAAAATAAAATTTTAACCCAATCCTATATATTAAAAGATTAAATTAGGTTGGTTTGAGTCGATTTGAATGGGTTGTCCATTTTAAAATTAATCAAGCATTGGCATCTAATAAGAGCATCTCCAAGAGCCTCTCTACTTGAGCTCTTAACTCAAAAAATGAGGAGAGAGAATGAAAATGTTGCTCCAAGAGACTCTTAGTGGCTCTTAAAAACACTAAGAGCCTCTTCTCTTTCCTCATTTCTAAGAGCCATTAGTAGCTCTTAACTTATATTTTAATAATAAACTATTCATGTCCACCAATTCTTACACAACTTTTGGTTATAGTGGGGTTGATTTATGAATAAATTATAAATAAAGAACTAATATAAAGAGTATTGTTGGAGTTTGACACATAAACCAATGTAATAACTTGCTAAGAGCCATTAATTTATATTATTTTTAAGAGTGAATGTAGGAGTCTCTTGGAGATACTCTAAAGTTGTGAAGTACAAAAATTTTCTAAATGCATTCACCTCTATTTTGAAGAAAAATGGTACTAAATCTCTATTTAAGAGCACTAGTGCTAACATTCTTCATGCTGATGTTGGAGTGCTTGCAAGTTATAAGTTAGGATAAGCTGCAGGTGATTGTATTCGAGAATAAAATTGGTTCAAATAGAGCCTAAATGAGAGTACCTGATTGTTAATATTAACATGTTTAACTACTACTACAGACCTAGAATCTTTATGTAAGTGTATAAGCATTGAATAAACGGACATGAAAAGTGAGTTACACTAGTGAATTTTAAGTATATATTTATTAAATTGCCCAATCCAAACGAATTATGTTGGATTAAAAAAATTGAAATCCATACCCAACCTATTAGTATTGATTGACAACCCTATTTCAATTTAAAATTAATTAATTTCATAACCCATGCACACCCCTTACCATAGTCACCATCCCATAGTGCAAAGGCATTCTTCGCTTTTTACCTGTCATTGTTTTTAAATGTTTTGTTCCATTGCTCTTATCAGGCACCTTTATAATTTTAAAACAAAACTTTTAGATACACACCTGCTGCACAAAATCTTCGGGAAATGATGTCATTTTACTCTTTAAATTTGTTATAAATCTTTTTTTTCAATGAATATTGAATAAATAAAAAAAGTGTAGTAAACTCAAGTATTTCACCAAAAATACTTTAAGGTGAAAATACTTCCAAATATCTATAAAAAAATACTACTCCGTTTGGTTCTTTTCCTTTTGGAGAGGGTGTCTGACACGTATTTTAAAATAGTTCCATAATTTATTCAAATTTTCTTTTTTTTTTTTGGTATAAAAATAGGATTGCATATATGGTTGCGCAACAGGTTGCATATGTGGTTGCAAACAGACCGTTTTTTTGCAAATAAGATGGTATTTTTGTAAATTATTTTTTCAAAAAAGTCTCTCATTTCTTTACACTTTCTTTTTTGGGACACCCCACCAATTTTTTACATTACTAAAAATAATAACTTTTAACAATAAAATACATTATTACATCTACTATTTCACTCAACTTTTTCAATACTTTATAGTATTACACCCACTACTTCATTTATTTTAACAATAAAATCACTATTACACCAACTACTTCATTTATTTTAACAATATTACACCCACTATCCTTGATTTCCGTGCCCAAACATAATGTAAAGAAATCAACGGGGGACGGAATGAGTATTTTTACAAAAAAAATTATATATTTAGGTATTTATGAAAAAAGCGAAATACTTTATATTATATCAAATAACTTGATACTTATATGTAATACTCTAGTAATTTGGGAACACAAACTTATAATAATTTTATATACTTAATTTAGCTTTAATTATAAGATTGTTATTCTGCTAACTTCTGTGAAAAGTGTTATAGCCAAAATTTGGTTCGGGTATTTTCAAGATGGATTCGGGTCGATAACAGGTTCAATTTGGGATTTTAGAGAACAAATTAGGGTTTTCTAGAAGTTAGGGCGCGCCCTGGGGGGTTTAAGCCGCGCCTTGTGATATGTTGGAATTCCAAGATGATAATAATGTGGATTTCGTGTTTGATTATTGAAGAATTCCCTCCTGTCTTATCTCAGGAGGGGGATGTCCGTCGCAGAAGGCCTCCAGGGGTTTGCCTGGGTATAAGGACCCTTCTTAAACACTAAGGGCATTCCCTCCTGCACTTTGCACCCAAAAGCTCTGGATCACCTGTCCTGCTATCTGGTGGGTGCTTCTCATTCAGGGGACAGGGATGCGTTCTGCACTTGGGGTAAACCATGGCTATACCTGCATCCTTGAAATCAAGAAATAGCTGGTAGCGGATAGGACTAGTTCTCGACGGGGGAAGTTTCCTTATCTATGAAGTCTTGAGATCTTGGATGAGCCTTGGGCCTTTGTGGTTAGGCCTCATAGTAGAACATTTCGGATGCTGGACCTACAATCCAAGCCCATTTGGGTTTCTTGTTCTCCAAGAACTACGTATGGCTTGATCCCCTATAAATACCGGGGTACGTAGGCCGATTGAGGGGTTGGAAGTCGAGAGCTCTAAAATAGCCGCCACTAACCCTATCAATCTCAGCCACCAATTACGCTTAACAATCACATACCACCGTTTTCTTCGGTAAAAAACCACCGCATTAGATCTTGTTTCCGGCGACGTACCTCGAATTTTGTTGTTCCCAAATTCCTCCGTCAACAAATTGGCGCTAGAAGGAGGGCAAGCCAATCAAGATCTACATCTTAGGAGGAAAAGATGTCTCACAATCATGGCAGAGGTTCTCGAGAAGAAGATGGTTACGATTTTGATGATAGCTTGGGAGATAACCAAGCGCGTCATGAAGCTTATGTTCCGGAAAATATTGTTGCTCCTCCGCGACATCATGGAACTCCGGCCGCCATCGGTGGACAGCCGCCCATTCTTATCTGTAATTCGGCATTAATGGAACACTTGTATGTTATGCAAGATGCCATAAATAGTTTCGGGGTGAGATTGGGTTCTGTGGAGGAAGAGCAAGAATCAAGGAGAAAATCTCGGAGTATCCCACGAAATCATAGCCTATCAGGGAAGTCCCCTCAGATCGAGGAAGATTCTCGAAGGAGGGAGGAAAATCACGAAAGGAGATTTCAGCTGGTCACTCCTCGAAGGTTAGATTATTCTGATCCTATTGTTGAACATCCTAGTGAAAATAATTTTGAGCGCAGGTTGTTGAATCCTCAAGAGAGGGCGCGCCCTCATCCTCACCGTTCGGGGCGCACTCCTAGTGAGATTCAAGGGGACGAGGAACGAATGGCAAGAGAAAAGAGAGATTTTGCAAGCTTGAAAGAACGCCTTGGAATAAGGCTTAATGATGACGATTTGAGGATGATGCTCCTCGAGCTTCAGAAGAAAGACAAATATATGGAATCGAGGCCCCATGATTCACAGCGCGTGCCCCCTAATAACAGGTCGAGGCCCCTTGGACATGAGCGAGCCCTTCCACAGAGTCATGATCCACAGCGCGCGCCCCCTGACAACAGGTCGTGGCCCCTTGGACATGAGAGAACTCTTGCTCGAAATGATAATCCACAGCGCGCGCCCCCTGTTCATAACAGGTCGTGGCCCCTTGGATTTGAACAAGCTCCTCATCGTGATAACACTGGAAGAAGAAACCGTGATAACGGTGATAGAAGAATGGATTGGTATCAGGGAAATAGGCGCCCCCGTAACCAGGGCGCGCCCTCAGGTGGAAGATCCCCCCGTATCCATCAAATCCCCTCAAGCACCTCCAGTGAGTCCAGGTCGAGGACGCACTCTCACTCGGGAGGACAGTATCAGAGAGGTTCTCAAGGGAATTCACAACCTCATGGAAATCTTGAGGGTCAGCAAACTCAAACTCAAGAGGATGTTGTGATTCAACCACAAGTAGAGGTCCAAGGAGGTATTCAGACAGCGGCTCCACCGCCGCCTCCACCCCCTGGGTGTACTCAGACTGTGGGACAACCAAATATCCAGAATATTCCTGGAGTGGAAACATTTAATGTGGATGATTTAAAGAAACTCCTTGCTCACCTGGATGGAGGAAGAATATCTGCAACTGCGCCAACATCCTCTCCCTTCTCGACCGAAGTTAGAGAGGTACAGCTCCCTGCTGGGTATAGATCAATGACAAATGATTTGCGATTTCATGGAAATGCAGACCCTGTGGAATTCCTTGGACGTTTTGATATCGAGATGGATGTCTATCAAGTTACGGAATTGGCTAGATGTCAATTGTTGGCGGCAACTTTCAGGGAGAGTGCTCAGCAATGGTTTCAGAAGCTCGGTCCAGGAGTAATTACATCATGGCAGGTGATGAGGAACTTGTTCTTGACTAAGTTCCAGGCCGTAGTAAAATATGCTCCTCCAGTCACAACCTTGGTCAATATCAAGCAAAGGGAAGGAGAGAGTTTGCAATCCTATTTCAAGAGATTCAACTCGGAATCCACTATGGTGAGAGGAGCAATAGATGAAACGCTCAGGAGTTTCCTAATAGCCAGATTGTCAGTAAGAACTGATTTCTGGAAACACCTTCAAGGACGGGATCCACCTACGTTGGCTGATGTGTTCGCACATGCTGAGTCTTTCAAAATTGTGGAACAATCCTTGGCAGATAACCGAAAAACTGACAGTCAGAACAGTTCTAAGGGAAAGGCCGGTAAGAGGAAGGATAGGTCTCCTAGTCCTACTCGCCGTATAGCAACTAGTGCAAATCTGGCGAATTTAGCCGAAGCTAGAAGGAATTGGGGTCCACCTGATACATACACTTACGATCAGAGGCCGGGTAACTATACTCCTTTAGCAGCTTCTATTGAACACATCTTTGAGGTGAATAAGAACAAAGGGTTCTTCAGGAAGCCGGAACCATTGACCTCTTGGCAGAGTAAAGATAAGAAGAAGTATTGTGAATTCCATGAATCTTCAGGGCATAACACTCATGAATGTCGTCAACTCAGGGAGGAGATTGAGGATTTGATTAAGGAAGGATACCTAACAGAATGGATTGTTAGGGAAGTGAAGAAGCATAAGGAGAATCCTGATAGAAGGGATGGTAAGCCCGAAGAGAAAAAAATTGTCAAGGAAGGGAGTATTCATACTATCTTTGGAGGACATCACTTGGGTGGTGATAGCAATCATGCTATGGAAAGGTATGCTAGAGAAGCAAGATACAGGCCTCTCACAAATGTGAACAGTTTGGAGCTAAGGGCGCCCAAATTGTTCAAGGGAGAATACGCAAATATTACTTTCAGTGAAGAAGAAGCTAGATGGGTACATCATCCACATAACGATGCTTTGGTGGTGGCAATTCAGATTGGTTCCAAGAATGTACATCGGGTTTTTGTTGACAATGGAAGTTCGGTGAATATCCTGTATTACAGCACTTATAAAAAGCTGGGACTTCTAGATAAGGATATGATTCAAGACAATGGATGGATCTAAGGTTTTTCGGGAGAATCTGTGAAAGTTTTGGGAGCCATCAAATTACCGGTAACCCTTGGGGAAGGAGTTCTTTCTGTAACTCAAATGATGGATTTTATGATTCTGAATGTGGAATTGTCGCATAATGCCTTGGTAGGGCGCCCCTTGTTGAAGGAAATGAAAGTTGTGACCTCCATTTATCATCTTGCAATGAATTTTCCTACACCCAATGGTGTGGGGACTATAAGGGGTTCTCAACATGATTCCAGAGATTATTATCAAAAGGCAATTAAAGGTTTTAGGAGACAGCAAGGTGGAGGGCGCGCCCTGATTACAGATAATTCAGGAGTCATGAGCATTGCTCCGGGAGAAGTTAAAATTCATTATCTCATCCAAGAGCCGGAAGAAGAAGTGCCTCTTTACAGGGTACACCCGGAGGAAGATGTCCCAGTTCTTGGCGATCTTCAAGAAGGGATTCTGGAAGAAATTGAAGAAGATTCAGAGGATATAATCTCTATCAATATCAGAGGTGAACAAGTTGAAGGAAGACGAATGTTACTTGAAGGCTTGATGCATACCCTTGTTGAGGAAGACTTCCCTCTTAAAGAGGACGCGCCCTCCAAGGATGAAGCTCCAATCGAAGATCCACGGAGTTTTGATTCCGACCTTGATCCAAGAACACCGCAGTTGGTTGAAAAGACTGGCCCTGCAGAGGATACAATTTAAATTTTGGTAGATGAAAAGGATCCAATTAAGGTTCTGAAGATTGGATCGCAGTTGAACTCCAAGTTAAGAGGCATGCTCACCAACTTCCTTTTAAACAATCTGGATGTTTTTGCTTGGAGTCATGCTGACATGGTTGGAATTGATCCAGAGGTCATGTGTCATTATCTGAATATAGATCCTACCAAAAAGGGAATCCGCCAGAAACGCCGGCCAGTGAGTGGAGAGAGAGCCATAGCATTGAAAGAAGAGGTGGATAGACTTCTAGATGTTGGGCTGATCAAGGAGTCGTATTAACCAGATTGGTTGGCTAATCCAATTCTCGTGAAAAAACCAAATGGAAAATGGAGGACTTGTGTGGATTTCACTGATTTAAACAAGGCATGCCCGAAGGATAGCTTTCCACTCCCGAGGATTGATCAGTTGGTGGATGCCACGGTAGGACACGCTCTTTTAAGTTTCATGGATGCTTACTCGGGTTACAACCAGATCCCTATGTATGAACCGGATTAAGAGCACACTTCCTTTATTACGGATCGAGGATTGTATTGTTATATTGGGATGCCTTTCGGGTTGATCAATGCTGGCGCAACCTATCAGAGGTTGGTAAATATGATGTTTAAAGATTTGATAGGGAAAACCATGGAGGCAGAGGACCATGTAAAGCATTTGGAACAGATGTTCGAGATTTTGAGGAAGTTTAGGATGAAGCTGAATCCTCAAAAATGTGTCTTCGGGGTAGATTCCGGGAAGTTTCTAGGATTTATTGTCAATCATCGTGGAATCGAGGCAAATCTAGCAAAAATTAAAGCTCTTCTTGACATGAAATCTCCATCTAGTGTGAAGCAAGTTCAGAGTCTCACGGGAAGGATAGCTGCCCTTAATCGTTTCGTTTCAAAATCATCGGATAAATGCAGAGAATTCTTCAAAGAAATAAAGGGGGCAGCCAAGGATTTTGTATGGACATCTGAATGTGAGGAAGCTTTTCAGAGAATAAAGGAGCACCTGGGAAATCCTCCACTTTTAGCTAAGCCTGTGGAAGGAGAGACGTTAATTTTATACTTGGCCGTTTTGGAACATTCCATCAGTGCGGTGTTAGTAAGAGAAGAAGTTGATCATCAGTCTCCGGTTTACTACGTGAGTAAGCATTTACTCGACGCGGAAACTAGATACACTAGCATGGAGAAGTTGGTTTATGCCTTAGTTCTAGCATCCAGGAAGCTTCGGCCTTATTTTCAAGCTCACAAGATTGAGGTTCGTACGGCATATCCATTGAGGGGAATTCTCCATAAGCCGGAAACCTCTGGTCGAATGTTAAAATGGGCAATTGAGTTGAGACAATTTGATTTGGAATATACTCCAAGGACTGCCATCAAGGGTCAAGCCCTAGCTGATTTCAATCTTGAATTCGAGTCAGAAAATGAAGAAAAGTCAATTATATTGGTGGAGCCTGAAATTCCACTTAAGAGGGTGAGCCCATTTGAAGAAGTTCCTCAACCTTGGTGGAAGTTACAAGTAGATGGAGCTGTCAATAATGGGGGGGCTGGAGCAGGTGTAATCTTGTTTACCCCCGAAGGGAATCAACTCATGAGTGCCATTCACTTCAAATTTCAAGCAACCAATAATGACGCAGAGTATGAAGCCTTGATTAATGGGTTGAAAATGGCATTGGAGATGAAGGTAGTAAATCTCATTGTGTTAAGTGATTCAGAATTAGTGGTTGGACAGGTAAAGGGTGGATTTTAGTGTAGAGGTCCGAGGACAGAGCTTTACATGAGGTGCGCTCAGCGGTTGATCAAAAAATTTCGAGAAGTACGGGTACAGTGTATTCCACGGGATGAGAATTGTAGCGCAGATGTTTTAGCCAAGTTAGGGTCCCAGAAAGATGCTATGTTGCTGGGAACGGTTCCTTTGCAAATTCAGGAAGTACCTAGTATTCCAGAGATAGAAGTCATGGAAGTGGAATCAACCCCACATGCTACTTGGATGACTCCCATTCAAAAATATATCCAAGGAGGTATACTTCCAAGTGAGAAGCTTGAGGCAAGGCGGCTTCAGTATCAAGCGGCTCGATTTGTGGAAAATGATGGGATATTATATAAGAGGGGTTTCAATCAACCACTTCTCAAGTGCATAGATGGAGATGAATGTAATTACATCCTTAGGGAGATTCATGAAGGGATTTGCGGAAATCACTCGGGGGGTGGTTCGTTGGAAATGAAGGTGTTAAGGCAAGGATATTATTGGCCTACCTTGAAGAAGGATGCTTACGAGTTTGTTAACGCATGTGATAAGTGTCAGAGGTTTGCCAATTATTCTACCAGCCCTGCTACTACCTTGACTTCTTTAATGAGTCCATGGCCATTTGCTATGTGGGGAATAGATCTCATTGGAGAACTCCCTAAAGCTAAGGGAGGTGTGAAGTATGCTGTTGTTGCTGTGGATTACTTTACCAAGTAGGTGGAAGCAATGCCCTTAGCCACAATTACTGCAAGGAAAATTCGAGATTTTGTTTTCAACTCTATTGTGTGTAGGTTTGGAATTCCATATAAACTTGTGTCGGATAATGGAAAGCAGTTCGACAGCAAAGAGTTACGGAAGTTGTGTGATGACTTGGGGATAAAGAAAGAATTTGCAGCTGTGTATCATCCTCAAAGTAATGGGCAGACAGAGGCTATCAACAAAATAATCAAGCATACCTTGAAGACGAAGTTGGAAGAAAGCAAGGGGAATTGGCCTGAAGAACTTCCCATGGTGTTGTGGTCATACAACACAACTCCGAGAATTACTACTGGAGAGTCTCCTTTTGTGTTGTCTTATGGATGTGAGGCGATGGTTCCGGTAGAAATTGGCGCGGGATCATTCAGGAGAGATTTCTATGATGAAGAAACCAATATGGTAAATCAAAGGCTGGGTCTGGATTTTTTGGAAGAAACAAGAACCAATTCACAACTAAGGTTGGCAACTTACCAGCAAAGAGCTGCAAGGTACTATAACAAGAAGGTGAAGACTCAGTCTTTCAAGGTGGGTGATCTAGTTCTACTGAAAGTCATGCCAAATACAAGAGTAGCAGCACATGGAGTTCTTGGTCCCAACTGGGAAGGACCTTACAGGATCAAGTCTATCATTTGGGAAGGCAATTATCATCTGGAAAATTTGGATGGCAACACAATCCCGAGAGCATGGAATGCGGAGCATTTGAGGAAATACTATCAGTAGGGTGCGGCTTCGGCCCCCTATTTTTGTGAAGACTTATATTTAAGTTATAGACTAGTATCAATAATTCTTCTCCTAATCTAGGGGGGTAGCGTATATATGCCTTCCTTAGAGTTACCTTGAAGATATGCTTTAAATGTATGATATTTTAAAAGGATTTCAAGAAGGTTGCCCTAATACATTAGGGCGCGCCCTCTATTTGTTGGCAAAAATAATTTCGCAATAATGATGTAGAAAGCTTGAAGAAACATAACATGTTAAAATATTCAAAGTTATCAGAAAACATGAGTTAGAAGGATAAATTTAAATTACAAGTTGCAGGGTTTTACAAAGGACCCGCGCCTTAAAATTCGCCTTAAAATTCGATAAAGTTTAGTGCTTTGGAAGGTGAGAAAAGAGGTAGGAGGTTTCAGGGCGCGTCCTTGGAGGCCGTTGGAGATGCGACTTTGGGAGGAGATGCGGCTTTGGGAGAAGATGCGGCAGCTGCAGGAACCGAGTGGATTGTACTTTCAGCTTCGACATTTGTAGTTTGTTCAGTGTCCTTAGGCGAGCCCTTCGCAGAAGGCGCGCCCTCGGAGGGAATATCCAATCCCAACTCCACTCTCTTCGCTGCGATGGCCTTTACGTGCGTTTTCTTGAAGACCTCAACATCTTCAGCGCTTTCCTTCCCAAATTTCTCCTCCCAGTTATAGTCAGGATCGTTGGCAAGAAAACCAAGGAGATAAAACTTAAATCCCTTTTGAAAGTTTTCATCTTCAATGGATTCCCTTTGTTCTTTCAATAAATCTTTCTCGGCCTTCAAAGCGTCTTGTTGTACTTGGAATTCCTCTCTTTCTTTCTTTAACCTCTCAACTTGGTCACAAAGATATTTGTCGTGTTCGACGGACTTTTGAAGATCCAACCTGAGGTTAGTGATAGTGGCGTCCTTGGCATCACATTCTTTCTTCCACTTGTTATCAGTTTCGATAACCATTTTATAGATTTTCCTGTTCTCAGCTTCGAGTTTGTTCAGATGAAGTTTTTCTTTGTGCACTCTCTGGGCGCGCCCTAGAGATTGGATCAGAAGTTGAGCAGATGCTTGAATCATAGATTGAACTTCATCCTCGGCACTCATATTCTGCCATAAATCGACCTCTTTTTCCCGAATGAAGGGGGCCGCTGCTGGACCAACCAAAGTCTCCACATACGAGGGCGCGCCCTCGATTCTTGGTTTCTTACCCTTGTCAAGAGAAAGATTTTGAGTCTCAGCATTCCTCTTCAAGGATTCTGTAGAGGAAGGAGGAATGATCGTCTCAAAATCCTTCTCTTGAAGAAGGCGAGCCCTAGGATCAGAGGTGCTGTCCTTGTCTTGTTTCTCCTTGTCATTTTTCTTTGCGGCTCCAAAACCACGAGGAATCCTAGGTGCCATATCTGCACCAGAGAAAAAGCAAAAATGTTAAATCATGAAATAAGTTTTTCATACAAAAGACAAATTGCAATATGTACCAAGTAAAAAAGTAAAAATGATAAGGGTGAAGCCTAAAGGTTAGGGCGCGCCCTAATTTAGGATTTTATACCTTCATCTTGATCAGAATCGGAATTTTCATTTTCATTATCGCTAGAAGTGGATATGGGGACGGCGATACCATTTCTAAATTTTCTAAATTTACAAATTGATCCAACTCTATCAGAAAGGATTCCAACCCTTTTTAGATTTTCTTCAGTGATTAGGGTTTGGAGGTTGAATTTTTCTGCTGCAATTTTGAGAACGGCACTGGCTCGAGATGAGGCCGCGCCCTGAAGGGTTTTTTGAATTCTTCTATCTGTTTTAGTTTAAAAAGGTTAATAAAAGTTAAATGAAGATTGAAAGGAAAGATAAGAAGAGTGTAGGGCGCGCCCTCACTTACATGGATTTGTATTAAATTGAAGACGAACTCGAGGAACATCCCAAACAAAGAAATAAGGCTCCTTCCATCGTTTAATGTGGCTAATCCTTCCTTCAGAAAAGCCTTTATTGTTGTGAGGTTTGTTGATCACTAGATAATAATATCCAATATTTGATTGACGGATGCTGAAGAAGTAACTGATTTCCGGCATAGAGGGTGCTTCAAATCCTAAGTCATGGTAGAGAATGAACAAACCTAAAACAAGTTTGTAGCTGTTGGGAGAAAGTTGGATTCGGGCTAGATTATACCATTCAAGGATTTCCCTTAAGTATGGATGCAAAGGCGCGCCCATACCAAAGGCTAAAGTCTTGGGGTCAAAACCATCCTTGGAATTCTGAAATTTCCACCGTAGTTGAAAATATGAGGGCGATGGTGAGAATGTGGAATGGCCCAAAGTCCTTCTTGACCATAGTATTTCATGGCCCACTCTACTTCATCATTTGTTGCAGTAGAGGACATGCTCACACAGGCCAACTTACCTTGTTTCTTTCGGAGTTGATTCTTTTCTTTCTCAGTCATGTCTCCATATCTTCCCCATTCGAGGTCGATTTCTTCATCAAGAACTTCCCAATGCTCAAAGGGAGTTGGGGAAGGAGGAGGAGATGTTGGTTCAGAATTTATTAAAGGGGAAATGGAAGAGGCAGAGGGCGCGCCCTCAGCCGAGTATGTAACTGAAGAATGAGAATCCCTAGATGTTTCTGAAAGTGGAATGAAATCACTATCATCCTTGGAATTATAAGAACTGTTTACTTCAGGGGGGTTTGAGATTCTTTAGAAGGTTGAACATCCAGAGTAGTGTGGTTGAAGGAATCTTCACTAGAAAAGCTCATGGTGCCGTCTTGAAATTCTTGAATAAGGCGCGCCCCATCTTCTGAAGATGTGAATGAAAAGAGAGGCCTGGGTGAACTGGGCGGTATAGGAGACGGAAAGGGAGAGTATATCCCTATACGTTTATTAAACTCCTTAAAAGGATGAAACGGAGAAGGCGCGCCCTCCAGCTGCAAAATAAAAAGAAAAACTAAGGGCGCGCCCAAGGGAAGAAGAATGAAGGAAAGTTTGTACTACAACTTAAGCTAAGTATTTGACTTAAAATTATTAGATGAACGTTTAGCATTTTTTGGAAGACCTTAGGGTGCGCCCTAAGTGTAGGACACGCCCAAGGATTCAATCTAGTGTTTAAAATCATGTTGATAGGGGATTACATTGGAAAAACAAGATCAAACAAGTATACATACATATATACATACATCGGAAAATGAAGAACACGGGGTATGTGAACAGTTGCATTGTCGAAATAGACAATTTATACGGTCAAAATGCAAAATAAGGACATAAAAACGTACCTTGTAAGTTCTGGAGTGTGATTTATCGAAGAAAATGGCAAAAACGTGACAGAGATGGCCGGATTGTAGTTTGGAGATTGAAGTCGCCGGAGTTGGGTTTAATTTGGAGAAAGAAACGTAAAAAAGAGTAAAGTAAAGAAGATGGGGGTATTTATAGGCGAAATAGGGAGTAGTGGATGACAGCTGGGAGAATGGAAGTCGTTTGAAATTCTAAGTTCGCGCCCTCTCCTAGGGCGCGCCCTGGATGAAATGTTATGAGAATTTTGGGTTTTTTCAGGAAGAATTCCATACATCATCTCTGATTTCATATGGAATTGGGGGGTAGTTGTTATAGCCAAAATTCGGTTCGGGTATTTTCAAGATGGATTCGGGTCGATAACGGGTTCAATTTGGGATTTTAGAGAACAAATTAGGGTTTTCTAGAAGTTAGGGCGCGCCCTGGGGGGTTTAAGCCGCGCCCTGGGATATGTTGGAATTCCAAGATGATAATAATGTGGATTTCGTGTTTGATTATTGAAGAATTCCCTCCTGTCGTATCTCAGGAGGGGGATGTCCGTCGTAGAAGGCCTCCAGGGGTCTGCCTGGGTATAAGCACCCTTCTTAAACACTAAGGGCGCGCCCTAAGGTGGAAAGATGGGGACTTTCTGGTGTGTGCTTTGGGAGCTCTGTTCCTGTATTCAATGGGTGCGCTCTCATTGGGGAACTTCAGAGTAATCCTGCACTTTGCACCCAAAAGCTCTGGATCACCTGTCCTGCTATCTGGTGGGTGCTTCTCATTCGGGGGACAGGGATGCGTTCTGCACTTGGGGTAAACCATGGTTATACCTGCATCCTTGAAATCAAGAAATAGCTGGTAGCGGATAGGACTAGTTCTCGACGGGGGAAGTTTCCTTATCTGTGAAGTCTTGAGATCTTGGATGAGCCTTGGGCCTTTGTGGTTAGGTCTCATAGTAGAACATTCCGGATGCTGGACCTACAATCCAAGCCCATTTGGGTTTCTTGTTCTCCAAGAACTACGTATGGCTTGATCCCCTATAAATACCGGGGTACGTAGGCCGATTGAGGGGTTGGAAGTCGAGAGCTCTAAAATAGCCACCACTAACCCTATCAATCTCAGCCACCAATTACGCTTAACAATCACACACCACCGTTTTCTCCGGTAAAGAACCACCGCATCAGATCTTGTTTCCGGTGACGTACCTCGAATTTTGTTGTTCCCAAATTCCTCCGTCAACAAAAAGTATTCATATAATGGCAAGACAAATTAAAAGGATAATATTAAGTTAATTTTAGACGCAATATTCGAGTTAACATAACAAATTAAAATATATTTTTAAGATAAAGTTGTTCAAATTTATAAAGAGTAATACTAGTCTGAATAATATAAGATTTATCATCTAAATATTACCTTTTCCGGTCAACATATTGTGTCCTTTTTGACTTTTTAAAACCAAACTAGCATGATAGCCCGTGCAAGGCACGGGCCACGTTCTAATTCATATAACATTTTTTTAATTTTGCGATAAAATCCATTTTACCCTCTTGTCTGTCTCTTTTATCTTTCACATGCAACTGTCTATCGATTCAATAGTTATAATCATTCTAAATTCAAATTATTAGCACACTCTAAATTTCGAGAATCATATTTTTAGTGGTACTTGTTTAATACGAGAAGAATAACCAACAAAAGTGGTAGATTAGAATTAATCGTTAGCTATCAAATATTTCCACGATAATAGTGTTTTTCCGTAGAAATCTTAAAAGAATCACCACGATAACAATTTTTTAACTACTTTCAATCTTAGCCACAACATATTTTAAATATCTGTTTTCTCTTCTACCCATATGTCTACCTCATATCTTCTCCAATATATTACTGATCAGGTAGCCTACCTCACATCTCTTCCAATTTATTACTGATTAGGTACGTTCTCACTTCGGTCTCTTTCTAACCATTATCCTTCCACCTCGCTATACCTCTCAGATCCGTTCCTTCCTTCAACCACATCATATATGCACATTCATTTTGCCACACCACCTCTCTTTCGTCTTTAACAATCTCAAATTTGTTCATCCTTCCCCTCTTCGATCAACTCTCATTCTTCTTTACAACCTCTCATCGACCTCCATTTTCATATTTATATAAAATTATTATTGTTGTAGTTACGAGCTAAATAGGTATTATGATAATAAAATAGTTAATTGTGATACTTCTCACACATTAAACATGTATACGTTTTTCGAATGTTATTGTGATAACACTATATTTTTTTTAATTTCAATCAAACTCATCTAACATTTGTCAACAAATTGGATTAACATATTATTGTCAACTATTTAGTTGTATTACCGTTTGTTCCTAAATTGATAAAGATATTGATGTACCTATTCTTTTGTTGGTATTTAGTTGACTGTATTTCGTATCTAGATATCCAAATTTAACACTAAATGAATTCATGTTGTTTGGGAATGGGTATCAGGTCAATTCAAGGTTAGGGAATGCTCCCTAATTTGGAGTATCCTACTTTCACGCAATTCTCGATCAATCCCTTTGCCCCTCATTCTTCGAGAATCAGAAAGATCCTTTTCAAGTTTGAATTTGTTCATTTGGAATCTGGGTTCTTCTATATTTACTTAGTTTACTTATTTTCTTTTTAATTTTTTAAATATTTTTCCCTCTTTTTTTTCATATCATTCCTTATGTCCCATAGGTTTGATCCTTTGTCGAAAATATTAAGCCTACTAAAGTCACCAAAACAGAGGGAAAGTCGAAAGTTGTCATATAAAGGATATGAATTGTGCATTTCAAATACTAATTTCAGATGCTCACGATTTCGATATCCATACCAGTGATTTGGCAAATTCGAACAAAATCGTTGAACCTGTTCCGATTCTTGAACGAGAATTATTTCGCTCCTGATTCCTGCCCCGAAAGGAAAATAGGTATCCCGCGAGAAATCGTGAATTTTAATTTTCTTAATTAATATTTCAAACTTATTTTTAATTAAAATTTTGAACCTAATCATTGAACCTGTATCGATCCCAAAATGGGGATTATATTCCTCCCTGATTACTACCCCGAACAGAGAACGAGGATCCCAAGAAAAACTGGAGATTCTTATTTTTTTAATTAAAATTTATATATTCTCTAAAATATTTGATAATAAAATTATTTTGATAAATCATGATAAATTTATTACTATATTATAAATAGCGATTTGAATTATTTTTTATAATAAAAGATGAAAAATATTATTAAAATTAATTTTTTTATGAAATGTTAAATTCATAAAAAAATTGAATCCTTGAAGTACATTTATTTTTAATAACCTAGAATATATATTTCAAAATTTATTTTTCTTAAGTATGATAATCGACTGGGGACCGGGAATTGGGGATTGAGCCAGGATGCTTTAATCCCTGAGCTCGTTCCCATCCCCCAAATTTTTATTTTATAATATTCCATGTTTCTTGTCCCAAACTCGAAAAGTTTCCGAATCTCCAAACGGGAAAGGGATTAGATCGGGGTCGGGCAGACCGGGAGAAATGCTCATCTATAAATATTGTCATTCGTGTACCATTTGAATTTGTATAGTATATATTTAAAGTTCTATATATTAAATACACGTACATTCAGTTGTTTATTCATTCTGTTAAAAATATCTTACATGTTCTTATCATTTAATTAATTTTATAAAGAATAAATTTGAAAATTGATATTAAAGCGAATGTAGCAAGTGGATTGCTTGCGTATGCAATTATTGATTTTAAAAAGTTTATCATTAAGTATTCTAGCGTTGTGATAATATATGCGAACATAAGAATATTATTATTATTAAAGGGAATGTAGCAAGTGGTTTTTTTGTGTATGCAATTAATGATTTTAAAAAGTGTATCCTAAAGTATTTTAGTGTAGTGGTAATAATGTGGACAAAAGAAGATTGGTACATGGAGGTCAAGGGCTCAAATTCATTGAAATTATTATTTTTTTAATATTAACATGATTGTAGGGATATTCTAGTAAATTACTAAATGGATGAAAAAGCCTTGTTAACCTATAATATATATAATGGATTTATCGGAGTTTGATTACAATTATAATTAATTGTTTTACATTTTTACAAATTTAAAAATTAATTTGATAGTACTTTACATAAATTTTTTATAATATTTTTTTTGTAATTTATATGTTTATCAATATTTATTGATGGTTAGTCAAAATTCGATCCATTTGACTTTGAAAAATTCAGATAGCTTTTCAAATGGAACAGAATAAGTGGGATAGAATGAATATGTTTTAAGTTACATCCATTATATCTATTATAGCCTAACATGGGTTTTGTTCCAATTTAATAAATTACAAATTTGTCCTTGAATTATATTAATGTTAAAAAATTTGAAGTTTAGAGGAATCGAACCAATAACCATCTAGCGCCTATAACTTGATGTTGACATGTATCATTTCTTTGTGAAATACTTTAAACTCATTCATTACATACTCAAATAACCCACTAAATTTTTTTCCAATTTAGTAAATTACAAATTTGTAATTATATTAATGTTAAAAAAACACTAAGACAAATCACTTCTTTGTGAAATACTTTAAACTCATTCACTACATGCTCAAATAACACTCTTATTAGATATATTTGTTTTATAATTTATCATAGAGAGTTTGACACACATTTTAAAACTCATATGAAGTATAGTTTCATAAATTATTTTAAAAAAATTTCTTATGAATAAAAATTTGTTGTTTTATTCAAAAAAAAATTAAAAAAAAATTACAGAACTATAATTTACATACACCTTAAAATGCATGCCCAGCAATGAATTTTTTTTTTACAGAAATGAGAGTGACGAAGGAAGTATTATACTAATGCAAAAAATGATAAATAAAGTGTATAACATATTTTTACTCAGTATTAGTATAATATTCTATTATAAGTATGAAAGGTACCGAGGTTGCCGAACATTTGTTAAAAAATATTGAAGTGAGGAGGTAGGTGATGGACTTAAAAGTCTATCTCAAGTAGGTAAAAGGGAGGAAGTAAAAATAGATATATAAAATTTTATTACAATATTTCTCTCTTTTAACAATTATGTTTATATATTAGTCGAATGACTAGAATATGTTCATTATTAAATTAATACAAATAATTGATAAATAAAGTGTATAACAGATTTTTATTCGATATCAGTATAATATTCTATTTTAAGTATATTTGCATTATATCGGTTAATCCTACTAGCATCGGGTAATTTATAGATTGACTAATAAAAAAGATTAAAATATTGAAAATTAGAAATAATTTACATATGGGATTTGGATCTGGTAAAAAAAATGTCAATATGGTTTTGATATCTTTAGTCTCTCGCACTATATTTTTCCGACATTTTCGTAATATGATGTTATTAATTTCATACAAAATAAGTTTTACAACTATACACTTAAATAGTAATTTATCAATTTCACTTGAGTTTTATACTCCAATGCGAGTTTTATCCCGTTATGAGACTAATAAACTAAAAAATCACTGATATATATAATGTCTTATTATCACGGATGTGGTATGTGTATTTTTTTATTTCCCGAGTATCATTTTGGTGTTACATGAAATTAAATGATATTTCTTAGATGCTTCATTATCGTAATTATGTCTATCTTCTTTTCATATATTGAATTTTATTGTTCACGTGAACTTTTACAACATAATTCATTCGATGCATACATTAACCCATCTCATTTTAAAAATCCGTTATAAGATATGACACTTTTATTTTAGTTACTCGTGTATTTGGTTGAATTTGGACATATTTAAATATGTTTTGTTTTGAAATTTGATATATTACCTTGGATTTTTGAAAGTTCACTTATGACAAAAATAGCCCGACTTTTCAGACTATTAGTTCTAAATTCAAAACTAAAATAAAATGAATTTATTTACTCAATAAATCCCAAATTCCACAAAAATCAAATCTAAAGTCAACTGATGAACGTAAACAATAAATTTCGAGGCGCAGCTCTACAAATTCAATGCAATTAACAAAATTTGTCTAACAACATAATAAATCTTATCCAATTCACGTAGTACGAAATTCAAAAGAAAAGATTTTATTATGATCAGTTTTATATTAAAAGGATACATTTGAAACGGTCAAATACCATGATCCTAGAAAAGCACACATCATATATTTATTTTGGATGTGCAAAACTATTGGGACAAATTCGTCGTTCTCCTTGTTCTCTGAAATTGGTCGAAGAAAAAGATCCAAAATTAGAAATGTGCGCTGAGATTTTCCAAGCAGAACATACGACTCTATACAAAATTAGAAATAATATAAAATTTAATTCTTCCTCCATCCTAAAATAAATAAGCCAGCTATTTTTTCACGTATTTCAATACACCAAGATTATTGTGATAATACTTGGCAGTTACAATTAACTCTTACTTACTGCTTTCAGTCAATCATTCTTCTAACATTGACCAAACACAACTAGAAATATAACTCTTACGGTTCAGAATATGATAATATTTTGAAATATAACATCTTAAATTAACCGAAATACCTGAAGTAGACTAACACGAGAAAATTCTATGAATTATCATATGACCCGTGCTTTGCACGGGCTATCATGCTAGTTTAATTTAATTACTTAAATTTAATAGACTTGATGAAGTTGTTATTACTTAAATTTATTCAAATTGAATTCCAGAGACTTACTTATTATGTTTAAATCTCTTAAATTAGATTGTGATGCCGGCAAAATTTGATCTACTAAATCCTGAACTCTTATTGCTATAACTGTTTGCAGTAATTGAATTGAATTTAAGATAAAATTTACAAATCTCGTCTTATTCTATATCAAAACTTGGGCTTATATTTTGTTGTCTCAAGTTCTGGTTGGATTCTCACCCCTAGATTTGTTAGAACAATTGTAAACCTAAATACCTAATTATTCAAACAAAAAAAAACTTTGATTATAATTGTAACGCCCCGACTTCCCAATACAAAATATATATTTTTATAATAAAACAGACTTTGATACAGAGAAATTTTAGAAAATTTCGACATGAAGTATTCGTAAATCGGACTATCCACCTGTATTTCAACCCAAAATAAATTCCAATTAACGAACACAAATAAAACTTAATACCCAATGATTCCTCACCGAGGATCGATTCCAGGTTATGGTATGAAACAAGAATCTCAACTATACAAATTATTACAATCTCTTTCACTACTCTAAATGCAATTACTATACCGTCTAATCTGTAGCTTAATTCCAATTCGTTCTTACCCGCTCTAGCTTCGAAATCTATCCTGTATAGGCTGCCTCATTACTCTCATATGACTTGTAAGTTGTACACATCCACCCTTAATCCTAACTGAAACGGTAGGGAAAAAATAAAGCAAGAGTGAGCCAACAACGCTCAGCAAGTGATCAGTATAGTGAAACAATAATATTTCAATGTTTTATTGATGAGCAATATCAATGACCAACTTATATCAAGGGTAGAATAAGATTTTTCATTTTCTTTAGTCATAGCTTCTCATCAAAACATTATGTTCATTAAAACCATTTTGAAAGCATTTAAGATGATTGGAGTTTTTCCACGACTCCGGACAATACGGGTGATCAGCCACGTAAAGTCCCCATACCGAACACGAAGTCCCTCTGGACATTAAAATTGGGTTCCCAATTAAGCAACACATTGGCCTTTCAAATGCTGGACTGGGCACTCCCCCAACCTCTTACGCTAAAAAAATGCTGGATCGGCGTCACCCGGCTTCTTACGCCTCCAATCTGAAGGAATCCGTGCAAAACATTTTAACGGAATTTCCCCCACAATAAAATCTTTAAACCCTTTAACACATTTCACTTTTAGGTCCTTTATACTCACTGATAACAGATTAGCCCATTATAAGGAATTTTAAAAACATCTTTAATTAATTAACTCATTTTAGGGAGCAGCATTAAAAGATTAAGGGACAAAGAAGCAGTTGATATAAGAATCATAACAATAAAGCAATAAGATTAAACTAAACATGGTAGGGTTCAGCAAGACAGAATCGTATATCAACAAGGAAACGTAAATCAATTAAATAACGGAGCAATTATTTAGAATCTAGAAATGGAACAACAATTATAAAGAAAGAAGAGAATAAAGAAAGTTCGAAGTTCAACAGAAGATTTAAGTCACTGCACTGGATATAACCACTTATTTCAAAGATTTTCAATTTAGGAAATTACACTGTAAAGTTTGAACAAACAGAATATATTTGAATAGATTAAAATGAAGATTTAAGAAATTCTTAATCACCCAAGGTCTCACTCTTGTCGGCTAAGCACTCATAGGCTTTAGCTGCCAGAACCGGCATGACAATCATGAGTTTGAATAATTAAGAAGATCTCAATTCATTCTCGGTTCTAACCGTCACTGAGCAACACATGCCTCAACAACAGTATAAACCTCGAATTAGTTTACAATAATTTGAAAAAAATATGCTCTTTGAAAAATATTAATAAAGACGAGGAATATTGAAATAAATTAATTTTTAAAAGAATTCAACATCTGAACAATAGGTGAGGAAAATAAACAATGACAGAATAATTTGAGAAGGAGTGTTGTAAATTAATAGATGAAAAATGTCACTGGGAATAAAAATGAAAGGTATAGGCACTAGCAAAAAGATATGAAAGGAACATCGTATAATTAGAAGAACAGGTTCACAATTATTCAGAATAGATATGAAGAATACAATTATTTGCAAGAAAGGATTTCGAAAGAACAAATAAATAATACAGAAGGTTTCACATCACTTGAACAATAAGTGAGGGATAGTAAACTTGCCTCAATACACAGGATTTCCATTACTTCAACTCCTTATCACTTTACATCCAACTCTACTTCTTTATACATTGGCCTTTTCTCGATAATACTCGTCAACTCCGAAGCTTTTCCTTCCTCTCAAAATTTCCCTTTTATACTCGTACTGGCTCCCAACTGACCTCTCACTGGTACCTATATAAAAATAAAGTACTACTTCAGTACTCTTATTACCTTAATCGTCTATCTTTATTCTACCCAAACGCATCCTATAATGATTTACAATTTATCACATATAGCTCATATTGATCACAATCCCAAAATAATAATAATATATAATCACGTAAATCATATAACACTTAGCACAGATTTTTAACTTATAGTTATACCTGATACCACGTATATCATATTTATTTACAAATACTCTTAACTAATTGTTGTACGAATTACATAATAATTCTAGCAAAATAAATAAATAAATAAAATAAATAAATAAAATTGGACAGCACCTCCTTTAAAATATGGCTTAACCTGTCGGAATATAATTTACCCAATCAACAAACATGCTCTCCTCGATACATACACTATACATACATACTCGATTTCCACTTTTATACAGTCAACTTATTAACAAATTTCAAGTTACTACACACATATTACAACGTTATATATATAATTACTATTACCAAAAATTAGTACCGACCCGGGCAATTAAAACCTAAGTTATACACTTAACTCTAATTATTAACACTAATTACAACCATAGGCATTACCATAAAAATTGACCCATTAACCAAGCTTACCATTACCATACATAATCCTCCCCATACATTTTCTTTTTTACTTCACTGCAATAACACTTGTTCATTCCTAAACCAACTCACACACACCATTAGGCCACACATACACACGATCGTAGGTACAAACATATATTGATCAAAATCATTCCCCTCCTTCTCCTAATTTAATTCTTATTACCCTTTCCCCTCATCCTTTTTCTTTCTAAATCTTCTGATCCCTCTACCATCTCCATTACATCATCAAAACATACCAGCACTATCTCTTTTTACACACTAGACTTGGACATTGCTTTCTTGTTTTAACACTGCCCACACCAGGAACCCCGCACTAATCTTAACTACACACACAAATACACTCATCTCCCTTAGTCTGTGTCTCAACCTTGCAACCCCCACATTACTTTCATACCTGCACCAGCATACCACAGTAGCTCCTACCATCAACCCCTTCTTAATTAAGAACCTTAACCCTCTCACAAAATTCAAACCGAGTACGCCTATACACACATAAGTTCATATTAACCCTTTATGCCTCCTCGATACCAAAATCAACTAACACCCATTACACTACTAATCTCGAATCAAATGTTTCCATACAATTACTACTGTGAAATCAGTTTTAACAACAACAATGCAAGCATACATACACTTCTTATACACAACCTCTACCACCTCTTCCCCTCTGTTTTCCCTCCACTACGACTTAACTCTTCTTCCACTTCTCTGCCTTACACCCTCGACCAAACACGCATACACAGATACACAGCCCCCTGCACAATCGAACCACGGTAAAATGAGTCCCCAATTCACCACACAACCAATTAACTCGGATTATGAAGGGATTTCCGGAAACCCCTTTTTTTATACCACTGTACCTGAATCAACACACAAATGCAGCACTGACAAATCCAAACCATACCACAGCACAATTAACAGGCTCGAAGTTGAACCCGGAACAAAGGCACACGCACATACCACAATAGGAAACACACACACACACACTGTGACCCATATACATACACACACACGTGACCCATACACACAAACACACCCTCACGGACACCCCCTCTCTCCCCTACCTCCTTCTCGCAGTTTTTCCTCCCACCACCAGCACATACACTCGCAAACCAACGAACACGTAAGAACCCAGCTGCGTGCCCAAATCGAACACAGCAGCACCCACACGCAAGAAGAATACACGACGAACACAGTAAATCAAACTCAAGAATCGTACATACCCATAGCAACACAAGAAAATCGCAGCCACACACACCTATAAGAAGCACAGCCTCTGGGCAAACAAAGGAGAGGAAAAAATGAGAGTCTCGTGATAGAGATTAGAGAGGGAGATTAAGAGAGATTATAATTGATAGAGAGAGAAAGAGAGAGAGAGAGCGCGAGATTTTTCGAGAGAGAAAAAGAGGGTTCGAAAGAGTTCTGGAGGAGACAAAACCGATTGTTGCTGGAGAAGAAAAGAGATAACGATTGTGAGGTTATAATGCCCAGGGGCATTTTAGCCAATTACTGGAAATAAATTAAGAAATTTCTTTTAAATCATTCCTAATTTCGAAATTAAACAGAAAATGTAAAGCATAATGTAATGTAATATGTAATAGAGGACATATATAACTCAACTAGGATAAAAGATAAATAATATTAACTCTATACAGGGCTCGTGAAATTTGAAGAACAGGCATCGACAAAGATCAAGTCGCTGAAAGAAGTTCATTAACATGATCAAGCCTCGGTGACAGAACAAGATGTACAGATGATTCAGTTGAAGGGTCAAAAAGATTCCATGTATTTATATTATTTGAAGATACTGCTGTAGGCTAATCAATTGGAATGTAACGAAGGTGTGAAGGTCATGATCAGTGCTAGTCACTTGTGAACCAGACCAGTGCACTAAGTGTCAGCACATACGAGAAGGATCAACACATTAATTCAGAGAAAGAATTGCCAAAGCCTATCGACGATCAAGGATAGACATAATATCTCAAGGAATTGTCAAAAATTAATTTACTCTTAAAATTAACTAAGTAACAGATTAATTAATTATTTATAATAAATAATTAAATTAATCTGGTACTTGAACAATTTCTTGAGATGAATTAATTCAGCAGAATATTTGAAATATAAGAGAGAAGCCCAAAAGAAACGGCCAAAAATAGTAATACTATGCAAAGTTACTATGCACAGTTACTATGCACGGGTACTATAAAGGTACTATGCAAATAGTGGTTACTGTTCAAATAGTGGTTACTGTGCAAATAGTGGTTACTATGCAAATAGCGATTACTATGCAAATGGCGGTTACTGTGCAAATGGCGGTTACTGTGCAAATGACGGCTATTGTGCAAATGGCGGCTACTATTCAAAAAGTGGCTGGTGGGGCCCACTGGGGTTGTTGGAATAGTACAGCATAGTAACTTTCTAAAACCTATAAATAGGCCTGTTGTATTTCATTTCAAAACACACCTCAACACACAACTTTCTCTTCTCTCTCTTATATCTTCTCTTTGTAAGCTGCTAGACAGTCCATCTAGTAGGGAAGCCGGCTTAGCCCGCTTTCAGGAAGTGTCGGGTAGAAGGTCCTCGTGCCTTAACTATCCTAGGAGTGTTTGATTTTGTAGCTGATCCATAGGATTAGATTGTGTAGCAAACCTCCGGGTTTTATCTATTCAAAGATATTTCCCAAAAAGTTGTGTTATTTCGATTCATTATTTTTGATTTCATATTCATATCAAAAATTAAAATATTTCTAAATAACGTATTCAACCCCCCTTCTACGTTATTCCGGACCTAACAATTGGCATCAGAGCCACTCTGTTATTATACAACAGTTATGATCCAAAAGCTATACAATCATGAAAGAGAAAACACGAAGAGATTCAAATTCCGAAAAGAAGAATTTCAGAAAAGCTGAGGGAAAAGAAGGCAGGTCTGGGAAAGTGGACAAGTCCAAGATCAAATGCTATAATTGTGGTGAGAAAGGACATTTTGCACCTGAATGCAAGAAAGCCAAAGCTGATAAAGGTCAATCTTACATCACAAAGAAGAAGGACTGGGCTGACACTTCAGACTCTGAAAATGAGGTGAACTATGCCTTGATGGCAAATGCTGATAGTATCTCTGAAGCTACTGAGACCAAGGTACCTCACTCTACTCTAGCTTTTGATACTACTGATATATCTGAGTTAAGACTCTTTCTTAAAAACTTGCATGTTAGCTACAGAGATCAGAATTTAGAAAATGAAAGAATAAAATCTGAAAGTCTAGACCTTAGAAAGAGAAATGACTATCTAGAATTAGAATTAGTCCAGATGTTAAAAATTCAGAAAGAGAGAGATGATGCTATTATTGTTAAAATTGAATTATTGAAAAAGCATGCTTATCTTGAATCTGAACTTGCTAAAGAAAGAAACATTATCAAAACTTGGACTAACTCTGGTAAAACTACTCAGAGTATCTTAGAGAATGGTTGTTGGAAACAAGGTCTAGGGTACACTGATAAAAAGAAAACTGCCAACCTAGAAGTTGAGACCTCTAAACCTGTATTTACTAAAAGGGCTGCAAAGCCCAAAATTAATCCTGTGAGGTTTGTACCAAAATCTGTCAAGCCTAAATCTGAAAATTATGAAGGATCCAAACTAGAAGTTAAGAAAAACTTAAAATCTGACAAACCAAAACAGGATGAAGTCAAATCAGTAAATATTGGCTTAATGTCTTAGAAACAGCTTAAACACAAGCTGAAGGAGATAAAAAGAGTAAACAAGGTAAAAGAACCTAGGAAAAACAGAAATGGAAAGGTAGGAATCAATAAAAGCAATAACTATATGTCTATTCCCATTGCTCCTAGGAAGAAATGTCACAACTGTGGAAATCATAACCATCTTCCTACTTTTTGCAAGAAGAATATAAACTCTATACCTCCTAAGTCAGGAGTTAAGGGTGGTTCAGTTAGGTTTAAGCCACAGAATCCTTGTTTTCACTGTGGCAGTATTTGACATTCTATTTATACATGCAAAGAGCATCACAATTTGTATTATGATTATTATATTAAACCCTCTTTGAATAAATTCAAGATTGATTTTACATATATAAATTCTGATAAAAAGTATGTTAGCACAAACTCTGATAAGACTTCTGCTGCAAAAGCTAACAAACTTAATAAGGTCAAGCAAGTCTGGGTCCTTAAAACTAATCATTAGTGGTTTTTGTGATTGCAGGGTAAAAGGAAAAATATCCTTGTTCTGGATGGTGGATGCTCAGGACACATGACTGGAAATAAAGCCCTGCTATCAGAATTTGTGAAGAAAGTTCGCCCAAGTGTTTCTTATGGAGATGACAACATAGGAAGGACTCTAGGATATGGCAATATCAATCTTGGGAATTTCATCATTGAAGCTGTAGCTCTAGTCTCAGGACTCAAACATAATCTGCTAAGTGTGAGTCAAATCTGTGACAGAGGTTATCATGTGGATTTCTTTGCAGAACACTGTGAAGTTATAAGCAAATCTACAGGCAAAGTTGTTTTGAAGGGATACAGGCATGGTAACATTTATGAAGCCAAGCTTTCAACAAACTCTGATGGCTCTGCAATCTGTCTACTGAGTAGAGCATCAATTGAAGAAAGCTGGAACTGGCTCAAGAGACTTTCACATCTGAATTTCAATGGCATTAATGAGCTAGTGAAGAAAGATCTTGTGAGAGGATTGCCAAAATCGGTTTTTACTCCAGATGGCCTTTATGACTCATGTCAGAAGGCAAAAAAAATGAAAACTTCATTCAAAAGTAAGACTGAATCCTCAATTCTTGAGCAATATCATTTATTGCATGTTGATTTATTTGGTCCAGTAAATATAATGTCTATTGGAAAGAAAAGATATTCTGTTAGAAATAATTGATGAGAACAGTGTTTAAGAGCTACAGTGACAAATCAGAGTTTAGCTGGAAGCAGTCAGAGTTTAGTTAAACACTAAAATAGAAGCTCGACAGAGTTTAGTTAAACTCTGTCTGGAGGAGGTGCGTCTCCAGTCAACAGTGATTAAAGATTAATTGAAGATAAATATAGAAGCAATATCTTTACAGATTGGATAGCTATTAAAGAGATTGAGTTGACTTAGGAGATGTGTAGCAATCATAATTGATAATATTTGTATAGCTGATTTATAGGAGAATCAATTATCGATTGTACGTAGCTGTATATCTTTATAAATACAGTTAGGTTAATCCTAGAAGGGTATCGATCGTGTAACACAATATCTTTTCATTGTAACCTAAGCAGCTCTCTGTGATATTTTACATCACTGAGAGAGGAGTTAATTCCAAACAATTTTTAAAGTCTTTTAAGAACTTATTGTTATTCCCTCATACTTATTTGATTATAATTGTGTACTCGGCCTAACAATTGGTATCAGAGCTTGATCTGTTAATTTAATACAATATAAGATCCACACACACACACAACTATAATCAATGGCAGAAATTCCTCCTCCAACAGGCTCTAGTGCTGAGAAGGCTCAACCTGCAACTGTGAGCCGATATGAAACAATCAGGGTTCCTATTCTCAAGCCAGCAGAATACTCAACCTGGAAGGTGAAAATGGCTATGTTTCTGGAGGCTACAGATCCAGAATATCTTGACAGAATTTATGAAGGCCCTCATAAGCCTACATTATCTGTTGCTACTGCTCGACAGGAAGCTAAATCTATTCCAAAGGAGAAGAAAGATTTGACTCTTGAGGACATTTCATCCATTGGTAAGGATGCAAAGGTTAGACATCTGCTTCATAGTTCATTGGATAATGTTATGTCTAACAAAGTGATCAATTGTAAAACTGCAAAAGAGATCTGGGATGCCCTGGAAGTTAGATGTCAGGGAACAGCTGCAATCAAGAAGAATAGAAGGAACATACTCACACAGGAGTATGAACACTTTGAGGCTAAATCTGAAGAATCAATGACAGAAACCTTTGACAGATTCTGTAAGCTACTTAATGATCTGTCACTGGTTAATAAAGAATATGATCTAGAAGATTCAAATCTCAAGTTTCTTCTTTCGCTACCTGAAAAGTGGGATGTTAAGACAACCACTATTAGAGACAACTATGATCTGGCTGATACTGATATTGATGAGATCTATGGGTTGCTCAAGACTCATGAACTGGAAATGGAACAGAGAAGCAGAAGATCAGGCAGAAAGTCAAAGTCTGTTGCTCTAAGAGTTGAAGAAAGACCCTCAAAGAAGGAAGCATCAAGGAAGAAAGCAAAAGGAAAAGCTTTGGTCATTCATTCTGAAAGTGAGTCATCAAACTCTGATGTTGACTCAAACACAGATGGATCATCTGATTCTGAAGATGATGAGGAAATGATGCAAATGGCTGCTTTGATGGTAAAGATCTTCAAGAAGATGGGATTCAAGAACTTCAAGAAAAGGAAGAGATTCTCCAAGAATGATTCAAAGTCTGACAGGAAGAATTTCAGCAAATCTGAGAGAAAGGATACCAAATCTGGGAAAAGAGACAAATCCGAGATTCAATGCTACAAGTGTAAGGAGATGGGTCACTATGCTCCTGAGTGCAAGAAGGGTAAAACTGAGAAGGCACTCTTCACTAAAGGCAGAGATTGGGGAGACACCTCTGACTCAGATGAGGATGTGAACTATGCTCTCATGGCTACTGCTGTTGATGAAGCTGAAGATTCTGAAAACAAGGTACCTTTAACTACCTATGCTTATAATACTGATGATATAACTGAATTAAGAATATATCTTAAGGCTTTGCATATCAGTTATAGGGATCAGACTTTAGAGAATGAGAGAATCAAAACTGAGAATTCTGAACTCAAAGAGAGAAATAAGGTTGTAGAAGAGAAACTTGCTAACATGCAGCAAGTTCAAAAGTGTGACGCCCCCAAATCCCTTACAGGAATCCATGTCAGTACACCTCTAGCGGAAAATCGATCACCTGCTCATAATATAATCTATAACAATATTCTTGACAACTCCATCTTTTATTCCACAGGTTATAGTCTTAGAACAAGCACTCAAAATACAAAAGTTATTACAATACAAACTCGTCTCCCAGAATCTCTGAAGTATTATTACAACACACCAAACACACAATAATAAAGTATTAACAATTCCTTTCCATCTTGCAACCTCCTTCGATACTATAAGGCTAATGGATTGAATTTAATAGCCCTTCCACTTTCCTTTGCCATGGTCAGCCATGCTAGAGTCGTCTTTAGATGCCGCTGATTAATAATATTTAAATAGCAAGAATGAGCCAAAGAATGCCCAGCAAGTATATAACTATCATAATATACAACAACTCACTCAAAATATGGTTTTACCACTATATAATGTATATACTTTTGGAAAAGAGATCAACTCGGAAACTTTTATAAATCTTGAAATACTGTTCAAATAAAGGAATAACTGTATCTCAATAACTTCTCAACATACTACTTAAATATAAATCAACAACTCCTCAGAACTACTCAATGAATTTTTTTTAATGAATACAATTTAACAACTGTTCAGATCAACACCCTAGTTAACAGAACCACACAGGCATCGGTTAACTGTTAGGATATCGATAAACGAATTTCTCCTCAAACGCCTCCTCAAGTAATGGATGATCAATCCATTTTCCCGCCTCGTTTTCTATCGATAAAAGGATGATCCGACGTCTCGAACACACCCTGAACTCCTCTGGTTGGGCCGGTGCGTTACTCTGGTCACTTTTCCCTCTTAAACGAATAGAGGAAATATTTAAGAAAAATGTTCTGATCATGGAGTCGAAATGAGGTGACCCATGTCAGTATTCACAATTTACTTTATATATATAACCACACCTTATAAATATACATACCGATTAATATCTAGTAAGAAGACATTAATTGATATATCTCTATTATCTCCTCGACAAGTACGGATAAAGTATCTTGAAAATATCCCCTCAATGGACCACCTCATTAAATAAATTTAAACATCTCGAGTAATAATTATTCGGATAACAGATCAATCACAATATATATGCATGTAAATTGTATGAATAAAAATCGGGTATAAACCACTAGAAAGAATACCTGATTTCTGTATAGCGAAAACTTAATCAACATTTTTTAAAAATATAAATACTCCGAACAATGGAGTACGAATTAGTAAACTTGCCTGTGCTCTGCGGTACGATAATTCACCTGGCTCCACGTCTCCGATTCTCTATAACCAAATAAAACTCACTTTATTAGCCCGACATTTCACCTTTTAAAAACCTGGTTCAGCTATTTCATACTAATCTCGGTTTTTTAATCTAAAAACCCAATCTGACTAATTAAAATAATCCAATAATAAATATCAGCCTCTAAAATAATACTGTATTTAATTCTATTTTTTCCCAAAAATCTCTCTTTTTATTAACGAATTATTAAGTCTATAAATAACGAACAGAAAATCACTAATTATCTTTAAACGATTGCTAACGATTAATTAATCAAATAGTACTTCTAATTACCTCTTCTAAATTCTCAGAAAATCCCTTATTTAATTAATACAAATCTCACAACCAAAATTATTCAAGAATCTATTTTAAATCCATAATTAATAATAATAATCTCACTAAATAATATTCCCTTTAAATCTCATAATTAAAATAATATTAAACCCTTTTTAGTCTCTAAATAAATCTGGTCTTATCTGATTAATTAACTAATTTAAATATAAAATCTTAAAAATATATCGCTCTTTAATCCTATTTATTCTCAATTAATCCTCTTTTTTAATAATAAAACAATAAATCTCTAAATTATGGAAAATAATCACATAATATTTTTAAATAAAAAATCTAACTATAAATTTATTGTAAATTAATAAATTAAACCTTCTTTTATTATCAAATTCATAAATCACTAATTTATGTCACAAAATATTTTTTATAAAATAATAAAATAATCACCAATTTAATTAATATAAATCTCATTATATACTATTATAAATTTTAATAACATTTCAATTAAATCACTAGTTTTAAAAAATCAATTCTTACCACAAATTTTAAAATCTACAACTTTTATTTAAAAACCAATTAAACATAAAAATCATAAATATTATTGTTTCGTTAGTATTTTAATATTATTAATTTAACAGTAATTGTTTAACAAAATTTAACCGTGGCCCCACCTCCCCCATGTGGGCCCCACGTCCCCCCCTTTTCTGCAAACTCGAGGTCGAATTCCCCTCCCCTGAAATTCTCGGAATCTATCTCCCTCTCCTTCTCTCTCTCTCTCTCTCTCTCTCTCTCTCTCTCTCTCTCTCTCTCTCTCTCTCTCTCTCTCTCTCTCTCTCTCTCTCTTTCTCGCAAGCACCACCACCACCACCGATCGGTGGTGGCTCAAACTCTCCCAATCGCAACAACCCTCTCTCGCATCTCTTCCTCTCGATTCCTCTCTCTCTCTCTCTCTCTCTCTCTTTCTCTCTCCTCCCCTCTCCTCCATTTTCTCCGATTTCTCACCTACCCTCTCGAACCACCCCTCTCTGCGTTTCTCCCTCTGCAGTTTTCCCCCTCCCCTGACTGTTCTCTGCTAACCAATCCCCCCCCGTGTACTCTATGCTATCAGATATAATAAGTCTAAGAAAACAGTTGTTAGAGTACCTGTTCTGTTTGTTCTGTATAAAAACTTCTGTATCTCTCAAAATAACCCTCCAGTTCATTTAAATCACAAACTGGATTCAATATTTAGTCTTATAAAATTAAAAAAAATAAATAAATTGGTGTTGTGGAATAAAAACTAGGTTATTAGTATTGCGGCTAGGGTTCGTGTATTTAATGCAAAGGTGTGTGAGCTTCGTGCTTTAATGGCTGCTCTCGTACTCGTGGCTGAATCTGCCTTCACAAGATGCCTACGTACTTTGATGAATATCAAAGATCAATCCAAAAAACGTAGTTCTGAGAATGAGGGGTCAGGCCCTTTATATAGGCTTGAGAAGCCTTAGAATTATGGTAGGATTTGGAGACTTGGTGGACAAGTCTTTGAGGAAGGTTCTAGATCTATTCCTTATAGGAATCAGTTTCCATATCGAATTAGATGCCTTGGTGGCTAAGTTTGAAGGGGATATTATCCTTATCCAACTCTTATTGCTGAGTCGTTTATTTCCCCCAATATTAATTACGAAATTAATATTAAAATAGGGATTCTGACCTCACTAATGGGCCCCACGTTTGGACCATACTGGGTCTAATTAATACCATATTAAATGTGTCTTTAGGGCTTAGTTTCAGCCCATATCATTTGCCCCCCAACTTCTTAGGAAAACTGATCAGGTTTTCGTAGAAGTTATATTTGCCTTAATCGAGACTCGGGGTCGTTTTTATCCCTTACCTGGGACTTCTTAATTTTCCTACCCTTATATGGGAATTTTGGTTTACACGAGTGTTTCACGAGTATCGTCTTGATTGTAAAGTATGGAGCGACCTACACATTTACGACGATTTGCCTTATTCGAGGCTTTAACTTGTGCTTGCTTCTAGTAATTTCGGCACTTTTATACAGCTTTTATGCATTATTAGCATAAATGATTGCTCAATTTGTCAAGAAAATATTTCTATAATTTTTCTCGTATTTTTCTGTACTTTTCCTAATATTTTAGGAATTTTTATGTACCCACAGGTATTTTTCGTAATTTTTCCTAATAATTTAGGAATTTTTATGTACCCACAGGTATTTTAATTATTTTTGGATATTTTACCAAAAATAATCAACAGTACTTTCAAGCATAAAATAATTTTTCTGTTTTTCGGAAATTATTTTTCAATTTCCCAATCATTATTTTTCAGAATTTTTAAAGGATTAACTTTAAAAAGACATCCTGCCAAAAAATGCTTCTTGGGCGTGGGTACCCCCGCCAAGGAGACACTTTCCTTAGGCACGCCTAGGAAATTTGGTCTCCTGGGCGTGGGTGTACCTTCGTCCTTTAAAAGTCATCCTGGGCGTGGGTACCCCCGCCAAGGAGACACCCTCCTTGGGCACGCCTAGGAGGTTTGGTCTCTTGGGCGTGGGTATACCCTTCTTTAAGAAAAGATCAAGTTGGGCGTGGGTACCCCCGCCAAGGAGACACCTTCCTTAGGCACGCCTAGGAGGTTTGGTCTCCTGGGCGTGGGTATGCCCTTCTTTAAGGAAAAATCGAGTTGGGCGTGGGTACCCCCGCCAAGGAGACACCTTCCTTAGGCACGCCTAGGAGGTTTGGTCTCCCGGGCGTGGGTATACCCTTTTAATTGGGCCTCCTGCCTTTAAATTCTGATGGGCTTTTATTCTATTTTCTAAAAATGTCATAGAACATTCTAGAATTAATTCAAAATTTGAATTTCATGGGCTTCCCGCCTATTCAAAGGCCCAGTCACCTGTTGACAGCCCATTTACTTGTTATAACCGGTTGAGTGACTAACCATGAACTCTATAAAAGAGTGGTGTGCGTCCCTCATTTCTCATCTCACTATTCAGCAAAAATTATCTCTCACTATCCCACAAATACTTTCCAAAAAGCTCTGCTAGGGTTCTGTCGCGAGGCGATTTCCTGCGTCTTTCCTCCGCCCTATTCTCCAGTTTTCGTTTGAAGATCGTTGAATCTTCATCTTCCCCAACTTCTTTTTTCAACATTTCTGGGTTTCAAGCCTTCAAGGGAAGCATTTCAATGGAGGATTCCAGCTCTTCAGGCCAGTCTCAACTCGCTAACACTTCTACCACCGTTCCACGGCTTTCAAGGGGTAAGAACCCTAAAACATCTCTTGTCCATGCCAGTGTTTTTTCCCTTATTCACTTGTTTTCTTTGTAGATGAACGCCTACCTTCAGGCCGCTGTTCATAACCTGAAGGAGGTACGTGCTGATAAGACTATAGCTGAGAGGGACAGAGACAGATATTTTGACTCCTCTGAGGCAAACTTTGCTCGTTTTAGGGAGGTGGAGAAGGAGCTAGCTGCTGAGAAGGAGAAGAACAGGAAGCTACAGCTGGAGGTGCAGCAGAACAGGGAACACATCATTGCTGATTACAAGGCTTCTAAGGACTTTCAAGATGTCCTGAATGCCGAGTATGATGCAAACTTTCCTGGTACCTTCAAGGAGTGTTGGGAGGAGATCATCGAGGAACTGAGTGGGAAGATTGAGGGGGTGTCCCTAGAGAGGTTCCCGGTTCCTGCTATCCTTGGAGTGACTGCTGCTATGGAGGTTGCTACAGAGACAGCTGTGGATGGGGACTCTCAGCCCACTCAGGATCCACCTTCTTCTCCTGGGATAGAGGCAGCAGATCCTCCTTCTACCCAAGGAGATGTTGTAGTTGATGACCTAGATGCGTAGATGGCCCTGCGTGGCTTATTTCTGCTTTTTTCCTTTATTTATTCTGAACTTTTGCCCTTCGGGGTTTATGACTTAACTTATATATGCAGTTAGTTTCTTTTGCTTCCATATTCTCGTTTTTGCTTATAGTTCGTTAAACTTTAGAATTTCTTGAGTACTTGGCCCCCTGGCTGGTACTAAACTCACAAGCTAGTTCAACATTTGCCTTTCGTGTTTATTTTAACAAGGAGGAATAACTCATAGAGAAAACAGAATAAATTCCATTATGCTGTCAAAGGATATCAATAGAATGGGTTCAACCCTTACATAAATACTCTATCTCCTACTGGGAGCAACATGCTCTATAATGGTTTCATTCGAACCTTATTCCTAATAAATAGATAAAAGTTCAAGCCTTTGTCAAAAGAACTTAAACATAATAAACTTTGAGGTTCACAGCATGCCAAGTTCGGGGCACCTCAACCCCGTCCAAGGTTTCTAACTTGTAGGATCCTCGTCCTAACACCTTTCTGACTAGATATGGTCCTTCCCAATTTGGTGCTAACTTTCCTTTCTGGCCAACTCCTGAAGCTTCAATCTTCCTTAAAACCTTGTCGCCTTGTCGAAAGAATCTTTCCTTAACTCTCTGGTTGTAGTGAAAAGAGGCTCTCTTCTGATATTCAGCATTCCTCGCATTAGCTTCATCTCTAACCTCATCAATTAAGTCAAGGGCAAGTCTCTTTCCTTCGTCATTAGTTTCTGGCTCATATGCCTCAACTCGAGGTGATGCTTGCATGATCTCTAAAGGTACAACTGCCTCAGCTCCATAAGCCAGTAAAAATGGGGTTGCTATAGTTGTTACCTTACAAGTGGTACGATATGCCCAAAGTATGGGCAGCAATTCATCTACCCAAGTGTTCCTAGAGCGTTCGACTCTCTTTTTCAGTCCATCAAGGATAATTCGGTTAGCTACCTCAGCTTGCCCATTGGCTTGTGGGTGTGCCACTGAGGTTAAACGGAGCTCAATCGCATTCTCTTCACAATACTTCTTGAAATCTTCATTATTGAACTGTGTCCCATTGTCTGTTACAAGGATTTGTGGGATTCCGTATCTGCAAATTATGTTCTCCCAAAAGAACTGGGAAACTTGCTTGGTGGTTATCTTGGCCAGAGGTTTAGCCTCAATCCACTTAGTGAAGTAATCAATGGCCACTATTAGGAATTTCCTTTGTGCTGAAGCCATGGGAAAAGGTCCAAGTATATCCATCCCCCACATCGGAAATGGAATGGGAGAGTTAATTGAAGTTAAGATCTCAGGCGGTTGCCTCACAATTGGGGCATGCTTCTGGCATCTCTCACATCTCTTGACATAGTTTTGTGCATCAGCCAACATCTCTGGCCAATAGAACCCTAAACGAATTATCTTGTGAGCTAGGGCTCTGCCCCCCAAGTGTTGCCCACAGATCCCTTCATGAACTTCCTCCAATGCTTCTCTTGCCTCTTGAGGCCTTAAACACTTCAAGTATGGAATGACAAACGACCTTTTGTACAGAATGCCTTCAATCAAAGTGTATCTCAATGCCATTACTGAAAGTTTTCGTGCCTCCAAGGCATTGTCTGGGAGCCATCCGGTCTCAAGGTGTGCCTTGATAGGGTCTATCCAAGAGCATCCTACATCAATTGGTGCCAATAACTTTGAGTTAACGGTCGGGGCCTTCAAGACCTGAAAATAGACACTCCCAGCATAATTTTCTATCTCGGAAGAAGCAAATTTAGACAGGGCATCGGCCTTAATGTTTTCCTCTCTTGGAATGTGCTCAACATAGCACTCCTCAAACTGGGACATAACAGCCTTTACCACTCTCAGGTATTTCGCCATAGTCTCATCCTTAGCCTCGAATTCACCATTTACTTGGGATACCACAAGCCGTGAATCTCCACAAACTTTGAGATTTTTGACCCTCATGATTCTAGCTAAACCCAAACCAGCTATTAATGCCTCATACTCCGCCTCATTGTTGGTAGTAGGGAAATCCAACTTTAAAGCGTACTCAACTGTGAACCCATCGGGGCTTTGCAAAACCAAACCTGCACCACTAGATTTTGTTTTTGATGCTCCATCAAAATAGAGCACCCAATATTCCTTCAGATCAGGTGTAAGTTCTTCTTCTTTTTTCTCTTGCCCAGGGGTAGTCATTATCTCTTGCCCCCCGACTTCTTGGTTGTTAATAGTGCATTCAACCACGAAGTCAGCTAATGCTTGAGCCTTGATAGCTGTCCGAGGCTTGTATGTGATGTCAAACTCTCCTAACTCAATCGCCCACTTGATTAGCCTTCCACTGGCCTTAGGGCTATGCAATATGTTCTTAAACTGCTGGTTTGTCAGAACTTGAATCTTATGTGCCTGAAAGTAAGGCCGCAACTTCCTTGAGGCAGTTACTAATGCCAAAGCAAACTTTTCTATGGGTGAGTAATTCAACTCAGCCCCATGCAACACTTTGCTCACATAGTAGATAGGTTTCTGGACTTTCTCCTCTTCCCGAATAAGGACAGCACTCAGGGCTTGTTCGGATACCGCCAGGTATAGACAAAGAATCTTCCCAGGACTGGGTTTGGTCAACAACGGGGCTTCAACCATGTACTTCTTCAGTTGCTCAAAGGCCTCTTGGCTCTCTGGTGTCCACTCAAAATTTTTCACCTTCTTTAACGCTTGGAAGAAAGGCAAGCATTTGTCTCCAGACTTGGAGATGAATCTTCCTAAAGCTGCAACTCGGCCTGTCAACTTCTGCACATCTCTTATAGAGCGTGGTGGCTCCATGTCTAAAATCGCCTTGATCTTGTCAGGATTGGCCTCAATGCCTCTCTTTGAAACCATCAGCCCTAAAAACTTTCCAGATCCAACGCCAAAGGCACACTTGGCGGGATTCAACATCATCTTATGGTGCCTCAGCACTTCAAATGCCTCCCCGAGGTGCTCGATATAATCAGCCTTGAGTAGGCTCTTGACTAACATGTCATCAACATATACCTCCATGGTTTTTCCAATCAGATGGGCGAATATCTTATTCACCAATCGTTGGTAAGTAGCTCCTACATTCTTTAGACCAAAAGCCATGACAAGATAACAGAAGACACCAAAGTCAGTTATGAAAGATACCTTAGGGATGTCATCCTTGTGCATCTTAATCTGATTATAGCCGCTGAATCCATCCATGAAGCTTAACATCTCATGTCCAGCTGTGGCATCTATCAACATATCAATCCTTGGCAGGGGAAAACAATCTTTTGGACATGCATCATTCAGGTCAGTGAAGTCTATACACATCCTCCACTTCCCATTCGCTTTCTTGACCATCACAGGGTTTGCTAACCATTCGGGAAACTGAATCTCTTCAATAAAACCAGCTTCCAAGAGCTTATCCACTTCTTGCCTAATGGCCTCTTGCCTTTCCGGAGCAAAGTTTCTCTTCTTCTGCTTTATTGTCTTCCTTTTGGGATCAACATTTAACTTGTGAGTTATGAGTTGGGGGTCAATCCCTGGCATATCAGCTGCCGTCCAAGCGAACACGTCGCTATTCTTTTGTAAGAACTCTATCAACTTGCCCTTCAGGGGTTCTTTCAGAGATGCTCCAACATAAGTAACTTTTTCAGGATCATTCGGCTCTAGAGGTATGGGAATCAAATCCTCTGCTGGCTTCCCTCTATGCTCTTCATCATCGCGGACATCCATGTCTTCAATCGGAAGTACCTGCCCCCCGACTCCATCGGCCCTCAGCGCGGCTACATAGCAACTTCTTGCCATCTTCTGATCACCCTTTATTTCTCCAACACCATTCCGTGTCGGAAACTTAATCTTCATATGATAGAAAGAGGCCACAGCCTTAAACGCATGAAGTCCAGTCCTTCCAAGGATTGCATTGTATGTTGAGGCTGCCTTGATCACCAAGAAGTTCAGCATCTGAGTCGCCTCTTTAGGCTCCTGCCCAATGGTCACTGGTAACTGGATAGTCCCTTCAACATTGGACTCCACTCCGTTAAACCCGTATATAGGCATGTTTGTAGGGGTCAACTGAGAGTCGTTGTACCCCATCTTCACAAATGCATCATGAAACAAAATATCCACAAAAGCCCCATTGTCTATCAAGACTCGTTTTACTTCTGAGTTTCCAATCACAGGAGTTATGACCAGCGGGTCGTCATGGGGGAACTTCACCCCTTCCAAGTCTGAATCATCGAAACCAATTACCATATCAGTTTTAGCACGCTTCGGGGCTTCTCCCACAATGGGCATTACTTCTCTAGCATAAGCCTTTCGAGAATTCTTAGTTGTGCCAGCTGCTGTCGGGCCTCCCCAGATCATGTTGATAACTGCCCTTCGGGGATGTGGATTGCGGTCATGGTTGTCATCCCTCCTGTTATTATCTCTCCTTTCATTGTCCCTTCTGTCATTGTCCCTTCTCTGGTTCCCACGGTCATCACCCTTGGTGAACTGACTTAGTTTTCCTCTTCGTATCAAGAACTCAATCTCATTCTTGAGTTGCCTACAATCGTCGGTGTCATGTCCCACATCTTTGTGGAACCTGCAATACTGCTCCTTGTTCCGCTTGGCTGGGTCTCCCCTAAGTGGCTTCGGCCATCGGAAGTCCTTTTCCTTTTCAATGTCCAACAGGATCTGGCTTCTTGGAGCATTAAGCCTGGCATATTCGGAAAACCTTGGACCCGAGTTCTTTTTTGGAGCAGATTCAGAGTCTCTACTAGTTCGGGGATACTTGTCCCTAGCATCGTACTCTTGTTCTTGCTTCCGCTTGTTGTTCCCTCCATTGCCCAATGCGGCTTCCTTTTTCATGTTGTCCTCAGCTTTTATATACTTGTCCGCCCTTCGTTGGAGTTCATCCATGCTTTTAGGGGGGTGTTTTGCCAATGATCTCTTAAAAAAGAGATCTGTGGTTCCATGCTGCAAGGCTACCATAGCCACCTTATTTTCCAAATCAGTTATGTTCAGGGTCTCCTTAGTGAATCGCTTGATATAATATCTTAAGTTCTCATTCTTTCCCTGTGTTACATACATAAGGGATGCAGAGCTTTTCTCATGAATTCTTCCGCTAATGAATTGACTGACAAAAGCGGTACTCAACTCCTTGAAAGAGCTAATCGAGTTCGGAGGTAAACGACTATACCAACGTTGCGCCATGCCCGACAGGGTTTGGGGGAACGCCCTACACTTAAGGGCGTCGTTAGCAGGTTGCAGTAACAATGCACTTGTAAACGTTCTCACATGAGTTGCGGGATCCCCCGTTCCATCGTAAGATTTGATTGTGGGCATCTTAAACTTTCGGGAGATATGTGCGTTCATCACCTCCTCAGTGAATGGAGGGGTTGGATCATCAAGATCTCCTTGTAGCATCAGGTCTTTAGGGTTACTCTTGGGGAGTTTCACCCTTGTAATTCCTCTGGTTGGGGCTTCAGCCCTTCGGTGTCTCCTTGAAGACCTCTCCAAATCTATGAAGGGAATCCCTCCTGAAGTTGGAGGAGGTCGAGTCTGATTAGGGTTCTGTCTCTCTCGCTCTCTTGCTTGGTCGTCCTTCAGCTTCTGAATCTCGGCTTCATAAGCCTTAATTCTCTCTGCAATTGTTAAAGGACCATCACGGTTTGCTAGATTCCTCCCCAGAGGTTCCTTACTAGCACGTCGCCTCCTTGGGGCTTCGTCTCGATCATCGTCTTCAGACGACGAATCTTCAGTATAAGGACCAGAGTAATCATAGTATCCTGGTTCAGGAGGGGCCGGGCCTCTAAGATAAGGGGGTTGTTGTTGCCCGTGGATCAGCCGAGCATGGCCGCTTGGTCCAGGATCCCTTGGATCCTGGGGGTAGTTAGGCAGCCCATACAGTGGGTTGGTGTTGACAGGGAGCGAAGAAGTGGAGAGACTGTGAAGCGGCGGGCGGCTACTCAGAGGGAGAGGAGAGACTATCATCTGGAGCGGGTTAGTCTCCTGTCCTAGAGGGACGATTACTGGTTGAGGTCCTTCAACATGGGGATTCGTCCCTTGTGGTTGAGAGGTTTGAGTATGAGGGTTTGTTTCCGTCAATGGGGGTACATACCCTTGCTCCGTACCAACAGGAGGAGCAGTGATTGGTGGAACGACGGTTCCAGAGGTAGCCTCGGTTGAGACCGGTGTTGTTCTTCGAGTGGTAACCATGGTTGATGTCTTCTTCCCACAGACGGCGCCAAATGTTGTGGAATAAAAACTAGGTTATTAGTATTGCGGCTAGGGTTCGTGTATTTAATGCAAAGGTGTGTGAGCTTCGTGCTTTAATGGCTGCTCTCGTGCTCGTGGCTGAATCTGCCTTCACAAGATGCCTACGTACTTTGATGAATATCAAAGATCAAGCCAAAAAACGTAGTTCTGAGAATGAGGGGTCAGGCCCTTTATATAGGCTTGAGAAGCCTTAGAATTATGGTAGGATTTGGAGACTTGGTGGACAAGTCTTTGAGGAAGGTTCTAGATCTATTCCTTATAGGAATCAGTTTTAAAAAATCTCATTATATACTATTCTAAATTTTAATAACATTTCAATTAAATCACTAGTTTTAAAAAATCAATTCTTACCACAAATTTTAAAATCTACAACTTTTATTTAAAAACCAATTAAACATAAAAATCATAAATATTATTGTTTCGTTTGTATTTTAATATTATTAATTTAACAGTAATTGTTTAACAAAATTTAACCGTGGCCCCACCTCCCCCATGTGGGCCCCACGTCCCCCCCTTTTCTGCAAACTCGAGGTCGAATTCCCCTCCCCTGAAATTCTCGGAATCTCTCTCCCTCTCCTTCTCTCTCTCTCTCTCTCTCTCTCTCTCTCTCTCTCTCTCTCTCTCTCTCTCTCTCTCTCTCTCTCTCTCTCTCTCTCTCTCTCTCTCTCTCTCTCTCTCTCTCTCTCTTTCTCGCAAGCACCACCACCACCACCGATCGGTGGTGGCTCAAACTCTCCCAATCGCAACAACCCTCTCTCGCATCTCTTCCTCTCTCTCTCTCTCTCTCTCTCTCTCTCTCTCTCCTCCCCTCTCCTCCATTTTCTCCGATTTCTCCCCTACCCTCTCGAACCACCCCTCTCTGCGTTTCTCCCTCTGCAGTTTTCCCCCTCCCCCTGACTGTTCTCTGCTAACCAATCCCCCCCCGTGCACTCTATGCTATCAGATATAATAAGTCTAAGAAAACAGTTGTTAGAGTACCTGTTCTGTTTGTTCTGTATAAAAACTTCTGTATCTCTCAAAATAACCCTCCAGTTCATTTAAATCACAAACTGGATTCAATAATTAGTCTTATAAAATTAAAAAAAATAAATAAATTGGTGTTGTGGAATAAAAACTAGGTTATTAGTATTGCGGCTAGGGTTCGTGTATTTAATGCAAAGGTGTGTGAGCTTCGTGCTTTAATGGCTGCTCTCGTGCTCGTGGCTGAATCTGCCTTCACAAGATGCCTACGTACTTTGATGAATATCAAAGATCAAGCCAAAAAACGTAGTTCTGAGAATGAGGGGTCAGGCCCTTTATATAGGCTTGAGAAGCCTTAGAATTATGGTAGGATTTGGAGACTTGGTGGACAAGTCTTTGAGGAAGGTTCTAGATCTATTCCTTATAGGAATCAGTTTCCATATCGAATTGGATGCCTTGGTGGCTAAGTCTGAAGGGGATATTATCCTTATCCAACTCTTATTGCTGAGTCGTTTATTTCCCCCAATATTAATTACGAAATTAATATTAAAATAGGGATTATGACCTCATTAATGGGCCCCACATTTGGACCATACTGGGTCTAATTAATACCATATTAAATGTGTCTTTAGGGCTTAGTTTCAGCCCATATCAATTGGGGACAATTTATTATGGGATTTGTAGTGCTCCATGATTATAATTTAGTGGACAATTAAATAAAAGCAAATGGGAGACAAAAATTAATGCAGAAAATTTAAAAATAAAATAATGATTATGTTTATATTTAATGAAATAATTGATAAAGAGATCTTGTTTTCTCCCGTTGCTGAATAATTAAAACGAGATTCTAAAATAAATACGACTAAAATAAAAATCCTAATTTCCTCAAATTTTTAATAAACATTAATAATTAATAAATATAGTACGAATATATAAATTTTATAAAATGTACAAAAAAATATATACTAGTGCATCTTTTCTAAAATATTTTTAAATAAAAATATCGAGTAGATTCGAAAAATTTATTCGAAAAAGTTACGGATATTACAAAAAGGAGAGAGATGATGCTGTCTATCTTGAACAAGAGTTGTTAAGTAAGTATAAACAACTAGAATCTGAATTGGAGAAGGCAAATCACATTATTAAAACTTGGACTCACTCTGGAAAAGACACTCAAGAAGTTTTTCAATCTGACACTGTAGGTCTAGGTTATTCTGAGGAAGATGAACTTAGGTTTCAGAATACAGTCAAGATTAGACCACCTCTTCCACCTAAGAAATTTGGAACATTTGTTAATGGAATAAGTGAACCTAGGTTTGAATGTGGAAAAGAAGCTGTTAAGAAAGAACCAGTAAAAACTAGCGTTAAACAGGTTAATATTGGTTTAATAACAGATAAACAACTCAAGCATAAGCTTAAGGAGTTAAGATCTGTTAAGAAACAGAAAGTGTCTAGAAAGAACAGAAATGGTAAAGTACGCATCACTCAAGGTAATTATCCAATGCTTGCTACTTTAGCTCAAAGAAAGACATGTCATAACTGTGGTAGCACTAATCATCTTGCTAGTTTTTGCAGGAAGTACAAAAACATTAATTCTTTACCTTCCAAGTTTGAAGTAAAGAAAGATAATGTTAGAACTAGACCACAGACTTTATGCAAACACTGTGGAAGCACTTGGCATTCTATTTATACTTGCAGAAATTATCATGCTATTTATCATAATTATTATGAACTGAAACCTAATCTGAAATGGGTTAGGATTAATTCTGCAAGTGTAAACTCTGATAAAGTTAGCTTAAACTCTGATAGTGTAAATTCCGCTGCTAAAGCTAACAAAATTAAGAAAGCCAAAGGATCCAAGCAAGTCTGGATCCTTAAATCTAATCTTCAGTAATTGTTTGTGATTGCAGGGCATCAAGGAAATTATCCTAGTCGTGGACAGTGGATGTTCAGGACACATGACTGGAAATAAAGCCCTGCTATCAGAGTATGTGGAGAAGGCTGGCTCAAGAGTTTCCTATGGAGATGGCAACATAGGACATACTCTGGGATATGGCAATATCAATCTTGGAAGTGTCATCATCACAAATGTAGCTCTGGTTCCAGGACTCAAGCATGATCTGCTATCTGTGAGTAAAATATGTGACAGAGGTTTTCATGTAGATTTTCAACCTGAATACTGTGAGGTTATCAGCAAAACCACAGGGAAAATTGTTTTAGTTGGACAAAAGCGCAACAATATCTATGAAGCAAGCTTGTTGAAAAACTCTGATGGAAAAACTATGTGCCTGTCAACAAGAATGTCCAATGAAGAGAGTTGGAATTGGCATAAGAAACTCTCTCATTTGAATCTGAACAACATCAATGAGCTGATAAGAAAGGATCTTGTTAGAGGACTTCCAAAGTCTTTGTAAAATGTTGATGGTCTGTGTGATTCATGTCAAAAGGCCAAACAGAGGAAGACTTCTTTCAAGAGCAAGTCCGAATCTTCAATTGTTGATCCATATCATCTTCTACATGTTGATCTCTTTGGACCAGTGAATGTCTTGTCAATTGGAAGGAAGAAATATGCTCTAGTCATTGTTGATGAATATACCAGATACACTTGGGTGTATTTTCTAGCAAGGAAGGATGAAACTGCATTAACTCTGATGGAGCATGTAAAGCTGCTGGACAAAGGATCAAAACACAAAGTCAAAATAATCAGAAGTGATAATGGAACTGAATTCAGAAATGCAACAATGGAAGAATTCTGCAAGAACAGAGGTTTGAAGCAAGAGTTTTCTGCACCTGGTACACACTACTACAGAATTGCACTTGCATAGCGTTCGTTTTTGCACTTGCATAGCGTTTTTAAACGCTATGGAAGTAGGCGCTATTGAAGTGAAATTGCACTTGCATAGCGTTTATATATACGCTATTTAAGAACATCACTCCCTTAGCGCTTATGGAAGCGCTATGTTATTAATCGTCTTCCAAGTGGCATTACTTACATAGCTCTTTTTAAAGCGCTATGCAAGTTATTTTTTTTATAAAATTTCTAATTTAATTGTTTTTTTGCCTTAAATATTACTTTTTTTGCTAAATAAAAGTTAAAAAAATGTTGCATTCAAATACCAACAAAAAATAGACTAACAACTCAATTTAATACAACATAACTGAAATAAATCGCAAATATGAATTTCCATATATAAAACTTTAAAAAATCCCTGAATATGTAAAATATTCAGGATTGATTCATACAATACACAATAAACCTAACAGATTACTACATTAGTCTTTGCACACTAATAAACCTAACAGATTACTATAGTACATTAAAAAATTACTTATCATTGCACCATATTTGCAAGTCTGGATTCTTGATAGTTGCATTCAAATTCAACCACTCCACGGGATACAGTTTTAACCGCAAAGTATCTCCTGTCTTTGCCACGTACCCTCAAGCAAGTGTCGTCCCGGCCAAGCTGGAATATTTTTCAGCACCTCCAACACTATATCTACACAATATAAAGGATTAATTTATAGATGACATCTTGATCTTAAACTGCTTTCTTAAATCCCCAAAGGGAGTTGAGATAAAAGCACCACCGATTCTGTAACATGATAAAACAGAGGAACAGAGCAGTAATAACATACTCTTTTTCTTTTTATATATGGTCCTAGCGGATATGTGTGCTCATCATCTTCAATATAACCTGAAAAAGCATATTGTAAGTTTTTCAGATGCAAAAAAATTGTAATTTGTAGTGACTGACATGAACAACACATAAAGCAATTTCATTCATTTCTATCATGAATAACTTTTACTATACATCTTAAATTTTCTGAAGATTCCACTTTTTTCTTTCAAAAATGTAATGAAACCCCGAATGATCATGATGCAAAAGTCCACTGTTAATATAACCAATTTTAAAATAATACTTTAGGAGTTTTTCTTTTCTAAGCAAGGTTTGCCAATTAATTTAGTTGTAAGTAATAAAACGGAAAAATAAATAAAGAAAAACAAACTAACCAATAAGGTGACTCATTTAATAGCTAAATAATTCTCTTTAGGTCTCTATATCTGAATTCTTGTATGTTAGGTGTGTTCCAACCTGCACTTCTAATACATACAAGCCAATCATGAGCAGGAAAATGAAGATCTCTTTTTCATGTACTTTGTCAAAAAATTATTACTAAGGATATGGCTAACATGTTGGCTGTGATAACCCAATATTTATATTTATTTAATTAAATGTTTTGTGTGAATACGGTTATGTGTTTTATATTCTCACAATAATATGTTGAATATTTTTAAATTTTAACGAATGAAAAGTTTTCTTTCTAGTTATTTGTAAAAAAGATAACATAGTAATATTCACACTATTAAAATTGTAAAATTAAAAATGAAAAAGGTAATTTAATACATTAGCCCATAAATTGGTATGGGATAAGTACACAAATAGTAAAAAAGATTAATTCAAATCCAGAGAGTCCCTACTATCTCCATCAGCAGAACATATGTCATCACAGGGACTATTTCGCAGCATGATTACTCAAAAGTTATTGATATACTAAGAATTAGGGCGATCATGGGTTAAAAGGGTTATATATGTGAAAGGAGGATAGAAACAAGTAGAGCAACAGACAAAAAATTCCAGAGAGGAAGAGATTGTATGAGAGAAAAGAATAAACCCGAGTTTATCCTTCCCATCTTCTACAAAGGTAAATATCCTTCCAACACTACACTGCTATCCTCTTTCACGTTATTCTTATTATCAACTCTAATTAACAAAAATGAGGGATTATAGGACACTAAATTTGTATAGGGTAGTTGAAGAGTAGTTTCCTACACTTATAAATTTGGGGTCTGGTAATAGAAGTGTCCAAATCAATTTCCCAGCTTCTGTGTGTCCTTCTGTGCTCATAGAGTTTGATACTAGTATAAATATATAACAATAGAGTTAAACAACTACTGAATACATGCTATAGTTATTTTATAGGCAAGTGGTTTTCACCTGTGGCAGCAACTGTTGTTAAGGTCATAATGTCTCCAGCTGACCGCACATTAACTGCTGAACCAACAACTGTTGCAGAACCAACAAGCAAAATGTGAAACAATAGAATTCTGATATTATATACTAACCTTCTGTAAGGTTTGAAATGTTGCTCACAGGATTTTTCTGTTCAATTACACCATCATTCACTACAACAGTTGTTACAGATTTAGTTCTTTTGGAGGAAGTGGTTTGATCCAGTACTTTTTTATCTCCTCTGCACCTGACAAACATGACAATTAACTAATACCACATCATCATTTAGTCATACAAACTTCTTATTATCCTATATAAAATTCAGAATAAATAACTAATGGCTAGATCCTTGGAGGTAAACTGCCAAATTATGAAAAGCAGGATTTCTCGTTTAGTCCCAGATAGTGCAGAAGGATGCATATACTTCACAGCTTTTTGAGTATCAGCAAAGAACTGTATATTTCCCACGGATCTTACCACTCACTTTTGTGACAACCCCATAAAGTATAAATTACTTATGTCATGAAATTATACAAAGTTCCCATTTTGACAACAAAGAAAGCCATCTCCAACAATTACAACTACTCAAAGAATAATATGTAAATGCCTAGTTTAAAGAAGCAACCAAAACATTCAAATAAAAACTGACACACATACACACAATAAGCTTGAGAGTAAGGTGAATAGGGACCTGATTACCTGAACGAGAAGTGATGGAGGAATGGAGAGAAACACAAGTATTAACCCAGTGAATCACGAACGAGTTGAGCATTTTTGACAAATAAATCTTCACAAAAGCCGCGTCTATCTTCGTGAATGACCCAAGAACTCGTCGATTTGAACCCGAAATGAAGAACGTGAAAACTAGGGTTTGAGATTCAAAGATTTTTACATGAATCAAAGGGGTTTTCATAGTACAAGGTGTAAACGACCATGGGGAGCACGAATCCATGATCAGATTTCTTGAAAAATGACATATATGGTCGAAAAATGATGAACGACGATTAGGGTTTCCGATTTGAAAATTTTCGAATATATTTTGAAGAACCAGGTATAGTATAGTATGTAATTGAGGGCGTAGAGTAATAATCTGAACTCATTTTGACTGAATAACTGATGGTTTGATCAGAAGAATGAAATCGTTGAACTCTTTGATTAAGATTATCTCTCTCCTCTATGGACCGCTCGTGAAGAAGAAACATTTTGGAGAACTTTAATGATTTGAATAAAAATTATATTAAATTAAAATTATTTGGGATACATTTACTCCAATAACGTTTAGGAAAGCGTTATATAAGTATCCATAATTTTTTTAAAAAAATCCAAAATTACTTAAAATACGTAATCTTGCATAACGGTTTTGTAAACGCTATAGAAGTAGAAACTTACATAGCGTATTAAGAAAACGCTATCTAACTACCATTTCCTAAGCTCGGATTTGTAACTTCTATAACGCTTTTTACATAAGTGTTATGTAAGTGACTCATTTGCATAGCGTATGCATAAAAACGTTATGCAAGTAATGTATCCTAAGTTCATTTTTTTAGTAGTGACACCACAGCAAAATGGTGTAGTTGAAAGGAAGAACAGAACCTTGATAGAAGCTGCCAGAACTATGCTTGATGAAGGAAAATTGCCAACCTATTTCTGGGCAGAAGCAGTTCAAACTGCCTGTTTTACTCAAAATGCCACACTGATCAACAAGCATGGAAAAACACCATATGAGATGGTGAGAGAAAAGAAGCCAAACCTGAAATATTTTCATATTTTTGGGTGCAAATGCTTTGTGTTGAAATCTCATCCTGAACAGTGACCAAATTTGAGTTGAAAGCAGATGAAGGAATTTTTGTTGGCTATCCAGTGTCAACCAAGGCATTCAGAGTTTATAATCTGAGAACAAAGGTGATTATGGAATCTATTCATGTGTCATTTGATGACAGGAAAATCACTGGACTTGAAGATGTTGATGAACATGATCAGTTGCATTTCGAAAATGAAGATCTAATCTCTGATGAAATAAACTCTGATGAAACCAGTCCAACAAACTCTGTTGATGCAAACTCTGAACCTCTACTGGTACACACAGAAGAAATAGTATAGTCAGAACAAAGAGGAGAACCAGTTGAGGGGGAGCATGATCATAGTGACGACTCAAATTCTGATAGTGAGTCAACTGAAAAATCTGGATCAAACTCAAACTCTGAAAGTCCAAAGTCTGACAGTTCAAACTCTGAGCGATCAAATTCAGGGGGAGCCTTAGAGAATGAAGAAAGGCAACAATATGATCAGGAGAACATTGATCAAGGGGGAGGATCAACTGTTGATAGAAGTCATTTACCTTCAGTTAGGAAATGGACAAAATCTCATACACCTGATCTAATAATTGGAGATCCAGATGCAAAAGTCAGGACAAGAAGTGCTACAACAAATGAATGTCTGTTTCATGCATTTCTGTCCAAATCTGAACCAAAGAAAGTGGAAGAAGCTCTTCAAGATGCTGACTGGATAACAGCAATACAGCAGGAATTAAATGAATTTGAGAGAAATGAAGTATGGACCCTTGTACCTAGACCAAAGAATAGATCTGTTGTTGGTACTAGATGGGTTTTTAGAAACAAAACTGACAGTGATAGGGTTGTTACAAGAAACAAGGCCAGACTTGTGGCCAAAGGCTATTCACAGCAAGAAGGCATAGACTATGATGAAACTTTTGCTCCAGTTGCAAGGTTGGAGGCAATAAGAATCTTTATAGCATATGCTTCTCACAAGAAATTCAAGGTTTTTCAGATGGATGTGAAAAGTGCTTTTCTGAATGGAAAACTTGAAGAAGAAGTGTTTGTTGAACAACCACCAGGATTTGTAGATCCCAAGTATCCAGATTATGTCTACAGGCTTGACAAGGCCCTCTATGGACTTAAGCAGGCACCAAGAGCATGGTATGAAACTGTAGCTCAATTTCTTTTAGAAAGTGGGTTCAACAGAGGTACAATTGATAAAACCTTGTTCTACTTCAATCTTGGTAGTGATCTGTTATTAGTTCAAATATATGTAGATGACATAATCTTTGGATCTATTAATGATAAACTCTATAAGAAGTTTGCCAAGCTCATGCAGTCCAGGTATCAAATGAGCATGACGGGAGAGCTTAGTTATTTTCTAGGGCTACAGGTGAAGCAAACAGATGATGGAATCTTTATCAATCAAGCAAAGTATACCAGAAATCTTCTCAAGAAATTTGGCATACTTGACTGCTCATCTACAACAACTCCCATGGCAACAACAACAAAGTTGGATAAAGACACAGGTTCACTAGTGGATATAACAAGCTATAGAGGGATGATTGGGTCTCTTCTTTATCTAACAACAAGTAGACCTGACATCATGTATGCAACATGTCTTTGTGCAAGATTTCAGGCAGATCCAAGAGAACCAAATCTAACATCTGTAAAGAGAATTTTCAAATATCTTAAGGGCACCATAACTTTAGGTTTGTGGTATCCAAGAGAATCAGAGTTCAAGCTACTTGGTTACTCTAATGCAGACTTTGCAGGCTGTAAGATAGATAGAAAGAGTACCAGTGGAAGTTGTCAACTTCTTGGAGATAGAATTGTTTCTTGGTACAGCAAGAAACAGAAATCAACCTCTACATCTACAGCTGAAGCAGAGTATATTGCTGCTGGTAGCTGTTATGCACAGATTCTGTGGATGAGGAATCAATTACTGGATTATGGATTGAGGTACAGTAAAATACCTATTTACTATGATAATCAAAGTGCTATTGCTATGACAGGTAATCCAGTGCAACATTCAATGACCAAGCACATCAGCATAAGGTACCATTTTATCAAAGAACATGTAGAGGAAGGGAATATTGAGCTTCATTTTGTGTCTACAGAACAACAGCTTGCAGATATCTTCACCAAGCCATTGAGATGGTAAATGAACTAGGGATGGTCTCTGGCTTTGACTAGAGATATTGGTTAAACTCAAAATTCTACTTATGTACTGTATTGCTCATATTTCTGTGGTATGTTAAACTCTGATATGCAAACTCTGCTCAATGACTGTTAAACTCTGTTAGCATGCTCTGTAAGTCATACAATGTTGACATGTTGGATAAACTCTAAAAAACTCTGATAATGTTTTTGTCTGAATATTAATACCAATGAAGAAATGTGTATAAAACATTATTCTCAGTAATTAATCATGAATCCTTCTAAGTTATTTGTGATCTAATCTTAGATTATGCAGAAAATTAACACAGCATGATACTGTTTCATATTTATAGCATCTCTTTGTTTATTTATCCTAAACTCTGAGTCTGTAAATACTGTGTGCATTGCCTCTCATGAATAATTTCTGATGTTGATGAGCTCTAAACTCTGTTAGTTATACACTCCTAAATTAGATTCTATTATTAGAATACCCCCAAAGCTTATATATATAGAATGTTAGAACTCCTTTGAGATCATGTTTATAACTAGGATGACCCAGGAACTTACTGGTATATAGTAAGGGCTAAAATTCTATAATTTTTGGTGACTAGTTGAAGACTAGGAAGATCCAAAAACTTATCAAACTGATAGGGGCTAAAATTATAGGATTTTTGGTGACTAGTTCCAACCTCTGATTACTGGAGAAATTTAAAAAAAAAATAGCTGGTTATAAAATAATTAAATATTACTGTATATAAATCGTTTACTACAGAGTTTAGCATTCATCATACATTCAGTGTTTACTATGAGAGTTTGTGCATCCAGTGTTTACTTTATTTTATGGATTTTATGAAATACTAGATGCTCTAAATACTGATTTAGTAAACTCTGCTATACACACACTCATATTCACAACTGTGCAGTGTTTGAAAGGATAACAGTAATAAAGTTGGAGAATTGATTAACACTGTTGGATTCTGTTGAGTACTCTAAGGTAACATTTTATTTCAGACAAAACATATACTTGGAGTACAAAACGAGTTTTTGAAATTTTCATGTGATACGTGCCAACTGTTTAATGGTGTCAGACAGTTAAAACTTATTGGTAATAGGAGCGAGAATAGCAGTAATAATAGGCATTATTACTGCGCGTATAAACGACTGTTCCACTATTTATGTGACACGTGTCCCACTCACACACTTAACAAGAAATTGGTTGCGTGTTTAATGTCTAAAACGATTGGGTTTTTAATTTTCAAATATAGATCTAATCACACTCGGTTCATTATTCACTTTTTCACTTTTACACCCACGAACACACAACTTTACACACAATTTCTCCGTTATTTTCACTTAAGCATTTTCACAAACACTTTTTTACACATTCTCTTTTCTCACAATTTCTAAACTGTTCTAATGGCATCCAAGACTTTTGTTGCTCAGGGATTATCTTTTGTTCCTAACAACTATGCAACAATACTAAACACTGATAAAGCCCCAGAACCATTTCATTTGATTCAGAACTTCCTAAAGGATTCTGAAATAGATCAAGCTCTTGTTCAACCAACAAAACTCTCTGCCGCACAAATCTCTACTTTCTGGAGAAACTCTGTTTATGATGATGTTGGAGAGAATGGGACTCCATCCATTGTGTTTACTCATGAAGACCAAGAGTTTGTAATCACTCCGGCAACTGTTCGAGATGTTATGGATTTTGACACTCACACCTCATACGTTGTGGCTGGTGAGAATGAATTGAAAGAAATGTTACAGCAGCTGCGGTTTTCTAGCCCTTTGGACAATCTCGGTAATGTTAAAAGGCCAGGGCTCAGGAAAGAGTGGAGCTTTTTCTTTGACTGAATCACTAGATCGTTTGGGAAGAAAGTCACCAACTGGGATGCAATTCCCACTGATAGTCTTCAAATCGGGTATTCTCTTCTCAATGGGAGTAATTTTGATTTTGGTAGATTAGTTCTCATGAATCTAGGTGAAAAACTAGCAGAGTATAATACAACTGTTTATTTCTCACATTTTTGTCAAAGTTTATTCTCTGCTTGTTTGCCTAATGTGGAAATTTCTGATGAGGATGTCATCCAACCCTTTCAAGTCAATAAGAGAATCTTCTCTGACTTGACAAACAAAGATGCCAACAAGGATCACGTTCCAGAGTTTATTTTTCCTCTTGCTCTCAAAAACTTTCTCAATTAACCACAGGAACCACAAGCACCAGCACCTGAACCTGTACTTGAACCTCAACAGCCAAACCCTCAGCCTATAATCACTGAACCTCATATAACCATAAACACTGAACCTACCTCTAAACCCACATCTACATCCACTCCATCCACTGTTGCTAATACTTCACAACCTCAACCTTCATCACAACCACAAACTCAATCTTCATCTCAACCACAACCTCAACCTCAACCACAATCCAAAAAGTCAAGGAAACACAAGGCTATAAGACCACCAAGAAAGCACAGAGTCAACATGACTGTTGAAACTTCTAGGCCAAAGAGAGCTAGAAAGGAAAGAGCAATCTGACCTACATCTCCACCTACTCTAGATGATTCTATTTCAGAAGAAGAAAGAACAGAAGTACCTCAAGTTAAAAGGAGGAGACTGATTATTGAAGAGTCTGATGAAGAAGTGAATCTTGAAGCTCCAGAGGATATCTCTAAGGAGACTCCTGCTGTTGAGATAGCTATTAACTCAGAACCTATTATAGCAGAACATGAACTCAGAGTTGATGAACCAGTACTTGCTAAGGTTCCAGTTGAAAATGATGATAGAACTGAGTTACCTGAAATGGAAGACTTCGATGAAAATTTTATGTCATTCTCTGTTGAAGTTGAAGATCCTATTCCAACATCCATGGCTGCAAACTCTGCTAAAACTGGTGTTGCAGATCAACCTACTGTGGTGCTAGAAGAAACAGAGGTTGCATCTCACACAGAGTTATTCTCTGATGCACATCAAATCTCAGACCATGGTGAGGAAATTGATCAGCCTGCTAAATATGTTTCCTCAGAGATTGTCAAGACAAACTCTGCCAATCCAGAAAAACAGGTTGCTCAGGAAGAATCTATTCCTGATTTTAATGAAGAAACTTCCTCAGTTGCAGATGTTGATGATTCTGAACATGATCCCTCTAAAGAAGAGAGTGCAGAAGCTAGATTTGCTCTAAATGTTGAAGTTCAAACTGATGGACTGAAAACAGGGGAGAAGACAGACTTTGCTGGACCTTCTACAAGAGAAATTGAAAGTGATTACATGGCAAAACAATCTGCAGAATCGTCCAAGGAAGATTGCATATTTCCTACTGGAAGAGCAGCTGATTTTCTCAGGGATAATTCTAAGAAAATTTCAAATCCAGACATACTGACATGCTTGCAAGGAACAGTGATTCAGGTTAAGGCCTTGAATCACAGATTTAATGAAAATCAGGAGTCAATTATAGCTCTGAGAAATGAAGTTGTCAGTAGAGAGATGACTCTACTGAGAGACAACAACAAAATGTTTCAAACTTTCTCAAAAGCTCAAGAGACTGTACTTCAGAGATTGGGCAAAGTTGAAGAGAATCAGACTTTGTTGGCTGACAAGATTGAATCCATTGCCAATTCTCTTGAGTTAATTACTTCCATCTTGATCCCTGATGATGTCAAAAAGGGGGAGAGAGTTGCTAAATCTAAGTGTAAGCCTACTCAAACTCAATCAAAGAAAGATGATCTTGATGATGAAGGGACTAATTCAGAGAGGAGGCTGAGATCAAATTCTGATGTTCACTTGAAAGCTGGCAAGTCTACAAGATCAAGTAAAGAAGTGGATACAAATGTACAGAGTACTTCAAGGCAAAGGGATTTGTTATTCTCTGACAATTCACAAACTGATGAAGAGCTTGCTACTAAGATGTTTTTTGAAGAGAATGAAAAGGGAGTTACACTTGCAGATGTTCAAGTTCAAGAGAAAATGTTTCTAGCAGAACATCAGAAAGCTTTGAAATATTGGGAAGAATTAGAATATGTTATGTATCTTTTCAAGGTGAATAATCGAAGGACTCAATCAGTTGCAAATGTGCTCAGACAGAAAATTCTTCAAAATTTGGCAATTAGAGGAATGAAGTATAACAGTAGATATGTTCCTAAGTATAGAGACTGGAATGGAAATATCATTGAAATGAAGAAGGGTACTGCAAAGCTGAAGACTGATCTGGGAATCATAGTTCTTGATTTCAACTCACAGTCAGAGGAAGTAAAATTTATCAGACTGGGAAATGATATAAGGGGAACAAAATCTACGATCTAAGATCTGCTATTTATCAGACTGATGAGAGTGATCCTCAGTTGAGAGAGATCAAGGAAGCTATGAAGATTGAACTTGAAAATGCAGAAAGAAGATTGTTTATAGACTATCTCAGAACAACACTAGATCTTGAGGAGATTAAAGATTGAAGTCTGTAAGAATTTTCTTGTTTTCTGTAGATTTTTGCTAAGTAGAAGCCTAAACTCTGTTTGTATATTTAACATTGTGTTTTTGTATTTGTTTTGACATCATCAATTACTGTTAACTTGTGCATTTTTGCTAATGAACAAGTTGGGGGAGATTGTTAGAAATAATTGATGAGAACAGTGTTTAAGAGCTACAGCGACAAATCAGAGTTTAGCTGGGAGCAGTCAGAGTTTAGTTAAACACTGACAATAGAAGCTCGACAGAGTTTAGTTAAACTCTGTCTGGAGGAAGCGCGTCTCCAGTCAACAGTTATTAAAGATTAATTGAAGATAATTATAGAAGCAATATCTTTACAGATTGGATAGCTGTTAAAGAGATTGAGTTGACTTAGGAGATGTGTAGCAATCATAATTGATAATATTTGTATAGCTGATTTATATGAGAATCAATTATGGATTGTACGTAGCTGAATATCTTTATAAATACAGTTAGGTTAACCCTAGAAGGGTATCGATCGTGTAACACAATATCTTTTCATTGTAACCTAAGCAGCTCTCTGTGATATTTTACATCACTGAGAGAGGAGTTAATTCCAAACAGTTTTTAAAGTCTTTTAAGAACTTATTGTTATTCTCTCATACTTATTTGATTATAATTGTGTACTCGGCCTAACAGTTGGTTATTATTGATGAATACACCAGATATACATTGGTGTATTTCATGCACAAGAAAGAAGAAACTGCATCAATCTTAACAGAGCATGTCAGACAACTGGACAAAGGATCTAAGCATACAGTGAAAATCATAAGAAGTGATAATGGCACTGAGTTCAAGAATGCAGCCATGGAAGAATATTGTAAAGAAAAGGGAATAAAGCAAGAATTCTCTGCACCTGGAACTCCACAACAAAATGGAGTAGTAGAGAGAAAGAACAGGACTCGCATAGAAGCTGCAAGGACCATGCTTGATGAAGCAAAGCTGCCAACTTACTTCTAGGCTGAAGCTGTGCAAGCTGCTTGTTTCACACAGAATGCTACACTCATAAACAAGCATGGTAAAACACCATATGAGATGGTGAAAAATAAGAAGCCGAACATGAAGTACTTTTATGTGTTTAGAACCGAGAACAAAAGTGGTCATGGAATCTGTCCACATGTTTTTTGATGATAAGAAGATAACAGAACTTGAAGATTTTGATGAACATGACCAGCTGAGATTTGAGAATGAAGAAACAAATGTTGATCTACAAAATTCTGATACTCCTTCAGACTATATTGTTCAATCTATAAAAGTAGATCAGACTGCAGCACATGTTGAGAGGGAGCAAGTGAACGATGAAAATGAACCCCAATCAAGTGAAGAAACATCAAAGAATGCATCTACTGCTAATGATTCATTAAACTCTGATTCATCAAACTCTGAAAGCAACAGCTCAGGGGGAGCAAAAAATGATTTTGGATCTACTAGTCACCACACTCAACACAATTATCAACTTGGGGAATCATCAAGATCAAATCTGCCGAGAAAAAGGGTATGGAGTAGAGCGTATCCCTTTGAACAGATCATTGGTGAACCGGACACGGGTGTACAGACTAGAAGAGCAACAAAGAATGAATGCAATTTCGCAGGATTTTTATCTCAAATTGAACTTAAAAAGGTTGATGAAGCTCTAGATGATCCAGATTGGGTAACTGCAATGCAGGAAGAACTCAATCAGTTCGAAAGGCAGAAAGTATGGAAGCTGGTGCCAAGACCAAAACATAAATCTGTAATTGGCACTAGATGGGTGTTCAGGAATAAACTGGATGAAAATGGTATTGTTACGAGGAATAAGGCTCGATTGGTACCAAAGGGTTACTCTCAAGAAGAGGGAATTGATTATGATGAAACCTATGCTCCAGTTGCAAGGCTTGAAGCAATCAAGATGTTCTTAGCATTTGCTGCACACTCAAACTTTAAGGTTTTTCAGATGGATGTGAAGAGTGCATTTTTGAACGGAGATCTAGAAGAAGAAGTCTATGTTGAACAACCCCCTGGGTTCGAAGACAAGGAATTTGAAAGTTTTGTGTACTTTCTCTTCAAAACTCTCTATGGTCTCAATCAAGCCCATCGAACATGTCAAAATACAGAAAGGATCTTCTGAAGAAGTATGGGATGGAAGAAGCAGCTACTACCAAGACCCCGATGTCAACTGCTGTCAAGCTTGATCAAGACAAATCTGATAAGTCAGTTGACATCACGAAGTATCGAGGTATGATCGGCTCTCTCTTATACTTAACTGCTAGTAGACCAGGTATTATGTTCGCAACTTGTTTATGTGCTAGATTCCAGGCTAACCCTAAAGAGTCACATCTTATAGTTGTTAAACGTATTTTCAGATACCTTAAGGGAACCCCCAATCTTGGGATTTGGTACGCTAAAGGAACAGGTTTTGACCAAGTTGGCTATACAGATTCTGACTTCGTAGGTTGTAAGATTGATCGAAAAAGTACTTCTGGAAGCTGTCAGTTTCTAGGAAGAAGGTTGGTATCTTGGTACAGCAAGAAGCAACACTCAGTATCTACCTCGACAGGCGAAGCAGAATACATTGCTACAGGTAGTTGTTGTGCTCAGATCCTGTGGATGAGGAATTAACTTCAGGACTATGGACTCATGTTGGACAAAATTCCAATTCTATGCGACAACACGAGTGCCATTGCCAACAATCCAGTTCAACATACCAGGACTAAGCACATTGATATCAGGTATCATTTCTTACGAGAGCATGTCATGAATGGAACTGTGGTATTATATTTTGTTCTCACAGATCAACAAATTGTAGACATCTTTACTAAATCACTGGATGAATCCACTTTCTCCAAATTAGTTAGTGAACTTGGGATGTTAAATCTGTCTAATTAATTTTGATAATCAATAACTGCAATTTGTTATAAGTTCACATGTATTTTAAATATCCATATGTTTAGGACTTGTGAATTTATTTGCATCCAGTCCTCATATTACAGTTATCTCTATATTAATTACCATGCTTATAAATGCTATATTTTATGGTAATTAGTTAGTAAATAATTGTGTCAATTGTAGCATAAATAAATAAATATTTTATTGACATATATCAATTAATGATACTTTGTTAATTTCATGTCTATTTAACTATGAGTTTGTCTGATTATTGTGGAATAATTCTTGAATTATTGATTGGTTATTTTAAATCCACAATAATTAGAAATAATAAGTGTGTATGTGTGTGTGTACATAGGCTGCTAGGTTTCGGTGATAAGATGTTTTTTTTCGGCTGACAAGTTTCGGTGATAAGATGTTTTTCGGCTAAGTAGGTTGTTAGGTGAGAAATTATTGAGCGGTGTAATTTTTCAAACATAAGCTGTCACGCTCTCACCTAACCCACTAGTCCTTGAAACCTTATAAATGATGAGTTTTTGTTTATGTTTAACATCATCATTTTTCAGATATACATACAGAGCATATACACAAAATTGCTGAAAATTTCAAGCTTTGATCGGAAAGATCTCACAATCTAGCTGGTGGTTTTTAGATCAGATTTCATATTCTTGCTTTATACATCATCCTTTATAAATAACCCTTGTTTTTGAATTTCCTCAAAGTTTTGAAAATGGCATTGCAGGAAAGCTTTTTAATTGCTAAAGTTAATCCTATTTCCATTCAGTAAATTGAAACCATTCTGGATGAGCAATTTCGGGCTTGGACACAATTTCTGAATGAACATTCATTAATTTGCTGCTTTAGTTACACCAGTGCAGCTTAACCATGATGCATTGAGTGAACTATATTGCAGTGCGGTTAACACTTCTGGACAGAACGGGTGAGCAATCACATATCGACTGTTTGGTAGGTCGATTAGGGTCACTGAACGAGATGTTAATCGAATTCTTAATTTTCCTATGGAAAATCTTGTTTCTGATCCTACACCTGAACAGATTGAAATGTTCTTTTGTTTTATAAGGTACCAAGATGGCAATTTCAATATTGGTAATCTTTCTAGAACGTTTCTAACCCAGTACTGGAATTTCTTCTTTCACATTCTTAACCATGTTTTTTCTCAGATAGAACTAATCAAGATCGAATACCTGAATTTATTCAAAAAATATGGTATGCGGTCGCCAATAATTTGAGGATTAATTTTGGAAAAATAATGCTTGTTCAAATCATTTTAAAGATGAAATACTTGGGAAGAAGAGATGTTCGGACTCAAAATGTCAAATGTCTATATCCAAGGTTTCTACAGCTAATATTAAATGATTTTTTGAATGATGAAGACAGGGTACGCTTGGAAAATGGTCGAAAGGTGGAATGTTCTTACATGAAGACGAATGTAATTAATTACATAAGCAAAAAGAACTATATGGATGTGCCTACAGTCCTAACGGAATATCTAAAGACTATCCCACTTCCGTTGTTACCAAGACCAGTGAGAGCAGGTATACGACAAGGTAATATTTCAATCCCTGTTATTCCAACCTCTGTATTCCCTGTTGTGTCACAGGAAATACAGTTTCTACAGCCCCTAGTGGCCATCTTACCCGACCAAGAGCAGGAAATCCCATCAACTCTAACACAGGTCGAAGAGCCCATTTTACAAATGCAAACACAAACACAAAAAACTCCTACACCTCAATTGTCACTTAAACGACCAGCCATCAACACTTTCAAGGGAGATAGTGCCTCAGTAGCACCACATAAGGAGTTAGTTACATCAGCCACTCTACCTCATTCTGAACGGAGTAAACCCAATGAACCTGAGGTAACGACAACTGTTAGTGAAACAATTCTTTCTTATTAAATGAGTGCAAATGTAAATGAGGTTGAATTGACGGGAACAACTATCTTGAGTTCCATTTCACGGAACATAAGAGTGGTTGATGATCTTTCTAAAGATCAAATGCTTTCACTGGCATCCGAGGTGGAATTACCTACCTCAATAACTGCTGGTGAATCTTCCATTTTACGGAAAGATCCATCGGTAGGTGGTTCTTTTATGAACCTAGTGTCTTCACAGACATACGACGGAAACTTGGATTTTGTGCCATTTAATCGATTCAAGTTTAACCTCCCAGAGGGAAAATCTTTGGATCTCTTTCGAGATTTACCACTCTTTACTAGTGGCCGGCAACTCGCTTCATGTGAGGATGGAAGCTCACGAACTTTAATTGCACCATCATTGACCTCTGAAAAAGGGGCTAGGATGATTTCATTTGCAGGTACACATATAAGTGGAAGCTCTGGAGGAGAGTTGAGGGAAACACGAACAGAACATGTAAGTGTAACCCAAACCACTAAACCGAGTGAATATAGAGTGTTGAGTGAAACACCTGCATAATGTACGAGTGAGCAACCTACTCAACCACATGCACCTGTAACCAGAAAGGAATACAGCAGACTCCTTACACGGGTACAAACAATGGAGAAAGAGTTGCCAAATATCTATAACTCCAGTGCAGAAATCAAAAATTTGCAACTTATTCAACATGATGTATTCCAGGTTCAATTCAATACCATGGCAACCCAGTTAAATGATGCAATCAACTCTTTGGTAAAGCCATCTTCGTCTAATTTACCAACTCCACATCCTACTACTCTGGAGGATAACCCAACTGAGGGGGAGAAGGTGGATGACCAAGAAAAATCTACTAGGAGGGCAAGGAAAAGGTTGTTGACACGGAATTAACTTTATTTTGGGAAAGGAAAAGCTAATTGGAGTATTAGTGCTATGTGGAAAGAAAGCAAAGGAAAATTTGAAGATTTGTTCAGTCTAAAGGAACAATTGTCTTGCACTTGGTTAATTTTAGAAATCTGGAAAATGTATATATATGATCCATAATGCACTTTAATATTATTTATCTTTGAACTTTATTTGTTGTTGTATCAGTTGAGTTATCCTCTAGGAATTTGCTTTTTCAAACCCTAACAATCAAATAGGGGGAGATTGTAAAGCATAATGTAATGTAATATGTAATACAGGACATATATAACTCAACTAAGATAAAAGATAAATAATATTAACTCTATACATGGATCGTGAAATTTGAAGAACAGGCACCGACAAGGATCAAGTCGCTGAAAGAAGTTCATTAACATGATCAAGCCATAGTGACAGAATAAGATGTACAGATGATTCAGTTGAAGGGCCAAAAAGATTCCATGTATATATATTATTTGAAGATACTGTTGCAGACTAATCAGTTGGAATGTAACGAAGGTGTGAAGATCAAGATCAGTGCTAGTCACTTGTGAACCAGACCAGTGCACTAAGTGTCAGCACATACGAGAAGGATCAACACATTAATTCAGAGAAAGAATTGCCAAAGTCTATTGAAGATCGACAGACATAATATCTCAAGGAATTGTCAAAAATTAATTTACTCTGAAAATAACTAAGTAACAGATTAATTAATTATTTATAATAAATAATTAAATTAATCTGGTACTTGAACTATTTTCTGAGATGAATTAATTCAGCAGAATATTCGAACAGAATATTCGAAACAGAAGAGAGAAGCCCAAAAGAAACAACCAAAAATAGTAATACTATGTAAAGTTAATATGCACGATTACTATGCGTGGTTACTATGTACGGTTACTATGCAGGTACTATGCAAATAGTGGTTACTGTGCAAATAGTGGTTATTATGCAAATGCCGGTTACTGTGCAAATTGTGGCTACTATTAAAAAAGTGGCTGGTGGGGCCCACGAGGATTGTTGAAATAGTACATCATAGTAACTTTATAAAACCTATAAATAGGCCTTTTGTATTTCATTTCCAAACACACCTCAACACACAACTTTCTCTTCTTTCTCTTATATCTTCTCTTTTTAAGTTGCTAGACAGTCCATCTAGTAGGAAAGCCGACTTAGCCTGCTTTCAGGAAGTGTCGGGTAGAAGGTCCTCGTGGCTAAACTATCCTAGGAGTGTTTGATTTTGTAGCTGATCCATAGGATTAGATTGTGTAGCAAATCTCTGGGTTTTATCTATTCAAAGATATTTCCCAAAAAGTTGTGTTATTTCGATTAAGTATTTTTGATTTCATATTCATATCAAAAATAGAAATATTTCTAAATAACGTATTCAACCCCCCTTCTACGTTATTCCGGACCTAATAGAAAATAAGGGGGAAAATAAATTTAAAAAAAAAATTCTAAAATCAATATCATGAAATTAGAAACACTCCCATATTTTTAAAATATTTTTAGGATTAAAAATGAATTAAATATGAATTTTACAAGTTTGAATCCTTTAAATGCAATATAACTCTTAAATTTATTTTAAAATACTAAAACTCCCAAAATAATTCTTCCAATAATTTTAAAAACTAAATAATATCATAAAGATAATAACATGTAAGATTTCATGATTTTTAATACTCCGATGATTTTATCAAATTATCAAAAGATCAATAATGCATAATTTAAATAAATTTTAAATCATAAAAATTCAAATAAAAATACATGGACTCATATTTCACACATGCATCACCCTATAAACATATAAACATGATGTCACATATATTTAACCTAAAAAATTTCACACCATATATTCTACATTTAATATTTAAATAATAATAATATATATAATTACGAAATTTCTAAAGCATTATAATAATTATGCTTTCAAAAAAAAAAACTTGACTATATTAAAGAGGCTCCAACAGAAAATTCTGCGATGATGTGGCTAAGCTTCCTTCTCAGGGCTTGAGTTGACTAAAAAAGAATCACTTGATAATTTTTTTTCTTTTGTAATTCTTTTTTATTCAACTACTCTTCATTGCAAATTATTTTGCTGTCATCATTTATTCGTGAGCAGTACTGTATACCAGTGAAGAGTGAGCTAAAAATTCCTTTGGGGACCATATGATGTCGTCTGGGACCCAGCAGTAGTTTATCAAAAATTATATTTCACCAGCAGAATTCATACGAAGGTCAATAGATTCTGATAATTATAGGGTGTCTGGAGGGTTGTACGAAGTTACATTGCTCAAGTGTTCTTTTGCTTCACATAGCAATCATATGTGCTTTTTGTTTCAGTTGACAAACTCCTTGAATTAAAAAAAAAAAAAGAGTTACTTGGACATTATTCTTCAAATGCTACATATACACTTTTTAATCATGCAGCTTTTTCCTTTTCTTTTATTGTGAGTCCAACTAGTTTTTATCATTTCGGAGCATCTAAGATTTTTATTGCTAACACAATTTTGGGCAATCAATTGGGTCGCAACATTAATGGAGGGTGTTGTACTCAGAAATTCATAAGGAGCAAAATGAGTGTTTTGCCGCGCCAACATGTTGGTTGCCGCGCTAATGCTCCCTTTTGCCGCCACAACTTCTACGAAATACATTGTGAAAACGTGGTGAAGGCTATTATATTGTTGAAGGCCTGATTTTGTATTCTAGCAAGTTATCCTTGTTGGGGAATCAAAGGTAAAATAAGCCTGTCGATACGCTCTAGAGGTCCCATCCTGTATTCCAGCAAGTTCCCCTTGTTGGGGGATTGAGAGATACTCTGCATGACATAATTTGGTAGAACTTGCCCTGTAGTCTGGTGGGTTAGCCTCATCGGGGGGTAAGCATCCGTTCGTGCATTTGGAGTAAGTCATGACTGTCCATAAAACTAAACGTACGAGGAAAGAGCTGGTAGCGGTTGATGTTAGCTCCGATAGATAAGGCTAATGTTGTATCCGTGAAGTCCTTGGAGTTATTTGGGCCTTGGGATCATTGAAGTAGGCTTCATCGCATGGGCTCTTCCAAATGGGCTTCGAAGACGGTTGGTTCGACCACGTTTCGTAGTGGGCCTGGGCCTGCTAGTAAGAGACCTACTTCTATCAGACTTAGGTTTCTTACTCTCCAAGAACTACGTGAGGCTTGATCCTCTATAAATATAGAGGTACGTAGGCACATTAAAGGGGTTAGACGTTGAGAGCTCTGAGAGACCACCGACACCTCTTTAATCTCAGCCACCGACAAACACACAAACCACCGTTCTCCGGTCACTTTTTCGGTGAACAATCGTCATCGTAGATCTTGATTCCGGATTGTAACCTCAAACTTTGTTATCACAAATTCCTCCGTTAACAAATTGGCGCTAGAAGGAGGGGCCGAAAAGGATCTTCATCTAGGAGGAAAGATGTTTGCTAATCACGATGACGGTTTGTATGAGGATGATGTGAGCGTCTCTTATGAGGGGTTCGAAGGAGAGGAACCATATATTCCGGAGGCTGTACCCAACCCTACCCATGTGCCTGGGGGGCGGCCGTCGGTGTTGATAAGTAACACGGACCTAATGGCGGAGTTGCACCGCATGGGAAACTATATGAAAGAGTTTGGCGCTAGGTTAAGGACTGTGAAGTCCAGAAAGTCCAGATACACTCCGTATGGGAGAGGGACTCGACAGGTAGGCAACGAACCTGTCGGAGGTTCTAGGGCAAGAGTTGGAGTTGGAATAGGAGACGGACAAGCTGGGGCTAGAAGGCATGCACACGTTACCCCACGCAGGTTGGACTTCGGAGAAAATGAACCAATCGTGGAGTTTCCTGATGAGATTCAACGGAACCAAGATATGCAACGACCGTCTCAAGTACCGCCTGCTCAGGTTGGGCACGCCAACCAAGTTGGTCGACCAATTGGACATGCAAGTGTAGGAGAAAAGTTTTCTAAGCTGATGAACCATGCGGGTATGAAGTTGATAAAGGGTGAGGTGAGAGAGTTGCTAGTTGATTCAGATAAGACAATGGAACATGCTGAGGGTAGGACAAATGTTACTGCAGCTGAAGAAGGTAGAGAAGTATATGCTGGGGAGAATAATGCGAGAGGAGGATTTCATGGAAGGGGTTATCGCGGAGGAGGTTACCGAGGTCGTGGACGAGAGAACTTTGGGCGACAAGGTAATAATACTTTGAGAGATCCAGTCATTGTGCCTGTAGCTTCTCATAGTGCTACAAGTGGTGTAAGGAGAGAACAGGCCGTGTAGCAAACAAGTTTGTCACAACCAGTCGTGCTACAACCAGCCGCACAACTAGAAATACTACGACAAATCGCACCCCCACCAAATTAGTCACAACCCCAGCCTACTCCACTCACTGCACCAAATACCTCAACTCCACTACAGATCACCCACACTCAGATGCAAGCAACACCAAGTTCCGCATTGATCACCCCACCAGTTCCTCCTGCTAATATTGTTACGATAGAGAATCCAAGTTCCGCGGCAACATCACCAATCGTCGTCACCCCGATTGCACCAACGAACACAACTTTGCTAACTCCACCCATCATGACCCAGACTCCACCAATTGTAAGCACCCAACCTTCAATCTTTGTTACGTTTGGTGTGCCTACACCTCCGGTCGTAAGTGGATTTTAGATGACAAGTCACCCATCTCACATTCATAATGTTCCAGGGATAGGAGATATTAATGTGGATGATATAAGGAAGTTGTTGGCTCATTTTGAGGGAGGAAGTGTTGGTTTGGCTACGCAAGTTACATCACCTTTTACTGCGGCGGTACGAGATGCTTTGCTTCCGATCGGATACCGGAACACAAATACTGATCTTCAGTTCCACGAAAATTCTGATCCTAAAGAGTTTTTGGGGCGTTTCAACATAGAGATGGACATTTATCAGGTACCAAGTTTAGCAAGGTGTCGCTTGTTAGCGGCAATATTCAGAGATAGTGCTCAGGAGTGGTTTCAAAAATTGGGTAGTGAGGTGATCACTTTGTGGGAGCAGATGCAGGTTATGTTTCTGACTCAATTTCAGGAGACAGTCAAATATGCCCCCCTGTGACTTCTTTGGCTAATATCAAACAACGAGAAAAAGAAATTTTGAATTCTTATTTGAAACGATTTAGTGCCGAGGCAGCAGGAGTTCGAGGTGCAACGGACGAAACTTTAAAGAACTTTTTGATTGCGGGGCTATGGGTTGGTACTGATTTCTGGAAGCATTTGCAAGGAAAGAACCCTACTACGTTGGCTGATTTGTTTCAGCAGGAAGAATATCATAAGATGGTAGAGTAGTCGTTGGCTGATAACAAGAAGAGTGAATTACAGGGTAGCTCGAAAGGGAGAAACAAAAGGAAGTCACTGAGTCCTGATCGTAGAGGTCCGGGAAGGAGTCCTAATCGTGTGAATGCGACAAGTGGTAGAAGGAGGTGGGAACCTCCATCTAATTATGACAAGGCAAGCACTCCGCTCGCAGCGTCAATTGAACATATTTATGAGGTGACAAAGGATAGGGGGTTGTACCGAAGGCCGACTCCGCTAAATGCCTACCAGAGTAAGGACAAAAGTAAATATTATGAGTATCATCAGTCAACAGGTCATAACACTTCGGATTGTCGCCAACTCAGGGAGGAAATAGAGTTCTTGATTAAGGAGGGATATCTTACTGAATGGGTGAAGAAATACAGAACAGATCATCCTGTTGAAAGAAGGGGGTTGGGGAAAGCTACAAGTGATGAAAACGAAAAGGTGGAGGGATTGAAGTTTGTAAGGGAAGGTAATATTCGAACAATTGTAGGTGGACCTCATATTGCAGGTGACAGTAATAAGGCCATGGAGCGATATGCGAAGGAAGCTAAAACTATGCCTATGACTAACGTGAATCGCTTGGATCAGCGACCCCCACAGTTGTTTCGGGGTGAGTCGGCGGATATAACGTTTACTGAAGAGGATGCAAAATGGGTTCATCATCCTCATAATGATGCACTGGTAGTCGCTATAGGTATTGGCACAATGAATGTGCATCGGGTGTTTGTGGACAACGGGAGCTTTGTGAATATTTTGTACTATGATACTTACAAGAAGATGGGATTTCCAGACAGCGATATGAAAGTGGAAAATATTTACATCTATGACTTTGGTGGAGATTCCATTAGAGTGAAGAGAGCTATTAGATTACCTGTGACACTTGGGAGTGGTGCACTTTTTGCTACTCAAATTGTGGATTTCATGATTGTCGATCAGGAGTCGTCCCATAACGCTTTGATTGGAAGGCCGTTGTTGAAGGAAATGAGGGTAGTTACTTCGATCTATCATTCTTCGATGAAATTTCCAACTCCAGGTGGAGTGGGTTGTGTTCGAGGGTGTCAATATGATTCCAGAGATTGTTACAACAAGTCAGTAAAAGGATTCCGTAAGAATAAAGGCATGGATGTTCATGAGGTTGCCGAGGAAGATGAAGAGTCTAGGAAGGGGAAGAATTCGGTGAATACCTTGTATATTGTGCAATTTCTAGAGGATGAGGAGGTTGGAAGGGTGGAAAAAGAAAATGTGTCTATAAAGCTGGTGGTGGCTTGGGGGGTAGTTATTGTACTTAGAAATTCATAAGGAGCAAAATGAGTGTTTTTCCACGCCAACATGTTGGTTGCCGCGCCAATGCTCCCTTTTGCTGCCACAACTTCTATGAAATACATTGTGAAAACTTGGTGAAGGTTATTATATTGTTGAAGGCCTGATTTTGTATTCTAGCAAGTTATCCTTGTTGGGGAATCAAAGGTAAAATAAGCCTGTCGATACGCTCTAGAGGTCTGATCCTGTATTCCAGCAAGTTGCCCTTGTTGGGGGATTGAGAGATACTCTGTGTGACATAATTTGGTAGAACTTGCCCTGTAATCTGGTGGGTTAGCGTCATCGGGGGGTAAGCATCTGTTCGTGCATTTGGAGTAAGTCGTGACTGTCCCTAAAACTAAACGTACGAGGAAAGAGCTGGTAGCGGTTGGTGTTAGCTCCGATAGATAGGGCTAATGTTGTATCCGCGAAGTCCTCGGAGTTAGTTGAGTCTTGGGGTCATTGAACTAGGCTTCATCGCATGGGCTCTTCCAAATGGGCTTCGAAGACGGTTGGTTCGACCACGTTTCATAGTGGGCCTGGGCCTACTAGTAAGAGACCTACTTCTATCAGACTTAGGTTTCTTGCTCTCTCCAAGAACTACGTGAGGCTTGATCCTCTATAAATATAGAGGTATGTATGCACATTAAAGGGGTTAGACGTTGAGAGCTCTGAGAGACCACCGACACCTCTTTAATCTCAGCCACCAACAAACACACAAACCACCGTTCTCCGGTCACTTTTTCGGTGAACAATCGCAATCGTAGATCTTGATTCCGGCTTGTAACTTCAAACTTTTTTATCACAAATTCCTCCGTTAACAGAGGGCAAGCTCTTAAATTGCAGGTGGCTTCGATCTCTTGTTGGCAGTCTCTTAGAAGTATAGGTCAAACCAGAGGACTCAACATGTTTGTCTGTAACATGGTGAGTACTGTAGTAAAATTACCTAGTTCTTTTTCCAGTTGTTCGCAGCTCACCTTGTTCGCATATAGATCAAACCAGAGGACTCAACAGTTTAGTTTTATGAGGTAGTATATGAACTGATTCATCACCGCAACCCCTTGGATTGATGTTCCTGCAGCAACTGTTCTTGCTACTTCATATGCTGCTCAAGCATATTTGAACTTGGATGATTTCATTACGATCTTTTTCCCTATTTTCCTGTTTTTTTTGTTGAAAGTTTCCTTTGGTGCATATTGTTCGACACATGTGCCATTTGAGAAAAAGCTCCGTGCAATTGATGAAGTACAAGATGTATCTTCTCCCTTAGCCGCTTCTTTGTTTTTTCTTTTTTTTATTTGCCAGTCACTCTTTGCTACATCCACCAACTGTCCGGTGCAGCTCCTGCAGAATTCTAGCGAAGACTAATTTTAGATTATGTTTGTTTCTTTACTTTTTCCATCATGAGATGCTGATGGTTGAAAGACTCACCAACTCACTTGTTTGCACCGAGTTGACTTGTACACGTGCCAAGTTGATGGTTCGAGCCATTATTTTCAATTTACAATTTTTGCTGATTCGTTTCAAACAAGTGCACTCATCAGTACAGGGCTGACTTGTTTGCACCAAGTGTAGGTACTCATCTACATCGAATGTACTTATTCGTGTCAAGTTGTTTTGGTGAGTACTGAGATCAAAAGACATCATTTTAGATTCTTCAAGTAGTTGCCAATTTGCTAACTTCTTTTGTTGTTGAGGAGCTCCACATTTCTTTCTAGTTCACTCCAAGCTATTATATGCATTAGATATTCCTCCACCAATTTGTATTGTTTTTAACAAGTCTGCACATGACCTTGTCACGGTGATCCTGAGATTTTTTGCTAGGCTTGAATTCAAGATAAATATTCATTTTATTTGGACAGGGAATTTCTTATCTTTTTGCGTGTTTGCTTCTCCAGCGTAATCTCTCTCTCTCTCTCTCTCTCTCTCTCTCTCTCTCTCTCTCTCTCTCTCTCTCTCTCTCTCTCTCTCTCTCTCTCTCTCTCTCTCTCTATCTCTCTCTCTCGCCCTCCCTCCCTCGCTCATGCCAACACAATTCTGTTTTGATTCTTCATTGATCGTGGTTTTGCTTGTGTAGGCCAACATTTTACAGAGTAATAAAGAGTAATTCAGTGGAAGAGTTAGAACTTGATTATTATCTTCTAACGACGATGGACTGTCTCTTCTGGGTGTTATATGGTATGCCATTTATTCATCCAGGAAGCATCCTTGTGCTAACGGCTAATGGCATTGGCCTAGTTATCCACCTTGCTTATCTCATCATCTTCCTCCTCTATGCCAAAGACAATCATGAACAAAGGGCACGTATTTTACTCCTTTATATTTGGCTAGCTAGGAAATAAAATTATTATATTTAAGTACACATTGCGTAGGAGGCGTATTTTTGATTGAGTTGGCTGTGTTTGGCCTTATTAGTGGATTGGTGATTGGACTAGCACATACTGTTTTCGCGAGAAGAACTCTTGTTGGAGGATTTTGATACTTTGATACAATGTACATGCCTCAAATATGCCTCACTCACTACATCTGATACTTTCTTTTGGGTAATTTAAGATATTATTCTTATTAATACACAATGCAATTCACGATTTTCATTATCTAGCGAAATTAAACAATTAAAGTATAACATTATGTGATCTCTTGTTGTAGTTTACCTAATGTACTGGATTTACTGCGGGAGTGGTTGAACTCATACTACACAGGGTTTACAACAAAAGTACTTCAAAGGTTGGTATTTATAAGAAGCTAGCAACAGCTGAGGTTCAGCTCCGAGGAATTGGCATAGATGATGATGCTCATAAGAAGCTAGCCCCAGATGAAAGAAGAAGGAAGCCACGTCTGAGGTGCAGGAGCAGCTCCAAAAAATTGACACATGTGATGAAAGAAGAAGGAAGCCACGTCTGAGGTGCAGCTCCGGGGAAATGTGGCAATTTTGTTGAAGATGATGACCACAATTAGTGAACTGTAATAATACTGGGGAGACAGTTTTAATTGTGTAAGCAGATATTACAAACACCTTTTTAAATATTTGACCTATATTTTAATTTTAAATCACCCTAAAATTTTCCTAATCTAGTACAAATTAAAATTGAAAGTTTCTTACTGGTATAAAGTAATAAAATTTTAAGGTTGCTTTCTATTTCAATGTGTGAATGTGTGTACAATTATTTGTATATCATTTTATTTTTATTTTATTTTATGGACCATATTTATTGAGTCATTTCTTTGACTTAGAATGTTTTAATATTTGTATATTTTCTAAATAATTCTGGTTAAAAGAAAATTCAACCGGACACTTTTGAGAATTTAATATTTGTCATTTTGTTGGAAGCTACTAAAGTTTAACAAAATTGGTAAACACCGATTTTTAATTTTTATATGTGATAAAAGAAGGTTCTTTACTAAAAAGAATATTATTATATAAAAAAACATAATTTAGTTAAACATCTTACAAAATATAAAATTTAAATTAATATAAATATTTATTGCTTCTTCATATTTCCAATCCTCAGTCTTAATAAGTATTCGAACTTAATAATTTTGTTGTTGTTTTGTAAAATATTATATTTATATCATGCTTATTATATTGATTTAGTCATTCAAAATCATTTTAATTTTGTGTCACTTGATATGATAAGTAAATTTTCTCTATAATCTACTCAATCATTTTAATTTTGTGTGATATGATCACTTGATAAGTAAATTTTCTCTACAATCTTTACAATCCTTCTTTTATAATATCAATGTTTATGATTAAAAATATTAAAATAGTGGAGGAAACTATTAAATGTAAATAATAATTTACAAAGAAGCTATAATCAGTAATCACTAATCAGTACACGTGGGTATAGCCTTGAATAGCTGCATAGATCAGGCTGAGAACTCTAGTAGCTAGCTATTGACATTCCATAGCTAGTCGGGGTCGACTTTGAAGTAGCATTTGTAGAGGGAACTGATAACGGACTTACAGTAGATTCTTGTCCCAGAATTTTATATTATTTTTTAATATAGTAATAAAATTGTTAATGCTATTATAATTGTAATTTTTTATTATAACTCTATTCAGTTCACAAATAACGTATTTATCATAATTATTTACATTTTTACGTATATATGGAATCATTTAATTTTTTTTTCTCGATTTTCTTAAATAAACTTAAATAAATAATATATAAAATGACCATTATTAATAAGCAAATTCTTTATGAATAATGTAATATTTTATAATAAATTAATGATCAATTTAATTAAATTTTCTGGGGCCCTTAACATCTAATCTATCTATTATATATATAAAGGAAAACCTCCAGGAGCTCTATAATCGCTCGGATCCTATTTATATATATTTCTAGAGCTCCTTTCTTTTAAATAATAAAATCAAAACTTCCTATTTTTTAGAAAAGAAATTAAAACTTTCTTTTTTAACATCAGCACTAACATCTTCGAAATAGAAAATGTTTTCGAATTTATATGGAAGAAAAAGTCAAATTTATATATTCGAAATAGAAAAACAAATTATGTTTCAGAAGGGTGAAGGACCAAAATGGACCAAAATCAAAAGCCATGCATACGGGGTTCCGTCTGTCGCAACACGTGTTGCGCATGTTCGTCTGCCGTATCAAGGGATAATACGATGCATCGTCCGCCGAATCAAGGACTAACACGGCAGACCATGTTCCGAAACAGGTGGTACTACGGAAGCCGAAGTAGCGTAACAGTGTTTTTTCTTTTTTTGAAAAAAAGATACGGATCACGATTTGCCGTATCTTTAGAGCTGGGGAGGGCCAAGGATCTATGGATGGTCCATTTTGGTAATTATCTCATTTCAGAACGTTTTTATTTTTTTAATATTATCATCTTCAAAATAGAAAAGATTTTTGAATTTTTATGGAAGAAGAATTCAAATTTACATATTTGAATTTTGAAATATAAAAGAAATTTTATATTCTTATATATATTTGAAATAGAAAAGAAATTTATATTCTTATATATATTTACAATCATAGCTTATAACAATCAAATTTTATCACAAAGTTTATAACCCTTTTTTTTCCTTCTATTTGCTTTTGTCTTCGTCTATTTTTTACTTTGCTTATGTATTTTTTGTTGGTAATGATCTCGATACAGAAACACCTGATCGTGTGAACAAGAATTAGGAGATTTTTCTCTGTTTTAGAAGTAGAAACACTTAAGAAACTTGGAACAAAAGGTTTGAACTTTTACCGTTCACTATTTATTTATTTATTGTTAATTGTTAATTTGTCGTTGTTATCTTCTCATTATTCTTGATCATAATATTCCAATGTCTTCTTTTAATTAATTCATTCAAATCTGCTCTTTTTATCTATATGTATTCATTACAACGTGTGTCGACCTAAGAAAATGTGACACAAAATCGACGTAAAAAATAAGTATATGGTTTTTTTTTGTCTATTTTAATTCCTTATTTGCTTCTTAATTTTTTTATTGAGACGGTTGGTTTTCAATTTATAGCTACAAGTGCTCTTGAAAGCATCTTCTTCTCAATTAAGTTGATGATACGTGATCGAAATTAAAGTCAAAGCGAATTTTAATAATTAAATTTTTATTATGGTATATACTTAGTATTTTTATTATATATACAATGAGTGTCGACATAAAAAATCTTGAGACAAAATTGCTAAATCAAAGTCAAAGATAATTTTAGTATTTAAATTTTATTACTCCCTCCGTCCCATTTTTATTGTCCATCTATCAAAATCCACATTTTATTCAATCATGTCAATTAAACTAATAGTTACCAAATAATTGTATTAATTTTTATAAAACTTAACATAATTAACACATAATATTCCTTATTAATTAAATGTGGACAATTATTTTGGAACAAAGAAAATAGGAAACAGTGGACAATAAAAGTGGGACGGAGGGAGTATTATGTATGCTTAATATTTTTATAATATATACAACAAGTGTCACCCTAAAAGATCATGGAACCAAAGCGGTATATAAAAATATAAGCATATTTTTATAATATATACAACGGGTATCGGCCAAAAAAATCGTGAGTCCAAAGCGCTATAAAAAATTGTATGAATAATTATTTTTTTATTTATGTATATTTAATTTATACAATATTGTGTTCACCAATCTATATTGATATTATACATATATTTCTGTCGATTTTTTGATAAATAACTTTATATAAAATTAAAAAAAATGTTATAAGGCCGCCGCAAAGCGCGGTTTAGTCAACTAGTTTATTAATAAGTGAAATCTTATTTCCTTTTTAGGTTCGTGTGTCCTAGAATTATTAGAATTCTGATGTAACTACAATTCTTTTATTATAAACTATTGAGTTGCATAAATAACGTAGTTTTCTTTTGTTCATTTTTTAATAATAAATAAAATAATTCTTATAAAAATTTAATAAAAAATGGTCAATTTTAATAACTTATTTGGACTCGTGCTCTAGTCTATACTATATTTATACTATGTATACTATATTATAAAAGAAATAACATTAAAAATGTTGGTACGGTACCTTATTTAATTGTTTTACTTCACTACCCTTAATATTTTACTTTATTATAAAAAAACAAAATACAATCTTTTATCAAATATTACATTGCAGCTCTTATAACACTTCAATTAATAATAACTAACCAATTACCTTTTTTAACTATTACCTTTTCTAAATAAAATCACTTTTTCCATAAATACAATCATTCTAATTAATGAAATAAATTAATAATATTATAATTAATAATAACTAACTGATTACCTTTTCCAGGTAAAAGGTAATATATTTTCTATATTTTTTTAACTAAATTATCTCATTTTCTTCTAAATAATAACTAACCAATTACATTTTTTTCAGCTGTTACCTTTTCTAACTTTCTTAACTAAAATATCTTATTTCCAAAAATATGGTCATTACACTTAATAATATTATAATTAATAATAACTATCTGATTACCTTTTTCAGCTAAAAGCTAATATTTTTTACATTTCAAACTAAAATATCTCATTTTCAAACTTGAAATTTTAATTTAATCATCCTTACTTAAATATTTATTATTGATAAAAACATGTAGTTCTATTTATTAAAATAAAATAATTATATATTATAGTTCTTACTAAAACGTCATATCTTTTCTATATTTTCTAACTAAAATATCTCATTTTTAAATTTTCTTTTTTTACTTAGTTATCCTTACTTAAATATTTATTATTGGTACAAACATGTTACCTTTTCTATTTTTTAATAACTAATTAATTTCATTTTTAGGTAAAACGTGTGATATTTTATATTCTAAAAATACTACGGACAATTAAATTTAATAAAATAATATTACTATGATTACTAATAACTAACAAATTACATTTTCATTTAAAACACGCTACCTTTTATTATTTCTCTTACTAAAATCTCTTTTTTTCTAATAGTATCGCAGATAATTGTATTCAATAAAATAATATCATAATAATTAATAATTGATCATCTTATCTATATCTTATAACTAAATTTTTCATTTTTTTAGAAATAATATGACTTTAACTTACAAAATTCATATCATAAAAATTCTTTCAAATTATTGAAAAAATTAAACAATATTAAAGAAATTCTGTGCATCGCATGGGTTTTAAACTAGTATATATCTATACTATACTATTATATGCGAAACTGGGTATAATTGGTTGGTTGGTCGGTCGGTTAACACCTTCCCAAAAATTTTGCTAACACCTTCCAAAACTGAAAAAATAAATTAAAATAGAGTAAAAAGCACTTTGTGTACATGAACTTATACGAAATCTGCACTTGGGATACTATAGTTTAAAAATCCCTACTTGTAATACGGCACTTTCAAACCTTTTGCAAAGTGTGTACTTCCGTTAATTTGCCTCTAACGTCGTTACTTTGGCGAGGGCAGTTTGGTCCTTTCAGCTTTAAGCGATTTTTTATCAGCTATTTAACACCATCTTCAGCCCCAAACACACCTCCATTCACCTCAAATCACCTCCAAACACAGGTCCCATGGCTTATAGGCGCACAGATGAGGAAATTGATGCAATTCTGGATCTCGCTTGCTTCTTTGATTAGATGAGCGTGATGAAGACAACCTGGTTTGGCCCAAATGCTGGTAGGAGGTTTCGATGTTGCTGTACCAATCGGTGTGGATATCATGTGTGGGTCGATGAAGAACCGCTAGGACCCCGTACTCTAGAGATCATCAAGGAGCTGCAGGAAACAGCTTTGGACAGGGAGAAGAAGTTAAGGGCCAAGATAGTTCGTTATTCAGAAAAACATGAGCCTGATATGGAAAAAGTGAAAAAGAGGAATCAGGCTACGGTTACTGGAATGTTCGTGCTTGTGTCGTTGATGATGCATTTGGCTGTTACCACAATGAATCAAGACCCAGTTGGTGATGACTTTGAGGACTACGATGAGCTTAATGATTGAAGAATGAGAATCAAGACCCAACTGGAATGTTGGTGTTTTTTAAAGTTAATGATCGTGTTGGTGTTTTATCTGGTGTTGGGTTAGTTTGTTCAGCTTGTTAGTGATAGTTGGTTTAGAGTCTGGTGTTAGTTTGTAGTGAAGTCAAGCTTTGCAGTTGCATTTTTCTGCTGTTTAGGGTTATGTTTGATCATTTGATCATTGTAATAAGCCCTGTGTTTACGTTTTAATGTAATGCCAACTAAGTGTTATGTGTAATTCTGTTTAGCAATATGGCTTGTCAATATTCTTCTCGATAGATTCGGCCAAATATCAAGAATCTAAGACAAAAGAATCTAATAATCTAAGCCAAATATAAAAGAAATATCAAATAAGAAGAGAAATACATTAATTAGAGACACGTTTTAACATTGACAAAAGTTCTACGAAGTTTGAAAATGCACACCTAGAGGGGGTGAATAGGTGTAAATTGCTAACTATGTTTAACTAAATCCGATTTTAAAAATTACCAGAAACAGCTTACTGATTTCGTTTTATGCAGAGACAAATGGTAAGCTGAATACAAATGGTAATCTAAATGCAAACAGTAAGTAAAGAACAGAAAATAAAGAACACAGAGACTTTTAGGCAGGTTCGACCCCTAACCCATATCGTCTACGTCCTGGTCCCTTACCAACTTGGTAAGAGAATATATTATTGATCAACGAAATAAACCAATTACAAGATACAATAATATATCTCCCTTTTAACCCAGCTGTTGACAAATGGCTTGCTGAACTCCCGTTTCTAAACTTGCCCTCTAAGCTATACTTCCCAAGTATACTTCTCTAGCAACGATCACCAAACCCTAGTTCCCTAGCCAATCTGTCCAACAACTCAATCTTACAAATCGAACAATACAATCAATAATCGATACAACTCAAACTATGAACTCTCTAAGATATAGCACGTATGAATATATTAGGAGCTCGAGAGAATCAAAAGAATATAGCAATGAAAAACCGAGTTGTTTGAAATCTTGTGTGCTTGAATGTTCTTCTCTGAATTGTTAGAAGCGAATGAACACAAGAACAAGTTTATAAAGCTTCACACCAACGTTCAGAAAATCAATCAACCAATTATTTGAACGATTAGAATCAATTTCCAACGTTCAATTGGTTATAAAGATTTTACAAACGTTCTTGTGAACGTTAGACAGAAGATTTGAAAGAGATGAACGATTGAAAGCTTAAACCTTCTGATTTGTATAGATATAAAAACGCGTATAGTAGATTTGAAAGAAAGAAATCTTTTAAATAAGGAAACTCCCATAAGTTTTATAAAATGATTTAAAGAAAGATATTTGAAAAGATTTGAGTTCTAGAATATATTGTATACGTATTATATGATAAAGATTCTATACAATATATTTCTTGAAATAAATCCATGAGAATCAATCTTGATCTTTATCTTCAGGATTTCTGGCAGTTGCAAATGGCTTGCTGTTTGTGACTGACTGTTGGAAATGGCTTGCTGTTTGCGAACTGTCTGTGTGCAACTGGCTTGCCAAACTGTCTCTGTTGTAGCACCAAATGGCTTGCTGTTTGTATATTCTGTTCAAACAATCAGTAGGCTAAAACACCATGTAAAACCAAGTTAGTACAATACAGAAATAACATGATGTTTTATATCAAACTAAAGCAATCAGCTTGCTGAATGTGATCATCAAAATCATAGGATTATCAATCTCCCCATTTTTTATGATTACACAATATTTAGGAGAATGAGAAAGCTCCCCCTAAATTCCTGCATATTAGAACATTTTGATATAAAACAGACTCATAAAATAAAACAGACTCATATCTCCTAAATTTCTCCCCCTTAATCCATCAAAAGAACATTAGTCCAGGTCTGGAATAAGCATAGAGAAAAAAAATAAAAAGATCAAATCATGGTAATGCATATAAACAGTACAGATAAAAATGGTAAGCCAACGTTACCCATTCTGTGCTAGTCAGCTTGTTGACTACACAGTACACATGCCAAGCTCCATTCGAATGGCTGTAAATCTCTCTTCACCCAATGGCTTTGTGAAGATATCTGCTAGTTGAACTTCAGTTGAGACAAATACCAACTCAATCTTCCCTTTTGCAGCATTATCTCTCAAGAAATGATGATGAACGTCAATATGCTTCGTTCTTGAGTGATTCACAGGATTCTTTGAGATATTGATGGCACTTGTGTTGTCACAATATATTGGAATCTTGCCACACTTGATATTAAAATCCCTTAGGGTTTGAATCATCCAAAAAATTTGAGATCAACAGCTACCAGCTGCTAGATACTTTCCTTCGGCTGTTGATAGAGCAACAGAAGCTTGCTTTTTGCTTTGCCATGATACCAAGCTTTGTCCAAGAAATGTACAAACACCACATGTGCTCTTTCTATCAGTTTGAGACCCTGCATAATCTGAATTACTATACCCCACGAGATCAAAAGTATTTGTGATAGGATAGAACAAACCAAGATTGATAGTACCACTTAAATATTTAAAAATTCTTTTAACCGCATTTAAGTGAGACTCTTTAGGGGTGGATTGAAACCTTGCACAAACACAAACATTATACATGAAATCAGGTCTTGAGGTAGTTAAATATAATAGACTTCCAATCATACCTCTATACCTTTTGACATCTACATCCTTACCATTCTCATCTGCAAACAGCTTGCTGTTTTGAGTCATAGGAGTTGTTTTTGCTTTGACATCTTCAAAACCAATTTTTTTGAGCAGATTCTTTGTATACTTGGATTGATGCACATAAATACCATTATTGGTTTGCTTGATTTCGAGACCCAAGAAATAATTGAGTTCCCCCATCATGCTCATATCGAATTCATTCTGCATGCACTTAGAAAACCACTCACACGAAGAGTCATTAGTAGATCCAAATATAATATCATCCACATATATTTGTACAACAAGAATATCTTTACCATTTTGTTTTGTAAATAATGTGGGATCGATATTACCTCGAGTGAATCCATTTTTGAGAAGAAACTTACTAAGCCTTTCATACCACGCTCTAGGGGCCTGCCTTAAACCATATAGTGCCTTCTTGAGCTTGTAAACATAATCATGAAACTTCTCATGTTCGATTCCAAGAGGCTGTTTGACATAGACTTCCTCATTCAACACGCCATTTAGAAACGCACTCTTCACGTCCATTTAATATAACTTGAATTTCTTGTAGCATGCATAAGCAAGAAGTATTCTGATTGATTCTAAACGAGCAACAGGAGCATATGTTTGATCGAAATCAATTCCTTCTTGTTGATTATAGCTTTGAGCTACAAGCCTTGCCTTGTTTCGAGTGATAGTTCCAAACTCATCCACTTTGTTCTTGAACACCCATTTGGTTCCTATAATAGAAGCATCTTCTGGTGACTTTACAAGTTCCCAAACATCACATCTCTCGACTTGGTTGAGTTCCTCTTGCATGGCCATGATCCAATTTTCATCTTCTAATGCTTCCTTGATATTTTTAGGTTCTTCTTGAGGTAGAAAGGCTGCATAAGCACAAAATTTTGCTTTTCCTCTCCTTGTTGTGATTCCATCTAAGATATTTCCAATTACAAGTTCTGGAGGATGGTTCTTTACTGTCCTTGTAGCCTTTGGCAGAGAATGTTGAGCAATTTCTTCATGTGAAGTCAATCTGACCATTTCAGCTTGCTGACTTGCAGTTCCAGCTTGCTGTTTTCCAGTCTCGGTAATGTTGTTGGCTTGCTGACTTCGAGTTTCAGTAGTGTTGTTGGCTTGCTGTTTCGATCCAGTAACTTGAGGTTGTATTTTATCAGCTTCACCTGCAAATTCTTCCTCATCTCTTGGCAGATCATTGTTAGGTTCTTGAAAAGTGACATCAATAGATTCTTCAACTATATGTTTATCTAAATTATAAACTCTATATGTTGTACTAGTTAAAGAATAACCAAGAAAAATAGCTTCATAAGATTTTGCATCGAATTTACCATCATTACCAATTGTCTTGAGCACAAAACACTTTGAGCCAAAGATTTTGAAGTAACTGATGTTTGGCTTCTTTTTCCTCAACAGTTCATAAGGGGTTTTGTTCAAAATAGGCCTGATTATGACTCTGTTCAACACATAGCATGCTGTATTTACTGCTTCTGCCCAAAAACTTCTAGGCAGCTTGCTTTCTTGCAATAGAGTCCTTGTTGTTTCTTGTAGTGACCTGTTCTTCCTTTCTACCACTCCATTTTGTTATGGAGTCCTTGGTGCAGAAAATTCATGTGTAATTCCTCTTTCTTCACAATAAGCAGTGAAGTCTTTATGGAGAAATTCACCACCTCTATCACTCCTTATACCTACAAGCCTTGTATTGAACTTGTTCTCAAGTAATTTGATTAGCTTCTTAAACTCATCAAAAGCACAATCTTTAGTACGAGGAAACAACACCCATGTAAATCTAGAATAATCATCTACAATTACAAAACCATATTCTTTACCTCCAATACTCTTGTAAGATTCTGGACCAAATAAGTCCAAATGCAGAAGATCTAAGGGTTTAGAAGTGGATACCATTTTCTTTGATTTGTGAGTACTTCTAATCTGTTTGCCCAATTGGCAAGTTGACCAGACCTCTGTTTTGACATACTTTAGCTTGGGCAGTCCTCTCACTAGTTTCTTGCTTGACAACTTACTGAGCAAGTCCATGTGTGCATGTCCCAATCTTCTATGCCAAATATATGGGTCATTATCTACTGCAGCTAAACAACATGCTGTTTCCTGCATATCAAAGTCTAATATATATATATATATATATATATATATATATATATATATATATATATATTTCCTTCCCTTCTAGCAACTAGGGGGACTTTGTTGGTACCAATAGTAATAATAGTTTTATCAATGCCAAACTGAACAAGATGACCATCATTAAATAATTGAGTGACACTAAGCAAATTGTAAATAAGACCTTTGACATATTGAACTTTATCAATCGAAATAATACTATAAACAATAGAACCGGTACCAAGAATTTGAAGAGTTTTGCTATTCCCAATTGTTACTCTTCCTTTCTTTTTCATTTGAAGATTCAGAAATTGAGATTTATCTCCACACAAGTGTCTAGTGCATCCGCTATCCAAGATCCATTACTTTGACTTGGCCTTAGCAGCAAGGCACATCTACAAAACAAACAAAAATAACTCAATGTTTTGGTACCCATATAGGTTTGGGTCCATGTTGGTTAGTAGCAAGAATATATAAAGCATTTAAATCAGATTTCTTGATACACTTTTGGACCACTTTTGGGGGCTGATTTTGATTTCTGTCATTCTCTTGGTAAGCTGTTTGTCTTCTGCTAGTTGTATTCTGGTATGCTGACTGTTGTCTGACTGGTCCATTCTGGTAAGCTATTTGTTGTCTGACTGGTCCATTCTGGTATGCTGTTTTCCTCTTATGATTTACTTGAACAACACAATTTCTTTCCAGATGTCCTTTTCCACCACATTTGTTGCATGTTTTCCAAGGCATAGCACAGTTATAAGGTATGCCATTCCTTCCATCATATTTGAGCGCATCTTGCATTTTGTTGACATTCAAACCAACTCCTTCTCTTACCAAGGGGACATTTACCTTCTTCATCATTGTTTTTAAAGTGTCTTCACCTTGAACAAAAGTTCCCATACCCTGCTTGAGATCTTTAACTTCATTTTCTAGAAGAGTGATCACTTCAGCTTGCTGTTTGATGAGTTCAGCTTGCTGAATTCTTCTTTCAGCAGATTTTGAGGATTCGGCTTGACTAGATTCCTTCATTTTGTATGAATCCAATGCTTTAGCTTTAGTTTTAACATCAGATCTCAGTTCTTTGATTTCTTCAGTCAAGGTCTTGTTCCTCCTTTCGAGTAACTTGATATTAGCCTCTAAATGACTATTCTTTGTATTTAGCTCCTTGATTTCTGTAGCTTTGCCTAATGAATTTGAATCCCATTCTTCCATTTTTGGCAATAAATATTTTACCATCTTGGATAGATAGGCATTTTTATCAGTTAGCTTGCTGATTTCAGCCTTTAGTGCCATATGTTCTTCAATGGTAACACTATTTTGTTCCTACATGGTTAGTGAATCTAACAAAGTATCATCTGAAGACACATAATCATTAAAAGAGTTTACCTCACTCTGATCCTCTCAGAATCAGTTTCAGCATACACTCCTTCTGAATTTCCTTGAACAGATTCATCTTCAATTCCAACAAGTGCTAAATTCACCATCTCTTCACTTGAGTCATCACCGGAATCTGAATCATCATCACTCCAAGTCAGTAGAGCCTTTGATTTCTTCTTGTCCTTGAAAACAGTAGGCTGTTTTGACTTTAGTTTGTAGCAGTTCCTTTTATAATGGCCTGGCTTGCCACATTCGAAACAAGTTTCCTCCTTAGAGTCTTTTAAGCCCTTCTTGTTGTTGTAAAAACCACCTCTTTCCCTTTTCATCATATTCTTCTTTTCTATCAGCCTCTTGATCTTCTTTGAAATAAGTGAAAGTTCCTCATCAGAATCAGATTCACCATCAAAGTCAATTGGCTTGCTGTTTTTGGAATGGAGAGCCATATTCTTCATCTTTTCTGTTGGAGCTTTAACACTTGAACTTCCTACCTGATTTCCATTTATCTTGTTTTCAAATTGCTCTAGCTCAGCAAATACATCCAAGTGATCCATAGTATCAATGAGTGGTGAGGATTCCAAGGCAGTAACTTTAGCTTCGTAGATGAATGGTACTGCACTCAATACCTTCATATTGATTTTGCCTTGTCGTATAGATTTTCCAAGCCGCTTTAGTGAGTTTATAGTAACTTGAAACCGTGCTTGACTATTCTTGATAGTTTCACCTTCATTAAGCTTGAAATTCCCAAAATCATTCATTAGCTTGCTAAGTTTCACCTTCTTTAGAGATTTCGATCCTTCATGATAAGTCTCCAAAGCATCCCATATTTCTTTGGCTGATTTGAGTTAAAATACTTTATCATATTCATCCTGGTTCAAACCATTCATTCGAGAACTCCTTGCCTTTCCATTGTAGCCAAGTTTGATTAATTCTTCCGGAGTTAGATCATCAACATCCTTTGGCTTGCCATCTTTATTAAGAAAGACATATGGACCTTTTTGCACAACTCTCAGAACTAATGGATCCCTGGATAAGTGAGTTTCCATGCTGCTTTTCCACCAGTGGTAGTTGTGTGTTCCATGAAGAAGTGGAGGCCTAAAATCAGATTTTCCTTCGGGATAGTTTTCAGCCATTATGATCGAATACTTTCCTGTTACATAATTGTTAGTATACCAAAGCTCTGATACCAAATGAAAATGCACACCTAGAGGGGGCTGGATAGGTGTAAATGGTTAACTATGTTTAACTAAATCCGATTTTAAAATTACCAGAAACAGCTTACTGATTTCGTTTTATGCAGAGACAAATGGTAAGCTGAATGCAAATGGTAAGCTAAATGCAAGCAGTAAGTAAAGAACAGAAAATAAAGAACACAAAGACTTTTAGCCAGGTTCGACCCCTAACCCCTATGGTCTACGTCCCGGTCCCTTACCAACTTGGTAAGAGAATATATTATTGATCAACGAAATAAACCAATTACAAGATACAATAATATATCTCTCTTTTAACCCAGCTGTTGACAAATGGCTTGCTGAACTTCCGTTTTTGAACTTGCCCTCTAAGCTATACTTCCCAAGTATACTTCTCTAGCAACGATCACCAAACCCTAGTTCCCTAGCCAATCTGTCCAACAACTCAATCTTACAAATCGAACAATACAATCAATAATCGATACAACTCAAACTATGAACTCTCTAAGATATAGCACGTATGAATATATTAAGAGCTCGTGAGAATCAAAAGAATATAGCAATGAAAAACCGAGTTGTTTGAAATCTTGTGTGCTTGAAAGTTCTTCTCTGAATTGTTAGAAGCGAATGAACACAAGAATAAGTTTATAAAGTTTCACACCAACGTTCAGAAAATCAATCAACTAATTATTCAAATGATTAGAATCAATTTCCAACGTTCAATTGGTTATAGAGATTTTACAAACGTTCTTGTGAACGTTAGACAGAAGATTTGAAATAGATGAACGATTGAAAGCTTAAACCTTCTGATTTGTATAGATATAAAAACGCGTATAGGAGATTTGAAAGAAAGAAATCTTTTAAATAAGGAAACTCCCAGAAGTTTTATAAAATGATTTAAAGAAAGATATTTGAAAAGATTTAAGCTCTAGAATATACTGTATACGTATTATATGATAAAGATACCTTACAATATATTTCCTGAAATAAATCCATGAGAATCAATCTTGATCTTTATCTTCAGGATTTCTAGCAGTTGCAAATGGCTTGCTGTTTGTGATTGACTGTTGGAAATGGCTTGTTGTTTGCGAACTATCTGTGTGCAACTGGCTTGCAAGATTGTCTCTGTTGTAGCACCAACTGGATTGCTGTTTGTATATTCTATTCAAACAATCAGTAGGATAAAACACCATGCAAAACCAAGTTAGTACAATATAGAAATAACATGTTGTTTTATATCAAACTACAAGCAATCAGCTTGCTGAATGTGATCATCAAAACCATAGGATTATCGAAGTTCTCAATGAACTACCAACATTCATAGTACCAAAGCTTCGAAGCACAAAAGTTCAAACAAAAGTAGTGCCAACACTAATTCGAGACAACATTCACAAAAGTAGTAATAGGCAACATCGAATTTAAATCTTCCAAATTGGGTTATTTCTGAGCTTAGCTTGCATTTCTCTTCTTCTTGCCTCAATATTTCCCATAGTTGTGGTGACCTTGTCTCCTTTGTTAAATGGTTGTTGTGGCTGAATTCCAAGAGGGGTGTTGTTCACTTTTGGTTGAGGTTTCTTCTTCTTCAATACCCTCCTTGACTACCCTCGTTTGGTACTTTCTACCCTCCACTACCTTCAGGCATTCTCTTTCTAGGAGTTACATGCATGCTGAGCCTGTGCACTACCACTCTCAGTTGCAGTCTAGTCAACATGTTCACTTGATGTTCCACCACTTTGCACTACCTCGGGTTGTTTTGTGCATGTCAACTTCTTTGAGCTTTTAGTTCTTGTTTTCAGTTGCTTTTCATATCCATTTGCTTTATCTGCTGCATATTTGACAAAAAATCAACATCAATAGTTGCAGTATTACCATTGAAAAACATTATCCATTTGAATTGGTTCCTCTGCTGGAACCTTACTCTTACATTTACCTTGGACTGTAGCCTTGTCTTTACCTTTCTCTTTACCCCTTTCTTTGCTCTTTTTAAGTCTCTCTTTGCTCTTCTGAACCCTCTCACTTTTATGGTTACAAACCTCATCATCAGTGCTGTCCATGTTTGACCCATCTGACTAGAAACTGCAATCATCATCACTCAAAACATCTTTGTCTGGATTGTAATCCTCATCACTTCCATCACTTTGGCCATCACCCCCCATGTCATCATGAACCACACTCCCAAATTTATTATTCAGCTGCTCTTCAACCTCTTTTTCAAATCGATCTGTACTAGGATCAACATATTCAACATGTGGGTCTTGTGAAGGGGAAAACTCTTGAGTTGCATTACCATCAGCATCAATAGCAAAAATAGGGTTTGTTGTGACAGAGAAAACATATATGATTCTTGAAGATGGAAGCAATTCACACATTTCCATGACATCAGAGTCTGAGTCCAAATTGTGCAACCCCCTAAGCATATCACTTTCTGGCCACTTATAGAAGAAGGTATGTGCACCCAGACAAGCACATTCCTTACAAATGTTAGATAACTCTATCAAGCTCATGGTATCAGGATCACACAAATCAATATAGTCAAAAGTTCACCCAACATAGTCAGTATTATTCTCATTAAATTGTCCCCCCGTATGTAATTTAATATTGAAAAGTCCTGCATCTGCTGCCAAAAAATGCCAAAAAAATAGGAAAATTACAAAATGGGGCAATGAAAGAGCCGTATAGGCACATAACCCTAACCCCAGTAAAAAACATACTTTGAACACAAGGGACCACATAAACACAAGGCAGTCGAGCACATGGGAGCAACTATAGCATGATAAACGACAATAATCACATTACATAACCCTAGACTATAAAATGAATCAGTGCATATATATACTTCAAGACCTAATTGAACATTTGTACATAGCCCTAAACCAAGTACTTAAACCATAAGTAAGAGTTCAAGACAAACTTACCTCGATAAGGAGGACAGTCGTTAGGACTGTATACACCTTTATCTTCGGGATCTTGTCGAAACCAAACCATCACAGTTCCAATCCACGATCAATTTTGCAAGGAATGGATATACGAGGGATTTTGATCGACTCTGAAATGGGAATAATGATAGAGAGATGATTTGGGGGTAAATACGATACAGAATAGGGGTAATAATACGCTTACAGCTGAAATGACCAAACTGCCCTCGCCAAAGTAACGACGTTAGAGGCACATTGACGGAAGTACACACTTTGCAAAAGGTTTGAAAGTGCCGTATTACAAGTAGGGGTTTTTGAACTATAGTACCCCAAGTGCAGATTTCGTATAAGTTCATGTACACGAAGTGCTTTTTACTCATTAAAATATATATAAAATGTAAATTTACAAAAGATAAACCACATATTTAACTTAATAACAAACTCTTTTAATTACACTCCAATTAATATTCACTTAAATACTCTTTTGTTTATATTTGAGTTAAAATTCTTCAGCTACACCCAACTTTTTTAGACTCTTTCAATTACTTGAAAACCAAATATTTTCAAAATCATTTTTAATAATTTTAATATCACATATTTATTAAAAAATTTGAAAACAAACTAAAATTATATATTAAACAATAAAAATTTCACACAATTACAAATTAATATTAAATTCTATTTTAAACAAATACGGAGTATTACATTGTGCATTATTATTGAATCATAATTTAAATATGATAATATCAACAAAAATTTAAATGTAAGTATATACGATACTTCCATTTATATTTTTATTATTATGACAAACTATAGTCATAATTCGAATAATATATCATATAATTAAACAATTATTATTTAATAATATATATCTATACTATACTAAGCGAAACATGGTATAATTGGTTGGTTGGTAGGTCGGTTAACACCTTCCAAAAATTTTGCTAACACCTTCCAAAATTGAAAAATAAATTAAAATACATATAAATTGTAATTTTACAAAAGATAAACCACAAATCTATACTATACTATTATAAGCGAAATAGGGTATAATTGGCATATTTCCAGAAGTTTTGCTAACACCTTCAAAAATTGAAAAAATAAATTAAAATACATATAAAATGTAATTTTACAAAAGATAAATCACATATTTAACTTAATAACAAATTCTTTTAATTACACTCCAATTAATAATCAGTTACATACTCTTTTTGGTTATATTTGAGTTAAAATTCTTCAGCTACACCCAATTTTTTTAACCTCTTTCTATTACTTAAAAACCATATAATTTCAAAATCATTTTTAATAATTTTAATATCACATATTTATTAACAAATTTACAACAAATTATAAATCAACAAAGTGAAAACAAACTAAAACTATATAATAAACAATAAAAATTTCACACAATTACAAATTAATATTAAATTCTACTTTAAACAAATACGGAGTATTACATTATGCATTATTCTGGAATCATAATTTGAATATAATAATATCAAGAAAAATTTGAATGTAAGTATATACGATACTTCCATTTATATTTCTATTATTATGACAAAATATAGTCATAATTCGAATAATATATCATATAATTAAATTACTATTATTTAATAATATATATTATTCCAATATTATATTAAGTAAATAAAACGTAATCATCACTTTAAGAAAACTGATTGGAGGTTTTTATTTTATAACAGGCAAAGTCCCTCTGGCCATCATTTTCTTTCATTAGGATAGCTTGGGTTCCCAAGAGGCAACACATTGGCCTATAAAGGTGTCGAACTGGACAGACCAGAACAACACAATACTACATCTCAAAAACTGACGGAACCAGCATTACCCGTTCGCCCCGTCTCTCCAATCGTCAGGAATCCGTGGAAACCATTTAGACGGAGTTCCTAACTTTTTTATTAGAAATCTTATTTTAAAACATTAGGCTTCACAAAACTCTTTTTAACTTTATAAAACATTTCAATACTTAATCTCTTCGAAAACCTTTACTTCGAAGTACCTTCGACTCCCTGATAACAGATTAGCCCAGTCTAAGCAACTTCAAAGTATTTTAAGAAAACAACTCATTTTGATTCGTAATAATAAAAGTCAAAAGGGTTTGACTAAATGTTCTGACATCAATGAAAGAGGGTACAATTCTGAATCAAGAAGATATAGACTCAAGTGGAAATCTGGATTTCAATCAGAGTATAAGTGAAACAATCCAAGTCAAAGGTCAAAGATATCAATTAGGTTTAGTTTTGAAATCATTTGATCAAGTTGTAAGGTTTAAAAGTCATCGATAAAGGATAATAAGTTTGTAAAACAGTGTTTAGGGCAATATGATATTTAATAAGTATTTTAAAATCAACACAGGGTATCCGGGTCACGGACATAAGTCAAGTAGAACATTGGTTTATCGGTCAGTCAATGTGACTGGATTATAGTAAATCATAGGACATATATGGTCAAGAAGCAATTAAAAAGAATTAGTATTGTTTAACTCTGGGTGACAGTATAGTCAAGAAGCAATTAAAAAGAATTATGCTGGTCTAGGGTTTACATGTGTTGAACCAGGGTTGATCAATAGAGATTTTGGGTACATGCAAAGGTAAGTTTATAACAGAAGTATAATCAACATGTTATAGAATAGGCATGCTTGAATCAACAAGATATAACAGTTTCAATAATATGAACTTTCAGAGGAAAGACAGAGTTACTTGCCTCCGGTAGATTGCAACAGCTCATCTCAGCCTACTGAACCTCAACCTTAGCTTTCCCTTTATTGCTAGGGCCTACGTCCTTCTTATCTACACAAACCATAGACACTACTTCAGAATACTATACTTATAAATCGTCTAATCCTATTCTACCCAAACGATTCTTATAACTCGTCAATACACGATATATAATATACTCACCTGACATTATACTAGAATCACCTCGTAAACAGATATATACTTAAGCACGTAACACGTAGAACATGCATCTCACATAAAACACTTAGCAAATAAACCTGACTTGCATGCAGACATACTATATAATATATACTTTACGACATATATATAATTTTACGAAAATCGGACAGAGTCTCCTCTATAATATGGACTATCCCGTCGGAAAATATCTGACTTCACTTCACAATCGAGTACCTACGATGGATTTATAAATCCACCTACACTTTCAATGGAGTTCATAATATCATAATCATGCTATTTACCAGATAATCCAAAATTGTCAATATTCACTAAACAATAATTAACGAATCGTTAATATCACGTAATTCTTATAATCCGAATAATTCTCATAAATTCATATAATTCGAACAACATCTCATAATTCGGTACAAGGTCCGAATAATTATTTAAAATCTGACGAATCAATTATAAGCATCTAACAATCTATATATATCGACTTTTAATGATTAAAATTCAAAAATACATATATATATATATATATATATATATATATATATATATATATATTCGAAAATTCATATGCAAATCTTAGAATCGATAACAAGCATTTAACGAAACATATATATCGACTTTTTAATTGCAATAATTCGAAAATTCACAAAATAAACACATAATCGACATGCATCATCAACTCGAAATTAATAATGTTAATTAGGCTCAGAAAAACTCATCACCGCCTTAACCACCGGCTCACCGACGATGGTGGCAAAATCTGGAGGTTCCCAAGGTTCGGGTAGCCTCTACGGACTCCACCTCTCTGCAAACAACATCAAACTCGACTGGAAACACAGAAACAAGCACAATTTAGTCGAATTCAACACAACCCCGAAGTGGGTTTCAAGTTTCATCATCAAAATCCAAACATATACATACGAGTACACATATATATACATACGAACACGACTTCACATAACACCAACATGATACAAGCTTTAAAAACAAGTACTAGTAATCATGGGCATTATAATAAAACAAGAATCGCTGCAAACATGTTATAATCGAAGCAAACCCGAAATGGATTTTCAAAATATTATCTCGAAAGCAACATGCATCGACAATAATGAATAGAGAAGAAGAAACCGAACAACAATCCGGTCTCAAATCATCAAACCCACTAGAAATCGGTTGGTAATGGAAGAGAGAAGTTACCGAGAGAGAGAGAGAGAGAGAGAGAGAGAGAGAGAGAGAGAGAGAGAGAGCACAAAGAGAGAGAGTACAGTCGAGAATGATGAAGGAGGAAGAAGAGAGACAATCGTCTCTTATGTTTCAAAACCAGGGGCAATTTCGTAATTTCACATTTGTTATTTACTTTTTGAAAAATCTTCTCTTTTAATCACTTTTAATTCAAAATAAAATAGGAAATGGGGAGAAAATATTTTCTAATTATTTTTAAAATAAAGTTCATGAAATTAGGAGCATCCCCATATTTTTAAAATAATATTTGGATCAAAAATGAATTTTATACGAATTTTTCAAAATAAATACTCTTTAAAAGAAATAATTCTTTTTAAATCATTTTAAAATACCAAAACTCACAATTAAATATCCAAACTAATTTTAATAGCTCAATAATATCATAAAGATGATAATACAAAAGATTTCATGATTAAAATCCACTATAATGATTTTATATGATTTTTAAAAGATTAAATATGCACTTTAAAAATACTCTTAATGCTCCAAAAATACAAATAAAAATTCACGAGCATATACGACATATACCAATCACCATATAATCATATAATCATGCTTTCACACATAACTTGACTTCACCAAATATTCTCACCATATATTTCACATAATTCCACATAATTGCACGTTTAGCATTTAAATAACATTTAATAATTGCGAAAATTTCTAAGTCATCATAACCTTCCCCCCTTAAAAGGATTCTGTCCCCAGAATCTCACCTAAGTAAACAAATGAGGATACTTGTCAAGCATCTCGCTTTCAAGTTCCCAAGTCGACTCTTCGACTCTAGGATTCCTCCACAAAACCTTAACTAACTTAACAACTTTATTCCTAAGCTTTCTATCACTTCTATCCTGAATCTCTACCTGCTGCTCTTCATATGACAAATCTGGCTGAATCTCGATAGGCTCATATTCAATCACATGACTCATATTTGGATTGTACTTCTTAAGCATAGATACGTGAAACGCATTGTGAATATGGTGCATATGCGGTGGCAACGCCAACTCGTAAGCAACTTTTCCAACTTGCTTCAAAATTTCAAATGGTCCTACGTATCTTGGACTCAACTTTCCTTTTTTACCAAATCTTGTAACTCCTTTCAATGGGATACTTTCAATACCACTTGATCTCCTATTTCAAAACTACTGTCCTTTCTTTTCAAATCAACATACTTTCTTTGACGATCCTGGGCAGTAATTAATCTCTTTTGAATAATCTCAACTTTCTCCTTCGTCTGCTGAAGCAGCTCTGGTCCTAAAATTTTTCTCTCACCAACTTCTTCCCAATATACTGGCGATCTACACTTTCTTCCATACAATGCTTCATACAGGGGCATTCCTATACTTGCGTGATAACTGTTGTTATTTGAAAACTCAACCAATGGCAAATGTGCGTCCCAACTTCTTTCAAAATCCAATGCACAAGCTCTAAGCATATCCTCTATTGTCTGAATAGTCCTTTCACTTTGTCCGTCCGTCTGTGGATGGTATGCTGTACTCATCTTCAATTGGGTTCCTAGGCATTCTTGAAATTGTCCCCAAAACCTCGAATTAAACCGTGGGTCTCGATCAGATACTATCGAAACAGGAACTCCATGTCGTGACACTATTTCCTTCAAATACAAATGTACTAACTTGTCCAATGAAAATCTTTCGTTAATCGATAAGAAATGAGCAGACTTCGTCAGTCGATCAATGATTACCTAAATCGCATCATGATTCAATTTAGTTCTTGGCAAACCCACTACAAAATCCATAGTGAGGTGCTCCCAGTTCCATTCGGGAATATCCAATGGTTGCAACAATCTACTTGGTTTCTGATGCTCTGCTTTAATCCTATGACAAGTATAACACTTACTTATCCACTCAGCTATCTCACGCTTCATATCTGGCCACCAAAAGTTCTCTTTCCAATCTCGATACATCTTTGTACTTCCAGGGTGAATAGAATATCTCGAACTATGGGCTTCACTCAGAATCTCATTCTTTAATTCTTCTACTTTAGGAATCCATATTCTTCTTCCAAATCTTAAATTACCTTGATCATCTTTCTTTGTACAAATCTCTTCTCCAGTCAACGTATTCATTTCACAATTCATTACTTCTTCTTGGCATCTTCGAATATTTTCCAATAACTATGGTTGAAAAGTCATTGTACTAAGAAACTCATCTGCATCCTCTGACTCAAAAACTTCCAAACTCAATTTCTCAAATTCTCGAAACAACTCCTTCGGCATTGTCAATGCATTCAATCTCTCCTTTCTACTCAACGCGTCAGCAACAACATTTGCCTTTCCTGGATGGTAACTTATCGTACAATCATAATCCTTAATTAATTCCAACCACCTTCTCTGTCTCATATTCAACTCTTTTTGAGTAAAGATATACTTCAAACTCTTGTGGTCGGTGAAAATTTCACACTTCTCTCCATACAGATAATGTCTCCAAATCTTCAACGCGAATACAATCACAGCCAGCTCCAAATCATGCGTTAGATACTTTTGCTCATGCGGCTTAAGCTGTCTCGAAGCGTACGCAATAACATTCCCGTGTTGCATCAAAACGCATCTTAATCCTTTTTGCGAAGCATCACTATAGATAACAAAATTTCCTTTATCATCTAGCAATACTAACACTGGTGCTGAAACTAATCTTTTCTTTAGCTCTTGAAAACTTTCTTCACACTTAGCATTCCAAATAAACTTCTCATTCTTTTGGGTCAACTTTGTCAACGGGGTAGCAATCTTTGAGAAATCTTGTACAAATCTTCGATAATAACCCGCCAATCCTAGAAAACTTCTCACCTCAGTAGGTGTTCTTGTCTACTCCAAATCACCACAGCTTCAATCTTAGCAGGATCCACTTGAATTCCTTCTTTACTAATCACATGACCTAAAAATTGCACTTCTTGCGACCAAAACTCACACTTAGAAAACTTGGCATATAATCTTTCCTTTCTCAGGGTTTCCAATGCTATTCTCAAATGCTCGGCATGCTCTTCAGGGTTTCTCGAGTATATAAGGATGTCATCAATAAATACAATTACGAATTTATCCAAATATCTCTTGAACACTTGTTATTCCCAGATTACACACTTGTATAATTGTAGAAGGGGGGGTTGAATACAATTCTTGATATTTATAAATTTCTGATAAGAACTTCAGAAACTTATGAAGAGATAATTGCAATGTAAGAATTATACACAAACACATATAAAATCAGGTGGTTAAAATGCACCACCTGAAGCTTTTATTTGAAGAAAACTCTGTGATACAAAATGTACACAGCTGCCGTTTTACAACTCTTTGCTTCTAAAGATATTCAAGAAACCCTAAGCAAATATGTCTGTTTTCTTAACCTACAAAGAGTTGCTACACTTGGTTATATATCCCAAGTTTTACAAGTACTACTGGAATAAGATAATACTAATCTAATTCTAGTTGACTTGCTACTACACTCCAAATACATATGTAGCCGAAAGGTTGTCCTTGTGTTCAGACATGTCTCCTGCACCTTTCTTGTATTCATAGTGTAAATGGAATGCTTCTTTCTTCTGTGTTTCCAAAGTATGGCTGCCATACTGCTTTTTGTATCTACTATAAACTCATGTGATCTGTCAGTCAAACATGTCCTTATCAACTGCTAATCTCCAGCTAATCATAGAAAACAGTGTCAATGATTATCCGTTGATGATGTATACTGACATCCGTTGATGATGTATAGAGCAGTATCCGTTGATATTGGGACTTGAGCTGTATCCGTTGATAGAGTGAATTTGAGTTGTATCCGTTGATAGAGTTTAGTCTTCATCCGTTGATACACTTTCACTTAGACAGAATTACATAGCATAGCTTATTTACAATTGGCTACCCTATTCTGCCTATCCGTTGATAGTCAACATGACTGTGGATAAAAACACTATCAACTGATAACATAGAGATACTGCAGTGTGCTACAAAACCTCATCCGTTGATGAGCTACCTGTCAACGGATAGAGTTATAAATCCTCATCCGTTGACAGCTACAAAACCTTAAACAATTTGATTGATTGTGAAGTTATCATCAAGTACAACATATTCCTAACAATCTCCCCCAATTTATACTTGATGGCAATAAAGCATAAATTCAGGACCTTGATGATAACAAAACATTCCTAAAGATATATAAAGAACAATACATAAATTGTATTAAGCTACAATAATTGAAAAACTGAAAGTTTGAGAAATTTACAGAGAAGTGCTCCTCTAGACTGAGCAGATTAGGACTGTTTCTTTCCTCTCGTTGGCATCACCCTTGATTTTCCTTCCTTGGCAGAGTTGGACTCAATCTGTATTTGGAGTTGCCTATAGAAGGCATCTTCTTCATCTACCTTTGGATTTAGCTTCTGTTGAAGCCATCTCAGGTATTGAGAACTAGCCTTTGGCAGTTGGTCTTCTAACCTGAAGAATCTCCTGTTACCATCTTCATCCCTGAACTCCATCATCCAGAAAGGTTGGAGGTGGATTTTCTGTCCATTGTATGGGATCTTCATTTTCCTTGGTAGACTTGATGGTGAGTTCCAATCCCTCCTTATTTGTTCTATTTTGTCCAGTATCTCCCCTTTTGCTATCTTGGAGAACCCTGTGTATCTCTTGATTGCAGAGAACACTTTGGTTAAGGTATGATAATTTTCTCCAAGAACCCTTTGTAGTGGCCATGTCCTTTCCGTTCCTCCCTTGTATACAAAGACCAATCTTTCAGGCAAATGTTTATATTTGTCAATTCCTCTTACTTCTGACAATTCATCCAGATAAAGATTCATGTCAGAGTATTCTTCAATATCTGCCTGATAGATAAAATCATCCTTGTTTTCCAAGATTGGCTGCCTGACAATTGCAGGTACCCTAGCAACTTGAATTGGTTCCTTTGAAGGTTGCTTCCTTGGTTTCCTTTTCTTCTGTGTAGGCTTCTGTTGAGGCTTCAGCAAGAATGAAGGAACCTCAATGGAGTCAAGATTCATTGGTTCCTCTTTAGGTACTATAGGCTCACCATGGAAATTTACATCTGGGTTGAATACTTTCACATCAATAGGTTGTGATGAACCAACTGTCTCTTTGTTTTCAGTTTCTGGAGAGACAGGCCTCCTTGCATGTGATTTTAATCTCTTGGATTTGGGGACTGATTTCCCTTTCTTTTTGAATTTGGGGACTTCCTCAGGTTCCCTCAATTCATCCTCTACCTCATCCAATAACTCTTGAGCCAGCCTTGCTTGCTTCTCATCTGAGTTTTCATATAGATATTCAGTGCTTGGTTGAGATTCTCTTAGCAGCCTTGAAGTTTCTTCTCTCTTAGCTTCAACAAATCTAGGATGGCTGTTGGATATGTTTAGAACTTTTCCATTCCTTATGATTACAGCCATCCATTCTCTTACACAACTGTTAGCCTTCTCCTTGAATTCCTTGATTGCCTTACCCATCAACTTCTCTTCATCATCCTTGGGAAATGGAAAGTCCAGTTGTAACTTGTTCTTCCCATTTGCTTTTGGTGGTGAGAAGGGTCTTGATTTGATGTAGGGTTCAAATTCCTTAACATGAGAAGGCTCAGCATCATAGAATGTAGGAGCCACAATTGCTGGAGTGAGCACCTTCAGAATTGTTGTAGATATTGTTGGAGCTGAGGTTTGGCTAGAGAACAGATTTGATGCAATAGATTGATTGATCAATCTTTCTGTCCTCATTATCCTTTCATAGTTTTCTTCTTTCATCTTTTGGAGAGCTTCAATTTTGGCTAGCTTTTCTTCTTCTGTCAAGTTTGAAAGATCAAACTCTCCATATAGAGGTTTGGATTTGCTGGGGGAAGCTGTGACAATGAATTCTTGTGGATTGACCACTATGGTAGGCTGCTGCTCCCCCTCACTTGCTGCTTCCCTTCTTTCAGAAATTAAGATTTGACTTGAAGTTGCCACAGCCTCTTTTACTTTCTCCCCCTTTTTGTTAGCATCAAGGGTTTGACTAGAAGTTGGGGCTGCAACTAACCTTTCTAGCAGTTGGGTTTGCAGTTTCTGATGTTGAAGAAATTGCTCCATCTGGGATTCCATCTTTTCCACTCTTGAAGTGAGAAGTTGCACAGATTTAGCCAGGTTGTCTTCTTTGAGAAACCTTTGTTGCAACACCCTCTGAGTGGCTGTAGGAGCTAGTTGCTCTAGCTTGGAATCCACAGAGATTTTCACATCCTTGATTTCTTGTTTGACCTCCTCTAAATTGGATCTCTGAATCACCATTTGCATCTTTTGTAACTTTAGGGAGTCAATTGCCTGTTGAAGAACAACCTTTCTCTGTGGATCTGCTTCTGGGTGCTCAGCCAGGGCAGATTTATATTGCCTTATGATTTCCATATCAAGTTGGTGATAGGTGTAGTTTTGAGCAAATGCAAAATCATGAATACTGCTACCACCTTCATCTTCAGAGCTCTGGCTGTCTTCATCTTCAGAATTGTCAAATTCATCACTCTCAGCAGTGGTTGGCAGAGCTGCTATAGATTCCTTAGCTCTAAGTAGAGATTGTGAGGTGTGCACTAGGTGCAGTGCCTCCTCTGCTTCCACATTGCCCTGTTGTGCCAGAATTTGATAGGCAGGAACAGGGTGAGTAAAGGTTTCAGCATCCAGAGAAATGGAGTCAATCATGGACTGATATTCTCTTTGAAATTCCATTTCCTTGGATGCATCCTCAACCCCCATTGACTCACTAGCAATGGCTGCTTCTTCCATCCTTATCTCTCCTGTAGTCCCTTCTCTCACCTCATCTCTCTTTTCTTGCATCAAGGGCTCCCCTTGGCTCACACCTCTCACACCCTCACCTTCACCTACTAAGGTGGTACTCTCCAACTCTCCTTTTGCCTGACCGGAAGAAATGGCCAGCCTCTCATTATTTATCTCTCCTTTTGCCTGCTCACAAGGCAGCCTCTCACTCCCTTCCCTCAAACCTAAAAGTGTTTCAACTACTGAGAACTCCTCTACACTTGACACTGGAATGTCAGATATAGCAGTGGTAGAGTGAGTTATCAACGGATAAGGAATATCCGTTGATGAAGTAGTTATAGCTGTCAACGGATGGCTAGATAGAGGCGCATCCGTTGATGGAGAAACACTTGTCAACGGATGAAGGATATCCGTTGAGGAAGGAATAATTATATCCGTTGAAGAGAAAACCAACACTGAATCTGTGGAGATTGATTTTAAGTTCGAGGCCACAGTCTGTGTTGAGAATTCTGGAAGGGAAGATTGATGGTCCAACAAATCATCTAAAAGATGATGACCACCAATTATAGAGTGGGGCTTCTCCAAGAATCTTAAAGATGGAGAATCAGGAATTGATGTAGATATCATATCCACATCCAGAGAAGGAGTTGGTGATGGTGGATTGTAATGTGTATCGATTTGAAGATTAAGATCAAGGGGCTGTGACTCCACATTTATTGAAGTCACATCAAACTGAGTTTGAGAAGGTACAGTTTCCTGTACAGTGTGTGTGCCCTGTGATTCCCCTGTGGTTTTAGATTTCACTCTTCTTCCATAGGTTTTTGAGATTGGGCTATATGTGTCCCTAACCCTCTTGTGCAATGTTCCTTGTGGGGAACTTGATTCAGTAGTCACACTCTTTTGGGAGAGTGTGACTAGAATTTGGCCTGTAGTTACATTAGCAGTCTTTTGAGAGACTGAAATGGTGGTTGCACTCATCTCTCCTTCCTTATCCTTAGGGCTTCTTTGATGTTCACCCTGTCCCTCACCACTCACTACCACCTTCACACTCCCCTCAAGAGATTTGGTAGTTTTTACAACAGGTGTCTTTTGAGAGACACTTGAGGTTTGCCTTTTAGAATGTGGTTTTGGAACTTTGGATTTGGTCACTTTGGTAGGAGCCTGTTTGGTCACAACTACAGACTCCATTGTGACACTAGAAGGTAAAGAAATTTGGGGGTTGGAGATAGAGGTTTCAAAGTTAGAGATAGTTACCTGAACAATTGGTAGATATACCAACTGTACTCCTGCATTGAGGTTCATTCGAATCAGGTCACTTAAGACTCTCTTCTCCTGAACAAAACATTGGAACTTGCTATCCGGGTTAGCAATGGATAGCTTATTCTCAGACACATGCAGTGCTAAGAGCATGAAAAATCTAGCAAAGTAGATATTCTTGCTCCTAGTTTCCTTTTTACCCAACTTTGCAGCTATCTCATACAAAACTAATGTGCCAAAATTATAGAATTTATCATTTAAAAGCATACACATCATTGTTAGCATGGACAGGGTAACAGCATCAAAATTGCTAATTTTTCCTGAAAAAGTTTTAATGAAGGCATCACAGAAGTAGCTCCATTCTTTAACCATTCCTTTTCTAGCAATTTTCCCTAAGTTTTCAGTACTAAGGGCATAATTAATAGAATTAAGCATGGCAACAATTTCAGCATCAGTAGGTACTTTCAGACAGTTATTCTCAGGCAATTTTAAACAAGCAGTTATTACATCAGAATTAACCACATAGTTTTTACCCTTTAAAGAAAAAGCAATTGTACCGTCTGTGCCATTGTACTCAGCAGATGTCCACATTTCTTCAATTACCTCGTGGATTAAGGGAGTGGTAGCCGTCATAGCATATGACAGTTTGCATTTCTTCACGAAACTCATCAAAGTGTGGTAAGCTTCTGGAGCATTCACTGTGTCAACAAAGGCCGCGAAATTGTTCTTCTCATAGGTAAACCCAGTGGAGGACATCATCTTAACAATAGGCGCCATTGAAGTGATTGAACTTTGGTTACAGAGAGTTTTAGGGAAGAAGATGCAGTTAACTTTTGATATGCTTGAAAATGAATAAAAGTGAGATGTGAGAGTACAAGTTCGCCTTTTATATTTTTCAAGAATTAAAAATGAAATAATTAAAAGTAATTACTCCATTGGTCAAAAGTAACTGTCAGATAGTAAATAAAAAGAGAATAAGTACAGCCATGATTAGATATACACGGTTACCAACGGAAAAGAAAAAAAAATGTATATCAACGGATATAGAATGAACGGTTGAGATACAGTTTATCCGTTGATGACGTGGATAGCCTGTTACCCGTTGACATGCAAAAATCTAGTAATGTGTTTATACTATCAACGGATAAAAGGATATCCGTTGATAAGCTAATTTTGCCTTAGGCAAAATTTCTGCAGAAAATTTTTTTTCTGAAAGTTTTCACTTTCAAGTAAATCAAAACACATTTCCAGCTTCAAATCATTGAAATCAAATATCACTAGGAATTATGACAAATTAAGCATACCTAGCTCACCTACCAATCTTGTGAATGTGGATTCATCAAGAGGCTTGGTGAAGATATCTGCAAGCTGCATTTCACTTGGCACAAAGTGCATTTCTACTGTACCATTCATCACATGTTCTCTAATGAAGTGGTATTTGATGTCAATGTGCTTGGTTCTCGAATGTTGCACTGGATTCCCTGTGATGGCAATAGCACTTGTGTTGTCACAGAAAATTGGAATCTTCTCAACTTTTAGACCATAGTCAATGAGTTGGTTTCTCATCCATAGAATCTGTGCACAACAGCTTCCAGCCGCAATGTACTCAGCTTCAGCTGTAGAAGTGGAGACTGAGTTTTGTTTCTTACTGAACCATGACACAAGCCTGTTTCCTAGAAATTGACAGGAACCTGTAGTACTTTTCCTATCAACTCTGCAACCTGCATAATCTGCATCTGAATAGCCAGTTAGATCAAAACCAGATTCTCTTGGGTACCAAATGCCAAGGTTTGGTGTTCCCTTGAGATACCTGAAAATTCTTTTAATAGCTATTAAGTGAGACTCTCTAGGATCAGCTTGAAATCTAGCACAAAGACAGGTAGAAAACATTATATCAGGTCTACTAGCTGTTAGGTATAAAAGTGAACCTACCATGCCTCTATAACTTGAGATGTCCACAGACTTTTCCTTAGTATTCAACTCAAGCTTAGTTGCAGTGGCCATAGGTGTTTTAGCAGATGTACAATCCATTAAGTCAAATTTCTTTAAGAGATCATAAATATATTTTGTTTGACTTATGAAAATGCCCTCATTAACTTGCTTTACTTGTAGGCCAAGAAAGTAAGTTAATTCACCCATCATACTCATTTCATACCTACTTTGCATAAGTTTGGCAAACTTTTTGCAAAGCTTCTCATCTGTAGACCCAAAAATAATATCATCTACATAGATTTGAACAAGTATTGAAGAGCCATTAATATCCCTATGAAATAAGGTTTTATCTACTGTACCTCTAGTGAAGTGGTTCTCCAAAAGAAATTGAGATAAAGTGTCATACCAGGCTCTTGGTGCTTGCTTCAAACCATAAAGTGCTTTCATGAGAAGATATACATATTCTGGAAATTCTGGATCCTCAAAACCAGGAGGTTGATGGACATAGACCTCTTCTTCCAGTTCCCCATTTAGAAAGGCACTTTTGACATCCATCTGATAGACTTTGAAATTGGCATGTGCTGCATAGGCTAGAAAGATTCTTATTGCCTCAAGTCTTGCTACTGGAGCAAAAGTTTCATCAAAATCTATTCCTTCTTCTTGAGAATAGCCCTTTGCCACTAATCTAGCTTTATTCCTCACAATTATGCCATTTTCATCTGTCTTATTCTTGAGAACCCATTTAGTACCTATGACACTTCTATCATCAGGTTTGGGCACAAGCTTCCATACTTTATTCCTTTCAAATTGATTTAGCTCTTCTTGCATTGCTAACACCCAATCTGGATCTAGAAGGGCATCTTCCACTTTCTTAGGTTCCTCTTGAGATAGGAAGCTACTGTATAGACATTCAGCTTGAGTGGCCCTTCTAGTTTGGACTCTTGAATTTGATTCACCAATGATTAACTCAAATGGATGATTTCTAGTCCATTTTCTTGCAGGTGGAAGATTTGATCTTGATGAGGTTGCTTCATTTCCATGATCATGTTGATTTAGCATTGAACTTTGACCATGAGAAACTCCCCCTGAGTTTGTTGTCCTTGCTGAGTTATGAAGTTGACTGTCAATGGATGCATCATTTTGCCTGTCGACGGATGCTTGAGAATTTCTATCAACGGATGCATCTCTAATAGTGTCAACGGATGTTGCAGAATGACTGTCAACAGATGCTTCATTTACAGTGTAAGCATCACTTCTAGTTGGTGTAACAGCTCTAGGTGGATCTCTGTGGTCATGATCTTCATTCTCCTCATCATCATCATAGTACATTCTTCCTTCACCTTCATTCTCAAATTCCAACTTTTCATGGTAGCCTTCATCATTTAGGCCTAGAATCTTTTGATCATCAAACACAACATGTACAGACTCCATAACAATGTTGGTTCTTAGATTGTAGACCTTGTAGGCTTTCCCTGCTGCATATCCAACGAAAATAGCTTCATCTGCCTTTGCTTCAAATTTGCCTAAATTATCTCCATGATTCCTTAGCACAAAACACTTACATCCAAAGACATGTAGAAAAGCTAAAGTTGGTTTCTTGTTGGTTAATAACTGATAAGGAGTCATTCCTCTAGCTTGATTGACCAAGGAAATATTCTGAGTAAAGCATGCAGTGTTGACAGCTTCAGCCCAGAAATATGTTGGTAATCTTGATTCACTTAACATTGTTCTAGCTGCTTCAATGAGAGTTCTGTTTTTCCTTTCAACAACCCCATTTTGTTGAGGTGTTCTGGCAGCAGAAAACTCATGGACAATTCCATTCTCTTCACAGAAAATCTTCATTGTGGAATTTTTGAATTCAGTACCATTGTCACTTCTGATCCTTTGAACTCTGTCTTCAGAACCATTGTTTAGCATTCTGAGGTGATTGATAATGATTTCACTTGCACAATCCTTGGAGTGCAGGAAGAAAGTCCATGTGAACTTAGAAAAATCATCTACAATCACCAGACAGTATTTCTTCTTTGAAATAGACATGACATTTACTGGACCAAATAAATCCATATGCAGCAATTGAAGAGGCTTAACAATGGATGACTCTGTCTTGCTTTTGAAAGATGATTTCTTTTGTTTCCCTAATTGGCAGGCATCACATAGCCCATCTTTGACAAACTCCAAATGAGGGATTCCTCTAGCAAGATCCTTTCTTACCAAATCATTCATAACTTTAAAATTCAAATGTGACAGCTTCTTATGCCATAGCCAACTCTCATCCTTACTTGCTTTGCTGAAGAGACAAGTAATGGATTCTGAGCATGCTGAATTGAAGTCAGCTATGTAAACATTTCCTTTTCTAAAGCCTGTCAATACCACATTGTTGTCTTCCTTGGCAGAAACAACACAGGCTTCTTTTGTGAACTTTACTTCATAGTCTTTGTCACAAATCTGACTGATGCTCAGCAAATTGTGCTTTAAACCTTCAACTAAAGCCACTTCTTCAATGATGACATTGTCTTTTGAAATCAGGCCATATCCCTTAGTATATCCTTTGCTGTCATCTCCAAAGGTAATTCTAGGGCCAGCTCCTTCCTTGAACTCTGTGAGCAGGGTTGAATCTCCTGTCATGTGCCTAGAACATCCACTGTCTAGGTACCATAGATTCCTTCTGTTTCCCTGCACACATTTCAAAAACAAATCAAGTTGATTTTGGTACCCAAGCTTCCTTGGGTCCTTTCTTGTTAGCCTTTGACTTTGCACTCTTAGCATTCTTCATCTTAGGTGTAGATGCTTGAGTAATGGGGTTTGACAAATGCTCATTTGCATGAATATTGGATGCATGCATGTGTGGAAAATTGGCATACATATTATTCATGTTAGGTAGGTTCCATGACATTTGTGGCACATTCATAGATTGAAAGTATGGATTAGACACATATGGCATGTTCACATATGGATTTGAAAAACTAGCATTTTGATACAAACCAGGCATTGCAGGCATACATGGCATTGGTTGAGGTATATGAACAGGAGCCTTGTTAACAATCTTGCAATTAGAAGATAAATGATTGACACTATTACAATTACTACAAGTTTTCCTAGGAGCAAACTTGTCAGGAGAGTAATTGTTTTTCTTGTTGATGCCTATCTTACCATTTCTGTTCTTTTTCTTTTTGCCCTCAATTTCTACCTTTTCATTGTCTGATTTACCAACAGCCTTTATGTTGTGTAAATCACCTGTCTTAGTCTTCCCACTGGATTTGGTTTTGCTGCACTCACCACTAACAAAATTCTTGTTTACTGGACCATACTTGATGTCCAGTTTCCTAAGTTCCTTCTTACCAACAGACTTTTTGTTAGTCGACGGATACCTCTCATCCGTTGACGGTTCATCTGTCAACGGATGATCACTATCCGTTGATTCACAAATAGTCTCTAGATCCTCAAGGCCAGGTTCTAGCTCCTTTTTCTTTTGAGTCCAGGTATCCTTTACAAAAGATTCTATTCCCTGAACTTCTATTATGTTTTGAGAAACATTCCTACTACTTTGAAATTTAGCAATTATCCCTTGTTCTTTTTCAAGCTGGTCTTTTAAAATCAGTTCTCTTTTTAACACAGCTTCAAGTTCACTTTTAGCATTATTGCAATCAACTCTCATTTTCTCAAATTCTAGAAATTGAGATTCTAGAGCAGCATTTCTATCACTTAAAAACAAATTAGACTCTTTAATTCTATTGTTCTCTTTAGTAAGTGATTTAAGAGTAACACTTAAGTGATATAGTTCAGTAGACATTTCATCTATAACACTATTGCATTCCTCTTTTGTGAGCTCAGAGAGATTAGTGGAAAATACCTGATTGCTAGCTGAACTTGCTTCCTGCTCTCCAGAATCAGCCATTAAAGCAAGGTTGACTAACTCAGCATCATCATCAGAATGATTGTCATCAACAGCCCAGTCATACTCTTGGGTCAAGAATGCCTTTCCTTTCTGCCTGAGAAGATCAAAATATTTCTTCTTATAGTCAACAACCTCAGTTGGCTTTCCCTTGTTCTCAGATCTAGGTTTCCTGCATTCACTTATCATATGACCAGCAATCCCACAATTGTAGCATTTAATTTTGGATTTATCCACATAGTTGTTTGTGGAAAAATCCTTGTTAAATGGCTTGGCCATCCCAGAGTTTCTCTTGAATTTCAGCTTAGAGAATCTCCTAGATAGAAAAGCTAAGTGCTCATCTATCTCATCCAATTCATCCTGCTGAAGGGCATTCAATTCCTCAGATACCTTTACCTTGCTCCCGCTTGATTCTGCTCTACCTTTACAAACCTCCCTGTTTGGTGTAGAACTAGCAGTTTCTGTCCTTTCCTCCTTTTGCTCCAAATTGGCAACGAGTGCAACTGACCCACTTTTCTTTTGAGACTTCTCAATCTCTTCATCCTGCTCCATTTCCAGCTCATAGGTCTTTAAAGTTCCATAGAGCCTTTCAAGAGTAAATGTCTTGTACTCTTGAGTGTTTCTTAGAGAAACAGTCATTGGCTTCCATTCCTTGGGCAGTGATCTCAGAAATTTGAGATTAGAGTCTTTAACCTGATAGACTCTTCCATACAGTTTCAAACCATTTAGTAGCTTTTGAAATCTACTAAATGTATCATTCAATGTTTCTCCACTCTTAAAGTGAAAGTGTTCATACTGTTGGATTAGTAGTTGCATCTTGTTTTCCCTTACCTGTTCTGTTCCTTCACACAGGGTTTGAACAATGTCCCATACTTCCTTGGCGGTAGTACAGTTAATAACATTGTCAACCATGTCTGTTTCTAGACCATTGAACAGAATATTCATGGCCTTTTTGTCTTTGTGGACTTCTGCAATATCTTCAAGACTCCACTCAGAAACAGGTTTGGGAATGAAAGTGTCAGGCACATCATCAGCCAGGCCAACTCTTGTTGCTGTCTTCATTGGAACGTGAGGACCCTTGTCAATGCAATCCACAAAACCCTCATCAATAGACGAGAGATGTAGACGCATTTTTACTTTCCAGTGAAAGTAATTTTCTCTATCAAGAACTGGAATCTTCACTCCATAATCCTTCTTAGACATGTTGGAAGTGTGTTGATCTTTAAACTTCAAATATGTTAGAAGCTTGCTCTGATACCAATTGTTATTCCCAGATTACACACTTGTATAATTGTAGAAGGGGGGGTTGAATACAATTCTTGATATTTATAAATTTCTGATAAGAACTTCAGAAACTTATGAAGAGATAATTGCAATGTAAGAATTATACACAAACACATATAAAATCAGGTGGTTAAAATGCACCACCTGAAGCTTTTATTTGAAGAAAACTCTGTGATACAAAATGTACACAGCTGCCGTTTTACAACTCTTTGCTTCTAAAGATATTCAAGAAACCCTAAGCAAATATGTCTGTTTTCTTAACCTACAAAGAGTTGCTACACTTGGTTATATATCCCAAGTTTTACAAGTACTACTGGAATAAGATAATACTAATCTAATTCTAGTTGACTTGCTACTACACTCCAAATACATATGTAGCCGAAAGGTTGTCCTTGTGTTCAGACATGTCTCCTGCACCTTTCTTGTATTCATAGTGTAAATGGAATGCTTCTTTCTTCTGTGTTTCCAAAGTATGGCTGCCATACTGCTTTTTGTATCTACTATAAACTCATGTGATCTGTCAGTCAAACATGTCCTTATCAACTGCTAATCTCCAGCTAATCATAGAAAACAGTGTCAATGATTATCCGTTGATGATGTATACTGACATCCGTTGATGATGTATAGAGCAGTATCCGTTGATATTGGGACTTGAGCTGTATCCGTTGATAGAGTGAATTTGAGTTGTATCCGTTGATAGAGTTTAGTCTTCATCCGTTGATACACTTTCACTTAGACAGAATTACATAGCATAGCTTATTTACAATTGGCTACCCTATTCTGCCTATCCGTTGATAGTCAACATGACTGTGGATAAAAACACTATCAACTGATAACATAGAGATACTGCAGTGTGCTACAAAACCTCATCCGTTGATGAGCTACCTGTCAACGGATAGAGTTATAAATCCTCATCCGTTGACAGCTACAAAACCTTAAACAATTTGATTGATTGTGAAGTTATCATCAAGTACAACATATTCCTAACAACACTCTATTCATTAAATCCATAAACACAGTCGGCGCATTCGTCAATCCGAAAGCCATCACTAAAAACTCATAATGTCCATATCTCATGCGAAATGCAGTCTTCGGAATATCTTCTGGTTTGATCTTCAATTGGTGATAACTTGATCTCAAATCAATCTTAGAAAAGTAGGCAGCATCCTTCAGTTGGTCAAACAAATCATCAATCCTTGGCAATGGATACTTATTCTTGATAGTCAATTTATTGAGTTCTCCATAATCAATACACAACCTCATGCTTCCATCCTTCTTCTTAACAAACAACACTGGCGCTCCCCACGAGGACACACTCGGCCTTATAACTCCTTTATCTAATAAATCTTGCAATTGCGTGGCTAACTCCTTCATCTCAGCAGGTGCCATTCGATACGGTGCTTTAGATACAGGTTCAGTTCCTGGTGCCAATTCAACCGGGAATTCAATCTCTCTATCTGGAGGTAATCCGGGCAACTCATCGGGAAATACGTCAGGAAACTCATTTACAACTGGAATATCTTCCATCCTAGGGACTTGTTTCTCTATATCAACTACATGTGTTAAATAAGCTTCACATCCTTGATTCAACAATCTCTTCGCTTGCATAAACGTTAGAAATTTCTTATCTTGCTTCTGTCCTTGAAATACTACCTCACTACCATCTTCAGTATGTAACTTAACTTGCTTTTTCTTACACTCAATCTGCGCATCACTCATGGACAACCAATCAATTCCTAAAATAACATCAAACTCTCCCAACTTAAATGGTAATAAATCCACGTAGAAAAGAAATCCTCCAATCTCAATATTACAGTTAGGATACTCCCGGTCTATGGAAATCTTATCCTGATTAGCAACTTCTATTATTAATGCCTTTTCTAATGGATGAATCTCACAGTGCAATTTAACAAGAAATCTTTCAGATATAAAGGATCTAGTTGCTCCAAAATCAATTAAAACTTTAGCTTCAAAAGAGTTGTCAGGAAGCATACCTGCAACCACATCGGCATCATTAACAGCTTCTTTGATAGACATGTTGAAAGTACGGGCTCTAGGCTGAGGTGCTTGATACGGCACTTGTCGCGATGCTGGTGGTGCAGTGATTTTCAAAACATTAGCAGTCTGGACAGGCTCCTTGCAGTTCTTAGCAATATGGCCAATCTTGCCACACTTATAACAAGTTAATCCTACTGACTTTACTTCCGGACATTCTTGAGCATAGTGTCCTTTCTTCCTACACTTGTAGCAAACAATATTAGGCTTATTACAGATACCCGGGTGCTTTCTTCCACAAATTTTGCAATCTGGTAGTACGGGTCTTGTTATAACCTGAGGGTTTACTCCTTGGGGTCTACGGTTTTATCCTCCGTTACCACCTCCAAACTTCTGAAATCGATTTCCAAACCTTTCTCTGTTCTGAAAACTCCTTTGACCTTCTGTCTCTTGACTCTTTTCCACTTTATCAAACTTTCTCTTTTTACCAGCTTTCTTCTTCTGATTCAACTCATTTTCTCCTTCTATAATCATCGCCTTCTACACAACAGCAGAATAGGTTCTCAACTCGAATGCAGCAACTCTACTTCTTAACCAAGGCTTTAATCCATGCTGAAACTTCTTAGCCTTACTAGCTTCATTTCCTACATACTCGGGTGCAAACCTAGATAATTCAGTAAACTTGGCCTCATATATACTCCGCAACAGTCATCCCTTCTTGTTTCAATTCCATAAACTGAATCTCCAACTAGTCTTGTAAATAACCTGGGAGATATTTTTCATTAAACAATTCTACGAATCTTGGCCATGTAATCGCATTTTCTTCTGCGGCCTTAATAGACTCCCACCAAAAATTCGCTTCCGCCCTCAAATAAAAACTGGCAAACTCCACCTTCTGAATCTCATCAACCCTAACTAACGTGAAAGACTTCTCGATATCCTTCAACCAAGATCTAGCTTCAACAGGGTTCAAGGTACCTTTAAACTCAGGTGGGTGAACAGCTTGGAAAGATTTAAAAGTTGTAGCAGGTTGGGCAGCTTGGTGTTGTTGGTGTTGAACAAAAGCAGCAGTTTGTTGTTGAAGTAATTGGAACATCTGGGTCATAGTAGGGTTATCTTGATTTTGTTGGTCTTGGTTATCATTGTTGGTAGCTTGACGGGTTCTTCTGGAAGGCATCTTTCTGATAAGAAGGTAAACAATTGGTAAACAACGAGTAGGTATATATTCAAAAGAAATAGGGTTCCTCCGTCTGGTACCATTAGACGATCGGTTCCGATAAGACAATATAATATGGGTACAGTTGTAAATCATGCAACAGGGTTTATATGAACAGGTTACTAAGTTATGGAAATACGGTATGTAAAGACAGTAAGTAAAAAGCAATAAGTAAATCAATGAACACAGGGATATACGAAATATGCATACGTCACTAAGACGAAAACGATCCAACATCATAAAAGTTAAGGGCATTCAGCCCTTCTACATCCGAACTAAAATAAACAAACTAAAACAACAACAATCCGTCTACTAACACTAGGAAAATTGGAAAACATCCTAGACTAGTAGTAAACATAACTAACACTAGTGGGCTCTATCAGATGTCCCACTCATAACCATTTCACAGCAGTAGTCTAGTCACGGGAACCTCGGGTCCCACCATACTCACATATCATCCAAGAAATCAAACCCGAAAGTCGACAAAGCTCATCAAAAGCAGGCCTAGACAGGGGAACCTCAAGAAAACGCTGTTGGGTAACCCTCTTTGCTAACTCAATACGTCTATCCCAATCTATCGTAGATAAGTCAACTTGACGCTGCACCTCTTCCTTCATCTGTTTAATCAATGCTGAAAGCTCACCATTCCTGCTCGTCAGATTCTCACAAGTGCGGACTATCTCGGCGTATGTGTGCATAGGTGCAACCTCAGGAAGGTAGTAGGGTCCGATAGATGACTCGCCGTGCTCGGTGACAAAAGGGGTCACAACTGGTACTGAGACAGTAACAGACACGGTACTTGTAATAGGCTCAGACACTGGTGCAGACTCAGGCACAGGCTCAGTGGTAGGGATAGGAATGTCAGCACGGGCTGTGGGACTCTCAACCTCAGACTCGGATACTGGCACATCAGACTCAATCTCAGCATCAGCATCAGACATCGCCTCCGAAGGATCAAACTTCTCGGATGAACTACTGGAATCAGAAGGTAGGGGTGGTGCATCATCGGCAAGATCCATGTCATGTAGTAATAATATATATATACACGCAGAATATAAACGAGTTAAATTATGTTAGTCTTGATGATCTATCGCGAAGGGAAAACCTAAACCTATAATCACTCCATATATCTATCACTCTCAAATCCTAATTGTATCTACTTCTTTTATTAATGATCCTAAATTCCTGACTTGTTTCAATGACCAAAACCCCTAGCTCTGATACCAACCTGTGACGCCCTCCCGATCAGGGGCCTAGATAGGAGAGTCACTGACACACATCTAGATGCAAACAACCTAAAATATAATATAAATATAACATGCTGACTAGCCCCAACACTACTATCCAAGATCTTTCACAGGTAATGGTATGAAACAAGCAAGCCATCGTCTAACTAATTATTATTACAAACCTGAATTCAAAATATATTATTATTACAAACCAAAGTTCTCACAACTAAGTAAAGATCTCCTCACTGAGCTGTTACTGCATCTACCTCGGGAGCTATCTCAAAACGGACCAACTCAAGGCCACGGTAGGTGCGCTTCCTTGCGGTTTGGATTGTACGAACCATGATTCTTAGATTACTGTCAAAAGGGTTAGACAAAATAATAATGAGCCAACGCTCAGCAAGTAACTAAAGATCTCAACTAAATATAATACAACAGGGTATGCAGGAGATGACAGTAATTCAAGATATGACATAAATATGCTGGAAGCGGTAAAAGCAATACTGGTATTTAATAAAGACAGGATATCATCTGATAAATAGGATAATAATAGACATTTCAAAACTGTGTAAAGTAATTGACATTTCAATTGGTAAACCAATTTCATTTTATAATAAATAAAACGTAATCATCACTTTAAGAAAACTGATTGGAGGTTTTTATTTTATAACAGACAATACGGGTGATCAGCCCATAAAGTCCCCATACCAGACACAAAGTCCCTCTGGCCATCATTTTCTTTCATTAGGATAGCTTGGGTTCCCAAGAGGCAACACATTGGCCTATAAAGGTATCGAACTGGACAGACCAGAACTACACAATACTACATCTCAAAATCTGACGGAACCAGCATTACCCGTTCGCCCGTCTCTCCAATCGTCAGGAATCCGTGGAAACCATTTAGACGGAGTTCCTAACATTTTTATTAGAAATCTTATTTTAAAACATTAGGCTTCACAAAACTCTTTTTAACTTTATAAAACACTTTAATACTTAATCTCTTCGAAAACCTTTACTTCGAAGTACCTTCGACTCTCTGATAATAGATCAGCCCAGTCTAAGCAACTTCAAAGTATTTTAAGATAACAACTCATTTTGATTCACAATGATAAAAGTCAAAAGGGTTTGACTAAGTGTTCTGACATCAATGAAAGAGGGTACAAGTCTGAATCAAGAAGATATAGACTCAAGTGGAAATCTGGATTTCAATTAGGGTATAAGGGAAACAATCCAAGTCAAAGGCAAAGATATCAATTAGGTTTAGCTTTGAAATCATTTGATCAAGTTGTAAGGTTTAAAAGTCATCGATAAAGGATAACAAGTTTGTAAAACAGTGTTTAGGGCAATATGATATTCGATAAGTATTTTAAAATCAACACAGGGTATCCGGGTCACGGACATAAGTCAAGTGGAACACTGGTTTATTGGTCAGTCAATGTGATTGGATTATAGTGAATCATAGGACATATATGGTCAAGAACAATTAAAAAGAATTAGTATTGTTTAACTCTGGGTGACAGTATAGTCAAGAAGCAATTAAAAAGAATTATGCTGGTCTAGGGTTTACATGTATTGAACCAGGGTTGATCAATAGAGATTTTGGGTACATGCAAAGGTAAGTTTATAACAGAAGTATGATCAACATGGTATAGAATAGGCATGCTTGAATCAACAAGATATAACAGTTTCAATAATATGAACTTTCAGAGGAAAGACAGAGTTACTTGCCTTCGGTAGATTGCAACAGCTCAGCTCAGCCTACTGAACCTCAACCTTAGCTTTCCTTTATTGCTAGGGCCAACGTCCTTCTTATCTACACAAACCGTAGACACTACTTCAGAATACTATACTTCTAAATCGTCTAATCCTATTCTACCCAAACGATTCTTATAACTCGTCAATACACAATATATAATATACTCACCTGACATTACACTAGAATCACCTAGTAAACAGATATATACTTAAGCACGTAACACGTAGAACATGCATCTCACATAAACCACTTAGCAAATAAACCTGACTTGCATGCAGACATACTATACAATATATACTTTACGACATATATATAATTTTAAGAAAATCGGACAGAGTCTCCTCTATAATATGGACTATCCCGTCGGAAAATATCCGACTTCACTTCACAATCGAGTACCTACGATGGATTTATAAATCCACCTACACTTTCAATGGAGTTCATAATATCATAATCATGCTATTTACTAGATATTCCAAAATCGTCAATATTCACTAAACAATAATTAACAAACCGCTAATATCACGTAGTTCTTATAATCCGAATAATTTACATAAATTCATATAATTCGATCAACATCTCATAATTCGGTACAAGGTCCGAATTATATCGACTTTTAATAATTAAAATTCGAAAATACATATATATATATATATAAATTCCAAAATTCACATGCAAATCTTAGAATCGATAACAAGCATTTAACGAAACATATATATCGACTTTTAATTGCAATAATTCAAAAATTCACAAAATCAACACATAATCGACATGCATCATCAACTCGAAATTAATAATGTTAATTAGGCTCAGAAAATCTCATCACTGCCTTAACCACCGGCTCACCGACGGTTCACCTCTGGTGGTGGCAAAATCCGGAGGTTCCCAAGGTTCGGGTAGCCTCTACGGACTCCACCTGTCTGCAAACAACATCAAACTCGACTGGAAACACAGAAACAAGCACAATTCAGTCGAATTCAACACAACCCCGAAGTGGGTTTCAAGTTTCATCATCAAAATCCAAACATATACATACGAACACGACTTCACATAACACCAACATTATACAAGCTTTAAAAACAAGTACTAGTAATCATGGGCATTATAAAAAAACAAGAATCGCTGCAAACATGTTATAACCGAATCAAACCCGAAATTGGTTTTCAAAATATTATCTCGAAAGCAACATGCATCGATAGTAATGAATAGAGGAGAAGAGACCGAACAACAATCCGGTCTCAAATCATCGAACCGACTAGAAATCGGTTGGTAATGGAAGAGAGAAGTTACCGAGAGAAAGAGAAAAGAGAGAGCACAAAGAGAGAGAGTGTAGTCGAGAATGATGAAGGAGGAAGAAGAGAGACAATCGTCTCTTATGTTTCAAAACCAGGGGCAATTTCGTAATTTCACATTTGTTATTTACTTTCTGAAAAATCTTCTCTTTTAATCACTTTTAATTCAAAATAAAATAGGGAATGGGGAGAAAATATTTTCTAATTATTTTTAAAATAAAGTTCATGAAATTATGAGCATCCCCATATTTTTAAAATAATATTTGGATCAAAAATGAATTTTATACGAATTTTTCAAAATAATTGCTCTTTAAAAGAAATAATGCTTTTTAAATCATTTTAAAATACCAAAACTCACAATTAAATATCCAAACTAATTTTAATAGCTCAATAATATCATAAAGATGATAATGCAAAAGATTTCATGATTAAAATCCACTCTAATGATTTTATATGATTTTTAAAAGATTAAATATGCACTTTAAAAATAATCTTAATGCTCCAAAAATACAAATAAAAATTCACGAGCATATACGACATATACCAATCACCATATAATCATATAATCATGCTTTCACACATAACTTGACTTCACCAAATATTTTCACCATATATTTTACATAATTCCACATAATTGCACGTTTAGCATTTAAATAACATTTAATAATTTCGAAAATTTCTAAGTCGTCATAGTCGATATGGTACCTGTTGATTTTACTTATTTATCCTTACTCATCGTAGTAATTAATCAATTTCTTTTTTCAAATTAAACATATTATCTTTTCTATTTTTCAATAACTAAATAATTTTCTTTTTCAGATAAAATACAATATCTCTTATATTTTATTTAACTGAAATTTCTCCTACATTAATCAATTTCCTTTTTCAGTTAAACATATTACCTTTTCTATTTTTCAAAAACAAAATAATTTCCTTTTTCAGGTAAAATACAATATCTTTTAAATTTTATCTAACTAAAATTTCTCCTTTTTAAAAATACTACGAGCAATATCGTTTAATAAAATAACATAATTATATTATAATTACTATTAACTATTCAATTACCCTTTTCTGCCACGTTACCTTTTCTCTTTTCTCTAACTAAAATCTCTCTTTTACCAATTATATCATGAACGATTACCTTTTTCAGCCAAAACACGTTACCTTTTTTATTTTCTCTTACTAAAACCTCTCTTTTTACAATATTTATATCACGATCGTTTCTATTTAATAAAAAATAAGATAATAATATTGATATGGGCTAAAAGTAAGCCTTAAGGACACCTTTAATATGGTATTAATTATGCCCGAAATAGTCCAAATGTGGGGCCCACCTGTTGGGCCCAAACCCTATTTATAATATTAATTTCGTGATTAATATTAAGGATAATAAACAACTCAGCAAATAAGAGTTGGATAAGGATAATATCTCCTTCAGACTTATCCTATAAAGCATCTAATTCTATATGGAAACTGATTCCTATAAGGAATAGATCTAGAACTTTCCTCAAGGAGGTGACTTATCTGTTAAGTCTCCAACTCCTACCATAATTCTAAGGCTTCTCAGCCTATATAAAGGGTCAGACCCCTCACCTCAGAACTACGTTTTTTGGCTTGATCTTTGATATCCATCAAAGTACGTAGGCATCTTGTGAAGGCAGAGTCAGCCACGAACACAAGAGCAGCCATTAAAGCACGAAGCTCACACACCTTTGCATTAAATACATAAACCCTAGCCGCAATACTAGTAGCCTAGTTTTTATTCCACAACATTTGGCGCCGTCTGTGGGAAGACAACATCAACCATGGTTCAAACACGAAGGACAACGTCAACCGAGGCCGTGCCCCTTAACTCTGCTCAACCAGCCACTTCAGATTCGCTGATCGTCACTGAGGAAGGACAAATACTCCCATCAACAGGGACGGTCGTTCAACCTCTGCCTACTCAACCCCCAGGGACGACTCCCCATGTAGAGGGGACTCACTCAGTGATCGTCCATCAAGGCCAAGAAACCAACCCTCTCCAGATGGTGGTTTCTCCTCTTGGTAACGTTGATCGCACGGGGGTACAGATCCACACTACGGATCTCCCTTTGAACACCAACCCTATGTATGGACTGCCTAACTATCCCCCTCGACGAAGGGAACCTGGACCGAGCGGACACGCCTTACAGATCCGGGATCGAGAATATGATGACTACTCGGGTCCCTATACTGATGATTCATCATCATCTGAGGATGATGATCGAGATGAAGCCCCGAGGAGGCGACGAGCTAGCAAGGAACCCCTAAGAAGAACACGGAGAATCCATGATGGGCCTCCACAAACGATTGAGGAGAGGATTAAGGCTCATGAGGCTGAGATCCAAAGGTTGAAGGATGATATAGCAAGGGAACAGGCAAGACAAAGTCTAATTCGACCCCCTCCAATCTCAGAAAGGATTCCTGTTATAGATTTGGAGAGGTCTTCAAGAAGACAAAAGAGGGCTGATGTCCCAACAAGAGAAGCTATGAGGGTGGAAACCCCCAGGAGTAACCCCAAAGATCTGATGCCACTTGGGGACCCTGACGATCCCACACCTCCGTTTACTGAGGAGGTGATGAATGCCCACGTCTCAAGGAAGTTTAAGATGCCAACCATTAAGGCCTATGATGGAACGGGCGATCCCGCAAATCATGTTAGAACTTTCTCGAACGCACTGCTGCTGCAGCCTGCTAGTGATGCCTTAAAGTGTAGGGCGTTCCCTCAAACTCTATCAGGAATGGCTCAAAGATGGTATAGCCGTCTACCTGCAAATTCGATTGGCTCTTTTAAGGAGTTAAGCGCTGCTTTCATCAGCCAGTTCATCAGTGGGAGAATTCATGAGAAAAGTTCTGCATCCCTTATGTATGTGGTGCAAGGGAAGAATGAGAACTTAAGGGATTATCTCAAACGATTCACCAAGGAGACGTTGAATATCACCGATTTGGAAAATAAGGTGGCCATGGTAGCCCTGGAACACGGAACCACTGACCTTTTCTTCAAAAGGTCTTTGGCAAAACATCCTCCTGAGAACATGGCCGAACTCCAAAGAAGAGCCGATAAATATATCAAGGCCGAGGACAGCATTAAGAAGGAAACCACAGTAGGTAATGGCAAGGGCTCTAATGATTCGAAGAAAAGAAAATCAGAACAAGAGTACGACGCTAGGGACAAGTATCCCCGGACTGGCAAGGACTCTGATTCATCACCTAAGAAGGGTTTTGGGTCAAGGTTTTCTGATTACGCAAGGTTGAACGCTCCTAGGAGCCAAATTTTGTTAGACATTGAGAAGGATAAGGACTTCCGCTGGCCTAAACCGCTCAGGGGTGATCCCGAAAAGAGAAACAAAGATCTGTACTGTAGATTCCATAAGGATGTGGGGCATGACACAGATGACTGCAGACAGTTGAAGGATGAAATTGAGTTTTTAATCCGGAAGGGAAAGTTAAACAAGTTCACTAAAGGTGAAGACCGTGGAACCCAGAAGAGGGATTATGAAAGAAGAGACAATGATAGGAGGGATAACGATCGCAATCGTAACCCGCAGCCTCGAGGGCCAGTAATTAATATGATTTGGGGAGGACCAACAGCGGCCGGCACTACCCGAAACTCTCGAAAGGCTTATGCCAGGGAAGTGATGCACATCACAGGAGAAGCCCCGAAGCGTGCTAAGACTGAGGCAGTGATTGGTTTTGATGATTCAGATCTTGAAGGGGTGAAATTCCCCCATGATGACCCGTTGGTCATAACTCCAGTAATTGGAAACTCGGAAGTGAAGCGAGTCCTGATAGACAATGGAGCTTCCGTCGATATCTTGTTTCATGATGCTTTTATGAGGATGGGGTATACTGACTCTCAACTAACCCCGACTAACATGCCAATCTACGGATTTAATGGAGTTGAGTCCAAGGTTGAAGGGACCATTCGTTTGCCTATGACAATAGGGCAAGAACCTAAGGAGGCCACCCAGATGCTAAACTTTCTAGTAATTAAGGCTGCCTCGACGTACAATGCAATCTTAGGGAGGACCGGACTTCATGCATTCAAGGCTGTTGCCTCTACTTATCACATGAAGGTCAAATTTCCAACCAGGAATGGTGTTGGGGAACAAAAAGGAGATCAGAAAATGGCCAGGAGTTGCTATGTGGCTGCTTTGAGAGCTGACGGAACCGGGGGGCAGGTACTCCCGATTGAAGACATGGATGTCCGTGATGATGAACACCGGGGAAAGCCAGCGGAGGACTTAATACCTATCCCTCTGGAGCTAGGCGACCCTGAGAAGGTTACTTATATTGGAGCCTCTTTGAAAGAACCCCTGAAGGGCAAATTAATAGAGTTCTTACAAAGGAATAGTGACGTTTTTGCTTGGACAGCAGCTGACATGCCAGGGATTGATCCTCAACTTATAACTCATAGATTGAATGTTGACCCTAATCGGAAGATAGTACAGCAGAAGAAGAGAAATTTTGCTCCGGAAAGGCAAGAAGCCATTAAGCAAGAAGTGGATAAGCTCTTGGAGGCTGGTTTTATTGAGGAAATTCAGTTTCCCGAATGGCTAGCAAACCCAGTGATGGTCAAGAAAGCAAATGGGAAGTGGAGGATGTGTATAGACTTCACTGACCTGAATGATGCATGCCCAAAGGATTGTTTCCCTCTGCCAAGGATAGATATGTTGATAGATGCCACAGCTGGACATGAGATGCTGAGCTTCATGGATGGGTTCAGCGGCTATAATCAGATTAAGATGCACAAGGATGACATCCCTAAGGTATCTTTCATAACCGACTTTGGTGTTTTCTGCTATCTTGTTATGGCGTTTGGCTTAAAGAATGCAGGAGCTACTTACCAACGATTGGTGAATAAGATATTTGCCCATCTGATTGGAAAAACCATGGAGGTTTATGTCGATGATATGCTGGTTAAAAGCTTGGTCAAGACAGATCATATCAAGCACCTCAGAGAGGCATTTGAAGTGCTGAGGCACCACAAGATGATGTTGAATCCAGCCAAGTGTGCCTTTGGCGTTGGATCAGGCAAATTTTTGGGTCTGATGGTTTCTAAAAGAGGCATAGAGGCCAACCCCGATAAGATCAAGGCAATCTTAGACATGGAACCACCGCGCTCTATAAGAGATGTGCAGAAGTTGACGGGCCGGGTATCGGCTTTAGGAAGATTCATCTCCAAGTCTGGTGACAAGTGCTTGCCTTTCTTTCAAGCACTGAAAAAAGTGAAAAATTTTGAGTGGACTCCTGAGAGCCAAGAGGCCTTCGAGCAATTGAAGAAATACATGGTTGAAGCCCCATTATTGACCAAACCAAGTCCTGGAGAGACTCTTTATCTATACCTGGCGGTATCTGAGCAAGCCCTGAGTGCTGTCCTTATTCGGGAAGAGGAGAAAGTCCAGAAACCTATCTACTATGTAAGCAAAGTGTTGCATGGGGCTTAGTTGAATTACTCACCCATAGAAAAGTTTGCTTTGGCTTTAGTAACTGCCTCAAGGAAATTGCGACCTTACTTTCAGGCACACAAGATTCAAGTTCTGACGAACCAACAGTTGAGGAACATATTGCATAGCCCTAAGGCCAGTGGAAGGCTAATTAAATGGGCGATTGAGTTAGGAGAATTCGATATCACATACAAGCCTCGGACAGCCATCAAGGCTCAGGCATTGGCTGACTTCGTGGTTGAATGTACTATTAACAACCAAGAAGTCGGGGGGCAAGAGATAATGACTACCCCTGGACAAGAGAAAAAAGAAGAGGAACTTACACCCGATCTAAAGGAATATTGGGTGCTCTATTTTGATGGAGCATCAAAAACAAATTCTAGTGGTGCAGGTTTGGTTTTGCAAAGCCCTGATGGGTTCACAGTTGAGTATGCTTTAAAGCTGGATTTTCCTACTACTAACAATGAGGCAGAGTATGAGGCATTAATAGCTGGTTTGGGTTTAGCTAGAATCATGCGGGTCAAAAACCTTAAAGTTTGTGGAGATTCACGACTTGTGATATCCCAAGTAAACGGTGAATTCGAAGCTAAGGATGAGACTATGGCGAAATACCTGAGAGTGGTGAAGGCTGTTATGTCTCAGTTTGAGGAATGTCATGTTGAGCACATCCCGAGAGAAGAAAACGTTAAGGCCGATGCCCTGTCTAAGTTTGCTTCTTCTGAAATAAAAAATTATGCTGGGAGTGTCTACTTTCAGGTCCTGAAGGCCCCAACCATTAATGCAAAGCTAATGGCACCGATTGATATAGGAGGCTCTTGGATAGATCCTATCAAGGCACACCTGGAGACCGGTTGGCTCCCAGACAATGCCATGGAGGCACGAAAACTCTCAGTAAGAGCGTTGAGATATACTTTGATTGAGGGTATTCTGTACAAAAGGTCGTTTGTCATCCCGTACTTGAAGTGTCTAAGGCCTTTAGAGGCAAGGGAAGCATTAGAGGAAGTTCATGAAGGGATCTGTGGGCAACATTTGGGGGGCAGAGCCCTAGCTCACAAGATAATTCGTTTAGGGTTTTATTGGCCGGAGATGTTGGCTGATGCACAAAACTATGTCAAGAGATGTGAGAGATGCCAGAAGCATGCCCCAATTGTGAGGCAACCGCCTGAGATGTTGACCTCTATCAACTCTCCCATTCCATTTGCAATGTGGGGAATGGACATACTTGGACCCTTTCCCATGGCTTCAGCACAGAGGAAATTCCTGATAGTGGCTATAGATTACTTCACTAAGTGGATTGAGGCTAAACCCCTGGCCAAGATAACCACCAAGCAAGTTTCCCAGTTCTTCTGGGAGAACATCATTTGCAGATACGGAATCCCACGAATCCTTGTGACAGATAATGGGACACAGTTCAATAATGAGGAGTTTAAGAAGTATTGTGAAGAGAATGCGATTGAGCTCCGCTTTACCTCAGTGGCACATCCACAAGCCAATGGACAAGCTGAGGTAGCTAATCGAATTATCCTTGATGGACTGAAGAAGAGGGTCGAGCGCTCTAGGAACACTTGGGTAGATGAACTGATGCCCATACTCTGGGCGTATCGTACCACTTGTAAGGTAACAACTGGAGCAACCCCATTTTTGCTGGCTTACGGAGCCGAGGCTGTTGTACCCTTGGAGATCATGCAGGCATCACCTCGAATCGAGGCATATGAGCAAGAAACTAATGAAGAAGGGATGAGACTTGCCCTGGATTTAATTGACGAGGTTAGAGATGAAGCTAATGCTAGGAATGCTGAGTATCAGAAGAGAGCCTCTTTTCATTACAACCAAAGAGTTAAAGAAAGATTTTTTCGACAAGGCGACATGGTCCTAAGGAAGATTGAAGCCTCAGGAGTTGGCCAAAAAGGAAAGTTAGCACCAAATTGGGAAGGACCGTATCTGGTCAGGAAGGTGTTAGGACGAGGATCTTACAAGTTAGAAACCTTGGATGGGGTTGAGGTGCCCCGGACTTGGCATGCTGTTAACCTCAAAGTTTATTATGTTTGAGATCTTTTGATAAAGGCTTGAACTTTTATCTATTTATTAGGAATAAGGTTCGAATGAAACCATTATAGAGCATGTTGCTCCCAGTAGTTGATAGAGTATCTATGTAAGAGTTGAACCCATCTTATTAATGTCCTTTGACAGCATAATGGAATTTATTCTGTTTTCCCTATTGGTTATCCTTCCTTGCTAAAATAAACGAAAGACGAATGTTGGACCGACTTATAAGTTTAAGTACCAGCCAAGAGGCCAAGTGCTCAAAAAATTCTAAAGTATTAACAAACTATGAGCAAAGGCAAGAAAAATGAGCGGAAATAAACTGCATAAATAGTTAAGTTAGAAATTACAAAGGCCCGAAGGCTATTAAGTCAAATGATTGAAATCCAGAGTTCAGAAAGGCGAATGATAAATAAATAAAGCCTAAGGGGCCTTGGGGGCCTCCTTAGTAGGAGAAGCATCCTCAGAGCTAGTCTCAGTAGTAGACCCCTCGTCGGCAGAGATAACAGCACCAGGCTGGGCTAGAGTAGGCTCGGGATCCAAAGCTGAAGTAGTGGCAGTAGCATGCTCCTTAACCAAAGCGTCATCCTCCCCAAACAGCTCTTCACTGGAACCAGGCCCCTGTGTCAAGGCATTGGGAAGGTGAGAGCTAGGAAAAGCAGAAGGCAAGAATAACCCTGGATGCTGCCTCAGAACTGCTTCAAGGGCTTTGGTCCACCCATCAGAAAACTGACTAGGAAAGAGCATCTCATCATGCTGATCCATGAGAGTCTTGTACTCATCTGAATCCAGATATTCATCAATATGCTTCTCCTTGTCATCTCTCAGGGCGACCAGCTCCGCATGCATCCCTACCATCTCTTCATCTTTCTTCTTTATTTGCTCTTCCAGACGATTAATATGGAGAGTCTTCTTCTGAGACTCAGACTCAAAAGCTTTAGACTTCTCTTTCCAAGCTTTGGCTTTGTGAACCAAACTTTGGAAATGGACGTTAGCCTGCATGAAAGGTTAGCATTGAAATCAAGTAATGAACTTAAAAGCCGTTAAGGTATTGAAAGAAAAAAAGTTTTGAGACTTACCACAGCGAGAGCCTGAGCACCGAGTGCCTCTGACTCCCCGATACCTCCACCAAGGACCATGTCCTTATAATCAGGGGTGGTGATCGAGTTTAAAGACCAATCCATGGAGTGCTTCGTAGAGCCCACCACAGAATCCTGCTTCCTAAAGCCCCAAGGAGGCCTGAAAACCGTCGACTGGACATTAACCTGGGAGCTCCCCTCCAGTCCAGCTATGTCACCATATCTCAACTCCCCTTTATGGACCTTGTGGGGGCGCAGGAAAGGAGGCTCCGTGTTTTTCCCTCGAGGGTCAGCAACCCTCTTAGCCCGAACCATCCTGGCCGTCTCTTCATCAGGAGAGGGTGCAGCCTCCACAATCAATTTCGCAACTGCAAGAACGACCAAAAAGAGAGTTGGAATAAATTCAGTATTAAAAAGTAAATGGCAAAGACCAGCAAGAAAATTACCCCGCTCAGAAACTCTGGAAAGGCCTACTCCCCTTAGAGACTCCTCATTTAAAAGACTTAGGCAGGTAATAGAACTACCGTCTGCCTCGGTCAAAGTATTATAAGCGGCCTGTTCCTCGGTACTAAGGACGATTCCCTTAGCACTTCCATCTGAGACTCTCGAGAATGTCTGCCTAAAGAGAGTGCCCCAATCACCTCCATCCCATTCTAAGTATGCGAACTCATTTTTCCAGCCCGCATTATTATCAGGAATTGACTTGCCATTAAAGATTGGGGGGACTCTAGGACGGAGCTTAACATATACCCAGCCAGGGTTCGTGGCAGGACTATTGTAAAATTGAAAAAGTTTGCGAAAAAGAGCAACTGATAAAGGGAGTTGTTGTCGAAGACACAAAACCATAAAACATAATATAATTCTCCACGCGTTTGGCGGGAGTTGACATGGACTAATTTGCACATCAGCTAAGAGTCTAGGAATGAATTCATGAAATGGAAAACGAAGGCCAGCCACTAGACTCTCCCTATAAACACACAAAGAATTGGGTTTCCAGTGACAAGGTCTGTCACCTGGCTCGGCTGGGACAAGTTTATAAGGTGATTTAATTTTGAAAAGCTTGTTATATCTAGTGATTTCATCAACATCATGATAAGAGCTACAACAGTCATATGCATCTAATTCTGACAAAGAGGGGTAATCATCTCCACGTTGATTTAACATATCTACTAGAGATGTGTAAGAAGAGCGAATGGTGATTGTACCTTTGGAGGAGGCAGAATTCATCTTTGCAAGGCGAGACTTAGCTTTGTCTTCCATTGATGCTCTTGAAGAAAGGTTCGAAGCTCTTGAAAAACCCAGAAAGTTTGAAGATTTGAAGAAAATCTTCAAAGAAAACCCAGAAAATATGAAGGAATGAAGGTATCTTCAAGAAATAAACCCAGAAACCACCGTGAAGGGGAGGAGCTTAAAGAAAACTTTCGCCGGAAATCGCCTTGAAATAGAGATAACTACAGAGAGAATTTCTAGTGAAGTGTTTGAGTAGAAGTAAGAATGAGAAAGTGAACACTTCACTCTCACTCTTATATACAACCTTTTAGCCGGTTAAAATTCCTCCAAACGGTCAAGAAACCTACAGTAACAGGTCAGAAAAGCCCATGAAACCGGCCCAAATTAAGGCCCAATTCTAGGACATTCTTAGGAAAATATCTTTGAAAAATATCTTAGATATTTTGAAGAAAATTATGGGTATTTTTTAAAAAATATCATAGACAATAAATCCTGGATTTGGATCCAAATAGCCCGGATGGGCCCAATAACAACTATGAGAATAAGCCCATTTTGAAAAGAAAAGTACCAGGCCCCATAAGAATAGGCCCAAAGCCAAAGAGGCCCTTAATTCGACCAGAATCCTGGTCGAAACGACCAAGAATTCTGGTCGAAAAACCCTTCGACCAAAGCGTTGGAAACGCCCTTAATTCGACCAGAATCCTGGTCGAAACGACCAAGAATCCTGGTCGAAAAACCCTTCGACCAAAGCGTTGGAAACGCCCTTAATTCGACCAGAATCCTGGTCGAAACGACCAAGAATCCTGGTCGAAAAACCCTTCGACCAAAGCGTTGGAAACGCCCTTAATTCGACCAGAATCCTGGTCGAAACGACCAAGAATCCTGGTCGAAAAACCCTTCGACCAAAGCGTTGGAAACGCCCTTAATTCGACCAGAATCCTGGTCGAAACGACCAAGAATCCTGGTCGAAAAACCCTTCGACCAAAGCGTTGGAAACGCCCTTAATTCGACCAGAATCGACCAGGAATCCTGGTCGAAAAACCTTTCGACCAAAACCATTCTGAGGCCCTTATTTCGACCAGAATCCTGGTCGAAACGACCAGGAATCCTGGTCGAAAAACCCTTCGACCAGAGCAAAATTGGACCCTTATTTCGACCAGAATCCTGGTCGAAACGACCAGGAATCCTGGTCGAAAATCTCTTCGATCAGGAAGAAAAAGAAGGCCTTAATTCGACCAGAATCCTGGTCGAATTCCTGGTCGAATTCCTGGTCGAATTTCTGATCGAAAATACTCAGTCCTGGTCGAAATTTGCTATAAAAATTGATTTTCTGACAGCCAATCTTCACAGACATGGAATTTTGATACCTGTAGGTACCATAATAGGATAAAAATGGAAATACGAGGAATTTCATAGATAATTCCTTGAAGAAAAAGACTCTGTAACTAAAGTTATGGAAATTGCTTAGCCTCGAATAAGGCATATCGTCGTAAACATGTCGGTCGCTCCACACTTTGCATCAAGACGACATTCGTGAAACACTAGTGTACAAAGCCCTGACCCAAGTCTCACGAAAGACAGATAAAACTTCAAGGAAAACCTGATCAGTTTTCCTAGAAGTTGGGGGGCAAATGATATGGGCTAAAAGTAAGCCTTAAGGACACCTTTAATATGGTATTAATTATGCCCGAAATAGTCCAAACGTGGGGCCCACCTGTTGGGCCCAAACCCTATTTATAATATTAATTTCGTGATTAATATTAAGGATAATAAACAACTCAGCAAATAAGAGTTGGATAAGGATAATATCTCCTTCAGACTTATCCTATAAAGCATCTAATTCTATATGGAAACTGATTCCTATAAGGAATAGATCTAGAACTTTCCTCAAGGAGGTGACTTATCTGTTAAGTCTCCAACTCCTACCATAATTCTAAGGCTTCTCAGCCTATATAAAGGGTCAGACCCCTCACCTCAGAACTACGTTTTTTGGCTTGATCTTTGATATCCATCAAAGTACGTAGGCATCTTGTGAAGGCAGAGTCAGCCACGAACACAAGAGCAGCCATTAAAGCACGAAGCTCACACACCTTTGCATTAAATACATAAACCCTAGCCGCAATACTAGTAGCCTAGTTTTTATTCCACAACAAATATCATAATACTAATAATTAATTGATTACCTTTCAGCTAAAACGTATCATCTTTTTTATTTTTTCCAAATCCCTTTTATTCTAGAAATATCACAGGCAACATTAATATCTCATTTTCTAAAAACACTATAAGCAATTTTATTTAGTAAAGTAACATAAATAAATTATAATTGCTATAAACTAATCAATTACCCTTTTCACATAAATCATGTCACCTTTTTATTTTTCACGTTACCTTTCTATTTTCTCTAACTAAAATCTCTTTTTTTTCCAATTATATCGCGGTCGGTTCTATTTAATACAATAAACTAATAATATTATAATATTAATAGTTAACCGATTACCATTTTCAGCAAAAACGTATCATCTTTTTCATATTTTCTAACTAAAATCACTCTTTTAATATAAATATCACGGACAATATTAATTTTTCCTTTTCTAAAAACATTACGAGTAATTGTATTTAGTAAAAAAACGTAATTAAATTATAATTACTATAGACTAATAAACTACCTTTTTCACCTAGAACATGTTACCTTTTTAATTTTCTCTAACTAAATCCTCTCTTTTTCAATCATATCACGGGCATTCTATTTAATAAAATAAAATAATAATTTTATAATTATTAACAATTAACCGATTACCTTTTCCAATTAAAACCTATCATATTTTCTATTTAATTAAAATCTCTCCTTTTCTATAAATATCACGGATAACATTTATATAATTATTATCAAATAATCTCATAAAAAACTTTAAGCCTCCAAACTTCATGTTTTAAAAAAAAGATTTAATTAATGAAAAAAATTCATATAATACTATTATATAAAAGCCGAAACATTAAAAGTTTGGTCGGTCGGTCGGTACGGTACCTGTTGATTTTAATTATTTACCCTTACTCAATTATAGATAAAATTCTTCCTATTAACTAATCAATTTCCTTTTTCAGGTTAAACATATTATTTTTCTATTTTTCAATAACTAAATAATTTCCTTTTTCAGGTAAAATACAATATCTTTTATATTTTATCTAACTAAAATTTCACCTTTATTAATCAATTTCCTGTTTCAGGTTAAACATATTACCTTTTCTATTTTTCAATAACTAAATAATTTCCTTTTTCAGGTAAAATACAATATCTTTTACATTTTATCTAACTAAAATTTCTCCTTTTTTTAAAAACACTATGAGCAATTTTGTTTATTAAAATAACATAATTATATTATAATTAATTAAATAATTTACTTTTTCAGGTTAATACAATATCTTTTATATTTTACGTCACTAAAATTTCTCCTTTATTAATCAATTTCTTTTTTCAGGTTAAACATATTACCTTTTCTATTTTTCAATAACTAAATAATTTTCTTTTTCAGGTAAAATACAATACCTTTTACATTTTATCTAACTAAACTATTTCCTCTTTTAAAAACTCTATAAGCAATTTTGGTTTATAAAATAACATAATTATATTATAACTACTATTAACTAATCAATTACCTTTTTCAGTCAAAATACGTTACCTTTTCTCTTTTCTCTAACTAATTGTTTTTTTCCAATATTCTATCATGAGCGGTTACCTTCTTCAGCCAAAATACGTTACCTTTTTTCTTTTCTCTTACTTAATAAAAAATAATAATAATATCATAATACTAATAATTAACCGATTACCTTTTCAGCTAAAACATATCATCTTTTCTAATTAAATTCTCTTTTTTTCTAGAAATATCATGGACAACATTAATTTCTCATTTTGTAAAAACTATGAGCAATTTTATTTAATAAAATAACATAATTAAATTATAGTTACTATAAACTAATCAATTGTCTTTTTTCACATAAATCAATTTGTCCTTTTTAAAAACACTACGAGCAATTTTTAATCAAATAACATAATTATCTTATAAATACTATTAACTAATCAATTACCTTTTTCAGTCAAAACAAGTTACCTTTTCTCTTTTATCTAACTAAAATCTCTCTTTTTCCAATTATATCGACAGTTATCTTTTTCGACCAAAACACGTTAGCTTTTTTTTCTCTTAATAAAACTTCTCTTTTTCCAATTATATTACGAGCGTTTCTCTTAATAGAAATAAAATAAAAAAATAATTATACCAATAATTAACCGATTACGTTTTCAGCTAAAACGTGTCATCTTTTCTAGTTTTTCTAATTAAATTCCTTTTTTTTCTAGAAATATCACGGGTAACATTAATTTCTCATTTTCTAAAAACTATGAGCAATTTTATTTATTCAAATAACATAATTAAATTATAATTATTATAAATTAATCAATTAAATTTTTCACATAAATCATATCATCTTTTTAATTTTCACGTTACCTTTCTATTTTCTCTAACTAAAATCTCTTTTTTTCCAATTATATCACCGGCGATTCTATTAATACAATAAACTAATAGTATTATAATATTAATAAATACCCGATTACCTTTTTCAGCTAAAAAGTATCATCTTTTCTATATTTTCAAACTAAAATCCCTCTTTTAATAGATTTATCACTGACAGTATTAATTTCTCCTTTTCTAAAAATATTACGAGCAATTTTATTTAGTAAAATAACGTAATTAAATTATAATTAGTGTAAATTAATCAATTACCTTTTTCACCTAGAACATGTTACCTTTTTAGTTTTCTCTAACTAAATTCTCTATTTTTCTAATCATATCACGGGCACTCTATTTAATAAAATGAAATAATAATTTTATAATTACTAATAATTAACTGATTACCTTTTTCAACTAAAACCTATCATCTTTTCTATAATTTTTTACTAAAATCCCTCCTTTTCTAAAAATATCACGGATGACATTTATATAATTATTATCAAATCATCTCATATAAAAATTTAAGCCTCCAAAATTCATGTTTTAAAAAAATTAACTTAAATTAATAAAAGAATTCATATAATATTAAAAAAAACTGTGCATCGCACGGGTTTTAAGCTATTATATATAATAGAGATAATGACCAAAATGCCTCAAAATGAGGTAACCATGGCCCCAAATACCTATTTTCGGAACAGATGGCCCTATCTACCCACGGGATACGCCGTTGCCAATGGCGTATCCCAAGCTTTGATTTTCACAGAAATTCATCAAGTCTCTCTCGTCTCTCTCGAACTTTCCGTCGCCTCACACGCCGCCACTCCTCTCACGTCGTCGTCTATTATCAATCTCTCGATCTGAACACAGCAACGTGACGAGCACATCTGGATCTTCTTTTTTCGTTATGGTTTTCTCTGGTTCAGACCCCGCAGGGGCTATGTTGAGCTTCGTCGGAAAATCGAATTTGATTTAGAATTTCGATTTGGGTGTTTAAAATCCGGTATTGGAACTGGATTGAAAAAGGTATAGGGTTGTAGAGATAAAAAAATGAGTCGACTGGTATATAGGATGTGATAGGAAAACGAGTTGATGCCTTGATGGTGGTGAACGGAGTTTCGCCGGACTTGTGGTCGGGAATCGCCAGAGCGAGGGAGACGATCGTGTTTTTTGTGGAAAAAAAAAAGAAGGAGGATACGCAACTGGCAAATGCGTATCTGGAGATGCGCATTTGGAAGTTGCGTATATCTAGCTACAGTAAACCTCCTTCAACAGCGTGTCCATATGATATGACTTTAACAAAAGCGTGTCTACGCGATACTACACTCCCAGTAGCGTGTCTGTAGATGCTCCACCACCAGTAACGTGTCTCGTGGGTATTTATGGCCACCCAAATTGGTGGTGGGTATTTTGGTTACACATATTTAATTTGTGGGTATTCTGGGTTTTCACCCTATATAATAAGCGAAAGGGGGTATAATTTATAGTTTGGTTACCCCTATTTTGGTTCCTCATTTTTGATTATTCCCCATTCACAACCATTAAATCTTCAACTCAAATAGATCATGACCGTTAGATACAACAATACTAAAAGTTGGTGGTCTAAGGTTCGAATCCCGCCAATAAAATTTTAATATAAAATTAATACTAGATTATGTTATATAGAAAGGTTGAAATTCGATTCCCACCAACAGCATATATATTAATTTAGATTTAATACTAAAAATTATTTATATACAAAGGTCTAAAATTTGAATTCTACCCCATATTAAAAGTAATGTTTATAATATTATATATACTAAACTTATAAGTAAATTAAAAAAAAAAAGGTAACCTATAAGCTAGTATAATTAAGTAATGAAACCACTCCCATATCACTGTGAGGTTATGCTTTAACTTTGAAAAGATCTGTCTTTGATTCAGTAAAACCAAACCAAACCAAACATACCCAGTATATCCCGCTCAGAGCAGGGTCTGGGGAGGGTAAGTTGTATGTAGACCATACCCCCACTTTTAGGGCAGGGAGGCTGTTTCCGTGGAGACCCTCGGCTCTGTGCATGACATATATAGTGGGTGCTATATAGAGAGGAATCGAATATGGTTACGCGACTGTTCAAATCCATACATGAGCCCATGACGTTCTCCACATGGGACTTACCCACCTGCACGAAATCATTTACTCGACTCCTGAAGCGCTCCACTCTACCACATGGTTTCTCCACATGGGCCTTACCTACCCATCGCCGAGATACCGCATAGCTAAGCTCCCTGAACCTGCAAAACCGGGAACCAGAAGATACCAAAAACGAAAAAAGATAACGCAGAATGATAACGAAAAAGTCAGGGTCCTAAGATAAGGCCAGCCGAGACAACCCAACTCTGAGGCTCTCCACTACAACGCCATCCCCTAGAAGAGAGTCCACCACTCTGATCTGCCGCCTCCGCGAACACCTGTCAGCGGTCATGGTCTCACTTAGGTTCAACGCCTTCAGATCCAACCTAAGTTGCTCTTCCCACGACCTCCTCGGTCTGCCTCTCCTCCTCAGCCCAACAACCGAAAGACTCTCGACCCTCCTCACCGGAGCTTCCGCACGCCTCCTACGGACGTGGCCGAACCATCTCAACCTCCCTTCCCTAATTTTCGCAGAAAAAGGCGCCACTTCGAGCTCGCTCCTAAACACCCTATTTGGGATTTTATCTATCATTGTGCGACCACACGACCACTGCAACATCCTCATTTCAGCCGCTTCCATCTTGCTTTCGAGGGCCTTCTTTGCCGCCCAGCACTCAGAACCGTATAACAACGCAGGGCGGATTGCCGTTCTATAAAACCTCCCTTTCAACTTTAACGGAACCTTCTTGTCACACATCACCCCTGACGATACCCTCCACCTTAGCCACCCCGCCTTGATACGATGCTTAACATCGTCTTCTACCTCTCCTTATTTCTGGATGATCGAACCCAGATACTTGAACTTATCCGTACGTGGGACGATCTGGTTTTCGATCTTAACCTCCACCCCTTCCTCGATGTCCTCGCCACTGAAGTTGCACCATAGATACTCTATTTTAGTTCTGCTCAAACGCAAGCCTTGGGACTCCAACGTAGATCTCCAAAGTTCCAACCTCTCGTTGACCTCCCCCCTCGACTCCGCTACTAGAACGATGTCGTCAGCGAAGAGCATGCACCACGGGATGGCTTCTTGGAACTCTCGCGACATGACATCAAGGATAAGGGCGAAAAGAAGAGGACTAAGGGCCGACCCCTGATATAGCCCAATCTCTACAGGGAAAAAACGGGAGTCACCCACTGGGGTCCGGACGCAGGAACTAGCTTGAGAGTACATGTCTTGGATCACTCTAACGTACGATGACGATACTCTCCGCTCTACGAGGCTCTTCCAAATATCTTGACGGGGGATGCTATCATATGCCTTCTCAAGATCAATGAACACCATATGAAGGTCTTTGCGGCATTCCCTGAACTTCTCCATAAGGCGTCTGACGAGATGAATGGCCTCTATCGTCGATCTCCCCTGTATAAAGCCAAATTGATTCTCTGATAATTCAACCTCTCTTCGAATCCGGCATTCAACCACTCTCTCCCAGAGTTTCATAGTATGACTGAGTAATTTGATACCCTTAGTTACTACAACTCTGGGCATCACCCTTGTTCTTGAAAAAAGGGACTACAACACTACGCCTCCATTCCGTTGGCATCTTAGCACCCGAGAGGAGATCATTGAACAGATCTGCTAGCCATAGAACGCCAACTTCGCCAAGGCAAATCCACACCTCGATTGGGATCTGATCCGGGCCAACTGCCTTCCCTCTCGCCATCTTACGAATGGCCTCCTTAACCTCTTCCTTGGTGATACGCTCGCAGGGATCAAGCACAGACGAAGTGGAGACGTCTTGCTCCACACCGGCGCCACTCCTCCTTGCCTCATTGAAAAGATCATGGAAGTACGAACTCCACCTCTCCTTAATAGCATCTTCATTCAATAGCACTCGACCTGATTCATCCTTAACAAATTTAACCGAGGCCAGGTCGCGCCGACCTCTCTCCCTAGCTTTAGCTAGTTTAAAGATAGCATTCGCTCTTTCCTTGGTATCTAGGCGCTTGTACAGCCCTTCATATGCTTCCCATTTTGCTTTCGCCACGGCCTTTTTGGCCTCTCGTCTCGCCACCTTGTATGCTTCCATCTTCAGATTCCTCTCCGCCCTTGCGTACATCGTCAAAAGCTCTCTAAAGAGTGCCAGTTTAGCCTTAACCTTCGTTTGAACCTCCTCGTTCCACCACCACGACTCCTTATGACCGTTGAACCTTCCTGAGGAAACCCCCACCACCTCCTCTGCCACACACCTAATGTCCTTGGCCATGCTGGTCCACCTACAGTTAGCATCTCCACCACGTGCAAAACAGCCTCCGTTGAAAAGAGTCTCCCTGAATACGGCCGCCTTCTCACCCTTAATATCTTTCCACAAGATTCTTGGTCTACACACTCTCGACCTGTGGACATTTCGACCCCCAATGGTTATATCCATGGCCAAAAGCCGGTGTTGGGAAGCACAAGACTCACTCCGAAACACCTTGCAGTCCACGCACGTCTTGACATCCCGACTACGCATAAGTAGGTAATCGATTTGAGTGTTGTGCCCCCCACTGCTAAAGGTGACGAGGTGCTCGGCCCTCTTCTGGAATACAGAATTCACAATTACCAGCTCCTGGGCGGTAGCAAACTCCAACAATGCGGACCCACTGTCGTTCCTAGTCCCGAAGCCAAAACCCCCATGGGCGCTTGGGTAGCCATCTGCCCTCACACCAATGTGACCATTGAAATCTCCACCCATCACTACACATTGGTCGGCAGGAATACTTCCCACCAACTCATCTAAACAGACCCAGAAAGCCTCCTTCTCAGAGTCGCCTAAACCGAGTTGAGGGGCATATGCGATGATTGCAAATATTGATTCTTCAGTCGTTTTGGCTTCGAATAGCAATCCGGAACACCTTACATAGTACCACCTTTGTTATTATAAGCAAGTCCATGGACAGCTTGAATGATTGTCATGATTATATATGAACAACACCTTATACACTTCTGCTTGGTCTTAAGTATCATATCCAATGTTTTTATCATACTGTTTCTGTCTATTGTGGTTTTGCAGGACGTCAGAAGTCAGATGAGAGTTGTTACAGTAATTCTAGCACACAAGTTCCTCAACATGCATTTTATGTTTTAGAGTTATTTTATTATAGTTTTAGTAAAATTTTACTTTTATGAGCTTGTCGTTCTCATCAAAACTCGCAGCCAAATCTAATGTACGTGTCACATTAAAGTTTTAGGTCAATTTTTTATTTATAAGACTATAAGAGTGTCACCTACAGATCTGAGCAATCGCTCTTGCATGCTCTTGCTCTTGTTTTGTTAACAAAACTAAATTTAAGCATGCATAACGAGTTAAGAACACATCATCCATTTTTTATGGAAAATCAAGAGAAGTTGTGCAGGAATAATATGGAGTGAGCATGTGTTTTTGGTTCGGAAGTTACTTACTATCGCATACTTAAACTATAGTCAGACAGAGAGAAATGCTTGATCTTTATTGTAAAAAAATTTCTATATGGCGAAAATGAGGACGAGGTCGAGGCCGAGTATGTCGAGCAACTATACATATTGCTTGAATCTGATTTAAGGCTAGCTCAGTCTGTTCCTTAAGAAGTTGTTACATAGCTGATGAGCTATCTTGTATACGAGAAAATCTTGCATCATCTCAAGCTTAGGATCCGTGCAGAGGCACACAATTTTTATCCTATGTAATGTTGTACGTTCGTCGAAGATTGGCGAAGAAATGAAAGAGAACGTAGTTGGGAATTATATGAAGATGAATGAATCTGACAGTATGTATGTGCAGGCTGAGGCACTATATGGATTAACGCGTTTGTCAAAGTTTGATGAATACCGTCACGGTTTCCTAGAGCTTGGAGCTCTGGAGAAATTAGTTGACGTTGTAAAGCGGGGCAACGTACAATGTAACTTTTCCTAATTAGTTGACGTTGTAAAGCAGCACGCGCCCTTATATTCTTGGGCACCTCATATTCTTGGGCAAACAAGGAAGTTTGATCCTGAACAAAGTTTGAGGATCATCGTTGTGAGGTGGAGGGATTATGATCCTGGAACAAGGAAGAACTAGATTTAAGGATGGAAGCTGTTTTGGAAATCTTTAACAGTACATCTATGATGATGATAATGAACAAGGAGTCGTGTCGGGAACTTTCACTACCTTACAGGTCGAACCAGAAACCACTCTGAAGTCCACAGCTGTCCACGGTTTAGTTCACTCAGAGGGTGCTCACAATTCCGTAACTTGTAGAGGTAGTAAAAGAGGTGCAGGAAAGTATAGCATCTTGCATATAAACCCATAATTGAAGGACTTGCACATAAGAACAAGTAGTCTCAGAGTTTATGAACAAGTAGATAAAACATTGCAACAAAGGAAGAAGAACAGAATTTTGTATATAGAGTATTGTTCAAGTTATGCCTACAAAGAGAGAGGCCTTACATGCCTTATATATCTGATAGCACACATGAGCTTTACATGGGAATATTAACGTGACTAACAAACTAAAATAGCTCATCACTTTTTACAACTCACGTGTTGGTATTGCGCTCCTCTACTTTGCACACATTTATCTTACTATGCTCCCTAACATCCCCCCTCAAGTTTGAAGGCGCAAACAAATCAACGACTCCCAACTTGGACAGTAAATATCTGAGTTGGCCAGAGGACAGAGCTTTGGTTAACAAGTCTGCAGGTTGTTCAGTGGTACGAATGTGACAAGTGGCAAGAAACCCCTGCTGTAATTTTTGTCGCACAAAGTGACAATCTATTTCAAGATGCTTGGTGCGTTCATGGAAGACGGGGTTGGAGGCAATATATAGGGCAGATTTATTGTCACAATGAAGAGTAATGGGGGAAGTGACAGGGTGATGTTAAGATTGAAGAATATTGGCAATCCACACTAACTCACATGTGGTATCACCTAATGCTCGATATTCAGATTCACTTGAGGACTTGGATACAGTATCTTGTTTCTTGCACTTCCAGGAAATTAAGCTGATCTAAGCATAACACAATAACCAGTTAGTGAGCAACGTGTCTCAAGACAACCCCCCCAGTCTGCATCACAGAAAGCCTGGGGAATCAGAGTGTTGGAAGCAGGAAATAAAAGGCCTTGACCTGGAGATTGCTTTAGATATCGAACCACTCGGTATGCTGCATCTAGATGATCTTGACGAGGAGCACCAATAAACTGTGCAAGAGTGTGCACAGCATAACTGAGATCTGGACGAGTGATGGTGAGATAAATGAGACGTCCCACCAAGCGTCTGTAAACTTTAATGTCATTGTGAACCAGCATAGATGACTTGGACTTTTGTAAGCAATGATTTTGCTCAATAGGAATAATTGATGGTTTGGCAGCCTCAAAACTAGTATCACGAAGAATATCCAGACAATATTTTCGTTGATGAAGATAAATGCCTTTGTCTGATCGAGCAATTTCCAGACCTAAAAAATATTTCATAGAGCCCAAGTCTTTAATATTAAACTGACTACGTAGAAACTCTTGAACCTGAGTAATCAGAGGTGTAGAAGAGCCAGTAAGCATGAGATCATCGACATAAATCAGCACAGCAACAAACATACCATCTCTTTGTAGAGTAAATAGACTATGATCACTTGGACTTTGGATCATACCAAATGCAATCAAGGCATTGGATATTTTAAGGTTCCACATACGAGGAGACTGCTTAAGACCATATATGGATTTAAGTAATTTACACACCCATTGAACTGAGATATCAGTAGGAAAGAATTTACCAGTAAACTGTGACAGTCCAGGAGGCAAACGCATATACACATCTTCATTAAGATCACCGTGCAGAAAGGCATTGGTGACATCCATATGAAGTAAAGGCCAATTGTAAGAAGCTGCAAAAGCTATTAAAATACGAACAGTGGTCATCTTAGCCACTGGAGCAAATGTCTCAAAGTAATCTAATCCTTTGGTTTGAGTGAAACCCTTGGCAACCAAGCGAGCCTTATAACGTTCAACCTGACCAGTAGAGGTGTACTTTATCTTATATATCCACTTGCAATCAACAACATTTGTATCAGATGGCATGGGGACCAATTGCCAGGTGTTATTTGCTTCTAGTGCTTGAATTTCTTCTTTCATAGCCTGACACCAAACCACTGATTTGACAGCTTGACCATATGTATAAGGTGTGGACACAGTATCAGTATTGGTTAGAAAACTAAAGTACTTGTGATTGAAAACCCCAAATGACATATGATGATGAAGAGGATATGTCACACAGTTAGTATTAGGATGAGGGGCCAGAGAAGGAGGTAAGCCAGTATAATCTTGAAATTTTGTAGGAATGAATCGTTGACGAGTTGGTCTGGGAGATTTAGGGGATAGAATAGGTATAGAGGTTACGGAAGGAGAAGAAGTTGGACTGGTGACAGGTGGATTTGAAGAATGCACATCAGGAGATAGTGCAGGAGATGTGTGTGGTACAGTAAGAGGAATAGAGTCATCATCAACTGAATGACTAGGAAGAGCAGGTGAAAGCGGAAGATTTGAAGTATTTGGAGTGGTGGAAAAAGGAAAATGATCTTCAAGAAAAGTGACATTTCTGGAAACAGAACATTTTCGAGTAGTCAAGTCAAGAACTATGTAGCCTTTAGTACCAAACGGATAACCCAAAAATACACAAGCATTAGCCTTAGGACCAAGTTTGTCAGCTGGGCCAGTAACTTTGTTGACATAACACAAACATCCAAAGGTTTTTAGATGAGTATAGTCTGGAGGTTTGTTGAAAAGGAGATCATAAGGAGTCTTAAAATTGATTAATTTGGATGGAGTCAAATTGATAAGATGTACTGCTGTAAGAATGCAGTCACCCCACAATGTGTTAGGTACATGAGCCTGCAGTTTTAAGGATCTGGCCACATTTAAAAGGTGTTGGTGTTTCCTCTCAGCAACTCCATTTTGCTGAGGGGTATAAGGACAAGATGTGTGATGTAAAATTCCCAATGATTGTAAGTGATGAGATAAAGTATTATTGACAAATTCAGTCCCATTGTCTGACCGAATAACTTGGACAGTTTTATGAAATTGAGTTTGAACATAGGCAATGAATGTAACAAGTAAAGAAGACGCTTGAGTTTTGTTAGCTAGTAAAAATATCCATGAACATTTAGAAAAATCATCAACAATCGTTAAAAACATAGTACATTTGCCATGAGTGGGGATTTTATATGGTCCCCAAAGATCACAATGTATTAAGTCAAATATAGATGAACTGATAGAGGTACTAACAGGAAATGGTTTTCGTTTTTGCTTAGCTCTATGACAAATATCACAAGAACTAAAGATATCATTATTACAAGGGGATAAAAACTGCAATTTGCTGAGAACAGTAGAGGAAGGGTGGCCAAGCCGAGCATGCCATAAATGAAGTTGAGTAGAAGCAGAACGAGACTGAGGTTTGAACAAAGTGTTTGCAGCATCAGGAGCAAGATGATGAAATTTGTAGAGTCCAGAAGTAAGTCTACCAATTTCTATCATCCTCTTCTGATGTTGGTCCTGCAGAAAACAATGAGAAGAAGAGAAACTAACAGTACAGTGAGAATGAGTGGTTAATTTGGGAATAGAAAGAAGGTTACACTTAAAGTGGGAACACAAAGAACATGATGCACAACAATATCTTGAGTGAGGTTCAGACTGCCATAATGACTAATTGGAGTAGTAGTACCATCAGGGAGATATAAATTGCCATTTAAAGGTACAGGATTAGTTAACAACTGAAACTGACATGTAATATGATCTGTAGCCCCAGAGTCAATGATCCAATCTCTATCACAATGATCTATAACTTGTAAATTATAAGCAGTAGAAATAGTGGAGCAAAAAGGTATACCGTGTATAAAAGAGGATGATCCAGCAAACGGAGTAGTAGAGATATGATTGGTCTGCCATGGAGTAAAATTCTTGAGACTTTGCTGAATCATAGTAGCAATTTGCTGACACTGAGAGTCAGTAAAAGAGGATGTAGTAGTGCCAGTTTCAGGCCCAGATAGCACAGGAGATACATCAGAGACAGGAGATGCCACAGTAGTGGTAACTTGAGCAGCCTTTTTAGTAGGATAAGAGGTGGAAAACCTTGAGTTCTGACTGTTTTGAAACTTTGGTTTGGGTTTTGGGTGGCCATAAAGTTTATTCCACTCAGGAAATCCATGCAAACAAAAACATTTGTCCTTTGTATGACCAGAAACATGGCAGTAATCACAAACTGCAGCAGTGTCACTATTGATCTTCCTGGTTACAGAGGGTGGTTTATGAGTGGAGAACTTTACATTCATAGCAATGTTATCTGGTACAGTAGCAGGGTGAGAACAATCTCTTTGAACTTCCTCTTGAAGAAGGAGTGAGTATGCCTGACTTAACGTAGGGAGTGGTTTCATCATAAGTAAATGCCCACGAACACTTGTAAACTGCTCACTAAGGCCCATTAGAAATTGACTAAGTTTATGGATTTGTTCATACATCTCCATTTTAGAAACAAACTCACAGGTACTAGTGGTATTAACACAAACACATTTAGCACTGGAGACAAATCATCCATTTCATCAAGTAGAGTACGAAATCTAGTAAAATAAGATGTGATAGACATAGAGCCCTGAGTGAGAGACATAAGTTCCTTCTTCAATTGGAAGATACGAGGCAAGTTACTCTGAGCAAAACGAATCATCAAATCATCCCAAATCGCTTTACCAGTTGATAAATAGACAACACTATTACGAATTTCTGGAGAAATAGAATTAAGTAACCATGATACCACCATATCATTACATCGTTTCCACAGGGCATACATCTCAGAGTTAACAACAGGTTTAACAATGGATCCATCAATAAATCCTAATTTTAGTTTAGCAGAAAAAGATAATTGAATAGCACGACTCCATTGCTGGTAGTTTTGATCAGTAAGAGTTTGGGTAACAATAGCCATACCTGGATTATCACCGTTGTGTATGAAAAATGGATGATTAGCATCAATTACAGTAGGTGTGACAGAGGTTGAAGATGCCGCCATTGTTGTACGGATACCTAGATCTGGAGTAGCTGGAGTGCTAGGACTAGAGTTAACAACATCAGCATAACGTCGTTGAGCCATCAAGAAGGAACGTTACGAGCTTTGATACCATCTCAGAGTTTATGAACAAGTAGATAAAACATTGCAACAAAGGAAGAAGAACAAAATTTTGTATATAGAGTATTGTTCAAGTTATGCCTACAAAGAGAGAGGCCTTACATGCCTTATATATCTGATAGCACACATGAGCTTTACATGGGAATATTAACGTGACTAACAAACTAAAATAGCTCATCACTTTTTACAACTCACGTTTTGGTATTGTGCTCCTCTACTTTGCACACATTTATCTTACTATGCTCCCTAACAAGTAGGCCTAGGTTTACTTCGAAAAAAATAGAAAACAGAGTAGGAGAGGTAGATTGGCATCAACAGATTGAAATATATGCACATAAGAACAAGTAGGCTTATTACATGCTTGTTCCACCAATCAGGGGTAAATAATTATACGACATAAACTAATTTTTACTTGCATATCATAAATGTACCTATTTTGCTACTTGTGCACTTGAATCAACTGAATTATCATATCACCAGTACGATTGTAAAATATATGTGTTTCTATAATACGTTTGATACAAATAAAAATGATAAATATCATAAAGACATATCATTTTGTTCTATAGTGCACAAAAGATTTCACTGAACTTGCTTCTCTTCATGGCACTACATATAGCAGAACTGGAAAACTTCCTATGGTGTTAAAGAACTAGTTGCAGAGCTTCATTACACCTTATACACGAGTATGCACAAATGATTTGCTGAACAGTCGTCATATATAAGCGACCTGAAGTCCACTTGCAAGAGCTAGAAAGATGTACTCTCCAATTGTGTAATATATTACCCGCTTCCTTGTGCTTTCATTGACTACAACAAGAGAAACCAACTTGGTAAGCTGTGAACATCTAGGGCATCATTCAAACAAGAAACTTAGTATTCTCTTATAAGTAAACATAAAGGACATAAATACTAAACAAAACCTGTCTTCTACTATTAGATTGTCAGAAAATATTTCTCACTACAGTAATCCATGTTACCATGCATGCTGATTTTATCTAATTACATTTAGTACTCATTTGATAAATGAACTACTTTACTATATCTAAGGATAAACACGGTAAAAGGTAGATTAATTTGATAAGGGTAAACAAAAAAGTTAATCCATTTGACCTGCAAATAACAACTTCTTGCTTATCTTTTATCCCCAACTTCAAATTTTGATCTCTCTCAGATAAATCGGTATAAGTAAATATGTATGCGTGCGCCTCATAATTTTCAATTACTTAAAAGATTTGAAGGACATAATATACACCTTACTGTAAATAATAAGTTACAAAGTTATATATTTCCATTTAAGCAATTAGGCCACAGTAACTTTCTCTCAGGTTCTCACTATTCATAGAATTTTTCTAGTAAATCTAAAAGAGGTTGTCGAAAAAGATTATGTTTGGATATCCTAGACTGTCTTTCTGTTACAACCATAACCGGTGGCATGGGACGTTGGGTTGGCTTGAGTAGCCAAATGCTAGACCAAGGCCATGAGACCGACCATTGACTTCGAAGGCAGGTGTTGGACATTGGTCACTAGTCATTAATGCCAACAAGAAACACTGGGCGTGAGCGTCCTGACATAGGCGATGGGCGTAGGTGGCACTGGGCGCAAGCGTCACGACATAGGCACTTGGCGTAGGTGATGGCTAAAAGATAGACATACGATTGTTAAGGGGGACATTGTCTGGTTTCGTAGTTACTGTTGGGGTTGGGGACGGGAAGGCGAGGGCTGCTCGTTGCAGTCAGGCGCGCAGGACTGGTCCGGAGCTGGAGCCGCTCCCCTGATGAGCCCAAGGCAGGGCGAAACCAGTCATTATAGTCCCGGGAGCAAGAGAATATGTCAAAGATATGTTAGAACTATTGGTGTAAAGGACAAATTGGTAAAGTGGTATCGGTGCTGATTGACCCGTGCTGGGAGTCGGGCAGACCACCTATGGGAACTCTCGCTTGTGAATGATTCATTTAAGCAGGACTCTCCAACCATAGGGTGGCGGTGCATCGAGGGAGACGATGACCGGTCAGGCTGATAGGCACAACTGTCTAGCATGTTCAAGACATAGGCAGTTGGGGTCAGAGTAGACGAGGCCAGTTGTTTAGGCTAAGTCAACAACATTGGTCTTATGGATCAATGGAGATACATGGGGTCAGGCCTTTGAAGAGGAGGACAACTTGGATTATGCAGAAAGACACATTGGTGCAGTGTTCTAGTCATGGACAGCAGCTAGACTAGGCGGGAGTAGGGGATGTTCCCATGCATATCATTATGTCTTTGCACATAGTAGTGGAGGGTTCTCTTAGTTATAGGGGTAGCTTGGAGAAGGCCAAAGAGCTAAGTGACAGACTTAGGCTCTGGTGGACAAGTGGAACATTAAGAGACCTTTGCACAAGTTGAACAGGTTGAGGTACTAATCAGGACAACGGGGACCAGGGATAGCAGAACCAAGCACATGGAGCACAGGTGCAGGGAATGTGGTTTCTACCAACACACATAGTTCTTGAAGAGTCAGGAAGCATGGTCTAGGGAGAAACACGTGACATGGCAGGAGGCATCCTCAGGATTGGGACATGGTGAGATGTAACAGATACAGGGTTTCAGGGTGAGACATGGTTTCTGGTAGCTCACATGGTTCTAGGGGAGTCAGACTGTATGGAGCATGGGGTTCTAGTCACTTTGCAGGGGATGTCTTTGGGAGGGGTCTATGGTGTGGAAGAGCAGAATCACGGGTCTAGGGTGCAGCTAGCTTGGGGAGATGTAACACTGGGTCGGGGTTGAAGAATGATTCAAGACCAAACCAGGGTTCAAGGTGGAGGGTGTAGAGCTGTTCACTTGTATACATGCGCTTGTACATATCATGTATGGATGTGCATGGCTTAATGAATGAACATAAGTCATGGCACATTATATCTGATTAGGGATAAGGCATATCCTCATAGTTGGGAGAAAGGCCAGGACATGAGATGGCGTATCTTCTAATAGAGGTATTGTAAACTGATTCAACTAGCCGTCAAGCTTGAGTGCTAGGAGAATAAAGCAGGAAAGCAAGACAGGGAATCAGTGTGTCGCGGGCGTAGATAAAGAGGCGCTGTGACAAGGCAGACTCACCCGGCGAACATGTTGGGGAGTGGTGCCATAGGGCGTGCGGGTTGTGCCGTGTGGCCCTCAAACATTTTGACTAGCCTAGTTTACAGGCCAGGCGTCGAGGAGACAAAGGTCAGGGTTAGCTGCGCATTGCTGGCCAGGCTTCGTTTAGCGGAGTTGGCGCATCACTGAGGTGAAAAAATTAAACGTGTGTTCACGCTTCCGCAAGCCTCCGTGACACTTTCCGTGTTGCCTTGGCAACTGTTTTTCAACGCTCGGCAGACATGCTATTAAAAAAAATTGCCCTGAAAATATAATCCGATTACCAACTTCATCCGAGGAAGATAAATGACTTACTATGGCGATGACAAGCATCACGTGCTTTCAGGTACTTCTGCTCTGCTGTAACTGATTCGAGTGCCTCCCTCAAAGCAGCAATTTCTACGTTAATATGGTCCAAATGTTCTGCAAGATACAAAAAAGAACGTAAAAGACTAAAGAGATAATCTTTGTTATATATTTTATTGGTATTGCATCTTTAAGTGACAGGAAACAGTGGCATTAAGGTAAATATTAAGGCTTTATTTTGTTCACAAACCATCTTTAGCGAGGTCATGTTCATTGGGAATATGGCCAACGTGTATGTAGAAAGAGACGGTCTCTGGAGTTGAGAACGAATTGTGAAAGCAAAATTTGTACATTCCACTCCCTGGGGCCTTAAATTCGAATTTGTCTCCAGATGTCCCCTTCAATGTATGAACTGTATTACCCCCGGGAGATGTTACCTGCACAGAAAGTCCAAAGAAGATACAAATGACAAATATGATCAATTTGATTTGATAATCAAATTGCACTTCTTATGTGACTTGGGTGTTTTGTTTCGAAAAGACATTCAAGCTACACGTTTCCACAAAACTATATCTAAGTGGGTAAAATGAAATCCTTGCTTAAGTTCGAGATTCCCATGTAGAACACAAAGTCATGTACAGATATCCGCTTAAGATTAACCAGGTTGAAGTAGTATACAGCTTCAAAAACTTGGTTTATGGACGATAATAAGCACATAGGTTAGTTTAAAGTAAGCCTTCAAAAGGGAATAATATTTTTTTATGGTTTAATCGACTATAGATATCATGAACATAACATAATATAAGTAACTAGGGGATTATGCCCGCTGCCACGGCCTTCTTTTTTTATTCAGTTGTTGTATAATGTTTGTTGATATTATCAATGAAGATGTTTTTTGTGGTCCCTATTGATTGGGTTGAGATTTTTGAAGATTTGCCGTGATATATTTTTCTGGAATGAAAGTTTCTTTGAAGAGAAAATGATGACAATTTGTGGTTAAGAAGAGTTGGTGGACAGGCGGTTTTGAGACAACTGACGATTGGATTAACATTCTTTTTTGGAGTGTTGATTATATTTTTAGTTCTTCTAATATTGTGTTTTGGGTGTTTTTCTTTTCGGAGTTGAAGGTTTAATTGTGTAATTGTCCGGGGGCAACATACGTGCCTTTCGGTTAGATAATAATTTTTTGTGTATGGAAGAAAATCCTTTTTCCGGTTTTGTTGTTTATTGTATTTCGATACAATTTATATACGTGAATGTATATACTTGAAAAAAAAATTAAATATAAATTAGAATTATAGATTCTTGAAAAAAAATTATATTCTATAAATTTATTTAAAATGATATGTTTAATTACAAATTACAATTATATATTAAAAATTATTATAATATTAGGTTAATACTCCAAATAATGGTTCCTACTAATCTGCCATTACCCGAACAATCTTAAATTGGTATCTCCTCAATTAATTGATATTGATTACCAAATTTTTCAACAAAGGATGAGATGTAGAACGGTGAGAAAAGAATTATAACCAATTATAAAAAGTTACATTATTTAATTTTTTTTGTAAACGTACCTTCGAAATGTTCCAGGTGTGGATTAAATTTACAAAACAAATGTAAAAGTCAACGATAGAACATGTTTAATATTTGACAAAATAGTTGAACAAATTTCGTTGGGTGTTGCACGTGATGTAAGTGAGGTCATCGTTATTAAATGCTATTTCAACTACAACCTAGAATTTTCTTCTTTTAGTTGTGCATCTGCTTTTCCAGTTGTGAGTGTGGTTGGGTTTTTTTGATTAGAGCTGTTGTTGCTGGCGATCTAAATTTCGTGAGTCTGTTTATTTCTATATCGATGTTATTTTATGTAATTTATGAAATTCTGTTATGGTCTTGTGCTCTTGGCTATTATAAGATTATTTTTTTTTTACTTGTTTGTAAATATGTTGAAAAAGTTTTGAAACCCTAATAGATACTATCAACTATTAAATCGTGAACTGTGTGACAGTATCGTGCGTACATGGATGAAAATAAAAGTTTCCCATCAAAGTTTATGAAGTTCTTGATCGCGGAGAGAACTCGGATTACTACCATGGTATGAGAACATATTTTGTTGCCAGTGAATGGTTAATGTTTTTTTTATGTCTATTAAATGTTATCTTGAAATGTTTATTTTGCTTGTAGACTTTGCCAGCTGATTTTTGCCAAAAGTGTAGAGATTTCATTCCCCCAAAAGTAACTTTAATGTTGAGAAATGGAAAAGAGGTGCAAGTTGGTTATGTGAGTGAATTAGATCAATTTGTTGGAATGGATCAATTCTTTGAGCGTTTCGATTGTTCCAATGGGTTGAGCATTGCTTTTCAATACAACGGAGGAGAAAATTTTTGGGCTCATGCAATTAGTAATTCCACATCAACAGAGTTGGATTCACGTAAGCAGTATAGATTTTGTATAAGATGTTATCTATGTTTAATCGTTTAGGGTTTTTAACCAGAAAATATGACTTAATATTTACAGCTATATTTGATGATGGTGGTTTTAAATTTGTGAAGATTTTGCTATCTTTTTCTGCTAATTGGGGAATACTGGTTAGTTAATTACAAATTTGTAAGTTGTTGAACTTGTTGTAATTGCATTATTTTTGAAATATTATTTTACATGTTTGAAGGCATGTCCTGCTGATTTTGTTGAGAGGTTTGGTGATGAAATTCCAAGGCAGTTGCTATTTCGTCTAAGGAATGGTACAATGGTTGAAGGTCATTTTGATAACGTTAATAAAGGATTTGTTGGATTGCAACAAGTGTTTAGACTTTTTTCAATGTCTGTTTACGGGGATGGTGTTTTTGATGTATCTGCTTTTGGTGGTAGCTGTGTGGAAAAGCCTATCATTGACGATTCTGTGTACTTAGGTTCGTCTCTCTATGGTGTTCTTGTTTTAAAATGTTGAATATGTTATTGCAATTATTTGTAATTTGATAGTGAATTATTGATTTTGCAGGGAACAGATTGGATTTTTTTGAAATAGAAATTAAAGCTTCTTACGTTCTGCAATATTGCTATGGTGTTGTAAGTAGTTGATGAATTTGTTATGTATGTTTTCAAGATGTTGTTTTCAACAGCTAATAATATGTCATTTGTTTGTATTTGTAGTACATTCCTCTAAAATTTCAGAAATTGTGTAACAAATGGCACGTGTTTGATCGTATAAAAGTTTCTCATGGAAGTCAAAAATGGTGCCTTGAAGTGAAGAAGAGAGGTAATCGTGTAGAAATACACAGAGGATGGTGTGATTTGAGGAGAGCTTTACATCTACGTATTGGCGATTATTGTCTTTTCAAGAGAGGAAAAAGTGATCGACAGTTTAACGTTGAGGTCTATAAGAAAGTTCCTTAAGCTCTGAAATTGTTTTGTTTGTATTCTTTGTTTAAATGTTATGTTGATTTATGTGTGAATTTTAATCTTGTTTTGTATCGTAGTAAAATGAATTGCGATTGATGTCTTCTTCGTATGTTATGTATTTGATTGGTTGATATTGTACTGAGGTTTTCATAGAAGACATGTTTTATTATTTGCATAGAATATGAAGATGTTGACTTAGGAAAATCTCTTACTATGACAATATGTTTCGAAGGAAGTGAACATCATAGGTAACAGAAATACAGAAAAGCACTTTCAAAGTAGTGGACAGATTACAAATTATATATATTAATATTGGAAACAATGGATTTTTTGCCTAGCACCATGTGTCGCATTGTCTGAAGGTCGTTTCAGAAAGAATCTGGTCCATTGATTCGAAGAAACCTAGAAATTCAACCAAAAGATGAGTACTGTAATTTGCAGAACTGTACTATGAATTGCTATAAAAAAAACTTACCTATAACGTAGGTGTTGAACTTTCGGATTGTTGTGATTGATGAAAAACCTTGTTGACGATACATCATATAAAGTTGTTTCACCTGTGTGCTGATTAAGAATAATTTTGCAGCTAGAATGATAATCACAATTGGTTGGAGTAATTGCAACGCTGCATTATTCAACGCACTACTACATGATATGGCACAGTCTTCCCAGAATTTAACATTGACGTTTGTGCTTCAGTAAGTGAATTTTTGTTCTAAAATTATCCACAAGGCCCATGTATCATAAACAGCTTCACTGCAGCATACCCTGCAGGATCTTTCAAAGGATGAGGAATTTCCGCAGAGACAAATTCATCTACATTCTCCATAAAATTCTTCTTAGAAGCAGGATCAAGCCATATCAACATATGAACATGGGGAAGCCCACGTTTTTGAAACTTAACCACATACATGACTGCGACATAAACTTGATGGTAAATTGATATTTGAGAACACGATAATTTTTATATTTGCATTAAATAATATGTTGTTGCGAATGATTACCTCCATTACATACACCAAAAACAGATTTGTTTTGAATGTCATCCAAAAGTTGGTCAAGTTTTAATCGGAAAACTCTTGCAACAATGTCAGGATTATCAACAGCTGTGCCATTTGGAATTAATTTCAACATTTGTGTAATTTCATCCCAAAGAGGATTGCATGTCATCATAAGAAAAATGTTAGGATGGCCAATATGTCGACAAACAGCAAGAGCATCTTGAAAGTTTTGTTGCATATATCGCTTTGAACCAACAAAACCTGCTGGAAGAGTAAAACTTTTACCAATATTAGATGTGTCTACATCACCCTTTTGTAAATAGTCACATATGTTACTATCCAAATCATTTCTCAAAGTTGTTTGGTGAGTGCGAAACCACCACAATCTAGATTGTTCAATAGCTGAGAAAGAGTCAACAATATATTGTTGAAAAAGTCGACCACCTAAACGCGGAGTCATCCCTGTGAAATGAGTATAAATTTTTAGAACGTCTTAAACAGATAGTAACAAAACTTAATTAATGATACACTTTGTACAGAAACTTATTTACCTTCACTTAGTCTTACTTGAAACTTGTAAGAATAGATGTCCATCATAGTACATTTTTGCCGTTTCTTCCTTTTATTTTCTGTTCTTTCTACATACTTAATATCATTATGATATCCATCTTCTCCTCGAGGAAAGAGTAATGGATATTGCAAAGCCATTAGCTTTGGATGAATATTGATAATTCTCTGCAGACCTTCTGTCTTGCTTTGAATTATAATGTCACGAGAAGCACACGGGTCTTCAACATCACCAACCATTATTGCAGCAACTTCATTTGATGGACCAACGTTATTTTCCCTACCACTTTCCGAACGACAAACTTTTAGAACAATTTTTAGATCAACAAAAGGAGAATCTTTGAAACGATCACGAGCAATACGAAACTCTTTCACCAATTCATTGTGTTTATTTAACATATTTAGTAAACCTGCAACTATTTCTGAATCAACCTTGTCACCTTCCTTGAGATCAATCCATTGCATTCTATTTGAAAGTTCGTTCTCGGTATCGTAAATGTAAAGTTGACAGAACTTAGGAGTATCTCCATCATCAGGAATTAAGGCTCCAAATACATGGTGATTTTGACCATTTAAGCGATAAACATATGGACCTCCTCCATTAATTATTGAGTGATCAATACTACCACATGTTGATGTGAAAGCAAACATGGTATTATACATACGGGAGCATTTTTTAAACGCAGGACCTTTAGTGGGATTAGTATACAATTGCCAGAGGTAAGATGGAGTTGGAGGAGTCTTTGGTAACTTAAGACCTCTTTTTCGGCAACATATAGAGAACAGAGGAGTTCCTTTAGTTGTTATTTTATTTACTCTTTCTTCCTTCCACATATATGCTTTACAGAACTGACATTTTACCGAAGGAGCTCCCAGGGTTGCATACTCCGGAGGAACTATCAAATATTGTTAACATAATAAAAATGTATTTGAAATTTTAAACATTTTAACACATAAATATAAAATATAGCACACTTGTCCAACTATTTATATCATCTTCCTCCTCCAAATCAATCTCAGCAGAGCAATCTGCAAGTATATCAACCATTACAACACTATTGAAATATGTAAAATGAATATTCTAAAAAGACTTTACAGTATACTCATCAGCCATTGGACAATTACCTATGGAAGAATCCATTTCGTTGTCACTAAAAATTTCATTGTAATCCGAATCATAACCAGGAATATATGAACTCTCTGTAAATGCAGTTATTTCTCAAATGTAAATGTACCATAAATTAGCTATTTCTAATAAAACCAAAATCATACGTAATTGCAAGTATTCTAACCAATTTATGAGTAATCAGTGTCAATACATTCATTGCAACTTGATGATAAATCATTTGAAAATAAACATCGACTTAGTTCAGAATCTTACTAAACAAACTTTCTCTTAAAGGACATCATAGTAGCCTTATTCCCATTGTTAAAACCTGGATTTAAGGTATCTGAAATATGGCAACACAATAATAACAATCTACATTAGCAGAAAATTTCACATGAAATTTAAAAGTTTCGTATCAATGTAGATTTGCATACCTAAATTACTGCTTGAATCTGAAGTAAAGTGAACACTTGATATTGGAGTATAAAACTCCTGGCCATGATTTCTTTGCTTATCGCTTTTTGAAACTACATACAAAGGGATTACAAAAAGTTACATTTGTGTACATAATACGGTCAGTAAAAGGCTAAAAGTAGCAGCAACTAAAGTAATAGCAAATTGTTAAAAAGCTCTTACCAGAAGAATTTGATGATGTAAACAGACTTACCTGATCATAAGCAAACATTACAAAGGTATATTCGTGGTACAAAGAAATGAAGATTCACAAAACTTAATAAGCTGACTTCAAGAACATCAATAATGTATAACTCAAAAAAACCTTGTCTTGATATGCTGTCAATTTCTCCTTTTCTTTCACTATATTGTTTGAAAAAAGAGGGTGCTCATGTAAAGGCAACCTATTATTCTTTTCAATGTTGCCTCTCTTATGTTTTTCAACATTACATGGCATTGCATTTTCTTTCCCCACTGCATATGTTGAACTTTTACGATTAACATGTTGTAATACAGGATGATTACGTAAAGGAATTCGACCATAGTGAAGCTCTCTATAATTGAAATCCATATTACTTGACCAGAAGATACTGAAAGTGTAAAATAACACTATAGAACAAATATGACTGAAGGAATCGTTTGGCGGGTCAAATAAGAGCCAAAACCTACAAAAAGTTTGAAAATTTGACTTCTACCCATGTATGATTTAGTAGTGGTAACACTTATGTTTCGGTTGAAATTATTTGTATTAACATATGAAAGATTGAAATTTATAAAATCGAGTTACAAATACGTTAGAAAGTTTAATTGAAATATTTCAAAATTGCATTGTAAGGCTTCAAAGGCTTCCAAAGGAAGCTTTGTGATTTCCAAAACCTATCCATCCAACATCACATCATATACAGCATACGTAATTATAAGCTATACTATTATTTTATGTATTCAACTCTGAAAACCGGCGCTCGTTTTTTACAGTCAAATCAACCTTTCAACGTAGGCACAGGAGCTTGGCCGCCTTGGTACATATTAATTGTTTGCCTTTACTATTTAGTACAGTACAGTTGAAGTACCGACTCGTACAAATAAAATATAGGAGTAACAAATTTGCTTATCACTATATTCGAGTTCGAATATTTACAATTATGTAATTATTTTTAAAAATTTAGGTTTATCCCGAGTTCAATTCTCTATCATTACGTAATACTCTCTCTGTCCCAACAATTTCTTACTAAAATCAAGTTTTGGTAGCCCACAGGAACTTAAAAATTTATCATTACTAAAATCATAATATAATAACGAAAAATGTTGCAAAGTCTACCACTAAATGTTTTAATTGAAAATTCCAAAATAGAAATTGATCAAACGATAAGCTTAAAGTCCAAGTCTATCCCTCTTAAAAGTCAGGAAAACGGCTTTTTAATAGAAAACTGTGACACGGCTCTCTATCACATAAGATTGGTAAAATTGTGAGTGAAGAAATTGTGAGTATGTCGTTTATTCAAATTTAATAATAGTTACGTGTATACAATTTAATAATATCATCGAAATTCTTATTTCGAATAAATTTTTTATAACATGAATTCCATTTTCGTATATAATAATGGATTCTAATCTTAAAGGACATCAACAATAATATTTATTGAATGCAACAACAATATTTAATATACAACTCATTACTTCAACATTAAGGGCATCAATACGATTTACCTTAATAATACTGTACCTGTAAATTTTACTACCATTTGAATGTGGGTTATGTTCACTAAGTGAGAGTATTTGATTGCGAAATATGTCCAAACCAACCAGAAAATGTTTTAAGGAATAGAAGGAGTATCATAATATGATTTGAGGGACAAAATCAAATTTTGGTAGCCAACAGGAATTAAAAAAAGTCTCATTACTAAATTCGTAATATCAATATTTATTTATGCCTCAAATAAGGAAAAATGTTGCAAAGTCTGCAACTAAATGTTTGGAAACTTTAAAAATTTTAGTTTCAATTGAAAAATTCAAAATTGAAATTGATCAAAGGATATGCTTCGAGTCCAAGTCTATCCCTCTTAAAATTGAAGATAACGTTTTCTTAATAGAAAATCGTTATACAGCTCTCTGTTACCCATATAACAAAAATTGTTGTAAATTGAGGGACTAAATAAATTTTTGGTACTAAAATCATAATATGAGCATCTCGCATATCAAAAATTAATAATACTTACGTGCAACAAATTTAATAATATCATCGAAATTCTTATTTGGAATTAATAATTTATCACCTGAATTCCATTTTCGTATAGAATAATGGATTCAATATTTTAATATGTATTTTTATTTGAAGAAGTTGATTTGGTATTCACATTTGTAAACCGTAGTACATAAATTCTGTGGTAATTATTTCAAACAATTCATTTTGGATTCTACATGAGTATAAATTATGCTAATCTACATATGGCCCAAAATTAGTTAAAACAATTAAGATAAATAAGCTTGAATCATAACATTGGCAGATGAAAATAACTTATACTACATAAAAAGTCAAGACTGATACTGCTTGTTCGTTCAAACATTTCGAAAATAGATCAGAATACATAATAAAAGATTCAACTTGAAAATAGCTGATAACAGGAATAAATTTTGCAGATAAGCTCCCAAGTCTGCTGACTTCATCATATTCCATGGACTTCGCAGAATCTATAGAAAAATATGTTTTTCTGTTAGAAATTGCGCATCACAAACTTTTTAATATTATGCAAGGGACTACCTTTCTCGTAGCTTTTGAACCCCCTCACAGCTTGAATTAACATAAAATGTGGTAGCTGCCATATTTCTGATAGCAGTGACACCGGTGTAATTGTTACGAAGCATTCTGCAGGAGGATATGATAATAACAACAGGTTGCTCTGTAGCTTCGTTTATAGCAGTGTCGAATGCAGTAGCAAGCTCGTTCAAAAAAACAACCTTCACATTGTGACTACATAACAAAGACAAAACATTTTGATAGCTAAAATACTATTGAACACAAAGTATGAAAAAAACAATCAATACATAAATTGCTTACATTAGATCTGTAACAACAAACTCCCTATAGTATTGATCTCCATTGCTTGTGTTTGTAACATGTTTGACAGGCTTAATGTCATCAACAATCCCAACAATATCTGCAAACATTGTTTCTTCTTAGAACCACGCATTGAATAAAAGATATCACTGGACATACTAATATGCACAATACTCTTAAACGAAACATTTACCTATCAAGTGATTTTCTTGTTCGTTAACATTCGCAAAATGCTTAAGATTCATAAAGTTGAAAACATTTTCTGGAATAACCAAGCAATTTCCTTCCACAACCGTGACAACTGTGTTCTTTGTGATTATAATTTGTAATTCAGCTTTGAAAAATTTATACTTTTCTGTAAAAGGCGCCACAGTAAAGTTACATATCTCATAGGTCTTCCCATAGATAAATTGGTCATCTAAATCATGTATAAGGAAAGATTCAATCCAACCATGCATACGATCGAGCTGTATTAAGAATTATCACATGAAGGATTATCACATGAACGTAGAAATTTAAGTGAAAATTAAAGAATGATATAATGATAGTTGACTTACATATCGATCTATGAATATCAAATGAACGCCATTCATGCTTCCAGGTTCTATATTTGGTTGTCTCCATTTTCGTGCAAATCGAACCTTTATCTTCGATTCACGTTTCTTTCTTAGTTCAAGTTCAGCTAAGCTCTCATAGTCCATGATTGTGTTTGTTTATCTCTATTGCACAAAAAAAGATAGAACTAAGATAAAGATGAAAGAAAATATTTGTGGTAGTATGGTTTGAAGTGGGTCTCTAATATGTCAGTACCGAGTCAGTTCATTGTACTATCATAAATAGAGAATCGAGTAAACAATTTACATGATCGATACTTTTGGGCGAAAAATTTTAAATGGGAGAAGTAGATTTCTCAAAACAATCTTTTTTTATTTGTAATTTTTAGAAAATATTTTTTTCTATAATATAATACAATTCTTAATACTATTATATTCACGTACAATTTAACGTATAATATTGTCACAACTCAGAATTAGCGAAATCTCTTTTTGCCTAACTTATTACCTAAACTTATAGCTTATATGTTGATAACTTAAATTTTAACAACGGTGTAGTTTCATGGCAACTACTATGTAAATTATCATAATGATCATATTTTTAAACTTTTTAATTACAAATGAATGTTTTTTCATATATTCGAAACACCAACTAAGATATCGCAAACACGAATTAATATATATTATAATAATATATTGTGAAATATATGACTACCTCCGTTACATCAAATATTTTATATTTGGTAACCTCCGTATCATCAACTCTGTTATTTAATGACCTAAATTATTAAATAGAAATTGGTGAAAGAAAAATACTCTTAGAAACTTAATCAAATCAGTGTGATGGAAGTTTGTAATGTGGAATCATCTGTTTCCAATAATCAATAAATATGTATTAAAAATTGTATACTTATCTATACAAAATAGCGAGACACTCGAGTTCTATACCTGATCGTAGTTAGATTGCTGGCAATGTCCATAAACTCTTTACTTTTCTCTTCTACGACGATTTGAAATTTTAATAATAATATAGAAATATACCGAGATTTAAATTAAAGAGAGCAAGCGGATCAAAAGTTTTGTTATAAATATTTTATTAGATATGTCGAAATCCTTTTGCGCATCTTTTTTAATCTTTACAAATTAAATAAAACTAATTAAATTTAGAACTTTACAAATTGGTATACATATGTATAAACAAACATCGTTAAATACATAATGTATACATTTTATAAATTATATGTTACTTTATGCAAATTGGATTATTAAAAATAATAATAAAGAGAGTGTACATTAAGATATATATATTGTATATGGAAAAGAAAGACATACGGGAAACAAAGCAATGGTGCAATTAGAGATAAACCAGAATTTTTTTTTTGGGCATCAAGATTTTATTACAAATGCCGAAATATCAAAAACGGTGTAAACACGCTGTTTATGTAATCAACAATAATCAATAAATATCTATCGAAAATTGTATACTTATCTATATAAAATAGCAAGACACTCAAGTTTTATTGCTGATCGTAGTTGGACTTATTCTAGATTAATCCTCTATAAGGTAACTAACCAATTTGAATTTTGACTACCGATTAATCTTTTTCTTTTATTTATAAATGGTAAATTACAATATTATTTTATAATATTACTCGAGGATCAACCAAATAAATGAATGACGTGTATATTATTCACAAATTTAATACAGTTCACTTTCGGCGAATTAATAATCGATAAAATAGTAACCTTGTTACATATAATTTTTTACCTATCTTTACATAACCTTCTTACTGTATTTTCCAACACTAAGACAAATAGGTGTAAAAAATTTTATAGACTATATAAATTAATACTTCAACACCATCGTTGTAAAATTCAGTAATCGGTATAAGTCGGTTAAGATACCGATTTAATATTAATTAGATAATTGCAAGGATTAATCGGTTCATTACCTTAAAAAAAGATTAATCGAGGATCAAGCAAAGAAAGGAATCACGTGTATATTATTCACATATTAAATACAGTTAAATCTTGGTGAATTAATAGTCGATAAAATAAAAATCTTTTTAAAGAGATTTTTTTACCTGTCCTTATATAATGGAGACACTGTATTGTCGAATACTAAGGCAAATAGCTTTCAAAAATTATATAGACTATACAAATTAATACTCCAACAGCAGGGGGGTTGTATTGATTCAGTAATCAATATAAGTCAGTTCAAATACCGATTTAAGATTTATTACATAATTGAGGATTAATTACAAGGTTTAATCGACTTGATTATATATTTTTTAAAATAAATTCATAAAATTATTCGGATTTGACAAATGTAATTGATTGATTAACTTAAAAACGATTAATCGAGGATCAATCACATTTGAGATTAACGTGTATATTATTCACATCTTTAATAAAATTAAAGATCAATCTCGCTGATCTAATAATCAATAAAATATAATAGAATAAACATGTGTTTAAACAAACATGTTCTATAATATGTACTAACTGATTCATTTGTGGGCATCATGTTTGAAACAGGATCTATGATTTTCCCAAGATCGTTCTACAAAGTTCTGTCACCTGTTTCTTTGGATACTGGACTAATTGTAAGAAAAGACACATTTAATATAATGATTTTACATATATTTTTGTTTTTAAAATATTGCTTTGTATCATTTCGGTGGTTTGAATCTTTGGCATGTTAATTTAGCATACATCTGTCTTTATACATCTGTCTTTAAATGATCAGATTGTACCAAAATTGGTGAAAGAAAACTATTCTGAGAAACTTAATCAATCAGTGTGATGGAAGTTTGTAATGTGGAATCATCTATTTTCTATAATCAATAAATATGTATTAACAATTGTATACTTATCTATACAAAATAGCGAGACACTCGAGTTCTATACCTGATCGTAGTTGGACTGGTGGCAATGTCCATAAACTCTTTACTTTTCTCTTCTACGACGATTTGAAATTTTAATAATATAGAAATATACTGAGATTCAAATTAAAGAGAGCAAGCGGATCGAAATTTTTGTTATAAATATTTTATTAGATATGTCGAAATCCTTTTGCGCATCTTTTTTAATCTTTACAAATTAAATAAAACTAATTAAATTTAGAACTTTACAAATTGGTATACATGTGTATAAACAAACATCGTTAAATACATAATGTATACATTTTATAAATTATATGTTACTTTATGCAAAAATGGTTTATTAAAAATAATAATAAAGATAGTGTACATTAAGATATATAAATTGTATATGGAAAAGAAAGACATACAGGAAACAAAGCAATGGTGTAATTAGAGATAAACCAAAAAAAAAATTTTGGGCATCAAGATTTAATTACAAATGCTGAAATATCAAAAACGGTGTAAACACGCTGTTTATGTATTCAACAATAATCAATAAATATCTATTCAAAATTGTATACTTATCTATATAAAATAGCAAGACACTCAAGTTCTATTGTTGATCGTAGTTGGACTTATTCTAGATTAATCCTCTATAAGGTAACTAACCAATTTGATTTGACTACCGATTAATCTTCTTCTTTTATTTATAAATGGTAAATTACAATATTATTTTATAATATTACTCGAGGATCAACCAAATAAATGAATGACGTGTATATTATTCACAAATTTAATATAGTTCAATTTCGGCGAATTAATAATCGATAAAATAGTAACCTTCTTACAGATATTTTTTTACCTATCCTTACATAATGGAGACACTGTACTAAGACAAATACGTTTAAAAAATTTTATAGACTATATAAATTAGTACTCCAACACCATCGTTGTAAAATTCAGTAATCGGTATTAGTCGGATAAGATACCGATTTAAGATTAATTAGATAATTGCAAGTGTTAGTCACAGAGACATGCCTGTACTCATATAATAACAAGCCTAAGTATGTGTAATGCTATGCATTACCTACATGACCTCTTAACAGAGAGAACCTCTAGTTGTAGAGTTTCTATTTGTTTTGTACTTGTAATAGGCATCAAATCCTAGTTGTGTAACTATACTTATAAAGTCAAGAATAATGCTTGAAAGAAGTTCCAAGGTTCATGCCTCAAGCAAGGAGATAAAGACTGTCAAATAATCACAGTTGGGATTTGAAGAAATGAAGAATTTGCCTAAGTACCAATTCGAGAAGTACATTTGTCTATTCGAGAAGTCTAGCATTCGAGAAGTCAGGGATTCGATATCTCAAAAGACACTATTCGATATCTCTGAAGGTCAACTAGTCAAAGCCTTATTCGAGAACTCAGAGATTCGACATGTCTAATACACTATTCGAGAACTCATGGAGTCAACAAGTCAAAGCATCATTCGAGTTCTCTAAGAGTCAACAAGTTAATACTCTATTCGAGAACTCATGGAGTCAACAAGTCAAAGCATCATTCGAGTTCTCTAAGAGTCAACAAGTCAATGCTCTATTCGATATCTAAAGGACTAAAGAAGTTATTCGATATCTCAGGGATTCGATAAGTAAAATGCTCTATTCGATATCTCAAGGATTCCTGAAGAAAAGACTTATTCGAGAAGTCATTCGATATGACAGTTTAACAGTATTCGAGAACTCAGAGTTATCGATCAAGTCAATTCAAGTTCTCGAATCACCAACAGAGTTACTTCTTGAATACAATCTTGGAGACAAAATACTGAAGAATTGTACAAGTCAGAAACCTGCAACAAGCTAAAGCACTTTATGGACCACAGTCTGTAATGTACTTTGGAAAAGCCTAGAAAGAAGCTTTGAGAGATGTACAAGAGACAAGGAGCTAAAGAAGTGGATCTCAACAGAGCTTTGCAAAGTCAAACCAGTAGCCGTTTGGATGCTTACTCAAAAAGGATAGACACACTAGAAAGTAAAGTTGTTTAGCTACCTTATTTGTAGTAAGTAGGTTGTATTCATGCTCTATAAGGATACAGCCTCACTTCCTTAGAAGTTAAGTTTTTCATACACATAAGAAAACATCTCTCTGAGAAAAACGAAGCTGAAATACTAACATTTGTATTCACAAATTGTAGCAAAATCTTTATCTAATAAAATATTAGATTAAAGTGATATTGTGTCTTGTGTTGTTCTTAATCCGCATTTACAAATCTACACACACAAACACATATTGTGCTACACTGATTCAAGAACAAAGAAAAGTTCAAGAATCCATTCACCCCCCCTCTGTATTCTTTAGTCGTATTCAATACTCAACAAGTGGTATTAGAGCAGGCTATTTATTCAAAAACAGAAAACGATCATGAATACACCAAAGACTACAGGAACGGTGAAGGTCCATAAGTTTGACAAAGAGAACTACAACCTCTAGAAGATCAAGATGCAGTTGTTCATCAAAGCTGCTAATCCTCTATATCCTGAGATACTCAAGAATGGTCCCTTTGTTCCACAACAAGAGATTCCTGAAAAGACTGTTGGAACTATAACCTTTCATTGATCTTATGTGCCTAAAGAACCATCCAAATGGACGGATACAGAAAAGGAGATGGTTGCTCTCGACAGTCATCTCATGTTATTAATCATAGATTCTATGGAACTGTCAATGTTTGCTAACATAGCCTCTTGCAAAATAGCAAAGGAGATGTGAGATCATATTGAGGTGTTATGTGAAGGAACAGAAGAGGTTAGAGAAAACAAGAAACAGATACTGGTCACACAGTATGAAACTTTCATGGCTCAGTCCAAGGAAAGCATTACTGACATGTTTGAAAGGTTTCACAAGCTGGTGACTGAGCTATAGATGAATGGGAAGGTATACAGCACAAAGGAGCTGAATATGAAATTTCTATTGTCTTCTCCAAACCATCTAAAGCAAAGGGTCATTTCTCTAAGATAAAGAGATTTGAACAAAGTCACATATGATGTGCTCTATGGGGTTTTAAAAACTCATGAGCTTGAGTTGCTTCAGAAGAGGGCTATCCAAGCCAACCAAGGCAGAATGATAAACACATCATGTACCTTGATTGTCAACAAATCTATTCAAGACCTAGAAGCATCTACAAGTTAGCTGAGGATAGAAGAGATAGTAGATGATGAAGAAAATGAAGGTGAAGTGACTGAACCTGTTGAGGAGAAGGAAGAAGAAGAGTTCTATACTCTTGAAGAGCTAGATGGCATGGAAAACACTTCATATGCTTTCATGGCCAGAAATTTTCCAAACATCAGATTCAAGAGGAACCAACCCTTCAAACCTCGACCCCAAAACCATTCATTCAACAAGAGCAAGGCACCTGTGAAAGCAAACAAGAATAAATTCAAAACCAGCCATGTGGATAGGTCATCTGTAAGGTGTTATAGATGTAATGACCTTGGGCATTTTGCCAGTGAATGCAAGAAGCCTAAAAAGAAGGATAAGGAGTTTCTAGAGCTTGAAGCTAAGTATGAGGCCCTTCTGAAAAAGCAAACACTAGGTAAGGCCTACATAGCTGAAGGGAAGTGTTGGGATGACTGATAGTGATGGAGAGGAGCAAGAATTCTGCAACTATGCCTTGATGGCTGATTCCAAGGATGAACAATCTTCATCTGACTCTCAGGTACCATCTCTCACTACCATAGATATGTCTGTTTCTGAGTATAAATGCATGGTTGAACAACTATCTGTTGAAATGTTTAATATTCATACTAGTATGACTGCTGCTAATGAAGAGATTGCCAAACTGTCTGCTAAGAATGAATTGTTAAACAAGAAGAATGAGGAACTTGAGCTAACTGATATGCATGTAGATAACCTTAATAAAGAAGTTGAATATTTACAGAATAAGGTTCTATGTGCTAGTCAGGTTGAGAAGGCTCTTAGGGATGAACTAGCTGAGAATGAATTCAAACTAAAAACCTTTAAGAACTCCTCTAGTCTACTGCAGTCCTACCATGAGAAAAATCAAGCTAAACCCAAGGCTGCCATTGGACTTGACTATGGCACTCTTTAACAGAGGAAAGGCTATGCTGTCATTGAAGATGACATAGTTGTTCAGGATGAAGTACCTCACATTTTGAAAAAGACTGAGTCTCCAATTTTTAAAGAACCAACATTTGAAATTGGTAAGGATGCCTTACTCATGCATTAAGCAAATGTTGAATGATGAGGATGAGGCACAGTCTAGTGAACAACCAGCAGATGCTCCATTCTATGATAAATTTGACTGTATGCCATGCAATATGAATGTCACGACTAGTTGTTTCAATCTGAGAAGGCAATTCATTGATGGTTGTATCAGTCACAACTCTCACACACACTACACAAGGTCAAAGTCTTCAAGTCCTCCTAGAGCTAGGAAGGTACCTCTGTCACCTAAGTCTGAAACCTCAGGTTCTAAGACTTCTAACAGTGACAAGAAGACTAACACCAAGAAAGTTGATAAGTATGTTGTTTATGATAAAACTGTTTCTAAGCCAAATGGACCCAAACTTCTTTGGGTGCCAAAGAAGAAGTAATTCCTTTATGTTTACAGGGCAAAGAAAGTGAAAAGAAGGTCATGTGGATTTTGGACAGTGGATGCTCAAATCACATGGCTGGTGATATGGCCCTGCTATCACAATATGAGGAGAAGGCTGGCCCAATGGTTGCTTTTGGAGATGACAGCATGGGTAACACATTGGGATATGGCAACTTGAAAGTTGGTAATGTCATCATTGAAGATATAGCACTAGTCAAGGGTCTCAAGCATAATCTGCTAAGTATTGGTCAGTTTAATGATAGAGGATTCAAGGTGAATTTTGACAAAGATGAATGTTTGATCACCCACAAGAAGATTGGTGATTTTGCTCTATCTGGAGTAAGGAAAGGAAGCCTGTTTGTAGCCAATATGGACTCTGCAAACAAGGATAAAGTTTGTTGCTTCTACTCAAAAGCATCAAATGAAAATTGTTGGCTGTGGCACAAGAAGTTATCACACCTGAACTTCAAGGCCATTAATTCTCTAGTCAAAAGATAGTTAGTGAGAGGCATGCCCACACTTGAATTCTGTAAAGAAGGAGTGTGTGAGGCTTGTCAAAAAGGAAAGATGAAAAGGTCAAGCCACAAGTCAAAGATAGTGACATCAATCACCAAGCCCCTGCAATTAATTCATATGGATTTGTTTGGTTCTGTAAATATTATGTCACTCTCAAGATAGAAGTATGCCCTAGTGATGGTTGATGACTACACAAGGTATATATGGGTGAAATTTCTAGCATCAAAGGATGAGGCTCCTCAAGTAATCATTGAGCACATAAAGAAAGTTGATAAGGAAGCAAAAGCCAACAATGCAAGTGTGATTACATTGAGAAGTGATAATGGAACAGAGTTCGGAAATGCCTTACTTGAAGAATTTTGCAAAGAGAATGGCATTTCTCAACAGTTCTCAGCTCCAAGGACTCCACAACAAAATGGAGTAGTTGAGAGAAAGAACAAAACTCTAATTGAGGCCGCTAGAACAATGTTGCTTGATGCAAAGATGCCTACATGTTTTTGGGCTGAGGCTGTGAGCATTGCATGCTACATCCCGAACAGAACCCTCATCAACAAAAACACTGGAAAGACACCTTACAATTTGATGACTGGAAAGAAGCCTATTCTAAAGTATGTTCATACTTTTGGAAGCAAATGCTTTGTGTTGAAAGATAATTCAGAATATGTTGGGAAGTTTGATGCAAAGGCATTTGAAGGAATCTTTCTTGGCTATTCTATGGAGAGAATTGCATACAAAGTCTATGTCATCAGTCAAAAGAAAGTTATGGAAAGCACAGATGTGACATTTGATGATAGCAAACTACCTGGATTAGAAGAAGCCAATGATGAAGATAGAGATCCATTAAAGTTTGATAATCTAGATGATTCTGATGAAGAGATTGAAACTGAAGTTAAAACTCTAGTTCAACAAACTCAAGTGAATGATGAAGCAACAGAAGAATCTAATCCAACCAACAGTGAAGATACTAGCATCCAAGACACACCTGTGAGTAGTAGCAACTTCACAGGGGGAGGAAATGAAAATGATCATGTCTTGAATGATGAAGCAACATCAAGGTTGAGAAATCAAACTGAGCACTCAAGGAAATGGGATAGGTCACTCACTGCAGAGCAAATTATTTGAGATCCAAATGCAAGAGTGAGAACTAGGAGAGCAACTCAAAATGAATGTCTCTATGGTTGTTTTCTATCTCAAATTGAGCCTAAAAACTTGATGATGCACTGTTGGATCCAGATTGGATTATTGCTATGCAAGAGGAGCTGAATCAATTTGAAAGAAACAAAGTATGGGAACTTGTACCTGCACCACAGAACAGAACCATTGTTGGAACAAAATGGGTTCTGAAGAATAAGATGGATGAAAATGGTGTGGTAGTAAGAAACAAAGCAAGGTTGGTTACAAAAGGATACTCTCAACAGGAAGGCATTGATTATGATGAGACATTTGCCCCTCTTGCTAGATTGGAAGCCATCAGAATATTCTTTGCATTTGCTGCTCATTCAAATTTTAAAGTCTATCAAATGGATGTCAAGAGTGCATTTCTAAATGGAGAGTTGGAAGAAGAAGTTTATGTGCAACAACCACCTGGCTTTGAGGATCCACATTTCCCAGAGTTTGTCTACAGATTGCTTAAGGCATTATATGGACTTAAGCGGGCTCCAAGGGCATGGTATGATACTTTATCACAATTTTTTCTGGAAAATCAATTCACTAGAGGCACATTGGACAAAACAATGTTTTACAAGAATCATGGTGATGATATTATCCTAGTTCAGATCTTTGCTCACCTGCAAAGACACCCATGGCCACTGCCACTAAATTGGATGAAGATGCTAAAGGCAAGAGAGTAGATATCTCAGTCTACAGAGGCATGGTTGGTTCCTTATTCTATCTCACTGCAAAGACATCATGTTTGCTACATGTCTGTGTGCAAGATTTCAATCAAATCCAAAAGAGTCACATTTGATTGCTATAAAAAGGATCTTTAGATATCTGAAGGGCACTCCAAACTTGGGTTTATGGTATCCTAAGGACACAGGGTTCAGTCTGGTTGGTTACTCTGATGCTGATTATGCTGGATGCAAAATGGATAGGAAAAGCACCTCAGGTAGCTGCCAGTTTCTTGGACAAAGGTTAGTCTCTTGGTACAGCAAGAAACAACAATATGTGTCAACTTCCACAGCTGAGGCTGAATACATAGCTGTTGGGAGTTGCTGTGCTCAAGTGCTTTGGATTAGAAATCAACTTAGAGACTATGGACTTGTGTTGGAAAGAATTCCAATCATGTGTGACAACTTAAGTGCAATCTCTATAGTTGCCAATCCTGTCAATCAATCTAGAACAATTGACATCAGATATCACTTTATTAGGGAGCATGCAACTAATGGAACCATTGAGTTACATTATGTTCCCACAGATAAACAATTAGCTGATATATTCACTAAGCCATTGGATGAAGCCACCTTCACAAGGTTGGTTAGTGAGATTGGAATGTTGAATTCTTCAAAATCTGGATAAGTGAAAATATCAACTAGATTGTTGTAGCAGTAAACACTTCTTTATCTAAATTCTCAATATTTTTGAAGTAAGTGTTGGCTGAAATATGATTTATAAATATTTCAAATCTGTTGCATATGTTAAAAATTATATTCGAATTAGCTTGAAATTTCTATGAAATTTTAAGACTATCACTATTTAATTTGTTAGAATATTCCTCATTTGAATAATTCTAGTGAATTTTGAAAAGATGGTGAAAATTAATTTTTATGAGTGAAAAGTGTAGACCGATAAGTCAGACTTCTCGAATGACTTTCATGTCTATGGTCGACTTCTCTAACAAGTCTATTTGGAACACTCTTGAGTTCCCGAATAGTGCATTTTGGAGAAATCGAACAGAGACTTGCTTGACTTCTCGAATAGAACATTTGAGTTCTCGAATAGAACATTTGAGTTCTCGAATAGGACATTTGAGTTCTCTAATGACTGAGTTCTCGAATAGAACATTTGAGTTGTCGAATCATTTGAAAAGGCTGAATTCTCGCTGAATCTTAATCGTTTTGGATTTTTATTCAGAATTTTAAATCACTCATAAAAACATATTTTATTTAATTTAGAATTATGTTCTAAGTTAGATAACTGCCAGCTGTGAGTTACAAACTGCTTGAGATATCGAATAAGCCCATCTTGACTTATCGAATAGTTGTTTTATACTTCTCGAATGACTGACTTGTCGATACAAAACATATATCTAATCGACAACTCAAGTCACTCACATATATACAATTCCACAACTGTTCAAATCATTTCATTCGATTTCTCAGGCAGTTAAAGTTCCAAAACCTCTGAAAACCCTAACGTCAAAAGCTAAATTTCTTCTTCAACCTTCATTCTCTTCTCATCTCTCTATGTAACAATGGCAAATACCCAACTCACAATTCCTACCCACACCAATTTCATAGCAATAACCAACGATGTTGAAGCACCCAATACAAACTTTAAGTGCTTTGTTCGATGGATGTCTGAATCATACATCAAGGATGCACTTTCAGCCAACCCAACACTGTATCTAGATTTGCTGGAACAATTTTGGAGAACTGCTACTGTGGAGGTTGTGGCCCTACAGAATGCAATAAATTCATACGTAATCTACTGCAAGATTCAGGATAAGGACATCACTTTCACCACTGAAGATATGAATCAAGCACTGGGCTTACAACAAGGCGTGTATGACAGTCGAGCAACTGATCAGGAATTGGAAGACTTCTTTGATTTTATCAACTACTCAGATAGAATCAAGCTTGGAAATTTGAATAGGAAGTACTTGAGAAAAGAATGGAGCTATGTCTTTGCCACTCTTCTTCAAGTCTTCACAGCAAGGAAGTCTAGCTTTGATCAAATCAGCACACCTGTTCAACAAATAGGCTTTGTTTCTATCTAACAAACATACTCTCTCTACTACATGATTTTAAAGCTCTACCTATTCCAAAGTTAACAAAGTTATGAAAATGTGTAGCATTTTCCAAGGGTTTTCATGGAGAAATACGGTCAGCACATCAGTGATTTCGTTCAACTTTGGATGGCCAATAATAATGTTTGGATAGCTTCTTTCTGTAAGAAGGACCACCGTGTCTTTGGCTTGGAAAGGTTGTTAAAAAATTATTTCATTCCTACAAACTCCATCTTCCTCTTACATTACATTGGAGCATCTACATTCTACCTATCAATCTTTTCATCCAGCGGATTTGATATTCTTAGCGGTTTAAAAGATAAGATGCTTGTGAAAGATGTTGTTGTACCAAACACTGGTCATGATGTAACACGATGCTCCAATCACTCTGATGCAATTCAAGGTAGTTCATCTATTCACTTTCACATCTTTGCATATCTGAGCATTTCACCTTATTGGTAAAAACAGATCTCAGCAATTGCTAAAAATTGATTGTCTACATTCCTAGGTGGTGCAAATTCAAGAAACATATCTCAGCATTTCACTGTATTGCTTCAAACTTCACATTTCGATAACAAATGTCATGGTGTGGTGAGTAAGAAATATTTGGTTCATATTAACTTCAATTCCACTATTAAACAAAAAAATTAGTTCTTTCATTCTGAAAAAAATTAACTTCTTCTTGTAGTACGTTCGTAGTAGTTTAAAACTCTTTCATGGCAAACTTCACAACCGAATCAAAGTGACACTTGATTACCAAGGAAAAGAATGGGAAGTCAAGGCAAATCCAGTTGGCAAGGCATTAAGATTAGGTAAAGGATGGGATGACTTTGTAAAGGATAATACTTTTATCATTGGACAAAGGCTATAATTTGAATATGTAACTGGGCCTAAACTACGATTCAAAATCTCAGCCGTGTAGAATGTACTCCATTTGGTGCAAAGTGATTACCTGAAGAGTAGTTGATGACATGATAACCCTTTCCCAGAAGTCCACATCTAGAAAAAGGCTCAAATTTGTTTATTGTGACAACAAAACATTTAATGTTTTATACGTTGTTTAAATTGTGTTAGTATGGCTGCTTGCCAATTTGAACTATGTTAGTAACCTATTTGGTATGGATTTAAGTGAATATTATGTATGCAATGTGGTCCATTAGTGCTTTCTTTGAATCTATTTGGTATGGATTTAAGTGAATATTTTTATCAAATTAAATTCCATAAAAATATTCACTGGAAATAGTAATCCTGTATGAGTTTAAATGTTAATTGTTTCATGCATTACATAATCAAAACAATACTGCCAAAATAATAGTGTCATAAGCTTCCTTTTGCTGTATCGTTATATAATCAAATTTAATTCCATAAAAAGATTTCATTTGCCAAAAACAGATTAACCAAGGCTAAAGTACTCTGAATACTTAATAATCAAAATCGTAAGTTGGCAAGATCAACATTGTCAAGTTCTATGACATCAAAATTACATATACAAAACGGATGCTATAAGATTTCTATACTTTCTTTTTCACATCATAAGCTGTTTGTAAATGCTATTATCAAATAACTTAAACTTTCAACACTTTTCCAACCCATTATAGTATGGTTGCGCTGGGCATTACAAAGCTCTCTTTGATGCTACCTCCTCCGCAATTCTTTGGCCCTGCACCAATAGTAAAAATGGTGCATTAGCGTTGGAATCTTTATACCTTCAAAAGTTAGTGACATTCGATTCAACTCCATCTTCTCCTCATTTTTCACAGATATCATAAACTCTATTCAATTACCTTTGTGCTCCACGCACCAACATACACAATACAACATCATAAATATTTACAAATAAAATCAAAGGATTGATAATCACAAATCAACTTGTTTAAACCATGACATTACATTTAGTTCAACTCATGATTCAACCTTTCTCAATATACAGTACCTGTAACTATAACCACATAATTACCAACTTCTTTGGAACCCCATCATTCCACGAAATCTTAAAAAGGAAAAACATATTTCTTTCGGGAATTTCATCAAACACTTACAAACCAACAAATAAAGAATACAAAATAACAATCATCAGTTACAAATAAAGTTTCAAAACTTATACCAAAACCAAGTAAATTTCATAAATAATCACTTATCATGTTAATGAGCATAACAATCTCCACCCGCTTCTTGCCCATTGCACCAAACCTGAAAAAACATCAAAATTTATAAGGTTTAAACAATTACAAAGCAAAAAACATCTCAAAGAGCTCAACCTCTTTCACACATAATATCAAACACTTGGCAACAATACGCATCGAAGAACATATCTAAAGCCTCCTCACACCGCGCAAAAAAAATCTGCAATTATATAAACAAATCACAAGATAGATAACTATTAAAGAAACACAATAAAGATATCACAATCTACAAATTTCTTGAAGAAAATCGAGAAACCAAAAAAACAGGTGAAAAGAAGTAGATGAATATCAACAATATTTCAAAAGGCTGTAGAAAGTTGAGAAGGAGTATTAGACAGCAACTTTAAGTAGAAAGGATGTAGAAATAGGTATAATACTTACTAATATACACGTATGTCCGTAAAATACACGTATGAATACTCAGGAAAACGTATAAATATGGTGAAAAATGTATAAACAGCATGGCAACTCTTGTCATTAAGCAAAAAGGTGAAGGTTACATTAGTAAATTCGTAGGAAAATAGTCATCAGGAATTATAATTTATATAGATATAGATCTCGTTCCGATGAAGTATTCATTCTAATCCACAAACACATCTAGAAAGTTTAAAAAATTGCATGAACTACAGATTGCAGTTAACAACGTCCATCACCCAACTCTGTTAATCCATGAAAGTTTCCGAATTCTATTCAATATTCCATCTCACAGCAGTTACCATTATTGTTTATACTGTACTAATTATAGTCGCTGTCCAATGAATGATTCGAGGAAATGGGGGAAATTATTTCCAATAAAAAAAACCAGACTTTTAATTAGTGATCAAAGATCAGATACATAATCAAAAGCATCCACACCCTAAACTAATAAAAACCTTCATATTCCAAAGAACTCCAAACACCCACAAAGTAAAGATCCAAACTTTACATCATCAAGATCAAAACAAATCCAAACTCTCATCATAATGTCCATAAGAAAAAACCCAAATTCAAGAAAAGTAATCAAACACAAAAAAACCGGAAAAAATTAACGAAAGAACCAACCAAATATAATTTATCACACAAATAATCCAGGTATCATCAAAATTAACAGAAAAACATCATGGCATGCTCAACTATCTCTTAACCTATTCAAACTAATGTAAAAGATGGGGAGCTTTCTTACAAAAAAAAAGTCAATGCCAGGATGATCAGAGCTCCAAAAGAATTCATGACCAGCAACAACAAAGTTGCCTGAAATAGTATCACCTTCATAAAAAACATACTCATACACACACTCAACATCATTTACAGTTATTGATAAAGCTGATATGTCTCCGAGCAAAGTGAGAAGAAGTACAAAAAACACTAGTACAATGTTTGACCATCTTTGTCTCTCCTCCATTGTAGAAACAGCAGTTACAACTAGTGTTGTTGACTCATATATAGAGACAGAAGAATATCTGTATAATTAACAAAAGAATGTGATAACTTTAATACCAGTTTTAAATGCAAAAGATCATATGTGATATGTATAATCTTGTTATCATATAGGGTCTTTTTCTTGTGTTTTATCTGTAATAATTAAAACATTATTGAAAATGCATAACAAATCAGAAGAGATATTTAGTTTAAAGAATTTGAAGATACTATTATGGATTGTGAAATATACAAATAATTTGAGTGGATTTTATATCATGTGCTAAATTTAATGGATAATTTTTTTGTAATCGTGAATTCGAATTTTAGATGAATAAGGCAAAAGAATTTTTAAGAGATGCTGTCTAATTACTGCAGCATTTCATTAAACCAAACCACAATGGTCAGTTTTAACTGAACCTATTACTTGCTGCAAGTGATCAACTCCATGTATAAGAGTCTGAAAGTCATCAAGATTCTCGTTAAGCGGAGGAAATTTACCCCATAATCGTGATTCGTGTCTTCGCTTAACTTACTATTCTCCGGACAGAATGCGTGTGGTAAGGGAGAAAAAAGAAAAAGATTTGACAATGTCAGCATTACTCGGACCCTGTAGAGATTGAGACACAACTTATATTTCATATCTGTAGAGATTGAGACAACTTAAACAAGAAAGGTGAATGCTCCTGGCATTAAAAGTAACATACACAAGGAAAATTACAGATTACATTTAGGGGTAGTAATTAATTTATAACAGTAGCCAGAAAGGATTGACATCTCTCTATCCCCATTAACTTCATCAGCAGGAATCGCATTGCTGATTTCCTTCACATCCTCATGAGTAAGCTTTACTCCTAGAGAGCCTATATTTGCATCAAGGTTCTTTGTTTTTGTCGTTCCTGTGTATCATTAACATGACTATTAGACCATCAAGATTTTCAGGAACCCTATATTAAACACTTTATATGATGTCCTTTTATAATGTGAGTACATATTTCAGTGTGTAAGATTTGTATATGTATATGAGGATCCCGATGTGAATGGTGGGCGGAGCCTCCTTATGAGGCCACCAATGAATCCTCGGACCAATGCTTTTAACGGTTATAATTAAGTCATCAGGGAATAATTGGCAACGTAATTTGTGGAAAGCATACGACAATAATTTTATAGGTTCCAAGATAAAAGAGTATAATATCAACAAGCAGTGATCTCTGAGAACTACCAGATGCAACTGAGCATTTATTTATCTAACAAACAGATGTACAGAAAAATATACAGACTTGTACCTTAGATAGAATGAAAGCACCATTACTAAGAGTGATGGGTCGTAAACAAGACCCACACTTTCATGATAGCAAGTTCAAGCAAGATAATTACACATTCGGCTTGTAAGATAAAAGAAAGCTTATAACGTTATTGATTGCTTAAAAATGTGTTAAAAATAAAGTTAAGATAAATTGTATACCAGGAATCGGTACAACCCCATCTTTTTGATGAAGAAGCCATGCCAAAGCCAGCTGAGGAGGAGTGCAGGAATGTTTTGCAGCCAGGTCAGCGAATCTATTATAAAAAAGTTTGTTCTTCTCTAGGTTTTCCCCAATGAACCTTGGATGCCTATTCTGAAACCAATAATTCCAGTTTCAATGAAAATTTATTAGTCCTTGTAAATCAGAAATTATCTTTAAACAACCACAACAACAATAAGATTTCCCGAATACAATTAGAATTTCTCTGAGCAGTGATCTTTATTCCATCTAAAATAAATATACCATTGCACTATTTTTAGGCAAACTCTCTACGGCTGCCTTTCCACCGAAGAACCCATGGCCAAGAGGTCCATATGACACTATTCCAATACCAAGCTCCCTATATTTGAACACAGAAAACAGAAATGATCAGCTACATAATGAAAATCAAATCGTGAAGCCATAGTTTTTAACAACAGGACAATAAGCAGAGCTGAGAAACTACCGGCAGATTGGAATGATATCGTCTTCAATTTCACGAGTCCACAAAGAATACTCCATTTGCACTGCTGTAATAGGATGAATAGAATGAGCTCTCCTTACTGTGTCCACACTAGCTTCAGATAAGCCTATGTACTTTATCTTTCCCTCCTCAACTAGCTTCTTCAGCTCCCCCATCTTACATTCCAAAATCAATCCAAAAACGTTAGGTTAATAACTTAACACACTGTAATGCCTAGATGTATGAGCATATATAAAGTTATCGCTACATTAAGTATTGATGGTAGTGCTTACCGTGTTCTCTATTGGCACTGATGTATCGACTCGATGTTGATAGTAAAGATCAATATAGTCAACACCAAGCCTCTTGAGACTTGACTCACAGCAATCACGTACATATTCAGGAGTTCCATTGACGATCACTTTCATATCAGGTGTGAACCTTACTCCAAATTTTGTTGCTAACTGGACTTGTTCACGCGGAAGCTGCTTCAGTGCCTGATAAATATGAGAAACACACCAATTTTAAGCATGATCTATGAACTGACAGTTCATTTCGTACAATTTATTACATTAACAAGATCAAAACGAATTAGCACAAGCTTAAGTAGTAAGCTAGATCATACTTGTATTACTTGGGTCATTTAAAGTCAATGAGTCTCAAGCCTACTTAACGGAATCTATTGTGCACTTGTATTAAGACCTATTCTTTACCTTTCCAATCATGATTTCATTGTCATGCTTGTATCCATAGACATCAGATGTATCAAAGAACGTAACACCCTTAGAGAATGCTTCCTTTATGATCAAACATCCATCTTCATGTGAAAGTGGAGTATTTAGCATTCCACTCAGTCCTGCACATCCAAATCCCAATCTGGAAACCTGTGTAACAGAGTAAACATTTTTTCATAAATTTTCAATGCATTAGATATTTAAGTAAATGTGGAGAAGGACATGCGGATTCGAACTCAAGTCGTTTCATCATGTAGACAGAACTCCCGGAATCAAACTCATGACATCTCATCATGTGGAGGGGTAAAGACTAAGGAAGCTTGTCGCTAGGCCATCAACAAATTCTCAGTCGTAAGAATCTTTTTAATTGTAGTTTCACCATGTTAAGACAGTAATAGAATTCAAAATAAGACCAGCATAATGTGCCAACTTTAAGTCTTGTACACTAATACCTCAAAAGTAAGATACATGTTTACCTCTAATCCTTGATTACCCAACTTCACTTTTTGGACTTGAAAGTTGGATGTCTGCTCCATTTTCCTACAAGAAACTATGAGGTTCTGTAACGGAATGTATAACAAGTGTGCTACTAGCAGAGTGGAGTAGTTAAATATTTATTGTTGGTGTGCGCCAAAGGATAGGACAATCAGCAAACCAAACTTGACTATAAAGCCTAATGTCATTACCAAACGGTCCATACTTATGTTTAATCTTTTTCTTGTTTGTTAATCTCATGATTTTCAAAATCATGGCTCCTATATTTTATATTGGTACGACAGATTATTCCTTTCTTAAATAAATGAGTTCTTGATATGAACCACCTTCTTGTTCTTGTACCAACTCAAAACGTACCTAAACACTAAAGTAAGCAAATATTAAGTACATACTTAGTAAATAAGTCCAGTAGTAAAATCATAAGGCCAACTTCAAACATGAGATCCAAATTTGGATCACCGATCGGATCTAAATTCTATTTCAATTATATGATCCAAATATAAATTCAAATTCAATCTTCATTCTTCTATTCATATATTTTCATTTTAAGTATTTTAAAAAAAGATTAATTAATTTCATTATAAATCATAATAATAACATTAACAACAACTAGATCATAATTAAAATACATTCGAATAAAAATATAACACTACAAAGTACATTCGAAATAAATAAAACGTTACATGAAAATAAATTAAAAGCATTAAAATATTACATAAAAATACTAATTATCGGAATTAATATATTCTTCCCACAAATGCTCAATCAGTGCATTTGTAACGACTCATAAATAATTTCGGGATATACTTTGATTATCTCGGAGGAAGAAGAAACGATTTGTCCGACGACTAAATCGAGAATTTAGTTTTTATTTCGCTTTATTTGAAGTTGTATTATCGTGAGATTTTCTTTGTTGTATTGTTGTGTTTTATGTTTTTAAATTACATGTATTTTTAAATTTAATGTATTTTCAAATTTAATGTATTTTGAATTTTTACGTATTTTAAAATTTTATTTTACAATTTATCATTTAATTATATTTCAAAATTAATTAATTTACTTTTAATAATATTAACAAAATCAACAAAATAGAAAAGATAAAAATATTATAATATATAAATATTTGGATTAGTAGTGATCCAAATTTGGATCAATAATATTTATTGACCTAAATTTGGATCACTTTTTAGTTCAGGTCGAAATGATTTGGAACAAAACTATCCCAAATTTGAATTTTTAGTCCACTTTAGAAAGAGGATCTTTTGTCTCATGGGAGTTACCCTAACTCCTCATGCTACAATTTTGTTTTCACAAGTTTGATAGTTTTCTCGTATTACTAAAAACGTTATTTTATTTTCGTGTTCTCCCCAAGAAATGGTGCAGTCATTTTTGTGAAAGTTGACACCACTGATGCTAATACGACATTTGTCTTGTGTACATGAACTTGTATATAAATAAATCACACATTTTGTAAATGCCATGTATATATCACACTATTTTTGAATATATAAAACTTGTGATTTGTATTTTTAAAAATCAATCATATGTTCTTTGAGATTTATTAGATTAAGACAAACGATAATTATAATTTACAAAATCCTCATGTATTGACGTAGATTTTATGGTTAACATTGTGAGCTATTAGGGGAAACTAATGTAAGAAAATTAGTATGAGATTAAGATTGCAATCGGGAATTAAAGTGCTCCTCATTTTTAACTTGATAGATACATGATATTTTTATCTGATATATACCCTTGAATAGCATAAATCATGATGAGAACTCAAGTAGCTATTGAGGGTGAGCAAAAAACCGAAATGAAACCGAAACTGAACCGAAACCGATCAAAACCGAACCGAAAAAACCGAAGCCGAACCGGCGGTTGCGATTTTTGATTTTTAAAAACCGAAATTTTCGGTTTCTGTTCCGGTTTTAGGTTAAAACTGAACCGACTAAAATCGAACCGAACCGATTATTCAAATAAATATATAATTTATATAAATTTATAAAACTTTCTGGTGACTGCTCCGGCTGGTAACTCCTCATTTTCGTAAACTATATATATAGGTTTCTACTATCATGTAAATTGTATTAAAACTAAGATTATATTGCAATCAATTTACATATTACATGAGAAAGTTCTAATTTGCTTTTGTATTAGCAACTGAGAGTACATTTTGTCATTTACTCATATACATTGCACATTATCACACATGCATGTATAAATTTTGTTAAAATATATTGTGAGCCCTGTATAACTTATTAGCTTACTAATGTCATATGATACTGTCATATAACATTACCACTAACATATACACACAGTGTATTCATTCAAAAACTCAGTTACTTTGTTTAAAAATCCAGAACGTTGTAATTTATAAATTTAAAGTCTTGTAATATATTTATGATTTTTTCGTTCGGTTTTATAACCGAAACCGAACCGTTAAAAACCGAACCGAGCTTTTTAAATCCGAAACCGACGGTTCGGTTGCGGTTCGATTTTCAATTTTAAAAACCGAAGGCATGCGATTTCGGGTTCGGTTTCGGGGCAAAACCGAACCGAACCGAACCGTGCTCCCCCCTAATCGACATTCCATAGCTAGTCCAAGGGTAGCTATTGACATTCCATAGCTAGTCCAAAGGCCGACTTTGAAGAAGCGTGGAGGGAATTGATTTGCTATAAAACACCTTATTGCCTAAGAAAAATGTACCAAGTAAACTACATTTTACTTATTAAAATAATTAGATGATAACACGTGCAAAGCATGGATAGATATAAAAAATAGTTATTTTATTTATTATAAAAAATACTTTATAAAATTTTAGAAATACAAAAGAAAATTACGTTATTTATGCAGTTCAGTAGTTCAATAATAGAATTGTAATTACATCTTAATTCCAGTAATTCTGAGAGATACGCGTTTAGAGAAATTACCATTGAAAGTGATTTCATTATTAATAAGATATTTTATTTATTATTTATTTAAGATTTGTTTTTCAGAAAATTAAGGAAACACAACATATCTAATTCTAATAAATACGTTATTTGACAACTCAGTAAGATTATAATAAAATTCCAACAATTTTGTTAATTTTAGGGGAAGTATAAATTTAGTGGTGAAAGCAGAATAAGATGAAACCAAATTTGATATAGATTCGTTAATATTCTATAAAAAGTTGTACGATTAGCACATGTATTCGTTGGTGTTTTGTAAAAAGTTATAACAAAAGTAACCCTAAATTGTACCTTATATTCGTTTGTGTTTTACCCTAGATATTTTTTGGCTTCATACCCTTTTTCTATTAAAAAAATTACAAATACAAAAATTACCATTACATAGAATTTCTTTTTTTTTAAACGACATAGAATTATGTAGAAAATAGGATTTTATTAATACAAATAAAAGAATTATAATAATAAAAGAATTTTTATTTTTTAAAAATAACATAGAATTCTAGTAGGAATAAAATTTTAGGGGTGAAAAAAAAATACATTGCAAACCAAATATAGTACAAAGTAGTACCATTAAAAAGGGGTTTCGCATATTAATAAAGGTTATAGATTAGGATCGTAAATAAGCTGAACCGAGCAGAACTCTTAATTGTTCGTGTATCAGTTCGTTATAAATATGTCGAACTCAAACTTGAACTTTTATCGAACCAATATTTTTGTTTGTGTAACCACTCGTTAAGAAAAATGTTATTCACGAACATGTATCACGAGCCACTATTCACGGTCTTCTCATGGATATTAGCATATGAACATCTCATGAATACTATTGATCATGATCTCATGTTCACAAGCACCTCATTTTTTTTCTTGATATTTATTAATGCATTAAAAATTAAAAAAGACTATGTGATAAAATCTCAAAAATTGGAGACATCCTTTTAACCTTCACTTATCAACGAGACGAATTTGGATCAGATATAGTTAATACATAACCAACTAATGTTATAATTTACAATTTAATTATTTATAATTAAAATAATGTATAGATTAAACAAAAAAAGATCATGAATAGACAAACTAATATATTATATAATAGACATTACAATTATTTACTAATTATCGTGAATTCAAGAATTCTCGTGAAATCTTAATTAAATATGTTCACGAGTATATATATCGAGTTTGTACACGAACTCATTCAAGAATTATATTCACAAGTTTGTACTCAAACAGTCAAACTATATTAAGGAACTTGTTCACGAACTATACGATCGAACTTGTTTGCGAACTTTCGAGCCGAACTATGTCGTGCTCAAGTTCAACTTATTTAGGACACGAATTTCAAAATCGTGTTTATGTTGACTCATCTACAAATCGAATCAAATTTTTTTCGAATCGAATACCGAATTATTTGTAAGCGTATCGACTCATTTATAGCCCTAATATAATTGTATGTCAAAAGAAAATCAACTACATACATAGTAGAAATTGCAAACCAAATCACATTACACGGTGGCAAATACATGCTTTACCCAAAATTTCAACAAAATAAAATAACAAAACTTGCAAACCATACTCACATGCAAGATGCATATTATTCATATATAAAATTTTGATGAAAACAAGTAGGCTTAAAAAGAAGCTGTAATAAAATATGCTAACAAGGTTATGCTTTATTCATTTGCTAAATCAATATTTAAATATATAAAGTTTGATTTAGAGCAAAAGACATACCAAAAACATACCAAGTAAATCAAAGTACTCGTAAAAAAATTTTATATTATTAATAATATAAATAAAAGTAACATTCCAACATCTCAGAATATATAATATATAAATATTTTAACAATAATAATAATACACGTTAACATTTTCTAAAACTCATGATACTTTGATCAAGAGTTTGCCAAAAAAACGTAGATAATCTTGTTCATTCTCGTTTTCATCACTTGTGATTTGTCTTATGTACATGAACTTGTATATAAATAAATCACACATTTTGTAAGTGCCATGTATATATCACACTATTTTTGAATAAATAAAACTTGTGATTTGTATTTTTAAAAATCAATCATATATATTTTGGGATTTATTAGGATAAGACAAACGATAATTATAATTTACAAAATTCTCATATATTGACGTAGATTTTATGGTTAACATTGTGAGCTATTAGAGGAAACTAATGTAAGAAAATTAGTATAAAATCATATGTATTTCCACGTCTTTGTTCACCAATCGTCTCAACAAGTTACAAAATGTGTATACATTTTGTAAAGAGATTGGTAGAAGTTATTATTCTATTGATTGTATGAACAAGTATTTATACTGTATACATGTTTGAATGTTAAGCAATGAGCTAGGGACTATTTACAAGTATCTGGGAGATAATTGAGGCTAATAATTAGTACTGTAGTAGTCATATCTGCAAGTATCTGGGAGAGAATCAAGCAGCCTATTAACAACATAATATTGACACAATAAACATAAGTCAATCCTTATCATGCCCCCTCAAAATGGTCGGCCAAGGTGAAAGATCGATTATGCAAACCAGCGAGATAAATGTACTCCGAGGCAATGGCTTTGTAAGAACATCAGCCAATTGATCCGTGTTGGAAATGTATGATACACACAGCAGCCCTTCTTGAACATTTTCATGCACAAAATGATAATCTTGGCCAAGATGTTTCATTTTCGAATGAAAAACTGGATTTGCACTGACATAGGTTGCCCCTGCATTATCACAATATATTACTGGTGGCAATGTAGTGGTGAGACGAAGTTCCCTGAATAGGTTACGTAGCCACAATACTTCTACCGTAGTATTAGCTACCGCACAGTACTCAGCTTCAGTAGATGATCGTGCTATAGTACGTTGCTTTTTTCGAGCTCCAAGAGATGGGGTTCTTTCTGAGATAAACAATGTAGGCTGTGGTAGAAATATAGTCATCTTTATCACGAGCCTAATCAGCATCCGAGTAGGCATGAAGTGTTAGTGGAGAGTCACGATGTATGATCAGACCATGGTGTAATGTTCCACACTAATACCTCAAGAGGCGTTTAAGGGCTTGCAAATGTTCCACCGTTGGACATTGTATATACTGGGCAAGTTTGTTGACAGCGAAAGCAACATAAGGATGAGTAAGGCTAAGATATTGTAGGCTGCCAACTAAAGCACGATACTCCTTCGGATCGTGAAGAGAAGTACATGCTAAAGCAGAGGAGGTTGTGTTGCTAGAGGAGTTGCAACTGGCTTGGCAGCATCCATCTTAGCCCTTCATAATATGTCCTTTATATGTTTCTTTTGGCTCAGGAACAATCCATTAGGATGAGGTAGCACTTCCACTCCCAAGAAATAAGACAATTGTCCTAAATCTTTTAGAGAAAACTGTTTGGAAATATAGAAGATAAAGTTTTCCAAAAAATTAAGATTATTGCCCGTGACTATTATATCATCCACGTATACAAGCAAATAAATAATAAAGCCATTAAAGTGCAATGTAAACAGAGAGGAATCTGTAATTGAGTTCTTGAAACCTGATTTTAGTAGAAACTTTTTAAGCTCTTTATACCAGGCCCTCGGGGCTTGTTTTAGACGATACAAGGCCTTTAATAGCTTGCATACATAGTTGGGATGTTGCGCATCAAGATAACCCGGAGGTTGCACCACATAAACATCTTCTGTCAATGTACCTTGCAAAAAAGCGTTGTTAATGTCTAGTTATCGTAAGGGCCATCCTTGAGTCACTGCTAAAGAAAGAATTAAGCGAACAGTAGCTGGCTTGACAACAGGACTGAATGTTTCATTATAGTCGATGCCAACACGTTGATTAAATCCCTGTGCAACAAAACGTGCCTTATATTGTTTAACTGTACCATCTGGGTGTCGTTTGATACGAAACACCCATTTCCCACCAATAACTTTCTGAGAAGAAGAAGGCGGAACAAGTTTCCAAGTTTTGTTTTTATTGAGAACAACAAACTCTTCATCCATAGCTTTTCTCCAAACTGGATTTTTGAGAGCTTGTGTAATTGTTTTTGGTTCAGTGTTTATATCCACAACCTGAGCATGGAGGTTTAATTTAATAACAGGCTTTCGAATATTATTTTGGAGCCGAGTGGTAATAGTAGAGATGGTGGTGGTGGTGGTGGTGGTGGAGGAGGAGGAGGAATGGAGGGTGGAGATCGTCTAGTAGTAGAAGTGAGGGGTGTAAGGGTCTGTCCAGTAGTAGAATTGAGGGGCGTAAGGGTCTGACCTGTAGTGTTTGATGCAGCAGCATGTATAGGTGGGAGGCACCACTATCAAGAAGCCAAGACGAGGAGGATGGAGCACCAAAATTAGCAGCATGTGCTTGCGGCCGAGTAGTGTTTCGGTTGTTCTTTAGAGGATGAGGACTAGCATTTGGAAACTGTTGTTGGAAGATAGGGCACTTGGTGACTGTATGGCCCTGTTCATGACACCACTGACACTTACCTAAATATGGTTTTGGTTGGCGGTGGGCGTTATAACTATTGAATGTTGGGGTAGGAAGTAGCCCTATAGCAGTTTTCCATGATTAGCGGTGTTTAGTACGGCCTTGATTACGAGTGTTTGCAACAAAAGCAGTGGCTAGAAATTCAAAAATGGGTTGAGCTTGTTGTAGCGAAAGTTCTTTGTTGATCAGCTTTTCGTGCAGCTCCTCGAAAGAAATAGGGGTGTCTCGACTATTTACAGATTCCACAATTGAGTTGTAGGATGAGTCCAGGCCAGCAAGTACACGATCAATCAGATCTTCATGATCAACTGATTTTCCAAGGATAGCGAATTGGTCGGCGCAAGCCTTAGTAGCCTGCATATATTTAGTGATGTTTGGAGATCCTTTTGAGATTCGATTAAATTGATCTTTTATTTGTTTTATATGACCCCTACTTGGTTTGGCATAAGTTTTGGACAGAATCTCCCAAAGATCTTTTGAGGTGGCGGCTTGGGGCACCAGAGGAACAAGTGAAGGTGATAAGGTGCCAACAAGAGCACCAAGCAGAAATTTATCCTGGCGAACCCATGTCTGATGTGCTGGGTTAGAAGTCTCAACATCAGCGGTCAAGATTTTGGAGGGAGGGGAAGTAGTGGTGCCATCAACAAAACCATGAAGATCATGGCCAATGAGAATAGCTTGAATCTGCATCTTCTAGGATAAATAATTTATGGGAGTAAGTTTAATTGAGTTGTGGATTGATAAATGTGAAAGGTTTGGAGGGTTCATTTGGATTAGGAATGAGATAGGTTGGAGTAGAGCTTACCATTGAAGGAGGTGAGATAGAAGGAAAAAAAAATGAGATGTAAGATCAGGGCTCTGATACCATAAAGAGATTGGTAGAAGTTATTATTCTATTGATTGTATGAACAAGTATTTATACTGTGTACATGTCTGAATGTTAAGCAATGAACTAGGGATTATTTACAAGTATCAGGGAGATAATTGACGCTAATAATTAGTACTGTAGTAGTCATATCTACAAGTATCTGGGAGAGAATCAAGCAGCCTATTAACAACATAATATTGACACAATAAACATAAGTCAATCCTTATCAATCTATACCTTGAATAGCTGCATAAATCATGCTGAGAACTCCAGTAGCTATTGACATTCCATAGCTAGTCCAAGGGTCGACTTTGAAGAAGCAGTTGTAGAGGGAACTGATTTGCTATAAAACACCTTATTGCCTATGGCCGAGCGAGCTTTGTAATGGAAAAGATGGACATGGTCATCATAGTAATCCATGCTCACAACATTACACCCTTATGCCACCGTACCTTTTCATCCTCTCCAGGAAAGCATAATAGAAATAAGATCAAATAGAGTAGAAAAAATGTACCAAGTAAACTACATTTTAATTATTAAGGTAACTAGATGATAACACGTGTAAAGTACGGATCGAGATAAAAAAATAGTTATTTTATTTATTATAAAAAAATACTTTATAAAATTACAGAAATACAAAAGAAAATTATGTTATCTATGCAGCTCATTAGTTCAACAATAAAATTGTAATTACATCATAATTTCAATAATTTTGAGTTTATTTATTATTTATGTAAGATTTTTTTTCCAGAAAATTAAGGAAACACAAGATACGTTATTTGACAACTCAGTAAGATTATAATAAAATTCCAACAATTTTGTTAATTCTGGGGGAAGTGAATTTAGTAGTGAAACCAGAATAAAAGTGAAACCAAATTTGATATCAAAGTACCATTAAAGGATGTTTCACTATTTAATAAAGATTATAGATTCGTTAATATTCCATATAAACCTGTACGATTAGCATATGTATTCGTTGATGTTTTGTAAAAAGTTATAACAAATATAATCCTAGATTTTACCTTATATTCGTTTATGTTTTATCCTTGATATTTTTTGATATCATACTCTTATTCTATTAAAAAAAAATTACAAATACAAAATTACAATTACAATAGAATTTCTATTTTTTTTAAACGATATAGAATTATGTAGAAAATAGGATTCTATTAAAAAAATTACTACAAATAAAAGAATTATAAAAATAAAAGAATTTTTTATTTTTTTTAAAATAACATAGAATTCTAGTAGGAATAGGATTTTGGGGGTGAAATCAAAATATAGTGCGAACCAAATTTATTACCAAGTAGTACCATTAAAAAAGGGTTTCGCATATTAATAAAGGTTATAGATTAGGATCGTAAATTAGCCGAACCGAGCTGAACTCTTAATTGTTCGTGTATCAGTTCATTATAAATATGTCGAACTCGAACTTGAACTTTTATCGAGCCAATATTTTGTTTGTGTATCGACTCGTTAAGAAAAATGTTATTCACGAACATGTATCACGAGCCACTATTCACGGTCTTCTCATAGATACTAGCATATGAACATTTAATGAATACTATTCATGATCTCATGTTCACGAGCACCTCATTTTTTTTTCTTGAAATTTATTAATGCATTAAAAATTAAAAAAGACTGTGTGATAAAATCTCGAAAATTAGAGACATCCTTCTAGCCTTCACTTATCAACGAGTCGAATTTTTATCAGATTTAGTTAATACATAACCAACTAATGTTATAATTTACAATTTAACGTATATTACAATTTAATTAATTAAAATAATGTATAGATTAAACAAAAAAAGATCATGAATAGACAATATAAACTAATATATTATATAATAAGCATTATAATTATTTACTAATTATCGTGAATTCAAAAATTCTCGTGAAATCTTAATTAAATATGTTCACGAGTATATATATATCGAGTTTGTACACGAACTCATTCAAGAATCATATTCACCAGTTTGTAATCAAACTATATTAAGGAACTTGTTAACAAACTATACAATCGAACTTATTCGCAAACTTTCGAGCCGAACTGTGTCGTGCTCAAGTTCAGCTTATTTAGGACACGAACTTCAAAATCGTGTTCATGTTCGACTCATCTATAAATCGAATCGAATTTTTTTTGAACCGAATACCGAACTATTTGTAAGCGTATCGACTCATTTACAGCCCTAAATATAATTGTATGTCAACAGAAAAGATCAACTACATACATATTAGAAATTACAAACCAAATCAGATTACATGGTGGAAAATACATGTTTTACCCAAAATTTCAACAAACTAAAATAACCAAACTTGCAAACCATACTTACATGCAAGATGCATGTTATTCATATGTAAATTTTTGATGAAAACAAGTAGGCTTAAAAAGAAGATATGATAAAAAATGCTCACAATGTTATATTTTATCCATTTACTAAATCAATACTTAAATATATAAAAATTCGACTTGGAGTACAAGATGAAAAACATATGACATAGCCTATTTGTATTTTGAGGATTCAACTCAACTTACATTAGATTGTAATAAGTAAATAATTATGACATGAAGATTACTGCATTGAAAGAAGTTCAGACATCTGATCAAGCCTCAGTGAAGTATTTGACTAGAAGTGGATTCATTTAAAGTGAAAAATTTCATATTATAAGGGAAATTCTCAATGCTACCCTTGTACTTTTGGCTTTTTCCAATGGTATCCTTTTCTCATTGGTACCCTTCATTATTCAACTGACAAGAGTACCATTGAAAATTTCATATACTAACATTTTGGTCGTGGCATTTCATGGAAAAGTCAAAAATATAAGGGTACCACTCGTAAGTCAAAAATACGAAATGGCACCACTTGGAAAAATCAATAACAGATGGACACCATTGAGAATTTCCCAAATTATAATTAACAAATGTAATTAATCTTTGTTACATATGCATGTAATTGATCTTTGTTACACATGCACATGCACTAACATATATATACTTGGTTGGCATATTTGGTCACAATAAAATTTTAGAATCTGATATAAAAAAATTAAATTTAATAAAATTAGAACAAATATAATATAAATCTCATCATCGTACAAGAAGAAAATTTAGGATCAATTTAGCAAAAAAATAAAGTAAGATAATGATTAATTATTGAATTTCTCAACACTTAGGTGGCTTCGAATTCCTTCTATTAATTCGTAACTACCGTTGTTAGGTTTTTTAAATAAAGTAAGATAAAATTACATTTTATTAGCTGTAATTTATTTTTTTTTACATATTGTTGGCTTATAAAGTAAAAAAAGGTAGTTACAATGGAATCTTCTCAAACTAACAAAGTAGCTAAAGTAAAACGAATAATCTCCTCAAATAAATTATGTATTTTGGTTTCAAAATAATAGAGACGAGTATTTTGACCTCGATAATGAATAGTCTCGATATCTGAATAAAAATTTGCAAACTCGAGCATATTAATTTTTTGAAATTTAACTGTATATCAATGACCTGAAATCATAGTAGATGAGTAGATATGATAACAAACAATTATTTTTATAATTATTTTAATAAATAAGTACTATCTCTTTTAAAACTAAGAGCAATGATACTCTAATTATCCTTTTAAATGAATAAACTAAGTTACAATATATGACCCACTTGAAATGAATAAATTCAAAAGAGATATTCATTATTTATATAATATAAAAAAATTGTTGTCAAGTCTCCCCACCTACTATGATATTAGGTCAACAATTTAATTTTTTTTAAGGGTTTTTTTGATAAATAAATAGGAAAAAGTAAATTTTTGCACATTTACTTTTGTTAAGAATAGCTATTTACAATTTTACTAACTAAGTTTCAAAATTGCAAAAATAATAACCCTAACCCTAGCCCCCCTCCCCTCTTTGTTGGACACAGCGGCGGTTGTACTCTTTTTTTTTTCTTTTTTTCTTTTTTTTTTTAAGGTGGGATGCTATTTTGGTTCATTTGGGTTGCAAGGCCCCGTAAGGGCATATTCAACTGAATGCAACCACATTCAACTGAATTCAACTACATTCAACTTCTTTTTTTTTAAGGTGGGGATATTTTTGTGGATTTGGTTTGCAAGGCCCCGCAGGGGCATATTCAACTGAATGCAACCACATGCAACTAATTGTAACTAAATGCAACCACATGCAACAAATTGCAACTAAATGCAACCACATGCAACTAAATTTCTGATTTTAAGTTCCATTTGTCATTTGTCTTTTTCGACCTCATTTTTGAACTATATATATATAAGGTGGTGATATTTTGGTGGATTTAGGTTGCATGGCCCGGCAGGGGCATATTCAACTAAATTTGTAACTGAATGCAACCACATGCAACTAAATTTCTGATTTCAAGTTCCATTTTTCAGTTGTCATTTTTGAACTATATATATATATATATATATATATATATATATATATATATATATATATATATATTCAGTTGAATATGCCCCTGCGGGGCCTTGCAACCCAAATCCACCAAAATAGCACCCCACCTTAAAAAAAAAAAAAAAAGTACGCAGGCGGATGAATGCAGAAAGGATAAAGGGGAAAGGGGAAAGGGGGAGGGTTAGGGTTAAGATTGGTATTTTTGCAATTTTGAAACTTAGGTTGGTAAAATTGCAATTAATTCAAGGAGATGGGTATTTTTGCAAATAGAAACTTTAAATCTAGTATTCTTGATAAATTTCCTTTTTTTTTTAATTTAAACAATAATGTGGAGAAAAAATTAAACTAAAACCATCAAAATGCAATTCTGTTAACAAAACTTAAGAATAGGCTTGGTGCTTGGGTTGAAAGATACAAACTTTACCTCAAATCCTTGATTACCCAACTTGAGTCTTGGGACCTGAATCTCCATTTTTCTTGAAGTGTTTTTATATTTTTGTTGGTGGAATTTATAAAGTTGCTATTTTAGCGCAAATACTGGAAAATTTATATACTCTTAAACATGATTTAGATGTTGGACTGAATAGTTAATTAGTTATGTGGGCAGCGTGCAACTGTGCACATGAGTCATGACAATAAGTTAATCAACTTTGACTAAGACAGTCTAAAGTTATGTTTCGATTCAGAGTAAATTGCATTATGTTTAGCACTTGTTAAGATTTATGTTCCTTCATATGGTTAATGAGCTCGACCAAATTTGAGTGTTCGTTCTTTTCCATCATTCTTTGACAGATGGTGCGAGTCTTTTAGTACCGGAGTTGATAACATTGTGAAAAGAAATTTCCATTTATCTCTAAATTGATGTCCGGATACTACTGAATTGGATCATTAACGAATCAATTTTTTTTAAAAATCGGATTAGATTCGATATCTTATCCAAAAACCTATATATCAAGCAGGGGTTGTACAAATAACTTCCAATATTTTGTGTAATTTTTCCTTGCTTTGTTAATGCTAATCAAATAATTTATGGTATTCGTCGTATCTGCATTTCGTAAACATTTGAATATGCAACCAAGCAAATTCTATATTTTTGTTGTACTTTATTTTTATATTTGAAGGGAACTCTAATCTCGTAAACTCTAAAACAAGGAAAAAGAGCAGGTGAATTATTGAGCCAAAACCCCGAATTCTCGACTTGATAATTTGTTATCCGAAAATAGTGAAAAACAAATACAGATAAAGCCTCTGCCTTGAACAAACCAGACTGCAAGAAATACAATAATACCGTAGTTTGTGTTCTTGCTCACACCATCTATCATTTTCACATTCTATAATTGTATTACAAGACTCAGCTTCTCTCATCTTTTAATGCAACTAGTCTATTTGACTTTGACTCCCAGATGAGTATATTATATGGAGTATATAATGGCAAATATCTGATATGGCAGGCAATGGTTAACAAATAATTTGTTTATAATTTTTTTTTGTGAATAGGTGAAATTTTTTTTTTTTAAAAAAAAAGAAAGAATTAAACGTAGAGGGAGTGCATTCACATAAATTTTCAAACATTAAAATTATTAGTGAAAATTTTAATGAACATATGATTATATCAATATTACATATTCTGAAATGGATCTAGTAAAATGTTCTTAAATGATATATGATACGATTTTATTAATGAAATTCATATGTATGCAAAGGTTCATACAAGAATAATCAATAATGTTTTGACAACTTAACATTTAGTTCACATTTTAGAACAATTTCAAGAATTCTAGCATTTTCGATCTCCACCAAAAATTTCGAACCAATCAAATATACTGCTGCTAATATTAATAGCCAAGCAATAATATTTAAATATCACATTTATTTATCTACCTACACGCCTACACATGCTCATCAGTCTCACAGTCAGTACAACTCTCACTTATAATTCCTGTCTCTCCCCCTAACACACAATTCTCTTCAATGGCCTTCTTACACTGCCGTCTTACATTATTTTCTGCTCTTTTTTTCCTCATTTTCGCCGCATCTGCAGCCGCAACTCGGACCCCAACTCACCGAAAACTCGGTTTGTCACTACCCAACAATCTCTTTGCTCAACTCAACTAACTTAGTTTAGTTATTCAAGTGTTTGATAATTTTTTTTATCTTTTTTAGGTGGAGAAATGAAGAATGGTGAAGAAGATTCAAGTGAGTCGTGGGAGATTTTTGAACGAGTGATGATAACTCGGAGACGACTCAGTGGACTAGGATCATGGCCGCCTTCTTGTAGATCCAAATGCGAAAGCTGCTCGCCGTGTAATCCGGTTCATATACCGGTTCACCCCGGGTTTACTCTACCATTAGAGTACTACCCTGAAGCTTGGCGGTGCAAATGTAGAAATAAAACCTACAAGCCTTAAATTTATATTGTATTATGAAATGAAATTAATATGTTTATGTATCCCTCTAAATAGTTGAATGTATACATTTCGTTTAGCAGAGTATGATAACTACAATATACTCTAAGATTTATAGTTTCTGTTTAGTTGAATATGTTTAAAATGTACATATTTTTTCCGAAATAAGTAACTTTATAAGTTACTGTTAGAATATAATATAAATATTAAGTTGATTCTTCCTCTAACAGCTTAGAGTGAACAGTTACACTATTCTTCCTCTGCATTTACTTCAATAGCTGCATAATCATTACAACTTCCTAAATGTATGCTACAAGTACTACAATATTTTCAGTTCTTGATTTTTTTTTGTGATTTTTAAGATTGTAAGGATATGACTAGTACTTCTGTGGTGTTTGTGATTTTGATGAAATATACATGAAGTGACAGTGTAAAAAACTAGTAATGTGGTTGCTCAGTGAAGTGTTACTGGGTGACTAAACATGGAATGAAGTTCTTGAGAATGCAAATGCATCTATTTGCTACATTCTTAATCTAACTGTGAATGCATACATCAGTAGTTTAATGTAGTAGTACTTTTTATCTCTCTGTCCCTGTCTCTGTTTTCTCTGTTTTTACAAAAATATTTTTTAGTTTCTCTCTCTTCTGTGTTTGGAACATGGGGTGTTGGTAGAAAAGAAGAGGAGATGGGAGGTGAATATTTTGAAATTAAAGATTTGATGGTTCACATGTGAGTGACAGATGAGTTTCCTTTCTACCAACAGTCTCATGTATGTTCATTTTTAAGTTCAGGGGGGGAGTTATAGTTGTGCCTTTCTCTTTGTTTTTTGTCCTCAGTTTTTATCATCTCTTTGCAATTTGTATCTTTCATTGAGCTTGTATTGTAATTTGCACGGTTACAGCAAGGACGGATCTAGGAAAGAACACGATAAATGGAGATTTTAAAAAAAGTTAATTTTCCCGCACGAAAACGAAAAAATAAACTATTCCCTGAAAATAATCTTGAATCTCCCTGGTTACTGGTTAGTATGCATGACTGCATGCATTAATTACTCATCATATGCTATGGACAGGCAACAAAACCAGAACTTGCAGTCTTGCGGTCATGTTCAAACTGCAAATATATAATACATTCTAACGAATGATGAACAAATCATATTTTACATAAACTAGGGCATAGATGATTTTTATACACGGGCTCGTCTACTATCGGCAATGATTAGTTTTTCGCGAAAAATTTTCATGGATAAAAAGACTCCTAAAATCAAAAATTTAAGTGTGGATAGAATGATATGATCACTGCATTTATATCAATTCCTCGTGTTAAGCCTACTCGTAAAAAATTTCCTCGGACATGTTACAGCCATCGATGATGGATCCTTTATACATATACTCTAATGCATCAGTGGGGGGAAACTGGAAAGCTGAGTAGCTGACTGTTTTATGTATAATGTAATATCATCAGAGTAGTAGGTGGCATTTGTACGATGAGACTCAATACAATGAAATTATGAAAATAATAGATTTTCAGTGGTGCTGCAGAGCAGCATTATTTGATATATGTGGATTTTCCAGTTCTAACCCTGGAGACTGGAGAGAAGATCGCTGTGAAATCCTATGTTCAGTGTCATGTCACGGTCACTCGTGCAGTAAAACATAAACCAGTCCTATGTAAAGTCAAAACTCAAATGTACACAACACTACCTTTTGCTATTCATTACGTGCTGTAACTATATTGCGTCACAGACTCACCACCAGTGTTTACAATTTAGCCGGTAAGTTTACGACTCCTTCAAATTTGTTGTTGGAGTCTCTTTTGTATGACATTTCTTTCTTAGTAATGAAATTTATCTTTTATTCAAAAAAAAGGTAATAAATAAATCAATCAATCAATATATATATATAGGGTCTTGTTCTAATAGAAACTAACTTAGAATAGAAACTAGAAACTAAACCTAAATTAAATATTTCAAGCTAATCTAATGACCAAATTAGGGGTAATCCAATACAAAAAACGTTTAAAATTATTGTCTCTATTCAACAAAAATATAAAAAAATAAAAAAAAAATTTAAAAAAAAAGTTACTGTTCAAGTGATGACGTGGCATGTGAACAGTAACTTTTTTTTAAATTTTTTTTATTTTTTTTATATTTTTGTTGAATAGAGCCAAGAATTTTAAACATTTTTTGTGAAGGTGCCCCTAGCGGGGCCATTAAAATAAATGAAATATAATTTATTTAGTGTAGGTTTCTAGTTTCTATTCTAAGGTTGGTTTCTATTTGAACGCTAGCCTATATATATAAAGGAGGATAGCGGGAGTATCTATAATATAAAGAGAAAATAAGATGTGTTTTCATTTTCTAAAACGCCAAAACTTTTAGAAAATCTAGAGAAAGTATAAATTGGAATTCACTCTATTTTTTAGGTTTTGATTTAAGGAAAAAAATTGTTGTGTAAGATAAGTAACATCAATAATATGTAATGAAGTTAGAATTTCGATCCCAAACGAGAGCGGCTCGAAACGTGTTTAACGGGAAGACGGCTCACTATAAAAGATTGTACTAGCTATTAAAATATCATATGGTGTTATAAATTTTATTTTATTTTTAGGATTTGATTTTTATGGATAAACATTATCATACAAGTAATATATGTAAAAGTTAGGTTTTTGGTCTTAACGAGAGAGCGAATCAATAGTAATAACTGTGTTTAATAAGAAAGCGGTTCATTAGATAAGACCGTATAAAAGATGTTTAAATATATAATTAATACATAAAATAAATTATTTTATTGGAAGTAGAATACGAGGGCGGTGGAGACGTCTTATACGATTTTTTAAAACTATACATCTTTTTTTCTAGAAATCCTTTATTTTAACTTTTTTATACAAGTTAATTGTACTTGCATTACAAAAATATATCCATAAATGTAATATTATTCCCGTAACGAAAAGTCTTCGTATTTTAATTTTTTTTTTGATATGTTAACATAACAGAAAGACATTTCCATGCGGAAACTGTAAATAAATACAAGAATATCTATAATATACAGAAAATATAAGATGTATTTTCATCTTTTAAAACTCCATAAATATTAGAAAGTTTAAAGAATATAAAAATTTTAATTTACTCTCTTTATATAATGAAGTTAGAATTTCGGTTTCAAATAAGAGCGGCTCGAAACATATTTAACGGGAAGACGGCTCCCTAGAAAAGATTGTATTAACTATTAGAATTTGATACTGAAGTCATAATTTTTTTATTTTTACAGTTCAATTTTATAGATAAAGAATATTATATAAGTCTTTATAATATATGTTAAAAATTTTGGATTTCGGTTTTAACGAGAGAGCGGCTCAATCGAAAGAATCGTATTTAACAAGAAATTGATTCATTAGAGAAGATTATTTAATTATTAAAATTTAATATTAATATTATAATATAACGTAAATGTATTGAATTTTTTTTAAAAATATAGTAATGCCGCCGCGAAGCGCGGCTTTATCAACTAGTTAAGTTTATAAATTAAAATAATGTGTTTAGCTAATTTGTTTTTAAATTAAGTAATATGTTTAGCTCATTTGCTTATTAATTAAGTAAAATTTTTGATAAAATTATTAGTTAAAGCGATACTGTATGTGCTAGATTGCTAGGCGACATTATTAACAAAATCAAAAATTATAGTTAAAAATAGAATAAGTGATCTTGGATTATGAAAAAGTACGTACGGCATTAATTACTCATTTGTTAAATTTGAATAACATTTTCTGAATTTAATATTTCTGAACGAGTGATAAATCTGAACAGGAATGAGTCATGTTATTTGGTAAAAAATTATTTCTGAATGACAATTTTCTATATCTAGCAAAAAAATTAATGAAAATTGATAAAAACTGTTAGAATATAATATAAAGATCCAGTTGGGCCTTCCTCTAACACCTTAAGGTTTTAGATGAGTTGGTTACTTAACATGGTATCAGAGCTCAGGCACACAGAGGTCCCAGGTTCCCTAAAATGGGCTTTCGAGTGAGGGGGAGTGTTAGAATATAATATAAAAATCCAATTGGGCCTTCCTCTAACACCTTAAGGTTTTAGATGAGTTGGTTATTTCCAAAATATGTCCGAATAACATTAAACAAAATTTATAGATAGCTAAGATTAGAAACTTTTTTGCAAAAATAATGTCATTTTTTAAAATTTTTGCAAAAATACCGATTATGCAGCTTTAAAGTTCTCACAGAAATCATTAGTTTAATATATTAGTTTTCAAATTACTGGGTACTAAACATAAAAAAAATACTTAATTTATTTACAAGTTACGTCAAAAATAGAGAGAATCAAAAAAATAATGATTTTTCTTATTCTGTTTACATAACATTGTCAGCTACTTGTAATTTGTAATTTCAATTATATGAGCAATACTTGTGTACGTACAATGAAAAAATTAGAACAAAAAGTATTTTAATAAATAACAAAAAAGTATTTATTAAAATAGAAGGTTAGTACAGATGTGCCCATTCATAAATTATCCAGCTGAAAGTTTGAGCTAGTGTCGCACAGAGGATTTTTGTGTCGTCCAGATATGAAAAATAGAAGGCAAACAATTTTAACAGCAATTATACGAACGGTTCAGTCTCAATAGTCTCATCCAGTTGTAAACAAATGGCCCCTTACTCTCGTTTTTAACCCGTACAGATTGGTACCCAAACACATCTACATAAGTTGATGTGAACTTATGCCTCACAAAAACAACTTAACAGACATGCCAAACATACGCATAATTTTATTAATGACTTACGAAGCCAATACTTTTCGATCGTTGATAATGTTTTCATATTTGTGCATGGTTTTATCAAAAATATATATATAAAATAAAGTTTTTATTTTCATGAAATCGGAAACAGCTCACAATGTTCCCTAATAATCAAAAAGTAATCTCTCTATCACATTTTAGTGGATTCAATTTAATTAAGAACTATTTTTTCTATCTTTTGTTAATTCAATCTTTTTACAACCTTGTACGCATACCATCCACAAAAGTTTGCTTTTTACGTACAATGTGGTCCTAAAAACAATACCTACACAACCGTACAAAATATGTAGTCATTACAACATAAATAAATGTGTCAATTAGTAAAAAAAAAAAAAAACATAAATAAATGAGTCGACCAAGTCAACCGGAATTATGTGTTTACAAAAGAATTTTAAGAGAATGCCGATCCCCTAAACGGCCTACATATCCTATTTACAAAAATCAAGTCCCACATATAATTCTCATTTCGGCCTCTGGAATTAGGGATGGGAACGGGTCGGGTTCGGCTCGGGTTTTGCAAAATCCAAATCCAAATCCAAATATTTTCGGGTTTCGGGTTTCGGATCGTATCGGGTTTCGGATCTAAAACTCAATATCCAAATCCAAATCCGTCGGGTTTCGGATCGGATCGGGTTTTTTTCGGGTATTCAAAATTAAAAATAGTGTAAATAAGTTGCTTAACAAAAAAATAAAAAAAATAGTGTAAATAAGTTAAAAAATACCGCTACATCCATGACAATTTATTAAATAGATAAAAGTTGATATTCTTAGTGGTCTATTTTAATTTTAATAGTATAATTATTGTTTCTATTTTTTTAAAAATATTTTTCGACGATCCAACAGTACGGATATCAATATATATCTAATTAAAAGATATTCCCAAATTTTCACAAAATAAAAAATAATTTGGTTGGAGATCTTAATAGAACACTACTATGTTGTCGTGTACTCGTAACTAGTGCTTCGTCCCACATTATTGTTTCTATTCTTTTAAAAATATTTTTCGACGATCCAACCGTACGGATGTCAATATATATCTAATTAAAAGATATTCCCAAATTTTCACAATATATATATATATATATATATATATATATACATATTCGGGTTTTTTTCGGGTTTCGGGTTCGGATCGGGTTTGGATCGGTTTTCGGTTTTCGAATCGGGTTTCGGATCGGGTTTCATAATATCCAAATCCAAATCCAAAAATTTTCGGGTCTGAAAATCAAATCCAAATCCAAATCCAAAAAATCGGGTTCGGATTATCCAAAATTTCGGGTTTCGGATCGGGTATCCGTCGGATCGGATTTTTTTCCCATCCCTATCTGGAATGCTATCGTTTTTAATAGAATTTATCACTGAAATGACATCTCCGAATATATATATATATATATATATATATATATATATATATATATATATATATATATATATATATATATATATATATATATATATATAGAGAGAGAGAGAGAGAGAGTTGCATTCCACGAAGAACACCTTATATAAAGAACAATAAAGAACACCTCATATTTAATTCAATATAAGAGTTCCTAATGAGAATAATAAGTCAAATGAGGAGTCAACAGAGTCAACATCTCATGCTATGTTAATAAGACCAAATTTGTGTAATAAGCTGAAATATGCATTTAGCCAAACAAGCCCTTATTTGTAATTGATTTCTGTTATATTTTCTGGACTATACAATAGACTATAAATACAGTCTATTATCTTTGTAAACGACAACTTCTCTGAATATACATTTTTCACAATTCTGTTATCTTCTTCTTCTTTTCATACTTACAATCATGTATGTATATTAGATCATGATTGTTTATATGGTATCAGAGCATAGATTCTGAATTAGCTTGTTCTTCCGCACTTAAATTCATCAAAAGCTTCTTCGATGGATCGATTGCTAGGGTTTGGTGTTGAAATTTGGGGATTCTCGTTTCGTGATTGATGATTGTTCGCATCGCTATGATTTTGAGTTACGGTTGAAGGTTTTATTCAGTTTTGTTTCTAATTCAGTAAGATCTTCTTTACGATTCAGCTATTTGCACAAATTTCATGAAGATAATCTGTTGTTTGTGATATTTCTTGGTTATTTGGTGTGAATTTGGCTTGATTACGAGTAGTTTCTTAGAAATTCGTACTCGTATATGTTTTCGTTGTGTATCGATTGGTGAATATTGTTCTTTCAACTGATTAATTGAACAATTGGTTTGGTTTTAGCGAAAATGAAGAACACTTATGCAAATGTTGTTCTTAATAATGCTAATACTAGTGTTGAGAGTAATGAAAATCGTACTGGAATGGGAAATTTAGATGATGAAAATCAGGAGCAAGTGGCTGTTACGTCTAATATGCATCCTTTGTATCTTCAGAACATTGATCATCCTGGTCTTGTTCTTATTGCTAAGAAATTAACAGGGACGGAGACTTTTGGACCCTGGAAAAGATCAATTACTATAGCTTTGTCTGCTAAAAACAAATTAGGGTTAGTGGATGGTTCCTTTCCAAAACCTGATAGTAATTCACCCCTTAAGGCTCAATATGATAGGGTAAATGACATGGTTATCAGCTGGATTTTGAATACTTTGTCTGAGGAAATAAGTCTTGGCATGGATTTTGTTCATTCTGCTCAAGAACTTTGGAATGAACTTCATGAACAGTTTGCTAGTGTTAATGGCCATCGTGTTTATCAAGTTTTAAAGGATTTGCATGCTTTGGAACAAGGGGATAAATCAGTTGAGGTCTACTATCATAAGATGAAGAACTTGTGGGATGAATACTCAGCTCTTGAACCTGTTATTGTGTGCAAGTGTAGCTGTACTTGTGATTTTCATAAACTACAAGATGAAAGGGATCAAAGAAAGAAGTTATTGCAGTTTCTTATGGGTCTGAATGAAAGTTTTGTTGCTGCTAGAGGTCAAGTTCTGATGATGAATCCTTTACCCAGTGTTCCTCAAGCCTATTCTCTTATCTAGCAAGAAGAGAGACAGAGACAAGGTTATATGGTTCATAATTCTTTCGTTGCAAATGCAAAAGTTTCTACTCAGTCATCTGTTTCTTCCACTGGATTTGGAGCTTCTGCAGTTAAGAAAACAGGGATTAAGTGTACCTATTGTCATAAAGATGGTCACTCAAAGGAGAATTGTTATAAGCTCATTGGTTATCCACCAAGAGGCAGGGGTAGAGGAAGATTTGGAAATTCTGGTGGTGTTGGTGGTTTTAAACAGCAACCTACTTCTGTTATTGGCAATTCTGCTAATGTTGTTCTTGGCACTAATGATGCAGTTAATGCTGTTAGTTCTCAGCCTAGGGATTGTTTGCAGTCTCTCTCATCTGGACAGCCTTTACATCAGTCTAATCAGCAACAGTCACTTGAACAGTTGCAGCAACAGATGGCTCAAATGTCTCAACTCATGACTACCATGTTTCAAAACAAGTCAGCTTTTACTCCAGAGGATCATGTAGCAGGTTTGGCTTATTCCATGCTCTCTTATGCTTTTGCTAATTCTACACATACATGGATTATAAATACGGGAGCCTCAAATCATATGTGTTGTGACACAACTGTTATGACTAATTTACATAAACTTTCTCAGCCTTTGCATATAGGCTTACCAACTGGTCAAATAGTTCTAGTTCATTACACTGGATCTGTAAAATTGACTGATGCTTTAGTCTTAAACAATGTTCTTTCAGTCCTTGAATTTCATTGCAACCTACTTTCTATAAGCAAATTGACTCAACAATCATCTTGCAAAGTCTTTTTTGATTCTTCTCAGTGTTGTCTTAAGGATTCACATGATATAGTTCTAGCCACTGGTCTTGAGAAAGGGGGTTTGTATTATTTGTTTTCAACTCAGCCTACTACTTGTTCTCATGCTGTAGCTTCAACTAATCTGTCTAATACTAAGCTTTGGCATCTTCGTTTAGGTCATGCACCTAATGAAGTTTTAAAACATATTCAAGGTATTGGTCACCTTTCTGTGTGTAATAAGACTTGTCCAGTTTGTCCTTCTGCTAAACAGACTATGTTAGCTTTCCCATCTCATAGTAATTCTCATGCACAAACATTATTTGCTCTTTTACACATGGATGTTTGGGGTCCTTACCACATTGCTACTAATCATGGGTGTAAGTATTTTCTTACACTAGTTGATGATTGTAGCAGGGCAACATGGACTTTTCTTTTGTCTACCAAACAAGATGTTTTCCAGAAATTCAAACAGTTTTCAGCTTATGTTCAAAATCATTTTCATACTACTATTGATACTATAAGAACTGATCATGGTAGTGAATTCCTCAATGTTCAATTTCATTCCTTTTTATCTCAATTAGGAATTTCTCATCAAACCTCATGTACTTATACACCTCAACAAAATGCTCGTGTTGAACGTAAACACCTTCTTGAGATGGCTCGTGCACTTAGGTTTCAATCTGGTTTGCCTTCTAAATACTGGGGTGAATGCATTTTGACAGCCACACACTTAATCAACATTTTACCTACTCCCATTCTTAATCACAAAAGTCCTTATGAAGTTCTTTATAAAGCCACACCTGATTACTCTATTCTCAAGTGTTTTGGGTGTTTGTGTTATGCTTCATGTCATCCTTCGGATAAGTTTGATTCTAGGGCTATTCAATGCATATTTTTGGGCCATATCTGCAAAAAGGGTATAAATTGCTTCGTCTTGATAATTTTTCTACTTTGGTTAGTAGACATGTCAAATTTTTTGAGACCATTTTTCCATATCACAATTTGCCTTCCAGTCCTTCACATACATCTGACTTCACTCCTGGTAACTCTTATACTTTCTTAGATTGGTTATCTTCTTCTTATTCAAATGATTTTGTTTGTCCATCTACTGATATTCCTCAATCAATAGATGGTTCTCCAGTTGGTTCTTTTTCATCTCCTGGAATAGATTTAAGTACTACTTCTCATTCTAGTTCTCAGGAGTCCTCTATTTCTTCTAGTTCTAGTTCCCCTAGTTCTGTTTCTCAGGAGTCACCTACTTTGATTTTGGCTGATACTCAGCCTGAGTTAGATCATGTATCTGGTTCCAGTGGTTTAGAACAGCCTATCACTGATCAGTCTGTTAATAATCAGCTTGTTCCTAGACATTCTTCTAGGTCTATACACAGACCTGCTTGGTGGAATGACTACCATATTAAATCCAATAATGCTCATGCTTTGGCTTGTCCCTTACTTGAGTCTGATACCTTTAATTCTGATACTCAAACCTTATATGCTTTTACCACTTCTGAGATTGAGCCACATTTCTATCACCAAGCTGTCAAAAATCCAAAATGGGTTGAGGCCATGCAACTTGAATTAAAAGCTTTAGAAGCTAATCAAACTTGGTCATTGGTTCCTTTGCCACCTGGTAAATCTTGTATTGATTCGAAATGGGTTTTCAAAATTAAGTATAAACCTAATGGGGAGATAGAGAGATACAAAGCCCGTCTTGTGGCCAAAGGTTATACTCAATTAGCAGGGGTTGATTTCCATGAAACATTTGCTCCAGTTGTTAAAATGGTTACTGTTCGTAGTTTACTTGCTTTAGCTGCTGCTAATAACTGGTTTGTGGAACAATTGGATGTTAATAATGCCTTTCTTCATGGAGATTTAGAGGAGGAGGTCTATATGAAACCTCCTTTAGGCTATGTGTTACCTCCATCAGCTGTTCCTTTGGTTTGTAGGTTGATCAAGTCGATTTATGGACTTAGGAAGGCATCTCGTAGGTGGTTTGCTAAACTCACTGCATGTTTATTACAGGCTGGATATAAGCAATCTAGGTTGGATTATTCTCTGTTTACCTATTCTTGTGATAACATTTTTGTTGCAATTGTGGTTTATGTTGATGACATTCTTCTTTGTGGGAATCATATGCCTACTATTGCTGCTCTAAAGAAACTTTTAGATGATACTTTTAGTATCAAAGACCTTGGACCAGTTAAATATTACTTGGGTCTTGAGGTTCACAGAAACAGTAAGGGCATTTTTCTTGGACAACAAAAATTTATCAAAGATTTGTTATTGACATCTGGTTTATCTGATTGCAAGCCATTGTCTGTTCCTATTGATCCTCATGTTAAACTTCATGATGGTCCATATTCTGGAGATTTGTTACAAGATTCTACTCTTTATCGAATTTTGATTGGTAAAATGCTTTACCTTACATCTTCCAGGCCTGATATAGCTTTCTCTGTTCAACATTTAAGTCAGTTTTTACATGCTCCTCGTGTCAAGCATTTAGAAGCTGTACATCGTGTTCTTCGTTACTTACATTTCACTAAAGATCATGGTTTATTTTTCCCTTCACAGAATCACTTATCACTAAAAGGTTATAGTGATAGTGATTGGGGGGGTTGTATTCTTAGTCGACGTTCTGTTGGTGGATATGCTTTTCTTCTTGGCTCTGTTATTTCATGGTGATCTAAGAAACAACAAGTTGTCTCTAAAAGTTCAGCTGAAGCTGAATATCGAGCTTTGTCAGATGCTTCCTGTGAAGCCATTTGGTTAACTGGTTTATTAAAAGAACTGGGTTTGGTATCTCCTGGTCCTATTCCTCTTTTCTGTGATAATAAGGCAGCTATTGATTTGTCGGCCAATCCGGTTTATCATGCTCGTACAAAGCATATTGAAATAGATTGCCATTTCATTAGGGAGAAAATTACCTCTGGTCTTGTGTCTATTTTCCAGGTCCTTTTTAAAGAGAATGCAACAGATATTTTGACTAAGGGTCTTGGCAAGGCTTTACATTGGAGTTGCACTGCAAAGTTGGGTCTTACTTACTCTTCTCTGCCTTCCATTTGTGGGGGGACTACTACTGATTCAAATGTTCAGTCATTGCCAGCTTCAAGGGGGGCTAATGAGAATAATAAGTCAAATGAGGAGTCAACAGAGTCAACATCTCATGCTATGTTAATAAGACCAAATTTGTGTAATAAGCTGAAATATGCATTTAGCCAAACAAGCCCTTATTTGTAACTGATTTCTGTTATATTTTCTGGACTATACAATAGACTATAAATACAGTCTATTATCTTTGTAAACGACAACTTCTCTGAATATACATTTTTCACAATTCTGTTATCTTCTTCTTTTCATACTTACAATCATGTATGTATATTAGATCATGATTGTTTATAGTTCCGTCATAACACCCAATACAAAAAGTTCTTATTTTTTTTATCTTCTATCTATTTAGCAAAAAAAAAACTAAAATTTTTTTTTGAAAAAATCACTGTTCATGATGACATCAGCAGTGACGTCATCATGAATAGTTATTTTTTTCAAAAACTTTTTTTTAAAATTTTTTTTTGCTAAATGGATAGAAGATAAAAAAAATAAGAACTTTTTGTATTGGGTGCCCCTGGCGGGGCCAATGGATCTATTGGAATAAATGATTTTATAGTGTTCTTTATTGTTTGTTATATAAGAGTGTTCTGTATGGAGCAAAGGCATATATATATATATATATATATATATATATATATATATATATATATATATATATATAGGCTAGCGTTCAAATAGAAACCAACCTTAGAATAGAAACTAGAAACCTACACTAAATAAATTATATTTCATTTATTTTAATGGCCCCGCTAGGGGCACCTTCACAAAAAACGTTTAAAATTCTTGGCTCTATTCAACAAAAATATAAAAAATATAAAAAAAAAAATTTAAAAAAAATTACTGTTCACGTGCCACGTCATCACGTGAACAGTAACCTTTTTTTATTTTTAATTTTTGTTGAATAGAGACAATAATTTTAAACGTTTTTTGTATTGGAGTACCCCTAATTTGGTCATTAGATTAGCTTGAAATATTTAATTTAGGTTTAGTTTCTAGTTTCTATTCTAAGTTAGTTTCTATTAGAACAAGACCCTATATATATATATATATATATATATATATATATATATATATATATATATATATATATATATATATATATATATATTATGAGTTGCACTTCATGAAGAACACCTTATATAAAGAACAATAAAGAACACCTCATATTTAATTCAATATAAGAGTTCCGTCATGACACCCAATACAAAAAGCTCTTATTTTTTTATCTTCTATCCATTTAGTAAAAAAAAAAATTAAAATATTTTTTTTTGGAAAATCACTGTTCATGATGACATCAGTAATGACGTCATCATGAATAGTTTTTAAAATTTTTTTTTTGTTGGATGGATAGAAGATAAAAAAATAAGAACTTTTTGTATTGGGTGCCCCTGGCGGGGCCAATGGATCTATTGGAATAATTGATTTTATAGTGTTCTTTATTGTTTGTTATACAAGAGTGTTCTGTATGGAGCAAAGGCCTATATATATATATATATATATATATAATAAATCATGTATATATAATATTTTATCATGTATGTAATTGTAAAATCCCTCCTAGGACTCGGCTCTGTAGTTAAGTAAAGTGTTCCCAAGTTTAGAGAAAGTATATGTTCCCAAGTTTAGAGAAAGTATCTGTTTCCAACTGTAACTCTGCAAGGCCTTCACGGAAACTATCCACCAGAAACTGATACCTCTCAACAGCTTCTGTTGGCTATCATTAGCAAGGTGGAAGCTTCCACTGCCAACATTATTAAAAAAAATATAAAAAAGCTTCTTTTATGTAGAGTTATTAAACACCTCTACTATTTCAACTCGACAGCTTTATACAGCCACAACTAAATTCTATTTGATACTCCTTCCTAACTATACAGTCTATACTAGTATACTGCACTACACAGAACTATGAAATTCTACTAAACGGGCCATTTTCGAGTTTTGTCTATGTAAATAGTGCCATGTATCAGCTCAGGTTTGAGTTGTGTTTATGCTCGTATTTTGCTTGTACGAGCCAATATCCATTCCCCTCATATGTGAAACAAACAGTTTGTATTTGATTATACAAGAAAGATCTGTTTCAATGAAAACAATCTTCTTGATTAAATTCCAATGAGATAAGTATTTGATCAATATCACAATATATCAGTAATAATAATTCTTTTACCCTAATTGTGAAGTACAAACTTATCTCAAGCCCAATCAATGCCGCCAAAAATTAATAAGCCGCCATTCAACATCTCCATTGCCAAGAACTTTACTGCATATGCACTTAAGCAGACTGCTAAGCACTTGGGCATAGATGACTCTGTGATCACTGGTTCATAGGAAACCGAAAAATTTCATCAAAGTGCTTACTGAATTTTGATTTTTGTAGTGCAGTAGTAATCAATTGCATGAATTAGATTCTTTACGTAATTTGATTCCAAAAATGCAAAAGAAATGGCATCTTGAATATTTACACCGAAAAATGACTAAATTCTCCATATTTTTACATCATGTTCATATGTTAAACAGAATGACCAGGCTTGGGGCGTCCAACAGAAAACATCATTTTAAGAGAGGGAGACAGAATTAATCAGGAATAAGATAAATATAAAAGATTCTAGAAAGCTAGGTGATATAAACATTAGAGAAACATCTTTTCATATCAGAATATCTACATCCGGGACGGAGCTAGGATTTAATCACTGAGTGAACCAAAATTTAACAACTTACATATTAAAGGCATAATAAACTTTAGACATAATTTAATAACTAACAAAAGTTATAAGCTATAAAAGTCTATTAATATAATTTAATAGTCACATATTTTGACGGGATGAAGTTTAAACAGTACGAAATTTAAGTATTAAATTACAAAATATAAAAATATAGGGAAAATTATTTCTAAAGTCCCTGAATTATTACCGTTTTTTTTTCTAAGTCCCTGAACTAACAAAGTGAATTTCTAGGTAATCAAACTTTTGAATTTTTCCCATCGCAGTCCTTCTGTTAGATTTTGACTAATGCCGTTAGTCAATGATTTATTACTATTAGGCATTTCTTATGTAAGTCCCTAAACTATTAGGCATTTCTTATGTAAGTCCCTGAATTGAAAATTTATTTACTTTCATTCTTTTTAGTTTAGAATTTAATTTATTTTCTTTTTTAACTTTGCATTTATTTGTGTTCTGAAAAACATTAAAAACTTAATATATATGTACAATGTTTTCATTTTAACTTTGTTTATATTTATATTTTTAGTAATTTTTATAAAGTCGGTGTATATAATATAAAAAATTGTTTAATTTATGCCTGATATGTAAATTTTAGATGTATATCACACTTTGGCGAATGATTTTATTTATATATTTTCAATAAATTAGAATATATAATATTATAATTTTTTTTCTAATAAATAAATAAAATATTAAAATTTTTAATCACTGGATTTTTTTATATACAAGTTCATGTATTTTTATAGTTCAGTTAACATTACTCATTTAATATAACTAGCTTATAACCCGTGCGATGCACAAATTCTTTTGATATGTAATAAATTTTATTTTATGTTAAAATTTAGTTAGATAAAATTTTAAAGATAATGTATTTTATGTGAAAAAGGAAATTGATTAGTTATTGAAAAATAGAAAAGGTAGCATGTTTTACCTGAAAAGGGAAATTTATTAGTTAGTAGTAATAATAAGTAATTAAGTAATAATATATGCAAAGTTAAAAAAGAAAATTAGTAAAATTCTAAACTAACAAGGATGAAAGTAAATAAAAAATAAAAGAGTAATAAATGTGATTTTTAATATAAAATTGAGATTTAAATTTAAATTTTCAGTTCAGGGACTTAAATAAGAAATGCGTAATAGTTTAGGGACTTACATAATAAATGTCTAATAGTAATAAATCATTGACTAACGGCGTTAGTCAAAATCTAACGGAAGGACTGCGATAGGAAAAATTCAAAAGTTTGATTACCTAGAAATTTACTTTTTTAGTTCAGGGACTTAGAAAAAAAAACGGTAATAGTTCAGGGACTTTAGAATTAATTTTCCCAAAAATATATCTATATAAGAATATTTTTAGTACTAATTTTGCATAAGTTCAGAGTTTGGGGTGGTTGACGCACCAGCACACCACCTCCTCCCTCCGTCCATGTCTACATGTATGCATGTTAAATAACTAGTCATGAAAGCGACAGATAAACATACAGATTTTGACCACCATCCAACATGTAATAGTAATCAGGAGACATGTTGACAATACTCAAACAACAGATAAGGCCTATGTTACTCGGATACAAGTGTCCGACATGGATACGTGTCCAAGTGTCAGAGTCGGCAACATTTTGAAAAATGTACATGTGTTTAGCTTAAAATAAGTGTCCAAGTCCGAGTGTCCATGTCCGACACGGGTACTCCAAGATAAGATGAAGAGTCCGAGTAACAGAGGATAAGGCAATATACTCTAATAAACAAGTCGGTGAAACTTTCGACACTATTCAAGCTTATCATAAATTTTGTACCCTCTCACCTTTCAAAGCCACAGTATTAGACGACAGCACAACTATGTCATTGATGTAAAGCACGGAAGAAGGAAATTCCCATATCTACAGAATTAAATATAAAAAGTCAGAGATAATGAACTAATTAACTCTTAATAGTTAATTTGATTATGAATAAGAAAGGGAGAAGCCTCAGTTTTGTGCTATAGATTTGGACTACAACATTCATACCATTGTGCTGATGAGAAAGATCTTGAAGTAACTGGAAACTAGGATTGCGAGCACTGCATCTTTGAAGCTGCAGAGTAGAAATATGGATTAGCAAAAAATGAGTATATTTGTTTTTTAGTTAACAGCCTGCTGGATTAATTTGAAGTTCTCTCCGCACTCAGTTAATCATGCACTAATGTCAATCAGTATAATTAACCCTGATTACCGATGTCAGAAAAGCAGAAAATTAACCATGATAAGTATGCAACTGGATCACATAATAAGGTGGCTAAACTTGTTCAGTACTCACACAAAATCTTCTATCAACAACAAGGTGACCAAAGTTAGGTCAGAACTCACACAAAGTTGTCTGTCTACTAACGTGTGTCTGCTACGAATTCTTCTTAAAGAAAAAATTATACGGGTCCACAGGAAATGCGACTATAATGACAATATGATCTAAAGACACTAACAATTACAGACTTTCAAGTAGAGTGTGACACTTACATATACTTAATTTAAAAAACAAGGTACAGTGTAGTTATTCATAACATTCTCTGAGTTACAATCAAAATAGCTAGCTAAGAAGTACAAGGCCTAGCATTGTGATTTATGAAAAATACGGAACGAAAGTATACATAATAATAATAATAATAATAATAATAATAATAATAATAATAATAATAATAATAATAATAATAATAATAATAATAATAATAATAAAGAAGGAAACGGATATGATCATCTGCAAGTAATCTTTGTTGAAAAGTCATAATCAAGGACGTAAACTAACCTTTCGATTGTCAGCTTGAGATAACTATTTGAGGATGCAAAGATAAGAGGCAAGATGTGTACCTTGTACTTCCAACTGATGCCTTCGTGAAAACTCTTATCCCAAGAAACAACATCATAAGAAACATCAGATTCCCGAGAACAACATCCATCAACAGCTACATTAAAGATGGCAGCCCTTTTAGCAAAGGATATTGCAGGTTAATTATGAAAATATCCTTTAAAACACCAAAAAAGGAAGAAAGTTTAAACCTTCCCATAGCATGAAATTAGTGATGCAAAGCTCATGGATGATGTCAAGCCATCTTCAATTCTACTAAGTACAAATATTTTGTCTGAGTTAGCTAAGGCTAAACATATACCACAACACTGACGTCAAAAATTCATACTGGTAGTTACAAAAAAGAACACAACCATAATGATAGTTTATAGCTTTACACCATTATCATAATATTTCACTTAGATGCTGAAATAGAATAGGAAGCTTTGGATAATTGCATGTTGAACAACTATATAGCATCAAATGAATTCAATAGGATGGTAACCATGAAAATTAATTTTGGTCTTCCCTGCATGACACTGTCATGTTTGTTTCTACATGTTTAACCAACTCCGTCAATCCTCCTATAATTTAACCATCAAATTCATTTATTTAAAAATTTACAAAATCATAAGAAACCAAAGGAACTGCAGTTTTTTTTTTTTTGTGCCGAATGATAAATGAGTTTCAATGTATTAGCTGGAGAAAAGATACAAGTATCCAAAATAAGAAAGCCGAAAGCTAGTTTCCACAGCCAAACCTGTAAAAAATGAAATATGCATTAATATAGTGGATAAACTTTAATGTAAATACAAGTGAAGCAAGTGTCTGAAGTCCTGAACAAAGTCAAAAGTTATTATGATAAATATAAAAAGAGAGCTCAATAAGCTAAGTTCGTTTCAGAGAGTAAGGCATTTTATATGAAAGAAGTAAACAAATATTTTGTACCTCAAAGTTCAGTGTTTCTCGAGTAAACATGTTATAAAACAAATGCCTATAGACCTTTTCCTTATGCAAGATTAAATCAATTACGAGAATCTGCAGAAACAACATAAAAGTATATGAAACTTACCAACCCAAAAACAAAACCATGCTCCAAATCTAACATAAAGTTATTAGCCATGATGATGTAACATTACCATGTTTTCGCATTCAATGTACTCATCTGCAACTTTTTTGCATCTTTCCTGTCAAATGTAATTACGAGGTCTTTGTAAAGAGAGAGATGGGGGCTTCTTTTAGGTAGGTGAGCTAAAAACAATGGCAACTTACACATTTCATCAGACGAATGTTCCCTGGTGAATATTGAATATATAATGATTTTAGTGGAAACCCACAGTGGACGCATCTAAGATTCTTTTCACAGCCCATCCTTTTTTTTTGTATATTTTTATGAGATATCTGCAATAAACTGCATAATAGAGAGATTTTGTCACTAGGAAGTGCTGGGAGCCAAAAAGAGACTGACAAAGAACCAATGCATGATAGCCTTTGTTGAAGAACAAAAGCCAATTATTCAAAAATGTAAATTTTAAGACAGTTAAAGTATAAGCTTCTGGTTGCAGCTGTGAATCCGCATACAAATTAACTAAAAAAGTAATGAATGAATACATCTACTCTATATTTTAACTGTAGACAGTAAAATGGCCATTAACAAGATCACTGCCGCGTCAAACAACTACGTAATAAGTTCATAGTATGAAGCAAATAGACATATGCAAATGCCACTACATATCTACCTTTACACTAAATACTTATAATAACACCTAGCATATGTTTATAGAAGTATATACCCTTGATCATCTTAACATTGTCTACCATAAGATACTTGATTATCTCGCAATCAACTTGACGTTTTAACGACACCATATCAAACCCTCCCATTTACTAGTAGTTTATATAAATTGTGTCTTCAACAAACACTCTCTCTCTCTCTCTCTCTCTCTCTCTCTCTCTCTCTCTGTGTGTGTGTGAAAATTTCATTCCAGAAAATGCCATGGCCTCATGTAAAACTAAAGCAAGATTCCGTGACCCATTTTGCTATTTCAATTACACAAGAAAAGATTACAAGCCTTGGTTCAAGATATTCATTTAGGCATTCTAACAAACAGCTGATCTGCAAAGGTAAAAAAAATAAAAAATCCAAGATACCTAAATTAGCTAACCTGTGATCAAAGTATATGGAAGGAGGGGTTGTAAGATTTGGGAGCTCAGCTGCGCTTTAAGTTTGCAAATGGGTGTTTAATACCACGAAGCTCTGCTGCCTGTGCATAATTTTGGAGTGAAGTACTCAAGTAAAAGAAAATGCGATGGAAAGACTATTTTAACAAAAATACAGTCTTAATTATGGTTGTAAAATTCGGTAATAGATTAATCGGATAATCATGGATTAATCAGAAAGATTAATCGAAATATTAATCGGATATTATAATAATATTTAATATATTAGTCTAACTTATAATTAAACATATCATTTTAAATAAATTTATAGGATTAATCGGATTTCAAAAATCAAATCGGTTGGTTATTTTACAGAACCATGATCTTAATTATATTTATTTGCAATTTTATTACCAAATACTGTAATATATAAAAATATAATAGTACTAGTATTTCCAAAATAATCTACTTTTATCGACAACCAACTTCAACACTGTGTTCTAGAAGACTAGAACCAATTTTGTGAAAAAAAGAAAAGGAAATGAAAGAAATATGGTAAAAAAAAAAAATCTAGAGTATGTTCCCGAAACTTTTGGCATAAAGAAAAGAAAAGAAAGGTATGGAAAAGAGTAATGCTAGATGTGTCTCAAAAAAAAATCAAAAATATTTTCAAATAATATATGGCAATGTTATGTATCCAAAAAAATTCCAAAAATGTTCTCGGATGATATTGTATATAAACAATATAAAGATTTATATTAATGTACGAGGGACCTTCTCATTTATAAAAATATAAACAATTATGTAATGATGAAAAGATTAAGAAGGAAAGGACAAAATGGGAAAAGTGATAATATCAAAATACATATCCTACATATTTTATCCATTGCCCATTTAGTTTCTTAGACTCATTTGTTTTTAGGTTGTGATTTTGTTTATTCTTTCTGTATGTTCTACTTCTAGGATGCTTCTTATTTTTTACAAAAAAATTATGACTTTGTATTTGGTTTTATATATCTTATTGCATAGTTGATTTAGAGTTTCAAGATTTATATATTTGGTCTGTTTTCTGAAGGTAAAAATATTTAGTGCCCCGCTAGTTTTTTACTCCCTCCGTCCCGATTTAAGTGAATCATTTTGATTAGGGGTGATTGCGGTGCGGGCGGTGCGATTTTTCCCCAAAACCGCGAACCAAACCGCGCATGCGGTTTGGTCAAATTTCCAAACCGCAACCGCACCGCGAAATTTTAAAACCGCATAAACCACACCGCGAAAATGCGGTGCGGTGTGGTGCGGTTTATTGCGGTTTGCAACTTCGATAAAATAATTATAAATATAAAATTTTAATTTTCATGCATGTGAAATTAATTTTTAAAGCTCTTACTCAACCACATTTCTTAATTCTTATGCACACTATGATCACTACAGACTTAATTAAATACAAACACTGTAGTATGAAATATATTATGATACTAAACTAGAGAAAGATGTAATTTATCAATACAATCCCATCATAAGCCACTAAAATAAACTACTACTAGGCAGTAGGCACTAACGAAGCAAATAGCTTGCAAACTATTCCTTAAATCATTAACAAAATACTAACATAATATATATAATTAATATATATATATATATATATATATATATAATTATATAATATTGCGGTGCGGTTTGAACCGCATTTCAGAAAATTAAAACCGCAACCCGCACCGCACCGCGCGGTTTGTCAAAATTTGAAACCGCAACCGCACCACAGAAAATAAAAACCGCGCGGTGTGGTGCGGTGCGGGCGGTTTTTGCGGTTTGGTGCGGTTTATGATCATCCCTAATTTTGACCTTCACGGAGATTAAGAAAATGTAGTAAAAAAGAGTAAAGTTGGTTAAAAAGTGGGTAAAGTTGTTAAATTTTGATTGGTGGATATTTATGGGAATGCAGGGGGGTCCATCATTATTAATGAAATTTCAACCAATCAAAATTTGACAACTCATCAAACACGGATTCTTAGCATGTGCCCTTGGGCACACACTAGAAAATTCGTATTTAATAATAGATTTGGGATAGTGGAGAAAGTTAGTGGGTGTAATAGTGTTTATTTAATAAAAAAGTGGAGAAGTAGTGGGTGTAATAGTGAAAAGTAATGTTCAAATATAGTAAGTATATTATGTTCATTCTTTTTGGAACGTCCCAAAAAGGAAAGAGGTTCACGTAAAATGGGACAGAGAGAATAGTTCATTTGCTGAATGTAGGGACGGTGCCGGAACTTGTTCCTAATTTTTGGATTAAAACACTATTTAGTTGCATTTGTCTATGCTTCTATATTGCATCAGAATGTGTGATCTTTCACCTATAGGGATAAACCCAGCAATGATTTAAGATTCAAATTTTAGATTTATTCCAGAATGTGTGATCTTTCACACTATTTAGTGTCCACTACTTCAATTCGAGTCCATAGGGATAAACCCAGCAGTAATTTAAGATTCAAATTTTAGATTTATTCCAAATTTTTCTTCAGCAGTGATCCAAATGGTGATTTAAATTTGGATCAGTTGGTTTAATATTAAAATAAGAGTTTTGTTATTTATATATTTTTAGTTTATTAGATTCAAAATTGATTTATGATTTTTTAATTATTTAATTAATAATAGTACATAATTAATAAAATGAATATGTTTTTCGTTAACTAAGAACACAATTTTAATATTATTTACGTATATTAAAAAATTTATATCTTTAGTTTATTTAATTTATTAAATATAATATAAAGAGTTAATAACGATTAAATATTAAATTTAAGATTAAATAATTTGATATAATATTTATGTAGTAATTTGGATCAAAATTTGGATCATGCTGCTGGAATTGGTCAGAAATTTGGATCAGTTGGTGATCCGAATTTGAATTTTTGGATCACAACTATTAGAGATGGCCTAAATCACTGAATGGTAGTCTTTTTTAAAAAAATAGAAAAATGAATTTAGTCAAATATTTTTACCAATTATGTATGAAATTTTAAAATTTATGGGATTGTGTGATTACAAATTTATTTGGGTGTATCTTATTTGTATGATAAAAACATGATTTTTGTTAAATAAAAATGAGAAGGACGTAATTGCAAATTAAAATTTCCTTTCTTTTTTTTAGGAGTTGGGGAACAAGTAAAAGAAAATTTGTTATCACATTTTCTTTTTTGTTCATTGAGCTCAGGAACACACGAGAGAAAACTATGGAAATTCCATTTTTTTGCTTTTCTATTAAATTTTATAGTATTCTTTTCTTTTATTTTCTTTTGAAATTCTGGAACACACAGCAAATCCGAAATTTTGAAATAATCAAACTAGAAATTTTAGACTAAAATTTTTATTTTAAGTTTTTTAATCCAAATTTTAATTTGAATTTCAAATATATAGATAATAGAATTGATAATCTAAACTTCTGAAATACGGAAAAAAATCTTATACAATAATAACTTACTCTAAATAAATTTTAATTAATAATTAGGATAGATTCAAAACTTATATTACATATATTATTTCATATATTCATTAGTATAACCAATACTCATTTTTAAATTATTTTTTTTAAATGTATTATTTTATTAATACATTAAAGTTGTTTTTTTTATATAAAATTTTTATTTGCATTGGTAGTGGACAACCTTGTAGAGTTGTAGTAGCTATCTTTCCAAAAAAAAAAAAAAAGCTTGTATAGTAACTAATGGGATAAATTATTATTATTATTTTATTTTTTTGCCAAAAAATATTTAATTAAAAAAAAGAGAAATATTGAAATGTGGACAAATAATCGCACATAATAGAAGTATACAACAAACTCGATCAGAAAATATGGCGTTGGCAGCTGTAAAACGATCGGCGTCGCCATCGCCGTCGTATCGGGATCATCACCGACCGGCAAGAACTATGAAGATAATGAGAAGTGCAAGCCGCCTGTCAACTTCGAAATGGTGGAGAATGGAAGATTATGAACACTACATGTAGGCAAAGCTGATGCTTCATCAATTTCGATGTAAGCTATTGTTAGGTTTTCAATTTTCTGTGTGGATTCTTCGATTTCATTTAAAATTAGTTGCTCTCTCTCTCTCTCCCTCTCTCTCTCCCTCTCTCCCTCTCTCTATTTCTGTATGTGTGTCTTATTTATTTGAATAATGGTGTTACGACTGAAGCTATTTTTAGGTGTTTTTATAATCAATAACACTTGCAGGAAAGAAGAAAATTAACAATCAAAATAACAGCAATATTCTCATTTCATAATCTCCAGTGTAGATGATATTACAATATATAAACTGCTCCAAAAGGTTATGTTACTGGACTCCACTGAATCTAAAAGCCCAACTCAATTCTAGCCAAAACATAAACTTAAATCATACTGGTCCAATAACATTCTCTAGCCCAAATAGTCCAACTCATGACAATACCTCTCTCTTAAAATTATCCTTGTCCTCAAGGATGAATATGAGAATATGGTATAGTCTTCTATTAGACTTGCACGGATCCTGCCCTCATTCTTGGAATGTTAGCCTCTGCTTTGCTGACAAGAGTTAAGTGAAATTTGAAACTCATTTTCATGACACCTGCTACATCAGGAAGTAGACATAATAGAAGTGATGTTTCATGCCACTTTCCTATTTCGATTAATGGATACCCTGCACCAAGTTTGCTGTAATCAGGAGATGGTCCACATAAATTTTCATATTCTTGTTCCCAATTATATTCGCTATAATTTCAGTTCTTCTGAGAAAGTGTCTTGCGTTCTTTTGGTTCAGAAAGAAAATTCCAGGTCTCCATTGCATTCTTGGATCTATATTAGAGAATAATCTAGCATAGAAGCCTGCAAAATCGTCAAGATACACACCTTCAGTCATGGTGATCCCATCATTAGATTGAACGGACTGCACTAACATCATTCTATCACTCACGGTAATGTGCAGATGCGGCACTAGTAGTTCAGTGGCTCCCTCTTTTGCTACAAAAATTCTACTACCATTTCTTTCTTCATGCAGAGATAATTTAAAAACTGCTTGAGCAACATGCTTATGCATTTCCCAGTACTTGCAGCTTTGACCAAGCATTACTCGAGCACTAAAATCATCTACTTCAACCTTCAACATGTGATACTTATTATCAGCAATACCATTTGCTAACACACCAACTACAAGCTCAAAAGCCTCATGAATCTGAACAGTATGTAATTAACATCAAACCAGGAAATGAAAAACAACACCTAGAGGGGGGGTGAATAGGTGTTTATGGCTAACAATGCTTAGTTATGACCTGTTTTGAAAATTACCAAAAATAGCTTGCTGTTTGTAATAACACAGTTTACAAATGGCACGCTGTTTGTGTCTAATATGCAATGCAGAATGAAATAAACAGTAAGCAAAATGTGACACACGATCTTTTAGCCAGGTTCGACCCCTAAGCCCCTATGGTCTACGTCCTGGTCCCTTACCAAACTTAGTAAGAGAATATATTATTGATCAACTATAAACCGATTACAAGATACAACAATATATCTCCCTTACACCCTGCTGCTTACAAATGGCTTGCTGTTTCCTGTGCTGAACTAACCTTCTAAGTAATACTTCCCAAGTATACTTCTCTAGTATAGTTCGACTCACCCTAAACTCGAAGCCAACCTTGAACAGCAACAAATAGATACAATTTGAACAATACAAATTTTTGAATATTACAACTCAATCTATGACCCTCTGAATATATAGATATATATACGAATGTAATGGGTTTGAAAGATTGAAAAGGATTTTGCAATGAAAGCTTGTAGTTGTTTGTGTATCTTGTTTTTCTGCACTTCAAAATGGATATTCTATAGATAATAAGAACTGACCAAGTCCAGTCCTTAAATAGGAGAACAAGAAACTTGAAAAATCATTCTTTGAGGAATTTTCCCAACGGTACAAAAATGAGCCGTTTAGAGATGATATGTTTGTTTAAAGAGTTTTGAGAGAGTTTTGTGTCTCAACTGATGGAGAGGAAGAAGAACGTGTATGGAGAGAATAAAAGCCATCATGAGAGTCATGTGGTTGTTTAAAGTGGAGGTGTGGTGTGACATTAAATTAATGAAAAGTAGAACTTTACTTTTCTTAATTTAACTCAAGGAATATGTTTGTCTCCCCATATGTATATGATATGATAGTTTGCATATTCAATTATACTCAGAGGGCCCTTACAAATATTCCTAATAATGTATATACTTGATGTTCTCTGATTTCTTGATATTCGGTAAAACTGCCAGAACGAAATCAGCATGCTGTTTTGTGAAACTGGTGCGCCATTTGTGCAAATGGCTTGTTGTTTGATACAGACTGATTACTTAATCAGTATGCTATGTTCCCTGCAAAACCAGGTTAGAAACATATACATATGGCAGGCTGTTTTATATCTGAAAATAAGCCAAATGGCTTTCTATTTGTCATCATCAAAATCTAGGAGTTTCAATCTCCCCCTTTTTGATGATTACAACCAATTTTAGGAGAATTTTAATACTCCCCCTAAATCCCTGCACTCAATGTTAGATATAAAACAATAATAATTAAATAGAAGTAAACATTCATATAACCATAAAACCATCAATACCAAACCAAATAAAACCAGCAGTATCCAACAATCCAACAAAATACTTAAGCATCAAGGTAGACATAATTCAGACCATTCAGACCAGACAAGTTCAAAACCAGACAAGTTCAAGTTCAGATTTAACATAAAAAATTCTCCAAATTTTCTCCCCCTTAATTCATCAAAAATCAAGGTTCTTTAGGAGTCTTATCATCAACATCCTCATCTGTGTTGGTTGCTTCAGTGTCACCATCTTGATTATCTCCATCTTTAGCAGCTGCGGTAGCCAAGTCATCGAGGTTGTGATCATGATCCATTGCAGAATGGGTTGCAGAGGTAGTTCCACCTGTCTTTAGCATCAGATCCTTCAAAGTTTTCATATCACTGATAAATCCCTTCATAACTGTCTTTATTGTCTGACAATCTGCTTTGACATTTTGAAGATCACTTTTGATTTCCAGTATGTCTTTCTTAATCTCAATAATGTTCCCAGTGTTGAGCACAGTTTGAATTGATTTTAACAATAACATTTCTGTAGAGGCAGAATCAGTAGCACCAGGAGTGGGGTTGGAAGGTTCTCCAATGTCAGGGATAGACTCAGTTGGTGGAGAGGTTATAATCCTAGACACTTCTCCATGATCAAGTTGAAGATTGTTTTCGCTTAAGGTCTTTTGATCAAAGTTGTCTTTGATGGTTAGCTTTATAGCAGACTTGACATCAACCTTAAAACCTTCAAAAACCCTAGTAAGAAGCTGAGCATATGGAATGCCAGTGTGAGCTTTCTCAACTGTCCCAACCATTTTTTTCAGAATAAGGGTTGACAAATCAAAAGGTTTACTAGAGATAATCATGGCAACCACAATAATATCTTGGTTAGTGAAGCTAGATTTGTTTCCTAGACGAGGACAAATATGAGATCTAGCAAGCTTGAATATGAGATGAGCTAGAGGAGACACATTGGTGGTAGCATGAGAAGTAGCAGTTATTGAGTCCTCAGTATCATACAGAATTTTTAATTGGTCTTGTACTGAAAAATCAGGTAGAGTAATAGCACTTTGGGCAGTATAAATATTTTCATTGCTTTCAGTCTCAATTGATAGAAATGAATTTAGCAAGGGAGGGTTTAACTGAATTTTCTTCTTTCGAACAGAGGATAACTGAAAGGCAGAGTGTGTAATCTTGTAACACTATAACTAATGTAACTCAAACTAAAGGAAAAGATACTTAACCAGAAGACAATCAAGAACAAGAAGTCACAAGAAATCAACACTAAATGAAGACAAGGTAATTGATACAATTCAACTTGTTAACTATGATCAATCCAAGAAGAAATCATTGAGAGAAGTTCAAGTCAAAGTTGTTCATGCCTCAGTGATTTGGAAAGCCAAGAATCAAGATCATAACTATCAGTATCAATAAGACCAATTGATTTCAAGTGAACAAGAAGGAAAGCAAATATTGGAAAACCACATTTCTAATTGGATATGGTAATTTATTCAAGAAGCAAAAACCCTATCAAGACTAGTCACTTATGAACCAGACCGTTGCATCAAGTGTCAGGACATTGATAGCAAATTTATGTCAGTAATAAAGATCCATATTCAAGAGCTTGGTGAAGAATAAAGAAGACATGAAGATATCACAAGTTCAAGATGTGCATTGAAGTTTCAAGTTGAAGACCAGAATATTTTCTAAGTACTAAATATTCTAGATGGCCAAGTAGAAGTTTCTAAGTAGAAGTTCTACTTAGAACTTCGAGATGGCTAAGTAGAAATTCTCAAGTAGAAGTTCTACTTAGAGTGCATCTTCAACATGACACATGGCATATTCTGATTGGCAGATTTCCAAGCTTTCAAGATAAGGCAAGAATTATGTGGACATCATTGGGCCACGTACATCTTAGTCTTTGAAGACTACAGGACATAGATTACATGTAGTATAAATAGAAGTACTTGTGTAATGTTTTAGTAAGTGAGCAATTCTAGAGAAAAACACAAGAGAAAAAGAGAGAGTGCATTCACAGAGCTTAGTATCATTCACTCCTTTCTCAACTTCTGTTATACTTTGTAATGAATGTTGTAGCAACCCTTTCAAGTTATATATAAGACATATATTCCTTGAATCTGTGTGTTCATTTATTGCATCGTATTTATTGCTTCTCATATTCGAAAAGTTGTATTCACCCCCCCCTCTACAACACATTTGGACCTAACAATTGGTATCAGAGCAATATGTTTAACATACAAAACATAGATCCTTGTGTTGAGTAGAAGAATCGTGAGTTTTCATTTTTCAGATCTACTTTTCATTTTCTCGAAAAGTGTGTTTTAATTCGTTGGTAGTGAAAACTCATCTGAAAAATTATTTAAATACTCCAGGTGTGATTATTTAGCTTGGGTGTATTTTAACTAATTTTTGTGAATTTATCTGGGTTCGTTCATATTTGGTGTTCTTGAGTGTTCATCATCTGTTCTTATCAAAGAAGACAACCCAACAACTTTTTGATCTCCTTTTCAAAAGTAAAAGAATAAAAAAAGGTGGTTTTGGACTTTTTAATTTGCTTTATTCGGCCGAAAGTATACAGACATACTCAGTACCTAGCATGTGGGTTAGGTGGGTTAGGTGAGTAAAGCATTCAAAGTCAAAAGGTGTTAAAGAGATAATATTGTTTATTCAATATTAAAGTAATCTGCAGAAAAAAATTATTCTAAGGACAAAAGTTCTACATAGAATTTCTACTTGAGAATTTCTACATAGAATTTCTACTTGAGAATTTCTACATAGAATTTCGACTTGGACAATTTCTACTTGGTGATTTCGACTTGAGCAAAATTTCTACTTAGAGAAATTTCGACTTAGGCAAAAGTTCTACATAAATATTCTACATAGCCTAGTCTTGGGTACTTAGAAACTTTTAGTGACCAGAATTGAGATGGCTCCTAAAAATGCATTCAAGATCCCAATGTTCAACAAAGATCACTATGAAGAATGGGTTTTCAGAATGAGACTATATCTAGAGACTGTTAACCCTGAATATCTGGAAGTCCTTGACAAGGGTAAATTTGTCCCAATGGTAGTTATTCCTTCACATACGGAAGGAGGAGTGGTTATACCACCTCGGTCTGAGCCTAAAAAGGTCTCGGAGTTTTCGGATGCTGATAAGGAACAAATAGCTTGTGATACTGCCGTTCGACAAACCTTGATGGAATCTCTTGATCATGAAATGTTCAACATAGTCAAAGGTCTGACTACAGCGAAGAAGATTTGGGACAAGATAGAAGTTGTCATGGAAGGATCTGCAGAGGTCAGAAGCAACAAAACACTCATACTCAAGATGGAGTATGACACCTTTAGAATAAGGAAAGGAGAAGGCATAACAGATGTCTACCTACGATTCAGTCAGTTGGTATTGGATTTGAATCTGAGAGGTGTAACTCTCCCCATGGTTGAGACTAATACGAGATATCTGAGGAACCAGCCAAAAAGCATTGAACATAGGGTCTACGCAATAAGAGAAACCAGAGATTTGCATACAACTTCTCTGGAAGAATATTATGGAATATTAAAGACCTATGAGCTGGAAACTCTTCAAGATCAAGCATGGGACAATGATTCAAAGGGAAAAGAAAGTGCATCAGGATTATTTGCTGATGAGGAAGAGTCTAAGAAGGCAATGGTTGCAGCAAAGCCTAAATCATCACTTGCACCACATCAAGTTGATAATGATGACGAGTGCGCATCTGACAGTGATGATGACTACTACACCCAAGAAGAGCTGGACAACATGGACGATAGTGTCGTGGCATACATGGCAAGGAAGTTCAGCAACATGAGATTTAGAAAGAGCAACCGACCACAGAGAAAATCTTCATCTTATTATCGGGCTGCTAAGGGTGGTGGTAGTTCGTCAGGCTACAAAGGAAAAGGCAAGAATACCAGCTACAAATCTCCTTTGGATTTCAAAATGAAGTTCAAATGCTATAATTGTGGTGAAGCTGGACACTTTGCCTCGGACTGCAAAAAGCCTAAACAGACTTATCCTAAAGAAACATTTGAAGCTCTCAAAAGCAACTATGAAGCACTGTTGAAGGAAAGACATGGAAAACGAGCTTTATTGGTGACAGAAGGAAGAGCTTGGGATGATTCAGATGAGGAAGATGTTACTCATGTAGCAAATTTGCCCTCATGGCTGAGACATCAGAGGAACCAGAGGTACCAGTTCTGACTCTTAAAGTAGAAATGTCTATTGATGATTATAAAGAACAGAACGGGGCTCTTAGTGAAGAGATCTATATGTTGTGCAAAAGCCTAGACTCTTCTCAAAAGGAACAGAAAACACTTGTTGCCAAATGCAGAATGCTTGAGGCAAAAGTGGAAGAGCTAGAGGCTGCTTGCACTGTAGATACTTCTCTAAGAGACTTTATTAAATCTCTGGAACACAAGCTCGTCCTTAAGGAAGAAGTAGAAGCATGTCTTAGGAACAATCTAGCTGAGTTAGAAACTAAATGCGAAGCATACAAACTAGCTGCTAGTAAAGTGTATGTAGATAATGACACATTTAAGAAAATAACTGGAGTAGGTATAGGACTTGATTATTCTGACCTTCCTAATAAAGAAGGAAAGAGACCTATTGACCCTAGTTCCAGTGACCTTAAAAAGGAAACACCTAGTATTCTTAAATCGGCTGTCAAACCTATCTACAAACATCTTGTTCCTAGAATAGAAGAAGAAGAGACTGAATTGATAGCTAGATATGAGATTGAGATGGAAGATCGCCAGAAAGAACAACCTACAACTCCTATTAAACAAGTTAAAATCAATTTCCCTAGAGATGAATCTAGACTGGGATTAGGAGCTAAGGCTGTTAAACAACAAGGAAAGAAAGAAAAAGGCATAAAAGAGGTTAAGGCTGAACGAATAAAGAAAGCATGTTATCATTGTAAATCTACTGAACATCTTTCTTATGCATGCAAAGCTAACATGAATGTTCCTGCTGCACATGCCATGCCTACCACACATACAATGAATAATCTGCATCAGAATCATGCACAGTGTGGTCAACCTAACTGTATGCCATGCACTTTTAATATCATGCAAACTTTTGTGCATTTAATGAATGCATCTAGCCAGTCATGCTCAAATACTGTTGCTAGTTCAAATATCAAGAAAAAGTATGGTAGAGCCAAGACTGTCAGTCCTCCTAAAGTTAGGAGTGACAAACCTTCTCCTAAGACTGACAAATCTGTCAAGTCTGAGAAAGGAAAGGAGATAGTCGAAAGCTCTAGTAATGTGAAGAAAAGTGCATCTCCTGTTGTTAAATCTGTTGATTCTCGATCTTATCGAAAAGCCGGGCCCAATCAAAGTTGGGTTCCAAAGAATGTCTAACCAATCTGTCATTGCAGGGCATTAAGCAAAATAGAAATAAAGTTATATGGGTGCTAGACAGTGGAGCATCGAGGCATATGACTGGAAACAAGTCCCTGCTTACAGAGTTGGTTATGAAGGCTGGCCCTTATGTTACCTTTGGAGATGACAGCATAGGTGTGACTAAGGGATATGGCAAACTGAAGACTGGCAATGTCATCATTGAAGATATTTCCTATGTTGAGGGACTAAAGCACAATCTGTTGAGTATAAGTCAATTCTGTGACAAAGGTTACGAAATTGTCTTCAACAAGAAAGGTGTATCAATCACTCACATCAAGGAAGGCTCACTAGCTTTGAGAGGAGTTCGAAAGGCAGATCTTTTTGTTGCAGATATGGATTCAGCAAATCAGGATGAGGTCACCTGTTTCTACAGCAAAGCCTCGGATGATGAAAGCTGGTTATGGCACAAAAAGCTATCTCACTTAAACTTCAAAACGATGAATGCTCTCGCGAGGCGAGAATTGGTGAGAGATCTACCTCAAATGGAGTTCGCTCCGAAAGGACTCTGTGAAGCATGTGAAATGGGAAAGTCGAAGCGAGCATCGCATAAAAGCAAAGAAATTTCTAGTATTACTGAGCCTCTGCAACTTCTTCATATGGATTTGTTTGGCCCAGTGAATGTCCTATCTTTGTCTAGGAAAAGATATGCTTTAGTAATCGTGGATGACTTCTCCAAGTATACATGGGTATTGTTCGCAATGACGAAAGACGAAGTACCTTTCTTAATCATTGATCACATCACTCAAATTGAGAATGTTTCAACACTTACTGTGAAGACGATTAGATCAGACAATGGCACTGAATTCAAAAACGCAGTGCTAAATGACTTCTGTGTATCTAAAGGAATACGTCGTCAGTATTCAGCCCCGAGAACTCCACAGCAAAATGGAGTAGTTGAAAGGAAGAATAGAACTCTGGTTGAAGCAGCAAGAACTTTGTTGTATGATTCAAAACTTCCTTTGTATTTCTGGGCCGAAGCAGTGAGTACCGCTTGTTACACTCAAAATAGAACCTTGATCATAAAAGATAAAGAAAAGACACCATGTGAGCTAATGAACAACAGAAGACCAACAATCAAATACTTTCATGTCTTCGGAGCAAAATGCTATGTGCTTATAGATGATGAAAATCTAGGCAAGTTTGCAGCAAAAGCTCGTGAAGGAATCTTTGTTGGTTACTCTACAGACGTGGTGGCAGCTTATAGAGTGTTCTTGGTGAATGATCGAAAAGTGACTAAAAGTTACAACGTCAGATTCGACGATACCAAACTCTCATCAATTTCAAGAGATTCTAGTGAACCTGAGTCCCTAAAATTTCAGAATCTGGACTTAGAAGATCTTGAAGATGAACCTGAGTTGGTTGTTCCATTAAATGTTCCAAGCGTACATGAAGAACCTGAGTCTAGTGAACAAGCTAATTCTACAAGATCAGGAGAGACTTCTTCAGTACCAACCGGCAACAACTCAGGGGGAGTAAATAGCAGCTCAAGGACTACTGTTCAAGGCTCGAGTCGAGTTGACTCTAGTTCTGTAGGAGCTGGCACTAACTCAGGGGGAGTTAGTGAAAATAATCAAAGTAGTCAGCACCCCAACTCAGAAAGTCAAGCTGAATCATCTAGACAATTTCCAGGTGAACGGGTATGGAATAGAGACCATCCGTTTGAGTTAATTATTGGTGATCCAGATGCTGGTGTGACTACTAGAAGAACTGCAAGAGCTGACATGACTAATATCTCCTTATATTCTGGGTTCTTATCCAAGCTTGAACCTAAAGAAATAGAAGAAGCTCTTGGCGATGCTGATTGGGTGATTGCAATGCAAGAGGAACTCAATCAGTTTGAAAGGCAGAAAGTTTGGAAACTGGTACCCCGACTAAAGAACAAATCCGTAATTGGAGCTAGGTGGGTATTCAGAAATAAACTGGATGAAAACGGACTTGTAACACGAAACAAGGCTCGTTTGGTTGCAAAAGGTTATTCTCAGCGAGAAGGAATTGATTATGATGAAACCTATGCACCAGTTGCAAGACTTGAGGCAGTCAGGATGTTCTTGGCATTTGCATCACATAAGAACTTCAAAGTTTTCCAGATGGACGTGAAAAGTGCCTTCCTGAACGGAGAGTTAGAAGAAGAAGTGTATCTGGAACAGCCGCCTGGCTTCGTTGATCCAGAACATGCAGATTTTGTGTATCTACGCTTCAAATCTGTCTATGGCCTCAGGCAATCCCCAAGGCGATGGTATGAAACCCTATCCTTATTCTTAATTGAAAATGGTTTTGTTAGGGGAGTAATTGATAAAACATTGTTCTATAAAGTTGTGAGAAATGACTTAATACTTGTTCAAGTATATGTGGACGATATTATTTTTGGGTCATCAAATGAGCGCTTGTGCGAGAAATTTGCCAAGCTAATGCAGGAAAAATATGAGATGAGCATGATGGGAGAGCTGTCCTTCTTCCTTGGATTACAGATCAGTCAGAGAAAAGATGGTATCTTTATCTGTCAATCCAAGTACGTCAGAGATTTACTCAAGAAGTATAATCTAGAAGATGCATCAGCAGCTAAGACTCTCATGGAAACAGCCACGAAGCTTGATGAAGACAAATCAGGTAAATCAGTTGACATCACAAGCTATCGAGGTATGATTGGCTCACTCCTCTATTTAACTGCAAGCAGACCCGATATAATGTTCGCAACTTGTTTATGTGCAAGGTTCCAAGCGGATCCTAGAGAATCACATCTCGTAGCCGTCAAAAGAATTTTTAGGTATCTCAAGGGCACACCAAATCTAGGGATTTGGTACCCAAGAGATACAGGTTTTAATCTTATTGGCTATTCGGATTCAGACTATGCAGGTTGCAGGATTGATAGGAAAAGCACATCTGGTGCTTGCCAATTTCTTGGCAGAAGATTGGTGTCCTGGCAAAGTAAAAAGCAACATACAGTATCTACTTCTACTGCTGAAGCTGAGTACATTGCTGCTGGAAGCTGTGTAGCTCAAATACTGTGGATGAGGAACCAATTGAAGGATTATGGCATGGAGCACAAGAAAATTCCAATCATGTGTGACAACACAAGTGCCATTGCCATAACCAACAATCCTGTAGATCACTCAAGAACCAAGCATATTGACATCAGGTATCATTTCATAAGAGAACATGTCGAGGAGGGGACTGTGGAGCTACATTTTGTGCCCACAATGCAACAAATTGCAGATATATTCACCAAACCTCTTGATGAAGTAACATTCAATAGGTTGGTTGGTGAATTGGGAATGCTTAACACAAGTTAGTAAAGCTTTCTATCTGTAAAATCCATGTTTATGTTTGTATGTGCAAGCTAATCAATCATTATGTGCTTAGACTTTAATATGCCTAATCAATGATTGTTATAGGTTGCATATAGTGTGTTTTTGCATGAATTCATTGTGTTTTAAGTGTCTTTTATAGCACAAATCTGTGAATTTATGCTTGTTAGATTGCATGATCATAGGGGGAGTTAAATTCATAATATTCTAAATATTGCATGATTTTTAGATGAATTTACCTTTGATTTTCATGTAATTAGAGGCCTTAGAATTGAAAAACTTCAAAATTTCGAGTTAGGTTCTATCTCGAAACTCATCTAGAAATTCGACTTGAATTTCGACTTAAGCTGTCAGAGTGAAGTTTTTGAAAAATTCTAAGTCTGGGAAGAATTTCGAGTTGGCTATCTCGAAATTCATCTCGAAATTCGACTTAGAGTTCGAGTTCGAGTTACCAGTGTGCCTAGTTCTATCTTCAAAATATTCAAGATAAAGTCTATCTCGAATTTTATCTCAAAGGTTGAGATGAGATTTCCATTAAGGGAATATTTTGAAAAGAACTGAGAATTAACTTCGAGTTAGTCTATCTCGAAATTTATCTCGAAGTTCGACTTGATGTTCGAGATAGAGTTCTTAGTCTATCTCGAAACTCAACTCGAATTTCGACTTGGTGTTCGAGATAGAGTTCTCAGTTAAGCTAAAGGGAATCTTTCGAGTTACACTCCTAACTCGAAACATATCTTGAATTACCCAGTACTTTTTGGTTCAAGGAGGTATTTTGGAAAGAATTTGAGATTAACTTCGAATTAGTCTATCTCGAAACTCAACTCGAATTTCGACTTGATGTTCGAGATAGAGTTCTTAGTCTATCTCGAAACTCAACTCGAATTTCGACTTGATGTTCGAGATAGACTCTAACTCGAAAAGTATCTTGAATTTCCTTGTCTTTCTTAGAAGGGAATTTTTCCAAGTTTACTACAATTCATTAATCTTCAAGATAGGATTTCCCTATAGTTTCTGCTGTAATATTGGTTAAAGTGCTTCTTTGTGCATAATTGTTCGAGTTAACCTCTATCTCGAACTTTATCTCGAAGTTCGACTTGATGTTCGAGATAGAGATGTTCGAGATAGAGATGTTCGAGATAGAGTTCGACTTAGATGTCCCCTGTATGGACTTAGTACTTTTCACATTTTTTAACAGGGACATTTTTGTCATTCCACATTCACCTATATATACATCTCTAACTCGATGCCTAATTCACTTTACCTAATTCTAATTTTCACAGCAGCCTCTTCACAAAACAAGGCGATTTCATAACTTCATACCGTTAACCCGTGTTTTTGTGATTAAACTCGTACTAATCACGAATTACTGCCAATTTTTGGACTAATCTTCACTGTGTTATCCTTAATCTTTGTATGGGTGTGTTTTGTGTTCATCAATATACACGCGCATATACATACACACGAACATATAACTGTTTGTGTACTGTTCATAAAACGCAATTCCATATTCACCATTCATAAACACACACGATTTCACTGGTACACACGAATATTCATCTTCTTTGAATATTCAGATTTGGTCATTGGTTTTTGATTGTTAATCCCGTAGTTTAATTTTCTCTAAGGGACTTTTGTTCTTTTTGATAAATTAAAAGGGATACATCATTTAATTCGTAAATTATTTGTTTTTCAAAATTAAACAAAAATCACATCTTTTTAAAGAAAAACATTTAATCAAAATGGCTCACCAATTTTCACTTGCTAAAAACAATTTTTATAATATTTCTACGGAAATTGGTGATCAACTCCCGCGGTTTAAGTTTTGGATACGATTTCTCAATTTGTATTCCAAAGCTAGCCATGCTTTTACTGCTAAACCTACACTAGTACATGATGCTTTACAGCAGTTATGGACTAGTGCGGTTACTTTTGGGAGTAAATCAACCCCCTACGGTTTCAGGTTTACCTTAGCGGGTCAGGAATATGAGGTGACCGAAGAAATTGTCAACAGAGTTCTGGGATTCCCAATTAAAGATGCCTATGATCCAGAACCTACTGCTGCAGAACGCCTCAGATTCTTTGAAGAAATTGGATGTTATCCTCCAAAAGGCCCAATCACGGGAAATATCCAAAAGCAATTCTTCCATGCGGAATGGAATTACTTTTTCGAGGCCATCACAAGATGTTTTCGGGCACGCGAAAAAGACTTTCATCAAATTCCAATTCCAATGCAAACCTTTGCAGTTGCCCTAGCAAGAGAACTGGATATAAACTATGGACGCATAGTTCTCTCTGAGATAGTGGCCTCAATGGGATCCCTTGCAAGCAGAGACCTCACTACAAATGATGTTGTCTGCTGGTTTCCTCGGTTTCTTCAAATGCTGATCAATGACTTAATACCGAAGGATGCTCTTGCTATTAGACAGGGATTTGCCAGAAGCCCCACATCTGAATCGCTAGGGATGGGCACTAAGTCACTTTCAACCATTGCTAATCAGGATAAACATCAATGTAAACCAATGTCTACTCCTGAAAATATTCAAATGTGGCTTAGATATGATGCAGGAGTTACCAATTTGGAGGCATCATCACAAGTTTCATCACATGCTCAAAATCCATCTGTTCATGCTGAGGCATTTGATGAGATCCCTGATGAGGAAAGCGATGATGCACAAGGTAATCAATCAGGTAATCTCTCCCTGCATACTATTCATTCCTCCTCCTATGTTTCTGATTCCGCGACCCAAGAGACTGCTAACCCGCAGGATCTATCCCAGGGTAAGAGCCATATTTTTGACTCTGAGTCTGATACACATTCCTATTCTCTATCACCCCTGTTAACGGAAGTCAGAAAACCGGCACGTATATATATACAAGATGATGAGGAGAGTGAACCCGAAGAGCAGCAACTTATTCGCAAGAAAGCCAAACTTTTCCACGCTGCTACTTCACAACCACAGTCAAACCCTAGAGTGTCACACGCAACCACTCCACCTCACGCGAGTGGTTCACCCCTTGAACAATCTGCACATAGGGATTTTGATTTTGGTGAGGATGATGTACCTCTTGAAGATACTGTTGCTTCAAGAGGACATGAAGTCTTAAGAACTTCAGCCGTACCTTTACCGGTACGTACTGATGCTGCAAAGAGGATCGGTTCTGATGTCGTACAAGGACACTTTGCAGCCTCTCAGCCTGAGATTCCAACTCAGGAACAAACAGAATTTGATCCCATAACTGTCAACAACATTTCTTATCAATTTTCTGCAGGTACTGCTTCACTATTTGGATCAATCATTGAAGACATACACGAGCGTGAGACAGGGAGTGTGTGTGAGAGGTTAGGGAGAGAGGGACCTTCATTTTCAAGGCCCGTAACCGAGCGTCAAATACCAACAGAACGAGTATTAGAGCGAGGTCACCTAAACCAAACACCGTCCCTTAACACTGAAAATCTTGATACGCGTATGACTTCAATGGAAAATCAGATGAGGCAGTTCGGGCAGACGATGGGGCAGTTCGGGATTAATATTGGAAACAACCAAAGGGCTCTAGACGACTACGCAGCAAGAATGGCAAGTCAAGCTACAGCTTTTGATGATTTGACAAATAAGGTCAATGACTTGGGCCATGCTGGTGGTGTCTTGGGAAGCACTCTCAATGAGAGGATGGGGGCATTGGAGTCTACAATGCATACAATGGCTGTGGAGATCAGTAGAATGATGTTCGCAGTCAGGAGTTTTGTGCCCCGGGAGTGCTTCGAGTCGTAACAACCTCCCCCCGATGCTGGTGCAGGTGGTGCAGGTGGTGCTAGTGGAGCGGGAGCCTCTGGTTCTGGTTTTGGAGGTTCCTATGCAGCTGGTGGATCTGAAGACCATGGTGGAGCTCAGGATAACTCACCTAAGGGGGATAGTGGAAAGGAGACGAGACAACAGGCAGTTCACATCGAAGAAATTGAAGAACCCGCTGATCTTGTCAAGGAACCAGAAGTTGATCCGTCTGTTGATGAAGAGGCTCTGAGGATGAGAAAGGGTAAGGCAGTAATGGTTGATGAACCATTTGTTGATCTGAGTCATCAGGAAACAGTACAGGAGGTACTTGACTCAGATTCTGACATGGAAGACGTACCGTTGGCACACGCTATAAAAAGATCTTTGAAGGAACAAGGTGGAGGTGCTGGGATGTCTTCCGGACTGCCTGAAGAATTTCCTGTTGATGAGGAAACTCTTAAAGCTCAACAGTTAGCCTTGGAACAAGCTCAGTTCCATAAAATGAAAATGATGCAAGAACATGCTGCGTTCCTAGAACAGAAGGTGGAGCTACAAGGGAAGCAGTATGAGTATGAGCTTGCAAGGCTAGCTAATCCTCAAGTTGATCTGGACAAACGAAGGATAGGGCAGAAATGGGATGAAGCAAGGAAGATAATGATGGGACCATGTGCGAAAGGAGTTCATAACAAGGATGCAGATGATCTGTTCTACAACTTGAATTTGCAGAATCCAATGACTGGGGACTATATAAATGCTTTGAAGAGATTAATTTCTAAAGTCAGGGTTGGATACAATGCAAATCTTAAGGAGTGGCAGGTTATCTTGTCTTTGGTAGAAGGAGTCCCAACATCCTTCCTATATGTGGATGACCAATTCATAATGAGAAGATCTGCGTCAGAGTTGTTCTTGCTAGCGACTAAAATTCAGTACTCTCAATCTGAGGAGCTAAGCATTCTGTACAGGGATCAGTTAATGCAGCTAGCAGAGGACAAGGGTCCAGAATTCTCAGCATATCCAAATTTTGTCCGGATGGTAGTTGACGGAAAGATGAAGAGGGTTAGCATGGAGGAAAATGATCTAATGGAGCTTTCAGTAGAATCTCTCAAAGCTGTCTGTAGACAAATGATGAGTAAGGGATTCGCTTCTGAGCTTAAAGATAAATCCGTGAAGATCATTGAAAGAGTTATATTCAAGAAGAGCAATGAGGTATGGAAGTGTGATGTCATTGCTCCAAACCCTCTTGATGACGTGAAGATTGAGCCGGAGCTGATAGAGAAGAAATGGAATATTCTTCAAGCCATGAAGAATGTAGATGAAGCTCTGACTCTTCCTTCTGGAGCACTAGAACAAGGAGAAATAAGGGAGGCTATTGGTGTTCCAGGAAGTGAAAGTGTATACTGGATACATGCTTATGTTGAAGATACAGCTGATGCCTTAGTATTCATAGATGCAGACCAGAATCAAACAATCTTGCATATGAGTAGACAATGGCTGCTACGGACTCAAGATGCTGCATTTCTGGAGAGAGTATTATATGTATTCAAATGGGGCGAAGTGGAAGATAAGTTTGTTGAAGAAAAGCAGAGACTCATGAGTTACCTGTCTGAAGTAGTGGTGGAAAAGAAGAGAATGGAGCGAGATGCGGCCAGTGTCCACAATACTGACCGTGTCAAGGGCTACCCCAAGATGATCTATTGTCAGTTCAAATCTGATAAATCTCACTGGAAACCTCAGCTCATCATGAAGAACTTCGAGGATATTCCAAAGATCAGAACTACTTAGGAGGTGGACAAACTCAGAAGGCTTTTCAAACATCCTTATCCAGAGCCCAAGAACCCTCTAGAAATGGAAGCTGTGAGTCTGTTGAATGCTAGGTGGAAGCAGCTTAAAGATCCAGTATACAAGAAAGAAAAGCAGCAGAAGGAGAAGAGTAAAGGCAGAAAGAAGAGAGAGACCAAGCTGCTGAAGCTAGAAAGAGGAAACGGAATTAGGGTTAAAGGTCAGAGTGGTGTGAACTTGAAGTTGGAAAAACTTCATGTCTTTTGGTTGCTTTAACGCACTTGAGGAAAATTCACCTTAGAGTGAATCCAATAAGGTGATACAAGTTTGACTAAAAGGTATGAAATAATCCAGGTGATAGGAATCACTCAAATGATCTTTAATTCGAAGTTCGAATTCTGTTTCTAGTTTAAGTTCTTTGTATTGTTTTCATGTAAATTTCAATTGTAAATTATTCAAGACTGTAATGTTAATTATCTTTTCTCGTCTCATTGTTTAGTTGAGTTATCCTTCATTAATTTGAATGTCATTGTTAGACAATCAAATTGGGGGAGATTGAAAGGCAGAGTGTGTAATCTTGTAACACTATAACTAATGTAACTCAAACTAAAGGAAAAGATACTTAACCAGAAGACAATCAAGAACAAGAAGTCACAAGAAATCAACACTAAATGAAGACAAGGTAATTGATACAATTCAACTTGTTAACTATGATCAATCCAAGAAGAAATCATTGAGAGAAGTTCAAGTCAAAGTTGTTCATGCCTCAGTGATTTGGAAAGCCAAGAATCAAGATCATAACTATCAGTATCAATAAGACCAATTGATTTCAAGTGAACAAGAAGGAAAGCAAATATTGGAAAGCCACATTTCTAATTGGATATGGTAATTTATTCAAGAAGCAAAAACCCTATCAAGACTAGTCACTTATGAACCAGACCGTTGCATCAAGTGTCAGGACATTGATAGCAAGTTTATGTCAGTAATAAAGATCCATATTCAAGAGCTTGGTGAAGAATAAAGAAGACATGAAGATATCACAAGTTCAAGATGTGCATTGAAGTTTCAAGTTGAAGACCAGAATATTTTCTAAGTACTAAATATTCTAGATGGCCAAGTAGAAATTTCTAATTAGAAGTTCTACTTAGAACTTCGAGATGGCTAAGTAGAAATTCTCAAGTAGAAGTTCTACTTAGAGTGCAGCTTCAACATGACACATGGCATATTCTGATTGGCAGATTTCCAAGCTTTCAAGATAAGGCAAGAATTATGTGGACATCATTGGGCCACGTACATCTTAGTCTTTGAAGACTACAGGACATAGATTACATGTAGTATAAATAGAAGTACTTGTGTAATGTTTTAGTAAGTGAGCAATTCTAGAGAAAAACACAAGAGAAAAAGAGAGAGTGCATTCACAGAGCTTAGTATCATTCACTCCTCTCTCAACTTCTGTTATACTTTGTAATGAATGTTGTAGCAACCCTTTCAAGTTATATATAAGACATATATTCCTTGAATCTGTGTGTTCATTTATTGCATCGTATTTATTGCTTCTCATATTCGAAAAGTTGTATTCACCCCCCCCCTCTACAACACATTTGGACCTAACAATAACACATTTCCAAAGGAATCCTCATGCAAATTAGCATAAAACTCACGCACAAGATCAGGATAATAGATTTTTGGTAGATCTAACATAAAATTCCCAAGCCCAATATCATTAAACAACTTCATAACCCCACACTCAGTTAACAATGGAAGTAGCTTACCAGAGAGTGGAGACCCATGAATCAATTGACGAGTGCCTAGCTCCATATCCGTGTATCTCGATTCGAACTCAGGACCAGCGAAGTTTGGAACCCCTTTGAGCCTCTTCGATTCAGGTGTTTGTGATACTTCATCACCGCTGAAATTTCCAGGACTAGCATGATCAACAACTGATTCATCTTTCTTAGAAGGTGTTTGATTTTCTTGGAGACCAGATTTTCGTCCACGAGTATGAGGCATAGTTTCGTTTTTGAGAAAAATCGCCGCTTGAGAGAGAGAGAGAACAAAACCTTAATTGAAATGTTTGTGTTGAGGATATGACCCGTTTCTCTTATTTTTGATTAAACATTAGGGGAGAATTTAGAGTTAATTAATTAAAACTAAATTGGAAAATCAATTCGGCACATAATGTAATTATAAAATTAAGTACATGTCTCTCTAAACTATTTATTTCATTTTTCACCACATATACCTATTTAGCATCAATACGAATCACATTATTCATGAGATATCTATTTTTGAAAAAAATCATGATAAAATAAAAGAGTTTATATAGGCATGTAACACATAACATATTGTTAACCCTGTAGGATATAAATTCAGAACTTATCAAAAATAATTTCAATCATATAATAATCATGAAACATTTATTTGCACTTAAATGATAAGCTAGAAAAATGACAAACAGTATGCCATTTGTAACCTGTGATTAAGACAAATGGTAAGCCATTTTGCCTAATACCTGTCATCCAGCATGCTGTTTTACATAAAGCACATACCAAGTTGCATTCGAATGACTGAGAATCTTTCTTCAGCAAGGGGCTTTGTGAAGATATCAGCTAGTTGAAATTCTGTTGGGACAAAGATCAATTCTATCTTGCCCTTAGCCACATTATCTCTCAAGAAATGGTGTCGAACATCAATATGCTTCGTTCTTGAGTGATTCACCGGATTTTTAGAAATGCTAATGGTGCTAGTGTTGTCACAGTTTATTGGAACCTTTCTACACTTGATGTCAAAGTCCCTTAGTGTTTGAATCATCCATAGTAGTTGAGAACAACAGCTCCCAGCTGCTAGATACTCCCCTTCTGCAGTGGATAAAGCAACCGAGGTTTGTTTCTTGCTTTGCCATGAAACTAGGCTTTGTCCAAGGAATGTACAAACACCACTAGTGCTCTTTCTATCAACTAGACACCCTGCATAATCTGCATCACTATACCCAACAAGATCAAAAGTATTTGTGTTAGGATAAAACAAACAAAGAGAAATGGTACCACTTAAGTATCGAAATATTCTTTTAATAGCATTTAATTGAGACTCTTTAGGGTTTGATTGAAACCTTGCACAAACACAAACACTATACATTATGTCAGGTCTAGAAGCAGTTAAGTAAAGAAGGCTACCAATCATACCTCGATACCTTTTTATATCGACAGCCTTACCATTTTCATCAGCAAACAGCTTGCTGTTTTGAATCATAGGAGTCGATTTTGGCTTAACATCCTCATAACCAAATCTTTTCAGTAGACTTTTTGTATACTTGGATTGGTGTACAAAAATTCCATCTTTAGATTGCTTGATTTGAAGACCCAAGAAATAATTGAGCTCACCTATCATGCTCATTTCGAACTTACTATGCATACACTTTGAAAACCACTTGCACATTGTTTCATTAGTAGCTCCAAAAATAATATCATCCACATATATTTGAACAATTAAAATGTCTTTACCATTTTGCATAATAAATAATGTGGGATCGATTTTACCTCGAATGAATCCATTTTGATTTAGATACTTACTAAGCCTTTTGTACCAAGCTCTAGGGGCCTGCTTTAATCCATAGAGAGCCTTCTTTAGCTTGAATACATAGTTTGGAAATTGATCATGCTCGAATCCAGGAGGTTGTTTAACAAAAACTTCCTCTTCCAGCACGCCATTTAGGAATGCACTCTTCACGTCCATTTGATATAGCTTGATTTTCTTGAAACATGCATAGGCTAGAAGCATTCTAATTGATTCCAAACGAGCAACAGGAGCATATGTTTGATCAAAGTCAATGCCTTCTTGTTGGTTGTAACCTTGAGCTACAAGTCTTGCTTTATTTCGAGTAACGGTGCCAAATTCATCAACTTTGTTTTTGAACACCCATTTTGTTCCTATAATTGAAGCATCTTCTGGAGGCTTGACAAGTTCCCATACATCACATCTTTCAAATTGATTTAATTCTTCTTGCATAGCCATGATCCAATTTTCATCTTCTAGAGCTTCATTTATATTTTTAGGTTCTTCTTGAGCTAGGAAGGCTGCATTAGCACAATAATTTGCTTTCCCTCTTCTTGTAGTAATTCCATCAGTAATATCACCAATAACTAACTCTGGGGGATGATTCTTTACTACTCTTGTTGACCTCGGTAAAGAATGTTGAGCTATTTCTTCATGAGTTGTCTTCCTTATCTTTGCTGGTGGTAACTGATATTCTTCATCATAGATAGGTTGTTTCTCAGTAGCCCTTGAACCTCTATGACCTTCCAGAGTCATTTTTGCTATTTTTGAGATTGTATCTTCCATTCCAGCTTGCTGTTTTGATCTTCCAGCTTGCTATTTGTCAATATCTGCATCTTTCTTGGTTTGATGACTTTCAGTGTCATCTATATCTTTAGTTTGCTGTTTAGAACTTCCAGCTTGCTGATTTGTTCTTCCATCTTGCTGATTTTCACTTCCAGCTTGCTGACTTTCACTTCCAGCTTGCTGATTGTCAGTGATTTGAGGTTGCATACTTTCTCTTTCACCTGCAAATTCTTCCTCATCTCTTGGTAGATCATTGTTAGATTCTTGAAATGTAACATCAATAGATTCTTCAACAATATGTTTATCTATATTATAAACTCTATAAGCCCTACTTGTTAAAGAATAACCAAGAAATATAGCTTCGTAGGATTTTGCATCGAATTTACCATCTTTACCAATTGTCTTGAGGACAAAACAATTAGAGCCAAAAATCTTGAAGTAATTGATGTTTGGCTTCGTGTTTCTCAACAATTGATAAGGAGTTTTATCCAAAATAGGTCTTATTATGATTCGATTCAACAAATAGCATGTTGTATTTACAGCTTCGGCCCAAAAACTCCCAGGCAACTTGATTTCTTGTAGTAGAGTCCTTGCTGTTTCTTGAAGTGACCTATTCTTCCTTTCCACCACACCATTTTGTTGTGGAGTCCTTGGAGCAGAAAATTCATGAGAGATTCCTCTTTCTTCACAATATGCAATAAACTTCTCATTGATAAATTCACCTCCTCTATCACTTCTTATACCTACAAGTCTTGTATCATGCTTGTTCTCAAGTAATTTTATCAGTTTTTCAAACTCAATAAAAGCACAATCTTTAGTACGAAGAAACAATACCCAAGTAAATCTAGAATAATCATCTACAATTACAAATCCATATTGTTTACCTCCAATACTCTTATAGGATTCTGGACCAAAAAGATCTAAGTGCAGAAGCTCTAAAGGTTTAGAGGTAGATACCATTTTCTTTGCTTTGTGAGTGCTTCGAATTTGTTTACCCAATTGGCATGCTGAACATACTTCAACCTTAGTATATTTCAGTTTTGGTAATCCTCTGACCAGATTCTTGCTTGAAAGTTTATTGAGCAAGTCCATGTGTGCATGTCCCAACCTTCTATGCCATATATATGGATCATTATCAAATACAGCCAATTCGAAGTCTAATACATATATATTTCCTTCCCTTCTAGCAACTAGTGGGATTTTGTTAGCACCAATAGTAATAATAGTTTTATCTATGCCAAACTGAAAAAAATGTCCATCATCAAATAATTGAGTGACACTAAGTAAATTATATGAAAGACCTTTGACATATTGAACTTTATCAATCGAAATATTACTATTACCAATAGAACCAATACCAAGGATTCGAAGAGTATTGCTATTGCCAATTGTAACTCTTCCTCCTTTCTTCATTCTGAGACTAATGAACTGAGATTTGTCTCCACACATATGTCTAGTGCATCCGCTATCCAAAATCCATTGTTTTGACTTCATTTTAGCGGCAAGGCATATCTACAAAACAATCACTTACCAACTTAATGTTTTGGTACCCATGTAGGTTTGGGTCCAGATTGGTTAGTAACATAATATAAAATATTTAAATCAGCTTTCTTGATCCACATTTGGATCACTTTTGGTGACTGATGGTAAGCTGTTTTCCTTCTGACGGAAGCATTCTGGCGTGCTGTTTGTAGCCTGACTGGTCCATTCTGGTAAGCTGTTTTTGCTTTATGATCTACTTGAGCCACACAATGTATTTCCAAATGGCCTTTTCCACCACACTTGTTGCATGTTTTCCAAGGCATAGCATAGTTGTAAGGTATGCCATTTCTTTCATCATATTTAAGCACACCATGCTTTTTGTTGGAGTTTGAGCCAACTCCTTCTCTAACCAAGGGGACATTTGCCTTCTTCATCATTGTCTTTAAGCTGTCTTCTCCTTGAATAAATGTTTCCATCCCTTTCTCGAGATCCTTGACCTCTTTTTCCAGGAGAGAGATCAGTTCAGCTTGCTGTTTGATCAATATGGCGTGTTGTTTGTCTGCATATTCAGCTTGCTGTTTTCTCTTCTCCGCAGATTTTGAGGATTCAGCTTGACTAGATTCCTTGAGCTTGTAAGATTTAATACATTGATCTTTGGTTTCAATTTGTGATCTCAAATCCCTGAGTTATTTCATGAGAGCTTCATTCCTTTGTAGATTTACTTTGTTAACTCCTTCGAATTGAACAATTTTCTCCTTTAGATCAGCAATAAGATCATCATGATTGATTTCAAGATCCTTCTCAACCATTAATTCCGAAATGATTTTCCTTAATTGAGTGTTTTTCTTTTCCAGCTTGTCATTCTTATTTTTTAGTTCCATAAATTCAATTATGGATACATTATTTTGTACCTGCATGGTTAGTTCTTTTAGCATGTCAGAAGGGGAGAGTAAATCAGAGTCAGTAGAATTTACCTCACTTGCATCTCCTTCTAAATCTGAATAATCACTATCCAAACCATCTTCTTTTACGGATCCTTGAGAGCTTTCTTCATCATTTAGACCTATGAGAGCCAAATTCACCATGTCTTCACTTGAGTCATTACTGGAGTCTGAGTCATCATCACTCCAGGTCAGTAAGGCCTTCAATTTTCTCTTGTCTTTGAAAGCAGCTTGTTGTTTTGACTTTAGCTTGAAACAGTCCTTCTTAAAATGGCCTGGCTTGCCACTTTCGAAGCATGTTTGCTCCTTTGCTTTCTTGTTGTAACTTCCTCTATCCTTTTTCATCCTGTTTTTCCATTCAATCAGCCTCTTAATCTTCTGAGAGATTAGTGCAATTTCTTCATCAGATTCAGTCAGCTTGCTGTTTGTAGAATGAAGTGCCAAATTCTTCATTTTGGTTAGAGGAGCCCGAACATCTTCCACCTGGCTTTTGTTTATCTTGCTTTCAAACTGTTCTAGCTCAAAAAATACAGCTAGGTGATCCATGATGTCGATTATTGAAGATGATTCCAAAGCCGTGACTTTAGCTTCATAAATAAATGGTACGGAACTTAACACTTTCATGTTAATTTCATCTTGTGGAATATCCTTTCCAAGTCTCTTTAAAGAGTTTATAGTGACTTGAAACCTTGCTTGTCCTTCCTTGATTGTTTCACCATCTTTGAGCTTGAAATTTCCAAAATCGTTCATTAGCTTGCTAAGCTTCACCTTTCTCAAAGTGGTCGATCCTTTATGATAAGTTTCCAAGGCATCCCACATTTCCTTTGCCGTTTTTAGAGAGGAGACCTTGTCATATTCAGATTGATCTATTGCATTCATTATAGAATTTCTAGCTTCTCCATTGAAACCACACTTGATAATCTCATCCATGGTGAGATCATCAATATAACGCCCTAGAAAATTTCGAATTTCGAATTATTTATTTAATGAAAATTATAAATCATATTATGTGAATATTGTTGTAAAGGTGGAATGTATGTGAATTGATGCTTATGTGGTTATATGATGATTTGGGGAAAGTTGTGAAGGTTGTGTGATTTATTTATATTTTTTTTAGGATTTAAATATATTTAAATCATGCATTTTGATCCTCTGTAGATTTTATAAAATTATCGGAGGAATTAAAAATCAGGAAATCTTTTGTGATATTATCTTTATATATTTATTGAGTTTTTAAAATTGTTGGGTGAATTAATTTGGGAGATTAAGTATTTTAAAATGATTTTAAGAGTTTTATTGTATTTAAAGGATCAAATCTTTAAAAATTCATATTTAATTCATTTTTGATCCTAAAAATATTTCGAAAATATGTGGGTGCTCGTAATTTTATATCCTTTATTTTAAAAAATGAAGGATTTAATTCTTCGAATATTTTATTTGGTTTCATTTTATAAAAGTTGTTATTAGTTTTAAAAGCACATGAAATGTATTTTATTGGGCCGGAATAAGAGTAGTAGTAATAGGGAGTAATGGGCCAAGCCCATTTAGAGGAAACAAAGCAGCTTCCAGAGAGTTCTCGACGGGGAAAAAAAAAGAAACGAGAGAAGAAGAAGAGAAGACAGGAGAAGAAGGAAGAGAGATTTGGGGGTTTTGGTTTTTAAATCAATTGGGTTGTATATATACAAGTGTGAGTATATCACATGTGTGTGTGTGTGTGTGTAATCTAGCAGCAGCAGCAGCAAAGAAAGTCGCGGCAAGGAGGAGAGGCGTGGTGGTGGTTGCGCGTTGTCAGGGAGGTTCCGGCCGGTGAGGGGCGGTGCCGCCATGTGGGCACGAGGAGGGCAGCAGTGATGGCAGCCGTGCACAGTAGCAGGAGAGAGAGAGAGAGAGAGAGAGAGAGAGAGAGCGAGAGAGAGAGAGAGAGAGAGAGAGAGAGAGAGAGAGAGAGAGAGAGAGAGAGGTGCTTCTTGGAGGTATAAATTTTTATTTTATCTATTTGATTATAATTGTGTAATTGTTATGGGATTGTCTTGTAGTTAATTTTTCAAGATTTTTGCAGAAGAAAGTTTGTTAAAATGTCAAATCTTCTTAGTTTTTCAAAAAAATCAGATTGTATTACTTTTGATAATTGACTTGGTTTGATGGTTTTGGTTATGTGAATTGTAAGTTTGATGGTGAGCTGCTGTCTTGTTTAATTTGTATAAAATTGAGTTTTTATCAGATGATGTTCGTTCTTAAGTCATTGGAAAGATATTTCAAATATCTACAAGTTTTGTGTTTTGAGTTTTCTGAGATTTCAAACCGAAATATGAGTTTTCTGCCTTGTAAAATTCGACCAGATTTGATCGGTCATTTCAAACTCTGTTTTCGAAAATTCGTAGTAAATTGATCGTATGTCCCAAATTTCTGAGCCATACCATTCTGAAAAGCTCTTTTCAAAATCTACAATTCTTATTTACAGTCCATTTTTGAATTATGTGATCTTAGTACTCTAAACTTGGAAATACTAGAAAAATCCTGTTCTGACTCTGTTTTAACAACTCACTATTTAATTGTTTTAGAATGCATTACTTATCCATTTTTAACGAGCCTTATCATTCTGGAAAGGGTCTCGAGATTTTCTTCAACTTTTGTGTTCTGTACTTTTTAAGTTAAGCTTGTCTTGATGGAGTAAATTTAGTTGCAAACAGAATTGATCATTTAGGTTTCAAGTGTGTCAATGGTAATGACATTGTATTTGGTTCTAATGAAATTTATATGTGCATACTTGTTATTGTACGAGTCGAATACTTGAATTTGATTGTAAACATTGATTTAAATGTAAGATGTATTGTGTTATTGATTCAAATTGTAATTGTTATTTGCTAAATGCAAATTGTAATTGTTGGAAGTAATTGGTGGTTTCACCAATATTCGAGTTTATTTTCTTATATGTTGCTGCCAGTTGAGCCAGCTTTATTTTTGTAAAAGCAGGGATGAATTATTTTGATTGATATTGAGGGGATGTGCCCATAGTCAGATAAACGAATACCTCATGCCGAAATTTCATAAAAATCCCCTGCAAATCTATTTAAAACTTATTTAACCTATTTAATTTCAATGCTTGAAGGTGTGTTATGTTTACTAAGGGTTTAAGTATATGTATCAGTGGATTATTTCGAGAATATGTCTTGGTTTTAAATATTAAGTGGTTGTGTTGTTTGGAAATGGTTATGTGATGTGTTTATGTGACTTAGTTGATTATAGAAAGGCTATTATGTGAATATGAATGAATATGTCTATATGTATTGTATATGTAAGCGTTATAGGACGCGCATGGGTAGAATAGAGCAAACGATAAGGTTTTGCTTGAATTAGTACTGAAATTGTGATTGACCTTGTAAAGGTTCGAATGGGAGACTTGGTCAAGGTCAGAGCGCGGGTAATCTGAAAGATGAACATAAGGACGAGTATCAAAGCCGAGAGTGTAAATGGATGTTGAAATTGATGAGTTACGAAGAAGGAAAGGGAAGTAGGGCTAAATAAAAGGCTAGCAACTAAGGGCTGTCAAAAGTTGAGTTGAGGATCGAGGTGAAAGTAAGGAACTCCGTAAATCGAGGCAAGTGTTATTGCTATTCACTTATCGTTCAAGTGATGCAGTTTAGTTTATTTGTTGTATGAAATGATTTGGTCAAGTATAGTGAAAGATGATATATATATATATATATATATATATATATATATATATATACTTCTTCAAATAGCATGATGCTGTTCACTTTTTCCACCCATAACTTAAATGTCGGTTTTACAAAGAATCTTATGAATAACCTTTTCCACACTTTAGCGCCATCTCTTCTATTTCCGTCAAATACTCTTAAAAAGTTTCTAAACAAGGAAATCCAAGTTTTCTTAACTTTTACGAAAACCCGTTGGCAAAATTCCTGATCTAGCATATTTTCACTAATGGATTTCCATTTGGAGAATGTTTTCTCTAAGCTGATCTGAACCTTTTTATAATGAAATTGTTTTGCAATAATTGTCCTAAACTATTTTATCCGCTTATGGAAGCTCAAACTCTTCAGTGTGTATAAGTTTTGATAAATGTTCAATACTTGACTATCTCCTTGCTTTAGTCTAGAATTTCAATTGTTGAAAATATTATTGCAATTTATATCTTTATTCCTGTTCAAATGAAATTTCTCTTTGCGTAAGTTGTTGATGTTATAATTCTAGTTATTCATATCGGTCTTGTTGATATCCATTCGAATTGACATTCTTTAAATCCCCACCCTAGTTGGTATCGAACTTGTCGATATCTTTTAAAAATCTTGATTATTTGTTTGTTCCCTGTAGTGTATCGAACTTGTCGATACTAAGCGAAGTTGTTGTTTATTATTAACTCTTAATCTTGAGTTATTATTCTGGACGTGAGTTTCCAGTTGTTGGATATCAAGGGTTGTCGATTGTCCCGACACCTGTTATGGATGATATTGAATTGGAAATGTTTTTAAAAAGTGACCCTTGGGGCGTAAAACCCTACGGGGTGGGACCTTATCATGGTCGGAAGTTAAGGCCAATGTGTGCCATGGATCCAATTAAGGACATTGCTGTGTGCGTTTGTCCGGGGTTAGTGCGTGACTGATCAGCAGCCTAACCTTATTGTTTTTTTAAATATAAATAAAAATTCCAATTCTAATCTATATTCTGCGATTGAGATGTTAGTTCTTGACTCCTTGGAAGTCTGTTTCAGTAATATTTTGATATCAGAACTTTTATCAGTTCTAGTTTCTGTTGTAAATTATTAATGGTGAATTGTTGGCTCTTGTGGCAATCTAAAAGTTGATCTCACTGATTATTCCAAATAATGAGATGAAACTCCTTTTGTTTATCAGAATTGTCAACGTTTATTTTAAAAATTTCTATCACTATTGCACTTGCTGAGCATTGTTGACTCAATCTTGTTTCTATTTATTTCTCCAGTTGTTAGAGGTGATCAGAGGAACTAGTGATCAGTTGGTATTGCTCTATAGGCAGCGAGAGGAGACGTCCTGGTTACAGATTCTCATTGGTTAGTGGTTGGGAACTGGACAAGGTTAAATATCTAGTTAGACGGTGACCTTATTAATTCATATTAATTGTATATTATTTTATTCGGATTCGGGTTGTAATAGTTAATTAGTAGTTGTTTCATACTGTGACCTGTGAGCGGTCTTGGTGAGTTAGAATTTATATTTCTTAATGATTTTGTCAATATTCTATTGTGAGCAGATTTGGATGTAGTTGGATTAGTTTTGTTGATTTGGGCAGGTGGTTAGTCATATTTATAAATACATCATGTCAAAATTTTCTGAAATTTTCCCGTAAAAATATTTATTTTCTTATAAAAAGCCTGTTTATTAATATGGTAAAGTGAGGGTGTTACAATCAACATCTTTCGGTTGGTTTTTATCATCCAAAAACTGGTAGTCTCCTTTCTGCACAACTCTTAATACTAGTGGCCTTTTGGACAAGAATGTTTCCATTCTACATTTCCACCAGTTGTAATTTTCTGATCCAGTAAGGAGAGGAGCTCTATAATAGGCTTTTGCTTCAAGATAATGTTCAGTCATGATCGATACTTTCCTGTTACAGAATTGTTAGTAAACCTTGCTTTGATACCAATTGAAAAACAACACCTAGAGGGGGGGTGAATAGGTGTTTATGGCTAACAATGCTTAGTTATGACCTGTTTTGAAAATTACCAAAAACAACTTGCTGTTTGTAATAACACAGTTTACAAATGGCACGCTGTTTGTGTCTAATATGCAATGCAGAATGAAATAAACAGTAAGCAAAATGTGACACACGATCTTTTATCCAGGTTCGACCCCTAAGCCCCTATGGTCTACGTCCTGGTCCCTTACCAAACTTGGTAAGAGAATATATTATTGATCAACTATAAACCGATTACAAGATACAACAATATATCTTTCTTACACCCTGCTGCTTACAAATGGCTTGCTGTTTCCTATGCTGAACTAACCCTCTAAGTAATACTTCCCAAGTATACTTCTCTAGTATAGTTCGACTCACCCTAAACTCGAAGCCAACCTTGTACAGCAACAAATAGATACAATTTGAACAATATAAATGTTTGAATATTACAACTCAATCTATGACCCTCTGAATATATAGATATATATACGAATGTAATGGGTTTGAAAGATTGAAAAGGATTTTGCAATGAAAGCTTGTAGTTGTTTGTGTATCTTGTTTTTCTGCACTTCAAAATGGATATTCTATAGATATTAAGAACTGACCAAGTCCAGTCCTTAAATAGGAGAACAGGAAACTTGAAAAATCATTCTTTGAGGAATTTTCCCAACGGTACAAAAATGAGCCGTTTAGAGATGATATGTTTGTTTAAAGAGTTTTGAAAGAGTTTTGTGTCTCAACTGATGGAGAGGAAGAAGAACGTGTATGGAGAGAATAAAAGCCATCATGAGAGTCATGTGGTTGTTTAAAGTGGAGGTGTGGTGTGACATTAAATTAATGAAAAGTAGAACTTTACTTTTCTTAATTTAACTCAAGGAATATGTTTGTCTCCCCATATGTATATGATATGATAGTTTGCATATTCAATTATACTCAGAGGGCCCTTACAAATATTCTTAATAATGTATATACTTGATGTTCTCTGATTTCTTGATATTCGGTAAAACTGCCAGAACGAATCAGCATGCTGTTTTGTGAAACTGGTACGCCATTTGTGCAAATGGCTTGCTGTTTGATACAGACTGATTACTTAATCAGTATGCTATGTTCCCTGCAAAACCAGGTTAGAATCATATACATATGGCAGGCTGTTTTATATCTGAAAATAAGCCAAATGGCTTTTTGTTTGTCATCATCAAAATCTAGGAGTTTCAGAAAAACTTTTGGTTAGAAAATATTTTACTATTCGGGCTATAATGGCTAGGCATACTTGTTCATCAGCTTCAATATCAGCCTTCGCAATGTTCACATGCCTCCAATTTATAGTAGTCAAATTCAAGAATTTTACGTCTCGCATCCCCACCACAATCGTTTCTGATGCACTATAAACTACAACCTTGGTGCATATATTTGTGAAACCAGTACAAATATATAGTCTAGAAACCCCTGCATCATTGGCATTAAGATGACCTGACAGAGTCTTGACCTCAAGAAAGTTATGTATTGACAGCCTCTTAAAGTAGCATCTGTATGGTTTCGTCCCTTTTAGTTTATCACTTAAAATTCTTGTTTTCAGAAGATTAACATTCACATCAATACTTCTATTAATAGCATCATCTTGAAGCTCCTCGATCTTATGTCCCTTCCTCAAACAAAATTTGTCCTCAAGGATGTTATTAAAAAGAACCTTGCAAATAGTTTCTGTCAAGTATGAGCAAGTCTCACCAACACTTGGGCCTACACCTCCCATAATATGTCTTCTAGCCGTAGTGAGTTTACTCATTGTATTCTTTCTTTTAGTTTCATCATAAACATCTAGATTTTTCATCAAATGAGTAACCCTGACCTCATAGTTTGAAGAACTCTTTAAATTTTTCAGACCAGACTCTTCAGCATAATTTTTTTCACAGAGGCAATTTATGTGACAAACAAATTTGAAGCACATAAAACAATTCCCCACAAAAGTTATCTCCAAGAAACACACTGCGGCTCACAATTCCCCACAAAGTTTTCACAGAGGCGTTATTGGAAGATCCCCCGGCGGAATGACCTCTGATTATGACGTCAATGACTTTATCTGGGTCGTGTTGGCGAGGCCGCTGGGAGTTCGTATCTTTTTCAATGTAGTGGACAAACTGTCCTTGTTTTATTTTTTCCTCAATGAGGGTGCCTAACTGGAAACAGGCCTCTGTGGTATGGCCATGATCCTCATGATACTCACAATATTTTGAGCTCGGGGGCCTACCCGGCTTCATTGGCCTCGGAGGTCGGTAGTCGGGTTCCGTTTTCATAATGGCGAGTATTGTGGATTTGTCCACCGTCAATTTTGTGAACTCCTTCTCTGTCGTCTCTTTAGAGCCGGCAATTTCGTACACGACACGAAAACACAACACGAAAACGACACGAAAATTACGGGGTTGGGTTGACCTTTGCGGTACACGAACACGAAATTACACGGATGAATTTAGTGTCGGTTTTGGGTTTACCCTTGGGTACACGACACGAAACGAAAATATACGAAATAAATAAATATTTAAATAAATATTTTAAATTATATAAATATATATTATAAATAAATATTACATATTTAACCTTTTTACAAAATAAATAGAAAATACACGAAAATTACACGAAAATTACACGAAAAGTACACGGAAAGTACACGGTCTTTCGTGTAAACGAAAAGTACACAAAATATTTCGTGTACTTTTCGTTTCGTTTCGTGTTTACATGAAATGTTTCGTTTCGTGTTCGTTTTAGAATTTGAGTACACGAATTTATTTCATTTCGTTTCCGTTTTGGGCTCTTGGTACACGAAACATGAAAGTACACGACACGAAGTACACGACACGAAACGAATTGCCAGCTCTACGTCTCTCGAGGTTTCCACAACCTGTCGGAGCGAGATGTTTTCTCGGGTCGAGGACTTCTCCTATCTCGAGACTTTGAATATGAGTCACTTTCTTTCCTGTAATCTGAATTTGGGGATCTAAATCCAGAGTTTGAACTCCTCTCCCATTACTGCGAATATTTTCTGGGTGATAGGATGCTTCCTACGGCCTCTTGTAATGTCATTCTATGTTCCACGATCTCGAAAGCGGCTTTGAGAGATCATGGGCTTTTTTCAAAGTATTCCTCCAGCAGGGGGCCATGCCTGTGTTTATCAATACCTGCTGTGAGGTAGTTGATGGCGAGTTCTTCCACGAGGTTAGGGTCTCCGTGACCTCAGCCCGAAAATGAATCAAAAATTCTCGTAACGACTCATTGGAGCGTTATCTAACATTCATGAGCGAGGCTGTGATCTTTCCACCTTTGTAATTACTGGAGAATCTACATTTAAACTTAGTTTTCAACAAGTCCCACGAGTCTATGGACCTCAGGGGCAAGTTGTTATACCAACGAAGGGCGGTTCCTCGGAGACAGGTGGAAAAGAATTGGCATCGGACGATTTCTGAGTGTCCACAAAATTTCATTCTCCCGTCATAGGTGTTCAAAAACTCGCTGGGGTCTGTAGACCCATCAAACTGGTCGAGTGACGGAGTTTTCAAATTTTGGTTGATTCGTGCCTTTTCAATTTGTACAGCAAGGGGGCTTTCAGCCGGGACCTCGGAGCCAGCCTGCCTTCGAATAAACTTTTTGCATATCGCTACATCGTTTTGTAATTGAGAGATCTCCTCCAACCTGTACGAGTCGCTTGACTCACTTTGCCTTGGAGCTGTCCCCTGGGATCTCGTCTGCCTCCTCATGTAGGGAACTTGATATGATCTATTAGACTCCGTCTCGTCCTCGTAACTTGCGTCATCATCATACCTCTCGCTATCGTACCCGGGAGATCGATACTCAAAGGAACGAGCTGGAAATGATGTTTGTTTTAACTCGAGCTGGAGGCATCGTATCTTTCTTTGTTTTTGTAGCTTTAGCTGTAGTTTCTTCCTCTGGGCCTCGGGGGCCTCCAACTCATCGTCCAACTCATTAAAGTCTTCATCATTCTCCTCGACCCCTCCATCAAGGTTTTGCCTTCTCATTTTTTTGAGGTGAAGGCGAACATCACTCGTCAACACCTGTTTGCCCGATGCTGTTGGAACCCTTGTACGGGTATCAACTCGAGATCTTTTTCTACTTTGCTCTGCGGTGGGAGACTCCTGAAAATCTTTCGCCATTTCATCGTTTCCATGATTGGAGAATAATCGCCTGGGCTGCAATGGTCGTTGTACAGTACCATCGTCCTCACGGGGGATTGTTCGTATTTCCTCCTCCGTGAGGCGCTGGACGACTGGTTCTCCGTCATCATTGTCCATTTTACGATGCAATCGTTGATAAAAGAGCTGCTTCTAGCACTAATTGATGGGCTATGAAATATCTTCAAGCTACTAAATTAATTATAAGCTAGAATATCGATTAAGAATAAAGTATTTTATTATTTCATAGTCCTTTAGAGGTTCTCTCTTTACATCAATTTGCATCCCCTCTCAAGTAAGGTGATACAAGAATATTTATAGGGGATCCTTTGTGGGTCCCCTACCCTTACTGAGGAGTGGGTTACCATTTATTTACAAGACTGGGCTTCAAGGCCCATTAAGGAAAATGAATACAATTGGGCCTATATACAAACTAAGCTTAATTGGGCCTAATTGCTAACTATAATTATACAAAATATTCTAGCTAATATTCTTGGCCCAACAGATAACAAAGTATGTTAGTTTGGTTTCTGCTCAATCCCATGGTGAAGAGCTTATCCAGGATCTGTACAAGAGCGGGCAGGATCCAGATAGAGGGACTGAATCAGGTGGCATGATTAAGTACGCTCATTTCTCACCCTCTAATCTGATTAATTAGTGCAAAGTATTTAACCGTAGGTGTGCTCTTTTTCTGTGGTTTTGCTATCAAGCTGTTTACACACCAGTTTTGTTTATGTGTTCTATAAGGAACTCCTCGTGTCATTTTACAGATCAACTGGGCATAAACCCCAACGCATTATATTTTACAGGTATTTAAAATCATATTTTATATCAGTATTCTGGTGCATTTATACGGTATTCATTGTATTTATGGCCTAATGAGGAGCACAACCTGCAGGGATGGTGTTGGTGAGGGGCAATTCTCTCATATTCTTTTATACGAACTTGATGCAATTCGCAAGGTGGTATCTTTTCCATGTTGAGCATAATATTTGGCTTTCTGTCTTTGTAACATTTATTGTTTTTTTGCTATATTTTCTGAGAATTATGTTTTCAAAGCTAATTTATCTGTTTACTGGCTTTTACTGCAGAAACAGGCTTGTACCTCATTAGAGGTGAACTATCAGCCTTCAGTTACATATGTTGTGGTTCAAAAACGGCATCATACTAGGTTATTTGCCAACAATCATGATGACCATAATTCAGTGGATAGGAGTGGAAATATTCTACCTGGTATTCGTTTGTTCCTCCTGACGTTATAATTTTTGTTGTTTTACATACTTTTTCTGCATGATTTAATCTTGTTTTCTCCATTGTGAAATCACGGGGACTGTTGTGGATTCCCAAATTTGCCATCCCACTGAGTTTGATTTTTATCTCTGCAGCCAAGCCAGCATTAAAGTAAATTATCACTGTAAATGCTTAAGCAGTTTACAGTAAATTGAGGGAATTTATGGATTGTTGTCTTATTTATTTTGTTGTGCAACAGGGAACTAGCCGGCCAACACATTATCACGCTCTTTGGGACGAAAACAAGTTCACAACAGATGGTTTGCAAACTCTCACTTACAATCTATGTTACACGTAAGTTCACCTTCTGTTACCGTTTGCACCTAAAGGGGAAACTAAAACTGATACATAAAGCTAGCGTGTCTTACTGGCTTGATATGAACTTTTATATTTTTGGTTTGCAGATATGCCAGGTGCACAAAATCTGTTTCGATAGGTGAATAATTGTTTCTTGGTTTATTGGTTCCAGTTTTCTAGTTTTATTTGATGACCACCATCCTACACTTCTTGTATTAAGTCTTAATTTTTCTATGACAGTGCCACCAGTATATTATGCACACTTGGCAGCATCCCGAGCTCGCTATTATATGGAACCTGAGACATTTGATAGTGAGTCGAGGACAAGTGGTAATGTAGCTTTCATGCCCTTGCGGGCTCTCAAAGAAAATGTTCAAAGGGTTATGTATTTCTGCTAGAAGTCTCGATCACTTGGGCCAGGAGTTTCAGTTGGTGGAGGTCCCCGAGTAGCCGGAGCTGCGTGATATAATGTATGAAGATGAGCTAGAGGCTGACGAGTTATTTGGGGTTTTTAATGTTGCAGATGTTGAAATTAAACAAATAACTGAATCATAATAACAAGAACAATAATGTAAATAAGCAAGAGGAAAACTGATATGTACAAGACCGAAATACTCTAAAGACTACATTGTATCGCTTAATGATCCACTTAATGAAAATGATTACATTGTTTAAATAGAAAAAAAAAACTAACCATTACAAACTAAGGATAAGAACGATGATTTGATATCATCTTATCTTATTCTTGTCGCTCAAGATAATCTTATCTTATCTTATCTCTTATCATCTTATCTTTTATCTCTTAATTACGATTGACCTAATCATGTTGACATTTCAACACTTTATTTCCATAACCGAACTTGTTTCCTGATTTTCCTCCACGTTAATCTACAAGTTTAGATTAATTTACCAACAATCTCTCCCTTAATCTAAACTTGTCTCGTGCAATCCTTCTAGCTCGTATGGCTATTGAACTGAGCCCGTATGACTATTAAACTTCTCTACCCATCTGGCACATCAACTTGTTTGCCCGTCTGACACTTTTCGTGTTTGCCCATCTGGCAATCAACTTTGCCCATCTGGCAATCAGCCCGTATGGCTTTCGTCATCTTTCGTCTTGTCCGTCTGACATTACTAACTTGCCCGTATGGCACTACTTATTCACCAGCCCGTTTGGCTACTACTGTGCCCATCTCGTTCTACATGGTTTTCTGCCTTCAGTAAGCTTCTTCGGCATCGCCTCGTCTTTCTCGGCAGCCCCATACTACACATGCATCCCATACTACACATGCAGATTTGCCACCATCCTTCTACAACACCTACCTGAAACTACTTCCTTCCAACAATCTGCACACCATCTGCTGCAACAAAAAAACCAGTTCCTCTTCTTCAATAACAAAATCATTCTTCTTCCTGCTCCTCTTGCTGAGGAATCCGCCTGTGGCCTTCTCAGCTCCTGAAGCTTCTTATTTGAAATCATTTGCTACATCCCAAGGAACGCCCGCTCTGATACCATGTTGAAATTAAACAAATAACTGAATCATAATAACAAGAACAATAATGTAAATAAGCAAGAGGAAAACTGATATGTACAGGACCGAAATACTCTAAAGACTACATTGTATCGCTTAATGATCCACTTAATGAAAATGATTACATTGTTTAAATAGAAAAAAAAACTAACCATTACAAACTAAGGATAAGAACGATGATTTGATATCATCTTATCTTATTCTTGTCGCTCAAGATAATCTTATCTTATCTTATCTGTCATCATCTTATCTTTTATCTCTTAATTACGATTGACCAAATCATGTTGACATTTCAACACTTTATTTCTATAACCGAACTTGTTTCCTGATTTTCCTCCACGTTAATCTACAAGTTTAGATTAATTTACCAACAGCAGATGATGCTATTGATTCGGAGGTGGAAGATGAGCCTTTCCTGTCTAGATAGTTAGGTTATCCTAGTAATGGATTTTATTTTCATTTTGCATCAGATGTATTGCAGAAAGCTAATTTTGCTGTGTAGAGCATGTTGGATGCTTCTGTGGAGAACTGTCCGTGGGAGATCACAGTTTTGTTGTGTCTTTTGTTCACAAACAGTGTGTTATCAAAAAAAACAAACTCTTGCTGATGTTGCTTTTAGCTTTTCTCATGATGTTTGCAAATCTCTGCTGTTTTTCATTGACTGTTTAACAATTTATTGTTTGCCTAAATACATAATATATAGGCCATTGTTCCGAAGAGAACCAATATTTATACTACAGAAATCATATTCTAAAAAAAATTTCGCAAAACAAAATCTGATTCTAATATAGTATAGTAACAACATATGAACTTTCTAAAAAATTTAACACGTAAAACTTGTACAAAAAACTTGATTCATCGCGATAATCATATTTTTATTGGTAAATACGCTCATGTAGAATCATTTTGGATAAGTTTAATTCTGTGGTAGAATCGTTTTGGATATTTCACTAATTTTCAATGATTTTCTAGGAAAAAAATTCCATAATTTCGTTTTTGATTTCTTATTTCAAATTTGTAATTATATTTCATACAGAATAAGATAAATATACGTATTTTATGGTGCTACTTTCTTGGACTTTATATGAGATCACTCTTTCCGGAATGCTAGTTGAATGTATACTATATTAGATAATCTGCAGTCAGTTTTGATTATTGTATATTGGAGATGAAAGTAAATATATATTGTCTCTGATATATAGAGTGAATAAATCTGCCATTTCTTGAAATCTCTCTTCTGATTCAAAATCGTGGTGTAACGTGTATCCTTCCTTGTTCGGGTCATGGAATAGATGAAATAAATCAAGATTCAATTACACCAATTATTGTATTTTGGAGACGAGAGTGAGGGGGGTGATATTCAATATCAACATTTAATGACTTACAAAGAATTTAAAAATCATGGATTATTCAATTCTAACTTTAAAAAAGTATCTTAAAATATGGTGTTATTCAATTAATACTTTTAATAACTTTTAAAAGTCATTAAAAGTACGGTGGTATTCAATTTAAACTTTTAACAACTCTTTAAAAGTAAGCTATCATTCAAAAAGTCGTGAATTTGGAAGGATAATTACATTTAATGACTTTTTACTCAAATTATAACTAGAAATCTTTTTTGAAAAGTCTTGTGGTTTGGGACAGGATTTCACATGACTTTTACATTATTATTTTATTTTCTTCAATTTATTTTATTTCAGAATTTTGTCATTTTTCTCTCACACAAAGAACTTCTCTGTTTTAAGTACACAAATCATCTTTCTACCTATACATACATATGATTTAAAAATTTAAAATTTAATAATTATTTTATATTACTCTTATAAATGAAAATTTTATAAGTGATATTATTAATAGACATTCTTATTATAAAAATTTTAACAAACTTATAATTTATGACTTTTTTCTTTATGTTACTTGTTTATTACATTTTATATTCATATTAATATAAGTTAAGGCTGTAAATGAGCACAGTCGAGTTTTGATTGAGCCGAGCTGAGCTTAATTTTTTTTAAACGAACCGAATCAAGCCGAATTTGCTAACCGAATGAAAAGTGATGTTCAAGGTCGGCTCGTTAATAAACGAGTCAAACACCAGTTTGGTCACAAATAATTCGAGTCGATCCGAACTCGAGCCGAATCGAGTTGTTCACTAATAGTTCGTATATTTTATACTCAATCAATTTCGATTTTTAAAATGACTCATGCGATTCATATTCTCGCAACCAAATCACATTTTAAGATTTACGCAATTTTATCGATCAATGATGTACATCTAGTGATGACAATATAGAGAGTTTGGGTCTATTCATTTACAACTCTAATATAAGTTTATGTTAAATTCATTATATGTAAGTTACATTCATATTAGTATAAGTTATTGATCAAAAGTCATTATATGTATGTAAAATTTCTCAAAAATCAAGATAAAAAAAGTTTATAAAAGTTATGATGAAATATACAAACTCTATAAAAGTCATTAAAAGTTTATCAGATCAGTAAAAATCATTGACTTTTAAAATGTCAATAAAATCATTTGAAGTCCTAATACAATACCACCCCTAAATATATATGACCTCTAACATATTATACAGTTACAGAGTTACTCGTGAATCCTGCGATAGTTTGTTGATGTGAAATATGAACATAAATTACTTTTATTTTTTCAAAAACATTGTTAACCGAATAACAAAGGAGAGTCGTCCTTTTCTCCTTTCTCTCACCTCCTCTTCTTGTTTCCCCCCTTTTTCCTAACCCTAACCGCTGTCCTTTCCCATCTTCTATTTCCCTTTGTCTCTCACTCACTACTTTAACCTTTTTTTATGATTCTTCTTCGGACTTGGTTTATGGAGCTTCAGCTGGTGTTGAATGAACGATTGGATCTTAATTTGGAACTTAATTTGGATGATTTTCCCCCTTCTCTCTCTTTTTCTTGCATAATGGCACAAGTTATGAGACACTATGAGAATGTTAATCAATGGGATTCATGCTAGTCAAGACGAGGAAATGGATTGTTGCATAATTATAATGATGTTTTCAATTATGTGAATTAAGTTAGTTGAACTGTTGTTGGATGTTTTATCTATAATTCTGAACTTATTGCTTTACATATTTTGTTTTGTAAATTTACACTTATTTAAAAAAAATATGAAGATAAATTGTTTTAAGTAAAGAAATGTATTAATGTAAGATATACCATAAAATTGACTCAAATTGACGAAATATGTTTTGAACTGAATTATCTATTATCTATTATATGTATAATACACCAACAAGACTTTAAGTTCATGAGATATTTTAATGCACTTGAAATGTTTGAATTACCCTTGTGCATATTATTTAAAGAAAAAAATTGTTGCTGAAAGGAGTTGAACTTGGGTCTTAGCATCCATTTGCACACCAACATACAACTAGGTCACTCAATCTTAAGTGTTAACAATCATACACATACTAACAAGTACATCTAACACCATGATGCAAGGACAGGTAACTGTAGCACCAGTACTAACTGCACAACTGTAGACCTGCAAAAAGAATAAAGGAACAACTGTTGAGGTAAAGGCCATCCCTTGCACTGTAGCCATAATGGCCACCACGTGTGCTACAGGGTCAAGGGAGTTGGCCTATAAATACTGCTCTCGAGTCACATTTCCACACACAAAATAAGGTACAAATTACTACTCACAAACACTCTCGATAAACTACCACTCGCTTGATTATTATTATTCCGATTACTTATTCTCATACCGGAGGTGCTTGACGGCCATCACCCCCGGCCAAGCATCGTTTTGCAGGCACCCAACCTAGGTGGAGGCACCGCCAGAACAGTGATCAGAGCCAATAGTCAACCCTGAGAGTTATCAACAACAATATTATAATTAAAGCTAAGTTATAAGTATATAAAACTATTACAACTTTGTTTTCCCAATTTACTAATATATCTATGTATCAAGTTATTTGATATAATTTAAAGTATTTTCACCTTAAAGTATTTTTCGAGAAATACTTGAGTTTAGTTCACTTTTTTATTATTCAATATTCAATGAAAAAATATTTATAACAAGTTTAAAGAGTTGAATGACATCATTTTCCTAAAGTGTTAAGACTGTGTGCAGAACAGCACGTGTGTATGTGTTTGTTTTAAAAGAATGGCTTTGCACAGGATGATGATTGTCCTGTTTTCTATTCACCGACAAAAGTTGGTTGTTGTAAATGGCGGGAACATAACGAATTCTATATAAGCATTCGCTCTTTCTCCCTCGCTCTCTTTCTTTCTTTCTGTCTCTCTCTCGATCACTCTCTCTCCCTCTCTCTGCCTCTCCTCTTGTCTCTCTCTCCTTACTCACACACACAAATTCTCTAAGAATGGCAGAAGAATCAATTACCGTTGGAATGTCAGCCGTTACCATTGGAATGCCGGCCGTTACCATATTTAGGCCGTCTGTAAGTGTTTTCTTGATGGTTTTTTTCATCTTTTCTTGATGTTTTTTTTGTTTTCTAATCTTGTATAATTTTCTTGAATAGTTGTGTTCTCAAGTGGGTGTGATGTTCAATGCAATCATTGCTTGGTTTGTCAACACTTTTCATGATGGTTACTTAAGGTTTCTTAGAATCTTAACAGTGGTAAGCCCTTTGGGGAAATTATTTGGGTTTGATAGTTTCAAGTTTTCTTCTATCAATTTTAATTTTGTGTATCTTGTTTGTTAGGTACACAATTTCTGGAACGTGATCATGAACTGGACCGCTACGAAGTTCAAGAACTTGAATGCATGGTGCAGAGGCCATGCTACAAATTTGCGGGATTGGGTAAGTAAGCTTTTGTAGTTTTACAGTTGACATCAGAGAACTACTATATTGATTGTTGATGTGAATTCACAATTTCTTTCTGTGCAAAGTTTTAAGTTTTAACTAGTCAGTTTTGCAGTTGGTCTTTAATGAGGGGTTGGTAATTTGTATATATGTAAGTGTATAATCATCATGCTTAAAAGGGTCTTAAGTAGTAATACTTACAGAGTTATATATGGTGACACAATGGTGCATTTTTATTTTTCAATGACTCTTTGAATCAAGACTGGTTCTGTGATTGTGTTATTGTGTTTGCTAGTTGTCTGAGTTTGGATGCTTCACAGTTATTTTGTGTTTTGGTACTTGGATTACATGATTAAGGAAAGACTTTGTATTTAGGGTGTGTGGGAAATCTTGGAAAGATACGAAGAAGTCATTTTTATGTCCATTTTACTGAAAATGTGGATACTACATCCAAAAAATTGTGTGCCACTATGTCCTACTTTTGTGGTTGCAAATATTGGTTTTGCAATAGACGGAAGAGAATTAAATTAATTGAAATTGTGAGTTCACAAATTATTTTTGTGCAATGTTGGTGCTTTGTTATTATGTACTAATTTTAGACTCACTAGGTTGTACTGTTTTTTTTGCTATTTCTTGCTTGGTTTGATTTTGGGTTGATATAGGTTTGTGTGTGTCTTATCAATGATTGGTTTGCTGTATTTTATAGTTGATAGCTCGCCGCAATGAATTCTCAAATTTTTCCTTTTATGGGTGGTTGGCGTCATTATTTTTGGACTCTCCAGATAGCTGGGTAAGTAAATTACTTGTTTTCATCAAATGTTTTACATATGAATAGCAAGTGAGCATGGTTTGGAAGTGTTGTTGTAAAATTTTGGGTAAAGCATGTATTTGGTTTGCAATCTTTATTGTGTATGTAGTCATATTTTCTTTTTTCCACAGTTGACTTGGCGAGAGTTGGCAAACTTCTACCCCACCTTTTTTTCAACCCTTTTTGTCCTACTTTCCATGAGATATCCCGGTGAGATTGATAAAGTTCGCTGGCATAGGGGTATTGCTTTGTGGGCGTTCACTTGCCTACAGGGGCGGACGCAGGCTGTCGGGACCAAAAAATCTGTGGGGGGCCAAATCTTAAAAAAAAAAAATTTACATGGTGAATTTTTGAAAAATAAAATAAAATAAAAATTTTACATGGTAAATTTTGACAATTTTTCAGAATTGGGGGGGCCAAGACCACCCTTGGTCTGACCTTGGGTCCGCCCCTGCTTGCCTACACCTGTGTTCCTCTTTACTGAAGGTTAGTATGGACTATATGGATGACAGAGCTTACCTATTTCACTACAAAGCGCGTACTGGCTCCGGGAATAAGGTCTTCTATCCTAAATCAATATTGCACATGGTCGGTTGTGTAATCTTCCTTTTGTCCATTGTGAGTTCATTGTGCAATTGTTTCTTCAACATCAACCCCTGGACAACCTATGGCATGGCATTAGCTAGTGGATTATTGAGCCTCATCTACACAGCAATTCAAGGCTTTAGATCCGGCAAGAAGCAAGCCTTAGTAGAGACTAGAGACTGATGGGGAAGAAAGGCATGGGAGAATGCTCAAAGGCTGCAATGACATCCCACCTCGTGAAAGAATTGCCTTGCACGTGATTGACACAGAAGCTGCACTATTTGAAGGTGCAGCAATAGCAGCTCAAGGCTCAAGGCTAGTTAGGTGTGCAGTTCTAGCTTAATAGCTATACGCACGTGTGTCATAATTTTTTTATCATGTCTATGATTGTAAAATCCCTTCTAGGATTCGGCTCTGTAGTTGAATAAAGTGTTCCTAAGTTTAGAGAAAGTATCTGTTTTCAACCGTAACTCTGCAAGGCCTTTACGGAAACATTATTTAAAAAATTATAAAAAGCTTCGTTCAATCTATGTAGAGTTACCATAATAGTTTATAGCTTTACATCATTATCATAATATTTTACTTAAATTCAGAAATAAAATTGGAAACTTTGGATCATTGTATGTTGAACAACAACAATATAGCATCAAATGAATTCATGGTAACCATGAAAATTAATTTTTGTATCAATCAACCTATTGTATCTCTTCCCTACATGACACTACAATGTCATGCATGTATCTACATGTTTAACCAACTCCGTCACTCCTCATATAATTTAACCATCAGATTCATTTATTTAAAAATTTACAAAATCATAAGAAACAAAAGGAACCGCGGTTTTTTTGTTGTTGTGCCAAATGATAAATGAGTTTCAATATATTAACTAGAAAAAAGGATACAAGTATCCAAAATAAAAAAGCCAAAAGCTAGTTTCCACAGCCAAACCTGTAAAAATAAAATATGCATAAATATAACTGATTAACTTTAATGTAAATACAAGTGAAGCAAGTGTCTGAACAAAGTAAAAGGTTAATATGATAAATATAGAAAGAGAGCTCAATAAGCTAAGTTCGTTTCAGAGAGTAAGGCATTTTATACGAAAGAAGTAAACAAATATTTTGTACCTCAAAGTTCAGTGTTTCTCGAGTAAACATGTTATAAAACAAATTCCTATACACCATTTCCTTGTGCAAGATTAAATCAATTACGAGAATCTGCATAAACAACATACAAGTATATGAAACTTACCAACCCAAAAAACAAAACCATAATCCAAATCTAACATAAAGTTATTAGCCATGATGATGTAACATTACCATGTTTTCGCATTCAATGTACTCATCTGTAACATTTTTGCATCTTTCCCGTCAAATGTAATTACGAGGTCTTTGTAAAAAGAGAGATGAGAGCTTTTTTTAGGAAGGTGAGCTAAAAACTGTTAGGATCGCATCTACTACAGATCAACGTTAATCAAACACAATAACAAACATGAAAGTAAAGAACATAACAATTTAACGTGGAAACCCCTCAAGGGAGGGTAAAACCACAAATCAACTAAATACGAATGTATTACAAGATTGGAGTCGCTCCCTCACTCAACACTCTTGAATACAATCACCTCACCTTAATTATAAAAGCTCTCTCTTGTGTATCGCACACAACTCTCTAACTTTTGCAATACATCAAAACCCCTAAAAATATCTATATTTATAGGCACCACAAATATTCTAATCCTATTCTATATCAAATTCTATTTGTGACAATTACCATCTTTTCTTGTCTTTGATAGAAATCTTTCCACAATTAATATTCCTACCAAGAATAAGAATTACCTCAATTATCACAAAATAGAATTCTGCTCATAATGGGATTCTTAACTTAATTAGGAATTCAGGGCGGACCCCAACATATCCTCCCTCGGCTCGAATTCCCTAATACCTCAACCGATTCCGAGAATCTTACCTTTTTCTCGATCTTCATCGTCGTTGCTTCCCCATCTAAACAATAGATGTTCTTCTTATTCATCATCCCTTGTAGAATCAAGCTCTTTTCCTTATACGCCTTGCAACTTCGCCCTCGTCCAACGAATCTGTACCCACGTGATGCCAACACACTCCAAGACAACACATTCTTTGACGCATCTGGTACATATCCCACATTGAGAGCTTTCTTGATCGTACCATCATGAAGTTTAAGGCGAACAGTTCTAACTCCTTGAACCTTCATATTCTCATCATTCCCCATAATAATATTACTAAGATTTTCATCAGTGTATAAAGTCTCAAACATCGCTCGATCTCTACATATAAGCATGGATGCAGCAGAATCCATTACCCATTCTTATTTATTCTTCACCGAACCAGAAACAGTATCCTCACTCGCCATCAAAAACTCTTCATCCTCGACCATATGTGTAGAGTCCGCATCATCAACTTTGTTCTTTCCCTTCATCTGCTTAAAGGATTTCAGATCTTCTTTAAAGCTTGGACAAAACATTCGAACATGACCTGTTTCACCACAATAATAGCACTCAACAGTGCTCATATCCTTCTTACTCGGCCAAGATTTACTTCTTCCTTATAGGTCATTGCGACTGCGACTCCTCCCTCTTTCAGCACTTTGGACAACTAAAATTGCCTCACCACTTTGAGAAACAGCATCCTTTGTCATCTTCTCATTATCTCTTAACGCTTTCAACACATCATAAAGCGTAAGAGTTGTCCTCCCTACTAACAGCGTCTGCTTAAAATACTTGAAGGAACTCGGCAACGATGACAACAACAACAGTGCTTGTTCCGCATCTTTCAACGGCTCATCAACATTAGCCAGATGACATAACAGCTGATTAAAACAACTAATGTGATCATGGAGACTACCTTCTTCATCCAGTTTTAAAGAGTACAACTCCATCTTCACATTAAGTCGGTTGGTCAACGACTTCGACGCATAGATGCTTGCTAACTTGTCCCATATCTCCTTCGGTGTCGACTCCTTCAATACGTTATACCTCACCTCGGGTGCAAGTGCCAACCTGATTGTACTCGCCGCTCTCTTCTGGATTTTCGCCCAATCTGTATCGCTCATCTTTTCTGGCTTCTTCACCTCTGAGGCATCATCAAGTCCTTGTTGAATTAACACATCCTTGACGGTTAACTGCCACATAATAATATCCGTCTTTCCATCATACTTGGATGCATCAATCCTTAGCGACTTTAGATCCTCCATCAAGCCAAGAAAATCAACTCAAGACCAACTAACAACGCGCAAACAGTCTACTTCGTGATTGCCTTCTCTTTAACGCCGAATCTACTTCTCGAACCCAAGCTCTTGATACCAGTTTGTTAGGATCGCATCCACTATAGATCTACATTAATCAAACACAATAACAAACACGAAAGTAAAGAACACAACAATTTAACGTGGAAACCCCTCAAAGGAGGGTAAAACCACAAATTCACTAAATATGAATGTATTACAAGATTGGAGTCGCTCCCTCACTCAACACTCTTGAATACAATCACCTCACCTTAATTACAAAAGCTCTCTCTTGTGTATCGCACACAACTCTCTAACTTTTGCAATACATCAAAACCCCTAAAAATATTTATATTTATAGACACCACAAATATACTAATCCTATTCTATATCAAATTCTATTTGTGACAATTACCATCTTTTCTTATCTTGGATAGAAATCTTTCCACAATTAATATTCCTACCAAGAATAAGAATTACCTCAATTATCACAAAATAGAATTCTGCTCATAATATGATTCTTAACTTAATTAGGAATTCGGGGCGGACCCCAACAAAAACGATGGCAACTTACACTCATCAGACGAATATTCCCCGGTGAATATTGAATATATAATGATTTTAGTGGAAACCCACAGTGGACGCATCTAAGGGCCTGTTTGGGGTTTCATATTACTGTTAACTTATGGCTTATAAGGCCATAAGAGCTTATGAGGGGTGTTTGTCTATTTAAGTTTTAGCTCAACTTATAACTTATATGTTGATAAGTTGAATGTTAGATATCCTTAACATTGGGGCCGTTTGGCTTACCTTAAAATGAGTAGCATATGACTTATAAGCATAAATGTCATATAAGTGATAAGTAGAGCAAAACTTATAAGTCAGTAAAGTATTTGGTAAATCAGAACTTATAAATCAGTAGAGTGTTTGGTAAATCAGAACTTATAAGTTAACTTTTTTTATTATTTTCAAAATATTTTTTTTTAAATATATATCAATGGATGTCAATGGATAGATCTCGATGAGTAAAGTAATCTGATATATACATATCAATTTTCTAATGAACGGATCAAAAGATATATGATTTTGAAGATTTGAAGGATATTATATATTGTGTGTATCGAATAATAAGTTATAAGCATAAGTTATAATTTAAAATTTGTGTGAAAAAGATTTGATTTCATATCACATAGGTTCTCATGTTAGAATCTGACTAATTATATATGGACATGATTATGTATATAGGGTTTATATACATTATATATGCGATCATCACTATTTATTTATGGGAATTAGGTAAAATTGATTATGTACATTATTGTATAGGAGAAGATATGTTTAAATATGATATGTTTATGTATAATAGTGTATACATATTGCACTTGATTATAAGATTAAGGTAACCAAGAAATGCAAAGATTTTAGTGAGATTAAAAAATGAGTTAGAGAAACCAGTAAATTTGATTTTTTTTCGAATAAATTATAGAGTAAGGATAAATCATATTAATGTAAAAAAGTTGAATAAAAGAATAATAATTTGGCAATATGTTATATCAATTTAATATTAGTTAACATAAAATATAATTAACTAAAAATGTTCAATCAAAATATATTTAATTATTTGAATAATTTTAAAATAAAAATACAAAATAATCAATATATTGTAAACTAAAATTTAATAATATAAAATCATGTTTTTTTAAAACATTAATAAATATAAAAATTAAAATATTAAAAGTACCGTGCATAACACGGATCATAGGCTAGTTATGTCATAATTACTAGATTGTCTTTACTTAATCGTATAATTCTATGGTATGGGTTAAGTAATTAAATTCGGTCAATTTTTTGAAACAATTATTTAATAATTAGTTTAAGAAGCATTATGTTTGAGTAATCCAAAGTCCAAGCTGTTTGTGCATCATCTTACATCGTTTTTAAGAGAAATAATGACATTTTTACCAATTTTTTTAACTTTTTGACGAGAATATCACTTCTGAATTTTTTGGCCAAAAATACCAGTATATTACGCATTTCAAAAATGGATAATAGCATTACGCATTTATCAAATGGGTAATGCATATAAAGTAAAATAAAAAAATTTAAAAAAAATTAATTGCATTTCGCATTTCAGGAATGCGTAACACCTTTGTAACTGGGGTGTTACGTATTTCAGGAATGCGTAACACAATTATTTATTTTTTTTCGTTTTTCTGAAAAAATCTTACATGATACCCATTTCTCAAATGGATAATAGTATTACGCATTTGTCAAATGGGTAATGTATATAAAGTAAAAGAAAAAAATTAAAAAAAAATTATTTGTGTTACGCATTTCAGGAATGGGTAACACCTTTGTAACTTACGCATTTCAGGAATGCGTAACACAATTATTTATTTATTTTTATTTTTTTCATTTTTTTTGAAAAAATCTTACATGATACCCATTTCTCAAATGCGTACTAGCATTACCCATTTTGAAAATGCGCAATAGGATGGTATTTTGGTCAAATAAATTAAAATTGGTATTGGTCAAATAAATTAAAATTGGTATTTATGTAATAAAATCTTGAAAAAATGACATTTTTGACCACTGCCCCTTTTAAGATCATTTTATCCTTTATTATCAAACCTGAGTCTACCACACCATCCAGTTAATTAATCACGTACCCAGTTAACCAATCAGAAAACTATGAATTATTTTAGAACCAATCATAGGCCACTTCTAAATCATGGACCAATCAAATTAAAACAAATTTGTTTCCTTATATAATTTAACTTGCTATCTTTTAACCAAGGTTAAACCCATCAATCATTCTAAATATATTTAAAATTTAAATCATGGACCAATCAAATTAAAACAAATCCGTTTCCTTATATAATTTAACTTGCTATCTTTTAACCAAGGTTAAACCCATCAATCATTCTAAATATATTTAAAATTGAATTATAATCCTAAATAGAATTACAAATAGAATCATAATATTATTAAAATTATTAAAATAGAAATCAAACCTGAGTCTACCACACCAATAATATTATATTAAAAATTTTCCTTATTTACCATTCTCATTCTATTATACTAACTATGGTTAGTTAACAATTCTAATTTAAATAGAGTAACCTACTTGATTCAACATATCCATATATTTTATTTTTTATGTCAAAAAATAATTATAATAAATTAATATTTTAAATCAAAATCAATCAGGATTATACAAATATAAAATATGCAAAACTTTGAATTATTTTAGTACCAATCAAAGGTCATTCCTAAATTTTAGACCAATCATATTATATTAAAAGTTTTCTTTATTTACCATTCTCATTCTATTATACTAACTATGGTTAGTTAACAATTCAAATTTAAATAGAGTAACTTACTTGATTTAACATATCTGTATATTTTATTTTTTTTAATATCAAAAAATAATTATAATAAATTAATATTTTAAATCAAAACCAATCAGGATTATATAAATATATAATATGAAGCAATTTTCGCAATATTAATTTTTCACACTTTGATTTATAGTTAATCATAATAGCATTATGATATATTACGGATTAATTTTCATAAATATATATAAGAGCCAGTCAAAATCAACCACTAAAAGTAAATTAATCATAGCATTCTCATCCTAATTTACTTATCGTGGTTACTTAACCTTCAAAATTTAAGTTATATAAACTTTTAAATTAATCATTTATTAAAAAAAGGCTAAATTCAACCAATTAAAATATTAAAAATGAAATTTAAACCAGTTATCATTAAAATTTTACTTATCGTTATTTTTCAAGAATTAATGGGACAAATAAATTGACTTGACGATATTTTTGAATTTTTCAAGATACTAAATAGACTCTCAAATAATATTAGACATTATTTGGTGTATAAATTATCAATCCAAAAAATAAAATTCATTACAGAATCAATAAAAATATTGTTAGTGAATATTTATATAGCAAATTGGTTAACTCGGCGCAAAAATTCTAAAAAATCATTTTTTTATTTCATAGCAAATTGGTCAACTCAACACAAAAATTCTAATAAATCACTATTTTTGCTATGGTTAATTATTTATCAACAAAAGGGCATATATTATCATCCACACAAATAATCATTCAAATTTTCTTTTAAATCACTAATTTTTTTTAGGTAAATCATTTATCAATAAAATGTCTTACATCTACAAAAATAATCAAGATTGGACAACACATATTAAAATAAAATAGATCATATCAAGGTAACAAGGTTTCCATAATCCAGATCAGATCTTAAATTGTGGTACATCACTCGCTTATATCCCTCAATTATATATACTCTTTGGCGAAATAATCCAACAATTTATTCTAATCGTGAGGGAAATACATATGTGATTGCTGAGAATGTATTCGAACAACTCACAAAAACTGCGATTCTATACTATCCATTTCAATGAATCAATATAACAAAATCCTGTAAATCTAAGATTCCGGATGCCAAAATAAAGTAACCTACTCTCAAAAACTAAAGAACAAAACCCAATATATGGATAGACAAAATCCACTAACGGGATACTAGACCCTCAATAAAGAGATATATTTATTGAAAAACGAAGTAAAATCAACGAAAAGAAACAGGAGTTATCATTCACAAGGAGAAGGTGCAAAATCCAATATATTAGTTGATAAAACCCACCAACGTGGTAATAGACTCTCAATAAAGAGAGATATTTATTGAAAAACAAAGCAAAATCATGGAAAACAATAAAAATGGGCTATCATCAACCAAGATGCAGATATCAACCCATAAACTTTGGGTTTACTATTTTTTAGGAGAGGAGAAGATAGAATGACGGCTACAAGAATCGTTTAAAAATCAATATTATTGATAACTAGATAGGTCGATACATATAAAATTATATATTATTTCTGATAAAAGGTGCTCATTTTAATTTTGTATTCTTCAATTCAAGTAATAATATTTAATTCTCATATCCTAATCTAAGAACAGACATATCGAATTTTGCTTGGTTGGTTAATAATATTTATTTTTAATATCAACAAAATCTTAAAAATAGGTAAAAAAATTTTGATAACTTGGTAGATAGATTCTAATCAAACAGAGGTATTTATTAACAATAAACAAAATTAAAGAAAAGGGCTTCATTTTTATGTACTCTACTTTTAGTTTTATTTTGTGGTAATTCAATGTTGTTTTTATATAGTAACATACTTAGATGACTTGGGCAGAGAGTAACATTACATGTAATTGTCATATTTTTTTCATTTTGCGTATTATTTTCGTTTCGTGTAAAAAATTAAAAATGCGTAGTTTAGTAGCATTTTGTGTTCAAATTATGGGTATACAAAATAATTTAATGTCATTTTCATGCAAAACCCAAAAATCAAAATACACATGGTATGGATATTTAAAATTTAAATCATGGACCAATCAAATTAAAACAAATCTGTTTCCTTATATAATTTAACTTGCTATCTTTTAACCAAGGTTAAACCCATCAATCATTCTAAATATATTTAAAATTGAATTATAATCCTAAATAGAATTACAAATAGAATCATAATATTATTATTAAAATTATTAAAATAGAAATCAAACCTCAGTCTACCACACCAATAATATTATATTAAAAATTTTCCTTATTTACCATTCTCATTCTATTATACTAACTATGGTTAGTTAACAATTCTAATTTAAATAGAGTAACCTACTTGATTCAACATATCCATATATTTTATTTTTTATGTCAAAAAATAATTATAATAAATTAATATTTTAAATCAAAATCAATCAGGATTATACAAATATAAAATATGCAAAACTTTGAATTATTTTAGTACCAATCAAATGTCATTCCTAAATTTTAGATCAATCATATTATATTAAAAGTTTTCTTTATTTACCATTCTCATTCTATTATACTAACTATGATTAGTTAACAATTCAAATTTAAATAGAGTAACTTACTTGATTTAACATATCCGTATATTTTATTTTTTTAATATCAAAAAATAATTATAATAAATTAATATTTTAAATCAAAACCAATCAGGATTATATAAATATATAATATGAAGCAATTTTCGCAATATTAATGTTTCACACTTTGATTTATAGTGAATGATAATAGCATTATTATATATTACAGATTAATTTTCATAAATATATATAAGAGCCAGTCAAAATTAACCACTAAAATTAAATTAATCATAGTATTCTCATCCTAATTTACTTATCGTGGTTACTTAACCTTCAAAATTTAAGTTATATAAACTTTTAAATTAATCAATTATTAAAAAAAGGCTAAATTCAACCAATTAAAATATTAAAAATGAAATTTAAACCAGTTATCATTAAAATTTTACTTATCGTTATTTTTCAAGAATTAATGGGACAAATAAATTGACTTGACGATATTTTTGAATTTTTCAAGATACTAAATAGACTCTCAAATAGTATTAGATATTATTTGGTGTATAAATTATCAATCCAAAAAATAAAATTCATTACAGAATCAATAAAAATATTGTTAGTGAATATTTATATAGCAAATTGGTTAACTCGGCGCAAAAATTCTAAAAAATCATTTTTTTTATTTCATAGCAAATTGGTCAACTCAGCGCAAAAATTCTAATAAATCACTATATTTGCTATGGTTAATTATTTATCAACAAAAGGGCATATATTATCATCCACACAAATAATCATTCAAATTTTCTTTTAAATCACTAATTTTTTTTAGGTAAATCATTTATCAATAAAATGTCATACATCTACAAAAATAATCAAGATTGGACAACACATATTAAAATAAAATAGATCATATCAAGGTAACAAGGTTGGACAACACATATTAAAATAAAATAGATCATATCAAGGTAACAAGGTTTCCTTAATCCAAACTACAATCGTTGATCAGATCTTAAATTGTGGTACATCACTCGCTTATATCCCTCAATTATATATACTTTTTGGTGAAATAATCCAACAATTTATTCTAATCGTGAGGGAAATACATATGTGATTGCTGAGAATGTATTCGAACAACTCACCAAAACTGCGATTCTATACTATCCAAATCAATGAATCAATATAACAAAATCCTGTAAATCTAAGATTCCGGATGCCAAAATAAAGTAACCTACTCTCAAAAAATAAAGAACAAAAACCAATATATGGATAGAGAAAATCCACTAACGGAATACTAGACTCTCAACAAAGAGATATATTTATTGAAAAACGAAGTAAAATCAAGGGAAAGAAACAGGAGTTATCATTCACAAGGAGAAAGTGCAAAATCCAATATATCAGTTGATAAAACCCACCAACGTGGTAATAGACTCTCAATAAAGAGAGATATTTATTGAAAAACAAAGCAAAATCATGGAAAACAATAAAAATGGGCTTATCATCAACCAAGATGCAGATATCAACCCATAAACTTTGGGTTTACTATTTTTTAGGAGTGGAGAAGATAGAATGACGGCTACAACAATCGTTTAAAAATCCATATTATTGATAACTAGATAGGTCGATACATATAAAATTATATATTATTTCTGATAAAAGGTGCTCATTTTAATTTTGTATTCATCAATTCAAATTATAATATTTAATTCTCACATCCTAATCTAAGAACAGACATATCGAATTTTGCTTGGTTGGTTAGTAATATTTATTTTTAATATCAACAAAATCTTAAAAATAGGTAAAAAAATTTTGATAACTTGGTAGATAGATTCTAATCAAACAGAGGTATTTATTAACAATAAACAAAATTAAAGAAAAGGGCTTCATTTTTATGTACTCTACTTTTAGTTTTATTTTGTTGTAATTCAATGTTGTTTTCAATTATATAGTAACATACTTAGATGACTTGGGCAGAGAGTAACATTACATGTAATTGTCATATTTTTTTCATTTTGCGTATTATTTTCGTTTAGTGTACAAAAATAAAAAATGCGTAGTTTAGTAGCATTTTGTGTTCAAATTATGGGTATACAAAATAATTTAATGTCATTTTCATGCAAAACCCAAAATACACATGGTATGAATGTATATAACACGAACGATTTTCCAGATCTACGTAAACTCTTTCTTTTAATATATGTTGGTCAAATATACTCATTGTTAAATAAAAATTAATTTCATGTTTTTGAACTCGACAATTAAATTACAAGGACAAATATATAATAATGTGATTATGTGTTTATATATTACACATTTGATTTTAGTTTCATGTACAGTTTTCTATTTTAACATGTTAATCAAATAGAAAAAAGATAGGTGATACTCATTTTCAAATATTTTATTTTACGCGTTTGGATGACAACGGGTTGGGTTTGATCCGAATTTTGTAAAATTCAAACCCACATCCAAATATTTTTGGGTTTTAAAAAATAAATCCAAATCCAAAATTCAATATCTAAAACCAAATTCGTCGGATTTCGGATTAGATTTGACTTTTTTGGGTATCAAAAATTATTAATAATATAGTCAAAATTAAAATAATTGTTACATGCAAACAATATTAAGTATATTTATACAAAAATTAAAAAGTAAAATGACTAACTTAAGTAGTCAAAATTTAACATATTATACGAATTAATATACTAAGTAAAATTTAAAATATGTTAAAAAAATAATTCTTTTTATACATAGAAATGAAAAATTAATGTAAACAAAATTACATCTTGAATATATCAATAAAATTAGATAATGAGAAATATAAGTTCTAATTACTAAATTAGTATTGACTATTTCTAATGAAATATTTGAAAAAAATAAATAAAATAATATGTCTTACATCTAAAATATTACATGAAATAATTTCAAATTAATGTATTATATTACATATGTATAGGGTTTCGATAGTGTATTGGGTTTCGGATTTTGGATAGGCTATCGGTTCAGTACAACTTAAATCCAAATGCAAATCGAAACTATTTCGATTTTAAAATTTATATCCAAACATGAATCCAAAAATTCGGGTTTGGGTTCGAATCGGGTACCATTATATCGAATTAATTTCCCTTCCTTATTAATGCGTAAAAGAAAGCTAATATTTAATATACCATATTCTGATAGAAAAAAATAAAAAATTCAACATACAAATTTCCAAACTAAATATGCACATTTAAAGTTGTCATTAAAAATAAACTGACCATAAACTCTAACAAATATATCTTACTCAAATAACGGGATGTATTGGATTTGTTTGGTTAATTGATAATGTTTATTTTGCTATAGTACTAAATCAAATAACTAATAAAAGAACATAAAATTTGTAAAAATGATATGTAACAAACACATAGGAAACTTAAAATATGGATAAAAAACTTATGAACTTGGTTGAAATATTCTAAAAAATGAGAGAAATCAAATGTAAAATAAAATTAAGAAAAAACAATAAAGAGAGGTTTGGAATGTTTGAGCTGGGATGTGAATGGTATGATAATTGTTTGATAATATTGATATTAATGCAATTGGTATAAATTGATGATAATTTATACTTAAATTTTTATGAAATTATCTTTTTTTATAAATAATGAATAATATTATGTTTATATTAATTAATTAATAAATTTTATCATTCGGTGCGTAGCACGGGTAGAACACTAACCAAACAGACCTCTAGAATTACTCTAGAAAATTGCTCATTTCCTATTTTATTTTCATTTATATAATGAAAAATATGTATTTGATTTATTTTTTCTATTAGTACTAATTATGTTTTTACTGTTTTCAATGCCAGATTCTCAAACATGATTATATTGAACCGAACTTTCCGTAAAAATAGCATAAAATGTCGTTAAATTACTTGGGGAAAAAACAAAAAGGAATAAGAAAATTGATATGTATCTCAAGTAAATTTTATCATATATCAAATGAATATGTTTTGATATTAATCTTTTTTTTATATAAACAAATTTTCAAATTTTTTTAACACGCATCCATACAATTATACATAATTTGAGAAAAGTTACTTAGAGATTCATATTGGGTTCGTTACACTCAAAACAAAACATAACAAAATAATTTATTTTTTAATACACTATATATTTTTGTAACTATTTTAAAATTTTAAAATTGTATTTTCGGTGCGTAGCACGGGTAAAATGCTAGTTTTACTTCATATCCAAGGTCTCAGATTTCCTTTTTTTTTTTTTTTTGGTCTTGTATGTGTGTGTGAAGTCTCAGATTTAGTAGTATCACATAAATTTGATTATCTATCATCCGTTGTCATTAGTGTGCCTTTGTCATTCTCCGAAGGCAAAGTTTGATTTTGATCTTAACGGAGACCCAATAATTATCAACATTATTCAAAAATGCAAATTTTGTTTCTGATAAAATAGAAATAATTAATTTTGCTGAACTAAACTCAAAAAATCAAACTATCTATCTGATACAGTTCTTATTTCAAATATTACATTTTCAAATATGGTATTAACTACTTAAAACAACCACATATATTCATCATATAATTATGCTTTAACTTTATAGTCCTCTCAAGAATTCCACATCGGAAGAAAACCATGATATTCAGATAAAGTTGAACTTTATGTAAAATTTATGAATTTGACATCGAAAAACCAAACTGATACAAAAATTATGAGAAATAGCTAGCTAGGGAGTACATGAAAAGAAACGGTAAATAGAAGAAACAAATAATATGAACGAACAGAACTCCCTCGTTACTCGTCCAAGATGTTATTGACACATTTGCAACATGCAAGATATCCACAGCCATCACATTCAAAAAAGTAACATATGGAATCGTACCAATCTGAGCAATTTGAACAAGTATATGTGGGATTCTTTCTTGTAGGCAGCTTATCAACTAATGTAAACGTGTGTGGTTTATCTAACACAGTAATATCAATGGTTCCCCCTAGTTTGACATTTGTGTAAAAACTTAAGCAATAATAGTGAAAGGAATGGTCAGATTTACTGCAATGATAGAGCAAATCTTGGTTGTCAACTTGTTCCTCGCATATTTCACAGTAGAATACTCCTTCGTAGAAGAATGGTGGATATCTCAAGGTTATGGGATGAGCATCGTATCTGTGTTCCACCGTACCTGGAAAAATTGCACAAAATAAATGAATCTGGAAGCTGTTGCAAGTTTCACATGCATATTCCACCCCAGTCTCAATTTTATAACCATTTATACTGCATGTGGATTCAGAAGATTGACGTTGAACAAGGGAGTGGTGCTTGTGAGATTTATGTTTTATCCTCTTGGGCAAAAATGCACAACGAATATCAATATTGATATCACAAGTCTCGCAGTGATAGTAGAACCCATTTGTTGGGAGGCAACAAACTCCACAAATCACAAGACTACAGAATCTATTAGGCTTTCCAAGTAAGAGAGAATGGTTTGGGTGAAATGGGGATGCTCCCACAGGCAACTCAAGTGGCAACTTAGTCGCACAGAATGAATGAAGAAAGAAACCACATTGGATACAAGCGTAGTAGGAAGGATGAAAAACAGTTATAGGTTGTATACAGCCATCGCAAATCATCGCTTCTCTATGATCATCACTGTCATTTTCATCGTTCTCACTGATAGTAAACTGGAGCTTTTGTAACGGATGATTCTGGTGACTCCAGTGGTTTTCAATTATGTCTGGATCACTGGGTGATGTTGATATAGTAATACTGTTTACAACTTCACCTTTAAAGTCAACTTGGAACTTGCCACACTGAGTTACAATGAGATCAAATATTGATTCCTGACTAGGCAGAGGAAATTGTACCAAATCAGGTTCATCATCAGTCTCATCTTCTTCAATCTCATTTCTGAAAGCAACAATTTGTAATTAATATACAGATAATAGTAATAACAAATGAGCTCATGAGAAATTAGAAAACAAATGATGGAAATAGCAAAGTAAAAATATTTGAAGGTACTCAGTACTCACACCATAGATGCTGTGGATGTAGAACATTTCATGTGCACAAAATACGTGCATTTGTGGCAGTAGTACAGCCAGCAGTTTTTGGAAACGTGTTTCCTGCAAATGCCGCAAAATCGGTGGAAAAATCGATGAATGTCAGGAATAGAGTAGACGAGAGTGAGAGGGTGATGGTGATAAGTAGGTGCTGGAATAATGGAGGGGGAAAGAGCACAGCTCTTGTGGATCCAAAATTCACAGATTGTGCAAACATAGGAAGAGTCTTCAGATCTCTCATAACAGGCATCACACTTAAAAAGGGCTTCCTTTTTCATTAATGTGAGTGTGTGCTCTTTGTGTCCTTCATGGTGAAGCTCTCTCTGTTCAAAAGCACAAAGCACGCACACATCAAACTCACAATCAACACACGCGTAAGAGAACTTGGCAAGCCCATGACAAACATCACAACTGCAATCATCAGGGCGTGGTAGGAGCGAAAGAGGGTGTATGTTGTGCTTATGGTGGTCGATTTGCTTGGGTAATTCTGCACAACTTTTATGCAAGTACAAATTTTGACAATCAATAACGACATCACGACTACAACAGGTGTATGTAGGAGAGCCTCTAATTGATGTGTTACAAACACAGCATGCAGCATCCTCTCCAATAATGATATCTTCTTTTAATCTAAGCGGGTGATCATCATGGAAACCAAGAAACATGGGAAATTCCGAACAAGTCTTGTGCAGGTAGTAAGGTTCACTATCATCATCATCACTAGCACTGCAAGTGTATGCAGGAGACCCTACAGCTGATTTTTGGCACGCGTAGCATGTAGCATTCTCCTTGATAGTATTGTCGTCTTTTAATGTGTACCCCAAACTTCTGAAGTAGTCAGATACTGATATCATTTTTGGGTGACGGGAGAGTTTTAGAAATGGGATTCAGGATGCTCACGTTGAATGACTTTGTGTTAGGGCCTTACAGATTTAAAGGACGGTAGCAACTAACAAGTCAAAAATACATGCCGAAATCAAGAAAAAATAGTTTTGAGACTTGAGACAGACTCGTTTTGTATATATCTTCTAAACTATTTTGGGGAGTGGAATCCGGATCAGGGGCATGTGTGCCTGTGACCTTTCACATGCTATTATCTTCTCCCATGCAAACTTCAATACTCCGGTTTCTGTACCTAATCTTGTTTAAATTTATCTGACAGTAAGCTTTTGGATGTAGCATATTAGAATCTACTGTAGTTTTTTTTCTTTTTTTCTGAAAATGATTTCAAGCAATATTTACAAAGTTTCGGTGAATACATAAAAATTTTAACAAGTGTAACTTTGTAAACTGTGGTCTACGTGAGTGTAAAATACTACAGAGATTTTCTGCAACTACTCTAGAAATTAATTAAAGTAGAAAAAATAAAAACAAGAGTAAAAATTAATGCAGCTCGTTTGGCACAATCTTGCATCATCGACCTGTGAGTCTGTGACCTGGTTAACTATACTATGTTTGTTTCAACAAAGAAATTAAAAAGAGGTGTTTGCTGGTATATGTTTACATGATGTTTCTATGCAAGGCTTGCATCACGTTATTGATCCCTGGTGCAATCTGAGATCCGACGGATCACACACTGTGTGTCCTGCAGGCTGTTTAAAAATAATTTTGGTTTTTAAAATCGATGGATTGAGTCTAGAAATAGCCTAGTAGAGTTGTGTTAAGTATAAATCACTCAAATGCCAGACACTATATGAAAAGTACTGTACTATGCACGGCAAAAATAATTTCAATGGTAATAGCTATTCAATGGTCTGTCCTAACTAGATTAAACAAATTGAAACAATCACATTAAAAATAATGATAAGAGTTGCCAGAATGATACATCAACTGTCGGTTGTTAACTTGTTGTTCACATATTTCACAGTAAAAAACTCCCTCGTAGAAGAACCACCACCAACAGTTGCTATATAATTGATAGAAAATCATATACTGATCTCGAAATATATAATGAAATATGTTATAGAGATATTTTAACAGATTGATGTCTAGAATTAAACTTTATGGAATTTGTGATGGGCTATTATGCCTGTCTAGTGTCTGGTCATGACTATCATCAGGACAGGGAAGAAGCTAGCTCATCCTACGTGTGGCCTCGAATTTGAATTGCCGTACAAGGTGCACTTCTTTGTTTTTTGGGTAGCATGATGATGATTACAAACTACAAAGTAATCAAGGTTGTTTCTTATTGCAAATGTATGAGATTTATATCTGTAGGTTGAATACCGATGATAGCTGGAAGGTATCATAACAGGATATTGCTGGCACCAGACTGACTGAAAGCTTTGGAATCTGAACATACCCCAAGGCCAGATTAGTAAAGGGTGTTGCATATTTCATACAAGGTTGTCAAGTTGTATCTTTTGGTTGACACGTGAGTTAATCCAAAAAGGAACAACGGCCTGGATATTTTAAGTCTGCCACCCCATTATCATGGAAGAATACGAAAAAATCAATCGCTCTTGTATGATGTACTTCCGACAATATCTTCGGGATCGGTTATGGTGCCCCCACGGAATGTCACAGATGGTCGGACAGTGGCGCTTAAGGCTTGCTGCCTTGAGGTCACAAGTTCGATTCCCTGGGACGCTCCTGGATTAAGTGGACTACCATGCTCGGGGGTATGAGTGTGCTAGTCTGCCCTCCGGATTAGTCGAGGTGCGCGCAAGCTGGCCCGGACACCGGATTATCAAAAAAAAAAAAAGGATCGGTTATGGTGCGTAGTGTGGGGGGCACTGAGACACTGTGCCAAATCTTGTAAATGGGTAAAAAATTCACTGCAGAAGCCGGAAGAAATTATCACAGGCAGATCCCCCCCCCCCCCCCTCTCCCGAGAAGCTCAAATAGGACAACAAATTAAGTAATACGTAATAAAATTGTTCATACAAGTATTATTTCATCTTCATGTAATTACTTAATTTCCTATTTATGTCGCCCACTGTGGCACAAGTGTGTACCTTCACATTACAAAATCCATAGTCTGGAGCTCCACGGGCAGTCTCTCATGACCATCTCTAATAAGAGTAAGTGCACTTAAATCTCCTTTCAAATAAGCAATGCAAAAGGCGACCATAATCCCCCCAACAAATGTCCTCATCGGTTCCCTTGATTTGCCATTTTTGCACAAACAGTGTGAAGCCTTCCCTCTAAGTCCCGGAGTCTCATCATCTAGCATGTCAGTATGTCCATAATCCTTAACAACGAAGTAACATGCGGGTTTGCGACATTCATTGTAAAAGTCCTTATGATTCACCCCATTTGGAGCACAAGGAGGGAATAAAGAATTCCTTTTTATTTCCCCTAAACCAGAACCAATCACCAATGCAGCCATATTTAGATCGAATGAACGAGGAACATATGTCAGTACTGGTGGATTGGTTTGCTTCCCTTTGTCTGTGCCATCCACTGGATCAATGCCTATTATAGCTGAAAATTTGGAGGTGACTGATTTTTTAAGTGCAAGCGCAAAAGCAACTTTGCCTCCCCTGCTATGGCCAGCAAGTCCTAGCTTGCGCAAATCTGCCTTGACACTTTTTGGCAGAAAACCTTGGAGTCCTTCGGATAGCCACTTGGTTATTGCAGCTGTAGCATTAATTTCTTCAGTTGTATCTGGTCCAGCCACAGTATATAACTATATGGAGTGACAACATTGATTCAATTATATGCTCTTACTAGTAAATGCAACAATATAAATTCAACAAGTTCGTTGCACAGATGAACCAATCAAGTTGGTAACTGAACATTTTTGGATGCCTATAGAGTAACAGAGCCATACTCCACACGCTGAAATCATTAGATCTTTCGTCATTGTATTGCTTCTTGTTAATTGTTATCTTGCTTCATTGCATTTACCCTCTTTAGATCTTACCCAATGAGCGGGATACACCCCTATGCTTGATAAAATTTAGTTTAGCCGATACTCCGCAAACACTGAACTTCGAATAAGTAAATGCAAGGCTTAAGAAAAGCTAATATTTCACCAATTACCCATTTTATCTTCTCAGATCCTAGATTCCTAGCTGCTACATATTTGCAATTACATTAGTCATATATTGGCAGATGGATATACTTGGCAGGAGATTTACAATTGTGGCCCAAATAGAAGCGATTGTAGCTAGCTATTCTAAACACACAGTATATCATACATTAACAGAATTGTCTAACCTACTTGAATTACTAAACGATAGCAAAACACACGTACAAATGCGCACTAACACACACACAGTAACTGAGTAGAGAATATGAGGAGATAACTGACCTGAGGAGCTATGACAATGAAGCCATGGGAAGCGATGTGTTGAATAAGTTGGGAATAAAAAGAGTTGTACAGTAAGTAACCATGTAGAAGCAATAATACAGGGAATTCTCCAGCTTCTGTTTCTGATGGAGTAGCAATCAAGAGCTGCTTTGGAGGTGGTACACTTAAAGAACTTGCCTTGTTCTTACCAAGACATGATGTTTCTGCTTCAGCTTTTACAACTACTGTTGTGTACTTGCCAATCCCAAAAACACTTGAACTAGATTTGGTTGAGGTACGAGACATATTAAATTAACTAATTAGTTTAAGCAAGTTTAGTTTTCTTGCTAAATCTTGACCAATACAGATGCTCTATCTTTAACTTCTGTACTATGTTAGTAAGTTTTGTTTGTGATAACTGATAAGTTTATGTGATTTTTGTGGCCTTTATTGGCCCACTTAGTGTGAATACAGGAAATTTTTATGTTCTTGTTGTTGGCCCCGTTCTTGTAAATAATGTGGCCTTTATTGGCCCACTACTCCTGATAGTGAGTTTTGAAAAACTAGCACATATTTCTTTCAGCTTAAGGAAAGTAATAATTATTTTTTGGATTTATCTAATTAATTTTTTTATTCTTGAGAAAGTAAGAGGACAAAATTAGAATGTCAAATAAGATATGAGTCTATAGAGTTCTTCAATTTGGTCGTTTCAAAACATTTTCGGCAGATGTTAGAGAGTTGTCGATCATTGACAAATCAAGAATTACCTAGCGTACAAAAAATGGCGATGTAATAATGTGTTTTCCTACAACTCTTGTTGTGGAAGATGGAACTTATATCTCTAACTTAAAGCTACTTCACTTGATAGTTTCCTGTAGAACCTCCTCTTCGTGAATCTTTGACATCATCTTTTAGTGCAGAAGATGTGTTTAGCACTGTTAAGTGTTAAGGCTATGGCGTAAAACAAAATCCCCGGACGATGGCTTCACACCAGAGTTTTTTTTTTTTTTTTTTTAATCTCGACATGGTCAGTAGTCGGAGAGAATGCTTCTAAGGCAGTGCTTCATCTCTGCTCTACGAAAAATGGTCAATGCCACAGGAATTACTTTGGTGCCTAAGCAAGACAATCCATCTCACATTATAGGCCAATTGTATGTTGTATATAAATGCATAGCAAAATGCTTGTTCGTAAGTAAAGAGTATTTTGCGTAGCCTCATTTAACCATGTCAATCAACATTTGTTACATCACAACATATTGGAGATAACATTTTGTGTGCAGTAAAGTTAGATTTACACAAGGCCTTTGACACTTTGGACAGGAAATTTTTGTTTGAAGACTTTGGATAGAAGTTTTTGTGGTAATGTTTCTGCAGACATAATCAGCTGTGCTCTGTTTTCCGGGTTTCGACTTGGTGACTTGCCAATCAAATATTTGGGAGTACCTGGAAAGCTGTCTATGTTTACCCCCGGTAACTAAAATATGTACTCAATAAAGAATTAGAGCTAATTCTTGGACTTGCAAGGTTATTGCTGGAGCTGGAAAATTGCAACTAATGAAGTCAGTTTTATTTGGAAATACAAAATTACTGGTCCAAATTTCTTTTCCTGCCGTAGTGCTTATTAGTTATTAAATAAATCTCAATCTTTATCAGCTTCTTGCCTTCTTTTCTTTCGGGTGGAAATGCCATTGCCCGTGTCGTGTGACTTTGGGCCTGTTTGGTCATACTTATTTTAACTTTTTATGAATTTATTTTTGGGTAAAATTTTTATATTTTGATAATTTTTTTTATATAAGTATTTAATATATGTTTGAGATTCTATAAATTGTAAAAAAAAGTTAACTTTTTTCAGAAAATAGTTAAGAATATATAAATTTATATTAAAATAAGTTGATTTATTTTGGAAAAAAAACTCCCACAAACATCACATTATAATGGCTAGGCAGGAATTTTGTTTGCCCAAGTCTGAAGGTGGTCTTGATTTACGTGATCTCTGTATATGGATCAATGCTTCAATTATTTTTCACCTGTGACGCATTGTTCAACCTGGTGCTACTTCTCTCTGGGTACAATGCCTTTTTGGACAGCAGAAGTCCCTGGTCATACTTTACTACTCCCTGATTATACTTTTTGGAGTATAATCTTTACTAGCTTATAAGCTGCACGGAAGATTTTAAATTTTTTATTTTAATATTTAATGTTTTTATTCTATTATTCATAATTTTAATATTTGCTTTTTAATTAATAAGAAAACAAATGATAGAAGATAATAAAATATAATAATACGTATTTGATACTCCAAATGATAGTTTTTTGCTTGTATATTGAAAATAGATGAATAACTTTTTAAATTTAATATAATGTTAACGCTAAATTAATTTTGAAATTCTTAGGTTAGTTTATAATATAATATAAATGTTTAATGATAATATGGTGAAAATACATAATATAAATTTTTAATTAAAATATGTTGTTGAAGGAAATCAAACCTTTAATTTTTAAGAGTAGTTTATAAGATAATATAAATATTTAATAATATTATGTTGTTGACGGGACCAAGAACCTAAAAGAATATTTTATATATTATAAAAAGGATATTCTTTTACATTACATCCAACGATTCTCATTAATCTGTCTCAAAATTCTACGGTTGCTAACTACCAACCAAATAGAGGCTAGTTTGCTTATCTATACTATATTATAGCGAAACAGGGCATAATTGGTTGGTTGGTCGGTCGATTAACACCTTCCCAAAAAGTTTGTTAACACCTTCCAAAAAATAAATAAAATGTATATAAAATTTTATTTTACAAAAAATAAACCACATATTTTACTTAATAAAAAACTCTTTTAGTTATACTCCAATCAGTATTGAGTTACATACTCTTTCAGTTATACCTGAATTAAAATATTAATTAAAACATCTGTGTATCCTTCCAAAAGTTTGTTAACACCTTCCAAAAAATAAAAAATAAATAAAATGTGTATAAAATTTTATTTTACAAAAAATAAACAACATATTTTACTTAATAACAAACTATTTTAGTTATATATTTTACGTAATAACAAAATCTTTTAGTTATACTCCAATCAATATTGAGTTACATACTCTTTCAGTTATACTTGAATTAAAATATTAATAAAAACATTCGTGTATCCTTCCAAAACGTAAAAAATAAAATAAAATGTATATAAAATTTTATTTTACAAATACTAAACCACATATTTTACTTAATAACAAACTCTTTTAGTTATACTTCAATCAATATTCAATTACATACTATTTCAGTTATACTTGAATTAAAATATTAATAAAAACATCCTTGCATCACACGAGTTATAAGCTATTTAGTTAAAAATTACATAAAATCTGGAAAACACTTACAATTTAAAAAAAATTGTATAAAAATGGAAAAAAAGTCTCCATGATTAGATAAATTTCATTCTTTATACTAAATAAAAGTTTTAAAAAGCTGCTTTTACGTAATATATTTATATAAAGGTATGCATTTTAAAGTAACAATTAAAATAAATAATTACGATAATATTTATATTCATGAGATTTATAAAAAAATTATTTTAATAGTAAAGGTATTTATACAACTTAAAATTTTAATTGAAATATACTTAAAAAGTTTACAAGCAACCGTGCTTCGCACGGGTTATAGACTAGTGAAGGAATTTCTACGCATGCGGAAGTATTTATAACATTTATTTGCATAGAAATCCTAATTAATCATGCATATATTTCAAGAAAAATAAGAGAATTACCTTAAATGCTTTCCGGCAACAGCTATGAACTTCAAAATTAGCCCTTGTTCTTCTCCTTGCAATCACCCCTCAGTATGTGGAGTGCTCTAATGGTAGCCACCAAGAAATTTGATAAAGGAAGAAAAGAGAGAATAATTTGGCTAATATTGATTAAATGCAAGAAACTCTTTTGCAAATGATCTTGTGTTGTGTTTTTGAAATCTGATGAGCATCCTATTTATAGAGAAATTTCAGCTCATCATTCTTGACTATAAACATTGTTTGGTTTAATTAATCTTTATTAATTAATCCATTAATCATTAAAACTCTTTTAATAATTAAAACATGTTCATCATTGATTTCATTTAAAACAATTCTCTCTTATATATCTAATATCTCAGATTAAATATATAATTATAATATTAAGAACTTTTCTTAATATTTTTATAATTAATTAAATCATATTTAATCAATTAATTAATTAATTATTTCTCAAATAAATAATTATTAGCCAAAATAATTTTTCTTCATCTTTAACAATATTTCCTTTTATGGTGTGACCCTTTAGGTTCAATATTAAGCCGGTAGTAGAAATAAATAATAATAAACTTATTTATTATTATTTATACGAATTACTTTAATTCGTTAAAAAATAATTATCGTTGTAATTAAATTCATTCTACATCGTGAGTGATACTTCTCAATATATCGCGACTATCCGGATAATATGAATTCATTGCTAGGAATATAGAACCTATTCAGTGACTAGTTACCGTACAATAAATTCCTTCTGCCCTAACAATATCCCGATTAAATACAAGGCATAGATCTCGTGTCAAGCCTATCTAATTTAATCATATGATTTCTTATTCCTTATGTATAGTTAATGTTAATGCAAATTAGAAATTAATTTCTAATTTCATTCACTCTGGCCAGAGATTCCTGAACTACCATATTAAGAATAGCATAGGATATTCACTTCCTTTACTGGAAGGGGCAGATCCTTTATTGATCGTTAACTATATCCATATATAAATTCCAATGCCCAGAATAGAACTTATTAATTGCCCTTGAGACTAAGGACTAAACCAAAGCATTGTTCATTATATACAAGATGACTCTAACAATCTCAAGTCTAAGGATACTTGTACAACCATCACTATATGAACAATTACTGACACGTGAGTAAACTCTATTAATTGTTCAAGTGATCGAGTCATGTTCAGTGAACTCATTCCACAATGAGCACCTACATACTAACTATAGTGTCACCACACAAATGCCTATGAGAACAGACATCCTTCGTAAGAAGCAAGTATAGTATGTACCGATCTTTCCGGATTGACTAACTCCCAATTAGTTATCCTATGATCAGGAACAATTTAAGTTTAGTGTTATCATCTTCTAGATCTCACTATTATAATCTCATTATAATTCTAGAAGCTTTACTCTAAACTATGGAACATCTTATTTAATACACTTTAAATAGATAAAGCCCGTAATAAAAACAACAAGTCTTTTATTAATATAAACAAAATCAAATAAGATTACATGAAAGTACTTCCTAACTCATCATACATGATTGGATTTAGGACAAAATACTTTCAACTAGTAATAGTATAGTATAGATTAATTAGCAAAATTTCTTTTTCAATCAAACTAGTTGATAACCCGTGCGAAGCACGGGCTCGGAGATTTATGTTAAATAATTACTAATTTTTATTTAATTAAATATTTATAAATTTATATTGCAAAAATTATAAAAAGAACTATGTTATTTGCATAAAAATTTTATGCGATTAACAAACTATAAACTTAGATTGTTTAATAGAAGTACATGGAAACACGTTTCGGTTGTTTTCATTGAAAAATATTTAGGATAATTTATCGTAATCTTGTTTTATTATAAGTTATAATAAAAAAAATTGCTAATACAATGTAAGAATTATAATAATAATAAGATTTCAATTTTATTATATTTTTTAAAAAAATTAACATATAATCGCAGAAAAGAATGTTTTAGAGTAGTGTATAGAAACATGTTCTAGTTGTTCACCTTGAAAAATATTTTGGAGAATTGATCGTATTATTTTTTTTATTCTAAATTATGATAAAAAAAATTGTATCCTAATTATAATGGGATTTCAATTTTATTATTTTCTTTAAAAAATAATATAGAATTGTAAGGCAATATGATTCTAGGAATGAAACTATTTTTTTTATTTAAAATTGTAATAAAAGAATTATAATTACAATAGAATTTCTACTTTATTGAAAAACAACATAGAATCATAGTAAAAATTGGATTATAGGGGTTAAACTAAAATACGATGCGAACCAAAAGTGGTACCGTTAAAGGGGTGTTCCTTGAAAAATCTTTTGGAGAATCGAGCGTACTATTTTTTGATTCTAAATTATGATAAAATAAATTGTATTATAATTATAATAGGATTTCAATTTTATTATTTTTTTAAGAAAATAACATAGAATTATAAGGGAATATGATCCTAGGGATGAAACTATTTTTTTTATTAAAATTGTAATAAAAGAATTATAATTATAATAGAATTTCTATTTTATTAAAAAAACATTATAGAATTATAGTAGAAATAGGATTATATGGGTAAAACTAAAATAGGGGTGAAACCAAAAGTGGTACCGTTAAAAGGGTGTTTCGCTTATTAATAAAGGTTAAAAAACAACATAGAATTATAGTAAAAATAGGATTATAGGGGTGAAACCAATATACGGTGCGAACCAAAAGTGGTACCGTTAAAGGGGTGTTCCTTGAAAAATCTTTTGGAGAATCGATCGTATTATTTTTTGATTCTAAATTATGATAAAATAAATTATATTATAATTATAATAGGATTTCAATTTTATTATTTTCTTTAAAAAATAACATAGAATTTAAGGAAATATGATTCTAGGGATGAAACTACTTTTTTTATTTAAAGTTGTAATAAAAGAATTATAATTACAATAGGATTTCTATTTTATTAAAAAACAACATAGAATCATAGTAAAAATAGGATTATAGGGGTTAAACCAAAATACGGTGTGAACCAAAAGTGGTACCGTTAAAGGGGTGTTCCTTGAAAAATCTTTTGGGAAATCGATCGTATTATTTTTTGATTCTAAATTATGGTAAAATAAATCCTATTATAATTATAATAGGATTTCAATTTTATTATTTTCTTTAAAAAAATAACATAGAATTATAAGGGAATATGATACTAGGGATGAAACTATTTTTTTTATTTAAAGTTGTAATGAAAGAATTATAATTATAATAGAATTTTTATTTTATCAAAAAACATCATAGAATTATAATAGAAATAGGATTATAGGGGTGAAATTAAAAGTGGTACCGTTAAAAGGGTGTTTCGCTTATTAATAAAGGTTATTGATTTGGTTTCATCATTCCACCTATTTTCCTATTTACCCTAAAATTCTATATTACTTTTTCAATAAAATTGTTAGAATACTATTATAATTATAATTCTTTTGTTATAATAATACTAAGTTCATTTTATCAAAGTCATGTATTTATGTTTTTTTTTATTTTGTTAAAAAATAATTTGAATAAATAATAAAACAAATAACATTATTAAGTGAAATCCGGTTTTGATAGTACTTCATACTCCTACTAAGTTATTGGAAGGCTTAATGGATGCCTTTTTGTTGAGAAAGACTTCCCTCTTAATTATATAAATGCCACATAAACATTTGGGAAGAATATGAGAATGGATATCTAACATTTTCCATTTTTACCTGCCACGCCCGGTTAACATTTTCTTTCCCCGTAATTTCGCACAGAACTACACATTTACTTTAAACACTTTCCCCGTAATTTCGCACAGAACTATACATTTTCTTTAAAGTTTAAACAACGTCCTCATTCATTCTTATTGAAAATGCTCCATCTTTTTATGCACTGAGCAGCTTTACTTGTCTCTTCTTTAATGTCCTTTTCTTCTTTCTTTTTCAATTAAACTAGTAGCACGTGAGGGATGATGATGTAGCTCATTTGGTAAATGAGGAATATATCCTGTTGAACCGCCAAGGTTCGAATATTAGAATTACAAGTAAAAATTTGGAAAAAAAAAAACTAGTAGCACGTGCAGACCATATACACTTAATTGTGTTTAATATTTCCCGTGATCGAGGCAGTTTAAGAGTCATGCACGCTTTTCTCTAATTTTTTTTTTTTATTTTATCTCTTAAAAACTCATTTCTTTAGACTATATATTCTATTTTAATTTTGTTGTTATAAATTAAAAATTAATTATATAAAAAATTATAAAATTATGATTTATGAAAAAAAAATTTGAGAATACTTTATCAGAAATTACGTGAAGGCATAGTCTGGGTAGTCCGTCACTGTCGATCCGCAACAGCACTGCTGCACGTAGGTGTCACATTTTCACAATAAAAAAAAATACTCGAAAGAAGACTTTTGAGGTTTCACTAAGTGATGAGAAAAATTCGTTCCATTAATTGGTCCCCGTTTCCGGACGGCACAGAAGAATTGCGAGGTACCTGCTGATTACATAAAATATAGGACGCGTCGTCTCGCGGAAATTATACAAGTGTTCCAAGGGTGTTATGTATATTTGTTAGTTATAATATAATATATTGATAATTATCTAAAATTATAGCTAAGAATTTCTAGGTTTACTCCAATGTTATTATGTATAATTATATTATCTAAAATTATACATAATAGATTTAGAGGTTTTACAAATGTAGCTAGCCCAATTTTAATTATCTATATTTTTTTGATAATGGATAATGGTTGGAGTATTGATTTTTTATCTAATATCTAAAATATGCCACATAGATGCCTTGTAGGTGACACATAGATGAATTAAACTAACAGGTTTTACCATTGGTGAAGCTCTTACGGATGTAAATAAGATATTCCTTTATGAATTTATTTAAAATGATTAGGGATGGGCATTCATCCCGGCCCGCTTGATCCCGGGGTTCGGTGCGGGGATTTTTTCGGGTACGGGCCGGGGAGCGGGGACAATTTTTAAAAAAAAATCGGGGAGCAGGCCGGGGCCGGGTTTTTATGTGTCCCCGGCCCGATCCCCGACCCCCGCCCCGATTTTCTTTACCCGGCCCGATTTTTAATCCCGACTCGATTTCACCACACTTTAATACATACATACATATATATATATATATATATAGGCAAGTGCTCAAATACAAACCACTTTTAAAATACAAACCTACAAACCAACACTAAATTAATTATATTTCATTTATTCTAAGGTTCCCGCCAAGGGTACCTTCACAAAAAATACTTAAAATAATTGGCTCTATCCATAAAAAAAAAAAAAAAAAACTTGCCGTGGAAATGCGAAGCATTTAAGACAGTAAACGGATGAGTTAGGTAGTCATGAGGGCCGCAGGCCCTCGACACACCCGTCAATCGTCTATTGCCTTTACCATTGATTGTCATTCCTTACAACTTAAGAATGATAAAGGCGCGAAGCGCCGTACAAGAAGGTGCGAAGCACCGTTAACCAGTGAAATCCACTGCCACGTCATCACGTGAACAGTGAATTTTTTTTTTATTATTTTTGTTGGATAGAGCCAATTATTTTAAGCATTTTTTGTATTGGGGTACCCCTAATTTGGTCATTAGATTAGCTTGAAATATTAGATTATGTTTGGTTTGTAGGTTTGTATTTTAAGGAGGTTTGTATTGGAGTAGCCCCCTATATATATATATATATATATATATATATATATATATTAATAATCATATGTTAATATAAACGAATTTCCAATACTTCATAATGGAAACAAAATGATGTTTTAATTTTATATGTTTATTTTTCTAATAGTTAAATAACTTCATTTCCATGTTGTTTATAATTGTTTCTTTAAATAATGTTTAATTGTAAATTAGATTAATATATTAAATATTATTATAATATCCAAATAATACTTCGATTAGTCCTTCCGATTAATCTTAAATCGGTACCTCAACCGATTTATACCGATTTTTACAACCCCTGATAAATACTATTCCACATTTTCATACGTTACCGTGAGTTTATCCGAGTCTTTGCAAAGCTTTAACCGGCTTTTGTTTAGTTTATTCACATCTGTTTACACATCGATCCCATACAGGTATACATGTCTGCTAATGCCACATTGATGATGGAGCGCCCGGAAAGAAACTCCAATATGAATGGAAATAGATGGTCATGGGCTTTTGCAGCCATCTACTGTTCAAGAGCCTTTTCTTATCTTTCGGGATCTTCAACTCCACAAAACTATACGAATATCAACCATTGGAGCATCACTAAACTTGTGGAGAATAAAGATCTAAGGTGCCTTCAGGAACTCGGTGGCGTAGATGGTATTGTTTCTGCTCTGGAAACACATGTGGAGCACGGAATACATGAAGACGGTGCTAATGCCATTTCCCGACGCCAGGAAACATTTGGCACCAACACTTATAGTAAGAAGCCTGAAAAGAGTTTTTTTAGCTATTTAAAGAAACCCTTGAAAGGTTCGTCCGTAAATGTTCTCGGTGATTGCATTTCCCTTGTTTTTGGCATGTTAATACATGGACCCAAAGAAGGATGGTACGAAGGTGGAAGCATAGTTGGTGCAGTGTTTCTAGTGATCACTGTCTCGGCAATCAGTAATTTCAAGCAAAGCAGACAGTGGAACAAGTTGTCCCAAATCAATAATAATACTCAAGTGAAAGTCGTAAGAAATAAAAGGCATCAACAGATATCAATTTTTGATGTTGTTGTTGGAGATATTGTTTTGCTGACGACTGGTGATCTGGTGCCTGCTGATGGATTATTTATAGCATGGGACGTTGGGTTGGCTTGAGTAGCCAAATGCTAGACCAAGGTCATGAGACCGAGCATTGACTGCGAAGGCAGGTGCTGGACGTTGGTCACTAGTCATTAGTGCCAACGAGAAACACTGGGCGTGAGCGTCCTGACATAGGCGCTAGGCGTAGGTGGCACTGGGCGCAAGCGTCCCGACATAGGCGCTTGGCGTAGGTGATGGCTAAAGGATAGGACATACGATTGTTAAGGGGGACATTGTCTGGTTTCGTAGTTACTGTTGGGGTTGGGGACGGGAAGGCGAGTGCCTGCGAGGGCTGCTCGTTGCAGTCAGGCGCGCAGGACTGGTCGGGAGCTGGAGCCGCTCCCCTGATGAGCCCAAGGCAGGGCGAAACCAGTCATTGTAGTCCCGGGAGCAAGAGAATATGTCAAAGATATGTCAGAACTATTGGTGTTAAGGACCAATTGGTAAAGTGGTATCAGTGCTGATTGACCCGTGCTGGGAGTCGGGCAGACCACCTATGGGAACTCTCGCTTGTGAATGATTCATTTAGGCAGGACTCTCCAACCATAGGGTGGCGGTGCATCGAGGGAGACGATGACCGGTCAGGCTGATAGGCACAACTGTCTAGCATGTTCAAGACATAGGCAGTTGGGGTCAGAGTAGATGAGGCCAGTTGTTTAGGCTAAGTCAACAACGTTGGTCTTATGGATCAATGGAGATACATGGGGTCAGGCCTTTGAAGAGGAAGACACCTTGGATTATGCAGAAAGACATTGGTGCAGTGTTCTAGTCATTGACAGCAGTAAGCCAGACTAGGCGGGAGTATTTGAAGGGAGGATGTTCCTATGCATATCAGTAAGTCTTCGCATACATCTAGTAGTGGAGGATTCTCTTAGTTACAGGGGTAGCTTGGAGAAGGCCGAAGAGCTAAGTGACAGACTTAAGCTTTGGTGGACAAGTGGAACATTGGGAGACCTTTGCACAAGTTGAACAGGTTGAGGTACTAATCAGGATAACGGGGACCAGGGATAGCAGAACCAAGCACATGGAGCACAGGTACAGGGAATGTGGTTTCTAGCAAACACGCATAGTTCTTGAAGAGTCAGGAAGCATGGTCTAGGCAGAAACACGTGACATGGCAGGAGGCATCCTCAGGATTGGGACATGGTGAGATGTAACAGATACAGGGTTTCAGGGTGAGACATGGTTTCTGGTAGCTCACATGATTCTAGGGGAGTCAGACTGTATGGAGCATGGGATTCTAGTCACTTTGCGGGAGATGTCTTCAGGAGGGGTCTATGGTGTGGTAGAGCAGAATCACGGTTCTAAGGTGCAGCCAGCTTAGGGAGATGTAACATTGGGTCGGGGTTGAAGAATGATTCAGACCAAACCAGGGTTCAAGGTGGAGGGTGTATAGCTGTTCACTTGTATACATGCGCTTGTACATATCATGTATGGATGGGCATGGCTTAATGAATGAACATAAGTCATGACACATTATATCTGATTAGGGATAAGGCATATCCTCATAGTTGGGAGAAAGGCCAGGACACGAGATGGCGTATCTTCTAATAGAGGTATTGTAAACTGATTCAACCAGCCGTCAAGCTTGAGTGCCAGGAGAATAAAGCAGGAAAGCAAGATAGGGAATCAGTGTGTCGCGGGCGTAGATAAAGAGGCGCTGTGACAAGGCAGACTCACCCGGCGGACATGTCGGGGAGTGGCGCCATAGGGCGTGCGGGTTGTGCCGTGTGGCCCTGAAACATTTTGACTAGCCCAGTTTACTGGCCAGGCGTCGAGGAGACAAAGGTCAGGGTTAGCTGCGCATTGCTGGCCAGGCTTCGTTTAGCGGAGTTGGCGCATCACTGAAGCGAAAAATTAAACGTGTGTTCACGCTTCCGCAAGCCTCCGTGACAATTGGTATCAGAGCACCAGGCTGGTGAAGCCAGGGAGGTGACATAGTCGTTTTTTTTTAATATCGGCAAATTGAAAGCTCAGGGTTGGGACGATTATCAACTAGTCCAACGCTTGAGGAACTCCTATATTACAAATGTCTCATGTTGAGGTGGACCAATGATGTGTTATGATCGGGAGTAAGTACTATGCCAATGAAGCTGTGGTGGAGAATCCAGACAGATAGGGGCGGCAAGGGTATAAAGGCTAGGATCAATACTTTGGAGTCATTGGGGGTCTCATAACGCTTTGCGGGAAGCGAGGGAGAATTTGGGGATTGGAGGAGTACAACTTGTTTCAACATAGGTGATTGCATTTAACCGGCAGATTTCGCTAATAGCAAGATCTCGGCCATCGAGAGGCAGAGTCGGAGTAGGAAGTCTAGTAGAGACTAGGTGCAAGGACAGAGCTGAAGATTGGGCTGAATTGGGAGATTGCAAATATAGCAAAAGAATCTGTTGATCAAAAGCTAGTACCGGAGCGCAAGAGTGGAGAGAATTCTTGGGCAGGGGTAAAGCAGGAGATTACATTAAGTTTGAGGGAATTCATGGGAAGAGTGCAAACACTTAGTAATGAGACAGTTGCTTAAAAGCTAGTACCGGGGAACACGAGTGGGGGGAAAATTCTTGACCGAGGTAAAGCTGGAGCCCAAAGTGAATTTATGAGAATTCAGGGCAAATACGACAAGCACTTGGTAACTTTTTGTCAGACAGAACCTTGGGTAAGGGAGGAAGCAGTTGGCAGAACCTTATGTAAGGGAGGTAGCGACACAGGGTTGACAAAGTGTAGTAGAATGATGGGTTGAAAGATCTTAGGCAAGTATGAGACAGGGCCAAGGTCTAGGCAACCGAAACAAAGTCCAAATGATATATTTGGCAAGGCAGCTTCAGAAAAAGGAAAAGGTGCACAGTGCATGGCGTAGATGTTTGGGGTGACATTAGTTCGCAAAGCACAGGGTGCATGACTAATCATGATAGTCATTTGTTATTCCTATGATGAAGTCCTTAAGGAGATTTGGTTATGTGAGCTCTTTTAAATGAAAGGAAGTCATGGCGAGCACCATGTAGGGAAGTCATGGACTGTTTCATTTGGTGAAGAAGGCAATGTTAAGGGGAAGTCTTAACTTAGACAATCAAGTTGGCGAAAAGGGGGGGTGCGACCCAAAGCCTGGTGAGGCGAGTCAAAGGGTTGGCGGTGTGGGTTGTGACCTATAGCCTAATGAGGGGCGAGTCAACAAGGTTTATGAAGTCGACGTTCCAGAAATTGTCTTAGAAGGTGTCTTTGGAGTGTGAAGGCACACCTTTGTGTAAGGAAATGACACAGAGGGTGGACACTGATACGAAGCAATCAAGGAGTTAAGCCCTTGGGAAAGGCGAGGCAATTTGGTTGTTAGGATTGGATGTTCATATACCTTGAGAATGATTGCTGATTCTCGAGGGAGCAAGGTCCCTAACCGATTGAATGTCGGGCTCATGATGGAAGAGCGAGTTAGAAAATACTCTTGAGGTGACTTGCTAGGCGACATCAATGTTGATAGAGGAACACGACACCCTTGGGAAAGGTGTGGTATCTTTTGAAAGCAGTTGGAGTGCCTGATTTCATTGCGAGCAAAAAAAAAAAAAATGCCTGGGGTGATATGAAAGAGATGTCAAAAAGGGCGAACGTCCCGAAAGATTTGCTAAAGTGGATCATATCTAGGATGGAATGGCGAGGAGCAGGTTGTGGTTGATGAACTTAGTGATCGTGCTCAAGCTTCCAGATTTTGGGATTACCAGGAAAGGTGCAGGATAATGTTTCTAAGCGTGCTAGGGGTGGAGTGTGGTTCAGTTTGAACAACCGGTTGTGTACAGATCGGGGACAGCACAGGACTTGATGGCACATGTATAGAGCATAAAAGCACTGGAAAATTGGTATTTCTTATGTGTGGTGGTGACACTACAACCTCAGAAGAGATCAAAATAGCAATCGAAAGGGAGTGACCTGTGCATCTAATCATGAAGGGGAAATTAGGATACAGGTTCAAGCTGGAGTTGAGGCGTCGAAGGATTGTGTATGGGCAAAGGTTCGAGCTCAAGTGGCAGCACTGGAGGATTAGTAGTTTCTCGAGAAGGTTGTTCTCAACTCGATGAGGACATCGAGTTCTTCAAGTGGGGGTGGTTTGTTACAACCATAACCGGTAGCATGGGACGTTGGGTTGGCTTGAGTAGCCAAATGCTAGACCAAGGCCATGAGACCGAGCATTGACTGCGAAGGCAGGTGCTGGACGTTGGTCACTAGTCATTAGTGCCAATGAGAAACACTGGGCGTGAGCGTCCTGACATAGGCGCTAGGCGTAGGTGGCACTGGGCGCAAGCGTCCCGACATAGGCGCTTGGCGTAGGTGATGGCTAAAGGATAGGACATACGATTGTTAAGGGGGACATTGTCTGGTTTCGTAGTTACTGTTGGGGTTGGGGACGGGAAGGCGAGTGCCTGCGAGGGCTGCTCGTTGCAGTCAGGCGCGCAGGACTGGTCGGGAGCTGGAGCCGCTCCCCTGATGAGCCCAAGGCAGGGCGAAACCAGTCATTGTAGTCCCGGGAGCAAGAGAATATGTCAAAGATATGTCAGAACTATTGGTGTTAAGGACCAATTGGTAAAGTGGTATCAGTGCTGATTGACCCGTGCTGGGAGTCGGGCAGACCACCTATGGGAACTCTCGCTTGTGAATGATTCATTTAGGCAGGACTCTCCAACCATAGGGTGGCGGTGCATCGAGGGAGACGATGACCGGTCAGGCTGATAGGCACAACTGTCTAGCATGTTCAAGACATAGGCAGTTGGGGTCAGAGTAGATGAGACCAGTTGTTTAGGCTAAGTCAACAACATTGGTCTTATGGATCAATGGAGATACATGGGGTCAGGCCTTTGAAGAGGAAGACACCTTGGATTATGCAGAAAGACATTGGTGCAGTGTTCTAGTCATTGACAGCAGTAAGCCAGACTAGGCGGGAGTATTTGAAGGGAGGATGTTCCTATGCATATCAGTAAGTCTTCGCATACATCTAGTAGTGGAGGATTCTCTTAGTTACAGGGGTAGCTTGGAGAAGGCCGAAGAGCTAAGTGACAGACTTAAGCTTTGGTGGACAAGTGGAACATTGGGAGACCTTTGCACAAGTTGAACAGGTTGAGGTACTAATCAGGATAACGGGGACCAGGGATAGCAGAACCAAGCACATGGAGCACAGGTACAGGGAATGTGGTTTCTAGCAAACACGCATAGTTCTTGAAGAGTCAGGAAGCATGGTCTAGGCAGAAACACGTGACATGGCAGGAGGCATCCTCAGGATTGGGACATGGTGAGATGTAACAGATACAGGGTTTCAGGGTGAGACATGGTTTCTGGTAGCTCACATGATTCTAGGGGAGTCAGACTGTATGGAGCATGGGATTCTAGTCACTTTGCGGGAGATGTCTTCAGGAGGGGTCTATGGTGTGGTAGAGCAGAATCACGGTTCTAAGGTGCAGCCAGCTTAGGGAGATGTAACATTGGGTCGGGGTTGAAGAATGATTCAGACCAAACCAGGGTTCAAGGTGGAGGGTGTATAGCTGTTCACTTGTATACATGCGCTTGTACATATCATGTATGGATGGGCATGGCTTAATGAATGAACATAAGTCATGGCACATTATATCTGATTAGGGATAAGGCATATCCTCATAGTTGGGAGAAAGGCCAGGACACGAGATGGCGTATCTTCTAATAGAGGTATTGTAAACTGATTCAACCAGCCGTCAAGCTTGAGTGCCAGGAGAATAAAGCAGGAAAGCAAGATAGGGAATCAGTGTGTCGCGGGCGTAGATAAAGAGGCGCTGTGACAAGGCAGACTCACCCGGCGGACATGTCGGGGAGTGGCGCCATAGGGCGTGCGGGTTGTGCCGTGTGGCCCTGAAACATTTTGACTAGCCCAGTTTACAGGCCAGGCGTCGAGGAGACAAAGGTCAGGGTTAGCTGCGCATTGCTGGCCAGGCTTCGTTTAGCGGAGTTGGCGCATCACTGAGGCGAAAAATTAAACGTGTGTTCACGCTTCCGCAAGCCTCCGTGACAACTGGAAAGGATCTGCAGAAACCATAATAGCAATGTGTTCTCACTTTTACGACTCACTTGGAAACATAAACGCTTTGGATGATTCTGAATGCCAGCAATTTAATCGAATTGTTCAGGGTATGTGTGCAAGCAGTCTTAGATGCATTGCATTTGCACATAAACAAGTTTCAGAACAAGAATATGATTATATAAATCAAAAGCTGGTAGAAGACAACTTAGTCCTGTTGGGTATAGTTGGTATAAAGGATCCATGCCGGCCTGGGGTTAGGTATGCTGTCCAAAACTGTCAACTTGCAGGCATTAATGTAAAGATGATCACCGGAGATAGTGTATTTACTGCAAAAGCCATAGCCACTGAGTGTGGAATACTACAACTTAATCGGGAAATGGATAGCAGAGGCATGTACAGTGAAGCTGTGGTTGAGGGGGTGGAATTTCGAAACTACACCATTGAGGAGCGGATGGAGAAAATTGATAAAATTAGTGTGATGGCAAGATCATCTCCTTATGACAAGTTTCTAATGGTACAGTGCCTTCGAAAAAAAGGACACATAGTGGCAGTTACTGGTGATGTGGCCAATGATGCACGGGCTCTGCATGAAGCTGACATTGGCCTTTCAATGGGGATTGCAGGAACTGAAGTTGCCAAGCAATTCTCGGACATTGTTATATTGGATGATAATTTTACAACTGTGGTTGATGTTTTGAGATGGGGAAGATGCGTCTACAACAACATTCAAAAATTCATTCAGTTCCAGCTCACAGTAAATGTGGTAACTCTGGTTATCAACTTTGTAGCAGCTGTTTTAACAGGAGAAGTACCATTAACTGCAGTCAAGTTAGTTTGGATAAATGTTATTATGGACACCTTGGGCGTTCTTGCTCTTGCTACTGAAGAACCAACCAAGGCGCTCATGAAAAAGCGGCCCGTAGATCCACAAGAGCCACTTATATCGAATATTATGTGGCGAAACTTTATAGCTCAAGCCGTGTATCAGATACTAGTCCTCTTGATATTTCAATTCCAATGCCAGACTATATTTGATGTTAACAAGAAGGTAAAAGATACAATAATGTTTAACACCTTTGTTCTTTGCCAGGTTTTCAACTTGTTCAACGCAAGGAAGCTAGAAAACAAGAATGTTTTCGTGGGAATGCACAAGAACAAAATTTTTCTTAGCATTTTAGGGATTATAACCATCCTCCAAGCTTTGATGATAGAGTTTTTAGTGAAGTTTGCAGACACAGAGAGATTGAGTTGGGGGCAATGGGGAGCCTGTACTGGAACTGCTGTTTTATCTTGGCCAATTGGCTTCCTAGTGAAGTTCATTCCTGTTCCAGATAGAGATGCACAAAAAGTCCTTCGGGTCGTGTTTTATTAGAGTTTTAAAAAACCAAGGTTTTTTAAGAATCGGGCTGGGCCGGGTCGGGCTTTCTCTAAAATATGAGGCCCTTTTAAGGCACTCGGGTCGGGCCGGGCTTTTTTCGGACTTTGTTTTTTTAAATTTTTATATATGTAATTTTTGTCTTTTTTTGCAAAACTAATATATTAATATAAAAAAAAAGAAAATCTTACAAAAGAAACAACTTCTAAAGAGCTACGCCCTTGAACTTCTATAATCCAGAATACATAAGAAGAGACACAATGAAACCTAATACTAAAAAACTACTAGCATAATACTTGTTTTATAATAAAACATCATTGCAACTCAAGAACATTTTACTAATAAACTGCGTTATGACTTAAGGCGATCGTAATCCTTATAAATCTCCTCGCATAAGACCACTTCGTAAAATACATGCTCTACACTCAATTAGTCTTTTTGGAAGAAGAGTTTGTAATGTATGTTATTGATTCTTCCTAGTTTCGTGATCCTTCACATCCCCCTCTATTTCTAAATTTAATATTCTTGATATTTATTAAAAATATTATATATTTTTAGACTTCTATAAAAAATCGAATTTTTACCCGAATTTCCTAAAAAGCCTGGGCTTTTATCCAGGTCGAACCGGGCTTTATCCGGGCCTTTTAAAATCCCGGGCTTTATCCAGGCCTTTTAAAAGCCCGGGCTTTATCCGGATTTTTGAAAGCCCGTCCTTTTAACTGGGTTTTTCGGACTTCGGATCGGACCGGACTTGATGAAAAATAGGAAGCCCATCTTAGACCCTCAGGCTGGACCGAACCGGGCCTGGTTTTTTCAAACCGGGCTTTTCGGGTTTTTTTACGGATCAGATCGGACCGAACCGAATTTTGAACTTCAAACTTTTTGAACATCTCTAATTCCAGACGAGCCAATTCAACGCACCGAATTGCTTCCTCTGCTTTTTACTATTTTTCGTCTGATTTATGTTCAACTTTCAAAATGTTTCGAATGCATAGCTAGGTTTATAATTTTGAAAATTTTTTGTGTGAATAATGATAACCATTACATAATTCTCTTTACAATTTTTTTTAAGATAAGTATATACTTTTAAGATTTGTGTTTTGCATCTTATCATGGATTTCAGATTTGTAGGTAAACCTTTCAATACTTATGTAAATTATTAACAGGTCACTACTTTTGACTTAAAATTAATTTTAGAGAAAATAGGTTCCCATATTTTTGAACCAAAATTATTTATCGGCTTTTGTCAGAAAGATTTCACCATCAAATCTTACTTGAAAATATTATTTTTTATATTTATATATTAAAATATGCGGATATTAAAAATTGTACCAAACACTTTCTGTAACAATACTTTTTAAAACATTATTTCTAACAACATAATTTTTAACAATCATTCCAAATAAATTTAAAAACATTAAAAATCACCTGATTTTTGAATAAGAGTTAATGATCTTGTGCTTTCTTGGAATGTATTTTAACAATTGAGATTTGACCAATGACAGGATAATTTATATGTGAGCGTAAAAATGCTAAGGTTCCAAGATGGAGATATTTCTAATCGATTTGGTTAAAGTGAAACGAAAATTAAATATCATTATCTTAAGTGACATTTTTCAAGTACAATAAGTGATCTACAGTGCAAATACATAAAATAAAACTCAAATTTTCTTTTTTTTATAAGCAAATCTCAAATTATTTTAATTAAGCATTAATGTGCATTAACGTGCGTGAAGAGCAGTACGAGAGATACCAAAATTGCTATTCCCAAATAACACATAGCACTTTGCTATTATAGTGGTATTCATATTAACATATGCTGATCACAATTCACTTTTTGAGAATTTTTTTGTAACCTCTAGAATTAATCTTGGATGAAAGGTTGAAATTTACAAAAATTCTTGAAATTTTATAGATTCATAGATAGCGTTAAAATGTAAATTCATAATTAGATTAAAACTAGTCAGGTTATATGTGAAAATACTTTCTGAAAATTGTAAATAAAACTTAAAATATAATAATAATAATAATAATAATAATAATAATAATAATAATAATAATAATAATAATAATAATAATAATAATAATAATAATAATAATAGTAGTAGTAATGAATTCTCAAATGTAAAGTCAATAAAGATGACTATGCTAAACTTCATCTATTTTTTTTTTCACTTAGAATTTGTCTACTTAGAATCTGTTCCCTCTCTACTAAAATTTGCTTAATGCTTCATTTGTCTTAAATTGTTATTTTGTTCTTAATTAGTAATGGTATTGTAAATAAACTTTTGTAATTTTAAAAACTTTTTTGTTAAGAACTTTGTCCTAGGTCTTCTCTAAATTTCAAAAAATTATCTTAGTTTTTATTAAAAAATATTATTTGGATCATTAATTATTAGCTATTTACATTTTCTTTTTTACGAATTTTACCATGAATCTCAATGATAAATAATGTGCAATTTATTTGGAATTCTATTAATTTTTTTTATGAATTGTGCATCTTCTCAATCATATGCACAAAAGAAATCAAATGCGTAAAGGTGATTGATTTTTTATGGGCATAATTAAGGGTTATATATTTATCAAAATAAGTTATTATCTTTCTTTTTTTTTGATATTTAGTTTCTCTTTTATTATATTTTAATGGTTTTTTTTTGTAGAGATTAAAGTTTGTTTTATTATGGAAATGTATTTGATATATATTTTAATGTTGGATTTTTATATAAAAATTTTAGTATTTTATGGGTATTATTTTTCTTTATATTTGATTTATTGTGTGGATATATTGTACAATAATTTATTTCATTTTTAAAAATATAATTACTTTCTATATATCAAAAAAGTATTTATTAGCAAAAAAGTATTTTGACATCCTACCAATATTAAAATGTGCTAATTGGTGGAAATTTACAAAATTTGGAATTATAAATTTGTTGGTGTTTATTATGTTGATTCAAAAATTATATACACATATCTATTTTTACAATACCCTTTCTATATTTTTTGTTGTCTTAATATTATTATTATATTAGAAGTAGTAAATTACTTTTAAGACCCGAGTCATGTATGTACCTATCTAGAATAATGTAGTCCATAGTTCTTCCTCCCCATTTCATTTTTCTATTTTAGTTGAATGTATCTATTATTTTGGGTTGCGATTTGATACTCCTTGATTTCCCCTGAATAGATTGTCAGTCGTGTGGGTGTTAGGTCCAAAATAGTTTGTAGAAGGGGGTTGAATACAAACTATGTCGTTTAATCGAATTTGCTCTTTTCTTAAAATATTAAATCAAGAACAAATTGATGCGGAATAAAACGAATACCGATATTCAAGTTAAATATAAAATTTATATTAACTTGATGGGGTGTGTCTAAATACACAGGTACAAATTACAATGGTTTGATGACCAACTAATTATTACAAATTCTATAGAAATTCGACATGAACTTTTCTATATAATAAAAAGATCGAATGCTAAAAGCAATTCGAGAGATAAGTTCTAGGAGTAAAAACTCGCTAGATAGTTCCAACGTTACAAGTAAACAATTTCTATCGGTTCAGATTTAATTATAGAGCTCAGAAATAATTTACAGGAATTTATTTGAAGCTCAGGAACTATTTCTCTTGGTCTCTTCTTTTTCTCTCTTCCGTCTGTGTTGAAGAAGATGAAGTGGTGAAGATTTGTGTTGTATTAAAAGCAGCCGCCTTGGTTGATTTATATAAAATCAAACAAACTGATCTCCTGCCTCTTTTTAAGATATTAACACTTGAAAGACAATCGGCAAGACAATCAGAACTTCCAAAACAATCAATTTTGTACTGCCAAGACAATAGGCAATACAATCGGCAAGACAATCTGCTTCCACCAAGACAATCAGCAAGACAATCAATTTTTGAGATATTTGTCTTGCTTTATCAATAATTATCAATCTGTCGGAAGCTTTTTCTTTTTGATCATTATCAAGACAATCTGATTTGAACTGTCAAGACAATAAAATAAGATTTTTATTCTCCTTTTTTTAAAGCTGTTGGAAATAATTATCACCAAGACAATCGGCAAGACAATCCCTGATTGTCTTGCTTTTCTGATTTCCTTCTTCAAGACAATAGGCAAGACAATCCCTGATTGTCTTGCTTTTCTAATTTCCTTCTCCAAGACAATAGGCAAGACAATCTGATTGTCTTGCTAGTTCATTTTTCAGCTTTAAATTAAATTGATTAATAAATAATCATTTCAATTTAGACTTACTTAAATAATTATTCAGATTTAATTAATTTAATAATTAATTTAATTAATTAATTAATTCTTGATGAATTAATTTATTAATTAAATTGACTACTTGATTTAAATTAATTAAAGGAGAATAATTATATATCCTTGGATTGTCTTAATTCTTTTCTGAATCACTGAAAGTAATAAAGAATTACCACCGAATTTTTTGTTGACGCTCCATGTACTGTCTGGTTCATGAACGACTAGCTCCAATGGATGTTCTTCATTTAGACTCTAAGATGTGATTCTTTTTCTCTTCTCATTACTCTTGATTATCCTTTGATAATTATATTAATTCCAACTTAATTAACCTTTTAATTAATTTACATAATAAATTAATTCTGATAGAATTAATTCATCAAATAAATCAACCAAATGATTTAATCAATTAAGAGAGAATTAATACACCTCCTTGACAGCATAACCCTTGTGTTCTTCCATGTCTTGATAAATCTGATCCTCCACAAAGATTATTCCTTAGCCAGTCCACTTGATAATAAAATCATTGTGGTTAATGAATTTAACACTTCTGTTGCTTGCACAATGATTTTCTCTTTCACATACCAGTCTTGATAGCTTGAACCACTGAAGTTAATGACGAACAACCACTGTTTAATGTTGACACTCGATGCACGGTCTGGTTCATGAGTGACTAACCGCAATGACTGTTCTTCATATATTGACTTTAAAGTTGTGGTTCATGTCTTCCCTTTCTTCACTCTTTTTCAAACCTTTATAATCTGTATTCTGTCACTGTAGGAACCTCTTGTCACTATAAATAGAAACCACTGTCTTGATTACTCCACTGATGCTTGATCAACTGAATGAACTTCTTCAAGTGTAGTATACCTCAAAACGATAGATTGACTTTGTCTTCTTTCTTTTGACAGATAATACAATCTGAGATTGCTTGTGACAGTATATGTACTATTTACTATTACAATCTTGTTTAAGTTGAGTTGTATCCTCGAAATACAAATAGGCTACATCATATGCCTTTCAATCTCCCCCTATTTGTTTGTTAGACAATAACAAGCAAATACCTAGAGGATAACTCAACTACATACAAGAAGAAGATAAAGCATTAAAGAACTATAGTAAATAATACATTAAAAAAATTTCTGGTTTAGATATAACATTTCCAGAATCTCAGTAGATGAAATGATAGATGATTGTTCCTCTGACAATGAACATCTTCATTTCTCGACATACCTGCCTGATAACCCTTTACATCTTACATTGAACATTATCAGCAGATACTGGGAATTCTACAGTGGTAAAGAATATGACTTGTCAACCATATACTGAAGAATTCTTCTTTGTCGTTTCATACTTCTCTCCTTCCTTATGTCTCCCCACCTAAGATGATATGTCTCTTCCTTATAACGATGAATACTCCTTATCTCCCCTGACAAAAAATCTATCTCCCCCTGACAAGGTGAATACTCCCCCATTCTAAGGTATATCTTTTTTTTATATCTCTCCCCCTTAGATAGAACATCTCCCTCTCACTAAGGTAAGCTTATAATCTCCCCCTTAGTTGAGTATCTCTTACTAAGGCAATCTTTGAGTATATCTTCTTCAAAATATCTCTCCCCCTTAGTTGAGTAATCCTCCAAGCATTCAATTATAGCAAACATCCAATTAAATTAGATGATACCATATTTTCAATTATAACTCACCTCTTACCTTTAGTACAACAGATTCTTCATACATCTAACATTGACTGCTGCAATAAAGAAAAGAAGCTTTGCTTGTGTTGAAGGATTTTCATCCAAATGAAGGATTATCATGAAGACTTCCAGAATAGAAGTATGTAGACTGATCAACTTTGCCCTTTAGATATTATAGAATGGCCTCACTATTGATCATCTTGACAACCAAATCTTCCGACAATTTCCTTGTATCTCCCAAATCTTGTAAGTAAACTTTGTTTGGGAATAGGGAATGAGATTTGGTGTTTATCTTTCCTCCTCACTGTGAGTGTGTGATTCTGTTTCGTGTACCTCACAAGTGTTTAACTCATCTCTCCACTCATATCACTTAAAATGAGTGATCTCATCTCTCAACTCTCAAGTGTTTACACTCATGCTCACTAGTGTATCACTCTTATCTCTCATAGCTCCAACATCCATGTGTACCTGCAAGGAAAATTCACCGTAGCCCCTTCTAGAGAGGTCACTAGTGGTGCAATGGGGTTTCGCAAATCCCCGATCCTCGTTAGACTCGTCAGACGAATCTGAGTCATAATCTACAAGTTGATAAAAATTTTCCCTTTTTGTGGGTTTCAGATTTGAATTCTGAGAAGGTAAACAATGAAATCAAAACTTAGAATTAAAATCATGTTTCCATCTAATGTCTATGAAGACATCACCTTGTTAAACTCATCAGGTAAATCTGAATCATAGTTAACAAGTTGCCGATCCGTACCTATGTCGGACCCGATACCCGCAGGATCCAGAGATGTTCCCTTTGGGGAGTTAAACAGTGATCCTGAAAGATTTTGAATTAGGGATCACAGCCTTCTCTCGAGGTCTGTGAAGACTCTTGGTTCTTTGAGGAACCTTCAACTTATAATCCTAACCGTAAAATGGTCGGAGTATTAGTTGTTTCCGTCAATTCGTCCTTAGTGTGTGCAATCTCACTTTGTGCATAGAAAGTATTTTAGAATTGTGTATGAGATAGTGACTTACCAACAGATGCCCTGGCCGACAGGCGAATTTCAATAAACTCATCATTTTAAGATAATGAATCCAGAGACTATTTTAGTGCCATTTTCAGCTCTGCATCCTTTTGGGAGAATGCAGGCGAGCTTACAGATACCTCAAGTTATATACATCTATTCTCCTTGAGAGGTAGAGCTGTGGGTTTACTATCCCTCACATCCTTATTTGCTGCATCAAGTGCAGTTACTCCCTTAATGACCTCTAGTCAAATAAGTTACTTCCACTTCAGGGGTAAGTTAGGATGTGTTTAGATTTGGATTTATAGTCCGGGATAGAAGTTGTTGGGTTTACAACCTCATGACTTACAATGTGAGAAAACTTCCACTAGGAGCTGAACCTGCATCACATAGCAATAGAGCAATATAGAGATAGAATGCATTTACATCATACCATAACATTGTGTGAAAACATATGCATTATAACCAATGAGAGAAATGATGTACAATTGTGACTTCAAAAAGTTTTACAATATAAGCAATCACAACTGTAGAATGATTTGAGTTTTCTTTTAAAAACTATTAATGTGCAAGAGTCTGTATTTATGCATAAAACAATGTATTATAATGTCTTTTAATGAAAACTAGGTTGTTTTAATTTTAAAAGACACAAACTCTTGACTTCGCAGTAATTTAGAAAGAAAGATTTTCTTTAAGTGCTTATTATGTATAGAGAACTTTAACACAAAAGTTAGTGAAAAGACTCATACAAGCACTTGAAAATGCACACCTAGAGGGGGTGAATAGTTGTAAATGGCTAACTATATTCAACTAAGTCCGATTTTAAAAGTTACCAGAAACAGCTTACTGATTTCGTTTTATGCAGAGACAAATGGTAAGCTGAATATAAACAGTATGCTGAATGTAAAGATAACAAGTACAGTAAAATGCATAAACAGTAAGCTAAATGCAAGCAGTAAGTAAAGAGCAGAAAATAAAGAACACGGAGACTTTTAGCAAGGTTCGACCCCTAACCCCTATGGTCTACGTCCTGGTCCCTTACCAACTTGGTAAGAGAATATATTATTGATCACTGAAATAAACCAATTACAAGATACAACAATATATCTCCCTCAATACCCAGCTGTTGACAAATGGCATGCTGAACTCCTGTTTCTGAACTTGCTCTCTAAGCTATACTTCCAAAGTATACTTCTCTAGCAACGATCACCAAACCCTAGTTCCCAAGCCAACTTGTCCAACAACTAAACCTTACAAATCAAACAATACAATCAATAGATGAATACAACTCAACTATGAACTCTCTAAGATATAACACGTATGAATATATTAAGAGCTCGAGAGAATCAAAAGAATATAGCAATGAAAAACCGAGTTGTTTGAAATCTTGTGTGCTTGAAAGTTTTCTCTGAATTGTTATTCCTCTTTTACTGAATGAACACAAGAAAGAGTTTATAAAGCTTCACACCAACGTTCAGAAAATCAATCACCAATTATTCAAACGATTCTGAAATCAATTTCTAACGTTCAATTTGTTAGAGATTTTACAAACGTTCTTGTGAACGTTAGACAGAAGGTTTGAAAGAGATGAAAGGATTGAAAGCTTAACCTTCTGATTTGTATAGATATAAAAACGCGTATAGGAGATTTGAAAGAAAGAAATCTTTTAAATAAGGAAACTCCTATAAGTTTTATGATTTTGTTTTAAAGAAAGATATTTGAAAAGATTTGAGCTCTAGAATATATTATATATGTATTATATAATAAAGTGCCCTCACAATAGATTTCCTGAAATAAATCCTTGAGAATCGAACTTGATCTTTATCTTCAGGAATTTTGGCAGTTTCAAATGGCTTGCTGTTTGTGACTGACTGTCAGAAATGGCTTGCTATTTGTGAACTGTCAGTGTGCAATTGGCTTGCCAAACTCTCTTTGTTGTAACACCAAATGGCTTGCTGTTTGTATATTCTGTGTAAACAATCAGTAGGCTAATATACCCTGCAAAACCACGTTAGTACAATACAAGCATAACACGATGTTTTATATCAAATTACAATCAAATAGCTTGCTAAATGTGATCATCAAAACCATAGGAGTGTCAATCTCCCCCTTTTTGATGATTACACAATATTTAGGAGAAATAAGAACTCCCCCTAAATCCCTGCATATTAGTACATTTTGATGTAAAATAGATTCAATATAAACAAGCATAATTAATCATATTAATCATATCCAAATCGAATATCTTGACCAAACAAGCAATTCTCCTAAATTTCTCCCCCTTAATCCATCAAAAAGAATATTAGTCCAGGTCTGGAATAAGCATAGAGAAAAAAATAAAAAAATCATGGTAATGGCATATAAACAGTTCAGATACAAATGGTAAGCCAGCGTTACCCATTCTGTGCTTGTCAGCTTGCTGACTACACAGTACACATGCCAAGCTCCATTCGTATGGCTGCAAATCTTTCTTCGGCCAGTGGCTTTGTGAAGATATCTGCTAGTTGAACTTCAGTTGAGACAAATACCAACTCAATCTTCCCCTTTGCTGCATTATCTCTCAAGAAATGATGACGAACTTCAATATGCTTTGTTCTTGAGTGATTCACAGGATTCTTGGAGATATTGATAGCACTCGTGTTGTCACAATATATTGGAATCTTTCCACACTTGATATTAAAATCCCTTAGGGTTTGAATCATCCATAAAATTTGAGAGCAACAACTACCAGCTGCTAGATACTCTCCTTCGGCCGTTGATAGAGCAACAGAAGCTTGTTTTTTGCTTTGCCATGAAACCAAGCTTTGTCCAAGGAATGTACAAACACCACTTGTACTCTTTCTATCAGTTTGAGACCCTGCATAATCTGCATCACTATACCCCACGAGATCAAAAGTATTTGTGATAGGATAGAACAAACCAAGATTGATAGTACCACTTAAATATTTAAAAATTCTTTTAACCGCATTTAAGTGAGACTCTTTAGGGTTGGATTGAAATCTTGCACAAACACAAACACTATACATGATATCAGGTCTTGAGGCAGTTAAGTATAATAGACTTCCAATCATACCTCTATACCTTTTGATATCCACATCCTTACCATTCTCATCTGCAAACAGCTTGCTGTTTTGAGTCATAGGAGTTTTTTTTGCTTTGACATCTTCAAAACCAAATCTTTTGAGCAGATTCTTTGTATACTTGGATTGATGCACATAAATACCATCATTGGTTTGCTTGATTTGGAGACCTAAGAAATAATTGAGTTCCCCCATCATGCTCATGTCAAATTCATTGTACATGCACTTAGAAAACCACTCACACATAGATTCATTAGTAGAACCGAATACAATATCATCCACATATATTTGTACAACAAGAATATCTTTACCATTTTGCTTTGTAAATAACGTGGGATCGATATTACCTCGAGTGAATCCATTTTTGAGAAGAAACTTACTAAGCCTCTCATACCACGCTCTAGGGGCCTGCCTTAAACCATATAATGCCTTCTTGAGCTTGTAAACATAATCATGAAACTTCTCATGTTCGAATCCAGGAGGCTGTTTGACATAGACTTCCTCATTCAGCACGCCATTTAGAAATGCGCTTTTTACGTCCATTTGATATAACTTGAATTTCTTGTAGCATGCATAAGCAAGAAGCATTCTGATTGATTCTAAACGAGCAACAGGAGCATATGTTTCATCAAAATCAATTCCTTCTTGTTGATTATAGCCTTGAGCCACGAGCCTTGCCTTATTTCGAGTGACGGTTCCAAACTCATCCACTTTGTTCTTGAACACATATTTGGTTCCTATGATAGAAGCATCTTCTGGTGGCTTTACAAGTTCCCAAACATCACACCTCTCGAATTGGTTGAGTTCATCTTGCATTGCCATGATCCAATTTTCATCTTCTAATGCTTCCTTGATATTTTTGGGTTCTTCTTGAGCTAGAAAGGCAGCATAAGCGCAAAAGTTTGCTTTTCCTCTCCTTGTTGTGATTCCATCTGAGATATTTCCAATAACAAGTTCTGGAGGATGATTCTTTACTGTCCTTGTAGCCTTTGGTAGAGAATGTTGAGCAATTTCTTCTTGTGAAGTCAATCTGACCACTTCAGCTTGCTGATTTGCAGTTCCAGCTTGCTGTTTTCCATTTTCAGTAGTGTTGTTGGCTTGCTGACTTCCAGTTTCAGCAGTATTGATGGCTTGCTATTTTGATCCAGTAACTTGAGGTAGTATGTTATCAGCTTCACCTGAAAATTCTTCCTCATCTCTTGGCAGATCATTGTTAGGTTCTTGAAAGGTAACATCAATAGATTCTTGAACTATTCGTTTATCTAAGTTATAAACTCTATATGCTCTACTAGTTAAAGAATAACCAAGAAAAATAGCTTCATAAGATTTTGCATCGAATTTACCATCATTACCAATTGTCTTGAGCACATAGCACTTTGAGCCAAAAATTCTGAAGTAACTGATGTTTGGCTTCTTTTTCCTCAACAGTTCATACGGAGTTTTGTTCAAAATAGGCCTGATTATGACTCTGTTCAACACATAGCATGTTGTATTCACTGCTTCTGCCCAAAAACTTCTAGGCAGCTTGCTTTCTTTCAATAAAGTCCTTGTTGTTTCTTGTAGTGACCTGTTCTTCCTTTCTACCACTCCATTTTGTTGTGGAGTCCTTGGTGCAGAAAATTCATGTGTAATTCCTCTTTCTTCACAATAATCAATGAAGTCCTTGTTGAGAAATTCACCTCCTCTATCACTCCTTATACCTACAAGCCTTGTATTCAACTTGTTCTCAAGTAATTTAATTAGCTTCTCAAACTCATTAAAAGCACAATCTTTAGTACGAAGAAATAATACCCATGTAAATCTAGAATAATCATCTACAATCACAAAACCATATTGTTTACCTCCAATACTCTTGTAAGCTTCTGGACCAAATAAGTCCAAATGCAGAAGCTCTAAGGGTTTAGAAGTAGATACCATTTTCTTTGATTTGTGAGTACTTCGAAGTTGTTTGCCCAATTGGCAAGCTGAACAGACTTCTGTTTTGACATAATTTAGCTTGGGCAGCCCTCTCACTAGTTTCTTGCTTGACAACTTTCTGAGCAAATCCATGTGTGCATGTCCCAATCTTCTATGCCAAATATATGGGTCATTATCTACTGCAGCCAAACATCACGCTGTTTCCTGCATATCAAAGTCTAATACATATATATTTCCTTCCCTTCTAGCAACTAGAGGGATTTTTTTAGTACCAATAGTAATAATAGTTTTATCAATGCCAAAATCAACATAATGTCCATCATCAAATAATTGAGTGACACTAAGCAAGTTATAAGTAAGACCTTTGACATATTGAACTTTATCGATTGAAATATTACTATTACCAATAGAACCGGTACCAAGGATTTGAAGAGTTTTGTTATTCCCAATTGTCATTCTTCCACCCTTTTTCATTTTGAGATTCATAAACTGAGATTTGTCTCCACACATATGTCTTGTGCATCCACTGTCCAAGATCCATTGCTTTGACTTGACCTTAGCAGCAAGGCACATCTACAAAACAAACAAAAATAACTCAATGTTTTGGTACCCATATAGGTTTGGGTCCAGATTGGTTAGTAGCAAGAATATATAAAGCATTTAAATCAGATTTCTTGATCCACATTTGGACCACTTTTGGGGACTGATTTTGCTTGTTGTCATTCTGTCGGTAAGCTGTTTGTCTCCTGCTATTTGCATTCTGGTATGTTGTTTGTCGCCTGACTGGTCCATTCTGGTAAGCTGTTTGTCGCCTGACTGGTTCATTTTGGTAAGCTGTTTTCACTTTATGATTTACTTGAACCACACAATGTCTTTCTAGATGTCCTTTTCCACCACATTTGTTGCATGTCTTCCAAGGCATAGAATAGTCATAGGGTATGCCATTCCTTCCATCATATTTGAGCACCTTATCTTTCTTGTTGAAGTTTAGACCAACACCTTCTCTGACCAAAGGTACATTTGCCTTCTTCATCATTGTTTTTAAAGTGTCTTCACCTTGAACAAAAGTTTCCATGCCCTTCTTGAGATCTTTAACTTCTGTTTCTAGGAGGGTGATCACTTCAGCTTGCTGTTTGATTTTTGAGGATTCGGCTTGACTAGATTCCTTCATCTTGTATGATTCCAATGCTTTAGCTTTAGTTTTAACATCAGACCTTAGATCTTTGATTTCTTCAGTCAAGGTCTTGTTTCTCTTTTCAAGTAGCTTGACATTAGCCTCTAAATGTCTGTTCTTAGTATTTAGTTCCTTGATCTCTATAGCTTTACTAAATGAAGTTGAATCCCATTCTTCCATTTTTGGCAACAGATCTTTTACCATTTTGGATAAATAGGCATTCTTATCAGTCAGCTTGCTGATTTCAGCCTTTAGTGCCATGAGTTCTTCAATTGTAACACTATTTTGTTCCTGCATTGTTATTGAATCTAACAATGTATCATCTGAAGAAATATAATCAATAAAAGAGTTTACCTCACTCTGATCCTTTTCCGAATCAGTTTCAGCATACACTCCTTCTGAATTTCCTTGAACAGATTCATCTTCAATTCCAACAAGTGCTAAGTTCACCATCTCTTCACTTGAGTCATCACTGGAATCTGAATCATCATCACTCCAAGTTAGTAGAGCCTTCGATTTCTTCTTGTCCTTGAAAACAATAGGCTGTTTTGACTTTAGTTTGTAGCAATTCCTTTTATAATGGCCTGGCTTGCCACATTCGAAACAAGTTTCCTCCTTAGAGTCCTTTGAACTCTTTTTGTTGTTGTAGAAGCCACCTCTTTCCCTTTTCACCATATTCTTCTTTTCTATCAGCCTTTTGATCTTCTTTGAAATAAGTGCAAGTTCCTCATCAGAATCAGAGTCATCATCAATGTCAATTGGCTTGCTGTTTTTAGAATGGAGAGCCATATTCTTCATCTTTTCTATTGGAGCTTTAACACTTGAACTTCCCACCTGATTTCCATTTATCTTGCTTTCAAATTGCTCTAGCTCAGCAAATACGGCCAAGTGATCCATAGTATCAATAAGTGGTGAGGATTCCAAGGCAGTAACCTTAGCTTCGTAGATGAATGGTACTGCACTCAATACCTTCATATTGATTTCATCTTGTGGAATAGATTTTCCAAGCCTCTTCAGTGAATTTATAGTAACTTGAAACCGTGCCTGACTATCCTTGATAGTTTCACCTTCATTAAGCTTGAAATTCCCAAAGTCATTCATTAGCTTGCTAAGCTTCACCTTCTTTAGAGATTTCGAACCTTCATGATAAGTCTCCAAAGCATCCCACATTTCTTTTGCTGATTTGAGTGAAGATACTTTATCATATTCAGCCTGGTTTAAACCATTCATAAGAGAACTCCTTGCCTTTCCATTGTAGCCAAGTTTGATTAATTCATCCGGAGTGAGATCATCAACATCCTTTGGCTTGCCATCCTTATCAAGAAAGACATATAGACCTTTTTGTACAACTCTCAGAACTAATGGACCTCTGGATAAGTGAGTTTCCATGCTGCTTTTCCACCAGTGGTAGTTGTGTGTGCCATGAAGAAGTGGAGGCCTAAAATCAGATTTTCCTTCGGGATAGTTTTCAGCCATTATGATCGAATACTTTCCTGTTACAGAATTGTTAGTATACCAAAGCTTTGATACCAAATGAAAATGCACACCTGGAGGGGGTGAATAGGTGTAAATGGCTAACTATATTCAACTAAGTCCGATTTTAAAAGTTACCAGAAACAGCTTACTGATTTCGTTTTATGCAGAGACAAATGGTAAGCTGAATGTAAACAGTATGCTGAATGTAAAGATAACAAGTACATTAAAATGCATAAACAGTAAGCTAAATGCAAGCAGTAAGTAAAGAGCAGAAAATAAAGAACCCAGAGACTTTTAGCCAGGTTCGACCCCTAACCCCTATGGTCTACGTCCTGGTCCCTTACCAACTTGGTAAGAGAATATATTATTGATCACTAAAATAAACCAATTACAAGATACAACAATATATCTCCCTCAATACCCAGTTGTTGACAAATGGCGTGCTGAACTCCTGTTTCTGAACTTGCTCTCTAAGCTATACTTCCCAAGTATACTTCTCTAGTAACGATCACCAAACCCTAGTTCCCAAGCCAACTTGTCCAACAACTAAACCTTACGAATCGAACAATACAATCAATAGATGAATACAACTCAACTATGAACTCTCTAAGATATAACACGTATGAATATATTAAGAGCTCGAGAGAATCAAAAGAATATAGAAATGAAAAACCGAGTTGTTTGAAATCTTGTGTGCTTGAAAGTTTTCTCTGAATTGTTATTCCTCTTTTACTGAATGAACACAAGAAAGAGTTTATAAAGCTTCACACCAACGTTCAGAAAATCAATCACCAATTATTCGAACGATTCTGAAATCAATTTCTAACGTTCAATTTGTTAGAGATTTTACAAACGTTCTTGTGAACGTTAGACAGAAGGTTTGAAAGAGATGAAAGGATTGAAAGCTTAACCTTCTGATTTGTATAGATATAAAAATGCGTATAGGAGATTTGAAAGAAAGAAATCTTTTAAATAAGGAAACTCCTATAAGTTTTATGATTTTGTTTTAAAGAAAGATATTTGAAAAGATTTGAGCTCTAGAATATATTATATACGTATTATATAATAAAGAACCCTCACAATAGATTTCCTGAAATAAATCCTTGAGAATCGAACTTGATCTTTATCTTCAGGAATTCTGGCAGTTTCAAATGGCTTGTTGTTTGTGACTGACTGTCAGAAATGGCTTGCTGTTTGTGAACTGTCAGTGTGCAAATGGCTTGCCAGACTCTCTCTGTTGTAACACCAAATGGCTTGCTGTTTGTATATTCTGTGTAAACAATCAGTAGGCTAATATACCCTGCAAAACCACGTTAGTACAATACAAGCATAACACGATGTTTTATATCAAATTACAATCAAATAGCTTGCTGAATGTGATCATCAAAACCATAGGAGTATCAGCACTGAAAGTAGTTTAGGTAACAAAGATTACAAAGTACATAAGTACAGATAACCAATGTCTCTCCTTTGGCACTTCATTACTTAGCACAACATAAACTAAGTAATTGACTGATGGATGTAAAATATTCTAAGAACTATCATATGTATAAAGTGGTGTATAACCAGAATTAGAGAATTTAATTTTGAAAAATCTCACCACTTCAAAATATGATAGGAGACCGAATGTAACTTTAAGTCTCACTTACTTAGAAAGTTGAACACCTTAATATATACTAACACTAATGATTTATAGATAAGACACATTTACTCAGAATAAATCCTAAGTAATATCATCAGAGATAATATATACATCACAATTAGTTTGCAATAAAGTATCAGAACAACTAGCAATTGTCAGTAAACAAATATTTTACTATTTGATACCAACTGCTAGTATTTATCAAATACTTTAAAATGCAAGTAATTGTGTTTATGATTACTTTACCAAAATTAAATTATGAGCAAATAAACCATTGAATTGCTTCACGTCATAATTTAATTAGGATATAAATAATCACTGCTAAATACTAAATATTCAATGATACCAATTGTTTGATAAATTCAATCTATTGTAAGATAAATTCAATTTAGTGAAGATTGAATTGTTACATTGAGTACCAATTGACAGAATGAATATTAGTATCTAACTACTTAAGAACATCATTCACTGATATTCATAAGTACGAGGAACTAGTTGACAAGAAATACACAAGCTCTTAAGATATAACATTTCAAACTTATGACTTCAAGGCAACTCCTCGATAATAACAATTGTTAACTCCTAACAACTGTTTACTGGTAGATAACCTTGGTTCTATAAATAAGACTCGATTACCAAAGCTGTCTTGTCTGCAATCTTAGAAATGATATTCTAAGTCCTATACACCTTGATCCATAGTATATAACATTTATTATCAAATTGATTAGAAGCTTGCAAATAAGCATAAAAATTATTCCAAGTAACTGAACAATGGTCACTTTAGATATTTCAATATCCATAGTTCTACTTAGAGAATTTTCATACCATGCATAGTAATATGAGTGAATTGTAAAATATATAACAATGATTACTTAGAGGAGTTCTAAGTAATTTCACACATACCAATACATCTCACAATTAGTTAGTAAATAGAATTCTAACTAAATATCATTAACTGATATAAGTCAAAACTTCAATACAACCAATTGTTAGAGCCATGATATTAATTGTAATGAATTTCTGAAAATGGAGCATTGATAAAATTCACTAGAATTAACATCTCACAACTAATTTAAGACCAAGACAGATAGGTCCAATTTAGTTATGATTCAGATTTATTTTGATAAATGAGGTATAGAGCAAATACTAAATTGAATTGCTTTAGATTCTATAACTCATATTAATCAAAGTAAATAATTAAATAAATAAATACTAAATCTCTATGAGTTAGATTTTAGCATTTAAGTATTTTATTATCCTGAAATAATCACCACTAAAATATATTGCAATTATACACATGGCAATCATTCAACAGATAATTCTCAGCGTGAGGTCTGGATGTAAATAAGTTCACAAGTCCTTTCGATACAGACAATTGAATACTTGTGAGCTTACTTAAGAATTACTTAACAGATGGGATTTATAAATCATATAGCATTAATAAAATCCCAAGTTTACAAACCAATCTTGAAAAATTAATTTCATCAAGTGATTTAGCAAACATGTCTGCAAGTTAATCTTAAATAAAGACATGCTCTCGAAATAATTGATACCTTATGCAAGTTGCTTAGTCCTTGAGTGTTCCACAGAGTTGTTGGAGATGAATTTGATTCCTTGTGTTCTCCTGCTTTCATACAACTCATTTGATCTGTCTCTATGTAGCAAAACATGTCAGAACTGATGTCTCTAGGGTACCAACTCTGCAGATTTGGGTCCAACTTAAGACATCTAAAAATCAATTGTAATAACTACAAGAATAGATTCTCAAGAATCCACTTGGAACTATGCACAATTGCATAATTGAGAATAAAATATGTGTGTAAGTGATCTAATAGCAATTGAATAAGATAATGAGCTGATGATTCCTCTATAGCCTGATTAGGTCCTAATTAGTAGATCCTGAACTTATTGGGTCAAATATCTCTAGGGTACCATTTCCTTGGATTTGGGTCCAACTTAAGATTTTTGATTACCAACTTGTTAGGTCCAAACTAATAGGTCAAAAGCCAGCTATAGTGGTGTGTTGGCATGTAGTCTTGACAGGTCTAGAATCTTCTGAATAGAAACAAAAGATCCTGGACTTACTTTTATTGTCATCATTCTTTTGGCTTACTTGTGCTCCAAATAGAATTATTCTTTTGGCTTGCCTGAGCTCCTAAAAGGATTCTTCTATTGGCTTGCATGAAGTAATTCAAAAGAATTGCAACTTTACCAACATCAAAACAGCAAATATCTTGATCCCAATTTATAGTTAGTAGATCAACATATAATATAATCAAGATATCATTGCACATATATATAATTTATGTTTGTGCCTAAAGATGTAGAGAGTTCTATAAATGTGACACCAATTGTTAAGAGATACCAACTGTTAAAGATTGATACCAAATATTAAATTATAGGTAGGGTGTCATACCATGTCTTTCATGCTTGCTTGAGTGATGATACCAGTTCATACTAACCTGTAAAGATTTTCAATTATCTCACCAACTAGGAGTGCACTTGTTCACATTCCTCTAGCATCCAGATTCAGTAGGTCCAGATGTCCATTATGATCATGAATGTACAACAGGTGCCTGATATCCTCAAGTCTTCTCACTGGTGCTTCTTGTTAGATATACTGTCTTATTAGCTTGTAACCTTGCACCCAGTTTGGCCTTGTCCCTCATAACAATGCCTTGACATCCAGTTAAACTTCTGGTTATCCTTATACCAAATACAACCTTGTTGTTTGGTCTGGATACCAGCTTCCCTTCAATCTGCCCTTTTGTACTGATTGAGATCATCTTTCATTGCAATCACCCAACCTGGATCTTTCAGAGCTTTTGTAGCTTTCTTAGTTTCTTCTAAAGAAAACTAAAGAAATAATCATTAGTACTTGAAGCTCTGTTAGTCTTTTACTTCCACCATTAGAAACACTAAGAACTAGGATAAAGAATTAATTGATCCAACATTCTTTGTCTTGGCAGACATGTTCTCATAGTGTCCTTTGACTTTCAGTGTGGTGTTGAGTTGACTAGATGATCCTTCTTTTGCTCCCCCTAAGCTGTTGCTGGATTTACATGAAGATTCTCAATATTGACATTGCTTGGATCTGAATCATCATTACTAGTGACAGCTGGGAGCTAGAAGTTATTGAACATCACTAAGACTTTCAATCACCTTCTGTTGATTAATAACAATCACCCTGTAGGCTGTTGACTCCACTGAGTAACTAAGGAAATTAACCTCTTGAGCATTAGCTGATTACTAGGATTCTCACTTTCATTTAACATTGCAAAACAATTTCCTTCATACTTGTGGGGCTTCCTATATTCCTTACTGATCAGGGTTTAATCATGTCAGTAGCAAACTATTGATTGCTTCAGCATTAATACTCTTGAAGGTGTAGAAATCATCCAGAACACTAATTGATAGGTCCTGTAATCTGGTCTCCAAGTTGTCATAGTCAGTTTTGCTTCCTGACACTCTTCTAGATGTGATCAATCACCATCAGTGATGTCTTGTCTTCAGATTGTCTGAACAACAACTTGTTTCTTGAGAGAAGTCATCAGTCATCATCACTAAGGTATATTTTTCATTGATGTAGAACTTCTGTGTGATGCTTCTTTGACTTCTCTTTATGACATGCCTCATAATTTTATTTTACTTTAATTCCAGATGAGGTAGTCTCCTTTACTGATTCGATTTCCAGGAAAGAATCTCTTGATATGACATTCAGGTGAGAGAGCTCCTTATGTCATAGCTGAACTCTTGTCTGATGAAGCTTTAGATTTGACCTTGTTGACTTCACCTTTGACTGAGATTCCATGTCAGCTACAGATAAGTTCTCTTTCCTTAATCCTCGAACAGTAGGCTCTTCATCTTGTAAAAGATGCTTTATTACTGACAACATTCCTTAGCTATTGAATAGCCTTGACCCTAGGTCATACCCTTGCTGTTGTCTCCACATTCACATTTGATAGCAGGGTTCTTTCTTCGATGATATGCTTTTAATAAATCAATAATAATGCATAATCGATTAACCTGTTAAGCCCTACATTCACAAATGGATAAAAAGTTCTTGGTACCCAAATTGTTTAATTGGGTCCAGATGGATTAGAGATTTCTCTTTTATTAGAGTTAACAACAGTTTTAACCTTAACATGCTCATTCTTATCTTTGACTGACCATTTCTCCTTTTTAATGTCATTGACAAAATATTCACTGAGCAAGGAGAATAATGGTTCCTTCCTAACATAAGGAGGACTAGCAGTCTGTACCTTATTGTTATTCTTAAACATGCTTTTTCTATTATCAATGCAAATACTAGGAAATGCATTTATGAAATTTGAAATAAGCAGACATGATAATAAGAATACATTGCATACATTCAGCATTAAAACATTGCAGATAAGAATTATGTAAATTAGGCATGTTATGCATTTTAGAAAATTCAGTACTATCTACTTTAACCTATGTACACTTGTGTAACAGGTAGCAAGTAGATTTACAGATATTCAATAATTTTCTAAACATGCATGGAATAGAAGAATTAACAATTAATCACTAATTCTATCCAATCCATTCTTATTGTTATATTATATTATATAATCTCTATTACCTAAGTCAGTTTTACAAATGACTTGATGTTCTACTGACACCTTAGGTAATTATTCCATATTTTAAACTTTTTAAACCTTAACAAACAATTTAGAATGAATAAGCAAATCTTGTTCTACTGGGGATCCTGAAACTAGCTTAAGCAGAGGTCATATATGCTTGACATATATCATTTAAGAATTGAGAGATATTGTCTAAGGAACACTTCTAACTCACTATTGCAATTAATTAAATTCAACAAATATTCATACACATAATAAGATCTTCTAACCAAAGATATAACAATTAAAAACTAAGATCTTAACATGCTTTGAATCTCTGAGAATTACATATTACACTAGTTCGAAGAATTGATACCTGAGACATGTGAGGTGAATCATCTTCAGAGATTGCTATAAAGGCAAGATATTAATTATGCTCTTCTCATCATCATCTGATCCATCCCAACTCTTTTCTTCAGCAAGATAAGTTCAGCACTGTTGCTTCTGTTTCATCTCATTTAATGAATCCCTATTCATCCTTGTCTGTTAGAATTCTGTACCATGTTGCACATCTTGATAGTTACTTATCACATAAAACTTTTCATAACTGCAACTATCATGTTTTGTTCTTTCCACCAACTCAGTCTTGTAGCCACCTCTTGAACTGTATCCTGAAGAGTTTCTGCTTCGGAATAGATAGGCCTAATTCCTGGATTAAACAATTGTACTCTTTCTAAATTAGTAACTCTTCATGTATGTTCTGAGGTTCCATCATTAATTCCTGACTGAGATGTCTAACTGTCTAGTTCATTCTCAAACCTCCTTGATTCCACTTTTCTAAAATCTCTGTTGATTCCTTGAAAGATATTTCTTAGTACAATCCACTAAGTGTAATAGATGTTACATTGGAGCAATCCACTTAGTGTTTGTATATCACAGAATCAATAGACTTAATTCAAATCTTCGAGAAAAATTCTATCCACTAAAACCTCTTCCATTCCTGCTTCTGAAAAACCAGTGAATTCTATGGATATAATTTTGAGGAGCTTCCACAAATTTTTCTTCAGTAGGTAGAAATTAATTTCATTGAAAAATGCATTTTCTTTAAAAGATTCAAATCATCTTTGACAATTCGTAGGAATCTTCAACTAACAACCTTCTTAGAACTATTGGCTTAGAATAAATTCAAAATATTTAAAATTCAAAAACTTCAAGGACTCAAAATTTTTTTGAGAAATAAAAAATATGAAAGTAAGTTCAAATTAATTAAAATTCGAAATTAGAGTCAAATTAATTAAGAATCAAAAAATCTCAAGAAATGAAATTTTTTAGAGTTAAAGAATCCGAAAATAAATTCAAGTTAATTAAAATTCGAAATTATCAAGAATTAAAAATTTTGAAAATTAAACAATTTGAAAATAAACTCAAGTTGTTTAAAAATCAAAATTTCCAAGAATTAATCATTTCAAGAATTAAAAAATTCGAATATAAGTTAAGATTACTTAACAATCAAAAATATCATAAATGAAAATTTTTGAAGATTAAACAATTTGAGAATAAATTCAATTTAATTAACAATTGAAAATAAACTCATATTGTTTAAAAATCAAAAATATCATAAATTGAGAATTTTTAAAGGTTAAAGAATCCGAAAATAAATTTAGATTATTTAAAATTCAAAAATCTCAAAATTGAAAATTTTGAAAGTTAAAGAATCCAAAAATAAGTTCAAATTATTTAAAGTTCAAAAATCTCAAGTATTGAATTTTTTGAAGGTTAAAAAATCGAAAATAGAGGAGTTGACTTTTTGGTCTAATACCGGATTTAATTTCTGTATGGGTCAACAAACTCGAAAACCAATTGGAGGACCACAAAAATAAGGATCTTGATTTGTGCGTCAATCAAAAGGCTCTGATGCCAATTGTTAGGTCCAAAATAGTTTGTAGAAGGGGGGTTGAATACAAACTATGTCGTTTAATCGAATTTGCTCTTTTCTTAAAATATTAAATCAAGAACAAATTGATGCGGAATAAAACGAATACCGATATTCAAGTTAAATATAAAATTTATATTAACTTGATGGGGTGTGTCTAAATACACGGGTACAAATTACAATGGTTTGATGACCAACTAATTATTACAAATTCTATAGAAATTCGACATGAACTTTTCTATATAATAAAAAGATCGAATGCTAAAAGCAATTCGAGAGATAAGTTCTAGGAGTAAAAACTCGCTAGATAGTTCCAACGTTACAAGTAAACAATTTCTATCGGTTCAGATTTAATTATAGAGCTCAGAAATAATTTACAGGAATTTATTTGAAGCTCAGGAACTATTTCTCTTGGTCTCTTCTTTTTCTCTCTTCCGTCTGTGTTGAAGAAGATGAAGTGGTGAAGATTTGTGTTGTATAAAAAGCAGCCGCCTTGGTTGATTTATATAAAATCAAACAAACTGATCTCCTGCCTCTTTTTAAGATATTAACACTTGAAAGACAATCGGCAAGACAATCAGAACTTCCAAAACAATCAATTTTGTACTGCCAAGACAATAGGCAAGACAATCTGCTTCCACCAAGACAATCAGCAAGACAATCAATTTTTGAGATATTTGTCTTGCTTTATCAATAATTATCAATCTGTCGGAAGCTTTTTCTTTTTGATCATTATCAAGACAATCTGATTTGAACTGTCAAGACAATAAAATAAGATTTTTATTCTCCTTTTTTTAAAGCTGTTGGAAATAATGATCACCAAGACAATCGGCAAGACAATCCCTGATTGTCTTGCTTTTCTGATTTCCTTCTTCAAGACAATAGGCAAGACAATCCCTGATTGTCTTGCTTTTCTAATTTCCTTCTCCAAGACAATAGGCAAGACAATCTGATTGTCTTGCTAGTTCATTTTTCAGCTTTAAATTAAATTGATTAATAAATAATCATTTCAATTTAGACTTACTTAAATAATTATTCAGATTTAATTAATTTAATAATTAATTTAATTAATTAATTAATTCTTGATGAATTAATTTATTAATTAAATTGACTACTTGATTTAAATTAATTAAAGGAGAATAATTATATATCCTTGGATTGTTTTAATTCTTTTCTGAATCACTGAAAGTAATAAAGAATTACCACCGAATTTTTTGTTGACGCTCCATGTACTGTCTGGTTCATGAACGACTAGCTCCAATGGATGTTCTTCATTTAGACTCTAAGATGTGATTCTTTTTCTCTTCTCATTACTCTTGATTATCCTTTGATAATTATATTAATTCCAACTTAATTAACCTTTTAATTAATTTACATAATAAATTAATTCTGATAGAATTAATTCATCAAATAAATCAACCAAATGATTTAATCAATTAAGAGAGAATTAATACACATCCTTGATAGCATAACCCTTTTGTTCTTCCATGTCTTGATAAATCTGATCCTCCACAAAGATTATTCCTTAGCCAGTCCACTTGATAATAAAATCATTGCGGTTAATGAATTTAACACTTCTGTTGCTTGCACAATGATTTTCTCTTTCACATACCAGTCTTGATAGCTTGAACCACTGGAGTTAATGACGAACAACCACTGTTTAATGTTGACACTCGATGCACGGTCTGGTTTATGAGTGACTAACCGCAATGACTGTTCTTCGTATATTGACTTTAAAGTTGTGGTTCATGTCTTCCTTTTCTTCACTCTTTTTCAAACCTTTATAATCTGTATTCTGTCACTGTAGGAGCTTCTTGTCACTATAAATAGAAACCACTGTCTTGATTACTCCACTGATGCTTGATCAACTGAATGAACTTCTTCAAGTGTAGTATACCTCAAAACGGTAGATTGACTTTGTCTTCTTTCTTTTGACAGATAATACAATCTGAGATTCCTTGTGACAGTATATGTACTATTTACTATTACAATCTTGTTTAAGTTGAGTTGTATCCTCGAAATACAAATAGGCTACATCATATGCCTTTCAGTGGGATTTAGGACTTAATGGGTTCGATTTCAGTTCAGTTTCATTTCAAGGAGGTGAGTAATGTAAAATTTAATTTTCAATCGTTGATTAGTGGTTGTGAATGTGGTGTATTTTTCTGATCATGTAATCATGTTTTTGTTTGGTTCGGGATCACTGTTTTGCTATAATATTTTCGTTTGCTAAGCTCAACCAACTGAGCTACCTCAACTTGCTTACATGATTTGCTATTTAAATATTGGTACCTTGTTACTTTCTATGCCAATGTTTGATGTTTCCATGTTTATTGAGTTATTACCATAATTAGCGTAATTTCGTAAATATTATATAGTTGTTATTTAATAAAAATGAAAATAAATTATATGAGAAATTTATTATCGAATAGTTTTTTATTAAAAGTATATATAATATATAAGCATGTTAAATCAAATAGTTATTATATTTTAATTAGAATTGTTAACTAGCTACAGTTAGTAAAGTGGGTTTAGAAAGATAAATAAATAAAACTTTTAATAAACATGATTGCTAAATGCAAATCAACTTTACTTAATGCAAACTAATATATTACTCTTATGTCCCTTGCGTGTATTAAATAATTGAAACTCTAATAAATGATGTTTTAGCATGGATTCATGTAATGTTTTATTGATTTCATGTGCACGTATATATATACACATTAACAACTGTTACTACTACAGCAAACATTACCGTAACATATAATAATCAATACATTATAATGTTTTTATTAATTTTTATTTTAGAAATAAACTTTTATATTTAAAATTTCAAGTTTTATATATCATGTCATTAATAATTTTTATTTTTATTTTTAAATAGATTATTACAATTATACAATCATGAGTTATTATAAGATGTAGTACTTATTTTAGTATTCTAAAAACAAATTTTTATATTTTAAAATTCAATAAGATAAGTTACTTTCATTAATAATTATTTTTATATCAGTGTGTGTTTTTAAAAATTATTTATTTTAAGATACTAATTAATTACTTGATAACAAAAAACATGCTTTAATTTAAAATAATAAAATAAATTACATATATTAGAAACACGATAAGAATATTTAATATAAACACGCAATAAAAAATATTAATAATTATCAAATGTATTCTACTAAATTACAATCATTTAGCTAGCCACGTATCAATTTCCAATTCTCAATCAGCTAGTGGTTAGTTCACATGATAAAATAAATATTAAATATCCTTTATATTTATTGTATGTCCAAAAGAACCATGACTTTCAAAATGTACAGGGTTTAAATTTATTATTGTATGACACATAAAGAAAGAAAACACATACAGAAAGATGATAAAACTTTTAACAAAAAATAATTTTGAACTCACCGAAAAATCTTCTTTTCCATCCATGGTTAAGTGTGAAAAAAATAAAATTATATATCATATTAGTCTAAAATTTTAAATTATATAGTTAAATAATATAGTAACAAAAATAAAAAAATGGTAGTCATAAATATATATAATATAATATAATAACACTTACTTTTTAAATTCTTATAAAAAATTAAAGGAAATTAATATATTAATATGTAGTATACATCCAATTTTAACTAATTATATTATTTTATATTATATATTTTTAAATGAATATTTTTAGTTTTTAAACTATCAAATTTTAGTAAAGGAAATATTTGTAAATTATTTTTTGACATAACATGAAAAATAATGAAAATAATATGAACTTTGTATATCTATACTATTATATAAAAGCCGAAACATTAAAAGTTTGGTTAGTCGGTCGGTTGGTCGGTACAGTTGATTTTACTTATTTACCCTTACTTAATTACAGATAAGCTAACTAATCAATTTCCTTATTGAGTTTAAACAAATTATCTTTTTTTTATTTTTCAAAAACTAAATAATTTCCTAAAATATAATATCCTTTTATATTTTATCTAACTAAAATTTCAACTTTATTAATCAATTACCTTTTTCAGGTTAGACATATTACCTTTTCTACTAACTAATCAATTTCTAACTAATCAATTAAGGTTAAACATATTATCTTTTCTCTTTTTCAAAAACTAAATAATTTCCTTTTTATGATAAAATATAATATCCCTTTATATTTTATCTAACTAACTAATTTCCTAAAATACAATATCCTTTTATATTTTATCTAACTAAAATTTCTCCTTTATTAATCAATTTCCTTTTTGAGGTTAGACATATTACCTTTTCTACTAACTAATAAATTCCCTTACTTAATTACAGATAAACTAACTAATCAATTTCCTTCTTGAGTTTAAACATATTATCTTTTCTATTTTTCAAGAACTAACTAATTTCCTAAAATTTAATATCCTTTTATATTTTATCTAACTAAAATTTCTACTTTATTAATCAATTTCCTTTTTCAGGTTAGACATATTACCTTTTCTACTAACTAATCAATTTCCTTCTTAAGGTTAAACATATTATCTTTTCTCTTTTTCAAAAACCAAATAATTTCTTTTTTATGATAAAATATAATATCCCTTTATATTTTATCTAACTAACTAATTTCCTAAAATACAATATCTTTTTATATTTTATCTAACTAAAATTTCTCCTTTATTAATCAATTTCCTTTTTTAGGTTAGACATATTACCTTTTCTACTAACTAATAAATTTCCTTCTTGAGGTTAAACATATTATCTTTTCTCTTTTTCAAAAACTAAATAATTTCCTTTTTCTGATAAAATATAATATCCCTTTATATTTTATCTAACTAAAATTTCTCCTTTATTAATCAATTTCCTTTTTCAAGTTAAACATATTACCTTTTCTATTTTTCAATAAGTAAACAATTTTCATTTTCAAGTAAAATAGAATATCTTTCACATTTTATTTAACTAAAATATCTCTTTTTTTAAGAATAGTACGAGCAGTTTTGTTTAATAAAATAACGTAATTATATTATAATTACTATTAACTAATCAATTACCTTTTTCACCCAAAACACGTTACCTTTTTTTTCTCTAATTAACATCTCTCTTTTTCCAATTTTATCATGAACGGTTATCTTTTTCAACCAAAACACGGTACCTTTTTTCTTTTCTCTTATTAAAATCTCTCTTTTTCCAATTATATCACAGATGTTTCTATTTAATAAAATAAAATAATAATATTATAATACTAATAATTAACCGATTACCTTTTCAGCTAAAATGTATCATCTTTTCTATTTTTTCTAATTAAACTCCCTTTTTTTCTAGAAATATCACGGACAACATTAATTTCTCATTTTCTAAAAACTATGAGCAATTTTATTTAGTAAAATGACATAATAATATTATAATTATATAAGCTAATCAATTACCTTTTTCACATAAATCATGTCATTTTTTTAATTTTCACGTTACCTTTCTATTTTCTCTAACTAAAATCTCTCTTTTTCCAATTATATCAAGGGAGATTTTATTTAATAAAATAAACTAATAATATTTTAATATTAATAATTAACCGATTACCTTTTTCAACTAAAACGTATCATCTTTCCTATATTTTTTTAAACTAAAATCCTTCTTTTAATATATATATATATATATCACGGACAATATTAATTTCACCTTTTCTAAAAATATTTCGTACAATTGTATTTAGTAAATAAGGTAATTAAATTATAATTGCTATAAAATAATCAATTATATTTTTCACCTATAACATGTTTCCTTTTTAATTTTCTCTAACTAAATCCTATCTTTTTCTAATCATATCACATGCATTATATTTAATAAAAATAATAATTTTATAATTACCAATAATTAATCCATTACCTTTTTCAACTAAAACCTATCATTTTTTTTATATTTTCTAACTAAAATCCTTCCATTTCTAGAAATATCACGGATAACATCTGTATAATTATTATCAAATCATCTCATATAATAATGTAAGCCTCCAAAATTCATCTTTTAAAAAATTAATTTAAATAAATGAAAAAATTTATATAATATTAAAATAAAAAAATCCGTGCATCGCACGGGTTTTAAGCTAGTATAACATAACATGTAGTAAAGGGAAAGGTTTTTAACATAATAGGAAAAATAATTAGAATGATATGAAAAATCAAAAGAGATTAATATAATAATATATGGCCTGAAATAGAAGGGTAAGTGCACAGAAAACTAGGTTGTACATGCACTTTAGTCAAAGAAATAAAATGGACAATAGAGTAATTTTTACAAATTGCATTAAGTGATTTGATTTTCATTTAGTAACATCCTTAATAAAATGTGATTGGTCTAAAATTTAGGAATGGAATTTGATTGATCCTAAAATAATTCCTCAAAAGGATATCTCATTTTCTATTTAGTATTAGATGTTCATATTCTCTTAGTTGTCTTATTAAAAAAAGTTAATAGTATGATTTATATTAATTTAAGAAAATATTAATTTGTTTCTTTTTAAAAAAAAGTTGTGTTATCATATTTAAAAAAAAAAGAATTTGTGTAAATACTTTATTTAACATGTTTTTAAATAACGTGGAAAATATCTGGTTGTGTATAAATTAATTTATGTTTTTATAAAATTGTATCTTAGAATTTTTTGTAAAAAGAAACAAATTTGTTTCAAATTCATTATTTGATTATATTAAATATATGACCGTGCAGTAATTGATTGTGCTTTAGCTTTTGCATTAGAAGTTAATTGTAATATAATATAAGCTTTTATAATATAATAGAATTATAATCTTTTATAATATAATAGAATTTTAATATAATCTTGATCGTTGATTTAATTTAATATTGATCCAATGATGATTATGTTGGGCTTGCTAAGCGAGCCTTAACTCCACATTAGTATGATATTGTCCGCTTTGGACCGAGCCCGCACGGATTTGTTTTTGGTCATATCCCAAAAGGCCTCATTATTTAATATTGATCCAATGATGATTATGTTGGGCTTGCTAAGCGAGTCTTAACTCCACATTAGTATGATATTGTCCGCTTTGGGCCGAGCCCGCACGGATTTGTTTTTGGGCATATCCCAAAAGGCCTCATTCTAATGGAGTTAATCTGGCTGCTTATAAACTAGCTATCTGCCCCTCCCACAACCGATGTGGGACAACTCCTAACAATCTCCCCTTTCACACATCGGGCTCGACACCTGTCGAATCTGCCTCCTTCGGTGTGATCTGCTCCCTCTGATACCACTTGTTGGGCTTGCTAAGCGAGCCTTAACTCCACATTAGTATGATATTGTCCGTTTTGGACCGAGCCCGCACGGATTTGTTTTTGGGCATATCCCAAAAGGCCTCATTCTAATGGAGTTAATCTGGCTGCTTATAAACTAGCTATCTGCCCCTCCCACAATCGATGTGGGACAACTCCTAACAGATTATTCTTTTCACTGTAATATAGTCAATCATATATCCACTTTATGCTTATTATATATAAAATATAAATTATTTGTCTTAATTGTAGTTCCCCTTTGTTCACTCTGCACAACCGTTAAACTGAATCTTATAATCTTACTTAAAAATAATTCATATTTCTTTTTTTTTTTTTGAAAAAAAGAATCAATTCATTAATCAAAAGCTATACGGCATCTACAAATACAATCGAAAGAATAGACGCTTAAGGGGATCGCTGTTGAATCCTTCCTAAATGCAACCAAGCAATTTGAAAATGATTGAAAGTATGTATTTGTTTTCATCGGACTGTTCTGTGCAAACGACCATATATGCAATCCCATAATAACCTTCATTCCTGAATCAAAACCATGAAAATCTTGTCGATCTATCACCTCGACCATGGAAAATACCAAAACCCAATCAAAACAAAAAACCGTACTATCACAAGGAGAGGCTAACAAAACCAAAATAAATTGGGAACTTATTGAAATCCAAATAAATTGGGAACTTATTAAAGGAAAATAGATATGAAACAAGAAAATAAAAAGGAATTGAGATTTTTCACCGGTGAAAACCAATGGAAGCCCTTCAAAACTTTTTAGTGGAGGTTAGGATTTAGAGAGAGAGAGAGAAGTGTTATTAAATTAGTTATCATTGAATTACTATTAAAATTTTAATTCATATTTCTTTTAATCAACTATTTTTGTCCCTTTTCTACTACAAGAAACAAGTTGGTAAATCCCCAAAATTGGTCATTAACTCGTTAGACTAATCCTCAGATCACATCTAATTAATGTGACGCGTTATATGACAGATGGACGCCACATGTGTGTGATCGGATGATGTGGCATCATCATCCATGACCCATCTATTGATCACATATTATGACGACAAAATTTAAGGAATACACAAAATTTAGATATTATTTCTATTGAATTGCATATTGTGTACCTAATTAAAATTTTCTTTTGATAATTAATTTTCAAGTGATTGCTTTCCGATCTGAAGTTAAAATAATTTATGAGCAATACTAGGTTTTTCAATTTTTTTCCAAAATTTTTATCGAATGATGTGACATGACACATGACATATTTTAATTTGTGGCGCATATATATGTATGTGAGGTACCATTTTATAGTTAGGACAATTACCAATAATAGGCATAATACATAAGCATTTGAAAAAAATTTTGAGGAATTTTTTAAAATATGTAACATTTTCCATAATTTATCGTTACATATAAGCTGAAAATTAGATCACATGTGTTCTACAATCGAGGATTATATTAGCAACTTTTTGGAGTAAGGTCCAACTCGATCGTACCAAATACGAAGGTCCATACCACGCCTTAAAGAATCTTTAAAGCAAATGAAGCACTTATATAGGGCCCGTTTGACTTACGTTAAAATAAGTAACTTATAGTTTAAAAGTGATAAGTGTCATATAAGTGATAAGTTAATCAGAGCTTATAAGTTAGCAAAGTGTTTGGTAAATCAGAACTTATAAATCAGTAGAGTGTTTGGTAAATCAGAACTTATAAGTTAACTTTTTTATTATTTTCAAAATATTTTTTTTAATATATATAAATGGATATTAATGAATAGATCTAGTAGAAAAATTTGATATATACATATCAATTTTGTAATGAATAGATCAAAAGATATATGTCACTTTCATGTGTCAAAGGAATTTAATTTCCCACAGTATATATCATATATAGTGGAGAAGATATGATTACATGATGTAACGTTCAGGCGCCGTTGAGATAATGAACACCATAACTTTAAAAGCTAGCAGACTTATCTTTTGTATTGCATGTCCTAATTGAGCACAGAATCTGGTTCAGTATGTTCTGGATTTTGATTCGTTAATTTTCATATCCGTGTTATCGAGCGGAGAAAAAATTCAACCATAATCTACAAATTAAAAGCTAGAAACAGTATCTCGAAAGATAAGATGCAAGTTCAATATTAAGTCCTATAATGTATATGATAGAAAGATAAATTTCAGAAAGCACTCAAACTGTTCAAACTGTTATTAGTGATTATATTTTCAGAAACTCATGTGGCCAAACAGATGGATTATAATGGATGGAGTATATTCTTCAGATTAAAACAGTGTTATCCTCCTATCTCATTTCAGTTCTGATGCAAAAGAATCATCATCTGTTTCTATTCAATGGTATTTAATTTCATGATAATTTTTTCTCGTTCACCATTCTTAGGTTGTGTTCACTTGGGGAGAATGGAATGAGGTAGGAATTGAATGAAAATCGTAAACAAAATTTATGATGAAAGAAGGGATGTTGGGGGAAATAATGAACAAATATGAGTGAGAAGAAATTTCTTATGATGAAAATTGTAAGGAAAATGATGATGATTGGGAATGAAACATTCCTTCCAAAACATGTGGGTTAGAACTTTAGTTTAAATTGTGTGGAAATGAATGAAGTAAGGAATGAAAATTTAAACATTTTTCCCAATCTTTCCCAAATAAGAGTATAAATTTCATTCGATTCTTCCTCCATTCCATTCAAGTGAAGTGAACATAGCCTTAGTCTTGAAAGTTGAAGCTACTGCCCTGACCTTAGATGAAGTTATGTGGACACAAAGTTGTAGTGTTTTTTAACGGAAATATACTTTTTTTTTTTATTTTTAATATTATCAGCGTAGTTCTTAGTTATCATTTTTTAACTAATTATATTACAAGTTTGTAATATTACATTTTTTTAAATTAACATGCACACTTTTTGTCATTAACAAGATTCGAACCCTAACATTTATTTATAAATAGATACTACTTTGTTACTAATGAATATCATAATGCTTACTCAGAAGGGAAATAAAACATACGAATCTTCATTGAAATAATTAAATGAAAGTAAAAACATATGAATCTTCATTGAAATAACTAAATGGATTTTTTTAATGTTACAAATTTAGAATATCTTAATGTTATTTTTTTTTTTTTGAATGTTATTTTTTTATGTTACAAAGTACATTTTCGAATTAATGTTATACATATTTTAAAAATTAATATAAAATTCGGTTAGGGTCTTATTCTAATAACCTTAATACCTTTTTTTTATATAATTAAACACATGCACACACCAGGAGTCGAACTCTTTAACTCTCATAGAGAGGCCAAGACTTCAATCACTGCACCAATCCTTTGTTGGCTTAATACCTTAAGTTCAATTCGGCCTCTTTCAAATATTGCTCCACACCTATCAACCTCTATATATATACATGTTCTGCTGCATCAATTCCAACAAATTTCTGTCACACATTACAGGAACTCCTGCTAGCACTACAGATAATAACAAGTCATCATCTTTCAGTTTACCTGCTAAATGGGTGAAAGAGAATCGGAATCCCGTCACCGCGTAGAAATCCCTCCATCAAAACCATTTTTGAAGTCACTGCAGTCTTCACTAAAGGAGACATTCTTTCCTGATGATCCATTCAGACAATTCAAAAACCAAGCTTTTTCCCGAAAGATTGTACTAGGACTACAATATTTCATTCCAATCCTCGAATGGGGTCCTCGTTATAGTATTGAATTCCTTAGAGCTGATCTACTAGCTGGAATCACTATTGCCAGTCTCGCTGTTCCACAGGGAATCAGCTATGCCAACTTGGCCAACTTACCGCCTGTAATTGGACTTTGTAAGTTTCAAATATCATGTACATTGCACATACGACACAAACCAATGTTTTGGTCACACACGGATAAGTTTTGCTAATTGCATGATGGAGGAGTATGTTTTCATTGAAATGCAGATTCTAGTTTTGTCCCACCTTTAGTATACGCCATGCTGGGAAGTTCGAAAGACGTGGCAGTCGGTCCAGTTGCAGTTGGTTCACTTCTCATCGCGTCCATGTTAGGGAAGGAAGTCAGCCCTACCGAGAATCCTAAGCTCTATGTAGACTTGGTTTTCACAGCTACCTTCTTTGCTGGAGTTTTTGAAGCTGCTCTAGGTTTCTTAAGGTTATGCATCTGATGCTCATGGCTCCATGACTGATCCATTTTAGTCCCTATCCTTAACTATTGCTATCTACAACTACATATAATTAATCACATGGCCGCGCCAGTTATTTACACAATATTAATATTAACTAGCTCGTAACTGACTGATCCATTTTAGTCCCTATCCTTAACTATTGCTATCTACAACTACATATAATTAATCACATGGCCGCACCAGTTATTTACACAATATTAATATTAACTAGCTCGTAACCCGTGATTGAACACGAGCCGAGATTAAAATATTAATATTAATATATTATTTAATTATGTAGTTATAGAACCCGAAGTAAAGCTAAAAAAGTTAAAGTAAATAATTTTTATATAATTATGTAGTTGTAAGGAATCGAATTCCGAATTTATTATTTTGATATTTTGATACGTTAGTACTATTAAAACATGATTTTCCACGATAATAAAGAGTATAGATTATAGTCTACCTATCATTGAAAAAGAATGATGGAACAACCTGCAAGGGTTATTGCGAAACAGGGAAAGTGTTATGTTTATTTACAGGTTATAAAATAGTATACAATAAAACAATTTACTAGTAGGGACACTTCAACTATTTTCACCCATATGGTACTAGCTTGCTAAGAATTAGGATAGCGGGTTTGGCCCCTGTTCCCTTTTTACATTTTTATTGGTGAAAGTTGATTCTTTCATATCTTCTGCAGCTTTTTCTATTTAGTGTTTACTTGTTTGCTTCTGGGGAGTATTCAGAGCACAAATGGAAGTGGCTCTCTATATATTGGACCTACATGATAATTGCCTTGAACATTACTGGTTATCTTGGTAGAGTGATTGACATTTTACCCAAGTACTTCGAACAGGCAGGTAGATAACAAAGAAAACATGTAATGATATTAAATCAATCAATCCGATTTGTCGGACATTCGATATTCGGACACATATGAACACTTGAACACTTATTACTTGAACCAAAAATATGTGAAATTTTAGAAGTGTTGTCAAGTCTAATACTGGACAGGTCTTATTGGCGACTTGATCAATTTCAGCCAGCCACAGTCACACAAACATATATGTAGCTGTTGTATGTTTTATGCATGGTAAATGTTTGTTAATGATTAATTTATATAGGACAACCTCATCCAATTACAATATCACAATTATAAAATCAAAATTATCTATATTCGATGAACTGAATTATGGAAATAGGTACCTACAAGAACGATCGCAATAATTCAATAGTTCACATGCATGATAATGTTGTTTGTATGGCTGGTGCAGGCTTGGATTTATAGTGGACTATCTGTCTCATGCGACAATAATAGGGTTCATGGGTGGGGCAGCCACGGTTGTGTGCCTGCAACAGCTCAAGGGGATTTTAGGACTTGTTCATTTCACTCATTCCACTGATCTCCTCTCTGTCCTCCGATCTATTTTTACCCAGACGCGCGAGGTGCATTATGCTTCACTTTTGTTTTCATTCTATACATTATTAATTAATAAATAGTCCCTAAATTTATTAAAAAATTATGTGCCTGGGTCTAATTATGTAATTTTTTTTGTTAAGAACCTTATTCGAATTTAAAAGTTACACGGAAGTTAGGGTTATGTTATAGTCATGCATGGTACATTTGCTAACAATATCCAATTCGAACATATCTGAGTTACTGAAATTAGGTTAGCTGGTGTTTAATTGCAGTGGAGATGGGAAAGTGGAGTCCTGGGTTGCTGTTTCCTTTTCTTCCTCATCCTAACAAGATACATGGTACATAATTACTCATCTTTCATCAACTCTCCGAGACTTAATATAAAGGCTTCACTGAACTGATCTAGAGAAAATGTTATTTCAGAGCAAGAGAAAATCATCCTTCTTTTGGATAAATGCTATGGCACCACTTACATCTGTAATCCTGGGAAGCATTCTGGTATATTTTACCCATGCCGAAAAACATGGAGTTCAAGTGGTAATTTTTTTTCTGTTAAACTAATTACTGCATTATGGTTTCTTGCATTTTGTAAAGTGATACATTTGGCTGTGTAGATTGGACATCTGAAGAAAGGACTGAATCCAGCATCTGAGTCGGAATTAGCATTTGGCTCACCACATATGGGTTTGGCTATTAAGACAGGAATTATCACTGGTATTATTGTACTGGCTGTACGTACCATCCCCTGTTTCATTTCTCGTGATATAAATCTATCTATATATCACTGTCTCCCTTTATATAGTGCTCCCTTATCAATTGTCCTATTCCATTTTCACCACTTGTGTGAATTGTGATTGTTTTCTGTTGTTTTTTCTTCATTACCCTTGGTGTCTTATTGTTGGTGTGTCCATGTTACACATGCTACACTTCAGAAGAATATTATCTTTTGCAATGTCTGGTATGGTGACTTTATTCTAGGGTCAGATCGACTTCTCGTAGACATAAGTTGGATTAAATGTGAGATAATTGCATGTGTTTACTTGAGTAAGGAATCCGACTGCAGAAAAAAACATAGAAAAGACTCTCCTCCGGTCTGAAGTATTCGAAAATTGAAAATCAGCATTGTACTAGAGAACACTAATTTTTCTATCTTTGTATGCTTAGGCAGCTGCAAACACTGGTTTTAGAGACTTCGAAGTTATTATAGTTAATTTTGGAGAAAATTAGAATCTTTGAAACACACCCGTGACTCTTCAGTTAAGGAAAAACTCTATGGTGTCCTGCAGTCTTAATGTACTAAGTAACGATGTGGATATCTATCAATACAGAGACTTCTAGTAGTAATGAGTTTTAATGTACACATATTTGGTGATGGAGACTTTTACCGCAGAATTGAGGGATGCATGGATTGCAAATTTTTTCCAATAATTCACATAATCATGCATGAACTAAATTCTATAATGATATAATTTTTGTAAATGAATGCAGGAAGGTATAGCCGTGGGTAGAAGCTTTGCAATGTTCAAGAACTATCACATTGATGGAAACAAAGAGATGATTGCTTTCGGGGTTATGAACATTGCAGGCTCTTTCACTTCTTGCTATCTGACTTCAGGTCGTGACACATGAAAAATATCTCTGTTTTAATAGGCAAAATTCAGTTGTGTACTAATACAATTTTACAAAATTTAAATTCTTAACAGGAACATTTTCAAGAACAGCAGTGAATTTCAATGCTGGATGCAAATCTGCATTCTCTAATATTGTGATGGCAACAGCAGTGATGATAACATTGTTGTTTCTAATGCCATTGTTTCACTACACTCCTCTCGTGGTGCTCTCCTCTATAATTATGGCAGCAATGTTAGGACTCATAGACTATAACGGAGCTATTCACCTCTGGAACGTTGATAAATTTGATTTCGTCATCTGTATTAGTGCTTATATTGGAGTGGTTTTTGGCAGTGTTGAAATTGGATTAGTAGTCGCGGTATGTCAAATGCAAAATATTCATACTACTATAGACACAAAATCAGATGCGGCATTTTTAATCAGAACTTCATTAAGAACTTTAAAAGAAAACAGACTTGTGAATTATAGTTTTTTAGATTATTTACAGTGTTGATGTTTGTCATAAAGGTGGTGATATCTCTGCTACGGGTTCTGTTATTCCTCACTAGGCCAAGAACTTTACTGCTTGGCAACATTCCAGGCTCCATGGAATACAGAAGTACAGAACAGTACCCCATGGCGAATAACGTTTCAGGAATCCTCATTCTTCGAATAGAAAGCCCCATTTATTTCACCAATTCCAACTACTTGAGGGAAAGGTATACCATATGTTAGCATGTAATTCCAACTACTTGTGTCCCTGACTGCAAAGTCAGTCCCTGAATTATTAGCTTGGCTTTTTACATAGAGACCTTGTATGTTTACGTTTCACACACTTCTTGTAGCAAAAAAGGGAGAGAAATCATCTCTATTTATACATAGATGGTGTACATTTAATTTTGATACAGTTCTCACTCGCAAAAGGGAGAGTCAATATTATCCACTTGACTTATGATACATGTCCTCGATAACTTAGTTTTGATAAACACTGTTTTTGTAGGATCTCAAGATGGATTAATGAGGAGGAAGACAAGCTTAAGGATTCTCCAGTAACTGAGTTACAGTATGTTATTTTAGATTTAAGTGGTAAGTTGTATATATCATCAGTTTGTTCATAATACAATATTAATTAGGTTTGTATAGAAATTATTTACTTTATGTTGCTATGAACATAACGCAAAACGAAATGCAGCTGTTGGTAGTATAGATACGAGTGGAATCAGCATGCTCGACGAAGTGGAGAAAAATATGGATAGAAGAGGCATCAAGGTCAGTACATGAACTGATTCCACAACATCTACAAAATAAGTATATTGATGAACTAATTCCAATATATTACACTGGATACACATGTTCACATACCTCTCATCTGTTTATGTGTTGTATACTATTTTGATTCAAATTTCAAAATTGTAATAGTTTAGTCATCACTTGTTCAAATTGTAGCTAGCATTGGTTAATCCTGGAAGTGAGGTGATGAGGAAACTAGGCAAGTCCAAGATTGTGGAAAGGATTGGGGGAGAAAGCATATATCTTACAGTTGGAGATGCAGTTAATGGAATCAGTTTCATGCTTCACTCGCATAAATCCAAATCAGTTGAACCGGAGGATGTCACCATTAACAACATTATTGTATGATGCCAGCAGCAGAAATGATTTCGACATTGTTCCATCACACATGTGATATTCTCCTTGCATCTTGAAATGAATTAGTATGTGTCTTAATAAGGCATTGTGCCTATGGACATCAAAAGAAGGGACCATAATGGATGTCTAGTTGCAGTTACAGAGAAACATAGCAGTCAGAATATTTCTATCAACACCATGGTTAACTGTGATTTCATTCTCATCAGAGTCAAAAAATTATTTTCATCAGAGTCAAATAAAAATCATAACGTAAAATCATTATACAGTAATTGTACTTGTGCATAATGCTTGAAGTTCAAGTGGAAGTACACATATTCTTTCACATAAGCTAATTAATTAAGACCCGTTTTACTAGAAAAACATCAAATTACAGTTAATCAATAATTAGCCATACACTTGAGTATATAAACTCTTTCTGATAATTAAGTTGATTTATCTACTAATAATAATATATTTTTTATGTCTCAATCAAATTAACTTATTCTGACTTTCCAAAGTCAAGTTTGATCAAATATTGATAATCCCGAGTCCTGCTCGAGAATATAGAAATAAAGCTAACAGAGAGAGAGAGAGATAATATATCCAGTGAAGGACATATATCAATTCCAATAGTATTTTCAAAGGGATGAATATTGAAACCAACGAGTAGGGTCATAGTAGCATTCGGCAGAATTAGAAGCAACATTTTAATCTTCTTTTTTTAAAAGCTTATCATGACCATGACTACGAAACGTTGATACCATGCAATTCCAGGCGCACAAAACATTCACCGCCGGGCACAATTTAAGATCATCACTGCTACATTAACCATGCATGCTCTAGGCTTATAATTAATAAGTTTATAATCACGAGATTGCCTGAGTCTGCGTGTGCTCGACTGCACTGCTAAGCGATTCAAAAAACGTAGCCAATCAATTTAATTATCACATATGCTCGACTGCACTGTTAAGCGATTCAAAAAACGTAGCCAATCAATTTAATTATCACATTTGGTTCCGATAACAGAACGGAAGTTTCTTGAAACCAAATCATTCGGGATTTCGATTTCATCCAAAAATCAACCCATGGTCTGTCTCCCTTTAAGCCAAATATATGCACTACAGTTTCTTTTTGTGGTAAATAAAAGTTTGTTGTTTTCTGTGTGTCTTTTAATAAAGTTCATAAAGTATGCAGAGCACAGTAAAATAACGAAGATATATAGGCCCGTCAGCATTCATTTTTATTATTAATGTAATCAAATTAAAAAAAAATCATAACCAGAACATTTTGACATGTAATCAACTATGCACTGTGTTAAATCTAAATGTACTACGTACGTGCGACGGTGCGACCCTTTATCAACAATATACACACAGATTGGTTACAAAACATGCTTGCTGAGGCGCACAAAACCAGCTTAAATTATATCCTTCTGTATAAAAAGAAATCAAAGTGGAGATGGTGGATATGCATGTGGCGGTGGGGGAGAATGTGGACGCGGTGGTGGAGAATGTGATGGTGGTGGTGGAGGTGGTGGAGAATGTGGTGGTGGTGGTGGAGGTGGCGGAGGTGGAGGAGGAGACGGTGGAGGTGCACTTCTTGCGGAACAACCAGAAACAGCACAATCCACAGGATGAGAATAAAAGGCCTTACACTCATAAGCTGACCTTTGCAAAGGTCTCTCGAGCAAACAATTCATTCTATCATCTTTATCTGCCAACTTCAAGCACGCCTTAGGTTCACTACAAAAGTAATTATACGAATACGTAAAATTCTCCAACCTCGGCAATGAGCATATACCCGCAGGAATTTCACCGGAAAAGTTGTTATGAGCAACATTAAGTTGCTCCAAGCTCTTCATTTCTCCCATTGTCTCTGGCAAACTTCCACTAAGCATGTTATTACTCACATCAAAGACTGTTAAACGCTTCAAGGACCCGATTTCCGGTGGTAAACAACCAACTAAATTTGAGTTTGAGATAATTAACTCGTTTAGTGTTTTCTTCATTTTGGCTATGCTCTCTGGAAAACAACCATTGATCTTATTATTGGCTAGAACCACCACGGATACGGGAGAGTTACCAAAGTTTTTAGGGAGGGAGAATTGGAAGTTGTTGTTATTTATGAACAAAGCATCGAGCTTAAGATCGTACAGGCCTGAAGGAACCTTGCCGTTGAAGTTATTGAATCGAATATCTAGAAATTTTAGTGAAGGAAGTGAAAGAACAACATTAGGGAAGCTGCCCGAAAACAGGTTGTTACTAATATCTAGCTCATAAAGAAGGACAAGAGATTTATAACTTTCCGGTAAGTTTCCACAAAACCTGTTGGAGTTAATGTGAAAGAGAGCAAGATCAGTGAGTAGACAAAGAGTCTCCGGTAAGACACCAGAGATGTCTCCATGGTTTAGGTCAATTCCGGCAACAGTTTGGATTTTAGGGTTGTCTAGGGCAGGTGCACAGTAAACTCCAGTGTAGTTACATACATGTGGTCCACACCAATCTGATGTGAAGTTTTTAGGGTCTGATGTGATTGCATGTTTTAATGCTTGGAGTGCTATGTAAGCATTTTCGAGTCTAGGGTTGGGATAAATAGGCGACGGTTTAGGTGGTGTTGAAGAGGGGAATACAGGGGAAGCTATAGGTGAAGATACAATAGGCGACACTTTAGGTGGTAGGATAGAGGACACTATTGGCAACTCTATAGATAATTGGTGGGAAGGGGTGAAAATGAAGAAAGTAGAAAGAGAGACAAACACCCAAAGGAATGGGTTTATCTTCATTTTGATGTTCCAAGACTTGCAAGATGCAGTTTGGTATTATATACATGTGTGCTTAATCCAAGCAAGATGGTGTTTATTTAGTACTTGATTATCTTAAGGGGAGAAGACTACATAGATAATTATCTAGTATAATTATAAGCCGGTGGTTATTAATTGATTATAATTAAAATCACTACTAACCTAACCTGTATCACCATGGAAAAACTTTAAACTGCAAAACAATGACTGAACTTTATTGATGTTGGTACGATACGAATTCAAATTTATAATAGAGTAAATTACAGAATTGTGGCTAAACTTATCAATTAGCAATTTTTATTTTTTTTTGTATATGTTTTGCACGATTCGATATGAACTTCAGAGTTTCAGTAAATAGATTTTTTGTGTTATATAGAATATACATAGCTGTTAGAGGTGAAGATAATTGTTAATTAGTAGCATGATAATGATGTACGTACAAGTATGTAACATTCAAGCAAGTTATAATTTTACCATGAACATTATTTTTTGGAGCATCAATGGTGTACATTGGAACAAATACTTACATATTTGTTTGTATATATTGTATTTTAAGTTTTCAACCAAATACACGCTTTATAAGTTATAATCTTAAGTTATTTCATTCAAAGAAATGGCAGGAAAATTAATTAAAAAAATTAATTAATTAAAAAAGTAAGAGGTTCGGTGAGAAAGTTGATATAAAGAAATGAACACTAGCCATGGCAGGAAAATTAATCTACAAAATTGAGTTTCTGAAATGGTCAGAAATACAAATTGTTTGAGCTCCGGAAATGGTCAAATAATTACTAATAGACATTTGTACCTCATGGTTTAAAGAAGGGGTGAAGGAGTGGTTGCAGAATGTTTAGGTTTGATGTTTGAATCAACAACAATGGGCTAGTTGGATAAAGACTTCTGGCCAACTGTTTATTAAGTACTGTATATCAAATACACACAATTTCATTCAGATGAGGCGTAAAACGCTAACATTATTTATACTCAAGTCATTCAGATATGGCGTTTAAAGGCTAACATTATTTAGTTTAGTAGGGTGTCACATAATCCATACTTGCGTGACACTAAAAGCTATTCTTCCTCTCGATTCTTTATATTTGGGATCAAGGATTTGACACGTGTTTCTCAATTTTTTACATTTGAGATAAATGGTTCGACACACATTTTAAAAGTTATATGAAGTATAGTTGAAAAATAGTAAAAAAATGAGAAAGACGAAGAGAATATTAATTTATTCATTATGGTTTAAATGAATGTGGACATACATACCTATGGTCTGTGGACATGAGTGAACCAACGTATGAAGTTATTCAGATCAGTACTTTTCAGAATTTTTAGTGTCGTGGATAGGGGCGGATTTACAATGGAGTACGATGAGACATATGCCTTTAAATATTAGTCAAATTTTCACTAATAAAATTCATATAAAAATATCAAAGTACCCATCACAAAATTTGAAAAGTAATCTAGTGCCCCTTTGGAAATATTTGTGTTCATCCTTGGTTGTGGTTGTAGAGTGTTTAGGTTTGATTCAATAACAATGGGCTAGTTGGATAAAAGACTTGTAGCCAACTATAGTAGAATATAAACACACAATTTCATTCAGATATGGCGTATAAAGGCTAACATAATTAACATACTCCTATTTAGTTCAGTAGGGTGTCACATAATCCATACCTGCTTGACATTGAGAGCTATTAATTTATGCATTATGGTTTAAACGAATGTATGTTTTTCGGCAAAAAGCTGTTCTGTAACCGCAATACTAAACGGGATCATATTTATAAGAATGCGATATGACGGCCTGAAAACTTAGAAAAATGTCGGGGAACCAAACAATTACTCGAAAATTGTTTGGTTCCCTAGCATTACTCGAAAACTTATGCTTGGTTATAGACTTCTAACCGAAGTACGAAATTTTAAACTGACAACGAACAGGGAAAGATTAACAATCACACACACAAACTCACGCCTACTACAATCAATAATTAGAAATATATGAGAAACTGAAAGAGAACAACAAAAACCGGCGAATAATCCAGTAAGCATAAACTATAAATAAGTTATAAAACTTCTGGAATGTTGGGATTTCACAAGTCAACTACCTAACACTTGAGAACAAATCATACTTGACACCAAAAAACTTTACTCAATGTATTCCTCACCATATATTCTTAACAGATCCTCATATTAGGAATGGGACAAATGCGATGTATATATGAAAATATTATATGCAATAGTAAAATGGAAGATGTAGATAATAATCCTAATGAAGCATCTCAATGCTACATATAATAGGCTTATTGTTCTATTCTCAATTTTTCTGCCTGAAGTTGTTGGAAGTAAGAATAGTTCCTGGGAGCAATATTCAACTCAAATAAAAATGGAAGATCATACACACTACTACCTAGTGGTAGTATAATATATTAGCTTTGGTAGTTCAAACAGGACTAGCATACTCTCTTTTTTATAATGCAGAACAAAAGCTATTTGGATATTAGGTTTTGTTCTCATTCTCAGGTAAGAATTTGAAAAAATATATATATATATATATATATAATAGGACCATTTAGGACAAATTAGAATTCCAAGTATTCTTCTTTTATATATTCTATTGATCAACTGGGCTGTAAACAACTGAGGTCTGCAGTAAAGAAATTACACCAACTAAGCTATGTGATTAGACCTAACTTGTTATAAACTTTCTAGTGAACACCTAATTTATGGGAAAACATTAGGACAGTATTTTAAAATTTTATTAACTGCTACTTATATTTACAACTTTGTTCTTAATTAATAAATCCGCCGAAGCTACCTCAGTAAAGAAACGTGTCCATGAGTATTTAAATTTCTGCAACTTACCTTTACCAAAAAAACAGTATAATTTTGACATTTTTAATGCCAGATCAAAAATATATACTCAACACGCACTGAAGGATGAAATATATACAATAGCACAGGGGAATACTAGGCAAAGTTCAAATATCATAAAAGCATCTTATTTAGTTACACTGAATAGTTCTCCATCACAGTTGCGCCTAAACCTCTACGATGATATACTCTTCTAGCTATAAATGAGAATGATTTGTTAAAACATGATATATATACAACGAACATATATCAAGGAATGATAACTTACTCTTAATTTAGATAAAATGCCTCACATAGTTACATGTTACCTCCTGCATTGGTCGAAGAAGGTTTGAAACACCCACAGAGACGACCCTTCTTTTTCCTGACGCTACTTCTCCTGCCACTGTGAATAAAGTCTCGCAATATAACTGTTGTTCTGCTCTTTGTCCTGGAAAATCTGTTAATAACTTTGTTATTCTTCCCGTCTTCCAGTTGCAGCAAGGCATAGTGAATTTTTTGAATCTCCAACTGCAATCTTCCAATCTTCTCTGACTCTTTCCGCGCCTGTTCTGAAACTTTCTTTTTTTGGAAACTAGCTGCTTTCTCCAAGTCTATAGATCGTTGTCCATCTTTAGAAACTGGAATGTCTTCAATCTTCCTAGTCATTTGACCATTCAGATTAATCAGTTGTATAGTTGTTTCCTCAGCTTCTAGCAACTGCTCCTTAACAGTCTCCAAATCAACGTTTTTAGTGTTTCTGCTCTTCTTGTTTGTTTCCAGTTTTCTTCTCAGATCCTGCACATTTGTCTGGATATTTGCCAGTTTCTGACCATCAGATGCAAGTCTCTCCAGTATCTTTTTCTTGTTCCCTCCTCTACTAGGCATAGACATAGTTGTGGAGACCTGTAATTTATCAACACCCAATTCCTTCTCCATGTCTAACTCTGAAGATGGATTTTCACTCTGCTGCTCAACATATTCAAAGTCGTTGTAGACATTCTTTGTGGGTTCATAAACCTGGTTTTGTAGCTCAATCAAATTTTGATCAACACGGTGGTTGTCATCATTTGTTTCCCAACACAACCGTATCTGCTCAGCTGGCAGACTACTTCCTCTCCTGCTTCTTCCATATAATGAACCACCAGAAACTTGATTGGGAAGACCTTTCATTAGAATCACATTCTTGACTTCAAGAATTTCAGGCATAGTTTTCTGGAACGTGAGATTATCCCTGCCATCATCCTCAAATTTTCCATCTTCCTTATGTTTGCTTTTCTGTCGAACTGACCTGCCCATAGATTTCATGTCCACAGTATCTCGAACGGCAGCATCTGCTTTCATGTTGGACCTTGAACTCTCCAACCTCTTAAGCCTGTCCATTTTTTCCATGACAACTTTTTCAACCTCTTTGATCCGGTTCTGCAACTTCCGCAATTCCAAAATTTCATCTAATACATGCAAATCTTGATCTTCCACTTTTTCATGAGAATGAAACTCTGACTCCATATCCTACAAAGTTGTGAATGCAATTTAATGACATATTTAAACAAAATATCAAGTACTAGACCAATCAATTCGAGTAGAACTAATATGAGAACATATAATTCAAAATGACCAAGTTCGTACCACAGCTTCTTAGGAAAAAAAATGTTAACTAATAAAATGTGACAATGCCAATCTTGAGCTAAACCCATTTAGAGTAAATAATAAAGTAATCATAGAAAATTGATAACTACTACAACTAAAATGATCTTTTAAACGAGTACGCAAAATTATCTTTAAAAAATATAGATATGCACTAATTTGGATATGTATTTCTCTCCAAGAAATTTCATTGGGTAACGGGTATATGCACGCCAATCGATAACAAGTATATTTGACACAAACTTATCTTAATTAAACCCAAGAAATGAAAATAATCCAGCCAAGAAAAAACGAGTTTGAACAATATATACACAGAACTTCTGAAATCCAGTAAAATGAAAAAGTAATTAAACCAGTTTCGTGAAAATAAATGTATAACCTTCAGTGTTTGATAGTTAGCTACATCAAGCTTTGCCCAGGCATGGAAATTGTGCTCAAGAGAATCTACTTCCTCCTTTAGAGAATCAACAGCAGGGGAGTGTGGAAATAGCTGGGATTTCAATCCTCTAATTTCACTTGACTGGAAGCTGACTTTTTCTTTCAAAAATTCGATTTCCTTTGTTTTTGAAGCACTGTCATCTTGAAGACTCCCACACACTCCACAAAGTTCATGCACCTTATCTTCAAAAAGCAGTTCACGAATTGCAGAAAGTTGAAGGTCAAAACAAAATGTTGCAGCCTCGGCATCCCAGAGCTCAAACTCATTCTGTTTTTCTTGCAGTTCCAAATTTAAATACTCCTCTCTAGTTCTTCTTTCCTTAATTTCTTCGCTTAACATTGCAAGCTCAGACTCTAAGTTCCCTTTCACTTCAAGCATATCTTGAAGACTCTTGTTCTGCTTGGAATTGTCTTCAGTCATTTTTTGAATTAGAATCTCTAAATTTTCTCTTATGGATTCTGATTCTTTATATTCTTTCTTCAGCCTATCCACAGCGCTGCACAATTCTGAGTTCAAATTTTCAACCACTACAAGCTTCATTTCTGCATCAAAAAGCTCTTCTTCCCCTTCGCTCAGGTAATCATTTGCACTTAATAATTCTAGCTTCAGTCTACAGTTCAAATTTTTAAGCTCTGAGAGATCCATCTCTAATTTCTCAAGTAAATCTGCCATAAATAATTTTTCTATTTCATGCATGCCTAACTCCTCTCTCAATGTACTCACCTCATTTACAAGTTCACAGTTAACTTCAAAAAGTTTGCATATATTTTCTGGAAGTAATTTCAGCTCCCCTGCATTCTTAGTCCTCAAACTACTGAAAATTGTTGAAAGTTTGCATATATCTTCCCCATTCACTTTGTGTATATTCTGCACCATATCTGAGAATGATTTCGACAAAGATCTGTTTCCTTCAAATATTTGAGAATACTCTTCCTTTGACTCGAGGTAAAAACTCTGCATGCCATCCTGTTTAATGGTCAGATTCTGCACTTCAGCATTAAGCATCATCGCATGGTGGTTTCCCATGGTCACAGATCTCAATTTTTTGTTCATCTCAAGAAGTTTGTGCCACTCACTTTGCATAATCAAATACTGATCTGACATAGTTTTAGAAACCTGGTCCCTACTATTTTTCTCTGATTCAACTTCAAGGCCCTCTAACCTCAGTTGCCCAAATAGAGTTAAGAGGACTGAGTTCTCAATAACAAGTCGTTGCATGTCATCATTGTATTTCGAGAGAGAGTGCTTCATCATTGCAATATCCTCTAATATATGATGCACTGATATATGATCATTTCCGGACACATTTTCAGAGCCACTACTAGCACCATTTTCAAGAGCCTTCCGAACTTGATGCAATCCCGATCTCAGCTTCTCAATTTCAACTAACATGAATTCCTCTTCTACCTGTTGCTCAAGATTTTCGTTCTCCAGCTCTGAAATCAATTGATCTGTTAATTTGGAGGCTTCGATTTGTTTCTGACACTCGGTCAATAGCAGATAATTTTTTTCTTCCATATCCGCCACAAATTTCTGCAAGATGTAGATCTCGAACTGGGAAACAACAGATTTTTCAAATTCGTCTTGAAAATCTTTCTTACTTTGCCTACTTTCTTCCTGGAGGAGGCAAATTCGCTCCTCAAGACTAGCCAACCTGGATTCAGTCAACTGTTTTAAACTTTCATGCTCATGTTTCCCCACTTCCAGGGAAACCATTAAATCCTGTAGTGGAGGGTGTGGTGACTCTTTCACTAACTTCATACCAGAGTAGTTTCCTTCAAATTCTATGAATCTCTTTTCCAAGTTAATTATTTTTCTTTCAACAATTTCCAACTGTGCAGCAAGTGTACTTCTTTCTTTATGAAGATTAGCTTTCTCATTACTAAGGAACTGGCATAGCTCTTCTAAGCTCTTTGATTTCTCTCTCAAACTTTGCAATTCGCTATTTGCACTACACAGTGAATTTTCTAAAACACTGTTTTTCTCTGAGAGTTCCTGCATAGTCTTGGTGATAAGATTTAACTGGGATATTAGAGCTTCCTTCTCGGCAACAAGGACACTTTTTTCGCCATGCAGGATGTTGCAAGATTCTTGAAGTACCTTAGCTTGCTCCTGTGATCCTTCCAAATCACTAGTAACATCTGACAGGGAGCTCTGAAGTGCAGCATTTTTTTCCAAAAGTTCCACCATGTTTACGAACCTCTTGTAAAGGATTACTTTTTCATCTTTGTCCTTCTCATTCATTTGTTTCAACTGTGAGTTCTCATCCTGCAACTCCCTTATTGAAGTGCCAAAGCATTTCGGGTCTAAACCAACCATCTCCACTTGTTTTACCAATGTTTGGTAGTTCCTGTTCAAGTAGACAATTTCCTCTTTCAGACAGGAAATCTCATTCTGAAGAGCATTACTTTGACCCAATTGCATTTCTACTTCTTCATCAAATCTCTCCTTCATCCTAGTCAAGCCAAGTATTTCATTTTGCAAATCCTTCATAGACATCGTAGAAGATGAATTTTGTTCCTTTAAACTACAATTCTCATCCTTAATCTGCCGAATGTCTTCCTCCAGACCATGCTTGCACAAATTTATGTCCTTTAAGATCTCAAGCCCCTTTTTAAGCTCCAATGTCAAATTCCTCTGCTCCTCTTGAGATTGGCTGTGCATATTCTGCAATTTAATGAGAGTGGCTTCAACATTAGCATACCTTGAGCGCTCATCTTGCAGACACACCTGGAGTTTTTCTAAGTCTCCATGCTTCTCAGTAAGTTCTTTCTCTTTCAGAGTAATCTTCTTGAATAGATTTTCTGCCTCCAGTCGTAGTGTTTGATTTGAGATCTCCAACATATCACATTTGTCTTCAGCAGTTCTAAGTTTTGTAGCCCCCGACAGAATTTCATTTTTCAGGCAACTGATTTCCCCTTGGGCACAGGAGATTTCACTCTCCAGATTAGATATCTTCTCCAAGCAAGCCTTATACTGAAGAGCTATAGCCTCTTTCTGTGCAGTAACTTCAGCAAGAATTACCTTAAGCTTCGCAATTTCAGTTTCAGCTACTTCAGCTTGCTGTTGAATATGTCTTGCATCCATTTCCGTGACGAATACCTTTTTCTCCAAATCAGATATCTTCTCTAGACACTGTTTGTACTGAAGAAGCCCTGCTTCCCTTTCAGCCTCTAATTGGGAAAGTTCTTTCTTGGACATTTGAGTTTCAACTTCTGCTTTAAGTGTTCGCTCCTCAAGTTCTTTTGCATCAGCTTGGGTGTGCAAAATCGTGATCTCCAGATTAGATATCCTTTCCAGGAAATCCTTGTTTCTATCAGAAACAGCATCCCTTTCTGCCTCCACTTTAACAATGGCTTCCTTCAATGAAGATAATTCAGATTCAGCTTTGCTCGCTTGTCCACTTAGCTTCTTTGAATCCATTTCTGCAGAGATAAGTTCACTCTTCAAACTCGATAACTTGTCAACATTCTGTTGATATTGAACCTGAATAGCTTCTTTTACAGCCTGCATATCGGTCAGTGCCTTCTTCAAGTATTGAACTTCTCTTTCAGCTTTAGCAGCACGCTCAGACTCAGAAAGGAACTTGACATTCAGTTCCTGATTTTCATTCAATAATTTAGAGACTTCGTTCTGTAGACCTTTTGGTAAACTTCCTTCTGCAGACTTTACATTACCTGGCACCACTCCTGTGCCAAAAATTGAATCATGATGTTGCATCCCCATGACATTAGAATCTCCCGAACGAAATTGATAATCCTGAGCTGAATGTTGAGCAGATGCAGGAGACATCAATGTATTCCTTTCTAAGTCATCTTTATAAAAAAACGAACTACTGACAACCGGAGTTTCAGGCATGTGAGATTCTGTCACATTGGCAGATCCTGAAGGTGACTCATCAGGCAGTGCAAAAGGTACCTGGTCAGGAAATGCTTTTGCCATGGTTCGATGAGCTTGGCGAAGCTCCCCTGTTGCATAATCATACCTTTCAGCTAGTGCACGGTATGCTCGGTAAAACTCCTCGACCAGTTTGATGAGTTCAGGTCGCTTTTTATAATACATCTCTGCTCTTCTTGCAAAGGAATCAGCGTCTTCTTCAATGAGCTTAATCATTGATTTTACTTTAGCATCCATATCTGTTCAAAACAAGATGCATTATATTCAGATCTCAAGTACGACATAGCAGAGGCAAAGAAACAAGCTAAAAATTAACGTAATCTTTCAAGTACATCCTTCAGGTTTGCATAAAATTAGTTGTATAAGTACATTGTTGTACTGTTTCTCTTAAGGCGAACAACTTGGATGCTTTAACAGAAATAAATATATGTTTAAGAGTATATATCCATCAAAAGCTTTAATTGGTGGATCGATAGAAATTAAAATGTTAAGAAATATAGATCAACGCTAATCCCTCCTTTGAGTCATGTCAAACAACATATTTTATGCTAATCTCTTGTCATAAAAGATATTAGCTTAAATCCATATTCCTCAGACATCCCCTCAGAGAGGCTTCATCACTCTTGGGAAGATCAACACTTAGGCAATTTACAGAAAGTATTAATAAATAAAATGCATTGAGCACGTAGTAGCTTCCAGAAGAGATACTCATCCATAAAACAAAATACGAGGAAAAATAAACACCTGTAAGATTATCTTGTAGCCATTTGGAATTCTTCGGGCTAATGTGGCTGTCCCACCACCAAGAATACAAGCGACTTGGCTCAGAGTTTGACAATGCCGCCATGGCTCCAACAAAACCTCCCAGAAAACTTCTCTATCTACTAGTAGCTAACGATCTAATGACTAACCCTCTCACACCTGTTCACACAAAAGGTAGTTAAGAACTGCAGCAGAATGCGAAAGTTAAACGGATTAAATTCAATAAAAATTAACAGTTAACATGGGCTCCCCAAAGTTACTACATTTCACAAAATTAAGAAGTTGATCAAAGACACATTTACAAGGAAACATTTAAATAGAAACTTCAACATCCAAGCCACAAAACGCAATAAAATTATGTTCATTATAAAGAGGAAACATAATCAAGATCTTAAACCTTATTAATTCAACAAGATGAAAAATTCTAATCAATTAGTAGGAACATGAAAATTATATAAAAAATGCAAAAACCAGAACAAAAATCATAAACATCTGTACTTGATCAAAATTCAAGATTGTAACTTTACAAGAAAACCCATATCAGAAACCAACAAAAAAAATAATCTTTCTAAAAGAATAGACACACCCCACTAACACACACATATAATCCAAACACAGAACAATTCAACCAAAGAAACCAAAATTAAACACAAAAAAAAAAAAAGACATGATCTTTACAACAAATGGCCAAAAGGGTATCCAAAACACTATCAAGATCATCAAAATCATGAGTAAAAAAAACTAACCAAACCACTAAAATTTCAGCAAATGTGAATAATCTGATGACTGGTCAAAACTAAAAAAGCCCTCATCTGCATATCACCAATCACCCCATTTTTCCTCACCAGCAAACAAATTTCTCTCCCATAATTCACTCTCTTAAATTTATGTATGATTGGTAGTGTGTAAGTATCAGTGTGTGTATGTGTGTGAAAATGTTGACAAACTGTAAAGAAAAGGACAGCTAGAGTATAAAAATGGAAAAGTAAAAAAAACAGTATTTTTCTCAAAAAAGGGTACTATTATTTTAGCAAAAAAAGAAAAAACAGTAATCATACTGTATATATGCGGAATTGATTATGGACATTAATTACTATAAACACGGATTGTCAAGAAGATATTGCAAAATCTTGAATATTTGATTATGGAATATAATAAATTTAATGCCTGAATTGCAGTTAAAGTTTTATATGTTAATAGGAATATTAGATATCAATCAATGTGGATTTTGATACATGCATCCGGCTACTTTTTCTTGTTACCGTTATAAAACAAAATTAATTAAAATAGGACAAATATTCTTCATGGGCTGTGTGTTCAGGATAATGTGTTCGTGTAAGAATCTTTTGTAATAATATTTTCATTCTTTTTTCACAAATTTCAAATTAAGAATCGATAAAAAGAAATTCTTGGAGATGATCTTAGATGATTGAAACAAAATTTCTTTTGAATGAAATTCCTCAATTGGATTTTAATATATTCTATTTGAAATAAACATCTACATATAAATATATAAATAAGTATAAAAATAATAGAATTATATTCGATTTTTCATTACTATCTATCTTGCATATCAAAAACTCATAGCTTTATTTGAAAGTAGAAATTTTTAACTATGAATTTCTAATGAACAAAACTAAACGACTATGAAATTATTATCCTTAAAATTTTGAAAGAGATAGAATTTTATCCAAATAAGAGTAGAGGGCTATGATATTTTTAAGTAATTCAATATATTGACTATAAATAAAGAGCTCGTATTATTTCAAATAATAATATTTTTGTTGAGGACTTTTAATCATTGAATAATAACCAATTATTATATTCTATCAATCTAATAATAATAATAATAATAATATATTATTATTATTATTATTATTATTATATTGGTAATTTAAATATCTACTCCAACTATGTATCATCTATCAATTCTATTATATAAAAGCCAAAACATTAAAAATTTGGTTGTTCGGTCGGTCAGTAGGTACGGTACCTATTGATTTTACTTATTTACCATTACTCAATTACAGATAAAATCCATCCTATTCAAAACCAAACCAAACCAAACATACCCAGTATATACCGCTCAGAGCAGGGTCTGGGGAGGGTGAGTTGTACGCAACCATGCCTCTACTTTTTACGGTAGGGAGGTTGTTTCCGTGAAGACCCTCGGCTATGTGCACGACAAATATGTTGAGTGATAAATACAAAGGTATCTAAAAGATATGCGACAAAGTTCAAAGCAAAACCTGAGCCCATGGCTTTCTCCACACGGGCCTTACCTACCACGCCCCTAGATACCATCAAGCGAAGCTTCCTGCACCTGCACAACCTGGAAACATATGATAAAAGCGATGAAAAATGGAAAGGGACAAAGAAAGCGAAAAAAGGCGAACTCCTATGATAAGGCTATCCGAGACAAACGAACTCTGAGGTTCTCTACTACAGAGCCGTCCCCCAGCAGAGAGTCCACCACTCTGATCTGCCGCCTCCACGAACACCTGTCAACAGTCATGGTCTTTCTTAGGTCTCTCTTATATTTTATCTAGCTAAAATTTTTCTTTTATTATTCAATTTCTTTTTTCAGGTTAAATATATTACCTTCTATATTTTTCAACAACTAAATAATTTCTTTTTTATGTAAAATAAAATATCTTTTACATTTTATCTAACTAAATTTCTCATTTTTTTAAAAAGACTACGAGCAATTTTGTTTAATCAAATAACATAATTATATTATAAATATTACTAACTAATCAATTACCTTTTTCAGCTAAAACACGTTAACTTTTCTCTTTTCTCTAACTAAAATCTCTCCTTTTCCAATTATATCATGGATTGTTACATTTTTCAGCCAAAACACGTTACCTTTTTTCTTTTCTTTTACTAAAACCTATTTTTTTCCAATTATATTATGGGCACTTCTATTTAATAAAAATAAAATAATTATATTATAAAACTAATAATTAACTGATTACCTTTTTAGCTAAAATGTATCATCTTTTCTATTTTTTCTAACTAAATTTCCTTTTTTCAAGAAATATCACGGGTAACATTAATTTATCATTTTTTCAAAACTATGAGCAATTTTATTTTGTAAAATAACATAAGTAATTTATAATTACTATAAACTAATCAATTACGTTTTTCACATAAATCATGTAATCTTTTTAATTTTCACGTTACCTTTCTATTTTGTCTAACTAAAATCTCTTTTTTTCTAATTATATCACGGACGATTCTATTTAATATAATAAACTAATAATATTATAATATTAATAATTAACCGATTTCCTTTTTCAGCTAAAACGTATCATCTTTTCTATATTTTCTAATTAAAATCCTTCTTTTAATTGAAATATCACGAACAATATTAATTTCTCCTTTTTTAAAAACATTACTACCAATTATATTTAGTAAAATAACGTAATTAAATTATAATTGATATAAACTAATCAATTAACTTTTACACCTATAACATGTTGCTTTTTTAATTTTCTCTAACTAAATTTTCTCTTTTTCTAATCATATGAGGAGCATTCTCTTTAATTAAATAAAATAATGATTTTATAATTACTAATAATTAATCGATAACTTTTTCCAACTATAACCTATCATCTTTTTTATATTTTCTAACTAAATTCACTCCTTTGCTAGAAATATCACGGATAACATTTACATAATTATTATCAAATCATCTCATATAAAAATTAAAGTCTCCAAAATTCATGTTTTAGAAAAATTAATGTAAATTAATGAAAAAATTCATATAATATTTAAAAAAATCCGTGCAACACACAGATTTTAAACTAGTAGATTAAAAAAGGGATTGTTTCAAAAATATCTAAACTCATAAACTTTTTCGCAAAAATATTATCTTTTTTAAAAATTATTTTGTAAAAATATTAATTTACAAAATTAAAGTTTGTGCAACTGATATCAATCAAAATCAACTTAAAAATTTATTAACAGAAATGTTTGCATATCAAATCAAATAACCAAAATCAACCCTAATTGCAATCAAAATTACTTCACAATTATTTTTTCAGAAAAATATAAAATTAAGTCGTATATGGTTGAAAACCGTAGTTTTGAAAATATTTTTAGAAGATGATAAAATTGCAACAACAAAAAAGTTAAATATTATATTTGATAATTTCTATTAAAAAATATAAATATAAAGGAAAAAATATTTTACTGATAAAAATAATGTAAAGAACGATTAAGATTAAGGTAAATAAAATAAATTTCAAAATTTATCACAAAGCACCATTTTGTAATTTAACTTTCTCAAATTTTAGGTAAGCACTTGGACTTGTTCTTGCCTTGGTGACTCACACATTAGATATTCAACTCAAGGGACGCGTATTTCATAGCCTTGAATCGTCGGTACCGCCCATAACCCCGTAGCCACACAGGGCACAGACATATCTATGGGCCTGTTTGGCTTACCTTAAAATAAGTAACTTATAACTTAAAGTGATAAGTATCATATAAGTGATAAGTAGATGAGAACTTATAAGTTAATAGAGTGTTTGGTAAATCAGAAATTATAAGTCAGTAGAGTGTTTGGTAAATTAGAACTTATAAGTTAACTTTTTTAAATATTTTCAAAATAATTGTTTTTTAATATATATAAGTGGATATCAACGGATAGATCTCGATGAGTAGAGAAATTTGACATATACATATTAATTTTTTAATGAACGGATCAAAAGATATATGATTTTGAATATTTGAAGGATATTACATATTGCGTATATCGAGAAATAAGAATAAGTTGAAAGTTGAATGTTAGGATTTCTTAACATTCAACTTATCCCATATAAGTTGTTAATAAGTCCATTCGACTTATTTGCCAAACACACCAAAAAAAATGAGAACGGGCGTTCGGCTTTTAAGTTGACTTATATGGAATGCCAAACAGCCCCTATATATCGTGGGTACCGTCATTTGATTCCTGTGTGGGTACGTCTGGCTGATTGTGAATAGCCCCCCCTTTAATAATTGAATCCTCCTTTTATCGGACCCCCAACCCCTCAAAAAATTGAGACAACACGTGCCTAAGTTGTGTACTAGATCCTAACCTACCTAAGTGTGTTCCGTCTCTAAATATTTTTTCGTTGAACACGTTTATTAATGCATATTTTTAATCGTTAATATTTTTAATTTCATATTAATATTAAAAATTTTGCAAACTTTTTGTCCGTAACGCAAAAATTTTAGCGGCGTATAAATCTCATCAGTCTTGATTAGCTCCACCATACTTGTTGAGATGTTGCAATCCACATCCGACAGTAGTAGTGAAAATTTTATGTGGATTATTTCGGAAGAATTTATAAAGGAACATAGTAAGCGTGAGAAAATATAATATAGTTATTTTTCATTTTCGAAGCACATGGGAGAACCGATCTGCTTTGATCAAGCTCTACTTGTTAGTAGTACTACTCCTTAATAAAGTTCCATTAATGATGAACATCGAAAAAGTTTAGTACTTCCATTTGACACAATCATTAGTAACAAACATTCTCTCTTAACAATCCAAGAAATAAATACCATATTTCGAGAAATGAAAATTTAGGATTTAGAGGTATTCAAAAATCATTAGTCTAATGGTAAACGACAATATTAAACCATAAATAACGAGCAGAATGTACTTGCAAGTTGCATTTTATTTTAGCCTCGTATGAGTTTATTGCTGTCTATAAACCCTATGGTATACTCTAATAAATGGCGTGAATAATAAGAGTATTATAAATAAATAAATGGTAACTGTATTTATAATGTGGTCAAGGACAGGCATGACACTGAAAGCACAACTAGAAAAATTGAAAAACAAACGAGGTATAATTAAAACAGGTGGTAATGTACAAAAGTGGTTATTACTTGTTCATTCTTCAAGTAATGTGCGATGCAAACACGACACCATTATTGATGCCGGACTTGTAACAGACTTCACCCTACGCCTTGATTTGACCATCCATTTCTTCTCCTAAATATTAATGGGGAAGACAAAGTAGGTCAAAATTAAACCAATTCAGAATACACCTTTTCTATGCCCCCCACAACATAAACTTCGCTCACTAATATTTGACTTAAAAACACATATTTTTGGGATGTTTGGGGAGTTTTTTTTTCAGAATAAGTCAACTTATTTTAAGACAAAGTTTGAGATTTCGCCCGCAAGGGTTGTCTCAGTTGGTTAAAGAGAGGTCATCTCACCTCTTGGTCACAGGTTCGACTCCTATGGGAGGCGAATTTGTAATTATGCCATCCTGGGGCAGAGCATGTCGCACTTGTGCGGTTTGCCTTGGATCACGTGGTTTGCAGGCTATTGCGTGAGCCCATGGGTTTACCCAGAGCGCACCCGAAGGGTAGCGGCTGCGGGTTCCCATGTTAAAAAAAAAAAAAAAAGTTAGAGATTTCTAACTTTTCAACTTATTTTCCAACTTATTTTTGCAACTTATTGAATCTCAAACATACATTAAATACTTATATAAAAAGAAAATTTTAAAATATAAACTTTTTACCCGAAAATAAGTTCATAAATCCTCAAAATAAGTAGAGTCAAATAGCCACTATATGTGTAATGTTAATGATATCATTTTTGTTTTTGTTGTGAATTGTTGAGAGTTCGAATTTTGTCAAGAATAAGACGGGTGTTAGTGTGTTAATTTTCAAGAGAAATGAAAATTGCGATCCTCTTTGAAGTGAATTAGTTGGTGGAGAAAAATGTAGATACACATACACTTGACCCTCTATATGAGGTACAATGATGAGATCTTTTTGTTATGTAGTATAAGCTATGGCCTATGGTATATCTCATGTTCCCACAAGTAAAGATTCTGGACAAAAGTTAAATGGACTGTATTATCACAATCTTTTGGTGTGGTTTGAGAGAGCAAATGAAGATAAATACTTAGCCCACATACTGAAAAGTCATGGCCTCATGGGCCCTTGCCCCCACTGGCCCTTCTCTTTAAGCTTTTCAGATTGCACCTCTTTTTGAAGGTTTACATACTTGGATTTTAGCATCATCGTATTATTCATATGTAATGTATTAGTATTACATATGTGCTGTCTTATTTCCCTGCTCCAATTTACCGTCTAATTGTACTGCTCACTTTCATCTTTTTTTGGGCATCGCGAGGAACGCAGTAAAGTACTATGTAATGGTGTAAAAAGGTTAAAATATGAAAAGATCCTAAAGCCAGTGTGGCACAAATAAATGTTGAGTTTACTTTCTTTCTTTTTTTTTTACCCATTTCTACTGTTTTCATTAGTAAAAAGATGTGAAAACTAACACGCCCCTAAAGCTAGCTGCAACTTGTGGTCCTTTAAAAAGCCTCGATCATTTCTCTAACTTTTCAACATACATGCATTATGAACACTGTTCTAGAAAGCGGTTTGGGAGGACCTTTTAGCGCTTAAGCGATTAAGCGGACGTCTAGGTGGAATTTTAAGCGGGTCATTAAGCGGATTGTGAATATATACATATTTATTTTAATTATTTTAATTATATATGTTTATTATATATATTAATTTATAATATAAAATTTGAAAAATATGTAAAGAAAAAATTTAAAAATAATAATTAAAGGGTCAAAATTTGGTCAAACCGCTTAATCCCCGCTTAATCCCTGCCTAAATTCCTCATAAACCCGCTAAATCCCGCCTAAACCCGCTTAATCCCCTGTAAAACTCTTAATTCCCCGATTTTGTACTAATCGAAGCGGTTAGACCTTCAAAACCGCCTAGGCCGCTTTTTAGAACAGAGATTATGAGTCTTATGACACAGTTTCACGTGGAAGGGAAAGGAATAGGAATATTTATTGAACAATAATAAAGTGAAACTGAAATTTGTCAAGAGATTATATATAGAGTTTAATGTTTTTAAATGTTGTGTAGAACTTCCTAAGAGTTACTCCTTGTGCAGTACAATGATTGGACACAAAACAATGAAGGTGAACAATATAATAACTGATAAACATAGATTTCTTGATTACTATTATTATACAATCACGGAGGTAAGCTTGATTTGCATACCATCAACGACATACTAACATATTAAACAAAGAACAAACAGAATTACCGATAACTACAAAGAAGTTTTAAAGAACAAAACTCCGTCCAAAGTTCATGGAAGAAACCTATTTTCAGTGTTTAGGGGTGAGTGCAGGAAATGAAGGAATGGACTGCAGTATCAGCCTACGGCTGCTTCGTTGTCCAGGAGATTGTCCAATGTTGCCGTGAGGTGGAGAAACTCTCTTACTCTTTGGAGAAGACAACTTCACACCACTGTTTGGAGAAGCATTATTTTGGAGTATCTCTGGTATTTCATCTTTATGGTCATTTGGAATCTTGTTCAAAGGTCGAAGAGGATTCAGCTTCCCGAACCTTGGGGTACCATACATTGCAGAGGAAGATCCTCCAATAGAAAGAAACGATGAAGACCGCGGTGGTTTCTTGCTCTTTGAGGAGAAGGGCTGGATTGATTGACTGACAAAATAAAAGTACCATTGTAAGTAAGATCATAATATGACTGCTCATGCAACATAACCAGTCAGAATTGTTACAAGAATTATACCTGCCAAACTGTAAAGGTGTTGCAGGAATTGCGAAACTTGAGTTCTGCTCTGCATCATTCTGGATGGTAGTTATCTGTAAGCTACTATTGACAGCGCTATTTTCATGTTTGGCTTCTTCTTCTCCTAGTTCAACTTCTGTTCCTGTTGAAGTAAAGCCAATTTACAAAATTTCAGGAATATACCAGTACAATGCATATCATTGATTCAAGTCAACTTACTTTGCATAAAAATAACACTAAAGCTAATTATGATTACATAAAGCTAACAATGATTCAGAGAGGAAATGTAAGGGATCAAAATATCATAACCAACGCAAGGAAAGCTACAAAATTAATATTTGGACTCAAAACTTAAAAGCAAACTCACCATCCTTTCTACCAAACGCATTCTTGCAACCTTCACATCTGCAATTGATGGAGCATCCAACACCACCCTTTAAATACAAACTACCATGTCAGAGTTAGCTTATAATGATAATAGAAACACAAGGATAGACCATAGGCAGAAGACCTGATAGCATTCACAATATTTCTTTAGGCAACCAGATTTCTTGCAGTTACATCCTCTTTTATGCCTAGCTGAAGCAGGAGTGTTGTTGGATTCCTCCTATCAAATGAAGAGATCAGAGTGATAATTTTAGTTCTTGAAAAACCACAACATACACAAAAGTATAGCTGTCTACTCTTTTCTCACCCCAACTTCGATGATAGAATCAGAGTTTCTGATCACTTTGGGAGCAAAAGCAAGAGGATTGCGGGATTCAATCTGCTTTCGCGTTGCAAGGACAGTATCTTCATATATAGGTTTGTTAAAGCATTCTTGGCATGAACAAGGTTCTACACAGTAGACACCAGCAGCGAAACACTCACAGTAACTGCAAAGAGATAGCAGCATGTTAATTATGAACACATCTTGCAGCACTTTTGAACAAGTAACAAGTTGCTTCGTGAGAGCATTACTACTGACAATCTAACCGTGGGAAAATATCATAGTTCTAGAGCAAGCTGGAAGCCGATATACAAAGGAAAGAGTTGAGAAATACATGCAGAGACTCTAAAACATATTCCTAAATAAAAAATAAGGATCAAAATCCTAAACCATAGAGTCCTACTAATTTAGTTAAGTACAACAGCAAGTAGCCAAGTACTATACAAGCAAATGAAAGTAAAGTGCTCAAGGAAGTAACTTCCATATCATGTAAGAACTTACAGCTTCAAACACTTTGATTTCTTACAGTTACAACGCTTACAAGCATCATTATCTCCATCGCTGTCCGATTTACGCCTGAGAGTTGTTTTTTACAGTGTCAGACACAACCAAATATGAAAAGCAAGATTCTTAATGATAACATATTTACCAGTAACATACATACCTCTTCTTTTTTGGGCTATTGTGATTCAAACCATCATTGACCATGTATCCTATCCCTTGAGCAGCAGTTTCTGCAATTGGGGTTCCCTCTCCAACAGGACACATGTCTCTATCTGAAGAGTATACAACCAAAGCACTGTCCGAAATTGGTTGACTATTCGACGAATTGATATAAGCAGCCGAGCCAGACACACTTATTGGTTGTGCTCCAGGAACCAAAGCTTCATGTTTCACAACTTTGTGGCCCACTGATGTTGCGGCAAGAGCATTCAAGTGCAAGCCAATTCCTGGTAGTCTGCGTCTTGGGATATCAAATCCAGGCTTTAGAGGAACTACACATTTGTCACTGGAAGCAGTATTCTCATGAGATTGCAATGGCACAGAAGAACTACTACTAGAACCATCATCTAAGCGCTTCCTGCGAGAACCCACCATCTCAAATACCAGACAGCGTCTTCTCATACCACGTTGCAGAGTAGAAGAATTCTATGCAATGAAAGAGATTCCTCCGAGTTACATTTAAAATTTATTAAATTATAATGGAAGCCTAAAGAAGACATTCTTTATAAGAAAAAACAAACATCGCAAGGTTGTTGAACAGTACGTATATGCTATAGATAAACTAGCATACAAGAATTGAGGAGAGAAAGATCGTCATTTAAATCACACTATGGATGATAACACAACTGAAGTAGAAAATGTTAACAAGTAGTAAACAGAACAAATAAAGCATTCATGCAAAAGATAGAAGGCAAACAGCAATTCACCTCATTGCCCACTTTCTCACTTGTGTCACCAGCTAAAAACTGGCTATGTGAAACAGGGACGTCTTGATCCTTACCTACTTCTTGCATATCATGGCTGCCTTCGAGGAGAGAAGAATTGTTATCAGGACCAACAGCATTTACAGCTCCAGAAATTTGCAAATTATCAGTCAGAGAAGTACAGAAAGTCATTCCAGGTAAAAGTGATCTCTGACTAGGATCGATTAATGACTTTGAATCATTTGGTGTATCAAACAGTAATAGGTCGCCTTCATCAGAAAACAAGTTTTCCCAGTCACATTCGGCAGCTTCTTTATTTGCATTGATATTGCTCGGACCCTCTAGATGTACTTCTCTTCCAACAAGTTCTTTATTGCTCGGACCCTCTAGATGTACTTCTCTTCCAACAAGTTCTTTTCCTGAGCCAATTTCAGCATGTGGAACAACTTCCATAGAAGAGGCAGCCAATTCTGAAACGCACTCGATTTCCATGCAACATTCAGAGGTTCCACCGCAATCAGGGCTATCACATTCGCAACTTAAGTTTTGTGGTAGCTCCATCGCAACACTTGTTTCATACTGTGGCTCGGCCGATGATTCACCAGCTAAGCTCCCTTGATCAAAATTTTGTTGTTGCTCAATATTATGAACAATGTCAGTAGCTTCTTCAGTGTTAGCAACTTTGTCTCCATGACCACAAGAAAATTCTGGTTTTGATGGATCAGAGAACTGATGCCTGGAGTAACAACATGAGTTAAAAACAACCTGCGGTCTCTAATTAAAAGATAAAACAGCAGAAGAGTCAAAATAATTCATATTACCTCCTTAAAAATCTAGAATCCCTTAGAGAACTGACATGAGGCGATGTAAAAACAGACGGAGGAGATGAAAAAGTAAGCGAGTTGAACGTCTGAGTAATATGGATGGACTTAAATGTCTTGATAGGAGAAAGGCTGTTGAGGTAGTTAAAGACAGGTGAGTCCTGCATGTGTACATATTAATTTGTAAGAAACTAAGAATTAACAGAATTATCAGAGATATCAAATGCAAAGGTAAGTTATTATCTAAAAGTAACTTCATATGGAAGCAAACATGTGAAAATCGCATAAATAGATGGCTGACAAGGTGAATCTCTATGGAAGAAAGCCATGTCTCGCATCGTGAATACATAAACTTATATACAAATATACATTTTTAATCCCAATAGAATTTAATAAACTTTTAAGCATAAAGATAGTTAGACTGAAATGAGGAAGAGTCGGTTTACAACCAAATTCACTGATAAACAAAATGAGAGAGTGATATGATGCCAATGCTAAAAGAGAAGTCGCTGAATGTGAAACAGCTGGGAGAAGAGTATCAGAACTACTAGTGAAAAAGGAAATCATTGTTTAATGATCCTGCATCCTGAAATACATGACAATCTAAACTGTCTTAGACGTAACAAGGAACAGCCAACACCAATCCCTTTCTTCACTAGCAAATTCGCAGTGCACTATATATGCTCTTTGGACTCTTGCAGCTACCTTTGAACAAAAAAACTGGTCAACAAGTGACAACAATTACTCACTCTTCCCCAATATAACCCTTTCAATCACCATAACATGCTTAATAAATTCATCAACAACTATAGTTAGTAATCACATTCTACATCACAATTGACCCCTTTCAACACAAAGTAAGTGAATTGTGTGTGTGTGTAATTGAAGTGGATTTACAGAATATAAACAGCAATTAACAATAAGCACAATTGACATCACAAATGAACCAAAAATCACCCAAATTTAAAGAACAAGTCCCTAATTTCTCAAAGAACAAAACAGATCCAACAACAAATGACCCAAAACACATTCAAATCACTCACACTGTAACTCAATTGAGTCAAGCCCTATAACATCAAATCAACACTACCAACATCACAAATCAAACACACACACAAACATTCCCACATAACCCAACCAAAAAAACACAAAATCAAACCTTTCATCAAAAATAACAAAACCCCACATCACAAAACCACCCAAACCACTCAAATCCATCAAATCAAACACAAATTCACAATCCCACATCCAAAATCTCATAAAAATTCAATCTTTATCAAGAAAACACAAATTACCTCAATTTTAGAGACAGGAGAAGTGAATTGCTTCCTCTCAGGTGTATCCATTACAACCCCTTCACTTTGTTTCTCTAAATTCACCCCATCTTGACCCATTTAGGCCAACCCTACAAAAACACACTAAACACACACACACACAAAAAGACCCTATATTTGTGGATATATTTTCAAGATTGAAAGCGGGAAAATAATAAATGGAATATAGATTGTCTCGTGGTGAGGGCAACCCTTCAAGCCCCACACTACACACACACTTTTTTTTTACACAGTGATAAAAGGAAGAAGTAAAGAAACTATACACACACAGTTACACACAGTGAAATGAAGTGTGCGTTTTATAGGCGGAAAAACACAGGATATGAAAAAAGTAACGTACCATGTTTTTAACGGAGGGAGAGTTTTACTTTTACTTAAAGTGGTCCGGTTAGTTTTTTGTTTTTACAGTTTTTATGAGATTGACTTTGTCAATGTTGTTGTGTCAACCAAATTTAAGATTATTTTGCATTCATGTGATGTATGTATTTCCATTTGTAAATGTCTAAGAGGTCGTTTGGTATATAGTGGGAATTAACGTTTGGTATATAGTGGGAATTAACTTTTCATAGGAAGTTCAAATTTATGTGTTTTTAGAATTTCTGGGAAGTGTAAAAAAATTGTTTGGTTATCATGCTGGAAATTAAACTTCCTGATTAGTCACTTCCCTCGTGTTGTTTGGTAAAATATTTTACTTCCCATATAATATGTACTAATTGACTGTAATGACCTCAAATATGTGTTTGATCTCAAATATTCCTGATTGACTTTTTTTTTTTAAAGAATTTCACTTTCAAAGAATTATTAGCATTAGCTTCTTCATGCAAACTAGTCAGTAACCCCTGCTACAAATTCCCAAACAAAAAAATATAAACATACCAAGATAACCTATTTTTGACAAATAAAAAATAAAAAACAAAGGATAAAACTTCAAATAACAATGTTTCCAATCCAAAATGTGACTACTAATAATGAAAAATTTAAATGTCAGAAGAGAAGCACATAATTTAAAATGAGTAGAACTCACATTCTATTCTAATGGGATATAAATAAACATTGATGAATTACTGATTTGAATGATCGGGAAGCAACAAGCCTTGAACGTAAGCATATCTATAACCATCAGGAAGGCTGAAGAAAAAATCAACTTCTAAAGGATTAAGTGCAATTTTCTTTGATGCCAAAAGAACTTGAGTAGTAGTTAATCCTCCAATTTTCATTACTTCTGCAGTCACCTGCATCCTTCTCTCAGCTGATTCAGACTCATGTTGAAAACAACTAGGAAGTCGTCCTATATGTTGGCTAGCAGTTTCCATTACATCACTCATTTTCTCAAGCTTGCTAGAAAAATCTTTCAAAGCTTCGATAGTTTCAGTCCTTGCCTTCTTCGTCTTATTAGTTGAAGGTGTAGTTGACGGTGGAGTTTCCATTGGATGACTTTGTGTATTAGAAATCGTGTCATCTTCAGTGCTTACATTGTGGACCTGATCTGCTTCTGTTTCTGCGTCTTTGTATTCTTCTTCTAGTTCTTCAAGTGAATCAAGTGTACTTGTTGCCTCATTCCCCGTAGCCCTATCTTTACCAAAAATCCTGCCCAACTCATCAAATAACGGAAAAGGCTTATTTCTCATACCTGAAGCATTTGGGTGACTCTAAAATTCAAAAAAATCAAGAACTATTAGTTACATTGAGCACTTCTCAAACTGCATTACAGGAGACAATCAGAGATGGTAATACAATACTACATTCATAATCTAAAGGTTATCATTAAGCTTAAATTGAACAAGCAAATTTACAAAAAATATCTATAGATGATTACAGAATTAACAACTCCACAGAGTACAGAAAATTGACCCCTTTAATAATACCTTAACAAGTAAATTAACAGATGATTTGAATAGGATGAAAATAGCATTTAGTAACAATAAAAGGTACTGAAGTGAAGCAAATATGACGAAGTAGCAAAATATAGCTTCGAAACTCACAGCTTCTTGTCAGGAGTGGGGATTTTTCCAGGTATTTTTCTAGATTTACAAAGCAAACACGTTCTCTGTATCGAAACAGAGCATTTCTTTTAAAGACAGTGAGAGCTAATAAACTTGAGATTATATTTTTTTGCTAGGTGATAAATCATGGAATTGATGTGGAAGTTCTGTCAAATATAGAGAATATGGCAATGGAATTTTTCATGCTACCTTTAGAGGAAAAACAGAAATATCCGATGGCACCAGGGACGGTTTAGGGCTACGGACAAGCATTTGTGTTCTCGGAAGATCAGAAGCTGGATTGGTGTAACATGTTTGCTCTTGGTTTAGAGCCACACTACACGTGGAACCTGAGTTTATGGCCCAAAAATCCTCCCACTTTCTGGTAATAATATATGGTGCTTCTAAAATTAACAAATATACACCCTTTAAATTCATTAGTATAAAAGAATTAATATAGTGCTTGATAAAATTTTCTAATGTGTTACTTTAAATTATTATTATTGCAGTGAAAGTATAGAAACTTATTCAAGGGAGATCAGGAAACTGTGCAAAAGTCTTCTGAGTTTTATAGCAATGAGTCTTGGGCTAGACAAAGATGTGTTTGAAGATATGTTTGGGGTTGCTGTACAAGCTGTGAGGATGAACTACTATCCAGCATGCCCAAGGCCAGACCTTGTTATGGGTTTAAGCCCTCATTCTGATGGGAGTGCTCTCACAGTTTTGCAGAAAGGAAAGGGTAGCTCAGTTGGGCTTCAAATCCTCAAGAACAACACTTGGGTCCCTGTCCAGCCCATTCCAAATGCCCTAGTCATCAACATTGGTGACACCATAGAGGCAAGCACTAAACATATAATATTAGGCTTAACAGCTAATTAGCTAATGAAACAATATTAATGATGATTAATAATTATAATAAATATATAGATCTATATCACTTACCAGTAGAAGACTCACTTATCAATAATTATAGTCATTTTATTATAAAATAATCGCTAAGAATCTGGTGTTTTTTTAAGGAAGCTTAGAATATAGTTAACTGAAACACACTCTTAATCAAAAAGATCACTACAACTGTGAGAAATTCATATGGTTGTTTTGTCCAGGATTTTACATGTAACTGACAGAACACTAACACAGATAAAGAGAACAGAATCAAAATACAAAGTTCTAGTATCTCCACTACAAATTTCTGTATCTACAGTAAGCAAAATACAAAACAGAACAAAGTGGTAAAAAACTAAAAACAGAGGAAATAACATAACCTGACATTTTTCTTTCATTCTATGGAACATAATAAAGGATAGCAAAGCCTCTGTATTCTCAAACAAATAACAACACAGAATAATTATTAATCAAACTAATGCAAATCAAAGAATATATGTGCAACTAAAACAGTGGTAAGATAATTACCTTCACCCAATCTTCCCAAACTGCCTGTGGACATGTCACAAACTTTCCTTCGTCATTCCATCCAAAACCGCTAGCACTTGGACTCAACATTTCTGCAATGGCATCATAATGTCTTCTTAAGAGCTTTACTCTGGACTCAATATGAGTTTTGGCTTTCTTATCACAGCCGGGTAGTTTTTGCTGCATAATAGCCTCAACTTTGGCCCAAAAACCATTTTTAAATTGACCATTGTCTGCTTTCCAACCTCCCATATCCACCAGATCACTCATTGCAGTAACAAGTGCACGATCCTCTGTAGGTGTCCACCTTGAACATTTTCTGGTGGAGTTGCTCTCGTCTACTACTTGCTTAGTACTTCCTTGAGAGCATTTCATTATCACTAAAAAAAATAAAAATTATCCAAGTATATACAAACAAGTAGTGCTAATTAATACACAAATTGTTTAAATGTTCTAATACTTAAAATTATATAAGATCAAAAGGTAGTATAGCTGTAAAATAACAATCAAAAATCAATCCAAGCAATGAAATTACAAAAATAAGTAGTTCAACAAATTGAAAATATTGCAACAAATTGAAAATATTGCAACAATAAGCAAAGAAATTCTAAACACTGCTAAATGAACCTACACAAAAGAGTTGCCAGACTAGGAATGTCATGTATGCAGGTACGCGTCATACATTTTCGTTGCTAAATTATTTCTAAAATCAGTCCATGTATTGCTACTCTCCATAGTCCCGATATTATTTTCTTCACAATCTTCTATGTCATCTCGAAGTAGATGCTCCATAGGGTCTAAAGTCATGTGTGTACGAATAAAATTATGCAGCAATGCACAAGCCAATATGATTCTGTAAACATACTTTCTAGGGTACCAAGTAGTGTTTCTAAAAATCCCCCATCGCATTTTAAGCAATCCAAAACACCTTTCTATCACGTTCCTAGCTTGAGAATGTTTCATGTTAAAATATTCCTCGGCTGAAGTTGGTTGAGTACCATTCTTCCACACACTCAAATGATACCGTTGGCCTCTAAATGGGGTTAAAAATCCCTCGCAATTCATATATCCAGCATTGCATAAATAGTAATTCCCTAAAAAAATCAAATACGTAAAATTGCTATCGTCTATATTAGATAAAATGAATTTATTCTCATTAATGTAGAAAAAATCACTATTGTTATTACCTTGGGGGACTTTAAGAGAATTTTTTCTAGAAAGTGCGTCACGTAGTACTCTATTATCATGCGCTGAGCCCTCCCATACAGGTAAAATATATGTAAATTGCATGTCGGGAGTGCAAGCTGCTAGCACATTGGTAGTGAGTTCTCCTTTCCTATTTCTGTATCTAACTTTATCTTTATCACCAACCCGAACTTTAATGTGTGCTCCATCCAAAGCACCTAAACAATTCTATATAAATAATTCTTAATGATGTATATATTGACCAAATTTGCAATACCAAGAAATTTTATGAATGTGTTTTAATTTTTAAAAATTTCCTTAAACCACGTCCATCTCTCATCTTGGCAATTTTCAGTTACAGGTTGAGGCTTTTTCAGTAGAAGATGATGACATTTAAGAATAGCTTGAAGAACTGAATTAAAATGTCTAGATACAGTCTCACCACTTCTTCTAAAATGCAATTGCGTTCTTCGATTTTTTGTATCATGAGAAATTATATACAAAAATATTGCAACCACTTCCTGTAAACTCGAATTTTTGTTCCCACGCAATCCTCCAACATCTCTAAGCATTTCACATAACTTATAAAAACAAGATCTATCCATTCTCAGGTTATCTAAACAAGCTACGTCACTATCTTCAATCATTGGCCTAAGATTTAAGTGTCTAGCATACAATCTTTCTTGAGTAGAATTATCAAACACATAGGTTATCGGTTTGGGTATGTTAATATTTGTAAGAGTAACTAAATGCACCAACTCAGCAATAATTTCCATAAGCATAACCATGACATGTCTATATATCACAATACACGTAGTCAGTATTTTCTTTCGATTACCCAAAGTTGTGCGCGCCATGACTGTACTGTATAAGATACACAAGTTCCACACAAGAAAATAATAAATCTAATTAGTTACATAAACAAAAGTGATACTACATCAGTTCATAATATTCGAAGAATATTGAATAAAAACTGAATCAATGATAACATTCATGAGTCATGGCAAATTTCAATTCATCTAAAAATTAAGAGTGAAGAATAAATTTACATACCGAGACCCAGAAGTAGTTACAGAATTCTCTGTATATAGAGAAGATGATAACTGAGGAAGAGATAGATATATATAGATGTATCCATATATGTGTATAACCGCGATTTTCAGCTAAAAATGCCGCTTAAATTTACTCGCCTCTTCTGATTTTGTGGGATAATATTGTCAATTTCTGTAATTTATCATACGGGAATCGTGGATAACCAATGGGGGAGAGGGTCATCCACTTCCTATATTATGTAGGTATTTTAACTTCCTTGGTAAGTTTTATTTCCTATAAAATTGGTAACCAAACAAAATATTAAAAGCTAATTCCTGGGAAGTCAAAATTCCTGAATAAATGCCTATCAACCAAACGACCTCTAAAAGTATTTCCAAGTTCCGACCCATCACATTATATTAGTCTGATTATGTAAAACATAGGGGATGGTAGTGTATTAAAATTTTTAAAGATTTTTAATGATTTTAGAAGTCATAAGGTATTCAATTCTAACATTTAAAGAGTCTTTAAAAATATGGTGTTATTCAATTGAGATTTTTAAAAAGTATTTAAAAGTATGGCGGTGTTGAATTTAAACATTTATAGACTCTTTATAAGTATCGTGTTATTCAAAAAGTCAATTACTTTTAATGAGAATGACTTTTAATGAGTTTTAACAAAAATTATAACTACACCCCTTGAAAAAAAAAGTTATGAGTTTTTTGATAAGATTTGACAAGACTTCTAATAACTCTATAAAAATCATCTTGAATAATATTGTTTCATTTACTGTCAACAAAATTTTTAAAATTTCTTGTAACTTTTCTTCTCTTTCTTCTCTTCTTCCATCTCTTTTTCTTCCTCTTCTTAGTCTTCAATTTCCATATTTATATTCATTTTAGTAAACGATATTATTGATGGTGTGATCTTTTGCAATTTTATAAAACTAGATCATAACACACAAACTAAAATAAGAATCCATCAAACATTGTAGTAATTCATGGGCTTCTAAAAAAGTTCACATAAAACACCAATAAAATAGCTTTGCATCTGTTGTGGAACAAAAATTAGGGTCTGTATGTTATTAATGCTAGGGTTGATAAGCTTCGAGCTTTAATGGTTGTTTCCGTGTTTCGAGACTGATCGGTCTTCACAGAGTGCCTACGTATCTCGTTATTGAGAATCAAGCCAAGACGTAGCTCTAGAATGAGGGGTCAGGCCCTTATATAGGCTGCGGGAGCCTTAAAATTATAATAGGATTCGGAGACTTGGTGGGCAAGCCACCTCCTTGAGGAAGGTTCTAGACTCCTTCCTTGTAGGAGTCAGTTTCCATGTGAAATAGGTGCCTTGGAGGCTAAGTCAGGCAGGAGTAATATCCTTATTTGACTCTTATTGCTGAGCTGTTTACTACCCCTAATATTAATTACGAAATTAATATTAAAAATAGGGTTTGGACCTCATTGGTGGGACCCACGTTTGGACCATGCTAGGCCTAATTAATACAATATTAAATGTGCCTTTATGGCGTATGTTTAGCCCATATCATTTACCCCCAACTTCTAGGAAAACTGATCAGGTTTTCCTTGAAGTTTTAACGGCTTTAACGAGACTTGGGTCGGGGTTTACTTTGTACACTAGCGTTTAACGAGTATCGTCTTGTTTGTAAAGTGTAGAGCGACCTACACATTTACGATGATTTTGCCTTATTCGAGGCTAATTGAGAGTATTTATGTCTCATAGGAAATTATAAATAATTTCCTTGCATTTTTTTTGTACCCACGGGTATTTTTTATCACTATGGATCGTTTTACCAAAAGTGTCTAATGATGATTTCGAGAATAAAATAATTATTTATCTTCTATCTGGGATTTTCTGGAAATTAATATCCAATTTTTACCTATTTTCCATAATTATTAGCTTATTTTAAGAATTTTTAGACAATTCCAGAAAAATGGCTTGCCAAGTGAAATGGTGTCCTGGGCGTGGGTACCCCCGCCAAGGAGTCCTTTTCCTTAGCCACGCCAAGGAAGTTTGGACTCCTGGGTGTGGGTGCTTTCATGCCTTCAACTTTCAAAGTTGGTCTGGGCGTGGGTACCCCCGCCAAGGAGTCCATTTCTTTAGCCACGCCAAGGAAGTTTGGACTCCTGGGCGTGGGTATTTTCATGCCTGTGCTTTGTAAATCCAGCCTTGGCATGGGTATCCCCACCAAGGAGGCATCTTTATGACCAACGCCTAGGAAATTTAGCCTCCTGGGCGTGGGTTCTTTCACGTCCTTCATTCGTTACTTCAACCTTGGCGTGGGTATCCCCGCCAAGGAGGTGTTTTGTGAACCAACGCCTAGGGGTTTTGTCCTCCTGGGCGTGGGTTCTTTTTAACCTTTAACGTGTAACTCCAACCTTGGCATGGGTATCCCCGCCAAGGAGGTGTTTTGTGAACCAACGCCTAGGGGTTTTGTCCTCCCAGGTGTGGGTTCTTTTTAACCTTTAACGTGTAACTCCAACCTTGGCTGGGTATCCCCGCCAAGGAGGTGTTTTATGAACCAATGCCTAGGGGTTTTGTCCTCCTGGGCGTGGGTTTTTTAATTGGGCTTTTAGAATTCTTAGGGCAATTCCTCGTTTTATTTTCTTAGAATGTGATAGAATTCTCTAGAACCTGGTAGAATTTCGTTCAAATTTTGAATTCTATGGGCTTCCCGCCTATTTGAAAGCCCAGCCACCTGTTTACAGCCCATCCACCCTCTATAACCGGTTGGATGACCGATTGTGAATTCTATAAAAGGGTGAGTACGTTTCTCATTTGTTCACACTTCACTTTCTTAAAATTATTCTGCAAGAATTCTCTCTCAGCATTCCCAAAACACTTTCCAAAAAACTCTGCTAGGGTTCTGTCGTGAGGCGATTTCCGGCGTCCTTACCACCGCTGCATTTTCCAGTTTCCGTTCGAAGATCGTTTGAATCTTCTTCATCAACCTTTAACTGAAGCTTTTTCTGGGTTCAAGCATTCAAGCGAAGAACGTCAATGGAGAATTCGAGTTCCTCCAGCCAATCGCAACTAGCTCAGACCGCTTCTACCACCGCTCCTAGGGCTTCAAGGGGTAAGAACCCTAAAATATCTCTTGTTCATGCCAATGTCTTTTCCCTTAGAGATCTTTTAAGTGAATTTGGCCAAGCTTTTCCCAATTTGCTTCACTTAGATGCTTATAAATATAAATCGAAGTATAAGCAACATAGGTTAGATATTTTAGCCCAACTTTTTCATATTAATGGGCCTTACAGGGCCGTTATTCCGGCCCCAAATGAAAGGGATTGTCACCCTAAGCCCGGGGCTATTAGGATGTACAAAGAAGCCTTTTATGCCGGTTTTCGTCTTCCTCCTCCCTTTATTTGCCATCTCTTAGCTGATGCCAGGGTTTGTCCAACCCAGCTTATGCCAAACGCATGGCATTTTATATATTGTTTCATGGTCCAGTGTAGAAAACATGGGCTCGAGCCTAATATTTCTGTTTTTCGTTACTTGTTCAAATTTGTCAATACTCCCGATAACTCGGGTTGTGTCAAAATCCAACACCGATCCTTGGCCCGTTCCTGTTTCATTTCTGATTCTGCCCCTGATTCTCTTCCTGATTGGAAGAAAGAATGGTTTTATATTTTTTTGGAGGGAGATAATTGGGACAATTACTTTTGGCCCAATTTATGCAAAGCCATTGATGGGCCTATCAAAAGTTTAAAACTGGGTGTAAACGAAGAAGCTGCCATAGCTCTTTTAACGTCTGATAATTTGCATCATTGTGCAAAATTGATTTCCGAGGATTCACTGCAAGCCCATGGGTTTAGTGATTTGGGCCCCGAGGGTAAATAACTCGAAATCCCCATTCTTTACTTATTTTTCTTTATACCATACTTGTTTTCTAACTCTTAGCTTTCATTTTGCAGCTAAGGCAGCCCTGGGGGGGGCATTTTTAAAAGAAGGGAAGCCGCTGCTGCTACGGGGGTAGTGACAGAGAGAGAGAGGTCTAAAAGGCCTAGGACTGAGAACACCACTCCCGCAGTGGAGCGCGTTCCTACCTTTCTTCAGGAAAGGCATGTTCCCGTTGATGAAGATCTCACCCCTTTCACTGTGGATTGGTGGTTATGCAATAGGGATACAGTTGTGGGCGACTCTAGGGCCGCAGCCGAGTGGTCCAGGAGTGTGGTCACTCCGTGGGATAGGGCCCACATTGTTGAATCTTCCAATGACTTGCAGATCGAGCTCCTGGGATCTCAGGCTATTGCTGCAGTAAGTTTAAACTTTTTATGGTTTCATGTTCTTTCTCTTGTTCCTTTGTCTTTTAGTTGATTCTAATATTTGTTTTACAGATGAATGCTTATCTCCAGGCTGCCGTCCATAACTTTAAGGCAGTGCGTTCTGATTTTACGGTTGCGGAGAGGGACAGGGACAGGTATTTTGCTTCTTCAGAGGCAAACTTTGCTCATTTTAGGGAGGTGGAGAAGGAGTTGGCTGAGGAGAAGGAGAAGAACAGGAGGCTGCAGTTGGAGGTGCAGCAGAACAGAGAGCACATCATAGCTGACTACAAAGCTTCTAAGGAGTTTGAGGATCTCCTGAACGCGGAGTATGATGCTAACTTCCCTACCACTTTCAAAGAATATTGGGAAGAGATTATTGAGGAGATTGGCGGGAAAATTGGGGGCTAGCTTTCCCTTCTGGCCAACTCCAGAAGCCTCTATCTTCCTCAGAACTAAGTCACCTTGTCGAAAGAACCTCTCCCTAACCCTTCGGTTATAGTGGAAGGATGCTCTTTTCTGATGCTCCGCGTTCCTGGCATTTACCTCATCCCTAACTTCATCAATCAAGTCAAGAGCGATCCTCATGCCTTCTTCATTAGTCTCGGGTTCATATGCCTCAACTCGGGGTGAAGCACGCAAAATATCCAAGGGCACAACTGCCTCGGCTCCGTAAGCCAGCAAGAACGGGGTTGCTCCGGTTGTAACTTTACAGGTGGTACGATACGCCCAAAGTATAGGCAGCAGCTCATCCATCCAAGTGTTCCTCGAGCGCTCGACCCTCTTCTTCAGTCCATCAAGGATAATCCGGTTTGCTACTTCTGCCTGTCCATTAGCTTGAGGATGAGCCACTGAGGTAAAACGAAGCTCAATAGCATTCTCCTCGCAGTACTTCTTGAACTCCTCATTGTTGAATTGTGTCCCATTGTCCGTCACAAGGACTCGTGGAATTCCATATCTACAGATTATGTTCTCCCAAAAGAATTGGGCAACTTGCTTGGTGGTTATCTTAGCTAAAGGTTTAGCCTCAATCCACTTGGTGAAGTAGTCGATGGCCACTCTCAGGAACCTTCTTTGCGCTGAAGCTACAGGAAATGGACCAAGTATATCCATTCCCCACATTGCGAATGGAATAGGAGAGATAATCGAAGTTAACATCTCAGGCGGTTGCCTTACAATTGGAGCATGTTTTTGGCATCTCTCACACCTCTTGACATAATCTTGTGCATCAGCCAACATCTCTGACCAATAGAATCCCATGCGAGTGATCTTGTGAGCTAGGGCTCTGCCCCCCAAGTGTTGCCCACAGATCCCTCCATGAACTTCTTCCAGTGCTCTTTTGCCTCTTGAGGCCTTAGACACTTTAAGTATGGGATAACGAAAGACCTCTTGTCGAGGAGACCTTCATCAGAGCGTACCTCAATGCTCTCAATGAAAGCTTCCGTGCCTCCAAGGCATCGTCCGGGAGCCATTCGGTTTCCAGGTGCTTTGATATGATCTATCTAGCAGGTCCCCATGTTGATTGGTGCCACCAGCTTCGATTTGACGGACGGGGCCTTCAAAACCTGGAAGTAAACACTCCCTGCATAATTCTCTATCTCAGAAGAGGCGAACTTCGATAGGGCATCGGCCTTAACGTTCTCCTCCCTCGGAATGTGCTCCATATAACACTCATCAAACCGAGTCATAACACCTTTAACAACTCTCAAGTATTTAACCATAGTTTCATCCTTGGCTTCAAACTCACCATTCACTTGTGATACTACCAGTCTTGAATCTCCACAAACTTTGAGGTTCTTGACCCTCATGATTCTGGCCAAGCCCAATCCGGCTATCAAAACTTCATACTCAGCTTCGTTATTTGTTGTTGGAAAGTCCAACTTCAAAGCATACTCAACTGTGAACCCATCGGGGTTTTGCAAAACTAAACTTGCACCACTAGATTTTGTTTTTGATGCTCCATCAAAATAGAGCACCCAATACTCCTTTAGATCAGGTACGAGTTCTTTATCCTTGGCTTCTCTCCCAGGGGTGGTTACTATCTCCTGCCCCCCGACTTCTTGGTTGCCAATGGTACATTCAACCACAAAGTCAGCCAATGCCTGAGCTTTGATTGATGTTCAAGGCTTATACGCGATGTCAAATTCTCCAAGTTCGATCGGCCATTTAATCAACCTTCCACTGGCCTTCGGGCTATGCAATATGTTTCTCAACTGCTGGTCTGTCAGGACTTTGTGTGCCTAAAAGTACGGTAGTAGCTTCCTTGAAGCTGTTATCAATGCCAAAGCAAACTTCTCAATGGGAGAGTAATTCAATTCAGCTCCATGCAACACTTTACTCACATAATATATAGGTTTCTGAACCTTGCTCTCTTATCGAATGAGGACGGCACTCAGTGCTTTCTCGGATACCGCCAGGTATAGATAAAGAGTCTCTCCGGGACTAGGTTTGGCCAACAATGGGCTTTAGCCATGTATTTCTTCAGTTATTCAAAGGCCTCCTGGCTCTTAGGAGTCCACTCAAAATTTTTCACCTTCTTTAATGCTTGAAAGAAAGGCAAGCACTTATCACCAGACTTGGAGATAAATCTCCCTAGGGCTGCAACTCGACCAGTTAACTTCTGTACATCTCGTATAGAGCGGGGTGGTTCCATGTCCAAAATTGCCTTGATCTTATCAGGGTTGGCCTCTATGCCTCTCTTCGAAACCTTCAACCCCAAAAATTTTCCTGATCCAACGCCAAAAGCACATTTGGATGGATTCAACATCATCTTGTGGTGCCTCAACACTTCGAATGCCTCTCTGAGGTGTTCAATGTGATCTTCCTTGAATAGGCTCTTGACTAACATGTCATCAACATAGACCCCCATGGTCTTTCCAATCAGATGGGCGAATATCTTATTCACCAATCGTTGATAAGTAGATCCTGCATTCTTTAGACCAAAAGCCATAACAAGATAACAGAAAACACCAAAGTCAGTTATGAAAGATACCTTTGGGGTGTCATCCTTGTGCATCTTGATCTGATTGTAGCCGCTGAACCCATCCATGAAGCTCAACATCTCATGTCCAGCTATGGCATCTATCAACATGTCTATCCTTGGGGGGGGGAAAGCAATCTTTCGGACATGCATCATTCAAATCGGTGAAGTCTATACACATCCTCCACTTCCCATTTGCTTTCTTGACCATCACAGGGTTAGACAACCATTCGGGAAACTGAATCTCTTCAATGAACCCAGCCTCTAAGAGTTTGTCAACTTCTTGTTTAATGGCCTCCTGCCTTTCAGGGGCAAAATTCCTCTTTTTCTGCTTTATTGTCTTCCGTTTAGGGTCAACATTCAGCTTGTGTGTTATGAGTTGGGGATCAATCCCTGGCATGTCAGCTGCAGTCCAAGCAAACACATCACTGTTTTCCTGTAAGAATGCTGTCAATTTGCCCTTTAAGGGCTCCTTCAATGAAGCTCCTATATAAGTTACTTTATCAGGGTCGCCCAGCTCTAAAGAAATGGAGATCAAGTCCTCTGCTGGCTTCCCTCGGTGTTCATCATCACCACGGACATCAATGTCTTCAATTGGGAGTACCTGCCCCCCGACTCCATCAGCCCTCAAGGCAGATACATAGCAACTCCTGGCCATCTTTTGATCATCCTTCTGTTCTCCAACACCGTTCCTGGTTGGAAACTTAATCTTCATGTGATAAGTAGAGGCAACAGCCTTAAACGCATGAAGTCCAGTCCTCCCCAGGATTGCGTTATAAGTTGAGGCCGCCTTAATTACCAAAAAATTCAACATTTGAGTAGCCTCCTTAGGTTCTTGCCCGATCGTCATAGGCAACTGGATAGTGCCCTCAACTCCATTGAAGCCATAGATAGGCATGTTGGTCGGGGTTAACTGAGAGTCAGTGTATCCTAGCCTTACGAATGCATCATGAAATAGAATATCAACATAAGCTCAATTGTCTATCAAGACTCGCTTTACCTCTGAGTTTCCGAATACAGGGGTTATGACCAACGGGTCATCATGGGGGAACTTCACCCTTTCAAGGTCTAAATCATCAAAACCAATTGCTATTTCAGTCCTGGCACGCTTCGGGGCTTCTCCCACGATATGCATCACCTCTCTGGCATATGCCTTTCGAGAGTTTCGAGTTGTACCGGCCGCGGTCGGGCCTCCCCAAATCATGTTGATTACTGGCCCTCAGGGCTGTGGGTTGCGATCACGATCGTTGTCCCTACGATCATTGCTCTTCCTGTCATAATCCCTTCTTTGATTTCCACGATCTTCACCCTTCATGAACTTGCTTAGCTTTCCTCTTCGAATCAAGAATTCAATTTCATCTTTGAGCTGCCTGCCATCATCGGTGTCATGTCCCACATCCTTATGGTACCTATAGTACTGATCCTTGTTTCACTTTGTAGGGTCTCCTCTGAGTGGCTTTGGCCATCGAAAGTCCTTATCCTTCTCAATCTCTAATAAGATCTGACTCCTTGGATCATTCAATCTTGCATAATCAGAAAATCTTGGTCCCAGACCCTTTTTCGGTGTAGAGTCAGAGTCCTTGCTAGTCCGGGAATACTTGTACCTAGCATCATACTCTTGCTCTTGCTTCCGCTTTTTAGAGTCATTGTAGTTTCCTCCGCTGCCCACTGCTGCTTCCTTCTTCATGCTATCCTCAGCTTTAATATACTTATCAGCCCTTCGCTGAAGTTCAGCCCTATTCTCAGGGGGATGCTTTGCCAATGATCTTTTAAAGAAGGGGTCAGTAGTTCCATGCTCCAGAGCTACCATGGCCGCCTTGTTCTCCAGGTCAGTGATGTTTAGCGTCTCCTTAGTGAATCGCTTGAGATAATCCCTCAGATTCTCATTCTTTCCTTGCACCATATACATGAGGGATGCAAAGCTTTTCTCATGAACTCTTCCTCTAATGAATTGGCTGACAAAGGCGGCACTCAGCTCCTTAAAAGTGCCTATAGAATTTGCAGGCAACCGACTATAATATCTTTGAGCCATGCCCGACAGGGTTTGAAGAAATGCCCTACACTTCAGAGCATCACTTGCAGGTTGTAACAGCAGCGCGTTCGAGAATGTCCTGACATGATTCGCGGGATCACCCGTTCCATCATATGCCTTAATTGTCGGCATCTTGAACTTTTTAGAAATACGAGCATTCATCACCTCCCCAGTAAATAGGGATGTAGGATCATCAGGATCTCCAAGAGGCATCAGATATTTGGGGTTTCCCTTAGGAATTTCAACCCTTGTTGTTCTCCCAGTTGGGGCACCAGCCCTTCTCTGCCTTCTTGAAGGCCTCTCTAAATCAATAAGGGGAATCCCTCCTGAAGTTGGAGGAGGTTGATTCTGGTTCAATCTCGCTTGCTCTCTTGCCATGTCGTCTTTTAGCTTTAAGATCTCGGCCTCGTGAGCCTTGATTCTTTCAACAGTTGTCAAAGGGGGTCCATCATGGATAGTTTGTGTCCTTCTTCGAGGTTCTCTACTTGCACGTCGCCTCCTCGGGGCTTCATCATGATCATCGTCCTCAAATGACGAGTCGTCAGTATAGGGGCCAAAGTATTCATCATATTCTGGCTCAGGTGGAGCTAAGCCTCTGATATAAGAAGGCTTATACGTCTCATGGATCTGCAAGGCATGACCGCTTGGTCCAGGGTCCCTTTGATTTGGGGGATAGTTAGGCAACCCATAAGCTGGATTGGTGTTGATGGGGAGCATGGTAGTGGAGATCCGTGCTCCTGGGAGTGGTGGTTGACTGCTTAGAGGGGAAACTACCATCTGCAATTGGTTAGTCTCCTGCCCTTGTTGAACGACCATTGGTAGAGTCCTCTCAGTTTGGGGATTCATCTCTGCAGATTGAGAGATCTGAGTTTCAGCGATCGCCCCTATTAATGGGGGTATTTGCCTTTGTTCTATATTAATAGGTGGATCAGTAGCAGCGGGCGGATCAGAGTTGAGGGGAAGGGCCTCAGTAGATACCGGTGTTGTTCTTCGTGTGGTTACCATGGTTGATGTTGTTTTTCCACAGACGGTGCCAAATGTTGTGGAATAAAAATTAGGGTCTGTATGTTATTAATGCTAGGGTTGATGAGCTTCGAGCTTTAATGGATGTTTCCGTGTTTCAAGACTGATCGGTCTTCACAGAGTGCCTACGTATCTCGTTATTGAGAATCAAGCCAAGACGTAGTTCTAGAATGAGGGGTCAGGCTGCGGGAGCCTTAGAATTATGGTAGGATTCGGAGACTTGGTGTGCAAGCCACCTCCTTGAGGAAGGTTCTAGACTCCTTCCTTGTAGGAGTCAGTTTCCATGTGAATTAGGTGCCTTGGAGGCTAAGTCAGGCAGGAGTAATATCCTTATTTGACTCTTATTGTTGAGCTGTTTACTACCCCTAATATTAATTACGAAATTAATATTAAAAATAGGGTTTGGACCTCATTGGTGGGCCCCACGTTTGGACCATGCTAGGTCTAATTAATGCAACATTAAATGTGCATTTAGGGCATATGTTTAGCCCATATCAGCATCATTAAAATATTGTTGGATAATGACATAGCTCTGCATCATAATTAGCTATGAATATTGACAAATATATAATTTTCAGATAAAAATATGAAATGAATACTCAATTTAACAAGAAATATACCTTGTACTCAATTTTCTGGTGGCCGGATTGATCAGAGTGTTGGAAAATGGAAAGTTTGAGGCATATTTATAATATGTACTTGATGTAATTTCCGGAATCTAACAAGTGGAGGTTGCTCCTTGTAATGAGGACTTAAACTTTCATGTTTGGATCTAAGACATTTTATTAGTGAAATCCATAAATAAAATGGGTTGAAAGAAGGATGTTTGAAATGGGTTATGTGGGTTGTTTAGTTGAAATAACTTGTATCCCACATAGAATTGGTAATGAAAGGTTGGTGTCTTTATATAGCTCCATGTGCAAGTGTAGTGCACAACTACTAAGGCATGTGGGTGTGCATGGTTGTAATGTGGGCCTCGCGCGAACATACACACGCGCGCCACCGCCGCCCGCCTCGCCACGACTCGGGTCGGGTTGAAGGGCGATTTGGGCAAATGTCTCGGCGTCTCGCGTACGCGAGGCGATCTGGGTGAGGAATTTTATTACCTGGAATATTGATTTATTTTAACAGGATATCAGACTTTATTTGTTACAGCAGTACTGGAAATACTGATTGGATCAATACTGGGCCAAATCCTGATAGAGGTTAGACATCAGATACTGATGGGCCAAATCCTGATGGAGGCCAGACTTCAGATCCTGATACTGGTGGATATGAAATCCTAACGGACCAAAATCCTGATGTTGACCAATCCTGACGATGGTCAATCCTGATACTTCTGTAACTGAAAATTAAATCCTGATGCTGCTGTTAATGCAATTAAATCAGAATAATTATTTCCTTTTATAGAGTATCAGTTACGTTTTATTTTTTGTATTCTATATATACAGAATAGAACGTTGTAATATATAGATACATCCTAAGCAGAGAAAACCCTAGCTATTGTTAACACAAAATCACGCAAGCGTACGTGGTCACAAGTAATATAGAATTAAGTTGAGTTCGTTCCCACTGAGATCTGGTTTAGGTTTCAATTCAGTCAATGCACCTATGCAACAATGTATGGTTTTTATTCACTGCTAAGACAATTAACAAATTTGAGGTTTTGATTATCTAAATTAACTAAGAAACAAATTAACAAACTAAGAATTAAGTAACTAACGAGAATTTAAATCGAATTAATTATGCAAGAGGAAACATGGGATCATAACTTAATTAAATACTTCGCTTAGAGTTGATGCCTTTAATCAAAGTATGTGATGGTTATGATTACTGATCAGACAACACGAAACAAGTATATGCTACCTCTCAGTATACGAATACCAAACTATTCATACATCCACAAAAGAGATAGAAGATGGGTAGACACCAATTATGTTTAGACCCTATATCTCTGTAGGATTTGAAAACATAACGGTTGAAGAACAAGTTATCCATAAAGATCACATAGGGCAGCATAATATATATCTATTTACGCTACAAATCATGATGTTAAACATCAACCTATCCTATGCTAGCATGGCAAGTTCTAAATCTCAAGATCCACTCTCGCTTCACAAAAATTAACAATTCAATTTAGATGTTAGCTACGCATCTAAAAGCATTAAGATTAACCATAAGAGGATATCAAGAATTCATCACACACAAATCTTTAAAGCAAACAAACTACTAAACTACATAAGTAAATCTGTTAGAATCCCATGACAACGATTAGTTCATAATCGAATCGCTCGTCATCATGGGATCTGATGAAACCATGATAATAAACAAAGTATGAATAATAATAAAACTAGAATAATAAGGTTTAGAAAACAAATCCGAAATCCAAAATAACGCCTAATAGAAGGATGAAAAGATCTAGATCCAGATCTCCATTGCTTGTCACGAGCGTTGGGAATCCTTCTCCAAGTCTTTCTCTTCTCCCTCTGTGTTTATTCTAAGTAATGATACAAATTACAATGATATAATGTGTTTTTATAGGCCCTAGAAGTCTTGCCCAACAAGAAAAACCCAAAATTACATCTTAAAATCGAAACAGGAAAGATAATAGAGTTTTTAGGAGGAAAAATCAGAAATTCCAGCAACTCTGCAAGGCCGCGGCGTGAACTCCAGGCCACGGCGCACTTCTGTTTCTGCCCAGCCAGGCCGCAGTGCGCCTGCTAGGCCGCGGCGCGCCACTGCTGCTGTCCGGAGTGATTTTGTTCGTCATTTCGTCGTTCTTTTGCTAATTTCTCTTGTTCTTTCTTCGAGCAATGCCATCCTCGATCCTAGAACTCAAAACTCTCCTAAGATTTGTATGAAACTTCATTGTTTATTCTACTCTTGAAATCCACCCAAAATCACGAAATTCGCCAAACCTAACAGACGATTCGTAACCCTGCACAACTAAACGAAACACATCAAAAACACAATAAAACCCGAGACCAAGACATCAATTTAAGCCAAAATGGAACGCTCCAAGTGGATATAAAATCCACTTATTAGCTATATTCTTTTTCTGTTCTCCCTTAATACATATAGTCTATATACATAATTCTCAAGCGAACTGAGGTGCTAGTCGCTGTTGATCTTTCTGTGACCGGTATGATCTGTGATGTTTTATCCTGGAAGTGATATTGCTGCAACCCAACACAACGTAAGTGGGGTAATAATCTCTTCAATAACAACCAAGTCTTCTCGAAGGGCTTGGTGACTCAGCTGTTCTTCTCTCTTGATCAGTAGTTGCTAAAGCTTCTGTGGGAGATAAGTTTTCTTGTTTTTCTTATTATATTTCAGTCTCTGATTATATTATTTTTATCTTCATGATTTGTTTTGTTAATTGGTTATTTTCCTGTTCTTTTTTAATATATATCACTGCCTCATTGTTGCTATAGTTGTAATATACCCAACAATCTTGAAGAGATTATTTGTGCTATATATTGTAATTAACAAGATGGTTAACGAAACTGAAATTCCTGTTGTTGAGACTGGCTCTGGTTCTACTGTTACTGTACCTACCATTGATTGGACCACATACCATTTCCCACAGCCTATCAATTTATCAGGAATGCCTGATAAATTCGGTGGGGGTGTTGGTTTTTCTCGTTGGCAGAAAAAGATGAAACTGTGGCTAACGGTAAAAGGTCTATGGCCGGTGGTGCAGTATGAGAAACCAGTTGTGGTTAAGGAGAAAGCTGAAACTATTAAGGCTTATGCTATGTGGGAAGAAAAGGATGGGGTGGCTAGGGCTGCAATTCTGGCAGCTTTAGCGAACACTCTATTCGATGTTTATTCATCTGATTCCTATACAACTAAGCTCTTATGGGAGAAGCTTGACCAAACACATAATACTGACTTGCAAGGGTTGGAAAAGTATTCTGTGGCTAGGTTCCTTGATTTCAAACTGGTGGTTACTAAATCTATGACTGAGCAGGTGCATGAGTTTGAGATGTTGGTTCATGCTTTGAAGGAGTCTGGTATGGACCTTCATGAAAAGTTTCAGGTTATGTCAGTGATTGAAAAGCTCCCAAAGTCTTGGGAAGAGTTTGCACTCTCCCTGAAAAGACCGAAAGGAGAGATCACTTGGACAAACCTGATGTTGGACATCTCTGTGCAGGAACAACACAAGTCCAAGCAGGGACATGTGATGCCTGTTGAACATGCTGGGAGTTCGAAGGTAAATGTAGTGACTGTTGGACTGAAAAGAAAGAATGTCACTAAGAAGGAAAATACTAAGTCTAATAAGGACAAGAACAAGGCTAAGAAACCAAAGGCAAACAAACCATGTTGGTCTTGTGGACAGATTGGTCATTGGAGCAAGGACTGTCCTGTAAAGAAAGCAAAGAAATCTGTTGTGGGAGCACAAGCTAATACTGTGCTTGGAACCACTGGTGGGCCTGTGGTTAACATGGTTATTAGTGAGGCTATTGCTTCTGAAACTTACAATGGGTATGTGACCTACAGCCCTGTACTTCTTTTCACTTATTCGTCTCATGAATGGTTGATTGATACTGGAGCTAATGTATATATTTGTACTGATATTACTCTGTTTGTATCTTATCAACAGACTCATGGAATGACTGTGATGATAGGGAATGCGAGTGCCGCTCAAGTACTTGGAATAGGAAACGTGGACCTGAAGTTTGCTTCTGGGCGTGTTCAATTCCTCACTAGAGTGCATCATGTTCCTGATATTCGTAGAAATATAATAAGTGGAAGTTGTTTAGTAAAGAATGGTTTTGAACTTTCTTTGAAACGTAATAAAGTAGTTATTACATATACTGGTGTATTTTTTGGCAAAGGTTACCTGTCTGATGGATTGTTTTTAATAAATATTGAGCCTGTTTTGGGCAGTTTTATTAATGATAATGTTGCTCCTTTTGTTAATTGTGTTGAATCGTCTGATTTGTGGCACGCCGTCTTGGTCACTTGAATTTTGGTGCTCTAAAGAATATGATGAATTTAGAGTTGATCCCAAAACATGCCATTGATTAGAAATCTAAATGTCAAGTATGTGTGACAGCTAAACAAACTAGGAAACCCTTTCATAATGTGGTTAGGGATTCAGATGTGTTAGATTTAGTGCACACGGACATATGTGAATTTGGTGGTGTTTTGACCACGGAACATAATAAATATTTCATTACCTTTATAAATGATTGTAGTAGATATTGTTATGTTTATTTGCTTAAACATAAAGATGAAGCACTAGGAAAATTCATTATGTTCAAAACTGAAGCTAAAACACAAACTGGTAAAGTACTTAAACGTTTGAGATCAGATAGAGGTGGTGAGTATACGAGTACCTCGTTTAATGAATTTTGAAAGAGCAATGGTATAGTTCATGAGGTAACTCCACCATACACACCTGAGTCTAATGGGGTGGCAGAACGAGAGAACAGAACCTTTAAAGATATGATCAATAGTATTGTGATTAATTCGGGGTTGCCTAAGTACATATGGGGGGAGGCTCTGAATACGGCCTGCCATATTCTGAACAAAGTTCCTCTGAAACATATGGACAAGACACCTTATGAATTATGAACAGAGAAAAGGACTAGTTTAAAATATCTTCGTGTTTGGGGGTGCCTCACAAAGGTACTTGTCCCTGAACACAAGAGAAAGAAACAAGGGCCGAAAACTGTTGATTAACTGTGGCTATGAGATTTAGTGTTAAAATCTGACATAGACGGAATAGTGGTTAACACTATAGTTGAATTTCGTGATGCAACATTCTTTGAGGATGTGTTCCCTATGAAGACTGGTATACCTCAGGGTATTTCTGATGATGATCCCACTCACACATCGAGTTCCATTCCTGATCATGTGGAAAGGATGACAAATGTGGGGGCACATCCTAGTAGTAGCTCTACTCCTGATGAAGTAGAGAAACCTAGAAGGAGTAAGCGTGCAAAGGTAGTCAAGGATTTTGGAAGTGATTTTATTACTTACAATATCGAGGATGAACCTTTAACTTTTCGACATGCCATGGATTCTTCAGAATCTAGGTACTGGAAAGGTGATGTAAAAAGCGAAATTGACTCTATTATTTCTAACGTAACATGGCAGTTGGTTGATCTACCTCCTGGGTGTTCTACTATAGGATGTAAATGGGTCTTAAAAAGGAAGATAAACCTGGATGGCTCAATAGATAAGTATAAGGCTAGGTTGGTAGCTAAGGGCTTTAAACAAAAGGAAGGCATTGATTACTTTGATACATACTCTCCGGTTGCTAGAATGACAACAATCCGAATGCTTGTAGCATTGGCTTCTATACATAGTCTTATCATCCATAAAATGGATGTAAAGACAGCTTTTCTTCATGGTGAACTTGAAGAAGAAATTTATATGGATCAGCCTGAGGGATTTGTTGCCTCTGGAAATGAAAGGAAAGTGTGTAAGTTAATCAAGTCTATATATGGCTTAAAACAAGCTCCTGGAGACTGGCATAAAAAGTTTGATGAAACTTTTTTAGAATCAGAATTTGTATATAATGTAAGTGACAAGTGTGTCTATTACATGGTTAAAGGAAGTGAATGTATTATTGTGTGCCTATATGTGGATGACATTTTGTTGTTTGGAACTAATATTGAGATTATTAACGAGACTAAAAGGTTCTTGAAAAGGCAATTTGAAATGAAGGATATGGGAAAAGCTAGTGTGATTCTTGGTATCAAGTTGACTCAGTCAACTAATGGAATAACCTTGTCACAATCTCATTATATAGAGAAATCTATACTTGAGAAGTATGGTTATTCAAATTGTAGAATCGCAAGTACTCCGTATGATCCTAAAATTGCCCTTGTCAAGAATAGTTCAGGAGTTCCTGTGTCTCAGTTAAAGGTATTCTCAGATTATTTGGAGTTTGCAGTATCTTGAAAATGGTACTAGGCCGGATTTTTCATATTCAGTGTCTAAGTTAGCAAGATATACAAGCTGTCCAAACAAGACTCATTGGGATGCTCTTGATAGAGTACTTAGATATCTGAAAGGCACCATCTATCTTGGTTTGCATTATAGGAGGTTTCCTGGAGTGCTGGAGAAATATAGTGATGCAAGTTGGATAGCTAAGAAGTCTGGTTCCAATGAAGTGACTGGATACCTGTTTACCATTGCGGGTGGAGCAGTGTCTTGGAAGTCTTCTAGAGAGACTGTAATAACTCGGTCTACTTTTGAGGCTGAGTTGTGTGCATTAGATGCCACGGGGATGGAGGCTGAATGGTTACATGGACTTATGTTAGTGTTACCTGTAGTAAGTCGACCACTTCCTGCTTTTGCTGTTCATTGTGATAGCCGTACAACTATCGACAAGATTAACAGCAAGAAGTATAATGTGAAAACAAAGAGACATATCCAGACATGACCAAGATCGAGACATGACCATTAACATCTCAAAGCCGTAGATTAGCACCATATCCTTTGACTTGTCATCGTCTATGGAGTGTGGTTACTCCAAACGGATAAAGATTCAAGGTGAAACATTTCATCTGTATCCGGTAGCCATCAAAGTAGGGGCTTAGGAGGGTTCAAACCTGGAAAGGTACCTACTCTGAAAACCAAGTCATGATGAGGAAAAATATGCATTTCTGTATGGATTTGTGAGGGATTGTTAGAAAATGGAAAGTTTGAGGCATATTTATAATATGTACTTGATGTAATTTCCGGAATCTAACAAGTGGAGGTTGTTCCTTGTAATGAGGAATTAAACTTTCATGTTTGGATCTAAGACATTTTCTTAGTGAAATCCATAAAAAAATTGGTTGAAAGAAGGATGTTTGAAATGGGTTATGTGGGTTGTTTAGTTGAAATAACTTGTATCCCACATAGAATTGGTAATGAAAGGTTGGTGTCTTTATATAGCTCCATGTGCAAGTGTAGTGCACAACTACTAAGGCTTGTGGGTGTGCATGGTTGTAATGTGGGCCTCGCGCACACACAAACACATGCGCGCCGCCGCCGCCCGCCTCGCCACGACACGACACGACACGACTCGGGTCGGGTCGAAGGGCGATTTGGGCAAATGTCTCGGCGTCTCGCGTACGCGAGGCGACCTGGGTGAAGAATTTTATTACCTGGATTATTGATTTATTTTAACAGGATATCAGAATTTATTTGTTACAGCAGTACTGGAAATACTGATTGGATCAGTACTGGGCCAAATCCTGATGGAGGTCAGACATTAAATACTGATGGGCCAAATCCTGATGGAGGCCAGACTTCAGATCCTGATAATGATGGATATGAAATCCTAACGGACCAAAATCCTGATGTTGACCAATCATGACGATGGTCAATCCTGATACTTCTGTAACTGAAAATTAAATCTTGATGCTGCTGTTAATGCAATTAAATCAGAATAATTATTTCTTTTTATGGTGTATCAGTTACGTTTATTTTTTGTATTATATATATACAGAATAGAACGTTGTAATATATAGATACGTCCTAAGCAGAGAAAACCCTAGCTATCTTCTTTCTTTGTTCTCCCTCAATACATATAGTCTATATACATAATTCTCAGGCGAACTGAGGTGCGCGCTAGTCGCTGTTGATCTTTCTGTTACTGTGACCGGTTTGATGTGTGCTGTTTTATCCTAGAAGTGATATTGCTGCAACCCAACACAGCGTAAGTGGGGCAATAATCTTTTCAAGAACAGCCAAGTCTTCTCGAAGGGCTTGGTGACTCAGCTGTTCTTCTCTCTTGATCAGTAGTTGCTAAAGCTTCTGTGGGATATAAGTTTTCTTGTTTTTCTTGTTATATTTCAGTCTCTGATTATATTGTTTTTACCTTCGTGATTTGTTTTGTTAATTGGTTATTTGTCTATTCTTATTTAATATAAATCACTGTCTCATTGTTGCTGTAGTTGTAATATACCCAACACAGAGAACACACGATCTTTGTAGTGAAAAAAAGTTAAAGGGTTTCACAGCATAGACTAATATATGATCTTTGTAGTTAGTCTAGTACACCACAAAATCTATCAAAAGTCTATGAAAATTTTTAGAAATCATTTTATTAGGAGTCATCAAAAGTATTTCGAAATTTTTGGTGACTCAACAAAAATCATTAGGAGTAATTAAAAGTCTATAAAATCCATAAAAATCATTAACCCAAGAATTGTCATTAAAAGTCATAATACAATACCACCTCCTTAAACTATTTTTAAATCCAATTTCAATTTTTTTATATTAAATTTTGCATCAATTTTGTATATAAATGATTTAACTATTATACAAAAATAAAATATAAAAATAATAAAGTTGGTAATATACAAATAAAACAAATTTGTTTTAGGTAAGATATAGAAGGACAATGTTGGGATATACAAAAAATTTAATTTTTTTGATGTGATACCAATATCTAATATAAATTTTTGAATTAAGTTGAAGAAGAATTTTACATTAAAATGATGTTAATGTACAAATTTAGAATCGGGTTGGAATTGGACTAAATGACCATATCAAAAGAGGATTATCGTGGGTGATGGTCCTATCTATCACAATTTAAAAGAAAATGGCTCCAAATATCATAATTCAAAAACTTTGCCCCAAATATCACTTTAAAACACAATATAATGTAGCGTTTTTATTTTTTTATTTTTATTTTTTTGGAAACGCTAATGCGTTTAGCGTTAAAGGATTTTTTTTTTCAACTTGTAACCAAAACGCTATTTAGACTTTAGTTTCTAAATGTGTTACTTGTAAAACGCTACACTAAGTTTGGTTGTATCCCAAAACGCCACATGAAATGGTGTTTTAGGGGGGTAAACGCCACTTCATGTGGCGTTTAGTTTTTTTTTTCTCTTTCCTGAATACATATGGTTCGTCGTTTCCAATATTTCTAAATCCAAAATGGAATTGTTGAACCCCAAAAATTAATTGTCGAACCCGTAAATTTAATTAAAATTGTATTTTTTGAATTTAAAAATTAAATTAAAAAATTGAATCCGGCGGCCTGATTTTTAAACGCTAACGCGTTTAAAAATCAGGATAAGTTAGGATTTAGGGTCTAGGATTTAGGGTTGTAAACAACCATAAACCCCAAACCCTAAACCCTAAGTTCGTATACGGTTTATTCGTCCTTTTGAATATTTATAAAACCCAAAATGGAAACGTTGAACCATAAAAGTTAATTGTTGAACCCCTAAATTTAATTAAAATTGTAGTTTTTTAATTTAAAAATTGAATCCGACGTTTTGGGGTTAAACAGTTCCATTTTTGGTTTACAAATATTTAATTTTTAAATTTTTAGAAAAATAGATAACGCCACTTAAAGTAGCGTTTTGGGTTCAAAACACCACTTTAATTAGAGTTTTGAACCCAAAACTCAACTTGAAGTAGAGTTTGGCATTAAAAAAAAAAGAAGTGAAATCACATGTAACGCTACTTTAAGTGGTGTTTGACCCTCTTTTTCAGAAAACGCTAAATTAAGCTGTGTTTCTCCTGGCCCAAGTGTAGGTAACGCTACACGAAGTAGCGTTTTAAAAAAAAAAATTCAAAACGCTACACGCAACTGTGTTTTGAAGTAATATTTGGGGCCAAGTTTTTGAGCTGTGATATTTGGGACCATTTGCTTTTAAATTGTGATATTAAGGGCCTTTATTCGATTATCGCAAGTTATATTTTATAATTGAGAATTACCAAAAATTCACACTTGTATTAATTTCATACCAGATAACAGTTAATTTATTTAGACATGATTTTCTTCTGGTATGTAATTACACACATGTAATTTCTTAGCAAAAAAAAAAAAAAAATTGGATGTACATGGTAAAAACATTTTCCGTAATTGTTTTACTATCATTTATCCAAAAAAGACGAAAAGGGAACAAATCTTCATGTTAGGTGAGTAACTACTGACTAGGTATGTAAAATTTACAGTAAGCATTTAGGCATCTACCCGTCTCGTTTCTATGCTGCGACAGCGAGTTTAGTAAATCCCTACAAAAGAAATTAAATTAAGAGGGGTGTATTCATTTGAGAATCTGGTGGATTGTTAATAATTCATGGATTTTAATGGAATGTGTAAATCCATGGATTCTTTAAAATCTCTACAGAGATTATTTTAATTCCCAACAGATTTTGCTGGATTGATTTTGATGGATTTTTGTAGAATTACAAAATCCCACAGATTCTACGAGATTGATTTCTTTCACTTTCTTATTTTATAATATCTATATATCAATTAAAGATAACTATATATAAATAAATAGTTCAAAATGAATATAGTCCGAAAATTTTAAAATATTGAGTGATAGTATTTAAAAAAAACTAAAGATTCGAGAACAAAATAAAAAAATAAAATGCTTAAAATGGGAAAGATGAAGATGATGAAGATTAAAATGGAGCCAGATGACTAATTTACCAGACGACGACCACATTATTCATGATCTAGCTTCAGGAAAATTATTCATGGCAAAGTGGGCTCGCAAGTAACATTGACATTAAACAACTAGAGAGTGGAGAAATATGTGAGATAGATATCTATAGAACAAAAGGCTCTTATCGTCACAATTCTTCCTTTTATTGGTAGGTAACAATAGATTTCATAAAGATGATTTTCTTTAGCACAGAGCAGTGGTTGATGATCAGAAATGCAATACAGTCATCAAGGCATCCGGCGTGAACTAGTAAGTAGTAACAGACTTAAAACTAAAGTTTGCATTACAGTAATCAAAGGCCTTATCAACCCACAAATGTTATAATTTACAAATCCATCAAAATATTGCCTAGTAACTACAAATTCGACGTTGATAATTTTACATATAAAATCTTCCACAAATATTTCAAAATTCATGACTTTAGCAAATCAGTGGAAAGTTGAATACCTTGAGATTTTGATTGATTGTTTAAAATCTGGATTGAATACCTACAGATTTTAGAAGATTTTTTAAAATCTCAATTGAATACCCATAGATTTAGAAAGATTATTTGAAATCCGAATGGAATACATGCAGATTTTAAAAGATTATTTAAAATCCCAAATGAATACCTGCTGATTTTAGGAATCCATTAAAATCCACCAGATTCTCAAATGAATACACCCCTCTAAATTAAACAATCGAAATCAATGGAATGAGTTTAAAATACATTTTTGACTTTTGTGGATAACAACTGCATGTTGCATTTTGTTTTATCAAAACTTGCCAATTCGAATAATATAAAGAGTTGGACCATTTTTTTTTCCTACTGAGACTAAGGAAATTTTTTAAAATTGAATTTTTGTGGAAACTAAAATGTAACAGCTGTGTGTCTGGCTCTAGCATTCAACGTCATCGAAATTGTTTATGGGCAATAACAGAACTTAAAAAATACTAGGTTATAACTCGTGCAAAACACGGGTTACTTTAAAATATTTTTAAAATTATACGATTAAATAAAATAGAATAAATAATTTATTATTGATACAATTTAATTTTGTAATATTAATTAATAAAATTATTAGTAATAATAATAGTTATTTAATAAATGATATGTATTATTTAAAACTAATAATATAAAATCTTAATGTAAATTTGTTATTGACGGGATTCGAACCTTGGATCTTTAGAAGAGGAGTTTAAATATAGAATATTTCTTATTATTAGATCTAACGGTTATCATCCATTTACTAAATAGGTTATCATCCATTTAATAAATATCTAACGGTTACTATTCTTTGAACTATTCTTTTAACGGTAGGTTGAACCAAACAACCAAACTACCAATTATCCCCTAGTTTGCTAGTTTGCTTATTATATATTAGTATAGTATACTTGGATCTTTAGAAGAGGGGTTTAAATATAGAATATTCCTTATTATTAGATCTAACGATTATCATTCATTTACTAAATATCTAACGGTCACTATTTATTTAACGGTTGGTTGCCCCTAGTTTGCTTATTATATATTAGTATAGATAAGAGAAAAAGGAACTTAGATAATTTTCTAAGATATTAGTTTAAAATAACAGTATATCATTAAAATTTTAAATGAACTTTGATTTTATAAAAATATATCTTCCATGTTTGTTTGCATATAAAATTCTTTGTATCTCATCTAATTTATCTAAGTTATATCTTAGGTTCCCTAATCTCAATAAATAATTTCATGATGATGGTATATATTCATTTATTTAACTGTTTAGTTTACTTTTTTCAAAATTTTAAGATGTATATTAAATACTCTCTCTTTCCCTTTTATTTGTATATAAATGAGTTGAGCAAGAGGTTAAGAAAAAGTGTAAATTAGTAGAGGAAAGTAGAAAAAATGTAAAGCGGTGGGACGAATCAATATTTTTTGTAATAAAGTGAGTTTAGTGGAGGAAAATAGTGGGTGAGTTACTTTTTATATTATAAATTTTTACTATTTTGGATAAGTTTTGGAATGTAAAGAATTGAGAGGAACATCCAAAAAGGAAAATCTAAAGAAATTAGAGAGACAGAGAGAGTATAGTTTTATATAGAAAAAAGGGAATTTAATTAGAAAAAATAGAAAAAATGATGTATTTTAGTTGAAAAGGTAATCGATTAATTATTAATATTTTATTTTTATTAAATAGAAATGTCCGAGATATAATTGGGAAAAAGAAGGTTTTAGTAAGAGAAAAGAAAAAAGGTAACATGTTTTGGCTGAAAAAGGTAACCGTCCATATAATTGGTAAAAGAAATATTTTAGTTAGAGAAAAGTGAAACGGTAACGTGTTTTGACTGAAAAAGGTAATTATTAGTTAATAGTAATTATAATATAATTACGTTATTTTATTAAACAAAATTGCTCGTAGTGTTTTTAAAAAGGAGAAATTTTGATTACAAAAAAAGGAGAAATTTTAGTTAGATAAAATGTAAAAGTTATTCTAATTAACATGAAAAAGGAAACTATTTAATTATTGAAAAGCAGAAAAGGTAATATGTTTAACCTGAAAAAAGAAATTGATTAATAAAATAGAAATTTTAGTTAGATAAAATATAAAATATATTGCTGAGAAAGGAAATTATTTAGTTTTTGAAAAATAGAAAAAGATAGAGTAAATTGCACTTTGGTGGTTTGTACTATTTTGTTTTTGCACGTTAGTTGCTATTGTTTTTTACTCAGCATTTGCATGGCCACACAAATGTTTTTAAAGCAAAAAAAGGGCTCCGCCGGTGTTAATGGAAGGTGAGGGCATTTTGGGCAGTTTGTATTGCTTAATTCATAAATATGCATCTTGTCCATACAATTTGCATTTTTAATCTTTTAAAATTCATATAAAATCATTAGAATTGATTTTAATCATAAGACCTTTTGCATTATCATCTTAGTGATATTGTTGAGTTATAAAAATTAGTGTGGATATTTAATTGTATGATTTGGTATTTTTAAATGATTTAAAAGGCATTATTTCTTTTAAAGAGCTTTTATTTCGAAAATTCGTATAAAATTCATTTTTGATCCAAATATTATTTTAAAAATATGGGGATGCTTCTAATTTTATGATCTTTATTTTAAAAAAATTTACGAAATATTTTGCAAGTAGACTAAGTTTTGGAATTATAGCTAGAAATTAGACGATGTATATGCTATAATTTGATATTACAATAGTTAATTATTTTCAAAGGGGATTTGATATTATAGTACCTGAAAATAATTATCATTTATTTAGTGGAAAAAAATAGTTATCATTCTCATAAAATAATAGATATAAGTTCAAAAATTAAAATATAAAATAAGCAACACAAGATTTCACACTTCACTTCTTTCCAAAAAAAAAAAAAGAATTTGACCCCTACCGACTTCTATATAGTGGAGGCTCCCTACTCCAGATTGGGCTCCATTTGTATATCTAGTTTATCTAGTTTTTTTTGAACATCAACCTGAGTGATGAGTCTTGACTCTAGAAAATTAAATATTTAGATTTCAAATTTTATTATTAGACATGAATATATCTATGCCTAATTTTGGAATATTGAGTATTTTTGTAGGAAATGTTAATAATCGCAACAAATTCCAAATATTATGTGTCATGATTTCCAAAACGTAATAAAAATTACTTATTTTCATACATGTCATTTATATAATAAAAGTAATTTGCACAAACGTAAAGAAGCTCTTGATTCCATATATGTCATGTACTTAATAATTGGAGCTATATCCATTATCCAATATTGTATGTATGAGGGGCCGGAAGTTTAAAAGCTAAAGATTATGATTAAACCAAAAGTAGTTAAAAAATAGTGTACATATAACAGGAGGATTAAAAAAAGGGCATCCTGTTGACCATAAATTTTGTACATATAACAGGAGATCCAAATGCTATTTTATAATTATGAAAAACTGATTTTAAACCACCATTAAATCGACATAAAATAGGAAATGGGGAGAAAATATTTCGTAAATTTTTTTAAAATAAAGATCATAAAATTAGAAGCATCCCCATATTTTTAAAATAATATTTGGATCAAAAATGAATTTTATACGAATTTTCGAAATAAAATCTCTTTAAAAGAAATATGCCTTTTAAATCATTTAAAAATACCAAATCATACAATTAAATATCCACATTAATTTTTATAACTCAACAATATCACTAAGATGATAATGCAAAAGGTCTCATGATTAAAATCAATTCTAATGATTTTATATGAATTTTAAAAGATTAAAAATGCAAATTGTATGGACAAGATGCATATTTATGAATTAAGCAATGCAAACTGCCCAAAATGCCCTCACCTTCCGTTAACACCGTCAAGCTGTATTGTGCGGAGCCCTTTTTTTGCTTTAAAAACATTTGTGTGGCCATGCAAATGCTGAGTAAAAAACAATAGCATCTAACGTGCAAAAACAAAATAGTACAAGTCACCAAAGTGCAATTTACTCAAAAAGATAATATGTTTAACCTCAAAAAGGAAATTGATTAGTTAGTAGATATATAATTGAGTAAAGGTAAATAAATAAAATCAACAGGTACCATACCGATTGACCGACCAAATTTTTAATGTTTCAACTTTTATATATAATAATAATACAGATTTAGTGTGCCATGCCCATTGCCAAACTCCATTTTGGGCGCTCCATTGTTTTGAAATATGCAATTTTCTTACCATATGCATGTTGTCCAACTAAGGTCAGTCACCATCAGAATAAACATCGGGGTGGTTATAGAAAATTTAAATACAGTATATTATAAATATTTTGTCAACATAGATAAGGGATTGAGAAAATATCCCCCAGTCTCCCCGATCTGTTTCGGCCACTTTGTTCTCAACTCTTCTCACCTCAAGCTTTGGATTAAACAAGATCGGCCTTGGAATCGAAGAAAGGAAATTAGAACATCAACATTCTCAATCGCGAAGCCTCTTTCTTATAATCAAGATACTACATAAGCCTAGCATCTCCAACGATGTTGATATAAAATATTATTTATATAAAATTTGTTGAAGTTATTAAGATATTGTGCTTTAATGAAATTGATTACAATAATTGATTTTATTTTAAAATAAAATATTATTATTTTAAGTTATTATAAATATAGAGAAAAGTTCTATGGAGTACTTGGAGTACATATACGTTCTGCATTCAAAATCTTTTAAAATTTATTATTTTGCAAACCTTGTTTTTATGAATATCATAATTTCATTGCTAATCATGAAAATCATGTATGTTTTGCAATATGTTCATCTTGAAAATCTTCATATTTTGCAATTAGAACATAAATGTTTTGCAACCCAAATGTGTTTCGCATAATAATTCATTTTATTAGTAAAATATACAAAATTTTCAAGATTTTCGGTGAAATAGTGATATTCATGTACTAAGATTTGCAAAATAATAAAGTTTGCAAAATTTTAAAGGCAAAATGTATATGTACTCCAAGTACTCCAATTAAACAGTACTCCATAGAACTTGACTCTATAAATTTAATATATTATTTAATATGATAATTGATGATGTATAATTTTATCACACATTATTTTTTGGTAAGGGATATCAGTGTAATTTTTGTATAATTTTTATTTATGGCATAATACATAAAATTTTAGGTGAAGAAATTTATTCTATTGGAGAACTCTTGTAATATATTTTGGCTATATGTTACACATATTTCTTACCGTGTGAGTAGGATGAAGTAGGAGTGAGTTCCACGTTTGAATCCATATGATAAACAATGTAAATGATTAAAGGAAGGAAAACAACGTAAATGAAAGCAATACATTTCAACCAACTTTACAAAATTATATAGTATAAATCTTTATTCATCTTTAACTTTTGACTTTGTACCAAAATCAAGTGAATAAATAGAGGGATGGGGCATCCTTTAATATCTAGGTCGCGTGACCTTCTTTAATCCTTTACATATACCATGATAATAAAGACTCTCATCCCAATCACGTGAACCAATAATCTAAACCAGCTTATTAGTCAACTAATTAATCCCACTACAACTATACGTTAATTAGTAATTTATATTAGAAGTAGCACAATAACCCGTGCGAGGCACGGATCATTTTCTAGTATCGCGACTAACGTGTTGATTTGTAATGGTCGCGATGAATTGAATATGCTATATACCTATTTATTGTGTGAATAGAGGATGCTTTTGAGAATTTAGATATGTAGAAGGATGAGCACTGTCCAAAACACTTTATCACTGATGCTTTCAGAAGATGTAGAAATCGATGCATAGTTCTCAGTTATTACAGAGGATCGTATACACACACAGTGTGTGTAAATCAGTTACATATTATGTTTTTCTAGTGTAAAATTTGTTTTCAAAGTTAATTTCTTTTGCACCCCCTCCTTCACCAGCCAATTAGTTGACTTAAGCATTGATATGACCCTGAAGAGTATCCCAAACTTCCGTCAAATAATGACAGACATGCAAGATGGATAAAATGCCTAACCTAAATCTATCTGATTTGATGCAACTATTAGATTGGTTTTAAAAGGCATAATTTTTGTTGTAGGTGGGTAAAAAAAATGTTAGTGTACGTACAAGTGATGATTGATGCAAGAGATGAGGCAGGTCCAAAGAGAAATAGGAATGATAAGTATTTGGTAATTACAACTGCTATGACATTGAAGATTACAAATACTCTTTGACAAAGTTGCAATGGGTTGCATCTCTGCTAGACGTAAAAATGAGCTTCTTTAAAGATTCTAGGTAGCGCCCAGCCACAATGAGCTACAATAGTTGAACAAAATCAGCCAACTTATGTACTAACTCCAAGTACAGCCTTGTAATCTACTTTATTCGGCCTGATCTCCAAGCACAGCAATCTATGCAGAATTTATAATATGCAGTCAACATAGCAGGTACTCCAACATTATGGAAGATCTTGAAATCATATTTAATTCATTATCTTACATGTGAACATATCAGCTAACAACCAAAGATATATAATGAAATACTATCAGGAAATATAATGAACACACACCTCTATGTTCTGACCACTAATTTGAACTTTTTATCTTTACAAGGGTCTTTAGCAATGCACCTACCTCTTCCTAGATATCAGGCTCATCAGCACGAATGAGGCTTGATTCCTCAACGTATCATTACCCATATTTTTTGATAGATGAAGAGTACGTTTAAATTCAGAATTGAATGAGTTAGTCAGGATATACGTTTTTGGAGCAGTTAAAATTATTAAAACTTGAACGAACCGAGACTCTAATAGCAGTTTTTTTTTTGTCAGGGAGTCTTATAGCAGAATTGAATATAATGACCAAGTTATTTTTCGAAAAGGAACAGGCAGAAGCACATGAGTTTCCCATAAATAGTGTGGTTGCTGAAAATGAGTGGTAGTGCAAGTAATATAGGGAAATTTGTTAGTGCCTGTACTTCAAAAGAACATTTAGCATGATTTGTTCTGAACTTGGCATTCTTTTAGCATTCAAATGCTGCATCATATGTCATGTCATATATGTTGTAAATTCGGTATCTATATATGTGTAGATACATTTAAGCCTTGACAATAGATGTAACAAAATGGTACGATAATACCTGATTTTAAGGATTTCTTGTCGCCAATTGTATTCGCGAAACTCCGGATAGCTGTTCTAGGTCCCGCGACTGAATGATAAATGCTTAAACATTTAGAGCAAGTCCAACAATGTCCTAAATATTGTCCTAAATCAATATTTAGGACATTTAATCACTTTTTGTGCTCCAACAATGTCCTAGTAATGCCTTATAACACTAGGACGTCCTTCTCATGCCCTACTTTTAGGGCACTTCTATACTTGTCCTAAATCATTTTTAACAATAAAAATTAACTTCCCTCCTTTTCTACACTTCTCTTTCCTCTCTTTTTTCCCTTCCCTCCAATTCTAATTCAAATATATTATTATTTTAATTATAAGGCACAAGTATAAGGCATATTGTTGGAATCGATACACAAAAATCATGTCTTAAATCACTAGGACACTATATTTTATTATATTTATAGGACACCAACTAGGACATTGTTGGACTTGCTCTAAATGCTTCTTCTTTGTAGCATGGCTCTCCACTTTACCGGAGGAGGAAGATTGTGCAACTATAGACCATTTCTCAATCCTATCAATTGATTAAATGTTAAGCCTATTCTCAATTGTTCAATTGTGATCCGAAATACAAATAAAAAAGCTAACAATCTTAAAAACCTTAAAGTACAAACTACAAACTACAAAACCCTCTAGCACAGATATCAAATTGCGAGCAAATGGAAAAGACAATATTAACTTTTAATTTTGTTAGAAGTCAAATGTACGTGAGTTTTATAAGAGAAATAAGGCAACACATTTTACTATTCGGACACAAAAAGCAATAAAGATATCATTTAGAAAGACTTTGATGCGCTCCCGGTTCACGTCCTTAAGAGCTTGTACCTTGTGAAAACTGGATGTAGTCTCAACTGTGCAACTTCTGGTTTATTTAATATTCTTGCCTTAAGCCATTATGTTTGTTCTACTCGATGTATTGATTGGGTTTTGTATCTTTTTTGCATCATTTGCCTGACGTATTGCAAAACTTGCTTCCTTTATTTGGGCAGAGTGTTCTCTGACGCGCATTACCTGTTTTTTATTATTCTAACGCAAATCACACCCTAATTACTTAGAAATTTACATGATCAGCTAATATTAATTAGCAAGATTCATAAACCTAAATTATAGACCTACATAGTTTTGTTTCATCTCAAAAGCTATTTTTTTTGCTGATTTAGGTGAGAAGAGGTTGCTGCAACTTCTTTTCAGACCAGGATTTTAATTTTGGTTCATGCCTAAGACGATACTATTCTGTACGTTTAATCTTTTTACTCGTTTATTTCAACTTTTCTTCTAGTACATGTCTCTTAATATTATTTTTTTACCCCCTGTATTTCTGTTGTTTTTGATTTCATCACTGGATTTTGCATCTTTGTTGGCTCATTGGCCTGATCTAGTATTCTAAATTTTCTTCCTTGCAGTTGTCAGTTGTGCATGTCATTTACTCGCAGTTACACTATGTTGTTGAGCACTTACACTATGTTCTTGATTATCCTTATAATTTATTATTTATTGTTGGTAAAAATTAGAGAAATTATAAGCTTCAGTGAAGTCAAATCTTAGAAGAAGGCTTTGGTTAATTAAGGGTGGATTGATACTTTTCAGCTATATCATTATCAACATAATTTAAGACCTGTATTTTTATAACTTTAACTATTATATGCGTACATAAACATGAGAATATTTTGCACAGCTAACATACAATCAGGAAAAGTTATACAATAATAAATTTGGTAATGAGTCCATGATCGTAGAACTCACTTTATATTTTATATATTCAGCGGTATTTATCTAGTATTTGAATAAACATGTGCATACACTTCCGAAATCTGCATACGACAAAATGTGTTTCCTAATAATACGTGATAGATATATAACAAGCGAAATGAATACATACATTATAAATAATATCAAAAATAAAAGCTACCTCCTTTAGAATTTGATGCCAGAGGCCGGGAATGAGTTTAGATGTGCAATTTATGTGTGAGCTTTCACATGCAATAAACTTTGCGTGAAGGGATGATGGTAAATATAATATATTCTGTTGGAGACACTTCAATAAATTAAAAAAGAAACAACCCATTCATACACTCACAAAAGTTTAAGTTTCTTATTAACTTCGCGCAAGATCATAATCAGGTGTCGCAATTGACATATTCCTACCTGATGGTAGCTATAATCTACAATACTCGGCGGTTATAGAGCAGCCTACAGGCTGTTAAGCTAGTTAATCTAACCATCTATCATATTGATTTAAATAATACCTTACAAATCTGAAGGTCACGGAAAATGGATTGATCATTGAAAAATATAATATACATATCCTTATGCTTGGATAAGATCAGAAAAATAAAACTGGTAGAGTAAATGTGTAGCACCCACTATATTACAAAGATTTATAAAATGACACATCAGTCTAATTCACACATCACTACACATCACTTAGCAAGTGATATATGATTTACAATTAAAGCTCACAATTGTGCCTTGTTAAAGGATTAAACTGTTAATCAGATTCTGGCGACAAATGAGCAACAGCAGTGTATAGAATTGTCTAGTGTTAATAATAGAACTACTACAATTGAAGCTAAGCACAAGGTAAGTAATCAGGTATGTGGCTGAGGTAAAAACCATAATCCTTGAGGTTTCACAGTACCATTCACTGTCTTACCTGTGGGTAAGCATAACTTGGTTTAAAGACTAAATTTAAAAGAAAAAACCTTTTATCAATCATTATTATCAGCATCCTTGACAACTATGTATATAACCATATATTATTAAAAATTGATTGAAGCTTAACCATTATGAATTGCTGCATATATACATTACCTCCCAGAATGCCTCTGATTAACTTCTTCACCTCCAATCCTGGTTGTACCAACTACCAAGCCCACCTCCAAGTCTGCGGGGTCGCCAATTTGGAACAGTTCTACCACGCTCAACATCTACCAACACCCTTCTGTTGTCAAGCTTCCTCCCGTCAGCTTGTTTATATGCAGCTGAATCATATAATAGATAACCACTTAAAAATCAAGAACAAACTCAACTTTTCACATGAATAAAGTTATAAAGCAGAAGGGGAAGGGATGAGGGATCATAATCCACACAAATTTTGAACCTTTCATGTCCCGAGTATGCATATATTCAATGAAAGCATAGCCACTGGGTTTATTTTTCTCCTTATCTGCAACCAAGCGAACCTGCAGCCCAAACAAATTTACACAAATTAGCTACTAACTTAGAGTTAATACAAGGGCTTTCCGTTCAGCCTGCATTGGACCTTTTTTAGGGTACCATGCTAGAAGAAATCTAGATACATGTTAAGTTTTTCGTGTTTGTTTGTGTAATTGGCAGGTTTGGATGGTCAGGAACCTGTACGAAAGCGTGGCCGGCCTCCAATTGTCGTACATGGAACTTATGGCCAGTAAAACCAAACACAACTCCTGAAAAAACTGAGCAACAACTTCTAGCGTGTGCTGAGCTCGTAGGTGGATTAATGTTTGATTCAGGAACAGCAATGGAGGCTCCAATTGAATCATTCTCTGCCAAATCAAGCAAAGTTGTTCAAAATAGATATAGGTGTGAGTTATATGTAGTATAGCTGAACAAATTGCTCTAAAAAAAGGAGCTACGGAGGCTACCTAGTGCTAATCTTGTGGCTGAATTTAGGCCACATTCAGGTACTGTATGATAGGCTATTACATCAGCATTTAGTAGAATACACGATGCTGGTAAGATGAAATCCTGGACAACAACCTACGGTGATTGGGCTAATATAAGTAAATACTTTTTGGTGGTGCTTAGTTTGGCAACACGAGCCAGGAACAACCGGTCTTAATGCTCCGGGGTCTAGAATGTCTCATGTTACGTCATGCCTAGGTCTGCCTCTCTTTCTCAGAGGCCCTTCCCCTAGTTTCGGATACAGACAGCATCAAAAAATGATCAGCAACTAATATTCAATATGGGATTTGATACATGAATATTTAAATTCAAGACACAGAGCCATGGGCCTATTGACACTGAGAAAACGCGATGTGCCCACCCGTTCTTCATAGTGAACATAAAGAGCATCACATATTTTAAAGAGGTGTGACATGAATAAGCATGGGAATTACACCCACACACAATAAATATGATCAAAGGGTACAATGGGCGTTAGACCATCTGGGAAACAGCCCGGCATGCCAAATGATATACAACTTACTTTTTGGCCGGGATGTATTAACCCTCTTCCTTGATAATCTTCTGCACTCCAAAAGCTCCTCAAACACCGAAATAGGAGGACGACCCATCTTTTATTGTTGGAGAAGCCTCATCTTCAACTGTAATGTGCACACATAAAATTAAAATATTTTTACCACCTAAGTTCTTATAAGTTTATTGGTTATTGTAGATGGCATGTCATAGCACTTCACTGAATATCATATCTTATGCAGGGACTAAAAGAACTACTAATCCCGGCCAGATGAAGGTAAACTTCTTTGCAGATTTGTAGCTAAATTGTAGTTTAATTTGTTCAATCTGAAAGCAACATAAATTTGACTTCCCTCGTAGGTTAAGAAGCTTTCAAGGAGAGAAGCTTGACGTTGACCCTTTTCACTGTAGTGAAGCGGCTAAACTTGGAGCTCCTTTAACTTGTTTTGAAACTTTTTGTTAAGTGTTGAGCATTATTAAAAAGGTAGCTCCCGCTTCCTCCTACTTTTAATAACTTTCCGTAATACAAGTTTAGATATGAGTATTGAAGTTAACTTAATCGTTTAAAAAGACAATCAGATAAAATCTCAGCAGGACCACAAATACATTTAAATTTTATCAGTGTGCTTTAAATTTTTATTGAGCTATAAATGCAATTTTAAAATTTTGATTTACAAGTTTAGGAAACAAACGTGTAATCTGTAAATGAATGAAAGTGCAGTCTACAGCACAACGCTAGCACTTTATTTGAAACAATGACATTTCATTCTGGGTTGCCAAGCTATTAAGTATAAAATATAATCAGGTTCATCTAAGAATAACTAAAGAACTGTTAAGAAATACATATGTCACACGTCAATAATATATTTTTGTACATAATTGTTTTCCTATACCTTTCTTGCATACAGAAAACATGTTTTGTTACAAAAAAATTAACAATTTATTCTTTAAATTTGTACAACATATTTAGATTTTACAATATTACGCTGTTTCATAATGGAGAACAAACGAATGCAGTATATGCAGCATTAAATTATATCACCTTATAATAGGGTACACACGCACACAATTATCACATAAAATCTATTATCTAATATTATAACATTAGAAGTCTTGAATTCAGATCAATAAAATTGACAACAACTTTCAAAATGCTAATAAAAAAAGATTTGCATTTGAATGTACGTTCTGCAGCAGAACACACATTATTTTGCGTCGTACAATATGTATCATATATGAGAACATTTTCAATGCATAAATATAGTGTATTGCTTTAGAAAGCTGGTATTTTAGTAGTATTCTATTGCAGATCAAAGTGGGTTCCCGTGTGGAAACATGCTATCTCGGGAAACAAACCTGAGATCAGTTCCTTGTTCTCTATAGATATTTAACATAAATATGACTAACATTTTAAAAATGCAATTTGTCATAATCATTAATAACATTTGCTCCCACCTTACAAATTTAATTATTTCCATGATTCTTAAAAGTCAAGATGATCCCGTTGGAGAATATATGAGCTCTATGTACACAAAAATGAAAATGAACCATTAACCATCATTATTGAGGTAGAATTTACATGTTTTCACATTTGAGGTACTTTTTCCCATTCTTTGGCTTAGCACTTTTCCGAATTAGTCATACCTTTTGGCATTGCAATTTGTTTCTAGCTCCTACATTGTTAATATTTAGGCCTTAGTATCAAAGTATATAGTTGCTCAAGATTATTGTCGATATATTATTGATGTATGTCAAAAAGTGAGAAATTATCTAAAGGCCATGTTAGGGAGATATTTATACATTGTGAGATAGAAGAAAGAAAAGCAAGCGAGGATCAATTAATTATTGTCACATAAACTGTCACCTGTCCCCAAAGTCCATTCAAACCAAGTGTATATAACTACATACGAAAAATTATTTCCACCCTCATCAAAACCATTACATCAATAACCGATTATGCCATCAAAATATTACTGATATAGCTATTTTGCTAGCAATGTATTAGTTGAAAGCAAAGCAATAATAGAGAGGGTATACAAGAAAGGAAGCATACCGTCATCAGACCAGTTGCTGCAGTAATACCCGTCTCACCAAAAAGTGTTGTTGCAGCCTCTGTGACAAGTGCTGTTGCCCAATATTAACAACACTAAAATCCAAATATAGATTTTCAGACCTTAGCAAAAGCTCATTCACTGTGATTTGGAACATAAACATACATCACTGAAAATTATGCAATTTGAAAGAAAAATACGTAGTGCCGATATGAATGGTTGTAAGAAAGTGAGTGACATACTACGGAGCATTCCGAAGGCACTATCCTCTGGCTCTTTTTTAGCCAACGCTCCTGTAAAAAATTCTAGACTGTTCACATAGAGAAATACATAGGGACGGGAGAGTGTGAATGGTTCTAGCAAGGGAAAGTTTGTGGAAAGCACTGATCACTGAAAATAAAATAGAATACATAATTATAACACCTTGCGGATTGTAGGGTATATCTCTTTAAGAATGTCAACATGGAAAAACAGGATAAAAAACATAAGCAGAGTTCATAGACCACATCGCAGGAAGAGTAGAGGGATGGGAGATAGAATGTAGAAATAATATGGAGAATCAAATCAGTGCTTATTTTCATTCGTTTGCAATTAAGGAAATTCATTATTACAATCCAAAGTTGTGGGACAAAACAAACAGTCCTGGGTGAAGATGCAAGAGAAAACAGCAAACAGGCACACAAATATCTTAATGTTGAAGAAAAAATAAAAGATAGGTTATTTCAAAAAAGAAAAAAGATAGGCTACGAGGAACTTAGTTAAAATATGCTATTTGCATCGATAAAAATCTCCTAATTTATTGATCTACGTTCGACATATACTACACGAAAACATACCTTCCAAGGCCATAGAGTAGTAATCGAAGTCTCCGCCATTGATGAAAAAGCCGATAATCCCAAAAGCACAACCAGGATTAAACCATGCTCTTTAAACACACCCAAAACCTACAAAATCTTAGACCAATTATCCTTCAAATGCATCCGACTCGTCACCACAAACCCTTTCACAACCAAAACCCTTTGACATTTAATCACACTATACCCAAACACAGCAATTAAAACACCCCATTTTCCTAACCTCCCAAACCTCTCAAAGTTTCTATCTTTCACTCTCTGAGACATTCAATTGACATGCTGAACCATGCCAACACGATCCGCTCACTATCCATTTGAAATCTAAAAGCACGTTGTCAAAAAAAGGTCCCCAATTAACGAATACACTAATACACACAATTCTACTTCATCTGATGGATTGATAAGTGATATGCATGCTATATGATCAAATGATTAAATGATGAAATTCAATACAACTTCAACTCGCGAGGCAAAGAGGAAAGATAATATTTCAATTCCTTGAAGCTTACATTCAATATGCACAAGATCACCCACTATAAAATTATAGATGAAAAAATATAGTTCAATCCCACAATAATATAAAATACGTGGCATACCTGACCAAAATCAGCCACCATTCCTTATCTTTCTAAAATTAAATCAGATATATCTCTGCATCGTTATATTGCATCAATAGCACCATCCCTAATTCACAATACCTACCAAATTCAACTCATTAGTGATAAATATACAGGACCATTTTCAGATTCTTCAATTTGCTGGAACATGGATCAGATTCAATAATTGACAGAACGAAATTAAAATTAGAAAATGAGAGATTTCGATAGACCTAGTATATATGCATATATTTACGTGTGTGTATGCACATCGAGGGTAAGAATTCTAACCTTCCCCGTTACTGGTGCCCATAGGAAGATGATGATGAGCCCTCTAAATATTGTGTATTAGAATGAGAAGAAGATCAGCGCGAAAGTTTCACTAAAACAGTCGAAGAGTTATCAGAAGTCGCTCTGTGGCAGAAAGGCATTTCTGGATTTTTCGGGGAACAGTACTGGATACCAAATCAGGAGCTTTGTAAGGGCAAAACTGTCTTTTCATGAGATTAAAATATCTCACAATTATTTTCCCCTAAAGGCAAAACTGTCTTTTCAAGCTACAGCTACAGCTACAGCGGAGGCAATGGCAATTAAGGAAGCTTTAAGCTGGATTGATGACATGCAGTGGCTTCGTGTTGTTCTGGAGTCAGACTGCTTGGTGGTCATTCAGGCCATTCGAAGTAGTACTCCAATGAGGTCGCATTTTGGAGTAATTATTGAGGAGTGTCGTAGTTATTTGAAACGATTTCACAAAGTTTCTTTGTTTTATGTTAAACGATCTGCGAATATAGTTGCTCATCAGTTAGCTAGAGAATCATATAATTACCCAGGTCGTAGTTTTGACAGGAGGTCTGTTCCTGTTGATGTTCAAAATTGTACTGAGATGGATTTGAAGTAATAAAATCTCCAGCATTCGTAAAAAAAAAAAAAAAAAATCTCATAATTATTTTCCCCTCATTGGCGTATTATATATAGAAAAGATTAACCATAATTAGTCCACATCGGTAATTTATAACAAATTAGTTTATTTTGTAGATCATATGAAGAGAAATGAAGTAAGGTGGTGACAATTAGGTCCAACTAAAATTTTATCAACTAAACAAATCCAGCCCGAAATGATTATTTATTTATTTTGGTTGATAAAAGATACATATTCATACTTGCATTATATAAACCCTAATTCTCTCTCTTTTTCTTTCCAGCCGCCTCACCTTTCCTCTTCTCCGAAATTAGTTGTGGGCTTCCAACCGGTTTTCGCAAGTGGGAAGTCCCAAATCTTTTAATTTCCTTTTGTTTGTTCTTATTTCCTTCAATAATCTCCCATTTTGGTGAGAATTTTCCCGATTTCTTGCTTGGTTTTGCTTAGTACCAGATTTAGTACAACACAAACTTTTCTTTGATTATTCTATATTGACAATTGATGGTTTCTGAACGTTTGATTCCACAAAATTCACAGGCATAACAGACAACTAAAACTTGCTACACTCAATAGCAAAGCTACAACTGTAAGATTAGTGCAAGTTACCTTCATACACTTGTGTAACAGACTTTACCACAAACTAATTCCACTAAGAAAAACATGCACCAATGGGGAAGAATCGGGTTGCCCAAATTAAACAACTATCTTAATCTCCTCTACCCATTTACAGGATACAGGAACTTATTCAGCAAACAGGGATCAGGTTTACGTAGGTACAAGCGCCATTATTTGATTCCTAATCATGATCATGCACTTCTCTATATCAGAAAAATCAGGTAGGTTCTTTGAGGTGCAAGGCTGCAGAGAATGCTCTGGCCGGTTAAATAATCAAGTGATCAGTGAACAAGATAAGACATTAGTACAATAGACTGAGTTGTACCTCTGCTGACTGGTCAGCTTAATCATCATTTTTGAATATCACTTAATATAACAATCGTACTCACAGATAATAAGTGAGCATTTTTAAATTCTCAGCATGTCTGTCCTCAAACAGAAATAATCAAAAAAGGATCACTATCTTTCGTAACTCAACTTGACACAACAAGTCCGGAAGTCGTACTTCATAGTAAATATGGGATACATACTTTTCCAACTTTGAATCCTAATCCCAGTGTCTTTTTTACTATCATTATGACCATATGAGAAATACATAGGACATTTAAGGTGGATCATGTAATATAAATTCCTGCTATACACCCTTCCAGTCAACATTAATACATATATCAACAAAAGAACCGCTGATGGTCCTAGAACGTTCTCCAATCTGGAATTTCACGAGTCCCTCTACATGATGAGTTCTTGAAGAATAATAAGTTGGGAAGTCCAAGTTCACTTCACAAAGCAAGGACGAGGTCATTGGCACCGCTACCACATTTCTACAAAGTTGAGAGTTATTCTCTACTTTTACGAAGTTTGCTTTGTTCCCCGTGTAAAGTACCCTACGAAATAACTCTTCCTCATAGCTTGTCAAGTATGAATGATCATCGTAGGAGGCTCTAATGTTCCCTAAAATCTTGACATGTTCAGAAGATCCAGACTTGAATACAACATGGACTGTCAGAATTGCCCGAATAGAATACGAGAACAAGGTATAATTAACAGCAGCAAAGCTCTTCTCGTTGACAAGCCTAACAACTTCACAAAATCGTCTATCGAACCAAGGCTTTTCAAGTTGTCCAATTCCAAAATTTGAAGTGACGAATCCTTTGATGTTAACAAGCCCTTCCACGTCGTGTATATCAATTTCCATTGCAAAACTCAATGGTGCAAGAGCTCGGTCAGGCCCTTGAAAAGGTAACAAGTTGTCACCCCAAGGCAAGCAGTATGGATCTTCCTTACTGCGAGAGAAGATACTACACCTGCCCATGCAGTCCTCAATCTTAACAGAACCATACAAATACACATCCTTCCTATTTGGGTGGGCAATAAACAATGAGAACACCTCTAGAAACTGTGATGCATACAGCGGCGAATGAGGCTGATAGAAAGTGAAAGAAATAATCAGACAGCACACAAATAGTATATAAAAGGATAATATGAGAAAGAAAATGTATCATCTAAAGATATAAAAAGAGTGAATTTATGGAAGAGAAACTCCTAGATTGCCGCAAATAAAAAGGCTAGTTCATATCTAATATTTTACAATAAATTTACAAAAATAAAGTCTAAAGCAATAGAAACACATAAGCAAAAGACAACTCAGCGAGATATATGAACATAAGCTAAAAAACATACCATTTTATAAAAACCGTCAATTATCTCCTCGCGACAACCCTCATTCAGGACAGATGAATCCCAGCGTGTAACACGTACCAGCACACAGAATCCATTTTCTCCTCGAATAACCTTGCGTCGACCACCCATATTTTCAGGGCGAAAACATGCGGTTCCCTGAACAATAAATTCATCATCATCATACCCCTTTAGGTCAAGTGAGATTTCAAGTTCCGAATATGCTGGCACCGCCACAAGGTTTTTGGACAAAAAAATTTCAGTTCCCAATCCGACCCATTCATGCTCCTCCCGTATCACATTGAACATATGATTTTCATAGCACTCTCTGGGCTGAAGCCAAGGGTGACACTTGGCAGAGATCAGACCATAAACTTCAACCCCTTGTTCACCACCAGCATCTCCATCTTCATTTACACCATCTTTATATAGACACATTTCTACCTGAGCATAGACCCCGAATGTAAACGCCACACATTGCAGTTCAACACGAGCACTGGTATCCACTAAGCCTCCACCCTGATCATCACCCTGAAATTCAAGGGTATATAGACTTTCAAAATCATTAAGGGTGGAGGGGTCAGTTGTTTTAGGTAAAGGCTTCTGACCACGAGCAACAATGGCACCCGTATCAACTTTCCTGATATCAACAACTAGGTGCGGTTCGTTAAAAGTGGGAATTTCTTGAGGACTGGATAATTGTAAAAAATTGTTCATAGTCGAAGAAGAATGAACGCGTTGTGGGGAATCATATCGACCTCGCTCATAAACTAAAAAGTTCTTCGAGCCATCTATAATTTTGATGTCACCATAAACATCGAGGCTTTCATCGGAATCTGTAAAAACTTTGGCAAATAAAATGTCGATAACAGGCCAACAGTTAACACGGATATCAGGTTCTTCATACATCTTGTGCTCAACTTCCAGAAATGATGTATCCCTGTGAAAAACATAAATAGCAAAACTCAATACATTTAGGGATAAGAGAATAAGGACCTGCTGACTACTAGATTCGCACTAGATAACATGTCCTATAAATGAGTATCAACAAGCACATAAGTGTGCAGTTAACTTTAATCATCTTATCAAAAAGACAAATTAATATATCTTTTGAAAGAAACTAAGCCAAGACACCTTATTCTGTGGAAAAGATATTAATAGCAAACAAATAGATAAAGATCTTGAAACTCGTCTATGGTAAGTGGACTACAACTAAATGACCAAAGGATGATATTCACCGTTCATGGTTTGCACGTAAACATATTTAAAAATTGCATAAAAAAAAACCTGCCAACCAATAAGTAATGCCATCAAGGAGGAAATGATTGATAGTGCACCTGAATATAGCTATAGGGGAAGACTACTGTATATCGAGTACGTATATGCATAGTTATAAGTTAAGTGACAAATCTACATGCAGTTGGACAGACGGCTTGAGTAGTTAAGTTATTAGACCTTTCTTGCGTGCCTATAAAGAGTTAGTAGTACACTATTGCCTAATTAACATCTCATGCGGCCAGTTTAATCATCCAATGAATTTATTATAATCATGAAGCAAAGAATTAAAGCACACTGACAAAAAGAAGGAAGAAATAACCACAAGTAGTACCAAATTGACAAAGAAATCCTTACAGTGGATCATCTTGATTAATACTGCGGAAATTTTGAACTGGCCTTTTCCGACGAAGTTCCTAATCGAGCAAAAACAACACCGGCAAACAGTTAAATAAAATTTAAACAAGTTTGACGTATCAAATAGAGTGACGTATCAAATACAAAACAATCCAATCAATTCAGAATTTGAATACCTCCAAGAACCCAAATACAAAACAATGATAGTAAAATTGCATTACATACATAAAATATACACATAAACAGAAGAGGGGTGTATATAAATAATTAGTACCCGGCGAAGAAGAAGGCGACGCTGTGGCATCAGACGGTCTCTTACAAAAATAGATTCAAAAAGGCCATGAACCCCAAACTTTTTCTTATCTTCCTTGACCACCCTGGATTCATGGCCTCCAGAAGATGAATTAGGATCCGGAACAAACCTTTGGCGAGCCAATAATTTAGTTATTTTATCCATGCCACGATTTTAGTAGACCCTAATCTTTTATGCCACAATTTTAGGACAAACCCTAAATACTGTACTCTACTCTAAAAGCGGCCCGGCGCGGGGGAGAGGAAAGAACAAGGAATAGAGTAATGATTTTCGATCTGTACTTTATAGTTTAAATTTCCCCGGGGGGGGGGGGGGGGGGGGTCTTAAACATTCTCCGATTTAAACTCTCAATGGACTAGTAATCCATGTTGGTTACTAATAATTATACTCTAATTATTATTTAATTACATATTCTTTCACTTATACTTGAATTAAAATTCTTCATGTGCACCCAATTTTTTTTAGACTCTTTCAATTAATTATAAGCCAAATATTTTTAAAATCATTTTAAATCTATCTATACTATTATATAAATTCCGAAACATTGAAAGTTTTGGTACCAGTTTTTTGGTATTTAGTGAATTTACTTATTTACCCTTCATTATAAAGAAACATAAATACACCTAAAATAAATAATAACATAATATAATTAATGGTAATTAGTCGAGATAATACCTTTTATAAACACCTAAAAACATCAATAGTATCATATCTTTCCATCATTAATATTTTCTTTACAATTAAAACACGTTATAATTAATGAAAATTAGTCGATTAAGATAATAAAATTAATAGTAATTAGTCGATTGCCTTTTTTACATTAATATAATAAAATTAATGGTAATTAGTCGATTGTCTTTTTTCACATTTACTTTTAGTTGAACATAGTACCTTTTATAAACACCTAAAAACATGAATGGTATCATACCTTTCGATCATTAATATTTTCTTTCGAATTAAAACACATTACCTTTTTAATTTAAAACAAATCTAAATTAATGGTAATTAATCGATTACTTTTTTCACATTTACTTTTAGTTGAACATATTACCTTTTATAAACACCTAAAAACATCAAGCGTATCATATATTTCGATCATTAATATTTCCTTTATAATTAAAACATGTTACCTTTTTAATTTACAACAAATCTTACAATCATTAATATATACCCGAAAATATCACATCATATTTCTCAATTATTAATAAAATATATTAAAAATCGTATACATTGTTTATAATAAGGAAACATTAATATAATCTGTAAACATGAGTATATTAAATTATATTAAATAAAAATTAAAAAAATTATTAAAAATAATGATTATACAAAAACATAATTATAATATTAAATAAAATTTATAATATAATACAAGAAATCCGTGCATTGCACGGGTTATAAGCTAGTTCTATTATATAAATTCCGAAACATTAAAAGTTTTGGTACCTGTTTTTTGGTATTTAGTGAATTTACTTATTTACCCTTCATTATAAAGAAACATAAATACACCTAAAATAAATAATAACATAATATAATTAATGGTAATTAGTCGAGATAATACCTTTTATAAACACCTAAAAACATCAATAGTATCATATCTTTCCATCATTAATATTTTCTTTACAATTAAAACACGTTATAATTAATGAAAATTAGTCGATTAAGATAATAAAATTAATGGTAATTAGTCGATTGCCTTTTTCACATTTACTTTTAGTTGAACATATTACCTTTTATAAACATCTAAAAATATCAATTATATCATATCTTTTGATCATTAATATTTTCTTTCGAATTAAAACACATTACCTTTTCAATTTAAAACAAATCTAAATTAATGGTAATTAATCGATTATCTTTTTCACATTTACTTTTAGTCGAACATATTACCTTTTATAAACACCTAAAAACATCAAACGTATCATATATTTAGATCATTAATATTTCCTTTATAATTAAAACACGTTACCTTTTTAATTTACAACAAAACTTACAATCATTAATATATACCCGAAAATATCACATCATATTTCTCAATTATTAATAAAATATATTAAAAATCGTATACATTGTTTATAATAAGGAAACATTAATAAAATCTGTAAATATGAGTATATTAAATTATATTAAATAAAAATTTAAAAAATTATTAAAAATAATGATTATAAAAAAACATAATTATAATATTAAAAAAATTATAATATAATACAAGAAACCCGTGCATTGCACGGGTTATAAGCTAGTAATTTTAATATAACATATTTATTACTCCCTCCGTCCCAGTTTTATTGTCCACTTTACTTTTTGCACGCATTTTAAGGTGCAAATTAAACATAGTTCCATTTTTTTTTAAAAAAAAAATTCTTTTTCTGAATAAAAGTTTAGATACTGAATTTTTATTTAGAAAAAGAAAATTTGAAAAAAAATTAATGGAGCTATGTTTAATTTGCACCTTAAAATGCGTGCAAAAAGCAATGTGGACAATAAAACTGGGACGGAGGGAGTAACAAATTACAAATCAACAAAGTGCAAATAAACTAAAACCATATAATCAATAATAAAATTAAAAGGATTAATTTTAAAACTACCTAATTTAATTACTGGAATTTTAAAACTACGGTGCAAAATTATTTATAAGTTGGGCCACTGTTAAATACTATAGTACTAACTATTCCTTTGGCTTCAATATTTTAACATTCCAACAAACGCTACAATTCAAGCTTCAAGAATAATTCAAGAATAATCCTGAGCAACAATATGCATAATGTTTTGCCAAACATAAGAAGATCAATATCTAACTTAATCTTGTCATTCTTTTTAATCTTTTCCTCTGCCTAAACTTGCTGCCCATGCAAATATTCAACAAAAAACAACTGCCAACCGATATTAACACATAGTACATGGTAACTATAACTTATTTTTCATCATTGAATATTTTGTCAAAGAATATATACATATATACAAGTAAACAATACCCTAATATCATAGTAACAGTCAATTATTAGCATGCAATTCATTCGCAAAATATACTTCCTCCTCGTACGCATTTCAATTAATGTGCTTAGTTTAGATAATAATATTTTCTCAATTTTTTATTTTGTATAAAAATATAATGAAAAAGTTGGAGGATCATATAATATAGAACGGAGGAAGTATTTTATTTAAAACTAGCATGCATTCACAAATTATATTTGATTTAAAACCTACGTGCAAATAGATTTTAAATTTCGGATATTTCATGACCAAAATTGTAATTTGCAGAGATGACTTTAGAATTTTTCTATTTCATCAGGCTGTTCTTCATTCCTCACCTTATAAAAATTATTGTTCATGTTTACATTCATGCATTAGTTGTACCTAGTTACATATATTATACTAACACCCGGCACTATAAAAGGCATCACCACTTTAGTTCTACATTAATTACTTGGACTGAAATCCAACTAGCCAAGACATAAGATTTAAAAAATCACTCATGTAAAGAAAAGTATTGCACAAAAGAAACAGGATTAGTAACGAACTGATCACGAAAATATAAACAAATGGAAAGAAAGATTAGACTGCCAGAAAATATTGTCTGTCCGTGGAACTCAAATATTTTTTGGTTGCCTGTTGGATAATCAACAAGCTTTTGTCATCCTATGTTCACTTCTCAGCAGTCTTCTCAACAAGATGGCCGGAAAGGACTCCCTCTGTTCACACAAAGAGTCTCACTTCGACTTTTTAAAATCACCTTACAAAGATCTAAAACATAGCTTTGATGTGTCTCTACAAAATAAGTTAAAGCCTTGTTTCTAAACCCTTTTGTACTAATTGACCTATGTCAGGATGCAGTACTATGTCCAATAGATTGAAAAAAAATCTATGTTGAGATTCAAAATTAGAATTTTGCTACTAGATCTTTAAGAGGTCAAAATGAAACTCTTTGTACATGGAACAGAGGAACTAATAAGATCTTCGACTGGCTGTAATAGAATCCACAATATTACCGAACATTCTGGGATAATAAGGATATTCTGGCATTATTTTGTACTTTCTTTGGCATTGGTTTTTGCCACCCAAATCTTTCCAGGAACTCCTCGATTAATCTAAATTTTTTTTTGTTATACAGAATTAGCAAACAGCCATGCAAAATAAACGAAATATAAGGGATCGGATCAAACATCAAATAAAGGCATAGATATACTCACAAGCTGCAAATGTCCTTCTGTGAAGAGGCTAGCTCACGATCTGGGAAAGACTCTTCCAAACGATAACTCAACCACACATAGAGATCCAAAACCTTGAAGCACATGATATAACATATACAGATGAGACTGTTGTTGATCAACTAAGCAATGATCCTTTACCACAAAAATATTTATCATTACCTATTGTACCGAAAAGAGCACCAGTAGCTGAATTATATTACCAAATATCAAAACAAATACAATTTACACTAAGTGGTGTTGTAACAGAAATAAAGAGCAACACATGGAATTGTTCATGCAATCAGTAATCCAATATTTTATTTACTTTTACATCTTTCTAAGTCATTTGCTTATACATCTACTATTGTCTACTTCAAAAGGATCCAGTCAAATCCATTTTCCAGCAAAAAAATCTTGAATCAGTGAATAGTTCAATTTATCATTCAACAAGCCTGAGCCTGATAATGGTAAATAATGAGCTCTTCCAACTAGTCATCTCTTCCAGAATTACTGTGTGATTGACGATAGAATTGATAACCACCCAAAACACAAGAGCATCCCATAAATGTTCATGATAATAACTGTCTCAAACATTCTCATATCCTACTTTTAAGAAAAATAAAAATTCTCAAATCATGTTTTTGAATTGGAAAATAGCCACAACCAGAATATATGGTACTAGCTACATACGGAGTATTACATTTGGCCATCTTAGGTTTGACATATTTTAAGGTAAAGGGGGTTTCTTTTATTTTTATATATATTGTAAACTGTTCTATTTACTTCAATATACCATTCAATATACCACGAAGTACAATGGCCTACTGATAACTCCTGCAGCTGTATATCTACTATAATAAAAGGAAGAAGAAAGAAGAAAGAAGAATAGCCACTAGCCAACCCACTTGGTGAAGACACAATTTTGTGGCTGGTTGCAAAATTAGAAAGCTATAAAAAAGAAAAGATTTTATAGAAATCTATAGTGATAAGTTTTGAAAATTAATAATAATCTTTTTGGGCAGGTGATATTTTACAAATAAAGTGGAAGACACATAAAGAAATTAAAAGAAAAAATATTAAGGAGCGATTCATCCCTGACCAATTTTTTGCTAACATCGTACTAGAAACGAGCTACAGACTATAAGGGTGCTAACATTATTTAGTTGTGATGACTAATTAAAACTTAGATGGTATGATTAATTAAATAGAAAAAGGATTTTGGGATTAGTTTTAGGAATTTTTTTTAAAAATACTTCAAAAATTAAGTTTTAAAATTTATTGCGTCTAAATGTCTAATTAATGATATTGTAAAATTTTAAATGAATCATAATTTTACAAAAATGTTCACCCAATATTTGCTTATAAAATCTGTATGTATCAGGAACTTACATTAGGCTTCCTTGTAATAACCCTAACTTTAGTAATGCTACAGTGATCACATGAATAGTAAATTTTGAGGATTTAGGGAAATGGTATGTAAGTACTCTATACTTGAAATGGAAAACGAGTAAACAGAAACCATATTAGTATTGTACTAGGAAAATAAGTGACTCGAAACGACGATAGATTTCAGAAATTCCTGAATACGGATTTTTGAGGATTTTGAGTTCGAACGAGCTTCTATTTATTGGATATTAAGGAGCATAGAAATATTAAAGGAATTATATATTGAGGAATTAGTGCATTAGGGTAAATTAAGGGATTATTAAGTTAAGGAATTATCAAAGGAATTTGGATTGTTAAATGATTTCAGAACCACTGAGATAATGAGGTATATTCGAACCGAATCACAATTAGACGAGTATGGAAACCAAACAACCAAGATTTATAAATTAACAAGGATACCTACCATATTATTAATTATCAAGAGAATTAGCATAATACTTAGAAAAAATCAAGAAAACGAGTATTCTAGATCATCTACAATTACATCATCCATTACATCATTTTCCACTCACTTTTCTTAAGGATTAATTAGTAAAATCACATGATAATTATCCATATGACATAGCTAAATATCTACCAAAAGTAGATTAGCTAGGATAAGATCAAAAATCAAGAAAAATCTCTTCCCTTCCATCATCTTCTTCCAATTCGAATTTCACTATTCATCAAGGAAAAAAAATTTTCAAAACCCTAGTTTCAAGCAATCTAAAATCAAGGGAAAAATCATGGAGGTTACTTGAGGATATATAAAGACATCCACCAAATTTCATAGCAAACAAACATCATTTGGCAAGGTAATAAAATCATCAAAGTTGATGATGAATAGTAATGAATAGTGATTTCAAGAGCTAACTTTGGTTTTTATGATTTCTTTAGCTAATTCCATCCACTTTAAGGTTGTGTAAGGACTATCAAACATATATTAAGAGTATTAAAGCTTCAGAGAAGGTATAAACTCTTCACCCCTCTTGAGATTTATGATGAATATTAATGGTATTAGTGGTTAAGTGGTTATAAGTGGTGAAATCATGATTATATATGTGTTTAAAAGTGTTTTTATGGTATATGAAAGGAGTATGTGCTTGTAACCATGGTTGGTGAGATGACCACATGGTGTAGGTGATGGTGTATAAGGTGGATGATGGATTTGGAGGAGTTGAATTTTAGAAAGTATGAAAATATAGCCGTTATAATGCCCGATTTTCGGTAAACCAAATAGATACCCTGTTTTGGTCCCCATATTCGTACGGTAGGTTTCTGTCCAGAGCACCCACTCATCATGAGAGGGTAGAGCTTGGTTCATAGATCGTTTTGATATAAAGTACGTTAAAATCTGATGAACGGTTTAGGAGAAAAGTCAGTTTTAGTGAAAGACGTTCGAGAACCGAGAAAACGTAATTGTATCAACTTTGAGGCTATAATTACCATACTTAAACATTTTTAAAAGTTATAAAATTTTGGGATAGTGTAATAGGGTGGTCAGAGGACCCTTGACAGTTAGCCTTGCATTAAAATTCGGAATCTATATTTTCTGAGAATTTTTACAGTCGAGAGTGGTTGTTAAGGAAAGAATGTAAATCGTTAAGAACTTTAATCGGGAATAAGAATGGTTAAGTCCTCAAGACCTTTTGAGATAGTAATGGGATATTGTAAGAGTGTTATTATATGAGCGTAGGTGGTTAAGTGGAATATATTCTGATAATGATCCTTTTCGTGTTTATAGAGACTTCGGGAGAGCCACGAGCTATACTTCCGACTTACAGAGATCGAGACAAGATCCTTCTATCCCTACTTTCAAAATTATTTATCTTCGGAATAAAATGATATCATGGAATATATATATATATATATATATATATATATATATATATATATATATATATATGTGTGTGTGTGTGTGTGTGATGCTATTGTTGCTATGTTGCAAAGAATATATTTCCTTGATTTTGGAAAAATTAAAGAGAGATGGATATGATTTATGAAATATGGATATAGAGATGATTACGAATGGAGCGAATATGCTTTATGGTAAAAGAGATATGAAAGGGAATGGTATCAGTCGTTATCTAGGGTTATATGGTTTATAATACTATATTAAAAATATTCTTTTTGAGTATCAGTGGTTTAATAAATATTATTTGATTATTATTTATTACTCTTAAAATAGACGGAATATTTTATGAATATACAAGTATATTTGATTTCTTGAATATGAAAGAGATGTCTGGATCATAATCAAAGCATTATGATATATATATATATATATATATATATATATATATATATATATATATATATATATATATATTATAGAAGTAATGTGCGAGAATGGAAATGATATGAGTAAATGATATGTGGAAATGAAAGCGAGAAAATGGAAATGTGGAATGATATTTTATAAATGGAATAATGATTTGACAAAAGGGGGGATAGCAACAAAAAGCGTAGGAGGCTGTGTGCGGCACAGTCCAGCAATCAATATTTTATTTCGGCCCAAGAGTTGCCGAAGGAGGATGTAGTGGTGTACCATCCTCCAGGGGGATGTAGTGGTGTACCTTCCTCCTTCTACCGGTAGTAAAAAGGACGGGTACGGAGGGCGACTGATCATCGTCCTTACGTATTCGGCAACAGTGAAAATCCCCAAAACTTGAAAGAAAGAGTTGATAATGATTTTCAGATCTCTATACTGAAAACAGAATAATGATATAAGATGATGGAATTATGGTTACAGATGAAGAAAAACTGATATTATATTATTTTAGATTTCTTTCTTATAATAGTAAGTGGATGATGTATTATTAAATAAGAGCTTTATTCTTCCTTAAAGATTATAATTGGTCTCTGCTTATATATGCATATATATATGTATACCTGTTCACATTCTAAATTCTAGTTTACAATATTATCTTGCTGAGCTATTATAGCTCACTCTTGCTACTTATGTATATAGCAGCTAGGTCCCATGCCGATACTACGCACTACACCCCGCAAGAGGGTAAGGGAAAGACGACCTTTTGAGCGAGTGCTGGCGACCATCCCCGAGGTAGTGACAAGCGAAAGGGGCTTAGTAGACTTATGTAAATTAAGTGTGTAAGGTTGTAATAAACTTTTGGTTGTTGAAATGCTTCCTGTAGAAGTATTATTCAGCAATGTACTTAGTGGAATTCTGGGTTGTAATAACTGTTAACTTTAAACTTTTAATATTGTGGATGTTGTTCTATGAGCATATGACTGGTGTGTGTGTGTGTGTGTATTAATGTGGGGTCAATTGCATAAGTATTAACTTTAAAAAAAAAAGACTCAAGAGATATTGATATTGATCGGAAATTGGACCGTGATGACCTGGATCCTTGACCCCGGATCTAGGGGCGTCACAGATGGTATCAGAGCCAAGAGTCATAATGCTCAAGAAAAGAGTAATAATAATAATTGTATCAGTAATAGTATAAATTGTGAACTCCCATCGAGTTCAAGGGTGGTATATCGCAGATAGTTTTATTTTAAGCATTGATTATAATTTTATAGATTATTACTAATAGAATTTTATGTTTTATTATAGGGATCAGAGATGGGAGAGCCGAGTCGAGACCCTCAGTGGATATGATTGTCAGAGCAGGAGCTTGTAGATCTACAGCTAGCCGGGGTAGAGGTTCCCGAGTATGCGGTCGATGACCTCAGGGAGAGACATCGAGCGGCAGCCAAAGAGAGATGTGAGCAGAGACTGAGAGAGGAGGCAGAGGAGCGTAGACAGAGAGATGCTATAGCCATAGTGCCATACATTGGTAGACCTTCTACAGGATCTGATGAGGCAGGTCCTTCTAGAGTGAGATGGGAGATTCCTGAGGAAGAGAGGCCGTTACGTAAGAGGCCTAGGTTGTCAGTCATAGCTGAGGAGAAGGAGGAGACTGAGTGGACCGATATCCATATGATACCTACCCCTGCCTTGCCTATTCCAGTACCATCACCAGTCCCATCTCCCTCACCGAGTCCTGGCCCTCTAGAGGATCCAGCTGAGCCATTCACTCCGCCCGGACATTTTATCTTTCCAGAGGATGAGATAGAGGAGGATCCGTCTGAGGATGTAGATACCGAGTCTATTCCTCCATCCCCACCATTTGCACCTCCACCACTTCCACCTGTACAGGCACCTATACCAGCTGCTATGCCCCCTCAGGAGGCACCCTTACCGACAGGTGACTCACTTCCAGCCATCCTGTTGACAGAGTACTTTGCCCTACAGGGTCAGTTAGAGGAGTCCCGCCGGGTGATAGACATACTGATGCAGAGGTCAGAGAGAGGGAGAGGAGGTATCATTCCTGATGGTATATCCTTGGGATTAGTGAGTGTTGAGCTGCGGGCCCTGGGGGACATTAGGAGGCTGTTAGCTGATAGGGGAGACCCAGCATGGAGGGCTGCGATAGTGGATACAGTCACGTCTATGGTAGTCCAGATCCGAGACATTATTAGGGCAGGATTGTGAGTCGGGGTAGTAGTCTACGTCACTAATTAGACTAGTCATCTTACTGATGTCTTTTTCGGGGATTAGTTTAGTTGGTTGCTGTTTTAATCCCAGTCTGATTGGAGGACAGCTAGTAGCACTTTTGTTGTAGCAGATTAGTATGTACGGTCCTATTTGTAGGTTTCGAACCATGTACCCTATGATGTAAAATATTAGTAGTAAAAGACGTTGTACCCAAGTTGTAAAATATTTATGTAAATTAATGAAGTTTGTGCATTCTGTCTAAATTTTTACTACATTTTAATAATAAATGTTGATATTCAAAAATATTGATGTATAAAAGGTGATTGACTTAATGAAAAGGTTATCGTGTTAAGGGCGATACACTTACTTACTAAAGTTATAATATAACTAGATGCAAACCGTGTAGAGATAAGAATATTGTGATGTACAAATGAGTTAATTAACGATATAATTGTGTATATAGAAATGATGTATATTGTACCCTAAATTCGGGTAATTAATAAAGACTATTGTTATGTACAGAACTATGCCGCCTAGACGTGATAATAGAGCGAATGCAAGGGGAAATGAGGGAGACGAAAGAAGTCAACATATAGGAGGTAATAGACTGAATGAAAATGCTCATAATGAAAAAAATCATGAAGAAGAAGAAGAAGAGGAATCAACTGGCCAACAAGGAAATCCGGGAGGCAATCCCTTTAACCAATTCATGGAACTATTAAGGCAGAATTTAGCTAATCCACAGAATCCCCAACAACCACCTGTTCTCCCCAATCAGGCAGCTAATTCCTTTCGTGCCTTTAAGTCATTAAAACCCCCAGAATTTTAGGGAAGCACTAACCCAGTAGTAGCCAAGGCATGGCTGAAAGAGATGGAGAAAGCTTTTGAGATACTGAGGATAGAGGAAGATCAGAAAACAGTTTTTGCAGCCTATCTCTTAAAGGGAGAGGCAAATTACTGGTGGGAAGCTAAAAAGAATCTAGAAGGAGCGGGAGTGATAACCTGGGAGCGTTTCACTAGGGTATTTCTAGATAAATATTCCCCTAGGTATTTGGAAAACCAAATGGAAATAAAGTTTCTGGAGTTAAAACAGGATAACCTAACAGTGGCAGAGTATGAAACTAAATTTACAGAAATGTCGAGTTTTGTTCCCGAGTTTGTGCGTACTGAAGAACAACGAGCGAAAAGGTTCCAACAAGGATTGAAACCATGGCTACGGACGCGAGTGGCACCATTTGAGTTGACTGATTATGCTGCAGTGGTCCAGAAGGCATCTATTATAGAAGCCGAGAGTGAACAAACCCAAATAGGTCGAGAGAATAAGAAAAGAAGATTTGAGGGCCCGAAAGGAGGTTCAAGTGAGGGAAGCTACTTTAACAAAGGAGGTAGAGGACAAAAATCTCAATTTGTGGGAAAGTCGGGGGGTAACAAGACTACTAGTGAGACGGTAAATCAGGGTGGTAAATCTTCAGGAACATTTCAGTCCAATCAATCACAACCACCATTCCCAGATTGTAACGTGTGTGGTAGGAATCATTCGGGAGTGTGTAGAATGTTAGGGGTAACTTGCTTCAAGTGTGGACAGAAAGGACATTTTCAGGAGAGGTGTCCATCGGTCGATAGGAGTGGCATCAAGTGTTACCAGTGTGGAAAACTAGGACACCTTGCTAGAGATTGTCGTTCCGATGGGTCGTCCGCACCAGGGCAAAGTATGACTGCTTCAAATAGGCCTACTGCTAGAGTGTACAACATAACCTTAGGAGAAGCGTTGAAGAAACCAGATGCAAACATAGGTACTTATTTTCGATTTAAAATTTTAGTTTAAGTGTTTGGTTAGGGATCGATTTAATTCATTAATAGGGTAAATAAGTTAATAAAATAGGTAAGAATAATCTATGTGTTAGGAAGTAAGATATGCTGATTCAATGAGGAAGAATAAGAATATTTTGTGGGAAAAACACAACCTTGTAGGACACGAACAGGAAATATATATTATGAATAATATTTTCTTACAATTGTTTCAAGGAATAGCATTATAAGACTAGTTTCTCGAGGATTTTACAGAGACGAGATGTATTAAGATAAAGTACTAATATTTTATGTCATGATAGAGATCAGAATATGGCCAAACCATAAGTGAGATACACTACCATTCAGGAAAGACCAATGTGGTGGCCGATACTTTAGTTAAAAAGGAGAAAGGAGGAATGAGATAATATAGAATGACTGAAAACAGGAGGAGATTTGTAAGGAAAAGACAATATAAGTACTGCTATTGATAAGCTAAATGGAATGTTGATGAATGACAAACAAGTTATGTTGGTGTGTTTCTGCGCAAACAAGATAGAGATATTATGAAAGGAAAAGGATAGAGGAAGTAGTGTGAAAGTTAGAAGGTGTGAATGAAAAAGATACCTATGGACATTTCCAACATGATTCCGGGACGGAATCCTTTTAAGGGGGAAGACTGTAATAACCCTAACTTTAGCAATGCTACAGTGATCACATGAATAGTAAATTTTGAGGATTTAGGGAAATGGTATGTAAGTACTCTATACTTGAAATGGGAAACGAGTAAACAGAAACCATATTAGTATTGTACTAGGAAAATAAGTGACTCGAAATGACGATAGATTTCAGAAATTCCTGAATACGGATTTTTGAGGATTTTGAGTTCGAACGAGCTTCTATTTATTGGATATTAAGGAGCATAGAAATATTAAAGGAATTATATATTGAGGAATTAGTGCATTAGGGTAAATTAAGGGATTATTAAGTTAAGGAATTATCAAAGGAATTTGGATTGTTAAATGATTTCAGAACCACTGAGATAATGAGGTATATTCGAACCGAATCACAATTAGACGAGTATGGAAACCAAACAACCAAGATTTATAAATTAACAAGGATACCTACCATATTATTAATTATCAAGAGAATTAGCATAATACTTAGAAAAAATCAAGAAAACAAGTATTCTAGATCATCTACAATTACATCATCCATTACATCATTTTCCACTCACTTTTCTTAAGGATTAATTAGTAAAATCACATGATAATTATCCATATGACATAGCTAAATATCTACCAAAAGTAGATTAGCTAGGATAAGATCAAAAATCAAGAAAAATCTCTTCCCTTCCATCATCTTCTTCCAATTCGAATTTCACTATTCATCAAGGAAAAAAAAATTTCAAAACCCTAGTTTCAAGCAATCTAAAATCAAGGGAAAAATCATGGAGGTTACTTGAGGATATATAAAGACATCCACCAAATTTCATAGCAAACAAACATCATTTGGCAAGGTAATAAAATCATCAAAGTTGATGATGAATAGTAATGAATAGTGATTTCAAGAGCTAACTTTGGTTTTTATGATTTCTTTAGCTAATTCCATCCACTTTAAGGTTGTGTAAGGACTATCAAACATATATTAAGAGTATTAAAGCTTCAGAGAAGGTATAAACTCTTCACCCCTCTTGAGATTTATGATGAATATTAATGGTATTAGTGGTTAAGTGGTTATAAGTGGTGAAATCATGATTATATATGTGTTTAAAAGTGTTTTTATGGTATATGAAAGGAGTATGTGCTTGTAACCATGGTTGGTGAGATGACCACATGGTGTAGGTGATGGTGTATAAGGTGGATGATGGATTTGGAGGAGTTGAATTTTGGAAAGTATGAAAATATAGCCGTTATAATACCCGATTTTCGGTAAACCAAATAGATACCCTGTTTTGGTCCCCATATTCGTACGGTAGGTTTCTGTCCAGAGCACCCACTCATCATGAGAGGGTAGAGCTTGGTTCATAGATCGTTTTGATATAAAGTACGTTAAAATCTGATGAACGGTTTAGGAGAAAAGTCAGTTTTAGTGAAAGACGTTCGAGAACCGAGAAAACGTAATTGTATCAACTTTGAGGCTATAATTACCATACTTAAACATTTTTAAAAGTTATAAAATTTTGGGATAGTGTAGTAGGGTGGTCAGAGGACCCTTGACAGTTAGCCTTGCATTAAAATTCGGAATCTATATTTTCTGAGAATTTTTACAGTCGAGAGTGATTGTTAAGGAAAGAATGTAAATCGTTAAGAACTTTAATCGGGAATAAGAATGGTTAAGTCCTCAAGACCTTTTGAGATAGTAATGGGATATTGTAAGAGTGTTATTATATGAGCGTAGGTGGTTAAGTGGAATATATTCTGATAATGATCCTTTTCGTGTTTATAGAGACTTCGGGAGAGCCACGAGCTATACTTCCGACTTACAGAGATCGAGGCAAGATCCTTCTATCCCTACTTTCAAAATTATTTATCTTCGGAATAAAATGATATCATGGAATATATATATATATATATATATACACATATATGTGTATGATGCAAAGAATATATTTCCTTGATTTTGGAAAAATTAAAGAGAGATGGATATGATTTATGAAATATGGATATAGAGATGATTACGAATGGAGCGAATATGCTCTATGGTAAAAGAGATATGAAAGGGAATGGTATCAGTTGTTATCTAGGGTTATATGGTTTATAATACTATATTAAAAATATTCTTTTTGAGTATCAGTGGTTTAATAAATATTATTTGATTATTATTTATTACTCTTAAAATGGACGGAATATTTTATGAATATAAAAGTATATTTGATTTCTTGAATATGAAAGAGATGTCTGGATCATAATCAAAGCATTATGATATATATATATATATATATATATATATATATTATAGAAGTAATGTGCGAGAATGGAAATGATATGAGTAAATGATATGTGGAAATGAAAGCGAGAAAATGGAAATGTGGAATGATATTTTATAAATGGAATAATGATTTGACAAAAAGGGGGATAGCAACAAAAAGCGTAGGAGGCTGTGTGCGGCACAGTCCAGCAATCAATATTTTATTTCGGCCCAAGAGTTGCCGAAGGAGGATGTAGTGGTGTACCTTCCTCCAGGGGGATGTAGTGGTGTACCTTCCTCCTTCTACCGGTAGTAAAAAGGACGGGTACGGAGGACGACTGATCATCGTCCTTACGTATTCGGCAACAGTGAAAATCCCCAAAACTTGAAAGAAAGAGTTGAAAATGATTTTCAGATCTCTATACTGAAAACAGAATAATGATATAAGATGATGGAATTATGGTTACAGATGAAGAAAAACTGATATTATATTATTTTAGATTTCTTTCTTATAATAGTAAGTGGATGATGTATTATTAAATAAGAGCTTTATTCTTCCTTAAAGATTATAATTGGTCTCTGCTTATATATGCGTATATATATATATGTATACATGTTCACATTCTAAATTCTAGTTTACAATTATCTTGCTGAGCTATTATAGCTCACTCTTGCTACTTATGTATATAGCAGCTAGGTCCCATGCCGATACTACGCACTACACCCCGCAAGAGGGTAAGGGAAAGGTGACCTTTTGAGCGAGTGCTGACGACCATCCCCGAGGTAGTGACAATCGAAAGGGGCTTAGTAGACTTATGTAAATTAAGTGCGTAAGGTTGTAATAAACTTTTGGTTGTTGAAATGCTTCCTGTAGAAGTATTATTCAGCAATGTACTAGTAGAATTCTGGGTTGTAATAACTGTTAACTTTAAACTTTTAATATTGTGGATGTTGTTCTATGTGCATATGACTGGTGTGTGTGTGTGTATTAATGTGGGGTCAATTGCATAAGTATTAACTTTAAAAAAAAATAAAAACTCAAGCGATATTGATATTGATCGGAAATTGGACCGTGATGACCTGGATCCTTGACCCCGGATCTAGGGGCGTCACATTCCTACTCTCCTAATTAAAATTATACTAACTGATAACTCGTGCAAAGCACGGCTTCCTTTCTAATATCTTTAATTATATTAATTTTCTAAAATTTATTTGTATAAGTTTACATATCAAATTATTGTTAAAAAAATTGATTTATATAAAATTTTACACGTTCAATTTACTATGTCTTTTATCTTGACTTCTTAAAACTTGATTTCGATAATTTTATAACCCATGTGAAATTAACAAAACAATTTTTAGTTTAGTGATGGTTTAATAATTATTTTCCAATTAAAACTACCACGAAACAAAAGAGAGAAGAAATTGACGATTTTTATGTTAGAAAATTCTATTCGATTTAGAAAATCTACACATATTTTGTTTTGATTATCAAAAAAACCTTCTTATATTTGAAGATAGTTGTACAAACAACCAAATACAGTTTTAATAATAACTGTAAGAGAAATTTTGTCCAAAATTTTGGTAGTAGGTAATTTGGTAGTAAATAAGAACAGTTAGATCTTAAAATAAACAGATGAAAAACGTCTTATCTAGCTAGCATAAAAAATATTTCATATTTCAACATGAAGTGAATGTCAACGATTTAAATCATATATAATTATGTTTTTTGCATTGAATAAGATTATCAATGTATGTCTTCTATACTGAATATGATTAATGTAAAATTTTGTAATTATATTTTATCTTGAGATTCTGAATGTTCCATTTAAATAGTAATTTTTAAATCATCACTAAATTATAGATAATTTTATGAGTTTCGTGTGTGTTGTAAAATCATCCAATTCTGATTTCTAGATCTCGAGATAGTGTCCAATTAGCAAATATGAACTTCTTTTTAATATTAAAAAAAATATAAATAAAATTCAATTCTAATACAACCTTTTTAATTATATCCTTTATAGATTATTATTTTATTTTTAAAATTCAATTCTAATACAATCTTTTTAATTTTTTTTATATTATAATTTTCTTTTTAAGATGATATAATCTTGATCATCTATTTTTAAAATCATTATTAGATTCGATGATTGAGATTATTTTGGTGGTACAGTGACCAAAACTAAGAGACCAAAATTATGGATAAGATTCCTCTTATACTTATTATATATAAGGATTATATATAAGAAAATAATTAGTACAATTTTAGATACAACATTTATATTATATATTGATTATATAAATGCGAAGCTAATTTATTCCTACAAGTCGAGAAAATTATAATGCGTCTCTTCATATTTTAATTTGATCTTAATATTATAATTTGAATGGGGTTGGTTATGTGGTTAGTGATTATTGGACTAATACTTTTTACTTTGAAAGAGAATAGAAACCCTACCAAGTAGCAGATGGTTTAATATACAAATCTAACATTATGTTACAGTACTAAAAATGTATTACATAATACGTTATTACTGAGAATAGATCCTTTGAACTATGATAGTACTATTTTAATATCTCTCTTACTCTTATTATATAATAGAATATAATTTATATCAAAATTTTGTGATCTTCAACTAATTATGATACGAAAACATTTAATAATTTGTGGATTAAGTAATGTTGTAAAAATCGGTTTAACGGTCCATTAATCAATGGATAGTGAAAAAATATCTATGAAAATCGGTATTAATTGCAAAAAGTTTTAAATGAAATTAATCAAATTTAATCTAGATTAATCATTCAACATATTAAAATTTTCCAAATTAACAAATTTATGAAAAATTAACCTTTTTAATAAAAAAATAATTTACATATGAAACTGTAACTTCACTCACTATCTAGGATAATAAAATGAAGATATTTACTTTCTAACATGTATAAAATAATTCATTATTAAAATATCCCTATCAATTTCTCTATTAAAAAAATTCACTATTAAAATATCACTATCGAATTTACTGTTAAAACAAAAAACAAACAGAGAATCACACCTCACATTTGTGTTGTGCGACGTCCCACTTTTCTTCCCTTCAAAACATCCCTATCAATTTCTTTTCTTGTCATCTTTTCGAAATCTCCTTCTTCACCTTTTCCAATCTTTCAAGGTAAAACCTAAATTTCTCATCCGTCTTCAATGCCAACGCTAGTGACGCCGAACACTCATCGTCATCCTTAATTGAACAAGCTAGCATACAAACCTAAAGGATCCCAATGAAATTCCATATCATACAAGTATCAAAGTCCACTTGTATGTCTCCATTTCGTTATTATCTTGATGTGTGTGCTATTTAAAACAATCGACCAACCGTCTCCCTCCTGATCACCCCATTATCATCCCCAAGAGATTGACCAATTACACATAAAATATCATCAGACCTCATAGTTTCACATAAAATAACACGAAGTGATTTAAATGAAGGCTCATCTTTAGACTTAAATAAATTGATGATACACTTCTTGAACATTTGAAACGAAAATCATGTTGGAACATTAGTATAGCTTGAGTCGTACTTGAGTAGGGAAGATTGAGGAAACTCATGGTTAGTTGCTTGAGAAAAATCGGAGACACGAAACCACGTACCCTCAACAAAAAAGGCTACGTTATAAGCAGTAGGCTTGTATATTAAACAATCAATGAAGTGTGAGCTCTCAAAATAAATTGAAGCAATCATAAAACAGTTTTTATAAGAATTTTCATCCCCCAAACATAATTTCTCATCATGCTTATCCCCCATAAATTTTGTACCCCTAATCAAAACAAAAAACGCAAGTAGCAGATAAAAGAACAAAAATTGTGAACAATATTACGATCATTCGTACGGAGATTGAAAACAAACCGGTCATCTTCTCTCATTTTCTTCTTCGGATCAAACTCTGGCTTCTTTTTTGGAGGCATTATTCTCGGTAGGTAAGTGTGTAGAATGAGGGTTTTAGAGATGTTGAATGTAGAATTAGGATTTTAGAGAGGTTGAAATGAAAAGGAAATGAAGAGGAGGAGGCTGTAGTGTTCGTGTTTGAAATACGGACCTAAATAAATAGAGGAGTAAACATATTCTTGGAGGCATTATTTATTTCTCGATAGGTAAGTGTGTAGAATTAGGATTTTAGAGATGTTGAATTGAAAAGAAAATGGAGGACGTTGTAATGTTGTGTTAAATTATATTTTAATAAAAATATAATTTACATATGAAACGGTAACTTCACTCACTATCTAGGATAATAAAATGAAGATATTTACTTTCTAACATGTATAAAATAATTCACTATTAAAATATCCCATTATACAACACTAGCCAAATTCATCTCATTATACAAACACACACAAGAAGAATAATGTCTTAACTTACTAATGCAACTCAGCAATCTATTGAAATGAAGTACAAAACAAATACTAACAGATCCAAGCAGTTTCTCTTAAACCTAATCAAGAATGATAACCAGATCAGAAACAAGAACGCAAAAACAAAGATGACAACTACGATTCATCACTAAAATGAAATCACGAACACGATATCAAAATCGATTGAGATCGAGACAGTTGAAACAATCAATGTAATCAATTTACAAGTTGTATATGATTATATGTGGAAATCGAGAAACGATCAACTCTAATCAGCGATTACGAAGCAAAATTAACCATTCGTTTGAAGAACAACAAGAAATTTTACAAAATTCATGATCGAAACTTGTAAAAGGCCTTCAATCTGAAGCTAAAACTCACAATTCAACGTTTTCGTAGAACTATGATCATCAATTACTCACTTTTTTTCCCTTCAAAACATCCTTGTCAATTTCTCTTCTTTTCTTTCTGCTTCTTCTTCTTTTCCAATTTGTCAAGGTAAAACCTAAATTCCACATCCATCTTCTTTGCCAACGCTAATGACGCGGAACACTCATCGCCATTCTCAAACAAGTCAGCATACATATTTAAAGGATCCCAATCGAATCCCATATCATACAAGTACCAAAGTCCACTTGCATTTCTCCAGTTCCTTATTATCTTGATGTGTTTGCTATTTAAAACCGTCTCCCTCCTCACCCCATTATGATCCTCACCAAGAGAATGACTAATTACACGTAAAATTTCATCGGATCTCATAGTTTCGCATGACATAACACAAGTGATTTAAATGAATGCTCATCCTTAGACTTAAACAAATTGATGATACACTTCTTGAACATTTGAAACGAAAATCATGTCGGAACATTAGTATAACTTGAGTCATACTTGAGTAAGGAAGATTGAGGAAACTCATGGTTAATTGCTTGAGAAAAATCGGAGACACGAAACCAAGTACCCTCAACACAAAAGGCTACGTTATAAGCAGTAGGCTTGTATATTAAACAATCAATGAAGTATGAGCCCTCAAAACAAATTGAAGCAATCATAAAATAGTTTTTATAAGAATTTTAATCCCCCAAACATAATTTCCCATCATGCTTCTCCCCCGTAAATTTTTTACCCCCAATCAAAACAAAAAGACGCAAGGCATTATTCTCGGTAGGTAAGTGTGTAGAATGAGGGTTTTAAAGAGGTTGAAATGAAAAGGAAATGGAGAGGAGGAGGCTGTAATGTTAGTGTTTGAAATACGGACCTAAGTAAATAGAGGAATAAACATATTCATACATATATAAAAACATATGTATATATATATATATATATATATATATAAGTTGGTGCTCAGAAGAGAAATCGGTGACATGCCACCAATTATCCTCAATACAAAAAGCTACGTTATAAGCAGTAGGCTTATGTATTAAACATTCAACGACGTATGAGTCCTCAAAATAACCGAAGCTATCATAAAAAAAAAATTTCATCACCCAAACATAATTTCTCATCATACTTCTCCCCTGTAAATTTTTTACTCCCAGTCGAAGCAAAATAACGCAAGTAACAGATAAAGACACAGAAATTGGGAACAACATTACCATCATTGGTGCGGAGATTGAAAATGAACCGGTCCTCTTCTTCCATTATCTTCTCCGGATCAACAATGGCATCTTGACACCTTTAACCTTTTATGCCTGCTAATTTGTCTATTCTTGGAGGCATTATTTATTTCTCGGTAGGTAAGTGTGTAGAATTACGGTTTTAGAGATGTTGAATTGGAAAAGAAATGGAGGAAGTTTTAATGTTGTTTTTGAAGTAGGACTGTCAAAATGGTCGGTTGCGGCATGAATATATAAATAGAGGACTAAACCGGTTTGTTGAATGAACTAGGCTCAATCGGATCGTTCCTGATAAATAAATATCTTTTCTATACATATCTAGAGTTGCACTCTAGGAATAACAACTTATATAAAGAACAATAAAGAACACCATCATAAAACTTAATTTTCATAAAAAATGATTTAATGATAAGAATCAAAAATTTTAACAACAATTAAACTTAACATATCGAATCTAACGTAGAATCTCATCTAAATTTCAATATCAAATGTTACATAGAATCCACTATAGAATCTTATTTATATTTAATAATAAAATTATGTGTAAGCATGGAGCAATGACCTACATATCTATCTATACTATATTATAAAAGATGAAACATTAAAAGTTTTGGTACGGTACGTTACTTACCTTATTTTGAATAATAATTAACCAATTACCTTTTTCAGCTATTACCTTTTCTAACTAAAATATTTTCTTTCCAAAAATATGGTCGTTCTAATTAATAAAATAAATTAATAATATTATAATTGTTGAGTATGGAAAACACACAAGGAAAATATATAGGGGGTGAATGTATTTTTAAACTTTTCTTTTGATTTGAATCTCAAGAACGTTTGTTTAAAGGTGTGAATCTGTTTGATGTTTTGTAGCTCAGTATGTGTTTGTGTTTATCAGAATATATAAGTGCGGAATTAAGAAACACAAGAACACAATCACTCACTTTCATCTAACGTTGAATTAGATAAATATTTTGCTAAAATCTGTGAATACAAATATTTTACTTACATGACCCCTTAACTGGAGAACCCTCTATGTAGATTATGTACTTGTATTTAGTACTTGTAATAGGGACCAAATTTCTAGCTGTGTAATTTTACAAATCAAGTCATGGAATAATGCTTGAAAGAAGATCCAGAGATCATGCCTCATGCTTGAAGAACAAGGTTGAAGAAGTAAACACAATTGGGATTTGAAGATTGAAAATTTGCCTAAGTACAAATTCGAGAAGTAATTTGGTCTATTCGAGAAGTCAAGGATTTGATATGTCAAAAGACATTGTTCGATATCTCAAGGAGTCAACAAGTCAAAACCCAATGCGATAACTCAGAGATTCGACATGTCTAAAACTCTATTAGAGAACTCAGGAAGTCAACAAGTCAAAGTATTATTCAAGTTCTCAAAGGGTCAACAAGTCAAAGACACATTCGATATCTCTAGGACTCAAATAGCTATTCGACATCTCAATAAGTGTAAAAGGTTCTTTTCGATAACTTAAGGATTCCTGAATAAAAGACTCATTCGAGAAGTGATTCAATATGTCAAGAAAACTAGTTCGAGAACCCAGAGTTATCTAATTATTCAACTCACGTTCTAGAATCCAGTACTTAGTCATTTTTCGAATGGTTTCTTGAAGACAAATTACTGAAGATGTACAAGTCAGAAAACCTACAATAAGCCAAGAAATTTACAGTACCACATTATTTTAAAGTGTACATGGAAAGTCTACAAAGAAGATTAGAGAGGTATTAAAGGGAACAAACAGCTAAAGAAGTGGATCTGAGCAGGTTAAAAAGATAGTCAAATCACATGCTGCCCGGATGTGTACCAAATAGGGATAGACAAGTTAGAAAGTAGAGTTATCTGTTACCACATTTGTTGTAAGTAGGCTATGCACATGTCCTATAAGTGTACAACATCACTTTTTTAGCACTTAAATTTTTCATTGTCATACACAGTAAATATCTCTCTAAGAAATGAAGCTGAGAATACTAACTTTTGTATTTCTAGGTTGTAGCATACTTGATCTAATAAAATATTAGATTAAAGTGAGTTGTTTGTGTATCATTTCCGCACTCTATATTTGTCAAACACGCACATATTCAACTACAACACTCAAACACAGATTCAAACAAACTGGTTTTAAAGAAATATCAAGAAAAGTTTGAAAAAATATTCACCCCCTCTATATATTTTCTTGTGTGTATTCCATACTCAACAAGTGGTATCAGAGCAGGCTGTTAAATAAAATAGAAAAAGATCAACATGAATACACCAAAGACAACAGGAACTGTGAAGGTCCCAAAGTTTGATAAAGACAACTATAACCTCTAGAAAATCAAGATGATGTTGTTCATCAAAGCTGCTATCCCTCTATTCCCAGAGATTCTCAAGAATGGTCCATTTGTTCCACAATAAGAGATTGCTGAGAAGACTGTAGGAACCATGACAATCCCAAGGTCGTATGTTGCCAAAGATCTATCTAATTGGACAGACACTAAGAAAGAGAAGGTTGCCCTTGACAGCCATCTAATGATGATAATCATTGATTCTATGGAACTTTAGTGTTTGCCAACATAGCTTCTTGTACAACAGCAAAAGAGATGTGGGATCATATTGAGATATTATGTGAAGGGACTAAGGAGGTTAGAGAAAATACTCCCTCCGTCTCTTTTTAGTTGGCACATTTGCAAAAAAAATTTGTCCCTAAATAGTTGTCATATCCCTTGTTCCAATACATTTTTTAACAATTTTTCCATATATACCCCTTTATTTCTAGTACCAATGTTTGACTTTATATTTAATATATACACTCATAACTCATTATTTAATGTTAAAATTAAGTGCAAACATGGAAACAAATTAAATAATTAAAGCTTTCTTAATATGTGTATTTTTTGCAAATGTGTCAATTAAAAAGGGACGGAGGGAGTAAGAAACAGATACTGGTCACACAGTATGAGGCTTTCATGGCTCAGCCAAAAGAAAGCATCACTGAGATGTTTGAGAGATTTCACAGGTTGGTGATTGAGTTACAAATGAATGGAAAAGTCTACAGCACTAAGGAGCTAAACATGAAGTTTCTACTCTCTTCACCTAACCACCTTGAGGAAAGGGTTATCTCTATGAAAGAAAGATATTTGAACAAAATTTCATATGATGTGCTCGATGGTGTGTTGAAGACACAAACAAAACTCATAGACGGCAAAATATATAACGTTAGAAAGAAGATATTAAAATGAATAAAATATCTGAATACATTGATTTTATTTAATTTAAATACAAATATAATAGAATAAACAAAAACAACTGGTAATATTATTAACATAATATTAAAATTATGATCAATCAGTAGTTAATAATGATATTAATGTGAAGACTTGATTTTTTTTTTTTTTTGTTGAAATGGAGACATGGATGACCAACAAATTCTTGCGAAAAATGGGTATATATTGTAAAAATATATATATACATGACCAGAGTGTGGGAATAATGATTTCTGTCCCATTTAAAAACCATTTCATGGGATTAAGAGTATTATGATGGATTAGGGAACGTGTATGTATCTACATTGTATTTGAATAAATTACTAACTCTTTTAAAAACAAAAAATAATAGTAAATGACATACTTTAACTTAAGTTTCACATCAACCAGGTAGATAAAAAGCAAAATAAATTGGAAGAAATTCATTTTGATAAAAAGCTTAAGGATTCGATAGTCTAAGACATTGTTTGAAATCTCAAGAAGTCAGCAAGTCAAAACTCAATTTGACATCTCAAGGATTCGACATGTCAAAGACTCTACTCGAGAACTCAAGCAGTCAACAAATCAAAGTAACATTCGAGTTCTCAAGAAGTCAATCAAGTCAAAGTCATATTCAATATCTCAAGATCTCCATAAGTCAAGATGCTATTCAATATCTTAAGGATTCCATAAATTAAGAAGTCATTCGACATCTCAAGGATACCAGAAGTAAAGACTCATTCGAGAAGTAATTCGATATCTCAAAAAGACTTGTTAGAAAACTCAGAATTATCTAGCCATTTAAGGTAGTTCTCGAATCAAGTACGTAGTCATTTCTCGAATGTGTTTTTAGAAGATAAATTACTGAACATTCACAAGTCAGAAAATCTATACAAACTAAGGCACCTGCAGTGATCAGTCTATTATAGTATGCACCTGGAAAGACTACAAAAATGCTTAGAGAGATATTCAAGGAAAAGTAGTTGGAGAAGTGGATCTAGCCAGCATGAATCAAAGTCATGGCACCTGATACCCGGACTTGCACCAAAATAGCATAGACAAGTTAGAAAAGATAATTTGTCTGTTACTAGTTTTGTAATAGTGGACTGTGCACATGTTCTATAAGTACACAGTCTCATTTCCTTAGTTACTAAGTTTTTCATTGCAAACACATAGAGAATATCTCTCTGAGAAAAATGAAGCTGAGAATACTGTTCTTGTATTCACAGATTGTAGCATATTTGAATCTAATAAAATATTAGATTAAAGCGAGTTTGTGTGATCTTATTCCGCATTTCATATTTGTTTAACATACACACTCTAGCTACAAACAAACAATAGATTCAAACAAGTTCCTAAACGAAGAAAATCAAGAAAAGTTTTAAAATACATTCACCCCCTGTATTTTCTTATTATGTATTTCATACTCAACAATTTCGATACGATCGCGTCCATATATTACACGTCAATTTCCGTTCGACACTTTTCTGACTCGAGTCTACTACCATATTTCTTCATCCTAGTACGACTTCTTATCTAGTTCTTTGCATCCTTATATTAACTTAATAATCGTCAACAACTTTCGTTCTTTGACCGACTAGAAATGAGTTCTCTAACGTGCTCAAAGTCGACACACAAAATGTTGTGCTACAAGTCGACTCCTCGAGACTCTCTATCGCGTGCTCTATGCTCAAACATATTTAATAAATTGAAATATCAATATTTTAACACGAAACCTTTTCTAATACCAACTCAAATGCCATATCTATCTATCGTAAAAGTTTTTGTTCGAAAAGATCACACTAAGCGGCTTAGTGCCAACCCAAACATAGTAGAAAACAATTTTGTTAGTTCTGCGCAACTTGCACTCTTAACAATTTTCATAAATCGGAAAACCACCGTTTGAACACAAAACCTCTTTTATTACAAACATGAACATTATATCTTTCTATCACAAAAAATTTGAATTGAAAATATTAGTTTATCTAGGTGACACCCGGATTTTTCAGGATTTAAACGAAAAAATTTTGTGTTCAAACAAAAAAAATTTATGATAGAAACACACTCCGAGTTCGATATCAATACTAGCGGTATTTATTGTTCGACTTTGAAGAGTCTTGATTATTATAGCCATGAAAATGTGCACTATAACTTCAAGGCAATTTTTTTTTCCCCAAAAAAGATCACGTCCAGACCATGTTGTTGAAGCTTTTGTCTGTTGGCAGTAGTAGTCTTCAAATTAATCTAAAAACGAGAGCAACTTCAGACAGATTGTATGGTTCGTAAGAACTTGTAATAGGGCCACTGTATTAAATACTAGTACCAAGTATTCCTTTGGCTTTTGTAACATTCTAACAAACGCTACAATTCAAGCTTCAACATTAATTCCGAGCAACAATATGCAAAACAGAAACGGGAGAACATAACAAGATCAATATCTAACTTAATTTTTTCTTGCTTTTTAATCTCTTCCCTCTGGCTAAACTTGCTGCCCAAATATTCAACAAAAAAAAAAAAAAAAAAAACTGCCAACCGATATTATATAACACATACATCGAAACTATAACTTATTTTTCATCATTGAATATCTTGTCAAAGAATATATACAAGTAAACAATACCCTAACATCATAGTAACAGTCAATTATTAGCATGCATTCACAAAATATATTTAATTTAAAACTAGCATGCATTCAAAAATATATTTGATTTAAAACCTACGTACAAACAGATTTTAAATTTCGGATATTTCATGACCAAAATTGTAATTTGCAGCGATAACACTAGAATTTTTCAATTTCATCAGGCTGTTCTTCATTCCTCACCTTATAAATTATTGTCCATGTTTATATTCATGCATTAGTTGTACCTAGTTGCATATGTTATAATAGCTTATAATGTAACACCCAGCACTATAAATAGCATCACCACTTTAATTCTACATTAATTACTTGGACTGAAAGCCAATTAGCCAAGACATAAGTTTAAAAAATCACTCATGTAAAGAAAAGTATTGCACAAAAGAAACAGGATTAGTAATGAACTGATCACGAAAATATAAACAGGATTAGAAAAGAAAGATTAAACCGCCAGAAAATATTGTCTATCCATGGAACTCAGATATTTTTGGTTGCCTGTTGGATAATCTACAAGCTTTTGTCATCCTATGTTCACTTCTCGGCAGTCTTCTCAACCAGATGGCCGGAAAGGACTCCCTCTGTTCACACAAAGAGTCTCACTTTGACTTTTTAAAATCAATTTACAAAATTCTAAAACTTAGCACTGATGCGTCTCTACAAAATTAGTTAAAGCCTTGTTTCTAAACCCCTTTGTACTAACTGCTGCAATTGACCTATGTCAGGATACAGTACTATGTCCAATAGATTGAAAAAAAATCTATGTTGAGATTCAAAATTAGAATTTTGCTACTAGATCTTTAAGAGGTCAAAATGAAACTCTTTGTACATGGAACAGAGGAACTAATAAGATCTTCGACTGGCTGTAATAGAATCCACAATATTACCGAACATTCTGGGATAATAAGGATATTCTGGCATTATTTTGTACTTTCTTTGGCATTGGTTTTTGCCACCCAAATCTTTCCAGGAACTCCTCGATTAATCTAAAAATATTGTTATACAGAATTAGCAAACAGCCATGCAAAATAAATGAAATATAAGGGATCGGATTAAACATCAAATAAAGGCATAGATATACTCACAAGCTGCAAATGTCTTTCTGTGAAGAGGCTAGCTCACGATCTGGGAAAGACTGTTCCAAACGATAACTCAACCACACATAGAGATCCAAAACCTTCAAGCACATATAACATATACAGATGAGACTGTTGATCAACTAAGCAATGATCCTTTACCACAAAAATATTTATCATTACCTATTGTACCGAAAAGAGCACCAGTAGCTGAATTATATTACCAAATATCAAAACAAATACAATTTACACTAAGTGGTGTTGTAACAGAAATAAAGAGCAACACATGGAATTGTTCATGCAATCAGTAATTCAATATTTTATTTACTTTTACATCTTTCTAAAGTCATTTGCTTATACGTCTACTATTTGTCTACTTCAAAAGAATCTAGTCAAATCCATTTTCCAGCCAAAAAATCTTGAATCAGTGAAATAATTCAATTTATCATTCAACAAGCCTGAGCCTGATAATGGTAAACAATGAGCTCTTCCAACTAGTCATCTCTTCCAGAATACTGTGTGCTTAACGATAGAATTGATAACCACCCAAAACATAAGAGCATCCCATAAATGTTCAGTAGATAATAACTGTCTCAAAGATTCTCATATCCTACTTTTAAGAAAAATAAAAATTCTCAAATCATGTTTTTGAATTGAAAATAGCCTACATACCAGAATATAAAGTACTAGCTACATATTACATTTGGCCATCTTAGGTTTGACATATTTTAAGGTAAGGGGGGTTCCTTTTATTTTTATATTTTTTGTAAACTGTTCTTTACTTCAATATACCACGAAGTACAATGGCCTACTGATAACTCCTGCAGCTGTATCCTATAATAAAAGGAAGAAGAAAGAAGAATCACCACATGCAGAACACCTCTTCACACGAGATCATCCACATCCATCAGTTTATTACTTCACTTTTGAAGACAGCCCTAAAAGAAGTTCGAATGTACTAGGGGTAAACAAGACTAACCTTGTGAATGGATTCAAGCTCCTTAAGTGCCTTTGGTGTCTTTGGCACTTCAAGTGTCCCCGGGGTAAAGATTTCTCTAAGCCGAACCAAACCATTTTTTGAGTAGTTTTGGGCAAACTTATTGGAAAATAGCAGATTGATTGGGTAAGTAAAGGAACAACATATGGTATTAAGATGGGAAGGAGAAATTAAACAGATCTTACTTGAGTGAGACCCTGTGAAGATATATCATCGCTCATGTCAACTGGACTACAAAAGGAAGATGTCAAATCAATAGTTGCACATTTTAGGAATTTAAAACAGGTATAGTAATTTACTCAGCTATTAACAAGGAATAACGCTTCAATTAGTTTACGAAAACCTCTATCAGTTTTCTTTTTCGTCAATGAATTTACCACTAGTTGAAAGAAACAATATTTGTTAAAAATATTACATTTTACACAAAAAAAAAATAAAAAAAAATAGGAGTTTGTGTAAAATTTTTGTTGAATTTCCTTTTACTAGAAGGCATTAGCAATAATTTACCAGAGACATGATCATGGCAAGGGTAAGACAAACAACATGTGCACATACATTTCTTCATTCGCAACACGTGCACATACATTTCTTCATTCGCAACACGTGCACATACATTTCTTCATTCGCAACACGTACACATATAATACGACTTTGCACTTGTATTACTTTTTCGTGATAAAGCTGTTACCTGATGCAGAAAAGGTATTTGTCATGCAACCCAAGGGGCAACTCATCGATAACAGCCGCAACTTTCTGCACTAAGGCATAACTGATAAGCATCAGTTTACTATATGTATATAATTAAAAACCAAAGTAATGATAAAGAAACCGCACGGAAAGAGAGAAACAACATACCAATAATTCTTCACAATCAGTTATAAAATAGTTTGCAGACAACTTGGCATTTTCAAGAAAATGTTCCTGCAAAAGGTTGCGCAATTATATACACAAAAAAGAGCACAACCATTGCTGCAAGCTTTAGCCTTTAAGTGAAAGAAAAATATTAAGGACACGAATTATACAAGGACACCAACCACACGCTACCATAAGATAAAGAAATTTCAATCACAGGGAATCATTAATAGGACTTCGAAGTTTAGAAGGTATGAGACCTCTCAAGTTAGTATAGAATCAAGTACATCCATGGACCTTATGTGTCAAACTTTATTAATGCTTATATTGAGGTCCTAAAAGGATCAAAGAGGTAGAAGTGGTTTATCACTTTTGTTAGTGGTCAAGAAAGTGGTTGACTTCTCCTTCACAAAATCCTTCTGTATCAATTGTCAAATAAAATAGATTCTGCCAACAAAGGGTTGGTGCAGTGGTTAAGCTCTTGCCTCCTCTGGAGGAGGTCAAGAGTTCGACCCCTGGGGTGTGTGAGTTTATTTAGCAAAAAATATATATATACATTCTCAGGACTCGGGCCTGATGATATGGATAAAGATATATCAGAAGCGTTCTGCACCTGACCCAAGGCACAGACCATCACACTCCTCGTTAGACTGACTTAGTCTCAGATTTAAAGAATCCAGTCCGTCATGGAACTTATGTGTCAAACCTCATTAATGACTAATTATCAAGGTTCAGAAAGTAGCCAAGAGGTAGAAGTGGAAGTGATTTATCACTGATATCGGTGATTGACTTTTCCTTCAACTTTTTTTCTTTCCAACTGACAAATACTATAGATTCGCAGGACTCAGGTCTAGTGATATGGATAAAGAAATATCACAAGTGTTCTGCAATCTGCACTAATCCTAGGCACATACCATCAAGCTCCTCATTTCATCTTTCCTGGAAACTTTTATAGACACAAATGGGTGGCAACTAGATGAAAGTAAGAGCCTACCAATTGAAATGACTGAATTAGAAAACCACTTCCTACGTTCATGTCATACATCATGCCAGACAATTAAAATTTTAACATCTAAACACTCCAAGTTTTCTTTAAATTTATGTTCGGATTTTGAAAGAGCAACACAGCTTGCACAATAGTAACAACATGTGCACCAACTAGTTCAATGGCACCAACTAGTTCAGTGGTCACTAGTCAGTTTGTGTGGAGAGTCTTAGTGATGTAGTTTGGTCGAGAACAAGTGACGCGACAAGCTTATAGTATTTACCCTTTAAGTAGTCTCCAAGTTTTCTTTAAATTTATATTCGGATTTTTGAAAGAGCAACACTGGTTGCACAGTAGTAACAACATGTGCACCAACTAGTCCAATGGTCACTAGTCAGTTTGTGTTGAGAGTCTTGGTGATGTAGTTTGGTTGAGAAGAAGGGACGCGACGAGCTTGTAGTATTTACCCTTCGAGTTCTCTGCAAATGCAAGCTGTCTAAGACCCCAAGCGCTAATTTGAAATTTGGATTGGGGGTTAGGAGGGGGTGGCTTGGGTTGGGAGGGGTTGAAATCTCACAACCCTCATTTGGGAAAAAATTTAAATGGGAGGGTTGGATTTTAAGAGGTTGTTGGTGAGGGGTTCATGAAGGGTTCTGATTTAATTAAAAAGCGTGAGTCTTCCAACACCCCAAATCGGGGTGTTGTGACTTGAGCACACACTTCATAGACATGCTGCCGGGTGAATGAGGATGGGGTCCCCTCATCTAACTGCCTTGTTCACTTCTACTTCCCTTCTATCACTTATTTTAGGTGACATGGGCATGTATTTGATGACACGATTTATGAATAATACGCATATATAAGCCAAAAGAAACATATGAGGCAACTTGGAAAGTTACTTACCAGTATCTGGTAAAGGCCACTTTTAAGATTCAGGCGAGAATACATGTATAGAAGGTCAAAAGTGGGGAATAATCCAGCACGCTGCATAAATATATACGAGTTTTATTGATCAAAAGGCAACACAAAGGTACAACTGAAGAGCATAGTACAATCAGGAGTGCTATAAGCATTCTAGTGGGATCACTTATGATAAGTATAACACAATTTGTAATCATCTGACGAAAAAAAAAGGAAAAATTTCAACATAATGATGAGTGATCTTGGCCCAACAGTACCACACCTCTAGAATTGGAGATGGGGAATTTAGTGATGAATGGAGCAATGGTAGGTCATGTCTATCCAAACAGGTAACTTCACCAACTGGAAAACTGGATCCATATCTCCCAGCTCTCCCTACCAAGAAAAACAAAATCACATTCCAAAGTTTGAACAATAGACAGAGTGGAAAAACGCACACCAAATATGTGCGTCTACTTGAAATGTTCGTACTACTAGATTATTTTAATTTAGGGAACCTGATACTCATAATGGATTTATGAGCACTTGAGGATATTTTTAGAAGGTCTTATTCGTCAAATTGGGATTTTTGATTTTCAATGAAAAAAAATATTAATAAAAGAAATACAGGTTCTGTAATTAGTTATTTTTATTCTACAATTTCCAAAATGTAATTGGTTAACAAACTGAGTTTGAAGCTTAAAATTTGTTAATGTCAACCGAACGACTATTAATTTGGTTCCAAACCAAAAAAAAAAACCTTGTAAAACATTTATATATAATAAGCTTGGCACCGGAGGATTTCTAAGAATTAATAGAGGTTAAAAAATGCATTGCAGCTATTAAAAATTGGGACCAGGAAAATGTATTATTTAATTAAGGTTATAAACCAATCAAGTATAATACATTGAGTTTTTTCCGTACCATAGTTACAAAACCTAGATCCAAAGTTTGCAAGAATAGAATACTTAACAATTTGTTAGTATTTAGAAGATGTAGCTCCACTAACTTCCACATAAATCAAAGATAAAAAAAAAAAAATATATTTCAAGTGTAAATATTAGGAAATCACATGCATACTATAGGAAATTAAAGTGGGACTCTCTTGCAGAAATATGAGAGTAATTTTGGTGGCGAAGCAATGAAAAAGAAAAAGTAGAGGTGAAGATAGTAAAAGTTAAGTTTAAAATCGACCAATGAAGGAAAAAGAGTACAGGTAAAGATAGTAAGAGTTAACAAGTGTGTGGACTAATGAAGTACCTGCGATTTGTTTGATCTCTGAAACAGTTAGTTTCCTCATTTCAATGCCATCAAATTTCTTCATGGTAGAAAAAATGATTCTAGAGATGTTAAGATTGAGACCCATTCCAACTGCATCACTTGCTACAAGAACATCAAAGTCACTGCTTGCATCATTAAACCTTGTTGCCTGCAACCCTAACACAACTCCTTAGGTAATCCATGCCTAGAAAGTAGAATAAGAATGCAAAGAGGGAAATACAGATAAAGGACATTTCTATAGACAAAAAAAAAAAGTCAACACTAAAGTGAGTGATTCATAAAAGGAAACTTTAGGGGACAAAATACAATATTAAACATGCCAACAAAAAGCTGGAGTGTCACAACATTATGATGCACAACTTCGAAAAATGTAGGCTAAAATATGCAGAATTTTCTTAAGAGTTTCAAGGCAGGTAGAGAATAACTTTATAATAAATAAAGTTTCTTAGCAAGAAAACCTTACAGCACTACTTATCATAAAAGTATCTCTATCAATCAAAATAAGACAAAAAAGTAGAAGTTGAGATAGATAGTAAAGAGATTCTACCTGCCTCGTCCGAGTCAATGGCGGGAGTGAACCGTAAACTACAGAGCAAAGGTGCTTTCCCTCCGTTTCAATTTCTTTCTGACAAAAGTACATTAATATCAAGATTAAAAAAATCTTCACAACTCTCGCATGCATTGCAGTGATACATCTTTTACAGAGTGCCGTGTAATGCTCTAGACAAAAAAAAGGGGCAGTGGGGTGGGTGTTTGATTAAAAGTTTCCTGACCTTTAAATTGTATATCTCTTTGCGTGAAAAGGTTACAATGCAATCACCATTTCTTATGTTGGAGAAAGATCCAAGAGGAACATTCAGCGGAACCAAAGGTGAAAGTCTCTCATAGTGTTGGACCTGAATCAACCACCAGGATAAAAAATAAGTTTAATATGAAAGGCAGCAAGCTAATTGAGTACCACCCTTTTATTATATATAGACCACGCATAAGCAAGTAGCTGCGAAATTCCAACTCTTAAAAAGATAAAAACATTTTGTGGTTGATTAAGCTGTAGCCTGTAGAGACAATATTGAGCATCTGCTAATTCAAGCTTTTGTCTTTCCAAACACATAATTTATCTATAATATATTCGCAGTGTAATTAATAATTCATAGATGCATCATAACAACTATGCAACTACATTTAGCCTAATTTACCTTACTAAACGGTCCGTGTTAATTATGATTAGTTATTAATACTTTTATTCAAATGTATTTTAGTACTAGTTACACAAGCTTCAAGTCATTACCAGGGTGGTTTTAACTTTCCGCACATACCAAAGATCATTAATTAATCATCTTCCTAATCTCTGCTTCTTAAGTTAGTCTCAATTTCATATTCTGGCAGATCTTTTCTTCCCTTTATCCCATCTCTACTCTACCCTCATTCTCATTACTCTAATTTATTTCTCTGCACTATATTTCATATCCTCTTGCAGAGCCTTCCCAACAGAAAAAAGAACATTCATGTTAAGGAGCGGGGACATAATACTTTTCACATATCTACCATGCATGATGCATCTAACATCACAAAATATTAAGTCTAGGTAGCAACACTCATGTCTAATCAATATTGTTGTAGTATAATAGATTTGTGCAGACAAATAGGACATAAATGCTCCAAAACAATAGTTCACACTGTTTTCTTGCAAATACTTGTAAGAGTTTCAGTACCTTAATAACGTCACCAGTCACCTTAAGTAGTTCCTGGACAAGAGGAACAGCGGCATCATCTCCACAAAGGTGAAGTTCGTCGGCTGGAAGTCCTAGTAGAGCTCGTGTAAATGAAAAACCTCTAGTTGTACAGCCAATCATCTGCAACATGTGGAGAACACGTATAAAAGAATAGCAACAAAACACAGTTAAAAACTAGGAACTACGTTAATTTTTCCTCATGAACTTCGAATAGGGGAGAAGCTTGAAGGAGATATGATACTTTTATCAGCAACATCATACAGGAATCAGAAAGGTCTAGTGTCAATGAAGCATAGTATGGAAACAATGAAGCAATTTTATGTTTTATAACAAGGGACCACCCCTGAGACAGGGAGACAGGTATCTTCATACAACGCTTAGCAATAAATTCATGAAATTAATGAGACTTGGCTGTAGCAATAATATTATGACTGGGACGAATGACAAGCAAATCAAAAAGTATCACGTGACAATAATGTGTGTGCCTTTCGTCCCTCCCCACTTGCATTTTCTCTAGGCAAATACCGTGCTGGTTGTCTGCTTCATTATGAATTCGATTTTGTACTCCAGAATCATGTTGCACAATGCACATTATACTTCAGTATTTTTCTGGGCAATTTGATTTAGTTATGCTACTAATAAGCTAATTACTTGCCTGAATTTCATCAATAACTGCACATTTAAAGTCAGAGGTCACATCAGCCATTTCTACAGTCACAGCTTTATGCTTCGCACCATCAACTTGGTCTTTTTCTTGTCCAGTTATAAGATCACAAGGAACTTTTGCCTTGTTCAATCGCTTGGCCACCTCCCATGCCAATAATCTTAAAGGACCGCAATATATACCTACAAAAATTCAGAACATTTCGGACCTTTTATAAACTTTTATTGAATCCATATTTAGATAGATACACAGAATGATCTTCTCATCCAATTTAGATTAACACATATACTTTATATTTAAGTAAGAATAGTTTAGTATGGAGTCCAACTGAGTGTGGTTTCGCAACTCTGTAGGATGAGTCTAATAATTTGTGAAATCTTAGGAAGATGTTTCAGGAAGTACCAGAAGAACTACACTCCAAACGCTTTAAAGCATGATACGTTTTGCCACTATTTGTGGGACCTACATGAAGAATAACATTTCTCTTTTTCCTTCGAGCATTTGGGTACCATGTGTCAGGTCGACTAAAATCAACAAGAAGAAAAAGTTTCATTCAGAAATAGCATACAGATTAATCACAAAATAGATCATGCTGATGGAAATTGAACGTATATCAAGTAGGCACGGCACAAAATTCTTACGTGAGGTCAGTGAAATCAAACTTTGTTGAAGAACTTGAACTGTTATAATGCCTTAACCAAGTGGAAAGACTGAGATTTAATCCACTGTAGAGCCAACAGGGTTCAATTGTTTCTGTAAATGTGGGAGAACATCAAACAAAGAGGTCACTATGTGTTTGCATTATTAGGAAAAAGTGACCGTAACATACTAAATAGCATTCATAAATAAAGTTGCCTAAACCAAAATAATAGTTTCAATATACAGTATATAAAAATCCCAATCTTCACTTAATAGTTATTTGACAACTGGCACAATTGAAGTTTTTTAAGAAAGCTCCTACAAAAGCAATACCTAATCAAGCTGAAAAAATAATAACCACATTTCTTCAAAATTCCCTAAAGAAAGGCCAACTGCAAAACTGACGAGTGGACTTGTTTTTTTATTAACAGAAAACCGCAATAAATATTGTTCAGATACTTAATTTAACTCCTCAGTAATATTACAACACGAGTTATTTCAAACATCATCATGTCTAAAAGCCTCACACAAGTACAACCTACTGAGTCTAAAGTTACTAGAACATAATAACAAAGCACCAACATTGCACAGAAATAATTTGCGAACTCACAATTTCAATAAATATAGTTATCTTCCGTCAATTATAAAACCAATACTTGCAAACCACAAAAGCACGACATACTGATACCTCCAGTGGCACACAATTTGGATGTAGTATCCACATTTTCAATAAAATGGACATAAAAATGACTTCTTTGCATCTTTCCAAGATTTCCCACACACCGTAAGTACAAAGTCTTTCATAAAATATGCAATCCAAGTACCAAACACACGCAATAACTGTGAAGCATCCAAAAACAGACAACTAAAAAACACATTAATACAATCACAGAACAAGTCTTGATTCAAAGTGTCATTTAAAAATAAAAATGCACCATTGTGTCACCATATATAAATAAGCAATACTACTCAAGACCCTTTTAAGCATGATGATTATACACTAACATACATATACAAACCAACCCTTAAATAAAGGCCAACTGCAAAACTGACAAGTTACAACTTTGCACAGAAAGAATTTGTGAATTCACATTATCAATAAATATAGTTCTCTAACGTCAACTGCAGAACCAATACTTGCAAACTACAAATGCACGACATACTGATACCTCCAGTGGCACACAATTTGGATGTAGTATCAACATTTTCAATAAATTGGACATAAAAATGACTCTTTTTTCCCATTTCCAAGATTATACAAGCACCGCAAACACAAAGTCTTTCGTAAAACACGTAATCCAACTATCCAAATGACAAACACACACAATAAGTGTGAAGCATCCAATAAAAGACAACTAACAAACACATTAATACAAACACAAAACAAGTCTTGATTCAAAGTGTCATTTATATATAAAGATTCACCATTTTGTCACCATTTATAAATCTATAAACAAACTACTCAAGACCCATTAAAGCATGAAGATTAGACACCAACATATACATACAAACCAACCCTATTACAACACTCATTTAATCACACTCAACATAAAAAAACAAGAAATAAATGTCAACTTTATATATTAATTTTTCTTTTAAAATCTAACAAAATACATATAAATAATGGTTTGGGGGTAAGAAGGTACCGTATTGGAGAGGTGAAAACACCGGCGGTGAGAATCTCCGGCGAAGAAGCAAGGAGGCCATACCACACAGATAGATATATAATAAAATGAAATAAAAATGAATAATAAAAAGTGAAAGAAGCTTCAATTGGGGTTGGGGGTGTGTTAAAATGAAGGACAAAATGAAATTAAAAAATAAAAGGGTGCGAGGCAAACCAGCAATTCCATCTTCCCCTCACCTTTAGGGCTGAGCATGCAATTAACTTGAATACCGAATCGAAATAATCGAATTATTTTGGTTCGGTTAACTGAACCGAAATATTTTGGTTTTAATTCGGTTATAGGAATTGGTGTTATTCGGTTATTCGGTTATTTCGGGTTTTTTACCGAAATTACCGAATTATCCGAAATAAATAAAAAAATGATATAATATAAAATAATATATTTATCTATCTATACTATTATATAAATTCCGAAACATTAAAAGTTTGGTTAGTCGGTCGGTCGGTCGGTCGGTCGGTCGGTCGGTCGATCGGTCGGTATTGTTGATTTTACTTATTTACCCTTACTTAATTATAGATAAGCTAACTAATCAATTTTCTTATTGAGTTTAAACATATTATCTTTTTTATTTTTCAAGAACTAACTAATTTCCTAAAATATAATATCCTTTTATATTTTATCTAACTAAAATTTCTACTTTATTAATCAATTACCTTTTTCAGGTTAGACATATTACCTTTTCTACTAACTAATCAATTTCTAACTAATCAATTAAGGTTAAACATATTATCTTTTCTCTTTTTTCAAAAACTAAATAATTTCCTTTTTATGATAAAATATAATATCCCTTTATATTTTATCTAACTAACTAATTTCCTAAAATACAATATCCTTTTACATTTTATCTAACTAAAATTTCTCCTTTATTAATCAATTTCCTTTTTGAGATTAGACATATTACCTTTTCTACTAACTAATAAATAATTACAGATAAACTAACTAATCAATTTCCTTCTTGAGTTTAAACATATTATCTTTTCAATTTTTCAAGAACTAACTAATTTCCTAAAATATAATATCCTTTTATATTTTATCTAACTAAAATTTCTACTTTATTAATCAATTTCCTTTTTCAAGTTAGACATGTTATCTTTTCTACTAACTAATCAATTTCCTTCTTAAGGTTAAACATATTATCTTTTCTCTTTTTCAAAAACTAAATAATTTCCTTTTTATCCATTTATATTTTATCTAACTAACTAATTTCCTAAAATACAATATCCTTTTATATTTTATTTAACCAAAATTTCTCCTTTATTAATCAATTTCTTTTTTCAGGTTAGACATATTACCTTTTCTACTAACTAATAAATTTCCTTCTAGGTTAAACATATTATCTTTTATATTTTTCAAAAACTAAATAATTTTCTTTTTATAATAAAATATAATATCCCTTTATATTTTATCTAACTAAAATTTCTCCTTTATTAATTAATTTCCTTTTTCAAGTTAAACATATTACCTTTTATATTTTTCAATAACTAAACAATTTTCTTTTTCAAGTAAAATAGAATATCTTTCACATTTTATTTAACTAAAATATCTCTTTTTTTAAAAATAGTACGAGCAGTTTTGTTTAATAAAATAACGTAATTATATTATAATTATTATTAACTAATCAATTACTTTTTTCACCCAAAACACGTTAACTTTTCTTTTTTCTCTAATTAACATCTCTCTTTTTCCAATTATATCATGAACGGTTACCTTTTTCAACCAAAACACGGTACCTTTTTTCTTTTCTCTTACTAAAATCTCTCTTTTTCCAATTATATCATAGATGTTTCTATTTAATAAAATAAAATAATAATATTATAATATTAATAATTAACCGATTGCCTTTTCAGCTAAAATGTATCATCTTTTCTATTTTTTCTAATTAAACTCCCTTTTTTCTAGAAATATCACGGACAACATTAATTTCTCATTTTCTAAAAACTATGAGCAATTTTATTTAGTAAAACGACATAATTAAATTATAATTATATAAGCTAATCAATTACCTTTTTCACATAAATCATGTCATTTTTTTAATTTTCACGTTACCTTTTTATTTTCTCTAACTAAAATCTCTCTTTTTCCAATTATATCAAGGGAGGTTTTATTTAATAAAATAAACCAATAATATTTTAATATTAATAATTAACCGATTACCTTTTTCAACTAAAATGTATCATCTTTCCTATATTTTTTTTTAACTAAAATCCTTCTTTTAATAGATATATATATCACGGACAATATTAATTTCACCTTTTCTAAAAATATTTCGTACAATTGTATGTAGTAAATAAGGTAATTAAATTATAATTACTATAAACTAATCAATTATATATTTCACCTATAACATGTTTCCTTTTTAATTTTCTCTAACTAAATCCTATCTTTTTCTAATCATATCACATGCATTCTATTTAATAAAAAAATAAATTTATAATTATCAATAATTAATCCATTACCTTTTTCAACTAAAACCTATCATCTTTTCTATATTTTCTAACTAAAATCCTTCTTTTTCTAGAAATATCACGGATAACATCTGTATAATTATTATCAAATCATCTGATATAATAATGTAAGCCTCCAGAATTTATGTTTTTAAAAAGTTTAAATTAATAAAAAATTCATATAATATTAAAGAAATCCGTGCATCGCACGGGTTTTAAGCTAGTACTATTATATAAAAGCCGAAACATTAAAAGTTTGGTTGGTTGGTTGGTTAGTCGGTCGGTCGGTCGGTACGGAATAACTAAATAATTTCCTTTTCTTTTATCTGACTAAAATTTCTCCTTTATTAATAAATTTCCTTTTCACGTTAAACATATTACCTTTTCTATTTTCCAATAACAAAATAATTTCCTTTTTCAGGTAAAATACAATATCTTTTACAAGTTATCTAACTAAAATTCCTTCTTTTTTAAAAACACTACTAACAATTTTGTTTAATAAAATAAAATAATAATATTATAATACTAATAATTAACTGATTACCTTTTTAGCTAAAATGTATCGTCTTTTTTATTTTTTCTAATTACATTCCCCTTTTCCTAGAAATATCACTGGTAACATTAATTTCTCATTTTTTAAAAACTATGACCTATTTTATTTAATAAAATAACATAATCAACTTATTTACCCTTACTCAATTATAGATAAAATCCATCCTACAAACTAATCAATTTCTTTTTTCAGGTTAAACATATTATCTTTTCTATTTTTCAATAACTAAATAATTCCCTTTCTCATGTAAAATACATATCCTTTATATTTTATCTAACTAAAATTTCTCCTTTATTAATCAATTTTCTTTTTTAGGTTAAACATATTACCTTTTCAATTTTCAATAACTAAATAATTTCCTTTGTCAGTTAAAATACAATATCTTTTATATTATATCTAACTAAAATTTCTCCTTTTTTAAAAACATTACAAGCAATTTTGTTTAATAAAATAACATAATTATATTATAATTACTATTAACTAATCAATTACCTTTTTCACCCAAAACACATTACCTTTTCTATTTTCACTAACTAAAATATCTTTTTTTTTCCAATTATATCATTGATGGTTACCTTTATCAGCCGAAACACGTTACTTTTTTTCTTTTCTCTTACTAAAACCTTTCTTTTTTCAATAATATCACAGGTGTTTCTATTTAATAAAAATATTATAATACTAATAATTAACCGATTACCTTTTTAGTTAAAATGTATCATCTTTTCTGTTTTTTCTAATTAAATTCCTTTTTTTCCTATAAATATTACGGGCAACATAATTTCTCATTTTTTAAAAACTACGACCAATTTTATTTAGTAAAATAACATAATTAAATTATAAATACTATAAACTAATCAATTACCTTTTTCACATAATTTATTTCATTTTTTTAATTTTCACGCTACCTTTCTATTCTTTCTAACTAAAATCTCTCTTTTTTCAATTATATCACGGGCGGTTCTATTTAATACAATAAATTAATAATATTATAATATTAATAATTAACCTATTACCTTTTTCAGCTAAAACGTATCATCTTTTCTATATTTTCTAACTAAATTCCTCTTTTAATAGAAATATCACAGACAATATTAATTTCTGCTATTCTAAAACATTACTAGCAATTGTATTTAGTAAAATAACGTAATTAATTAAGTTATGATTATTATAAACTAATCAATTACCTTTTATACCTAGAACATGTTACAATTTTAATTTTCTCTAACTAAATTCTCTCTTTTTCTAATCATATAAAGGGAAATCTATTTAATAAAATAAAATAATAATTTTGTAATTACTAATAATTAACCGGTTATCTTTTTCAACTAAAACCTATAATATTTTCTAACTAAAATCCCTCATTTTCTAGAAATATCACGGATAGCATTTATATAATTATTATCAAAAAATCTCATATAAAAATTTAAGCCTTCAAAATTCATGTTTTAAAAAAAATAATTTAAATTAATGAAAAAAACATATAATATTAAAAATAATCCGTGCATCACACGGGTTTTAAGCTATTACTATTATATAAAAGCCGAAACATTAAAAGTTTGGTTAGTCGGTCGGTCGGTTGGTCGGTACTGTTGATTTTACTTATTTACCCTTACTTAATTACAGATAAACAAACTAATCAATTTCCTTATTGAGTTTAAACATATTATTTTTTTTATTTTTCAAGAACTAACTAATTTCCTAAAATATAATATCCTTTTATATTTTATCTAACTAAAATTTCTACTTTATTAATCAATTACCTTTTTCAGGTTAGACATATTACCTTTTCTACTAACTAATCAATTTCTAACTAATCAATTAAGGTTAAACATATTATCTTTTCTCTTTTTCAAAAATTAAATAATTTTCTTTTTATGATAAAATATAATATCCTTTTATATTTTATCTAACTAACTAATTTCCTAAAATACAATATCCTTTTATATTTTATCTAACTAAAATTTCTCCTTTATTAATCAATTTCCTTTTTGAGGTTAGACATATTACCTTTTCTAATAACTAATAAATTCCCTTACTTAATTACAGATAATTTAACTAATCAGTTTCCTTCTTTAGTTTAAACATATTATCTTTGCTATTTTTCAAGAACTAACTAATTTCCTAAAATATAATATCCTTTTATATTTTATCTAACTAAAATTTATGCTTTATTAATCAATTTCCTTTTAGACATATTACTTTTTCTACTAATTAATCAATTTCCTTCTTAAGGTTAAACATATTATCTTTTCTCTTTTTCAAAAACTAAATAATTTCCTTTTTATGATAAAATATAATATCCCTTTATATTTTATCTAACTAACTAATTTCCTAAAATACAATATCCTTTTATATTTTATCTAACTAAAATTTCTCCTTTATTAATTAATTTCCTTTTTCAGGTTAGACATATTACCTTTTCTACTAACTAATAAATTTCTTTCTTGAGGTTAAACATATTATCTTTTCTCTTTTTCAAAAACTAAATAATTTTCTTTTTCTGATAAAATATAATATCTCTTTATATTTTATCTAACTAAAATTTCTCCTTTATTAATCAATTTCCTTTTTCAAGTTAAACATATTACCTTTTCTATTTTTAAATAACTAAACAATTTTCTTTTTCAAGTAAAATAGAATATCTTTCACATTTTATTTAACTAAAATATCTCTTTTTTTAAAAATAGTACGAGCAGTTTTGTTTAATAAAATAACGTAATTATATTATAATTACTATTAACTAATCAATTATCTTTTTCACCCAAAACACGTTACATTTTCTTTTTTCTCTAATTAATATCTCTCTTTTTCCAATTATATCATGAACGGTTACCTTTTTTAACCAAAACACGGTACCTTTTTTCTTTTCTCTTATTAAAATCTCTCTTTCTCCAATTATATCACAGATGTTTCTATTTAATAAAATAAAATAATAATATTATAATATTAATAATTAACCAATTACCTTTTCAGCTAAAATGTATCATCTTTTCTATTTCTAATTAAACTCTCTTTTTTTCTAGAAATATCACAGACAACATTAATTTCTCATTTTCTAAAAACTATGAGCAATTTTGAGCAATTTCTAAAAACTATGAGCAATTTCGGTTTACTAATCGGTTATGGTTTTGAGCTTATTCGATATTTCGGGTATTTCGGTTTTCGGTAATTCGGTTCGGATATAACCGAATAATCAGCCCTACTCACTTTCACTAAATTTTTTTTATTTATTGTATTAAAAATTATTCATTTTGATTAAATTTAATTTTTTGAAAGTTGTTGGAAAAATGTATTTACGAGTTGAAATGATTTAGAGTTTAATTATCCTATAATTAATTAGCAGGGTTAGGTTCAAATTAAAATATTATTTAAATTAGAATTTAAATCCAATTCCTATCATAAATTTTGTTTAATTAAATGATTGATATTTATCCGTTCGGTTGCAATACACAATCAATTTAGTTTTGTTACCAATCTTTATCATATATTTATTTTAATCAATGACTGATATTTATCCATTCTGTTATAGTGCACAATAAATTTAGTTTAGGAAATCATCCTCTAGTTTGGGTTGTTATGAATGGTACCCCTAAAGGAATAATAAAGCGGTACCATTCATACTCATAATAAATCAAAAAGTTGAGGGGCATCATTCATAAAAAAGGGTATCATCCATAAAAATCAAAATCAAAGGGTACCATTCATAATTTCCCATTTAATTTTATCACAATACATGATATTTGTTTGTAAGTTATACAATAGGGAGTACTTATGCAACACACAATATTTTTTTTTCTAAATTACATAAGTGTTTTAAAATATGATTACCCAAAAAATATTTAAAATAAACAATATATAATGAAAATATTTAATATATTTAATACATACAATATTCTCACTGCACATTAATACGCCTTAAAATATGATAACCAAAACAAAAATTTAAAATAAACAATGTACTATGAAAACAAAAACACAAAAAAAAATGAAAAGAGTATTTATATGAACAAAACTCGATCAGAACGAGAGGTCAGTTTTGGGGTTTCGAAATCCGGTAATAGATTTGATTAATTGAATGGTATAGGATTGTAGAGGAGGAGAATACGAGTCAATTGGTGTATGCTGTGTGAGTGGATAAAGACGGGATGATGTTGAACGAACAGAATTTCGACGAAAATCGCCAGAAAATCGCCTCCGTCGCGTTTCTTGGGGAGACGATGAACAGTGCTGGATACGTATCTGGCAAATGTGTATTCGCGATTACGCATGCCCAGAATGCGAGTTCGTCAAGGACAAAATTTCAATTTATAAAGTCCACGCATACTCCAAATGTGTATACCCTATATGCATCATCATTATGTGCAATCCTTGGGTATTAAAGGTGATCCATGCTGGGTGCAGGTATTTTGGTATATGTGTTTTAAAATATGGGTATTCGAGGATTTCATCCATTTATTTAGTGGTTAAAAGATTTTGGTATGTGTTTGTGTTCGTGCGTGTAAGTATAGACAAATTATATGAATTCGTTTTGTTTTCGAACCATTGAAAAATTGATACATTACTCCATTATTTAATGCATCCAATTAAATTTTACTTTAATGTTAAGCTTGATATACCATCTAATAAATATTATATGAACTTTATATTTTATTTTCTTAAAGTTTAATGCAACATAACAAAAACATAAAATTATAACATAGAATTAGTGATATTTATTGCATATTAAAGATTCGGCTATATCAAACCATCAATATTTAGAACGATTAATTTTTTTTTACTTAAACTAATGTATTCGTTATAGCCGGAGAAGGTGGATGAACAAGAGGCGCGTGAATGGCAAGAGCAGGTGGATCAGGACATTTTGGGCCACCAATGGGAGGACATGGCGCACCATCTTCGAAATAACAACGACATATCCACCAGTATACTCCAGCACCAGGAGCTTCACAAGATGCTATTACCTTTCCTATACCGCGATAACACCCTCCGCAAGTCTGTTCACATGCCGTTAAATCTGGACACCCTCCCCCTATCGCATCAATATTACATCCATTGGCCTGAAACACTGTGAATTCACCATTATTAATATTATTATTAATAAAGTAAATTTTATGTAAATAATATAAGATCATTTCAATAAATACGTAAATTTAAAAAAAAAAATCAATTTCAGTGAGTAACATATCTTAATTTGGAAATCTAAATCTCAAATTAATTCTGTTATACATATAATTATTCATTTTTCGTACCTACAAAATTTCAAATTACACACAGAGACACATATGTATACAACTTTTATGTAATCAAAAAAATTAAGAAAAAAAGAATGAATGTAATCATTAAATCCGTTAGATGTCTGGTTTTTTTACCACATTAAACATAAAAAATTTGTCACAAGAAATAAGAATCCCCATCTTTATACTAATTATGCATTTTTTGTGCTTAATAAAATTTTTGAGAAACGATCATAGTTCAATGTGGTTTTCGAAATCGAAAAAAATTGATTCCTCACATTTGAATTAGTTTTCACCACAAAGTTAAAATACTTGCATAAAACTTGATTCAGTAGCTAGTGGCTAGATGATTGTGTAAAACTAGATCGGATGTGACAAATTTAAAACTTAAATAGTGTAAAGTAAGGAACAAACAAAATTTTGTATCAATTTTTATAAATTAGTAATATATGTACCCGAGACAAAGAAGAAAAGTGTGAGAAATACGAAAATCAATGTCTTAGCCATTTTAAGCACAAAACTGAAATGAGATGGTGAACTTTATTACTGAGATAGACCTTTTATAGTGGAAAGAGATTATGGAAGATATAAATGAAAGAAATCTGTTAATTTCATTTGCAATCTTGATGGCTTCTCAAATGATTTTATCATGATTTTGTGTAATCTGTGTAGATTGTATTTGATATTATCATTAATGTTAATAAATAATAATATCATTCCTAATCTAGATAGATTGTGGGTAGTTGTAAATACATACATTAAAAAAAATATTAACATTTATTTACTTGGTATCCAACAAAAAAAGGGACTTAGTATTTACATATATACCCTTTCGACATTGTATTGTAAAATGACTTCATTTCAGACGAATTGTCCGATGACACCCTCAAACCCATTTTTATCATATATAAGTTTTAGATTCCCGAATCTTAAATCAGATCATGAAATTATCTCGATCACCATCAAGGATGGCTTTCCTCCGCCTATCCACATCACTAAATGGGATTCCTGCTGCGAATCACATATTTTTTTCATTGAAAAATTGTATATTTTCTTTTGTTAAAAAACAATTAAATATAAAATTAGTATATAACACATTTTGTAATTCAGGACCATAAAGACTTTTAATATATGTTGTAGTATATGTTAGACTAAAAAGCAAAATGATGGCCGTAGTTTACGCTGAATTGCAAAAAAGTGGCCGAACTTTTAGATTTTCATTTTAGTGGCTATTGATCTTTTTTCATATATTTTTTTGAAAATTAAAAATAATTTTGGCCACTATTTTAGAAATCAAAAAGAATTTTGGCCACTTATTTTAGAAATCAAAAACAATTTTGGTCACTTTTTTAAAATTAAAAAACAAAGTGTGGCCACTAAAATGAAAATTTGAAAATTCGACCATTTTTTTGCAATTCAGGGCAAACTACGGCCACCATTTTGCTTTTTACTCTATATGTTAAGACTTGTATATGTTAAGATTTTTTTGTAATTAGTATATGTTATAGTGGTTTTGTTACCTCAAACTTGTAATATTGCAAAAGACTTTTCAAGATATCATGATATCTATACTATCTATGCTATATTATAATAAGGAAAGGGGGTATAATTTGCAGTTTGGTTACCCCTACCTTAGTTTCTCATTTTTGGTTATCCCCCATTCACAACTGTTAGATCTTCAGCTCAAATAGATCATGATCGTTAGATACAACAATACTAAAAGTTGGAGGTCTAAGGTTCAAATCTCGCCAACAACATTTTAATATAAAATTAATACTCGATTATGTTATATAGAAAGGTTGAAGGTTCGATTCCCACCAACAACATATTAATTTAGATTTAATATTAAAAATTATTTATATACAAAGGTCTAAAATTTGAATTCTCACAACATATTAAAAGTAATGTTTATAATATTATATATACCAAACTATAAGTAAATTAAAAAAAATTAAAAGTAACCGGTGCTTTGCACGGGCTATAAGCTAGTATACCTAAATATAATGAAGGCCTTTTTTTATGAACACAACAGTAATTGGCAAGTGTCGGAGATTGTGTTGCTTAGATTTGCCCATAGGGAAGGACCATCCTCCTATCTTGATGGTGTTCTATATATGTTTGTCTATATTTATTACTCCCTCTGTCCCTCCCATTTCTTTACAGTTTTTTTTACTGCTTGACACACATTTAAGGCTCTTAAAAAGTATAGTTCCATAACTTATTTTTAAATTTTTTTTTTGTATAAAAATAGAACAATTCTATTTGTATACAAAAAAAGAAAATTTTAAAAATAAGTTATGAAACTATCCACAAAATGCACCTTAAAATCCGTGTCAGGATTACGTTCCCCACCAATGTAAAGAATCAATGGGGACAGAGGGACTATGTACTAGTACTATAGCGAGCATATGCTCAATTTCTACTTTTTAAAAATTTCTTTTATTATTGTTTAGCAGTTGACTATATAAGTCTCTTTTATATTGTAATCGAGAATACATTTCATTATAATAAAAAATTCTACTTTTATCTTTCCTTTCTATATTGTATCATGATATCCACAGCTAGGTTGATTCGATCCGGGATCGACTGATGATGTGTTGAACGATGCAAGTCAAATGTTGAATTTAAAAACACGTGTTTCAATTTTCTTATCTTATCTTCTTCTTCAAATTAGTTACGTTTTTTCTTGGTTTCTACTCGTGATTGTTTTTTTTCTCCCCAATCAATTAAGATGAGTTTTCTAGTTGTTTTGGTTATAGATTAGCCAGTGTTTCGATTTTTGTTCTCGTTCGTCTTTTTCTTCCTCTCCCACTTCATCATGGTATGGGCTCATCGGTATAATTGGTTATCTTTCTTTCCCTTATTTTTCTCTTTTTTTCACGTGCGCTAGATGGGAGTAGCCCTAGGAACATCTGTACTCCTTCTTTTTCTCTTTGTTGGCTTAGAATTATCGATTGGTCTATTGGTTGGATTTGAATTCAATTTGCTGGTTAGATTTGGATGAAGTTTGTTGTTAAATTTGAATATGGTTTGGTTCGATTCTTATTTTAGATTAGATTTGGACTTAGAGTTGAGTTGTTTTGGATATTTTAGATTTGGATACAATTTGTGGATTTTGATTCAGTTCTGATTTTGGTATTGGTACTGTTTTCGATGGTTGCAGGTTGTTTGGATTTTTTCTTTCTTGTTCGTTGGTTGTAAATTAATTTGGATTTTACAATTTTTTTGGTTGATTCTTGAACGATATGGATGGTTCTCTTTTCTTTGTGACAGGTTGAAGTTTTCACGGTTTTGATTTGGATACATTTGGATTACAATTTTGTTTTTGTTTGATCTTAGATGACACATATCTCGTTTTTCAAGGATGCTCTTTTTTCTCTTAGTTTGCGCTTGTATGCGGCTTTAGATTCATTTGGATTCGTGATTCCGTTTATTGGATTCTTTTGAATGCTCTTGTTTTTTGCGTTGAAACTTTGAATTGGATTCATTTGGATACGTTGCTGCTCCGTTTCTTGTTGACAAACTCTCGATTCACCATCTTGAGTTTGAGGGGATGTTAACATATATAATGTATTATGAGAGTAGGGAACCTAAGATACATTTTAGGTAAGTTTCCCTGAGATATATGTATTTTACATGTAAATATGGGGTTGGCAATTTTGTAAAATCAAGATTTGTTTAAAATTTTATTAATTAGCTCTACGGGCCCAATAAATTTTAAAGGATTTTATTCATATCTCAGGAAAGTTACCTGAGATATATCTCAGGTTCCTTTTTCTCATGTATTATTATTAATGGATAGTTTCATTATTGTAATAATTTCCTTGTTAGGATTATTTATTTTATTATTGTTTAACTGTTGACTATATAAATCTCGTTTCTATTATAATCGAGAACAAGTTAATTTGCACATAAGGTCGAGATTAGGGGTGAGTATTCGGTATTAACCGAATTTTAATTCGGTTAACCGAAACCAAAATTCCAGAAAAATAATAACTGGAAACCGAACCAAATTAAATTCGGTTTTGTAATGATACATGCTAATTTTGTATATATTTTATAGCATGTTATCTCTCATTTATCCTTAATTTTGTCCTTGATTAGCATGATAGTAGCATTTTAATTTGGATTGGATGCTAAGTTGAATTTTTATGTTTATAGGATAATTTTGGAAGCAAAAGGAGCCTTATTTCAGATCATCTAGAGACCGTAGATTAAACCTGGACGAGCAATGAGGAAATTAGAATTGTCACAAAAACATTGAAAGTGATATATTCTTAAAGCAGGAATCCCGGTTGGAATTAATATAATTTTTGTTAAGTAAAAGGAATCCGGTTTCAGATCCTCAAAAGACCGCAGCTTAGGACTAAAAAATTTATTTAAATTAATAAATAGTTAATTTATTTAGAAAATTATATTTATAAATATCTAATAATATTATATATTTATTTTTATAATTTCTGGATTTAATTAATTATTTATCAATTAAAGATTATAAGCTGTGCGGGATAAAAAGCATTTCTACGGAACCCAGTATATTAAACAAACAAAAGGTGGCCGATTTGATTGAAAGTAAAGCAGGTGGGTTGGTTTGGAAATGGAATTATGGTGGTTTGTAAAGCAGGTGGAATTAGAGTGGAGCTGCACTTTCGGCTACTTTCTTTTGTTTTTATTTTGTTTTTATTTTCTTTTCTTTTGTTTTTTATTTTCTTTTTCTTTTCTTTTTATTTTTTTAATTTTGTGGTGTGCTAAATTTGTGCTATAAATAGGCCTAGTTCTTGAGCTTATTCCACACACCAATTCTTAGAGAGCAAATTCCTCTCTTGTAATCTCTCTCTCTTTTTCTTTGTAATTGTAGTTTTAATTTAAACACTTTAATTTTCTGCAAAGTTCTATTTCGGTTGAAGATTTTAAGGAATTTGCTTGGAGTGCTCATTCATTTCATTGGATACTATATCGGGAGGATAAAATCTTAAAGTTGTAATTTCTTCACTCTAAACTCTTTTAATTATGATTTTACCATTTATTATATGCTTATTTCTTTATTTAGCATGAGTAGCTAATTCTATAATCCGAGAATTAGGTAGTATTCATTGGTGATATATGTTTGTTTGATTGTGATAATAATTCTCTATTTTTGCTAATCTATCATTGAGGGCTTAACCCAATTAAGGGCATAGCTAACCTTTAATTGTATTCATAGGGATTATGATAAATTGGGAGATGAGTCATAATTCTTGTTCATGATTTGATAGACATAGTTTAATTATTGAATCGGGAGATTAATAATAGGACTATGAAACTTATAATTCTCGGGTCTTAAAAATCTAAAATTGTATTTGAATTGATCATGGGAGTGACTTTTGAGATATGGTTGTAGACATTATTTTGTATCTTGGGAGAGAACATTATAAAGGTTAGAAGAATTGTTTTTAGCAAAATATGAGAAAAATAAATATCACATTATAACAGTATTATTGAACCAATTGAAGAACCCTATTTCTCGGATTACTTTTCATCATCAATTAAATCTCAGTTTTATTTGTTTGTAATTAGTTTAATTTGAACACACCAATTATTTCTTACACTTCTAGATTTTAAGAAATTAAAACTTGAACTTGTATTAATAGTCCTTCCCTGCGAACGAATCACACAAAAATACTACCAACATGTAACCGAACCGAAATATTTATTTCGGTTATTACCGAAAACCGACATATAAAACCGAAATTTTAAAACAGTGCAAAAAAAAACTGAATAAATACCTTATAAATTAAAATTACATATCCAGCATCCAAGTTAAAGATTTAAAGGGGTACACATTGAAACTTGAAAGTAGTCAAAGTACGGTTCAAGTGAAATTACACATATTTAAACAAATTAAAACTTTAAATTACAAGATAATATTAATAGATCGACTAATATTCCATCTGTTTGAGAAGTGAGACAGCAGACTCCAAATCTCTGAATCTCTGCCCTCCGGGCCTCTATTGATACGTAATTCTGCAAATGAATAAAAATATTGAGAAATTCTGAGATGAGAACCTGATGGAACGTCAATGTTGTATAAGAAGATGTTCTTGGCAATCATTAGGTGCTGAGGACCTGAGGTTATATAAAGATACACAAGGATTTTTCAAAATTAAAGCTATACATTTGCCTGATTAGTACAGTACTAATATCAATATTTGAGTATATTAGTACTAATAGTACTAATATTTTCCACTCTTTGGCATTGCGCTGCTAAAATATTTCTAACCTGAACTATTATAGTCCTGCAAGTTACAGATTCATTTTATTGAACAAGCATATTATTACTATGAAGTAACCTCTGTTTATTAGCAATGAATTAAACAAAAGTTATAGACTTAACCAAAGAAGTGTGTCCAGGCCACTTGAAGTCATATGGATATGACCTGATTCTGATTCATAAGTCTAAACCATTCACAATACAGAACTTATCTAGAATAGATATATGCATGGTGGGACTAATCTGCTAGCTGTTTGTTAAATTTTCCGTATCCATAAACTTACCGTTATCATTTGCCATCTCAGGCATCAGAGAGCAATCAGCCAAAAATTCCAGGGGATGGAGATCAGAGCCTTTATCTGCACAGTAGTGTAAGGATGTTATTTTAACTACAAATATGGAGCTTTACTAAGTATAACATATAGAACCAACATGTATATCAAGAAGGCAGCTCGAGTCCATGCAAATATGCAATGATGTGATTTTATCAATTTTCACCTGCTAATATCCAACAAGAGGTATTTGTTTCGATTTCCTCTTTTAATACCATTATAATTCTAATTCAAAGAATTGACAATGACACTAATCAATGACAAACAAAAGAAAAACGAGCACTCAAATATTATAATTAACTGTAGATGATGATACTGCAAGAGAAGATTATGCCTTCCATCTAAAAAATCCAACAAAATAATCAAATTAAATCCCCAGCTTGATATACATTAACAATATGTAAACTGAGAGCTTAAAAAAATGTTAAGAAAACAAATGATAACAGATTAACAGGACTACTCCACTGACCAGTGACCACTGCAACTTTAGTGCAAACAACTTTAACAACTTAAATAACTCAAATAACTTCTGATTAAACCTAATTAACCCAAGAAATTAAAGATTACTCAGAGTCAAATATTTAGATTACGTATATAGATATCATATTTATAGATATATACATATATAGACATACAAAATCTGAAAATCACAAATCAATAGATATTTACGTACCTTGAAGCCTGAACTCTTGAATCTTGAATCTTGACAGATAATTGAAGATTTGTTTCTTCGATTGAATATTTGATTCTCTATTAGGTATTTAGGTTTAGGTAACTGCGTAACAGCGTAAGCACTAAGCCGTAAGTGACTAAGTGAGTACTTTACTTTATTACTTATTAATATTAATAATATTTTATTATTATATAAAAAATTGGGTTTTTTTTCGGTTTTCGGTTAACCGCGGTTAAAAAACCGAAAAACCGAAAAATCGAATTTCAGGAAAAACTAAAATCGAAAACCGAACCGGAATATTATTTTAGGTTACCCGAACCGAAATTCGGTTTTCGGTTAATCGGACCGAATGCTCACCCCTAGTCCAGATTGGTGGTGGCACTACCAAATTTCGTTATAAAATGGAGCATGGACGTATGCTTGGCCTGAGATTGTTACAGAAACCCCAATGTCTGAAGTCTAAATTGTATTCTCGTACTCAATATATTTGAATCAGCTTAAATTATTTTATATTGCTCTATATTATGCTGCGGTTGTTTTTCCACTCCAGAAATGAAATGATGATATTTTTTTGGTGAATGTGAATCTTGCGTTGCTACAGTTACTTATACTGGACAGTGCCACTTATGATCATAGTGTTTTTTTTCTGGGCCAAGTATGATAATGTTAGAAAATGGAGTTTTTAGAGCATAAGTATTTTATGTTCTTGATGTTAATTCCAGATTTTAACAATTGGAAATTGTTCCTTATTATGGGGACTTAAATTTTCATATATATGGGTCTAAGTAATTTCTTAGTGAAATCCATACAGAAATAGAGTTGAAGTTAGTAGCTTGTAAGAGCTTGAAATGAGAATGTGTATTTGTCCCACATTGAAATAAATAAAGGGGGTTGTTGGCTTTATATAGTATCACACACATTGGTAGTGTACAACTACTAAGGTGTATGATGGTGCATGGTGTTGCTGTGTGCTTCACGCGCACACACACGCGCGCGCCGCCGCCCGCCCGCCTCGCCTCGCCTCGCCTCGGGTCGGATCGACTCGGTCAAAGGGCGAATGTCTCGACGTCTCGCGTACGCGAGGCAACCTGGGCGAGGAGGAGTTTTATTATTTTTAATATTATAAACATGCTGTCAAGAGGTAAAACTTGCTGTCAGGAACAAGGTTGCTGTCAGGAAGTAAACTTACTGTCATGTCTCAGAACCTGATGACAGGTACTTTAGATGTACTGTCGGGATTTGTTGACAGTAACTTCTGCATAATCTTGACAGTAGATTCTGAGCGTTTATTCTATTAATTGGAAATCGTAAATGTGTGGATAAATAAAACGTAACTGTTATGATTTATTTAATTTTAAATTAGCCGTTACAGCCGTTTTGATTGTATTAAATCGACCATTTCATTTTATTAAATAAAAATGGGCAGTTACAATATTAATTAGGGTGGTATCAGTTACACTTAGCCTCTCCTATATATAGAGAGCTAAGCTGCTGGGTTTTATATACCACACCTTACATTCTCTACATTCTCTCTACGCTCTCTGTCTCCCTCTCTATACAGACCTGTATTTCTCTGTTTGTGGGTTTTTTCCAGCGATTGAGGTGCCAGTCGAAGTCGAGTTGTTTGGTTGTTGTGATCATATAACTCGGAGCTGTTTTATCCTGGAAGAGGTGTTGCAAGCATCTCGACACAGTGTAAGTGGGGGCGATTATCTCTTCAAGAACAGTCGGGACTTCTAGCAAGGCTTGGCGACTCAGCTGATCTTAATTTTGTTTGTTTGTTTGTTTGATACCTTGTTAAAGCTATGGCTTCGGGTATTTCTTCTATCTTTCCTTTGTTCTTTCAATTACTAATATGCGTGCTTTCTACCTTCATATTTTATTTCGTTAATTGTGTGCTTGGCATTGACTTGTTAAATACATTATATAACTGCCTCTATGTTGCTGTATTAGTGAATATCTCCAACATTCTTGAAGAGATAACCTGTTATATAGTATTTAGCATAATGGTTATCGAAAGTGAAGTTCCTGCTAGTGGTAGTTCTGTTGCATCTGCTGGGGTCATGGATTGGACCACTTACAGTTTTCCATAACCTGTTGAATTAACTGGATTGCCAGAGAAATTCAGTGGGGGCGTTGGATTTTCTCGTTGGCAAAAAAGGATGAAGTTGTGGTTGACTGTAAAGGGTTTATGGCCTGTTGTGGAATATGAGAAACCGGTTGTGGATCAAGCAAAGGCTGAATCAGTTAAGGGTTTTACGAAGTGGGCTGAGAAAGATGGGGTGGCTAGGGCAGCCATTTTGGCTGCTCTAACGAACACCTTGTTTGATGTGTACTCCTCTGATGCTTACACCGCAAAACTCTTATGGGAGAAGCTGGACCAGACACATAACACTGACTCACAAGGTCTGGAAAAGTATTCTGTGGCTAGGTTCCTTGATTTCAAGCTGGTGGATAATAAGTCCATGACTGAGCAAGTGCATGAGTTCGAGATGATAGTGCATGCTTTGAACGAGTCCAGAATGGACCTCCTTGAAAAGTTTAAGGTGATGAGTGTGATTGAAAATCTCCCAAAGTCTTGGGAAGAGTTCTCTCTCTCCCTGAAAAGACATAAAGGAGAGATCACCTGGACCAACCTTATGCTGGAAATCTCGGTGCAAGAACAACACAAGTCCAAACAGGGACATGTGATGCCAACTGAGCACGGAAGCTCGAAGGTGAATGTAGCAACTGTAGGATAGAAAAGGAAGGTTGTCTCTAAGAAGGGTAATAGTAATAAACCTAAGAATGACAAGGACAAGGCCAAGAAACCAATGGCAAACAAACCATGTTGGTCTTGTGGGCAGGTTTGGCACTGGAGTAAGGACTGCCCTACAAAGAAAGCGAAGAAAACTGAGGTGGTAGCGCAAGCGAATGCTGTGCTTGGAACTAGTGGGCCTGTAGTGAACATGGTTGTTGGTGAGGCTTTGGCTTCTGAAACCAACGTGGACCGGTATGTTACCTACAACCCTGTACTATTCTCCACTTATCTGTTAAATGAATGGTTGATTGATACTGGAGCTAATGTGCATATTTGTGCTGACATTAGTTTATTTGTATCTTATCAACAGAGTCATAGCTTGATAGTGACGATGGGGAACGCAAGTGCCGCTCAAGTACATGGAGTAGGAAACGTGGACCTGAAGTTTCCTTCGGGTCATGTTCTATCCCTGACGAGAGTGCATCATGTTCCCGACATGCGTAGAAATATAATAAGTGGCAGTTGTTTAGTCACAAATGGTTTTGAAGTCTCTTTCAAATGTAATAAGTAGTTCTTATTCACACTAGTACATTTTTTGGCAAGGGTTACTTGTCAAATGGTTTATTTGTAATTAATGATGAGCCCGTTTTGGGAACTTTGATTAATAATATTACTCCTTCTGTTAACTGTGTTGAATCTTCGAATTTATGGCATGCTAGACTTGGTTATTTAAATTTTGGTGCTCTTAAAAATATGATGAACTTAGAGTTGATTCCAAGACATACCACATAAAAGAATTCTAAATGTCAAGTATGTGTGTCTGCTAAACAAATAAGGAAACCTTTTCATAATATTGTTAGGGATTCAAGTTTGTTAGATTTAGTACACACTGATATTTGTGAATTTGGCGGTGTGTTGACTAAGGATCCGTTTAGATACTTCATTACCTTTATAGATGATAGTAGCAGATACTGTTATGTTTATTTACTTAGACATAAGGATGAAGCACTTAGTAAATTCATTATATATAAAACTGAAGTAGAAAAACAAACTAGTAAGGTACTTAAACGGTTGAGATCTGATAGAGGTGGTGAGTATACGAGTAACGCTTTTAATGAATTTTGTGCAAGCAATGGTATAGTTCATGAAGTTACCCCACCATACACACCTGAGTCTAATGGGGTTGCCGAGCGAAAGAACAGAACATTTAAAGATATGATTAATAGTATGCTTATTAATTCTGGGTTGCCTAAATACATGTGGGGAGAGGCTTTGAATACGGCTTGCCATATTCTGAATAGAGTCCCTCTGAAACACATGGATAAGACACCCTATGAATTATGGAAGGGAAAGAAGACTAGTCTTAAGTATCTTTGTGTGTGGGGGTGCCTAGCTAAGGTACTTGTCCCTGAACACAAGAGAAAGAAGCTAGGTCCGAAGACTGTTGATTGTATCTTTGTAGGTTATCTTGAGACCACTACAGCTATGAGATTTTTAGTGTGAAAATCTGACATAGACGGTATAATGGAAAACACGATAGTTGAATTTCGTGAGTCTACATTCTTTGAGAATGTCTACCCTATGAAAACTGGTTTGCCTCAAGATACTTCTAATGAAGATCCTACTCACACATCGAGTTCTATTCCCGATCATGTTGAAAAGATGACAAATGTGGGGGCGGAACCTAGTAGTAGCTCTACCCCTAAGGAAGTTGAGGAACCGAGGAGAAGTAAGCGTGCAAAGATAGTTAAGGATTTTGGAGGTGATTTTATCACCTACAATATCGAGGACGAACCTTTAACTTTCCGTCAAGCTATGGATTCTTCAGAGTCAAGGCATTGGAAGGGCGCTGTGAAGAGTGAAATTGACTCTATTGTTTCTAATGGAACATGGGAGTTAGTTGATCTCCCTCCTGGATGTTCTACTATCGGGTGTAGATGGATCTTTAAAAGGAAGATGAACCCTGACGGCTCAATAGATAAGTACAAAGCTAGACTGGTAGCTAAGGGTTTTAAGCAAAAGGAAGGTATTGATTACTTTGATACATACTCTCCAGTTGCTAAGATGATAACAATCTGAATGCTTATAGCATTGGCATCTGTCCATGGTCTTATCATCCATCAGATGGATGTAAAGACAGCTTTTCTTCATGGTGAACTTGAAGAAGAGATTTATATTGATCAGCCTGAGAGATTTGTTGCAACAGGTAATGAAAGGAAAGTATGTAAGTTGATCAAGTCCATCTATGGATTTAAACAAGCTCCTAGGGATTGACATAAAAAGTTTTATGAAACTGTGTTGCCGTTCAGTTATGATATTAATGAAAGTGACAAGTGTGTCTACACCAAAGTTAAAGGTAGTGAGTGTGTCATCTTGTGCCTATATGTAGATGTGTTAGGTCCAAATGTGTTGTAGAGGGGGGGGGTGAATACAACTTTTCGAATATGAGAAGCAATAAATACGATGCAATAAATGAACACACAGATTCAAGGAATATATGTCTTATATATAACTTGAAAGGGTTGCTACAACATTCATTACAAAGTATAACAGAAGTTCAGAGAGAAGTGAATGATACTAAGCTCTGTGAATGCACTCTCTCTCTTTCTCTTGTGTTTTTCTCAAGAATTGCTCACTGACTAAAACATTACACAAGTACTTCTATATATACTACATGTAATCTATGTCCTGTAGACTTCAAAGACTAAGATGTACGTGGCCCAATGATGTCCACATAAATCTTGCCTTATCTTGAAAGCTTGGAAATCTGCCAATCAGAAGATGCCATGTGTCATGTTGAAGCTGCACTCTAAGTAGAACTTCTACTTGAGAATTTCTACTTAGCCATCTCGAAGTTCTAAGTAGAACTTCTACTTAGAAACTTCTACTTGGCCATCTAGAATATTTAGTACTTAGAAAATATTCTGGTCTTCAACTTGAAACTTCAATGCACATCTTGAACTTGTAATATCTTCATGTCTTCTTTATTCTTCACCAAGCTCTTGAATATGGATCTTTATTACTGACATAAACTTGCTGTCAATGTCCTGACACTTGATGCAACGGTCTGGTTCATAAGTGACTAGTCTTGATTGGGTTTTTGCTTCTTGAATAAATTACCATGTCCAATTAGAAATGTGGCTTTCCAATATTTGCTTTCCTTCTTGTTCACTTGAAATCAATTGGTCTTATTGATACTGATAGTTATGATCTTGATTCTTGGCTTTCCAAATCACTGAGGCATGAACAACTTTGACTTGAACTTCTCTCAATGATTTCTTCTTGGATTGATCATAGTTAACATGTTGAATTGTATCAATTACCTTGTCTTCATTTAGTGTTGATTTCTTGTGACTTCTTGTTCTTGATTGTCTTCTAGTTAAGTATCTTTTCCTTTAGTTTGAGTTACATTAGATATAGTGTTACAAGTTTACACACTCTGCCTTTCAATCTCCCCCAATTTGATTGTCTAACAATGACATTCAAATTAATGAAGGATAACTCAACTAAACAATGAGACGAGAAAAGATAATTAACATTACAGTCTTGAATAAATTACAATTGAAATTTACATGAAAACAATACAAAGAACTTAAACTAGAAACAGAATTCGAACTTCGAATTAAAGATCATTTGAGTGATTCCTATCACCTGGATTATTTCATATCTTTTAGTCAAACTTGTATCACCTTATTGGATTCACTCTAAGGTGAATTTTCCTCAAGTGAGTTAAAGCAACCGAAAGACATGAAGTTTTTCCAACTTCAAGTTCACACCACTCTGACCTTTAACCCTAATTCCGTTTCCTCTTTCTAGCTTCAGCAGCTTGGTCTCTCTCTTCTTTCTGCCTTTTGCGCTTCTCCTTCTGCTGCTGTTCTTTCTTGTACACTGGATCTTTAAGCTGCTTCCACCTAGCATTCAACAAACTTACAGCTTCCATTTCTAGAGGGTTCTTGGGCTCTGGATAAGGATGTTTGAAAAGCCTTCTGAGTTTGTCCACCTCCTGAGAAGTCCTGATCTTTGGAATATCCTCAAAGTTCTTCATGATGAGCTGAGATTTCCAATGTGTTTTATCAGCTTTAAACTGACAATAGATCATCTTGGGGTAGCCCTTGACACGGTTAGTATTGTGGACACTAGCCGCATCTCGCTCCATTCGCTTCTTTTCCACTACTACTTTAGACAGGTAACTCATGAGTCTCTGCTTTTCTTCAACAAACTTATCTTCCACTTCGCCCCATTTGAATACATATAATACTCTCTCCAGAAATGCAGCATCTTGAGTCCGTAGCAGCCATTGTCTACTCATATGCAAGATTTTTTGATTCTGGTATGCATCTATGAATACTAAGGCATCAGCTGTATCTTCAACATAAGCATGTATCCAGTATACACTATCACTTCCTGGAACACCAATAGCCTCCCTTATTTCTCCTTGTTCTAGTGCTCCAGAAGGAAGAGTCAGAGCTTCATCTACATTCTTCATGGCTTGAAGAATATTCCATTTCTTCTCTATCAGCTCCGGCTCAATCTTTACGTCATCAAGAGGGTTTGGAGCAATGACATCACACTTCCACACCTCATTGCTCTTTTTGAATATAACTTTTTCAATGATCTTCACGGATTTATCTTTAAGCTCCGAAGCGAATCCCTTACTCATCATTTGTCTACAGACAGCTTTGAGAGATTCCACTGAAAGCTCCATTAGATCATTTTCCTCCATGCTAACCCTCTTCATCTTTCCGTCAACTACCATCCGGACAAAATTTGGATATGTTGAGAATTCTGGACCCTTGTCCTCTGCTAGCTGCATTAACTGATCCCTGTACAGAATGCTTAGCTCCTCAGATTGAGAGTATTGAATTTTAGTCGCTAGCAAGAACAACTCTGACGCAGATCTTCTCATTATGAATTGGTCATCCACATATAGGAAAGATGTTGGGACTCCTTCTACCAAAGACAAGATAACCTGCCACTCCTTAAGATTTGCATTGTATCCAACCCTGACTTTAGAAATTAATCTCTTCAAAGCATTTATATAGTCCCCAGTCATTGGATTCTGCAAATTCAAGTTGTAGAACAGATCATCTGCATCCTTGTTATGAACTCCTTTCGCACAGGGTCCCATCATTATCTTCCTTGCTTCATCCCATTTCTGCCCTATCCTTCGTTTGTCCAGATCAACTTGAGGATCAGCTAGCCTTGCAAGCTCATAAACATACTGCTTCCCTTGTAGCTCCACTTTCTTTTCTAGGAAGGCAGCACGTTCTTGCATCATCTTCATTTTATGGAACTGAGCTTGTTCCAAGGCTAACTGTTGAGCTTTAAGGGTTTCCTCATCAACAGGAAATTCTTCAGGCATTCCGGAAGACATCCCAGCACCTCCACCTTGTTCCTTCAAAGATCTTTTTATAGCGTGTGCCAACGGTACGTCTTCCATGTCAGAATCTGAGTCAAGTACCTCCTGTACTGTTTCCTGATGACTCAGGTCAACAAATGGTTCATCAACCATTACTGCCTTACCCTTTCTCATCCTCAGAGCCTCTTCATCAATAGACGGCTCAACTTCTGGTTCCTTGACAAGATCAGCGGGTTCTTCAATTTCTTCGATGTGAACTGCCTGCTGTCTCGTTTCCTTTCCACTCTCCCCCTTAGGTGAGTTATCCTGAGCTCCACCTTGGTCTTCAGATCCACCAGCTGCATAGGAACCTCCAAAACCAGAACCAGAGGCTCCCGCTCCACTAGCACCACCTGCACCAGCATCGGGGGGAGGTTGTTGTGACTCGAAGCACTCCGGGGGCACAAAACTCCTGATTGCGAACATCATTCTACTGATTTCCACAGCCATTGTATGCATTGTAGACTCCAATGCCCCCATCCTCTCATTGAGAGTGCTTCCCAAGACACCACCAGCATGGCCCAAGTCGTTGACCTTATTTGTCAAATCATCAAAAGCTGTAGCTTGACTTGCCATTCTTGCTGCGTAGTCGTCTAGAGCCCTTTGATTGTTTCCAATATTCATCCCGAACTGCCCATCGTCTGCCCGAACTGCCTCATCTGATTTTCCATAGAAGTCATACGCGTATCAAGAATTTCAATGTTAAGGGACGGTGTTTGGTTTAGGTGACCTCGCTCTAATACTCGTTCTGTTGGTATTTGGCGCTCGGTTTCGGGCCTTGAAAATGAAGGTCCCTCTCTCCCTAACCTCTCACACACACTCCCTGTCTCACGCTCGTGTATGTCTTCAATTATTGATCCAAATAATGAAGCAGTACCTGCAGAAAATTGATAAGAAATGTTGTTGACAGTTATGGGATCAAATTCTGTTTGTTCCTGAGTTGGAATCCCAGACTGAGAGGCTGCAAAGTGTTCTTGTACAACATCAGAACCGATCCTCTTTGCAGCATCAGTACGTACCGGTGAAGGTACGGCTGAAGTTCTTAAGACTTCATGTCCTCTTGAAGCAACAGTATCTTCAAGAGGCACATCATCCTCACCAAAATCAAAATCCCTATGTGCAGATTGTTCAAGGGGTGAACCACTCGCGTGAGGTGGAGTGGTTGCGTGTGACACGCTAGGGTTTGACTGTGGTTGTGAAGTAGCAGCGTGGAAAAGTTTGGCTTTCTTTCGAATAAGTTGCTGCTCTTCAGGTTCATTCTCCTCATCATCTTCTACATATACACGTGCTGGCTTTCTGACTTCCGTTAACAAGGGTGATAGAGAATAGGAATGTGTATCAGACTCAGAGTCAGAAATATGGCTATCACCCTGGGATAGATCCTGCGGGTTAGCAGTCTCTTGGGCCGCGGAATCAGATACATAGGAGGAGGAATGAATAGTATGCAGGGAGAGATTACCTGATTAATTACCTTGTGCATCATCGCTTTCCTCATCAGGAATCTCATCAAATGCCTCAGCATGAACAGATGGATTTTGAGCATGTGATGAAACTTGTGATGATGCCTCCAAATTGGTAACTCCTGCATCATATCTAAGCCACATTTGTATATTTTCAGGAGTAGACATCGGTTTACCTTGATGTTTATCCTGATTAGCAATGGTTGAAAGTGACTTAGTGCCCATCCCTAGCGATGCAGATGTTGGGCTTCCGGCAAATCTCTGTCTAACAGCAAGAGCATCCTTCGGTATTAGGTCATTAATGAGCATTTGAAGGAACCGAGGAAACCAGCAGACAACATCAGCTGTAGTGAGGTCTCTGCTTGCAAGAGATCCCATTGAGGCCACTATCTCAGAGAGAACGATGCGTCCATAATTTATATCCAGTTCTCTTGCTAGGGCAACTGCAAAGGTTTGCATTGGAATTGGAATTTGATGAAAGTCTTTTTCGCGTGCTCGAAAACATCTTGTGATGGCCTCGAAAAAGTAATTCCATTCCACATGGAAGAATTGCTTTTGGATATTTCCTGTGATTGGGCCTTTCGGAGGATAACATCCAATTTCTTCAAAGAATCTGAGGCGTTCTGTAGCTGTAGGTTCTGGATCATAAGCATCTTTAATTGGGAATCCCAGAACTCTGTTGACAATCTCTTCAGTCACCTCATATTCCTGACCCGCTAAGGTAAACCTGAAACCTAAGGGGGTTGATTTGCTCCAAAAAGTAACCGCACTAGTCCATAATTGCTGTAAGGCATCATGTACTAGTGTAGGTTTAGCAGTAAAAGCATGGCTAGCTTTGGAGTACAAATTGAGAAATCGTATCCAAAACTTAAACCGCGGGAGTTGATCACCAATTTCCGTAGAAATATTATAAAAATTGTTTTTAGCAAGTGAAAATTGGTGAGCCATTTTAATTAAATGTTTTTTCTTTGAAAGATGTGAATTTTTTTTTATTTAGAAAAACAAGTAATTTACGAATTAAATGATGTATCCCTTTTAATTTATCAAAAAGAACAAAAGTCCCTTAGAGAAAATTAAACTACGGGATGAACAATCAAAAGCCAATTACTAAATCTGAATATTCAAAGAAGATGAATATTCGTGTGTACCAGTGAAATCGTGTGTGTTTATGAATGGTGAATATGAAATCGCGTTTTATGAACAGTACACAAACAATATATGTTCGTGTGTATGTATATGCGCGTGTATATGGATGAACACAAAACACACCAACACAAAGATTAAGGATAACACAGTCAAGATTAGTCCAAAAATTGGCAGTAATTCGTGATTAGTATGAGTTTAATCACAAAAACACAGATTAATGGGATGAAGTTATGAAATCGCCTTGTTTTGTGAAGAGGCTGCTGTGAAAATTAGAATTAGGTAAAGTGAATGATGCATCGGGTTAAAGATGTATATATAGATGATTGTGAAATGACAAAAATGTCCCTGTTAAAAAATGTGAAAAGTACTAAGTCCATACAGGGAACATCTAAGTCGAACTTCTATCTCGAACTCTAAGTCGAACTTCGACTTCAAGTCGAACTTCGAGATGAAGTTCGAGATAGGAGTTAACTCGAACAAATATCACCTGGCCAATTTACAGCAAAACCAACAGGGAAACCTATCTCGAACTCTATGTCGAAATTCGAGATAAGGTTCGAGTTAGGAGTTAACTCGAAAAATCTCCCTTGACTAATTGAGTATTCTATCTCGAACTCTAAGTCGAACTTCTAAGTCGAACTTCAAGATAAATTTCGAGATAGAGATTAACTCGAAGTTATTCTCAATTCTTTTCAAAATATTCCCAAAATGGAAACCTCAAGTCGAACTCGAACAACAAGTCGAAATTCGAGATAAAGTTCGAGATAGACATTATCTCGAATATTTTGAAGATACACTAGGCACACTGGTAACTCGAACTCGAACATCAAGTCGAACTTCGAGATGAAGTTCGAGATAGATTATAACTCGAAATTCTTCCCAGACTTAGAATTTTCAAAACTTCACTCTGGAAGCTCAAGTCGAAATTCAAGTCGAATTTCGAGATAAGTTTCGAGATAGAAACTAACTCGAAATTTTGAAGATACTTAGATTTTTCAACAATTAAATTGCCAAATAAATATAAATATCAATTCAAGGATTTTTAATATGTGACATAATTAAAACATTCCTTGATAATTCTAAGGCCTCTAATTACATGAAAATCATAGGTAAATTCATCTAAAAATCATGCAATATTTAGAATATTATGAATTTAACTCCCCCTATGATCATGCAATCTGACAAACATAAATTCACAGATTTGTGCTATAAAAGACACTTAAAACACAAGGAATTTATACAAAAACACACTATATGCAAACTATAACAATCATTAATTAGACATTTTAAAGTCTAAGCACATAATGATTGATTAGCTCGCACATACAAACATAAACTTGGATTTTACAGATAGAAGGCTTTACTAACTTGTGTTAAGCATTCCCAATTCACCAACCAACCTATTGAATGTTACTTCATCAAGAGGTTTGGTGAATATATCTGCAATTTGTTGCATTGTGGGCACAAAATGTAGCTCCACAGTCCCCTCCTCGACATGTTCTCTTATGAAATGATACCTGATGTCAATATGCTTGGTTCTTGAGTGATCTACAGGATTGTTGGTTATGGCAATGGCACTTGTGTTGTCACACATGATTGGAATTTTCTTGTGATCCATGCCATAATCCTTCAATTGGTTCCTCATCCACAGTATTTGAGCTACACAGCTTCCAGCAGCAATGTACTCAGCTTCAGCAGTAGAAGTAGATACTGTATGTTGCTTTTTACTTTGCCAGGACACCAATCTTCTGCCAAGGAATTGGCAAGCACCAGATGTGCTTTTCCTATCAATCCTGCAACCTGCATAGTCTGAATCCGAATAGCCAATAAGATTAAAACCTGTATCTCTTGGGTACCAAATCCCTAGATTTGGCGTGCCCTTGAGATACCTAAAAATTCTTTTGACGGCTACGAGATGTGATTCTCTAGGATCCGCTTGGAACCTTGCACATAAACAAGTTGCGAACATTATATCGGGTCTACTTGCAGTTAAATAGAGGAGTGAGCCAATCATACCTCGATAGCTTGTGATGTCAACTGATTTACCTGATTTATCTTCATCAAGCTTCGTGGCTGTTGCCATGGGAGTTTTAGCTGCTGATGCATCTTCTAGATTATACTTTTTGAGTAAATCTCTAACGTACTTGGATTGACAGATAAAGATACCATCTTTTCTCTGACTGATCTGTAATCCAAGGAAGAAGGACAGCTCTCCCATCATGCTCATCTCATTTTTTTCCTGCATTAGCTTGGCAAATTTCTCGCACAAGCGCTCATTTGATGACCCAAAAATAATATCGTCCACATATACTTGAACAAGTATTAAGTCATTTCTCACAACTTTATAGAACAATGTTTTATCAATTACTCCCCTAACAAAACCATTTTCAATTAAGAATAAGGATAGGGTTTCATACCATCGCCTTGGGGATTGCCTGAGGCCATAGACAGATTTGAAGAGTAGATACACAAAATCTGCATGTTCTGGATCAACGAAGCCAGGCGGCTGTTCCAGATACACTTCTTCTTCTAACTCTCCGTTCAGGAAGGCACTTTTCACGTCCATCTGGAAAACTTTGAAGTTCTTATGTGCTGCAAATGCCAAGAACATCCTGACTGCCTCAAGTCTTGCAACTGGTGCATAGGTTTCATCATAATCAATTCCTTCTCGTTGAGAATAACCTTTTGCAACCAAATGAGCCTTGTTTCGTGTTACAAGTCCGTTTTCATCCAGTTTATTTCTGAATACCCACCTAGCTCCAATTACGGATATGTTCTTTGGTCGGGGTACCAGTTTCCAAACTTTCTGCCTTTCAAACTGATTGAGTTCCTCTTGCATTGCAATCACCCAATCAGCATCGCCAAGAGCTTCTTCTATTTCTTTAGGTTCAAGCTTGGATAAGAACCCAGAATATAAGGAGATATTTGCCATGTCAGCTCTTGCAGTTCTTCTAGTAGTCACACCAGCATCTGGATCACCAATAATTAACTCAAACGGATGGTCTCTATTCCATACCCGTTCACCTGGAAATTGTCTTGATGATTCAGCTTGACTTTATGAGTTGGGGTGCTGACTACTTTGATTATTTTCACTAACTCCCCCTGAGTTAGTGCCAGCTCCTACAGAACTAGAGTCAACTCGGCTTGAGCCTTGAACAGTAGTCCTTGAGCTGCTATTTACTCCCCCTGAGTTGTTGCCGGTTGGTACTGAAGAAGTCTCTCCTGATCTTGTAGAATTAGCTTGTTCACTAGACTCAGGTTCTTCACGTACACTTGGAACATTTAATGGAACAACCAACTCAGGTTCATCTTCAAGATCTTCTAAGTCCAGATTCTGAAATTTTAGGGACTCAGGTTCACTAGAATCTCTTGAAATTGATGAGAGTTTGGTATCGTCGAATCTGACGTTGTAACTTTCAGTCACTTTTCGATCATTCACCAAGAACACTCTATAAGCTGCCACCACATCTGTAGAATAACCAACAAAGATTCCTTCACGAGCTTTTGCTGCAAACTTGCCTAGATTTTCATCATCTATAAGCACATAGCATTTTGCTCCGAAGACATGAAAGTATTTGATTGTTGGTCTTCTGTTGTTCATTAGCTCACATGGTGTCTTTTCTTTATCTTTTATGATCAAAGTTCTATTTTGAGTGTAACAAGCGGTACTCACTACTTCGGCCCAGAAATACAAAGGAAGTTTTGAATCATACAACAAAGTTCTTGCTGCTTTAACCAAAGTTCTATTCTTCCTTTCAACTACTCCATTTTGCTGTGGAGTTCTCGGGGCTGAATACTGACGACGTATTCCTTTAGATACACAGAAGTCATTCAGCACTGCGTTTTTGAATTCAGTGCCATTGTCTGATCTAATCGTCTTCACAGTAAGTGTTGAAACATTCTCAATTTGAGTGATGTGATCAATGATTAAGAAAGGTACTTCGTCTTTCGTCATTGCGAACAATACCCATGTATACTTGGAGAAGTCATCCACGATTACCAAAGCATATCTTTTCCTAGACAAAGATAGGACATTCACTGGGCCAAACAAATCCATATGAAGAAGTTGCAGAGGCTCAGTAATACTAGAAATTTCTTTGCTTTTATGCGATGCTCGCTTCGACTTTCCCATTTCACAAGCTTCACAGAGTCCTTTCGGAGCGAACTCCATTTGAGGTAGATCTCTCACCAATTCTCGCCTCGCGAGAGCATTCATCGTTTTGAAGTTTAAGTGAGATAGCTTTTTGTGCCATAACCAGCTTTCATCATCCGAGGCTTTGCTGTAGAAACAGGTGACCTCATTCTGATTTGCTGAATCCATATCTGCAACAAAAAGATCTGCCTTTCGAACTCCTCTCAAAGCTAGTGAGCCTTCCTTGATGTGAGTGATTGATACACCTTTCTTGTTGAAGACAATTTCGTAACCTTTGTCACAGAATTGACTTATACTCAACAGATTGTGCTTTAGTCCCTCAACATAGGAAATATCTTCAATGATGACATTGCCAGTTTTCAGTTTGCCATATCCCTTAGTCACACCTATGCTGTCATCTCCAAAGGTAACATAAGGGCAAGCCTTCATAACCAATTCTGTAAGCAGGGACATGTTTCCAGTCATATGCCTCGATGCTCCACTGTCTAGCACCCATATAAATTTATTTCTATTCTGCTTAACGCCCTGCAATGACAGATTGGTTAGACATTCTTCGGAACCCAACTTTGATTGGGCCCGGCTTTTCGATAAGATCGAGAATCAACAGATTTAACAACAGGAGATGCACTTTTCTTCACATTACTAGAGCTTTCGACTATCTCCTTTCCTTTCTCAGACTTGACAGATTTGTCAGTCTTAGGAGAAGGTTTGTCACTCCTAACTTTAGGAGGACTGACAGTCTTGGCTCTCCAATACTTTTTCTTGATGTTTGAACTAGCAACAGTATTTGAGCATGACTGGCTAGATGCATTCATTAAATGCACAAAAGTTTGCATGATATTAAAAGTGCATGGCATACAATTAGGTTGACCACACTGTGCATGATTCTGATGCAGATTATTCATTGTATGTGTGGTAGGCATGGCATGTGCAACAGGAACATTCATGTTAGCTTTGCATGCATAAGAAAGATGTTCAGTAGATTTACAATGATAACATGCTTTCTTTATTCGTTCAGCCTTAACTTCTTTTATGCCTTTCTCTCTCTTTCCTTGTTGCTTAATAGCCTTAGCTCCTAATCCTAGTCTAGATTCATCTCTAGGGAAATTGATTTTCACTTGTTTGATAGGAGTTATAGGTTGTTCTTTCTGGCGATCTTCCATCTCAATCTCATATCTAGCTATCAATTCAGTCTCTTCTTCTTCTTCTATTCTAGGAACAAGATGTTTGTAGATAGGTTTGACAGCCGATTTAAGAATTCTAGGTGTTTCCTGTTTAAGGTCACTGGAACTAGAGTCAATAGGTCTCTTTCCTTCTTTCTTAGGAAGGTCAGAATAATCAAGTCCTATACCTACTCCAGTTATTTTCTTAAATGTGTCATTATCTACATACACTTTACTAGCAGCTAGTTTGTAAGCTTCGCATTTTGTTTCTAACTCAGCTAGATTGTTCCTAAGACATGCTTCTACTTCTTCCTTAAGGACGAGCTTGTGTTCTAGAGATTTAATAAAGTCTCTTAGGGAAGTATCTACAGTGCAAGCAGCCTCTAGCTCTTCCACTTTTGCCTCAAGCATTCTGCATTTGGCAACAAGTGTTTTCTGTTCCTTTTGAGAAGAGTCTAGGCTTTTGCACAACATATAGATCTCTTCACTAAGAGCCCCGTTCTGTTCCTTATAATCATCAATAGACATTTCTACTTTAAGAGTCAGAACTGGTACCTCTGGTTCCTCTGATGTCTCAGCCATGAGGGCAAAGTTTGCTACATGAGTAACATCTTCCTCATCTGAATCATCCCAAGCTCTTCCTTCTGTCACCAATAAAGCTCGTTTTCCATGTCTTTCCTTCAACAGTGCTTCATAGTTGCTTTTGAGAGCTTCAAATGTCTCTTTTGGATAAGTCTGTTTAGGCTTTTTGCAGTCCGAGGCAAAGTGTCCAGCTTCACCACAATTATAGCATTTGAACTTCATTTTGAAATCCAAAGGAGATTTGTAGCTGGTATTCTTGCCTTTTCCTTTGTAGCCTGACGAACTACCACCACCTCTAGCAGCCCGATAATAAGATGAAGATTTTCTCTGTGGTCGGTTGCTCTTTCTAAATCTCATGTTGCTGAACTTCCTTGCCATGTATGCCACGACACTATCGTTCATGTTGTCCAGCTCTTCTTGGGTGTAGTAGTCATCATCACTGTCAGATGCGCACTCGTCATCATTATCAACTTGATGTGGTGCAAGTGATGATTTAGGCTTTGCTGCAACCATTGCCTTCTTAGACTCTTCCTCATCAGCAACTAATCCTGATGCACTTTCTTTTCCCTTTGAATCATTGTCCCATGCTTGATCTTGAAGTGTTTCCAGCTCATAGGTCTTTAGTATTCCATAATACTCTTCCAGAGAAGTTGTATGCAAATCTCTGGTTTCTCTTATTGCGTAGACCCTATGTTCAATGCTCTTTGGCTGGTTCCTCAGATATCTCGTGTTGGTCTCAACCATGGGGAGAGTTACACCTCTCAGATTCAAATCCAATACCAACTGACTGAATCGTAGGTAGACATCTGTTATGCCTTCTCCTTTCCTTATTCTAAAGGTGTCATACTCCATCTTGAGTATGAGTGTCTTGTTGTTTCTGACCTCTGCAGATCCTTCCATGACAACTTCTATCTTGTCCCAAATCTTCTTCGCTGTAGTCAGACCTTTGACTATATTAAACATTTCATGATCAAGAGATTCCATCAAGGTTTGTCGAACGGCAGTATCACAAGCTATTTGTTCCTTGTCAGCATCCGAAAACTCCGAGACCTTTTTAGGCTCAGACCGAGGTGGTATAACCACCCCTCCTTCCGTATGTGCAGGAATAACCACCATTGGAACAAATTTACCCTTGTCAAGGACTTCCAGATATTCAGGGTTAACAGTCTCTAAATATAGTCTCATTCTGAAAACCCATTCTTCATAGTGATCTTTGTTGAACATTGGGATCTTGAACGCATTTTTAGGAGCCATCTCAATTCTGGTCACTAAAAGTTTCTAAGTACCCAAGACTAGGCTATGTAGAATATTTATGTAGAACTTTTGCCTAAGTCGAAATTTCTCTAAGTAGAAATTTTGCTCAAGTCGAAATCACCAAGTAGAAATTGTCCAAGTCGAAATTCTATGTAGAAATTCTCAAGTAGAAATTCTATGTAGAAATTCTCAAGTAGAAATTCTATGTAGAACTTTTGTCCTTAGAATAATTTTTCTGCAGATTACTTTAATATTGAATAAACAATATTATCTATTTAACACCTTTTGACTTTGGATGCTTTACTCACCTAACCCACCTAACCCACATGCTAGGTACTGAGTATGTCTGTATACTTTCGGCCGAATAAAGCAAATCAAAAAGTCCAAAACCACCTTTTTATTCTTTTACTTTTGAAAAGGAGATCAAAAAGTTGTTGGGTTGTATTCTTTGATAAGAACAGATGATGAACACTCAAGAACACCAAATATGAACGAACCCAGATAAATTCACAAAAATTAGTTAAAATACACCCAAGCTAAATAATCACACCTGGAGTATTTAAATAATTTTTCAGATGAGTTTTCACTACCAACGAATTAAAACACACTTTTCGAGAAAATGAAAAGTAGATCTAGAAAATGAAAACTCACGATTCTTCTACTCAACACAAGGATCTATGTTTTGTATGTTAAACATATAGCTCTGATACCAATTGTTAGGTCCAAATGTGTTGTAGAGGGGGGGTGAATACAACTTTTCGAATATGAGAAGCAATAAATACGATGCAATAAATGAACACACAGATTCAAGGAATATATGTCTTATATATAACTTGAAAGGGTTGCTACAACATTCATTACAAAGTATAACAGAAGTTCAGAGAGAAGTGAATGATACTAAGCTCTGTGAATGCACTCTCTCTCTTTCTCTTGTGTTTTTCTCAAGAATTGCTCACTGACTAAAACATTACACAAGTACTTCTATTTATACTACATGTAATCTATGTCCTGTAGACTTCAAAGACTAAGATGTACGTGGCCCAATGATGTCCACATAAATCTTGCCTTATCTTGAAAGCTTGGAAATCTGCCAATCAGAAGATGCCATGTGTCATGTTGAAGCTGCACTCTAAGTAGAACTTCTACTTGAGAATTTCTACTTAGCCATCTCGAAGTTCTAAGTAGAACTTCTACTTAGAAACTTCTACTTGGCCATCTAGAATATTTAGTACTTAGAAAATATTCTGGTCTTCAACTTGAAACTTCAATGCACATCTTGAACTTGTGATATCTTCATGTCTTCTTTATTCTTCACCAAGCTCTTGAATATGGATCTTTATTACTGACATAAACTTGCTATCAATGTCCTGACACTTGATGCAACGGTCTGGTTCATAAGTGACTAGTCTTGATAGGGTTTTTGCTTCTTGAATAAATTACCATGTCCAATTAGAAATGTGGCTTTCCAATATTTGCTTTCCTTCTTGTTCACTTGAAATCAATTGGTCTTATTGATACTGATAGTTATGATCTTGATTCTTGGCTTTCCAAATCACTGAGGCATGAACAACTTTGACTTGAACTTCTCTCAATGATTTCTTCTTGGATTGATCATAGTTAACATGTTGAATTGTATCAATTACCTTGTCTTCATTTAGTGTTGATTTCTTGTGACTTCTTGTTCTTGATTGTCTTCTAGTTAAGTATCTTTTCCTTTAGTTTGAGTTACATTAGATATAGTGTTACAAGTTTACACACTCTGCCTTTCAAGATGACATATTACTGTTTGGAATATTGAGATTATTAACGAGATAAAAGCTTTCTTGAAAAGGCATTTTGAAATTAAGGATATAGGCGAGGCTAGTGTGATTCTTGGTCTCAAGCTGACTCAATCAGCTGAGGGAATAACTTTATCTCAGTCTCATTATATAGAGAAATCTATACTTGAGAAATATGGTTATTCGCAATGTAGAATCTCTAGTACACCCTATGATCCTAAAATTGCCCTTGTCAAGAATACTTCAGGAGTACCTGTGTCTCAGTTAAGGTATTCTCAGATTATAGGGAGCTTGCAGTATCTTGCTAACTGTACTAGACCAGATATTTCATACTCTGTGTCTAAGTTGGCTAGATATACAAGCTGTCCAAACAGAACTCATTGGGATGCTCTTGATAGAGTACTTAGATATCTGAAAGGCACAATGTACCTTTGTTTACACTATAGGAGATTTCCTGGTGTACTTTAGGGGTACAGTGATGCAAGTTGGATAGCTAAGAAGTCTGGTTCCAATGGAGTGACTGGTAGGGATGGGCATTCATCCCGGCCCGCCCGATCCTGATCCGTTCCCCGCACCGAACGGGGCGGGGAATCGGGGATTTTTTCGGGTACGGGCCGGGGAACGGGGATAATTTTCAAAAAAAATCGGGGAGCGGGCCGGGATTTTATGTCTCCCCGGCCCGATCCCCGACCCCCGCCCCGATTTTCTCCATCCAACCCGATTTTCAATCCTCGAATCGATTTCACCACATTATAATATATATAATCATATAATATATATAATCATATATATTAATAATCACATATATTAGCTACTGATTTGTAATGTTTAGATTTCAAAAAGAAATTTTAAGGTAACATATATGCTTGTGAATCTGAATATATACTTATTATGCGATTAATGGTGATGAAAAAACGTGGTAACGTAACATCTAATCTAGCTTTAGTTTTTCATAATATATCACAAGAAAAAATTATTTCAAACTAACTAGTTAGTGTTTAAAATTATTTAAGATATTATTTTTTGTTTAAAATGAAATTTCCCGATTCCCCGCGGGGATCCCCGTTACCCGTGTGGGCCGGGGACGGGGAATAAAAAACAATCCCTGACGGGGAGCGGGCCGGGGACGGGGATTGGGTTTGAATTCGGGGAGGGGGCGGGGATAGCACTCCCCGAGCCCGAAGTGCCCCGATGCCCATCCCTAGTGACTGGATATGTGTTCACCTAGGCAGGTGGAGCAATATCCTGGAAGTTGACCAAACAGACGATAGTAACTCGGTCTACTTTTGAGGCTAAGTTGTGTGCGCTTGATGCCACGGGGACGGAGGCTGAATGGTTACACGGACTTATGTCCGCGATACCTGTAGTAAGCAGACCGCTTCCTGCGATTGTTATTCATTGTGATAGTAGAACAACTATCGACAAGATTAGCAGTAAAAAGCATAATGCTAAAACAAAGAGGCACATCCAAGTTAGACTAAAGTATATAAGGGGTTTAGTGTCTGATAGGATTATAGTTGTAGAGTTCATATGAACTCAGAATAATATAGTTGATCCTTTGACTAAAGGACTAGAACCTGTAGTGGTCCTTAAGTCTAGGTTGGGGATGGGGCTGTCAACCCATCATAGTTCATCATCAGTGGGAACCCAATACACATGAGAGAAGATCCCTTGAAGTGTATTCAATGTGGTAATAACAAGCTGTAATGATGAATTGGTAGTACCTTTGCTACATAGATGATATTGTTGTATCTGAGTATATCCCCTGTAAACCTAAAAGGTACTGACACTGCTAGTAAGCAAAAGTTATTATAACTCTGAATGGGGTCAAGTCATTTGACGAGATGGTTGCAGTACATCTCTGGAGATGCCCAGCTAAACGAATGTAATTATGTGGTCGCAATTAGAGGAAAGGGTTATTCCTTGAAGCATTCGAAGAACAGGATCGAGACAAGACCATTAATGTCTCAAAGCTGTAGATTGGCACCATAGCCTTTAACTTGTCGTCGTCTATGGAACATGATTACACCAAACGGATTAAGATTCAAGGTGAAACCTTCCATCTGAATCCGGTAGTCATCAAAGTAGGGGACTCAGGAGGGTTTAAACCATAAAGGGTATCGACTCTGAAAAACAAGTCATGATGAGAAACCTGAAGTATTTCTGAACGGATTTTTGGGGGATTGTTAGAAAATGGAGTTTTTAGAGCATAAGTATTTTATGTTCTTAATGTTAATTCCGGATTTTAACGATTGGAAATTTTCCCTTGTTATGGGGACTTAAATTTTCATATATTGGTCTAAGTAATTTTCTTAGTAAAATCCATAGAGAAATAGAGTTGAAGTTAGTAGCTTGTAAGAGCTTGAAATGAGAATGTGTATTTGTCCCACATTGAAATAAATAAAGGGGGTTGTTGGCTTTATATAGTATCACACACATGGGTAGTGTACAACTACTAAGGTGTATGATGGTGCATGGTGTTGCTGTGTGCTTCACGCGCGCACACACACACACGCTCGACTCGGCTCGGCTTTGTCGAAGGGCGAATGTCTCGGCGTCTGGCGTACGCGAGGCGACCTGGGCGAGGAGGAGTTTTATTAATTTTAATATTATAAACATGCTGTCAAGAGGTAAAACTTGCTGTCATGTCTCGGAACCTGATGACAGTTACTTTAGATGTACTGTCGGGAGATTCTGAGCCTTTATTCTATTAATTGGAAATCGTAAATGTGTGGATAAATATAACGTAACTGTTACGATTTATTTAATTTTAAATCAGCCGTTACCACCGTTTTGATTGTATTAAATCAATCGTTTCATTTTATTAAATGAAAATGGGCAGTTACAATATTAATTAGGGTGGTATGAGTTACACTTAGCCTCTCCTATAAATAGAGAGCTAAGTTGCTGGTTTTTATATACCACACCTTACATTCTCTACATTCTCTCTACACTCTCTGTCTCCCTCTCTATACAGTCCTGTAGTTCTCTGTTTGTGGGTTTTTTCCGGCGACTGAGGTGCCAGTCGAAGTCGAGTTGTTTGGTTGTTGTGATCATATAACTCGGAGCTGTTTTATCCTGGAAGAGGTGTTGCAAGCATCCCGACACAGTGTAAGTGGGGTCGATTATCTCTTCAAGAATAGTCAGGACTTCTAGCAAGGCCTGGCGACTCAGCTGATCTTAATTTTGTTTGTTTGTTTGATACCTTGTTAAAGCTATGGCTCCATGTATTTCTTCTATCTTTCCTTTGTTCTTTCAGTTACTCATATGCATGCTTTCGACCTTCATGTTTTGTTTCGTTAATTGTCTGTTTGGCCTTGACTTGTTAAATACATTATATAACTGCCTCTATGTTGCTGTATTAGCGAATATCTCCAACAGATAATGTATCTAAGATCCCAAACTTTATACTACTGAATGCTAAATGGATATGAATTATAGTAGTACTGTAAAAAAGAAGCTTTCTCAAATTCTTGGTAATTATATAAATTCTTTATTTCCAAGGACCTGGTCCTCTTGCCATTACAGACTTGCAGTTTATGTTTACAAACTCGAAGTAACATCTAAAATGGTAAAATAGGTGTATTGCCAATGGCAGTCTATCATGTGTTTAGAAAGCTTATATGATGCAGATGAGCTATTGACAGAAATTGCCGGTGACTGGTGTCATAGGTTGTGAGGTTTCATAATCAAGAGAATATGACGGGACCAGATCACCAACAGGGTTTAGCAGTGGCAAGCTAATTAGAGGCAGAGAACCTTCTAAATATGCAACATCATGGTAGTGATTAGTCATCTAGTATCTGTGGTATATATTTAAATGATTTTTTAACTCTAATTCGTAATATTTGTAATTACAGTTGGTTTCGTCATACTTAATATCTGTTCAATATCACTATGTCCACTGATTAGTGTTAGGAATCTGCCCGATTCCCGGCGAATGCGGAAGCGATTTGGTAAATATGAGTGCTTAGATCCAACAAATATACGTGATAGTAACGAAAGCAACAAACCAACAATTAGGGATGGCAACGGGTTGGACCGGGTTGGATATCTGTGACATCCAAATCCAAACCCGAATCTTTAATCCAAATCCAAACCCGATCCAAATCCAATTGGATTTGGAAATTCAAAATCCAAATCCGATCCACCTGGTTTGGATCGGGTTCGGGTTTATCCAAACCCGAAATTTTGAATTCTTGTAAATAAGTAGTAATATTTTTTTAAGCTAAATTTCATAAAAATTAAAATTACAATTGCAAATAAATTATAATATATATAAGGAATAAATTATAATATATATATATATAGAATAAATTATTATATATATATATATATATATATATATATCGGGTTTTTTTCGGGTTTCGGGTTTGGATCGAGTTTTGGAATTCGGGTTTGGATCGGGTTGGATTTAGCTAATATCCAAATCCAAATCCAAACTCTTTCGGGTTTAAAAATCAAATCCAAATCCAAAAAATCGGGTTCGGTAAGATCCAATCGGGTCGAATTGGATCGGGTATCCGTCGGATCGGTTTTTTTTACCATCCCTACCAACAATACAGTAAAAGAGACAAGAGATTTAACGTGGTTCGGCCCAACCTACATCCACAAGAGCAACAACTTCACACTAGATAAAAGAGATTACAATATCCGGGTATCCGGTCCCTGAATTTCATACAAAAATTCAGCCCTACAATACTTATTATGTATATCCCCAACTCACTGAAGTGTTTATCTCAAAACCTCCCCCTATCACTGTTTCCCGACAACCTTTCCTTCTCTCCCTCTCCCAACCCGGACAGTGCCACACAACCTGATAGAAAGACCCCTGTAGCGGGACCACCTCCGATGGCTGCAGTCAGACTCAAGTACCCTAAGGAATAGTTTAGGCACGAGGACCTTCTATCCCGACACTTCCTGAAAGCGGGCTAAACCGACTCCCCTACTAGACGGACTATCTAGCAGCTATATAGAGAGAGAAGAGAAAATTATGGTGTATTTTATAATGAAGGAGGAGAGGAGTATTTATAGGAGTATGTAGTAGGTGGTATGTGGTGGTAGGTGAGGTTGGTAATAATAGTGTGGGCTGCTGCCTAACAATCTCCCCCTCTTTCCAAACTCACAGCAGCTATATAGAGAGAGAAGAGAAAATTATGGTGTATTTTATAATGAAGGAGGAGAGGAGTATTTATAGGAGTATGTAGTAGGTGGTAGGTGGTGGTAGGTGAGGTTGGTAAGAATAGTGTGGGCTGCTGCCTAACAATCTCCCCTCTTTCCAAACTCACAGCTCTTCACTTGCACTCCATACCTGCGCCCTGTTGGCACAACTCCAACTTTTCCTTGATCCGTATCATTCCCTACGACAAAACTCCCCCCGAGTCCAAGACTCCAAACTATACCCTAGTTTGCACATTCATTCTCGAATGCCCACTTGCTATACGCACAAGTGTACCATTGACCTCTATTTGTCCAACTACATACATGTGAAGCAATCTGTTGTATACACACATACTCACTTGATTCACGTCGGCCAATCCCATATGTAGTCCATCACACACACAAGTGTGGCCATCACACACACAAGTGTGACCATCGATCTTTCATTTACTCCCCAACTGCATATCAAACAAATCAATCTGTTGCATGGTTCACTGCTCACTTGATTCGTGTTGATCGATGCCCATATGCAGCTGCAACACACCAACTACTCGTTGATGTCATGGAAGCCCTTCGACTAAGCATCCATCCCAGCAGTCTTTGCACCATCGTTTAGACTGGAAGGCAATACAACCGCAGCAGTATCCTTCAAGTCATTTTTCCCTCGTGCATGAGATAACCAGATTTTCGAAGTTCCAGTATGTTCCGGCTACGTACTAATCAGACGATATATTCCCCCACGTAGCTCTTCCTTCATCCGAACCACACGGCCTCTTTTGATATTCATAGTTCCCCCTACTACAGAGCATCTGTAGCCTTCTGAAGCTAACCGACCAATAGATATTAGATTCTTCCTCAGCTTAGGCACATATCTTACCCCGTTCAAGCTGCGAACTATTCCATCGAACATTTTGATTTTCATTATTCCAATCCCCTTGATCTCACAAGTATATCCATCAGCCAGAGAAACTGTTTCATTCTTTGTATCTTGGAATTTGTCAAAATGCCCCCTCTCGGAACATACATGGTAAGATGACCCTGAGTCTAATATCCATTCTCCTGGAGAACTAGTGCCTCGATTGAAGATGGTGCAAACATCTTCACAATCGAGAGTAACCACAGCCAATATGCATCTGGATCCTTCTTATTAAGCGGACAATTCGGCCTAATATGACCACAGTCCTTGCAACCAAAGCACTGCATGCCCTTTTCACTGTATCTGGATTTACCCCTGCTATTGGTAGATCCTCACACAGCACCCCTTCCTCTATTATTTTGACTACGCATAGCCAAAACTGTCATTCCTTCCTTGTCACCATCTTGGTTCTTCCTTCCAGCATTTGCCAAAAGTGCTGACTGAACCTCTTCCATTTTTAACGTATCCTTTCCGTACAAAATGGTTGTGACCAAATGATCGAATGACTCCGGAAGCGAAGTTAGAAGAATAAGGGCCTTATCTTCTTCCTCCAATTTTACATCAACCTTTTCAAGTTGATCAACAATACCATTAAACACATTCATGTGCTCAATAACATTGCCTTGAGTTGCCATCTTCAGCTTGTATAACTCGCGCTTCAGATTTAACTTTGTAGTCAAGTTCTTCCCGAGATACAATGTCTCCAATTTTGACCATAATTTCTTCGGCGTGCTTTCGTCAACAACATTATTGATAATGTTATCAGCAATGTCTCCAATACTTGAATCCTCCAATACTTTCCATGATCTCCGTTTGCACACACAAACCAATCCAAGCAACTAAATCAATTGGCCAGGTAAGTGTAAGAAACAATGGGAGCACTTCCATCAAAACAGCGCCTTATTAGACAACCACTTCTCTTAACGACTTTCCTTCGGCACCAATAATTTATACAGAACTAGCTCTGATGCCAACTGTTAGGAATCTGCCCGATTCCCGGCGAATGCGGAAGCGATTTGGTAAATATGAGTGTTTAGGTCCCACAAATATACGTGATAGTAATGAAAGCAACAAACCAACAATACAGTAAAAGAGACAAGAGGTTTAACGGGGTTCGGCCCAGCCTACATCCACAAGAGCAACAACTTCACACTAGATAAAAGAGATTACAATATTCGGGTATCCGGTCCCTGAATTTCATACAAAAATTCAGCCCTACAATACCTATTATGTATATCCCCAACTCACTGAAGTGTTTATCTCAAAACCTCCCCCTATCACTGTTTCCCGACAACCTTTCCTTCTCTCCCTCTCCCAACCCGGACAGTGCCACACAACCTGATAGAAAGACCCCTGCAGCGGGACCATCTCCGATGGCTGCAGTCAGACCCAAGTACCTTAAGGAATAGTTTAGGCACGAGGACCTTCTATCCCGACACTTCCTAAAAGCGGGCTAAACCGATTCACCTACTAGACGGACTATCTAGCAGCTATATAGAGAGGGAAGAGAGAATTATGGTGTATTTTATAATGGAGGAGATGAGTATTTATAGGAGTATGTAGGTGGTGGTAGGTGAGGTTGGTAGGAATAGTGTGGGCTTAACAGTTAGTTGAGATATTAAGCTCGAACAAGCAATAGAAAACCAACATCAAGTGCTTGAGTAACATTCTGCAACAAGATCTTCGGATAGAATTCATATCTTGATAAGGTCAAGGTTCAAGGTTTGTGCCCCAAAGAATACAACATCCTCGTGCTTTTACATGTGAAGGTGTGCAACACATATAAGAAGAATTCAAAGCCAACTAATCCGAAAAAAATTATAGCTTGAATACCCATGACAGCGGCTTAAAAGAGAAGAAACTCTCCATACAAATATGCAGATAGCAGAGTTTCCCAGTTTCAATGTAGCAATTTTTTGGAATTCAATCTGAAATATGTATACTACTATAACAACATTAGAAATAAAAGCAAAATACAGTATATTTCACAACAAAAGAATATGTATCTTTACAAAAACAAAATCGTAAAAATTACAAATATAAGAAATGTAACCCACACAAGCCTGTTATCAAAAGTATAGTTCTAAAACTAGATGACATGAACTAGAAGCCTTTCCGTAACCTAGTAATAGTACTTCAAGAATGTAACTCCAAGCAGAGCTAAAAGAATTGTTGGTGAAAAACTAAACAGCGGGCTTGCAGCAGACGGGTTCACAACAGGTCGAATCCCTGAATTTGTAGTTGGAGCTCCGGAAGCATCGGATGGTGGAGTCAAAGCCGGAGTTGCACTAGATCCCGGAGTCATAGCTGGTGATTCTGCTTCAGGAACACCAGAAGCTGCTTACCGCAGAATAAATTCGTATTTTAGTTAATGACAAATTTGAATAACAACTAACAGATGTTTTGAACAAAAAATAAGTCAAATAACACCACATGTTACCTCCAGGACTAGCTGCTGGAGAAATTCCAGGAGACAGGGTTGGACCTTGACCTAGTGCAGCTGGACCTGTCAATTTAAATTTACATCATGATTTTGTTCCACGAATAATGATATATAATTAATGCAGTCTCTAGCATAACAAAATCGTGCAGGTAATAAATAATTAGAATACCTGGTCCTGGAGCTGGAAGAGGTGAGCTAGATGCTGCAATGTTAAAGCAGGAAAAAGCTTATATAAGTATATAATGGAAACATTTTTCACAAGATAATATAGGAGGCATTGTAAGATAAGTGTTACCTTTGCACTGGAGAGGTACCCCGGGCATGTTACAAGCGCGAGGAAGAGCAATGGCGAGAGTACGATTGATGGGAATTTGAAAGGGAACACTTCCGGTAACAATAAGGCACAGACAGTCTGTGCTATTACTAGTGATGGACTTGAGGGAATTGCAACAGTCAGAAGTTGGAGAAGTTCCATTGGCAGTGCTGTTCGTGATAAAACTCATGCAAGAACTAAAGCTCGATAACATGGAGGGACTGCAGGCCGTATTGATCTGTCCATAAACGGGCACAATGAGGACAATTATAGCAATGGCCAAAGCGGGAAGAGAACGTAGAAGGGTTGTAAATTGTGCAGCCATTGGTGGTGTGCGTGTTGTGGATAGCTAGTATTAGAAGATGAGAAATCAGAAAAGCTGTGGTGGTATGAAGAGAAGAGGGTGCGCAAGAATTTATAGGGGAGTTTGAAGGGAAAAAAGAATATTAAGTAGACAAGAAAGTGGGTTTTGGGGTTCAGCTACCTTAACTAATTCTGATATTTGTACACTAAAGAATTTGCTTAGGTGGGCTTGCTTGCTGCTTGCAGACTCTTAATTAACACATTTTCCTTTCCTTGATTTGATAGGATTATAAACAGGAGGTGTTTGATTATGGCTACTTAACTATATTTGAAGTTTTGGGAAAAAAAATGAACTGATGCATTATTTTTTAGCCTAATGCCATGGCATTCTCCTCTGGTACAAAACTAGAGGATTCAAGCTCGCGAGATTATATTCGAATTAGTGGTAAATAATTTAAAACAAATGTTCACAGGCACATATTTAGGAGGGTTAGGTGAGTAAGCTTTAGTAAATTTCCTGAGCTGCAGTTTATTTAGGAAATTTCCTTAAACTGGGTAGTCCTGTTATCGTAGAATTTGAATACATACAGTGGATTTTTAAGCAATACACACGCTTGTAAGGATTCTATCTAGCTCATATAGCTTTTAAACTCATCTAAACAAATTCATGATACTATCAAAAGTTGGCCACTTAAAAAACAAAGTTGGTCACCTAAACAATAACCAAAGTCATTTGTTCCACATTCATATATAAAATTCAAACTTCCTAAGGTTGACAACCACTTCCTGACTAGTCAACAACAAACGCCCTATTTAGTTAAATTTCCCCCTCAGAGTCCCCTGAATATTTCCATTTCTCTTCTACGAAACTAAGCAACCTCCTTCTCTAGTAGAGAAGAGCTCCAAAAAATCATCTAATGGAAAACCAGAGATTCGGGTTTGTTATCACCTTAGTCCTTCTGGCCGTACTCTGGACAACTTCAACGGCACAATCTGATTGTGACAACATGGTAATAAGCATGTCGCCGTGCCTCAATTACATCACCACAAAAACAGCGTCACCTATGCCAGGGTGCTGCACGCAGCTTAGTAGCATCGTCAAGTTAAGGCCAGAGTGTTTGTGCCAGGTTCTTAATGGTGGTGGTTCTTCTCTGGGGCTCAGTGTCAACCAAACCCAGGCTCAGGCTTTACCTACTACATGCAATGTTAAAACTCCACCTCTCAGCAGTTGTAAAGGTAACAATTCACTTGTATATAACCTGCGTTGACTGAGATTCTATTCACACACTTGCAAGAAACACCAATGTTATCAACACATACATTTTGTTGCTAACTTATATTCGACCCCATCTTGGTAGCTGATGGCCCGAGCAGCACTCCAGCAAGAAACCCAGATTCAACCAAAAAGGCACCTCCAGGTAGTTCAGTTTTAACATTCCTTGTCAATCCACATGATATTGTGTTTTATTGCTATTTTGTACACTTCATATTTCTAGCCTTGAATATAGATTCAAGAAACGTGTTTTATAATATACGATTTATTAACTGGTTCTTATTATTTAAGAAACAGGTACTGGTTCATCAGATGGAAGCCTCAACAGTTTGGCAGTTCCATTGTTCTTCCTCGTCTTTGTTGCATCATATGCCTCCATCATCACTATGTAACTCCTCGAACATAGCAGCCCACCTTTCAAGAGATGGGCAAACTTATTCACAATTTTCTACTACTCTAATTTTGCTTTTACATGAAGGGAAAGCACACACGTCAATGTTGCCTTGTAGAACTGTAATATTAAAATTTAATTTGCATCGAGTTATCCTAGTTTTCTTTTCACTCGAGGCTGTCAGGGCAAGGAAATTTGGGCAAGATTTCTCTGCAGAACTGTAATATGTGATATGCATTCAGAGTAACTATACTTTTACCCTTGTATTGCTTTCCTAATTGTTAGAAAATATAAATATTTTCGGTGCAATAAAAATGCTAGACTATTCCATATAAGACATGAATGCACATCAATAAGGTGGTTCCTGGACCAAAAAGGAAAAAAAGCATAAACGGAAGATTGGACCTCGCTCAGCAGTCCTAATATTGTATGTGGGTATTGTAGGGTGCCAGTAGTTTCATACTTACACAAGCTATAAAAGAGTACAACTGGTTCTAGCAACAAATAATAGAGACAATTACTTCAAAGCTCTTGAGAAACCATAAATAAAAACTTATCTTCTTTTCCCAAGAAAAAAACACACATCACAATCAAGGTGTGCATTAGGAGCTCATACTACTTCCATGTTCAAAAACATAACTCCATAACTACAGTCTCATAATAATACAGTTAACTTCTACAAGACAAACAAAACAGATTCATTGAAGAAAGAAACTCATTCACCACTGCATATAGGCCTTGCACAATCCCTCATTCTTAACCATGTCACTTTTGCAAGTCACGTCTATCAAAATTGAACGGGTCCTGGTTTCACATTATTCCTGCACAAAAGAAAATATATCAGATGGCATTTAACGATACATATTAGCGCACTGTCAGAAAAACCTCACGAGAAACACTTGCAACAGTTGGCCAGTATGAAGTCCTACAGAAAACATTATTACTGTTAAACTTCCATATTAGAGTGGAAGAGGTATTATATTACTGCAGACCAGTCTAACTTCAAAGGGACATTGGAAAAAATCTCTTGTATTAATCCAAGTATACCCACACTCAATCTGTATTTACTTCCATCTAATATTAACATATTTTCTCCGTATGCCAGTCATCTATCGCTGCAAGACCAGAAGTATAGTATTTCTAAAACCCCAAATAATTAACGGTTAGGTGAGGAAATAGCAATGGTGAAGATACATGCAAGCGACTAAGTGAGTGCATCTAAAACAATGGCAATAAATGAGAAAGATCAGGTACCCCCACATACCTATTATCTTACTAAGTTTTTCCAGACTGTAAGTAGACTTGAACGGAGTTTAAAGCTCAACTAACCTTAAGAACGGGATCTTGACCGCATGAATTCTTCTAGCCTGTCCCATACATCTAGTGCTGCCGCTCTGTCCTGGTGCCGCTTGTTCTTGCTAATCTGCATACGAAATCATACATAAGAATGCCAACCGTTTATGATTACATATACTGAACTTCAGCAAATTACAAAAAACAAAGTTACTAATTCACATGCCCAACAGCCAAAATGGTCTAAAGTATTCAACAAAAGGCTCAAGACAAATAGTCCTGAAATAACATAGAGAAGAGTTCATCACTTCCATTAATGCCACAAACAAGATTAGAACTAATTTCATCTCTAGAAATGGGAGGGCTATATAATGTCTTTTATCTCTACCATACAGCTGAAGTGGTGTTTCCATCTTTATTAAATAACCATTACTACTCCCAAATAACCACTCCAAAACTACTGCGTAATGAGCTGAAATGTTGCATATCTAAGTAACTTCCTTTTACCCATGCATGAATGTTCTAGAATATGCAATGTGGGTATGTCTAGAATGAATTCGAAGGGAATGAGAAAATCATAGTTAATGATCCATGGACAGCTTAAAGGTGATAAACATCTTGAAAGATAAAAGAGGGTCCATCACATCTAGAAAAAATTAAGAGGTCCTCCACATGTTGAAAGAGAAGATGTGAGAGCTGAGTGCTATTTTAGAATACATAAATTTATAATTAATTAATTAATATATTAAAGGGCCACACCTAGTGAGTGTACAAGGCTCCCACATCGGCAGAGTCCAGGGAAGGTCCCAATGAACGCAGCCTTAGCTTAATACCTTGTAAAAAGGCTGTTTTCGTAGTTCGAGCACATTGTCCACTGGCCACTACTACATACCACTAGACACTTGATCATCGCACCAAGTACGATGTGAGGTACTAAATAATTTTGGTAAGAGTTTACAAAAATAAATAAATATTTAATATGTATAAAAAGATTTGATTACCACAAAAAAACTAAGAGGATTAAATACTTAATATGTGTGTGAATGAATACAAACTTAGGCACCACAAATCTGAATTCCAAAATGGGCTGCTAAATGGAAGGTACATTATTAGTGGGCCGGATTTGTTTCCGAACTTTAAATTGAGTGAACAGGATCTAGAAAATGTAGAGGGCTATAGAGGTAATTTCGGAAAGTTTTTATCGACTCTTAGGGTTTGCTCTTCTATATAAAGTATGCGCCACAACTTTTAGGTCGACACAGATCGCGGCCGCACCAAGGTCAGTTGGACGTCTCAAGGCACAATCACAACAAAGATAAGTCTTCCATCTTTCCTTTCATTTGTCAATTTGAGTTTTCTGCTGCTCCTCTCTCCAATCGTGATATAATTTACTGTTTTCTACAAATGTACAGGAAAAAATTATTGCAATGAATTAGGTAGAATACTCAGATCGATCGTCGCTGTGAATTATTATCAGGATATAGATATCAATAAGATGGCGGTGCCTTAAGGCATGACAACAAAAGATAAGTCTTCTTCTATCTTTCCTTTAATTGGTTCTTATAAGTTTTATGCTGCTTCTATCTCCAATCGTGATATGATGTGATTAGGGATCTAAATTTACTGTTTTCTATAAATGTACAGGGAAAAATATATCAATAAATTAGGTAGAGTACTTAGATCAGGATGGAATGATTGTTTCTTGAAAAGATCGTTGTTGTGGATTATTATCAGGGTATACTGCATAGATATCAATTAAATAGCAGCGTCATAAGGAGACAACCACAACAAAAGATATCCGTGGCTTCACCACTGTTTCTTAAATTGTATCAGTTCAAAAAAATTTAGAAACTGGGATCTAAATGAAAGGCTCGTTTCTTTGATTATTTTTCAGATACTTAAGATACTTCAACTTCCATGGAACCAATTTACAACTCACAATTCCAAGAAAAATAAAATATCACTGTTTGGTTCATCACTATGTAACTAGAAGTTACATATTTATACTTAGTAAACTGAATCATTTAGTAATTAGATTAATATGTAACTTGGAACGACCATGGGAAACCTAGGTAACCAAGTTCTCAGCAACCATAAATACATTGGAACTAGAAGTTCCATGTCCTACTTCAAAAACTATGTAACAAACACAGTAACACAATTAAGTTCCGAGATACTTACAGTTACATAGTTGAGTTACGTAGAAACAAACAAGGCCAAAGTGTTATATGTTATATGTAAAAGAGTTACTATAATATGTGTACTTTGGGTAATATTTATTATAAGAAAATTTTGAAAGAAAAGCTAAATCTTGTATATGTATGCATGAAAATTCAATCTCAATCAGTTCAAATAAAAACCCTCTAAACCCTCGTTAACCTCCAACAGCCAACTCTTTCTTTGAAAATCTTAATGGTTCTTGAAATTTCAACCTTTCCCTCCCAAACATACCCCAAGGTTCCATTTTCAGAAGACAAACTTTAAGATTTAAAAGCCAGAATGAGAAAAACAATGAGGCTGTGACTGCTTAGCCTGGATGACACAAGTCATACTCATACCTTCCGCAGTCAACTTTTAATTGCTATCGTTTTTCGTTTTCTTTTGGTTATTCAAATGTCCTATCTATGCTTCATAGCTTAAAAATAGTTTTTTACGTTAAGTAAGTTACAATCTTCCATTTATCCTGAAAGTCTATTGGCACACTCTTTAACGTGAATATAGAGCCCTAGATCCGCACCCTTACTTCCCGGTTTCGGAATAGCTTCATGAAGTAGAGATGTGTTAATACTTAAACACAAGAACCAAGTCTTAACGATACAAAGATAGTGGTTACTTAGCCAGGGAAAGTGAATAACACATAACTACTTAAAATTTTCAGCAAAAGACTAACAACTTGAGTCACAGTTAATGTAAATAAAGTTTAGCTTCTAGGTAATGGGTCAATCCACAGATATTGCAAATATTCTTACCGAAATTATCTTTACATTCCACTGCTTTGCGGTCTTTGCCGACTCCACGCTGTCGTCCTCAAACCGCATGTAAAAGCCTACAACTGCACCCAAATTTCACATGTAATCAATCAGATAAAAAATTTACATCCTTTAATGGAACAAACTAATAAATTTAATTCAAATGCTTCGAGTCATGCTGAAAAAAACTTATCTAGTATTCACAGGTTCCATTTTGAAAAAATTTAGTACAATAGATAATATAGAATTCATTCAACTCAATCAAGTAATTCAACAATCATCAGAACAGTTTAAAGTGATTCATAATATAAATGTAACTGCAAGTAAACTTTAAACAAAATGAATAACCACTTACTGTTGTTAAAGATCTCAACATGATCCTTGAACGGCCAGTCTTTGAACTGCCATTCTTTCCCCAGCACGAAAACAGCTACCACTCTGTCCCAGTCTTCCGCCTTCAAAGCCGAGGGCTTATCCCTCACCTCGTAAGCAGTCACGACCCGATCCCTACTAAACTTTTTCTGCACCGTAACACAATCCGGCTTAGGCCCCTTCATCTGCTTCACCTTAACATCCGTCGGAATATAAACCCCATCTTCCAAAAACTCCTTAACATTATAAATCGTAATCAACGTCTGCGAAGCACTCGGAACCAAAATAATCGGAACACCTTCCCCAATCTTACTCCCTTTCAAATGCATCTTCGCCTTAGGCGTAGCCTCAAACCCTACTTCCTCCCCATACCTCCTCTCAATCCTACTCTTGGCAACCAACCCATCCTTCCGTTGCTGCAACTCACTCCTCTCCCTCTCCTCATTCCTCTTGGTAGCCGCAACAAGCACGCTATAAAAATCCCTATTCCTACATTGCAACAAACTCTCTCGATCCTTAAACGGTCTCTCAATCTCCCTAACCAAAACAACCCCATCCTCAACAACTTTCCCGCCAAATCCCTCTAAATTCAAATCAATCTCACTCTCCATCATAACACCTAAATTCGCTTCCTCGGGACGATACTCATCGAACCCCGAGTACTTGCCCACATTCTGAGGAGCCACAAACTCAATCGCATCGGTGGAATCAATTCGACTATGTAAATAATCAATTAACGGCTTTCGATCGAGGAAAGTGACAGCAGGGATCTTATGTGTGCCAGCAATTCGTATATAATCATGATGCTTTGAATTAAGATTGTTCACGAAATAAACTAGGGTTTCTAGTGTATAGAGATTACCTTGTTTTGAGCGATACGCGGTTTCGATTGAGCAAGGGAAGGTGTACGAGTTGCCGAATCGGTAGTGATCGCCGACTCGGACGATTTGACTCAGTTCGTCTCGGGTTGTGAAGTCCCGGAGAACAGAGAGAGGGTCCATTTCTGAAGATGAGAACGAGAGCGAGTTTACTTTCCCAGTATTTGTACTCGAGATGTTACTAAACCCCAGAGCCCAAGTTCAGAAGCCCGATTAATCCGGGCCTTCGGCCCAAAGACCGAAAAATTAGAATTCCAAAAATTAAATGTACTACATTTTTATCAAATTTGAAAAATATTAATATATAAAATAAAGAATCAGGATAAAAAAATTACATTATTCGAATAGTTATTAAATTTATGATTTTTTTTCTTTTGTCAAGAATTTATGATTTCATTTTGTTAAAGGTGGGACATTTTTATATTGTACCATATATGTGTTGCCTACACATACGATACACAATTTATCTAGTCATTGGCTTATATTGTAACTGAGGGATTTGGTTATAATATGAAAATAGTTTACCTTGAGAAAACAGAGCCGCAGATGCAAGCGTATTCTTTGGTGCCGCAAATTTTTAGATGTGCTTTCAGGTCTCCCTCAATAGCGTACATCTTTTCGCATTTGGTGCAGTTCATAGTTTTTTCATCATGCTTTCTTTTAAAATGTTTTTTTAAGCTAGCAAGATCGCTTAATGTATTGGGGTGATCGTGATAAGCACAAGTTGTCTCGGAAGACATATGTACCTTTCGTTTCTCATTATCATTATTTTTGACAAAACGATTGTTACGGACAAATGGTATATTGTATATTGTGTACTCGTCGATGTAATAGCAGATTTCGTTCTCTGGTAAAGCTCTTGTTGCACAACTCACAAGGGAACATGGTGTTTGCAGTAAGTTCCTATACTGATAGTGCAATCACCTCTACATCGATTATCTGCGTAAGAAGAGAAAAACTACTTAAGTTTATTATACCAATAAAAGTTATGCATAATTTATTGCATGTAATCAATTATCATTTTACTAGGTAAAGATATTCCACTAATAGTGCAATATCTTATTATCGGTATAATAAACTTAACAGTTTTTTTTTCTCTTTTTACGAAAATAATGACGATGAAGAGGTGATTGCACTATCAGTGGAAGAACTTAATGCAATTCACATGTTCCCTTGTGAGTTGGAATGAGGATCATCTGTCCCCTTCTTCATGCCCCCTTCTGTGCCCTGGCAGGGCCCATTTTAAGAAAAATGGAAATAAAAATATTTTTTATTAAAATGGGTCCGCCAGGGGCACTTTTCAATACAGAGGACATGGAGAAGGAGACAGAGGATCCGAGCTCTGTGAGTTGTGCAACAAGAGTTTTATCAGCGAACGAAATCTGCTACTACATTGATGAGTACACAATATACCATATGTCTGTGAAAATCGTCCTGACTAAAACAATGATGATGAGAAACGAAAGGTGTATGTGTGTCCCGAGACAACTTGTGCTTATCACCATCGCCCCAATGCATTAAGGGATCTTGCTAGCTTGAAAAAACATTTTAAAAGAAAACATGGTGAAAAAATTATGAACTGCACCAAATGCAAAAAGATGTACGCTATTGAGGGAGACCCGAAAGCCCATCTAAAAATTTGCAGCACCAAAGAATACACATGCATGCGTGGCTCTGTTTTCTCAAGATAAGCACTTTTCATATTATAACCAAGTCTCTCAAATTACAGTATAAGCAATCACTGGATAAATTATGTATTGTATGTATACGCAACATATATATGTGGATCATATCAAACAACTACTCCTAACCTAAAATTATGTCGTTACATAAATATGAAGATTTTAAATTCGGATATCCCAATGCTAAGAATGGAGAATAGTCTACAACGTAAGTAAGTTCAGCTGGAACTGGGAGAGTGCCTACAAATTAATCTTTTTAGAAATTTTTCTAAAATATAAGTCAAACTAAACAAAATATATATCAAAATGTAAGCAAAGAAACAAAATATATATATCAAAATGTAGCATTTAGAACACATGCTTACAGTACTCATGCCAAATATATAGGGGGTTGTTTGTGTGAACTTTTTTTCAGAATAAGTCAACTTATTTTAAGACAAAGTTAGAGATTCCTAACTTTCCAACTTATTTTTCAACTTACTTTTACAACTTATTGAACCTCAAAGATATATTAAACACTTGTATAAAAGAAAATTTTAAAATATAAAATTTTTACCCGAAAATAAGTCCATAAATCCTTAAAATAAGCTGAGCCAAACGGGCACATAGCATTCAATTTTCCAGAGATCTGGGTGCCCCTTCTGATTTTGAGAAGCATTGATTTTCGTTCAAATTTCTTTTCCATCGGTCTGAATGGTGTCTTTTTAAAATTTGCAGTATCTTGACTACATAAACTAATTGGAACTGTTACTTTTATGCGTGTGTGTTCTTCATGCTATCTTTTTATCAGCGCCTGGATAACTTTAAGTATTCCTTGGTGTTTCAGGATAAAAAAAACCGACATTAAGAATTTGCTAAAAGTTGACAAATTAAGTGTTACCGCTAGTCATTGCAAATGTTAAATTAGCTGAGAAAATAACCTACTAGATAGCCTGATGTTCTGATTTTCACTGAAGTTATTATTGCCAACTACTACTACTTAACAGCTCTGCTCATTATTTCAAAGAATTATCAGTAGTTTCAAATCTTGGTATAGTTGGTGTGAATTATTGAAAAGCATGAATGTTTTTGGTAGTTGGCTTTCAGTACTTCATATCCATACGAAGGGTTAATAATAGTTCAACTCTCGACATAGTTTATTCATGGTGGTGATAACTGACTGGAATCTGATAGTTTCAACAATAATTGCAATGATCTAGCAATTAGTGCAACAACTTATTGCTCTTTTAGAATTATCTATTCAATTCAATATCAATATAAATGTTGGATTGAAGGTTTGATGTTCTCAGAGTAAAGTGGCTGTGTGGGGTAGAGAAGAATCCAATTCTGGAAGGTATTAACAATTAGAGTCCATGTGGGATGCCATGTGAAGGACATTGAATATAAACTCTCCAACTCTCTAATGAGGTTTTTAACTAAGTTTCTGATGATAATAGTGTACTAGAAAACAAGATCTCCATGTGCTAAATCATTAAAACTTTGAACACTGGATCGTAAACTAAAAACATGTACAAATGATTATGCACAAGAAGTTTAGAAGTAACTAGTACTTAATTTGATTTGCTTAGCTAAACCCCATCATGAAAAACAGAAGATTGATTGCAGTCATGATATATACTTGTTTATCTTTTGATCTGTCTTACCAAGTGGCTTAGTTATCTAGCAGAGTTGGAGCTTTAAGCGCCTGCAATGCCCGGTCTTTTACATGATTTTGTCGATTCTGATTTTATGATATTGGTGTTTTTTGGTATATTTTTTTACCGGCTTGTTGGAGACACAATATCTTAATGATTGCGGTTTTTTGAAATTCCTTTGCACTTGCAATAGACTCAGGCTTTAATTTTCAGATGATTGTTTTACTATGTTCTGGCAACATAAATGCTTATTAGATAATTGCATGAATGAAGGTTAATAGTCTACATATCCTCTTGATTGAGCCACCTTTAAGACAGAAACAAATGTGGTGTTGAGGTCTGAGTAACTGCTTGATAGCTTACCAGACAAGAAGTCACATATTCTCAGGCTGAAGAAGATGAGTACAAAATTTTATTGTATTCTTGGGTGATTACTTAAACATGTTACATGGTATGTATATAGCTCAGCAACCACACATGCTAGGCCATCTATTGTCCGGGGCACCATTTACTATATGTATTAGAGTGTACACTTCTAACTATTTGAGAGACATTACTTGACTCTTCTGTTGTAGATCTCTCATGGCAGAAGACAACTTCATTGTTATAGATGACTATATTAACCCATGCAGGAAATAGTTTCAGTTTGCTGCTACTTTATCAGTGCTTTAAGCTCAGTCCATTTGATCCTCTGTCAGCAATTTTCCTGACTTGATCACATTTTGAGACTAGGATTGCAATAATATCTTCTTTCCAAGTGGAAAAAGTGTTGATCCATCCATTACAATGATAGCTGCTTGCACTATAAAGAAAATACATTGCAAGACTAGACTACATCCTTCATTCTGTCACTTGCTGGGGCGGACCTCCCTAGAGGCTAAACAAGCGATCGTCTTAGGCCCCTGATTGTTAAAACCCCTCAATTTTCTACGAATTTGAATCAACAAAATCAATCAATCATCAATATCAATATATATATATATAAAGGAGGATAGCGGGAGTTTAGGTGGCGCTCTAATATCGTCTCAATCTATTTTTCTAATTTTCTAGAATTTTAGAATTTTAAATATTAATAAATATAAAAATATCAATTAACATATTAAAAGTAGAATAGGTGTTCGAATTTATAAAGGAGAAGAGTTCGAATTTATAGGGAAGACATATGATTAGAAGTTCTATTGAAAGTATAATAAGTATTTATAAGGCATATGATTAAAAGTTCTATTGGAAGTAGAATAGGAGTTCGAATTTATAGAGAATAAGAGTTCGAATTTATAGAAAAAATATATAAATAAACGTTCTACAAGAAGTAGAATATGTGTTTGAATATATAGAGCAGACTAATTAAATATTTTATAGAAAGTACGATCTTCTTAAATTATATATTTTTTTTATATAAATTAATTATACTTATATTAGGAAAATTTATTCATAAATTCAATACTATTGTCATTAAAAAAGTCGCCGTATTTAAAAAGAAAAAAATTGATGTGTTAACATGATAAAAAAACAATCTCATGCAAGAATCCTAAATAAATACAGGAGTATCTATAATATAAAGAGAAAATAAGATGTGTTTTCATTTTCTAAAACTCCAAAATTTTTAGAAAGTCTAGAGAAAGTATAAATTGGAATTCACTTTATTTTTTAGGTTTTGATTTTAACGAAAAAAAATTGTTGTGTAAGATAAGTATCATCAATAATATGTAATGAAGTTGGAATTTCGATCCCAAACGAGAGCGGCTCGAAACATGTTTAACGGGAAGACGGCTCACTATAAAAGATTGTACTAGCTATTAAAATACCATATTGATGTTATAAATTTATTTTATTTTTAAGATTTGATTTTTATGGATAAACATTATCATACAAGTAATTTATGTAAAAGTTAGGTTTTTGGTCTTAACGAGAGAGCGGATCAATAGTAATAACCGTGTGTTGTGGAATAAAAACTAGTTTACGATTTGTAATTAATGCTAGGGTGGTTGAGCTTCGAGCTTTAATGGCTGCTTCTGCGTTCGAGACTAAACGGTCCTCACAGAATGCCTACGTATCTCTATATTAGAGAATCAAGCCAAGAAAACGTAGTTCTAGGTGATGGTGCCCTCGAGGCTATGGCGGCGAGAGCTCACCTAGGACGCGGTGGCTTGTATGTCCTTATTCGAGGATTAAGCCAAAACGTGGTGGGTAACGTATGGAGCTGTGTCCAAAACGTAAGTGACGTATTGAGCTCTGCCCAAAAACGTTGTTCTGAGATGAGGGGTTAGACCCTTATATAGGCTGAGAAGCCTTTAGAATTATGGTAGGAGTTAGAGACTTGGTAGAAAAGTCTTTGAGGAAAGTTCTAGATCTATTCCTTGTAGGAATCAGTTTCAATATTAAATTGGATGCCTTGGTTGATAAGTCTGGTGGAAATAATATCCTTATCCAACTCTTATTGCTGAGCTGTTTATTTCCCCCAATATTAATTACGAAATTAATATTATAATTGGGGTTTTGGGCCCATCTGGTGGGCCCCACGTTTGGACCATTCAGGGTCTAATTAATGCCACATTAAATGTGTCTTTAGGGCTTACTTTTAGCCCATATCATTTGCCCCCCAACTTCTAGGAAAACTGATCAGGTTTTCCTTGAAGTTTTAACGGCCTTTTTCGAGACTTGGGTCAGGGTTTATCTTTGATATCGTTTTGACGTAAAGCGTGGAGCGACCGACGCGTTTACAACGACGTTAGATTGTGCCAGTAGTATTGAACGGTGCTAAACAGCACTAGACGGCACTAAACGGTGCTAAACGGCCTTAAACGACGTTTAAACGATATTAAACGACGCTAAACGGCGATAAACGGTGCTAAACAGCACTAAACGGCACTAAACGGTGCTAAACAGCCTTAAACGGCGTTTAAACGATGTTAAACGACGCTAAACGGCGATAAATGGTGCTAAACGGCACTAAACGGCGATAAACGGTGCTAAACGGCACTAAACGACACTAAACGGTGCTAAACAGCCTTAAACGGCGTTTAAACGATGTTAAACGACGCTAAACGGCGATAAACGGTGCTAAACGGCACTAAACGACACTAAACGGTGCTAAACAGCCTTAAACGGCGTTTAAACGATGTTAAACGACGCTAAACGGCGATAAACGGTGCTAAACGACACTAAACGACACTAAACGGTGCTAAACAGCCTTAAACGGCGTTTAAACGATGTTAAACGACGCTAAACGGCGATAAACGGCGCTAAACGGCACTAAACGGTGCTAAACGACACTAAACGGCACTAAACAGTGCTAAACAGCCTTAAACGACGTTTAAACGATGTTAAACGACGCTAAACGGCGATAAACGGCGCTAAACGGCACTAAACGACACTAAACGGTGCTAAACAGCCTTAAACGACGTTTAAACAATGTTAAACGACGCTAAACGGCGATAAACGGCGCTAAACGGCACTAAACGGCACTAAACGGTGCTAAACAGCCTTAAACGACGTTTAAACGATGTTAAACGACGCTAAACGGCGATAAACGGCGCTAAACGGCACTAAACGGTGCTAAACGACACTAAACGGTGCTAAACGACACTAAACGACACTAAACGGTGCTAAACAGCCTTAAACGACGTTTAAACAATGTTAAACGACGCTAAACGGCGATAAACGGCGCTAAACGGCACTAAACGGTGCACCTGAAAAAATCAAGATTCAGGTTCAGAAGCTGCCCGAGAATTGCTGAAAAATCAAGATTCAGGACCACAAGCTGACCCGCGATCGGCCGGATCTAGGGCTAGCTTGTGGTCGGCTAGCTCCTGGTCGGCCGAAGGGCCTCCAACCAAGGTGGTCGGCTGACACCTGGTCGGCTGGAGGGCCTTGACCCCAGGTGGTCGGCTGGCACCTGGTCGGCTGAGGGCTGGTCGGTCGGGGCTCCTGAATTTGCCTTGGTCGGCTAGCTCGTGGTCGGCCGGGGCTCCTGAATTTGCCTTGGTCGGCTGCAAGGTGGTCGGCCGGGGCATCTGAATGTGTCTTGGTCGGCTGCAAGGTGGTCGGCCATGGCTCCTTCGGGTGTTGTGGTCGACCATTTCGAAGGATTCAGAAGCTGAATCTCGATCCTCGGTTGGTTTTTTGGTCACCCGTGACTTTCAAGGATTCAGAAGCTGAATCTCGATCCTAGGGATTCAGAAGCTGAATCTCGATCCTAGGTTGGTTTTTTTTGGTCATCCGTGACTTTCAAGGATTCAGAAGCTGAATCTCGATCCTAGGGATTCAGAAGCTGAATCTCGATCCTAGGAATTCAGAAGCTGAATCTCGATCCTAGGGATTCAGAAGCTGAATCTCGATCCTAGGTTGGTTTTTTGGTCATCCGTGACTTTCAAGGATTCAGAAGCTGAATCTCGATCCTAGGGATTCAGAAGCTGAATCTCGATCCTAGGTTGATTTTTGGTCATCCGTGACTTTCAAGGATTCAGAAGCTGAATCTCGATCCTAGGGATTCAGAAGCTGAATCTCGATCCTAGGGATTCAGAAGCTGAATCTCGATCCTAGGTTGATTTTTGGTCATCCGTGACTTTCAAGGATTCAGAAGCTGAATCTCGATCCTAGGGATTCAGAAGCTGAATCTCGATCCTAGGTTGATTTTTGGTCATCCGTGACTTTCAAGGATTCAGAAGCTGAATCTCGATCCTAGGGATTCAGAAGCTGAATCTCGATCCTAGGTTTATTTTTGGTCATCCGTGACTTTCAAGGATTCAGAAGCTGAATCTCGATCCTAGGGATTCAGAAGCTGAATCTCGATCCTAGGTTGATTTTTGGTCATCTGTGACTTTCAAGGATTCAGAAGCTGAATCTCGATTCTAGGGATTCAGAAGCTGAATCTCGATCCTAGGTTGATTTTTGGTCATCCGTGACTTTCAAGGATTCAGAAGCTGAATCTCGATCCTAGGGATTCAGAAGCTGAATCTCGATCCTAGGTTGATTTTTGGTCATCCGTGACTTTCAAGGATTCAGAAGCTGAATCTCGATTCTAGGGATTCAGAAGCTGAATCTCGATCCTAGGTTGGTTTTTTGGTCACCCGTGACTTTCAAGGATTCAGAAGCTGGATGTCGATCCTAGGGATCCAGAAGCTGGATCTTGATCTTAGGTCGTCAGTTTGGTCATTCGTGACTTCTAACGATATTACTCCTTAATTCATGATTAGCACTGCTAATCTTGTGCTTAAGGCTAAACTCGTTACTTAACTTCTTAGGCGCAATTATCCTTTCGAAGGTCGTCCGTTTCGTGACTTCAGCAAATATATCAGCTGTTTCTTCTCCGGCTTGTATGAATTATAACAATTCTTTCTGTATAACGCGGATAATTTTTGTTCTTTTTTCATCTATAAACGATGGATGGCCTCGTTCCCATCCAAGGTCTCCAACTTGTAGGATCTTCGTCCTAGCGTCTTCTTGACTCGATACGGCCCTTCCCAATTAGGGGCTAGCTTTCCCTTCTGACCAACTCCAGAAGCTTCTATCTTCCTTAGAACCAGTTCGCCTTGCCGAAAGAACCTCTCTTTAACCCTTCGGTTGTAGTGGAAGGATGCTCTCTTCTGATGCTCTGCATTCCGGGCATTTGCTTCATCCCTAACATCATCAATTAGGTCTAGCGCAAGCCTCATGCCTTTTTCATTAGTCTCTTACTTATATGCCTCAACTCGAGGTGATGCATGCATGATCTCTAGGGGCACAACTGCCTCGGCTCTATAAGCCAACAAAAAACGGGGTCGCTCCAGTTGTCACTTTGCAAGTGGTTCGATATGCCCAAAGTATAGGCAGTAACTCATCCACCCAAGTGTTTCTTGAGCGTTCGACCATTTTCTCTAGTCCATCAAGGATTATCCGATTGGCTATCTCTGCCTGTCCATTAGGTCGCGGGTGTGCTACTGAAGTAAAACGAAGATCAATAGTATTTTCCTCACAGTACTTTTTGAATTCTTCATTGTTGAATTGCGTCCCATTATCCGTCACAAGGATTCGCGGGATTCCATATCTACATATCACGTTCTCCCAAAAGAACTGGGCAACTTGCTTGGTGGTTATCTTGGCTAGAAGTTTAGCCTCAATCCACTTAGTAAAGTAATCAATGGCCACTATCAGAAACTTCCTTTGTGCTGAAGCTACGGGGAAGGGACCAAGTATATCCATTCCCCACATCGCGAATGGAATAGGGGAGTTAACCGATGTTAACATCTCAGGCGGCTGCCTTACAATCGGAGCGTGCTTTTGGCACCTCTCACACCTCTTAACATAATCTTTTGCATCGGCCAACATCTCTGGCTAATAGAATCCTAGACGAGTGATCTTGTGAGCTAGGGCTCTGCCCCCCAAGTGTTGTCCACAGATCTCTCCATGAACTTCTTCCAAAGCTTCCCTTGCCTCTTGGGGCCTCAAACATTTCAAGTACGGGATAACGAAAGACCTTTTGTAAAGAACGCCCTCGATCAAGGCATATTTCAATGCTCTCACTGACAGCTTTCGTGCCTCCGAGGCATTGTCGGGGAGCCATCCGGTTTCTAGGTGAGCTTTGATAGGATCTATCCAACAGCTTCCCACATCAATTGGTGCCACTAATTTCGAGTTGATAGTCGGGGCCTTCAAGACCTGGAAGTAAACACTCCCTGCATAGTTTTCTATTTCGGAAGAAGCGAACTTAGATAGGGCATCGGCCTTAACGTTCTCTTCTCTCGGAATGTGTTCTACATAACACTCATCAAACTGAGTCATGACAGCTTTCACAACTCGCAGATACTTTGCCATAGTTTCATCCTTGGCCTCAAATTCACCATTTACTTGAGAGACTACTAATCTTGAATCTCCACAAACTTTGAGATTCTTGACTCTCATGATTCTGGCCAAGCCTAAACCAGCTATCAAGGCCTCATACTCAGCTTCATTGTTGGTTGTCTGGAAATCCAACTTTAAAGCATATTCAACTGTGAACCCATCGGGGCTTTGCAACACTAAGCCTGCGCCACTAGATTTTGTTTTTGATGCTCCATCAAAATAGAGCACCCAATATTCCTTCTGATCAGGTTCAAGTTCTCCATCTTTATCTTGCTTCTCAGGGGTTGTTATTATCTCCTGCCCCCCGACTTCTTGGTTGCTAATGGTGCATTCAACCACGAAGTCAGCCAATGCCTGAGCCTTAATGGCTGTTCGAGGCTTATACGTGATGTCAAATTCTCCAAGTTCGATCGCCCACTTGATTAGCCTTCCTCTAGCCTTCGGGCTATGCAATATGTTTCTCAGCTGTTGGTCCGTCAGGACTTCAATCTTATGTGCCTGGAAGTACGGCCGTAGTTTCCTTGAAGCTGTTATCAATGCCAAAGCAAATTTCTCGATGGATGAGTAATTTAACTCGGCTCCGTAGAGCACCTTGCTTACATAGTAGATAGGCCTCTGAACCTTGTTCTCTTCCTTAATGAGGACGGCACTCAATGCTTGTTCAGACACTGTTAGATACAGATAAAGAGTCTCTCCGAGACTTGGCGTGGCCAACAACGGGGCTTCAACCATGTACTTCTTCAGTTGTTCAAAGGCCTCTTGGCTCTCAGGGGTCCACTCAAAATTTTTCACCTTCTTCAATGCTTGAAAGAAAGGCAAGCATTTTTCACCAGACTTGGAGATGAATCTTCCTAAAGCCGCTACCCGGCCTGTCAACTTCTGCACATCTCTTATAGAGCGTGGTGGCTCCATGTCTAAGATCGCCTTTATCTTGTCAGGGTTGGCCTCTATGCCTCTCTTTGAAACCATCAGACCCAAAAATTTGCCTGATCCAACGCCAAAGGCACACTTGGCTGGATTCAACATCATTTTGTGGTGCCTCAGCACTTCAAATGCCTCTCTGAGGTGCTTAATGTGGTCTGCCTTGAAGAGGCTCTTGACTAGCATGTCATCAACATAGACCTCCATGGTTTTTCCAATTAGATGGGCGAATATCTTATTCACCAGTCGTTGGTAAGTAGCTCCTGCATTTTTTAGACCGAAAGCCATAACAAGATAGCAGAAAACACCGAAGTCAGTTATGAAAGATACCTTAGGGACGTCATCCTTGTGCATCATAATCTAATTGTAGCCGCTGAAACCATCCATTAAGCTCAGCATCTCATGTCCAGCTGTGGCATCTATTAACATGTCTATCCTAGGTAAAGGGAAGCAATCCTTAGGGCATGCATCATTCAAGTCGGTGAAGTCTATACACATCCTCCACTTACCGTTGGCTTTCTTGACCATCACAGGGTTAGCCAACCATTCTGGAAACTGAATCTCTTCAATAAACCCAGCTTCTAAGAGCTTTTCCACTTCTTGCTTTATGGCCTCTTGCCTTTCAGGTGCAAAGTTCCTCTTCTTCTGCTGTATTATCTTTCGATTAGGATCGACATTCAATCTGTGAGTTATGAGTTGGGGATCAATCCCTGGCATATCAGCTGCTGTCCAGGCAAACACATCGCTATTTTCTTGCAAGAATGCTATCAATTTGCCCTTCAGGGGTTCCTTCAGAGAGGCTCCTATATAAGTCACCTTCTCAGGGTCGCCTAGCTCCAGAGGAATAGGTATTAAGTCCTCCGCTGGCTTTCCTCTATGTTCATCATCACCACGGACATCCATGTCTTCGATCGGAAGTACCTGCCCCCCGACTCTATTAGGCCTTAACGAGGCTACATAACAGCTTTGTGCCATCTTTTGATCACCTTTATGTTCTCTAACGCCATTCCTGGTTGGGAACTTGATCTTAATATGATACGTTGAGGCAACAGCCTTGAATGCATGAAGTTCAGTCCTTCCGAGAATAGCGTTGTACATTGAAACCGCCTTGATTACCAAGAAGTTCAACATTTGAATGGCCTCCTTGGGCTCCTGTCCAATAGTTATAGGCAACTGAATCGTCCCTTCAACTTTGGATTCTACTCCATTAAATCCATATATAGGCATGTTATTGGGGGTCAATTGAAAATCATTGTACCCCTTCTTCACAAATGTATCATGAAACAGAATGTCAACGGAAGCTCCATTGTCCATCAAGACTCGCTTCACTTCCGAGTTCTCAATCACAGGGGTTATGACCAACGGGTCGTCATGGGGAAACTTCACCCCTTCGAGGTCTGAGTCATCGAAACCAATAGCTATCTCAGTCCTGGCACGCTACGGGGCTTCTCCCACGATGTGCATCACTTCCCTGGCATACGCCTTCCGAGAGTTTCGGGTTGTACAGGCCGCTGTCGGGCCTCCCAAAATCATGTTAATAACTGGCCCTCGGGGCTGTGGGTTACGATCACGATCACGATCGTTATCTCTTCTATCATCGTCTCTTCTATTATAATCCCTTTTTTGAGTTCCACGATCGTCACCCTTAGTGAACTTGTTCAGCTTTCCTTTTCGGATCAAGAATTCAATCTCATCCTTCAACTGACTACAATCATCTGTATCATGCCACACATCGCGGTGGAATCTGCAGTTCTGATCGTTGTTTCTCTTTGCGGGATCACCCCTAAGTGGCTTCGGCCATCGAAAATCTTTGTCTTTCTCGATATGTAACAAGATCTGACTCCTAGGAGCATTCAGCCTCGCATAGTCATTGAATCTTGGTCCCAAATTTTTCTTAGGGGGTGAATCAGAATCCTTGCTAGTCCGGGGATACTTGTCCCTAGCATCATACTCTTGCTCTTGCTTCCGTTTCTTTGAATCGTTAGAACCCTTGCCATTGCCTCCTGTGGTTTCCTTCTTCATGCTGTCCTCGGCCTTGATATATTTATCGGCCCTCCGTTGGAGCTCGGCCATATTTTCAGGAGGGTGTTTTGCCAAAGACCTTTTAAAGAAGAGATCAGTGGTTCCGTGTTCCAGGGCTACCATGGCCACCTTATTTTCCAGATCAGTGATATTCAGCGTCTCCTTGGTGAACCGCTTGAGGTAATCTCTCAGATTCTCGTTCTTCCCCTGCACCACATACATAAGGGATGCAGAACTTTTTTCATGAACTCTCCCACTAATGAACTGGCTGACAAAGGCGGCGCTCAGCTCTTTGAACGAGCCGATTGAGTTTGCAGGTAAGCGGCTATACCACCTTTGAGCCATGCCAGACAAGGTTTGAGGGAACGCCCTACACTTTAAGGCATCGCTTGCAGGCTGCAACAGCAGTGCGTTTGAGAATGTCCTAACATGGTTTGCGGGATCGCCCGTTCCATCATAGGCCTTAATTGTCGGCATCTTGAACTTCCTTGAGATGCGAGCATTCATTACCTCCTCAGTGAACGGAGGTGTAGGATCATCAGGATCCCCAAGGGGCATCAGATCCTTAGGGTTACTTTTGGGGGTCTCCACCCTTGTTGATTTTTCAATCGGGGCATCGGCCCTTCGTTGCCTCCTTGAGGGCCTCTCCAGATTTATAATGGGAATTCTCCCTGTAACTGGAGGAGGTTGAATCAGACTTCGCCTTGCTTGCTCTCTAGCAATATCATCCTTCAGCCTTTGGATCTCTGCCTCATGAGCCTTAATCCTTTCCTCGGCCGTTTGTGGAGGTTCATCATGGATTCTTTGGGACCTCCTTCGAGGTTCTTTACTAGCACGTCGCCTCCTCGGGGCTTCATCACGATCATCATTGTCATCCTCAAACGTTGAATCATCAGAATAGGGACCAGAGTAATCATCGTACTCCCGATCTCGGATCTGTAAGGCATGACCGCTCGGTCCAGGTTCCCTATGTTGAGGGGGATAATTAGGCAGCCCATACATCGGGTTGGTGTTCAAAGGGAGATCCGTGGTGTGGATCTGTACCCCCGGAGGTAGCGTACGACCAGCGCTATCAAGAGGAGAAACCACCATCTGAAGAGGGTTAGTTTCTTGGTTTTGAGGAATAGCCACAGTTCCCTCAACATGGGGAATCGTCCCTGAGGGTTGAGAGGTTAGAGGTTGAATGACCGTCCCTGTTGGTGGGGGTAATTGTCCTCCCTCAGCGGTGATGAGCGGATCAGAGACAGCAGGTGGAGCAGAGCTAAGGGGTATGGCCTCAGTTGATGTTGTTCTTCGTGTTTGAACCATGGTTGATGTCTTATTCCCACAGACGGCGCCAAATGTTGTGGAATAAAAACTAGTTTACGATTTGTAATTAATGCTAGGGTGGTTGAGCTTCGAGCTTTAATGGCTGCTTCTGCGTTCGAGACTAAACGGTCCTCACAGAATGCCTACGTATCTCTATATTAGAGAATCAAGCCAAGAAAACGTAGTTCTAGGTGATGGTGCCCTCGAGGCTATGGCGGCGAGAGCTCACCTAGGACGCGGTGGCTTGTATGTCCTTATTCGAGGATTAAGCCAAAACGTGGTGGGTAACGTATGGAGCTGTGTCCAAAACGTAAGTGACGTATTGAGCTCTGCCCAAAAACGTTGTTCTGAGATGAGGGGTTAGACCCTTATATAGGCTGAGAAGCCTTTAGAATTATGGTAGGAGTTAGAGACTTGGTAGAAAAGTCTTTGAGGAAAGTTCTAGATCTATTCCTTGTAGGAATCAGTTTCAATATTAAATTGGATGCCTTGGTTGATAAGTCTGGTGGAAATAATATCCTTATCCAACTCTTATTGCTGAGCTGTTTATTTCCCCCAATATTAATTACGAAATTAATATTATAATTGGGGTTTTGGGCCCATCTGGTGGGCCCCACGTTTGGACCATTCAGGGTCTAATTAATGCCACATTAAATGTGTCTTTAGGGCTTACTTTTAGCCCATATCACCGTGTTTAACAAGAAAGCGGTTCATTAAATAAGACCGTATAAAAAGTGTTTAAATTTAAATATATAATACATAAAATAAAATATTTTATTGGAAGTAGAATACACGGATGGTGGAGACGTCATATACGATTTTTTTAAAACTATACATCTTTTTTCCTAAAAATCCTTTATTTTAACTTTTTTATACAAGTTTATCTATAATATACAGAAAATATAAGATGTATTTTCATCTTTTAAAACTCCATAAATATTAGAAAGGTTAAAGAATATAAAAATTGGAATTTACTCTTTTTATATAGTGAAGTTAGAATTTCGGTCTCAAAGAAGAGCGGCTCGAAACGTATTTAACGGGAAGACGGCTAGCTAGAAAAGATTTTAGCTAGAAAAGATTGTATTAGCTATTAGAATTTGATACTGTAGTCATAATTTTTTTTTATTTTTACGGTTTGATTTTATGGATAAAAAAATTATATAAGTCTTTATAATATATGTTAAAAAGTTGGGATTTCGGTTTTAACGAGAAAGCGGCTCAATCGAAAAAATCGTATTTAACAAGAAATTGATTCATTAGAGAAGATTATTTAATTATTAAAATTTAATATTAATATTATAATATAACGTAAATGTATTGAATTTTTTTAAAAATAAAAATTGTAACGCCGCCGCGAAGCGCGGCTTTATCAACTAGTATATATATATAAAGGAGGATAGCGGGAGTTTAGGTGGCGCTCTAATATCGTCTCAATCGATTTTTCTAATTTTGTAGAATTTTAAACACTAATAAATATGAAAATATGATAGCGGGAGTTTAGGTGGCGCTCTAATATCGTCTCAATCGATTTTTCTAATTTTCTAGAATTTTAAACACTAATAAATATGAAAATATCAATTAGCATATTAGAAGTAGAATAGGTGTTCGAATTTATAAAGGAGAAGAGTTCGAATTTATAGGAAAAACATATGATTAGAAGTTCTATTGAAAGTATAATAAATATTTATAAGGCATACGATTAAAAGTTCTATTGGAAGCAGAATAGGAGTTTGAATTTATAGAGAATAAGAGTTTGAATTTATAGAAAAAATATATAAATAAAAGTTCTACTAGAACTAGAATAGGTGTTTGAATATATAGAGCAGACATATAATTAAATATTTTATAGAAAGTACGATCTTCTTAAATTATATATTTTTTATATAAGTTAATTATACTTATATTAGGAAAATTTATTCATAAATCAAATACTATTGTCATGAAAAAAGTCACCGTATTTAAAAAGAAAAGAATTGACGTGTTAACATAATAAAAGAATAACGAGTAAAAGAACAATCTCATGCAGTCTTTATAATATATGTTAAAAAGTTGGGATTTCGGTTTTAACGAGAGAGCGGCTCAATCGAAAGAATCGTATTTAACAAGAAATTGATTCATTAGAAAAGATTATTTAATTATTAAAATTTAATATTAATATTATAATAGAACGTAAATGTATTGAATTTTTTTAAAAATATTGTAACGCCGCCGCGAAGCGCGGCTTTATCAACTAGTTGAATAATAAAAGATAGGGAAGGTAGTCTTGTTACTAGGTTATCAACGGATTTTTTGTTCAACAAGACTGAATAATCAGGCCAATTTACGGTAGTACTATTATTAAGTGCCTGTTTGGCAGAGCTTAAAATAAGGACTTATGAACTTATTTTCGGGTAATAATTTTATATTTTGATTTTTTTATACAAGTATTTAATGTATGTTTGAGATTCAATAAGTTTAAAAAATAAGTTGAAAAATAAGTTGGAAAGTTAGAAATCTTAAGTAAGCTCAATTTTCTAGTGACACATTTTCAAGGGCTCCGTTACATTTCTGGTATAAGAGAGTTCCGTTGTTTCAAAAATGGTATAGCTACGTTCACAATTGCAAAAATGGTACAGGGCGCCACTTCAAGTGGCGACCAAGGAAACAGACGCCACTTGAAGTGGCGACTAGTTCCTGGGCGCCACTTGAAGTGGCGGCTGGATTAAATTTTTTTTTTCCCCTCGTTCACCTCTTATTTTTTCCGTTTGTGAGTTTTTCTGAGTTTCTTTGTGAGTTTTTCACTGTTGACACTATTAAAATTTAAGTTTTGAAAATAAATTTTTTATTAAATTTTGTTCCGTATTCAAGTTTGGATGTTCTAGTTTTAGGTAAGGTAAAAATGTGGAAAAAATAATTTATCTAAATATGTTAAAATGTTGTGTGATAATGGGAAGTCCACATAAAATTTGTAACAATTTATTTGTGTAGGCATGTTTAGGGGCCTAAAAAACATGTGTTTACATGTAAATTTTTCAATTTTTTTGTTTGGCATGAAAGTGGTCACGTTCTACTTTTGCGTAAGCTAAAAATCTTGAAAAATTGATTTGTGTAATTAAGTTTATTTTGAGGCCTAAAAATGACAATGAAACACAATTTTCACACTTTTATTGAAATAAAAGAGGGGGAAAACAACAGAGAATTATGAAAATAAGCATATGATGACACGAGAACCGCCATGCAAGTTCTTAAAATTCACTGAGATCAACAGCATAATTCTCGTCCTCAGCTTCCTCAATTTCCCTTGCAATTTGACGTTCCTTTGCAGCTTCAGCTTCTATTGCAATTTCACGTTCCTTTGCAGCTCGAGCTTCCATTTCCATTTTAAATTTGACTTGTTGTGCAGCAAATTCAAAATGTTTTGCAAGTTTAGCATCCTCAGCCTTTGATTTCGGTTTTGCTGCTTTGTGGTTTTTTGCCCTTGTCCATCTTATGCTATTGCCTTGGAGAAAATGTATTTTAGAAGTAGGTAGTAATTTGTGATTTGCAATAAGCAGGAAAGAGGAAATTTATAGGCATTTTTGGAGATGAATAATTGTATTGATAGCTGTGAATACTTGAAGTTGTGCTACTGTTGACATGACTGCACAACTTTGTACATAGTATGCATAATAATACAAATAATACGAAAAAATGTGAATAATGAAAAAACTTTTGATGGGACTACACAGCTTTATACAAAAACTTATTACAACATTATTTTTAGGCTCGAAGATCACTAAAAAACGTCTGAAACCAACCTACCACTTGCTTAATATTGTAGTAAATTATTTTCAATTATGCAGAATATGTTAATTATTTTCTGCATAACATGCATGGGATGCTTCCAGATAAGAAATGTGACTACTCACATTTTAATTTTTGCAGCTTTTTCCAGTGTTTTCTGATAATATTGATGAAATCAACTTTATTTTTCAGAAATCAGCTATATTTGACTAAAGGCTAAGCCTGTAGTCCTTTCTCAGAGTACTTTTTTTCAATAATGCAGGGTAAATTTAAGTGTTTGTTGCTGTGCATTCACATGGTTTTGTTTGATGAGAAAGCTGACTCCTCCAATTTATTTTTGTGCAGTTCATTTAAGTGTATTTTGACAGTACTGTTGAGTCACGGGCTAGTTGAAGAGCAATCAATAATTTATCCCAAGATTTTCAGCTATAAAACAAGGTTGTGGTGAGGCTTGTTCACCCAACCACTGAATTATAATTTAGCATCATGTTCCTATGGTTCCTTGGTTCGAGACGGAGGCATATACACCGATCCCATATGATCACCGAAATGACATGTACCTTGATTATGGGCCAAATGATGATGGTTTATCTGTTGGATCTTTGTTTGCAGACAAACAAAGTCTTCTTGATGCAGTGAAGAAAGCTCATATTTCAACGGATCGAGACTACATTGTTAACAGAAGTAATAAAACCCAATTCATTGCGTCATGCACTGTACCGGAGTGCAAGTGGAGGCTGAGAGCTGCGAAGAAGGAGGTACATGGATACTTTGAGATAACCGTGAACAAGGAAGAACACACTTGCTTGCTTACACGACCCTTGCAAGAGCATAAGAAGATATCAGCAAGAATGATATCCAAGCTTGTGAAGCCACTTGTAAGTTCTTTATTTAATATAATTTATTCGTCAATTTTGTAATTTACTTCTAATTGTTGTTTCAATCATTTTACAAATACTTTTAATCCTTGAAACAGGTAATAGAGACACCAGAAATAGCCATCAAAACAATTATACCGCTTGTTGTGAAGGAATACAACCATCAAGCGACATACTTCAAAGCATGGCGAGGAAAACAAATCGCCATTGAGGAGGTATATGGCAGTTGGGCTACAACCTACCAAACACTTCCGATGTTTCTAACAGCCCTTCTACATGCAAATGAATGGAGTTATGCTCAGATTGATGCTGTTCCTCATGTGGACCTACGTGGTACGTCCGTTTGCAAGCGTATTTTTTGGTGCTTGAAAGCAATTTCTGACGGTTGGCAACATGCCCGTCCAGTAATTTCAATAGACGGCACCTTCTTGAAGGGAACATACAGAGGGAAGATCCTCATTGCTATGGGTGTTGATTCCAACAATCACCCTTTTCCTCTATGTTACGGTTTGGTGGATGAGGAGTCATATGAGAATTGGTCTTGGTTTCTTAAACTTTTGCGTGAACATGTGTGTAAGCAGAGGAAGGGTGTGTGCTTAATTTCGGATCGTGCTGGAGGTATTCTTGCTGCGGTGAGAGACCCCGATAATGGTTTTCGTATGCCATTGGGAATTCATAGGTTTTGTTTATTCCATGTCAGAAGCAACTTCAGCACACATCATCCAGGAGGTGAACTAAAGGCCTTGATGTGGAAGGCTGGAATTACAACACAAGTGGGAAAACATGAAGCCTACATGAAACGCATTGCTGAAATTTCCCCGGCTGCATTTGACTATCTTGACAGAATACCAAAAACCAAATGGACCTTATCCCATGACACACATGGTGCTCGTTATGGTCAGGCTACGACAAACATGATGGAAGGTTTTAATGGCAACATACGGAGGGCTCGTTTTCTTCCGGTAACAGCAATGATGGAGTATTTGTTTTACAAGATTGTCAAAATTATGAATACACACCGGAACAGTGTCGAAGAAAGCCTCCAGAGGGGAGAAGATTTGTGCTCGAGTACCATGGCTATGTTAGCCAAAATTCAAACCAAGGCCACTGCACATACGGTCAGGACTTTCAGTCGTCCTGATGGAATGTTTTCAGTTCTTACGCAGCAGTATACAGTGAAGGGTGTCGTGAAGGGTGGTAACACCCAAGTCGTGAACCTATCCACGCGTAGTTGTACATGCGGGAAATGGGCGACCCATCATTTACCGTGTTCTCATGTAGTGGCAGGGTGTATGAAAAATAAACTTGATTGGCACCAGTTTATTGAGCCTTACCATTACAACATGCAACTGCAAAAGGTGTGGAGACCGGTGATATATCCACTCCAACCTACTCCAATGTGGAACTATGAATTACCGACGAAGTGGCAACGATTTGGGAAATTGGTACCCGACGAGGCCTTGAAGAAGTTAAAGAAGAAACGCGGGGATAAGGGCCAGTCGGTCAGAATTCGAACTGAGATGGATGCATCCCGTACTGGGATAAAATGCAGTGTATGCAAACAAGAGGGTCACACAAAAAGGAGTAAAAAATGCCCAGGACCCGGGGGAGCACGAGCATGATGGCTTTTCAACATCTTTGTTTGCACTTTGTAATTTATTTGATGTTTGAACTTTGAATGAGATAAATTCGTTGTTTTCACTTGCCAACAAATTTAAAGCAAACAAATTGAAAACTAATCTAAAAACTACATGGAAAATGACAATACCATAGTCTTTGTAAATTGATGAAAGTAATACATAAAATCACTTGCTAAAAACGATGTCGAAAGTAAACATCTTCGAAACTACTTTCAAAAGTACATGAAATATTACATTGACAGAGACTTTATTCATCATCGGACATATAGCAATCAGAGTTCAGATCAGGACTCATACTGTAGAGCTGAAATATCCTTGCTTCTCTTAAGTCGCCCTCTTCAAAATATGCATCACGCTCATCACGTAAACTCTTTCTTCGTAACCGTAATCTCATCCGATTTTCTTCCTCTCGTGCACGAAATAACGCTAATTCCAATTGTTGAGGGGTGTCACGCGGCATCAGTATGGCACGCTGTTTTGGTAATCTTAATCCATTCAACCGACATTGTTCTACACAACAAGAGAGTTGATGTTTTCGCCACTCCCACTCCCGAAGCATTGTCCTTATTGACGTAGTTGAGTAACGTAAATTTGGATCAAGCGGGTAGTCGAAATCATCATCACACCACCAGTGCCTACCCATTGCTTTGAAAATTTCACCAGGAGTATAACTCATATTTCAATTGTATGAGAGAAGTGCTAAAATGTTTTGTATGGTTGGGTGAACAAACCTCAACACATACTCAATTTTTATAGCGTCTTCAGTGAAATAAAATATTGGGACAAATAAATAAGTCACAACAATGCAGAGGACAAAAATATTGGGATTCCTCTATAATACATGTTGTGTTAGTATTCATTATTTTCACCTTCTGATTGTGTATAGTGTAGTCAACAGTAAAATAAAGCTCCAAATGTTTAAAGCTGTGGCTTTCTGTATTCATGCAAGTTATTCAGTTTTACTAATCACATCATCAAAACTATGTGCTCAGGTGGGGTAATACATCACATGGCTGTAAAGTAGAGTGGTCAATCGAAATTTTAATTTCGTTCAAAACATAGACTTTAGATATGGGATCACAAGGTTGTGTAGTCTCTTCAACCTGTTGCAGCTGTGCATCTCAGTAATGTTTGGTCTCATCTTCAACAGTATGCAGATAACAGTGGCAGAAATTGAACATTGAGTTACCATGTTCGCCAAAAAAAAAAACTAGTTAGACATAATAATTTTTGGAGATTTTCATATTACACCAAAGTAAAATGTCAATTCTTCAATACAAAGCAAAAAAAATCAAAAAAAATTCATTTACAAAGCAAATTCATCTTCACACACCCAACTCCTACCCATAGCTCGAAAAATATCACCAGGAGTATAAGTCATTTTGTGTCGATGATAATTATTTTGGTTACTTATTTATAGTCAAACGGACTGTTTTTTCCCACTTTGATTATTATCCACCACTTGCATTATTTTAACTACCACCGACAAATAACAGGAACAAATAATTTAAATTTGTAGGCATTGCACCCATATCTTCTACTCACATAGTGAAGAATCTCGTGCATGTACAGTAATCTGCAACAAATACTGAAAAGTTCTGTAACGATAACAAATGCCTTGTCACATCTTCTTATTTCAAGTGGGATACGATTTTACCATTACTGTTTTAAGCTTCCCGTGAGTGCACAGGAAAAAAACAACAAGAATCTTGCCAGTCCTGAAAAAGCGCTGTAGAAAGATGAATCAAATTTCTTGTCGAATTGAAAACAAGGATGCTAGTATGTGAAAAGATGTGAGGTCCCGTCAACAGTAACATAATTACAACAATCTCGTGAACGCACATGCAAAACAACACACGAATCTTTGCAGTATTGCCAAAGCACTATAATAAGCTGTACAATACTCTGAAACAAAGCTGAAAATTTATGTGAAATTCAAAAATTGCCCAGAGTCTGTATAAAGTAGTGTAGTCCCGTCAACAGTAACATATATTTCATTATTTACAGCTGTTGTTCTGTATTATTAACGAAGACAACTACAAAATTCTCTATAAATAGGTTCTGCTTTCTTATTCATATGCACAACTCACTGGTTTCTTCTCACATTAATTTTGATCCAATTATTTTTTTTCAAGGCGCTTGCATCAAAATGGATAAGAGGAAGGGGAAGGGGAAAGTGCCAGAAACAAGTTTCTACGACGACATGGATAAAAAGAAAGAAGACGACCATCAGAAGAGGAGGGCTGGGATTGTACGGGCTGGTGAGCAGTCCTTGTTCATCAAAAAAATGAAGATTTTTAAGAGCAGGGAGGAGAGAAAGGGAAAAGACTGGGTCAAAACTAAGGATGAGATGTTTAACTTCGACTTCTACAATGATGATTTCGCAACTGAGTTCTGTGATGGTCGTAAAAAGCTAGATGCAGAATTGAAAGATAAAAAGATTTCTGATGAGGAATGGTACACTCAGGTGGAACTGCTGGCTAATCGGATGCACAAAAAATATGATGAATTGTTCGACGCTGAGGAGGCGGAAATGGAAGACTATGTTCACGAATATGAAGCAAGGAAGCGTCAATTTCCTCCAGGAAATTGAGGAATGTAGCGACGAGAATTAGGCACTTGGCCTAATTCGAATTTAAGAACTTGTTGGTTATTTTATCTATGCTTTTAAATTCCTATGTTTGCATTTTAATTTTAGTGTGCTTCATCTCTTGTACTTTGTTTGTTTCATTTGAATAAAAATTTTCTGTCAAAATTTGGAAATTTTTGTCATTTTCGGGCCATAAAAAACCATAGTTACACATACGATATATTAATTTTTTTGTTCTTACACCAAAGTAGAACATCAATACTTCAATACGGAACAAAAAAAACGCAAGAAAAACATGTACAAATATGTTTTTTATGGCCCTAAACATGACTTGACGAAGGAATTGTTAAGAAACGTATGTGGAGTTAACATATTCGGATGAAAAAATAACATAGCTAGACATAATAATTTTTGGAGATTTTCGTATTGTATCAAAGTAGGATGTAAATTCTTTAATATATATTAGAGAACACAAAAAAAATTTATTTACAAGTACATCTTCAAAGTCATGTAAAATGAATACAAGAAAACTATATTTTCTAGCAACCGGAAGAAAAAAAATCTCTAACATGTTATCCGCCAAAACAAAAAAGTAAAGGGTCGCCACTTCAAGTGGCGCCCATGTCTCAGTCGCCACTTGAAGTGGCGTCGGGTTCCTGGGTCGCCACTTGAAGTGGCGCCCTATACCATTTTTGCAAATCTGAACTCAGCTATACCATTTCTGAAACAATCCAACATTAGTGTACCAGAAATGTAACGGAGCCCATTTTCAAGATTATCAAGCTGAGTTACTACCAACCAATTTGCAGTAGGCTACCTCGTGCTTTTGCCTGCCTCAATCATTAATCCATCAATTTTCTCCTAATTACTACTACTATAATTATTCATATTCCCCAAATCAATTATTGTCAAATTCTTAGTCTGGTGTGTGACTTTAGGTAGAGAAGTTAGGCAAAGAGAGTGACAATGAAGCTCATATATCTAGCTACATCTGGACACTAGAATTTATTCCGAGTCCATTCAGTCCATCTCTGATCTCCCAATAATAAAGTTTACTGTTCTCTGATGTTTCGGATTTCGAATCACTTGCCGATCATGAAAGTCTTATCTACTGCACACTTCTCCTGTAACACAAAAATGTTCCGATCTTCGCAATTTAATCTTTGTTTTTTTTTAAATGATACTTTGCAAGAGTTCGAACTCATGACTTAACAGGTACCTACTTATATTGAACAATTATGATCAATCCATTCTAGAGATTTATATTTATCTGTTTTTGTGTATAAAACAATAGACATTGGCAGGAAGTTTGGAACTCTTTAGTTTCTAATCTTGTGCAAAACATAATCCATGTGATATTTGCCTAATCACACTTAATTTCTAGTCCATTTTTAGTGCTGATAAGAAGTTTGGTAGTAAGCATGCTCATCTAAAACAAAATTAAGTTTGTTTTTCACTTGATTAGCATTGTTTACTTGAAAATCATTTTTAAGCTGCTTAATAGTCTGGGTTTAGGCCGCAATACTTGTGAAGCCTGACAAAAAACTTGATTATCAATATGATATAGACAAATCAAACTAGAGTGATCTAAAATGTAAAATTTTACATGAATCCTGGTGTCTATTAATCCTAGCAAATGAGAAAGTAAAGGAGCCAGAGGATGGAAAAATGTATAAAAACAAAAATGAAGTTTTGTCAGCAACCAAAAGTAGCGGTACTATGGGGGTGTTTGGCTCTCCTTTTTTTATGGATTTATTGACTTATTTTCGGGTAAAAATTTTATATTTTGATAATCTTTTTTTGTACAAGTATTTAATGTATGTTTGAGATTCAATAAGTTGCAAAAATAAGTTGGAAAGTTAGGAATCAGAACTTTGTCTTAAAATAAGTTGACTTATTCTGGAAATAAGTTCCCCCAAACACCCCTTTATCAAAACCTAATATGAAGATTCCTCAAAGAAAAATAGAAGAAAACCTAGAGTTCCATGATCCATCCAAAAAAAAAAAATCGAAAAAGGGGTTTAAAAATATACACTCTACTTCAAGAATCGAAAATTGGATCGGAGAAATTTAAGAAAAATATAATATCTAGACTCGATGTTGAGGAGTTGACAGAATAAGGGTAATTACGTAAAAATTGAAAAATTTATCAAAACTAAAGAAAATAATTTAATCAACCAATTGGTCTCTTGAAGTTGAATACTAACTTTTTGTACTTAATGATTTGATAGGGCCCCTCAACCACATTGTCTTAATTTCTCTACTTGTCCCATGTCCCTTAGAACATGGAGGAAATTGTGGCAGATGTGCATACTACTACTATATATAAGATCTCTATTCTCTTCCCTCTCTATAAAGGCTCACAAACATCATACATCACCATAACTATAGTCTACTATAGAAAATATCTATCATTTTCTTGCTAGACCATTCCTAGCTGCAACCTTTTGATCAATTTTATCTACAAAAGTCCACTCTACATTTGTAGTGAAACAAAAAAAAAATGGACATTGAAGTGGTCAAGTGTGAGTGTTGTGGGCTGAAAGAAGATTGTACTCAAGATTATATTAGTGAGGTGAAATCGAAATTTGAGGGTAAATGGTTATGTGGATTGTGCTCAGAAGCAGTAAGAGATGAACTAAACACAGGAAATTCCAAGGCATTTAATGTTGAAGAAGCTATGAGAGCTCACATGTCATTTTGTCGTAGATATAAATCAAATCCTGCCATTCGAGTGGCTGATGGGATGAGGCAGATGCTACGTAGACGATCTGATGTGTCGTCAGGCTCACCGGCTTCTTCAAAGAAGTACTCGAGATCATGCAGCACCTCTCAAGTAGGAGATGATTCTTCATTCTCTTATTATTAACAAGAAAAATGAAAAATAACAACCAGATGACTCTTATGGTTGGAATAAGCTAATTGAGACATAGAAGAGCCTTTTTGGCTCTCATGCAACTTGTTCTGTATATAAGAATTTTGTTTCAATGCATGCTTAATTCTACCTTTTCCTTACTGTCTTCTTGTTTATTTCTTATATTTTCATTTTGTGGCTTTTTTTTTTCCTTTGGCCATCCTCTCTAAGAGCAGAATCTGCATTCTGTTTCCCAGAATATGCTGGAAATCTCAGATAATAAAGTCAACTGTTAAATCAAAGTCATTTAGTTGCACATTATATATCACAAGCCACATTTCACTTTGTATCAGTAATTAGTGTCCAAATGCATCTGTTTTGAGGTTTCCTATGTTGAAAGTGTCTTGAGACATAAACTAAAATGGCTAAAGAATTTATTATTATTTTTTTTTCTGTATAGTTGTCGATCGAAAAATTTCAAATAGTGACACATCCATTCATTCGATAATTCTCATCTTCATTATCAGAGAGTGTGTGGCTGTTTCCTTCACCTGAACTTTTACACTCAGTGGTTTGTTAAAAAGGTAGTATAGTATCACTGCAAGATAATTAGGAGCTTGTTCCTCTCTTTTTATCTTTAATCATGATTTCAACAAGCAGACTAGCCAATGCTATACAATAATTCTCATTTTTAATAGATTTAATGATTAAGAAAACGTAATCCGAAATGATCACATATTATAATACAGAGATCTCACCTTCTCAAAAGCAGAAGATTGCACTCCAACTCCAACCCATGAAAATGATGGATCTTATTTTCAAAACCTATGATGTCCAGGGGCGATTCTAGCATTGTGGATGGGGCGACAAATGTCCCCCATTTTTTTTTAAAAAAAAATTATAAATTTAAATAGAAACTTTAATGATTTTTATCAAAATAATTTTTCTTAAAGCACTTTTATCTGTTAAACGATTTTTTTTGTAAATTATATTTTAAGTTTTAGCCTAACATATATTTTAATATTTCATATTTTTTGGGGAGTTTTTTCTATTTTATTAGATTATATATAATATACTTTAGAAATGTGAGAATTTATTGGTTTAACTATTCTTTATATAAAGTTTGTACTAATTTCTTATGTTTTTGTGTTGATATATATTTGTTTTAAGTGCATTATATTAAAGTTTATTGTTGACTTTAGTTTTCTACATTTAGATCTTTTATTTGAATTGTCGTTTGTTTTGTAGATTATATTTTGTTGAATTTTGGTGTCACATGTTTTTTGATTACCTTTTGATTATCTTATTTTACCATATATTTCTTAAAAACTTATTTTTTTGTTTTGTAATTAAATGCACATTCTTATTTTTTTAAAATTATTGTTTAGATTGAAATTCTGATGATATGTTTTGTTTACTTGTTTATTATATATAAAGAATGAATTTGCGACTTATTTTTAATTATGATGTTTTGCTAATCTATACTATTATATTAAAGCCGAAACATTGAAAGTTTTGGTTTTCGGTTTGGTTATCCCGTTTTCGGTTTGGTTAATTTAATTTTTAATTAATTTTAAATATAAAATAAATCAATTTTAATCCGTTATTGGCTATAGTCCTAAAGACACAATAGTATTTTATATTTACACCATTACTAATACAGCTAAACTTAAAACCTCTGTTGCCTTCACGGACACTGCGCACAGATAATTAAATTATAAAAATAACTTAAAAAGCTAATTACTAAGGTTAACGTAATTATATTCAGATTAAAATTCCTTTATCCATATTGAGCTTACCATTTAATTTAAAACTAATATTACAATAATTAATATATATCCAAAATATCACACCATATCTTTCCGTAATTATTTTAGTAGTAATTTTTGTAATTAAAACAAGTTACTTTTTAATTTAAAATTAATTTTGCGATAACTAATATACACCCAAAAATATCTCACCATATATTTAAATCATTATTTTTAGTAATAAATAAGAATCGTTAGATCTAATAATAAGATATATTATATGACTAAATTAATTTACTAAAAATTCAAAGTTAGAACCCGTCAACGACATTTTTAATTTAGAATTTTACAAAATAAATTTCAAACCATGCATATCATTATATAAATTTATATTAAATTAAAATTAAAAAATTATTAAAAATAAGGATTATATAAAAACATAATTATAATGTTAAATAAATTTTATAACCTATCAAAAGAAACTTATAAGCTAGTTTATCCTTATTTGTTAATATTAGAAACATTTTGTTGTCAAACCTAAAACATAGAATCTTTAATGATTTTTATTAAAATAATGTTTTTCTTACAACATTTTTATTTGGTAAACGGCTTTTTTGAAAATTATATTTTAAGGTTTAGCCTAACATATATTTTAAATGTTTCATATTTTTTTACCGTTTTTTCTTCTATTTTTTAGAATATATATATAATATACCTTAGACATGTGGGAACTTATTGTAATTTAACATAGAACACACATACATTTGTACCTTTTTTAAAGAAAGTTTATATTTTCTTTTATATTTGTTTACTGAAATTGTGATGGTATGCTTTGTATATTTGTTTTTTTTATATATTTTTCATTATGATTTTTTGCTATTTTATCCTTACTTGTTAATTGTGTGTAAGTTTTGTGCTACTACAACTCTTTTTCCTATAATAATAACAATTACTTAATTTGATGATAAATATTTTATTAGTTTTATTCTTTATTAATTTACTTTAAATTTTATTGTTGATGAAATTTAATATTTTTGTAACTTCTAAATTATTAAATTATTATATGATTTTTTGTACTTATTATATTTAGATTCTCTATTAATTATTTTATTTTGGATTTTCAGATAGTTTTTAATTTATTTACAATTCTAGTACCGAATCTAGAATCTTTGCAAAATAATAAAACGTTAATTTATTGATTTATGTTGACTTTTGTTAGTATAAATTTTTAAAACATGTTTGTTGTAAAATCTAAAAGTAAAATTTTTTTATGACTTCTTTTAAAAAATAGATTTCATTGAAACTCTTTTTTGTGGTAAGGTTTTTTTTTTATTATATTTGAAACTTTAGTATAAACTATTTTTGTATTAATTTTAGTTAACAATAATTTTTTCAACTTTAATTTTTTCTGTTTTATCATATGTTATCTTGTTTGTAGCACAGTTTTAGTTTTTTGTTAGGGGGCTTAGTTTTAGCTTTTAAACAAATACTCTAGCCCAAGTTATTCTCTAGCCCATTTCTAATTTTTAATAAAGTTACCTTTAACCAGACGACCACCTAAACCCTTACGCTAATTATATATAGGATATAATATAAATCTAATCTAAATCTTAATGCAAACCCTGACAAAAGAAAAAAAAATATCTTAATGCAAAAAAAATAAAATGTTATTTTAGAAACACAAATACTAAAACGGGCCGGGTCAGTCCAAACCCGAATCCATAGTAAAGTGAAGTGACCATCACACTACAAAGCTGATCCTAAAAAATTAAGAAGTCAAATTGAAAATGGGTGAAGTTTTATTTGAACTTGAGCAAGTTCTTCGTTCCAAGAAGGTACATTTACTTATCATCTGTATCTATCTATCTATCTATCTATCTATCTATCTATCTATCTATCTATCTATCTATCTATCTATCTATCTATCTATACACTTAATTACCATGCCATTGTCATCAAATTGCATTTTTTAGGTATAATCTTTAGCTTATGGTCTGTAAAGATGAAATGATGATTTTGTTTTTTTTTGGGTTCTTCATATTTTGTGATAAAGATGATTTCTTTAACAAGTTTTGTAGAATTTGAGTGATTTTAGCACCTGGGTATTTTGCAGTTCTTGATATAGTTGTGTGTATATGTTTCGTTTTTCTAGTTTCGTTAGTACAAATTGTACCAAGCTAGTAGTTGAGTCACATTTTGCATCCAAGTCTAAATTTGACGTGTTTTTAGAACTGTGGTAAGTAATTGACATTTTGTGTCTAACGTACTTAAATAGATGCGTTATTTCAAAATTTGGAATTTGAGATTGAGTAAGAGTGTTGAACGGATTCTTTGTGGAATGATTAGAGTCGTTTATTCTTTGCTTACTTGTTTCCTATGTTTTTTTATTTTACATTGTTGGTGGTGAAGTTAACGAGTGAAGAAGCGAATGTGCTTATGTCATGCAAGGCTGAAGCGATCAGAGGTTTTACTATTGGCGCAGTTGCTACTGGTGGTGTAGCGTGGTTAGGTACTCTTATGCTCTCTTTAAATTTTAAAACACTGTTCCAGTTGATAATCCATTGTTTAAATCATCAAACATTTTATGCGTTGCCATTGTTGAAGGTAATTCTTACTCTTCATGCATTCTTTAATGAAGCTGATTAGATGGTACCTCGAAAAGAAAAATAGAGATGGGATCAATGCTACTGATAATTTATTCTAGTCCCTTTTTATTTCTCACATAAATGATTTTCTTCCACTCATTCTTCAAAATCATCTTAAAGATAATGCTTTTACGATTTTCACATGTGGTTAGCTCAATTCCATTATTATCGTAATGCTGTGGGGCTGTACATTGTAGTCGGGTAGATGTAATTTTAGTTGCGACAGAGGCCGCGTACCTCCATGCACATGAAAATTCCCCTTGTGCTCCATTTCTAGTTCGTAGTTTCACTTATAATTAAAGAAATAATAATAATTTATCCTTGTTCAAAGACTATTAATTACCAATGTCACAAGTAGTTTCTTATTAAATGTCATCAGATGATCTATAAACCAGAATCATAGGATTGTTATATATAAAAGAGATGTGTCATATAATCTTGAAACTTAGGTTTCAGTTAAAACATTGGCTGTCCAAACAATGACAATGCTCGTAGATTTTTGCTCTCTGACTTCAAACTGTACATTGTAAAAAATAGTTTCTGCATCCAAAAATATTTTAATTTCTCATTATAAAAAATTGGTCTAGATGTTATTAAACTAGTTTAGGACTATTGTAGTTGATGAATATATAAGAGGATATAACTGATCTATGCACATAATTGAAATATTTTGATATTTCTTGATTTCTTCTATAGTCGCCAGCGAACTATGTTAGAATTGTACTGATAAATTGAACCTACGATGCTTCTTAGCCACCAACTCCAAGGGAGAGTCTAAATGGAACATAGACAGAATTACAAATTGATTTTCGAGGAAAGATTTATAAATGACTTCTTGAACTCAACAACAGTTGAAAACCAAAATGCACTCTAACTGCTAATCTTTCCGCTGTAAATATTTATTAAGCATAGTTTTACCCACTTCACCCATTTATTCATGTGCATGTAACATATCACATGTGTTGCTCTATTGGCTTGTGATTTTTGTAGTCCCCTTTGTGCTTTGTGATTTTTTGTTTCACAGTCTACTCATAAAAGTATATAAATATCTACTAATAAGCTATATCTCATGCAGCCACAAGAAGGCTTGGTCATGTACTTCGCACAAACCTCGTAGGAGGTGAGGAGTATAATTATATATCTCTCTGGATTCTGATTAAATTTCTAGGAGATCCTTCAAGATGCTGTTAAGTGCTGCTGAATAATATAATTGCATACTCTATGTACTGTGTCGTATATGTATGTGTGCACTTATATTTTTCGTATTTGCTTGAGGAATTTCTAAAAAGAATATCTCAAAACTATTCTTTTCTTGTGCATTTGGAATACATAGTTGCGTAGACCTTCTGTTGCATTTATCAGTAGACCAAGCTCATATATAGTGAAATAGCTAACTTGTACAGCTGCATGTGGTAGGACACATCATGCCGACTCAATGCCGGAATAAATTTGCACGTGGCTAAAAATCAAGCCATGAGCTCGTGTCAGAACTCAGAAGCAATATCATGAATCATGTGCTACTTACTGGAGTTCTAAACTATTTTAACAAGCGGTTTGTACATGAAATTTCCTCACTGTAGATTGCTAACATGGAAACCTGTGTACACGTAAATTATGCATCACACTCGAGTAGTAAAGGGAAACCTCTTGGACTGCGATATTCAAAGCAAGTCAAAACATCTCATTTGGGTTTATAGCTAAATGTTACCACCGTCATTCTCACCAGGAAGCATAAAAGACCAGTGGCTCACCTTTTACATATTACCACCAAGCTTCTCTGTTTATCTGAACATTTCTCAGTTTATTAAATATATTGTGGCATAAAGGGAGAACCCTTTGTCCCTACAACCCAACAGAAGCATAGTTACAGACTAACAGTATCCTCCTTATCTTGTCATCATATTTTTTAAAATAACATACAACTAAATCCAAGTTTTTTTGTATTATGTGGACAAAATTTTTGTTGGAGGAAAGACTAAAGAGGGAGAAACGAACCAGTGCTATGTAAATCGAACTCTTAACGTTTTTCTATTCAAAGAATTTAACTTTACACAGAATATGATTTCTGGAGAGTGGAGACTCTAATCTACAGATCTGTGGAAGAGAATGTCACCAGTTTAAGGTGATGGAGGTTATCTTAAGTTTGGTTTTTGGTATTTTATGAATTGTGGTTGTCCTTTTTCTTGTAGTACACTGTGATAGCATTAAGCATTTTACCATCTTTTGAAACTTCAAAGTGTCACTTGATCTTAACGCAGTCATTAATCAGAAAATATAAACATGCCTGTATAACTTAGTTGGTTAGGACACTGATTCCAGGGATAATAGTTAAATGTTGCAATAAAATATCTCCAAAATAGGAATCACAGTTAGCATTGATGTTCAGTATCTATTGATTGCTCTTATTCTGGGATGCTATATGCCGGAGTGTGTAGACTAATCTTTGAACATTATAAAATACAATTGGGGATATTCATATACCAACTGTTCTTGCATCTTGTGAAGGATCAGGCCATCATGTTAAGTCATGTTTTCTAGGTTTAGACAATCAAGCTTTGTGTTTTTATGTCCAAATCTGTAGTGTGACCACTTCTTCATCTTCTTCATTTTCTTCCTTTTTTTTTCTAAAGTATAGTCTTACCACTTTAAGATTGATAGCCTGAACAGTTGTATGCATTTCTTAACTGGTGGACTTTACCTATTTGTAGGAATTGCCATATTCTCTGGACTGTATAGATTTGGGAAAGCACTTGATTCGTGTGTGGACCATATTCTAAACCAGGAGGGAAGTAGAATGCAACAAGAGTTAGCAAATATGTATGTTTTGTATCTTGTCTACTAATTTAGATGCATACATTAAATGTTTATTTACCTGTGTTGAGTAATATACTGTAAAATTCAGATATTTATTTTTAGGCATTTTAAGAGTGATATGTAAGCGTCATGTAATAACTGAGAGACCCATATATTTTCCATACTTGACGTTTTCACTTTGTACATTTGTAACAGAATTTGGTACCTGTATATATGTGAAACTTCATAAGCGCTATACAGTAAATGTAGTTCCCATTGAATGATTCTGTACTTGCATATTCATGAATTAGTAATCAGGCAAGAGCTAATAGTAAGGTTGGTACTGTGTTTTGTTCTTTTTCCCCATGCTTTATACTTTGCTTTACCAATATGCTTTTACATGTGTTGTCCATTGGGTCTACTTCTCATAGGCTTGCTTATGCTCAGCCCTGATATTTTTAAATTAGGATGAGTTCAGAGAGTCTTGACCAGTTTGCAGGGCCCAGATCTTTGGTATATTATGGCAATGCTTAAATTTGATGCACTCATTACGTCGACCAATTAAAAGATACAGGTGAGTTGACCAGATTTATAGTTGACTTCTTGACTTGGGAGGGGTGAATTAAGATTCAAGCATGGCTTCACTTTCCAACCTGGATTACAAATTAACCAGAAGTTTGTTTTAAAAGAACAAATATAAATCTATCAAGATCACCAAAGGGAGAGATGCCTTCGTAACATTATGGTATACATTAAATGGTAAAGAGGAAATTAGGATTCCATGCCCAACTTAAAAGGCCACGCGAAATGATGTGTACTAACCACTTATTAAGAAACATTTTCTATACAAGCTTTTGCTTCAGTACTCCAATGTATCCGCTCATGTCGTATTTTATATTTATATTGTTAATTTCGTTTGTCCTGTGGCAGAATGGTAAGAAGGTATCAGGATGATGTGCCAATGATGCAGCGTATATCAAAGCATTTTTACCCTGAGACTGTCTTTGATGATTCAACTGTAGACCATCCAAAATTAAGGTGGCGTTATCGGAACTTTTTTGTTGAGGATGTTCCTCAGTCCGAGAATACATGGGATCGCTCTTATAGTGAGAAAACTGATGTGAAACCTGAGAAAACTGATGTGAAACCTGAGAAAGCTGATGTGAAAGCGGAGCCAATCTATGTATGTACATTTTTTCCGCTTATTAATTCATTTAACAACTAAGTTACAAAGAATTATTGCATTAATAGAAGTATAAACATGAAAATTTGTAATGAAAAGTGATGCCACATCCTCTCATTCTGGAGCAGTTCTTGTTTCATAGCTCTTGTGTTTCCAAACAGTCTTTGTACATTTATATTGCATAAGCAATGGTAACGAATTATTATCTGACATATTAATGCATTATTTTTGTCATACCTCCTGTTTTAGAATGTACAATGTAAAAAATTAGCTGGAGATGAATACATTCTAAATAATTAAATTTGTGTATTTGAATTCAGTATATTATATTTTTTGATTTCTTTGTACAATGCTCATATTAATTTACCAATTTATTGTTCAGGTGAACAGTGGAGTTGAAACGACATCAGACCCTTTTGATTTTGTTTTTGGGAGGACGCCACCTACAGTTGACGAGGTAAATCACCCAGCTCCCTCCACCATGGTGCCTAACAAACATAGTCGGAGTCACAAAAGATCCAAACGTAGGCAACGAATTCTCAAACGGGAAGCTTCCTTAAACGCGCAGCATGCTTTAGCAAATTTGAATATATAGTATTGCTTATTATGGTAAATGCACACCGGGTTGAATAACTTATGTCCTGTTAAGTTGGAGTTTCGAGAAAAAAACTGATGCCTATAATCCAAACAATATGTAGACATGGCAGTGGATTTTGCAGTCACCATGTAATTTTGGTGAAACTGATGCAATGTTATTGCACGATGACCATTGTGAACAGCTTCTTATAAAGCTTCCCCGGGCAAATGTCTGCGAATGCCAAATTATGTGATGCACCTGTAAACTCTGTCAAGATATTGGAATTTAGCAGCACCCTTTTTTTTTTTTTTTGTTCTAAGTAGGGCCATTGTTGGTTTTTAACTAATCATGGCAGCCACTGTCAAATATTTACCAGGTTCATTAAGCTCTGCTTTCCATCTATCAAGCATGTTGTGTTTTGAATTTAAATTGAAACTAAAAGTAGAACTTTAATATAATAGGAAAAATACTCCTCCTATCATTTACGAAATGCTTTCTGTACACATTCAGAATGTGAATGACTTTTATCTCAGTGTTGCAACTTTAGATTGCATTATCTTATATTGATTCTGAAGCGAATGGTTGACAACATTGATGCTTCTGCTAATCAAAAGGTATATATACCCATGTCTATATTTAGAAATATTTTAACATTCTTTCCGTCTAAATTGACTAGTTGTATGAAAATTGTATATTGATAGCTAATATTCTTTAATCTTCAGGATATAATTTCATGGAGATGCATGCTTCTCAGAATAAAGGTTCGATATACACAAGGTCTGTCCATAGGAAAGCTATGGTTTCCTGTACAGCATGTTGAACAAGAAGAAGAATCAGATTCCTTGCCATAGACTCCATGATTCCATTCCATATCCATCCCAATCTTCTTAACATTCTTATAATAACCTCATTATTATTCTATTCCTTTTCTATCATTTCTCCTCCCATACATATCAAAGCGATGAGGGTTCTTCCTCTCTCAACCAAACGCAACGTCACATTCCTCAACAACCACAATTCTCTGATGGATCAGACTGACTCTCGAAAGCTTCGTCGCCTCCCTCACGTCTTCGGAAAAGTTTTGCAACTCCCCTTCCGTTCCGATGCTGATGTCCTGATAGAAGACACCGCTGATGCAATCCGATTTATTGCAGAAATCGAGGACTTTGATTTTTCTGGAGCCCAAAATAATGTGAGGGCGCATGCAGTGGAGATTCATCCCGGTGTAACGAAGATTGTGATCAGGAATGGAGAAATGGGAGAGTTGTTGGTGGATCAACTTAGGGTTGATGTTTGGAGGTACCGGCTCCCTGCGGTGGCGTTACCGGAGTTGGTGACGGCAGTATTTGTTAATGGAGAACTAATTGTGACGGTGCCAAAAAGTGAGGAGTTAGGGATGCTTAGGAATAATGAGGCTTTTCCGAGAATTGTTATTGTACAGTAAATTTTTGTGCAGAACATTTTTGGCTGTGTTATTGAGTAAATATCAAGAAATAAAGGATGGATCTGGAAATAAACAAACGATATTTTCTCTCATGCGCATCTCAGGATTGAAAAGATTAAGATGCGAAAGTAAGGATGGATATAGAAATAAACAAAGGACAATTCCTCTCATGATGCGCATTCGGGATTTTTTTTGTTAGGGAGGGAAATCTTTAGCCCAAGAAATTTGTCTCGAATTTTATTCTCACCTAGAAAAGATTCTGAAAAGTTTGAGAGGGAGCGAGAGTGAACAGTTAGAGGGGGTGCGCCTTTCCCCGGTGATTCTGAAAACGAGTATTTTGGGTAATAAGGAGAAAAAAGTAGGTATTTTAGACAATTTTTCCTCAATTAAGCTCATGAACCTCATGAGTCCTGTAATTTAAAACCTGAGTTAAAGTATTTAAATAGTTGAAAGTTGATTTTTTATGTACTACTCCAGAATCAACTCGTGACGTTTGTGAATATTTTGGGAAACCAAAACCCCTAGCATTTAACAAAAGTCGAATTCTTCCCATAAAAAACATAAAAATGGCAGTTAGTTCAATAAGTAAACTAATTTGCACTCGTTAGACTTTTTAAAATAGCAAATCAAAAATACTGTAGTTATTAACATTAATAACAGAGAATATCAAGAATTGTTTACAGTGACTGAACTCAAATTAACACTCAAAACTTTTCCACTTCTTTCTCCATGTAAGCACTCATATAAAAGTCCTAAAGCAGCTCTCTGCTCTTGAATAGTTGCTGCATGCAGAAATGGAAATATACAATGCTACAGCATTTGGGATCGATCTAGGCACAACATACTCTTGCGTTGGAGTTTGGCAACATGATCGAGTTGAAATCATTGCAAATGAACATGGCAACACAACTACACCATCTTGTGTTGCTTTCACTGATACGGACCATCTTGTAGGCGATGCTGCTGTGAATCAGGCTGCCCTCAATCCTTTAAATACTATCTTCGGTAATCATATATGCTTATTTATCATGAATTCTTGTTTTGAGTTACATAAATTTCATGTTTAGTTTTCATTCGAGACTGTTTAAGTTTTCCCTAGTGTGTGAACTGTGACACTCAGAGTCCTATTTTAACACATATGTTTACTGTTGTTGGTAGGATATGCTGTGTTTGTTAGTATCATTGTTTTCCTTGAATACTAGATTGTAATTACTGCCTTCTTTGATTTTGTTGGTAGATATTAAATGGTTGATCGGTAGGAGGTATAGATATCCAGTATTGGCCATTTAAAGTTGCTTCGGGTCCTAATGAGAAACCAATGATTGTGATCACCTGTAAAGGTGAGGAGAAACAGTTTGCTGCGGAGGAGATCATGTCTATGGTTCTCAGGAAAATGAAGGAAAGTGCCGAGGTCTACCTTGGTACTACAATAAAGAATGCTGTTGTCACTGTCACGGCTTCTTCTAACAGCTCACAACGTCAAGCCACAAAAGATGCTGCAGCCATTGCTGGCTTTAATGTTCTGCGTTTGATCAATGAGCCAACTGCTGCTGCTATTGCATATGGCCTTGACAAAAAGTATAGCAGTATAGGGGAGAAGAATGTGCTCATTTTCGATCTTGGTGGTGGTACTTTGGGTGTTTCTATTTTAACAATTGATGAGGGTTTATTTCAAGTGAAGGCTACAGCTGGTGACACTCACCTCGGGGGAGTGGACTTTGACAATGGTCTCGTATATCACTTTGTTCAGGAGTTTAAGAGGAAGCACCAAATGGACATAGCCGGAAATGCGAGATCTCTTAGGAGGTTGAGGACTTCTTGTGAAAGTGCAAAGAGAATCCTATCTAGTACTTGCAAGATAGCGATTGAAATTGATTATTATAAAATACAGACCAGAAGACTTATACTATGGGTTTGTTGTTATGTTGGTTTTAAACTCGATTTGTGCTGTTGTTATGGGTGCACAAGCTCAACTCGCCCGAGAAAGAAATTCTGAGGTAGAACTAGATTATTATCCATGGTGACGTTCTGGTGAACTTCAAATTATGACATTTCTGATAATGTTTGTAGTCAGATATGACTATTACATTTCTATCTACTCCTATAATAATTCTTAACTCCCTGATTTTAGTTTGATTCGACATATTAGGTGTTTGATAATATAAGTGGACTAATTTTGTGTTTCAAAATGTAGTAGGCTTCATTAGTGTCTTGTTTATAATTTGGAATGAAATGTGAAAATAGTTCGGTTCGTGATTTCATTTCATCGGTTATGGATTTGTGCTTTATAATTAGAGAATATTTTCCATATTTAAGTTCACATTCTTTTTTTTCTTTTTTTTTAAGGTGAATTTCTCATTCATGAATTGTATCGAAATACAATAATATTGCAAGGGAATTTATTCGATCAAGAAAATTCATCATCTAACCGAAGAGCACGCATGTTGCTCCCGGACATTTAGACAATAAAACCTTCAAGTCTGAAAAAAACCCCACAATAGAAAGGCCTCGTTAAAAACCCTCAAGAGCAAAACCCTGTGGGATCTCATCTTGGTTATTCCATTACTATAAGTCACCCCATCTATCTTGTTATTATACTCGTCCAACCAGACTGCCCCTGTGAAAAATGAATAAAATCAACAAACGAAAATTAGTCCACAAAATTATTACCAAATATTTTCAACATAAATATATGAACAAACATATGATTTAGTATCAAGCATAGAAAGCTAAACCAAAGGGGATCCTTTGGTTAGATACTTAATTTATTAGTACTTAATTAAAATTAAAATAATTGTATATATCTAATTCAAAGATTCGGGAACCTTTAATTAGTCCCCACGAATCTTTAGTGAAGTATGGAATTTCACTTGGAATTCACATTTTTTGATGTTTGGTAAACTCTGGAGTTCCACTTTCAATTGTTAAAGAACAATCCTTAAACATTATTCTATGGGAATTACGAAGGCTTAACAAGACAAAAATGGTAAACATTATTAACAACAAAAAGAGAAGAGAACTAAAAAAGATTATTTAGGGACATTTTTTGTTGTTTATATAAACAACAGAAAAGTCCCTAAATATTTTGTTCTGATTCATTTCCATGTGATTAACAAAACACAGAATATTTAAAAAGATTTTTAACAAAAGAAGAGAACTAAAAGCGAAAAATTAGACTTCAGGTTATTACTTAAGAATCCTTACGTCTCCAAAGCCAAAATGGTTACTGCTGTCATATCCTTGAGTTTAAGTACCTCATGTTTGTTTTTTTTTTTTTTTGTCAGGGTATATATTGCATAAAAGGATTGAAAAAGACACAATCTAAAAGAGTTTCTTTCGATCAAGAAACGTACATCATCTAACCGAAGGGTACGCATGTTATCCCCGGACATTTAGACAATAATATCTTCAAGTCTGAAAGGAAGAACCCAAGAAAAATAGTCTCGTTAAAAACCCCCACAAGAGCAAAACCCTATGGAAAAAAACTCAACAGGGGAAAAAGAATGCCCACAAAAAAATACATCGTTATACAACATGACTACTAAATGACTAAAACTTATAATTTTGTGTGCCCTCATTGTCATCAGTTATTGTCAAAGACTTGTCTTCTCTTTTGCCAAAAAAATATTCTCTTAACTCCTCCATAACTTCATTTTGAAAAACAAAGTTGAATCTTCTTGAGACTTCTTTGTTGCTATTAAAACTGCATATTACCAAACAAACCCATCAGGAAAGGAATAAAATAAAAATACCACTTAAGGGATAAAAATAAAAATATTAAAACTATTATGAAATATGAGTGCTCACTTCTAACCAAAGGGGACCCTTTTGGTTAGACATCTAAAAATAACAATATATTAGTAACATAACTAAATAATTAAGAGAGTAAAGTGTACTTTGTGTACGTGCAGTTAGGCTGTCAGACCACTTTGGATACTGGACTTTAGAAAGTACCACGGGCTATACTGTACTTTACTTTTCGTTACATAATGTGTATCGCCGTCAAATCTGTTTAGCTCCGTTAGAAAATACAGGGGTAAAATCGTCAATTTATCATCATCTTCTTCATCAACACCCTTTCCACCATTAAAAATTTATTTATAAAACCATATCAAACTGACACAAGTTCAAAGCTCAAACAATGGCAACAAAGTTTCACATCAGCCATCACTGTTCCTCCCGTTTGTGAGGATTCTTCAGACCCTTCTTCCAGGCCAGTCCCCATCAGCCATTAACATATACATATGTTATATGTATATGCGATTCACAGTAGTAACTAGCACTGAGCTGAAATAGTAGCCCATTGCCAGTGAGGCCCAGGAGAGAGATGTTGCTAAAGATCTCAGGCTAACTGGAGCTTCCGTGAAGAAAAAATCCATCATGCCAGCTAATGTGACAAGATCCGCAGACCCAAGAAACAAGTATTGCAGTGACACCCAAATAATTGTGATTGGTAGAGGTTTATTGGAATTTAATTGGCCATATTGGGTTGCCACCTTCTTTCGCTAATGTGTACTGCTCTAGTAAGGAACTCTGTTTCGGTTGAAAACTGAGATGCTTCTTATTGATTAGCATGATGTCTGTCGTCCTCACCTTGCCTCTGTGTGTCTGTGGTTATGCTCATACTCACAGTTGTGTTACAAGGAGTTTTGCAGATGCAAGTGTTGTAAACTGCTGCAGTCAGAACGTGTTGCAAAGGATATTCGGTCTTTAAAGCCACGACTAGATTTACTATGTTGTGTCAAGAGCTTGGCTAAATTTTATAAAGTAATTTTACCTTGAGTATTGTTGTAATGGGGCTTCCTCTAGGAACTCTATTTCTGTATGTAGTGGAGCCAATGAGGAAAATGAAAATGGCGATTAGTATTGTTGCAGTGGAAATCCCAAAGCCCCATTGCCATCCCCTATTATCCTCAACCCACACGACAAAAGTCACTGCAATCAGTGCCCCGCAAGACAGGCAAAAGACATAATAATTAAAAAATGCCGATCTCTGCTTTCTTCCCTCTAGATTGGTATCATCAAATTGCTCGGCTCCATGTGTGAGCAATGAACCTTTAATCCCTCCAACACCCAGTGCCACCAGATATAGGCATATGTGATAGCTTTACAGTTTCATCATTTGTAAAGAAGTCAAATAAACCATCGCTCCCAAGTATAATGAAGTCAAATAATGAAGTTAATTTTTATTATTCAAAATTGATATCATATTGTAGAGGCGAAAGAGACGATCTTAATGAAATTTAAATGAGCTGATTTGGTTAGGAAATGAATTAGATATACAAGCTCCAAGTTCTAAATAAATTTTTAATGGTGGAAAGGGTGTTGATGATGAAGATGATGATAAATTGACGATTTTACCCCTGCATTTTCTAACGAAACAGATTTGACGGAGATACACATTATGTAACGAAAAGTAAAGTCCAGTATAACCCGTGGTACTTTCTAAAGTCCAGTATCCAAAGTGGTCTGACAGCCTAACTGCACGTACACAAAGTGCACTTTACTCTAATTAAGACTAAAAAATTTATAATGAACTAGACAAGCCATCTAAATGGCACAATGAAACCTCTGAAAGACCCAAAAAATCCATCAATCATGCCACCCAAAATGATACAAAAACATAATTAACTCTTACAAATCAAAAAAAACATCAATCATGACCATAGATACAAGGTAACTGATAAAATAAAAATACCAATTCTACAAATTTTGAATCTAAATAATAGCTAATGCACTGATAAGTGGATTTTACACCCACTTATTATGCGCTAAATGGCCTAGATTGATGGTTTATCCTTAAGTATGTTGTGTCTTTTAATTCATTTTTGTTGTGTTTCAGCATTTGTTGTGCAGAACTCGGAACTTTAGGTATCGTGGCGATAAAAGGCTAAAAACGGTGAAATTTTGCACCAATTCGGAATTAAGAGTTGCCAAAAGAATTATCATAAAAAAATTCTGAGTGATATATTCTTAAAGCAGAAATCCCGGTTGGAATTGATATATTTTCTGTTAAGCAAAAGGAATCCAGTTTCAGATCCTCAGCAGGCCGTAATTTACACCTGAACGAGCAAGGAGAAAATAGAATTATCACAAAAAGATGGAAAGTGATATATTCTTAAAGCAGGAATCCCGGTTGGAATTGATATATTTTTCGTTAAGCAAAAAGAGTCCGGTTTCTGACCCTCAAAAGACCGCAGCTTAGGACTTAAGGATATATTTATATTAATAAATATTTTATTTAATTTGAAAATTATATTTATAAATATCTAATAATATTAGATATTTATTTTTATAAATTTCTAAATTAAATTAATTATTTATTAATAAAGATTATAAGCTGTGCGGATTAAAAAAGAATTTTTACGAGCTATTTATAATAAAACGAAATAGCCCAGGTTGTATTATAATGGTTAGCAGGTCATGATTGAAAAAGAAAGGAAGTAAAGGAATGAAAAAAAAAAAAAAGAAAAGATGTTGTCGGCCGTTTCTGCCTACTAGGCCACGCGCCCACCCGCGCGTGGTACCCACGCGCCCGAGGAAATCAGAAAAAACGCCCGCGTGTACTGCACCTCCATGGTCTGAGAGTGGTCTTCAATGTGCCAGCTAGTGTTTTATTCAAAATAAAATATAAACAGGCGGTGAAAGTTGTCTGGCAGGCTGGTGCTATTTTGTTGGTGTAATTACTTTCGGCTGTTTTATTTATTTTGTGTGCTGTTTTTATTTCTTTTTATTTCTTTTCATTTTTATTTTATTAGTTTGGTGTGCTAATTTTTGCTATAAATAGCCTAGTTCTCAAGCTTGTAAGAACACAACAATTTGGAGAGAAAAACAATTCTCTCTTGTATTCTCTCTAAGTTCCTTGTAATTTTTAGTTTCATTTTTATACACTTTAATTTTTTGCAAATTTAGTTTAATTGTTGTTTCGGTTGAAGAAATTTCGGGGATTATTTGGAGGGCTCTTTTCTTTCATTGGAAGCTATTTCGGTTCTACTTTCTAACTCTCGTAATTTTCATATTTAATTTATCGCAATTTTTAATTCAATTATTATTATTATTATTATTATTATTATTATTATTATTATTATTATTATTATTATTATTATTATTATTATTATTATTATTATTATGTTTTCATTTAATCCCATGATGACGATTCGTTCGATTATGAACTAATCGCCGTCATGGGATTCTAATGGATTTATTTACGTAATTTAGTAATTCGATGCCTTAATAATTCGTATTATGATAAAAATTCAGATTGCCTAATGTGGCTGCGCTTAATTTATTAGATGCGTAACTAACGTCTAAATTATTAATTCCTAATGAATGCGAAAGTGGATTTAGGAATTTAGAATTTGCCATGTTAGCATAGGTTCGTAATTGTCTTGTACATTTACGATAAGTGGTAGGATTTTGGATCACATCACCCTATATAGTCATAATAAAGGAATTTATTCGTAAACCAATTATGTTTTCAAATCTTATAGATATATAGGGTCTAAGCATAAAAGGTGTCCACGCGACTTCTATCTTTTTAAGTGGATGTTCGTATGGTTTGATATAAGTTAAGGCTGAAAGGCGCTTATGTTAGTTTCGTGTTCCCGACTAGCTTTCGTAAATTATCCAAATTACTTTGAAATTAATGCATCAATTCTAAATGAAATAAATAATGAAATTAGAATCCCATGTTTTTCTCACATATAAATTTTCATTTAATTAAATTAATTAGTTCGAATTATTTAATATTACTAATTTAATTAATCAATTAGAAAAATACAAAAATACCCCCTTTTGATATTTATTCAAGCAGTTTGTTGTTTAATCATACGTCGTTGCTTAAATATTATTTCTGAACAAACACCAAGTCTCTGTGGGAACGAATTTATTATATTACTTGTGACCGCGTACACTTGCGCAGTTAGTTTTCGAACCAACAAGTTTTTGGCGCCGCTGCCGGGGACTTCGGTGTTATTTTCAGAAATTGTGTTTACATCAACGGAGGTTAAACTTAACTGACTTGAATTTTTTTTTTTTTTCTAAACGTCGTGTTTTCTCGCTCTGCCAGTATAAGGATCTTGAGTTGTTTATGCTAACACGTGCCCAAGCCCTTAAATCAGGAACCGTAATAAAGCTGGAAGAAGAGTTAGACATGGCGGAAGATGTGCCCAAGACGTTGATGGACTATTCTCAACCAAAAATCAATGACATTCAGTCAAGCATCGTCAGGCCAGCCATGGCAGCCGGCACATTTGAAATAGAACCTGGCACAATCCAGATGGTACAAAACTCTGTTCAGTTCGGGGGAGCGCCAACGGAAGATCCAAATATGCATATCCGAAACTTCATAGAGATTTTTGACACATTCAAATTCAACAACGTGTCAGAAGATGCTGTAAAGTTGAGGCTGTTTCCATTTTCTCTACGGGACAAAGCTAAGGGATGGTTGCACTCTCTCCCAGCGGGCTCGATAACAACATGGGAGGAACTCGCTCAAAAGTTTCTCACTAAATTCTATCCCATGGCAAAAACAGCTGCAATAAGGAATGCTTTTGCTCAGTTCACACAACAGACGGGGGAATCTTTATGCGAAGCTTGGGAGCGCTACAAGGAAATGCTAAGAAAATGCCCTCACCATGGAATGCCCAACTGGATGGTGATCAATTGCTTCTATAATGGACTGGGATGGCAGTCAAGACCTATTGTGGATGCAGCATCAGGGGGAGCCTTATGGGCTAAGAGCTATGAAGCCGCATACGAGCTAATTGAAATGATGGCAGCTAATGAGTATCAGAATCCAACACAACGGATGCCTCAACACAAGGTGGCAGGAATTCTAGAGGTTGACACAGCCACATCCCTATCAGCCCAGCTTGAAGCACTAAGCATGAAGGTGGATTCTTTGACAAATTATGGGGTACATCAAGTAGCAAGTGTTTGTGAGCTATGCGCCGGTCGACATGAAACGGAGCAATGTGCAATTTCCAATGAATCAGTAAACTTTGTGAGCAATTTTCAAAAGCAGCAGCAGCCAGTCCCAAACACTTACCAACCCAACAACAGAAACCATCCTAACTTCAGCTGGAGCAACAATAAAAATGGATTGCAACCACCGCCATATCAAACACAACAACCATATCAAACACAGCAACCATATCAACCACCACAGCCATATCAAGTACAACCACAACCATATCAACAACAGCCATACCATCAATCCCAAAATCAGCAATATGGGTCTAGACCATACAACCCCTCAGGATCACATCAACATCAGGGGCCTCAACTTCAGAATCAGTACGCCCCGAAACAATCTCAACCTCCGGGATTTAATCAGCAATATTTTGTAGGTTCAGGCCAACAGTCTGCTGAGAAATCAGAATTGGAAGAACTAAGATTGATGTGTAAGAGCCAGGCTGTATCTCTTAAAACTCTGGAAAACCAAATTGGCCAAATAACAAATGTCTTACTCAACAGGCCACAAGGAACTCTTCCTAGTGACACATAGCCAAATCCAAAGAAGGAGCGGAAGGAGACTTGCAATGCAGTATCGTTAAGAAGTGGTAAGGAGATTGAAGGGACCTCAAAGAAAGCTGATGAAGAGGTTATCAAGGAATCTGAGTCTAATGAAAACCCTCAAGCGTTGGTGCATGAAGAATCCAGAAAAGATGAACCAGTTAAAGCACCAATACCAGAAAAGCATATTTATCCACCTCCTCCATTCCCTCAACGCTTGCAGAAACAAGATCAAGAAAAACAATTTCAGAAGTTTATGGAGGTCTTCAAGAAACTATCCATTAACATTCCTTTTGTTGAAGCATTGGAGCATATGCCGAGATATGCAAAGTTCATGAAGGATATTTTGTCACGAAAGAAAAGGTTGGAAGAATTTGAAACAGTGGCATTGACAGAGGAGTGTAGTGCGGTGTTGCAACAGAAATTACCTCCTAAACTTAAGGATCCAGGAAGCTTTACAATTCCATGCACCATTGGAAAGTTGTCTTTTGACAAATGCTTATGTGATTTGGGAGGTAGCATTAATCTCATGTCCTTGTCTGTTTTCAAGCAACTTGGTCTGCCTGATCCAAAACCTACCAATATCTCGTTGCAGCTGGCTGATCGGTCAATCACTTATCCAAGGGGTATAATAGAGAATGTCTTGGTGAAGGTTGATAAGCTCATATTTCCTGCCGATTTTGTGACTCTAGATTTTGAAGAGGATAAGAAGATTCCAATAATTTTGGGAAGGCCTTTTCTAGCTACGGGTCGTACTTTGATCGATGTGCAAAAAGGAGAGCTTACAATGAGGGTACAAGACCAGAATGTCACCTTTAATGTGTTCAAGGCTATGAAATTTCCGGCAGAAGTTGAAGAGTGTTTCAGCATGGAAATGGTTGATAAGAGCCAGGCAGAGGAGTTTGATCAGTTGTTTAGTGAAAAGTCGGATATGCACATGCTAGAGCATCACATCAGTGATTCCATTGACAGTTCTTCAGTTCGAGATCTTTCAAATGTAAAGCTCGGAAAACTTCCACCGCGTTTGAGGTATGTCCTTTTGAATGATGAGTTAGTAATTTTTGAAGAAGGGCATGATAATGTGTTAAGAAGGTGGATAGTTGATGATGCGAAAGAAGAGTGTGTGGTTCAGTCATCGGAGAGGGATAAACATCTTAGAGATGTGAAGAAGAAAAAGAAGGTGAAGAAGTTGACGGGTGGAAAACTCAAGGTGAAGAGTGAAAGAAGAGTTTTGTTGGGACTAAGCAATCAAGATGTCAACGTTCGTATAAATGGTCTTTCTGTTGAGGACGGTTCGGTTATTCTCTTGAAACCGCCGTGAGTTGAGGAAGTAACGTCCGGCTAGATGACGTTAATTACAGCGCTTCATGGGAGGCAACCCATAGGTTTGGTGTTTTTATGTGTGGTTTGATTTTGTGTGATTTTGTTCAGTATTATGTCAAGTTTGCAGGTCATTGGCGAGTTGCAGGAACTTGCTTCTCTCAAGGTAGATTGGCCTCAGTTGGGAGCTCATTTCCACCGCCTGATTCACCGCCCGAGGAAGGCGACGATACCGACAGTTAGGGGAGTTCTCTTTTATCCTTTATCTATACCTTCAATGAGGACATTGAATATTTTAAGTTTGGGGGTGATTTAGGATATTGGATTAATCGAGTCATAATATTGCATATAGTTTCATATAATTCATATTTTACCATAAAATAAAAAAAATTGATTAGTTGCATATCATATTTTCCTTGATCCCGTAGCGCTTGGTGGTTCCGTTTAGTAGTCAATGATGAATTTGAGTGTGATAATGATGGATAGAGGGCTGATTTAAATACTTTTGAATTGACGTGCATGTTGCAGAAACACAATCTTACACAACTCATCGGTTGCTTTTGGGCTAGGTTAAGGTCATGCTTGTTTGGTTGTTGAAATTTAATCACCTGATTATATTTGGAATTTTCTTTATTCCCTTGATAGCGTAGAATCACTAAATATAAGTTTGGGGGAAACCAGGGTTCATGCTAGTTTGTGTGTAGTTGTTAATAATTGATAGGTGTCAATTGGCTAGTAGCCAGCTCATATTTATATGAGTAATCTAGGGTTGGAATTGAGAATTCTCATTCCAGATTGCATATAAAAAAAATGAAAAAAAAAAGAAAAAAATGAAAAAAAAAGAGTGTTTGTGAGTATGTGTGTGTATGCATAATTGATCAGGGTGAGCTCTTTAATACTCGAGCAATTAAGTTCTAGGGGACTCAAGCCTAGTGACCTAAGACTTTTCCGGTCTGGGATCCACTAACCTAACGCTCGCTACATGGGTATTATTGTATAAGCCTTTTGGGGTCTCATCCATTGCATGGTCAAATAAGCATGTGTGTTGTGTATAGTATTATGCGTCATAGTTGTTAGTAATAAAGCATGAATTCCTGTCTAACTCAAATGATGATGGAGGTGTTCATAAGTTATGAAGTGTCTAGCGTTCATTTTATTTATAAACTTGTGATTGTCTTGGCGAAGAATAAGTATGGTTTTGATCTAGCACTAGGAGTAATTCTGTTGAGCATTGCACACACGCACGTTTCTGTACTTGTAAATGTTAATATGCTGGTATTTAGTTGATCTCTATTTGGAGTTATCACATTCTCTGAGGCACTCTCCTAAATTGGTTATTGCTTTGATTATGGGATCCTTGCATCAGTTGCATTCATGCATTTAGAGGTAGTCGAGTCTGTTTTCGCTTGAGGACAAGCATCAGTTTAAGTTTGGGGGTGTGATAAGTGGATTTTATACCCACTTATTATGCGCTAAATGGCCTAGATTGATGGTTTATCCTTAAGTATGTTGTGTCTTTTAATTCATTTTTGTTGTGTTTCAGCATTTGTTGTGCAGAACTCGCAACTTTAGGTATCGTGGCGATAAAAGGCTAAAAACGGTGAAATTTTGCACCAATTCGGAATTAAGAGTTGCCAAAAGAATTATCATAAAGAAATTCTGAGTGATATATTCTTAAAGCAGAAATCCCGGTTGGAATTGATATATTTTCTGTTAAGCAAAAGGAATCCAGTTTCAGATCCTCAGCAGGCCGTAATTTACACCTGAACGAGCAAGGAGAAAATAGAATTATCACAAAAAGATGGAAAGTGATATATTCTTAAAGCAGGAATCCCGGTTGGAATTGATATATTTTTCGTTAAGCAAAAAGAGTCCGGTTTCTGACCCTCAAAAGACCGCAGCTTAGGACTTAAGGATATATTTATATTAATAAATATTTTATTTAATTTGAAAATTATATTTATAAATATCTAATAATATTAGATATTTATTTTTATAAATTTCTAAATTAAATTAATTATTTATTAATAAAGATTATAAGCTGTGCGGATTAAAAAAGAATTTTTACGAGCTATTTATAATAAAACGAAATAGCCCAGGTTGTATTATAATGGTTAGCAGGTCATGATTGAAAAAGAAAGGAAGTAAAGGAATGAAAAAAAAAAAAAAAAAGCTGCTGTCGGCCGTTTCTGCCTACTAGGCCACGCGCCCACCCGCGCGTGGTACCCACGCGCCCGAGGAAATCAGAAAAAACGCCCGCGTGTACTGTACCTTCATGGTCTGAGAGTGGTCTTCAATGTGCCAGCTAGTGTTTTATTCAAAATAAAATATAAGCAGGCGGTGAAAGTTGTCTGGCAGGCTGGTGCTATTTTGTTGGTGTAATTACTTTCGGCTGTTTTATTTATTTTGTGTGCTGTTTTTATTTCTTTTTATTGCTTTTCATTTTTATTTTATTAGTTTGGTGTGCTAATTTTTGCTATAAATAGCCTAGTTCTCAAGCTTGTAAGAACACAACAATTTGGAGAGAAAAACAATTCTCTCTTGTATTCTCTCTAAGTTCCTTGTAATTTTTAGTTTCATTTTTATACACTTTAATTTTTTGCAAATTTAGTTTAATTGTTGTTTCGGTTGAAGAAATTTCGGGGATTATTTGGAGGGCTCTTTTCTTTCATTGGAAGCTATTTCGGTTCTACTTTCTAACTCTCGTAATTTTCATATTTAATTTATCGCAATTTTTAATTCAATTTTTATTATTATTATTATTATTATTATTATTATTATTATTATTATTATTATTATTATTATTATTATTATTATGTTTTCATTTAATCCCATGATGACGATTCGTTCGATTATGAACTAATCGCCGTCATGGGATTCTAATGGATTTATTTACGTAATTTAGTAATTCGATGACTTAATAATTCGTATTATGATAAAAATTCAGATTGCCTAATGTGGTTGCGCTTAATTTATTAGATACGTAGCTAACGTCTAAATTATTAATTCCTAATGAATGCGAAAGTGGATTTAGTAATTTAGAATTTGCCATGTTAGCATAGGTTCGTAATTGTCTTGTACATTTACGATAAGTGGTAGGATTTTTGGATCACATCACCCTATGTAGTCATAATAAAGGAATTTATTCGTAAACCAATTATGTTTTCAAATCTTATAGATATATAGGGTCTAAGCATAAAAGGTTGAAAGGCAGAGTGTGTAAACTTGTAACACTATAACTAATGTAACTCAAACTAAAGGAAAAGATACTTAACCAGAAGACAATCAAGAACAAGAAGTCACAAGAAATCAACACTAAATGAAGACAAGGTAATTGATACAATTCAACATGTTAACTATGATCAATCAAAGAAGAAATCATTGAAAGAAGTTCAAGTCAAAGTTGTTCATGCCTCAGTGATTTGGAAAGCCAAGAATCAAGATCATAACTATCAGTATCGATAAGACCAATTGATTTCAAGTGAACAAGAAGGAAAGCAAATATTGGAAAGCCACATTTCTAATTGGATATGGTAATTTATTCAAGAAGCAAAAACCCTATCAAGACTAGTCACTTATGAACCAGACCGTTGCATCAAGTGTCAGGACATTGATAGCAAGTTTATGTCAGTAATAAAGATCCATATTCAAGAGCTTGGTGAAGAATAAAGAAGACATGAAGATATCACAAGTTCAAGATGTGCATTGAAGTTTCAAGTTGAAGACCAGAATATTTTCTAAGTACTAAATATTCTAGATGGCCAAGTAGAAGTTTCTAAGTAGAAGTTCTACTTAGAACTTCGAGATGGCTAAGTAGAAATTCTCAAGTAGAAGTTCTACTTAGAGTGCAGCTTCAACATGACACATGGCATCTTCTGATTGGCAGATTTCCAAGCTTTCAAGATAAGGCAAGATTTATGTGGACATCATTGGGCCACGTACATCTTAGTCTTTGAAGACTACAGGACATAGATTACATGTAGTATAAATAGAAGTACTTGTGTAATGTTTTAGTTAGTGAGCAATTCTTGAGAAAAAACACAAGAGAAAGAGAGAGAGTGCATTCACAGAGCTTAGTATCATTCACTTCTCTCTGAACTTCTGTTATACTTTGTAATGAATGTTGTAGCAACCCTTTCAAGTTATATATAAGACATATATTCCTTGAATCTGTGTGTTCATTTATTGCATCGTATTTATTGCTTCTCATATTCGAAAAGTTGTATTCACCCCCCCTCTACAACACATTTGGACCTAACAATTGGTATCAGAGCTATATGTTTAACATACAAAACATATATCCTTGTGTTGAGTAGAAGAATCGTGAGTTTTCATTTTCTAGATCTACTTTTCATTTTTTCGAAAAGTGTGTTTTAATTCGTTGGTAGTGAAAACTCATCTGAAAAATTATTTAAATACTCCAGGTGTGATTATTTAGCTTGGGTGTATTTTAACTAATTTTTGTGAATTTATCTGGATTCGTTCATATTTGGTGTTCTTGAGTGTTCATCATCTGTTCTTATCAAAGAAGACAACCCAACAACTTTTTGATCTCCTTTTCAAAAGTAAAAGAATAAAAAGGTGGTTTTGGACTTTTTGATTTGCTTTATTCGGCCGAAAGTATACAGACATACTCAGTACCTAGCATGTGGGTTAGGTGGGTTAGGTGAGTAAAGCATTCAAAGTCAAAAGGTGTTAAAGAGATAATATTGTTTATTCAATATTAAAGTAATCTGCAGAAAAATTATTCTAAGGACAAAAGTTCTACATAGAATTTCTACTTGAGAATTTCTACATAGAATTTCGACTTGGACAATTTCTACTTGGTGATTTCGACTTGAGCAAAATTTCTACTTAGAGAAATTTCGACTTAGGCAAAAGTTCTACATAAAAATTCTACATAGCCTAGTCTTGGGTACTTAGAAACTTTTAGTGACCAGAATTGAGATGGCTCCTAAAAATGCATTCAAGATCCCAATGTTCAACAAAGATCACTATGAAGAATGGGTTTTCAGAATGAGACTATATCTAGAGACTGTTAACCCTGAATATTTGGAAGTCCTTGACAAGGGTAAATTTGTCCCAATGGTGGTTATTCCTGCACATACGGAAGGAGGAGTGGTTATACCACCTCGGTCTGAGCCTAAAAAGGTCTCGGAGTTTTCGGATGCTGACAAGGAACAAATAGCTTATGATACTGCCATACGACAAACCTTGATGGAATCTCTTGATCATGAAATGTTCAACATAGTCAAAGGTCTGACTACAGCGAAGAAGATTTGGGACAAGATAGAAGTTGTCATGGAAGGATGTGCAGAGGTCAGAAGCAACAAGACACTCATACTCAAGATGGAGTATGACACCTTTAGAATAAGGAAAGGAGAAGGCATAACAGATGTCTACCTACGATTCAGTCAGTTGGTATTGGATTTGAATCTGAGAGGTGTAACTCTCCCCATGGTTGAGACTAATACGAGATATCTGAGGAACTAGCCAAAAAGCATTGAACATAGGGTCTACGCAATAAGAGAAACCAGAGATTTGCATACAACTTCTCTGGAAGAATATTATGGAATATTAAAGACCTATGAGCTGGAAACTCTTCAAGATCAAGCATGGGACAATGATTCAAAGGGAAAAGAAAGTGCATCAGGATTAGTTGCTGATGAGGAAGAGTCTAAGAAGGCAATGGTTGCAGCAAAGCCTAAATCATCACTTGCACCACATCAAGTTGATAATGATGACGAGTGCGCATCTGACAGTGATGATGACTACTACACCCAAGAAGAGCTGGAAAACATGGACGATAGTGTCGTGGCATACATGGCAAGGAAGTTCAGCAACATGAGATTTAGAAAGAGCAACCGACCACAGAGAAAATCTTCATCTTATTATCGGGCTGCTAGGGGTGGTGGTAGTTCGTCAGGCTACAAAGGAAAAGGCAAGAATACCAGCTACAAATCTCCTTTGGATTTCAAAATGAAGTTCAAATGCTATAATTGTGGTGAAGCTGGACACTTTGCCTCGGACTGCAAAAAGCCTAAACAGACTTATCCAAAAGAGACATTTGAAGCTCTCAAAAGCAACTATGAAGCACTGTTGAAGGAAAGACATGGAAAACGAGCTTTATTGGTGACAGAAGGAAGAGCTTGGGATGATTCAGATGAGGAAGATGTTACTCATGTAGCAAACTTTGCCCTCATGGCTGAGACATCAGAGGAACCAGAGGTACCAGTTCTGACTCTTAAAGTAGAAATGTCTATTGATGATTATAAGGAACAGAACGGGGCTCTTAGTGAAGAGATCTATATGTTGTGCAAAAGCCTAGACTCTTCTCAAAAGGAACAGAAAACACTTGTTGCCAAATGCAGAATGCTTGAGGCAAAAGTGGAAGAGCTAGAGGCTGCTTGCACTGTAGATACTTCCCTAAGAGACTTTATTAAATCTCTGGAACACAAGCTCGTCCTTAAGGAAGTAGTAGAAGCATGTCTTAGGAACAATCTAGCTGAGTTAGAAACAAAATGCGAAGCTTACAAACTAGCTGCTAGTAAAGTGTATGTAGATAATGACACATTTAAGAAAATTACTGGAGTAGGTATAGGACTTGATTATTCTGACCTTCCTAAGAAAGAAGGAAAGAGACCTATTGACCCTAGTTCCAGTGACCTTAAACAGGAAACACCTAGAATTCTTAAATCAGCTGTCAAACCTATCTACAAACATCTTGTTCCTAGAATAGAAGAAGAAGAGACTGAATTGATAGCTAGATATGAGATTGAGATGGAAGATCGCCAGAAAGAACAACCTATAACTCCTATTAAACAAGTGAAAATCAATTTCCCTAGAGATGAATCTAGACTGGGATTAGGAGCTAAGGCTGTTAAACAACAAGGAAAGAAAGAAAAAGGCATAAAAGAGGTTAAGGCTGAACGAATAAAGAAAGCATGTTATCATTGTAAATCTACTGAACATCTTTCTTATGCATGTAAAGCTAACATAAATGTTCCTGCTGCACATGCCATGCCTGCTACACATACAATGAATAATCTGCATCAGAATCATGCACAGTGTGGTCAACCTAATTGTATGCCATGCACTTTTAACATCATGCAAACTTTTGTGCATTTAATGAATGCATCTAGCCAGTCATGCTCAAATACTGTTGCTAGTTCAAATATCAAGAAAAAGTATGGGAGAGCCAAGACTGTCAGTCCTCCTAAAGTTAGGAGTGACAAACCTTCTCCTAAGACTGACAAATCTGTCAAGTCTGAGAAAGGAAAGGAGATAGTCGAAAGCTCTAGTAATGTGAAGAAAAGTGCATCTCCTGTTGTTAAATCTGTTGATTCTCGATCTTATCGAAAAGCCGGGCCCAATCAAAGTTGGGTTCCGAAGAATGTCTAACCAATCTGTCATTGCAGGGCATTAAGCAGAATAGAAATAAAGTTATATGGGTGCTAGACAGTGGAGCATCGAGGCATATGACTGGAAACAAGTCCCTGCTTACAGAGTTGGTTATGAAAGCTGGCCCTTATGTTACCTTTGGAGATGACAGCATAGGTGTGACTAAGGGATATGGCAAACTGAAGACTGGCAATGTCATCATTGAAGATATTTCCTATGTTGAGGGACTAAAGCACAATCTGTTGAGTATAAGTCAATTCTGTGACAAAGGTTACGAAATTGTCTTCAACAAGAAAGGTGTATCAATCACTCACATCAAGGAAGGCTCACTAGCTTTGAGAGGAGTTCGAAAGGCAGATCTTTTTGTTGCAGATATGGATTCAGCAAATCAGGATGAGGTCACCTGCTTCTACAGCAAAGCCTCGGATGATGAAAGCTGGTTATGGCACAAAAAGTTATCTCACTTAAACTTCAAAACGATGAATGCTCTCGCGAGGCGAGAACTGGTGAGAGATCTACCTCAAATGGAGTTCGCTCCGAAAGGACTCTGTGAAGCTTGTGAGATGGGAAAGTCGAAGCGAGCATCGCATAAAAGCAAAGAAATTTCTAGTATTACTGAGCCTCTACAACTTCTTCATATGAATTTGTTTGGCCCAGTGAATGTCCTATCTTTGTCTAGGAAAAGATATGCTTTGGTAATCGTGGATGACTTCTCCAAGTATACATGGGTATTGTTCGCAATGACGAAAGACGAAGTACCTTTCTTAATCATTGATCACATCACTCAAATTGAGAATGTTTCAACACTTACTGTGAAGACGATTAGATCAGACAATGGCACTGAATTCAAAAACGCGGTGCTAAATGACTTCTGTGTATCTAAGGGAATACGTCGTCAGTATTCAGCCCCGAGAACTCCACAGCAAAATGGAGTAGTTGAAAGGAAGAATAGAACTCTGGTTGAAGCAGCAAGAACTTTGTTGTATGATTCAAAACTTCTTTTGTATTTCTGGGCCGAAGCAGTGAGTACCGCTTGTTACACTCAAAATAGAACCTTGATCATAAAAGATAAAGAAAAGACACCATGTGAGCTAATGAACAACAGAAGACCAACAATCAAATACTTTCATGTCTTCGGAGCAAAATGCTATGTGCTTATAGATGATGAAAATCTAGGCAAGTTTGCAGCAAAAGCTCGTGAAGGAATCTTTGTTGGTTACTCTACAGACGTGGTGGCAGCTTATAGAGTGTTCTTGGTGAATGATCGAAAAGTGACTGAAAGTTACAACGTCAGATTCGACGATACCAAACTCTCATCAATTTCAAGAGATTCTAGTGAACCTGAGTCCCTAAAATTTCAGAATCTGGACTTAGAAGATCTTGAAGATGAACCTGAGTTGGTTGTTCCATTAAATGTTCCAAGCGTACATGAAGAACCTGAGTCTAGTGAACAAGCTAATTCTACAAGATCAGGAGAGACTTCTTCAGTCCGAACCGGCAACAACTCAGGGGGAGTAAATAGCAGCTCAAGGACTACTGTTCAAGGCTCGAGTCGAGTTGACTCTAGTTCTGTAGGAGCTGGCACTAACTCAGGGGGAGTTAGTGAAAATAATCAAAGTAGTCAGCACCCCAACTCAGAAAGTCAAGCTGAATCATCAAGACAATTTCCAGGTGAACGAGTATGGAATAGAGACCATCCGTTTGAGTTAATTATTGGTGATCCAGATGCTGGTGTGACTACTAGAAGAACTGCAAGAGCTGACATGGCTAATATCTCCTTATATTCTGGGTTCTTATCCAAGCTTGAACCTAAAGAAATAGAAGAAGCTCTTGGCGATGCTGATTGGGTGATTGCAATGCAAGAGGAACTCAATCAGTTTGAAAGGCAGAAAGTTTGGAAACTGGTACCCCGACCAAAGAACAAATCCGTAATTGGAGCTAGGTGGGTATTCAGAAATAAACTGGATGAAAACGGACTTGTAACACGAAACAAGGCTCGTTTGGTTGCAAAAGGTTATTCTCAGCGAGAAGGAATCGATTATGATGAAACCTATGCACCAGTTGCAAGACTTGAGGCAGTCAGGATGTTCTTGGCATTTGCAGCACATAAGAACTTCAAGGTTTTCCAGATGGATGTGAAAAGTGCCTTCCTGAACGGAGAGTTAGAAGAAGAAGTGTATCTGGAACAGCCGCCTGGCTTCGTTGATCCAGAACATGCAGATTTTGTGTATCTACTCTTCAAATCTGTCTATGGCCTCAGGCAATCCCCAAGGCGATGGTATGAAACCCTATCCTTATTCTTAATTGAAAATGGTTTTGTTAGGGGAGTAACTGATAAAACATTGTTCTATAAAGTTGTGAGAAATGACTTAATACTTGTTCAAGTATATGTGGACGATATTATTTTTGGGTCATCAAATGAGCGCTTGTGCGAGAAATTTGCCAAGCTAATGCAGGAAAAATATGAGATGAGCATGATGGGAGAGTTGTCCTTCTTCCTTGGATTACAGATCAGTCAGAGAAAAGATGGTATCTTTATCTGTCAATCTAAGTACGTCAGAGATTTACTCAAGAAGTATAATCTAGAAGATGCATCAGCAGCTAAGACTCCCATGGCAACAGCCACGAAGCTTGATGAAGACAAATCAGGTAAATCAGTTGACATCACAAGCTATCGAGGTATGATTGGCTCACTCCTCTATTTAACTGCAAGTAGACCAGATATAATGTTCGCAACTTGTTTATGTGCAAGGTTCCAAGCGGATCCTAGAGAATCACATCTCGTAGCCGTCAAAAGAATTTTTAGGTATCTCAAGGGCACACCAAATCTAGGGATTTGGTACCCAAGAGATACAGGTTTTAATCTTATTGGCTATTCGGATTCAGACTATGCAGGTTGCAGGATTGATAGGAAAAGCACATCTGGTGCTTGCCAATTTCTTGGCAGAAGATTGGTGTCCTGGCAAAGTAAAAAGCAACATACAATATCTACTTCTACTGCTGAAGCTGAGTACATTGCTGCTGGAAACTGTGTAGCTCAAATACTGTGGATGAGGAACCAATTGAAGGATTATGGCATGGAGCACAAGAAAATTCCAATCATGTGTGACAACACAAGTGCCATTGCCATAACCAACAATCCTGTAGATCACTCAAGAACCAAGCATATTGACATCAGGTATCATTTCATAAGAGAACATGTCGAGGAGGGGACTGTGGAGCTACATTTTGTGCCCACAATGCAACAAATTGCAGATATATTCACCAAACCTCTTGATGAAGTAACATTCAATAGGTTGGTTGGTGAATTGGGAATGCTTAACACAAGTTAGTAAAGCCTTCTATCTGTAAAATCCATGTTTATGTTTGTATGTGCAAGCTAATCAATCATTATGTGCTTAGACTTTAATATGCCTAATCAATAATTGTTATAGGTTGCATATAGTGTGTTTTTGCATGAATTCATTGTGTTTTAAGTGTCTTTTATAGCACAAATCTGTGAATTTATGCTTGTTAGATTGCATGATCATAGGGGGAGTTAAATTCATAATATTCTAAATATTGCATGATTTTTAGATGAATTTACCTTTGATTTTCATGTAATTAGAGGCCTTAGAATTGAAAAACTTCAAAATTTCGAGTTAGGTTCTATCTCGAAACTCATCTAGAAATTCGACTTGAATTTCGACTTAAGCTGTCAGAGTGAAGTTTTTGAAAAATTCTAAGTCTGGGAAGAATTTCGAGTTGGCTATCTCGAAATTCATCTCGAAATTCGACTTAGAGTTCGAGTTCGAGTTACCAGTGTGCCTAGTTCTATCTTCAAAATATTCGAGATAAAGTCTATCTCGAATTTTATCTCAAAGGTTGAGATGAGGTTTCCATTAAGGGAATATTTTGAAAAGAACTGAGAATTAACTTCGAGTTAGTCTATCTCGAAACTCAACTCGAATTTCGACTAGATGTTCGAGATAGAGTTCTTAGTCTATCTCGAAACTCAACTCGAATTTCGACTTGATGTTCGAGATAGAGTTCTCAGTTAAGCTAAAGGGAATTTTTCGTGTTACACTCCTAACTCGAAACATATCTTGAATTACCCTGTACTTTTTGCTTCAAGGGGGTATTTTGGAAAGAATTTGAGATTAACTTCGAGTTAGTCTATCTCGAAACTCAACTCGAATTTCGACTTGATGTTCGAGATAGAGTTCTTAGTCTATCTCGAAACTCAACTCGAATTTCGACTTGATGTTCGAGATAGACTTCTAACTCGAAAAGTATCTTGAATTTCCTTGTTTTTCTTAAGAAGGGAATTTTCCAAGTTTACTACAAATCAATAATCTTCAAGATAGGATTTCCCTATAGTTTCTGCTGTAATATTGGTTAAAGTGCTTATTTGTGCATAATTGTTCGAGTTAACCTCTATCTCGAACTTTATCTCGAAGTTCGACTTGATGTTCGAGATAGAGATGTTCGAGATAGAGTTCGACTTAGATGTCCCCTGTATGGACTTAGTACTTTTCACATTTTTTTAACAGGGACATTTTTGTCATTTTACATTCATCTATATATACATCTCTAACTCGATGCCTAATTCACTTTACCTAATTCTAATTTTCACAGCAGCCTCTTCACAAAACAAGGCGATTTCATAACTCCATACCATTAATCTTTGTTTTGTGATTAAACTCATACTAATCACGAATTACTGCCAATTTTTGGACTAATCTTGACTGTGTTATCCTTAATCTTTGTGTTGGTGTGTTTTGTGTTCATCCATATACACGCACATATACATACACACGAACATATAACTGTTTGTGTACTGTTCATAAAACGCGATTTCATATTCACCATTCATAAACACACACGATTTCACTGGTACACACGAATATTCATCTTCTTTGAATATTCAGATTTAGTAATTGGCTTTTGATTGTTAATCCCGTAGTTTAATTTTCTCTAAGGGACTTTTGTTCTTTTTGATAAATTAAAAGGGATACATCACTTAATTCGTAAATTATTTGTTTTTCTAAATTAAAAAAAAATTCACATCTTTTAAAGAAAAACATTTAATCAAAATGGCTCACCAATTTTCACTTGCTAAAAACAATTTTTATAATATTTCTACGGAAATTGGTGATCAACTCCCGCGGTTTAAGTTTTGGATACGATTTCTCAATTTGTACTCCAAAGCTAGCCATGCTTTTACTGCTAAATCTACACTAGTACATGATGCTTTACAGCAGTTATGGACTAGTGCGGTTACTTTTGGGAGCAAATCAACCCCCTTTGGTTTCAGGTTTACCTTAGCGGGTCAGGAATATGAGGTGACCGAAGAAATTGTCAACAGGGTTCTGGGATTTCCAATTAAAGATGCCTATGATCCAGAACCTACTGCTGCAGAACGCCTCAGATTCTTTGAAGAAATTGGATGTTATCCCCCAAAAGGCCTAATCACGGGAAATATCCAAAAACAATTCTTCCATGTGGAATGGAATTACTTTTTCGAGGCCATCACAAGATGTTTTCGGGCACGCGAAAAAGACTTTCATCAAATTCCAATTCCAATGCAAACCTTTGCAGTTGCCCTAGCAAGAGAACTGGATATAAACTATGGACGCATAGTTCTCTCTGAGACAGTGGCCTCAATGGGATCCCTTGCAAGCAGAGACCTCACTACAAATGATGTTGTCTGCTGGTTTCCTCGGTTTCTTCAAATGCTGATCAATAACTTAATACCGAAGGATGCTCTTGCTGTTAGACAGGGATTTGCCAGAAGCCCCACATCTGAATCGTTAGGGATGGGCACTAAGTCACTTTCAACCATTGCTAATCAGGATAAACATCAAGGTAAACCGATGTCTACTCCTGAAAATTTACAAATGTGGCTTAGATATGATGCAGGAGTTACCAATTTGGAGGCATCATCACAAGTTTCATCACATGCTCAAAATCCATCTGTTCATGCTGAGGCATTTGATGAGATTCCTGATGAGGAAAGCGATGATGCACAAGGTAATCAATCAGGTAATCTCTCCCTGCATACTATTCATTCCTCCTCCTATGTTTCTGATTCCGCGACCCAAGAGACTGCTAACCCGCAGGATCTATCCCAGGGTGAGAGCCATATTTCTGACTCTGAGTCTGATACACATTCCTATTCTCTATCACCCCTGTTAACGGAAGTCAGAAAACCAGCACGTGTATATATACAAGATGATGAGGAGAGTGAAACCGAAGAGCAGCAACTCATTCGAAAGAAAGCCAAACTTTTCCACGCTGCTACTTCACAACCTCAGTCAAACCCTAGCGTGTCACACGCAACCACTCCACCTCACGCGAGTGGTTCACCCCTTGAACAATCTGCACATAGGGATTTTGATTTTGGTGAGGATGATGTACCTCTTGAAGATACTGTTGCTTCAAGAGGACATGAAGTCTTAAGAACTTCAGCCGTACCTTCACCGGTACGTACTGATGCTGCAAAGAGGATCGGTTCTGATGTCGTACAAGGACACTTTGCAGCCTCTCAGCCTGAGATTCCAACTCAGGAACAAACAGAATTTGATCCCATAACTGTAAACAACATTTCTTATCAATTTTCTGCAGGTACTGCTTCATTATTTGGATCAATCATTGAAGACATACACGAGCGTGAGACAGGGAGTGTGTGTGAGAGGTTAGGGAGAGAGGGACCTTCATTTTCAAGGCCCGAAACCGAGCGTCAAATACCAACAGAACGAGTATTAGAGCGAGGTCACCTAAACCAAACACCGTCCCTTAACACTGAAAATCTTGATACGCGTATGACTTCTATGGAAAATCAGATGAAGCAGTTCGGACAGAAGATGGGGCAGTTTGGGATGAACATTGGAAACAACCAAAGGGCTCTAGACGACTACGCAGCAAGAATGGCAAGTCAAGCTACAGCTTTTGATGATTTGACAAATAAGGTCAATGACTTGGGCCATGCTGGTGGTGTCTTGGGAAGCACTCTCAATGAGAGGATGGGGGCATTGGAGTCTACAATGCATACAATGGCTGTGGAAATCAGTAGAATGATGTTCGCAGTCAGGAGTTTTGTGCCCCCGGAGTGCTTCGAGTCACAACAACCTCCCCCCGATGCTGGTGCAGGTGGTGCTAGTGGAGCGGGAGCCTCTGGTTCTGGTTTTGGAGGTTCCTATGCAGCTGGTGGATCTGAAGACCAAGGTGGAGCTCAGGATAACTCACCTAAGGGGGAGAGTGGAAAGGAGACGAGACAGCAGGCAGTTCACATCGAAGAAATTGAAGAACCCGCTGATCTTGTCAAGGAACCAGAAGTTGAGCCGTCTATTGATGAAGAGGCTCTGAGGATGAGGAAGGGTAAGGCAGTAATGGTTGATGAACCATTTATTGACCTGAGTCATCAGGAAACAGTACAGGAGGTACTTGACTCAGATTCTGACATGGAAGACGTACCGTTGGCACACGCTATAAAAAGATCTTTGAAGGAACAAGGTGGAGGTGCTGGGATGTCTTCCGGAATGCCTGAAGAATTTCCTGTTGATGAGGAAACCCTTAAAGCTCAACAGTTAGCCTTGGAACAAGCTCAGTTCCATAAAATGAAGATGATGCAAGAACATGCTGCATTCCTAGAAAAGAAGGGTGAGCTACAAGGGAAGCAGTATGAGTATGAGCTTGCAAGGCTAGCTGATCCTCAAGTTGATCTGGACAAACGAAGGATAGGGCAGAAATGGGATGAAGCAAGGAAGATAATGATGGGACCTTGTGCGAAAGGAGTTCATAACAAGGATGCAGATGATCTGTTCTACAACTTGAATTTGCAGAATCCAATGACTGGGGACTATATAAATGCTTTGAAGAGATTAATTTCTAAAGTCAGGGTTGGATACAATGCAAATCTTAAGGAGTGGCAGGTTATCTTGTCTTTGGTAGAAGGAGTCCCAACATCTTTCTTATATGTGGATGACCAATTCATTATGAGAAGATCTGCGTCAGAGTTGTTCTTGCTAGCGACTAAAATTCAATACTCTCAATCTGAGGAGCTAAGCATTATGTACAGGGATCAGTTAATGCAGCTAGCAGAGGACAAGGGTCCAGAATTCTCAGCATATCCAAATTTTGTCCGGATGGTAGTTGACGGAAAGATGAAGAGGGTTAGCATGGAGGAAAATGATCTAATGGAGCTTTCAGTAGAATCTCTCAAAGCTGTCTGTGGACAAATGATGAGCAAGGGATTCGCTTCTGAGCTTAAAGATAAATCCGTGAAGATCATTGAAAGAGCAATATTCAAGAAGAGCAATGAGGTGTGGAAGTGTGATGTCATTGCTCCAAACCCTCTTGATGACGTGAAGATTGAGCCGGAGCTGATAGAGAAGAAATGGAATATTCTTCAAGCCATGAAGAATGTAGATGAAGCTCTGACTCTTCCTTCTGGAGCACTAGAACAAGGAGAAATAAGGGAGGCTATTGGTGTTCCAGGAAGTGATAGTGTATACTGGATACACGCTTATGTTGAAGATACAGCTGATGCCTTAGTATTCATAGATGCAGACCAGAATCAAACAATCTTGCATATGAGTAGACAATGGCTGCTACGGACTCAAGATGCTGCATTTCTGGAGAGAGTATTATATGTAGTCAAATGGGGCGAAGTGGAAGATAAGTTTGTTGAAGAAAAGCAGAGACTCATGAGTTACCTGTCTGAAGTAGTAATGGAAAAGAAGCAAATGGAGCGAGATGCGGCTAGTGTCCACAATACTAACCGTGTCAAGGGCTACCCCAAGATGATCTATTGTCAGTTTAAAGCTGATAAAACACATTGGAAATCTCAGCTCATCATGAAGAACTTTGAGGATATTCCAAAGATCAGGACTACTCAGGAGGTGGACAAACTCAGAAGGCTTTTCAAACATCCTTATCCAGAGCCCAAGAACCCTCTAGAAATGGAAGCTGTAAGTCTGTTGAATGCTAGGTGGAAGCAGCTTAAAGATCCAGTATACAAGAAAGAAAAGCAGCAGAAGGAGAAGCGCAAAAGGCAGAAAGAAGAGAGAGACCAAGCTGCTGAAGCTAGAAAGAGGAAACGGAATTAGGGTTAAAGGTCAGAGTGGTGTGAACTTGAAGTTGGAAAAACTTCATGTCTTTCGGTTGCTTTAACTCACTTGAGGAAAATTCACCTTAGAGTGAATCCAATAAGGTGATACAAGTTTGACTAAAAGGTATGAAATAATCCAGGTGATAGGAATCACTCAAATGATCTTTAATTCGAAGTTCGAATTCTGTTTCTAGTTTAAGTTCTTTGTATTGTTTTCATGTAAATTTCAATTGTAAATTATTCAAGACTGTAATGTTAATTATCTTTTCTCGTCTCATTGTTTAGTTGAGTTATCCTTCATTAATTTGAATGTCATTGTTAGACAATCAAATTGGGGGAGATTGAAAGGCAGAGTGTGTAAACTTGTAACACTATAACTAATGTAACTCAAACTAAAGGAAAAGATACTTAACCAGAAGACAATCAAGAACAAGAAGTCACAAGAAATCAACACTAAATGAAGACAAGGTAATTGATACAATTCAACATGTTAACTATGATCAATCAAAGAAGAAATCATTGAAAGAAGTTCAAGTCAAAGTTGTTCATGCCTCAGTGATTTGGAAAGCCAAGAATCAAGATCATAACTATCAGTATCGATAAGACCAATTGATTTCAAGTGAACAAGAAGGAAAGCAAATATTGGAAAGCCACATTTCTAATTGGATATGGTAATTTATTCAAGAAGCAAAAACCCTATCAAGACTAGTCACTTATGAACCAGACCGTTGCATCAAGTGTCAGGACATTGATAGCAAGTTTATGTCAGTAATAAAGATCCATATTCAAGAGCTTGGTGAAAAATAAAGAAGACATGAAGATATCACAAGTTCAAGATGTGCATTGAAGTTTCAAGTTGAAGACCAGAATATTTTCTAAGTACTAAATATTCTAGATGGCCAAGTAGAAGTTTCAAAGTAGAAGTTCTACTTAGAACTTCGAGATGGCTAAGTAGAAATTCTCAAGTAGAAGTTCTACTTAGAGTGCAGCTTCAACATGACACATGGCATCTTCTGATTGGCAGATTTCCAAGCTTTCAAGATAAGGCAAGATTTATGTGGACATCATTGGGCCACGTACATCTTAGTCTTTGAAGACTATAGGACATAGATTACATGTAGTATAAATAGAAGTACTTGTGTAATGTTTTAGTTAGTGAGCAATTCTTGAGAAAAAACACAAGAGAAAGAGAGAGAGTGCATTCACAGAGCTTAGTATCATTCACTTCTCTCTGAACTTCTGTTATACTTTGTAATGAATGTTGTAGCAACCCTTTCAAGTTATATATAAGACATATATTCCTTGAATCTGTGTGTTCATTTATTGCATCGTATTTATTGCTTCTCATATTCGAAAAGTTGTATTCACCCCCCCTCTACAACACATTTGGACCTAACAAAGGTGTCCACGCGACTTCTATATTTTTAAGTGGATGTTCGTATGGTTTGATATAAGTTAAGGCTGAAAGGCGCTTATGTTAGTTTCGTGTTCCCGACTAGCTTTCGTAAATTATCCAAATTACTTTGAAATTAATGCATCAATTCTAAATGAAATAAATAATGAAATTAGAATACCATGTTTTTCTCACATATAAATTTTCATTTAATTAAATTAATTAGTTCGAATTATTTAATATTACTAATTTAATTAATCAATTAGAAAAATACAAAAATACCCCCTTTTGATATTTATTCAAGCAGTTTGTTGTTTAATCATACGTCGTTGCTTAAATATTATTTCTGAAAAAACATTAAGTCTCTGTGGGAACGAATTTATTATATTACTTGTGACCGCGTACACTTGCGCGCAGTTAGTTTTCGAACCAACATGCACTAAATGTGAATAATAAAAATTAAATACTATCATAAGATCATAACTGAAACAAATAAATATTTAAAATAAATTACCATATAAGACAAAGATGTTAATTATTCCTTAAATCATATAAGACAATAATACAATTTAAGACTTATCAAAATAAGAATCAAATTAAAGTAAAATACACAATCAATTAAGTCACTGATTATTCAAAACCTCAATAAAAATCAATTAACATTTAATAACAATGAGTGATTTCAAATTCCTCTTTAATGCCATTAAAACTAAAAAAAATAAAATTTAATAAAAATCAATTTACCAAAACTGAAATCAGGAAAGATTATCAAAATCAGAAATCGGAATTCGGGCAACTCACAACTGATCGCACCAAAACATGACACAAGGCAGTAGATTATCATGAGACGAGCTAAGCATTGTAAGATCATACTCAGCAATTAACAACAATTATCATGTCTACACACAGCAACACAGATGCAAATCAAGAACATGTCGGCTAAAAATTGTTGCAGAATCCGGCGAGACCAAAACATTTCGTAAACCAAGCGATAGTCACACACACATACAAAGCCATCAATGTAATTACCAAATCCAAGCTCTGATCATAACAAAAACTTAACCATAACTCATGTAAAAATATCAGCAAGGAAATCACTTAACATAAAAATTTACACAAGCAACAACGATTAAACATATTTAATCCATTACAAAATTCTGCCGAACACAAATATATTCAACACTCATCTAAAAACACACATAAGTGTCCAACAACCCCCAAACTCTCAAAAACAGCACCCCAAACTGATGGGTCTTTCAAAGACGTATATTGATCCTCTCTTTTGATTGTCGTATTCCGAATCTTGCGACTTTTTTCAAGGCTGACTGCGTCTGATCAAACTCACATTCAAAGACTCCCCAGTATAAGCCGTGTGTCTTATAATGTAGGTGTATTTGGGACAACAGTGTGGATATATTTAGAGTGCATTACATATGATGTGAGTACTGGACTATTACGTGAGGGTTCTGTCAACACTCTGTCGCCTTGTTGACAGAAAATATAATAAGATTGTAAATCATGTATAATGTATTAACATACTTTCTCTGCTAAGTTCTGCAATAATACTCCCCCAGATCAATTAATAAGTTTAAATAGATACATATTTAAAAGTACGATTGCACAAAAGTAACCATAATTTTCCAGGATTGATATTACATCGAAAAAGATAAGACTACAGAACAAATATGCTAGGCATGGAAGTGAAGCAAAAATTACACTAGCTTCATCTCCATAAGAAACAGCTAGCAGATTACTTCATTAAAGCAAATAGTTCCCAGACTTGTCTTCTTCATCCAGTAAACCAGCCGATAAGGCATTGACTTCTGCTTCCCTTGGAGTAATAAAAAAATTTGAACTTGGTAGCACACATAACATAAAAAAGGCCCTAATTATCTCTTTTTCAGCTCTCGGAAAATGAACATTCAAAAGGAAAAAATTACAGATTTACATCGACACAAACTCAGGCTACATGCCAGAGGCACCTTGTTTACTAGGAATGGTTTTACTAGAAACCTTTGCCAGACCACTTTTTAATTAAATACACTAATACAAACATTACCATATTAAGGATCCAGAAGGAAAATGTTTTACTTGTGTTATCAAATTGTATCCCTTAATCACATGCAACCTGATTTTGTTCCACATCGTCTATGTAAAAAAGCTTGTCCTCTATAAAATTCTTTAACAGAGATATATACTCCTGGCATTATTAAGAACTTAGTTCTCACTGGAGAACTATTTTTCGACATTTTTTTTTTCCACGGTACTTCAGAGGATAACTTAAGGATGAAATTTAGAATAAAACGTGAGCAACTAGCTTTGTAATCCTCGCATTACAATCTTTGTGCACAGACATATGCTTCACCGAGCAGTTAAAAGAAATATCTGGGAATATATGGTGTAATTATAGTTTAAAAATGCAGGCACAAGTTCTTAATGGATTCAAACTGGTACCTGGCATATGTAAAAACGATGGAATCTACCCGAGTTGAACTTATATACATATGCCTTTTGATACAAGAAGTTCTATATTGAGGCTTGGACCAAAATGGATCCTAACGATAAATTTGCCTTACAAAAAGATAAAAGGCAACAACAAGATGTATATAATGTGGAATATCACATGGAATACTTAGGGAGGTTATAATACCTTTAGTTCTGTGGCATGTGAAGGAGAGCCTTACATCTGTAGCAGGATATCAGTGTCCTAATATAGCACTAGTGATTCCCTTGCAAGTCCTCATGCAAAACCATCAACTGTTCTGCAACCTGGTTAAGTTGCGTAAGTGCATGTGAGATAGCTCATAAAATATCGCTACAAATGATAAAAGTATGACAACCAACAGATCTCTTTTCATTACACAAGCAAAGTCATGTCAAATTACTCTTGTAGCTTGCGTCTACAACTAGAAACTTCTGGTAGCTTCTTCAAATATTAACTTGCTTCACAAAGTAAAGAAAGAGAAATTCCTCTAGGCATATGCGTCTAGTTCACAAAAAGACTCATTTTGCCAAAATTTGCCCTTATCATGATTGAATTTATTTAGAATTTGATATCAAGTATGAGGGCATTGTTTAGTTATAGTAGCAAATACTCTGCTTGTATAGCTACAACAAGTAAAAATGAGACTCTTTCAGTGGAAATAAGGAGTAGTTAAAAACATTGGCATTGTATCAACGCCTACAAGCATGTATAAACAATTATTTGTAACTGATTTCTACTGGAAAGGAGTAGAATTTAAACAATGATTGGAAATTAAAGGTTGCATATTGCTATTCGAATGTTGATGCAGTTGATAACCAACTTAAGGAAACACTAAGTGCAGATTCTATTAAACTTTAACTTTGTACTTCTATCTGATTTCCGAAGAAAGGGACTACACTTTGAGCCAGATTATTTTGTTTTTTTTTTTAAGAGGATATCTCTTTCCAGCCTGTACAAACTAAAGTAGTCATTGGGAACACTTGACCAGATCAATTTTTCAGGCGAAAAAATGAGGAAGTTCTTTCAAGGGGCCGCTATATAGCTGCAGCGTTAAGTGGATTAACTTAGACTTTCAACCTGAGCTTCTATATGGAGTATATGATAACATTATATAATACAAGGAATCAACATGATCACTGTATAGAGTTGTTGTCCCAAGATACAATATCAATGGATAGGTATCATGATTATCTGTAACAGAAAGAAAGTTATAGCCATTCTAAATTTATATTCCTCAGTTGAAGGTCACTCAGAAAGCCTGATTTAGAAAATCCAGCTTCGGCTCTTATGCAAAGAATGAATTAAATTACACAAGGATTCAAGCTTACGTAGTAAATGCTCAAACCCTCATAGAAGAGGGAATTCACATTACAAAAAAGTTCAAGCTTTTGGCACAAAAGCTTAAATCCTTATGCAAAGGACCTCATACTAGGCATGGATTCCAGCTTCTGCAATTAAAGCTAACCCAACACAGCAGAAAGAGAAACACAGCTATATGGGACCAAATCAATACTGAATAATGCTACTATTCCCCCCTCCCCTCCCCCTCCGAAAAAGAAAAAATTTAAATGAATAAAGGCCCATTGTCCATATGAGACCAACAATGTTTAGTCCTTAAAGAACAAATCAAGAACCGGACACATATGGCATATAATAAACTGAAATCATACCTCTTCAATGCTTCCATCTTCAATCTCTGTGTTGAAAGTCAGTAGCAAGCTCTCGTGTAACAAACTCTCTAAATCTTCAACCGATAGAGGTGCTGTCGATCACAAACCAACAAAGAATTGCACCTTTTTGTAATTATTAAATTTTAAAAACCACAAAATTATCTCAACCCCCTTCATTTAAAATATGCGAGTTTCATATTTCATATTGCCTTCCATGTCAGTGCAATCAACTTACTGTTTTGATCAATGATAACGGATTGTTATTATAAAAAAGGTTACCAACTGACATGCACAATTAGACCTATCATTTGAATAGAACGGTAAACAAAATTACCAAGAGAATGAAAGAATGTATATCAAAAATCGTACCTTTCGATTTTGAAAACCAAGATTCGATATCAGAAGCAAGTTGGAGGGATTTGTCAAGAGAATCAGTGCCTCCCCATTTGTTCTCCACTGCCATCTGAAGGGCATTCCATTTGGACAATATGTTCCATATTCCTTGTCTTAATGCAAACACCGGAGCCAGATTTTGCTGACGGGAGGGTGATGGCAACACGGCAACGACACCATTTCTGCCCTTAGCTTCCATCTGTATTTATTACATGGAGAAATGATCGTTGAGGGTGGCGCCAAAAGGTAGAGAACAGGGAAGAAAATAGGAAAATGATCCTTTTATATTTTGTAAACTGTCATTTATTATTGACAATATTATAATATTATTCGCAAATATTATTATCAGATTCGTACTTTAAAATAAGGATGGTATCATCCAAAACGAGTGTTAAAATAAATTCCTAGGCTACAGTTTGTAGCTAAAAAACTCAATAACTTTTTGGTAGTAGATAACATAATACAAATAGCTACTGAACTATGTAATTACATGTTTGTACGCAATGAACCTAGGAACAATATTTAATGACTCTGTTATAGTAGGAGGCCTTATCCATAAACGCCTGAGCAAAAAAGGGTTGTGAGAGTTGTTTGATCCTATGCAACAAGGCTGTTTAATAGAATTACTGCTTTCGAAAAAATAGCTGATCAAATCAGCAACACAGTTGGTCTCTAAAACCGTCTCACACTTGCCAGGATCATAAAAATCTCCCGAAGATAGTTGTGGTGCTGAGGAAGATGGGACTTGGTGTCAACTGATGGAGGTGGAGAGAATTGTTTGGGTGGTGGTGAAGGCTGATGAACCGGTGGTGTTGGAGACTAATGAACCGGTGTGGTGGAGAATGAAACCGGTGGAGGGGGATTATAAGGAGGGAATGGGTCAAAAGGCCTAGGAAACCATGGCCATGGCCAACTCCAATATCGTGCATCTTCTTGGTGATGGTTCTGTGGAGGGCCTGCTTCATGCAAATTACGAACGGCACTTGCAGTCACAGCCATGCAAAAAACAACAAAAAAGTAATTTGTGTTTTCATCTTTGGCTGATTAATTTTTGTGAACTGAAAATCGCAATTAGATAGAATTCATATCATAACTAGACTATTTAGAAATTGGGTTTTTGATTTCTAATAGAATCAACAGTGTCCTGGAGGATTGCAATGACCGAGCTGAAATTGTTCTTGGACTGGTTTGGTTAGAGAGCAAGTAAACAGAACATCCCAGTTTACTCGGCAATTCGCGAAACCTCCACTCGCAACCTTCAACTAATTTGAAAGGAATTTGCAAAAATTTTGACCAACAAAATTCTAATAATTGCACATGCCCTCAATGAAAACACTTTCGCTTACAGTATAAAATATTGGAGATTCGCGAAACCTCCACTCGCAACCTTCAACTAATCTAAGTTTATAAACCCCATACAAGGGAATTGGAATATTGGACAGTGCAATCATACATCTAAAATCCTTGAAGCAAATTAATATAGTAACAAAATCAATCCTAATACATATTACAGGGTCTGTATAACTAGGTTGAAGAAATACCATAAAGATATTACAGACGATAAAACTAGTTCTGTTCAGCTGCACCCGCTGGACCAACAAGGACTCCTTGTGCAGAGCCTTCCTTCTTGCTGCCATCATCTTTCACTTCATCACCTTTTTTTATCCTGATCTTGTATTTAGCTTCGAAGTCAGCAATTTCCTTCTTTTTCTTTTCCAAGGCCTCGTTAAGCCGAGCTATCACCATCTCAAGCCCCTCTTTATTGTGTTGGACAGCTGGCAAGACTTCTTTGATGGTTCTCTCAACCAGCACACCACCAATCATGCGGTAACACCGGCGAGACTGATCAAGAGGCTTTATCGCATTGATTACCAATGAATGCTCACTCACCTCCATCTCTAGTTCAGTAATCTTTGAGTAAACTTGATTGATGTCAGCCCTCATGTTGCCATATATGGTAGCAACTGCTTGCTCATTAACAGGTTCTTCACCTTTACCAGCCATGAAACTGATTCAATGAAGACAGGATACTCACATTCTATAATATGATGCTGTTTACAACTTAAACAGATATACCGTGAATAATACACACATGCTAAGATTTCACTATGTAAGAATTATCATGCAAAATGCTGACAGGTAAAAATTGCATTTCTGATTAAGTTACAAACATTCATGTATGTACTGATGGCGTACAATATAAAATGAACGAAAAGCCTCAGGTCAAACTCTCAATTATTCTATGCAGTTTATATAGATCGTAGTTTCCTTCCCACAGTAGCATACTTCACAATACAAGATATTTAACCGGCCACCAATAAATCACTTTCCAAAGTTGGTTTACGTAAAACAAATCTTTTTTGTGCATTATAAAGATATTCTATAAATGAAGAAACACATATATATAGATGTACATGTCAAGATCTTTATAGTGCCCCCCCCCCCCCCCTTCCCAGCATCCCGTATATGTCACAGTAAAATAAATCCACTACAACATACAAGAACCTGTATATACCGTATATATTTGTCTCTTTGTCAAGGATTCAAAAAGTAAAACACATGACAAACCCAGACCTCAATGTTAAAAGTGGTAACCGCCCTAAAAAACCAAATCATTCCTATAGGCCAAACAGGACCACAGATAACTAAATAAGACAAGGAGTGACAAGTGCCCTTAGAATTTATATTCCTAGTATAGACATCTTGGCTTTTTGCACAAATTTCATTTTGGTAAACTGATAGAAATAAAACAGTACTAAATTGAAAGTCCAATGATGCAAGGCGTATTTGCTAAGTTAGGACAAGCACATTAAACTACTAAACATACCATCTTTCAAGTGATTCTAAACACAAAAACTCAGTGCAGTAACCTTTAACTTACTAATGCATTATTTGAAAACCTTTAACTTACTAATGCATTATTTGAATGACACATCCATGATTAATCAGGGAATAGATTGCAATTGTCAGCAATTGTACTACCAATTCGACAATTTCTTTCATGGAAATAAGTAAACAACTTGTCTTTTATGGTTTACTAACTTACGGAAATAGTCATTAAAAATTGAGAAGTTGGTTAAAGTAGGTGGTAGTTTTTTTTTTTTTTTTTGACAAGTAGGTGGTAGTTTTAACATGCAGTATATGTGTATATAATTTTTAATCTAGTCGTTCAGTAGTTTGGTTTAAAATTTTATTTTTTTTAGCTACAATATCTGATACATTACATTGACAAATTTGTTTTTTATGGAAATAAAACTTTCACAATTTATAAGAAAAGTCAATTTTTTTTAAAACAAAGATAATATAATTTTTAGCTCGATGTAGGCACTAAATACGCTTCATATATTTTTCATTTATAAAAGATGGAGGTGACAATATCAATTTTTAGTTTGTTTTTATCATTATCTTTTAGACATATAACATTTATAACATATCTCTTCTTTTGAAGAGGGATAGACAGAGAGGTCCTCGAATTAATTAACATTATAACATTCTTCTATTCTTTCATGCAAAGAAAGAGAAAGGTCATCGAATTAAATTTTAAATATCTTGACAAATCTGCTTATGTGTAATTTGTTGGTAATTAAGTCAATCGTACTAATAAATGGAAAAAAAGTAGTTGGGAGAAGATATCTAAAAGATAATGTGTTATATTAATTACAAAAAATAAAATACGTTACAAAGATGTAACCGCAAAAATTTATTATAAATCTAATGCTTAACGTCAAATGAAAAGTCACATTTAGAATTAGAATAACAAAACTGAGATCGTGAAGAAAGGCTCCGGATGAAAAATCACACTAAGAAGAACAAAACTGAGATTTGAAGAAAGGAGAACGTCGTTGACCGTAATTCATCTTCACACTTTCTATCCAATTTTGTTTTCGCATCAATTCTATTCATAAACACCTTACCTTAATTATTCTTTATAAATACCAATCAGTCATTAAATCTCTCTATCCAATTACATCAAAATCAAGTCAATTTTTTAGAAGAGATGTTGCATCTACAATCTTGTTTGGAAGAATTTTCATAAGTTTTTTTAATTTATTCCCCTATATGTCGGAGATTGGAGGATCGCGCAATCACATTTTAGAAAAAGTATTTATGGTATGTGTACTTTAATTTTAAGATTATGTGTTTTTACACTAAATATTAATATTTGTTCTTTTATTGTTTTGGTTAATTGTTCTATTTTTTAATTTATTTATTTAAGATTATAAAATTTTCTTTAGCATGAATATAATTCTTTCTTAATTTCATTTGAAAATTTTACCCAAATACTAGGTGAATTATACATAATTAATTAATTATTAATCTTTATATTAATAATATTATTTTATTTTTACTGCAACTCTTGTTGTGATTACTACATAATTATTAATCTTTATATTGATAATTTTATTTTATTTTTCTGCAATTCTTGTTGTGATTACTATATTCATCTAATCCTTCTTTTTACTATGTAACAGCAAATCAAAAGATTGGCACGATAATTACGATAAATAATGAAGAAGATGCTCCAAGACTTACGAAAAGTAATCCCAGATCATAAGCAACTTGGTGGTTGATGGAATGCAAAATGGCTGAGAAGCGATCACTGATGAACAACAACAATGGAGTAAATGATATCCCCCAGACTCCCAGTTGCATCAGATGATCCCTCTATTAGGCTTTGACCCAAACATTAACCAAGAAGAAGACTGGGGTGATCTTTTGCAGAACTTGAGAACAACGACGATGATGATCAGGATATAAGATGACTCTAGAGATGAGGATGATGATATTAGTTGACTTTAAACCTCGGTATTTAGAGTTGGAGTAAACTAGATATTAGGTGACTCTATTAATATGAGTTTTAAAATACAGTGGGTGAATGTATTATTTTTAGTGTTTTTGGCTTTCTTGAACATTTTATCAAACAATGAGTATTGTAAACAAGTATTACTATGAATCAAGCACATGAAGTAATTAAAAGCTATGGCTTTTGCATCTCATAACTGCTCTGCATTCAAAGTCATAACTTGTGTAATCATGACATTTGGATTTAAGAACAACATGATCCACAAATTTTAAGAATAATGTTAAAACCGACAAAGATACAGGCCCCGTTTGTTTCACGAAAAACACAAGCCTAACATAATCCTCCAAAGGGTGGAATAGTAATAAGGGTAGTAACTCAATTTCAAACCAAAGATCTTCTTCTCACTACAGCTTTACCCTTATTCTCTTACAATCAAATTTTTAATTAAACTTACAACTTCAAACCTAAAACCCAACATAAAAACAGATCAAAAAATCGAAAAACAACATAATTACATTGTCATAAAAGATAATCTTGGTTCATTTTATTCAAATAAAAATGGTTTATAGCATACCCAAAAGCAAGGGCTATTAAAACAGATTGAGGCAATAAAAATAACAGATATATAGATACACAAACACCATTTAATTGACTATACATACAGGAGCTTAGAACAACAATACGAGAGCATAAAGATGGTACCTTTGTGGGGTTAGTGAACTTGTTGAGTAATCGCAACTTTGAGTGTGATTGATTTTGGTGTGTGGATTGTAGGTATGTATATGTATGCCAAAATGAGGGTGTCCCGGAAACAACCCAATATATGAGAGTTTTATTGGTGTTTTTTTTTTTTTTAAATTAAGCTTTTAATATTGGGTATTTATCAATAGGGTTAATTATCTGATTAGTCACTAAAGTCAGTTTGGATTATCAAGTTGGTCACTTAACTCAAAACGGTCTCAATCAGGTCACTTACTCGACATAAATGTACGATCCGTTAAATAGTCTTCATTTTTTTTACGGAAACAGACTGCAGATTGACATAAACGCTTATAATTGCAGATTCACTTAACATTTAAAAAATCCGAGAACATATTTGTTTTACCCAGATTATTCTCTTCAAAATAGATACAATATTGATAAGTTTTATTTCAGTTTTTGAAGAAGAACAATTCTAGTTCTTGAATTTTCTTTTTCGATTCATATAAATCTAGAGCTCATAATGAAAATCTAAACTAGTTTTATGAGACCCATAGCATCTAGATTAACACAATTTAATTTTACAAAATTTGGTGGAGATTTTTCGGACAAAATTTTGTGGACAGTAATTTCCGTCAAAAAATGAACAACTTGATAATCCAGGCTAACTTCAGTGACCTGATTGAGACCGTTTTGAGTTCAGTGACCAACTTGATAATTCAGGCTGACTTCAGTGACCAATCAGATAATTAACCATTTATCAATAATATTATTTTTTAAGATTTTTTGCGATTTTACCATCTATTCAAAATATTTGCAAAAATTTTTGCTTGACAATACAGAACTTATTGAGACTGTTTCTTTTTTTAAGGGAAAAAAGAAATTATTTAGATTGTTGATAATTAATTAACTTATTCAACAATTCCGGAGCTCTATAATTACTTTGGCTGATTTCAATACATTTTTAGTTGGTCCATTCAACAACAACAAAAAAAAAAAAAAAAAAAAACATTTTTAGCTGGCAAAAAATGACCATAAAAAGACCTCTCTGGCGGCCCTCAAAATCAATTCAAGAAGTCTTTGTCAGTTCTTCATTTAAACTCTTGTATTGTGCGATTGTGTAAAAAAATGGAGTTTAAAATGAACGACTTGCATAGTAATTTTCAGTAACTTGAACAATCTAGTCTTTTAAAAATATAATGATGTTGCAAAATGTGTTTCATGATGATTGTCATTTTTGTCAACATTTGTGGTCTAAGCTTTTTCTATAAATAGGATCAGTACTGAATGAAATGATTTGCACCAAATTCTACTCTCTCTTTCTCCATCTATTGCTCAAGTATTATTAGCTCCTTTATTGTTACACGGAATACATTATAACAACATTATAATACGTTATCAGCACGAAGTTCTGCCGGAACTGAGAAGGTATAATTTTATTTTCTTTATATTTCTTACTCCAATTAAGAGGAACAATCCTATATGTATACACAAGGACGATCTGTCTGTGTGATTGAAAGTCGGAGGGGACGCCCTCACTTGTGTGATATAGGGGTTCTTCCGTCATATTGATTTCCCAAATATTCTTTTGTTTCGAATAAGTGCTATTTAAAACTCTTAATCTTATAAATTATGGTGGGACCCTTGCTTGTTTCTGGGTTCGTTTCAATTCAAAGTCTCTTAAATTCTATTAATTATTTCGAATATAAAAGATTTCCTTACTGGATGGAATAATGGAAGCAAGGTTTAAGGTATACGTGATTATACGAGGAAACTTGAAATTCCAAGGGAAATTTCAATAAGAGATAATTAGAGCTAGAAGCGTTTCAATATAAGAGAGGAAGGAAATTCGTGAGAAGAAATAGGTATATTTGATGATTAGTAAGAGAAAAGAATATGAGGAATTTTAAGGTATAATTGAGATTTACTATTGAGAGCAAGGTATATTTTGAGGATAGAATTAGAATAAGGATAAACGAAGGAAGTGGGGATAATTAATGAAGGATTCGAGGTGCAATAACTTTTAGTGGGGGAATGCCAATATTGTGACTAATACCCCAAGTAGCAGAGAGAGATTAAATATGTTAATTATTCAAAGGATTAATCCAAAAGGTGTGAATGAGTAAAACTTGAGGTAAAGATTTTGATGAGAATAATAAAGGGAAATTACAGGGGTGGAATAGATTGTATATCATGAAGAAACTAAGGAGGATCAGCAAGATGTAAAGAGTGTATAGTGAACAATAGACATATGGGATAAGGTATCCGGAGAAAATTGCAGGTACGCGCTAATTTGACCTCTTAAGTGTAAGTGTTTGGTTAGGGATTGAATAAGTCAATGAATGGTGTAAATGGGCTGATAAAATAGATAAGAATAATCTATCTGTGAGAAAGTAAACTATGGTGATATAAGAAAGTGAGTTATTCTCGTGTCATCCAAATCAATATCTGTTAAGAGTCAGAGAACTCTATAAAAAGGAGATTTGAGAATAATGGGGAAAGTGCAAGGAAAATTCTTAGAATGAAGGGAAAGTATCTGCTCCTATAAGTACGAACAGGAAATATATATTATAAGTAATATTTTCTTACAATTGTTTTAAAGAATATTAGTAGAGCTTATTTTCTGGAAAATTTTACAGAGATGAGATATAGGAATATTGAGGTGTTAATATTTATGTCATGATAGAGATCAAAACATAGTTAAACAATAGTGAGATACACTACCATTCAGCGAAGGCCAATGTGGTGGCCGATACCCTTAGGAAAAAGAAGAAGGAGAGATGAGATAATATAGAATGATTGAATATAGGAGGAGATTTGCAAGAAAAAGATAGTGAAAGTGCAGCTATTGATAAGTTAAATGGCATGTTGATGAATGACAAGCAAGTTTATGTTGGTGTATTTCTGTACAAACAAGATAGAGATGTTAAGGAGAAACTAAAGGATGGAGGAAGTAATATGCGGATTAGAAGATGTAATGTGAGAAAGGTATTCGTCAATATCTTCAACATGATTCCGGGACGGAATCCTTTTAAGGGGGGAAGACTGTAATAACCCTAACTTTTGCAATGCTACAGTACCTAAATGAATAGTGATTTTGAGGATTTATGGGAATGGTATGTGGGTACTCAATAAGTGAAACAGAAAATAAGTAAACAGAAACCATATTAGTGATGTACTATGAAAATAAGTGACTTGAAACGATGTCGGATTTCAGAAATTCCTGAATATGGATTTTTGAGAATTTTGATTTCGAATGAGCTTCTATTGAATATTAAGGAGCATGGAGATATTAAAAGAATTATATATTGAGGAATTAGTGGATTAGTATAAACTAAGGGATTATTAAGTTAAGGAAATACCAAAGGAATTTGGATTGTTAAATGATTTCAAAACCACTGAGATAATGAGGTACATTCGAAACGAATCACAATTAGACAAGTATGGAAACCAAACAACCAAGATTAGTAATATAACAAGGATACATACCACATTATTATTATCCAAGATTATTAGCATAATACTTAGAAAAAAACAAGAAAAAGAGATTATGAGATCACCATAAGTGACATCACATTCCACTAACTTGTTTTAAGGGTAGATTAGTCATTTTGCATGAGGATTTTTCCATACTCTTCACCAAGCTTCCACTACACTCTAGAATTTACAAGATTAAGGAAGATTAGATCAAAAATCAAGAGCAAAATCTTTCCCCCTCCATTTCTTGCAAATTCGGCCAAAACAGGAACAGCCCACTAAAACAAGCATAACTTCTTCGTTTCTCAACCAAATTTTGCGTTCTATAGCTTTTTAGAAAGCCCATGAGATAACCTACAAGTCGTATTTCACAAGAGTTTTCCAGAAAAGCAAGGTAAGGGGGTCGTTTTTCATGTTCTTTCAGCTGATGAATAGTAACTCCGAATTGTTAACTTTGTTTTCATGGTTCCTTTAGTTGATTCAAGCTATATTGATGTTGTTTAAGGAGTACCCAAGGTTTATTAAGTGATGTTGAAGCTACAAGGAAGGTATATTACTTGAGACCCTAACTTGAATTATGAGTTTATGGTTGATTATGCTTAGTTTAGAAGTTAAGTGATATAAACCATGAAATCTTGATTATATAGTTGTGGATATGTGTTTTGATTTAATATGAAAGGAGTATGTGCTTGTAACCATGGTTGGTAAGATGACCACATGGTGTAGGTGATGGTGTATAAGGTGGATGATGGATTTGGAGGAGTTGAATTTTGGAAAGTATGAAAATATAGCCGTTATAATGCCCGATTTTCGTTAAACCAAGTAGATACCCTGTTTTTGGTCCCCATACTCGTACGGTAGGTTTCTGTCCAGAGCACCCACTGATCATGAGAGGGTAGAGCTTGGTTCATAGATCGTTTTGATATAAAGTACGTTAAAATCTGATGAACGGTTTAGGAGAAAAGTCAGTTTTAGTGAAAGACGTTCGAGAACCGAGAAAATGTAATTGTATCAAATTGGAGGCTATGAATACCATACTTAAACATTTTTAAAAATTATAAAATTTTGGAATATTGTAGTGGAGTGGTCAAAGAGTCATTTCCAGTTGACCTTACATTAAAATTCGAAATTGAGATTTTCTGAGAATTTTTACAGTCGGGTATGGTTGTTAAGGGAAATGGTGAATAAGCACCGAAACCTTGATTTAACCTAAAATGGTTAGGTTCTTGGAACACTTGGGTTATAATAGCATGTTATTCACATAGTAAGCATTAAGGGTGTAGTTATATAAAGGTGAAGTGAGAAAGGGATGTAGTATTCTAACGACGGTCCTTTTTGTGTTTATAGAAACTTCGGGAGAGCCACGAGCCATACTTCCAGGATACAGAGATCGAGGCAAGATTTCTTTTATCCTTACCTTGGAAAACTATTTTATTTTCAAAGTAAATGATTTCATGGAATATATATGTTATTCTATGTTTGCTATATTGCTAAGAATTATTTCCCTTATATTGGAATTAAAGAGAAATGGATATAAATTATGAAATATGAATGTGGATATGATTATGAATGGAGCGAATATGCTTTATGGTAAAGAGAGGTGCAAGAGAATGGTATCAGTTGTTATCTAGAGTTATATGAAAAATGGTATCAGTTGTTATCTAGAGTTATATGAAGAATGGTATCAGTTGTTATCTAGGGTTATATAATTTATAACGTTATGTTAAAAATATTCTTTCTAAGCAATTGTGATTTAATAAATATTATTTGATTTTTTTTATTTAATACTTTTGAAAATAGATGGAATATTTTATAAGGGCGTATTGGATTTCATTGAATACAGAGGAGATGTCTGAGTTATAATCCAAGTATTATGATATATATATATATATATATATAAAGGTGATGATACATTGAAATGATATGTGTGAATGATATATGGAAATGTGAATGGATATGTGAATGGAAATGGAAACGGAAAAATGGAAAATGTGGAATGATGTTTTATAAATGGAATAAAGATTTGAAAAAAAGGGGATTGCAACAGACTTGCGTAAGTGGCTGTGTCAGGGCAGTGTGCGACACAGTCCAGCATTTATTATTTTATTACGGCACGAAGATGTCAAGGGAGGATGTTAGCAGGTGGCCTTCCTCCAGGGATGATCTTCATTCCTTCTACCGGTAGTAAAAAGAGAGCAGGTACGATTAGGCGACTGATCATCGTCCTAACGTATCAGGCGACAGCAGATATCCCCAATGTTCTTAAAAAGAAATAGTTGAAAAATGGTTTTCAGATTTTTATACTGAAAACAGAAACATGATCTGAAATGATGGAATTATTGTTACAGATGAAGAGAAACTGATTTTATATTAATTTATATAATTGTTGCATAAGAAGGAAATGAGAAGATGATAGCGAAAGATGTGTTCAAGTTTATCATATTATTTTAGAAAAGTACACTGAAATGGTATATTGATTGTTATATTATTTAAGAAGAGAAACTGATATTATAATACTATATATTTCTTTTCGTACAAAGATAATTGGAAAGTGTATATATATTGAATGAAAATAAAATTCTTTCCATAATAACTGAAATTTGTTTTTGTCTATTATATATGTATATATATATATATATATATATATATATATATATATATATATATATATATATATAATGGTTTATTTCTCTTTGATGCTAGTTGATAGAATTTATCTTGCTGAGCTATTTTAGCTCATTCTTGCTATTATGTATACAACAGCTAGGTATGCCGATACTCCGCACTACACCCCGCAAGAGGGTACGGGAAAGATGAACTTTTGAGAGAGTGTTGGCAACGATTCCCGAGGTAGCTATCGGACGGTTGGGTACTGGTAGATTATGTATATTTAGTGTGTAAGCTGTTGTAATGAACTTTTGATTGTTGAAATGCTTCATGTCGAAGTATTATTCAACAAGGTATTTAAGTATGATCCTGGTTTGTAATGACTGCTTAAATCTAAACTTTTAATATTGTGGATGTTGTTCTCTGAGCATATGACAGGTGTGTAACATTATTAAGTGTGGGGTCTATTATGTAAATTTTAGTATGAATTTATATTCCAGCTGCCAAGAATGAAGTGTCACTAAATGGAAATTGGTCGTTGACGGCCCGGATTCTTGACCCCGGATCTGGGGCTGTCACATTTTCTATCGAATAAAAGTGTGTTTCTTAATTATGCACAGAATGGTTTCTGAGGATATATGCATTGCTGATTGTGGCACAACTCATACGATTCTACAGAGCCGAAAATATTTTACCTTTCTAACCAAAACCGAAGCACAAGTTGGGACCATATCTGGTGTTTCCAATATAATTGAGGGTTTTGGAAAGGCTAGTTTTATCTTACCTAATGGCACACACTTACGTGTTCCAAATGCATTATTTTCTAGTAAGTCCACTAGAAATCTTCTTAGTTTTAAAGATATCCGACTCAACGGTTTTCACATCGAAACCACTTCCGAGGCTGGTAAAGAATATCTTCTTATCACTTCAGCTAATTCTAGCAAAAAGAAAATCTTAGAAAAGTTTCTCTCACTTTCTTCAGGATTATATATGATGAAAATTAGAGCCATTGAGTCACACAATGTCATTGCTTCGAAACTAGTAGACCCAAAATCATTTACACTTTGGCATGAAAGATTAGGTCACCCTGGTGTCTCTATGATGCGTCGCATTATAGAGAATTCTACTGGACATCCTATAAGAGATCTTAAAGTTCTTTCAAACAATGACCTTCCTTGCTCAACATGCTCTTTAGGAAAACTGATTACTCGACCATCTCCTACTAAAGTTCAGCTTGAGAGTCCAAATTTTCTTGAAAGGATCCAAGGGGACATATGTGGGCCTATCCACCCATCTTCTGGTCCATTTAGGTACTTCATGGTATTAATTGATGCCTCAACTAGATGGTCTCATGTTTGTCTTCTCTCAACTCGTAATGATGCTTTTGCAAAATTACTTGCCCAGATAATCAAACTACGAGCTCAATTCCCAGATCATTGCATTAAGTCAATTCGTTTAGATAATGCCGGCGAGTTCACATCTGCAACTTTTGTTGACTATTGCATGTCTGTAGGGATCTCAGTTGAACACCCAGTTCCTCATGTACATACACAAAATGGATTAGCCGAGTCCTTTATCAAAAGACTTCAACTTATTGCAAGACCACTATTGTTGAAAGCGAAATTACCTACATCCATTTGGGGTCATGCAATACTTCACGCTGCCAATATTATTAGGATTAGACCAACTGCCTATAACAAACATTCTCCACTACAATTGGTACTTGGTCAAATTCCTAATATCTCTCACTTCAAAATTTTTGGAAGTGCTGTATATGTACCGATTGCTCCACCACAGAGATCGAAGATGGGAGCTCAAAGAAGAATAGGTATCTACGTTGGTTTTGATTCGACATCTATAATTAGATATCTTGAACCACTAACTGGAGATTTATTTACCGCAAGATATGCAGATTGTCATTTTGACGAATCAGTGTTTCCTCCTTTAGGGGGAGATAAATATTCGAATAAAGCTAATCCTGACATTACATGGAATGCATCGGGATTACATTTTCTAGATCCACGTACCGGTCAATGTGAAATTGAAGTTAAAAGGATTATTCATATGCAAAATATCGCAAACCAAATGCCTGACGCATTTAACGATTCTAGAAAAATTATAAAATCTCATATACCTGCAGTAAATACTCCAGCTAGAATAGATGTACCAATTCAACAATTAAATACAAAAGAGTTGGTTACGGAATCAAATCCGCGCTTAAAGCGTGGTAGACCGGTCGGTGCAAAAGATGTTGCACCACGAAAACGAAAAACAAAGAAAAATGCCCCTGAAGTGGCATATGCTCCAGAAGTAGCAAATACCCCTGAAGTGGTATTATCTCCTGAAGAGATTCTAGTCCCTAAAGATGAGGGATTAAGTAATCATGAAATTTCAATAAATTATGTGCATGACAGGAAATTATGGGATCGAAGTAAGACCATAATCGATGATGTGTTTGTGTATTCTGCGGCATTGGATGTCGACATAAATTCTGATCCTGAACCACAAAGTGTGGATGAATGCCGTCAACGAAAAGACTGGCTGAAATGGAAAGACGCAATTCAAATAGAATTAAATTCATTGCGTAAAAGAGAAGTATTTGGACCTGTAGTCCAAACACCAATCGGTGTAAACCCAGTTGGAAATAAATGGGTATTCATAAGAAAACGAAATGAAAAGAATGAAATCATGAGATATAAAGCCCGGCTTGTAGCTCAAGGGTTTTCTCAAAGACCCGGTATTGATTATCAGGAGACATATTCTCCAGTAATGGATGGAATTACTTTTCGTTTTATATTAGGTATGGCATCTAAAGAAAAATTAGAAACCCGTCTTATGGACGTCGTTACTGCATACCTGTATGGTTCACTTGATAGTGAAATCTATATGAAAATCCCAGAAGGATTGAAAATGGATGAGTTTAAGAAACCTCGTCATATGTATTCCATTAAACTCCAGCGATCACTTTACGGATTAAGACAATCTGGTCGCATGTGGTATGACAGACTTAGTCGTTATTTACAAAAGAATGGATATATAAGCAATGAGATTTCTCCATGTGTTTTTATAAAGAAATCACAAACAGGGTTTGTTGTTATTGCTGTATATGTGGATGATTTGAATCTGGTAGGAACATCTATAGATGTTGAAGATGCTGTCATATATCTTAAAACTGAATTTGAGATGAAAGATCTTGGAAGGACAAAATATTGCCTTGGTATGCAAGTAGAGCACTTGTCATCAGGCATTTTCCTCCACCAATCCACATATACCGAAAAAGTCTTGAAAAGATTTTACATGGATAAATCTCATCCTCTAACTACTCCAATGGTAGTTCGGTCTTTGGAACCTGATAAAGATCCATTCTGACCACATGAAGATGGTGAAAAGATTCTGGGACCTGAAACTCCATATCTTGGCGCGATTGGTGCACTCATGTATCTGGCAAACAATACAAGACCGGACATTGCATTTGCTGTAAATTTGTTGGCTAGATTCAGCTCTGCTCCAATGGAAAGACATTGGAATGGGATCAAACATATATTTCGTTACCTTAAGGGAACAGTTGATTTTGGATTATTCTTTCCAAAAGACTCGACATCACAGTTGATCGGATATACAGATGCTGGATATTTGTCAGATCCTCACGTTGGTAAATCACAAACTGGATATATATTCACATACTGCGGTACAGCTATTTCTTGGAAATCTACAAAGCAAACTATAGTCGCAACCTCATCAAATTATTCAGAACTGATTGCAATTCATGAAGCCAGTAGGGAATGTGTTTGGTTGCGGTCTGTTATCAAGAATATCCAAGAATCATGTGGATTATCAAACATCACGAAAGATCCTACTATTATGTTTGAAGATAACACTGCATGTATTGATCAACTCAAGGAAGGATATATCAAAGGAGACAGAACGAAGCACATATCACCAAAATTCTTTTACACCCATGAGCTTCAAAAGAATAATGAAATTGATGTCCAACAAATTCGGTCATGTGACAATCTTGCAGACTTATTCACAAAATCATTACCGAATTCAACATTCGGGAAACTGCGACATAACATTGGAATGCGTCGACTCAAGGATATGTTGCAACAAAACTTCAGTGAATGATTGATTTCTTCCAAGGGGAGATTGTACTCTTTTTCCTTCATCAAAGTTTTTATCCCATTGGGTTTTTCTTTGATAAGGTTTTAACGAGACAATCCATGATCCGTACTAAATGACAATCAAAGGGGAGTGTTGCAAAATGTGTTTCATGATGATTGTCATTTTTGTCAACATTTGTGGTCTAAGCTTTTTCTATAAATAGGATCAGTATTGAATGAAATGATTTGCACCAAATTCTACTCTCTCTTTCTCCATCTATTGCCCAAGTATTATTAGCTCCTTTATTGTTACACGGAATACATTATAACAACATTATAACAAATGATTTATTTTAACACTTTATAGTTGATAAAGATACAAAATTCAAATTGGTCAAGGAATGCAACTAACAGGAGATACAAGATACAACCGTATACATTGGACAGACATGGCATACAACCATACATGCGAGTACTCCATACTATCATCACCTTAATATCATAATTTTCCAAAATTTATTACTCGATGGTCAAATTAACGGAGTGCAGCTCGGAATAGTATCCCATTGTCAGTTATTTTGATTCATAAAACGGAAACAAGTATTTTAACAAACATCCCAGATATTTCTGGATTACAAAAAAAACTATAACCAAGTTCGACCAAGCCATTATACTTGAAATTTTCCCATTTTACAGCAATGGAGAAGAATCCAGTCCAATCCCAGTTCAGCAATCAGATTATGGCTCAAAGGTCATGGTCTCCGCCTCTCGTCTGACTGATTCAAATAGCACAGATGAGAGATATCGCTCCCCAAAACTCGGGAAAATGACCTGCAAAGTTGTTGATAGTTTATCATTTAAAAAGGCACTGCATGCTCAGCATATAAGGGATAATGTTGTCACTGAAATTTCAAATTGTTTGTGTAACTACTAATTGAGAATGCCATTAGATGATCATGTTCCTGCAATCTCATTATAGAGACGACGATATATTTCATACTATATCTCTCTTCAGACAAGACCACAATGAGCATCTGCTCCCAACATTGGACATCTGGCATACATTCCCCCAAGTTATATTATTATTAAGAAAACGGATTACTATGTATCAAAACCTGACAATGCATAAAGAGGAATTTTAAAACTTTAAATTAAATTCGATTTTATTATCATGGTTCTGAAGGAAAATTATAATTAATACACCAACTGGTAAATGTTTTCCTTGCATGTTGCTCACCATGGCCGTACCCTCTATGAGATAAAAGCCACCAGGTATAGTCGCATAAACATACATGGCATATTGACATGAACACAACAGTTAAAGAGTTTCTACAGAGAAACAAACTTACAACAATTAGTTTTCCTGCACTTTCTGGTCGCCTTGCAATTTTAATAGCAGCTGCAGCTGCAGCACCTGATGATATTCCCACCTGAAACAACGTTTAAACATAATAAAGTGTCTAACTTGGCAAACATTGTTAATTAAAATTTATTCAAGCAGCATGTAATTTTTGGAACTACCCAACACTGCTAAACGTGAACTCAAGTATAACTGTTAGTAGTGAAACTTACAAGTAATCCTTCTTTCACAGCAAGAAGCTTTGCAGTTTCTATCGCTTCATCACTTGAAATCTGAAGAATGAACAAACTGTCATGTTATATATAGAACCAAACATACCTGTTGAAAGTTGAAACTATCTAATAAATCTACCACAACTTTTTTAAGAACACCTAAGACTGTTCTGTAAAAGTACAAATGAAAGAACAATCTAGATCCTTTTATAACAGAACCCTAGCCCACAATGATTTGGTCATTCAATTGAAGTAACTTGATCTATATCTATTCAAATAATATAATATTCTTCTCTTACTTGAATAACTTCATCAATAAGATCAACATCCAAAACACCAGGAACGAAACCAGCACCAATTCCTTGGATCTTATGGGGACCTTGGGCATCATAAATATACATGGATTAGAATAATTTGATAAAATAAATGAAAAAATTGGAGAACAGTCACAAATACACCATAGTTACAGACTAAGCTACTGCATGTTTTATCTGATGTATACGTAAATTGTTCAAGTTTATAGATAGGATAGTACATTATCAAAACATGGGAACTGGAACCAACAGGCCAAGAATAATTGTTACACATCCATTTTTTGCTCTCTTTGGATCCTATACGTGTATTTACACGGTATAAAGCATAAACTTAGACACATAGTAACTGAGTCGTCAAAAAAAACCCGTGAAGGACTAGTAGATTTATCAGTTCCCCAAGTTAAACATTTCTTTTGTAAACAATTATTTCTGCCATTTAAATAGTAAGAAATTCATCATCTGACACTGACAGAGAAACACCACATTTGTATTGTTCCCTAAAACAAATAGCAGCACGAATCCTTTCTTTGTTAATACGTGAAACACTGAAACGTCAACAAAAAAAAAAAAAAAAAAGGTTTTGCATTTTATGAGCCATTATGACAACTTGAGTGCTACCAAAGTCTACATTAATATACTTCAAGGCCAGGCTACCACATCAGATACTTCATACTGAAATACTCAACTATCCCAGAAGCATCAATCAAACACACTAATCAGTAAAGGCAATAGCAAGCCAAATTTCTGCTTAATTGAGTTACTAACAATTCTACACATGTTTGTATAGGCTTCACTTCCATTTTCTATAATTTTGCTTTTCCAGCATATCAAAGAACTACTTAATAAATTAAGGGATGGCCATCTAGTCACTTCGAGGTCGGGGCCCTGAACCCACCCCGATCCCCGAACGGGGATTATTTTGCTCCTCGATCCCTGGCCCGAACCGGGAATGGGAATTCCTGCAGGGAATCAGGGACTTTAAATTTTTAAAAAATAAAAAAGCACATTCTCGAACATATTTTATATTAAAATTAATTTGTTAAATCATGATATGTAATATATGTATTAAATTTAGTAACATATTTTAAAAAAGCAATTCAAATTAATATTTATTTGGAATAAAAGATAAAAAATTTGATTAAATAATTATAATTAAATTATATTTTACTATTCAAACTTTGAATTTGTAAAATGAATAAAAAATTTAAAACAGTAATATTTATAAATATACTTATCTATTATAAAAAAAATCTTAAATATTAAAATCAGGGATAGGGAGGGGATTTAGTTATATAATAAGTTATTATATAGTAATAGCATGCAATTAGGGAGTTGTTAAGAATTTACGAGGAATCTAACCAAACCAATGGCAATAGTGACTTAACAAGGAAGGAGAGATAAAAACAAAGGAGTAACTAAGGACAGTTAGAAAAGTAAATGAGTGAAAAATAGTTAGATGGGTAAAGAATGCAAAGTAGTAAGTAGGAGCATGTGGGGCAGAGGGTATAATAGAACAAGAAGGGTCTGTATGGGGAATGAAAAATATCTGAGCTCATCTTCTTTTAGAAGGTCTACCTCTCCTCCATTTGAGACGAGGTGTAACCTCGAGTATTTTTCACATTATATTCAACATTTTCTGTGAAAAAGGATGCTTCTGGTTTTGGGGTTGGGACTGTGTTGCTTCAGGAAAACAACCCTATAGCTTATATTGAATAAACTAACTATTAGGCCCCTGTACACGACTCAAGTCCATTTATGAGAAAGAGTTGATGGCAACTGTTTCTGCAGTATAAAATGGCAGCACTACTGGATGGGAAGCTAGTGCATACAGATCAACAAAGCTTGCGTTTTTCGTTTGAACAATGGGAAAAAAGACCGGATTATCAGCTTTGAGTGAGTAAGTTAATGGGTTTCAATTTTGAGATTCAATACAACCCAGATGGAGATGCAGATGCCTTGTCCAGGAAGTATGTGGGGTTAATAGAGTTATCCACTTTGGTCACAGTATGTGGGGTGCAGTAAACACAGTTTCTTCCCCAGATTTAACTGGATCCGTGCCTCAAGAACGTATGGGAGGATATTGCCACGAGAACATCACCACCAAAAGGGTATAGCATGGACAAAGCAATACTACGATATAACCCTTACACTGCTCAAACCGTTCCATAAACTTTTATACCAAAGGTTGTGAGACATGGTTTCCCAGTCTGATTGGGATATGTGTGTTTCTAAGCTTGATCTGGATAGAATTGTTTAAGGCCGAGGGTACCAAGCTCATTGTGTACCTCCAAACAAAGGTTGTCAAAAGATTATGGAGAATTATCTGAGATGTTTTTTCAGTGGACAACCTCGTACATGGACTCAGTGGCTGCCTTGGCTCGAGTATTGGTATGATACTTCATTCCAGGTGTCAACTGTTCCTCATTTATAGTAGTTTATGGCAGGGATCCTCCTGCATTGGTACATTTGAAAGGGGAAGTACTGCAGTGGCAACCTTAGAAGAACAGTTACTAGAACTTGATTCAATATTAGATGGCATCAAAGCTAATCTTTTGAAAGCCAAACATCGAACGTAGAAATATGCAGATACGGGCCAAAGGGAGGTGGAATTTCAAGGTTGGGGACTTGATGTACATAACAACACGTATGGGTATGGAAAGAGAGAAAACTCCAACCGTATCCCCAAAAATCTCCCGCCAACCGTATGTGTGAGAAGTTAGCAGCCTGTTTTTACGGTCCTTTTTACCGTTGTGGTACGAATTGGTAGTGTTGCCTGTAAACTGGATTTACCTTCCTCCACAAAAATTCATCCTGTGATCCATGTTTTACATCTCAAAAGAGCTGTGTGATCCCGACCAGTTTCCCAAGCGATTTTCCCTCACATTAACTCTTGACTTGATCTTGGAAGTAGAGACAGAAGCATTACCAGGAGTTAGACAATACTTGTTCAGTGGTTGGGGCTGCCAGAGTGGGAAGCTACATGGAAGGATTTTCAAAAGGTCAATTGTTTGTTTCCTGATTTCCACCTTGAGGACAAGGTGAAGGTTTGGGCCCGGGTTAATGCAAGGAATCTAACCTGCCCAAGGGTAGTATTGACTTACCAGATAAGGAGGATAAAAACAAAGGAGTAACAAAGGACACTTAGAAAGTAAATTGTGTGAAAAATAGTTGGATTGGTAGAGAATGCAAAGTGGTGTTAGGAGCATGTGGGGCCGGGGGTACAAATAGTCAAGAAAGGTGAGTTGGGAGCATGTAAAATATCTGAGTCTTATCTTTTAGGTCTACCTCACTTTAGGATGGGGCAATCTGGAAGCTGGAGTATTTCAGATTTTATTGATATTTTACTTGGTTCATCCTTATCTTGTGTCTCTCATTTTCTCTTTTTTCATTTCTATCTTCAGTTTATAACAGTTCATATCAAAATCTCTAGAAAATTAAACACAAACAATAAAAAACATATTTCACGATGAAAGTGCAATATGCTAAAAATAACTCACCTGGTTTTCCACCAGAAAGAATAGGACTCTCGACAGGTTCTATGCCATACAGCTGTTACAGAGGAAAGATATATTTTAAACGAATGGAGGAAGTTCCATCAAGTAATAAACAATAGAGTATATATTTAAAGAACAACTAAACACTAAAGTCAAGCATACGAAATTGTGCATCCTTAATTCCAATGAAAAACTGAATTGGCAAGGTGACCTTGATATCAGGGTTATGCTCCTTAAGGAACTTTCCGGCACCAGTTATTGTTCCTCCCGTGCCGATTCCGGAAACAAAGGCATCAATTTTCCCACCAGTGCCTTTCCAAATCTCTGGTCCAGTGGTTTCATAATGGATCTTCATTTAAAAATTTAAAAAAAGAGTGGTCAAATATTATTGCTTTCATGTCTCAACAGAGTCAATCAGAAGAGTGAAATGTCAAACCTTTGGGTTTGCAGGGTTTTCAAACTGCTGGAGAATGTAAGCATTAGGGGTTTTAGCTGAAATCTCTTCAGCCTTCTGAACAGCACCTTTCATTCCCTTTGCAGGATCTGTCAAGACTAACTCAGCACCAAAACCACGGAGAATAATTCTTCTTTCAAGACTCATTGAAGCGGGCATGGTGATTATAAGTTTGTATCCCTTAGCTGCTGCCATGAAGGCTAATCCTATTCCAGTATTTCCACTAGTAGGTTCAATGAGGACACTCTAGATAAAGAAAAGAAATAAGATGAGAAAAAAATGGATATGCATTTTGTCATGTCAAGTAAAAATTCATCAACAACAAAGAGGGGAAACTTTGGACATTACTATTTGATTGCATGAATATAAGTAGATCCAAATCATATTTTCGGTTACTATATTCAAAAATGGACTTATCAACGGAAGCTGAGAGAAACGATCGAATTACCATACCCAAATTGCATTAATTTGGTTCTAGAAAAATTCTGTGCTGGAGATAACTCCATTTCACTGTTAAGGTTGTCCTCTTAAAATTAAAATCAGATTCTAAAAGCATATCATTTTACATTCCACGCTTTAAAATATGAAACAATCAATACTTGCTTGATTATACTTTTTGAAATTGCAAATGAAGGCAAGCATTAAAAAATATCCTAAACACATATAGGCTACATATCCACAACGGAAAATTTCTTGACCACGAGACATACAAAGAAGTAAACTAACCTCCCCTGGTGTAATAAGACCCTTCTCCTCAGCATCTTTAATCATGCTATAACCAATTCTGCATAACATGGTAAAATCACAATAAAACTCCCAAATCATAAACAATAAAGCCCTTAAGTCTTGATACAATCAATGTATGTTTCATTACAAACCATCTTAGGTTATAAACTCCAGAATTTCACCAAAAAAATATGCATAATTCACAAAAATATAAATTAGGTTATCGCACAATATGAACATAAACAGGTAGTTTCCGATTCACAGATACAAGCATCACAAAAAATACATAAAGCATTCACTGTTTCTCGGGAAAAACGGTTTGTACTTAAACATCAAAGCCTTCTCGGGTAAAATGGTTTGTACTTAAACATCAAAGCCTCTATACATAAATCATCAGCAAAATATATACATACATGCTCCAACAATAATCTTGTATGAATGAACAAAGCTGTACCTGTCTTTAACACTTGAGCAAGGCTCCATCATCTCTAACTTAGCAGCAACACGACCAACGCAACCCTCAACAACATTGTTAAGAAATACTAATGGTGTTTTACCAATCAACTGTTTCACAAAAACCCCACATCCAAAATTCAATCAGAAACAACAGAATAGCCCAGATTATGGAGAGAGGGAGGGAGAGGAGAGAGAGAGAGAGAGAGAGAGAGAGAGAGAGAGAGAGAGAGAGAGAGAGAGAGAGAGAGAGAGAGAGAGAGAGAGAGAGAGACCTCAGTAACATCCTTAGCAATTCCAACCTTGCCCAAATCCATGTTTCTACCTGCAAATCACTAGAAAGAAATTAATTGTGAGAGCGTGACACTATCAAATAACTCGAGAAATGATTTTTATTGTAAACCTTAAAAACCCCTTTTGAGGATTATTATTACTAAGAAGTAAGAACATCCAGACACACAACCTGCGACTTTACCTTATCAAAAACAAGAAAATTCTGTGAGTACAGCCGTGTATGTATGTAGTCTGTATATACTCCTACAAATTAATTTTAATTGAACCTTAAAAGAAAAAGATCTTTTTTTACAAGAAAGAAAAGATTTTGTACTTCTTTATTAATGAAGAAATCTTTTTAAACTGAAATGAATTGATGGTCCGAGTAAAAAAATAAAGATCGTGAACCCGACCGTATATGCGGCCGAATACCAATATGCTTACGGCACGGCTGACGGCTGAGTGATGTAATATTGCCGCTTCTTGATTTGAGCCATAATGTAAATGGATTGAATATTTGATGATAATCCGTAGCTAAATGAATGTGTATAAATTTTTTCAAAAAAAAAAATCAATTCAATTTGTTAACAATTCGATCCAAATATATTATATTTATTATATAGAGGTTGGGGAGCCTGGGATGTATCTCACGTAAATTTCCCGAGATACAAGGAATTTATATACAAACTAGCTTAAAGTACGGGTTACTTTTAATTTTTTATAATTTGTTTATAGTTTAGTATAATAATATTATAAATATTAATTGTAATATGTTATTGTAAGAATTCGAACCTTACATCTTTGTATATAATAATTTTAGTATTAAATATAAATTACTATGTTGTCAGCGGAAATCGAACCTTAGAGCTCTCTATATAACAACTTTTAGTATTGTTGTATCTAACGGTCATGATTTATCTGAGTTAAAGATCTAGCAGTTGTGAATGTGGGATAACCAAAAATAAGGATTAACCAAACTACAAATTATACCCCATTTCGCTTATTATAATATAGTATAGACTAGCTTATAACCCGCACGACTTTTTTAATTTAATTAATATTTTATTTATATTTTAATAATTATATATCTCATATATATTACTTGATATAATATTGGCATAATATATATTTTATTAAATAATAATCATTTAATTATATGATATATTATTCGAATTATGATTATATTTTGTCATAATAATATAAATATAAATAGAAGTATCGTATATACTTACATTCAAATTTTTGTTGATATTATCATATTCAAATTATGATTCCATAATAGTTCCTAATGTAATATTTGTCTAAAATAGAATTTAAATTAATTTGTAATTGTTTGAAAGTGTAGGTGAAGAATTTTAATTCAAATATAATTAAAAGAGTATGTAATTGAATATTAATTGGAGTGTAATTAAAAGAGTTTGTTATTAAGTAAAATAAAATTTTATATGCATTTTAATTTATTTTTTCATTTTTGGAAAGTGTTAACAAACTTTTTAGGAAGGTGTTAACCATCATGTTTCGCTTATAATGGTATAGTATAGATATATAGTATAGATATGGTGTGGCTATTTTAGTAAAAACAGAATTTTTTTATTAGTCTATATAGTATAGATATGGTGTGGCTATTTTAGTGAAAACAGAATTTTTTAATTAGTCCTGCGGGTCCAATCAATATCAATATCTATTATATATATAAAGGAAATTCCCCGGGAGTTTGGTGGAGCTCTAGAATCGCTCGATTCATATTTATCTATTTTTCTAGAGCTTTATGTGGATAGGTTTTAAATTATTTAATGATTTCGTGTGTGTTGGTGGTTATTGCAGGGTGATGAACATGCAAGACCTTCCAAATTTTATATTTTATATGGAGTAATGAATTGCAACAAACATACCAGGTGATTACACAAACTTATGCTAAAAATAAGTTATAATTGTATGATAATTGATAGGCGACTACCATACTTTGTAGATATAGATTTGTTTGTCCATGAACGTGATTCTTTTTTTTTTTTTTTTGATTAATGACCTTATTTTACTTTTTAGGGAGTTTTCATATTTATCGATTTCATTATCACTATTTTAGGATAGTTTAGGATTTTAAATATCGGATGAATTTGAGTTTTATATTCTACACTAATATTATTTTTGTACAACGACCGTTATTTGTATATCTTCTGTCATAGACGAGACAATAATAAATTTTAAAAAATAGGAAATAATGAATTTTTTGAGAGCTTACTTTTTATTTTTTTTAATATGGCGTAAGTGCCTCCACAAACGCTCCCCGATAAGTTTTTAATGGTATAAATTGCCCAGTAAAAAAGAGATTTTGCTGCAGCTTGGCTTGGAACAGGGGTTGATGAAGCTCGGTTACACACGACAGAGTGATATTCATATCATGGTAATTTTTCTTAGTACACCATAATTTTTTTTTTCAAAAAGGGTTACAATACTTGACGTGATAAATCCAACTGGTCAAGCACCGTACAATTTCCAAAACATAAATATTTATTTCACGTTTCAGTTGGGTCTATATACAACTAATATTATTCTTTAACCTAACTCAATAATTTTTTTTAAATCATTTATTATATGTTATTTAATTGTTATCGTCACCTAGCGAGTACACAATCAAAAAATATATAAATTATATATTTATATATATAATATCGTCTTTACTAATTTATATGATATTATAAAAGTTTATTTTTCAAATTTACTATTATATAATTTATATTTAAAATCATATTTATTTTAGGGTTTAAGAAAATTTAATATAAGGTCATCTCCCACGATAGACATTATAAATTATTATGATAAATATGTGTATTTAAGTCTTTAATAATTATCTTAATTATCAGAGTGGTCGAATCCTATTTATCTATTTTTCTAGAGCTCCTCTATTTTAAATAACTAAAATCAAAACTTCCTTCTTTAGGTCTAATTTTTCAGAAAAAAAAAAATCAAAACTTCCTTTTTTAACATTAAAATTTTCGAAATATAAAAGGTCTTCGAATTTGTAATGTAGAAGAAGTCAAATAATATATTCGAAATAGAAAAAAAAATTATATTTCAGAACTTTCTTTTTAACATTAACATCTTCAAAATAGAAAAGTTTTGAATTTGTATGAAAGAAGAATTCAAATTTACATTTTCGAAATAGAATAGAAATTTTGTATATATATATATATATATATATATAATCATTGCTTCTAACTTTAAAATTTTATCACCGTGTTTATAACTCTTTTCTTGCTTCCATTTGTTTTTGACTTCGTCTATTTTTTTCAATTTTTTAATTTATACTTACTTTGTGTGTTTTTTTGCCGCGAAACGCGGCTTATATGTTTTTATTACAACGGGTGTCAGCCTAAGAAAATTTGATACAAAATCGACATAAAAAATAAGTATATAGTTTATTTATTTATTTATGTATAATAAAATTTGTACATTATTGTGTTCATTAATTTATTTATAAAAATTTTCTTTTCGATTTTTTTCTTAAATTATTTTTTAAAAAAATTAAAAAAGAGATCGTAACAGGCGATCATGATCAATTGATATCTGTAAAATTTTATGTTTGCTTTTTGTCTTTCCTTTTAACCACTCTTCGTTTCTTTGTCTATTTTGACCATAAATTTGATTTATATGTATACGTTTGTGGAAAGAATTTTGGTGATACAAGCATCGAAATATTTGTTATTGAAACTCCTAGGTTTTGATGATAACAAACAGTAAGCTATTTGGCGCTTACAGATATAAAACAGCATGCCATTTGTGTGTGCTCTAACTTGGTTCTGCAGGACAAAATAGCTTACTGATTTCATAATCAGTATACCTCAAACAGCAAGCCAATTGTCACAAACAGCGTGCCATTTGTACAAACAGCAAGCTGTTTGTGTCTGCCAGAATTAAGGGTCAGTTTGGTTCTTTAAGGAGCATGCAACGGAAACATTGTTAGGAATATTTGTAAGGGCCCTCTGAATTAATCTAAATATGCCAGCTCTCACATTTCAAATATATTGGAAGACAGTATATTCTTTGCTTTGAAATAAGGAAAAGTAGCATGATACTTTTGACTTATTTAATTACCAACCACATGCTCTTGTCTCCCTCTTCAATATCAATTCTATTCCTGCTATACACGCTCCTTTCTTCTCTATCAAAAGAAAAACAAATTATTCAAGCTCCTCAATTTCTTCATATCAAATCCATCATCTCTAACCGTTTGTTTTTCTTCCCGTTGGAGTCAATTCAAGCCTTCATTCAAATACTCTTGTTTACCTATAAAAGAGATGTTAATGTTCAGTTCTTAACATCAATACACGAGCAGAAAACAAGAAGATATATTCAAACACAAAGCTTTCATTGCAAAATCTTACAAACCTCTCAAACCCTACATATACGCATATATATATTTTCAGAGGGTTCATAGGTTAAATTGTATTATTCAAATCTGTATTGTTCAAAGTTGTAATTGTTTTGTTGTTGTACAAGATTGGCTTCAGGTTTTAGGGTGAGTCGAGCTAGACCAGAGAAGTATACTTGGGAAGTAGTACTTAGAGGGTTAGTTCAGCACAGGTAAACAGCAAGCCATTTGTAAGCAGCAAGGGTTAAGGGAGATATATTGTTGTATCTTGTAATTGGATTATAGTTGATCAATAATATATTCTCTTACCAAGTTTGGTAAGGGACCAGGACGTAGACCATAGGGGATTAGGGGTCGAACCTGGCTAAAAGATTGTGTGTCTCTTTTACTTACTGTTTATATTCTTTCTGCATTGCATTTTAGATACAAACAGCGTGCTGTTTGTGAACTGTGTTATTACAAACAGCAAGCTGTTTTCAGTTATTTTCAAAACAGTTCATAAATTCACATTAATAACCATAAACACCTATTCACCCCCCCCTCTAGGTGTTGTTTTTCAGTTATAATATGAGTATTTTTCTTTAAACACTGTTAGCACCATACTTTATTATGATTTTGCTTTCAAATTCTAATTACACTGATTCTTTTATAGTTTTTTACGTTTTTTAAACCAAAATTAAAGTAAAAAGGTATTTTAATATTTAAATTTTTATTATTGCATATATTTGGTATTTGTAAAATATATGCAACGGGCGTCGGCCTAGAAATTGTGAGACAAAATCGATAAATCAAAGTCAAAAAGTATTTTAATATTCAAATTTTTATTATTGTGGATGCTTAGTATTTTTATAATATATACAAACGGATGTCGGACTAAACAATTGTGAGGAAAAATTGGTATAAAAAATATATGAATAATTTATCTTATTATCTATGTATATTTAATTTATATAATATTGTGTTAACCAAATTATATTGATATTTTAGATATATTTAAAATTTTAAAAAATAATTGTGAGGCAAAATCGGTAAATCAAAGTCAAAGAGCATTTTTGTATTTAAATTTTTATTATTGTGTAAACTTAGTATTTTTATAATATATACAACGGGTGTCGGCCTAAAAAATCGTAAGATCAAATCGGTATAGAAAAATATATGAATAATTTATCTTATCATCTATGTATATTTAATTTATACAATATTGTGTTCACCAATTTATATTTATATTATAAAAATGTTTTTGTCGGTTTTTTTTTCCTTAAATGATCTTTATTTAATTTTTTTTAAAAAAAAAATAATAAGGCCGCCGCGAAGCGCGGCTTAGTCGACTAGTATATATATAAAGGAGGATAGCGGGAGTTTAGGTGGCGCTCTAATATCGTCTCAATCGATTTTTCTAATTTTCTAGAATTTTAAACACTAATAAATATGAAAATATCAATTTGCATATTGGAAGTAAAATAGGTGTTCGAATTTATAAAGGAGAAGAGTTCGAATTTATAGGGAAGACATATGATTAGAAGTTCTATTGGATGTATAATAAGTATTTATAAGACATACGATTAAAAGTTCTATTGGAAGCAGAATAGGAGTTCGAATTTATAAAGAATAAGAGTTTGAATTTATAGAAAAAATATATATAAATAAAAGTTCTACTAGAACTAGAATATGTGTTTGAATATATAGAGCAGACATATAATTAAATATTTTATAGAAAGTACGATCTTGTTAAATTATATATTTTTTATATAAGTTAATTGTACTTATATTAGGAAAATTTATTCATAAATCAAATACTATTGTGATGAAAAAAGTCACCGTATTTAAAAAGAAAAGAATTGATGTCTTAACATAATAAAAGAACAATGAGTAAAAAACAATCTCATGTAGTCTTTATAATATATGTTAAAAAGTTGGGATTTCGGTTTTAACGAGAGAGCGGCTCAATCGAAAGAATTGTATTTAACAAGAAATTGATTCATTAGAGAAGATTATTTAATTATTAAAATTTAATATTAATATTGTAATATAACGTAAATGTATTGAATTTTTTAAAAAATATTTTAATGCTTAGGTGGCGCTCTAATATCGTCTCAATCGATTTTTCTAATTTTCTAGAATTTTAAACACTAATAAATATGAAAATATCAATTTGCATATTAGAAGTAAAATAGGTGTTCGAATTTATAAAGGAGAATAGTTCGAATTTATAGGGAAGACATATGATTAGAAGTTCTATTGAAAGTATAATAAGTATTTATAAGGCATACGATTAAAAGTTCTATTGGAAGCAGAATAGGAGTTCGAATTTATAGAGAATAAGAGTTTGAATTTATAGAAAAATATATATAAATAAAAGTTCTACTAGAACTAGAATATGTGTTTGAATATATAGAGCAGACATATAATTAAATATTTTATAGAAAGTACGATCTTCTTAAATTATATATTTTTTATATAAGATAATTGTACTTATATTAGGAAAATTTATTCATAAATCAAATACTATTGTCATGAAAAAAGTCACCGTATTTAAAAAGAAAAGAATTGATGTCTTAACATAATAAAAGAACAATGAGTAAAAGAACAATCTCATGTAGTCTTTATAATATATGTTAAAAAGTTGGGATTTCGGTTTTAACGAGAGAGCGGCTCAATCGAAAGAATTGTATTTAACAAGAAATTGATTCATTAGAGAAGATTATTTAATTATTAAAATTTAATATTAATATTATAATATAACGTAAATGTATTGAATTTTTTTAAAAATATTTTAACGCCGCCGCGAAGCGCGGCTTTATCAACTAGTATATATATAAAGGAGGATAGCGGGAGTTTAGGTGGCGCTCTAATATCGTGTCAATCGATTTTTCTAATTTTCTAGAATTTTAAACACTAATAAATATAAAATATCAATTATAAAGAAGAAGTTCGAATTTATAGGGAAGACATATGATTAGAAGTTCTATTGGAAGTATAATTAGTATTTATAAGGCATACGATTAAAAGTTCTATTGGAAGTAGAATAGGAGTTCGAATTTATAGAAAAAATATATAAATAAAAGTTATACTAGAACTAGAATAGGTGTTTGAATATATAGAGCAGACATATAATTAAATACTTTATAGAAAATACGATCTTCTTAAATTATATATTTTTTTATATAAGTTGATTATACTTATATTAGGAAAATTTATTCATAAATCCAATACTATTGTCATGAAAAAAGTCACCGAATGAAAAGAATTGATGTGTTAACATAATAAAAGAACAATGAGTAAAAAAACAATCTCATGCAGGAATCCTAAATAAATACAGGAGTATCTATAATATAAAGAGAAAATAAGATGTGTTTTCATTTTCTAAAATGCCAAAACTTTTAGAAAATTTAGAGAAAGTATAAATTGGAATTCACTCTATTTTTTAGGTTTTGATTTTAAGGAAAAAAATTGTTGTGTAAGATAAGTAACATCAATAATATGTAATGAAGTTAGAATTTCAATCCCAAACGAGAGCGGCTCGAAACGTGTTTAACGGGAAGACGACTCATTATAAAAGATTGTACTAGCTATTAAAATATCATATGATGTTATAAATTTTATTTTATTTTTAGGATTTGATTTTATTTTGTATTTTTAGGATTGTACTAGCTTTCTTTTTAGTAATAAATGTGTTTAATAAGAAAGCGGTTCATTAGATAAGACCGTATAAAATATGTTTAAATATATAATTAATACATAAAATAAATTGTTTTATTGGAAGTAAAATACGAGGGCGGTGGAGACGTCTTATACGATTTTTTAAAACTATACATCTTTTTTCCTAGAAATCCTTTATTTTAACTTTTTTATACAAGTTAATTGTACTTGCATACAAAAATATATCCATAAATGCAATATTATTCCCGTAACGAAATGTCTTCGTATTTTAATTTTTTTTTGATATGTTAACATAACAGAAAGACATTTCCATGCGGAAACTGTAAATAAATACAAGAATATCTATAATATACAGAAAATATAAGATGTATATTAATCTTTTAAAACTCCATAAATATTAGAAAATTTAAAGAATATAAAATTTTGAATTTACTCACTTTATATAATGAAGTTAGAATTTCGGTTTCAAATAAGAGCGGCTCGAAACGTATTTAACGGGAAGACGGCTCGCTAGAAAAGATTGTATTAGCTATTAGAATTTGATACTGAAGTCATAATTTTTTTTATTTTTACGGTTCAATTTTATAGATAAAAAATATTATATAAGTCTTTATAATATATGTTAAAAAGTTGGGATTTCGGTTTTAACGAGAGAGCGGCTCAATCGAAAGAATCGTATTTAACAAGAAATTGATTCATTAGAGAAGATTATTTAATTATTAAAATTTAATATTAATATTATAATATAACGTAAATGTATTGAATTTTTTTAAAAATATTGTAATGCCGCCGCGAAGCGCGGCTTTATCAACTAGTTAAATTTAAAGTGTATTTTGTGAGTATCTGAGAAAAAGTTCCCTAAGATCAATCTCAGGATCCTTTTTCTCTATTATATATTTCATATATTTATGTAATATATATAAAACATATATAATATATATTAGTTTATATAAATAATATTATTTTATAATATAAATTTGGTTTTGTCAATATATATGTCATAATTTTAATTTTTTACTTGATGAAAAAAATTTTAAAAAGTATTTTATAGATTTAAAAAAAAAAAATTTAAATTTGTTAGTTAAACGGATCGGACCTTCAATCCAATAATCCGAAATCCGAATCAATCGGATATGGATTGATCTAAAAAATATCCGATCCTGATCCGATTCCATGAATCCGAAAATTTTTAACAAATTTGGATATGAATTTAAGATGATCTGATCCAAATACCGGAGAGTAATCCTATGTTTTCCAGAAAAAAATTTAATTTTTTATCAAATAATATGAAATGGGATAAATTTTATTTATAGATTTATATTTTTACATGAGGGTTTTTATTTTATTATTTAAAAAATTACCTTTTACATAGAATTTAGTTACTTTTGGAGGTCCTAAACTTATCTCATTATCTCGTATCCTCTGAAATGTATACATGTGTTCACTGAACTGAAGTTACTCCATTGGAGTATGAAACTAACATTTTTCTTACTTTATAATAATTATTAATTTAAATTTTCCAATTTATATATCCATTAATAAATATGATTTCAACAATTTGTACTTATTATAATGTAAGTACTTAATTAGATCGTGTGCAATTTTTTCTTGAATGAAATATGAATGACATATATAAAAATCAAAATCAAAAATAAAAAATGAGAGAGAGAAAGAGTTGCAAAAACTATTTGACATATCGTAAGAATTTCTGCTATAATTGAATTAAACCTATAAATTATTGTAATAACCTTTGTAAGGTCTCTCATATTATTATTCTGCTTAAATACTTTTCTATCTCTGAAATGCCTCATGAAAATGGGCCTATCTTGACATTAAACAACAGAACCTTATCCTCTCAAACAACAATAGTGTCAACACACTCCTGTCCTCATTTTTTCAACTCTCATTACCCTGCCATGGCAACTCTCCACTTCACCACCTCTCCTTCATTCACTTTCACATCATCTAAAAAACAATCCTCCTTCCTTCCTCCATTGCATCTAAACCACCATGCACAGCCACGCTTTCGCAGTGGCCACCGGAGCATTACTACCACCATCAAGTCTTACAAGGTGACAATAGAGCATGAAGGGAAGACTACTGAGCTTCAAGTTGAGCCTGATGAGACAATCTTGACAAAGGCATTGGATGAAGGCATGTCGGTGCCTTATGATTGTAACCTCGGAGTTTGCATGACTTGTCCTGCTCGACTAATCAGCGGAAAAGTTGATCAGAGTGAAGGAATGCTTAGTGATGATGTTGTTGAACGTGGATTTGCTTTGTTATGTGCAGCGTATCCTCGCTCGGATTGTCATATTAAGACTATACCAGAGGAAGAGCTCCTGGCAATGCAGTTAGCTACTGCAAATGACTGAGTTATTAGTGCTTGGTGTTTGATTAATGGTTTCTGGTTAGTGGTGGCCAGCCGTGCGTGCCGTGCGTGGCGTGCCGGGCTGGCCACGTGCCGTGCTGAGAAAGGTTGGGCACGGGCACGCACGCATGTTTGGGATGTGCCGTGCCGTGCCGTGCCGGTTCTTCAAGTTTTAAGCCCGTGAACGGCACGCGGGTTTGTGCGGCTTGGCGTGCTTTTTTTTTTTTTGAAAATTCTGAAAAATTGTACAAAAATTTGAATTTTTTTTTGTAATAATATACTTTTAAATATTCTCATAATATGAAACGTTTCGAATTAAAATGTTTCGAATTTGTAACTTTTTTCATCTAATTTTATTTCATATTAAAATCTTTCGAATTTTTAAGAAAATACGAATCATACTATTGAAATAAAAAGAGGGAAAGAGGACGGTACCTCTATTAAATTTTATTAGTTAAAAAATATTTTACAAATGGTGTGAGAGGACTCCTCTCTAAAAAAACGGAACAAACCGCATTTAACATTAATTACAAACAAATAAATTCTAAAATAAATCTAAAAATACAAGATAATACAAATTCTACACACTAGTAGTCTTCTTGTTCAGCCCCCGATTCCGATGAAGTATCCATTATCATCCACGGATCGTCTTCTCCATCCGAATCATCCGCTTTTTTTCCTTGTTGTCTTTTTTCGGCTTGATCCCAATCTTTTTTGCAAACACATATTTTTATTGAATCGGGTGCAAGACTTGATCTCTTCTCGTCTAACACTCTTCTACCCGCACTAAAAGCGGATTCGGATGCAATTGTAGAAGCGGGGACTACTAAAATATCTTTTGCAATTTTTGCTAAAACCGGAAATTGTGACTCATGATTTTTCCACCATGTTAATATATCGAACTCATCATTTAACTCATAATGATACGAAAAAAATTCATGCAACATAGTAAAAGCAGTAGTGGGAGTACTATTACTAGATTCGGAAATCAAAATTTTTGGTTTTTTGTTAGTTAATATCGATGCAATTGTTTTATTAAATCTACTACCACCACTACTACTACTTTTAGGTGGCATAGAAATTTGAGTTTTAGCACTATATATATCAATAAGACGATACAAATAATTTAAACAATTTAGAACATATAATTCCCAATTTTTTGAAACATTTAACGTTTCGTAATAATGTTTTAACAAGACTTCTAAACCATCCTTTCTAACACCCGGATCAAGAAGACATGCAATACCATAAACAAAAGGAAATTCATCTAAATGGTTTCTGGAAATGGAGGCACCATTTTTATTTTAAAACATTTATTCCACAAAAACACAACTTGAAAAAGAATATTCGTATTTGCAGGATTATAACAAAGCTATGTTTATTAGAAGGAAGATAAATAAACATTTAAAATTAATGTATATAGCAGTACACATGACGTGCCGTGCCGTCCTGAACGTGCCGTGCCGTGTCTTTTAGTTATAAACGTTCTTCCACGTGCCGTGCCGAACGTGCCGCGGTTCACAGAAAATGAATTCGTGCACGGCACATCTATTGGAACGTGCTGAACGGGCCGTGCCGGTGTTTTACTATAGACGGGCTGAACGTGCTTTTGTACGAATAATTCACGGGCATGCCGTGCCTAACCGCCCGTTTGGCCGGCTCTATTTCTGGTTTTGTAGATCAATTTAGTGGAGTATAATAATGTGAACATGTTTTCGGAATTTCAAGGGAAGATATGAATACTGTTTAATGCTCTTTTGTGACTGTGTTGCATTCGTTAGTTTACTGATGAATGATGATGTAGTTGATAGTTGATACACTCTGTGACCGCACTTTTTATGGTTTTGATTGCAAATGGTGAAATGGTGTAGGACAGTGATAAATTCAGACAAGTAATCGTAAGTGTCCTCCTAGATCGACTAGCTTCATAAAGTATATAGTACAGGCAAGGTTGCACAATGTTTCTTTCATCTGCACTAAAATAGACAGATTGATTATAGTACAGGCTCATATTTGATACATGTCTTCATCATTAAGATTTCCTCCCCAATTTCACTTCTGTCGATAGTTCTAAATCATATGTTATTAATGTTTCTCTTCTCTTCATTAAATATAAGAAATTAGATTGATTCTTCAAGTCCAGAAGAGTTCAGTGCATTTTGTGTGATCAATGGTGAGATTCTGTTCAATTACGAGAAAGACAGAAAATGATTCCCAATAAAGCATCAAGTGATTAATAGGATTAGGAGCACAATGACAGTTTTGTTATTGCAGAAGGCACAATCTCAAGCTAGTACAGTATATACATGTCATACACTGAAGCACTAGTATAAATAGAATCATGTGACAGTGTAAAAAAAGTAACAGCTCTTGGTTTAAGAGCAGGAGCCTCTTCACCAACGAACAAGAGGTGAAAACAAATATTTAGTGTTGTTCTTTTGACAACAGAGATACTAATATTAAAGAAAGTAACCTTCATAGGCAGACAGTTCAATCTAATCAACCGAAAAAAGGAATATGTTTACGGCAAATATAAACTGAGACTTCGATTAATGGCTTGTTTCGGGAAAATTGAGATGAGAACGCAGAAACAATGATTTTTACAAAAAATTACATGACAGCATTTCACAGAAGGAAGAAGGAAACAGTTTGCAGGTTTCTAATTGAAGTCTTTATCTAAAAATTCCGACTAGGAGACTTCAGACTAACATCTAAACTTGTTCCACATTAATGGAAAGAAGGGAAGATCATATGAAGACATTTTAGACTCCAGAGGAAAAGTTGAGATTCCAATTGTTTTAACGGAGACCCCTTTTTCTTTTCTATTGCAATTTCTGGTCTGTGATATAATGCGATCAGTTAATATTACAGAAGCTCAAATCCAACATTTTGACCAAGAAAGATTTAACATCACACTGGAAAAAATAAACTTTTATTCATTATTAGTTTTTAACAAAAATGCATACATACATAATCACCATTAAGTTCACTTGCAGAAAATAGGATACACACAAGAAACATCAAGCTCTCTCCAAGATCACCATACATGATACATCCACAATTCAAACTTAAAGATACACGGAAAATCATGCTCACTTCTAGAAATAATACCTGAACAAAAGGGTGTTCATTGGGCACTGCAACAAATTATCAACATTCAGTTCACAGCTTAATATGCTGGCAAAATTTGGCCAAGTGGATGGTTGCTTGGTTGAAAGAAAGGAGTATACGGAAGCAGTGCTGAAGAAATCGTCATTCCATATTTCTTTAATTTTTCTTCAAAATTTTCTTGGCTGGACATGGAATTAATGATTTCTCAATAACGAGAAAGGCAGGTAATAATATCCTTGAACTAGGCACACAAGCTAAGTTCCTGCATTTCAGACCAATGTATAAAGCAAATTCCAACAGACAAACTTGCATGTAACTTCATAATGGAATAACTACGTCGACCAGTAAGATGATCAAACACCAATTTTAGATGAAGACTGTATTTGATGGGATACCGAACCAGCTTTGAAGTTCCTGGAAGCTAGTGTAACACCTGCTTTCTTGAATTTTCTTTGCTTGATTTTGACCTTAACATTAATTCCGTTCTTAATAACCGAATCAAGTACAACTAGAAGCTTACCTTCCAACTTCTCTCCTCTCCTTGGTGTATAGACTGCATTGTGTATATCATCAGCCAAGGCTCTTTGAGCTAAGACTTTCCCCACAGAAGCACACGCAGTTGCATTCCTTGTTGATCCCAAGTCAAATTTCATGTCTTTAGATATTGAATGTGCAACAGCAACAACCTTGCTGGTGGCTCGGTGCACTATGCAGGCACGTACAGAAGCCTTGGATATATATATGTCCAAGCAAAATGGTTCATGATAAGCTGCTGTGAGTTGATTAAACGTAGGAGTCCTTAACCTTTTCTCATCTCGAAACCCGTGAATTTGATCAAGGGAAGATGTCAGACGATAATTCTCATTGAAGTTATGTAGTTTCGCATTTCCAACAGAAAAACCAGTCAGATTCTCCTTCATTTTGCTCTCCTTTTGCCCATTTTTATTCTTGAAAGACCTGTCAGCTATAGGATCAAAGTTCCGACTCTGCTTCTCCTTCTTCGATTCTTCCTGACCAGCCTTATTCTTTGAAGATTTTTTCTTAAGAAACTCATGATTATACTCCTCATACTCTTTCGAATCCTTATCAAGCCTGTAAAAAAGAGTCCCACGTATCCTCATATCCTCAATCTCATCTAAATCCGGTTCACTATCATTCGAAGGTACATAAGCATCAAACTCATCAACCACATCATTTCTCAAACCTTTTACTTTTCTATCACCTCTCCAAGCATCTGCCAAACCAGTGGAAAACCCCCAAGTTTGATCATCAACGAGCTCGATATTATAACCCTTCACATTATCCTTACTATCCGATAACAACGAAAAAGGATGAAAGCTGCTACTAACATTCCCAACACCCCTCTTACATGCAACTGATGAAGATGGGGTTGCTTCATTTACAAACCCAAAATCTTTTATTGCCTTGGATGACAAACTACACGACGGGCCATAAAGATACGACAACTGAACCAATAGTCTACCTCTTTTCGAGAACATAAACATCACTTGGTCCAATGCAGGGTGCATATATAGAAAAAGGGGAGAGTGCTATTTAGCTACAACTTACTAATACTGACAAAAAGAATGTGAGGATAATTCATGTTACAAAGTTCATTGGGGCATATTATCAAACAGGTGGAGTGTGTGCGCTGATTTTATAAGTACTCCATCCGAGAGTCCGAATTGTACACGAAACATTCAACTCAAGACAAGTTGCAATTATAAGACGATGTGAAATGAAGATGAAAATTATACACTCCTGTGCTGTATCATTAAGATCACAGGCCTTGACTTCGACTCAATTTTCAAATGAATTGGTAGTTTGAATCAATCATTTTTTAACAAAAAATAATTGATCAATTTTTACCGTTAATATTATAAAAAATGTAATATCATTATAAAATTAATGTACTACAACTTAAATTTGCATAAAAAATATATTTCAACAATATTTTGATCTTCACATCTAAGTAGGGGTGAGCAAAAAACCGAATTGAAACCGAAACCGAGCCGAAACCGGTCAAAACCGAACCGAAAAAACCGAAACCGAAACCGAACCGGTGGTTGCGGTTTTTGATTTTTAAAAACCGAGACTTTGGGTTCCGGTTCCGGTTATAGGTTAAAACCGAACCGGCTAAAACCGAACCGAACCGATTATTAAAATATATATATAATTTATATAAATTTATATAATTTATATGTATTCTTAAAATTAATAACTATATTATATCTTGAATTATAATTAATTATAATTAAGCAAGCTTTGATGTGAATTCTAGTGTAAAGTGGGCAGATGAAGATGATGCACTTTGTCCTCATATATTATATGATAAACATAATCCATCCTTTGAATTTGCAGACTCCTTTGAATTTTGATATATGTAGTGTACGTGATTAAGAAATTAAATTATTGTGGTGGTATTAGTTAGTTTTTATGCAATCTCGGACAAAGTTAACAATCTTTTGATGCATGCATTACCCCCAACTTAGCTTAACAGTATCTGATGGATCATAGACATAAACATGGATTATCCCAATTGGTAGCAAATTTGTGAATTGCAAAATAACTGAAGCCCATTGAACTATCTATCAGATTGCACATCTATACTTGAAGGTCTTCTGACCAACATTGATAGGTCTTGTACCTATCAAAATAACTGCATGTCTTCTGACCTCATTAAGTTCAGTCACTCTGTTTAAAAACCGAGAATGTTATAATTTATAAAATTAAAGTCTTATAATATTTATGATTTTTTCGTTCGGTTTTAGAACCGAAACCAAACCGTTAAAAACCGAACCGAGTTTTTTAAAACTGAAACCGATGGTTCGGTTGCGGTTGCGGTTTTCAGTTTTTAAAACCGAAGACATGCGGTTTCGGGTTCGGTTTCGGGGCAAAACCGCCCCGAACCGAACCGTGCTCTCCCCTACATCTAAGATCGTTGAAAAGCATTCACGAATGAGAAAAGTTTTCTATAGTCAGAAACTCCAAACCCTAAATTTAAATATTGCCTTTTAGGTAAAGTCATGGAAGTTGTCAACATAGTTGCCAACTTCTAACACATCATCACATATATTGAAAATTTGGATATTTAAAATACTTAATTTCCTTCCGTAATGATTTTTTTTTCTTTTTTTGACATTACATTAATATAAAATATCAAATGATTTAAATTTTTAAATATAAAAAAATATTATCTTTACATCAATATCATTTGATTAAATGAAAATAGTGCAAAAAAAATTATATTTTTTTCTTTTCTTCTCATGTGCATTAATGATATTAGATATGTGAGATATTTAGAAAAAAAAAGAAAAAAACATTTAAAGAGATAATAAAATGTGGGAGATATAAAAAAGGGTAAAGTTAAATACACTTTTGGAAAGTTGTATGTGTTTTAACTAAATTGGGAAGTTGCCAACTTTTGGCAACTTTGGTTGGCAACTTGATGGCAACATTCCAATAGGTGGACAACCAAGGGTGCCATGCCACATAGGACTTGGCAACCTCTTGGCAACCCGTATTGGAGATGCTCTAAAAGGGATGATATATGCACAATCAAATCTATCTATCTATCTATTATCTATATCTATATATATCTAGAGTTGCACTCCATACAGAACACTTTAAATAAAGAACAATAAAGAACACCCATCTCTGCCATTCACTTATAATTAAGAAAATGGACGCTTAGGATTAAAAGAAACAAAAACACGTACAAGCAACAGTACAAACAATACGTACACATTACACACAACTCGAGAGCATAATTATACACGACGCACAAATCACAATTGAAGAAAAATTAGGGTTTGTAAGTTTGTTGAAAAATCGTTGAATAATCTCATAATCGAAGAATCGAAGCAGAAACTGAAGAATTGAAGCTCATAATCGAAGAATCAAATCTCATTATCGAAGAATCGAAGCTCATTATGGAAGAATCAAAGCACAAATCGAAAAATCGAAGCTAATCGCTCTAATTGATTAAGGTAATGCATTGTAGAACTCAAATCTATGATTCTATAGTATATATTAGTTTTTTTTGTTTGTTATTTATTTATTGTTGAATGTAATTAGTGATTCTATATTTGATTCAGCAAATTATAATTATATATTTAGTTATGTAATGTTTATTTGAGAGAGCGGAAACTGATTCTATGCTCGATTCTATATAATATTTTAAATGCAATACTACTTTCTGCTCGATTCTACATTTGATTAAATTATTTTTTTTAAAAGTTAAGCCTAAACTAGATGATGATTCTCTGTTTGATTCTTGTTTGATTCTGTGATAGTTTCTCTAACGAAGTTTACAGGTGTAGTATGTTATTTTGTGAAAAGAGAGCATACATTACATTGTCTGCTACAGTTGATTATTTTGATTGTATTGAGACAAGTGTAGTTGGTTGGTGCCCCTGCGGGGCCTTCTAACAGATGATGGCGACGATATTAAGCTCGACACTTATTTGAGTAAATTTGATTCTATGATAGATTCTATGTTAGTTGTCATTAGTTTGGATTATTGTGTAATAGATTATAAGTTATTCTTGTATAGTCTATGATAGAATCTATAAGGTTGCAGCGTTTGATAGAATTTGGAGCAATAAACGTTATAGTGTGGCAGAGTCTTACTAGTTGAATAACATTGTAAGTTAATGCAAGAAGCTCATCGCTGAATATGCTATGTGAGATTCTATGCTGATATATATGACATATGAGATTCTATTTGTAGTAGATGCTATATGAGATTCTATTTGTGTGAGATTGTTTATATTTAACTGTAAATATATGTCTGAGGTGCTTACTGAGTTTCTATGTTTTATTTGTTAGTACACAAGGAGTAGGTTGCATTTAAATTTTATATATAATATTAATCTCTTGCAAGGCCTTCTGCTGCATTATCACCTGAAGATCTCACCGATACTGAGTGGTATTTCTTGGTGTGCATGTCATTTGTATTTCAATATTGGCGAAGGGTAATTCACGCTTTCATTTTCTTGAAATTTTAGTATACTTCTAACATCTAGATAAAAATGAAGTTGAACTAATTTTAAAACAACTCATCATTTAACTAAGTAAAAATGAAGTTGAACTGATTTTCTATTAAATTTACAAGTGATTCTCTATTTGTTTTTCTGTTAGATTTTAAACTAGATGATTTTCTGTTTAAAGCATTTCTCAATTTATAATAAATTTGATTTTATAAACTTATTTCATTTTGATGCTATTTTCAATAAGATGTTATATTATATTTTATGGTAAATATGATTCAATGAGATGCTATACTAGATTAATTTATGGTAAATGTGATTCAATAACATCTTATGGTAAATATGGAACCTGTGCACGGGTCAGTATTGGTCACGTGCTCCTCTCAGTCTGCTGCAAGGTCACTAACAGCCCTCATGCCCAGGAGGCGTTGCGTCGTGCTAAGTTCAAGTTCCCTGGACGTCAAAAGATCATTGTTAGCAGGAAATGGTATGACTCGGAATATCACATAAGTCTGTAATTGTTTAAATCTCTGATCAGTTTTATTAGTTTATTTATTGTTATCTTTTTGAGCAATATCCAATTCCTATCACTCGTCCTAGTAGCAATCATGATAGGAGTGAAGTCTAAATTTGTTGTTAATGTGCTATTTTCTTCTTGATATTTAGGGGATTCACCAAGTTTAGCCGGACATATTATGTTAAGTGGAAGGTAGAAAACCGCATTCTTCCTAATGTTTGTATTCTTTAGACAAATCAAAATTTTATATTCAGATGACATTCAATCTTGTCTTCTTTATTATACATTTGATGGGAGTATATATTATGTGCACATTGACCAAATTGAATAATAAATGTTGTCTTGTTGTGGTTGTTTTCATTTAATTAGTATTATGACATGCGCTATATATGTAACTGCTAGGATGTGTAACCGAATAATTAAAATGTCTGATTGCATCTGATTGACTAGACTACTAGAGAATATAAGCTATATATGTAATTGCTAGGATGCAGAAGCAAATTCAGTTACTATCTATTATAACATCTGTTTGAAAGAGCTAGTATGTTGCTACTATTTATTTGGTTCCTAGTTTCGTCATGATTTTGTTCCTAGATATCAATTTTGATGCTCTTATTACTTGATACTTTTGTTCCTGGATTTCAATTTTGATAACTTATAGTTGATTATTTTGATTGTATGGAGACAAGTGTAGTTGATTGGTGCCCCTGCGGGGCCTTCTAACAGATGACTTATGATGATATTGAGCTATATGTCAGCTTATGTGTCATTTGAGTGGGTGATTTTTTGATTTTTTTTGACATATCTATTTCTTCTGAAACAGGTTACAATAGAGAGGATACAAGATTCTGTTGGTCAAAGGTGAAAACATGTTTTAGTACCTTTTTTCCACATATTAAAGTTTGCAACTTGCTTTATCTAACTGCGTGACTTGTCTTTATTTGTTGCAGAGAATTTGAAGATGGTGAAAACTTGAAAGATGATCCTAAGGATCAGAGCTTGAGGGCGCATTTAAGCAATAGTGATATCGATGAAAGCTTCAAAACCAATGATTCTGAAGTAAGAATTTACCAGCCAAAGGCATAACATTATCTTTATTTGTTGTTTCACCTTGCCACTTTGGTAATTTTATCCTTGCTTGATAAGGAATCCGCTTTTTAAATTAAAACATTGATTTAGACTGGGCATAAGTGGAAAAGATATTAGCATCTTATATTATACTTGAATCTCTGTGTCTTAGGAAGGATCTTTCAGCAACATGATTTCACATGTTGCGGAGCTGAATAAGATTCCCAGGGCTTCTAGTGGATCTGATATTACTATGTCAAGTTCAGAGACCAGCTCTGGACATAATACACCTAGAGTACTTGACATGAGTAATGTCAGTACCACTAAAAATGGTGGCAACTTCTTATCTTCTCTAGGTCATTCCCAGCTGGCTCAGAGGTCAAATCCTGATGGCTTGACAGAAATCTATGATGAACAGCAGGGATCACAATTGGAATGGTCAGGAGGTTCTGTTCCGGATGCAAGTACAGATGACTCGTCAAACAGTCCGTGTGAGGCTCTGATAGGTGAGAGTCTTCAGAGATCTTGATCGAGAAGCTTAAAAGTGAAGTTGCTGTTTTGATTGTGGATATGATATCTGTTACATTTTGCGATCTCTTGTGTTTGCGCACTTGTAACTTATATAATATCTTATAAATTTTCTTGTTGCTATTTGCTTGAACATGCCAGTTTATTTGCGCTACTGTCATCAGAAATGTGTTACTTATTGTCCATCTTTTGCTTTGGGTGTTTGGTGTAGCTATTTCATTAAGCTTTTAGTTGAGAAGAAGTATGCTTTGCCCATATCGCGTCCTTGATGCCTTGGTTAAACATTTTATGGCCTTTCTTAATGATGAAAGAACAATGCCTGTGATCTGGCATCAATCACTTCTTGCATTTGTGCAAAGGTTTTTTTCTTATCTGTAATGTCTTACGATTCAGTTTTTATGTCTAATTTAAAAACACGATTTACGATTGCCTGTGTCCAAGTTTTATAAGCTAAATTCTGTACGCGTTGAGCTTTTATTTTCCCATTAGTTTGTCTTTGTGTCTTCTCCCATTGCTTTTATTCTATTAATTGTCTGGTTCTTTTATTTTATATTTAGGCTAATTTAGCTTTGCTGTGTGACAGGTACAAAAATGAACTGGTGAAAGAGGACAAACTCAACCTCAATGCTCTTGAGGACAAACTCAACCTCAATGCTCTTGCAGAAAAACAATGGCATAAGTTGGCAAGGACCGTAATTTCTGCAGCTGTTGGATTAATTTCTTCTTCCATTATATTGCAACTAATTATGTTGTACATCAGCAACATGTTAATTATTGCAGTCAGAAATTCTTTTTACCTTCTATTTTGAGGAAGGTGAATGTAACGTAGTAACTTGGCATTTTAATCTAAATAATTTAATTCGCTTTGGAAGACCTATCACCTGTTTGTTAAAGATTGTTCTTGATACATACGTCGCTCACTCTGTACATAACACACGCAGACACAGATATCTGTCGAATGATTTACTCGAAATATCAATTTTCAATACACAATTTACACCCACCAAAATTTCAAATTTACAACCATTAAAATCAGCCACCAACAGGCTACATGAGTGAATTAATGTGCTTTACCAACAATATATTTTGATCGATACACAATGCATTCACATACAATATTTCAGTTCAGTGCTGATGCACCATAAAAAAGTTACATGTAACATTTATCATACAAAATGTTATTCCATGTTCTAAAACTGCAACCAAGGGGCAGGGAATCTATGCAATCTAATTTGCTACCAACGATACACATATCAACCGTAAATCATGTCGAACACAAGGATCAAGAGAAGAATAATCTTCTTAAAATTGACTTGATATTGGCGAAGATCCCGAACTACAGAAAATTATGAGCACTTGAATTTTTCTAGAGCTCCCTCCCTCTTGCTCATAAATGAACTTGTCACTCTTGACCATGCCCAAGAAGCTTCACGAACTTGGCAGCTATGTGGCTTAACCAAACTCCAGCTGCAAACTAGGTAGACCAAGCCAAAAGATTTCAAGCAGCTGAAACCTCCAATACTAGCACCATTAGAAGAGGAAGAAAAGCATGTAGCAGATTTTAGGAGCAGACATTTAGATGCTAGATTATAAAAAGGTAAAAGAAACTTAGTTTTATCAGATTCATCATAATACAAATGAGACACTAGTTGCCCTGAATGTAACACTTAAATCTCACCTGAGTTCCAGAAATGAGCAACCCAAAGAGGCAAAGCCTGAGTGGATCATAATTATGAGTGGCATAGCACCTTGAGTCATAATCATACTGTACATCATTTTGCTACACGAGGAATAGAATAGAATAGAATCTATGGCATAACACCTTGAGTCATAATCATACTGTACACCATTTTGGTTCAGTTCCTTCTGCTTCCACGAGCTTTAGAAAATACTCTGAACAGAGAGAATAGAATCTGCCATAGAATCGTAAAATGTGATTCTATGGCGTTCCTGAACCTTAAGATTGTTTAGCAAGGTTGCCAGCAAGTCTATAAATTCATAAACAATTCCTCAACTTCATTGTTTGCAGTAGAATCACAACCAGGACATTTTTTCCATCACCTATATGTGGTTTATTTGCTGCAAATGAAAACATTAAATTCTGAAAACAGAGAAAGTAAAATCAAATTTTTAAAAATTAAGAAAATTGTCACAAAATCGAAACCACAAGAAACACAGCTTCTAGTATAAAATAGTACATAATCCAACATAGAATCAAATTCCTAAAGAATACCCTTATATAAAAAATATATTAACATATATTTAAATAATTTCAGGTAAAATATATATTTAGCTCAGACAAAGTTAAGCACATTGTCCAAAGTGAAGGTTTAAAAATTATTCACAACAAATAATATAATAGTTTTTAACATTACTTCAACATAATAATAGACATTTTAGACATTCTAAATAACATGGGGTTAATGGTGCTAGGGGAAGAAGAAAACAGAGAAAAAATGGGGATAGGTAAAAGAAAGAATAGAATGGTGGCTAGCCTGGGTGGCTGGAGCGCGGGTGAATTTATCAAGGGGAGTAGTTTAGGGACCATTCGTAAAAATATTTGAAGAAATGGTTAAAGATGGTAGAAGCTTCACTTAAGGTATGCATGTATTGAGGGTATCTTAATGTATTAGAAACTTAGGGGGATAGAAATCATCACACAAAGGCCTGATCCAGAATAGGTTTGAACTATTGAGCAAGCAACGAAAAGAACGATTAATAAGTAAGTAAGAAGGGACATATCACGAGGTACAGGAAACAAATGAGCAATTATAAGGATAACAATAACTGGATCACAATAATTCGCCTCAAATATCTTTCAGCCAATATCTGATATACTAAAAACATTGATGTACAAATATCTCCGATAAGAAAGCATTGCTTCTTTGTACTACAGCCACACTTACGACAGACGGATGGGCAAGAGAAAAAACTTCAAATTCCCATGAACGGGTATAAAATTAAACTAGGTTTCCCATGATTCTTATTAATAGTATACCCCATAAGATTCTTGTTCTTCTAGGAAATGCATCCTTAACATAGCTTAGGTGCATGAAACACTGGAATTTAAAGAAACCACCCTCTGATTGTAATGTGGATACCAATGTGATGCAAAATTATGGGATTACTTGTGGATACACAGGAGTACATGGGTAGCAAAAGTAAAGGAAAACTAATATTACAGAAAAATATGCTTTTTCTTTTTCCAACACAGCAAAAAAGGAAACCCAGTAAGGTCTAACATACAAGTAGTGTGTGATAGCCTCGCAAAGCGTAGGTTCATGCAATTGTAGCATCAGAGCAGATAAACATTTGATACAAAGATAATCATCAAGTTTGCAACAAAATACCCGAACGACCAAAAGCAGTGAAACTGAGCACGGAGAACAGCAACAACTATATAATAAGTGAATGAATTACTTTACCTTACCTAGAGATCAATGCAGCTATGAAGTGTACAAGTAGAATCAAGATCAAAGTATTGGGAAGAAAGCAGAGTGACAAGGACCGCCTTTTTAGTGTCTTCATTATTGATGAGCTGGACTTTGAATCGCACAAAGTGAACAAGGGTGCTTGGGTTTTCGGGGTCAGTTTGACGATCCTTGGAACGAGAAGCAAGCAGACAGAGTATGTCATTGCCCAGAGATACCAAAGCATTATAACTGTAGAAAGGTAGATGAGATTTAACGTTGCCTGCATCAGGGCTGGAACGTTCAACCATTGTTTGGTGGCAATATCATAAGCCGTAAAGATGCTTTCACATTCGAGATGATGAACATATATAACCTCGTCAAGAAGTGTCACCATTTCACAATGTCGCAACCAACTAGGGAATTCTCAAAATCCTAAAATTTGGAGAGAGAGTGAAAGGAATTCTCAAAACATAGAAAGTAGAATCTAACTTAGAATCTAATGTAGAATCAAACTTTAAAAAATTCAGAAAATTGTCACAAAATCGAAACCACACGAAAGCCACCTACTAATTTTTTACATTGAGACCTATGGATTTACATTGAGACCTCAGCACCTTCAGAGGTACAGAGAGTATTCTAGTATCTATAAGGTATGTTTTTTCCATGGTATATTTATTTCATATTCTTTACTAGCCACCCTATACCTATCTATAAGTAAGATTTTTTCTCAAAGCATGGCTTTAAAATAAATATTTAACAGAAAGTGTATTTCCAATATATAGAAGCAGTCCTCCTTAAACCAAAGGACGCATACTTCAATAAACAAATTGATTGTAAATTCTTAATCTGCATATAAATTGGTATGATATCCATTCTTAATTATTCACCATAGGAAGTCCTTTATAGACTTCTAGCCCTTCCGTATATAAGTAGAACACAAAGAATGGATGCATAAGTAGCTGGGGGTTGGCTATAATGATTGGCCAAAATAATGATTATGTAAAATTTAAAGTACCAGATTAATGTATAAAGTTCATCTGTTAACCATGTACAGGACTAATCTGCCTCCTGCCTGCCTAGGCAGATTGTGCGTATGTTTTAAATATTTGTTACGTAATTGAACTAATATGTGCATGCTGTATGTCAAACTGCAAGCTGACAGTAGGAGAATATGTCTGAGTAGTAAATTATGTCCCCAAGTTCTAGTGTATCTTTAAGAAATGTTATTGGATTTGGTCACATAAAGTTAAGGGTACCGACTGAGGCACTTAGATAAACTTGAGTTAGTAGACATCTCTAGTGAGCTTTGGTGCTCACTCAGTGGGTTATTGCAGAATTATCCATTTAGCATGCCTGATGACTGATTGTTTAATCTAGCACCAAAATCTCGAGAAATGCCCTATGTATTAAGCTTTAAATTTTTAGGTTACCAAGCAAGAGGAAGTTAGAGACATAATATTAATATGTAGAAGCATTTCTTCATGACCGAAAAATGTGCACATGCCAATTTAAATTGTAATTTTAATCTATGTTGGTTAATCGTTTTGATTGTTATAGAAGAAGATATTGAACAATGTAAAATATGATATATCAATCCATTGAAGCTATGCTACATTCAATACATTTTAAGTTTCACGGGCATCCATATAGTATTTACTGTTATATTTATCCTTCATCATGTTATAGATTAGTTGTATAAATTAGATATTATATTTCACTGATGCTCTCAGATCATCACATTTTGTTTTACATAAAAAAATCCCATTTTATTACATTAATGACCTAAGATTTGTATAGTCAAACCCCAAATGTTAATATTACAATAATTATTGAGGATTTTAAAGTAAGATATTATAGCCAACTTAGTTTTGTATGTTAATGGATTTAGGAAGAAGAAGAGGAGAGAGTAGATAAGTGGAAGAGCTTTCTTGAACAAGCCCAATCAAGTTCTGCTTACATGAACGAAAAATCATCATTGCATGCTGAAGTGACAGAGGAGAAACTTGGACCTTTCCCGAACGTGATTCAAGGAGGAGAAGATTTAAATGAAAAAAAATCAGTTTTTGATGTACAGAGAGAAGATGATGCAAACAAGGAGTCACCAACAAAGAAAAATAAATCTCCTGTACAAAATTGCAGCATCAGAGCATATAAACATTTGATACAAAGATAATCATCAAGTTTGCAACAAAATACCCGAACGACCAAAAGCAGTGAAACTGAGCACGGAGAACAGCAACAACTATATAATAAGTGAATGAATTACTTTACCTTACCTAGAGATCAATGCAGCTATGAAGTGTACAAGTAGAATCAAGATCAAAGTATTGGGAAGAAAGCAGAGTGACAAGGACCGCCTTCTTAGTGTCTTCATTATTGATGAGCTGGACTTTGAATCGCACAAAGTGAACAAGGGTGCTTGGGTTTTCGGGGTCAGTTTGACGATCCTTGGAACGAGAAGCAAGCAGACAGAGTATGTCATTGCCCAGAGATACCAAAGCATTATAACTGTAGAAAGGTAGATGAGATTTAACGTTGCCTGCATCAGGGCTGGAACGTTCAACCATTGTTTGGTGGCAATATCATAAGCCGTAAAGATGCTTTCACATTCGAGATGATGAACATATATAACCTCGTCAAGAAGTGTCACCATTTCACAATGTCGCAACCAACTAGGGAATTCTCAAAATCCTAAAATTTGGAGAGAGAGTGAAAGGAATTCTCAAAACATAGAAAGTAGAATCTAACTTAGAATCTAATGTAGAATCAAACTTTAAAAAATTCAGAAAATTGTCACAAAATCGAAACCACACGAAAGCCACCTACTAATTTTTTAGAAAAACTTTATCATAGAAATTTACGGTCTTACAGGTCTAAAGCAAAATAACAGTTAATTTTTTTAATAATATAATCTAAACCAGAATCACGGCTATACACACAACTTATACACAAACAAGTTAAAAATTAGAATCTAATGTAGAAACATCACTCTCCTTAAAATAAAAAATTACATATTTGAGAAACAACAGAATCTAAATCATTATCACAACTCCAAAAACCAAAAAGGTATGTAAAAATCATAGAAACACTGAATCTATACTTGAAAACACATAAAAGTATTAGAAGAGCGAATTCAATACTTTTTACATCACTCGATGTAACACTAAAAATTGAACCTAAGCTGAAACTCAACATCAATCGAAATAATGGATGACGAGTAACACTACAACTAGAACTGGACATATAAAAACACAAATAAACAAACCTGATGAACATTCGATAATAAGCAGTTAATTCGAAATCAAACAACAAGAAATGATTCGATAAACACGTCATAGGAATGAGCTCTTTAATTTCATCTTGATCGTTGTTGAAAGCGATTGTTACAACCAATTTCCGTCGGCCCCTTCCGTTCGGTCGGACCTGCAATTGAAGAAGAATGCGAGGGTGTGGCCCCCCGATTCACCTCCGGTGTGAGAATAAGTTAAACTGGTTTTTATGAATGAAGGTAAACGCAGAGTGTTTGTGTGTAAGTGATTGAATGAATGATATCAAACCTCCGTCCACTTCTTATTCTCTATTCTGGCAGTTATCGGGGAGTGGGACGAATGGAGAACGTGTCCCATGTTCCCACGTTCCCAGGGAGTACAACTGAATAGACCGTTGTATATAACTGGGCCGAATGACATGGACCTGCGCCAGTATGGAGCCTCCAAGCCGATTATCCTCATTGGGCTTTCGGTCCAGCCCGATAAGAAGTTGGGCCTCTAACATGTCCCTAGGCTTCGTTCGGAATTATCCTCAGGACGAAGGCTAAAGCCCAAGCCCATCTTCGGAAATCCGTCTTCGTACGTGTCCTTCGGGTAAGGATGGCAATGGACAAGGCCGAGACGTCTCCTGGGAAGTCGTGTCCCTTTATGGATGACAACTGTCTGTCCTTGAGATTTGCGCTTCAATCCCCGCCGTTGAATATGAACCGACTCTGTCCAAACGTCACATCTTTTCTATTTAAACTCCACAGTTCATTTCTTTCTTTCTTTTACGCACACATCATTTCTTCAACATTCAAAAGAAAAGCTCCCTCCAGAGAGATCTCCAAATAGCAATTGGGAACGTTGTTTCATCACCGGAGGCCCCCAAATCGCCGATTCCAGTCGACATTCACGTTCAAGAGGCCTACCCCCACGAACTCGATCTTATCAGAGATCTCAAACAAGTCAGTAAGTTCTCATTACTTCCCTTCTTTTTCCGATTCGTCGTACTTGAATTACTTTCTTTCCTGCTTTTGTGTTCTTACCTATTTTCCGTGCTCATACACATGTATCTATATGTACACATATGTAGTTACCCGTGCAGTTTATTCTTGCCGTTTTGAGTAGAACATGCGCGTGTCTTTTCCTTTTAGTTTCCGTTGTTTTTCTCTGATACAAACCCTTACTTGAACCTTGAGTTTTGCTTGGGAAGTTGTTGGGGTTGAGATGTCCTTCGGGATTTCCAAACCCTGAGAACTCCCTTCGGTCTGTCCCAATCTTTATAACCTTTAGATGACCCGTAATTTGCCAAACCTTAGATTTTAGGATTCTCCGACCGATCCTGGCTCACTGTACTCGGCCTCTCCCTTTTTTTTTGTTTTCGTCTTCTTTGTCCGAGTACAAAGCTAATGTCTCTTCATTTCCGAATGCAGGGACATGGATCGGTCAACCGAAGGTGCCGGTCCTTCGGAGGTATCTCCGTTTAGTGACGTCGGGGAGTATCCTGCGGCGAACTTTCGGTCGCACTTAACTGAGGAGAAAATAGAAGAGTTCCATTCCAAATACCTGGTAGAGAGAAATGTCTGGTACTTCTTCACTCCCAGGAAGAAAGACCGTATTTGGCACAACCCGGAGGTTCCACCTCTCTTCGGCGGAAGTGTGGCCACCGGCATATCCGAAATGGCCTTCAAGTGTGGCTTTCGGCTGCCGATGCTACCCATACTGAAAAAATTGCTGAGGCAAGTTGGGATCGCCATCGGGCAGCTGGATCCAAACAGCTTTTTTCATATAAACGCTTTCCAAGCCCGATGCTTAGCCAGAAAGATGACTCCGAGGACAACCCTGTTCTGGCATCATTATGAGCTTCGGAGGAATTCTAAGAGCAACGGTTTCTACACCATCGCTCGTCGGACTGGCAGGGCCGATTGGGCTCAGACAAACTCCAACAATAGGGGGGCCCACGAGAAGTGGGTTTTTATCTCGGGCCCGAAAATGGAGAAGTATGGCCGCTGGCAGGATCTGGACCCGTCGAGGTTGCGGTATCCCGAACTGTTGGAGGCGGAAAAACACGATTATCGTCTTCTTTGTGAACTCGATATGGGTAGGGTTCCCCTATCGGACAGCCGGGATAACGCCTGGCTGGTCTCCCTCTGGGGTAGTGGTAACATATATCTTTACTTTTTCCATCCGAGTGTTTCCTTTGCTGCATTTTTATTTCTTGTTGCTAATGTCTAACACTCTTATTTTTGTGCAGTGTCTTCTCTTAGTCACATTATTGAGCGCAAGCGCAAGAAGGCAGCTCAACTCTCAATAGCTGCTACGGCCGAAGCCGATGCTGCCGATCAATCGGCCGGCAAGGAGCTGGAAGCTGTTCCCGGCACCGGTGGGGGAAGCGAAACTCCAGTGGCTTCTCCTCCGCGCGATCAGGGGGATGATATCGTCCAGGCCCTCTCGACCGATTCCCGAAAGAGGGGTCGGTCGGGAGATGCCGGACTGAAAGTGTACAATCCTCCCTGGGGAGTCCTTGAGACAGATCAAATCATTGTCCCTGCCCCCCAGCTGTCCACCATAGTAGGTCCCGATCTTTGCCGGGGTCTCATTCTGCCAGCCGATAGGCCCACGTTTGCTAAGGCAAACGACCTTGAGGCTTGTACTGAAATGCTGGCTCTGCTCTCCATGGTAAGCTTTGCTTTTTCTCGGTGTTGTTTCTTTCACTTGTATTCAGTGTTTAATTCTTTTCCCTTGTTTGTTTCCAGGGGGTCTCTTGGTCGGCCGTAGTGACCGAACGGATGGAGGGTATCCAGAAAAAACTGGAGGCCGCCAACCAGACTGAAGTTCGGGCAATCAAGGCTGAAGAGAGCCTCCGGAATGCAACTTCTGAGTTGGAGAGAGTCACCGGCCAGTCCAACTCCTTGAAGACCGAAAATGATGCCTTGAAGGCAAAGTTGCGGGAGATGGACACCTTGAGGGCCAGGGTCGAGTGGAGGAACAAGCAGCTCAAGCTCTCAAGGAAAAAGGTTCGGAAGCTGCAGAAGACCCTGGAGCTGACCGAAGAAAGATGCTACCAACTGGGGTATGATGGCGCTGTACTGAAAGCACATTCTTTGGGCTTCGATCATACCCAGCTGGTAGATCCTTCGCTCGGGATGACGGATCCGGTTGGTCGGGAGGAGTCTGATCAACCCTTAGAGGTTTCTTCGGGCGAAGATGAGTCTCTCTCCGACGAGCCTCCAGCTGATGAAGCCTTGTAACTTTGTAGATTTTAATATTTCCGAACTTGTAATGATTAACTTTGCCTTCGGGCTCTTTATTCGTGCCTTCGGGCTTGTAATACTTTACTTTGCCTTCGGGCTTATTTCATTTAAGTTTGCCTTAGCATAATATTCTTTCTTTTATGCGTCTTCGGCTTCGGCCTTAATTTGGCTTCTGTTTCTGTTCATGCGTCTTTGGCTATGTTTTGCCTTAGCATGATTTTTCTTTTTTATGCCTCTTCGGCTTCGTTTTGCCTTAGCATATTTATTTTATTTTTATTTTTATGCGTCTTCGGCATTACATTGCCTTGGCATAATTACTTGTATTTTTATGCTTCTTCGGCCATTCTTGCCTTTCTGTGCATCTTTGGTCGTAACCTAGCTGCCCCCAAGTATTCAAGGGGTTTTGTAAATGATTAAGGTCTCATTCGGTCGGCTGAAAAATATTTTCTCCCGGCCTTAATTAATGTCAAAGCAGCTTGAATACTAAGACAATTTTGTAAGAGGCCAAATTCTATTCGGTCGGCCCCAAATTTGGATTCGTCAAGTATTTGTAGCTTAAAACACAATGTACTTGAACACTACCGGTAAGTTAAAGGGCGCATGTTTTATACGGTCGGCCCCAAACATGGGTCTATTAAGCTTAATATTGCGTACTTAGCTTAACAATAACGGATAAAAAATGGAGCAAAACAATCTTTTCATTAATCATGCAACTCTTACATAGATTTAATTACAGATTGATGCTAGCTTATGGAATTCAGAATAACGTTGCATAAGACAAAATACGGAAGTGAAAAAGCAATAAAAGTTGGACCAGTATGCTTACTGGTAGAAACGGCGAAGGCGAGCGGCGTGCCAGGTGTTTTTGACTGGGCTGCCGTCCGGATGAGCCAATTTGTAGGTGCCTGGTCGGACCACTTCAATCACCACATATGGACCTTCCCAGTTGGGCATAAGCTTGCCTTTTTTTGCTGGCATGGAGGTGGCTAACTCCCGAAGCACTAAGTCCCCGGCTCGAAAAGATCTCTTCTTTACCCCCGAATCATAGTACTGGGCTGCCTGCAGTTGGTACCTTAAGTTTCTTTGGTGGGCAGCCTCTCTTTCTTCTTCTAGTAAGTCCACATTTGCTCGAAGTCCGAACTCATTTCTCTCCACGTTAAACGTTTCTGTTCGGTACGACTCTAAACCAACTTCGACAGGTAGAAGGGCATCAGTTCCGAAGGCCAGTTTGAAAGGTGTTTCCCCGGTTGAAGATCTTGTAGTGGTTCGGTAGGCCCATAGGACCCATGGTAGTTCTTCAGCCCAAAGTCCCTTAGCTTCCCCCAGCCTTTTCTTGATTCCGTCAAAAATGATTTTGTTGGCCGCCTCGATCGCCCCATTTCCCTGGGGATGCCCTACCGAACTGAACTTCTGTTTTATCCCGAATTGAGCCAGGAATTTTCTGAACTTGCTCCCAATAAATTGAGTACCGTTATCGGACACACAAACCATAGGTATGCCGAACCTCAAGATGATCTGTTCCAGCATGAATTTTTTCGCGGCCTCTTCGGTGATGGCCGAAAGGGGTTTTGCTTCTATCCACTTTGTCATATAGTCGATTGCCACAATACAGTATTTCGCTTGTTTAGTGCTGGTGGGTAGGATCCCCACAATATCGACCGCCCACATAGCAAATGGGATCGGGCTAAGGACTGAAGACATCTCTTCGGGAGGTTGCTTTGGGATTGTGCTGAATATCTGGCATTGCTTGCATTTCTTTGCATACTCTGTGGCGTCTTCTTTCATTTTTGGCCAGAAGAATCCCTGCCTAAGGATCTTGAAGGCTAAGGATCGTCCTGCCAAATGTTCTCCACAAATCCCTTCATGAACCGTCTCCAAAGCAAGCTGTTGTTCATCTTTGTCCAAACATCTGAGTAGCGGCTGGCTTACCGATCGTCTGAACAAACGGCCCCCGACCAGAGTGTAATTCCCCGACCGATACTTAACCTTCTGTGCTTCTCTTCGGTCAAGTGGTAGGATGCCTTTTTCCAAGAAGGCCCTGATAGGGGTCATCCAATTGACCCCTTGATGAATTTCCATGCACTGCTTCCTGTCTATCGAAGGTGTCTTTATTTCGGTCAGATAGATGGACCCACTTAGGTTTTGGGTTTCTGCCGAAGCTAACCTCGAGAGGGCGTCTGCCCGACTGTTGTTTTCTCTAGCTACTTGAGTTAACTCGAAAGTTTCAAATAGCAAAGATTGTTCACGTACCTTAAGGGCGTATGCCTTGGTTCGGGGATCTTTTTGCCCATACTCTCCCGAGAACTGTTTTACCACCAACATTGAGTCACTGAATGCCCTTATGTGCTTGACTTCCAAATTCTTTGCCAAATCTAGCCCGGCCAAGAGTGCTTCATATTCGGCTTCGTTGTTCGTCAACGGGAAAGTGAATCTGATAGCTTGACAAATCTCGAATCCTTCTGGGCTTGTAAGAATTAGCCCTGCCCCGCACTTTTCCTTGGCGACCGAACCATCTACAAACAACTTCCATTTTCCCGGTGTCTGAACCATTTGTTCATCGGGAGCTAAGTCATTCGGCCCCGTAAAAGAGCATTCTACTATGAAATCCGCCAATGCTTGGGCTTTGATCGAAGTCCTCGGTGTATACTCTAAATCATGCTCCCCCAATTCGATCGCCCAAGCAACCACTTTGCCCGATGCCTCTGGCCTTTGCAATATTTTCTTTAGCGGCTGATCGGTTACAACTTTGATCGTCCTTCCCTGGAAATAGTGCCTTAGCTTTCTTGCGGCCACTACCAGTCCATAGGCAAACTTCTCTGCATTCGGATATCTTGTTTCTGCGTCCTTGAGAATATGAGAGACATAGAATACCGGATGCTGGTTTCCTTCATGTTCTTTGACCAACACGGCTCCAAGTGTTCGATCGTTCACAGCCAAGTACAGCTGCAATGTCTCTTTCGGGTCGGGTCTCATTAAGAGGGGGGCTTTCACTAAGTACTCTTTAACATCCTCGAATGCTTTCTGGCAATTTGGCCCCCATTCGAAATTCTTGGACCCCCGAAGCACTTCAAAGAATGGTAAGGCCTTTTCGGCCGATCGGGAGATGAACCTCCTCAGGGCTGCTAGCCGTCCGGTCAGCTTTTGAATGTCCCTGATTGTCTTCGGTGCCTCCATATCAATTACTGCTTTAATCTTCTCCGGATTGGCTTCAATTCCTCTGGCGCTAACCATGTATCCCAGAAATTTCCCACTATTCACTCCAAACGTACATTTGTTCGGATTGATCCTCATGTTGTTTCTTCTAAGCGTTTCAAAACATTCCCTCAGATCTTCGGCATGATCCCTGAAAAGGGACTTAACAATCATATCGTCCACGTAGCATTCCATGTTCCGACCGATCTGGGCTTTGAACAGTTTGTTGATCATCTTTTGGAATGTTGCCCCGGCGTTCTTCAAGCCGAAGGGCATCTTGACGTAGGCATAAGTACCATTCGGTGTGATGAATGCTGTCTTGGGAACGTCCTCGGCATTCATGGCAATTTGGTGATATCCTGAGAATGCATCCAGGAAACTGAGTATTTGATGCCCCGAAGTAGCATCTATCAGTTGGTCAATGTTTGGCAAGGGATAATGGTCTTTCGGGCAATGCTTATTCAGGTCAGTGTAGTCGACACACATCCTCCACTTGCCATTAGATTTCTTCACCACCACTACGTTTGCCAACCAATCGGGATAGTCTATCTCTTCAATGAACTTTGCTTCCAGCAATTTTTCGACTTCAACTTGGATTACTTTCTGCCTTTCCATGGCGAAATTCCTCCTCTTTTGTTTCACGGGCTTGGCTTCGGGATCTACATTTAAACAGTGTTTGGCAACTGCAGGGTCCAAGCCTGGCATATCTTCGGGATTCCACGCGAATACGTCGTGGAATTCCCTAATGACCTTAATGACTTTCTCTTTCAATTTCGGCTCCATGTTCTTTCCAATTTGGATCATCTTTCCCGACTGACCCACGTACAGTTCTACCTCTTCGGTCTCTGCAGCCGGCTCAGCAATCGGGCTTGACAGGTCGGCCCCAAACTTTTCCAACTCAATGTTCAGCAGTTGGTGGCTACCCCCAGCTCCGGTCTCATTTCTTTTCCTTTTTCCGGCTTCAGTCATCTCTATGTCTTTGTCTCTTTCCAAATCCTCCAACATGATTATTCTGGCGGCTTTCTGATCGCCTCTCATTTCTCCAACTCCATGTTCTGTTGGGAACTTCAACTTTAGATGAGGGACAGAGGACACGGCCTGGAACAAAGATAAGGCCGGCCTTCCCAAAATTCCGTTGTACGGACTCTCGACCCGGACGACATAGAACTTTGCTTCCTTCACCACAGTGTACGGCGCTTTTCCCATCATGACAGACAAAGTGATGGTCCCTTCTATCGGTACAGGCTGATTACCGAAACCATACAAGGGCGCCTCGTGGCATGGCTCCAACTGTTCACCTCCTAAATTCATCTTGCAATATGTCCGGTGATATAGAATGTTGACTGAGCTCCCTTCGTCCACCAGCACTCTCCATATCTTGTTTTCCCCGATTACTGGGTTTATAACAAGTGGGTCTTCGTGCGGCCATATCACGTCTTCGTAGTCATCTTCTGTGAAGGAGATAGGCAATGGTTGCTTAGCTGAACTTGATTGGCACAGGTTGTAGATCTGTCTGGCGTACTTTTTCCTTGCTGTCTTACTATCCCGGTCAAGCACTGTTCCTCCGGAAATTGTCCTGACCTCTCCTCTGTACTTCTCCGAACTCTCAGCTTCCTTCCTTTTCTCCTTGGACTCGAGTTTGTCCCTCAAGTCGCCCACAAATTGGGTCAGTTCCCCATCTTTGATCATTTTTTCAATTAACTTCTTCAAATGATAGCACTCCTCGGTGTTGTGACCTTTGTCCCGATGGTAGTCACAATACTTGCTGTCGCTTCTTCTGTTCTCAGGGGTCTTCAACTTGGGTGGTCTGACAAACCCAGGTTTACCCTTTATCTCATGGAGAATCTTCGAGATAGGTGTGTTTAACGGTGTGAACACAGTGCTATCTCTATCTCTTCTTCGTTCGGCCCCTTTGTCGGGCCTTGTATCATTCAACCTGCTCTTGATATCTCCTCGACCCCTTCGGTCGTCTCTTCTGTCGTCCCTTCGGTCGTCTCTCCTATCATACCTATCATTTTTCTTCTCCTTGTATCCCCCAATTGATTCTAATTTTCTTCTAATGGCCTCTCCTCTCACATATATATCATTTAAAGATTTGGGAGGCATATCATAAAGAGAGGACCGAAGCTTCTTACCTTTGACAGGGTCGAGGCCTGCTGCGAGGAATCCAGCCGCCTTGACTTTATCCAAGTTGGTGACCATGCCAGCTTCCTCTTTGAACCTTGCCAAGTAATCACCCAAATCTTCGTTCGGCCCTTGCCTGCAGTGGATCAGTGCTTCAGTGTCCTTCTCTCTTCGGCACAAATGCGAGTAGTGCCTTAAGAATTTTTTCTTCACTTGCTCATACGAGCCTATCGACCTAGGTCTCAGCGACCTGTACCACATGGATGCATTCCCCTTCAGGTAGGTCTTGAACATCTTACATAGCATCACATCGCAGTGCCCCATCCCAGTCATGAGCGATTCATATTTCTCACAATGATCTTCGGGGTCACCCTTTCCGTTAAATTCATTCATCTTCGGGAACTGCCTTCCGGGAGGCGGTCGAAAGTGTTCGACGTCTTCGGTCACCACTGGCTCGTGGCTCACCTTTCTCTCTCCGAACATGGCCTTCTCAATTCTCCGGATGCGGTCGTCCGTATGTGGACCCTCCTCTTCCGAATCGGAGGAGTAAACCACCTTTGACCGAGTTCTCCTCGAGTTTGATTCAGAGTCCTCTGACTCATCTTCATCAATTCTGGTTCTTGGTCTTTTGTCTCTTCGGTCGTCTAACTCCGGGTCTTCGGCTTCTAGAGCCTCGCGGAGTACCTTTTCTTGTAACTCGATCTCCTCCCTTTGGATCTTTAGGGCTTCCAGCCTCAAACGGTCGGCCTCCCTTTTTTTGGCCAGACGTTCGGCCTCCCTGCTGCTTTTCTCTTTCTCTATCTCTTTCCGTTTCCCCTTGGCTTTTTGTTCCTCTCGCCACTTCATCAAAATTTCCCGTTGCTCTTCGGGAGACGGTATGTCCCCCTCTTCGTCGAAAATCAAATGTCTTGGGGTGATGGGAGGGGTGGTGCGAGTGTTTACAGCCATAGTGCCATCGTCAGCCGTTGGTATCTCGGTTTCGTTCGCCATTACTAACAATATAATCCAACACAAACGTAACTCTGCGTTCCCACAGACGGCGCCAAATGTTACAACCAATTTCCGTCGGCCCCTTCCGTTCGGTCGGACCTGCAATTGAAGAAGAATGCGAGGGTGTGGCCCCCCGATTCACCTCCGGTGTGAGAATAAGTTAAACTGGTTTTTATGAATGAAGGTAAACGCAGAGTGTTTGTGTGTAAGTGATTGAATGAATGATATCAAACCTCCGTCCACTTCTTATTCTCTATTCTGGCAGTTATCGGGGAGTGGGACGAATGGAGAACGTGTCCCATGTTCCCACGTTCCCAGGGAGTACAACTGAATAGACCGTTGTATATAACTGGGCCGAATGACATGGACCTGCGCCAGTATGGAGCCTCCAAGCCGATTATCCTCATTGGGCTTTCGGTCCAGCCCGATAAGAAGTTGGGCCTCTAACAGCGATGAAATTGATAAAGCAATGAAATTGATAAACACGAGCAAAGGGTGATTGCTGAGAGACGAAAAGAGATCGAGAAATTGTATGTATATGTGGGATGTAGATACAAATAAAATAATTCTGTTTTAATTGATTAACGATAGGTAATACCAGAACCGTTAGATTGTAAATAAAATGCACGGTCCAGATTAGAAGTAGGTGTTCTTTATTGTTCTTTATTTAAGGGTGTTCTGTATGGAGCAAATGCCTATATATCTAATACGGCAACATACTATGTGAATGATTTTATTCCATATCAAATTACAAATTTAACCCTATTTACCAGTGCTTACTTTTACTTACACTACTTCGTCTCTCCGAGTTCTCCCAATTCCTCATTTTCTCCTTCTCCGCTCGACCGATGGATAGAAAAGCAGAATTTTCATACCAGCAATTAGGGTTATTTGAAAGCATAGCGTGCATAGTGATGAGAAAGAAAAGGTATATATATTTCATCCTAGCATATCATCTTCCCATTATCTTTTCAAAATTGATGAATAGCTTTGATCTATTATGTGCATAGGTTTGATAATCAATTCATTTGGGACTAATTGTTTGACAATTTAGTTATGTATATGGTTGCATATAGATTGCGTCTCCCGGTATCTCTCCGTATAGTAACTCCAAGTATTTCACCATATCAGTTATTGTACACATCGAATGAAGCAATTTTTATGGTGTCAATGATTTTCCCTTGGTGTGAATACTATTTACATCTTAAAACTGAATTAAGCTGTTTTTGCAAAAAACTTTTTGCCACTAGGAATAATTGTTTCTTCATGTAGCCACATGGACGTGTACTTTTGCATTCAGTATTGGCCATGCATAGTATATGATAATCAAAATATTTCTATAAACATGGCATACTTACTGATTCTTTAATAAATTTTAGTATGTTCTAATGTATGACTTCTAGCAGCCTTGTTTAAGTGTTGCACATAAAAGATTTGGGAAATGTAATATAAGCCTCCTTTCTATTTGATATTTTCTGTGTTAACTAAAATATATGATTTTACTATTAGAATAAAGATAGAATTGGATTTTTGCTTTGCAGATTTGTTTCCATTCGACCTTTGCGGGCATTGTGTCTTTGATGACATACTGGCTGAAACCTTGGCTCGGTCTTCAAGTGGCTAGCATAGTTTAGGTATCATATCCCTGAGGGGAGCATGCCTTTTGTCAGACGAGGCCTTAAAAGTCCTTGTTAAGTTGGCACCTTCACTCTATCCTATAAATTTGGGTGAGAATGCCCTCCTCACCCACGTTGGCATCCATTATCTAGCAAATGCTTTAGGAACCAGTTTGAGAGAGCTCTTTATGGATAATTGCAGCAGAATAGATGCTAGACTTGTAGCATCGGCACTAAAGAAGTTTGAACATTTGGAAGTTTTATCAGTTGCAGGACTCCCTAATGTATGTGATAGAGTTGTTAGTGACATTATCACTGCATGTGGAAGGAATATCAAGGATCTTGATCTGGGCGATTGTGAGTAAGTTTATTCGACTTCGTCTACTAGGTGATGATAATTAAAAATGTTCCCTTAAGCAATATAATATTTTTTGTTCACTCTGATGCAGGAGATTGACTGACTTTTCTTTGAATATCATTGGTCGGACTTGTTCTGACTTACGTGCGCTCGACACTGTAAGCTTGTACAACTTGACTAACGTGGGATTATCTAATCTTGCCAATGGCTGTAAATCAATTCTAAGCCTGAAACTCTGTCGCAATGGATTCAGGTTTCTGCACATGTTACTGTCAAGTACCGGCTTCTTTTACATAAAATTTGTGTCAGAATAAGTTTTTGTTTACAGTACTATGTGATTTGGTTCCCTGCAGTTACTTTTTATTGGACCTGATAGAGAATTAATGTGGAGTATGAATTATAAAATAATAGGTATATACCCATTGACAAAGATCCCTGGATCAATAACTACTTCAGCGACCCAAAACTGAATTAATCATCTTGAAGAGTTACAGGTCCAGCTAGCTGCTTGTAGCTGTGTTCCAAAGGATATCAGCATGCCTGGGATTACGGTGACTACCCTGCTGTAAGTACTCCTATTCCAAGCCGAATCAAACCATAGCAGTAGCACATTTTACGTGGTTATAATAGACTATTATTTGTATATCTTAATGTGTTTTTGATTCCTATCTATCGATGCTTGACCTTTTAGGCCTTAAACAAGCTCTTGGGTTCGGTCTATGTGTTTGGCTTCTATCAAAGTTATTTTTTTAAATGTATAGTGGTGATACATTTATTTTTACCTGAGAAGACTAACAAGCTTGATTCTATAAACATGAATCTTATCTATACTACTGACAGAAGCCATGTTTGATGTTATGGGGACTTCTATTGCACTTGCAACCTAGCTGTTGCAGCCATACTAGCACTGCAAGTAAGTACTTGAAACTGTTAACTAGGTTTCTTTTTGCTTATTTTCTTTGGAGAATTGTATTAAACAAGATATATACTATTTAGCTAAAATAGTTGTGAAATTCGTAATTAAGATCTTTCTCAAGCCAAAAGATTAGATAAGGACTGAGTTACTCAAAGATATGTAATGCAATTAGCAAGAATAACTAGCAGAATATAAAATTCAACAACAAAGTTCAACCCTTCTAAAACAATTTTAATAATGATTTATGATACTAACACCCCTCAAGTTTTAAGAAACCATTTTAAAATGAGTTAGCCTTTTTTTTTTTTGTCAGGATGAGATAGCCTATTCTAAACCTGCATAACTTCAAAAGAATTAGCACATCAATCAACAATTTAGAATTGGGACCATGATTGCTGGTTTTGGCCTCTGTAACGTCACTATTTTAATCCTTTTATTTGGATTTATTTATCCATAGAGGATAGTCTTCTGGCTGGTTGCATAAGGTCTGGCCGTCTAAGCACCAAATATAGGCTGTAGATGCATACAAATACAGTACTCCATAGGCTTTACCTTTATTTTTGCGCTTGCTAAAATGATTTGAAGTTTTATTTTAGAAAAAAAAATGTTTGTGCATAAACATATGTCAAATATAAGTATATTAAATAAAACTGACGATCAAATTATAATTTATTTCATTCAATTATAATGGAAATTTGTAAAATCATTAAATTTATTGCCAAATCACTTTACATTGGAGAAAATAATACAGATAAATATCTGTAAATAAATATTTCATAGATCAATTCTTTTTATTAATCTATCAAGAATAAAATACACTACCATTATTATATAGGGATTGAAAACAATCATTTATTTAAGAAGTTAATTTATTTAATAAATATTAGTTTATCTTTATCAAGATTTAATGCACTACATTATTAAATATATTCCCCCAACAAAACATTATTAAAAATATTATTAACGGTTGAGATGCAACTCTATTCTCTTCTATAAATGTGCGAAGGAGGTTGATAGTGTATCTACTGACAAGTCTTAAGAATATGACCCTGCTATATGTCTAATAGTGTATCTTTACTTTATTATGTTTTATGACATTACAACATGAATGAGCTGTGATTAGTCAACTGCGACATACAGATTCCAAGTTGGTTTATTGCCCTGTTAATTTTCTCTATGATAGACATTGCATGTAAATGTGTATTCTCTCTATAGCCCACTTACAAGAAAGACTAAGCTGAATAAAGGATAACTGGGACTGTTGCCGGGCATTATCCTTATGCTCATTATAATTTGTGCCCAACAGCTTAGTTCATGACTTTTTAAATTAGGATTAACTTAGTGTAACTTATATTAGTTGCTTGCATCTATCTGTTGGAAGGACAAGCACACAGGCAGGATTGATTAATGAGTTTTGTGAGCACTGTTTGGTGCTGGAAATAATATCAAGTTTAAATTTTGTGTCGGTGGTTTCTCTAGACTTGAAATTTTTCAAGGAGTAAAATACTACATGAGCATAACTAAGAACGTTTTCTAGGTAAGGCTGGATTTGATCGGCCTCTTTGTGTGCCTTCTATCTCATTCGCTCCTACTTCCTCTTCTATACATATATTGCGGTTCAATGTTGCCTTGGTAATTATATTCATGGACCGTACTTTTTTGATTGATTTTGTTTCCTTCTCGCAAAATCTATTTATAATAACTATATAGTTTACTAGAAGAGCAATGCCCGCATTTTGAATTTATAAAGCTTCAAAAAATGGCCAACATTCAATGTATATTTTATTAAAAAAACTTCTTTATGATGAGTGATTAAGCATTTTTAATGTTATGGTGCTTTTGCTATTGAGATATAGTAGATCTGAATGGTATAGACATAGTATGTTATATCTTGGCTTTAGTTTTCTCAGGCATGCTCTTTCACCTTCCAAGGTGACTTTTATTTTTCTTCAAGGTGAGATATAGGCAATAAATGGGAATATAGCCAAGGCCCGAGACCAAATTTTGTAATAGTTTCTTTAATTTTTGTAGAAGCAAGAGGTGCATGAGGATGATGATGATTTCGATGGGACTGATGCAGGTTCTCAAGCTCTAAAAACATTCCTGGAAGGTTTTTAAAAGTCTTTTTTGTTAATTATCTGGGACATTTCTGTATGTTGAAGTAAAGGAGCTGCAAAATCAAATGACATACACTTACGATATTGGCCAAGTTGTTTCCATTAGGAAGTTTTCTGTATCTATGTATGTGACTCTTAAAGATCCAGTAGAGTATACATCTAATAGCCAATTACAATATAAATCCATTTATACAATTTGTGTCCTTATTTGTGATGAAGGCTTTGAGCAATATTTATCTTGTGCCTTGTTTTGTGTCATGATTTAATGGAGAAGGAGCAGCACAGATTCTCGGATTCGTCGACCTGAAATGTAGCAGCCATGAAGCTTCAGATACATATTATAGCCAAATTGGTTTTGAATGTTGTATTTGTTGATCTTGCATGAGGGAGAGGGAGAAGCTATTATGGCGAGGAATAAAAAATCAAGACTTAAGAAGATGCAATGGGTAGAAAAACACTCGTAAAAATCACTGATATAACAATTCCTGTTATTTATGATTCAACTGAATGTCAAGCGATATTACATTCTTATCACCTCTCTTTTCTTTTCTTGTAGCCATAGTGAATTAACTTAGGTTAAAAAGTTTCATGAAATAGATATTAATATAATGTACAAAAAAGCAAATATTATTTTCACGTGCTCGCAACAACTAAAATGTATCTAGAGCATGCCCGTGCCTCACACGGGCTATAAAGCTAGTTATTCTTTAAAAGATAATTATCATTTAGAGGTTGAAGCTGTTATTTCAGTGTAAGGCTGGAAATTAATTTGGAATATCCGATATCTCGACTTATATTTGGTTGAAAAACATGATAAATGTTTCATATTCGTTTTATAAATGATCCAAACCTGACAGAAAAATTGAACTCGATAAGATATGATCGCGAATATGAGTACTCATATACCTGCTCAAATTAAGTCTTATATTTTTCTTATAAAAATGATTTAACCAATTATGTTTAATGATCCATATTCGGGTCAAATCAGAATCTGAATTATATTTCATTATTTTTCTAATTGAATAGCATATTATGATTTTTAATAACATTTATAATTTTAAATTTTCATAAAATACAAATTATCCACCTAAGTATTTATCATCATATACTTAATAGATCAATTATCTAAGTTTTCAATTCGTTATTATTATATTTTTATAATATTATATTTATTTTAGAATAAATAATTAATTACATAATTCAAATAAAAATGATCCATAATGTTAGTCGATTATATTTTACTCGTATTCGATGGATCACAAACGTTTAAAAAAAGATCCTATACTGGCTCATATTCGATTCATATCCGAATCTTAATATTCGAGATCAATTTAGATCCAAATAAATTGATCCCAAATCCAAATCTAAACATGATTAAAATAAAATGACTCAGATTCTTATTCTACCTGCATCATTTTTCAGCCCTATTTTAGTGACCAAACCTTTTGAACAATCACAACTCTATAAAAAAAATTACATTTTATAAAAACTGGGTGCATAACTTTGCCCAAGCCTTGAGCAACAACCAAATATGCAATATTTTTTAATGCAACTTCTTGTATATGCATAAGAAAATTAGAGTTGGATAAAATATTTGGAGCTCTGAACAAAAAGGCAGTAAATCCATGGGCCAAAAAGTTATTATATCAGAAGGCCTCTATTTTCCTTTTTGATGGATATTGTGCCTCTACTTCAATTTATTTTTTCCTAATTAACTCGATATAATTACTTGAAATCAATTTCCACAAACATAACACTTAAAATAAAAATATTTTTTGAGAGAAATTTTAACTTATAAATAGATGTGTCATAGTAGAGCAATAAAATTATAAATAAAAATTACATTGAATAGTAATTAAAAAATGAAAAAATAACTAAAATATAGATATCATTTTAAAAATACGACACTTTCGATAAAAATTAATTTTCTAACAAGAAGGGGAAACTTAAGTAATTACTTGACATAATAAATTTGGCACCAAGAAACAGTAGTATCTCCGGAGAATCACTACACTGTATTTAAGGAACACAACCAGGTGATCTAGCGATGTATTCCATAAATAATTACGTGGTCACAAAGTAATTAATTATAGATTGTGTCTTATATAAACAACATTACACATAGGGTTATTTTGAGAGTTACAGAGAGATACAGAGTTGGGAGAGAGAGAAGAAGAAGAGAGAGTAACTAGGGTTTATTTGAGAGAGAGAGAGAGAGAGAGAGAGAGAGAGAAAGAGTATGGATGAGGCTTTGGCTTATGGTGATGATTTCGGATTGGCATGTCCTCCTCTTGATGAAGAATTCGCATTCAACTTCGACGAGACTTGTTATAAGCTAGATTGTATTCTTGATGATCCATTACTTGAAGGCGAAATAGAAGAAGAATGCTAAATTGGGACTAATGTTCGTACTAATGAGGTTGATAAGAGGACTAACAAAAGTGCTGTGATGAAAACCAAGAGTAATCATTGTTATGGAAATTTCGGTAAAGGAAAGGAGTTGAAACTAAATTTAAATATGGTGGAGATTAAAGCTTTTCTGGAAGAAGAAATAGAAGAAGTTGAAGAGAAGAATGATAAGAAGAGAAAAATAATGCACGATGATGATTGCCAGCCCGTGCAAAGAAAGGACAGGAGGCTAAATCCCACAAATCGACTTGTTGTGGTTGATAACAATAGGAAAGATGATTCAGGTCTGAGATTGGAAACTTCGAGGCATAAGTTACACGAGGCACACGAATCAACCGGCCAGCCTATGCAACGAAAGGACGTGAAGAGGCTGAATCCACTTTGCGTGGTAGATAATAAGAGGAAAGCTGTTAGTGATGTAAGATTGGAAGCCTGGAGGCATATGAATGAACTTGCTGTGGCAGAAAAGATGAGGCAAGCTGATTACGATTTAAAATTCGAAGCTACAACGCATAAGTTACACGAGATAAACGAAAAACTGAGAGAGGTTAAGCAACAAAAAAAGATTCAAGTCATTGAGTTCGAAAAACTGGTAATGGAGCAGCCAAGGTGTACGGCAAAGTCGAAAGGAAAGTCAAGTCTGCGACAAAGATTGATGGCAATGGGAACTCGCAAAAACAACAAGAAGTTCCATCCATTTGTTTATTAGCCTATGTAAAACAATGAATTTATGTACTGAAAGTAGCACATTCTTTTTCCCATTGGTATTTTCTCTTGTGTTGTTCTATTGTAAAACAAACTGTGAATGTAAAAGTTAAGTGTAGTGTCACTGCCAAACCTGAATCTTCCCTACTTGTCAGTACAATAAGGCCATCAAGTTGAATTATGTGTCTGTTTTCAGTTCATTTATGATTCTCAATTGCAAGTATTTATACAGTATCTAATATCCAAGTATGGCTTAACGTACTATATATTTTTAGATAGATGTTTTTGTTCCATTTTTAAAACTACATTGCAATAAATATTTAGTTAATTTTCATAATTACTAATTTGATTCTGATTTTTTACCTCTCCTTTAACAAGATTTTGATAATGAATAACATCTGATCTCCTTGGATGATGTACAGAAGTTTCAAAACTGAGAGAAAGTATGTACGAAAATGATGATCAAGTGTAGCAGTACATTCCCTCGTGCTCTTATCTTAATTATAGTGCTTTTGGTACTCCTCTTCAACTGTCAGTGTGATTTTTACACATTCACAAATCATATCTTATGTAGCTAGCAACAAAAACTGAATGTTGAGAAAGTGCAATATACAAGAAACATCTGAAGGCACATTAGTTTGTTTAAAGATAAGTTCTTTTTATGATCTGTAGTTCTGTACCTTTTTAAATCTCAGGTGCAATTAATTTCATTATAAATTTTGCAAGGAATTAAGGATGCTTACAAAGCGATCCCAATCGTCCCAAACCAAAATACAATTTCTTTTAGGAGAATAGGGATGTCGGAGTATGTTCTACTTCGTTTTGCCTATCTATCTTCTTTTTTCTATCGTTCTTGTTTTCGAACATACAGGTCTTATATAGATAGATTGCGTGATGATGTGATTACCCTTTTCCTGGAAAAAGCATAGAAATGTCCTTTCTCTTTGTTCTGTGTGTGGTTGGTCAGAGTGTGACAGGCAGAACAGCACAGGGTTCAGACTAGATCTTATATTATATTCTAATACTCCCCCTCACTCGAAAGCCCATTTTTGGGTCGAGAGTGGATCACGGGCGCCCATCTTTGGGGCATAAATTTGCCTTCGTAATATTGGGGGTTGCAGAGAGTCGAAGCTGGGACCTTTGCGTGCCTGAGCTCTGATACCATGTTAAGTAACCAACTCATACCTTAAGGTGTTAGAGGAAGGCCTTATATGGATCTTATATTATATTCTAATACTCCTACCTTGGCAGGTCCAATTTCTTGCATTAGAGAAGTAATATTGTATGTTCTCATAGTGCATACAGGTGGCTATCTTCGAATTTAATGGCGAGGGGTGTGCAAGAAAAGCAACGAGTCCTCAGATGTTGCTTCTTACGTACTTCCTATCCACGTTACTCTTTTATTTTATTTAGCTCTTCCCTCCTACATGCTTCTCTTTACAATTCATATATGTTGTGTAGGCAGTGTTATCTACAATATCGACATTCTCATTTCTGTGATATTGTTACTGAGAAAAAAAATGTGGGATTTGAGTCAGATTGTCTGGTTTTAATAAGGAAAATTCGAAGGATTTTTTTTTATTTTTTTTGACTTTGGAGTTATCGTTTCAAGGCCAATGGCTAGAACATGTATGACGAGCCCAGTTGAATGAAATATTAAAATTTCGATTATATTCTTTGCTCTGGAAGTAGAAAGTGTGAAATAAAACTTGAAGAAACTACAATGTAAACATGTAAAGTTATTCAGCTTGATACAAAAATTTCGTGCAATCCTCATGAGGAATTAGAATGACCACTGTCGAGATAAAACGATACATGGATGATCATTACATATGCTTCTCTTCTATCTCTAATAGCAAAGTTTCACATTTCTTCTGGATTCTATTCCCAGCTCCATTACATTAGGCTACAAAATTGTGCACTACCGTTTCCCACCAGCTTTCCAAACAGTAGGCTTTTTGTCATCACTAGAGATGATATCTCCATTCTTTCGCATACCGAATCTCTGTTTTCTTGCTTCTTCCTGGTATTTTTTCAACTCATCAGTTGAAACCGCTGCCTCTTCCACCCTAGAAAATCCATCCTACAAATGTAACATTTAATGCATTTAATTTATATTCAAAATTCAACAGTAAGAGGTATGTAGCTTAGGGACGAGCAGCTACAATAGATCTTAACTTCAGTTAGCTGCATTGAATTTCCACAAGTTTGACAATGGGGGGTTCATACCTCAAGATAGTGCCAAAGTGGTTATTTGAAGACAGAAAAAATATGGGAAGCACGGAACAAATGAACACGATACATGTAGAGTGATAGTAAGAAGATGATAGAATGAGCTCCTATGAATTGGCAAATATGTGTACAAATAAATCATACCTTTACCATGGCAGCATTGATACTCATTTTAGCTTTTGTATCCATCAATGTTACCATAAGAATTGTCTTTGCACCTTCTCCACTAGAAGTGTTCCTTTCTTTTAAAATGGCCTTAAACTCCTTCTGTCCACGTAGTATGTGATTGGTAAGACAGAGCGCTGCCTCCTTTCCGTAATTGTCTTTCCAGCTGGGGACCTTGACATGAGCTAGGCCGCATAGGTGAGCAAGGCCTGGTGATTTCTTCACAGAATAATCCCAGGGTCGTAGACGACTGTAGGCAACAAATTCTTGGTTTCTAAAATCAATGTAGAACACTTCAAATCTAGCTTTTGAAGACTGAACAACACCTTGAGGAACATCCACTATCTTCACATTTTAAATGGAAAGAGTATCAGGACAGTAAACATGTTATGTTAAGATGAGCTATATTAATATAATGGAAACCTAACATATGAGTTAACAATCTAATCAGTGCATTTTCCTGGTGAAAAACAAGTCTATGGCACGTACCAAGAGTACCTAACATGAGCTAATGTAAGATATACAGTTGTACCTGACTAATGTTCCAGTAAAGGCATAAAACCGAAAATACTATTTTGTAGTTGTGTTTATGCTAATCTCCGAATTATGAAAGTTAGCTACATGTGGTATACTGTTTGACTAGGTTTTTGAATCACAAAATTTGTAAATTTGTAGAAATAGATGTCCCTCACCATTGCTCTGTTCCAGGAGTTATCTCCCTTGAACTGTGCAAGGACAAGTTCACTCTTCTCGGGATTGAAGGAACCAAGTGCTGGAGCTTCCTGAAGCTTCAAAGAAGCAAGTTGCTGCTGAATTATAGAGGCCTCTTTCTGATCAGCTGCTAATTGGACGTAGAACTTTTCACCACCAACGATTTCTGTCGCCACTACCTGAAAGGACAAACGAGTAAGAAACTGTACAAACTTGTAATGCAACTAACGTAATGATTGCTCAAATCGAACAAAGAAACTAATCACCTGGAATTCTCCTTTTAGCACTCTGTCAATAGCTTGACCATTAGAAACTTTTTGTCCTTCGACACACTTCTTATCAGACTGCATCTGTTCCTTTTCCTGACATTCAGCATCAAGAAGTGCATCATAATGACTTGATCTAACCTCAAAGTCCCGGTGTCTAATTACTTCAGCGAAGCCACGGGCAACCATCATTTCAGCGATGTTTGTCATTTGATGCCGGCTGCTAGCAGCAGGTAGAGCTGGTAGAGCATCTTCAGGACTCCGTGATTGTGATTCAATGAAAACGGATCCGAATTCCATTACTCGCTCTGCTGCTGCTGGACGATTTTCAGAACCAGGCCCCTCGGTTACCTTTCTATAATATTCCAATGATACATGCACCTGCAATAGAACATAAAAACAAATAAATCAGTAGAGTTCCCTCTTCCTTAAATACCTCTCAAATATGCAAAATTTGAAATTACATACTTGATGACCAATTACATATTTCTCCAAAACCTCCCTTGCTTTTCCTCTGTCTTCAGTACGACCATTGACAAGCCTGGGACACCTAATACTAGAGAGATAGACTCTCCTTTTTTCTAATGAATCGCTGGCCACATCAATGCAATCCCCACTTACAATCTTAACGACCTGGAAATAATTGAAATACTTAGCAACATAGTTAAAATATTAAATTATTTCGTATGACATCACAGGCTCCTACAGACCTTTCCAGTGAAAATCTGGTCTGTAATTGCTCTGTTATCTGTAGGTGGAGACATATAGTTGTTCCACATTCTCAATCGGCTTTTCTTTGCTTCAAGTTCTGAAGATTTTAGACGTCGCTTGACTTCAACTGGCAAAAATGTACCACAATCAACATATTTAGCTAAACCCTGATAGAGGAAAGATGGAGGAGTAACTGTCAGAACTATTTCAGAATATTCAAAGCCATAAGATGAAGCATGTCAATAATAAAGTCAAATCTTGAAAATCGCTGGAGGGGTTCAGTACCAATGTTAAGAAATCTGACATTAAAGAACCAGCCTTTTCAATAAAAGTTTGATCAAATTACTAAATATTCAGTATCAAATATTAATAATATCGTCTGGCTTAACATACATTTTCAACAAGCTGCTCGGCCAAGTCATTGCGGTGACCATCCAAGTAACATACTCTTCCAATCAGCTTGCCATGTTCGTGAACACCCTTAAGGACAATGCGTACCTATACATATTACAAAGGAAAGTAACAGCAATTAGCAATATTACAATATTGATAATAATCTTACAAAAAATTTAACAGAAAAGTTATCAGTTCTCACGTCTCTGTGCAAAACACGAATCTCGGTAAAGTGTTTGCTTTCCCTCCCAAATGCCTGAGGAGCACCTTGAGTTTCGGAGGTTGATAAGGCAACTACTTTCTGTGCTGATGTTAATGGTCCACGAGAACCATTAGAAGGTTTTCCATTTGCTTCAGTTTTTGCAGGTTCAACGCTCCAATCTCTCATTGACGGTGCCTGGTTTGAAAATAAATGACAAGAGATATATTATATGGGTATGCTAGAAATCCCAGAGGCACGAGGATATGAAACAAAATATGTCTTGGCTTTACCTGAACTCCAGCAACAAACACTCGGACATGATGAAAGTCTGGAAGCAAATAAACATGAAGAGTGCTTCCATCTCGAACATATTCAACAATAGCTTTCACTTCCTCACCTCTGTTTTCTGCAACTAGACGGGTCATCACATTATTGCTATTTGGATCACCAACTAGAGAAGGAGGGAGGTATCTAACAGTACCAGCAGTAGTCTACAACCATCAATTGAAAACCAAATGTTAGTTCATGGCATTATCCAAGCGTGTTCATAAGTAAACGCACAATGATGTTAAATGTAGTGCAAGACTGTGAGCTATGTTAATAGCTAATTGTATAATATGTGAATCACAACTAAAAACCGTATGAATCAGTATCTAAACTAACCTTGCTCCAACAACCAGCACCGTTTTCCTTTGCCTTGTCTTCCCATTTCTTAAGATCCTTTAGATAAGGATTGAATTGACCTTTGTCTTTATCAAAATCCCTCACCGTCTTTAACTACAGAACAAATTCATATAATGCAATTTAAGTAAAGTTAATCTAGCTGAAATACAATCCGTGTCCACCAAAACATGTAAAGAACCATATATGTGCATACCTTTGCCCAGCCTTGAGCAACAACATAGAATGCAACATTTTTGTCACCAAGGAAAACGGTGCCAAAGTCCAACCCCCCTTTGTGTGGTAAAGTGTAATCGACCTGGAATTTCACTTCCTGTATAGAAAAATATTCGAGATAGATTTATTATATGAAGCTCTATCATAACAAAAACATAGAGTATATAGTAATAATTATTTCGGAAAAGAAAGCAAAAATCAATTTTACCTTTCCTATGCAAATGTTTCTTAGGAACTCTCTGCTTTGCCATGCAAATGGCTCATCATCAGTAGGTTGCTTTCCACCTCTGCGAGCCTACATATATAACAAAGATAGGTTGGATCCAAACAATATTTTTTTTAATGCAACCAAAGGATCCTTCATAATATCCTAAATTCCTACAATTAATCAACTTTAAAAACGAATCGGAACAACTAACATTAAAACAAATAACTAAGGGGTACTAACTAATTTTATTTATACACATCATCTTTATATGTTTGACTAAAATAATTTTACGCGTATATGTTTAATTTCCCCCCTTCAAATTGTCAAAAAAAAAAAAAAAAAAAATCCCCTTTAACACCCGTCTCACATTTTTGTAAATAGTTTACATAACAAAATGTGTTTTTAATTGTGTTAGTTAATTGTGCTTCAATTTATCATGATACAAAATGGAGCATCAGATCCGGAATATCTTTCTTATGCCGGCACTAAACAGATTTTGGAAAGGTACTCGTATTCTTAAATTTTTGTAAAACTTTTGATGGTAAAAAATGAGCCTCATATTTCATGAGTCCCCATGCCTTTTCCTAGATCAACACTGCTTGTAACAAATCAAACACTGATGTATGCTTAATTACATACTAACAAAAGTGTAAAATTGGCTGCAGTAATGGCCACCCTTCTGAAATATGTTCAGAAATCAGAGTCTTGCTCTACCACTTGTCTGGTCAGCAATTTAAATAATAATTCTGAAAATTAGAACCGTGTACCTTTTTTTTTTCTGTTTTGAATACCGAGGTTTAAATTGAACTTTCAATGTTTATGTATGATTTTCGATAAACTATTAGAGCAACTCTGTTCTATAGAAATAAACAATGGAGACAAACTCTCACAAGTGTGTAGATGAATAACTTAAAATTTGGGTTGGACAGCTATGCTTTCCTCTTGAATCTTGATGAATTGGGATTGGTATACTGGTTTCGAAGAGTAAACTTCAAAAATCATAGTGTCTCAAAATCTCAATATATTGCTTGCAGACCATCATTCAGCACATAATAACTGGAATGAACTGTGAACATGTTAGCTTTCAACAACTGTGTGTTTTTGCCTGTGGTGAACGCTTTGATTCTACAATTCCACATTCTCGAATCTAGTCACCCTTTGCTTTCATTTCTTTAGACTCTATATGTTGAAATAACGAATTACGCATCTTTGTAGTTTAGGTGTGAAGCCTTCTGATGTAGTCATCTTACTCGAGGACTTGCGACCATATCCATGCAGATGGTCTTTCTGGTTTATACAAGGACAAGTGTTAATATCTCTTCTATTTAGAGTTCATAAAAATATTGATTGATTTAGGCTCTTCTTGTTCCTTCTATTCACCTTCGGTCCTTCGTACTAGTACAATAAATCCTTTAGATGAGCTGTCTAATTCACATATTACAATCAAGCTTTAGCACATGACGAAAATTCTTCTAAAGATTGATTAGACTGCACAATAAATCCTGTAGATTGATTAGTTAGGAATTAAAGTTAATACAGAACCGCAATCATTCTGATCTGAACTGCAACCCACATATGTTGCACAAGTAGTATCTTCTTGCAAAGGAAATGAGATCATTATAGCAAATATCGCTCACAGTGCTCTGGAGTTTATTAAGGTACTAGCACTATAGCGAGGTTTCTTTAGAGTTTTTAGAAAGTGAAATAATTGATTTCGCAAGAGAGTGCAGTTAACTCTTTCTTATTAAACATTTTGAAGACTGTTATGATAAGTTGTCTGGTAAAACATCGTTGGAACTTGAAGGGGGGATGCAAAGCTGAGACTTTTAGCATATTGATTCGTAGGCTAGAAGGTGCAGTCATAATGTGCAGTGAAGTTAAAGTCCTCGTGTAGCCGTATAAAAAAATAGAAGGAATGAGATAGCATACTAAAATGACAGATCATGTGGTAGTCCATTTCTTTCAAAGAAGATTTTGATTGCTCTCAGAATTCAAAAAATATTAAGACACCACAATGGTATGATCTAAAGTTACAGTATCAGTTCTCTTTTTACTTGGCTTTCGAGTTTCAACCCCCTATCATAGTCACACGGTTGGTATCTGGTACTTTGGCTACCGACTAGTCAAGTAGTTCAAAAATTTGTTTGTCAAAAGACACATCAAAAAAGAAAATCGAAACGTTGAGCCCTTCTTGCCTTCAGTTTTCATCCTCTCTCTCATATTTATCATCTATCAACCAAGAGAGTACAGAACCTGGCTCCACGCGAATGCGCTAAAAAAGAATGCAGTACGTAGATTAGAAAAGTTTTGGCCCATGTGTTGCAACATTTCCACTCCATGATTAGTTTTAAACTGGTAGCATCTTTTGATTTGGCTTGATAATTAAACTTAAATCCTTGCTTCTCGTTAAAATCAAGTAGTCTAACCCATGTTGGTTATGGAAAACAGTTCCAACAGTCTGTCGTATAAATATCAAATTGGATACTATTATGCATTTTTATATATGAGCGAATCTAGTCACTTGTATCAGTAATCTAATAATTGAAGCGTGAAATGCCACCAGCAACTTGTATACGGTCTCTTGGCCACACTCCAGACCAGTGGTATACGATGTACAGACTTCGTCAATAATGTGCTTATGCATTTATATTTTTTTGACAGTAGGAAAGACAGTCGCTGGGTCATAATGTTTGGGAAGATGAAGAACAAGACAAATTGATCGAGTTTTACTTCTTAACTTCCGCAAATGAAGGGAAGCAGCCTTTCGAAATAAAACAACTGAATAGACCTTGTTGAGGTGATATTAGACAGTGAACAAAATAACAGATGCACAATTTCACAATTTATGTTGTATTGCATGGCTAGCCATGTAGTAAGGTGAGCCACAACAAGAATGAGTGGCCCTTGCCAGTTTACCATAAACAAATTTGGCACATATCATGTGTATGATGACTAGTCATCTTGGTCTAGGTAACTTACATATTGTTCAGTCAGGATGTGACCTGTATCTAAGAAGTGACTCTCACAGTCTTGTCTCCAGCCTAGCAATATGTTTTACTTCGCAACACTACAGATGTATTTGAGGATTATAACTTAATAAACCTCGCTTACTGGATGTAATAACAAAAGAACTTTGTAGAAGAGTTACATTTTGAGATGGGAGGTAGTAGTGGACAGTGTGGCCAGAAAGAAACCCTACATGTCACAAGTGCATCTGTTACATATTCTTACTTCAAACACTACCCTAATTCCCAGAATTTACAACCTTTGATTGCTCATTTCGTAAATTCGACTACATCACTTTCCAATTTCAGTAGATTGACACTTTTTAGCATAGTATGGACGAAAAATGACCAAATCAACACATATAATAAGTAGGTTTTTTAGAAAATAAAAGTAAATTGTGTTAGGCTTGAAACACATGCTTTAATTATACTTGTTCTTTCTTTTGCTCTTTTTGTTCTTAATGGCGCACAGTGCAGTGCAGCACAGCGCATCTCAAATATGCGTTTGGAATGCATCACATCAACACTGCGCGCTGATTATCAATGCAAACATACATTTAGCATAACAAGTAGGCCAGCCTTCTTTATGTCAAGTACTCCTCATCTCTACTTATAGATGATCTCCATAAGCCTGACTATAGAAATTATCTCCCTCCTTGTACCAACTTTCTTCATATAGCTGCCTACAGAAATCTCCATATATGGCCATAGTTTCTTCAAAAACCTTGTCATTTGAGAGTATCAGCAATCATCGTGATGCCTCCTTTTCCTCTTACTTGCATGGTGATGAGGGAATTTTAACCCTTTGTCTTTTTGAGTCGAATCAAAACATAAATACTATACACTCGAACTCACATGAGCTAATTTACGCTTCCCCCAAAAAAGTTGAGGACAAAGAAATCGGAGTCTTCTCTGCAGAGAAATACTTCAAGGGGGACATGGATGATGATGCAGATCCAAAGAGTACAGACACAAGCTCTAAAAGCTACCAGCATGAGAAAGATATACCGGTGAACATAAACCCTGTGAAACCTAAAGTCCGGCCTAGAACTCCAAGTGTTCGCTCTTCATCAAGCTACAATAGCCAAACTGTGCTACTGCCGACAAATCATCAGAGCAGAAACATGACGAAAGCCTTTTACAAAAGTTTCTTATCTAGTCTTAGTTGCAAGTGCTCGTGCTCTGAAAAGAATTCGGTTCTGACTGATGACCATGTTGTAGAAGGCAAAAAACACAGCAAAACACTTGTTGTACAAAATAACAAAGCTGCCGAATCAGATCAAAAGAACAAGACCCCAACCAGAAAATGGTCTGAGCAAGAGGTGATACCCTACAAGAAGTTCCATGAGAAGGAATTTCCGAGTAGCCGAGATGAGTGTTTTAACTTCCCAGTCTTGAACCCCAAGAAAGGAAGCTTGGCAGCTACGGTAGAGTCACCGGTAGAAGACAATGCCCAAAGAAAATCACTAGAAGTGTTTGGCTCTCCAAGGACTCCAATAACGAACCAAGTAAATAAATCTTTAAGTTTTGGTAGAAAAGCAACCATGTTTACTTGGGATCTGGTCAATCCACAAATGGACGAAACCAGGATTCCCAAAAATCAAGATGTAATGAGCGATGACTATGAAAGTGATGCGAGTTCTGAGTTGTTTGAAATAGAAAGCTTCTCAACAAAAACCAACTCACTTTTAGGAAGGCAAACATCAGATGGAGCTTCTATCTGTCATACTCCCACCACTTGCTATGCCCCAAGCGAAGCAAGCATAGAATGGAGTGTTGTCACAGCCAGTGCGGCTGAATTTTCTATCATGTCAGACTCAGAAGATCTCAGATCAGCTAACACAAAAAACAAAAACAGAATGACTAGGTTTGCCAAAAATGATCCAGAGAAAGAACTGCACAAGCGGCTTCCTAACATTCTTTCAGGGTGCAAGAGTCAGAAAGCTGTTAGAGTTGCAGGAAACGCGTACAAAGAAAGTGACAGGGCCACCCCAATATCTCAAGGGCGCCACAGGTTGGATCCTTCGAAACCAGTAGCAAAATTTCAGGCAGAGACTAAGCTAACAGGATTTAATTCAAGGCTCGGGAACAATGCATTTAATACACGTGCGGTATCTGCACCAAACGGATCACACCTCTTGTATATTAAGTAATAATCAGCAAATACTCTGCTGTTGCATGTAATGTTACAGCTACTGCACATCCATATGTTTGAGTCTTGAAAGCATAAGAAGATATTTTAAGGCTGTAATAACTCTAGATAAATCAGAAATGTAAATCAAGAAGATAAAGACTATTATACTTTAAGCAGTTAAGTGTTTGTAAATGCGTTAATTTAGTCTGTCACATTTTTTGTCTGTATTATTTTTATTTTTTTTCATACAAATTATGTCTGACAGAATGCAGATGTTATTTTGGGGTCTACTACTCAATGCTCCAAAATCAGTGATTTCCAGAATTTACCAAGTTCTTATCCCATGTGCACTTTCTACTTTGAGATTGAATGTGAACTACCTCTCCTACCATGAAAAGCTATTAGTCCCCACTGATGTAGCCATTGGCCTCTCATTCATCCCCCACTTGACCCCAGAACTTAAATGTCTAAATTTTTCGTAATAAATGACTTCAACTTATCCGGAAACTGGCTACTCTGCTTGACAAGACACAGATGTCTTCTCACGGGTGTTACTGTGTAATTCAATCCTCAACCTTACCCTTAAATCAAACCCTTTAATTTCGGAACATGGAACGGCTGTCGGCTGGTATGGGCAGAACTCAGAAGTAGCACGAACAAAACCTACATCTAGGCCACAAATATAAAAATCTCGCAAGTGAAATTCCAATTTTTTACGTGCATGAAATTAATATTTAAATATACAGCTCTCATTTTTTGGTATAGCGTTATCTTCCTCGTTTTCTTTACAAAAAATTGAGGAATTAAAAAATAAGATGAATGTGTAAATGTGTTTAATTATAAAAAAACATTTAAATACACACTATACATAAGATATTAAAATTTTCTAAGGCACATGTCAATTAGATGAAGATGTGAAAGACAGATGAAATGTCTCTGTTACATCTTTATTAAAAACTAGCTTTTTATCCCGTGACGGGCATGTCTAAATATCAATAAATTGTTATTTTTTTAATGTATATAATATATTTATAGGGAGAAAATTACCAAAATAATCATTTTTGAGACTTAGTGGCCCAAAATACTGAAAAACGGAATTATGGCCCTTTTTACTGACTTAATACGGAGCATCGTCTTCCGTATTACTGACTTAATACGGAGCATCGTCTTCCGTATCTTCCTTCAACACGGAGTACCGTGCTACGTATCTTCCTATGAGAAGGAGACGAACTCACTATTGTGTGGGGTGACACTCCGAGGTACTGGAGGTGGACATCCGATCCGGAATCAAGATTTGGTAAGGTCATTGAGTTGATCAGTGTTTGTTGGTTTGAGATCCGTGGAATCTTCATCTTCTTCACTAAACACAAACCCCAAGTCAATAAACCCTTTTAGCTCCTCAAATTCGAGGTCAGTTAAGCTCTTACTGCCTTTCTTGTTTCTCCTCTGCTTCTTGTTGTTCTCTACCTTCATTCTCCATTTCTCCTCATGGGTATATCAACATCTTTGGCTTTTATGCCAGAGAATACAGTTTCGAGTTTCGTTACAACTATAACAGAGTCCGGAGATTGAGAACAACTACAATATATGGGTTTGAAGACCTTCCGCTAGAAATTTCGGTTGGCATAATTGGCAAAGAAAGCATTAAGCGCAATGTTTGTGTGGAGCTGGAAGGTGGAGTGCAGCGCGAAACTATCAACAGACCCAGGCGAATGGGTTTGTTTCATAGCTTCATAGCCAGGCAACCAAGGCCTCAAGTTGCTTCGCCTCTAAATGTTGATCGTCGGTATCCAAGGACCAGAAAAGATGGATGGTTAGAAATTGAGCTGGCTCAATACTTCAACAAAGAAGGGGAGAATAGAGAACTCGAGATCAGCTTGTTGGAAGTTGGCCCCGCAGGGGCACAAATTAAACACAAATGCAGATGTACTGAAGAAAGACGTATCTGTTTATATCACGGAACACGGTGTACCGTATCTGTGCAATACGGAGCACGAAATAACGTATCCCGTCAGTATTTAGGGCCAAATATTTGGAAATCAGTATTTTTGGCAAACAGTATTTATTTTTGATTATTTAGGGCCTTCACCCATCTATACGTGCGATAAATGAGTTATAAGATCGTTGATTTTCTGTTGTGAGATTAATGATCATGTACTTGCTAGTTTAAGTGTAACTTTATATATAATAAGATTCGATATTTGTTATATTATTTTATGCGTTTGCGTATTAAAAATGTGACTGACGAGTTTTACGATTAAATGTTAGTACAAGTTTTTATTATGCTTATAAACAAATAAAGGTTCCTTTTTTATATTAATTTGAATTTATTTGTATCGTGTAGACATAATATCTAAAGTATGAAAGAAGTTATATATACATTGTTGTATTGAAGGTATGTATGATTACAATGCACATGCATGTTTGATACTCCTTTCATGTGATATTTTTTATAATTTTTAATTCATAAATATTTACAGTAGAAGTATAATGAGATATGGTACATGTTAGTGAATATTATAATATATTCTTATATATCAACATAAATATATATATATATATATATATATATATATATAAATATATATATATATATATATATATATATATATATATATATATATATATATATATATATATATATATATATATATATAGAGAAAATTGGGCCTGAGGTTGTCCTCAGGGAAGAACCCTGAGGTTAAAAAATTTTGTTCCTATAAAACAAGTGGCCCCGCAGGGACAATTTTGTAAATATAATTTTTTTTACAGTAATTTACATATATACCCTTAAATTTATACTGAAAATCTTTTAACTTCAGGGAAAAACCTGAGGACAACCTCTGGCACAATAATTTGTATGTATGTATGTAATTTGTAGCAACTAGCTTCGTAACCCGTGCAAGGCACGAGCATGTTGTAGATTACACATATTTATGAATTACTCGTGATCACGTAGGATTGGATTGTTGATATCTTCGATTGTTCATATGTTCGTAGCAATTGTTGTGAGGAAATAGAGTTTATGCAATACCCGATCGTGAAATGCAAATTATAATTCTGGTTAAATTAAATCTGTTTTATATATCAATGTAGTACACTTGGTTATGACATGAAATTTCTGAATGGAGTTTAAGGGTTCGATTCTCATTAAATACACAAAGTAATATATTTTTAGTATAAATTATAAAATTGTGGCACTTTTGTAATTTTTAAACATTAAGGGGTAAAATAGACATTTTACAGCCATTTTATTCACAATTTTTACCCTTGTATTTTCCTTTAATATATAGTTATAGATGTTATCTATTATATATCTAATGCAACAACGAGAGGTTTGATGAACAAATTAAATCAAAATGACCATTTTACCCTTATCTTTAGTATATGTATTTAGGGTTATTTTGGTCTTTTAACATTAATATATTTATTACAAATTAATGCATAATACTCTGTATTCATTAATGTATAATTATTAATTATACATACATACATACATACATACATACGCATGCATATAGACATACATACGTACATACATATATACATACATGCATGCATGCATACATACATACATTAATGTTGTATAATCTATTAATATTTCATTATTTTTAATCTATTAATTGTTGTATAATTACATTAATATGTATTAAATATGTTAATGTTAAATGACCAAAATAATCCTAAAAACATATAATAAGGATAAGGATAAAATAGTTCATGAATTAAATTGCTCACTAAACCCCTATTAGATATATAATAGATAGATGTATTTTGTTGAAAGTAGAGACCAGAGAACCGGGCTGATTGTTACATAAATTTAACCATAAATATTCAACCAAGGAATGTCATGTATAGTGAGTGAAACGTTACACTTATTATAGTTACATCTCTTTTAAGCAGGATAAGCTCACTGTCCGATCTTATACACTCACTTTTATCTATGTTTATATAACCAATTTATTCAAAAAATAAATAAAATTAATCACTTGCTAATTATTAATTAACCCCACACATACACGATGCTGGACTTTTTTGGGCACAGTTTAAAATAAAAATGCTTGAATTTTTTGGTTAATTTTAACACAAGAGCCACACAAGTAAAACTGCACTACAAGTATAGGCCACACGGTGCGTTCAGTCGTTCTGTTACAATTCTTTTTTCTAAAAATCTTGAAGGTGACGCGCATGTAATGTGCAAACAATGGCCGAACTGCATCCTGAGATTGCGTTACATGTTGAAACGCAGCTAGCAAACGCGTCAAACTTGTTATAATCTGTCAGTCTGACCAATGGTCTACACCCTCGAAATGCAGCAGCAGTGCTATTGCATAAACTTCAGTGCTTTCGCATGCACATCTGCAACAAGGCAATATACTATTTCATAGTACGTCTCTCTGAGTCTGAGTTAGTTTGTTTGAAAGTTGAAACGCATGTAAATCTGCATTAACAGAGTGCTATACTGGACCAACATTCTGTATAGTTCTGCATTATATCCTTTATATTAATCGTGTGTCATTGGTTATTTTCACACACACAAAAATATAGATGGCTAATTATACACACCATGAAATTCTAGTTGTGTACTTTATGATTATGATTGAACAGAACACCCTATATATATGCATAAAATATTTTTCCAAAAATGCTTACTAAATAACTAATCATTTTAACTTGCCTTCATTTGTGGTACTGGAGTTTAAAGTCGAAGTTTTTTTCAGATTTTAGTCGGTAGTAATGGGATAAGCGATATGCATTTAAATCACCGGATAATTTGTGTTCAAATCATCAGGCCCGGCTGTGACTTAGAAACCAAAATTCCAAATAATAAATACCAAAGTTTAAGTTGTAATGCAGTGTCTTTTTCTTATAAGATCAACTGGACCAATGGTATTAAATCAGTTAGATATGAATCTATAATGCAGGCTTGCAACAAGCAAATGCATCTTTGTCACGGACCACAACTGCAAAGAATAATTCTTTTTAGTGAGTTTTCAAGTAGGGTTATCTGACTTAACCATTTTAATGAGCTATGGATATCTTAATTAGTTTCAAGAATGATCACTATCTCAGCCAACCAGCTGCACTAGGATAACCATAATGAAGGCATATTGGTTTCTGCAAAGAATAATAAGGTGTCAAGTGGTCCTTAATGAAGCCTAAAAAATTGACAAGTTTAAAAGCTAAAAGCGAAAGGATATTCACACCAAAATTTCCAACCTCATTGTCTACAACATAAATTTCTGATAATGCTTACCTGAGTTTGCATATTGTTTAAGTTGTATCCACATTGTGTCCAAGTAGAGAAGTGGTAATTCTTTAAAGTTTGTGAGAATAAAAGTGTTACTTGTATTAGGTGCGCATGAACTGAAAGTTAACCCAAGAACTGAACAATTTCCTTGAGAACGATTGATTACAATAAACTTAACTGTTAAAATGAAAACTTACTAACTGTAGCGGCTATTTAACCACAATATATTGCAAGTTGCAGAGAAAATCAGCCCAAAATTACAAAACAATTGTTGAACCTACCAACTCGCATAAAATTAGAAGACTGGCCAATTGACAGACTTGTGTACGAAGCTAGTAACAAACTAATAAGCTGAACATGAATATGGTCATGCTTTAGTTAGCGGTGAACTTTAACGTAAGCTGACTAAGTTTTTGATGGGAGCCACAAAGTTGTGGATGCTGAGCTGAAATGAGTGAGTACTGAAGGAATCAGTGCAGATTAAGTCACACGCTGCACCATTACTTGTATGGCTGCTTTGAAAAGTTTGTGTAATTTGTGATCTGATTTCTTAACAGCCCCCATCAACCTAGTGACGGACCTGATCACCCATAGCTTAGATATATAATGAAAGGCTTTTTATTTTCTTTTACTTGTGGTATCAGCAAACTGTAATTTCCTTGTAAGGTAGGATAGCTGAACTAAAAACTTTTGGTGGAAGGGCAATGTAGTGACATGTGTTTCATCCTCCCATGGAAGGCATAATCTTTAGCAATGTGCAAGGCAGATCGGCTGTCACAATGTAGAGTGACATGTGGCAGATCATATATTCTAAGTAATGTGAGCAATCTTCTAATCTGTGTGATTTTTGAAGCAGCTGCTGCCATACCCCCATATTCTTCTTCACACGAAGACATATAAACAATTGGCTGGCTATTGGAGTTCCAGATTATGGTGGAATAGTTAAGGAGAAGTAAGAAACAAGGCATGATCTTCTGCTATTGGGACAAGATGCCACCGGTCACAGATTTTCTGCTATTGGGACAAGAAGCCCGGTCTAAATCGGAAATTGCTGGTAAAGTAAGTTGATCAGTGGCCTTGAGGAAGATAAAGAAACATAGTGAAGTGTACGTGTCACTGTCAAGGCTTCATAATGAGGGACTCATAGAATTTGCATAAACTGACTCTCAAGTTCTTGAGTAAGCCAGCCAAGTCTGTCCAGGTGTGCACAGGGAAATCAAGTTTACCAAGCAAACACATTTCCAAAGCAGGATCACAAAACAAAGGGCTTGATCTAGCAGAAGTTTCAAGGAATGGACTCTGTTATACTTTTTTTTTTGATTAATAGGCAACAACATATGATTTGATCAGTGAAACATATAGACTTAAGTATAAACAGGAATTTACAAGGAAATGAAAAATCAGGGGAACATATGTACGTCAGAGGATTGGTGATCTTTCTTTCCTTAAAAATCGATGTTGTAATTTAGCAAAAAAAACAATGTTCCATCAAAAATGTAATTTGGATAAACAACGCAAACTTCTGCTTGAAACCTGCCATCATAAGCAAGAACAATGAGTTCTACTAAACCATAATTCTTAGAGTCAACTGAAACATGCCAGAGCATATATGACTCTAAGAACAACGAGTCTAGTGTTCTACTAACAAATTTCTCTAAATGCCTGAAGCTTATCGAAAATAACTTCTCTGCTGTTAAGTTAAATCGCAGTAGAACAAGATACTTGGTGGTTGTTTAGGGCATTAATTAATTCAGAGCAAGTACAATATCGAAATATATCATTTAGTATAACAAGCAATAAACAGGAATTATAGCTGAAAATTAGATTCATCCCATTGAAGGACTGCAGAATCCAAATTTTGCTCTCTTTTAAGCTTGTCTTTCAAAAACCAATCACACACTCTCCCTGCATTTAGCTCTTCAATCGAACACCCTTCTTGCTCTGCTATTACCCTCAGCAGATTGAGTGAAGATATCTACAATAAAAATGTGTAACAGTAATTACAAACTCTGATATAAGGGTAACATAGATAAAATATAGACACTTGATTATCATGTCAAGCATGAACTTCGGTATAGACGTAAACAAAAGTTAAGAACGTATGCCAACATTAAAGTAAGCAGTCCATGAGGTCCAAAAATGAACTTGCATAGTTGGGAGATGTTATGATTTACATACTGTTAATCGACATAAAAATTTCTCATGGCTAATCAGTCCAGACATTTCGACCATGCCAGCTTCTTCTATGCTCAAAAAACTCCGGTTTTCACCCTGGCTACCACCAGTGTTGCTAGCTCTAAGCACTGCCGGCTTGAGTTTTCTTCTACTAGTTCCCATAGGTGCAAATTTATTTTTTCGAGTATTTGCTATAGTTCCATAAGTTGAATGGTTGTGAACATACACTATTTGGAAGCCAGTGTTACATGGCTTGATAGCAGCATTCATAGTTTCTGCTTAGTTACTTGTTTTTTCTGAAGTTGTGTTGAGAGAAGACACTACAATGAAACAATGGTTGGCTTATCCATTACAAAATCGAAATTATCTTTGTGTGGTCACAATGAAATGATGAGGAGTTGCATTGAGATACAATGCACTGGTATCTCTTAAAATTACTGTCCGGGATATTGGATTGTAACTGGGTCAAATCCAGTCAATGAATGAGTGAATTTGAACAAAATACGTTAATTGATTTTTAAATATTCAAACCTCCTATATTTGTTTTACTCTTTCAAACCTCCTATATTTGTTTTATATTGTTTTCTTTCAGAAGAACTGGTCGTATATCTGTATCTATTCTTCTTCTACTTCATTCAAATGTTAACATTAACGCTATAAACAACCCTAACAAATTGAACGTTGGATTGGATCAAACGTTGGACAATTTGTTGGTTTTGCAGGGTAATATAGTTTACCGGTTGTATAATCAGTATGTCAAAAACAACAAGCTAAAGTTAAAATACAGTGAGAGATTGGCAAGCCATTTGTGTAGAGGCAGATCACAGCACGCCGTTTGTCAACAGTCCAGAAAGATTAGGAGTGCGGAAATCAATGAGTTTTTATAGGAATGGACTTTTAAACCGTTGTAAGGATTGTTTAAATAAGGAATACGTGGTTTATATATATATGAGCTTATTTTACACAAATCTTTTTATTCAAATTTGATTTTCTAAACTATAGGAGTTTGTTTTTATCAAAAATTCGTTTCACTCTTTCAAACCTCCTATATTTGTTTTATATTGTTTTCTTTCAGAAGAACTGGTCGTATATCTGTATCTATTCTTCTTCTACTTCATTCAAATGTTAACATTAACGCTATAAACAACCCTAACAAATTGAACGTTGGATTGGATCAAACGTTGGACAATTTGTTGGATTAGTTTGTGACCGTTTATGTTCATAAATTAAATATTCTTGATATAATTATAAAACTGATTTTTAGTCAAAACAGAGGCCTAAGAAAAGTAATATTGCTAATGACTTTTTTAAATTATTGGATCGAATGAGAAATTTTATAATTGTAATACATTGTTGGGATATGGATTTTGCAATTTGCAATGTTGCTGTAGAAGTACATGCAAAGGGACTTCGATACAGAAAATCACTTTCATTCAGTCTCTTTTGAACATTTAGGCGCATTATATTTGGAAGCTTTTTGCAGTAGGAAGAAAACAACCAAAATGGATAAATACAGGTCACAAGAGTTCTAGTTACGGTTCTATCACAAGAACCTCGAACCAGATGAAAGACAACTAAAGCATAATACACTTAACTTTATCAAACAGGTTATAGTTCAATTCTGATGCCATTTATTCTGCCTTGGCTTTCCATACTTGAAGTGCAAAAGTGCAGCTATCACTCTAAAAGTTCAGGAACCGCAAATCTGTTGTGTGGGTTGATACTATCTAGCATAGGAATGTAATTCAGAATCATGAACATCAGTCTTCAGCACAAAACTTGGAAAGGCTTGAGTTATTTCCCTGTAATATATATTTTCGGTTAAACTTTTTCAAGCACAGATATATCACATATTGATACTGCAATTAGGCAGACAAGTGTCAATCTGGTTGAATTTGCATGTAGTGATTGGTGGACTGGTAGGGTTTCGTCATAATCAGATTGCAGAATGAAAATTTAACAAATATCATATTTGACGATAAATTTTAACGTTTTTTCAGTTGCATCATGTATACTATAGTAATTAAAAAACTAGAACTTGTTCTCACCTTAAAAGTGGAAGGGTCATATTCTTTATGAGAGACGGATACTTTGAAACAAAAAATTTCCACTCTTCTATGTCAATCCTACCATCTCCTTTTAAATCTGCTTCCAAAATTGTCTAATGATACATTTACATAAGTTAGCTTCATACATAGAAAAGATCATATCATCTAAATTATACCAAGAGACAGGAGTAGTTCACCACCTTGTCTAAAATTGTTTCTACATCATCATCTGGTAGTGTCAAATCTGACTCTTTTAGATGCTCCAATACCATCTCCTTTAGCTTAAATTGTAAACAACAAAGCGCATTCAGATATTGCATTTTCATCAAAAAAAAAGGTTTATGTTGAAAAATATTCTATACTCACCTCTTCTCGTCCTATATAGCCAGTGTGCCTTAGATCATACAAGTTAAACAAAACTGCAAGAAATTATTTCCTTTAATACCAAGAAGATTACAAGTCATAGCAATCGATGTACTACGGAGTAATTTATGATCATTTAAAAATGATGAACACAGATGTTTTACATATCTTACATGCAATCTTGTCAGCTTCAGGGGCATAAGGGTGGAAGATGCTGAGTGATCGAACAAATTCTCCAAATTCAATAACCCCATTACGCTTAATATCAAATAGATCAAACAACTGCAGTAAATCGATGGTAAAACTAGTTTAACTTTGTAATATAGAAGACTTTCTTATCAAATGATAACTACTACAGGGTGGTCACTAGCCCAACAATCTAAAAACCTTGTATGTGCCCTAATAAATCTACATGTTATGTAACTATTGGAGGTTGCAAAACCATCAGTTTACAACAGTTTGTAGAAGTTATACTCTTCAAGAAATCACATTTCATACTTAATGTAACAATTGTTCTGAAGTACACTCTTTATTGTGCAACAATCAACAGTATGGATAACTCAGCAATATGTTGACTTACTCTGTCTGCAAAGAGATTTTGCTTGCTTCTATTGCTGAAAAGTGCAAGCTGAAACTCTTCCTTTAGATTAAGAAGCAAAAAGATGCGTTCGTGCCAAGAAGAACACAAATGTCAGTACATATACACAACTAAAGGCCTAATTAATTATCTTATAATCCATGTATAGCTTTATTTGCAGAGGCCAGATTTTTTATGTACACTTGGGAATTTCATAGCTGAATATATATTATGATACCTTGTGAATAAGGCCATCGTCGATTATGGAGCTGCTCAAATTCTTAAAAAGGTCAAACAGAGCTTCTATTTCATTTATTGTAACTGCAAATCGGAAAAAACTGCTTCAGCATAAGCATTTAAATACAAGTATCAGACACCAACGATGGATTTAGAAAATCTGTAGCTACATGCGTAGAATATGAATATTAACGACACGTGAGAGACCTGATATTAGTAATTTGTAGCTGCTCACGTGGTTTGAATTGTATTCTGAAACTCTTCTATAAATGTAAGAGCAACCAGGCACATGGTTTAGGAGCTTTAAAGCGTCAACCTTGTCCGAGAATAGTTGTATAGCCATACATATTACTTAAGGTGTAATTTATGGATGATTATAATCTTGAAAAATATTGATGAAGTGAAGTGACTATGATTGCATCATAATTAGAAAGTATACCAACAATGTACTTGGTGATTATTCGTCTATAAACTCACAAGCGGTTTCAGAAGCAAGAATAGCCCGCTCCTTGGATGGTGGTTTATGTTTATCTTTCTTTGTGGAAAAGCAGCCAAATAAAGAGGACATCCTTCTTCTGAATGAGGGCACGATCACTTTTCCTTTTACCTGAAACTAAACTGAAAAACATAAAATTCTAATGGAATATTGGAATGATTCCGCAACATCTATAGGGAAAAATGCAATAAAAAAGAAAAGCTTCTGTCAATATTGGAATGATTCAGTTGGTGCATAAATATTTTGTAAAGCTTCTGTCAACAAAAAGGGCGTAGTGGCATCCTTATGTAGTGCCTGAATCCATTTCAGTTAAACTGAATGTGGGCCTGTGATCTGAAAGTGCATAATCTACAGAGCAGTGATCATGATGATTAAGATGGCAACTACTGGGCAAATTGAAGAGTAATCTAGTCACTGATTGATGTTGAAGTGCTTGTCCAGCATATATAAAAGCAAACATCTTTATGCAAAGAGCAACAACTAGTTACAGTTCAAGAAAGTCAACATAATATAATGCAGTTCAGTTTTAATAATCTGGGCTACTTTAGTTGACCATGATCATCTTAAACTTTACCTAACTCTTCTTTGTCATCCTAATTTTTTTCCCTTTTTTCCCTCATTTTGATAGCATTCTTAAATCTCTTATTTACGAATCATAAGCTCCCTTTTCAAAAAAATAAAAATAAAAATAGCAGCTCACTCAAAAGTAGGGTCTGTTAAAGTGAGATTTGCGAAAAAACAGTAAAAAGATTCATTAGCATTCGATCCTAAAAGGAGAACTTTAGTAATTGGATTAGAGAGGCCTATTTCCTTTAAGAATGCTAAGGAGAAATTCTGGAAGTTTTCAATAATATTGAAGATTGAAGATTCTGAAAATATTTGAGGTTAGCAACAGAAGAAGTACCTGCACAGAATAACTTCACAATGTTCCAATACAGATTTTTTCGAAATTATCTGATTTTTTTTCTTGATGAAGTTTAACATAAAAGAATTTTAAGATTATCGAAAATAAGTCTGCAGTCTGTGAGATCATGGGAACCCATAAGAATACTAAAACATGCAAGAAACTTCATAGAACATCACATCAACAGAACCTGAAACTTGATACATGAGTTTTAAGATTTTCCCAAGTACAACTGATCATCATAACTATTTTTTCATACATTGACCAACATAAAGCCAAGCATCAAAATTTATATAACATGAAGATTACTGATTACAGATACAATTACACACACACACACACACACTAATCAAAGTACAAACATATGGAAGTGAAGTTATATACCTTGTTGTTGCAGTGCTGTTTGATATATCTGTACAACTTCTGTATCCTTTCTCCTGCTCTTCTTCTTCTTCTTCAATGTATACATGCTTTTATATGGTATTAAAATCAAGAAGTCGTACCTTTCTTTTAATTTAAAATCTTCTCTGGGATATCTTAATTAAATCATCAATTTTTTTTTACACAATAATCATCATTTTAATATAGCTAGGTGTATAAAGTAATGCTCTGGTGACTCTGTCCAATATAACTAAATAATTTTTAATAATTATTAATGCAGGAAGTACTGCGTAACATGATCCTAATAATGGAACACATTATTTGTGGACAACTCCAACATATTTTATAGTTTTGCTTCTTTTGGTTACACGTTACTCATCTGTATCTGGATTGACAAATTTGATATTTTGATGTTAAGAGTGCGATTTTGTCGGTGTCTTTGCTTTAATTAACTCCACTTTTTCAAGACTGTACTCTTGATTTTGTCCATTAAGGAGGATTATTATTATTAAATGGAGTTGACTCGTGATTTATCACCGTACACATTAATACAAAGGGTTGTTTACCTACTTTATCTTTTTAATTTTAAAAAGTTAAATAAAAAATGTAATGTACGGAGATTCTTAAGACAAGTATTTTTAATAATAAAAATGTTAGCAGTTTTGTAAATATGTTAGTCATTATGAAATTATAATTATATCCATGTACATTTATATGATAAATTTTTATAATCTAGGGGTAATTATCTGGTGAGAACATGATACTCATCTTTTGATTACTTAATATAGTGTATAACTTTGTGAATTTTAGGTCCGTTTGAATAATGGCATTTAAATTCGGTTTAATAGAAATTGAATAAAATTTCAATGCAAAAATATTTTACCACCTTTATTATTCTCATTAATTCTAAGATGCAAGATTTATATAAACCGATCATTAGGAATCACTTACAAAGTTTTTAAATCATTAGGAATCACTTGCAAAGTTTTTTATCTGTTATCCAAGAAGGTGTTTTTATCTTTTTAATAAATCTAATCAATTTGCACAACATAAACTGTAAAATGCTCAAGATATACTATGCCTCTAAATCTCTAGACACGTTCATATATATATAATTTAGGTACATTACACCTAAAATTATGTAAATCCTGTCTTGATTTAGGTGAGACATACAAGAGCTTGCAAGAACCACTTGATATAGATACCTGATATTCAGGTACCAATATACTACAAGGAAAATTTACAAAATTACTCCGTCTGTCACGTCTCATAAGCTTCAATGCTCAACCATGGCATGAGGTGTTCTATTAACTTCCTCTGATCTCATCTTTATCACAATACATACATTGCAGCAGAGATATCTAAACATTACCTATCGGGATGGACGTTGCCCTGAACTATAACAATTTTACATGGAAACTGCAAAGGATAGCGTCACGGCTTGCAATGCACTACGAGAACTGACTGGAAACAGCAGACCATATAAATGTCGATCAACTTCCTTGCACCACATCTAAAAGAGCATAAACCAGCACCCTAGCTTCAAGCTTGACGTATAGTGATTATAGAGAAAGCCTGCCATCATACAATTTAACAAAACTCGCATATGCACTTCTCCGTCGATTTACGAAATTACTCCCTAACTGATTGAGTTCGAAGCAACTTCTGTAGCCATCACATGTGAATCTCTTTTCATATCGTCTAATAGAAATGAATCAGAATTCACATCTTTGGTCCTCTCATCTGAAGTTGATCCTGTTCCATTCTCATTCAGTGCCTGGCAAGTGTTATTGGCAAGGGGAGTACTACAAACAGAATCAACAAGCTCAATGGAAGCAATCTTCACATCTACTTCTTGGGCATTTCCTATAGTAGAGTTTTTCAAGCCCCCATTCCTCAAATCAGCAACCACATCAGTTACAGAACTCAATTCCAACGGGTCTTCACCGACTGCTTGAGAAGTATCATTCATCGGCAAATTCACATAGGAGTCATTCACATTAACTTTAATAGTGCCGCTAAAAGCTTCAATCAAAGTGTCATTCTGAACTAAATCCTTTGAAGGTAACTGCTCAGCAGAATCCTTTTGCAAATTCACATAGGAGTCATTCACATTAACTTCACAACTATTGTCCAAGTCAACTGCAGTGAGATTAGTCATGTCAGAATCAATGTGTGTACTTATACATGCGCCAAGAGAAGCAGAATCCTGGACAGCAGTTGCATCTTCTTTAATAGTGCCGCTAAAAGCTTCATTCAAAGTGTCATTCTGAACTAAATCCTTTAAAGATAACTGCTCGGCAGAATCCTTTTGCGAATTCACATAGGAGTCATTCACATTAACTTCACAGCTATTGTCCAAGTCAACTGCAGTGAGATTAGTTATGTCAGGACCAACGTGTGTACTTCCACATGCACCAAGAGAAACAGAATTAAGCACAGATACAGAATTCTGGATGGCAGTTGCTTCCTCTTTGAGAGTGCCATTAAAAGTTTCATGCAGAGTGTCACCTGCAACAACATCTTTTGAAGATAATTGCTTAGCAAAATCCTTGGGGTAATTGCCAAAATTGTCATTCAGATTAACTTCACAACTGCTGTTCAAGTCAACTGTAGTAAGATTAGTCATGTCAAGAGAAACAGAATCGTGTACAGATAAAGAATTCTGGATAGCAGTTGCATCCTCTTTGATACTGCTTTCAAAAGTATTACGTGAAGTGTCATCCTTAACAATGTCCTTTGAAGGTAATTGCTCCGCAGAATCCTCGAGGGAATTGACAGAAGTTTCATGTGCATCGACTTCACAACTATTGTCCGAGTCATATGCAGTCTTGTTTGTCATGTCAAAATCAGTGTGTGTACTTCCACGTGCACCAAGAGAAACAGAATCATGTACAAATACAGAGTTATGACTAGCGGTTGCATCCTCTTCGATTGTACTGGCAAAAGTTTCACGTAAAGTTTCATCCTCAACAATATCCTTCGCAGTTAATTGCTCAGCAGCATCTTTGTGAGGATTAAGGGAAGTGTCATTCACATGGACGTCACAAGTATCAGTCAGGTCAACTGCAGTGTGATTACTCATATTAGTATCGATATGTCTACTTCCACTTGTGACACGAGAAACACAATCATGTACATGTACGGAATTCTGAATAGCAGTTGCATCCTCTTTAATATTGATGGCAGAATTTTCACATAAAGTGTCATCCTCAACATTATCCTTTGCACATAATTGCCCAACAGAATCTTTGGGAGGGTTAGCAGAAGTGTCATGCACATAGACTTCACAAGTAGTGTCCGAGTCAACTGCAGTGTGATTACTTGTATCATGTTCAACTTCACAAGTAGTGTCCGAGTCAACTGCAGTGTCATTACTCGTATCACGTTCGACGTGTGTACTTTCACTTGTGTCATGAGAACCAGAATCATGTACAGGTACAGATTTCTGGATAACAGTTGCATCATCATCTTCCATTTTGCCATCAGAAGTTTCACGAAAAGAATCATCAATTAATTCATCTGATGCTGCTTTTGCTTTCTCTTCAAGAGTAATGACACCATCCACAGAAGATTGAGTATGGTCTTTAACGGATTGACCCAGTTCGGCCTTTTGAACCACAAAAGTATTGGGATGTTCATTCGAGGGACTCGTAGACTTGAAGCTGAGGGATTGAGCTAGATCGTTAACTGATAGAAGGTTGATGGCAGGAGTTGTCTCCATAGCAGGTTCATGATTAAGTTCACAGGAGGAAATTAAGGAACCTCTTATTGCAGGAATATCATTTAAAGGAACAGCTGGGATTCGTGAAGAAGAAAGCAATGCAGTGGCTTTGCTACTGCTCTTAGTCAATGGCAGCAAGTCAGTGCCTTCACTCGTATTAAAATCATGCTTCGGAGAAGAATCAGTTTCAGATACACTGAACACGGGCAACGTAGGACTATCTTCTTTTACTTTAGTAGACTGTGAGCCTAAAGTTTTAAAGTAAAATTAACTGAAATTTAGAGCAAGCCCAAAGATAAATTTGAGAAAATTCAAGGGGAAAAAAGACTTGATGAACATATTGTCACCTGGATTGTTAGCTATGCCTTCCTCTGTGATTTCCCGCTTTATCAGTAGCTTCTGTAACATATCTGTACCAGGAAACACCAACATATTCATTGACCTCATCTCCTGTTTGTGAGATTTCTTGAGTGGACTGAAATTAAATTTTTCTGTCCATGTATTCATGTGTTCAGCAATAGCAGGAATAATCAATTTCTCAACTTTAAGAGTGCTGAGGGCCTGCAAACAAAGAGAAAAGAAAGTAAAGCGTACGGCCTCCAACAAACAGGATATGGCAAGTGACAAGCCAACAACAATATCTAAGAACATGCCATTAACAAAGCACACAAGAAAGGCTCTACATATGAAGGTACTAAAACATGCTAGCAGAATAGCATCAAACATGAATCAAATATGGTGCAAGACTAATGCAAGCCACATGACGGCATTAGCACTACATAATATCTAGGTTCGTGAGTTATACAAGTGCAACCAAGGATTCGCACTCATATCTCTGCGAAAGTGCTAGTTCTCAGCTGACAAGATTGTGATGACATGACATGCCCCCAATAAGGACAAATTTAATAATTAAGCTAATTGAACTTTACAAACTCCACCAAAAGCTACAAGCACTAAAAATGAAAAAAAAAAACAAAAAACATATCCATTGCTAAACTAATTGTAGGGGGAACAGTCAAATTCATGTTCTCAACAACATTGTCCTATTCCTGAATCTTTTATTGTGAAAGATTACCCACAGGAGAAGACAAAAAGAAGCCCTGGGAGCTGAAAAGATCATTGACCACAGGAATGAAGGAGGCTGTGACACTTAAAAATAAAATAATTACAAACCCCACTACACATAAGTGAACATAAGTCAGATCTACCAAAAATTCATATGAAAAATGAGTCCATAGTGCACGGAACTTCATTAGAAAGATACGAAACACTAAATATCACTAATATTTATCTTTATACCAATTCAATAGCTGATAACAGTCGACGACACATCCCTTGACGTCTATAGATATGGCGGGTTCCAATAAATGGCATTTCGGCTAGTTGCATACCATGGATCCTATAATGTAATAAACAACAAATTCATTAGAATAATCTGCAGAGTGTGCAGCTAAATAATACATATTCATCTATGTCTGCAACAATAAATATGACTTCCTATACTAAAGAAGAAGAAAAAACTCAGAAGTGAACAAAATCATGAAGTTGCACCATACATATGCTAATAAATCAACATTTTAGCTCAAAATATTGACTTTAAGAAATTCAGAAGGCTGAACTTCAGATATCTCAGTTCAGATTGATTTCCAAATTTTTTATATACAAAAGTGTAGAACTTTTTAAAGATGGAAAAACTAATCAAGATTAGCTACACTATTAGCTTCCAAAGAATTTATATGCTGCATGCAGATGTGGATGGTACAGCAACACAAAAATATGCAAGGACCAAGTGAAGCAAGACCTTACAAGTAAATTTAAGACAGAACGAGCTAGTAATTCTCTTATGTATAAGTTTATGCCTTGCAAGACAGAATGAAAATCTAAGAAAAGTAGTAGGCGCGCCCTTCTCTATTTTTGTGGTTATCCACTCTTCTAAACATTTAAATGGGAACTGATAATTTCCCAAAAAAAGATAAAACTGATAACTTATTGCAATCACAAAGAGGGATATGTGCCAGGAAAGCACTCAATGCCTGAGGATGGGAGTATCATCTAAGACTGAGTAATAAGAATTGTATCAGTAGTAGTATCTGATAACTGAAGAATAACTAAAAGGGCTATACTTAACCAAGTCTAGCAGTCAATCAAGTCAAATTCAAGTCAAGGTTCAACTTTATGCCTATAAATACTGAGTTGTAGAGACTTTTGCTATTATGTTGAACTATATAAACAGATCTTTTCAACCACCACCACTCTTTCTAGAATTTCTTCCTGCAATCTCTCCAATCTCACTATCTTAATGTATCTCACTCCAATCTCATCTCTAATCTTAATTATATACAACTACAAAATTAAATCAACTTGGGATCCAAACAATATGGAAGGAAATTGAGTAAATTGAAACATGAAGTTTTCTAATTTTTGAGACATGTACCTGATAGATGCAGCACTGATTATTTCATCGCCCTTTTCCAAAATAGCTGTGTAGAAGGAGCTATAGCTCAAGCGAGTAAAGTTTGAACTGCAAAGATATTAAGGAAGCTATAAAATAACCTTTTTCATCATAATTCATTTTTAACAGAAACATTTGACAACAAAAAATGAAGGCTATAAACCACTATAACATGAGCTTCAATTCAATCATATGGTTGAGCAGACACGCATAAAAGAGACAGGATCATCACCCTTTGTACAAGTCAGAAAGTTGATTAATTGATAACTGCACTCTTTAAGCAAATTATAATTCGCAAAAGCTTACCTACAGTTGTAGAGAACATTATGAACTAGATTGATCCCACTTCTCCTGTCAATAATGGGCAAGAAACACTCATCCATAACAGAAAGTGCAACTGCAAGCTTAGAATTGCACTCTACCCGCTGAGGAAATCCAAGATGCAATCTTTCTAAGGCCGGATCCATCCGATGAACTAGAGACCATGAAAATCCCGATTCTAACTCATGTTTGACCCCAAGAAACTTCTGCAAATGTGAAAAGATCTGTAGAGAACATAGCATAGTCAGTTCCAGTTTATCATACATAAGCAGCACATGAACCAGACTGCATGAGTTTCTAAACAGAAGAGTGCAAAAAATAAATAAAACTGAAACCAAATTAAGATGAATTAATCTTCACTATAATTTAAAATAACGTAGTGTTGAGTGTATAGTCAACCATTTAAGAAAAAAATTGTGCAAAGATTATATAATTCATCCATCCCTTATAACTTACTCTGAGAAGGTTTAATTTGTTCAGTAAATGACCAATATGAGTTTTGAGGATTAAGAAACGTGTTGCTAAAAGGGGAATCCCATGGTATAACATATTTAGCAGGAACCCGATTTCCAGTTAAGCCCAACACACAAAGGAAGTCTTTTTCTCAGAGCTTATACTAGAACTGATTTATACCAAATTTTATACATCTTCTGGTTCCAGTCAATAAATCACATAGGCCAGGTGATCTATCTCGGTCTATTGCTTAAAGCAGGTTAAAAGGCTAGCATCTCTGTTAGGGAAACCAACTTACCAATATGAAATTGGCAAAGTGCAGAAAACACAAATAATGATACTTCATAAACAACTAACCTACCATGAATTATCAGTCAATCTAATATAGCTTCACCTAACACATATATATTTACAGCTACTAGTAATTGGTCAAATGTGATACCTCTTGGCAATTCTTCCCACAAAATGAATTGGCTGTATCTCCTGAGTTAAAAGAAATATTAACCTTGTCCTGACTGCACGACGGATGGTCTAGGAAGGAAAAAATATTCTTTCAGCATACCTCAAATTAAAAAGAAAAAAAAACAGTGGAAACCAAAATAAAGAAAATTATGCACTTTGATTGAAGTTTCAAAAGATTGATAGAAATGATTACATTTTTTTTCACAAAGGCTACACAAAAGAAGTGAGCTGTCAGTTCTATCATCTGCTTTAGCATTACTGCTACCAGCAAACCCACAAAATTTACATGTACAATTTGGACAATGCCAATCACCTGCCGGCAGCATCTGCAGTAAAAACAAAGAGACAAGTACCTCATGTATAAGATAAGTAATTCGAAACGAAAAACAGAATAATTACTAATGGGCTTGGTAACTAGACAAGTGCATTATATTGACAATTCATCCTCGTTAATTTAGCATTCCAGGACTTGATCACACCATCCGAAGAGCCTCGAAAATCCCGGCCCTAGGCATGGCTCATCTGATGACCACCCACTGTTTTATGAGATTAAGTCATGGGCAAAGACCACCCTGATCAGACCTTAAGAAAGCAACACCCGGGACTAAAAGGCTCAAAAACCAGGCACGGAGAGTTCTTGGGAATATGGCCTCAAGATCAAGCTCGAAACTACGTCCCCAATGCCTACAATTAAGTCTGAATATCTACATCTATATCCTACCCCCTCAATTAACTGGTTTGAGGTCACCAAGCTCAATAGGTACACATAAAGGAACTTTGTTAATCATAAGCCTTGCAACATACTCGGTAATTTGTAATACATATCTGCACTAAATTATGGTATTTGGAACCATTGAAGCCAGTCTTTGAACTTTAGTACTAAATTTTGTGTAATTATATCTAGAATCATGAAATTCATGTGTTTATTTCATATCATTGCAACAATAGTAAATTAATAAAGGAAGATGGATAAAGAAACACGCACATACCCCCCCCCCCCCCAACACCACATAAAGGAACTTTTTTTAATTATAAGCCTTGCAACATACTCAGGTTTGTAATATACACTTGTACTAAATTATGGCAACTGGAACCATGGAGGCCGGTCATTGAACTTTCGTATTAGGCTTGTTTAGTTATATCGGAAATCATGAAATTAATGTTTTTATTTCATATAAAAAAAACAAAGGGTACTACAGCTGCAAAAACCTAAAGATCAGACACAAGATTGTGGTTGCATGTCCTAATCAGGCACCAGTTTCCTTCTGCCATAGAACAGCCTAATTTCTTCTGATATGAATCTTGGTCATACCTGTCATAGATCTTTATGTTCTGTTCGTGCAGTAAAAAGTGAATGTTTTGCCATAGACATTAGTCAAAGCCTCAAAGATCGTACCCATACCTCCGCATAAGCAGGGGAAGATTCCAATGTTCCCGCATAAGCAGGGGAAGATTCCAATGTACACTTACTTTATACATTAATAAGGAGTTATATTAATAATTAGGTGGTACCGTAATATTACAAATTTAGTTCCTAAATATTTGTCTCGCACAATTATATTCTCAAAATTAGGTTCCTTGTATGCTAAGATCTTGAATCCTGATCCACATTAAATTAGGATTACCTTCTCTTTATATAGAGGTAAACTTTGTTGATTAGTACAGTTATAGTAATTGAGAATCAAAGCTTCGCACTATTTTGACCTATACTCTTCAGGTTAGGAAAGGGTTCAAGTTTATATGTTCTTACACAACATCAATTGGTGTTCGAAATGTGACATAAGTAGCCACTGCCTATCTGACTTTAAATATATACACAAATTGACAATTCCTAGGGCCCCAACCACACCAACCCACAAAATGAATGACTATTAATGTATTAGTCTCCTGCATGCTTTAAATGATTTATACTACACAAAAGGAAAAACGATGTGTTTGAAATCTTAAAGTTTAACCATACACATGACAACAACGAAATCGATGTTGGACAATCGTCACAATCCAGACCAATTCAAGCATTCAAAATTGCAATCTCCTTTTAATAAGAACATACATTTATATTTTGAGGGCGACTTGACATGTGTATGTAGATTTGTGCAGGCAGTGCCATTATTAGAGAAAGTTGTACGTATATACCTTAATATCCAAGCAGCTCTGATGAAAAGTTGATGGACAACCATCACAACAGATCAGATCCCCACCATCACCACAAAGTCCACAGGTATCGTCATTTGGATCATCACCATCAACATCAACATTGTGAAAAGCTTCTCGTTCTGATTCGTTTTGTTTGTTCCATGCATCTATTTGGCATTGCATTAGAGAAATTCCAGATTCCAGATATATATTCAGAAAAGGTTGACGCTGTTTGCTTCCTGCATGAATCTCGAACTTCGAGATAGTAAGAATTTTGCTACAGCAACCACAATGTATCCCATCTTTCGTGATCCAACCTTCTAGCATCACTCTTGTCTTCCTACCATTCATATATTGCACTTTCTCACCTGTTTGAACAATTCCGGCATCAACTAACCAAGACAAGATGGTTCGCTTTCCGGTATATGGAACATAGCCATCAGCTTCTGGATTCAGTCCATTGTCAGAACTACGAACCAACAACGTACACCTGCCTATTTTTCTGCTCTTTCTTTCTTGTATAACATGAGATTTAGTGGCAGATTGTCTTTCCGGCATGTCTTTCTCTGCCTTTACCTGGTACAAATTATCACTTGAATCATTTCCACTCACATGATCTGCTTCAGGCAATCTGCCTCTTAGCGACTTGTGATTGTGTTTCCTATTATAGCTAACTTTCTCTTCCTGATGTTCACTGTCTGTGCAGTTGGCAGACACTCTCCTGGTAATTTCCTTGGAATTTTTACTGCAAACAGCATCTCTTTTCTTCTTTTTTAATTCCCGCTCAATCTTCTTACGAGTTTGTCTTGTTAATTTACTGATTATCTCTTCTGGTAAAGGAGTGAATGAAGTAGATTCATCACATGGTTTAACATTATTTTCCTCCTCTTCTAATTGCTTCTGAAGTGCATCATAAGCTTTAATAATAGACCAGTATGCAGTTCCAGCAGGGTTAATATAAACTGCATCTAGGTAGTCTCTGTTTCTTCTTGGTCTATAATCAATTTTCCAGCCACGATCAAGAAGCATACTCCTTATTTTTTCCCGCAATAACTGCTTCTCAGTGCCATTACCACGCTTGACTTTGCTTTCCTTTCCTCCCGTGGGTGGAGTCAAAATTTCAGTTTGTGTGGTTTTCTTATGTTCATTATCAATTACTTTTTTGGACCTCTGCACTTGCTCACTTGCCTCCAGTTGAAGTGAATTTTCACTGTCATTTGAGTCGGAATCTTCATCCTTATCTTCAGCCTTACTGCTCAGAATTGGCAATGCTTTTCGCGAGTTCACATAACTTTTCTCAGTCTTCAAAGGAACTGGTTTTTCTGGTCTTTTTGAATCCGAGTAAAATGAAGGTCGTGTCACTTTATTCTTCTTGACAGCAGCTTCAGACCTAGCACTCATTCTCTCATCAGCTCTCGGGTAATCAAAAGCTTTAACTGGAAAACCCTGCTGCTTTTTTTTATTTACCATCACCTTCAATACACCGTTTTTCCCTTGTACCCTTATAGACTCATAGGGTGCTTCGTGGCGCTTCTCACTAAAAGTAGAACAAGGTAAATGCGATTCATCATCATCGTCGTTGTCCTCTTCCTCGTACCTACTCTTACCATTGTAATTAGGCCCTCTACTCCTTCCACCTGACACACTACCTTTTCTCCCATCAAAAACAACATTTCTACTAGACCCAATCTCGAAACCCTCATAATCCCCACTACGTCCAACTAACTTCAACCTATCATCCATATAATCCATCCTTATCCTCTTACCATCAAAACCATCATACTCATCAAACTCAAAAACATCAATCCCGCCTCTCTTCCTCTCAAACCCCAACATCCTACTATCTTCAATCCCACTTCTCCGTCTTTCATAAATAATATCTTCCCTCACTCTCCTCCTCACCGGCTCCTCACTCGAACCCGAATCCGTAAGAACCAACCTAGACCTCTTCTTTTCACTCCTCGACTCAAAACCCTTCTTTGAACTCGACCCTCCAAAACCCGATACTCCATTTACTTTCTTTTTAATAATCAAACAACCCGACGAGCTTTTCTTCTTTACCACATCACTCCCCCTATCCCCAGATCCCATACCCTCCTCCATATTACCCAAAACCCACCTCACCAAAACTCCAAGAATTTCACCTCAAATCCACCATCACAACATCATCAACAATGCTATTACAATCCACAATTCCCATCAAACACACTACAAAAACATTCAAATTCTAATCAAATTGCATGCAATTTCTCACAAGCTTAACATCAATTCTAACAATTCAAGATTTCATATCAAAATTTCATAAACACACACCTCTTCATTCACAGATCTAAACCCAGAATTGAATTTTCATTAAAAGCCCATAATTCAAGAAAATATATAGATACACTTTGTAATACATAAAAGGGTAAAGGTGGTATGTTTATTCTTACCTCAGCTCACCGGAGATGAATAAAATCAGACAATCGGCAAATGGGATCGCCGGCAAATACCCAAATCACGAGGCAAATAGAAATATATGCAAGTAAATATTTGTCATGAAAGAGAATAAAGAAAGACAGTTGGAATTTGTTTTGTTGTGTTCCTGTTGGCCTTTCCTTTCTATAAATTTGTAAAAACTGTGTGTATACAGTGCTTTATATACACACCTTCCTGGTTCTAAAAATTTTCGATTCCATTTATTATAATAATTGAGTCTATCCACATACATAGTTACATACATAGTTAGATACAGTTAACTAATTAGAAATTATTAATTATTTTAAGATCAATCAGATATTATTCCTAAATTTTAGATCAATTATATTATATCAAAGGTTTTTTTATTTACCATTCTCATTCTATTATACTAATCATGGTTAGTTACCAATTCTAATTTAAACATAGTAATTACTTGATTTAACATATCCAATATTACATAATTTTTAAATCTCAAAACATATTTAGAATAAATTAATATTTTAAATTAAAATCAATCAGGATTATACAAATACATAATATTAAGCGATTTTCACAATATAAATTTACCACTCTTTTTGTTTACAATTAATCATAATTGTTTTTTATATATTACGAATTAATTTTCATAAATATATATATAAGAACCAATTAAAATTTACCACTAAAATATAAATTAATCATATCATTCTCATCCTAATTTACTTATCGTGGTTACTTAACAGTTTTTTAAAAATATGAAATTTATTTTATTTAGTACATGCATAAATTACACATTTTTCAAGTGATAAGATATTTAATAACTTTTCAGTCTTTTATTTCAAAGTCAATCACAATTATATTATATATTACAAGCTAATTTTCATAAATATCAACTACAATTATACTATAAAATATAGTTATATATTACTGATTAATTTTCATAAATACTTATTAACTGATTAATCAAAAATTTTAATTTAAAATCAATCACAATTATATTATTATATACCAGCACATCTCTTCTTTACATCCCTCTCTATGTATATGTATAAAGCCATTTTGCAAAATTGTGTATTTATTAATTGATTTTAATACAAATATATTATTTTAATGCATGGATCTATTTTATCTATATTATATAATAAAATATTTTAAGATCTCAAACACTCGATCTACAAACATAAGATGCAATCAAATTTAGATAAATTTACTCTTACTATATAATTAAATATTTTAAAATTTTAAAAATATTTACGATACTATTCTAAATACACGTTCAAAATTTAAGTTATATAAACTTTTAAATTAATCAATTATAAAAAAAAGTTAGATCCAACCAATTAAAATATTAAAAAATGAATTTTAAACATTAACATTTTACTTATCAGTATTTTTTAGTTATGCAATAATTAGTGGAACAAATAAATTGATTGACAATATATTTGATTTATTCAAAATACTAAATAGACTCTCAAATTGTATTAGACATTATTTGTTGTATAAATTATCAATATAAAAAATAAATTTCATTATAGAGCCAATAAAAATATTGTTAGTGAATATTTTCATAGCAAATTGTTCAATTCAACGCAAAAATTCTAATAAATCACCATTGATAGATAATTAATTTATCAATAAAAGGGCATACGCCATCTACACAAATAATCATTCAAATTTTCTTATAAATCACTATTTTTTTATAGGTAAATAATTCATCAATAAAATGTCATACATCTGCAAAAATAATCAAGATTGGACAATACATATTAAAATAGATCATATCAAGTCAACAAAATTTCCTTCATCCAAATTACGATCGTTGATCATATCTTAAATTGTGGTACATCCTTCGCTTATATCACTGAAATATATAGTCTTTCTAGCGAGATAATCCAACAACTGTTCAACAATTTTTCTATTTTAACATGTTAGTTAAATAGATAAAAGATAGGTGATACTCATTTTCAAATGTCTTATTTTATGCGTAGAGAAGACAACGGCTTGGGTTTGATTCAAATTTTGTAAAATCTAAACCCATATCCAAATATTTTTGGGTTTTAAAAATAAATTCAAATTCAAAACTCAATATACAAAGCCAAATTTGTCGAATTTCGGATTAGATATGGTTTTTTTGGGTATCCAAAATTAGTAATAATGTAGTCAAAATTAAAATAACTGCTACACGTAAACAATATTAATTATATTTAAACAATAATTAAAAATGAAAATGATTAAATTAAGTAGTCAAATGTAATATATTATACGAATTGACATACTAAGTACAGTAAAATTTAAAATATGATACAAAAATAATTTTTTGTATACAACACAAATGAAAATTATATATAAAGTAAAGAAAATTACATCTTAAATATAGCAATAAAATTTGCGATTGAGAAATAGAAGTTTTAATTATTAATTAGTATTGACTATTTTTAATAAAATATTTTAATAAAAATAACTAAATTATATGTCTTACATCTAAAATATTACTCCCTATGTCCCATTCATTTCTATACATTTTTTTAGAGTGTCTGACACGCATTTTTAAGGTGCATAACTAGTATAGTTCCATAACTTATTTTTACTATTTTTTTTTTGTATAAAAATAGGATTGTTCTATTTTTATACAAAAAAAGAAAATTGTAAAAATAAGTTATGTAACTATAGTAGTTAGGAGCCTTAAAATGCGTGACACGCCCCCGTCCCCCAATGTATATAATTCATTGGGACGGAGGGAGTACATAAAATAAATTCAAATTATAATATTATATTATTTATGTATCGGGTTTCGATAGTGGATCGGGTGTCGGATCGGATATCGGTTCAGTAAACTTAAATCAAATGCAAATCGAAACTATTTCGAATTTAAAATTTATGTCTGAACCTAAATCCAGAAATTCGGGTTTGATATATCCAAAATTTCGGGTTCGAATCGTGTACCATCAAATCGAATCAATTTTCCTTCCTTATCTATGTATAAAAGAAAACTAATATTTAATATATCATATTCTGATAGAAAAGAATAAAAAATTCAATGTACAAACTCCCAAACTGAATATACATATTTTAAGTTTTCACCAAAAAAAAGTTAAGTGCAATCACCATAAACTCTAACAATCATATCTTACTCTAAAAATGAGATATATTGGATTTGTTTGGTTGATTAATGATGTCTTATTTCTATACAATTCACTAATAAAAGTACATAAAAATTTGTAAAAATGACAAAACATAGGAAACTATATTAAATGAAAGTTTTTTTTTATCATAACCAGTGTTCTAAAAAGTGTTTCAAACGACCGCTTAAGTGGACGATTAAGCGAAATCGGACACTAAGCGTCTCGATTTCATACTAAGCGGATGCTTAAGCGTTTTTGCAGTTTAAGTGACCTATTAGACGGATTAAACGGTTTTTAAATGGATTACGGTCAAAATGATGTTGACTTGCTAATTTTTTAAAATTTTTAAATTTTAATATTTATTATAATATGACAATAATTATAAAAGAATATTAAAAAAATATTTTTTAATTTAGAACTTTTCACATTAAATTCTTATTATTTAATTATTGCATGATTTTAATTTTCTGTATAATAATATTGTATTTACAAATTCAAATATATATTATTAATTCACTTAATGATCCGTTTAAAATTCCGTTTAAGCGTCCGCTTAACCGATTAAGCGTTAAAAGGTCCTTTCACCGCTTAGATCCGCTTAACGCTTTTTAGAACACTGATCATAACTACATTCGTTTAATGGATCTTGCACAGTAGTGATCATTTCTCATATCGTTGAAACATGCAACTTTTTTTTAGAGACAATCTAATGATTTATAACAGTCGTTAGAAATAAGTGTTTATGAATTTTTAATATGTATTCGAAAAATTGATTGAAAAATTGATCATGATCCATGCAAATATTTTGAATGTATTAATATAATAAAAATTATAGAAACACACAATACTACACATTTAAATATACCAATTTTTCAAAAGAACAAAACTAAATATGGGTAAAAAAAACTTATGAACTTGGTTGAAAGATTCTCAAAAATGAGAGAAATCAAATGAAAAATAAAATTGAGAAAAAATAATAAAGGGCGGCTTTGAATGTTTTGAGTGGGGATGTGAATGTTATGATAATTGTTTGATAATATTAATATTAATGCAATTGGTATAAATTGACGATAATTTTATACTTAAATTTTAATGAAATTATCTTTTTCTTTTTTTCTAAATAATGATTAAAATAATATGTTTATATTAATTAATTTTACCGTTCGGTGCGTAGCACGGGTAGAATGTTAGTTCTCTATAAAGTAACCAACTGATTCGATTTTTGAAATTCGATTAATCCTATGAATTTAATAAAATGATATGTTTAATTGTAAATTAGACTAATATATTAAATATTATTATAATATCCAATTAATACTCTTATTAATCCTTTCAATTAATTCTCGATTACCCGATTAATCTTAAATCGGTACTCAACCGATTTATACCGATTACCGACAAGACAAACAAATACTGTATTATGTTGTCACATAGTAGTTTCCAAAATTTATTTTCTTTTCACAAAAAAAGATACTCTTTTTTCTGAATTCATTTGTGGCTTTATTATATTATGAAAATATTTACGAAAATACAATTTACAATCAGAAATAATCAAATACAATTTTTTTTGAGATTTGTAATCAAAAGCAATCAGATGTAACTTGTGTTTACGTATTTTTATCAAAAAAATAAAAATATATTTTATAAAAAAATTCTAAATAATATTAGCTCGATCGAATTGTGGAATCTTGATATTATCAAGTTTATGAGAATCGACAATTTATAATTTATCAAATTACTTATAATTTTAAAATATCAATAAATGAAAAGTTTAAAAATAAGTTTAAAGAACTTGGTTTCTAAAGTATGAATCTTCATTCGTATATTAATCAACAAAGTCTAATACTAATTAATAATTATTAATTTTAATAAGCATTGTAAAAGAGAGGTTGAATACACTATTCTCCATTTTTTTATGTTTTTTTATGAATTTTAAATTTTAAGATTTTTAAAAATTAAAAGCAATTCAAAATAATAGGATTTTCTAGAATATATGTTTATATTGATAAAGTGGAAAGCTAAGAAAAAAGTAGGTTTTATTGGTGCTGTTTGGCTGAACTTAAAATAAGTTCTTATGAAATTATTTTCGGATAAAATTTCATATTTTGAATTTTTTTTAAACAAGTATTTAATGTATGCTTGAGATTCCATAAGTTGCAAAAAAAAGTGTGTTTTTTTCAGAAAAAAACTAGGAATCTTAGCTTATTTCTTAAAATAAGCCAACTTTTTTAAAAAATAAGCTCACCGGAACACCCCCATTATAATCAACTTGTACTCGATTATAATATAGAAGAAATGTATATAGCGAAACAAGTAAACCAATACTATTCAATAATTTACTAATATTAAATTTATCTTCTTTAATATTTAGGTTTATATGCTTTATAAATTAGTATCTGTTCTAACAAATCTCGGGGTAAATACAAAACCAAAACGAACAGAAAATTCAGCCAACAAGAAAAGAATAACCATTTATGTCATCCAATAACTAGCCGAAACAACTTCAAAATCCAAAGAAATTTGAGACCAATGAACATGCAAGAAAATCCCATGTAACTGCAACCAACAGAAACAAAAGTGAAACAACATGTAAACCAAACAGAACCAAAACCCAATACAAACTAAAATCTATCCAATTTTGTAAAGTACATCCGAATCTAAAATCAAGTCAGGAGCCCGTCCCATTGAAGGGCAAGAGAAAAGAAGAGAAAGAAAAAAACTCATCAATGAGCCAATTCCATTAAATGATACAATTAAAACGGAACATAACTAAAACTCTCTTATGAGAGTCGACTAAAGTAGTAGCCGCCGTCCCCCACCTTTTCACCGTCCCTCCCTCCTCCCTCCTCCCTCACCACCCACCTCCCCCTTCCACTTCCCCCTGCCGTCTTCCTCCCCGCCGTGTCTCCGTCCCTCCCTCCTCCCGCACCACCCACCGCCCCCTTCTTTGCTTCAATAAAATCAAGTTTAATCCTCTAATCTGTTCTTCTTTGTTTTAATAAGGTTCGATTTTGCTTCCAGTCTCGCCTTTTGGCGTGTGTTTTAGTGCCCAATTTTTTGGGTTGTTATGCGTTATTATATTTGTGGTAGTTATGTTTTTGTGGTGTTATCAATGAGAATGATTCGGATGGAATTTTGGGAGATCTGGATTTATTGCATTATTAATACTTTCGGCATGTCTATAGCTGGTTCCCGTCATGTAGATAGCTGGGGTATGCTTACTTTCGGCATATCTATAGCTGGTTCCCGGCATGTAGATAGGTGGGGTATGCTTGAAACGGTGGCGATCACATGTGCTCACCTTTCACAAATTATAGTTGTTCATTATTCGAGGACTCTTGTTCCTCATAGCTCAGTTTTTGCAACTGAGTCACCTGAACACCGTAACAGCCATGGAACTATTGTAAAGGTCAATTGTCAAGCTACCAGTTTCGGGAGTGATGTAGGCTGGATTACTCGGGAAGCCTTTGTATTCATTTTCAGTTTCAAGAATCTATGGATTCAGTGTGTTAAGCTGTCTGGAAACAATGCGGCTATTTGCTTAGCTCGTTTATTGTTTATCAACCTGATTGCATTGTCAGTTGGGGGTTTGTCTCGACTAGACTTGTTTTAAGTTAATGGAATGAATTTGCATTTTGTCAAAAAAAAACGGAACATAACTCAATTTGAACCAATCTAACTGAAGACCAAACCTATAATCAAAATCACCAAATAATTCATCTTAATCGATTCAGGAAAAAAACTCAACAATCACGATTAGAAATCAAAATTACTCAAGAAAAAGACATAATCAATTGAAGAAAAAGATGAGGAAAAAAAAAGAAACACGTGTTTTAAACCCAACATTTAATAGTCATCACATTCAACTTTCAATAATTTATCCTGAATCAAATCAACCTAGCTCTAGATATCATGATAAAGTGGAGAGAGATAAGAGAAAAGTATGATTTTATTATTATCAAGTTGTTCTCGATTAGAATAGAGGAGAAATTTAAATAGCCAACAACTAATCAATAATAAAAGAAACTATCCAACAAGTAAACCAGTATAATGATAAAACTATTCAATAATATACTGATATTATATATGTTAACATTTATAATGTTGAGTGTTGTTATAACCTACTAAAACAAATACATTAGCTACGATGATTTGTCTTTCATAGAAATATGTAAATTGTTAGATATGAGCAAACACATGTGAGATAATACAAATTGGGGGTGAATATTATATGCATTATTAACATTTACTTGATTTTTCTAAGTAAATCTATTTTTCATTTAGCAATTATTGGGTATTAAGTAGATATAAAATGTGGAAAAGGACACACCATAATATTTTAAATCTAACATTGTATTAGAACTAAGTGTTACTACAATATGTGAATACAAGTTTGTATTCTTAGCCTCTATTTTTCTGAACAGAGAATTTTAAATTTAGCAATGAAAAACTTAACAACTAAAGAAGGGACTTGTGCACCTATATAAATTGTACATAACTCACTTTTACAAATATGGCTGTTTTTAGTATAAGACAAACTAGATTACAAACGTTATCTACACTAAAACGGTGTAAGTTGACAATTGTTAGAACTTTCTTGTCCTTTGCACTGAGCAGGTCCACTTCTTTAGTTGTTTCTTCCTCGAATCTCTTCCCAAGTTTCATTCTGAACTTGCCATGTGCACACTACAATATTTGGACCACTGCAGAAGCTCAAGATTTGTTGATCTTTGTCTATGAATAATCTCTCAAAATTTTGTCTGCTGTCGATTCAAAATTTGGTTAAGTTCCCAATTCGAGAACTCTGCACTATGGCTTGACTTATCAATTTATAGACATATCGATTGACCTTTGCTGACTTCTCGAATGTAGACTTCTGGAATGGCTTATTTTGACTTCTCTAATTGAGACATCTCGAAGTGATTAAACTGACTTCTCGAATAACATCTCAAAGTAGTGTTTGCTTGACATCTCGAATCAGACTTCTTGAATAAGCTAATTTGACTTCTCTAATTGAGGCACCTTGAATGAATCAAACTGATTCTCGAATGACATCTCGAATTAGTATTTGCTTGACATCTTTAATTAGCGTTACTTGACTTCTCGAATGAGGCTTTTCTAACAAGCATTCTAGACTTCTCGAATTTTGACTTAGAATATTCTTCATTTTCACTCTGCAGCTTCATATTAGTCAGCCTTCTTCTTTCACTCCTAGGGCATGATCAAATGATCTTTTTCTAAATATTATACATGGCTTAATTAGATTAACAATTATAGACTTTTGACTAACGATTTTAAGTACAGTTACAAAACTGTACAAAAACAAAGGAATTACCCAATTAAGGGGTCATGTAAGTAATACATAATATTACAATACAATAGGCTTGTTATGAATGTTTACAGACATGCCTATGTGCCTAACGTAAATACTAAACTTTAATTTCGAGTTTTAATGGTGCTTGTGTGTTTTAGATAGTGAAAATAGATAAAGACAATTATTTCGATTTAATTTATTTATCTCTTTGGAAGAAAAAATTACGGTCTTCAAGCATACATGATCAATCCATATCCAAGTACAAATTAGCTTTTTTATAAGTTTGTGCACGACATCACCCCATGCACCTTGGTGAAATAAATGCTTATACAAATTAAGTAATTTAAGAATTGAAATATCAAATCATTTATCATGTGCTTGGAGATGGAGACAATGTGATTAGTGAAGAAAATTAAAAAATAAGGATAATTCTTTTCCATTGCCAGACCAAGATGGTGATTATAAGTTTAACAAGTTAACTTGCATTACGAACTTAACGATGACATAACCAAGTACAATCTTAGTATTTTCTTCAAATTAGCCACTTTGATATATGGCCTTTGACCTAGTCAACTTTGGTTATGCCATAACCAAAGTGGGCTTATAATTAAATAGTTTCTTGTTTAAATCCATTTTAGTTATAAAAAAAATTAATTTTCACTTGATTTTTTTTTTTGTTCCAAAAATGGATACGAACAAAAGATGTTATCTAGGTTTTTAGCTTATTCAGGACATTTCTATCAAATGTTATATGCACAGATTTTGTACTGTTTTATATAGTGTACATAATTCTATCTTTGTTGTTAAGTTTTAGAGTTTTAATTTCTTGATATCTCTCCTTTTATGCTTAGCAAGAAATTGCTTCTAAAAAGTTCAAGATTACTCTCGTAATTCTCCGGGTTATAAAAGTTTTAATACAATATATTTAAATCGAAAGTAATTTTATGTATTCATTTTATATATTGCAATCACATCTACACATACTACTTGTTTACAATACACATTGTCTAATAAAATGTTCAAGGAAGCCAAAAACACTATATAAAAATGCATTCACCCCTATATTTTAGGACTCATATTAGTATAGTCACACCCCTTATAATATCTATATAATTCATAATACCTAATTAATTCCAACTGCTAATATTTTAAGTTTGAATTCAACTCATAACATTTAATAAAGTCAAGTTGCACTCCTCACCAGTGGCATCTAGGCAATCACCTTCAAGAACAAGAAGATCTGGAGGGGCCCTCACAAAATGGACTAAAGAAATATCATCTCTGGTGGTTGTATTATCTAGGTTGCGATTGGGATCCACTACATAAGGAAACATTCATAATCATGCAATAGATCAATTATAATTTATAAATCTACCAAAACGATATGCACAATAAGTCATACCTTCAATGTCATCCGGGACCCAAAAAAATATTCAAATTACTAGAAGCAACGGCACACCACCTTCTTATGGTTGTTGATCTGATACATTCTCATCTTGCTCAAGCTGAATGCTCATAATTTGCATCACAGATAATTGGAGAATAAACAATTACTCAATCTTATTTATGTAATAAGCAATAACCTATTATACACAAAGCAGTGATGACACTAAGCGGTGATGACACTAGTACCCCAAAATTTGGAAGTACTTCGCCGAATTAAACCATATACATATAACTGTAACATTGCAACAATAAGAATACACACATAGAGAAATTTAAATAAATGAATATATATGTATATATATATATATATATATATATATATATATATGAGATTAGGGAGCCTAAGATATGTCATAGGTAAGTTCCCTGAAATATAGAATTTCATATGCAAATATGGGGGGCATTTTTGTAAAATCAAGATTTGTTTAAAATATTATTAATTAGCCTTGCGGGTCCAGTAAATTTTAAAGCTTGTTTTCTAAAGTATCTCAGAAAACTTTTGTGAGATTAATCTCAAGATCCTTTCTCTCTCTCTCTCTCTCTCTATATATATATATATATATATAGGGTCCTCTTTTACAGCCACAGTTGGATATTTTTGAATATTGATCTAACCCATCTATAACCATCCACTAAAGATATGGACGGCTGGGATTTAAAAGTATACGCTATATTATTGTTATGCCCAAATCTTGGCATAAGCCCTAAGCAGGCCTAATGGGCTTGAATAGAGGTCCACAACTCATAATGGGCCTAGAGATGAAGATTGGGTCACTAAAACCCACTACCAGGATTCAGTCCAATATACTATCAAGCACAATGTGGAAGTTTGCGACCCCAAGCTGCGGGTCGAGTTCGCCAGCAAAGTCCCTAGTATGGGATAACATCTATCATGCACGTCTCTCTACAAGGTCCAGCGTGGCCTAGAATACTCTCTCTGCAAAGTCCAGCGTGGCTTAGAGGTCCAGCGTGGCCTAGAATACTCTTATGAATGCTAGAGGTCCAGCGAGGCCTAGAGGTCCAGCGAGGCCTAGAGCATATGTATTATGAAGGCTTACGGTCAGGCCCAGCGAGGTCGCGTGAGTGTGATTATCTCCGTACAGCGTGGACCACCTCGCATGACTAGCCCAGCGAGGTCGCATGCGAGGCCAAGTAGCTTCTCCATTCACCTTGTCAGTGAGGTCACTCCAATCTAGCATCATGATGACCATGGGTCACCTTTAATGGGCCATGGGTCATGAGTAGAATAAGTGGGTAAAATATATCAGCCCAAGAAGACGTCTAGTGGATTTGGGCCGAGTCGAGCCCATAGAAACCCTAGCCCGTCTAGGTAACTTCTTCTCCAAGAAGAACTACGTATGGCTTGATCCCTATAAATAGGGTACGTAGGCATCTTGTTATGGATGATTGACAGTTGGCAGCAACAGAAAATAAACAGTTTTCTCTGACATATCGAATCAACAAGCAAGATCAGCCACAAAAAATCACCAATCTCCTTCCATGTTCTTCGTGTTCTTAGCGAAATATCCGTATTTTGCTCCATGATTCCAGCAAACCTCCAAAATATTGTTATACAATATTCTCCCTATAACATTTGGCGCTAGAAGAAGGGGAAAGTCATCATATTGGGAGAAGGATGAATAAATCGAACAAGAAGAATGGAGGGAACAACAACGGGGAGACCCCGGGTCTCACAAGACACCCAGGAGCGAGGCGAAGATAGGGGCCGAGGTTCGGAATGACCCCCATCTCTTCGTAGAGAGCGTGAGTGGTTTTATCGTCGCGAAGACAGACCCCCCTCTCTTCGTAGCGAGCGGTCCCATTATCGCGACGAATGACCCCCCTCTCCACGTCGAGATTGTGAGCGGTCCTATAAGTACGAACCCGAACCTCGGAATCGTAAAAAAGGAAGATCACAAGGAGGATCAAAAGGAGTCAAGCGCTCCAAAAAAGACTCAATCCAATCATGGTAGTACTAGAGAGGGACAGGAAAAAAAAGGTTGAGGAGAAGAAGATCAAGATTGGGAACTTTAACCTCGAAGAGCTGAAGAAGGCCTTTAATAAGATACTACTAGGACAACTGAGGGACCTCAGCGTATGGCTGCCTCATCTGCGGGGAGGTCAGTAAGTGTCTTTGATCGCATTGGAAAGAAGTTAATTGAGAATGATCTCCACTTCAAGCTCGAGAAGCTCATTGTTGACAAGAAGGATTAACGACCCCATGGTAGAGGCTAAGGCAAGGGTCAAGTTTATAAGAGACCCCATTCTCCTCGTCGAGATAGTGAGCAGTTCCCTTGTCGTCACGACGGAACCCTTTCTCCTCGTCGAGATTGTGAGCGGTCCCATTGTCGTCACGACGGACCCCCATCTCCTCGTCAAGATCATGAGACCCCCTATATGATGTAGCTAACGAGGCTCCCTCTTATGTGACCATTGAGACCTCCTATATGATGTGGCTATCGAGATCAAAAAGATGCCTCTTTATGAGATTCCCCGTCGTGGGATGCCTCTACATGAGATGATTCTTGGTGGAATACCTCTACGTCGAGGAGAGGGGGGACGCCCCCGATCCTTGGCGGCAATGAGGAGGTCCTCGACTACCTTAGTACACCAGGAAGAGCTTCTATCAAACAAGCCCCTGCTAGGTATGGACTGCACTAATATCAGCAAATAATTGCCCCAATCTATAGAAGAACTCATAGCGGGGTCACATCAAGTTCTCTTCATTATAAATGGTGTCAACTCCAAATAATACAAGAAGGTTGATGAAACATGTTGATTCCTCATCACATCTACAATATAATAAGGACTCGGGGGGTAGTGACATTACATAAACACCACTTCTAGCAGGACATTTGAAAAATTGCAAGACAAGGCCGGCACCTAGCGTTGCGAGGCCGTACCTAGCGTTGCAAGGCCGGCACCTAGCGTTGCGAGGCCGGCACCTAGCGTTACGAGGCCGTACCTAGCGTTGCGAGGCCGTACCTAGCGACGCGAGGCCGCAAACTCGACACCTTGCGATGCGAGGCCTCTTGGCCCCATAGGCGCAATCAGGATCATTTGAAGACTCCATCAGCTATCCTAAAACACTTGTAAAAAATTTAACAGATATGGAGAGGTGTTATAGAGGAATCTATACATGCTAAAATCATGCAACATGAGTCCTTTATGCAAGCAGATGCGAGGCTTAAAGTACATTGCAAAATTATTAACATCAAATAAAGGAACATTTGGGCTCGCCATCTCTACTTTCTAAGCCTAAAAAGGGGGAGACCATTATTTTGTATCTAGCTGAAAGCTTGCAGTAAGTGCAGTGTTAGTTCGCGAGGAGGAAAGGGTTCAATACCCTGTTTATTATGTCAGTAAAGGATGCTAGATATTGAAACTCACTACACCAACATAGAGAAGCTCGCTTATGCCTTGGTGTTGGCCTCGCGGAGGTTGAGGCCATACTTTTAGGCTCATAAAATTGAGGTTCGCACAGCCTTTCCCTTAAGGCAAGTGATGCATAAGCCTGAGACCTCGGAAAGACTTCTAGTGCGGACAGTGAAACTAGGCTAATTTGACATCGAGTACAAGCCTCGAGGTTCTTTGAAAGGACAAGCTTTAGCATATTTTATCTTGGAATTCCCTCTACTATCTGAAGGAGATGCTTGGGTTCTCTTTGCGACCCCCATGCCAGCCGAGTCCGAGGCCAACCAACAGAATTAAGCCTCGTGGTGGGAGCTCTATGTTGATGGAGCATCTAATAAGGAAGGAGCTGGAGCTGAAGTCGAGCTCGTTACACCTGAGGGTCACAGGTTAAGAACCGCAGTCCACTTCGCATTCGAAGCCTTAAACAATGCAGCCGAGTATGAGGCCATAATCAATGGTCTTAAGCTCGCAATTATAATGAAGGTGGAGAATCTCATTGCTTATAACGATTCCATGATGGTCACAGCTCATATTGGATGTGGGTGGCAAGCTAGGGGTCTCAAATTGAGCTCTATCTACGATGTGTGCAGAGACTTATGAAGTCATTCTGGCAGTGAAAGTGAAATTTATCAGAAGGACAAAAAATCAAGGAGCAAATGCCCTCACAAAGTTGGGATCGCACCGAGAGGCCACCTTACTTGGGGTTATTCCATTGGAAATCCAGACTAAGCGTAGTGTCCCTGAATAATTTATCATGGAGGTAGCGAGTCAGGGGCCAACATGGACGACCCCTATATGGGAGTATGTGAATAATGGGACTCTACCCCAAGAAAAGAAGGTAGCGAGGAAGATTATGTACCAGGCGGCTCACTATGTAATTTACGATGAAAGTCTATATCGAAGAGGGTTCAACACACCACTCTTGAGGTGTGTAAATGGTGAGGAGTGCAACTACATCATAAGGGTGGTCCACGAAGGCATATGTGGCAATCAGTCGGGGGTAGTTCTCTAGCACAAAAGATTCTTCACAAGGGTATTTCTGCCTACACTGAAAATAGATGCTTTTGAGTTCGCTAGGAGGTGTGACAAGTGCCAAAGGAATGCCAATTTCAGTAATGCCCTATTTGCTCATCTAACTTCTCTCATGAGCCTGTGCCCTTTGCCAAATGGGGTATTGATATTATTGGGGAGCTCCCCAAAGCTAATGGAAGAGTAAAGTATGCAGTGATGGTTGTGGATTATTTCACTAAGTGGGCTGAGGTGGAGCCTCTCGCAACGATCACGGCAAAAAAAATATATACATGCATAGAGGAGTCTTTCTTATTATATCAGCGAGGAGGCCTCTCCACATAGGAGGCCACGAGGAGTCCTCTTATTATATCAGCAAGAGTTATTAAAAATAGAAGGAAGCAGCGAAAAGCGAGGAGATCTCAACCAAAGTGAAAAAAAAAAAGTCAGCGAGGTGAAAGTACAAATATAAGGACCACGGCTCCACAAGGCTGTAAAGAAAAACAAGGTGAGAAGAGACGTAAGAAGGCTGCGTACGTAAAAAAAATGTATCAAGGTGGCCACTACGAGAAGACATGGGCTCGCATTAAACTAAAAAAATCCAAAGCTGCCAAGCGAGGAGGCTTCCCAAAAGTCAAATAATAATTTTGATTTTATTTTTGAACGACTTCAGAATAATTTTGAAGAAATTTTGAAGACCGGAAAAAATAGTTCTCCGCTACAACTGCCTGCACCGAAGAACTGGGGGTAATTGCCATATTTGAAAATTGATATGAATTCTAAGCAGATTCATTACAAGAATTGAGGCTGCGAGGAGGCCCCGCAATGTATGAGGTGGTGAGGAGGCCTCGCGATGTATGAGGCTGCGAGGAGGCCTCGCAATGTAAGAGGCTGCGAGGAGGCCTCACAATGTATAAGGCTGCAAGGAGGCCTCGCAATATATGAGGTTGCAAGGAGGGCTCACAACATATGAAGCTATAAGGAGTCCTCTCAACTTATGAGGAGGCCTCTCATTATAATAATAAGGAACAGCGGAGAGTCATCTCATCATACTTTAAGAAGACCTGAAAATATTGGTGAGAGCCCGAGCTCACATATCAGCATGACAGAAGATATAATTGTAAGAACTTATGACTGCAAGGCCCTATGGGGTCGCCTCTCAAGGTCCCTGCAGGAGCATATTGCGCTTGGAAGAACCCTTCGAGGTCACCATCACTCACTTGTACATGGTTTCGCATTAATTGAAAGACACACAACAAATGTCATCATCTTAGCAGCAGGGAGAAGATCTCAAGTGCCTTGGGTCGCAATGCGATCCCAAGGCACTTGAGATAGCTATGCTTTCATCTACAGCAATATATAGCGAGCATATGCCTCGCATCGAAGTTTCGACAAAGCAGTTTTTGAGTCCACATCGCATCTTCAATGACAATATGGGCTTGGGGGGTAGTTGTTATGCCCAAATCATGGCATAAGCCCTTAGCAGGCCTAATGGGCTTGAATAGAGGTCCACAACTCATAATGGGCCTAGAGATGAAGATTGAGTCACTAAAACCCACTACCAGGATTCAGTCCAATATACTATCAAGCACAATGTGGAAGTTTGCGACCCCAAGCCACGGGTCGAGTTCGCCAGCAAAGTCCCTAGTATTGGATAACATCTATCATGCACGTCTCTCTACAAGGTCCAACGTGGCCTAGAATACTCTCTCTGCAAAGTCCAGCGTGGCTTAGAGGTCCAGCGTGGCCTAGAATACTATTATGAATGCTAGAGGTCCAGCGAGGCCTAGAGGTCCAGCGAGGCCTAGAGCATATGTATTATGAAGGCTTACGGTCAGGCCCAGCGAGGTCGCGTGAGTGTGATTATCTCCGTACAGCGTGGACCACCTCGCATGACTAGCCCAGCGAGGTCGCATGCGAGGCCAAGTAGCTTCTCCATTCACCTCGTCAGTGAGGTCACTCCAATCTAGCATCATGATGACCATGGGTCACCTTTAATGGGCCATGGGTCATGAGCAGAATAAGTGGGTAAAATATATCAGCCCAAGAAGACGTCTAGTGGATTTGGGCCAAGTCGAGCCCATAGAAACCCTAGCCCGTCTAGGTAACTTCTTCTCCAAGAAGAACTACGTATGGCTTGATCCCTATAAATAGGGTACGTAGGCATCTTGTTATGGATGATTGACAGTTGGCTGCAACAGAGAATAAACAGTTTTCTCTGACATATCGAATCAACAAGCAAGATCAGCCACAAAAAATCACCAATCTCCTTCCATGTTCTTCGTGTTCTTAGCGAAATATCCATATTTTGCTCCATGATTCCAGCAAACCTCCAAAATATTATTATACAATATTCTCCCTATAACAATTATATAGCGTAGTACGCTATATTATACAGCGTAAGCCTTTTTACCTTTTTATCCCTAAATCTGCCACGTGTTGTCACATGCCGATTTAAACTTACGTTATATAATATAGCGTAATACGTTATACTATATAGCGTAAACGGTTTTTTTGACAAAACCGGGTTTATTTTACACAAAACATAATATAGCGTATTGTGGTTGCATATACATTATTTTACAAAATATTAAGTTAGCAAATCATCCACAAACCACCGGAAATCGCAAATTCTCCGGAATCGGAAGTAAATCATCATCAATTTCATCATTTCTTCATATAAAGTGAGTAATTTCGTGTCTATTTCTTGTATCTATATGTCATCTAATTGTTAAGATGTGTGTAGATTTGTGTACATGTATGTATGTATATATCACCAAAATCATCTAATTGTAGATTTGTGTACATGTATGCATGTATGTATATAATTTTCGAATAGGGTCGAATTAAGGTTCGAATTTGTGGATAATTTTCGAATTAGGGTTCGAATTTGTTGATAATTTTTCGAATTATGGTTCGAATTTGTGTATAATTTTTGAATTAGGGTTCGAATTTGTGGATAATTTTCGAATTAGGGTTCGAATTTGTGTATAATTTTCGAATTAGGGTTCGAATTTGTGGATAATTTTCGATTAGGGTTCGAATTTATGGATAATTTTTGAATTATTAGGATTAAACTTTATTGGATTAAAGTTTGAATTGTGGATTAAGTTTGGATTTGTGTAGTTTGGATTTTTTTTGTATGCATTAAAGTTTTTTATATGTATTGGATTTTAGATGGAAGATTTTTGCGGTCCGGTTAATCCTTCTCTCCTTACCGACCAAGATAACCATATAAGTAGTAGAATATGGGTTGGTGATCATCGAGATAAACTTACAATCTGTCAAAGTACCTCGTTGCTTAATCAATGGGAAAGCCTTATCAAATTCATCTTTTACAACATTGGGGTTTCGGAATGTTTACCAACCCAAGAGCCGTTATGCAAAATGATGTGTCTTTAATTACGTCCTTAGTGGAGCGTTGGAGGTCGGAAACCAACACATTCCACTTTAATTTCGGGGAGATGACGGTGACACTTGAAGATGTGTACATGTTGACGGGGCTTCCGGTTGTTGGAGAGGCGGTAACTTTGAGTGACACAATTAACGTAAAAAATCTTTGGTTACGTGATTGGCCGGATCCAACACTCTCATTTAAGGAAAGGGAGAATGCTTTGGAGAGAGGTGGTGTGAAATTAAATTTTTTGAGGGAGAGATATCGCAAATGCCCGAACAAGGAGGATCGGGAGCTTCTAGAAATATATACACGGGGGTATGTGTTTTATTTGTGTGGGGCGATATTGTTCCCCACAAAATCAAACAATGTTTCTCATCCAAGATTAATTCCATTGTTGATTGATACTTCTAAATTTTTTGGGTATGCTTGGGGTGCAGCAGCACTTGCCTATCTATATAGGAATTTATTTGAGGCAAGTCATAAGGATTGCAAGTCCATTTCGGGATGCTTGACAATATTGATGCTTTGGGCACGTGAGAGGTTGCGCCCGGGACAACCTATGCTAGCATCTCAAACCGAGTATAAATGGCCTAGGGCTTTGGCATGGGCGGTTGCTCCCGTTGGCCCAGGAAAATCTAAGTACTTCAATGTCCATCACAATATTGATGAATATCGCGGGATGTTCGATAACTTTGATGCACAATGGGTTAAGTGGAGGCCATATGCTCGCTTCTATCGACCTTTTGATCTTCAATTTCAGTGGGCCCTTATAGCCGGTTTAGCTCATGTGCCCCTGGTGTTTTTTGAAGATGTTGAACATCAACTTCCGGAAAGGGCGGGAAGACAGCTTGGTTTTCCATTAAGCATTCTGTCGCCGCCACCGGATGATATGTCAACGTTGAGGGTGAGATCTGAACATTCTTTTGTATATCAACATTATCTCAATTTTGCTCGATATGTAGTTGTTTGGAATGAATTTGTGAATAATGGTATTGGTATTTTGGGACCACCTTTGAATGCCATATCTCTAGAGGAGTATATGGATTGGTACTATAATGTTACCAAATTAAAGATTTTGCCGCCTTCAAAACCAACCAAGGATCCGAAAATATTCCAACAACCGAAAGACAAGTTAGACAATCCCAAGGCAATGGACTTGGTACGTATTTTTTATAACATGGAGTATGTTATTTGAGATAGTTTCGTTGAATATTCTTGTATTTATATTTATACTTTGTCCTTGCTTCATATGTATTGTAGATCATATGTACCGCTATGACCATCCTTTTGATACTCAGAAAACTTTTATTGTTGGTCATAGTGCTCCAATTCTTAATCCTACTCAATTCGACGATGATCCTAGTGCACACTTCGAAGTGGAAGAGGCTCCAGTTGAGGTATAATTTCTTATTTGTAATTTCACAATGCCACTTTGTCAATTATTATGTCATTAATAACTCATTTGTTCACTATGTTCATTTTAGAATTTATTAACAAATCCAAGGGACATGGTTGGTCCTAGTGCTCAATTTGATAAAGGATCCCTTATAAAGCCGATTAAGATAAATAAAGTGGATTGTTTGAATGAAAATTGGTGGGAATGTGATAAGCCTATTAATCTTCCGCGTAATTGTAGTGCAAAAGCGATTATTTCTTTGAAACCGGGCAATGAAGTGGATGATACTATAGTCGATTGCTATACTGTATTGCTTGAAAAAAGAGAAAGAACCCTCTTTGGTCATCAAGTTGGTGCCGTCAAATATTACTTCATGTCTCCGTGGTTCTTCCAAGTAATGGGGGCTCATCATTGCAAACCTATGAAGAAGAATCCCGCAAAAAGGAAAGCTAGTGAATGGACGGCCATTGATACGGACTTTAGAGCATATGGCATAAAGGAAGGGGGAAATGGTAACCAATTTCGACTATATTATCATGTCGGTTGCAATGGGCGGTCATTGGATCCTATTCTTGTGGTCAATGACCACTTTTAGAGTATCTTTGTTTGATCTTCTAAGGGACGATACTAAGCACATGAAATTAAAAGAGCTATACAAGACAGAGTTCTACATTGTGGTATATTTTATCTTCCTTTTTTTAATTTCTAGTAGTCCATGTTTGTTTGATACATTACTAAGACAATTCATGTTTGTTTGATAGGAAAAATTGGTCCCTCCCATATTGCATCGGTTGGATCCTACAAAATTTGAACATGTCGTATTCCCTGATGTTGAAAACGTCTATGAACGACCTACGCAAACCAATGGTATGGATTGCGGAGTTTTTGTTATGAAGTATATAGATTGTATATTGACTTGCAATACCCAAGCTTGGTGTGGTGTCCAATGGGATGAAGATGCGATTGAAACTTTCCGACGGCGTATTGGTTGGGAGCTCTATAAAAACGAAGCTCGGCATTTGTCTTTGTATTCCCACGATTGTAGACTAGCGGGATTGTAGGTTACTAGTTTGTTTTTGGAAATTTTAGAGATTGTAAGTTACTAGTTTGTTTTTGAAATTGTAATTACTAGTTTGTTTGATTTTGAATTGTAAGTCAGAGATTTTTATAGATTGTTGAATTGATTTTGAATTGTTGAAATTTTTATAGATTGCTTTTAGAGATTGTGTTTCAAATGTTGAAATTTTTAGGGATTATTTTTAGAGATTGTGTTTGAAATGTTTTTAGAGATTGTTTGGAATACTATACAGGGGGTGTTGCAAAAACAGGGGAAACAGGGCAAAAAATTTATGTACTTACGCTCTATTATATATCGTAAGGGTTAAAAAAACAGGGGAAACGCGCTGAAGAGCCCTGTACTTACGCTTTATAATATAGCGTAAGTGTTAAAAAAAATAGGGGAAGTGCCCTGTTTTTCAACACTTACGCTCTATTATAGAGCGTAATTACAGAATTTTTTTTTTTGCTCTGTTTTTTTCTTTTTCCCTATACCAAATTCAAGCACCAAATTTCTACTAAAATCAAAAGTACCAAATTCCAAAGTGATAATTGCTAACCAAATCAACAAAATCAATACCAAATTCACTCAAAAGTAAAATCAAAAGCAACAAATTGAAAATTGCTAACCAAATCAACAAATCAAAAGTAAAATCATGAATTACATTTCCTTGGTTTTTTTGAGTTGGACTTTTCGGGAATCGACTCTCCTAATTTTTTTGGACAATTTCGTGAATCATGTTTAGCATCAAGTTCTTTGCAACAATTACATTTCCTTGGTTTTTTTGAGTTGGACATTTCAATGCCACTCTTCACTCTTTCCCTCTTGCGACCTTTAGTGGTGGAAATTATAGGGTCTTCCAAATTTTCAAAATCTTCAAATCCATCAAAATCTTCACCTCCACGTTCATCCTCACATGATGGAGTTTTTTTCGTAGAAGGCTTCTCTATAGGAAAATTTTCCACAACTTCCACCTCTTTTTCAATCAATCCCATGACATATTTAAATCTTGGAATCGAAAAACTTCCACGAGCCGCTAAATCTTGAAAGGCTTTGCACAAAATTGTATATCGGGCGGGTTGTGATTGAAGAATATTGCCAATGATAGGACGTTTATACGATATAGACCCGGCAATTTTATTTGCTCCAATTGTCCATCTCAAGTTAATTAAATAGTTAGGGATCTCCGTCCATTCCATCATATTCAAGTATCGAATAACATAACGACAAATCATTCCTGAACTTTCAAATTTCCGACAAATACAATTTATCATATCATTGGTCACGGTTATTTGATACACTTTTCTATTTTCCTCCACCACCATGGTCTTATATGTTTCGTACACCTTAAATAGCATAGTACTCATGGAATCTCTCTCATTCACAACATAGGCTCCACTTTATTTAAGTTCGTGTTGAAAACATCTAAACATTTCTTTTGTATAAATAGATGCCGCATGATTCTCCAATGAGAAGGATGTTATTCTTGACCTTTCCTTTTCCTTTGTTTCATAGTCCGCTTCTTTCTCACGAAGATATTGTTTCTCCAATGCTTTTTGTGAATTCTCTATAAACTCTTTCAAACCGGTTCTAGCATTTACATACTCGTCAAAAAATGCATTCATTGACTCACTTCTCGAGGTAGTGGTTATCCCGGTAGTGAAATGAAGTTTAGTGTACACACGAACCCACTTATGTCGAACGGAATACATTTCTTGCAACCAACCATGATCAACCAAGTTATATTTTTCAACCAAATCATTCCACCTATCTTCAAATTGTTCAACCGTCATTGACTTGTACAAACATAAGTTGAAATCTTCTTTGAAATGTGGTTCATATGCGTACAAACCGGATAACTTCTCCCCGAATTTGGTACTTATATGCCAAGTACAATAAAGATGGTTCGTTTTTGGTAAAACTTCGGCAATTGCATTTCCAAGTGCAATGTCTTGATCGGTGATGATGGAGATTGGAGGGTTGTTTCCTATAGCTTCCAACCAATTCTTCAAAATCCATATATAAGAACTTTCTTTCTCATCCCTTATTAGTGCAAAACCAAACAATATGGATTGGTAGTGGTGGTTCACCCCCGTAATAGGTACAAATGGCATACTATACCTATTTGTGCAGTATGTGGAGTCAAATACTACCACGTCTCCAAAAAATTTATATGCATTTAATGATCTTGGATCAACCCACAACATGGAACGCACCCGATTATCCTCATCAACATCTACTCGATAGAAAAATTCCCCAAAACTATTACATTTCAATTCTTGGAGTAATGTCAAACCTTCTTTGGCATCACTCGAATCAAATACATGATGTCTAATATCATGCAAAACATTCCGAATGTCTTGACTAGTAAATCCAATATTCTCTAAGCTTCCCGTAAGCTCACCCATTACATTCAAAGATTGTTGAGGCCCAATACCCAACTTACTCAAAATTATAATCAATTCTCGCATGATGGGTGTTATGTTTCTTGGCCTTTGCATGAAATGTACCTTACTATGTGAAACCATCTCATGATTGTGTACCAAATGAACCAATGTCACCTCCCACTTATTTGATTTCTCTCTATGAACAACATACATTCGTGCCTTACATTTTGTTCTACCAAGAGAATCTCTTTTTCTCTTTTTTTTCAGAACTTCATCTTCATCATCCAAAGATTTTGAGGCTAATCTCCCACCCTTTCGACATATATACAAACGCGAACAAATCTTATTATTTTTTGAACGTTTATTTGTAGTTTTAATTATTACTTCAAAACCAATACGCCTACCATAATCTCTATAGAACCTCTCTGCTTCATCTAAACTATCGAATAATTGACCAACACATGGGCAAACATCATTCAAATCATCCAAAGAAACACCATTCTCAACATCTTCAACATCATCACCATCATCAACATCATCACCATCATCAACAACATCACCATCACCATCATCATTCTTAACATCTTCATTATTATCATCATCAAGATCTATTATTTTAGGTGTGTGTGGACTTTCATTAACATCTTCATTTTCTACTTCAATCTCAATCTTACTAGGTGTCTTATTAGGAGATTTTAACTTTGAAAAAATGAAAGAAGCCATGGGTTAAATAGAGAGCTAACCTTAAATTCCAAGCTCAATCTTCAAAAATCTTAATTTGGGATTGGTACTCCAAGCTCAATCTTCAAAATCTTCAAATTTGGGTAAGATTTGACAAATAAACTAAGATTGGTAAAGTAGAAATAGGTATAGATTGGTGTAGATTAAGTTTGTGATGGTGTAAAATATATCTCCAAATGATTTAAGATTGGGTATAAACTAAAGAACACTCTTGAAATGATATTTCAAAACATGAAGGGCTGTTTGAGCTGAAATTGGTGTAGTTCTCGGCTAAGATATATAATAGAGCAGAACAACTTAAGGGTAAAATGGGAATATTTGTTATGCTATATTATATAGCGTATTACGCTCTATTATAGAGCGTATACGCTATATTATATAGCGTAACTCTTGTTCATCCTGACCGTTGACTAGACGTTTTAATGGTATAAGATGGGTTGGTTGGATATATTAAAATATCCAACTGTGGCTGGTGACCAGTTTCCATATATATATATATAACTACAGCAACAGCCAGTAATCAGTATAGTAAAGCAGGATATACATCACATAAGGTAGTAAATTCAACAAAAGTGTAGTTAAAAATCCCAAAATCACATAATATCGCTAAAACATACACAAAAACATGTGCTCCTGCGCACGTAGATACACATACATGTATAACAATATTTAAGAACATAAAGACGAAAACACATTCACATATGACAGTAAAAGAATCATAACTAAACTATTAGGACATCACTAAGACTGGCGCAAGCACACACATAAATCAATGTGGCATGTGCGCACACACATCTATTCAAGTAAATATTATAGCATCATAAACAACAAAGCTAGATAACATAATTACACTAGACCAAAAAAATTTAAAAAGCATACCATTGATGCGAAAAGAACTCGAAAGTTTTTAAAACCAGCGAATAAAGATTGTCCACCTTTCTGCTATAAACTTGAATCGAGCCTTGAACCAACATAGCAGCTGCATTTACACCCAAAAGAAAACATCAAATAGGTATCATGTAATAAAAAAACATTGAAAAAACATTAATTAAAAGATGAACCTTCAACAAAATTGACAGATGAGTGACCATTTTTGGTATCATCACCCTCATTTTCGGAGCTTTTTTAACAGAGAGATCATCTGATGAAACATTGATATTATTCTTCCAACTCTTCATCAGCCATTTCTCCTCAACTATTTGTACCACATCGCCAAATTTGCTCATCCGTACATGAACAATCTGGGATTACTTTTCTAAAGTCTTGGAACATCTTCTTCATTATTTATCTCGATTATCATGTTAACTTTTGATCTGCTATTACATAGCAAAACGTACGATTAGAGTAATAAAATAATTACAACAAGAATTGTACCAAGAAAATAATAGAAAAAAATTATTAATATGAATATTAAAAATTGCGTGTACTATTCACTTAGGGGTCATTTGTTAATAACTGAACCGAATTGAATGGAATGGTTCAGTTGTTCAGATCATTTGGGCTATCTTTTTTTTTCTTCTAGACGATCTAAAACATCCTGGACGAGACAAGGATTCTTCTGGAAGAGTGACTTCAAGAAAAGAATGGTGAGTGGTTCAGATTTGTTATTGATCAGGGGTAAATTGAAAACCCAACGATCAATTTTAATTTGAATCATAATTTAATTTCCTTTTTTTGACAAAACTAATTTAACTCTTTAATATGTCATTTGCATTGTTTTAAAAATTCTCGATTCAATTGATTAATCCCTGATTAATTAGGTGCTCAACCGATTCGTTTTTTAAAATTCTCGATTAATCTTTATGATTACTTCTCGGCCAGATTATTTATAATAAATTAATAGAATTAAAATAATATATTAATCAAATATGAATTATTATATACTTTATGAGATGATAAATACATATTATTTAATAAATAACTAATAAATTCATAATAATATACTGAATACTTTTATAATATTAAAATACATCAAATTTTTACTCCGATTAATCCCTTATTCAACGTTTAATTCTTGCAAGGTACTTTTGTCGATTGTGTCCGATAACCGATTGGAAGGATGTAATTTTCAACATTAATTAATTCAAAATTACATAAAAATTGATATTTTTCTAGTTTTAAAATTTTATTTTATTTTAGAGATATTTTTAACTTAAAATAATTACATGTGTTGTATAAATTTTTTTAATGTGATAAGTTTTTTTAAAATAAAATTTTAAAACAACTATGTCTTGAAGATGTGTTTAAATTAAATAGTTGAATGTGCTTTTATCATACCAAATTTTTAAAAATATTTAGTTGAGTTAAAATATGTTTTTTGAATAAATAGTTAAAATTTGTTTTTTGAATAGATATTGTCATTCAGAAATCTAATTTTTTTTCTTATCAAATGATATGGCTCGTTCAGCGTTCAGATTATCATTCATCCAGAAATACTAATCATTCAGAAAATATGGTTCAAATTTAACAAATGACCCCTGACAAGTGCATATTTTTGCATATTTTTATTACTAATTTATTGCTTGAAATCGTATTTTAATAAATTATTTTGTTGCATTTCAGGAAATTCGAGGAAAATAAAGAAATGACAAATTAAAAAAAAATAAAGTGAAAAGAAGGACAAAAGAGGAAGAAAAATTACTAGAATAAAAGAAGAAGGAAAAAGAATTAGGAGTTTGGAGCAAATTGGAATATTTCAAACACACCCCAAAACCTTTGACTTTATAAATTCAAAAGCTTCATGCGGCATCATTTTTGGACTTGAAAAAAAACTGTAGCATCTTTGGACTATGACTTCATGATGTTTTCATATGTAAACTAGTTAATCAGCAAAACCTATAAATAGCTGCAGACACATGACAGGAGGGAGAATCACTTTACCTTTTGCTACACTTTTGCTTTAGTTTCTTTTGTTTGCCGATTCTTGCTATTCTCTTCAGTCACATCTTAGTTGTAATTTAGTTACCCTAAATTTTGTAGCCTCCATCTTGTAAACACTTTCATTTTATTTATGCAAATTTTCATTCCCTTTTTATTTTCTTGGGATTCTTCTTCTTGGTTTGAGTTTGTTGGAAAACCCAAATTTTCCGGTTAAAAATAATTTTCCGGTGAAGCTTGGTAATTTTTCGGCCAACTCCATAGATTCCGGTGAGCTCCAACATTAAAATAAGTTTTGTTGGATCTTACTTGAAAATATTTTATTAAATTCAGAATAATTTAGAGCTTCATAGTGATATTTTTCTGATAATATGTTAATAATTATGAATTTTAGAAGTTAAGTTTTCTACTCTCTTTTTCATTATCTTGTTCATTGGGTGCCTGCACCATGCCCTTTTCACATCATTTCCTTTTTATCACCCGTAGCTTTTACATTTGTAATAGTATCCTCTTTATTGTTTAATCATTAGCAATCATTGTTGGTAATTTGTTTTAATTTTCATTTTACTTGTTTTTGTTTGTCCCGCACTAGTACTTCTTGTTTCACTGCAATGCTAATTTTAGGAATGAATTTGATCTTTTTGTTTATTAATTTTTTTTATGCATGCTTCCCTAAATCTTTATGCGTAATAAATGTGTAATGCTTGTTTATATAACTTTATATTAGTTTATATCAATTATTTAGTTTACTCGTACTTAATTATTAATTCATGTTTTTAGCATTTTTATTTTACTTTGTTTATTTGTCAAATATGCGTAGCTAATTTTCTTATCCTAGGATGATGATGAAGTTAAATTAATTGCTCTTAATTTCTTTTCGTTCCTATTAATTAATTCTCATGATTTTTCTAAGACTTTAAAGTATCTTACTGTCGCCGGTTTGAGAGTCGTTTGGGGAAAACCCTTTTCTCTCTTCTCTCTCCCTCTTTCTTCTCCAAAAGCATAGCCGCCAACCTAGAAAATCAGGATCTTCTCTTAGCCAACATCTTTTGTTCCTCTCCCTGGCTTTTCCCTCCTCCGGCCGGTGGATACCGCCCCACCCTTCCTTCAACCCACATTCCTCTCATTCTATTTCCTCCATCTCTTTTTAGTTTTATTTTTCAATAAAATCGAGATCCAATCCTTTTAGGGTGAGATCTTTTGTCGTACCCATCTTTTTGGGTTGTTGATTGTCCCCAATTGTTTGGGGTTTATGTTTGGTTGTATTTGCTATTTGTGGTCATGTTGCGTTAAGAATGATTTCTTTGTGTTATTGGGAGATCTGGAAAATCCGTATCGAAGCTGGATTGGTGTTGATTATTGCGAGAGCTCACCTTGCACAACAAAAGATTGTTCAATTTATGGAATATATGTATCCCCAACCTCAGTTGGTGTAACTGATGGGTACGAACACTTGGCTATCACCGGTTTTTTACGTGCGCCGGTCAATCGTGATTACACTATTTTCAGGGATGCTGGTGTCGACTGGATTGATCGAGAAACATTTGTAATCATTTTTATTATCAAGAATATTTATATTCTACATGTTAAACAATCTGAAAACAAAGCAGCTATTTACTTAGCTCATTTTTTGTTTCACAATCAGGTTGTAGTTGACAGTTTGGGGGTTTGTCCCGGCTGGGTTTTATTTGCTGCAAGTTTATAAAATCACTTTGTTTGTCAAAAAAAAAATTCTCATGATTTTTCTTGGTGCTTAATTGTTCACTTAACAAAGTGATTTTGATATATTATTGTTACCGGATTTATTTTTCATAGCCTATGCTTGCTCTTTGAAGTTTTGATAGGTTATTGTTAGATAACAAGTTTCATAGTATATGCTCGTCTCGTGAATTGATATATCTTCTTTGTGAAGAAAAGAGGATTGATTTTAGGACGAGTTGATATTAATTGTGCTTGATTGACAGATTCGGATTCCTAGGTTTTCCGTATTATTTGATAATCTTTGCTAATTAGGTTAATTAATTCTCATCTCAAAAGTTAATTGTATAGTTCGCCTAAATTAAGAGTTAAGGAGTCGCGAAAATTACATAGTCTCTGTGGATCGAATCACAAATATTAAAACGATGATCGTGCGCTTACGATTTTAATTGTCATATTTTTAGCACATCAAGTTTTTGGCGCCGCTGCCAGGGACTAATTATTTTTCGCGCCTTAATTTTTAATTTTTCGGATTAGTTTTGTTTTACTTGTCTTATTTTTGTTTCGTTTTTTTAGGAAAGCTTGGAATTTCGGGAAATCTTCTTTCGGAACTTGGAAAAAGTTGGAATTTTTGGAAGCGTGCTTCGGTAATCCCTATTTCTCTCTTTTCGATTTTTTATTATTTTAGAAAATAAAAGAAATAAAAAAAAATTGGAAAATTGAAAAAATAAAAAAATAAAAAAAATTAATTTGAAATTACATACTTGTTGCATCATGCATTTAATCACTTAGGATCACATCATCTAGATTTTTTCTTGTTTTTAATTTTTCGTACCTATTAAATTGTAGGAATTGTTCGATAAAACTCACTTTTGGTAACATGACCATCAACCTTAACATCTTTAATGTCGGAAAAGAACCCAACGAGCTTTATGAACAAACTGCAGGGGTTAATCAAATTCATGACATTGTTAACTGGTCAAATCTTGAGGATAGTGCAATTGAGTCTTTTCTTGAGGAAGATGTGTTGTTAGAGTACGAGAGCAATAAAGAACTTCATGAGCATTATAGAAATTTTTCTTGTGATGAGATGTTAGATGAATTGAATGCCATTTGTTCTAAGCATGAAACTCAACTTTAGGATATTTCTTTTGATCCTAAGTCCATTTTTAAGACTTTTGTTGGTGAGCCACCCACATTCGTTCCTAATCCATCTATTTCCACTCTTGATTAGTCTTTGGTAGTTGATGATGACACTCATCATGTTCTTTCTAGTGAATTAATTTATAACCAAGAATTTCAAGTGATCAATCTGCTTAAACAACATGAAGAAGTGTCTAATTGGTTATTGAATGATGTTAGTGGTATGAGTTTTATTCTGGTGCATGATCAAGTTTCTCTAGTGGTTAATGATATTTTTGTGGATGAGTTTCACATGTATGTTGATTGTGTTACGAATGTTGTTTTCCCTCGATCTGGTATTAGTTAGTATATCTGTTTCACAATGTATCTCCCATATAGCCAAGTTTAGTATGGGGGAGTGTCAGTATGTGTGTGTGTTTCTTTTGTATGTGTTTTGTTTGTGTGTGTTATAGGTATTTTTGTTTCTCCATCATGCCCTTATCAGGTATTCTCGTCCTTTTACTTTGTCATTTTTCTTTCATTTGCATACATTGAGGACAATGCATGATTTAGGTATGGGGGAGGTTTTAGTGTAAATACATAAAATTGAAAAATCCAAAAAAATTGAAAATTTTAAAAATCCAAAAATAGAGATATTTTAGCTTAGTTGTCCTTCCCACACTTTAAACTTTAGAACTAGTTAGTGTTAACTGTTTTTAAAAATTATATGTATAATGCCTTTAGATAATTTGAACGTAGTCAAGCAAGGTTTTCCTCATGAAACTTGTGTCGAACAAATTTTTGCTTAAAAGTCCAAGACGACACATTTGTACAAGACTTTTGATGGAAAAATTGTATAGGAATGTTATTTGATACCTGAGAGAGAACCCACATGTTAGAACAATGCGAGATTTGTCCCTATAGTGTCTTAAAAAAAGAGAAAAAAAAGTCAATAAATTTTTGTAATTGTAGAGTACTAGTGTAATTTTGTAATAATAAATTCTTAGTAGGGAAATCAGCTAGGTTAGGCTCATTGATAACCCGAGTAAGTAAGTCTGAGGGGACTTTGTGCCTAACAACCTAAGGTCCTTTGTGATCTGGGATTATTGACCTAAAACTCGCTAAATGGGTATCGATGCAAAAGTCTTTTGGGACCTCAACCATTGCACAATCGGTCTAACTACTAAGAACGTGAAATTTGGCTAGATACTTGTTTTGATAGAGATTGGGTCAGTTCAATATTGGTTGAAAAAGGGAAAATATACGTATGCACTTATCCATCAAAGGCCTTAAATTCACTACACACCTTGGGATTTTTTTTAAACGTTTAGAGTCAATAGAAATGGATTGTGGGAACCTATAACTTGGCTATTATTAGAATAAACTTTAAGGTATATATTTTTTATATGGGCTAAAAGTAAGCCTTAAAGACACCTTTAATGTGGTATTAATTATACCCGGAATAGTCCAAACGTGGGGCCCACCAGTTGGGCCCAAACCCTATTTATAATATTAATTTCGTAATTAATATTAAGGGTAATAAACAGCTCAGCAAATAAGAGTTGGATAAGGATAATATCTCCTTCAGACTTATCCTATAAGGCATCCAATTCTATATGGAAACTGATTCCTATAAGGAATAGATCTAGAACTTTCCTCAAGGAGGTGACTTATCTATTAAGTCTCCAACTCCTACCTTAATTCTAAGGCTTCTCAGCCTATATAAAGGGTCAGACCCCTCACCTCAGAACTACGTTTTTTGGCTTGATCTTTGATATTCATCAAAGTACGTAGGCATCTTGTGAAGGCAGAATCAGCCACGAGCACAAGAGCAGCCATTAAGCACGAAGTGGATAAGCTCTTGGAGGCTGGTTTTATTGAGGAAATTCAGTTTCCCGAATGGTTAGCAAACCCAGTGATGGTCAAGAAAGCGAATGGGAAGTGGAGGATGTGTATAGACTTCACTGACTTGAATGATGCATGCCCAAAGGATTGTTTCCCTCTGCCAAGGATAGATATGTTGATAGATGCCACAGCTGGACATGAGATGCTGAGCTTCATGGATGGATTCAGCGGCTATAATCAGATTAAGATGCACAAGGATGACATCCCTAAGGTATCTTTCATAACCGACTTTGGTGTTTTCTGCTATCTTGTTATGGCGTTTGGCTTAAAGAATGCGGGAGCTACTTACCAACGATTGGTGAATAAGATATTTGCCCATCTGATTGGAAAAACCATGGAGGTTTATGTCGATGATATGCTGGTTAAAAGCTTGGTCAAAGCAGACCATATCAAGCACCTCAGAGAAGCATTTGAAGTGCTGAGGCACCACAAGATGATGTTGAATCCAGCCAAATGTGCCTTTGGTGTTGGATCAGGCAAATTTTTGGGTCTAATGGTTTCTAAAAGAGGCATAGAGGCCAACCCCGACAAGATCAAGGCGATCTTAGACATGGAACCCCCACGCTCTATAAGAGACGTGCAGAAGTTGACAGGCCGGGTAGCGGCTTTAGGAAGATTCATCTCCAAGTCTGGTGACAAGTGCTTGCCTTTCTTTCAAGCATTGAAGAAAGTGAAAAATTTTGAGTGGACTCCTGAGAACCAAGAGGCCTTCGAGCAATTGAAGAAATACATGGTTGAAGCCCCGTTATTGACCAAACCAAGTCCTGGAGAGACTCTTTATCTATACCTGGCGGTATCTGAGCAAGCCCTGAGTGCTGTCCTTATTAGGGAAGAGGAGAAAGTCCAGAAACCTATCTACTATGTAAGCAAAGTGTTGCATGGGGCTGAGTTGAATTACTCACCCATAGAAAAGTTTGCTTTGGCTTTAGTAACTGCCTCAAGGAAATTGCGACCTTACTTTCAGGCACACAAGATTCAAGTTCTGACGAACCAACAGTTGAGGAACATATTGCATAGCCCTAAGGCCAGTGGAAGGATAATTAAATGGGCGATTGAGTTAGGAGAATTCGATATCACATACAAGCCTCGGACAGCCATCAAGGCTCAGGCGGCTGACTTCGTGGTTGAATGTACTATTAACAACCAAGAAGTCGGGGGGCAAGAGATAATGACTACCCCTGGGCAAGAGAAAAAAGAAGAGGAACTTACACCTGATCTAAGGGAATATTGGGTGCTCTATTTTGATGGAGCATCAAAAACAAATTCTAGTGGTGCAGGTTTGGTTTTGCAAAGCCCTGACGGGTTCACGGTTGAGTATGCTTTAAAGCTAGATTTTCCTACTACTAACAATGAGGCAGAGTATGAGGCATTAATAGCTGGTTTGGGTTTAGCTAGAATCATGAGGGTCAAAAACCTTAAAGTTTGTGGAGATTCACGACTTGTGATATCCCAAGTAAACGGTGAATTCGAAGCTAAGGATGAGACTATGGCGAAATACCTGAGAGTGGTGAAGGCTGTTATGTCTCAGTTTGAGGAGTGTCATGTTGAGCACATCCCGAGAGAAGAAAACGTTAAGGCCGATGCCCTATCTAAGTTTGCTTCTTCTGAAATAGAAAATTATGCTGGGAGTGTCTACTTTCAGGTCCTGAAGGCCCCAACCATTAATGCAAAGTTAGTGGCACCGATTGATATAGGAGGCTCTTGGATAGATCCTATCAAGGCACACCTGGAGACCGGTTGGCTCCCAGACAATGCCATGGAGGCACGAAAACTCTCAGTAAGAGCGTTGAGATATACTTTGATTGAGGGTATTCTGTACAAAAGGTCGTTTGTCATCCCGTACTTGAAGTGTCTAAGGCCTTTAGAGGCAAGGGAAGCATTAGAGGAAGTTCATGAAGGGATCTGTGGGCAACATTTGGGGGGCAGAGCCCTAGCTCACAAGATAATTCGTTTAGGGTTTTATTGGCCGGAGATGTTGGCTGATGCACAAAACTATGTCAAGAGATGTGAGAGATGCCAGAAGCATGCCCCAATTGTGAGGCAACCGCCTGAGATGTTGACCTCTATCAACTCTCCCATTCCATTTGCAATGTGGGGGATGGACATACTTGGACCCTTTCCCATGGCTTCAGCATAGAGGAAATTCCTGATAGTGGCCATTGATTACTTCACTAAGTGGATTGAGGCTAAACCCCTGACCAAGATAACCACCAAGCAAGTTTCCCAGTTCTTCTGGGAGAACATCATTTGCAGATACGGAATCCCACGAATCCTCGTGACAGACAATGGGACACAGTTCAATAATGAGGAGTTTAAGAAGTATTGTGAAGAGAATGCGATTGAGCTCCGCTTTACCTCAGTGGCACATCCACAAGCCAATGGGCAAGCTGAGGTAGCTAATCGAATTATCCTTGATGGACTGAAGAAGAGGGTCGAGCGCTCTAGGAACACTTGGGTAGATGAACTGCTGCCCATACTTTGGGCGTATCGTACCACTTGTAAGGTAACAACTGGAGCAACCCCATTTTTGCTGGCTTATGGAGCCGAGGCTGTTGTGCCCTTGGAGATCATGCAGGCATCACCTCGAATCGAGGTATATGAGCCAGAAACTAATGAAGAAGGGATGAGACTGGCCCTGGATTTAATTGACGAGGTTAGAGATGAAGCTAATGCTAGGAATGCTGAGTATCAGAAGAGAGCCTCTTTTCATTACAACCAGAGAGTTAAAGAAAGATTTTTTCGACAAGGCGACATGGTCCTAAGGAAGATTGAAGCCTCAGGAGTTGGCCAAAAAGGAAAGTTAGCACCAAACTGGGAAGGACCGTATCTGGTCAGGAAGGTGTTAGGACGAGGATCTTACAAGTTAGAAACCTTGGATGGGGTTGAGGTGCCCCGGACTTGGCATGCTGTGAACCTCAAAGTTTATTATGTTTGAGGTCTTTTGATAAAGGCTTGAACTTTTATCTATTTATTAGTAATAAGGTTCGAATGAAACCATTATAGAGCATGTTGCTCCCAGTAGTTGATAGAGTATCTATGTAAGGGTTGAACCCATTTTATTAATGTCCTTTGACAGCATAATGGAATTTATTCTGTTTTCTCTATTGGTTATCCTTCCTTGCTAAAACAAACGAAAGACGAATGTTGGACCGACTTATAAGTTTAGTACCAGCCAGGAGGCCAAGTACTCAAAAGCAAAAGCAAAAGCAAGAAAAATGGACGGAAATAAACTGCATAAATAGTTAAGTTAAAAATTACAAAGGCCCGAAGGCTATTAAGTCAAATGGTTGAAACCCAGAGTTCAGAAAGGCAAAAGATAAATAAATAAAGCCTAAGGGGCCTTAGGGGCCTCCTTAGCAGGAGAAGCATCCTCAGAGCTAGTCTCAGTAGTAGACCCCTCGTCGGCAGAGATAGCAGCACCAGGCTGAGCTAGAGTAGGCTCGGGATCCAAAGCTGAAGTAGTGGCAGTAGCATGCTCCTTAACCAAAGTGTCATCCTCCCCAAACAGCTCTTCACTGGAACCAGGCCCCTGTGTCAAGGCATTGGGAAGGTGAGGGCTAGGAAAAGCAGAAGGCAAGAATAACCCTGGATGCTGCCTCAGAACTGCTTCAAGGGCTTTGGTCCACCCATCAGAAAACTGACTAGGAAAGAGCATCTCATCATGCTGATCCATGAGAGTCTTGTACTCATCTGAATCCAGATATTCATCAATATGCTTCTCCTTGTCATCTCTCAGGGCAACCAGCTCCGCATGCATCCCTACCATCTCTTCATCTTTCTTCTTTATTTGCTCTTCCAGACGGTTAATATGGAGAGTCTTCTTCTGAGACTCAGACTCAAAAGCTTTAGACTTCTCTTTCCAAGCTTTGGCTTTATGAACCAAGCTTTGGAAATGGACGTTAGCCTGCATGAAAGGTTAGCATTGAAATCAAGTAGTGAACTTAAAAGCCGATAAGGTATTGAAAGATAAAAGTTTGAGACTTACCACAGCGAGAGCCTGAGCACCGAGTGCCTCTGACTCCCCAATACCTCCACCAAGGACCATGTCCTTATAATCAGGGGTGGTAATTGAGTTTAAAGACCAATCCATGGAGTGCTTCGTAGAGCCCACCACAGAATCCTGCTTCCTGAAGCCCCAGGGAGGCCTGAAAACTGTTGACTGGACGTTAACCTGGGAGCTCCCCTCCAGTCCAGCTATGTCACCATATCTCAACTCTCCTTTATGAACCTTGTGGGGGCGTAGAAAAGGAGGCTCCGTGTTTTTCCCTCGAGGGTCAGCAACCCTCTTAGCCCGAACCATCCTGGCTGTCTCTTCATCAGGAGAGGGTGCAGCCTCCACAATCAATTTCGCAACTGCAAGAACGACCAAAAAGAGAGTTGGAATAAATTCAGTAATAAAAAGTAAATGGCAAAGACCAGTAAGAAAATTACCCCGCTCAGAAACTCTGGAAAGGCCTACTCCCCTTAGAGATTCCTCATTTAAAAGACTTAGGCAGGTAATAGAACTACCATCTGCCTCGGTCAAAGTATTATAAGCGGCCTGTTCCTCGGTACTAAGGACGATTCCCTTAGCACTTCCATCTGAGACTCTCGAGAATGTCTCCCTAAAGAGAGTGCCCCAATCACCTCCATCCCATTCTAAGTATGCGAACTCATTTTTCCAGCCCGCATTATTATCAGGAATTGACTTGCCATTAAAAATTGGGGGAACTCTAGGACGGAGCTTAACATATACCCAGCCAGGGTTCGTGGCAGGACTATTGTAAAATTGAAAAAGTTTGCGAAAAAGCGCAACTGATAAAGGGAGTTGTTGTCGAAGACACAAAACCATAAAACATAATATAATTCTCCACGCGTTTGGCGGGAGTTGACATGGACTAATTTGAACATCAGCTAAGAGTCTAGGAATGAATTCATGAAATGGAAAACGAAGGCCAGCCACTAGACTCTCCCTATAAACACACAAAGAATTGGGTTTCCAGTGACAAGGTCTGTCACCTGGCTCGGCTGGGACAAGTTTATAAGGTGATTTAATTTTGAAAAGCTTGTTATATCTAGTGATTTCATCAACATCATGATAAGAGCTACAGCAGTCATATGCATCTAATTCTGACAAAGAGGGGTAATCATCTCCACGTTGATTTAACATATCTACTAGAGATGTGTAAGAAGAGCGAATGGTACCTTTGGAGGAGGCAGAATTCATCTTTGCAAGGCGAGACTTAGCTTTGTCTTCCATTGGTGCTCTTGAAAAAAGATTCGAAGCTCTTGAAAAACCCAGAAAGTTTGAAGATTTGAAGAAAATCTTCAAAGAAAACCCAGAAACTATGAAGGAGTGAAGGTATCTTCAAGAAAGAAACCCAGAAACCACCGTGAAGGGGAGGAGCTCGAAGAAAACTTTCGCCGGAAATCGCCTTGAAATAGAGATAACTACAGAGAGAATTTCTAGTGAAGTGTTTGAGTAGAAGTGAGAATGAGAAAGTGAACTCTCCACTCTCACTCTTATATACAACCTTTTAACCGGTTAAAATTCCTCCAAACGGTCAAAAAACCTTCAGTAACAGGTCAGAAAAGCCCATGAAACCGGCCCAAATTAAGGCCCAATTCTAGGACATTATTAGGAAAATACCTTTGAAAAATATCTTAGATATTTTAAAGAAAATTATAGATATTTTTGAAAAATATCATAGACAACAAAACCTGGATTTGGTTTCAAATAGCCCGGACGGGCCCAATAATGACTATAAGGTTAAGCCCATTTTGAAAAGAAAGGTATCAGGCCCCATAAGAATAGGCCCAAAGCCAAAGTGGCCCTTATTTCGACCAGAATCCTGGTCGAAACGACCAAGAATCCTGGTCGAAAAACTCTTCGACCAAAGCGTTGGAAACGCCCTTATTTCGACCAGAATCCTGGTCGAAACGACCAAGAATCCTGGTCGAAAAACTCTTCGACCAAAGCGTTGGAAACGCCCTTATTTCGACCAGAATCCTGGTCGAAACGACCAAGAATCCTGGTCGAAAAACTCTTCGACCAAAGCGTTGGAAACGCCCTTATTTCGACCAGAATCCTGGTCGAAACTACCAAGAATCCTGGTCGAAAAACTCTTCGACCAAAGCGTTGGAAACGCCCTTATTTCGACCAGAATCCTGGTCGAAACGACCAGGAATCCTGGTCGAAAAACTCTTCGACCAAAGCGTTGGAAACGCCCTTATTTCGACCAGAATCCTGGTCGAAACGACCAGGAATCCTGGTCGAAAAACCCTTCGACCAGAGCAAAATTGGACCCTTATTTCGACCAGAATCCTGGTCGAAACGACCAGGAATCCTGGTCGAAAAACCCTTCGACCAGAGCAAAGTTGGACCCTTATTTCGACCAGAATCCTGGTCGAAACGACCAGGAATCCTGGTCGAAAATCTCTTCGATCAGGAATAAAAAGAAGGCCTTGTTTCGACCAGAATCCTAGTCGAATTCCTGGTCGAATTTCTGATCGAAAAAACTCAGTCCTGGTCGAAATTTGCTATAAAAATTGATTTTTTGACAGCAAATCTTCACAGACATGGAATTTTGATACCTGTGGGTACCATAATAGGATAAAAATGGAAATACGAGGAATTTCATAGATAATTCCTTGAAGAAAAAGACTCTGTAACTAAAGTTATGGAAATTGCTTAGCCTCGAATAAGGCATATCGTCGTAAACGTGTCGGTCGCTCCACACTTTGCATCAAGACGACATTCGTGAAACACTAGTGTACAAAGCCCTGACCCAAGTCTCACGAAAGGCAGATAAAACTTCAAGGAAAACCTGATCAGTTTTCCTAGAAGTTGGGGGGCAAATGATATGGGCTAAAAGTAAACCTTAAAGACACCTTTAATGTGGTATTAATTATACCCGGAATAGTCCAAACGTGGGGCCCACCAGTTGGGCCCAAACCCTATTTATAATATTAATTTCGTAATTAATATTAAGGGTAATAAACAGCTCAGCAAATAAGAGTTGGATAAGGATAATATCTCCTTCAGACTTATCCTATAAGGCATCCAATTCTATATGGAAACTGATTCCTATAAGGAATAGATCTAGAACTTTCCTCAAGGAGGTGACTTATCTATTAAGTCTCCAACTCCTACCTTAATTCTAAGGCTTCTCAGCCTATATAAAGGGTCAGACCCCTCACCTCAGAACTACGTTTTTTGGCTTGATCTTTGATATTCATCAAAGTACGTAGGCATCTTGTGAAGGCAGAATCAGCCACGAGCACAAGAGCAGCCATTAAAGCACGAAGCTCACACACCCTTACATTAAATACATAAACCCTAGCCGCAATACTAATAACCTAGTTTTTATTCCACAACAATTTTCCTACAAAATTGTTTTGTTGACACAAATGAAAGCTAGATTGAAAGAGGAATGTTGGATACTTGCGGATTTATCTCAAAGATTTTATGGGTATATCTTCTGTAAACCCTTAGGAGACAACACTCCTCTTGTAGAGATCGTCTATGAGTTTAACGGGTTGGTAAACCTAAAATTACCCGTGAATCCTACGACAGTGAGTATAGGTTTTTCAATTCTGCATTTTTCTTTTTGTTTTACTCGAGGACGAGCAAAAGATAGGTATGGGGGCATTTGATAAGTGCATATTTTTGCATATTTTTATTACCTATTTATTTCTTGAAATCGTATTTTAATAAATTATTTTGTTGCATTTCAGGAAATTCGAGGAAAATAAAGAAATGGCATATTAAAAAAAATAAAGTGCAAAGAAGGACAAAAGAGGAAGAAAAATGACTAGAATAAAAGAAGAAGGAAAAAGAATAAGGAGTTTGGAGCAAATTGGAATATTTCAAACACACCCCAAAACCTTTGACTTTATAATTTCAAAAACTTCATGCGACATCATTTTTGGACTTGAAAAAAAACTGCAGCATCTTTGGACTATGACTTCATGATGTTTTCATATGTAAATTAGTTAATCAGCAAAACCTATAAATAGCTGCAGACACATGACAAGAGGGGGAATCACTTTACCTTTTGCTACACTTTTGCTTTAGTTTCTTTTGTTTGCCGATTCTTGCTATTCTCTTCAGTCACATGTTAGTTTTAATTTAGTTACCCTAAATTTTGTAGCATCCATCTTGTAAACACTTTCATTTTATTTATTCAAATTTTCATTCCCTTTTTATTTTCTTGGGATTCTTTTTCTTGGTTTGAGTTTGTTGGAAAACCAAATTTTCCGATTAAAAATAATTTTCTGGTGAAGCTTGGTAATTTTTCGGTCAATTCCATAGATTCCGGTGAGCTCCAACATTAAAATAATTTTTGTTGGATCTTACTTGGAAATATTTTATTAAATTCAGAATAATTTAGAGCTTCATAGTGATACTTTTATTTTATTTTTCTGATAATATGTTGATAATTATGAATTTTAGAAGTTAAGTTTTCTACTCTCTTTTTCATTATCTTGTTCATTTGGTGCCTGCCCCATGCCCTTTTCACATCATTTTCTTTTTATCACCCGTAGCTTTTACATTTGTAATAGTATCCTCTTTATTGTTTAATCATTAGCAATCATTGTTGGTAATTTGTTTTAATTTTCTCTTTACTTATTTTTGTTTGTCCCGCACTAGTACTTCTTGTTTCACTGCAATGCTAATTTTAGGAATGAATTTGATCTTTTTGTTTATTAATTTTTTTTATGCATGCTTCCCTAAATCTTTATGCGTAATAAATGTGTAATGCTTGTTTATATAACTTTATATTAGTTTATATCAATTATTTAGTTTACTCGTACTTAATTATTAATTCATGTTTTTAGCATTTTTATTTTACTTTGTTTATTTGTCAAATATGTGTAGCTAATTTTCTTATCCTAGGATGATGATGAAGTTAAATTAATTGCTATTAATTTCTTTTCGTTCCTATTAATTAATTCTCATGATTTTTCTTGGTGCTTAATTGTTCAATTAACAAAGTGATTTTGATATATTATTGTTACCGGATTTATTTTTCATAGCCTATGCTTGCTCTTGGAAGTTTTGATAGGTTATTGTGAGATAACAAGTTTCATAGTATATGCTTGTCTCGTTAATTGATATATCTTATTTGTGAAGAAAAGAGGATTGATTTTAGGACGAGTTGATATTAATTGTGATTGATTGACGGATTCGGATTCCTAGGTATTCATATAATTTGATAATCTTTGCTAATTAGGTTAATTAATTCTCATCTCAAAAGTTAATTGTCTAGTTCGCCTAAATTAAGAGTTAAGGAGTCGTGAAAATTACACAGTCTCTGTGGATCGAATCACAAATATTAAAACGATGATCGTGCGCTTGCGATTTTAATTGTCATATTTTTAGCACATCAACCCCTTAGTATTAAGATAAAATTTTCAAATTATTTTTAAAAAGAATTATATTCATGCTAATTAACCTAGACAATAAAGGAACAAACAATGGTGTTTAGTGTAAAAATACAAAAACTTCATCAAATATGCATACCAATTTTTTTCTAAAACGCGACTGCACGATCCTTCTGTAGAAAAATACATTAAAATAGATGATAATTCTTCAAAACAAGATTGCAACAACATTTCTTTTAATAAGGTGAGTCGATTTTGATGTAGGTGTCGTTGTAATCCTTTTCAATATAAAAATTGGAGAAAGAAATTTATTGACCAACCGTACTCAAGATAAATAGGTGAGGTAAGGTGTTTAAAATAAAACATATGTCAAAATAAAATTTGATGGATAATATGAAGATGAATTTCAATCGATGATGTTCTCCTTTCTTCAAAATCTCAGTTTTGATATTCTTGGTGTGGTTTTCCAATTGACGTTAAGCATTTTAGTTATAATAAATTTTTGTTGTTACATTTCAGTAACATATTTTTTTTTATTGCAATTTTGTAATTAAAATTGATTTACTATATTACATACTACTTTTTAGATATCTTCATCCAACCACTTTTTTTCTTTTATTAGTAATATTGAGTTAATTCCCAACCAATTATCCGTAAGCGCATCAGTTAAGATATCTAAAATTTAATGAGACGACCTCTTTTTTCTTCAAAGAATGGAAGAATGCTATAAATGTAATTTAATTCGATGACCTTTTTGCTACATTATCTTCATCTATCAAAGAATATACAGAAATGTTATAAATGTTTTAAGTCGCAAAATATTGTTGAAAACAAATTAAGTGATATTGGCATCTTGATCTTTTATAAATAAAAATATATAAAGAAAGTTTATTGTCTACATTGAACTAATAAATTATCTTATCTTTATTTTAAAAATATTGAATTTTTTTATAATCACTACCTTGCTCTAACTAACAACAATGAAGAGGTACCAGAGCTCTACTCCCCCTCCCCTATCCCCGCCCCTTACTTTACTCCACCAACCACTACCCTATATTTCTAGGAACTTTAATCTCCCACCCCTACCATTTCACTTCCAAATCCTTCTGCTTCCACTACCACCCTTACTGCTGCCCCCCTCCCTCTCATCCAGTCCACAACTATTGTAACTTCAAATTCTTCTTCCACTACCACCCCCGCCGATGTTGCTCCCTTCACTCTCAACCAATCTAGCCACAAATCCATTTCCTAACACTTTTAATGTTAACGTGATGGGTCCTAATACCTTGACAATGGGAGAAGTTGCAACTACCAATGCGGGTAAATGATTTTCCCAGTACTCTTTTATTTATACTTTATTTTATAACATAAGTTTCCATTTTTCTATTAACACAAATGACCATTTTTTAATTTAAATTAATCATTTTAACTACAATCATTTATCAAATTACAAAATCATCGATTTTAATTATAAAGTACCACGTATTAGTCTAAAGTTATTTTTCCCCTAATATTATGATTAATTAAAATCATTATTCATTGTTTTTTTTGTATCACAAGTAAAAATATAAAAACAATTCAATTATATATTAATTAGCCTAATGATCATTATACAATACAACTAACTAGTCCTTACAGTCACTATCCTAGCCTAACAAAAATTTACCAGAGCTCTACAACTATTTTAGCTCCAAATCCCTCTTCCACTACCACTTTCATCGATGCTGCTTCCCTCATTCTCAACCAATCTATCGTTAATCCATTTCTTAGCATTGTTAATTACGTGATGGGTACTAATACCTTGACGGCGGGGAAGTTGGGAATATCAATGCATATAATATTAGGATTTGTCCCACATCGTTCGTGTGAGGGGCAATTTGCTTATATATAGGGCAACTAGTTAACTCCATGAGATCTTCTGGGAGTTATCCAAAAACAAATCCGTACGGGATCGGTCCAAAACGGACAATATCATAATAATGTGCAGTTAATGTCTGCTTAACAAGCCCAACAAGTGGTATCAGATCTTTAGATTATAACGGTCTATAACGATTTCAATGGACTCCAGAATGGATCCAGTAAAAGGAAGATGAGCTATCCTAGGATGGGCTTAACGAGGAGTTGGTGGGCCTTCCGGTCCACGGTGTGGACCTAGGGGTAGCTAGATAGCCAGGAACTTCCAGTATGGATCAAAGTTTCAGCAGGTGTCGAGCCCAATGTATGAAGAGAGATTATTAGGATTTGTCCCACATCGTTTGTGGGAGGTGCAATTTATTTGTACGAGATCCAAAACGGACAATATCATATTATTATGAAATTATGATTTGTTAGTGGTCCAACAGATAGTGACGAATTTAGGGGATTAAGAGGGATCCCGATCCCTTCTCCATTGAATTTGTAATATAAATCAATTTTTATACATTACTGAAATTGGTGTTTTAGCTCAGTTGTAATTCTGTCCAAATCTTTCCAGGATGATTCGGGTTCACCCTTATGGTAGTGTGTTTGCAATGTTTTTATCTTTTTTTTTTTAATTGCAAGCTAGCTTATCCTTAATGTTTGCGGTTCTTTTCAGCTTACCTTTCAAATTTTTTCCATGTAATCTATTTTTTTGTGTTTTTAATGTTAGAGTAAATTGCAAAATGGTGGCTGAAATTTATCCTCATTTACATTTTAATGACCGGAATGTGAAATTTGCAATATGTTGGCCTTACATTGTTTCAAAAGCGTGACTAAGGACAACTTTTTTGAACTATTTTTTATCAAAAAAGTGGTCATTGACCACACTTTTGAAATATAAAAGCAATATCTGGCCAATATATTGCAAATTTCAAATCCCGGTCACTAACATGCAAATCTAGATTAAGTTCATACACAACTCTGTAGTTTACTCTTAATGGTATAAACACTTCTTATTTTTAGACAATAAATATTCCTTCTTTTTTTTTTTGAAATGTAGAAAATAAATTTAATCGTTAATAACATCTTAAAAATCTTTTTATTTTTAGTTCACTTCACAATCGAAATTTAAATTATTTTTAATTTTATAAAATTATGATGTAAGACAGTCCCCTTTTTTTTTTGAATAATGTAAGACAGTCCCCTTAAAATTTGTTTATGCCTCCGTTACTTTAATGTTTAATTATTATTATTATACAATAATGTTTTAAAAGATGCCGGCAGCAGTAACATTGCATCTACCACTGCAATATTAGCTAAATATTTATGACTTATTCAGGCTCAAATCATTTCAAAAAAATTGGTTCCACCACTGCCAAAAGAAGAAGAGGGGGATATGCGTATCAGGAAAAGGATTATACGAGTATATAGCTCTGCACCCAAAGTATTTATCGAGGTTCAAAGAAATTTCATAATACAACCATAAGTCAAAAATATCTTAATAATACAAAGTTGGCAAATGGCAGCAGCAAACTGGACTTGTCACCTTTAGCAGCAAGTGTTTGGGACCATTCTACTACCTTTGCTGTTGTTGTCACAAACTAGGAGTGGAATGCTGATCTGTAAGTTGAAACTTTGTGGAGGATTATTTCTGATTAACATGTCTTTTATGACCAGCTAAGATTCATGCATGCTAGTACACTTTTTTCTTTAACAAGGAAAAGAACTTCATCTTAATATGAAACTCATCTAATTAACACTTTTTTCTTTAACAAGGAAAAGAACTTCATCTTAATATGAAACTCATCTAATTAGCACGTGTGTGCCTGTGCTCTTAGTTGAAATGTACATAGCTCTGCTATGTATTTTCCTTTTGTGGAATTGTTTACAACTTCTAATTGGACATGACAAAGAAAATACAAAACAAAAAAAAAAATGTATCTTATTATTATTATTCAATGCTGTTAGTTAGTTTGAGCCTTTGAGGTGTAGAGAGTACAGACCTTTTTCTTGTATTTGTTATAGACTAGTGGGTTAGTAATCTACAGCATCGACTGGAAGAGAAGTAGCTCTATGAAGTGATTGTGGAAGCAATTCCCCGGCATAGAAACCCTTGGTAGTGACCACTTGCTTTGGACAATAAGGTCCATAGGCTGTGCCGAATTTCTGGGTTTCTTGGCTTGCACAGGTCTTTCCATAATCGACAGGAAAGCACAAACTGTAGTGCTTCCCAGAATCAAAAGAGTCTGGTAAAACTTCACTCTTTTCTGCAGATGGAACTAAACTCGAAATTTTATCTTTAATCTCTTCTTTTCTGTCACCTGCACGAGGAGAAAAACTTCCATTTCTTGTTAAGGATCGTAACTGCATATCTTTTAGCTCTCGCAACTGTATTTCATACTTGGCTTTGAGCCACCTTAATTCTTGTCTAATTTCATTCTCATAGTCTTCCAAATCGCGTGATACTATAGAATTCCTGGACCGAGATTTTCCTACATAAGAATTTGTCTCATCGTTGATATTTTGTGTTTCCTCCTCCTTTGAACACGATTCTTCAAGTTGTTTTCCATTATTTGATTCTCGCAAGCATAACTTAGGCTCATCAGGTTGTCCCGAAATATCAGAATAGTGCACGCCATCTGATTGACTTGATACTACTGGTGCGCCATCTGTAACACGCTGTTCAGTTGCGTCAAACTGGTAAGTGATCTCTTCAAATCGACCATGCATAGCAGCACACCCGTGTCTTGAACAGTGAAGAAGTTGAAGATCTTTGGCAGATGGACTGTCTTGGGAAAGGTAACTTCTATAAGGGCCATTTCCGGCACACCTTTGACAATAACTACGACTTGAGTGATCACGGATATCTTCTTGGCCTGATCTAGTATTCCACTCTGGTACTAAGGAAATCATTTCACGATCAATCATCTCTGCTATCTTAGTTACTTCCTGGTCTGTAATTTCCAGTTCTGAAACCATTTCTGCAGCTACACTTAATGCTGTGTCTGCTTCCACATCAAATGGGAAGTATATATTTCGGATACGGCCTGATATATGATCAGTTAAGTTCATTAGGCATTGAACTATGACCAAGAAAATTTACTTAAAACTGCAGGTGACCTAGAAAAGTAAAAAAAATATATATATAGATATACAGACTACCTTCTTTATCAACAATCCTAAGCCTTAGAAAAATGCCATCATCTTCTTTCCTCCCCTTGATAGTGATCCCAACATTTTCGAGATCCTCATCTTCTTGATTCCCCATTGTATCACTTTCATTTGATTGAAAATCAGACGTGAAGTAATCCAAGTCAACGCCAGGTTCATAACCAAGATAACTGGAGTAATCGTTGACCAAAGAATTCTTACTACACTGATCTTCGAAGGAAGGTTGTCTTAACATGGAGCCTATTCCAATAAGTTCTCTGCAATCTAATGGTGAAAATTCAGATCCATAATCATCATTCTCAAGAAAAGGGTCCTTCAGAAGCTGCCTCGCAGTTAGCCTACAAGTCACCGTTGCTAGGCACTTCTCAATAAATTCCCGTACTTCAGGATCATTTACTTTGTAAAGAGCATCAGGTTTTTTACCCTATTTAAAGAATAAACTAGCATTAATGAGATTGGAGACTTTGATTCTAATGGGAAAAATAAGAACTACGAGGTTTTATAACATACAGATATGACTTTCTTGTATATTTGGGCAGGGTGATAGCATTCACTATATGGATAATCAAAGGTGACCATTTCCAAAACGCACATTCCAAATGCATAAATATCAACTAATTCATTGTATTCCTCTGCATACACCTCAGGGGCCATGAATTCTGGTGTTCCTGATGATATGAAATTTTAAGATGTTAGATATATATAAACAAGTATGATGTGGGGGTGTGGGGGTGTCTGTGTGTCTATGCTAGAACCTGCATAGTCCATTATCTCATCCCGTACCATCATACATAAAGGCAACCTAAATAATGCAGTTTCAAGCTTGCTTTGATCAGAGATACAGACATTAACACCTTAAAAGGTGGAAAGTGGTGAACTTACCAACACAGCGAGCAGCGTGAGATTTACGGAGTATTGCAGCAAGGCCAAGATCACCAATTTTAACTTCCCCTTGATTACCATTGACAAATATATTGTCACATTTGAGATCCCTATGGATGATTGGAGGGTCATGGCTATGGAGGTATAGAAGGCCTTGCAAGATCTGTCTACACCAATGTTTCAAAGCTCTAATATTCACTTTCTTGTGTTTTTGCCTATACCTATCAAAACATTAAAACCATCAAATTCATCACTACAACCAAATACATATATAAATGATAAAACCAACTTAACATCATAATATAATAGACCATTCAATCAACTTACTGTCTGAGGGTACCAGAGGTAAACATTTCTGTCACAAAATTAATATTTCTATTAGCAGCATCAACCCAAGAAGTGTAAAACTTCATGATATTGCTGTGCTTCAAAGTCTTGAGCAGATGAATTTCACAATACAACCTCTCAAGATCTTCCGGGCTTTGTAGAAAATCGAAAAGCTTTACCTGATTCCAGGCCACTTCAATCCCCTCATACTCATCAAAAGCTCTATACCTGCAAAAAAAATATGAATTTCAAGAAAAGGGTAAAAATTGAAACTTAATAAACCAACATGACAAACAATTAAAACCCATCAAGAATAAAAATCAAAAATAGCATTAAAGCTCAGATCTTTCATAAATTTGAAAAGGGTATTGCTAATTAAAGAGATTCATACACTGTCTTTGATGCTCCTTTACCAAGAATTTCATTGTACTGCAGAAAAATATATACCCAATATTTATAACAAAAGTTCACAATCCTTATATATTAAAAATTAGCATAAACACAAATATTCAAGAAAATAAAGATAAAAATTGTGAAATAATACCCTTCCATATCTCCCAGTAGGATCCATTTCAACATAGTCAGACTCATCTGCTTCAAGATCAGTAACACCATTCATATCTTCTTCTTTTTTTTTTAAACCAAAGCTTCAAATTTGACCTTATAAAATCTTGTTTCTTCTTTTTGTAGATGAGAAAGATGGTAATTCCAAAACTAAACCCAAGTATAAGAAAGCTAGTGAGTTGAAATAAAAAAGGAGGTGAAGATTACTAGAAAGTTGATGAGTACATATAACAAAAGAAGAATAGGTGTAGAGAAATGAGGCCAATATTGTGTGCTGAGTTTTGTACTTGTGTGTCCCCACCTACAAATTGTGAAAAAAGACCTCTCTTTTGATTTGCATGTGCATAATGCATTTCTTTCTTTCCTTCCTTCTTTAATTTACATCTCATCACAAGCTGTAAATTTAGCACCACCAGTTCCTGGTCATTTGTGCTATTGCTAATTACTGGTAAAATTAAAGATTCTGTACTCTACATGTATGTATAAGTATAATATAGTATGATGAATTGGTCCCTATCTAAAAGGCTGTTGCAGGCCTGTTGGGTATTTGATGATTTGTAATTTGATAGATTTGGCAGAGAATCCTTGGCATAAATTTGTGCACACTTGTAGAACCTTATCTAGGTTAGAGATGGTATTGTGAAGACAATTCTTGGAAGAATGATTTTAATGGATTTTAATGACTTTTGTTAAGTTTCCAAAATTTGGAAATATTTTTATTAACTTCTAATAAAATGATTTTTAAAAATTTTCGTATACTTTCATAAACTTCAAATAATTTTCAAAAAAAATAAATTAACCATTCGTTATTTTCAACAGCTCTATATTGAATTTAGATAAAAAGGTGAACTTCATTCATAATTCCCGTAGCATAATCTCGTAAGAAAAAAGAAATAAAAACGCATGCTTTCTGCAGCTCAATATGAAGCCTTTTAGTTACAAGTTTGGTGCTCGAAAACTATTCAAAGAAATGGAATCGAAATGTCCATGTACACTAACTACCTCATGTCAAAAACTCATATGGAACATACTGTGTGACGGGCTTAGGATAGTATGTCTGAATAGTTAGAAAACAGGAAGATCAAGTAGTCAGAATTTGATGTTGTAACTAGTTATCAATCTAAACGAATAACTTTCACAATTATAATTTTGTTAAAAATTTTATAAAAAGAAGGTATATTAATAATATTATTTATAAATTTTTTCATTTACAAGAGTAATATAAAATAATTTTTAAATCATATATATGTATAGGTAAAAAGATTATTTGTGTACGTAAAAGAGAGAAGTTTTTTGTGTGAGAAAAATGACAAAAATCTAAAATCAAAGCAATTGAAGAAAATAAAATATTAATGCAAAAGTCATGTGTAACTTGTCCCAAACCACAAGACTTTTCAAATAAGATTTCTAGTTATATTTTGAGTAAAAAGTCATTAAAAGTCATTAAATGTAATTGTCCTTCCAAATCCATGACTTTTTGAATAACAGTCTTGTTGAAACATACATGTCTAAAGATGATGATAACAAGTACCATAAGGCATAAAATGAATCAAGAAATCGAAGCAGACAAATAAATCAGGAAGCTAACTGAATTGCAGATCAACTAAAACTACATCTTGTGAATGAAACTCTGCAAATAGTTAGGAAGTATTTTTGCAACAAGCCGTGAGATGCTGCAATCGAGTATCTGTAATCAAAAGAGATTTTGCTATACCCATGCAAGTAAATTCGAGAAGTCAAGGAAAGAGAGAGTTCGAGAAGTCAGACCACTGTTATATCTCTATTCGAGTTATCCTATACATGGTGAATTCGAGAACTCCACAAAAATGGTTATTCGAGAAGTCAGGCTACTAAGAAGTCTCTATTCGAGAAGTCTTCAAGGCAGCCTGTTTGAGAAGTCATTCGAGACTCGACAAGAGGTCTATTCGAGAAGTTCTCATTCGAGAAGTCAACACATACCTATTCGAGAACTCAGTCTGAATATTCTAAAGTTCTCGAATGGAACATATCGAATGAAGAACAAACCAAGAATTACTTTGCAACCCGTGACTTATAGACAGTGATCAATTACATAGAGGATGTTACGAGTATGGAGTCAATTTTAGATATTCGAAGGCTCAAACTCTTCCAAGTGAAAGGTGAAATCAGTCACTGTTTATCCGACTTCAAGGGCAACAATAAGAGTGGAAGCAACCTCCAATATGATTACATTACTACTGAAGAATTCAAAGGATATCTTGATAAATGCATAAGGATCAGCTGGTTTGCCTGGGAAGTTCAAGCACAACTCAATAAGCAGAAAAGCTTATTGACTTTCCAAAAGGTTATCTTTTTGCTAAAGCAACTTTTTAGGGATAAAGATTCAAATCAAAAAGATCTTTTGCATAAAGCATCACGTGGTCTTGGAAGCTAAGTCAATTCATGAACTTAGTAACTTATGAAGAAAGAAACATACACGGACTTGAAGCATGTTAGAATTGTCTAAATCAAGAAGAGGAGACCTTCAAGACATTTTCAGAAATGGCTATCACTTCAAGCATGTGTGTGTGACAAGTTATACGAAAAATGTACCTTCACATTTTACGTATTTTACTTGTCTTCATATAGTTTAAATAAGCTGTATGAGCAGCATAGTATAAGTAAGAAAACACAGAGCATAAGATAGAGATCAATAGGTTTTCTTGTAAACACATTGTAACCCGCAACTGTGTATTTCTAAACAAAGTATTTTCTTCAAATACAACTCTTAGGTGGACCACTCAAACTCCACCTAAAATTTTTATATCGTGTGTTTATTTACTTTGTTTACTATCTGCTCTTTACAATCTGTCTAAGACCTCATTAATTCGAAAAGAATTTAGTTAAGATTGTATTCAACCCTCCACCCTTCTACAATCTCGTGGTGTATAACTGGGAAATAACAATTGGTATCAGAGCAAGCTTCTAACATACAAGAAGTTTAAAGATCACCACCATGGAAAAGAAAGATACATGCGTGAAGATACCCGTTCTTGACAAAGACAATTACTTTCATTGGAAAGTAAAGATGCATTTAGATCTTTTGTCCATTGATGAAGGCTATGTAAACTGCATAGAGAAAAGGCCACTTATTCCTATGAAGGCTAACTCTGCAGTTGGAGATGCAGCTGGAACTGCAACTGCTGGAAGGCATGTTCCAAAACTGCCAGCAGAATTCACAGATGCAGACATAGAAGAAGTCCACAAGGACAAGAAAACTATGAACACACTGTTCAATGGTATTGATCAAGATATGTTCGATAATATCATAAACTGCACTACAGCCAAGCAAGTGTGGGACACTATATGAACACTCTGTGAAGGGATTGAGCAAGTAAGAGAGAACAAAAAGCAACTTCTCATACAACAGTATGAACACTTTCACTCCAGTTCAGGTGAAAATCTAACTGATATATTTAGTAGGTTTCAAAAACTATTAAACGGGTTAAAGTTGTATGGTAGGGGTGTATGAAACCAAAGATTCCAACCTGAAATTTCTGAGGGCTTTACCAAAAGAATGGAAGCCAATGACAGACTTATTGAGGAATTCTCAAGACTACAAAGATTATACTCTTGAGAGACTGTATGGAATATTAAAGATCTATGAGCTCGAGCTGCAACAAGATGAAGAAGTTGAGAAGAGCCAGAAGAAAGGTGGAGCTGTAGCTTTGGTGGCCAACATTCCAAGTAGCCAAGATGGAGAGAAGTTGAAAAGTGTGAAAGCCATACCAAGTCCAAAGACTTGTGAAGGTGGACCTGAGACTAGCAGAAGTAAAGGCAAGATGATTGAGGAACTTGATGCATTGAGTGAAGATGAATCTGAAGATCTAGATGAGTATTTGGCATTCTTGTCAAAGAGATTTTCTAAGCTAAGATTAAAGAAGAATCCAGCATGAGCCGGGCAATTCTGGAAGAGGTACCAACCAAGCAAGGATGTGGTTGAGAGGTCAAAGATTAAATACTTTAGCTATGGAATTGCTGGTCACTTTGCCAATGAATGCAGACAATCCAAAGCTGAGAAAGAGAAGAAACAATTTGAAACTGTTGACTACAAGAAGAAATACTTTGATCTTCTCAAGCAAAAGGAAAGAACATTTGTGTCAAGGGATGATGATTGGGCTACTGGAGGAGACTTGGATGCAGAGGAGGAGTTTGTCAATCTTGCACTCATGGCAAACGAGAATGATGAAGAAGCTAGTTTAACAAGCAACCATGTATTCTCTACAAACATGATTGAGCTTTCCAAAGATGAATGTGATAATGTTGTTAATGAAATGTCCGTTGAACTGTATAACATGCATGTCACATTAAAATCACTTAACAAAGAGAACAAAAAGATTAAAGATCTAAATATTAAGTTAAGTGATAGGAATACTCTGTTAGAGACTCAGTTAATTGAGTTTGAAACAATGAAAAGATATTTCTAGGATGCAAAAAATGAATTACTTGAGGCTCTGAAAAAAGAAGATTGTTTAAAAGAACAGTTGAAAAAGGAACAAGAGTTAATTGCTAAGTGGAAAAGATCAAAGGCAGTAATTGAGGAAATCTGTAGTGTCCAAGGAGTTGTTTCTTTCTGCAAATTAGCATAAGCAAAGTTAGAGGTTGATGGGCAGGTTGCTTCAGACAGTGACTCAATGGATAAAGAATGTCCATTGAAGTCTAAAACTGTCAGCAAAGCAACCTTGACTAACCTGAATAAGCAGTACAGACCTGTCAACAAAAATTTGTAGTTGGAGAATGTGGCAAAACTAAATCAGTTGAAAAGGATAACATAGGCCACTTGTCCATCAAGAAATTGAAGGATAAGTTAGAAAACATTGAATCAAAGGCTAAGGCTAAAAAGAAGAATAGAAATGGCAACGTAGGAATTAACAAACACAACAACTATACACCTGAAAAATATGCTCCTAGGAAAGAGTGTGTGACATGTGGTAGTGTTAATCATTTATCTGCCAACTATAAAATTTTGAAAGATGCTTCTGTGCCTAATGTGCCTATGCCTATGCCCATGCCCATGCCTGCTATAAATGTTATGCCTAACATGTTTGCCCAACCTGCTCATGCATCTAGTCAGTATGCTAACATGCCATTCATGCATAATCCATATTATAATAATTTTAATATGCCACGGATGCCATGGATGATGAATAACATGTTTGCACATACTATGCCTAACTCTGTGATTAGTTATGATGCATATGAGCAAGTATTAAACCCTATCTTTCAGAGACCAACACCTAAAGTTAAGATTGATTTAACTCAGTCGGAATTCTTGGGTAAAAAGGGTTTGAATGGTAGGAAATAGCTAACAAGGCAGGACCCAAGGAAACTTGGGGACCAAAATCAACTTGATTTGATTTTGATGTGTGCAAGGAGACAGAAGGAACCTTTGGTATCTAGATAGTGGTTGTTCTAGGCACATGACTGGAGATTCTACCCTGCTTACTAAGTTTGAGGAGATAGATGGTCCTAGCATTACCTTTGGAGATAACAACAAAGGATATACTAGAGAATATGGCTTGATTTCACAAAGCAATGTTGTCATTGAGGAAGTAGCACTGGTTGATGGTCTTAAGCACAACTTGCTTAGCATCAGTCAACTGTGTGATAAAGGCCAGAATGTCTGGTTTACATCTGAAGCTTGTGTCGTTTTCAAGAAAAATGACAACAAGGTAGTGATGACAGGAAATAGGAAAGAAAATGTGTACATTGCTGACTTCAATTCAACAAGTGCAAACTCTGCTACATGTCTTTTCAGCAAGGCAAGTGTAGATGAAGGATGACTTTGGCATAAGAGACTGTCACACTTAAGTTTTAAAGCTATGAATGAGTTGGTTAAGAAGGATTTAGTAAGAGGTATTCCAAAATTGGATTTTTCCAATGATGGATTGTGTGATGCATGCTAGAAAGGGAAGCAAAAGAAGGCTTCTTTCAAATCCAATTAAATGTCATCAATTGATCAACCCTTACAGCTACTGCACATGGATCTATTGTCAATGTATTGTCTATTTCTAACAAGAAATACTACCTTCTTATTATTGATGATTTCTTAAAATACTCAAAATACACTTGGACATTCTTTCTGCACTCCAAAGATGAGGCATGTGAAATCTTTATAAATCACATCAAGATGGTCAATAACAATCCATCTTTCAAAGTCAGAATGATTAGAAGTGACAATGGGACTGAGTTCAAAAATTTTGTGATGAGAGAGTTTTGTGAAGAAGAAAGAATTATTCAAGAATTCTCTGCAACTAAAACTCGTCAACAAAATGGTGTAGTGGAGAGAAAAAACAAAATTCTAATTGAACAAAATAGTTACTCTCTAATTTATTTGCGTATTTGCATGATTACTCTGGAGATATCGAATAATTAATTTCCTGGAGGTATCGAATAAGTATGATCACCCATTTGAGTTATCGAATAAATATTATGCTTGAAATATCGAATAGTTAATTTTCTAGAGATATCGAACAAGCTTCTTTTAGTTTATATGTTTCAAAAGTTTTTAGCATATTTCTTTATAAAAATAAATTAAGTGTTTAACATCTAAATATTTTATGAATTTATTATTAATTAAGTTTAATGTTGAAGAGTTTCATTGGATGACATTTTCTATGGTTTATGGAAAAAATAAGTGAATTGGAGGAATAAATTATATAAAAGAATTAGAATCTTGTAAAATTTGGTAGATTAGATTAAACTTCTTTTAATATTCCAGATTAGATAAGAATACTACCTTTAGAAGCTTTTTGGGTGCTTTAATATTTATCTTAACTGCATAAAACACATGAATAAAATATAGATATGATCATTAATGGAACAAGTAATCATAGGCGGACCCACCGAAATATGATTAAATGGAGGACACAAGTCGGGTACAATAAGTGAAGTACAAAAATCGTATTAGTACTTGCGTATAGATATTTGCTTTTTGAGAAATTCTCAAGGTTACCACTGTACTTTTGGCTTTTGCCAGTGGTACCATTACTTTTTTGACTCCTCTAAATGATAGCCTTAACAAATTGACTTCTTAACAGAAATACCATTTTATTCGAAAAAACGCTATAGAAACATTAAGTAGGGTTTAGGGTCAATATTCAACCTATTTTCTTGTTGCATACTGCAGCGCATGGCCAAGATTGTTCTTATATTTTTTCAACAGGTTTGGGGCCAACCAATATTCTTCAAATATATTTTAAGGAAATTCTCAATGGTACCACCATACTTTTGGTTTTTGCTAGTGGTACCATGTCCTTTTTACCCTACTTAACGTTTCTATAATGTTTTTCTAACAGAATGGTATTTCTGTTAGAAAGTCAATTTGTTAAGGATACCGTTAAGAGGAGTCAAAAAAGTAATGGTACCACTGGCAAAAGCCAAAAGTACAGTGGTACCATTGAGAATTTCCCTTGCTTTTTTAATGCTTTCATGACTCATGTTTTTTAATCTTTCTTTCTTTCCATTTTTTTATTTCCATGTTACGTCCGTACGTCTAACGTCTCTGACTGTCTCCACTCTCCAGTCTGCACTTCCGAAATTAGGAATTTTAGTTTCAAGAAACGGATTTAAGAATTTGTACAAAATGACGTATGTCTTGTTATTTGGCTAAAATGTTACATGTTTGCTTGTTATTTGTTAATAATAATAATTAATAATATCGATCCCACATGCATTAATGCATTAATATGAGTACCCAATTAAAACACCTCATTTTATCAAATTAATTCGCCATTATCATTTTGAACATTTTTTTGGAAACTTTTTTTGGTTTCCTAACATCACTCTTTCACTAAAGAGTGTATGTATTCCAAAATATAGTTTGAAAATATTTTTGATTGATATGTAACCTGATTTATTCGTAAATTTATATGTATGCACCAGATATTTATCTCATTTATGAAAAAATAATTAATAATAATTTTATAATTCGACTTTGAAAATCATTTCAAAAACAATTTTGGTGAGTACTCTAGCATTTCTCTTCATTAAAATCATACCAGAACAAAAAATAGAGCTGTTCTTTTTTCTTTTTTGGGATAAAATAGAGCTGCTTGTATCATCGTAACTGTAAACAAAATTGTTTGAATGGCTAACTGGCTGAAAAGAGAATTATTTTATTTGCAAAGAAGTACATAATTTAGGTATTTTATTTATTACTAGTTTATAACCCGTACAAAGTACGGGTTATTTTTAACTTTTTTTAATTTACTTATAGTGTAGTTACATAATATTATAAATATTTCACCTTTGTACATAACAACTTTTAGTATTAAATTTAAATTAATATGTTGTTGACGGGAATCGAATCTTCAACCTTTCTATGTAACATCTTTTAATATTAATTTTTAATTAAAATGTTTTTGACGGGATTCGAACCTTAGACCTTTATATATAACAACTTTTATAACAACTTTTAGTATTGCATCCAACGATCATCATCTATTTGGGCTACCGATCTAATAGTTGTAAATGAAAGGGATAACCAAAATCAAAATACAAAATATATCTCATTTTGCTTATTATATTACAATATTGTATAGTATAGATAGTATAGATTTTGTAATAAAAATTTTATACGTAACTAATAATAAGTTGTTTTTTGACTTTTTTGCAAATCAAAATAAATTTTATGTAATTTCTGATTTAAATTATCATATTTCTGGTCTGATATTAATGTTAAGCGAATATCTGAATTCCGGATATCCAATTAAATCGAATCCGGAATAAGATTAGATATTTAGAAATTTGAAAAATTGAATATCCGATTCGAATTTCATAATCAGATCAAATATCCGGTTTTACACAATCCTATTCCTATTCACAATTCTTTTACTAAAGGTTAATTTTTCAAAATTATTTTTGTATTAATTATTTTTAAAATTTGACTTTTTAGACATCTAATTATTTTTCAATTTTCAATATATTAAAATATGATATCTAATTTTTTGTATCACTTTTCAATATATTAAAATGAATGGGAGAGAAAGATTATCAATCTTCTATATAAGAAATGGATATTTAAGATGATATTTAATGAAAACACTTTTGATCCCTTTATGTTGTAAGTTGTAACGCACTTGTTTCAAAAAAAAAAAAAAAAAGTTGTAACGCACTTGGACATTTCACTATGAAAATCTCACTACTGTGCAACTAATGGTCATGGAAGTAGCAATCCGGCATCAAACTATCCAAAGTTGAGGATCGAAAATCGTAAACGCCCTTCCTACTCATCCAAACAAATAAGAAATAAAAAATCCTTACTGTTTAAAATATACTGGCTTAGTCTCGTAATGCTTTTTCTATTTTGATTTTTTATACTATTCATTATAAATGATTGATTGCTAATTTATGCATAATTTATAAGATAAAATATAATCATGAGTGATTTTGTTTGATTCATATTTATGAGTACTTTAATATAGTAAAATTTTTATATTTAACAATAATACAAAATTAAAAATATTAACAATTAAAAATATGTGTTAATAAATATGTCGGTCTAAACATGAAAAATAATAAGAAACAGAGAGAATACTTTACAACTGTGCCTGTTGTTTACCACCATTATTAGATTGGATGCCAGTTGACCCTAATATCTTCCTCTAGATGATTGGATATTACACCACTTTAAATCTTTCGGTCAATCCTTCTCTTTTTTGTTTTTCAAAACTACAATATCGGTCACATACATGCATGTTTCTGAACTGTATACCTTTTGTTGTAGGGAGAATTTCGTTACAACACGAAATTGGAGGTTGCTGGAATCACGGAGCAAAATACGGATATTTTACTAAGAACACGAAGAACACGGGAGGAGATTGGTGTTTGTTTGTGGCTGATCTTGTTGATAGATAGTCAGGAATGAGCTGAGGCGTATCCATAACAAGGTGCCTACGTACCCTATTTATAGGGATCAAGCCATACGTAGTTCTGTGAATTAATTGGCCTTATCCCGAGAGACTTAAGGGATAAGTTATGTTAATGTGGGTAATGATTGATTTTATCTGATTTAATCTTATCGTTGTGATATCTTCCTGATTTGAAGAATATCGTTTAGAGATATTTTCCGTAATTGATTGATTAAGATTGATCTTTCCTCATTTCAGAGAGAGGATAAAACTTAGCGGTTAAGTAATAATTATTAATCTGAATTAATAATTAATAATATTAGAAATTTGGGAAATTATTAGACATGCCGAAATTATGGCATAACAACTAGCCCCCAGTTCTTCAGTGTAGCTTGCTGCAGTGGAGAACTAAACATCTTCAAGCTTCCAAATTTCTTCGATCGATTTGCCAAGGTTTTCAAATGTGCGAGCATAAATAATTCGTTTGAAATCCGTTGCGATCCTCATTGTCAAGTTAGGACCTTGGCGTTTGTATATATCCCAAATTGGCATACACGCTTTTCAAGTGTCTGATGCAACCACATAAGGATGTGTTTGGCAATCACATAATGATGTGTCTTGCGGAGTCTTCGATGTAGATAAGATGTACATGTAGATGTACATGTAGTTGTGCATAGGGATGCCTCCACCCATGCGATCTTGAGAGATCTGGCCATGGGCCTTCAATGTAATTGTGCATAGGGATGTTGAGGCCTCTCAACATATGAGTTTGCGAGGAGGAGGCCTCTCAACATATGAGGCTGTGAGGAGGAGGCCTCTCAACATATGAGTTTGCGAGGAGGAGGCCTCTCCACAAATGAGGCTGCGAGGAGGAGGCCTCTCAACATATGAGGCTGTGAGGAGGAGGCCTCTCAACATATGAGTTTGCGAGGAGGAGGCCTCTCAACATATGAGGTTGCGAGGAGGAGGCCTCTCAACATATGAGGCTGCGAGGAGGAGGCCTCTCAACATATGAGGCTGCTAGGAGTCCTCTCATTATATCAGAAAGAGAAGACCTCTCCACATATGGGGCTATGGGGAGTCCACTCAACTTATGAGGAGTCCTCAACATAAAGGGAGTCTTTTCATCATATAAGGAGTCTTCTCATCATAATAACAAGGAGTAAGCTCGGAGGAGAGTCCTCTCATCATATTCTAGGAAGAGCTTGAAGACACAAGTGAAAGCATGAGCTCATATATCAGCTAAACAGAAGACATATTTAACAATTTATGACCGCGAGGCCCTATGAGGTCGCCTTTCAAGATCCCTGCAGGACCATATTGTGCTTGGAAGAACCCTTCGAGGTCACCATCACTAACATATACATGGCTTCGCATCAACTGGAAGGCGTCACTTTACTTGATTCCACATTGCATTCATAATGGCAATATGGAATCGGGGGGTAGTTGTTATGCCCGAATCTCGGCATAGATCCTAAACAGGCTCAAACGACTATGCAAGGGGCCCACCTCTCTTAATGGGCTCAACCACCTCTCTTAATGGGCTCAACCACCTCTCTTAATGGGCTCAATTATCTACTAATGGGCTTAAATATTGAAGAAGGATCAACAAGGCATGAGGCCCGGTCAGGGATCGCCTCACCTTTATCTCATCATATTATCTGAAGACAATCTCTCGAAGACATGATCCCGCCCTAGGGGTCGCCTCACTATGACCTCCTGCTGCTACTCTAGGCGTCTCACGCTAGGCCTCTAGGCATCTCATGCTAGCCCGGCCTCGAGGTCGCATCTACAGGGCCGCCTCGCTACAGGGTCACCTCGCTACGGGGCCACCTCGCTACAGGGCCACCTCTAGCAACAAGGCCACCTCGCTACAAGAGCACCTTGTCTATCCTCTCACGCTAGGCCTCTGCGCCTCTCACGCTAGGCCTATGCGCCTCTCATGCCGCTCAGCCTCGGGGTCGCATCTACCGGGATCGCTACCCGGGGATCGCTTCGTTTGGCTCCCGTCAAGGGATCGCTTCGCACATAACCTCCAATGCGGGGTCACTACAGCGAGATCACTATCTCCTCTTCTCTGGAAGGCTCATGGCCTGACCCCTCGAGGTCGCATGAGTAGCTGGACACTAGGGTTCGCTTCGCATGGCCTGACTCCTCGAGGTCGCATGCAAGGCCCTTGTTACTTCTCTACTAGCCAACTCTATCCGTGCGAGACCATAGGCTTCCTCTATTTGGGCCATGGATCATGGATAGGGTTGATGACTCACTGCCACGTCAGCCCTAAACGAGTGGGCTTGGACTACGGCTTATCTCTTAAAACCCTAGCCCGCCTAGGTAACTTGCTCTCCAAGAACTACGTATGGCTTGATCCCTATAAATAGGGTACGTAGGCACCTTGTTATGGATACGGCTCAGCTCATCCCTGACTATCTATCAACAAGATCAGCCACAAACAAACACCAATCTCCTCCCGTGTTCTTCGTGTTCTTAGTAAAATATCCGTATTTTGCTCCGTGATTCCAGCAACCTCCAATTTCGTGTTGTAACGAAATTCTCCCTACAACACCTTTCTACCTTTCTTCCATGGTTCCTTAAAAAAATAAAAGAAGCAAAAAACTGTTTTCCGTAAAATAATGATCCTGTTTGGGTTTCCGATCAATTTGTATCGGCTAAAATGAATACGTATTTTGTATTTTAAAGATTGCTAGGAGCCGGCCAAAATCAACTTCCACGTACATGTGTGTACTATGATGGTCTATGTATCTAAAATCTAAGACGAACTCCAACATTATGGTGATAAAATTACACCATTTATAAAATAACCAACGGTTAATATATTTGCTATTAAAAAGAAATTTTCACCAATAAAATAATATATTACAATTTTGTTCAATTTTTTACATTATTAATAGTTATTATATTTTAAATTGTAATGTTATGGTCGCACAATATTAAATTTATTAATATAAAAAATTATTTATAAAAAAAAATCAATATACAAATTTTGTTAAAATTTCGTCAAAAGTTTAAAAAGGAATAAATTTAATCAAAATTTCGTTTTTTAATGATCCACATTCCAGCAGCAAAGCTCCCTCGATGATTTTTCACAGAAAATTAGCTACGGTTAAAACTTGAGTTTATCTATTTATATGTATTATAAGTTGCAGTTAGGTAAAATTATTATCTTGTAAGCTCTTATTTATCATTTTGATCTAATTTTTATAATTAAATTTGGCGTGTTGTTTATAATTCATGATTAAGAATTTTTTTCAAAGTTGTGTGAAAGTTTAAAGTAAAAAAAAAAAATTAGAATTAACAAGAGCTAAGAAGAAAAGAAGTATCAATTGTTAAAAATTTAAAGTTAGAAATTACAAGAACAAATAAGTTTAGTAGGACAACAATTGAAAAAAAATTGTTGTGTTAACAAATATAGGGGCATTGTTGAAATTTTGAAAGTCACCAAATTTGGTAACTAAGGATCACCAAATGTACTTTTGTCACCAAATTTCCAATCCAAATTTGATAATGCATGTTATTATTCCAAAATATATATAAGAAAAGAGTTTATTATGAATGACGAAAGTCAATTAGGGTACAAAATGTGTTGAATCATCTTTACTAGCTAAGTCGTATTTACTAAGTCATCTTTACTCGCTAAGTCGTGTTTGCTCGTTAAGTCATCTTTATCATTGGATTACCTAATTTATGCTATGCAAGATAAATAAAATTTCAACTACACTGGAATTGTTGATATTGGGTCATCCCAAGTTTATTAAGTTGGGTTTGTACCTGAAGACATTCTCAACATGAGTTGGGTTTGTACACTGAAGTATAATTTGAACTTGAAGTGCATTTTGCACCTAACGTTTCTAACCTAAATTAGGTTTGTATCGCGAATACATTTTCAACTTAGGATTAGGTTTGTTTTTTATACTCAAATAAGTTTCATGAAAACTTGTTGAAGACTTATTGAAGAACTATTTTTTTAAGTTGTCGCGCCAACTTTACTTTCAAAGGCCTTGAGAGATTTGTCTGGATGGACTGAAGATGTATTCTTCAACTAGGTTAATTCCTTAACTAGGTTAGTATTTTAACTTTTCTAATCGAAGGCATCCAAGGTTTTTACCTGGTTTGAAGGCTTACTTGGCACGCTAACTATGAGTTGTCACGGCTACTTACATGATAATGAGTAGTTTCTGCATTTTGGTAAGTTAGCCTTATTAGGGAATCATCTTTATATGTCGAATACCTGATTTTGTATTTTGGTGAGTTAGACTCATCGTGGAATCATCCATCTATATGTTGAAGACCTGATCCTGCCTTCTGGTGAGTTAGCTTTGTTACGCCCAGAAATCAACCTCGCCCTCAAAAGAAGGAACACCCCCAAAAGGGCTAGGAAGGAAATACATCAAAAAAATGACTAATAAATAATTGGGCCAAAGGCCACTAATTTCAAGGACGTCGCCCCTAATTAGAAGGCTCGCCTACAAATGGGGAACGCCCTATATTGACAAAAGGGGGAATTTTCCCATTAAACTAAAAGGAAGATACTACAAGATATGGGTCTTGGCCTATAATATGTAAATAAGATAACGATAAATGAAGATAAGGCTCTGCCTAGGCCATCAGGAATTTCACTATTGAAGAGAATAAAGGGAGTCGCCCCTTAGTAATCCCGAGGGCTAGCCCAATGATTAGCTATTCTCCCTTTGTGGTTCAAGGTGAGCGTTGACTCCGACAATCTCGGGTCAATGACTTAACCGCCACGCTCCGAAAAAATAGCTGGGTTTTAAGGTCCATGATGAATCTACTAAAGGCGGTGGCCCCGATCCAATGGGCTTCCCTAAACAAGGAAACCTAGCCCATTTCGGTTACTTGCTTCCCAAGAACTAAGTTTGGCTTGATCCCTATAAATAAGGGCACGTAGACACATTGTATGGCATGAGGCAAACCCTTGTGAAAAGAGAGAATTCGATATTCAATCTTTATTGCAATAACATCTCAGCATACAATCTCAGCCATCCCCAAAGCACTAACCCTAATCCTAAACGTCCTACACTACACACCGTCGTCAACCACCACCACAATTCCAGCAACCCTCCCCGAATTTGTTTTTCCAAATTCCTCCGTTAACAAATTCATCGGGGAGTCTAGGTACAATCTGTTATACACTTTAAACTTTCGTTTTGTATTCTGGTGGATTATCATCATCGAGGAGCATTGGACATCCTGCGTGACATTTGCTTGGGAGAACTTATCCTGTAGTCTGGTGGGTTATCCTTATCAAAGAGTATTGGAGTAAATCATGACTTTTCTCTGCAACTCTTGATAGAGGAAAGAGCTGGCAGCGATTGATGTTAACTCCAATAGATAGGTCTAATGTTGTATTCGTGAAATTCTCATCAACTGTTGAGCCTTGGGACCATTCGAGTTAGGCTTCATCGCATGAGCTCTCCTAAGTGCAAACTGAGTTGCCTAAATAGATTAAACGAAGAAAAAACATGTAGACTATTGTGAACAAACTAATATTAACTCGAAAGCAACAATATACTCTATGAATCAACATAATAAAATTAACAAATTGTCACCCCTAATGATTTTGATATGCTACAACAATAATTTGATGTGATTGAAGGAAAAAAATTTAAAATTCTCTCACATAATATGTATATATCAAACAACAATCAAATTATTTTACCGTGATTTTACGAAAATCATATATGTGTACTATATGCATTAAATCACTCTGATATGATTAATCGAACTTTCACAATTAGATCTAGAGAGTGAAAATTGAATAACAAGTTTAGAAACACTTACATAAAATAAAAGATCGTTGTATTGAAGACAATCTTTTCTGGAGAAAAAATCATTCAAAATTGTATTGAATCAGTATATGTAAATTATCTTAGCGGCTGGTAACGAGCAATATGTCGGGGAAGTAGAGTTATGGATGAATGCATTATATATATATACTAGATATATTAAGGGTGATATTTTGGATAATGGACCGGGTTTTATTCGATTTATTTGTGATTGTTGCTAGTTTTAATTCAATTCATCAATCATAATTTTTACTCAATCCAAACTTGAAATCAGTTAAAATATAATGCACAAAATTGACCAACTCGAGTCTTCGATTAGCCCAATTTTACAAAAAACTATCAGCCCATAAAATCCAAGGTCTTCGCCTAAAAGTGCAAAACCCATATAACTATACAATGTTCACATATATAACATATATACACATATAGGGTTAGGTTACAAATAAAAATTTATGTTAATTAGTACTTAGAATCAATATTTATCGTTGATTACGTAGATTTCTTTTTTTTTTTTTTTTGAAGAAGAAGGGAGATAATTCAATAATAAAAAGTCATACGACTCTACAAAAATGATCGAGTCGAACAAATATAAAATATTGATCGCCAGTCATCATGAAGAGACAATTAAGCGATTTGAAGATGATACATTTACATGTATCTGCTTCGCCACAAATCGTTTGAGTTATCGACCATAAATGCAATCTCATACAAACTTTCATCACGAAATCAAAACCAACATTCACAATAAAGGAGAGAACAAACACCCACTCATCAAGGAGAGAAAATCAAATTGAAATTGCAAACTGAAATTCTAAATAAAAATCTTAGATCTGAAAAAAGGAAACCACAAAGAGAATCGGTTCACTCTCGAATTCAATAAGCTCCACTTCAATCGAATAAGAAAGAAAATCGAAAGTTTCGATGATCTAGATGTAAAAAACAAAATAAACAAACAAAAGGGTAGAAATCCTTTTCAAAAAGGAAAATTATTGAAAAAAACAAGAACAAATAAAATAAATTAAAAAATTTGAGAATTTTCACCGGAAAAACCGGTGGAGCCCCGCCGGTTAGGACTTAAGAGAGGGACCCGGCTTGAATGAATGAATGAGAGAGAGAAATTAGTCAACAACTATTATTTATTCGTTTTGATATTGTATATAATATATTTTGTTTTACAATAAAATGCAATATTTTTTTATAAATAATAAAATATGGTGTATTCTGATAATAAACATTAATTTTTTCCCCTAAAATACGTAATTTGTTTTAAAAATTAAATTACTTTTCACACATCACAATTTGTACTTGACTTTGATAACATGTTTAAAAGATGTTTATGCAAAAAAATATTAATTATTACAAATTTTCTGTGAACAAAATTTCTGTGAATGTATTACATAAAATTTGGAAAAATAATGATCACTGATATGTAAATTTTATAAGTAAGCAATTTCTTGAAAAAACTAAATTATTCACAAATATTCTAAATTACTTACGGGTAAAAGGACATTTTCACCACTGTACTATTTCCGGAATTGCAATTGCACTACTGTACTACAAACGGACTACTGTACTTTAGCATTTTTAACAAATTCATCACTTCCGTCAGTTAAATTATAACAAATTCACCACTACTGTTTTACAATTTGACTGACGGGAGTGGTGAATTTGTTAAAAACGCTAAAGTACAGTAGTCCGTTTGTAGTACAGTAGTGCAATTGCAATTCCGGAAATAGTACCGTGATGAAAATGTCCTTTTCCCCAATTACTTACTATAGGAACTAATAATGATATTCTTTTTTAATCACAATAATTTTGGAGCATATTTTTATTGGTTCATTCATCATGAATGCAATGAATTTCGCGTGTATTACTATAGATTTTATTATAAGTATTAAAAATAACTAAAAAATAATATAATTACAAAAGAATGATAGGTTTTTAACTAACAAAATAAATAAAATGAGAGTTATTGTGGGTGGTACAGTCCGCACAAACATTCTGTTTCAGCTTGCAACATAACGCTGTCGGCATAATCACAATCACCCCCTAATCAGAAAAAAACTCGCCGGAAAATGGACAATCGGCCGACGATCATGGTAACAAACGACGACGGAATTGACGGCGCCGGATTGCAAGCTCTAGTTGACGTCCTGGTCTCTACAAATCGTTATCAAGTCTTTGTCTGCGCTCCTGACTCGTACGCCAAATTCTATCTACTTATAGTTAGTGTGCATATATGTTTACTCGTCTCTCGTAAAATCTTAAGGTGTTAGACGATGTCTTAATTGAATCATATATTATTACGTTTTTTAATTTATGCTCGTTTAATTTACGGTGTAAATTATCATTCCTTTATGTATAGAGTTGAGCTAACACACATTTTTCAGGTGTAATCGAAGTTGTCTTGATTGGATCATATTTAATTATCGTATATTAATTCATTCTCGTTTAATTTACGGTGTAAATTGTCATTCCATATGTATAGAGTTGAGCTAAAAATTAAGATATACACTCTTGCTGTGATCAAACTGAGCTAATATATTTAATCTTTTTAGTGTTTGCACATAAATATACTGAATTACTGATCCTTATTTTGTGCTCGTATTATCTTAATTAATGGTGGCCGGTGGGTATTGTTGAGCTAATCTATTGACCTGTTAAGTGTATGAATGTTAATTTCAATTGAAATGTGACTACAATTGCAATTTTCCAAAGGTTGTCGTTGTCGTACTCAAACTTAGCTATTTTTTAATATTGTTTCGCTACGACTATTCTTAGTAAGAGTTAAATTATACGTTGTTTCAGTTTAGATTCTGAAGCTTATAATTGTTGGACACTGCTCACTATGCTTTTGGTAGTCTAGTCGATGTTATAGTTTTGTACTCAAAGACTACCAAATTTTTATTGTGTCATTTTGATCATGCTTGTTCTGTTTTTATGTAGGATGGTGTAAAAAGAAATTGTTTATTTGGATTGATTGTAATTGTAGATTTTTGTTTCTTTATTGATTTTATAACAGAGAAAGGTCAGCTTTTAGTCATAGTATTACTTGGCAACATCCTCTCCAGGTCAAGCAAGTAGAAATTCAAGGAGCAACAGCCTTCGCGGTTTCTGGTTTGTTTTCTTTTTATGTAATAATCAATGTAGAGGGTATTCCATTTTTACTTTCCACTGACAAGGCATTTAGTAGTTAGAGAAACTAATGGGGTACATAGATCAAATATATAATTTATAGTTACTACTCTTTATAATTGAATTAACAGTTACTTATTGTTGGATTTCTATTTGTTCACTTGTTTTTTTTTTGCTATGAGCGCTTTCCAGGAACTCCAGCAGACTGTGCTTCTCTGGGAATCTCCAAAGCCCTTTTTCCTGTGGTGCCTGACCTGGTAAGTATTTTAACAAGATGTATCTATACAACAATTCAATTTCAAAATTAATATAAAATCTCATTCGTCAATTGTGTTCATGCTTGAATCTTAATTTGGTTGCAGACAGTTCTGTATACAATTTTAATATCTAAAACATTTGTAGCACTCAAGCTGAGCACTTTGGCTTTCTAATTAACTGTTATATTTTCTGTTCAAATCAGATCTCTTGGTAAAATACAACCTGGTTGTGTAACATATTGTATTCTCAAATGCAGCATACTTTTAATTTTTTTGTGAGTTTCTTACTAATTTTTGATTTTCTGTCACAGGTCATTAGTGGCATTAACAAGGGTAGCAACTGTGGTTACCACATGTTAGTAACTTAGTATCATTTCTCTCTTGTGCATTTTGAGTCCTTTATATTAAAATATCTTTTTTTTTGGATATAAGTGCCATTTTATAACATCGCAATCATTTTTAGTTTTATCTATGGTACAACATCTATCCCCGAGTTAATTTTAGCATGACCGAGTAGATGTAAGTGCCTATATAAAGAATCATAATCAATTTTATCTACTGTATAACTAAAATTATTACTGAGCGCGATGGAATAGCTTAGTGGTAAGGGCTTATTCTGGGTTTGATTCTCGCTCTTAAGACAAAATTACAATGACCTACTAAATATTAATTAATACATGTAAGCAAGCCATGGAAAATACACCTACACATTTTTTTTTTAAAATTTTAATATACCTATCATATTCAAAAATATAAACTATACACTTAACTGAAAAAAAAATCTCGTATTTTGGTATTCAAAGAAAAGAATTTTTAGGTGAATGTTACTTGGACCTTATTTTTCTTGTACTTCATTTAGTCTAAGAACGTTAGAACTTATTTGGTGATCAAGGAATTAAGAAAGTAATAAACTGGATTGATGGGTACACTGCGTCTGTGAAGTTGTTTCTGAAAAAAGTAATTTATGAATATGATGTAGAGGGTGTTTGGGGTTGCTTAAAATAAGTTACTTTTGACTTAATGGAGGTATTTTTAACTTAAAGGAGAAAGTAAAGTTGTTTGCTTTAAGTTGAATGAATGTGTTTGGGTAATTTTACTTAAAGTTAAATGGGGATTTAATAATTTTGACTTAAAATGAAATTTTACTTAAAAAAAATTTAAATTCATAATATTTAAACTTTGCAAGAGTTCTGGAAGTTTTTTGAAAAAAAAAAAAAAAAAAAACTCCATAAGTCATAAGTCATAAGTCAAAAGTACCTAAATGGAACTTATGACTTAAAGCAGTTTTTTAACTTAAAGCGGGCTTAAAGCCCTCATTGCCAAACACGCCTAAATCAACTTAAAGCCGTATGGACAATCAATAAGCACTTGCCAAACGGGCTGGTAATTTAGTAACAAGTATTTATGTCACTCTAAGCAAAACTTGCTTGTTGCTAAGTATTAGAATAATAATTCTTTGCATAGCATGAACAGTTTTTATAGTATTTAATTCTTGGTCTGCTGCCAGTGGTGCTCTAACTCAACTAATCAAATTTTTTACTGGGATGACAGTGTGTATTCTGGAACAGTAGCAGGTGCTCGAGAGGCCTTTTTCCAGGGTTTACCTTCTATCTCAATATCATATGACTGGTACGTAAATTTATATAATGTACTCTGCATCTACAAATCAATGTACTAGTAGCTTGCATTGTTATATTCACGCATATATATATTCTTTTCAATGTAATGCAACTGCACCTGGATGAAGATTTCTTCTTAAATCATTTAATGTTGCTGACTTTCAGGGTCGGTAGCAAGAGCACTGTTAATGACTTCAAACTTTCTGCTGAAGCTTGCTTACCCATTATAAATGCGATTTTGGTTGAAATTAAAAGTAAAACATATCCTCAAAAGTGCTTTTTGAATATAGATCTGCCCACAGATGTTTCAAATCATAAGGTAAGGTTTGTACAGCTTTTATATACAATAACACATCACTGCATGCTTAAATTATTAAACTAAAGTGAAGATTATGTTTGAGGTTATGAATTAAAAATATCCATCCCTACTATTTTGATTACGAATCATGCTGAACTTCAGCCTTTCAGCCCACTCTAATGTTTATCTATTCATGTTCAGTAGAGATAACTTGCTGCTGTTGGTGGATTTTTTTTTGCTAGTTGGTTATTAAAAACTTAAATTATTGCATTATGTAAATTTATTAAGTTATACTTAAATATGATTCACCTTCTTATTTGGATCTACTAATTTTTATTTATACTGTAGTTTGCAGGGCATTTAATAATCTATCGATAAATCTGCTACATCTTTATAGAAAATATGGCGTCAGTCGTTATTTGTGTAGTAAAATTTCACACATTTGCCAAGAGAAATAGAGCAGCGGCGATGTATAATAGAAGCTTACGGTTTCAACTAGTCGAGCTTCAAGTTAATCTAAATAGTTTAAATTCCTGTTAAAATGGTTAACATTACAAGTCATATAGAATATGAATATATTTACTTGTATACACACAACATTTACATTTATAATATCTGTAGCACATTTTCAAATGTCAAACATATATCACTATAGTAGTTCACTGATGAGTGTTGCTCTTGTATTCCCCTTTAATGTTAGATTGAAATTGCATACATATTTACTTTCCCGTTTCTCTTTTTAAAGACAGACTACTCTACAGTTTCTGTATTATTACTTTAGTTAGATGATTCATGATTCTAAAAGTATATATTATACTTTTTTACCTTGATAAAAGCCCAAACGATAGTTCAATAATCACAGGCAGTAAAGGCTTTGGTACTTGTCAAGCACAATTAAATAAATTTTCTTTTCTTAATTTAAGTAATCCTAGTCCTTAACAGATTGACCGACACCAGAACCAACCAAAGCCTAAGAATAGGAACTGCATTTACTGTATATGAGGATTATATGTATCTATGCACACAAACTTTGATCTACAGCAACGGTACTGTAGCTAATAAAATTGAAAGTAAATTTATTTATTAATGTGACATCCTTCTGAAGGATTGTAGCTTTTAGCCTGAGTTGAATTGTGGTTGTCATATAAAAGTTTTTGCTTCATCCATAGGGATATAAGTTGACAAAGCAAGGAAAGAGTATCGTCAGAATGGGTTGGAAGAAAATTACTTCTGAAGCACAAGTAGGTAAAATATTGTCAACAATGACTATGGAATCAGATACAGCAAACTCTGACATGAATGCTACAAAAGAATCACAAGGGTCCCAGAACAATCTCCGTTTTATGCGAGAAGTGAGCTATCTTTCTCTCAAAATCCACTTTCGTTTCTTATTTCTTTGTTACAACATCTTTCACTTGACAAGGAGACTCTCAGTACGTAAGTTTTTTTCATCGTGTCCTATTGGCATATCTTTATTCTTGTCATCCCATAAACTTTTGTTAACTTGCTAAAGTGATATTTATAAATTTTCACTTGTCTCTACAAATGTGTTAAATCTTATTTTCCGCTGTTGAAGCGGATAATTTTAATCTGCATTTTAGGATGCTAAATGTCCTGATTTAGTGTTTTGGAATTATTATGAAGAGACAAAGCGTTCTATAAAAGGACGGATTCGGAATATTCTACTAATGGGGGAAAAAAGATTTGCCTCGAGTAGGAATTATGTACATATGAAATGCAACAGATTTAGTCAAAAACTAAAAAGAAGCACACTGCAGACCCTTTTCAGTTGGTTAACCTAAAAATCATAGGGCTCACCTAACATTCTTTGCAAATTACTATACAAAAATGATTAATTTAGACAAGTCACGCGGGAAAGTACTCCCATTGTTTCCATGCTACTTCCTGTCCCTGCTTATAGACATAACATGAGTAGCAAGAAAGAGATGATACTGTGCGATAGAGATTCTATTTATACAATTTTTTTTGATAACTATTTTAAATTTGACCCATCTATGGAATTGTAACTACAAAAAACAAAACTTTAACAGAAAAAAAAAACCCAGCTGATGTTACTTCTGGGATTGGGGCAATGTCTTTTTAAATATGTTTTTCCTAACATTGTTTTCTTTGTACATATATTTTTCCTAACACTGCACTCCTTGTTTTCTCAGATTGTAGGATACCATGTGGGAGAAATAGATACAGACTACTCCTATCTTCAAGAAGGATATGTATGTGATTTAATTTTCTTGGTCAAGTAGCTATAAGAACAAAGAAGATAAGGACTAACATGACTAACATTTTCCATTTCAGATAACTGTTTCTCCTCTTAGTGCATTAAGTCATGTAGAGACAGATTGTGAAGCATACTTCAAAATGTGGCTTCCAGGTGTTACAGAGCGCTTCTCTGCTTCAGCATTGTGATATCACAATTTTTCCGAAATTGATACAACGGGTGTAAATTTTATGCAAGTGTTTACTTGTGAGGTAACTTAAACATTGATAAGTACCTTGCCTGCTGATAAGTTCAGTAGTGTCATATCTTATGTGACGCAATGCGTCCTGTTTCATCTTATATTTTACTTAAAAGCCATATGTTTTCATGGTAATAGCTGATTCATTATGCAAAACAGTTGTAACGAAAATTTATGCATTAATACTATCATCTTCGAATAATTTTACTGATTCCAAAGATTATGTTGCTGTTTGAGTTATCTTAGAAAATTGTTCCTGTTCGCGTAATAGTACTTTCATTACTTCTATTCTTAGATAATAAGTAACTTTTTGACTTCTTTTTGGCTAAACAAATTTTATTGAAAAGGAGAGAAACAAAGCCTCGACCAGGAGAGGCATAGCAGCTTACAACTTCAACTTACTAGCATATAACCTCTAAGAGTTAGGGAGTACCAACCTACACCTTCACACACGAATCTAAGAACTACTACCCATTGTTTGCAGCAAGGCCAGTTCATTTCGTTTTTTTTTTTTTTTTTGTAATTTCAGTCTACCGGTCCTTTTTAAAATATAGTGTACCAAATAGTAGGAAAGCATTAGTGCATAACTGATTTTTGTCAAATTCGATATGACTTTTTGTATGAAGTTAAATTTTTTTTTCTTTTAGTTTATATTAGTCGAAGAACATATGGCTGGTGAGAAAAGAAGGTAATAATTTAAATTAACTTCTAGGATGCGTCTAAAGTTGCAGATGAACATTGTAGTTTTATGAATATTATGTTGTAGGTCACAAGATTGTTATCGGTAAGCACATGCCTGTGCTTAGTATAAACAATTATCATTTGTGTAGTAAGAGGAAGTTACAGAATATATGATTTTGGTCTTCTGTTGGAGGTTCAAATATTTAAGAATTTATTGGGAATCTTGTATGATTTAGTGTGTGCATTGCCTCTTAGAACTAAATAAGCTCACAGTACTATTTTATTTTATTTTATGTTTTGATAATTTACTCCTATTAAACAAGCAAATGGAAAATCGTATTTGTAAAAGATTTATGCAGCAAAAACTTTGAATCAAGTCTCAACATCCATTTGCTTTCAGAATACGATTCAAAGTCTCAACACAAATACGATTATCCATTTGCAGTTTTGGACGAAATCAGAAATAGAACATATCCTCAGAAGTGCTTTCTGAACATTGATCTGCCTACAGATATTTTAAATCATAAGGTGAGGATTGCACAGCCTCATAAGACATCAATGTAAGATATCATCGTATGCTGAAATGATTAACCAAAGAGTGAAGCTATGGATTATAAATTTATCCGTTATTATACCATATATATTGATCAAGAACTCTGCTGAACTTCACCTGGTACATTCAACTCTATTGCTTTTCTATTGGTGTATTTTATCAACATATTGCTGCAGTTTAATACTGAATATGGCTTCATTGTTATTTTCGTAAAGTGATTGCAATAATTTGTCAAAAGAAGTAGAGCAGCGCCAGTCACCAGAGTATTGGTAGAAGCTTTCAGCGTTGACTAGTGCAACCTAAATAAACCAAAATGACTCAAATCACTGTAAATATTAGGCGTCGGTAATTTATCGAGTTTATAAACCTGTATTTTGTGTCATAATAATAGCAACTGAGGAGGGAGAGGGTTAGGGATGGTTTTGCAGGTTGCGATGTGGTGGGATTGTCCCGGTATTTATATTTTTTTGTTTCTTTGATTTTTGTTTAACTTTTGTATGCTAATGTTTAACTTTTGTTTTCCATATGAGACTGAAATTTTTGAAGTAGGAAGATTTTATTCACATGAAAGTATTTGTGGTATGGCCTATACAGTGCAACACGCATACGCAAACCATCCTTAATGTTGATTGCACAGTAAAGTAGGAGTTGAGTGACCAGAGAAATGATATGAAGCAGGATGAACACGAAGAGCACACATTGTTAAAGTACATATCCTCTGCAACGATTTACCATTAAAAGTGTTGCAAAATGCCAAACCCTACTGCAATGTTTTAAAAATCATTACGACAAAATGTTGTAACAGAAAGCTATTTTAATGACTTAAAATAGTTGCTATATATACGGTGCTAAAACCATTGATGCATAACTTTATTGCAGTGACACAGGCGTAACGTCCAAATTTTACAAAATCTTGCCATTGATCCTACTGCAACAGCTTTAGGTTCTAAGGCCATGACTTTGAGGGGTTGCTATAAGCAATTTGTGGAGTTGTACTGACTGAATCGAACGACAAATGTCACACAACTAATCAAATCGCTTACCGGAATAATAGTGTATATCCGGGGCTAGCTCGAGAGGGCTTTCTGCAAGGTTACAATTACAATCAATCTCTTATCATACAACTTGGTGGAGATCGCCATGGGCTCAGGTGCAGGGATCTTAACTTGGTGGTAGCTAGGGGCTTGGTAGGTAAGTCCCGTGTGGAGAAAGCCATGGGCTCAGGTATTGCTGTGAACTTTGCCTCGTATCATTTTCATCCCTATGTATATATCACACACCGTATATGTCATGCACTCAGCCGAGGGTCTGCACGGAAACAGCCTCCCTACCCTAAAAAGTGGGGGCATGGTCTGCGTACAACCTACCCTCCCCAGACCCTGCTCTGAGCGGGATATACCGGGTATGTTTGGTTTGATTTGGTTTGTTTTTCTCTTATCATACAACTATGACTGGTACGTAAACTTTTGTTATGCACTATCTATGGTACATTGGTACATATGGCTTGCGCTCACCTACATCTTATTTAATGTATTGCAACTACTTCTGCATCAAGATTTTTTTTTCCCGAATTATTTTGGGATCCGGATCGTCTGTCTCCTACCTCCGTGTCTCCTTTGTATCTCCTACTCTTTTTCCCAGCCCATTATTTTGGGTGGCCAACTAACAGGGGTAATTAAAAGCATTATTTTGGGTTGTTAATTACCAGGGGTACATTTAACTCTTTTGTTTTACTAATGGTGTATTCTATCAACATAATTGCTGCAGTTTAATATCGAATTCTCAATTTTTGTTTTAGTAGAGAAATTGCAATAGTTTGTCAAAAGAAGTTGTTGGAGGTCCATCTATCCAGCCCACTTATTTGAGCCCAAAGTGAAGCCCACTAATAAGATTAGTGGAAAAAACGGTCCAATTGGATGTGGACACCTCATAATGGGGGACACTTCCTTCCACCTTTTCCACCTCCTAATGATTCATTACCACACTATAAATAAGAGAGGAAGCTGGCCAGAGAAAAGAAAAACAACTCAAGTATTCTCTAAACACAATCTCTCTATGTTTTACCTATATCTCTAAAAAATAACCGGAATACTTATTCTTACGCCGGAGGTGAATCGGGGGTCAACACCCTCGCATTCTTCTTCTTTTGCAGGTCCAAATGAAGAAATTATCCGGCAGAAATCTGGTTCCAACATTTGGCACCGTCTGTGGGAACATAGAGATACTTTTGTGAATGATGAAGACTTTGGCCGAATGAAGAAGGCTTTGGCCGAATGAAGGCTTTGGCCGAATGAAGAAGGTTTTGGTCGAATGAAGAAGACTTTGGCCGAATGATGAAGACTTTGGCCGAATGAAGAAGGCTTTGGCCGAATGGAGGCTTTGGCCGAATGAAGAAGGTTTTGGCCGAATGATGAAGACTTTGGCCGAATGAAGGCTTTGGCCGAATGAAGAAGGCTTTGGCCGAATGAAGGCTTTGGCCGAATGAAGAAGGTTTTGGCCGAATGATGAAGACTTTGGCCGAATGAAGAAGACTTTGGCCGAATGATGAAGACTTTGGCCGAATGAAGAAGGCTTTGGCCGAATGAAGAAGGTTTTGGCCGAATGATGAAGACTTTGGCCGAATGAAGAAGGCTTTGGCCGAATGAAGGCTTTGGCCGAATGAAGAAGGTTTTGGCCGAATGATGAAGACTTTGGCCGAATGAAGAAGGCTTTGGCCGAATGAAGGTTTTGGCCGAATGAAGAAGGCTTTGGCCGAAGAATGAAGAAGGCTTTGGCCGAATGAAGGCTTTGGCCGAATGAAGAAGGTTTTGGTCGAATGATGAAGACTTTGGCCGAATGAAGAAGACTTTGGTCGAATGATGAAGACTTTGGCCGAATGAAGGCTTTGGCCGAATGAAGAAGGTTTTGGCCGAATGAAGGCTTTGGCCGAATGAAGAAGGTTTTGGCCGAATGAAGAAGACTTTGGCCGAATGAAGAAGACTTTGGCCGAATGAAGAAGGTTTTGGCCGAATGAAGAAGGCTTTGGCCGAATGAAGAAGGTTTTGGCCGAATGAAGAAGACTTTGGCCGAATGAAGAAGGCTTTGGCCGAATGAAGGCTTTGGCCGAATGAAGAAGGTTTTGGCCGAATGAAGAAGGCTTTGGCCGAATGAAGGCTTTGGCCGAATGAAGAAGGTTTTGGCCGAATGATGAAGACTTTGGCCGAATGAAGAAGGCTTTGGCCGAATGAAGGCTTTGGCCGAATGAAGAAGGTTTTGGCCGAATGATGAAGACTTTGGCCGAATGAAGGTTTTGGCCGAATGAAGAAGGCTTTGGCCGAATGAAGAAGGTTTTGGCCGAATGAAGAAGGCTTTGGCCGAATGAAGAAGGTTTTGGCCGAATGAAGAAGGTTTTGGCCGAATGAAGGTTTTGGCCGAATGAAGAAGGCTTTGGCCGAATGAAGAAGGTTTTGGCCGAATGAAGAAGGCTTTGGCCGAATGAAGGTTTTGGCCGAATGATGAAGACTTTGGCCGAATGAAGAAGGCTTTGGCCGAATGAAGGCTTTGGCCGAATGAAGAAGGTTTTGGCCGAATGAAGAAGGCTTTGGCCGAATGAAGGTTTTGGCCGAATGAAGAAGGCTTCGGCCGAATGAAGAAGGTTTTGGCCGAATGAAGAAGACTTTGGCCGAATGAAGAAGGCTTTGGCCGAATGAAGGTTTTGGCCGAATGAAGAAGGTTTTGGCCGAATGAAGAAGACTTTGGCCGAATGAAGAAGGCTTTAGCCGAATGAAGGTTTTTGCCGAACGAAGAAGGCATTGACTGAAAGAAGAAGGCTGAGGCCGAAGGAAGAAGGCTGTGGTCGAAGTCCGAAAAGAAAAAAAAAAAAAAAATTTACACAAAGATGAAAATGAGTCTAGAGGCTCCGAATCACACCCCCAAAAAGCTAGGACGAGAACTACTGCCACGTCCGACTCCGAAGATAAGGAGTATGAAGCATCCAAAGGGGAGAAAAGAAAGAGTCTCCTGGCGAATCAAGCTAGCTGGGGACATACAAGCTTCGGCGACCCTACCGGTAAGCTTACTAACCGCCCCAAATTTTATATTTTTGTTTTATTATATATGTTTCGGTTCGTCCAAGTACAATTAAATACGCACTACATGATCTAATATATTCATTACGTAGCTTAGTACAATGAGGCTTAAACAGACCCACATTACGGGTCGACCGAACAAAATACGCGTCCTTGCAAATACTGTAGCAACTATGACGTAATTAAGTCCGGGAGGAAAATATTTTTCGACCAAACAAGAACTTAATTATTTACAATCCCCACCGGGAGCGGATAGGTTAGGACCGAAGATGCCCAATCAATAATTAATCGGTTAGGGACAATTATTCGTCTGAACGGACCCATGTTTGGGGGCCGACCAATAAAAGCATGAGTCCTTATAATTATTTTAGTATTTAAGCTGCTATGACGTAATTAAGGCCGGGAGGAAACATTTGTTCACTAACCGAACGGGACCTTAATTATTCTCAAGTCCCTTAAAAACTGGGGGCAACTAGGTTACAACCTAATACGCCAAAAACAGCTAGGCTCCGGCCGAAGATGCACAATCATGCTAGGCTACGGCCCAAGATGCATAAACAGCTAGGCTCCGGCCGAAGATGCACAATCATGCTAGGCTCCGGCCCAAGATGCAATTGTCATGCTAGGCTACGGCCCAAGATGCATAAGCAGCTAGGCTCCGGCCGAAGATGCACAATCATGCTAGGCTCCGGCCCAAGATGCAATTGTCATGCTAGGCTACGGCCCAAGATGCATAAACAGCTAGGCTCCGGCCGAAGATGCACAATCATGCTAGGCTACGGCCCAAGATGCATAAACAGCTAGGCTCCGGCCGAAGATGCACAATCATGCTAGGCTCCGGCCCAAGATGCAAATATCATTCTAGGCTACGACCCAAGATGCATAAACAGCTAGGCTCCGGCCGAAGATGCACAATCATGCTAGGCTACGGCCCAAGATGCATAAACAGCTAGGCTCCGGCCGAAGATGCACAATCATGCTAGGCTCCGGCCCAAGATGCAAATATCATTCTAGGCTACGGCCCAAGATGCATAAACAGCTAGGCTCCGGCCGAAGATGCACAATCATGCTAGGCTACGGCCCAAGATGCATAAACAGCTAGGCTCCGGCCCAAGATGCAAATATCATTCTAGGCTACGGCCCAAGATGCATAAACAACTAGGCTCCGGCCGAAGATGCAAAAATAGTCCGAAGACGCATAAAACTAAAAATTATGCTAAGGACAATAAACAGCTAGGCTCCGGCCGATGATGCAAAAATAGTCCGAAGACGCATAAAACTAAAAATTATGCTAAGGACAATAAACAGCTAGGCTCCGGCCGAAGATGCAAAAATAGTCCGAAGACGCATAAAACTAAAAATTATGCTAAGGACAATAAATAGCTAGGCTATGGCCCAAGATGCAATCGCCATGCTAGGCCACGGCCCAAGATGCAATTGCCATGCTAGGCTACGGCCCAAGATGCATGAATCATGCTAAGCCGAACGAAGCCGAAAACGAAAAAGCATTAAGCTATACAGAAATCATGCTAAGGTAAACAAAACAACCAAAGAAGCATATGGCAGCAAACACATAAGGGAGCCTCCCGAAGATGGACCGAAAAAGGTGGCCTTCATTCCAGCTAAGCCCGATTGAAGCCCGAGGACATGTTGGAGGTCCATCTATCCAGCCCACTTATTTGAGCCCAAAGTGAAGCCCACTAATAAGATTAGTGGAAAAAACGGTCCAATTGGATGTGGACAGCTCATAATGGGGGACACTTCCTTCCACCTTTTCCACCTCCTAATGATTCATTACCATACTATAAATAAGAGAGGAAGCTGGCCAGAGGAAAGAAAAACAACTCAAGTATTCTCTAAACACAATCTCTCTCTGTTTTACCTATATCTCTAAAAAATAACCGGAATACTTATTCTTACGCCGGAGGTGAATCGGGGGTCAACACCCTCGCATTCTTCTTCTTTTGCTGGTCCAAATGAAGAAATTATCCGGCAGAAATCTGGTTCCAACAGAAGTAGAGCAGCTTCAAACACTAAATTAGCTATTACATTTTGTTTTGAAATTTTGTTTACATAGTTACTTGCCAGTTTCTCTTATAGGCATGCCAGTTTCAAAGACTAACTTGAAATTTTTTACGAATTGTCGTCAAATGGTTAATTCATAGTCCAATGATTTTGTCATTTTTTTTTTCACCTTTACTAAAGATCACGCAAGTTGTTTTGTAATCCATATAAATCAAGGATTGTTTTTTAAGATACTTGTCAGTTACAAAGTACCAAGGTCCTTAATTATCCTAGCTAGTCTTTTACGGATTCACAGATAGTGGTTACTAAGAGCATCTCGAATGGAGAAACCCCTTACTAAAATCACAAATATATTACCAAAAATAAAATTTATAGAAATTATGTGAAAAAACATCACTCCAATGGAACATTACTGTTAGCAAAATATTTACATAATCTCTTTTCGTTGGCTATATTTGGCCAACCTCTAAAGGCATGTAAGGAAGATTTTACATGATCTATTACGTTAAAAAAATAGATTCTATTAATAACAACCTGAAATAATAATAACATACTATATTTACAATATATACAACATTATAGCCAATATACCATTGGAGCACAACTTCTTACAGGTTCAACAAATTTTACATAATCAATATTTTATCTGATTTAACCAACCATTTTTAACTAATACATTGGAGATGCTCTAACCGATATCTATGATAGTAAAAATTTGTCTAAAAAATTTGTGACATTGTGCCATGGGGATGCCAGCAGCACATTAATTCTTATAAATAATAAACATTTGTAATTTAATTTATGTACAAATTTCGAATTCTACATCAAGGAGAAATAAATAAATGTATGCAACTGAGGTAACTGACCAATATCAACATGTTTAATTACTTTTGTACAATATAGATATGATATCTGCTTAATAGGTTTTATTTACAGGTGGATTACAATATCAACCTTGATTAAGCAGAAACGAGTAATTAATTCTCCGATTAGTGGGTTTACAAACTATTTAATCAATGTCGGGCAATGCAGTGTTAGTAATTGTTGAAAATGCACTGCTAAGTACTCATATAGATGTCTCAGTAACTCATTGCCCTCAACATACAGCCAGTACTGAATTTTTTTCAGTATATTAAATAAATAAAGACTCATGTAACATAGCCTCTCTATAGCTAGGCGGCGGTCGAAATACCGTCTAGCCTAATCAGGTAAATGGGAATTAATCGGGCAGATTAATTGAAGCATTAATCGGTTATATTTAAATATTATTTTTAATATTTATATTTATTAAATATTTTTACCAAATACTTTTGTCGATTTTTGAATTTTTCAACGTATTTTGCTAAAATTTTCCGATTTTTGACCTCCTAAACCTTTGCCGATTTCTGACCAATTTACATAAAAAAAATGTTTTTTTGACCGTCTAACCCCGAATCGGGATGTTTTGGCCGCCTAGACGATCGCCGACCGATTTTTACCACACTGCTCTCTAGTAATGCTGGTTGGCTTCACAATCTATTTCTAGCCTTCTACCTGATAAACGTCCTTTTTTATCACGGAGTAAACATCCTTGTTTTTACACAATTATTCATGATATATATTATATTCCTTATGTTTCACATGAAATTTTACTCATTAGATCTGTTTAACTTTTCTTTACTGTTGTTGCTAATTGATTCTTAACTGTTGTTGCTAATTGAGCCATATGCGATCTTTTTAATCTGCCATCTATGTATTTACAGTGGGACAGAGATACAGAAATATCAAAAGTAAAATAGAAGGAAAAAAAAAGGAAGTTACAACATACAGTTTATCGTTCAAATTTAGCAAAATAGTATGCAGTATTGAATCCCAGCGCTATAAACATCATTTTTAAGTTTCTTTAAGTGAGATTTTGAATGAACTTATGAACAAACAATATATAAACCAAGTTTTGATACCATGTTAACTAGCTTAAGAGCAAGTCTAATGGCTTCCATACTGAGAAAATGACCGAAATAACAGAAAACACTACCCAACTGCCCAAAATAACCAATCACGGGAACAGTGCTCAAAATAACCAAGAGACTACGCATTGGCGGTTTGCATCGCGTATGATACGCATTTTCAACTTGCGCATCTAGTGTAACGCATCTTCCAGATGCGCAATGATGTCATATGACGTCATTATCTCCAATTCAGCTTTGACGTACTCTGAAACTCTAAAATCGTCTCAAAATCGCCTCGTTTCATTCTCCATATTCCGGCCACCTCCAGTGCTTTTGAGGACATTAAATGATGCTCAGGCCTGCCTCTACACTTTGATATATTCATTTGTTGATTTTAGGCCCCGCAGGGGCATGCACGAACAAGTCGAAAAAGAAATCGGAAAATGGAGCTCGAATTGGGGCTTTTCAATCCGGTGAAACAAACGAAAAACGACGATTATAACCTTGTAGAAGAGGAAAAGACGAGAAATTTGATATATAGTATGGTAGTCAAAGATTGCTGGAAAGGGATGAAAGATGTCGTCGATGTTTTGATCGGAACTCGCCTCCGGCAGTGTTCAAAGGGGACGATGAACAGTGCCACATACGCATGTTGTACATGCGTATCCTGAGTCACGCATTCTCAACATGCGTATCCCAGGTACTATTCACGAGCCTAGAATTGATTTTAACAAAGCTCACACAGTGTGCATATGTGTGATCGCCCTCGCACCCCGCAAATGCGCATTTTGGACATTGTTATTTAAATTTTTGGTTATTTGGGACTTTCACCCTCCATTATTTGAGTTCTCAACTTAGAATTTTGGTAGTTTTACACAAAATAGTGCTCCACAATGTCTTAATGGTTCCCTAAAACACATGTTGAATAGTTTAATCTTAATAATTTTTAATTAAATTTTATTTTAAAATATTTTTTTGCTACGTATCTTAAAAATAATTAATGAAATACTCAATAGAATACATGGTATTATTGTTTATAATAATATTGATTAAATTAAATCTTATTTAATTAACAACATTTTATTTCACTAATAATTTATATAAAATTTGTGGAACTCTTAATACAATTTTAAAAGAACACTTGATTGAATCTAAACACTTACTAGGACACATAATCTTAAAAGAACACTTGAATGAATCTAAACACTTACTATGACATATAAAAAAGATATCTTACTATAAAACATTTAGTAGATTCTGAATATCTCACTTAGGAGAACATTGATTAAAATCTTTAATATATTAGTAGAACAATTAGTTAAATATTAATTAATTTAATTTAAATTTAATTTAAAAATAATTAATGAAACACTCAGTAGATCACATTGTAGAATCTTATTATTATTTTATAATAGTATATATTAAATTAAATTTTATTTTATTAATAACTTATATTAAATTTATGAAACACTTAATAAATTCTTAAAAAAAATTGAGCGAATCTTGGAAGAACACTTAAAAAATGCTTAAGAGAATCTATTTTAAACATTTTTTAAGTGCTCAAATTAAATTCACTCAAGTGTTCTTTTAAGATTCAATTAATTGTTCCAAAATATTATATAAATTATTAGTTAAGTAAAATAAAATTTAATATATATTATTATAAAACCATAATAAGATTCTACTATGTGTTCTATTGAGTGTTTTGATAAGTGCATATTTTTGCATATTTTTATTGCCTATTTATTGCTTGGATTCATATTTTAATAAATTTTTTTTATTTCAGGAAATTCAAGAAAAAATGAAGAAATTGCAAAATAAAGAAAATAAAGGTCAAGGAAGAGAAAAAGAAGAAGAAGAAGGACCAAAACAAGAAAAAAATGAAAAGCTAGGGGTGGTGGTGCATTTTGTTATCAAAGAAAATGGATGGCCAAGATTTAGCCAACACTAAACCAAATCAATGGCTAGAATTTACCCACACCTACCTAAAACCCTAAAATTTTCCTATAAATAGGCTTCATTTCTTCACTTGTAAACACACACCAATTAGCCTACATACTAGAATTATGTTGTAGTAATTTTAGTTGTAATTTTCTATATTTCCTTGTAAACACTTTGTATTTTTATGCAATTTGAATTTTCATTTTAATTCAAGCATCCCTATTTCATTTTATTTTCCTTATTCTTTATTTCGTTATTTTCGTAAATTCTCGGGTGGATAAAGTAGCAACGCTAACCACACGGGATTGAAAGTATCGATTTGAAGAATTTGTTTTCGAAGTTTTAATTCTCGTTTTAATAATAGTTGAACCCCTCTAAATTTCAATTTTATTGTGGGTTTTATTATTATTACTTATAGATCTAATTTTTAAGTTTTATGTTTTATGTGTTAGTGTAAAAAAAAAAATAAAAAAAAATAATTGTTATAATTTTTAAAACATTTTTATTCCATTTTAATCTATTAATTCGAATGCTCAGTAGCTTATTTATCTGTTTTCGTTGATTCACAGAAAAAAAATAACCCAGTTCCTTGTTCTTCTTCAATACAATCCCAGCCCATCTCCTTAATCTCTCTCTCTCTCTCTTGTTACCATATCCCCTTTCTTTTTTTTTTCTTCTCTTCCGTTTCTCTCACTCCCCTCTTCGAACCTCGCATCAAACCCAAACCCAATCGCTGTTTTTCCCAAGTTGTCTTGTTAGGATCTTTGCTGAGAAATTGTTTTATGCGAATTGTTCTGTTTATTGTTGAGTTTGGTTAAGTCGACTGGGTTTTGCATTTTGGTTAAGTCAAATTTGGTTCTGTCGATTGTTATTGTCTTGGTTTTGTAAAGTCGAGTTCTTTGCCAAGATTTTGTTGATAATTGCCGAGTTAATTGATAACCGAGTTCTGAGTTTGATGTATCACATCGTTTTGTTCACATTTATGTGCTGATTTTGATTGCAGAATTTAGTCATTCATTTTGAGATGTTGTTCGTCGATGTCTGAGTATCTTGCTGTTAGAGTTCGGCCCTTGGTTCCTGTTTTCTGTTCTTGCGCTATGTTTCTAATAATCGGTGTTGTTGGGTTTGAATCGTTGTTGTTTGGAACTGTTTTCGCTGTTGGCTATTTGCTGGTTTGGATCTGTTTTAAATAGAGTTCGTGATATGATTGTTGTTAGTTGAATCTCAGAGTTTTTGTCGAGTTTAGTATGTTGATTGGTATAAGTTTATTTGGACTATAGTTCATCATTTTTCATGCTTCTGGAATCTGTGTTTTGGGTAATACTGTACTGTATTTCGAGTTGCTGTGAGCTCAGTTGCGATTTTGTTTATCTGAGTTCGTAGTTGCTGTTGCTTAATTTGTGAATCTGTGCTGAGTATTAATAGAGTTTGTTGTTATGAGTTTTTGACGAGTTCCTTTTGCGAGTTTGAGTTTTGTCGTGCGCTGTTTTGTTAATCGAGTTGCTTGTTTTGCGAGTTGCTGTTGAACGAATCGTTGTGGAGTTCGAATTGTGTCGTTGTTTTCCTATTTTTAGCTAGTTTTTGCTGCCTTCCTGAGCCCGTTCGAGTGGTGTTATGAGTTGTAGGTTTTTATGCTTGAGTCTGTATTGTTTACTTGCTAGTTTCTGTGATTTTTCTGGATTTTGAGTTCCATGTTCCTGTTTTCATTGTTTTCATTTTTCTTATGTTCCATTCGACTTTGTGGGAAATTTTTTTTTTCTGTGGAATCAAATTATAATTCAATTTTAGAATTTAGAATAATTAGTGAATTAATAGATTACTAATTTAATCTTCTTTTAACTAGCTACTTTAAAATTAGATTTTTTTTTTTAGTTAAAATCCATCATGTCAAGACTTTCTGTAAATAACTTGTGAGAATAAAATTTAGTTTTAAATCGAATTTTAAAAATTTTTGTAGAATAATTACCTTTTGCTCTTTTTATTTTTATTAGTAGAATAATAATTGAAATTTTCTTTTTAAAAGAAAAATGAGATTAATTAGTAAAAATTCAAAAATCCAAATTTTCCAAAATAAACTTATCCTAGTTCGATTAAGTTGAAAATTAAGGAATGCGAAAAAATTAGTCCCTGTGGATCGAATCTAAAATACTAAAACGAGATCGTGCGCTTGCGATAATTAAATTGTTTGTTTTTAGCACATCAAGTTTTTGGCGCCGCTGCCGGGGAACTTAATTATTTTTCGCACCATAATTTTTAATTTTTCGGATTAGTTTTATTTCTTGCCTTATTTTTATCTCGTTTTTATCAGGAAAGTGTGAAATTTCTGGAATATTCTCTCGGAGCGTGGAAAAATTGGAATTTCTGGAAGCGTGCTTCGGTAACCCGTATCTCCCACTTTTCATCTTTTTATTTTAGAAAATCAAAAAATAAAAAAAATAAAAAATAAAAAAAATAAATAAAAAAAATCAAAAATCAAAAAAATTATTTGTAAATACATAATTGTTGCATCATGCATTTAATCACCTAGGGCACATCATTTAGATTTTTATTTTCTTATTTTTAATTTTTTCGTACCTTATAAATTGTGGTGATTGCTGGAGGACCCAAAGGTACGTTAATTTTCTTCTTTCTTTTAGTTAAAACACGTAGTGTAAGCATCCATAATTGTTTATAGTTTTGTATATATATAGTTGTTTGTTGCTTTAATTAGACGTTTGCCCCTAGGATTTCACGTTCAATTAGAAAGGTGCCTAAAAATAAACGTAATTAAGACTTATTCACGACCTTCAGTGTCTAAGGTTCGCCTGGCTGTTAAGATTCGGTGTCTAAGTGACGAGTTTGGCCTCTTGGCAATGCCTGCTCTAATTTGGCCGAATCGGTCTGAATAATTCTTAATTTACGGAATTTTTAGTGTGTCTTAACGTTATTTAGGGAACCTAGGTTAGATCTTTCTTTTGATTTTTCACCCTTTATTGTGTGTGCTTAATTTTTCGCAAATTATTTGCTAAGTGTTTCCTTCCTGTTCATGCGCACTACTTGGGTTAGAGATAATTCTTCTAGGTTAGTGAGACCAATTGAGTGTTCATCCTCTTCGGAATCCGAACCCGTCGAAATTCTTGACCCTGTAGTAACCATGGAAGTCTCGTTAAAAGATCGTTGCTACCCCACCCGTTCCGCTCAACCTTCGTGCATCACTCTTCCTCCCGTAAATGGTAATAATTTCGAGATCAAAGCTCACCATATTAGCATGTTACCTAAGTTTACCGGGAGTGAGGGAGAGGATCCGTATATTTTCCTTCATGAATTCGAGGAGGTTTGTGCTCTACAAAAAATCCAACAATTGACCGAAGACTCCATTAGGCTTAGACTTATCAACTTCGCCTTAAAAGAAAATGCCAAAAAATGGTTTTATAGTCTACCCGTTAATTCTATTTCAACGTGGGAGGGATTTGTGATAATTTTTCTTAAAAAATATTTTCCAAACCATAAGACTACAAGGATTACAAACGAAATAAATCAATTTCATCAAAAGGAAAATGAGTCTTTTTGGAAATATTTTGATCGTTTTAAAAATCTCTTATCACAATGCCCCCACCACGGAATAGAAAAATGGAGGCTTTGCAAGATTGTTTACGAGGCCTTAGATAGTCCAACAACCGCGTTGTTAGAGTCTATGTGCCAAGGAAAATTTATGGAGAAAAATGAAGACGAAGGGTGGGAGTTTTTCGAGGAATTAGCCGAGAAGACTATGTTGTGGGAGTCTACTAGGGAACCTCACAAGTCCAACGAGTCATCTAGTTCTTCTAGGGGTCTACACTCAATTGGAAACAATATTGCAACCGATGCCAAGCTAGCCACCCTTACTAGGAGACTCGAAGCTCTAGAAACTCATAGTAGTCCCCCACCCATGTCTATGTACCCAAATTTTAATTCTTCGAACTTTGAGTCTCAACCTTGTCCCGATTTTGAGCAAGTGAACGCAATGTTCCAACCGAAACCTCGGAATGACCCGTTCGTACCAACTTACAATCCCGGGTGGAAGAACCACCCTAATTTCTCTTGGAACCAAGGCCAAAATTTCCAATCTCCACCATCTTTTCAAAAGCCGAACTATCCAAACCAAGTTCCGTTCTCAAACACGACTCAAAATCACATTCCTTATCAAAATCAAGCACCCACCCACCCACCCGGCTTTCATGAGGCGGATAAGAGAATTAACTCCTTGGAAAAGACTCTCGATGCGCTTCTAAAATCAACGACTAATTTGGCTCAATCTCAACAGACCTTCATGCAAACCATGACTCAAGATAGGCAAATTTTAAATGCTAGTACTCAAGCCATATCTAAGTTAGAGGTCCAAGTAAGCCAATTAGCCAACGCCATTTGTGAACGAGAGAAGAACAAACTTCCAAGTCAAACCGAGGTAAACCCTAAATTTCCAATCAATCAAAGACCTCCTCACAATGTGAACGCTGTCATTTCCTTAAGGTCCGGTAAGCAAGTTGAAAATCATGTCGGTGACAAGTCTCCCAAAGAAGACGAATCAAATTCTGAACCAAACGCTAATCTTGAACCCGAGAGTTCTAAGGAACAAGGATCAACGAGTGGGACAAACCCCGTCCCCGAAGAACCTAATGAACGAGTCTTTAAGCCAAAAGCTCCTTACCCTCAGCGACTCATTTCTCCTAAACAAACGGCCCAAATGGACAAGATCTTAGAAGTTTTTAAGCAAGTCAAAGTCAACATTCCTCTTTTAGACGCGATTCAACAAATTCCTTCGTATGCGAAATGTCTAAAAGATTTGTGCACACATAAGCGAACTACTCACGTCCCTAAGAAGGCCTTTTTGACCTCTCAAGTGAGCTCAATTCTTTCTAACCAGATTCCCGTGAAATATAAGGATCCCGATTGTCCCACAATTTCATGTGTCATAGGTAATTCTTTTGTGGACAAGGCGTTACTCGATTTAGGCGCCAGCATAAACTTGCTTCCATTTTCTGTCTACCAAACCCTAGGGTTAGGTGAACTTCAAAAGACGAACGTTACCCTCCAATTAGCAGATAGATCAATCAAAATTCCTAAAGGGATCATCGAGGACGTGCTAATTAAAGTTGGAGATTTCGTCTTTCCTGTTGACTTTGTGGTACTAGAAACCGAACCGGTTAGGAATCCGATATATCAAATTCCCGTCATTCTAGGACGTCCGTTTCTAGCTACTTCGAATGCTTTCATTAATTGTAAGAATGGATTGATGAAACTAACGTTCGGGAACATGACCATTGACCTCAATATCTTTCATGTTGGAAAACAACCCGATGATTTTCATGATCAACCTATGGATGTCAATTTAATTGATGAAATAGTTGATCAAAATTTCATGAACCCTAATGATGCTCTTGATTTTTGTTTAAACCATTTTGGTCAAAACTGGGATGTTTTCGAATATACAAGTGAGGTCAATGCTATGTTAGAATCCACCATTCCTACAAATAATCATGATGTTGAACCATCTCCCCTGTCTCTTTTCGAAACTAGTGAACCCTTTGAGTCGACGCCGCCCGATTTAGAACTCAAACCTCTTCCCGACACTCTTAAGTACGCCTTTTTAGGTCCTAACGAGTCTCTTCCCGTTATTATCGCCTCTGATTTGACCGAGTCACAAGAGGATGAGCTTGTGATGGTACTTAGAGAACATAAGGAGGCCATAGGTTGGAGTATCTCTGATATTAAAGGAATTAGTCCGGCCATTGTCCAACATCGAATTCACCTAGTTGATGATGCGAAACCCGTTCGAGATCCTCAACGGCGTTTGAACCCCACCATGATGGAAGTCGTTCGCAAAGAAATTCTTAAGTGTCTCGATAATGGGATCATTTATCCCATTTCTGATAGCTCTTGGGTCAGCCCCATTCAAGTAGTTCCGAAGAAGTCTGGCATTACCGTTGTCACCAACGAGAATGATGAGCAAGTGCCCACCCGTGTTCAATCCGGGTGGAGGGTGTGCATAGACTATAGGAAACTCAATTCTGCCACTAGAAAAGACCACTTTCCTTTGCCTTTTATCGATCAAATGTTAGAAAGGTTAGCGGTCATTCGTTCTATTGTTTTCTAGATGGTTATTCTGACTATTTTCAAATTCCCATTGCTCCCGAAGACCAAGAAAAGACCACTTTCACATGTCCCTTTGGAACCTTTGCCTATCGACGTTCTTTGGTCTAACCACTGCTCCAGCCACTTTCCAAAGGTGTATGATGAGCATCTTTTCCGACATGGTAGGGGATTTTCTCGAAATCTTTATCGATGACTTTTCCATCTTTGGTTCATCTTTTCACCAGTGCTTAAACCATCTTGAGTTAGTTTTAAAAAGGTGTAAAGAAACCAACCTCGTTCTCAACTGGGAGAAATGTCATTTCATGGTTAAGGAAGGGATCGTTCTCGGTCATAAAATTTCTGAAAAGGGGATAGAAGTCGATAAAGCCAAAGTTGACCTCATTGCGAATCTTCCCCCACCCAAGTCGGTCAAAGCCATTCGTTCCTTCCTAGGCCATGCGGGCTTTTATAGGCGTTTCATTAAGGATTTTAGCAAGAAGGCTAGACCCTTAACCAATCTTCTCGGGAAGGATGTCAAATTCGATTTCAATAGCGATTGTTTACAATCTTTTGAGCATCTTAAGAAAGAATTGACTTCTGCCCCAATCATTCGATCTCCCGATTGGAATCTTCCCTTCGAGTTGATGTGTGACGCTTCTGATTATGCGGTAGGAGCCGTTTTAGGGCAACGAATCGATAAGATGCCCCATGTCATTTACTACGCTAGCAAGACTTTGAATGATTCCCAACTTAACTATTCTACCACCGAAAAGGAACTTCTAGCCGTAGTCTTTGCTCTCGACAAGTTTCGGTCCTATCTTATCGGTTCAAAAATCATTGTCTACACCGATCATGCCGCTCTTCGTTATCTATTCTCTAAGAAAGACTCTAAAGCCCGATTGATTAGGTGGATTCTCTTGCTTCAAGAGTTTGACCTAGAAATTAGGGATAAGAAGGGTTCTGAGAATGTTGTCGCCGATCATCTTTCTCGCTTGATAGTGGAGTCCACCATTGACTCCCCTGTAAATGAATCTTTTCCGGACGAGCAACTTCTGTCCATCTCTACTCCCCCTTGGTTCGCCGATATTGTAAATTATCTTGCAACCGGTGACATTCCCTCTCATTGGTCCTCTCAAAATAGATCGAAAATTTTCTCACAGGTCAAACACTTCTTTTGGGATGACCCGTATCTCTTTAAATACTGTTCCGATCAAATCATTCGGAGGTGCGTCCCAAATCATGAATTCAAGAATATCCTTTCTTTCTGCCATGACCAAGCCTGTGGAGGGCATTTTAGTGCTAAGAAAACAGCCGCTAAAATCCTCCAAAGCGGTTTTTATTGGCCCACTTTGTTCAAAGATGCTGCTGAATACTGTGCCGCGTGTAATAGGTGTCAACAATTAGGAAAGATCACTAGGAGAAACATGATTCCAATGAACCCCATCTTAATCATTGAGATTTTCAATGTATGGGGTATCGATTTTATGGGCCCCTTTCCTAGTTCCTTTGGCAACCTCTACATTCTGTTAGCAGTCGATTACGTGTCTAAGTGGGTGGAAGCCATTGCTACTAAGTCCAATGATAACAAGGTCGTTCTTAAATTCCTCAAAGAGAATATCTTTTCTCGTTTTGGTACACCTAGGGCTATCATTAGTGACCAAGGCAAGCACTTCAAGAATCGTCAATTTGAGTCTCTTTTGAAAAAGTACTCAATAACTCATCGGCTAGCCACCCCTTACCATCCTCAAACTAGTGGGCAAGTTGAAGTCTCGAATCGTCAAATTAAACAAATTTTAGAAAAGACTGTCAACTCGAATAGGAAGGATTGGTCAACTAAGTTGATAGATGCCTTGTGGGCCTATCGAACCGCTTTCAAAACCATTTTAGGCATGTCCCCTTATCGGATTGTCTTTGGAAAGGCCTGTCACTTGCCCGTTGAGCTCGAACATAGGGCCATGTGGGCCATTCGAGAGTTGAATTTTGACTTACCAACCGCCGGTAGTCATAGGAAGTTGCAATTGTCTGAACTCGAGGAGTTGAGAAATGAAGCCTACGAGAACTCTAAAATCTATAAACAAAGAACTAAGCTTTTTCATGATAAATCTATTTTGAGAAAATCTTTTTCTCCTGGTCAAAAAGTTCTTTTGTACAATTCTAGGCTTCATTTGTTTCCCGAGAAATTGAGATCCCGATGGGAAGGTCCTTATGTTGTTAGGATCGTTTTTCCTCACGGTGCTGTTGAAATTGAAAATCCTAAAAATGGTGATATATTTAAAGTTAATGGACAGAGACTCAACCCATTTTTAGAGCTGCCAATTGATCCCGAGGAAGAGGTTATCTACCTCATCGATCCATGATTCAAGTAAGTTTCTTCAGTAGGTAATTGTAAACTCTCTTTCATCCTTATCAGGTATTTTCTCACCATTCTCCCTTGTCATTTATCCTGCATTTTGCATACATTGAGGACAATGCATGATTTAGGTATGGGGGAGGGTTTTAGTGTAAATACATAAAATTGAAAAATCCAAAAAAATTGAAAAATTTTAAAAATCCAAAAATAGAGTCATTTTAGCTTAGTTGTCCTTCCCACTCTTTAAATTCTAGAACTAGTTGGTGTTGACTATTTTTCGAAAATTATATGTATAATGCCTTTAGATAATTTGAACGTAGTCAGGTAAGGTTTTCCTCATGAAACTTGTGTCGAACAAATTTTTGCTTAAAAGACCAAGACGACACATTTACACAAGACTTTTGATGGAAAAATTGTATAGGAATGTTATTCGATACCTGAGAGAGAACCCACATGTTAGAACAATGTCGAATCAAACCTTTGCGAAATTTGGTTCCTATAGTGTCAAAAAAAAAAAGGAAAGAAAAAGAGTCAATAAATGTTTGTAACTGTTCAATGCTAGTGTAATTTTGTAATAATAAATTCTTAGTAGGGAAATCCGCTAGGTTGGGCTCATTAATAACCCGAGTAAGTAAGTCCGAGGGGACTTTGTGCCTAGCAACCTAAGGTCCTTTGTGATCTGGGATTGTTGACCTAAAACTCGCTAAATGGGTATTGATGCAAAAGTCTTTTGGGACCTCAACCATTGCACAGTCGGTCTAACTACTAAAGAGCGTGAAATTTGGCTAGAACCTTGTTTTGATAGAGATTGGGTCAGTTCAATATTGGTTGAAAAAGAGAAAATGTTCGTATGCAGTTAATCCATCAAAGGCCTTAAATTCACTACACACCTTGGGATTTTTTGTAAATTTTTAGTATAATCATGTAGATTGTGGGAACCTATAACTTGGCTATCATTAGAATAATCTTTAAGGGATGTATTTTCCTGCAAAATTGTTTTGTTGACACCAGTGAAAACTAGAGTAAAAGAGGAAAGTTGGATACTTGCTGATTTATCTCAAAGATTTTATGGGTATATCTTCTGTAAACCCTTAGGAGACAACACTCCTCCTGTAGAGATCGTCTATAGGTTTAACGGGTTGGTAAACCTAAAATTACTCGTGATTCCTACGACAATGAGTATAGGTTTTTCATTCTGCATTTTTCTTTGTGTTTTACTCGAGGACGAGCAAAAGATAGGTATGGGGGCATTTGATAAGTGCATATTTTTGCATATTTTTATTGCCTATTTATTGCTTGGATTCATATTTTAATAAATTATTTTGTTTTATTTCAGGAAATTCAAGAAAAAATGAAGAAATTGCAAAATAAAGAAAATAAAGGTCAAGGAAGAGAAAAAGAAGAAGAGGAAGGACCAAAACAAGAAAAAAAATGAAAAGCTAGGGGTGGTGGTGCATTTTGTTATCAAAGAAAATGGATGGCCAAGATTTAGCCAACACTAAACCAAATCAATGGCTAGAATTTACCCACACCTACCTAAAACCCTAAAATTTTCCTATAAATAGGCTTCATTTCTTCACTTGTAAACACACACCAATTAGCCTACATACTAGAATTATGTTGTAGTAATTTTAGTTGTAATTTTCTATATTTCCTTGTAAACACTTTGTATTTTTATGCAATTTGAATTTTCATTTTAATTCTAGCATCCCTATTTCATTTTATTTTCCTTATTCTTTATTTCGTTATTTTCGTAAATTCTTGGGTGGATAAAGTAGCAACGCTAACCACACGGGATTGAAAGTATCGATTTGAAGAATTTGTTTTCGAAGTTTTAATTCTCGTTTTAATAATAGTTGAACCCCTCTAAATTTCAATTTTATTGTGGGTTTTATTATTATTACTTATAGATCTAATTTTTAAGTTTTAAGTTTTATGTGTTAGTGTAAAAAAAAAATAAAAAAAAATAATTGTTATAATTTTTAAAACATTTTTATTCCATTTTAATCTGTTAATTCGAATGCTCAGTAGCTTATTTATCTGTTTTCGTTGATTCACAGAAAAAAAAATAACCCAGTTCCTTGTTCTTCTTCAATACAATCCCAGCCCATCTCCTTAATCTCTCTCTCTCTCTCTCTCTCTTGTTACCATATCCCCTTTCTTTTTTTTTTTCTTCTCTTCCGTTTCTCTCACTCCCCTCTTCGAACCTCGCATCAAACCCAAACCCAATCGCTGTTTTTCCCAAGTTGTCTTGTTAGGATCTTTGCTGAGAAATTGTTTTATGCGAATTGTTCTGTTTATTGTTGAGTTTGGTTAAGTCGACTGGGTTTTGCATTTTGGTTAAGTCAAATTTGGTTCTGTCGATTGTTATTGTCTTGGTTTTGTAAAGTCGAGTTCTTTGCCAAGATTTTGTTGATAATTGCCGAGTTAATTGATAACCGAGTACTGAGTTTGATGTATCACATCGTTTTGTTCACATTTATGTGCTGATTTTGATTGCAGAATTTAGTCATTCATTTTGAGATGTTGTTCGTCGATGTCTGAGTATCTTGCTGTTAGAGTTCGGCCCTTGGTTCCTGTTTTCTGTTCTTGCGCTATGTTTCTAATAATCAGTGTTGTTGGGTTTGAATCGTTGTTGTTTGGAACTGTTTTCGCTGTTGGCTATTTGCTGGTTTGGATCGGTTTTAAATAGAGTTTTGTTGAGTATTGAATACAGTAAAAGAATACAGAGGGGGGGGGGTGAATGGATTCTTGAGTTTTTCTTCGGTTTTGAATCTTTGCAGCAAGATAAGTGATGAGTGTGTGAGATATGAAGATGCGGATAATTAAACACAAACACAACACAATATCACTTTAATCTAATATTTTATTAGATTAAGATGTTGCTACAATCTGTGAATACAAATGATAGTATTCTCAGCTTCGTTTTTCTCAGAGAGATATTTTCTGGATATATTTGAGAAACTTCAAAACCTTTTTTTTTTCAGCTAAGGAAGTGAGGCTGTATCCTTATAGACATGGATACACCCCCTTGCTACAAATGAGGTAGGTAAAAAACAAAAGCACTTTCCAGTCTGTCTATCTCATTTTAGTAAGAGTCCAAACGGCTACAGATTTGACTTTGAAAAGCCTGTTTAGATCCACTTCTTCAGCTCCTTGTCCCTTGTCTTATCTCTCCAAGCTTCTTTGTAGGCTTTCCAGCATGCTTTATAGGACAGAGTCAAATAAAGTATCCTGGCTTGTTGCAGGTTTCTGACTTGTACAATTCTTCAGTATTTTGTCCTCAAGAATGTATTCGAGAAGTGACTAAGTAAGTGATTCGAGAACTGGAGTTGACTTGATCGATAACTCTGAGTTCTCGAATAGTGTTATCTTGACATATCGAATCACTTCTCGAATAGCTCTTTTCTCTGGGACTCCTTGAGATATCGAATAGAGCATTTTGTCATATCGAATCCCTGAGATATCGAATAGCATATTGAGAGATATCGAATAGTGTCTTCTGAGATATCGAACTTCAGACTTCTCGAATGCTAGACTTCTCGAATAGACAAATGTACTTCTCGAATTGGTACTTAGGCAAATTCTTCATTTCTTCAAATCCCCACTGTGATTATTTGGCAGTCTTCATTCCCTTGCTTGAGGCATGAACCTTAGAACTTCTTTCAAGCTTTATTCTTGACTTAGTAGGTACAGTTACACAGATAGAATTTGATGCCTATTACAAGTACAGAACAAATAGAAACTCTACAACTAGAGGTTCCCTCAGTTAAGAGGTCATGTAGGTAATGCATAGCATTACACATACTTAGGCTTGTTATTAGATGTATTCAGGCATGCCTCTGTGACTAACAATCTCCCCCAAATTGTGAGTAAGACCCTTAGTCACAATTTCATGTCTGATAACAAGCCTATCATACATAAAGATAAAACTTGACAGTACAGGTATGAATTTCCATCAGCAATTTGGATAGAACTACAGAGTGAGTAATCTTACAGCCTATGATGAAGAACTAGCCATTGTCTTTTGATTCCCTTTCCATAGCTTTGGCTTGAAATTCATCATATTCTTTCTCTCTTCTTTCTTTCTCCTTCCTTGTATTCTCATCCATAGCTTTTATTATTTCTGCCATAGCATCCAATTCTTCAAGCAAAATTGAGTCTTTGAAATCTTCAAGTACTGGTTCCAGAATATTTGCAGGATAGTGGTTGAGTAGATTCATTCTGATGTTGACTTGATTTCCATTCCTCCTCCTATACTTTACCATGTAGGGGTTGAACTGAACTCTACACAAACCCTTTTTCCTCAGCTTTTCTGCTTCACTTTCCAGTCTCTCAATTTCTTTCTCCCTTGCCAGCCATTTCTCAAAACACTCTTTTCTGACTTTTTCTTCATGATCTCTCTTCATTTTCACAAAATCAATTAGCTCCAGTTTCCATACTCTCTCCACTTTATCTTCTGAGCTCAACAGTGCAATGATTCTCTCTATGTCATATAGCTTGCCCCAGTGTTGACATCCTCCTTGTTTGAATTTCTCCTCCCTTCCATCCGAATATTTAATCTCAAGGCAATTATCAACAATGGCAACATGATAGATTCTTTGAGCTTGCAAAAATTGCAGTTGGTCTACATCATAATCTTCATCTAGTGGTTGGAGTTTTAGGCCTGGATAGATTGTCAGGGTTTTTGATATGGTTGGCTTTGATTTCCTTGCAGCTTGCTTGAACTTGATTCTTTTTACATGATTACTTGGCAGCAGTATGTGACCTTTGTTTGTAGACCATTGTAGTATTCCATTAGCAGTTTGCTTTTTGAAACATACAGATGGTTTCTTGACTTGAATCTTCTTCTCTTCTTGAGGTGGCAAGACAGTTGCAGAAGCCATAGATGCAAATTTTGAAAGGTCACTACTGGCAGCATTCACCCTAGACTTAGAGTCTTGTGTTGTGGTGAGGTTACTGTCAGCAATGCCTGAGGCTTGCTGTCTTCCACTTTTCCTCTCAGAGCCTTTACCTTGATCATCATCATTCTTCCTCTTCTCATCATCCTTCTTCTTCTTCTTGTCTTCATCACCCTTATTACTCCTGTGATATCTTCTCCTTCCATCACTTTTATCTTCATCCTTGTCTTGATCTTTGCTTGGGTTGAACTTAGCAGTCTCAGATACAATGCCAGTTGCAATATATGACCTGAGATAAGATATAGCTTCTAATTCTTCTGCTGTTCTAGATCCCTTCTTCTTGATCAGTTTCTCAATGATGGCTATGATGAGATTTTTATTTTGAGGAGTTAGATGCTTAGGAATGACCAGCTGCTTGATATCTTCAATTCTTGTTCCAGCCTGGTAGATAATAGTTCTAGGATCTGTGAAAACTTCAGGTAGCCTTGAAGGTTGACCATTCCTCAATTCATCATGAAGACTCTTGTTGTTCTCATTTCCCTTCTCAATTAGTCCAAGGAGCACATTCACTTCTGAGTGCTTTAGACTCTGTAGAGTATTGATGGTTAAGTGCCATATCTTGTTCTTTCCTACCATCAATATCTCCTTGAGCCATAGATCATTAAGCCTCCTTGGTACTACAGTGAGACAGTCAATCTGACTCTTCAAACTCTCATGATATAGCAGAGCATCACCAGCCTGTTCTCTAGAGACTTTCAGAAGCTCCAAGAATGCATCATCATGATAGACATTTGAGTTTGCAATTTCTTGTAGCTTGGCCTCAGTGACCACCTTCACTTCTACTGGCTTGGCACTCTTAGATATTGAGATTTGAGGCTTGTCAGATGGCATACTCCCTGCAACCACTGTGGTTGTAATAGACTGCCTTTGACCATCAGGAGTAGTGATGTGCACAGTTGGTAGAGTGACAACTGGCAGAGAAGTGGGAGGCACATCAACTTTGTCCTTTCCTTTTCCAGGCACATGAGTAGTAGATTTCAAAGTTCTCTGATGGCCACCCTCAGTGATCTTGATGCCCTTTTCTAGTGATCTCTCCCCCTTTGGATTTGAGTTCTTTGATATCCTCTTCTCCCCCTTAGGCTTGTTGACAGACACAGGGACTGTAGGATGCACCTTTGGAGTTGAAGATTCATCAGGTAGGGGAAGACCCATGTGCTTCATCATTGCAGACAACATTGATTGTTGATGCAGAAGGACATCAGCTGTGGTGGTGGCTTGAGTGTTCAACTGCTCAGTCAGAGTTGTCACAGTGTCTGTAAGATGAGCATTGGACTTGTGGAGAGAGACTACCTCCTTTTCAAGAGTATCCACTTTAGTGAAGAGTTCATTGGCCTTAAAACCAGATAGGGATTGATCCTTCAGTCTCTGCACTTCGAACCTTGACATCTCATGCACAGGAACCTCAGTGACCAGCTTGTCTCCATATTGATTTGCAAAGAGGGTCCTGAGCATGGCATTGGCATCAGTTGTCTGATCTGATAAGGATTGAAATTTGTGCCCCAGACCTGTGACAGCATCCTTGAGAATAGCTAAACCATTGTCCATCCCGGTGCAAGTAGCATTGCAGGTTCGAATGTCCTTGAGCACAGTCTCCAATTGAGGGAATTTAGCATCAAAAGTCCTCTTGATCTCATGCACCTCCTTGGTTGTAGCTGAACACACTTCATTAATTTCTGTCTTTAAGCCTTTACCAAGATAGTGTGCAGCCTTGAGAATGCCTTTATAGCTGTCATTCACTGCTTCAAACACATCAGTAGGGTTGAGAGATTTGGCATTGGACCCTAGTGAAGTGATGTACTCTTCTCTGAGATACTGGAGACCTTCTGAGAGAGGGATTGAATTGGTTCCTTGCAGCCAAGCATCGATATTCCCATCTCTCTCAGTTTCATCTATGATTTTCTCCTTCTGTAGCTCTACATCCTCTTTGTGACATAGGAGAATAGCTTCATAGTCTGGATTGGGCATGTTTGCAGTGAGAAGGTGCTGAGCAATTTTTGTGAACTCAGGGATCTGATCCACAACTAAGCTTTGAAGTGCTTCAACCGTCAATTGTGGTGGAACAGACCCTGATCCTGAAGCACTGTCATGTTGCACAGGCTTCAGCCATTGAGACAAAAAGTTAGAGCTAGAGCTAGGCTTGCTAGGCTCCTCAGTTACAGATGCAACTTCTGCAACCGGATGAACAGACTCTACTACTGTTGTCTCCACAGAAGTGGGATGAGTTACAACAGTAGTTGACACAGGCACAGAGTCTCTAGTAAGAACTAGTGAATCCTCTGTGTTTGTGATGGTGTCATTAGGATATGCCCCAGCATGCATTCCCTGACCATCCAAATGTGGTACCTGGGTGGTGAGCAAGGTGTCATGCACCAAGTCACTTGAATTCATTGGCTCATCAAAGGAAAAGAATTCTTGATGATCAATGCCTTGCTCCTCAATTGCTTGAGTTGCAGGCTTCAAAGAAATATGAGTGGTAGATTCTGAAAGAGAAGTGTGTTGTAGACAAGATTTTGGCAACTCCCCCTGAGAAATAGAGGGAGTTTCAGTTATGATGTGCTCTCCACTCAGTGTTGTGCCAGCCTTATCACTCCCTTGTGCTGACTCTTTACAGATAGGTGCATTGGGGAGGATGCTTGATTCTATAGATGCATCCTGTTGAGAGGATACATCTAGTGAGCTGTGTGCCCCTGATTTTACAACTTCAGCCATTTGAGTGACTGAAGAGGTGGTTTTAGACTTCTTCTTCTTCTTTAGGCTTATGATAGGTAACTCAGGTTTCTCACTTTCTAACCCTAGTTCTACAGCCAAGGCTGCTTCAGTTAAGATTTCTAAAGGTTCAGAAGCAACCTGTTTTCTCTTCTTTTTACTAACATCACCCTTTTGAGAGGATGATGCAGTTGGCTCTTTGCTGGATAGAGTGTTTGGCTGGGGGGGTTGGTTAGCAGGCCTTGGGTTAGCACTTTGTTCTCCTTGCTTAGGCTGTGCTAACTGAGATTTAGAATCAAATATTGGCATGTTGTGGGGGTAAGACCTAAACAAACCCTCCATGTGGGGAGTTATGCTAAGTCTTACATCCACATCATTCCTAGTCTCCAAATTACCAAAAATGAGTTTGGTCATGGACCTAGGATAGCCTATTTTACTCTTATCTACTCCAGGCAATTCAATCAAAGAAGCATTTTTAAAGTTAAGCACTGATTGAATAAAGCGAGGAAAGAAAATTTCATTACCTCTCTTGGCTGTGGTCTGACCAAGTCTCCCATAGAGTTCCTGTAGGATGAGAAGTCCAACATCTATCTTTCTCCCATGAGCCAAGGCATAGGCAAGCTGCTGCACGGGTGTACTAATCTGATCAAAGCTTGACTTCCGTGCAGTGAATACATGAAGGAGTGTAGCAAATACAAAGCTCCATTCTTTCCTTAAGAACTTCCTATTCAACTTTCCCAGCTTGATAGTATCAGAGTAGTTGATGAAGTCAAAGAATTCTTCCAACTCATCATTGGAGGCCAGAGCATCATACGTCTCTTGCTGCATATCCAAGGCTTGATTCATGTCTGCAGTGGTGATAGTGATATCCTCTCCTTGAATCTTGCAGTGAACAATATAAGAAGTGATAGCATTCTCAAGAGCGATGACCTCCACAGTAGCAGTCCTCCAGAATTGTTCCAATAGATCTATGTACAGAGTTGGGTTGGCTGAGAGCGCACTCTTGATGTATGATTCAGACAACCACCGAACAAAGCACTTGAAATTGGCATTCGGTGCTTCCACATCACTGGTGATTGCGATGAAATTAGTTTGGAATGATATGGTGAGTTTAGGGTTTGCCATTTGGGTAGAGAAGAAAAGAGAATTAGGATTGAAGAAGAAATTCGCAGTTAGGGTTTTTCAGAGGTTTCAGGAGTTGAGGTGCTTGAGAAATCGAACGAAAAGAATTGAATAGTTGTGAAGTTGAATGTATATGTATGAATGTCTTGAGTTGTCGATAGATAAGTGTTCTGTAGCGACAAGTCATTCGAGAAGTATGAAACAACTATTCGAGAAGTCAAGAAAGGCTTATTCGATATCTCAGACAGTTTTTAACTCACAGCTGGCAGTGATTTAACTCAGAAGAAAATTCAAAGTTAAGAATATATTTTATGAGTGAAATGAAGTTTTGAATATAAATCCAAAAAGCGATTAAGTGTCAGCGAAAGATCAGCCTTTTCAAATGATTCGATAACTCAAATGCAGTATTCGAGAACTCTATCATTAGAGAACTAAAATACTCTATTCGAGAACTCAAAGTGTGCTATTCGATTTCTCTAAAAGACACTATTCGAGAACTCAAGAGGGTTCTAGATAGGCCTATTCGAGAACTCGAGCCAAGACATAACAATGAACCATTCGAGAAGTCTGACTTATCGAACTATACTTTTCACTCATAAAATTCAATTTTCACTATCTTTTAAAATTTACCAGAAATATTCACTGAAGAATATTCTACTAAATTAAATAGTGATTTTCTCAAAATTTCACAGAAATTTCAAGCTAAAGATGTATGATTTTCAACATGTGCAGCATTGGAATATTTATACATCATACTCCAGCCAATACTTACTTTTAAAAATATTGAGCATTTGATAAGGTAAGTATTTACTGCTGCAACAATCTAGTTGATATATTCACTTAGCCAGAATTCGAAGAATTCAGCATTCCAATCTCACTGACTAGCCTAGTGAAGGTGGCTTCATCTAATGGCTTAGTGAATATGTCAGCTAGTTGTTTTTCTGTGGGAACATAATGTAACTCAATGGTTCCATTAGTTGCATGCTCCCTTATGAAATGATATCTGATGTCAATGTGCTTTGTTCTAGAATGATTGACAGGATTGGCAACTATAGAGATTGCACTTGTGTTGTCACACATGATAGGAATTCTTTCCAACACAAGTCCATAATCTCTAAGTTGGTTTCTAATCCAAAGCACTTGAGCACAGCAACTTCCAGCAGCTATGTATTCAGCTTCAGCTGTGGAAGTTGACACAGATTGTTGTTTCTTGCTGTACCAAGAGACTAACCTTTGGCCAAGAAACTGGCAGCTACCTGATGTGCTTTTCCTATCCACTCTGCATCCAGCATAATCAGCATCAGAATAACCAACCAGATTGAACCCTGTGTCCTTAGGATACCATAACCCCAAGTTTGGTGTGCCTTTCAGATATTTGAAGATCCTTTTTATAGCTATCATGTGTGATTCCTTTGGGTTTGATTGAAACCTTGCACATAAGCATGTAGCAAACATGATATCTGGCCTACTAGCAGTGAGGTAGAGTAGAGAACCGACCATGCCTCTGTAGATTGAGATATCTACCTTTTTGCCCTTAGCATCATCATCTAACTTGGTGACAGTGGCCATGGGTGTCTTCGCAGGTGAGCATTCTTCCAAATCAAATTTCTTCAGTAAATCTTTAATGTATTTGGTTTGACTTATAAAAATGCCATCCTTCCTTTGACTCACTTGCAGTCCAAGAAAGAATGTTAATTCTCCCATCATACTCATCTCATATCTGCTTTGCATGAGCTTAGAGAATTTTTCACACAGCTTTTCATTTGTAGAGCCAAATATGATATCATCCACATAGATTTGAACTAGGATAATATCATCACCATGTTTCTTGTAGAACAGTGTCTTGTCCAGTGTGCCTCTAGTGAATTGATTCTCCAGTAGAAATTGTGATAGTGTGTCATACCATGCCCTAGGAGCTTGCTTGAGTCCATACAATGCTTTAAGTAATCTGTAGACAAAGTGGGGAAACTGTGGATCCTCAAAGCCAGGTGGTTGTTGCACATATACTTCTTCTTCCAACTCCCCATTCAGGAATGCACTCTTGACATCCATTTGATAGACCTTGAAATTAGAATGTGCAGCAAATGCCAAGAAAATTCTGATGGCTTCTAGTCTAGCAACAGGGGCAAAGGTCTCATCATAGTCAATACCTTCCTGTTGAGAGTATCCTTTTGCAACCAACCTTGCTTTGTTTCTTATGACTACACCATTTTCATCCATCTTATTCCTTAGAACCCATTTAGTTCCAACAACGGTTCTATCCTTTGGTGCAGGCACTAGTTCCCAAACTCAAATCCAAAGGGGATATCAAAGAACTCAAATCCAAAGGTATTAATCAAAGCTTTAATAGAGACTCTCCTTTAATACCTTTAATAGAGACTCTCCTTTAGAGACTCTTAAAGGAGAGTCTCTATCATTTGTTTTAATTTAGGCTTGTTTGTGTTTACTATCATTTGTATTCACAGATTGTAGCAACATCTTAATCTAATAAAATATTAGATTAAAGTGATATTGTGTTGTGTTTGTGTTTAATTATCCGCATCTTCATATCTCACACACTCATCACTTATCTTGCTGCAAAGATTCAAAACCGAAGAAAAACTCAAGAATCCATTCACCCCCCCCCTCTGTATTCTTTTACTGTATTCAATACTCAACAAGTGGTATCAGAGCAGGCTGTTTAATCTAAACAGAAAACGATCATGAGTTCGAATACACCAAAGACTACAGGTACGGTAAAGGTCCCTAAATTCGACAAAGAAAATTACAACCTCTGGAAAATAAAAATGCTGTTGTTCATCAAAGCTGCCAATCCTCTCTACCCTGACATTCTCAAGAATGGTCCATTCATACCACAACAAGAAGTTGCTGAATCCACAGTGGGCGCAGTAGTCATTCCTAGATCATATGTTCCAAAAGAGCCATCCAAATGGACGGACTCAGAGAAGGAAAAGATTGCCCTAGACAGCCACCTCATGTTGTTAATCATAGACTCCTTGGATATGTCGATGTTTGCCAACGTAGCATCATGCAGATCAGCCAAGGACATGTGGAATCACATCGAGGTGTTATGTGAAGGGACAGAGGAGGTAAGAGAAAATAAGAAACAGATACTGGTCACACAGTATGAGGCGTTCATGGCACAGCCCAAGGAAAGTATCACTGATGTGTTTGAAAGATTTCACAAGCTGGTGACTGAGCTCCAAATGAATGGGAAGGTTTACAGCACTAAGGAATTAAATATGAAGTTTCTACTATCGTCACCAAACCATCTAGAGCAAAGGGTCATATCTCTAAGAGAAAGAGATTTGAACAAAGTCACGTATGATGTGCTCTATGGGGTTTTAAAGACACACGAGCTTGAGTTGCTTCAAAAGAGGGCTATCCAAGCTAACCAAGGCAGAATGATAAACACATCCTGTGCCTTGATTGTCAACAAATCTATTCAAGACCTGGAAGCATCTGCAAGTCAGCTGAGAATAGAAGAGATAGTAGATGATGAAGAAACTGAGGAAGTAGTGACTGAACCTTCTGATGACAAGGAAGAAGATGAGTTCTACACTCTTGAAGAGCTGGATGGCATGGAAAATACATCATATGCTTTTATGGCTAGAAAATTTCCAAACATCAGATTCAAGAGGAATTAGCCCTTCAAGCCTAGACCTCAAAATCATTCATTCAACAAGGGCAAGGCACCTATGAAAACAAACAAGAACAGATTCAAAACCAGCTATGTGGATAGGTCATCTGTAAGATGTTATAGATGCAATGACCTAGGGCATTTTGCCAGTGAATGCAAGAAGCCTAAAAAGAAGGATAAGGAGTTTCTTGAGCTTGAAGCTAAGTATGAGGCCCTTCTAAAGAAGCAGACACCAGGTAAGGCTTACATAGCTGAAGGGAAGTGTTGGGATGATTCTGACAGTGATGGGGAAGAACAAGAATTCTGCAACTATGCCTTGATGGCCAATTCCAAGGAAGAACCATCTGCATCAGACTCACAGGTACCATCTCTCACTACCATAGACATGTCTGTTTCTGAATATAAATCTTTGGTTGAACAACTATCCGTTGAGATGTTTAACATTCATACTAGTATGACTGCTGCTAATGAAGAGATTGCTAAACTGTCTACCAGGAATGAACTGTTAAATAAGAGAAATGAGGAACTAGAGCTAACTACTGTGCAAATAGAAAATCTTAAACAAGAGATTGAGTATCTAAAGAACAAAGTTCTATGTGCTAGTCAAGTTGAGAAAGCTCTTAGGGATGAATTAGCTGAAAATGAATTTAAGTTGAAAACATTTAAGAATTCCTCTAGTCTATTGCAGTCTTATCATGAGAAAAATCTAGCTAGACCTAAGGCTGCCATTGGACTTGATTATGACACTCTTAAACAGAGGAAAGGCTATGCAGTCATTGAAGATGACATTGTTGTTCAAGAGGAGGTGCCTCAGGTTTTGAAAAAGACTGAGAATCCAATATTTAAAACACCAACACTTGAGATTGATGAGGATGCCTTACTCATCAAGCAAATGTTGGAGGATGAAGATGAGGCACAATCAAATGAACAACAAGCATCCTCTGAGAGTAAGAATGTCAAAACCAAAGCCAAGGAGCCAGTAGGAGGTAGACCTAGACTTGAGAAACCTGTAAAGTTTGTTTCAGCTGGAAATTATGAGACTAAGAAGAAAGTGACTAATAAGAGACCAAACAGGAATGGCAAATTAGGGATTAACAAAGATAACAACTATGCTTATGTGCCAAATGCCCCTAGGAAAGTTTGTCAAAACTGTTTTAGCTCTAATCATTTGACTCATGCTTGCAAGAAACCATCTGGTAGTGTTGCTAAACCATTCTATGATTGCTCTGTGCCTTTAAGACATAGAGACTCTCCTTTCTGTGATAAACTTGATTGTATGCCATGTAACATGAATGTGATGACTAGTTGTTTTAATTTGAGAAGACAATTCATGGAGGGCTGTATCAATCATAATGTTCACACACACTACACAAGGACAAAGTCTTCAAGTCCTCCTAAAGTTAGGAAGGTACCTCTGTCACCTAAGTCTAAGAACCCTGATTCTAAGACTCCCAACAGTGACAAGAAGACCAACATCAAGAAAACTGATAAGCATGCTGATTTTGATAAAACTGTCACTAAGTCACATGGACCCAAACTCGTTTGGGTACCAAAGGAGAAGTAATACTTTTGTGTTTGCAGGGCAAAGAAAGTAAAAAGAAGGTCATGTGGATTTTGGACAGTGGATGCTCAAATCATATGACTGGTGATATGGCCCTGCTATCACAGTATGAGGAAAAGGCTGGCCCAATGGTTGCTTTTGGAGATGACAGCATCGGCAACACACTGGGATATGGCAAGTTGGAAATTGGAAATGTCATCATTGAGAATGTAGCACTGGTCAAGGGGCTCAAGCATAATCTACTGAGTGTTGGTCAATTCACTGACAGAGGCTTCAAAGTGAACTTTGACAAAGATGAATGTTTGATCACCCACAAGAAGACTGGTGATTTTGCTCTGTCTGGAGTAAGGAAGGGAAGCCTGTTTGTAGCCAATTTGGACTCTGCAAGCAAGGACACAATTTGTTGCTTCTACTCAAAAGCATCAAATGAAGACAGTTGGCTGTGGCACAAGAAGCTATCACACCTGAACTTCAAAGCCATTAATTCCCTAGTCAAAAGGGAGTTAGTGAGAGGCATGCCCACACTTGAATTCTGTCAAGAAGGAGTGTGTGAGGCGTGTCAAAAGGGAAAAATGAAAAGATCAAGCCACAAGTCAAAAACAGTGACATCTATAACCAAGCCCCTGCAACTGATTCATATGGATTTGTTTGGGCCTGTCAATATTATGTCACTAGGAAGGAAGAAGTATGCTCTAGTGATGGTTGATGATTTTACAAGGTATACATGGGTAGAATTTCTGGCATCAAAGGATGAGGCTCCACAAGTAATCATTGAGCACATAAAGAAAGTTGACAAAGAAGCAAAGGCCATAAATGCAAGTGTGATTGCATTAAGAAGTGATAATGGGACAGAATTCAGAAATGCCATGCTTGGAGCATTCTGCAAAGAAAATGGTATTTCTCAACAATTCTCAGCTCCAAGGACTCCACAACAAAATGGAGTTGTTGAGAGAAAGAATAGGACTCTGATAGAGGCTGCTAGAACAATGCTACTTGATGCAAAGATGCCTACATGTTTTTGGGCTGAGGCTGTGAGCACTGCATGCTACATCCAAAACAGAACCCTCATCAACAAAAACACTGGAAAGACACCTTACAACTTGATGACTGGAAAGAAGCCTACTCTAAAGTATGTTCATACTTTTGGAAGCAAGTGCTTTGTGCTAAAAGATAATTCAGAATATGTTGGTAAGTTTGATGCAAAGGCATTTGAAGGAATCTTTCTTGGCTATTCTATGGAAAGAATTGCATACAAAGTTTATGTCATTTGTCAAAAGAAAGTAATGGAGAGCACAGATGTAACATTTGATGACAGCAAACTACCTGGATTAGAAGAAGCCAACAATGAAGATAAAGATCCCTTGAAGTTTGACAATCTAGATGATTCTGATGAGGAGATTGAAAGTGAATCTGAACTCATAATCCAACAAACTCAAGTGAATGAAGAACCTGTGTCAACCAACAATGAAGAAACAAGCATCCAAGATACACCTGTGAGGAGTGACAACTTCACAGGGGGAGGAAATGTAGATGATCATGATCTAAATGATGAAGCAACATCAAGGATGAGAAATCAATCTGAACATACAAGGAAATGGGATAGATCACACACTGCAGATCAAATAATTGGAAATCCAAATGCAGGAGTAAGGACAAGAAGAGCAACTATAAATGAATGTCTCTATGGCTGCTTTCTATCCCAAGTTGAGCCTAAGAAACTTGATGATGCATTGTTGGATCCTGACTGGATAATTGCTATGCAAGAGGAGCTAAATCAATTTGAAAGGAGCAAAGTATGGGAACTAGTGCCTGCACCAAAGGATAGAACCGTTGTTGGAACTAAATGGGTTCTAAGGAATAAGATGGATGAAAATGGTGTAGTCATAAGAAACAAAGCAAGGTTGGTTGCAAAAGGATACTCTCAACAGGAAGGTATTGACTATGATGAGACCTTTGCCCCTGTTGCTAGACTAGAAGCCATCAGAATTTTCTTGGCATTTGCTGCACATTCTAATTTCAAGGTCTATCAAATGGATGTCAAGAGTGCATTCCTGAATGGGGAGTTGGAAGAAGAAGTATATGTGCAACAACCACCTGGCTTTGAGGATCCACAGTTTCCCCACTTTGTCTACAGATTACTTAAAGCATTGTATGGACTCAAGCAAGCTCCTAGGGCATGGTATGACACACTATCACAATTTCTACTGGAGAATCAATTCACTAGAGGCACACTGGACAAGACACTGTTCTACAAGAAACATGGTGATGATATTATCCTAGTTCAAATCTATGTGGATGATATCATATTTGGCTCTACAAATGAGAAGCTGTGTGAAAAATTCTCTAAGCTCATGCAAAGCAGATATGAGATGAGTATGATGGGAGAATTAACATTCTTTCTTGGACTGCAAGTGAGTCAAAGGAAGGATGGCATTTTTATAAGTCAAACCAAATACATTAAAGATTTACTGAAGAAATTTGATTTGGAAGAATGCTCACCTGCGAAGACACCCATGGCCACTGTCACCAAGTTAGATGATGATGCTAAGGGCAAAAAGGTAGATATCTCAATCTACAGAGGCATGGTCGGTTCTCTACTCTACCTCACTGCTAGTAGGCCAGATATCATGTTTGCTACATGCTTATGTGCAAGGTTTCAATCAAACCCAAAGGAATCACACATGATAGCTATAAAAAGGATCTTCAAATATCTGAAAGGCACACCAAACTTGGGGTTATGGTATCCTAAGGACACAGGGTTCAATCTGGTTGGTTATTCTGATGCTGATTATGCTGGATGCAGAGTGGATAGGAAAAGCACATCAGGTAGCTGCCAGTTTCTTGGCCAAAGGTTAGTCTCTTGGTACAGCAAGAAACAACAATCTGTGTCAACTTCCACAGCTGAAGCTGAATACATAGCTGCTGGAAGTTGCTGTGCTCAAGTGCTTTGGATTAGAAACCAACTTAGAGATTATGGACTTGTGTTGGAAAGAATTCCTATCATGTGTGACAACACAAGTGCAATCTCTATAGTTGCCAATCCTGTCAATCATTCTAGAACAAAGCACATTGACATCAGATATCATTTCATAAGGGAGCATGCAACTAATGGAACCATTGAGTTACATTATGTTCCCACAGAAAAACAACTAGCTGACATATTCACTAAGCCATTAGATGAAGCCACCTTCACTAGGCTGGTCAGTGAGATTGGAATGCTGAATTCTTCGAATTCTGGCTAAGTGAATATATCAACTAGATTGTTGCAGCAGTAAATACTTACCTTATCAAATGCTCAATATTTTTAAAAGTAAGTATTGGCTGGAGTATGATGTATAAATATTCCAATGCTGCACATGTTGAAAATCATACATCTTTAGCTTGAAATTTCTGTGAAATTTTGAGAAAATCACTATTTAATTTAGTAGAATATTCTTCAGTGAATATTTCTGGTAAATTTTAAAAGATAGTGAAAATTGAATTTTATGAGTGAAAAGTATAGTTCGATAAGTCAGACTTCTCGAATGGTTCATTGTTATGTCTTGGCTCGAGTTCTCGAATAGGCCTATCTAGAACCCTCTTGAGTTCTCGAATAGTGTCTTTTAGAGAAATCGAATAGCACACCTTGAGTTCTCGAATAGAGTATTTTAGTTCTCTAATGATAGAGTTCTCGAATACTGCATTTGAGTTATCGAATCATTTGAAAAGGCTGATCTTTCGCTGACACTTAATCGCTTTTTGGATTTATATTCAAAACTTCATTTCACTCATAATATTCTTAACTTTGAATTTTCTTCTGAGTTAAATCACTGCCAGCTGTGAGTTAAAAACTGTCTGAGATATCGAATAAGCCTTTCTTGACTTCTCGAATAGTTGTTTCATACTTCTCGAATGACTTGTCGCTACAGAACACTTATCTATCGACAACTCAAGACATTCATACATATTCATTCAACTTCACAACTATTCAATTCTTTTCGTTCGATTTCTCAAGCACCTCAACTCCTGAAACCTCTGAAAAACCCTAACTGCGAATTTCTTCTTCAATCCTAATTCTCTTTTCTTCTCTACCCAAATGGCAAACCCTAAACTCACCATATCATTCCAAACTAATTTCATCGCAATCACCAGTGATGTGGAAGCACCGAATGCCAATTTCAAGTGCTTTGTTCGGTGGTTGTCTGAATCATACATCAAGAGTGCGCTCTCAGCCAACCCAACTCTGTACATAGATCTATTGGAACAATTCTGGAGGACTGCTACTGTGGAGGTCATCGCTCTTGAGAATGCTATCACTTCTTATATTGTTCACTGCAAGATTCAAGGAGAGGATATCACTATCACCACTGCAGACATGAATCAAGCCTTGGATATGCAGCAAGAGACGTATGATGCTCTGGCCTCCAATGATGAGTTGGAAGAATTCTTTGACTTCATCAACTACTCTGATACTATCAAGCTGGGAAAGTTGAATAGGAAGTTCTTAAGGAAAGAATGGAGCTTTGTATTTGCTACACTCCTTCATGTATTCACTGCACGGAAATCAAGCTTTGATCAGATTAGTACACCCGTGCAGCAGCTTGCCTATGCCTTGGCTCATGGGAGAAAGATAGATGTTGGACTTCTCATCCTACAGGAACTCTATGGGAGACTTGGTCAGACCACAGCCAAGAGAGGTAATGAAATTTTCTTTCCTCGCTTTATTCAATCAGTGCTTAACTTTAAAAATGCTTCTTTGATTGAATTGCCTGGAGTAGATAAGAGTAAAATAGGCTATCCTAGGTCCATGACCAAACTCATTTTTGGTAATTTGGAGACTAGGAATGATGTGGATGTAAGACTTAGCATAACTCCCCACATGGAGGGTTTGTTTAGGTCTTACCCCCACAACATGCCAATATTTGATTCTAAATCTCAGTTAGCACAGCCTAAGCAAGGAGAACAAAGTGCTAACCCAAGGCCTGCTAACCAACCCCCCCAGCCAAACACTCTATCCAGCAAAGAGCCAACTGCATCATCCTCTCAAAAGGGTGATGTTAGTAAAAAGAAGAGAAAACAGGTTGCTTCTGAACCTTTAGAAATCTTAACTGAAGCAGCCTTGGCTGTAGAACTAGGGTTAGAAAGTGAGAAACCTGAGTCACCTATCATAAGTCTAAAGAAGAAGAAGAAGTCTAAAACCACCTCTTCAGTCACTCAAATGGCTGAAGTTGTAAAATCAGGGGCACACAGCTCACTAGATGTATCCTCTCAACAGGATGCATCTATAGAATCAAGCATCCTCCCCAATGCACCTATCTGTAAAGAGTCAGCACAAGGGAGTGATAAGGCTGGCACAACACTGAGTGGAGAGCACATCATAACTGAAACTCCCTCTATTTCTCAGGGGGAGTTGCCAAAATCTTGTCTACAACACACTTCTCTTTCAGAATCTACCACTCATATTTCTTTGAAGCCTGCAACTCAAGCAATTGAGGAGCAAGGCATTGATCATCAAGAATTCTTTTCCTTTGATGAGCCAATGAATTCAAGTGACTTGGTGCATGACACCTTGCTCACCACCCAGGTACCACATTTGGATGGTCAGGGAATGCATGCTGGGGCATATCCTAATGACACCATCACAAACACAGAGGATTCACTAGTTCTTACTAGAGACTCTGTGCCTGTGTCAACTACTGTTGTAACTCATCCCACTTCTGTGGAGACAACAGTAGTAGAGTCTGTTCATCCGGTTGCAGAAGTTGCATCTGTAACTGAGGAGCCTAGCAAGCCTAGCTCTAGCTCTAACTTTTTGTCTCAATGGCTGAAGCCTGTGCAACATGACAGTGCTTCAGGATCAGGGTCTGTTCCACCACAATTGACGGTTGAAGCACTTCAAAGCTTAGTTGTGGATCAGATCCCTGAGTTCACAAAAATTGCTCAGCACCTTCTCACTGCAAACATGCCCAATCCAGACTATGAAGCTATTCTCCTATGTCACAAAGAGGATGTAGAGCTACAGAAGGAGAAAATCATAGATGAAACTGAGAGAGATGGGAATATCGATGCTTGGCTGCAAGGAACCAATTCAATCCCTCTCTCAGAAGGTCTCCAGTATCTCAGAGAAGAGTACATCACTTCACTAGGGTCCAATGCCAAATCTCTCAACCCTACTGATGTGTTTGAAGCAGTGAATGACAGCTATAAAGGCATTCTCAAGGCTGCACACTATCTTGGTAAAGGCTTAAAGACAGAAATTAATGAAGTGTGTTCAGCTACAACCAAGGAGGTGCATGAGATCAAGAGGACTTTTGATGCTAAATTCCCTCAATTGGAGACTGTGCTCAAGGACATTCGAACCTGCAATGCTACTTGCACCAGGATGGACAATGGTTTAGCTATTCTCAAGGATGCTGTCACAGGTCTGGGGCACAAATTTCAATCCTTATCAGATCAGACAACTGATGCCAATGCCATGCTCAGGACCCTCTTTGCAAATCAATATGGAGACAAGCTGGTCACTGAGGTTCCTGTGCATGAGATGTCAAGGTTCGAAGTGCAGAGACTGAAGGATCAATCCCTATCTGGTTTTAAGGCCAATGAACTCTTCACTAAAGTGGATACTCTTGAAAAGGAGGTAGTCTCTCTCCACAAGTCCAATGCTCATCTTACAGACACTGTGACAACTCTGACTGAGCAGTTGAACACTCAAGCCACCACCACAGCTGATGTCCTTCTGCATCAACAATCAATGTTGTCTGCAATGATGAAGCACATGGGTCTTCCCCTACCTGATGAATCTTCAACTCCAAAGGTGCATCCTACAGTCCCTGTGTCTGTCAACAAGCCTAAGGGGGAGAAGAGGATATCAAAGAACTCAAATCCAAAGGGGGAGAGATCACTAGAAAAGGGCATCAAGATCACTGAGGGTGGCCATCAGAGAACTTTGAAATCTACTACTCATGTGCCTGGAAAAGGAAAGGACAAAGTTGATGTGCCTCCCACTTCTCTGCCAGTTGTCACTCTACCAACTGTGCACATCACTACTCCTGATGGTCAAAGGCAGTCTATTACAACCACAGTGGTTGCAGGGAGTATGCCATCTGACAAGCCTCAAATCTCAATATCTAAGAGTGCCAAGCCAGTAGAAGTGAAGGTGGTCACTGAGGCCAAGCTACAAGAAATTGCAAACTCAAATGTCTATCATGATGATGCATTCTTGGAGCTTCTGAAAGTCTCTAGAGAACAGGCTGGTGATGCTCTGCTATATCATGAGAGTTTGAAGAGTCAGATTGACTGTCTCACTGTAGTACCAAGGAGGCTTAATGATCTATGGCTCAAGGAGATATTGATGGTAGGAAAGAACAAGATATGGCACTTAACCATCAATACTCTACAGAGTCTAAAGCACTCAGAAGTGAATGTGCTCCTTGGACTAATTGAGAAGGGAAATGAGAACAACAAGAGTCTTCATGATGAATTGAGGAATGGTCAACCTTCAAGGCTACCTGAAGTTTTCACAGATCCTAGAACTATTATCTACCAGGCTGGAACAAGAATTGAAGATATCAAGCAGCTGGTCATTCCTAAGCATCTAACTCCTCAAAATAAAAATCTCATCATAGCCATCATTGAGAAACTGATCAAGAAGAAGGGATCTAGAACAGCAGAAGAATTAGAAGCTATATCTTATCTCAGGTCATATATTGCAACTGGCATTGTATCTGAGACTGCTAAGTTCAACCCAAGCAAAGATCAAGACAAGGATGAAGATAAAAGTGATGGAAGGAGAAGATATCACAGGAGTAATAAGGGTGATGAAGACAAGAAGAAGAAGAAGGATGATGAGAAGAGGAAGAATGATGATGATCAAGGTAAAGGCTCTGAGAGGAAAAGTGGAAGACAGCAAGCCTCAGGCATTGCTGACAGTAACCTCACCACAACACAAGACTCTAAGTCTAGGGTGAATGCTGCCAGTAGTGACCTTTCAAAATTTGCATCTATGGCTTCTGCAACTGTCTTGCCACCTCAAGAAGAGAAGAAGATTCAAGTCAAGAAACCATCTGTATGTTTCAAAAAGCAAACTGCTAATGGAATACTACAATGGTCTACAAACAAAGGTCACATACTGCTGCCAAGTAATCATGTAAAAAGAATCAAGTTCAAGCAAGCTGCAAGGAAATCAAAGCCAACCATATCAAAAACCCTGACAATCTATCCAGGCCTAAAACTCCAACCACTAGATGAAGATTATGATGTAGACCAACTGCAATTTTTGCAAGCTCAAAGAATCTATCATGTTGCCATTGTTGATAATTGCCTTGAGATTAAATATTCGGATGGAAGGGAGGAGAAATTCAAACAAGGAGGATGTCAACACTGGGGCAAGCTATATGACATAGAGAGAATCATTGCACTGTTGAGCTCAGAAGATAAAGTGGAGAGAGTATGGAAACTGGAGCTAATTGATTTTGTGAAAATGAAGAGAGATCATGAAGAAAAAGTCAGAAAAGAGTGTTTTGAGAAATGGCTGGCAAGGGAGAAAGAAATTGAGAGACTGGAAAGTGAAGCAGAAAAGCTGAGGAAAAAGGGTTTGTGTAGAGTTCAGTTCAACCCCTACATGGTAAAGTATAGGAGGAGGAATGGAAATCAAGTCAACATCAGAATGAATCTACTCAACCACTATCCTGCAAATATTCTGGAACCAGTACTTGAAGATTTCAAAGACTCAATTTTGCTTGAAGAATTGGATGCTATGGCAGAAATAATAAAAGCTATGGATGAGAATACAAGGAAGGAGAAAGAAAGAAGAGAGAAAGAATATGATGAATTTCAAGCCAAAGCTATGGAAAGGGAATCAAAAGACAATGGCTAGTTCTTCATCATAGGCTGTAAGATTACTCACTCTGTAGTTCTATCCAAATTGCTGATGGAAATTCATACCTGTACTGTCAAGTTTTATCTTTATGTATGATAGGCTTGTTATCAGACATGAAATTGTGACTAAGGGTCTTACTCACAATTTGGGGGAGATTGTTAGTCACAGAGGCATGCCTGAATACATCTAATAACAAGCCTAAGTATGTGTAATGCTATGCATTACCTACATGACCTCTTAACTGAGGGAACCTCTAGTTGTAGAGTTTCTATTTGTTCTGTACTTGTAATAGGCATCAAATTCTATCTGTGTAACTGTACCTACTAAGTCAAGAATAAAGCTTGAAAGAAGTTCTAAGGTTCATGCCTCAAGCAAGGGAATGAAGACTGCCAAATAATCACAGTTGGGATTTGAAGAAATGAAGAATTTGCCTAAGTACCAATTCGAGAAGTACATTTGTCTATTCGAGAAGTCTAGCATTCGAGAAGTCTGAAGTTCGATATCTCAGAAGACACTATTCGATATCTCTCAATATGCTATTCGATATCTCAGGGATTCGATATGTCAAAATGCTCTATTCGATATCTCAAGGAGTCCCAGAGAAAAGAGCTATTCGAGAAGTGATTCGATATGTGAAGATAACACTATTCGAGAACTCAGAGTTATCGATCAAGTCAACTCCAGTTCTCGAATCACTTACTTAGTCACTTCTCGAATACATTCTTGAGGACAAAATACTGAAGAATTGTACAAGTCAGAAACCTGCAACAAGCCAGGATACTTTATTTGACTCTGTCCTATAAAGCATGCTGGAAAGCCTACAAAGAAGCTTGGAGAGATAAGACAAGGGACAAGGAGCTGAAGAAGTGGATCTAAACAGGCTTTTCAAAGTCAAATCTGTAGCCGTTTGGACTCTTACTAAAATGAGATAGACAGACTGGAAAGTGCTTTTGTTTTTTACCTACCTCATTTGTAGCAAGGGGGTGTATCCATGTCTATAAGGATACAGCCTCACTTCCTTAGCTGTTAAGGTTTTGAAGTTTCTCAAATATATCCAGAAAATATCTCTCTGAGAAAAACGAAGCTGAGAATACTATCATTTGTATTCACAGATTGTAGCAACATCTTAATCTAATAAAATATTAGATTAAAGTGATATTGTGTTGTGTTTGTGTTTAATTATCCGCATCTTCATATCTCACACACTCATCACTTATCTTGCTGCAAAGATTCAAAACCGAAGAAAAACTCAAGAATCCATTCACCCCCCCCCCTCTGTATTCTTTTACTGTATTCAATACTCAACAAGTGGTATCAGAGCAGGTTGTTTAATCTAAACAGAAAACGATCATGAGTTCGAATACACCAAAGACTACAGGTACGGTAAAGGTCCCTAAATTCGACAAAGAAAATTACAACCTCTGGAAAATAAAAATGCTGTTGTTCATCAAAGCTGCCAATCCTCTCTACCCTGACATTCTCAAGAATGGTCCATTCATACCACAACAAGAAGTTGCTGAATCCACAGTGGGCGCAGTAGTCATTCCTAGATCATATGTTCCAAAAGAGCCATCCAAATGGACGGACTCAGAGAAGGAAAAGATTGCCCTAGACAGCCACCTCATGTTGTTAATCATAGACTCCTTGGATATGTCGATGTTTGCCAACGTAGCATCATGCAGATCAGCCAAGGACATGTGGAATCACATCGAGGTGTTATGTGAAGGGACAGAGGAGGTAAGAGAAAATAAGAAACAGATACTGGTCACACAGTATGAGGCGTTCATGGCACAGCCCAAGGAAAGTATCACTGATGTGTTTGAAAGATTTCACAAGCTGGTGACTGAGCTCCAAATGAATGGGAAGGTTTACAGCACTAAGGAATTAAATATGAAGTTTCTACTATCGTCACCAAACCATCTAGAGCAAAGGGTCATATCTCTAAGAGAAAGAGATTTGAACAAAGTCACGTATGATGTGCTCTATGGGGTTTTAAAGACACACGAGCTTGAGTTGCTTCAAAAGAGGGCTATCCAAGCTAACCAAGGCAGAATGATAAACACATCCTGTGCCTTGACTGTCAACAAATCTATTCAAGACCTGGAAGCATCTGCAAGTCAGCTGAGAATAGAAGAGATAGTAGATGATGAAGAAACTGAGGAAGTAGTGACTGAACCTTCTGATGACAAGGAAGAAGATGAGTTCTACACTCTTGAAGAGCTGGATGGCATGGAAAATACATCATATGCTTTTATGGCTAGAAAATTTCCAAACATCAGATTCAAGAGGAATCAGCCCTTCAAGCCTAGACCTCAAAATCATTCATTCAACAAGGGCAAGGCACCTATGAAAACAAACAAGAACAGATTCAAAACCAGCTATGTGGATAGGTCATCTGTAAGATGTTATAGATGCAATGACCTAGGGCATTTTGCCAGTGAATGCAAGAAGCCTAAAAAGAAGGATAAGGAGTTTCTTGAGCTTGAAGCTAAGTATGAGGCCCTTCTAAAGAAGCAGACACCAGGTAAGGCTTACATAGCTGAAGGGAAGTGTTGGGATGATTCTGACAGTGATGGGGAAGAACAAGAATTCTGCAACTATGCCTTGATGGCCAATTCCAAGGAAGAACCATCTGCATCAGACTCACAGGTACCATCTCTCACTACCATAGACATGTCTGTTTCTGAATATAAATCTTTGGTTGAACAACTATCCGTTGAGATGTTTAACATTCATACTAGTATGACTGCTGCTAATGAAGAGATTGCTAAACTGTCTACCAGGAATGAACTGTTAAATAAGAGAAATGAGGAACTAGAGCTAACTACTGTGCAAATAGAAAATCTTAAACAAGAGATTGAGTATCTAAAGAACAAAGTTCTATGTGCTAGTCAAGTTGAGAAAGCTCTTAGGGATGAATTAGCTGAAAATGAATTTAAGTTGAAAACATTTAAGAATTCCTCTAGTCTATTGCAGTCTTATCATGAGAAAAATCTAGCTAGACCTAAGGCTGCCATTGGACTTGATTATGACACTCTTAAACAGAGGAAAGGCTATGCAGTCATTGAAGATGACATTGTTGTTCAAGAGGAGGTGCCTCAGGTTTTGAAAAAGACTGAGAATCCAATATTTAAAACACCAACACTTGAGATTGATGAGGATGCCTTACTCATCAAGCAAATGTTGGAGGATGAAGATGAGGCACAATCAAATGAACAACAAGCATCCTCTGAGAGTAAGAATGTCAAAACCAAAGCCAAGGAGCCAGTAGGAGGTAGACCTAGACTTGAGAAACCTGTAAAGTTTGTTTCAGCTGGAAATTATGAGACTAAGAAGAAAGTGACTAATAAGAGACCAAACAGGAATGGCAAATTAGGGATTAACAAAGATAACAACTATGCTTATGTGCCAAATGCCCCTAGGAAAGTTTGTCAAAACTGTTTTAGCTCTAATCATTTGACTCATGCTTGCAAGAAACCATCTGGTAGTGTTGCTAAACCATTCTATGATTGCTCTGATACCACTTGTTGAGTATTGAATACAGTAAAAGAATACAGAGGGGGGGGGTGAATGGATTCTTGAGTTTTTCTTCGGTTTTGAATCTTTGCAGCAAGATAAGTGATGAGTGTGTGAGATATGAAGATGCGGATAATTAAACACAAACACAACACAATATCACTTTAATCTAATATTTTATTAGATTAAGATGTTGCTACAATCTGTGAATACAAATGATAGTATTCTCAGCTTCGTTTTTCTCAGAGAGATATTTTCTGGATATATTTGAGAAACTTCAAAACCTTAACAGCTAAGGAAGTGAGGCTGTATCCTTATAGACATGGATACACCCCCTTGCTACAAATGAGGTAGGTAAAAAACAAAAGCACTTTCCAGTCTGTCTATCTCATTTTAGTAAGAGTCCAAACGGCTACAGATTTGACTTTGAAAAGCCTGTTTAGATCCACTTCTTCAGCTCCTTGTCCCTTGTCTTATCTCTCCAAGCTTCTTTGTAGGCTTTCCAGCATGCTTTATAGGACAGAGTCAAATAAAGTATCCTGGCTTGTTGCAGGTTTCTGACTTGTACAATTCTTCAGTATTTTGTCCTCAAGAATGTATTCGAGAAGTGACTAAGTAAGTGATTCGAGAACTGGAGTTGACTTGATCGATAACTCTGAGTTCTCGAATAGTGTTATCTTGACATATCGAATCACTTCTCGAATAGCTCTTTTCTCTGGGACTCCTTGAGATATCGAATAGAGCATTTTGACATATCGAATCCCTGAGATATCGAATAGCATATTGAGAGATATCGAATAGTGTCTTCTGAGATATCGAACTTCAGACTTCTCGAATGCTAGACTTCTCGAATAGACAAATGTACTTCTCGAATTGGTACTTAGGCAAATTCTTCATTTCTTCAAATCCCAACTGTGATTATTTGGCAGTCTTCATTCCCTTGCTTGAGGCATGAACCTTAGAACTTCTTTCAAGCTTTATTCTTGACTTAGTAGGTACAGTTACACAGATAGAATTTGATGCCTATTACAAGTACAGAACAAATAGAAACTCTACAACTAGAGGTTCCCTCAGTTAAGAGGTCATGTAGGTAATGCATAGCATTACACATACTTAGGCTTGTTATTAGATGTATTCAGGCATGCCTCTGTGACTAACAATCTCCCCCAAATTGTGAGTAAGACCCTTAGTCACAATTTCATGTCTGATAACAAGCCTATCATACATAAAGATAAAACTTGACAGTACAGGTATGAATTTCCATCAGCAATTTGGATAGAACTACAGAGTGAGTAATCTTACAGCCTATGATGAAGAACTAGCCATTGTCTTTTGATTCCCTTTCCATAGCTTTGGCTTGAAATTCATCATATTCTTTCTCTCTTCTTTCTTTCTCCTTCCTTGTATTCTCATCCATAGCTTTTATTATTTCTGCCATAGCATCCAATTCTTCAAGCAAAATTGAGTCTTTGAAATCTTCAAGTACTGGTTCCAGAATATTTGCAGGATAGTGGTTGAGTAGATTCATTCTGATGTTGACTTGATTTCCATTCCTCCTCCTATACTTTACCATGTAGGGGTTGAACTGAACTCTACACAAACCCTTTTTCCTCAGCTTTTCTGCTTCACTTTCCAGTCTCTCAATTTCTTTCTCCCTTGCCAGCCATTTCTCAAAACACTCTTTTCTGACTTTTTCTTCATGATCTCTCTTCATTTTCACAAAATCAATTAGCTCCAGTTTCCATACTCTCTCCACTTTATCTTCTGAGCTCAACAGTGCAATGATTCTCTCTATGTCATATAGCTTGCCCCAGTGTTGACATCCTCCTTGTTTGAATTTCTCCTCCCTTCCATCCGAATATTTAATCTCAAGGCAATTATCAACAATGGCAACATGATAGATTCTTTGAGCTTGCAAAAATTGCAGTTGGTCTACATCATAATCTTCATCTAGTGGTTGGAGTTTTAGGCCTGGATAGATTGTCAGGGTTTTTGATATGGTTGGCTTTGATTTCCTTGCAGCTTGCTTGAACTTGATTCTTTTTACATGATTACTTGGCAGCAGTATGTGACCTTTGTTTGTAGACCATTGTAGTATTCCATTAGCAGTTTGCTTTTTGAAACATACAGATGGTTTCTTGACTTGAATCTTCTTCTCTTCTTGAGGTGGCAAGACAGTTGCAGAAGCCATAGATGCAAATTTTGAAAGGTCACTACTGGCAGCATTCACCCTAGACTTAGAGTCTTGTGTTGTGGTGAGGTTACTGTCAGCAATGCCTGAGGCTTGCTGTCTTCCACTTTTCCTCTCAGAGCCTTTACCTTGATCATCATCATTCTTCCTCTTCTCATCATCCTTCTTCTTCTTCTTGTCTTCATCACCCTTATTACTCCTGTGATATCTTCTCCTTCCATCACTTTTATCTTCATCCTTGTCTTGATCTTTGCTTGGGTTGAACTTAGCAGTCTCAGATACAATGCCAGTTGCAATATATGACCTGAGATAAGATATAGCTTCTAATTCTTCTGCTGTTCTAGATCCCTTCTTCTTGATCAGTTTCTCAATGATGGCTATGATGAGATTTTTATTTTGAGGAGTTAGATGCTTAGGAATGACCAGCTGCTTGATATCTTCAATTCTTGTTCCAGCCTGGTAGATAATAGTTCTAGGATCTGTGAAAACTTCAGGTAGCCTTGAAGGTTGACCATTCCTCAATTCATCATGAAGACTCTTGTTGTTCTCATTTCCCTTCTCAATTAGTCCAAGGAGCACATTCACTTCTGAGTGCTTTAGACTCTGTAGAGTATTGATGGTTAAGTGCCATATCTTGTTCTTTCCTACCATCAATATCTCCTTGAGCCATAGATCATTAAGCCTCCTTGGTACTACAGTGAGACAGTCAATCTGACTCTTCAAACTCTCATGATATAGCAGAGCATCACCAGCCTGTTCTCTAGAGACTTTCAGAAGCTCCAAGAATGCATCATCATGATAGACATTTGAGTTTGCAATTTCTTGTAGCTTGGCCTCAGTGACCACCTTCACTTCTACTGGCTTGGCACTCTTAGATATTGAGATTTGAGGCTTGTCAGATGGCATACTCCCTGCAACCACTGTGGTTGTAATAGACTGCCTTTGACCATCAGGAGTAGTGATGTGCACAGTTGGTAGAGTGACAACTGGCAGAGAAGTGGGAGGCACATCAACTTTGTCCTTTCCTTTTCCAGGCACATGAGTAGTAGATTTCAAAGTTCTCTGATGGCCACCCTCAGTGATCTTGATGCCCTTTTCTAGTGATCTCTCCCCCTTTGGATTTGAGTTCTTTGATATCCTCTTCTCCCCCTTAGGCTTGTTGACAGACACAGGGACTGTAGGATGCACCTTTGGAGTTGAAGATTCATCAGGTAGGGGAAGACCCATGTGCTTCATCATTGCAGACAACATTGATTGTTGATGCAGAAGGACATCAGCTGTGGTGGTGGCTTGAGTGTTCAACTGCTCAGTCAGAGTTGTCACAGTGTCTGTAAGATGAGCATTGGACTTGTGGAGAGAGACTACCTCCTTTTCAAGAGTATCCACTTTAGTGAAGAGTTCATTGGCCTTAAAACCAGATAGGGATTGATCCTTCAGTCTCTGCACTTCGAACCTTGACATCTCATGCACAGGAACCTCAGTGACCAGCTTGTCTCCATATTGATTTGCAAAGAGGGTCCTGAGCATGGCATTGGCATCAGTTGTCTGATCTGATAAGGATTGAAATTTGTGCCCCAGACCTGTGACAGCATCCTTGAGAATAGCTAAACCATTGTCCATCCCGGTGCAAGTAGCATTGCAGGTTCGAATGTCCTTGAGCACAGTCTCCAATTGAGGGAATTTAGCATCAAAAGTCCTCTTGATCTCATGCACCTCCTTGGTTGTAGCTGAACACACTTCATTAATTTCTGTCTTTAAGCCTTTACCAAGATAGTGTGCAGCCTTGAGAATGCCTTTATAGCTGTCATTCACTGCTTCAAACACATCAGTAGGGTTGAGAGATTTGGCATTGGACCCTAGTGAAGTGATGTACTCTTCTCTGAGATACTGGAGACCTTCTGAGAGAGGGATTGAATTGGTTCCTTGCAGCCAAGCATCGATATTCCCATCTCTCTCAGTTTCATCTATGATTTTCTCCTTCTGTAGCTCTACATCCTCTTTGTGACATAGGAGAATAGCTTCATAGTCTGGATTGGGCATGTTTGCAGTGAGAAGGTGCTGAGCAATTTTTGTGAACTCAGGGATCTGATCCACAACTAAGCTTTGAAGTGCTTCAACCGTCAATTGTGGTGGAACAGACCCTGATCCTGAAGCACTGTCATGTTGCACAGGCTTCAGCCATTGAGACAAAAAGTTAGAGCTAGAGCTAGGCTTGCTAGGCTCCTCAGTTACAGATGCAACTTCTGCAACCGGATGAACAGACTCTACTACTGTTGTCTCCACAGAAGTGGGATGAGTTACAACAGTAGTTGACACAGGCACAGAGTCTCTAGTAAGAACTAGTGAATCCTCTGTGTTTGTGATGGTGTCATTAGGATATGCCCCAGCATGCATTCCCTGACCATCCAAATGTGGTACCTGGGTGGTGAGCAAGGTGTCATGCACCAAGTCACTTGAATTCATTGGCTCATCAAAGGAAAAGAATTCTTGATGATCAATGCCTTGCTCCTCAATTGCTTGAGTTGCAGGCTTCAAAGAAATATGAGTGGTAGATTCTGAAAGAGAAGTGTGTTGTAGACAAGATTTTGGCAACTCCCCCTGAGAAATAGAGGGAGTTTCAGTTATGATGTGCTCTCCACTCAGTGTTGTGCCAGCCTTATCACTCCCTTGTGCTGACTCTTTACAGATAGGTGCATTGGGGAGGATGCTTGATTCTATAGATGCATCCTGTTGAGAGGATACATCTAGTGAGCTGTGTGCCCCTGATTTTACAACTTCAGCCATTTGAGTGACTGAAGAGGTGGTTTTAGACTTCTTCTTCTTCTTTAGACTTATGATAGGTGACTCAGGTTTCTCACTTTCTAACCCTAGTTCTACAGCCAAGGCTGCTTCAGTTAAGATTTCTAAAGGTTCAGAAGCAACCTGTTTTCTCTTCTTTTTACTAACATCACCCTTTTGAGAGGATGATGCAGTTGGCTCTTTGCTGGATAGAGTGTTTGGCTGGGGGGGTTGGTTAGCAGGCCTTGGGTTAGCACTTTGTTCTCCTTGCTTAGGCTGTGCTAACTGAGATTTAGAATCAAATATTGGCATGTTGTGGGGGTAAGACCTAAACAAACCCTCCATGTGGGGAGTTATGCTAAGTCTTACATCCACATCATTCCTAGTCTCCAAATTACCAAAAATGAGTTTGGTCATGGACCTAGGATAGCCTATTTTACTCTTATCTACTCCAGGCAATTCAATCAAAGAAGCATTTTTAAAGTTAAGCACTGATTGAATAAAGCGAGGAAAGAAAATTTCATTACCTCTCTTGGCTGTGGTCTGACCAAGTCTCCCATAGAGTTCCTGTAGGATGAGAAGTCCAACATCTATCTTTCTCCCATGAGCCAAGGCATAGGCAAGCTGCTGCACGGGTGTACTAATCTGATCAAAGCTTGACTTCCGTGCAGTGAATACATGAAGGAGTGTAGCAAATACAAAGCTCCATTCTTTCCTTAAGAACTTCCTATTCAACTTTCCCAGCTTGATAGTATCAGAGTAGTTGATGAAGTCAAAGAATTCTTCCAACTCATCATTGGAGGCCAGAGCATCATACGTCTCTTGCTGCATATCCAAGGCTTGATTCATGTCTGCAGTGGTGATAGTGATATCCTCTCCTTGAATCTTGCAGTGAACAATATAAGAAGTGATAGCATTCTCAAGAGCGATGACCTCCACAGTAGCAGTCCTCCAGAATTGTTCCAATAGATCTATGTACAGAGTTGGGTTGGCTGAGAGCGCACTCTTGATGTATGATTCAGACAACCACCGAACAAAGCACTTGAAATTGGCATTCGGTGCTTCCACATCACTGGTGATTGCGATGAAATTAGTTTGGAATGATATGGTGAGTTTAGGGTTTGCCATTTGGGTAGAGAAGAAAAGAGAATTAGGATTGAAGAAGAAATTCGCAGTTAGGGTTTTTCAGAGGTTTCAGGAGTTGAGGTGCTTGAGAAATCGAACGAAAAGAATTGAATAGTTGTGAAGTTGAATGAATATGTATGAATGTCTTGAGTTGTCGATAGATAAGTGTTCTGTAGCGACAAGTCATTCGAGAAGTATGAAACAACTATTCGAGAAGTCAAGAAAGGCTTATTCGATATCTCAGACAGTTTTTAACTCACAGCTGGCAGTGATTTAACTCAGAAGAAAATTCAAAGTTAAGAATATTATGAGTGAAATGAAGTTTTGAATATAAATCCAAAAAGCGATTAAGTGTCAGCGAAAGATCAGCCTTTTCAAATGATTCGATAACTCAAATGCAGTATTCGAGAACTCTATCATTAGAGAACTAAAATACTCTATTCGAGAACTCAAGGTGTGCTATTCGATTTCTCTAAAAGACACTATTCGAGAACTCAAGAGGGTTCTAGATAGGCCTATTCGAGAACTCGAGCCAAGACATAACAATGAACCATTCGAGAAGTCTGACTTATCGAACTATACTTTTCACTCATAAAATTCAATTTTCACTATCTTTTAAAATTTACCAGAAATATTCACTGAAGAATATTCTACTAAATTAAATAGTGATTTTCTCAAAATTTCACAGAAATTTCAAGCTAAAGATGTATGATTTTCAACATGTGCAGCATTGGAATATTTATACATCATACTCCAGCCAATACTTACTTTTAAAAATATTGAGCATTTGATAAGGTAAGTATTTACTGCTGCAACAATCTAGTTGATATATTCACTTAGCCAGAATTCGAAGAATTCAGCATTCCAATCTCACTGACCAGCCTAGTGAAGGTGGCTTCATCTAATGGCTTAGTGAATATGTCAGCTAGTTGTTTTTCTGTGGGAACATAATGTAACTCAATGGTTCCATTAGTTGCATGCTCCCTTATGAAATGATATCTGATGTCAATGTGCTTTGTTCTAGAATGATTGACAGGATTGGCAACTATAGAGATTGCACTTGTGTTGTCACACATGATAGGAATTCTTTCCAACACAAGTCCATAATCTCTAAGTTGGTTTCTAATCCAAAGCACTTGAGCACAGCAACTTCCAGCAGCTATGTATTCAGCTTCAGCTGTGGAAGTTGACACAGATTGTTGTTTCTTGCTGTACCAAGAGACTAACCTTTGGCCAAGAAACTGGCAGCTACCTGATGTGCTTTTCCTATCCACTCTGCATCCAGCATAATCAGCATCAGAATAACCAACCAGATTGAACCCTGTGTCCTTAGGATACCATAACCCCAAGTTTGGTGTGCCTTTCAGATATTTGAAGATCCTTTTTATAGCTATCATGTGTGATTCCTTTGGGTTTGATTGAAACCTTGCACATAAGCATGTAGCAAACATGATATCTGGCCTACTAGCAGTGAGGTAGAGTAGAGAACCGACCATGCCTCTGTAGATTGAGATATCTACCTTTTTGCCCTTAGCATCATCATCTAACTTGGTGACAGTGGCCATGGGTGTCTTCGCAGGTGAGCATTCTTCCAAATCAAATTTCTTCAGTAAATCTTTAATGTATTTGATTTGACTTATAAAAATGCCATCCTTCCTTTGACTCACTTGCAGTCCAAGAAAGAATGTTAATTCTCCCATCATACTCATCTCATATCTGCTTTGCATGAGCTTAGAGAATTTTTCACACAGCTTCTCATTTGTAGAGCCAAATATGATATCATCCACATAGATTTGAACTAGGATAGTATCATCACCATGTTTCTTGTAGAACAGTGTCTTGTCCAGTGTGCCTCTAGTGAATTGATTCTCCAGTAGAAATTGTGATAGTGTGTCATACCATGCCCTAGGAGCTTGCTTGAGTCCATACAATGCTTTAAGTAATCTGTAGACAAAGTGGGGAAACTGTGGATCCTCAAAGCCAGGTGGTTGTTGCACATATACTTCTTCTTCCAACTCCCCATTCAGGAATGCACTCTTGACATCCATTTGATAGACCTTGAAATTAGAATGTGCAGCAAATGCCAAGAAAATTCTGATGGCTTCTAGTCTAGCAACAGGGGCAAAGGTCTCATCATAGTCAATACCTTCCTGTTGAGAGTATCCTTTTGCAACCAACCTTGCTTTGTTTCTTATGACTACACCATTTTCATCCATCTTATTCCTTAGAACCCATTTAGTTCCAACAACGGTTCTATCCTTTGGTGCAGGCACTAGTTCCCATACTTTGCTCCTTTCAAATTGATTTAGCTCCTCTTGCATAGCAATTATCCAGTCAGGATCCAACAATGCATCATCAAGTTTCTTAGGCTCAACTTGGGATAGAAAGCAGCCATAGAGACATTCATTTATAGTTGCTCTTCTTGTCCTTACTCCTGCATTTGGATTTCCAATTATTTGATCTGCAGTGTGTGATCTATCCCATTTCCTTGTATGTTCAGATTGATTTCTCATCCTTGATGTTGCTTCATCATTTAGATCATGATCATCTACATTTCCTCCCCCTGTGAAGTTGTCACTCCTCACAGGTGTATCTTGGATGCTTGTTTCTTCATTGTTGGTTGACACAGGTTCTTCATTCACTTGAGTTTGTTGGATTATGAGTTCAGATTCACTTTCAATCTCCTCATCAGAATCATCTAGATTGTCAAACTTCAAGGGATCTTTATCTTCATTGTTGGCTTCTTCTAATCCAGGTAGTTTGCTGTCATCAAATGTTACATCTGTGCTCTCCATTACTTTCTTTTGACAAATGACATAAACTTTGTATGCAATTCTTTCCATAGAATAGCCAAGAAAGATTCCTTCAAATGCCTTTGCATCAAACTTTCCAACATATTCTGAATTATCTTTTAGCACAAAGCACTTGCTTCCAAAAGTATGAACATACTTTAGAGTAGGCTTCTTTCCAGTCATCAAGTTGTAAGGTGTCTTTCCAGTGTTTTTGTTGATGAGGGTTCTGTTTTGGATGTAGCATGCAGTGCTCACAGCCTCAGCCCAAAAACATGTAGGCATCTTTGCATCAAGTAGCATTGTTCTAGCAGCCTCTATCAGAGTCCTATTCTTTCTCTCAACAACTCCATTTTGTTGTGGAGTCCTTGGAGCTGAGAATTGTTGAGAAATACCATTTTCTTTGCAGAATGCTCCAAGCATGGCATTTCTGAATTCTGTCCCATTATCACTTCTTAATGCAATCACACTTGCATTTATGGCCTTTGCTTCTTTGTCAACTTTCTTTATGTGCTCAATGATTACTTGTGGAGCCTCATCCTTTGATGCCAGAAATTCTACCCATGTATACCTTGTAAAATCATCAACCATCACTAGAGCATACTTCTTCCTTCCTAGTGACATAATATTGACAGGCCCAAACAAATCCATATGAATCAGTTGCAGGGGCTTGGTTATAGATGTCACTGTTTTTGACTTGTGGCTTGATCTTTTCATTTTTCCCTTTTGACACGCCTCACACACTCCTTCTTGACAGAATTCAAGTGTGGGCATGCCTCTCACTAACTCCCTTTTGACTAGGGAATTAATGGCTTTGAAGTTCAGGTGTGATAGCTTCTTGTGCCACAGCCAACTGTCTTCATTTGATGCTTTTGAGTAGAAGCAACAAATTGTGTCCTTGCTTGCAGAGTCCAAGTTGGCTACAAACAGGCTTCCCTTCCTTACTCCAGACAGAGCAAAATCACCAGTCTTCTTGTGGGTGATCAAACATTCATCTTTGTCAAAGTTCACTTTGAAGCCTCTGTCAGTGAATTGACCAACACTCAGTAGATTATGCTTGAGCCCCTTGACCAGTGCTACATTCTCAATGATGACATTTCCAATTTCCAACTTGCCATATCCCAGTGTGTTGCCGATGCTGTCATCTCCAAAAGCAACCATTGGGCCAGCCTTTTCCTCATACTGTGATAGCAGGGCCATATCACCAGTCATATGATTTGAGCATCCACTGTCCAAAATCCACATGACCTTCTTTTTACTTTCTTTGCCCTGCAAACACAAAAGTATTACTTCTCCTTTGGTACCCAAACGAGTTTGGGTCCATGTGACTTAGTGACAGTTTTATCAAAATCAGCATGCTTATCAGTTTTCTTGATGTTGGTCTTCTTGTCACTGTTGGGAGTCTTAGAATCAGGGTTCTTAGACTTAGGTGACAGAGGTACCTTCCTAACTTTAGGAGGACTTGAAGACTTTGTCCTTGTGTAGTGTGTGTGAACATTATGATTGATACAGCCCTCCATGAATTGTCTTCTCAAATTAAAACAACTAGTCATCACATTCATGTTACATGGCATGCAATCAAGTTTATCACAGAAAGGAGAGTCTCTATGTCTTAAAGGCACAGAGCAATCATAGAATGGTTTAGCAACACTACCAGATGGTTTCTTGCAAGCATGAGTCAAATGATTAGAGCTAAAACAGTTTTGACAAACTTTCCTAGGGGCATTTGGCACATAAGCATAGTTGTTATCTTTGTTAATCCCTAATTTGCCATTCCTGTTTGGTCTCTTATTAGTCACTTTCTTCTTAGTCTCATAATTTCCAGCTGAAACAAACTTTACAGGTTTCTCAAGTCTAGGTCTACCTCCTACTGGCTCCTTGGCTTTGGTTTTGACATTCTTACTCTCAGAGGATGCTTGTTGTTCATTTGATTGTGCCTCATCTTCATCCTCCAACATTTGCTTGATGAGTAAGGCATCCTCATCAATCTCAAGTGTTGGTGTTTTAAATATTGGATTCTCAGTCTTTTTCAAAACCTGAGGCACCTCCTCTTGAACAACAATGTCATCTTCAATGACTGCATAGCCTTTCCTCTGTTTAAGAGTGTCATAATCAAGTCCAATGGCAGCCTTAGGTCTAGCTAGATTTTTCTCATGATAAGACTGCAATAGACTAGAGGAATTCTTAAATGTTTTCAACTTAAATTCATTTTCAGCTAATTCATCCCTAAGAGCTTTCTCAACTTGACTAGCACATAGAACTTTGTTCTTTAGATACTCAATCTCTTGTTTAAGATTTTCTATTTGCACAGTAGTTAGCTCTAGTTCCTCATTTCTCTTATTTAACAGTTCATTCCTGGTAGACAGTTTAGCAATCTCTTCATTAGCAGCAGTCATACTAGTATGAATGTTAAACATCTCAACGGATAGTTGTTCAACCAAAGATTTATATTCAGAAACAGACATGTCTATGGTAGTGAGAGATGGTACCTGTGAGTCTGATGCAGATGGTTCTTCCTTGGAATTGGCCATCAAGGCATAGTTGCAGAATTCTTGTTCTTCCCCATCACTGTCAGAATCATCCCAACACTTCCCTTCAGCTATGTAAGCCTTACCTGGTGTCTGCTTCTTTAGAAGGGCCTCATACTTAGCTTCAAGCTCAAGAAACTCCTTATCCTTCTTTTTAGGCTTCTTGCATTCACTGGCAAAATGCCCTAGGTCATTGCATCTATAACATCTTACAGATGACCTATCCACATAGCTGGTTTTGAATCTGTTCTTGTTTGTTTTCATAGGTGCCTTGCCCTTGTTGAATGAATGATTTTGAGGTCTAGGCTTGAAGGGCTGATTCCTCTTGAATCTGATGTTTGGAAATTTTCTAGCCATAAAAGCATATGATGTATTTTCCATGCCATCCAGCTCTTCAAGAGTGTAGAACTCATCTTCTTCCTTGTCATCAGAAGGTTCAGTCACTACTTCCTCAGTTTCTTCATCATCTACTATCTCTTCTATTCTCAGCTGACTTGCAGATGCTTCCAGGTCTTGAATAGATTTGTTGACAATCAAGGCACAGGATGTGTTTATCATTCTGCCTTGGTTAGCTTGGATAGCCCTCTTTTGAAGCAACTCAAGCTCGTGTGTCTTTAAAACCCCATAGAGCACATCATACGTGACTTTGTTCAAATCTCTTTCTCTTAGAGATATGACCCTTTGCTCTAGATGGTTTGGTGACGATAGTAGAAACTTCATATTTAATTCCTTAGTGCTGTAAACCTTCCCATTCATTTGGAGCTCAGTCACCAGCTTGTGAAATCTTTCAAACACATCAGTGATACTTTCCTTGGGCTGTGCCATGAACGCCTCATACTGTGTGACCAGTATCTGTTTCTTATTTTCTCTTACCTCCTCTGTCCCTTCACATAACACCTCGATGTGATTCCACATGTCCTTGGCTGATCTGCATGATGCTACGTTGGCAAACATCGACATATCCAAGGAGTCTATGATTAACAACATGAGGTGGCTGTCTAGGGCAATCTTTTCCTTCTCTGAGTCCGTCCATTTGGATGGCTCTTTTGGAACATATGATCTAGGAATGACTACTGCGCCCACTGTGGATTCAGCAACTTCTTGTTGTGGTATGAATGGACCATTCTTGAGAATGTCAGGGTAGAGAGGATTGGCAGCTTTGATGAACAACAGCATTTTTATTTTCCAGAGGTTGTAATTTTCTTTGTCGAATTTAGGGACCTTTACCGTACCTGTAGTCTTTGGTGTATTCGAACTCATGATCGTTTTCTGTTTAGATTAAACAACCTGCTCTGATACCACTTGTTGAGTATTGAATACAGTAAAAGAATACAGAGGGGGGGGGGTGAATGGATTCTTGAGTTTTTCTTCGGTTTTGAATCTTTGCAGCAAGATAAGTGATGAGTGTGTGAGATATGAAGATGCGGATAATTAAACACAAACACAACACAATATCACTTTAATCTAATATTTTATTAGATTAAGATGTTGCTACAATCTGTGAATACAAATGATAGTATTCTCAGCTTCGTTTTTCTCAGAGAGATATTTTCTGGATATATTTGAGAAACTTCAAAACCTTTTTTTTTTCAGCTAAGGAAGTGAGGCTGTATCCTTATAGACATGGATACACCCCCTTGCTACAAATGAGGTAGGTAAAAAACAAAAGCACTTTCCAGTCTGTCTATCTCATTTTAGTAAGAGTCCAAACGGCTACAGATTTGACTTTGAAAAGCCTGTTTAGATCCACTTCTTCAGCTCCTTGTCCCTTGTCTTATCTCTCCAAGCTTCTTTGTAGGCTTTCCAGCATGCTTTATAGGACAGAGTCAAATAAAGTATCCTGGCTTGTTGCAGGTTTCTGACTTGTACAATTCTTCAGTATTTTGTCCTCAAGAATGTATTCGAGAAGTGACTAAGTAAGTGATTCGAGAACTGGAGTTGACTTGATCGATAACTCTGAGTTCTCGAATAGTGTTATCTTGACATATCGAATCACTTCTCGAATAGCTCTTTTCTCTGGGACTCCTTGAGATATCGAATAGAGCATTTTGTCATATCGAATCCCTGAGATATCGAATAGCATATTGAGAGATATCGAATAGTGTCTTCTGAGATATCGAACTTCAGACTTCTCGAATGCTAGACTTCTCGAATAGACAAATGTACTTCTCGAATTGGTACTTAGGCAAATTCTTCATTTCTTCAAATCCCCACTGTGATTATTTGGCAGTCTTCATTCCCTTGCTTGAGGCATGAACCTTAGAACTTCTTTCAAGCTTTATTCTTGACTTAGTAGGTACAGTTACACAGATAGAATTTGATGCCTATTACAAGTACAGAACAAATAGAAACTCTACAACTAGAGGTTCCCTCAGTTAAGAGGTCATGTAGGTAATGCATAGCATTACACATACTTAGGCTTGTTATTAGATGTATTCAGGCATGCCTCTGTGACTAACAAGTTTGTGATATGATTGTTGTTAGTTGAATCTCAGAGTTTTTGGCGAGTTTAGTATGTTGATTGGTATAAGTTTATTTGGACTATAGTTCATCATTTTTCATGCTTCTGGAATCTGTGTTTTGGGTAATACTGTACTGTATTTCGAGTTGCTGTGAGCTCAGTTGCGATTTTGTTTATCTGAGTTCGTAGTTGCTGTTGCTTAATTTGTGAATCTGTTCTGAGTATTAATAGAGTTCGTTGTTATGAGTTTTTGACGAGTTCCTTTTGCGAGTTTGAGTTTTGTCGTGCGCTGTTTTGTTAATCTAGTTGCTTGCTTTGCGAGTTGCTGTTGAACGAATCGTTGTGGAGTTCGAATTGTGTTGTTGTTTTCCTATTTTTAGCTAGTTTTTGCTGCCTTCCTGAGCCCGTTCGAGTGGTGTTATGAGTTGTAGGTTTTTATGCTTGAGTCTGTATTGTTTACTTGCTAGTTTCTGTGATTTTTATGGATTTTGAGTTCCATGTTCCTGTTTTCATTGTTTTCATTTTTCTTATGTTCCATTCGACTTTGTGGGAAAAAAAAATTTCTGTGGAATCAAATTATAATTCAATTTTAGAATTTAGAATAATTAGTGAATTAATAGATTACTAATTTAATCTTCTTTTAACTAGCTACTTTAAAATTAGATTTTTTTTAGTTAAAATCCATCATGTCAAGACTTTCTGTAAATAACTTGTGAGAATAAAATTTAGTTTTAAATCGAATTTGAAAATTTTTTGTAGAATAATTACCTTTTGCTCTTTTTATTTTTATTAGTAGAATAATAATTGAAATTTTCTTTTTAAAAGAAAAATGAGATTAATTAGTAAAAATTCAAAAATCCAAATTTTCCAAAATAAACTTATCCTAGTTCGATTAAGTTGAAAATTAAGGAATGCGAAAAAATTAGTCCCTGTGGATCGAATCTAAAATACTAAAACGAGATCGTGCGCTTGCGATAATTAAATTGTTTGTTTTTAGCACATCATGTTTCATTAATTATTATAAGATAAAATTTAATACAAAATTTACTAAGATTCAACTATTTATAAGATTCTTTTAAATGTTTCAGTTGTTAAATTTTTAAATAAAGTGTTCTTCCGAGATTTAATATATTGTTATTTTAAGATTCTATTAGGTGTTGTACAAATCTTATACAAGTTATTAGTTAAATAAAATTTAATTTAATTCTTATTATTATTAAACAATGATAAAATTCTATCATCTGTTTTGTCGAGTATTCAATTAATTATTTTAAGATAGAATTAAAAAAATATTGTAATTCAACTAAATATTTTACTAAGTGTTCTTATATGTTATTTTTAGATTCTCTTTTTCATGTGTTCTTCGAAAATATGTTATTTTTAGATTCTCTTTTTCATGTTTTCTTCGAAAATTCACTCAAGTGTTCTTTTAAAATTCTATTAAGTGTTCGACAAATTAAATAAATTTAACTTAATGTAATCTTTTATGATTAATATAACGCAAGCGAAGGGTGATTTTGATAACTAGTAATGCTATGAATTAAAATTTAAGATAATGTATATTTTTTATTATAACACTTAATAAAATCTTGATTATTTTCTTAATTGAAAATTTACACAATGAAGACTTTGATGCTTAATAAATTAAATAAGGATGATTTTTGTTGAATTTGGTAGGTAAAAGTCCATGTCTAATTTAAGGATGATTTTAAATATGTATTTATTGTTTAGATTGTTATTTAAGAAATAGTTTGATAGATTGATAATTAAAATGATTTTACCATATATCTATTCAACCAAAATCAAGTGAATATAATTAAAATTGTTTCAACGGTTGGATTGATATTAAATAAATGAACCACAAAGGCATCTTAAATTTTCTCCAATTTTTTTTTCTTGAGCAACTTCCTATATTGTATATATGTATAAATGTATTATGATTTCAAGTTCTCCATATACCAATTTTCTTAAAATTTTATTACTCATTTAATTTCTTTGATCTAATGCGGACATACATATACACATAAACATGTTATTTATCAACAACAATTGAAGAGAACAACAACAAGAGATGGCCTATGTTTATGATGATGCAATGATCATATCAATGATTCAAATTTCAAATCATAAAAAAATAAATGACTAACCCAAAATATAGATTTTCAAAGCATCTTAAAATAAAGTGAAAGTTTGATATAATATTCTTCGATGGAAATGAATAAGACTTTCTAGATATAAAAAAAATCTACGAATAAAGTTTAAAAACCTGAAATAACCATTTTCGAAAATCGAACAAAAATTCGTGAAATGAGGATATATTGTTCTTCGAAAAATGAGTTTCACAAAGGTGTTTTAAGATTTTGAAATGATTGAGTTACACGCACAAAGAAAAATTTTGTTACAACTTTTTACAAAAGTTTTAAATTCAAGACAACTAGAAAAAGTACAAATAATATGTTTGAGAACCAACCTCAACAACCAGGTTCAAAATTTTGGATTTATGTTTATTTTATTTTTTATAACTTTTGCGTAGATATTTCTCACATGAAATTTTCATTGTCTTATTTTATTTTATTCATCATTCTTCTTTCATGAAACGCTTTTGATTTTACTCCATAATATGTTTATTTTCTTCATTGGTGCTCATTATACGCATATGTGATCTTATTCATCTACCTTATATGTGTTTAGAAACGAAGAGAAATTTATAAAAATTAAAACTAAAATTTAAATAAAGTTAGGCAGCTACAATATACATTTTATCATTCACATTAAACAACCAGATACACATTATTGAAAACTGCACCATAACATTACTTTTTAAGTTTCTTATAGTGAAATTTTGAATGAACTTATGAACTTAAAAATAATTGCAGGTAACTAGAAGTTGGTCAATTTTCCTTAGGAGGGCATGCTGTTAATTCATCTTTGGAGGGGCTAGCGCTAGGCTCCTCCCACAAGCCACTTGTTACTGAACCGCGACCGGGATCTGGTTCCGCTTTTGCTTGCTCTACAGTGAAATCAATTGTAGGTTTTTCAGCAACGAGAGTTGTTGGAACATCGTCCTTAGGAGGGCAGGCGGCTAATTCATCCTTGGAGGGGCTAGCGCTAGGCTCTTCCCACAAGCCACTTACTACTGAACCGCCGCGACCGGGATCTGGTTCCGCTTTTGCTTGCTCTACAGTGAAATCAATTGTAGGTTTTTCAGCAACAAGAGTTGTTGGAATATCGTCCTTAGGAGGACATGCTGCTAACTCATCATTTTTACTTGTACCTGAAATAAAACGAGCATTTGTAGCCAAAACAATATGGTTGATTAGTATAACCAATAAGAACAATGAACATATTCTCACTGATCTATCCATTTCAATTTACTTCTACGAAAATTTAGTCTATGTTCAAACTTAAAATTTGACTACTGAATGTTGGTAATTTTATGATTATTATCTAGGCGTATTTATACACAAAATTATCATCAGTTTCTATAACATAACTGACATATTGATAGTTTCGTTATTGTAATGGACCATTTATCTAGAATGAATACAAAAGTTGTTAAAAGTAAATACAATAGTGTGATCATCATTTTTAAGATGAGTACAAATTGGGGTCCATCAACTTTACTTCATGCAAATGATGTATAAGGACAATCTTTAATTGCAGAATGAATACAAAAGTTGTTAAAAGTAAATATAATAGTGGGATCATCATTTTTAAGATGAGTACAAATTGAGGTCCATCAACTTTACTTCATGCAAATGATGTATAAGGACAATCTTTAATTGCAAATATAACAATTACTAAAAACTAATATTAACCTTTTTTTTAAAATGGAGATTGGAGTACAACTGTAAAAGATTTTTTTGTCCGTTCAATTAAATTAATAAGTTCTTATATACTTTTTGGTTTAATTTATTTAATACTTAAATTAATATGTAATTAAAAATTATTTAATTATTTAGATGAATGCATTATTATTTTTAAATTAATTATTCAATTTTACTTTTTATTCAATTTGGAACTATTTTTACATCTTATTTGACACCTTAGTCATTCAAATTTTGGAAAGAAAAATATTTTATGTATACGATGTCACTGTTAAATCTATACAATACTATTATTAATGTCAAAATTGTTGAAGTCGTGGTGTTTATATTTGAAAACATCCTCCTCATTTTTCTAAGTGAAGATATAAGCGAGATATATTTGGTACATTGGTCGATTTTATCCATTTTGATCTCCTTTAATATTGGTAATTATACTAACCGCTAAAATTGATTAGTATGTTTAAAGCTAATTATATTTTACTCTATCTATCCCAACAAATTGTTTACATATCTCAAATGGATTGTCTCTTCCGATTCTTTAAATTTTCAAAAGTAGCAAAAGTTTCACAATGTAAAAACTACTAAGAATGTTAACTTCTATATAAATTATTATTATGGTATATAAATTGATGCAAGTCTTTGACTCTTATTTTTGTTTTTCTAGTAAATGTGAATCTAGTTGCGTGTTGAGTTTTTTTTATACATAATTTTTTTAATAAATTTCGCCTTTTCTCATTACCAACTTGTGATAAGTACAATAAAATTTTATTTTTGTTTCATTTAAAAATCTAGAGTAAAAGTCAGTGTGAGGCACGATTATATGGAAATAATGTTCGCACAACTCTCTCTCTCTCTCTCTCTCTCTCTCTCTCTATATATATATATATATATATATATATATATATATATATATATATATATATATATATCAAAATTAGTTAATAATTAAAAATATGCTAAAGGCTAATATTTTGACTTTGTAATACATATGTATAGTAATTTTGTTATATTTCATACTATTTTTATGAGCCAAATATTTTTAAAATCTGATTAGCTTTAATAAAAATTGGATGCATATTTCTGCAAAAAGAATTAAATTACTACTTTTAATTTTATAAATTTTAATCTAGTTTTTAATTACGTGGAATGAAATTTTTAAGTGATTAGTTTAGTTTATAGAAAGTTGGTTTAGAAAAACATGTGCCCCAATGCTTTTGGAAAAGATCTAATTTTAAGCTTTTGCGGAAGCAATTAAAGGTTTCAACATCAAATCTCAAAAAAAAAATTTATTTTTGTATGTTATATCAAAAAACATGAACATATCAAAAAAATTGATTTATACAACTTCATTAATTTTAATTCTGTAAAATCAAAAATAAAATTTAAAGATAGTTAGGCAATTTCAACATACATTTTATCATTCAAATTAAAAAACATAACAAAATATATGTTCTTGAAACTTGCATTATAACATCATTTTTAAGTTTCTTATAGTGAAATTTTGAATGAACTTATGAACTTAAAAACAATTGCATGTAACTAAGAGTTGATCAATTTTCCTTAGGAGGGAATGCTGCTAATTCATCTTTGGAGGGCTAGCGCTAGGCTCCTCCCACAAGCCACTTGGACCGAGATTAGGTTTCGCTTTGTCTTGCTCAATAGTGAAATCAATTATAGGTTTTTCAGCAACTCTTGTTGTTGGAATATCGTCCTTAGGAGGGCATACGACTAATTCATCTTTGGAGGGGCTAGCGCTAGGCTCCTCCCACAAGCCACTTGGACCAAGATTCGGTTTCACTTTTGCTTGCTCTACAGTGAAATCAATTGTAGGTTTTTCAGCAACAAGAGTTGTTGGAATATCGTCCTTAGGAAGACCTGCTGCTAACTCATCGACATTACTGGTACCTGAAATAAATCGAGCATTTGTAACCAAAACAATATGGTTGATTTGTATAACCATAAGAACAATGAACTTATTCTCACTAGTGATATATCCATTTTAATTTACTTCTTGGAAAATTTAGTATATGTTCAACCATAAAATTTGACTACTGAATGTTGATAATTTTATGATTATTATTTACACGTATTTATACACAAAAATATTACAGTATCAGTTTCTATAACATAACTGACATATTGACAGTTTCCTAATTGCAACAGACCATTTGTCTAGAATGAATACAATTGTTGTTAAAGTTAAATACAATAGTGGGATCATCATTTTTAAAGATGAGTACGAATTGGGGTCCATCAACTTTATTTCATGCAAATTAATGATGTATAAGGACAATATTTAATTATAAATATAACATTTACTAGAAACTCATATTAACCTTTTTTTTAATGGAGTACAACTATAAAAGATTTTGTTGCCCCATTCAATTAAACTAGCTTTTTAGCCCGTGCAATGCACAGGCATATTCTAGATACAATTAAACTATTAGTTTGTTCGAGAATTTTTTATACATTTGCATATTAAAATAACAATTTATGAGTTATTCAACAAGTTCAAAATTCACAAAATTCACAAAATTTTCAGATGGAGCAAGCAAATGTTTTTCAACAGAGGCAACAGTACAATCCGTACTCGAACACTTATAATCCGGGATGGAGAGATCATCCAAATTTCTCATACAGAAACAACAATGCACACAATCCATCTTTGCCTAATCAGCAGCAGCAGTATCAGCAATCATATCAACCTCCTCCACAACAACAATATCGGTATTCTCAAGGGCATGTGAACCCCCCTGGATTTCATAGACCTCCTCAGCAACTCACTTCTCAAGACAGTCGAACTGCACAACCTGATCAAATGAGCGATGTAATGAAAATGCTGATACAAATGCAAAAGACTCAAGAGGAGAACATGAAAGAGATCAAAGAGTTGCGGACTCATAATAAAATGATGGAGACTCAGATTGCACAACTGGCTACTTCTTCTAATGCAAGGCAACCTGGCTCTTTGCCATCTCAACCATCTCACTTCAAGGAAAATGTGAATGCAATTATTCTTAGAAGTGGTTTCTCATATGATGGTCCTCCATTGCCTATTGATGATGTGAACATTGACAAAGAAAAGGAAAGCACCAAAGATGACAAGGTTGAAGAAGTTGTTGATCAAACAAATGTAGATGGAACTGAAGGAAGCAAGAAAGACGAATCAGAGAAGATTATGATTGCTCCTCTACCATTTGTGCCCAAGTTACCATTCCCTAACAGGATGAACAGAACAAAGGTAGAACAACAGTTTGGTAAGTTTATGACACTTGTCAAAAATCTTGAGGTAACAATTCCTTTCACAGATTTAATTTCTCAAGTTCCATCTTATGCAAAGTTTTTAAAGGATATTTTGATGAAGAAAAGATCTTTTGGTGAGGTAGAGACAGTTGCTTTAACTGAAGAGTGTAGTGCTGTTTTACAAAATAAGTCTCCACCCAAACTTAAAGATCCTGGAAGTTTTTCAATCCCATGTCGTTTGGGTGCATTATTTATTAACAAAGCTTTATGTGACTTAGGTGCTAGCGTCTCTGTCATGCCCCTCTCAATTTTTCAAAAATTAAACATGGGAGATTTGAAATACACACAAATGATATTACAAATGGCAGACCGTTCTATAAAATATCCATTGGGTGTTTTAGAAGATGTGCCTGTCAGGGTTGGAAAATTTTATATCCCCGTAGACTTTGTGGTTTTGGATATGGATGAGGATAGCCAGATTCCTATTATTTTAGGTAGGCCATTCCTATGTACTGCAGGTGCTGTTATTGATATTAAAAATGGGACTTTATCTTTGAGTGTTGGTGATGATAAAATTTCTTTTACTCTGACCCTCTGCTCTTAAGTCCCCTTTGCTTGAGAATACATGTTGCAGGATTGATGTCATCAATGAAATTGTCCAAGATGAGCTATCTCAAATTTTATTGGACGATCCATTGGAGGCAGTTCTTATGCTGGAAGCTTCAGAAGGAGAAGGACATGCTAACATTGACTCCTTGATCCTTGAGTTGGATGGTATGGATAGTTTAGGGAATTGTGAGGTAACAAACACTATTACTTCTTGTGATAAACCTCAGGTAAAGAAACTATAGTTAAAGCCTTTGCCATCCAGTTTTAAGTATGTGTTTCTTGATGATGATGAGTCTTGTCCCTTGATTGTTAGTGCTAAACTTGATGATAATCAAATTTCTAAGCTTCTTGTTATGTTACGTATGCATAGAAAAGCTATTGGGTATAGTATTGATGATCTTAAGGGGATTAGCCCGGACTTTTGCATGCATAGAATTAATCTTGATGAGGATCATAAACCTTGCATACAAGGTCAACGTCGCTTAAATCCTAACATGCAAGAAGTAGTTAAAAAGGAAGTCATAAAATTGCTTGATGCAGGCATCATCTACCCAATTTCTAATTAAAAATGGGTAAGCCCGGTTCAGGTAGTTCCAAAGAAAGGAGGGACCACTGTGATTAGAAATAACAAAGATGAATTAATTCCCACTAGGATTATCACTGATTGGCGGATGTGTAATGATTATAGCAGGTTAAACATGGCCACTAAAAAATATCATTACCCTCTCCCATTTATTGATCAGATGCTTGAAAGATTTGCTAAACATGAATTCTTTTGCTATTTAGATGGGTATTCAGGGTTATTTCAGATCCCTATACACCCAGACGACCAGGAAAAGACTACATTTACTTGTCCATATGGTACCTTTGCATATCGAAGAATGCCATTTGGATTGTGTAATGCCCCTGCTACTTTTCAGCGTTGCATGACATCCATATTTTCTGATTTCATTCAGTCTATTATGGAAGTATTTATGGATGATTTCAGTGTCTATGGTTCTGATTTTGATGCATGTTTGCATAATCTTTCTAAGGTGCTTAAACGATGTGAAGAGGTAAATTTGGTTTTAAATTGGGAAAAGTGCCACTTCATGGTCAATGAAGGAGTGGTACTTGGTCATCTTATTTCCGAACGTGGCATCCAAGTTGACAAAGCAAAAATTGAGGTGATCGAGAAACTTCCTCCTCCTGTTAATGTCAAGGGAGTTAGAAGCTTCTTAGGTCATGCGGGGTTTTATCGACGTTTTATAAAAGATTTTTCAAAAATTGCTTAAGGATGCCACATTTGAGTTTACTGATGCTTGTTTGGAGTCTTTCTACAGGATTAAAGAAGCTTTGACTAGTGCACCGATCATACAACCTTTAGATTGGAGCTTTCCATTCGAAATCATGTGTGATGCAAGTGACTATACTGTGGGAGCCGTTCTCAGTCAAAGGAAAGATAAGGTATTCCACACCATCTACTATGCAAGTAAAACCTTGGATGAAGCTCTGGTCAATTATGCTACTACTGAAAAGGAGCTTCTAGATGTGGTCTATGCTCTTGACAAGTTTCGGTCCTATCTCATTGGCTCCAAAGTCATTGTTCACACAGATCATTCAGCACTGAAATATCTATTGGCCAAGAAAGAAGCAAAACCGAGGCTTATTCGTTGGATTCTATTGCTCCAGGAATTTGACTTGGAAATCAAAGACAAGAAGGGTGCTGAGAATGTGGTTGCAGATCATCTTTCACGACTACGTTTCACATCAGATGTTACATTCGATAGTCCTATTGACGACTCTTTTCCTGATGATCATTTATTTGTTGTTGCCACTAAAACTCCATGGTATGCAGACTTTGCAAATTTTTGTATGAATGGCTCTCATCCTCCAGATTTGACCTATCAACAACGAAAGCGGTTCTATCATGATGCAAAACAATATTTTTGGGATGACCCTCTCTTGTATCGAAAGTGTGCTGATGGGATCTTTCGTAAATGTGTCCCTGAGTTTGAAGTAAATGACACTCTCAAGCATTGTCATTCTCTTGCATGTGGAGGGCACCATGGTCCTTCTAAAACTGCTGCTAAAGTACTTCAATCCGGTTTCTTTTGGCCTTCTCTATTTAAGGGTGCTCGTGCTTTCTGTTTGGCTTGTGATGCATGTCAAAGAACGGGTAATATTTCTAAACGCATGAGATTCCTCAAACCGGTATTCTTGAGGTCGAGATATTTGATGTATGGGGTATTGATTTTATGGGACCTTTTCCAACTTCTTGTGGGATGAAATACATCTTAGTTGTAGTTGATTATGTTTCCAAGTGGGTTGAAGCAATTGGATCATCAACCAATGATTCAAAGGTTGTTATGAAACTCTTCAAAAACATCATTTTCCCGCGCTTTGGAGTTCCGAGAACAGTGATAAGTGATGGTGGTTCTCATTTTCACCATCGACAATTTGAAACTTTGTTGAAGAAGTATGGTGTCACTCACAAGGTTGGTCTTGCTTATCATCCTCAAACAAGTGGCCAAGTGGAGGTTTCAAATCGTCAAATTAAAAGCATTCTAGAGAAGGTGGTTGCAAAATCTAGAAAAGATTGGTACTTAAAGCTATATGATGCTTTATAGGCTTATCGGACAGCATATAAGACCCCTATTGGAACTACCCCATATCGGTTAGTATATGGCAAGGCATGTCACTTGCCAGTTGAGTTGGAACATCGTGCTTTTTGGGGTGTAAAAGAACTCAACATGGATTTAAAAGCCGCGGGGCAAGCAAGACTTCTTCAATTAAATGAATTAGATGAGCTTCGATTTGACGCTTATGATAATTCTCGAATTTACGAGGAGCGAACGAAGAAAATGAATGATAAGATGATCCAGCGAAGAGATTTTCAAGTTGGTGACAAGGTATTGTTATTTAACTCAAGGCTCCGACTCTTTCCTGGGAAACTTAAATCTAGATGGTCCGGACCTTTCACTATAATTGGAGTTCAATTTCATGGTACTATTAAGGTCATGGGGCAAGATGGAGAGCAAAATTTAAGGTAAACGGTCAACGCCTTAAATTATATGTGGACGGTGCATTTGTTGGAAAAATGGAGATGATTCGTCTCGACAATCTCTTCATGGAACCTTGATTCGAGGACAGAAGTCAAGCTAATGACGGTAAAAAAGCGCTTCTTCGGAGGCAACCCAATGGTTTGAGCAAGCTGTTAGGGCCTTAGGGGAGTTTTTTTTACCTCTTCGTATTTTATTTATTTATTTATTCTATAATTTTTAGAATTCTTTGTTTTTAATTTTTTTCTTTTATATAATTGTTCATTGAGGACAATGAACCACTTAATTGTGGGGATGCGTTCTCGATGATTAAAAAAATTCAAAAAAAATTATATATTATAAATAAATAAATAAATAAATAATTCCAAAAAAATTAGAAAATTAGAAAATTAATTGCCTCGTCTCATAGTGTGTTAACAAGGATAGGTACACATCTTGTGAGCTTATTTTGCATGATTATTTGACATGTCATATCTCTGAAAATTATTTGTTACTTGATGATTCCTTGTTCGTGCTTGCGAAAAATTTTAAAACTTGAGAAACATCATTGTCAATTTTAGTGAGTACTGAAGCATGCTTTCACCTTGTGAGATCTTGAGCCTAATTTGTGATTGGTACATCTTATATCAATCGAATTTTTATTGCTGTGTATTGTTCATCATTAAGTATGTCGCTCTAGAACTTGTTTCAAACCATTTTGAGATTACATGATATCTATATGCATGAAAATGATAAAGGCACTAGGATTAACCGTATTTATCCAAACAGTACCCTTGAATCATATATCCTTAGTGAACCCCTTTGAGCTTTTTATCCGTTATTTTTATGTATCACCAATCTAAATTCTTGAGCCTACTTGTTTATTCTTCTCTTGATTTACTAGTAGAGCATTTTGATTCATTTTGAGGTTGGTGAGTGCATAGTGTGGGGATTTCTTTGTTAAAGTGTGAAAATTGGGTAGGAATAAAAAAAATTAAAAAGAAAAAAGAAAAAAAAGAAAATAAAAGATCAAGTACAATTGTGTTCATTGGTTTGTGCAATATGAAAATGGAAAAGTACATGGTAATATGTGCTTGGGGTTTAATGCTTGTGAGAGTTTGCTCAGCTTTTACATGATCAAAATTTCATGTTGAGTGCTTTAATTAGAAATGAACATTATGCTCTATTAGTTTGTCAAGTTAGCCACTTGTTAGCCTTTTTCTTGATTCCCTACCCTTCACCTTAGCCACGTTACAACCTTTAACAAAGACCTTTTGATTTGTGCATGCATGTATACAATGTAGTGGAGATTTGGTGGACAATCAAGCATATGGTAGCACATGACTTAATTGTTTGAACTTGAGCGGATACACTTCACCTATACACTTGTGTGATTCGAGAGTTATGTGAGATTTTCTATCCGTAGCATGTTACTCATTGAATGCGGCATTGATATATATATTTCACGATCTTTTTGTCTATCTAGACTGTGTGCTTACTTGGATAGTCTTGTACATATAATGTGTAAGTGAACAGACTTTCAGTATTGTGCAATTGAGGTTTACTGGTGTGGAGTACTATGATAGGTTGCATACTTGAGACTTGGCAGAAAAAAATGGATTTTGTGGGTAAATTCACTATAAACCCTCACGAGACAACACTAGTCCTACTAGGGCTGCCTAGGGGTTTAACGGCTTGTGCATATGCTCAATGCAATCGTGTCATCTATGAAAGTGATATTAGTTAGGATTTGGTTTTTATTTCACTTATTTGCCCGAGGACGTGCAAATGCTTAGTGTGGGGATATTTGATAAGATATATTTATATATATATTTTATATAATTTTATTCCCATATTTAATTGCATTTTGCATTAATTTGGATATTTATTTAATAAATCTTAATGTTTTATTGTATAAGACAAGAATTCCTGAATTTGGAATTAAAGAGCTATTTCGAAGCTAAAAATAGAAGAAATTCGGATTTATTGAGCTACACCCGTTCTCTACGGTATTTATTTCATATCCGGAGTTGTAGAAGTCGGATTTGGACAATCTTAAAGTCCACACAAAGCTTATAAAATTATCTACAATTCAAAGGGATTAAATAAGCAAAAACCCGACTAGAGCGGTCCGAAATCTGAGGAGGAAGTAGCTGCGTTTTATTGAAAATCCAATTTTATCAAGGAATCCCACTTGTATTCTATTTAAATCATTAAAAATGTTTTTTGTCATTAAAGGATGGGACTAGTTGGTGAAGCAAATGATCAAGTTTTTGTGGAAGACAAGAGGAATCAATCACTTTCGGCCAAAAGAATTAGTAGTATTGCAAAAAGAGAAAGTGGGTTCATTATTGTTCACAATTTTGTAATCTAAAGCTTTCATTTTAAACACCATAAATAGGACCAAAAACACACTGCATGGGGAGGAGGATATATAACTTAGACATCACATATTCGGCTAGAGTGCAGGAGAGAGACAACACCACATTTCAACATCTCTTTCATTTCGGCTAAGTTTATTTTGGAGCTAGGAGCTAGGGGCTTGATTTTCTTTCTTCTCCTTTATGTACACCTTGATTTAATTCCCCATTTTATTGCAAATTTGAGGTACTCCTTAATTTTATCTTGTTTGTTAATATATGTTTTATATGTCCTGTTTAATTATTTTGTCAATTCTATTTATAACATGAGTGAGTAGTTTATTTCTCGGATGTAAGGGGGAGCCATGTTTACACCACGATAATGTTTTAATCTTATTAGTTGTTTAACGGATATAAAATAATTCTAATCGATATGTTATGAAAATAGGAATAATAACGGATATCTTAATTAATTAATTACACTTGCAAATAGGAATAATAGATCGAGAGATTTTATTCACTAGAGGCATACATACGATTAGCCGAATTAAATTTTAGTGCGAGAGCATAATTGGATTTCCAAGAGCGTTAATGCTTGAGAGAGATTAACACATGCTCTAATTATTTAAATCCGTTAAATTACTACATCCATATAATTTGTTTCGGTGTAAACATGGTGAACCCGATCGCCCTAGACTTTTAGTTAATCGACCTTAAAATTCATTTATTCGCGTTATTTAGTTATACAAAATTCCTCAATAATTGTTTTTATTATAGAAATAACCAGTGATAATTAAATTAAAATTGATAAAACCTGTCTCCCTGTGAACGAACATAAAAATATACCGCATCACATATCCACCACCTGATTCACCCGAAGAGGGTGACCCTGCCGATGATTAGGTATCTCTGTTATCCCTTGTATTACTGTTTGCACTAATACACGCAAGCATACGTGGTCACAAGTAATATAGAATTAAGTTGAGTTCATTCCCACCGAGATCAGGTTAAGGTTTCAATTCAGTTATTGTACCTATGCAACAATGTATGGTTTTTATTCACTGCTAAGACAATTAACAAGATTGGGTTTTGATTACTAAAATAACTAATGATTAATTAACTAATGAGAATTAAAGTCTAATTACTTATATAAAAAGAAACATGGAATCCTAACTTCATTAACTACTTCACTTAGAGTTGATGCCTTTAATCAATGCATGTGATGGTTTTGATAACTGATCAAATAACACAAAACAAGTACACGCTACCTGTCAGCATACGTATACCAAACTACCCATACATCCACAAAAGAGATAGAAAATGAATAGACACCAATTATGCTTAGACCCTATATGTCTTTAGAATTTGAAAACATAATGGTTGAGGAACAAGTTATTCATATTGATCATATAGGGCAATATAAGTATTTTTCATCTTACACTACGAATCATATTGATAACCAATTATGAACCTATGCTAGCATGACATGTTCTAAATCTCAAGATCCACTTTCACTTCACAAGAGATTAACAAATTAGATGTTCGCGACGCATCTATCAATTAAGCATAACCATACGAGGATATCAAGAATTCATCACACACATATCTTTAAAGCAATCAAACTACTAAGCTACATAGATAAATCCGTTAGAATCCCATGACAACGATTAGTTCATAATTGAACCGTTCATCATCATGGGATCAAGTAAACCATGATAATAAAACAAGATCTGAATATTAAATAAGAGTAATAGAGTTTAGAAAACAAATCCAAAACGTAGAAGAATAGAAAGAATGAAGTATATCTAGATCTCCGTTGCTTGTCACGAGCGTTGGGAATCCTTCTCCAAGCCTCTCTCTTGCAATTCTATGTTATGATATGATAGGATGTGTAATTATAATGATACAATGTGTTTTTATAGGCCCTAGAAGTCTTTTCCAACGAGAAAACCCCTAAATTACATAATAAATTCGAAACAGGAAAGAATTGGAGAGTTTTTAGGAGAAAAATCGAATTTCCAACAAATCTGCCAGGCCGCGGTGCCAGTTTGAGGCCGCGACGCCCGTTCAAATCTGTTCAGCCAGGCCGCGGCGCCAGTTTGAGGTCGCGGCGCCCGCCTGTTGCTGTCCAACATTTTTTTCTTCGTTATTTTGTCATTCTTTTGTTGTTTTTTCCCGTTCTTTCTTCGAGCAATGCCATCTTTGACCCTAGAACTGAAAACTCTCCTAAGATTTGCATGAACTTGGTCTCAAACTCTCCCAATATTTGTGGAAAACTTCATTCTTTATTCTACTCTTGAAATCCACCAAAAATCACGAAAATTGCCAAACCGATCCGACGCTTCGTAACTCTGCACAACTCAACGAATCACATCAAAAACACAACAAACTTGAGACCAAGACACCAATTTAAGCCGAAATGAAATGCTCCAAGTGGATATAAAATCCACTTATCACACCCCCAAACTTAAACCAATGCTTGTCCTCAAGCATACATAAATATAACTATATACAAGTAATTAGTACCACTTCCGTAGCTGATCACGGTTGCATTTGGCATATGCAACAAGCCCTTTAAACCCCTAGGCAGCCCTAGTGGACGAGTGAGGTCTCGTGAGGGCCTATAGTGAATGCACCCACAAAATCCATCTAACTAACAATGCAAAAGCCAATGCAATGCATGAATGCAACTAATATGAAATTGCAACGATCCTCTTAAGATTAACCAAAACCAACTAGCAAGCAAATATCTCAAAGAATGCAACTAAATCCAAATAGAGCTCGACTAAGTCCCCGTATACTAACAATACATGAACAGAAACGTGCGTGTGTGCGATGCTCATCAGATATACTCCTAACACTAGGTCAAAAATCATACGTGTTCTTCGCCAAGACAATCACAGGTTTATAAACAGAATAGACTATAGACACTTCATAACCTAGAAACACCTCTATCGTCATTCAAGTTAGACAGGAATTCATGCTTTATTACTTTTATTACGACACAAACAATATATACAATACGCATGCTTATTTAACCGTGCAATGGATGAGACCCCAAAAGGCTTTTACAATAATACCCATGTGGCGAGCGTTGGGTTAGTGGATCCCAGACTATAAAAGCCTTAGGTCACTAGGCACAAAGTCCCCGCGAACTTAATTGCTCGAGTATTAAAGAGCTCACCCTGGTTAATTCTGCATTTTAACAATTTACATAACTTTTTTTCCCCTTTTTTTTTCTTTTTTTCTTTTTTTTTTTCTTAATATATATGCAATCTGGAGTGAGAATTCTCATCTACAACCCTAGACTACTCATATGAATATGAACCGGCTACTAGATATTTGATGCCTAGCCATTAACAACTATACACAACTAGCATGAAATCCTTGTTTTCCCCCAAACTTAGACTTTAGTGTTCTAGGCCATCAAGGGAATAACGAAAATTCTAAATATAATCAGGTGATTAAATCTCAAAACAACCAAACAAGCATAATCTCAACCTAGCCCAAAAGCAACATAATGAGACTGTGTAAAGATTGTGTTTCTGAAACATGCAAGTCAATTCCTAGGACTATAAATCAACCCTCTATTCATCATTACCACAGTCAATAAAACATCAACCTACCAATCAGAATTGGCTCATCCTAAGGGATCATGAAATATGCATGCCATGAAAATGCAACTAAATGAACTGACATAGTAAAACCAAACACAAATAACAGAATGTCCTATATGGAACAAACATAAATAATACGAACAAACATGCATGAATTACTACTAATATGCAAAATATGATTCCTACATGAACAAAATGACACACAAATAACACACAAATAACTACATATCCCTCAAACCACCCCCAAACTTGAAATATTCAATGTCCCCATTGAATTGAAGGTAATACAAGGGATAGCAGAGATACTTAATCATAAGTCGTGGGTTGCCTCCCACGAAGCGCTGTCGTTGACGTCATTTAGCCGGACATTGCTTCCTCACTTCATGGCGGTTTCAAGAGAATAACCGAACCGTCCTCAATAGATAGACCATTCATACGAAAGTTGACATCTTGTTTGCTTATTCCCAACAGAACTTTTCTTTCACTCTTCACCTTGAGTTTTCCACCAATCGACTTCTTCGCCTTCTTTTTATTCTGGACACCTCTAAGGTGTTTATCCCTCTCAGTCGACTGAACCACACACTCCTCTCTCGCATCATCAACTATCCACCTTCTTAACACCTTATCATGGCCCTATTCAAAAATCACTAACTCATCATTCATAAGGGCATACCTCAAATGCGGTGGAAGTTTCTCGAGCTTTACATTCGGGAGATCTCGAATTGAAGAATTGTCGATGGAATCACTGATGTGATGCTCTAGCATGTGCGTGTCCGACTTTTCGCTCAACAACTGATCAAACTCCTCTGCCTGACCCGTATCAACCATTTCCACACTAAAACACTCTTCATCTTCTGTCAGAAATTTCATGGCCTTGAACACATTAAAGGTGACATTCTGGTCTTGCGCCCTCATTATAAGCTCTCCTTTTTGCACATCGATCAAAGTACGGCCCGTAGCTAGAAAAGGCCTTCCCAAGATTATGGGAATCTTCTTGTCTTCTTCGAAATCTAGAATCACAAAATCGGCAGGAAATATGAGCTTATCAACCTTCACCAAGACATCCTCTACTATACCCATTGGATAAGTGATTGACCGATCAGCCAGCTGCAACGAGATATTGGTAGGTTTCGAATCAGGTAGACCAAATTGCTTGAAAATAGACAAGGGCATGAGATTAATGCTAGCTCCCAAATCACATAAGCATTTGTCAAAAGACAACTTTCCAATGGTGCATGGAATTGTAAAGCTTCCTGGATCCTTATGTTTAGGAGGTAATTTCTGTTGCAACACCGCACTGCATTCCTCTGTCAATGCCACTGTTTCAAATTCTTCCAACCTTCTCTTTCGTGACAAAATATCCTTCTTGAACTTTGAATATCTCGGCATCTGCTCCAATGCTTCAACAAAAGGAATGTTAATGGACAGTTTCTTGAAGACGTCCAAAAATTTCTGAAATTGCTTTTCTTGACTTCTCTGCAGGCGTCGAGGAAATGGAGGAGGAGGATAGATCTGATTATTCTTTGAAGATTGCTCTGGAACAGACTTTTTGCTCTTTTCAACGTCACCGTCCAGCTGATCAGCCACTAAGTCAGATTTTTTAATTTCTGGCCTTGCAGATTTTTCAACCTGCTGATTCTGAACGTCTTCTTCTTCCTTAGCTGTTGATTTCTGCTCGGTTGTAACCTTTCCAGATCTTAAAGTAACTGCCTTCACCTGTTCATGGACTTCCTTCCTGCCTGGATTAGCCTCTATATTACTAGGAAGAGTTCCTTGAGGTCTATTGAGTAAGGCACTTACAAGTTGCCCTATCTGATTCTCCAACATCTTGAGAGACACCGCTTGGCTTTTAACCATCAACCTCAACTCATCCAATTCAGATTTTTCATTAGAAGATTGACCAACATTCCAATGAGATTGTTGCTGCTGGGATCCCGAAGGTTTGAATGGTTGTCATGGAGCATACTGCTGTTGATAACCTTGATTAAATGGTCTAGCTCCAAACTGCTGATAAGGCTGCTATGGTTGTTGCGGTTATTGAGCACCTTAAGTGTTGCTCCAGCTAAAATTAGGATGATAAGTGGTTGGAGCTGGTTGAGAAGGCCGCTAAAAGTTGCTCACAAACTGTGCTGATTCAGAAGAGATAGCACACTGAGTCGTATCATGTGCGCCCGCACAAATCTCGCAAATACTTGCAACCTGCTGTACTCCATAGTTGGTAAGAGAATCCACCTTCATGATCAACGCCTTCAACTGAGCTGTAATAGCTGTAGCTGCATCAACTTCTAAAATACCTGCTACCTTGCCTTGAGAAAGTCTATGAGTTGGATTTTGATATTCGTTAGCAGCCATCATCTCAATTAGCTCATAAGCTTCATCGTAGCTCTTAGCCCATAAAGCTCCTCCTGATGCTGCATCAAGAAAGGGTCTTGACTGTGCTCCCAACCCATTATAGAAACCATTAATCACCATCTAGTCAGGCATGCCATGATGAGGACATTTTCGAAGCATCTCCTTGTAGCATTCCCAAGCCTCACACAAAGATTCCCCAGATTGTTGTGCAAATTGAGTTAGCGCATTCCTGATTGCTACAGTTTTAGCCATGGGAAAGAATTTAGTGAGGAATTTCTGAGCAAGATCCTCCTAAGTAGTAATAGAACCAGCTGGTAGAGAGTGTAACCAGCCCTTAGCCTTATCCCTAAGAGAGAATGGGAAAAGCCTCAATTTGATAGCATCATCCGACACACCATTGAACTTAAAAGTATCACAGATCTCGATGAAGTCCCTGATGTGCATAGTAGGATCCTCCGTAGAAGCACCCCCAAACTGGACTGAATTCTGCACCATCTGAATCGTGCCCGGCTTGATTTCAAAGTTGTTAGCTGTAATAGCCGGCCTGACAATGCTAGATTGGATGTCATTGATCTTTGGCTGAGAATAGTCCTTCAAAGCCTTAGTTCCTGTTGCTGCTCCTACTGGTTCTACCATATCTTTCGCTGCTGCAAGTTCTTCTTCCAATTTACGAGTTTGAGAACGTGTTCGCATACACTAACAAGTACCTGAAACACCAATAAACAAACAAACTAAGTAAGAAATAATCTGAGTCAGTGAACTCTAACGACCACTGATGACAAGCACATAAACTAAAATTAAAACACCGATGATCCCCGGCAGAGGCGCCAAAAACATGTTTGCACTAATACACGCAAGCGTACGTGGTCACAAGTAATATAGAATTAAGTTGAGTTTGTTCCCACAGAGATCAGGTTAAGGTTTCAATTCAGTTATTGTACCTATGCAACAATGTATGGTTTTTATTCACTGCTAAGACAATTAACAAGATTGGGTTTTGATTACTAAAATAACTAATGATTAATTAACTAATGAGAATTAAAGGCTAATTACTTATATGAGAAGAAACATGCAATCCTAACTTCATTAACTACTTCACTTAGAGTTGATGCCTTTAATCAATGCATGTTATGGTTTTGATAACTGATCGAATAACACAAAACAAGTACACGCTACCTATCAGCATACGTATACCAAACTACCCATACATCCACAAAAGAGATACAAGATGAATAGACACCAATTATGCTTAGACCCTATATGTCTATAGAATTTGAAAATATAATGGTTGAGGAACAAGTTATTCATATTGAACACATAGGGCTATATAAGTATTTTCATCTTACACTACGAATCATATTGATAACCAATTATGAACCTATGCTAGCATGGCAAATTCTATATCTCAAGATCCACTTTCACTTCACAAGAGATTAACATATTAGATGTTCGCGATGCATCTATCAATTAAGCATAACCATACGAGGATATCAAGAATTCATCACACACATATCTTTAAAGCAATCAAACTACTAAGCTACATAGATAAATCCGTTAGAATCCCATGACAACGATTAGTTCATAATTGAACCGTTCGTCATCATGGGATCAAGTGAAACCATGATAATAAAACAAGATCTGAGTATTAAATAAGAGTAATAGAGTTTAGAAAACAAATCCAAAACGAGCATAGAAGAATAGAAAAGATGAAGTAGATCTAGATCTCCGTTGCTTGTCACGAGCGTTGGGAATCCTTCTCCAAGCCTATCTCTTGCAATTCTATGTTATGATATGATAGGATATGTAATTACAATGATACAATGTTTTTTTATAGGCCCTAGAAGTCTTTTCCAACGAGAAAACCCCTAAATTACATAATAAATTTGAAACAGAAAAGAATTGGAGAGTTTTTAGGAGAAAAATATAATTTCCAGCAAATCTGCCAGGCTGCGGCGCGAGTTTGAGGCCGCGACGCCCATTCAAATCTGTTTAGCCAGGCCGCGACGCCAGTTTGAGGCCGCGGCGCCCACCTGTTGATGTCCAGCATTTTTTTCTTCGTTATTTCGTCGTTCTTTTGATGTTTTCTCCCGTTCTTTCTTCGAGCAATGCCATCTTTTATCCTAGAACTTAAAACTCTCCTAAGATTTACATGAACTTGGTCTCAAACTCTCCCAAGATTTGTGGAAAACTTCATTCTTTATTCTACTCTTGAAATCCACCAAAAATCACGAAAATTTCCAAACCGATCCGACGCTTCGTAACTCTGCACAACTCAACGAAACACATCAAAAACACAACAAACTTGAGACCAAGACACCAATTTAAACCGAAATGGAATGCTCCAAGTGGATATAAAATCCACTTATCAATTACCTTCAATGGGGACATTAATTATTTTAAGTTTGGGGGTGATTTGGGGGATGAGTAGTGTAGTTGAGTCTTTGTTCATTTAGATATCATATTTTGCATGTTTAGTATAGTTCATTCATATTTATTCGTATTATTGCATGTTTGTTTCATGTAGGACATTTTGTTATTTTGATTTTGTGTACCATGTGAGTCCATTTAGTTGCATATCATGGCATATTTTCATGATCCCTTAGGATGAGCTAATTCTGATTGGTAGGTAGATGTCAATTTGAGTGCGTTATTGATGAATAGAGGGTTGATTTATAGTTCTTATGAAATTGACTTGCATGCTACAGAAACAAATTTTTACACAATCTCATCGGTTGCTTTTGGACTAGGTTAAGGTCATGCTTGTTTGGTTGTTTTTGATTTAATCATTTAATTATATTTAGAATTTTCGTTATTCCCTTGATGGCATAGAACACTAAAGTCTAAGTTTAGGGGAAACAGGGATTTCATGCTAATTGTTAATAGTTATCAATAATGGCTAGGCGTCAAATGGCTAGTAGCCGGCTCATATTTTTATGAGTAGTCTAGGGTTGGAGATGAGAATTCTCACTCTAGATTGCATATATAAAAAAAATCAGAAAAAAAAGAGAAAAAAACAAGAAAAAAAAAGAGAAAAAAAAATATGTAAATAGTTAAAATGCAGAATTAACCAGGGTAAGCTCTTTAATACTTGAGCAATTAAGTTCTAGAGGACTTTTTGCCTAGTGACCTGAGGTTTTTATAGTCTGGGATCCACTAACCTAACGCTCGCTACATGGGTATTATTGTATAAGCCTTTTGGGGTCTCATTCATTGCACGGTTAAATAAGCATGCGTATTGTATATATTATTTTGTGTCGTAGTTGTAGTAATAAAGCATGAATTCCTGTCTAACTCAAATGATGATGGAGGTATTTCTAGGTTATGAAGTGTTTACAGTTCATTCTATTTATAAACCTGTGATTTTCTTGGCGAAGAATAGATATGATTTTGATCTAGTATTAGGAGTATATCTGATGAGCATCGCACACACGCACGTTTCTGTTCATGTAATGTTAGTATACGGGGATTTAGTCAAGCTCTGTTTGGACGTATTGCATTTCTTTGAGATATTTGCTTATTGATTGGTTTTGGTTAGTCTAAAGGGGATCGTTGCATTTTCATATTAGTTGCATTGATGCATTGCATTGCATTAGGTAGTCGAGTCTGTTTATGCTTGAGGACAAGCATTAGTTTAAGTTTGGGGGTGTGATAAGTGGATTTTATATCCACTTTGATTGCCTCGTTTTGACTTAAATTGATTAACTTGGATTCAAGCTTGTCATGTTTTTGATTTGTTGTAGCAAGAATTGCGTGGGGTTATTATCTACGGGTTAGAGGTTGCAAATGGCTTATGTTATGGTGGATTTGAGTTAAAAAAGAATGGAATGGCAGCTTGTAAGAAAAAATGAAGAAAACGGAGGCAAAATGAGGAATTTGTAGCAAAAATTAGCATCTGTCAGAAGAAGCAGGCGCAAATGCACTGCAGTATGGCGCAGGCATGCTATGGGAGTAGAGCAAGGCGCAGCTGCGCGGTTTTCAGACGCAGGAGCGCTAGTCTACGCTGGCAGAATTCTGTTTCTTCTCAAATTGGGGTTTTTTTTTTGAAATTTCTTGTTGGAGAAGAATTCCGTGGCCTATATAAACACCACACATCTTCAGAGAACGTACGAACACTTCACATAACACATAGAGAGAGCCGAGAGACGAAGAAACATAATCGAAGAAGGATTCCAACGCTCGTGACAAGCAATGGAGTTCTAAGATCTACTTTTCTTTTGTATTCTTCTATTAAGGCGAAACTCTTAGATGTTTTTAGGATTTGTTTTCTAAACTCCTTTACTCTAGTTTTTCATTATTCAGACCTTGTTATTATCATGTTTTCACTTGATCCCATGATGACGAATGGTTCGATTATGAACTAATCATTGTCATGGGATTCTAACGAATTTATTTATGGAGCTTTAGTATTTTGATGCTTTAAGATCTGTGTGTGATGTATATTGATATCCTCGTATGGTTATACTCAATTGTTAGATGCGTAGCTAACATTTAATCTGTTAATCTCTTGTGAAGCGAGAGTGGATCTTGAGATTAGAACTTGCCATGCTAGTATAGGTTCATGATTGCTTATCGACATGATTCGTGGTGTAATTTGAACTACTTATACTACCCTGTGTGATCTTTATGGATAACTTGTTCTTCAACCGTTATGTTTTCAAATTCTATACATATATAGGGTCTAAGCATAATTTGTGTCTAGTCATCTTCTATCTCTTTTGTGGATGTATAGGTAGTTTGGTATACGTATACTGAGAGGTAGCGTGTACTTGTTCCGTGTTGTCCGATCAGATATCAATATCATTGCATATAGTGTTTGAAGGTGTCAGATCTAAGCAAAGTATTTAATGAAGTTAGGATCCCATGTTTTCTCTAGCATAAGTAATTCGATTTCGATTCTCATTAGTTAATTAATTCTTAGTTTGTTAAATTGCTTTTAGTTAATTCTAGTTAATCAAAACTCAAAATTGTTAATTGTCTTAGCAGTGAATAAAACCATACATTGTTGCATAGGTGCATTAACTGAATTGAAACCTAAACCAGATCTCTGTGGAACGAACTTGTTTTATATCTACATTACTTGTGACCACGTACTCTTGCGTGATTTTGTGCGAACAATGTATGTATGTATGTATGTATGTATGTATGTACGTATGTATGTATGTGTGTATATACATATGTATGTATAAATATGCATATTAATTTTGTGGCATTTAATAATATGTAGTAAATATATATTGATGTCTATATGTGTATGTATTATTATTTTTTTAGTATTTAATAATATGTATTAAATTTATTGATGTTAAAAGACCAAAATAATCCTGAAAAGATATATTAAAAATGAGGGTAAAATTGTTTTTACTCCATCTATCCCAACAAATTGTTTTTACATTTTCCAGTTTGGGTTGTCTATTCCGATTCTTTAAATTTCCAAAAGTAGCAAAATTTTCACAATGTAAAAACTACTAAGAAGGTAAAATTCTATATAAATTATTGCATAAAAAACAATAATTCCTAACAGTTAGATTATTAATTTATATAAATTGACGAAAGTCATTGACTCTTATTTTTGTTTTCCTAGTAAATATGAAGCTAGTTCCTGTTGAGTTTTCTTGAAAGATATTTTTTTTTTAAAATTTTGCTTTTTCTCATTACCGACTAGTGATAAGTACAATAATTTTTTTTTTATTTCATTTAAAAATCTAGAATAAAAGCATGTGTAAGGCACAAGTTGCATCTAAATCGAAATAGTGTCTCGCACAAGTCTATATATATATATATCAAAATTAGTTAATAATTAAAAATACACTAAAGGATAATATTTTGACTTTATAATAGGACTGAACAAAAATCCGAAAAAAATCCGAATTCGAATCCGCTAAAAACCGCAAAAAACTGATCTGTATAAAATCGATCCGAAACCGAAACCGAAAAATTTAAAACCGAAACTGAATCCGATTATGTGGTTTCGGTTTCTTGTCGGATCCGATCGGAAAAAACCCGAATCCGATCCGAAAACTTAAAATAAATAAATAAATATTTTATATATTTTATAACAATATTTTTTAAAAACATTTTTACACTGATTATTCACAATACATATAAATTTTGAAAATTGCAATAAGGCTTACTGCTTGTTTAGACCCACAAATCTATTCAACTGCTTCACCTGCAATTAAAAGTCATAAATTCAGTACAAAAAAGTGATACAGCGAGTTTTTCAGCAGACTAGATATTTAAATTGGTATTGCACCATTGTTTGCTTTCTGTCATTTAGCATCCTAATGGTGCCTGTGTCAAATTTAGATTCCATTTCCTTCGCTTCACTCTCAAATTCTTTGATAAGCCTGTCAAAACAAAGAATCGGCATATTTCTTATTTCTTTGATAAGTCTGCTGGTGGTCTTTTTGTTTAATTTTTATGTTCTCTTTTGCAGGTCTGGCAGCCTCCATGTACCATTGTACCAGCTAAGGAAAGCTTCTGCTTCTATAATGCTTTGTAGTGATGGAATGGAATTGTGCAACTCCTTTATTTCTATAAATTTTATCTTAGACTTTAGTAATTAATTATTAAAACTCGGTATGTTTCGAGAAAATAAATGTTTCATGGATGTAATTTTAAATTTTACGTACTTTTTTAAGTAAGGTATGTCGGTTCTATCATTTTTATTTGATGCGGTTTTAAAGCCGAAACCGAACTGATTGCAACCGATCCGACAATTTTGAATCCGAAACCGAACCGTCGATTTCGGTTGCGGTTTCTGTTTTAGATTTTAAAACCCGAAGGGTTTCGGTTTCGGTTTTACCATAAACCCGATCCGATCTGATCCGTGCTCTCCCCTACTTTATAATACATATGTATAGCAATTTTGTTATATTTCGTACTATCTTTATGAACCAAATATTTTTAAAATCTGATTAGGTTTAATAAAAATTGGATGCATATTTCTGCAAAAAGAATTACATTACTATTTTTAATTATTAAAATTTCAATTTAGTTTTTAAATGTGTGGAATGAAATTTTTCACTAATTAGTTTTGTTTTATAAAAAGTTGGTTTTAGAAAAACATGTGCTTATGAATGTTTACCAACCAGCTACTTCCGACTCTCTGCTTATTTAGTTAATAAATAAAAAATTCTTTTTGAAAAGAACTAATTTTAAGCTTTTGCGTAAGCATTTAAAGGTTTCAACATCAAATAAAATTGGAATACAAACGTCTTACCATAGTATCATCTGTTTATATTCTACTTTATACTAGCTTAAAACACGTGCGATGCACGGATTTTTTTTAATATTATATGAAACTTTTTCGTTATTTTAAATTAATTTTTTTAAACATGAATTTTGGAGGGTTTAATTTTTATATGAGATGATTTGATAATAATTATATAAATGTTATCCGTGATATTTCTAGAAAATGGGGGAATTTAGTTAGAAAATATAGAAAAGATGATAGGTTTTAGTTGAAAAAGGTAATCGGTTAATTATTAGTGATTATGAAATTATTATTTTATTTTATTAAATAGAATGCCCATGATATGATTAGAAAAAGAGAGGATTTAGTTAGAGAAAATTAAAAAGGTAACATGTTCTAAGTGAAAAGGTAATTGATTAGTTTATAGTAATTATAATTTAATTTTGTTTTTTACTAAATACAATTTTTTAGAAAAGGAGAAATTAATATTATCCGTGATATTTCTATTAAAAGAGGGATTTTAGTTAGAAAATATAGAAAAGATGATACGTTCTAGCTGAAAAAGATAATCGGTTAATTATTAATATTATAATATTATTAGTTTATTGTATTAAATAGAACCGCCCGTGATACAATTGGAAAAAGAGATATAGAGAAAATAGAAAGGTAATGTGAAAATTAAAAAAATGACATGATTTATGTGAAAATGGTAATTGATAAGTTTATAGTAATTATAATTTAATTATGTTATTTTACTAAATAAAATTGCTCATACTTTTTAGAAATGTGAAATTCATGTTGCCCGTAATATTTCTAAAAAAAATGAATTTAATTAGAAAAAATAGAAAAGATGATACATTTTACCTGAAAAGATAATCGGTTAATTATTAATATTATAATTTTATTTTTATTAAATAGAAACGCCCGTAATATAATTGGAAAAAGAGAGGTTTTAGTAAGAGAAAATAAAAAAGGTAACGTGTTTTGGCTGAAAAAGGTAACCATCCATGATATATTTGGAAAAAGAAAGACTTTTGTTAGAGAAAAGAGAAATGGTAACGTGTTTTGCCTGAAAAGGTAATTGATTAGTTAATAGTAATTCTAATATAATTATGTTATTTTATTAAACAAAATTGCTCGTATGTTTTTTTTTTAAAAAGAAATTTTAGTTAGATAAAATGTAAAAGATATTGTATTTTACCTAAAACATGAAATTATTTAGTTATTGAAAAACAGAAAAGGTAATATGTTTAACCTTAAAAAGGAAATTGATTAATAAAGTAGAAATTTTAGTTAGATAAAATATAAAAGATATTGTATTTTACCTGAAAAAGAAAATTATTTAGTTATTGAAAAATAGAAAAGATAATATGTTTAACCGGAAAAAAGGAAATTGGTTAGTTAGTAGGATGGATTTTATCTACCGTATTTTAGTTATAAAATATAGAAAAGATAATACGTTTTAGCTGAAAAAGGACATCGGTTAATTATTAACATTATAATATTATTAGTTATTTGTATTAAATATAACCGTCCGTGATATAAATTGGAAAAAGAGAGATTTTAGTTAGAGAAAATAGAAAGGTAATGTGAAAATTAAAACAATGACGTGATTTAATGTGAAAATGGTAATTTATTAGTTTATAATAATTATAATTTAATTATGTTATTTTAGTAAATAAAATTGCTCATAGTTTTTAGAAAATGAGAAATTAATGTTGCCCGTGATATTTCTAGAAAAAAAAAAGGAAATTTAATTTAAAAAAATAGCAAAGATGAGACATTTTCATGTATCATTATTATAAAAAATGTATACGATTTTTAATATATTTTATTAATAATTGAGAAATATGATGTGATATTTTCATGTATATATTAATGATTGTAAGATTTGTTGTAAATTAAAAAGGTAACGTAATAATATTAATGATTGATAGATATGATAAAATTGATGTTTTTAGGTGTTTATAAAAGGTAATATGTTCAACTAAAAGTAAATGTGAAAAAGGCAATCGCTAATTACCATTAATTTTATTATATTAATTTGAAAAAGGCAATCGACTAATTACCATTAATTTTATTATCTTAATCGACTAATTATCATTAATTATTACGTGTTTTAATTATTAATGATGGAAAGATATGATACGATTGATGTTTTTAGGTGTTTATAAAAGGTATTATCTCGACTAATTACCATTAATTATATTATGTTATTATTTATTTTAGGTGTATTTATGTTTATTTATAATGAAGGGTATATAAGTAAATTCACTCAGTACCAAAAAACAGGTACCAAAACTTTCAATGTTTCAGAATTTATATAATAGTATAGATGTATACGATTTTTAATATATTTTATTAATAATTGAGAAATATGATGTGATATTTTCGGGTACATATATTAATGATTGTAGGATTTGTTGTAAATTAAAAAGGTAACGTGTTTTAATTATAAAGGAAATATTAATGATCGAAATATATGATACGCTTGATGTTTTTAGGTGTTTATAAAAGATAATATGTTCAACTAAAAGTAAATGTGAAAAAGGTAATCTATTAATTACCATTAATTTAGATTTGTTTTAAATTAAAAAGGTAATGTGTTTTAATTTTAAAGAAAATATTAATAATCGAAAGATATGATACGATTGATGTTTTTAGGTGTTTATAAAAGGTAATATGTTCAACTAAAAGTAAATGTGAAAAAAGCAATCGACAAATTACCATTAATTTTATTATATTAATGTGAAAAAGGCAATCAACTAATTACCATTAATTTTATTATCTTAATCGACTAATTATCATTAATTATAACGTGTTTTAATTGGAAAGAAAATATTAATGATGAAAAGATATGATACGATTGTATTTTTAGGTATTTATAAAAGTTATTATCTCGATTAATTACCATTAATTATATTATGTTATTATTTAATTTAGGTAAATTTATTTTTCTTTATAAATATATGATACGATTGATGTTTTTAGGTGTTTATAAAAGGTAATATGTTCAACTAAAAGTAAATGTGAAAAAGGCAATTGACTAATTACCATTAATTTTATTATATTAATATGAAAAAGTCAATCGAGTAATTATCATTAATTTTATTATCTTAATCGACTAATTATCGTTATAAAATTAATTATAACGTGTTTAAATTCGAAAGGAAATATTAACGATGGAAAGATATGATACGATCGATGTTTTTAGGTGTTTATAAATGGTATTATCTCGACTAATTACCATTAATTATATTATGTTATTATTTATTTTAGGTATATTTATGCTTCTTTATAATGAAGGGTAAATAAGTAAATTCACTCAGTACCAAAAAACAGGTACCAAAACTTTCAATGTTTCGGAATTTATATAATAGTATAGATTCTATCATATGTTTTATCAAGTATTTAATTAATTATTTTAAGATAGAATTAAAAAAAATATATTGGAATTCAACTAAATATTTTACTAAGTGTTCTTATATGTTATTTTTAGATTCTCTTTTTCACGTGTTCTTCGAAAATTCACTCAAGTGTTCTTTTAAGATTCTATTAAGTGTTCGACAAATTTTATGTAACTTATTAGTTAAATAAATTTTAACTTAATTTAATCTTTTATGATTAATATAACGCAAGCGAAAGGTGGTTTTGATAACTAGTAATGCTATGAATTAGAATTTAAGATAACGTATATTTTTTTATTATAACACTTAATAAAATCTTGATTATTTTCTTAATTGAAAATTTACACAATGAAGACTTTGATGCTTAATAAATTAAATAAGGATGTTTTTTGTTAAATTTGGTAGGTAAAAGTCCATGTCTAATTTAAGGATGATTTTAAACATGTATTTATTGTTTAGATTGTTATTTAAGGAAATAGTTTGATAGATTGATAATTAAAATGATTTTACCTCATATCTATTCAACCAAAATCAAGTGAATATAGTTAAAATTGTTTCAACGGCTGGATCGACATTAAATCAATGAACCACAAAGACATCTTAAATTTTCTCCATTTTTTTTTTCTTAGAGCAACTTCCTATATTGTATATATGTATAAATGTATTATGATTTCAATTTCTCCATATACCAATTTTCTTAAAATTTTATTACTCATTTAATTTCTTTGATCTAATGTGGACATACATATACACAACAATCGAAGAGATGGCCTATGTTCATGATGATGCAATGATCATATCAACGATTCAAATCTTAAATCATAAAAAATTAATGACTAACCAAAAATATAGATTTTCAAAGCATCTTAAAATAAAGTGAAAGTTTGATATAATATTCTTCGATGGAAATGAATAAGACTTTCTAGATATAAAAAAATCTACGAATAAAGTTTAAAAACCTGAAATAACCATTTTCGAAAATCAAACAAAAATTCGTGAAATGAGGATATATTGTTCTTCGAAAAATGAGTTTCACAAAGGTGTTTTAAGATTTTGAAATGATTGAGTTACACACACAAAGAAAAATTTTGTTACAACTTTTTACAAAAGTTTTAAATTCAAGACAACTAGAAAAAGTACAAATAGTATGTTTGAGAACCAACCTCAACAACCAGGTTCAAAATTTTGGATTTATGTTTATTTTATTTTTTATAACTTTTGCGTATATATTTCTCACATGAAATTTTCATTGTCTAATTTTATTTTATTCATCATTCTTCTTTCATGAAACGCTTTTGATTTTACTCCATAATATGTTTATTTTCTTCATTGGTGCTCATTATACGCATATGTGATCTTATTCATCTACCTTATATGTGTTTAGAAACGAAGAGAAATTTATAAAAATTAAAACTAAAATTTAAATAAAGTTAGGCAGCTACAATATACATTTTATCATTCACATTAAACAACCAGATACACATTATTGAAAACTGCACCATAACATTACTTTTTAAGTTTCTTATAGTGAAATTTTGAATGAACTTAAAAATAATTGCAGGTAACTAGAAGTTGGTCAATTTTCCTTAGGAGGGCATGCTGCTAATTCATCTTTGGAGGGGCTAGCGCTAGGCTCCTCCCACAAGCCACTTGTTACTGAACCGCGACCGGGATCTGGTTCCGCTTTTGCTTGCTCTACAGTGAAATCAATTGTAGGTTTTTCAGCAACGAGAGTTGTTGGAACATCGTCCTTAGGAGGGCAGGCGGCTAATTCATCCTTGGAGGGGCTAGCGCTAGGCTCTTCCCACAAGCCACTTACTACTGAACCGCCGCGACCGGGATCTGGTTCCGCTTTTGCTTGCTCTACAATGAAATCAATTGTAGGTTTTTCAGCAGCAAGAGTTGTTGGAATATCGTCCTTAGGAGGACATGCTGCTAACTCATCATTTTTACTTCTACCTGAAATAAAACGAGCATTTGTAGCCAAAACAATATGGTTGATTAGTATAACCAATAAGAACAATGAACTTATTCTCACTGATCTATCCATTTCAATTTACTTATACGAAAATTTAGTCTATGTTCAACCTTAAGATTTGACTACTAAATGTTGGTAATTTTATGATTATTATCTACGTGTATTTATACAAAAAATTATCATCAGTTTCTATAACATAACTGACATATTGACAGTTTCGTTATTGTAACGGACCATTTATCTAGAATGAATACAAAAGTTGTTAAAAGTAAATACAATAGTGTGATCATCATTCTTTAGATGAGTACAAATTGGGGTCCATCAACTTTACTTCATGCAAATGATGTATAAGGACAATCTTTAATCGATGAATACAAAAGTTGTTAAAAGTAAATACAATAGTGGGATCATCATTTTTAAGATGAGTACAAATTGGGGTCCATCAACTTTACTTCATGCAAATGATGTATAAGGACAATCTTTAATTGAAAATATATTATTTACTAAAAACTCATATTAACCTTTTTTTAAAAATGGAGATTGGAGTACAACTGTAAAAGATTTTTTTGTCCGTTCAATTAAATTAATAAGTTCTTATATACTTTTTGGTTTAATTTATTTAATACTTAAATTAATATGTACTTAAAAAATTATTTAATTATTTACATGAATGCATTATTATTTTTAAATTAATTATTCAATTTTACTTTTTATTCAATTTGGAACTATTTTTACATCTTATTTGACACCTTCGTCATTCAAATTTTGGGAAGAAAAATATTTTTATGTATACAATGTCATTGTTAAATCTATACAATACTATTATTAATGTCAAAATTGTTGAAGTCGTGGTGTTTATATTTGAAAGCATCCTCCTCATTTTTCTAAGTGAAGATATAAGCGAGATATATTTGGTACATTGGTTGATTTTATCCATTTTGATCTCCTTTAATATTGGTAATTATACTATCCGCTAAAATTGATTAGTATGTTTAAACCTAATTATATTTTACTCTATCTATCCCAACAAATTATTTACATATCTCAAATGGATTGTCTTTTCCGATTCCTTAAATTTCCAAAAGTAGCAAAAGTTTCACAAAGTAAAAACTACTAAGAATGTTAACTTCTATATAAATTATTGTATAGAAAAACCATAATTCCTAGCAGTTAGATTATTATGGTATATAAATTGATGCAAGTCTTTGACTTTTATTTTTGTTTTTCTAGTAAATGTGAATCTAGTTGCGTGTTGAGTTTTTTTTATAGATAATTTTTTTAATAAATTCCGCTTTTTCTCATTACCGACTTGTGATAAGTACAATAAAATTTTTTTTTGTTTCATTTAAAAATCTAAAGTAAAAGCCGGTGTGAGGCACGACTATATGGAAATAATGTCTCGCAGAAGTCTGTATATATATATATATATATATATATATATATATATATATATATATATATATATATCAAAATTAGTTAATAATGACAAATATTCTAAAGGCTAATATTTTGACTTTATAATAGGGCTGAGCAAAAAACTGAAACAATCCGAATCCGAATCCGCTAAAAACCGTAAAAACCGATCCATATAAAATCGATCTGAAATCGAAACCGAAAAATTAAAAATCGAATCCGATTTGTCGGATCCGATCCAAAAAAACTCGAATTCGATCCGAAAACTTAAAATAAATAAATAAATATTTTATATATTTTATAACAATATTTTTTAAAAACGTTTTTACACTAATTATTCACAATACATATAAATTTTGAAAATTGCAATAAAGCTTACTGCTTGTTTAGACCCACAAATCTATTTAACTCCTTCACTTGCAATTAAAAGGCATAAATTCATTACAAAACAGTGATACAACGAGTTTTTCAACAGACTAGATATTCAAGTTGGTATTGCACCATTGTTTGCTTTTTGTCATTTAGCATCCTAATGGTGCCTGTGTCAAATTTAGATTCCATTTCCTTCACTTGACTCTCAAATTCTTTGATAAGCCTGTCAAAACAAAGAATCAGCATATTTCTTATTTCTTTGATAAGTCTGCTGGTGGTCTTTTTGTTTAATTTTTATGTTCTCTTTTGCAGGTCTGGCAGCCTCCATGTACCAGCTAAGGAAAGCTTCTGCTTCTATAATGCTTTGTAGTGATGGAATGGAATTGTGCAACTCCTTTATTTCTATAAATTTTATCTTAAACTTTAGTAATTAATTATTAAAACTCGGTATGTTTCGAGAAAATAAATGTTTCATGGATGCAATTTTAAATTTTACGTACTTTTTTTTAAAGTAAGGTATGTCGGTTTTATCATTTTTTTGAGGCGATTTTAAAACTGAAACCAAACCGATTGCAACCGATCCGACAATTTTGAATCCGAAACCGAACCGTCGATTTCGGTTGCGATTTCGGTTTCGGTTTTACCATAAATCCGATCCGATCCGTGCTCTCCCCTACTTTATAATACATATGTATAGTAATTTTGTTATATTTCGTACTATTTTTATGAACCAAATATTTTTAAAATCTAATTAGGTTTAATAAAAATTGGATGCATCTTTCTGCAAAAAGAATTACATTACTATTTTTAATTATTAAAATTTCAATTCAGTTTTTAAATGTATGGAATGAAATTTTTCACTGATTAGTTTTGTTTTTTAAAAAGTTTGTTTTAGAAAAACATGTGCCTATGAATGTTTACCAACCAGCTACTTCCGACTCTCCGCTTATTTAGTTAATAAATAAAAAAATGCTTTTTGAAAAGAACTACTTTTAAGCTTTTGCGTAAGCATTTACAGGTTTCAACATCAAATCTCACAAAAAAATTTATTTTTGTATATTATACCAAAAAACATGAATATAGCAAAAAAGTTGATCTGTACAACTTCATTTAATTTTAATCAATACAAAATCAAAACTAAAATTTAAAGAAAGTTAGGCCGATGCAACATACATTTTATCATTCAAATTAAACAACAAAATATATGTTATTAAAACCTGCACTATAACATCATTTTTAAGTTTCATATAGTGAAATTTTGAATGAACTTAAAAACAATTGCAGGTAACTAGAAGTTGATCAATTTTCCTTAGGAGGGCATGCTGCTAATTCATCTTTGGAGGGGCTAGCGCTAGGCTCCTCCTAGAAGCCACTTGGACCGAGATTCGGTTCTGCTTTTGATTGCTCTATAGTGAAATCAATTGTAGATTTTTCAGCAACAAGAGTTATTGGAATATTGTCCTTAGGAGGACATGCGGCTATTTCATCTTTGGAGGGGCTAGCGCTAGGCTCCTCCCACAAGCCACTTGGACCGAGATTCGGTTCCGCAATGAAATCGATTGTAGGTTTTTCAGCAACAAGAGTTGCAGGAATATCGTCCTTAGGAGGACATGCTGCTAACTCTTCAACATTACTTGTATCTGAAATAAATCGAGCATTTGTAGCCAAAACAATATGGTTGATTAGTATAACCAATAAGAACAATGAACTTATTCTCACAAGTGATCCATCCATTTCAATGTACTTCTCGAAAAATTTAGTATATGCTCAACCTTAAAATTTGACTACTGAATATTGATAATTTTATGATTATTATTTACATGTATTTATACACAGAAATACCATCAGTTTCTATAACATTACTAACATTTTGATAGTTTCTATTAGAGATGTTCAAAAAGCCTGAAGCTCGAAGCCCGGCCCGAAAAAAAACCCGAAAATCCCGGCCCGAAAAAAGCCCGATCCGGAGGCTTAAAACGGGCCCCCTATTTTTCACGAAGCCCGGCCCGACCCGAAGGCCGAAAAGCCCGGTTAAAAGCCCGGGCTTTTAAAAAGCCCAGATAAAGCCCGGGCTTTTAAAAAGCCCGGATAAAGCCCGGTCCGAAGCTCGGATAAAACCCGGCCCGGATAAAGCCCGGCCCGAAGCCCGGATAAAATTTTTATTTTATTAATTTAACTTATAATCTTCAACCAAATTAATTTTTTATTTTTTGAAAATTTGGGAATATCATTTAATTAGATATATCTTGACATCTGTACGGTTGGATCGTTGAGAAATATTTTTAAAAATATAGAAACAATAATCTGGGATGAAGCACTAGTTACGAGTACTAGACAATAAAGTAGTGTTCTATTAAGATCTTCAACCAAATTAATTTTTTATTTTTTGAAAATTTGGGAATATCATTTAATTAGATATATCTTGACATCCGTACGGTTGGATCGTCGAGAAATATTTTTAAAAATATAGAAACAATAATCTGGGATGAAGCACTAGTTACGAGTACTAGACAATATAGTAGTGTTCTATTAAGATCTTCAACCAAATTAATTTTTTATTTTTTGAAAATTTGGGAATATCATTTAATTAGATAAATCTTGACATCCGTACAGTTGGATCATTGAGAAATATTTTTAAAAATATAGAAACAATAATCTGGGATGAAGCACTAGTTACGAGTACTAGACAATATAGTAATGTTCTATTAAGATCTCCAACCAAATTAATTTTTTATTTTTTGAAAATTTGGTAATATCATTTAATTAGATATATCTTATCATCCGTACGGTTGGATCGTCGAGAAATATTTGTAAAAATATATATAATTACATATATATAATTTTTTTTAAAAAAGCCCGGCCCGGTCCGAAGGCCTAAAACGGGCCTCATATTTTAGAGAAAGCCCGGCCCGGCCCGATTTTTGAAAAAGCCCGGCCCGGTTGTTAAAAAGCCCGGGCTTTTTAAAGTCCGGGCTTTTTAAAGCCCGGATAAAGCCCGACCCGAAGGGCTTTTTGTGCATCTCTAGTTTCTATATTGCAACAGACCATATGTCTATAATGAATACTAAAGTTGTTAAAAGTAAATACAATTGTGGGATCAGCATTTTTGAAGATGAGTACAAATTGGGGTCCATCAACTTTACTTCATGCAAATGATGAATAAGGACAATATTTGATTACAAATATAGCATTTACTAAACTCATATTAACCTTTTTTTATTTAAATGGAGTACAACTGTAAAAGATTTTATTATTCTATTCAATTAAATTGATAAGTTCTTATATATTTTTTGGTTTAGTTTATGTAATACTTACTTAAATTAATTTATATTTAAAATATAATTTAATAATTTAGATGAATGAGCTATTGTTTTTAAAATAATTATTCAGTTTTACTTTTTATTCGATTTGGAACTATTTTTACATCTTATTGACACCTTTATCATTTAAATTTTGGAGAGAAAAATATTTTATATATGATATACTTGTTAATTACAGTAGAACCTCAATAAATGAATATTCGATAAACGAATAATCTCATTAAATGAATATTTTTTTCTTGTCTCAACATAATAGAGATAATATATTTTTGATTTCGATAAATGAATAATCTCGATTAATGAATAATATTTTCCGGTCCTGAGGGTATTTACTGATCACTTTTTATGAAGATATAAGCCAGATTTATTGGGTACCTTGGTTGATTTTATCCATTATGACCCTTTTAATATTGGTAACTATATACTAATCGTTAAAATTGATTATTTGTTTAAAGCTAATTAGATTTTACTCCATCGTTCCCAACAAATAGTTTATATGTTTCGAGTTTGGTTGTCTTTTTTGATTCTTAAAATTTCGAAAGTAGAAAAAAATTCACAATGTAAAATGCTATATAAATTACTGTACAAAAAAAACAATAGTTCCTAGAAAGTTAAATTATTATTGTTTATAAATTGATGCAAGCCTTTGACTCTTATTTTTGTTTTCCTAGTAAATTTGAATAATTGCATGTTTATTGTTGAGTTTTCTTGATTTTTTTTTTTTAAATTTTGCTTCTTCTCATTACCTACTAGTGAAAAATACAATAAAGAAAGGTTTTTGTTGTTTTTAAGAAATCTTGCATAAATGCCCACGCAAGGCACGAGCTGCATCTATATCGAAATTATTTCTCACACAAGTCTGTATATATATTAAAATTAGTTAATAGTTAAAAACAAGGTAAAGTATAATATTTTGAATTTATAATACATATATATATATATATAGTAATATTGTTATAATTCATACCATTTATGAACCAAATATTTTTGAAATTTGATTATGTATCCGGGCATAGGTTGTATGCATAAAATAATAGTACATAAAATTATTAAACACAATAATTAACAATATAATTGATATTTATTTAATCGAAAAAATTACAAATTATGTCCTTATATGTAATAAGCGTAAAAAGATCTTATCCGTTTTTTTTATCTTACAAATTATATTTTTTGTAATACTATGGTATGATCATTGAACGACCAAAATAATATGAACGGTTGGATCTTGAAATAGATAGGTGAGAACTGTTAATCTAATATTAAAAAATATTTTGTTTTTGATATGCAGCATTATATAAATTAGCAAAATCTGATAGTTTAGTACAAAAGAAAGAACACGCCAATGATAAACAAAACAAAAAGAACAATAATACTAGACACTCTATTACACTACTAATGGACTGAGAAAATCCTGACACCTGAAACAAACTGAATACCACCTCAGCACACTTCTTCAACGCCCATTAGCTTGACAATAGGAATAAGAAGCTGCTCTTCTTGGGAAGGGTTGCGATGACCTTTTGCACTTGTAATGACCTGAGCTTACGGACAAGATGTTGGGTATTTCCTTGGTGAGCTCTTCCACAAAACTTGAAAAGGTCATTAGAGAGAGGGTTGCTACAAGACAAACCTGAAACTCTGAACGGTCACGTACTGTTAGATATGTGATAAGATCCTGATAAGCCCACCTCCCTTCCCTAACACCTTGAGGTTTTAAGAGAACTAGTAACTTATCATGATATTAGAGCTCAGGCAAGCAGGAGATTCAGGTTCAACTCCCCCCCCCCAAAATTCTCACAACTTATTATGGACACGAAAGACAAATTATTCTCCAAAGATGAGCGCCCGTGATCAAATCCTGGACCCAAAAATTGGCTTTCGAGTGACGGGGAGTGTTAGAATATAATATAAATATCTAGTTGGACCTTCCTCTGACACCTTAAGGTTTTAGGAGAACTAGTAACTTACGCGTACACATTCACATTGTCAATGACTCTAATATTTACAATCACTGGCTCCATTGGATGTGCAACATGATAGTTTCATAAGCACGCATGATACTGGTTACAATGTAAATCGAATCCTTCTGCAATTTGAATGCTTACACCATACCAGCATGAATGCCCTTAACATCTGCTTCAATGCCAGTCCTAGACGCTGGGAAAAAATCAAAATTCCAGGACCCAAAACAAAGTTCTTAGACAGGGAGAAAACCACTTCAAATTAGGATAGCAAGTTAGGCCCAAAAGCTTACTAAACTATTTCTTAACAAACCAGTTTTAGCCAATGAGTCAGCATCCACATTGACTCTCTGAGAATGTATTCTATCACTATTTTTCGTGACAGAGTATAATAAAAAATTGTTGGGCTATATTTGCTCACTCTTACTATGTTTTAAATTTTTAAACACAATAGATAAGAAAAATGTCCATAGTCACTTGTTCCATACTGCGAGGAAAGGAAAGTGAAAGATACTCCTTTGAGATAGTACAGTTTAGGATGAACAGTTGGATAGGTTTCGGCTATCATTATCAACATTATTTTACGAGTATGGTTTGTAACCACTCCATATAGAGGTAGTAGTTAATAGTGTGAGATCCTGGATAGTACATTTGGTTTGTAATAACTAATGTTACAGTATACCATTTCTAAGGATATAACCTGTGTTAGTTTGAGATTGGGGTCTATGATGCTATTTAGTTGGATCACTAAGTAATACAGGTATTATATGATTGTACGGTGACATAATAACCTGGATCCCTGGTCCCGGATCTGGGGGTATTTACATCATAGTTTGCAGTTTTTTGAATAAAAGATGGCATAACGGAAGCCATGTTTGAGACAAAATGAAGAAAATGTTAGAAATGGATAAAATACGGATATGGATAAATTACTCATTAGCATGATAGATATATGGGAAAATAATAATTAGAATGAGTGGTGACAATGCAAGACGGTGGATTGCAGATACAAAGTGTAAATATAGAGGACTAGTTGAGAACCTAAGTTTTGAGGTACACTAATTGCAGTAACTTCAACAACCGTAGGACCTCCACCTGGAATGAACCACATTTTAACAACTTATCACGGGTTAGCAAACAAGCGCCATCACCTAGCCCAGTAGATAACTCCAAAGCTTTTTGTGCATGATCAAGTAAGTGACCTTTCAAAGAGGTTATCACTGATGTATCTATGGATGGCATGGATAAAAAGGAAGATAAAGTCCTTAAGGATGGTTATTAGTTTTTTAGCCTAACATTAAAGAAAGGGTTCTATAGGATGTGTTTACTCGGAGAGACATTAAAATCGATTCTCAGTTGTGGACAATCGTAGTAATATGAAAATTGCTTCATCCAACCAGACATCCTTGTCTTATTTCCATTAATGCATTGGCCTTCATGGAAGCTTCATGAGGCCAGGTGCAAAAATCATGAATTCTTTGTAGTTGGCGTTAGTTGGGAAAAATAACCCAGCTCATATGCTAAAAGCTTCTGATTAAATTCTTGGTTGTATAGGATTTACATACATACTGCCATCCAGTAGGAGTTGATGGTTAGTTGGAAAGGAGCAATATCATAAAACGTGACAATATCCTGGATGAATGGGTGAAAAAGTAAGGAGAGTCCAAGTTTGAAAAAAGATGGCTTTAGGGATGGCTTGGTCTGGTTCGAAATTGTCGAACCTATGACATCTCTCACTAGGGGCAGGTACGCCTAAGGTGCAGCCTGTGTAACAGGTTTACAAGAGGTTCTCTAATTGTGTTGCAGATATAGAGGAGTCTAGGTCTTCATAATCAAATTCGATGTTTGGATTTTTTAAAGGGTCATTTTAAAGTGCTCATTCTCTCCAGCTGGACGGATTTCAGTATCTGTGTTGGGTTGGATGGTTGCAGCTAATGAGGTATCAATGTGACTAGATCTAGAAGTGTTTGGAGAGGATTGTTAGGAATAATTCATGAGTTACTGATGTATCGAATAGAATAACAATGCATTTCTTGTATTACCCTGATCTTATAAAGGGTTTAGCATTTAGTATGGGTTTGGAACAAACAGATGATTCAGTAACTACTATATTATTCGACCAGGGACTATGAATCAGAGAGTAGAAATTTCAGAGTCTACAAAAATTTAGGGACTACTCAGACCCTGTTGGACTTGGTGCTAGAGAAACTGAAAAGTGTTACATTGAAGGATCAAATGTCTTAAAAACATCAAGGGTGTACACGAAGAAAAGAATCAAACTAATATTGGTGGAAACTATCAGCTGGCTGGCAGAAAATTGTTCCTGATTACTTGTATTGATTATTACTTTCTATTTTAGTTGGTAGGGAATAGTATAAATACTCTCTCATTATCATTGTAATAAGAAGAGAGTCTGTATTAACTTTTGCGATAGGGTTTTTGTAGAGAGAGAGACAGAAATTTTTTTATACAGTGCAGCTGCTAAAGGTATTTGTACACCTTTGGTAAAGTTTGTATTAATCATATAAATACAAATAATTTGATTCATTCGTGTGTTATTGTTTTATTTACTTTAACAAAAATCAAACAAGATTAATCATACTTGTATTCAACCCCCCATTCTACAAGTATATTCTGTTTAACAAGGATTTTGGTTTTCTTGTGTCTGTCTCCTTGGAGGGGGAGGGATTCAGGGTTACGGACCTTGTATCCTTTATTTTATGAGAGAATAACTTGGTTTTGGGGATGGTTTGGGCACATTCTGGGTTGATAACTTTTGTTTTTGATCTGGTTCTTGTACTAACAGTGGGTAATGGAGTAATCCTTACCGATACAAGGTTTTTGTTAAGAGGGGAACTCGAGTTTAGGGTTTCTGTGTTTTGTTGGGGCTCATTGGCAGGTGAATATTGGGAGCTGATTGTAGCTGATTTGCAAGACATCGGTAAAATATAGAATAGAGTAAGCAGGTTGCTAACAGGACTCCCATGACAGAGTTTGGCTTTTTTCAGGCACGTCAGTTTGAAAAAAATACCCATAATTCATAATCTTCCTTACGGATGTGATAACGGAGCTTTTACAATAAAGGGAGGTTTTTATCAACCTAGCCTTAAAATATTGATAGGGGAATTTTGTCAAATAGGTAGCTTACTTTGAGTGTAAAGGTTCACCAATGTGATTAATTATACCGAGGTTCAGTTATGTATTGACCTGGGTCTATTACTGAGTTTCAATTTTGTACGAACCTGGATCTACTATCAAGGTTCAGTTCTGCATGGACCTGGATCTATTACTGAGGTTCAATTAAGGTTGAACCTGGATTTGTTAAGAAGGGCCAATTATCCAAATGGCATTTTTGGATGGCTAAACATGAGTATCTTAGCGACAGAGATGACTAGGGTGGTTTACCATTACTAGGACAATATTATAGTCAAGAACATATTTCTTTTAGTTAATCAATTGAGTATTCATGGTACAAATATGAAGAGCCATACAAATAGATTATAAACTTGTAGTTTCGAAGTTTTCGATCTCATGGCTCGATTACATGGCGTGTGCGAATCATAGAGAAAAGTAATTTAACATACGAAAATCAAATTGAGTGGAAAAGGGGACTTAAGCAAATTGGAAAGGTGAACTATCGTGGATGTATATGTGCCCGAATACATGAACATTATGAGATATATGCAGGTGTACTTATGTACTTGCAAATATATATAAAAAGGCAAACATACAACGAAAACAAAGTGTAATGGAGGGTTACAGATGTACCTTGGATTGCATGCTGAGTAAAGAAAGTCAGAATCTGAGAATGTCACTGAAAACCGGAGCCGTTCTTGGAGCTTCACGCTGGGATATGAAAGGATGAGGAACAAAGAGTTTTTGTTTGAAAAGGGTGAAAAATTGAGGAGTTTCGATATTTATGTATGTGATGTAATGGGAATTGACATTATACATGGATCTTTCTCATTGGGTTAAAGAATAATAATTTTTCATGAAGGATTTGGAATGGTGGCGTATGTGTTTAGAGGAAGGGTACGATTCATGAGGGGAGTGAAAAAAAATCCCACTTCAAAGTTAATTCTTTTTTGTATGAATTTTGTTTGGATTTTATTTAGCTGGTACTTTATTTTAATTCTTTGCACGAGTTGGCGTGGGTTTTAAAGGAGTGAATTCTCTTTCTTTTGTTAATTAATTATGTTAATTGCGGAAGTCGTAGTAGGACATGTAGCTGGAGCTGTTTTGTTTCTATTGCAGGAGGTGTGGTTGTAGCTGTATCCAAAAGGTAGAAGGGTTAAGGTTTCTTTTGCATTTTATGGATGCAGGGAACCCGGTGGTGGTAGTTGTGCGTAGTTTTGATTTATTATAGATAGTACAGGTACATATACTGAAACAGCTCTAGAGGTACGGATGTTGAGATAGCTATGGAGGTGCCGATATAGCTGTAGCTCCACCTGCACTTGACAGAAGTAAAGTTGTATAAGGACTTTTGCTCTTATTCTTTAGGGGCTCAGGAATGCTTTTTAGAAGTAGAGTTTAACTAGGATTCCATCGCTAGGAATGAGATAATATCAATATAAATATGATATATACTGTTGATGTGTATTTTTAGAGTATCGTTCACAAGGAAGGACTGATATCAATACCAATTCCAAGTCTTTTGTTTCTTACAATTCAGAAGTGTGGAAAATATTTTGGTGGTTTGCATGTATCTACTAATTAATCTAATAAACAAATAAAACTATATAATAACTATGATAGAAAACAATCCAAGAATTAGAGTTCTTCAATTAGCTATCATGAATGTCTCTTGTCAATTGGCCACTCCCATGGTCAATCAAATTATGACTATAGACTATTAAGAACCAAGAATTACCAGTTTCACAATTCGCATATTAATCTCCCGATCTAAAACTTAAATTGTGTCTATCATATCATGTACTAGAATTACAACTCCTCTCCCAATTCATTATAATTCCTAGAGATTCAACTAAAAGTTCGCGACACTTTTAATTGTATAAAGCGCTTAGTGACAGATTAACAATAACAAGAAAATCACAATACAATCAAACAAACTCAATAAGCCAACGAATACTACCCAACTCTTGGATAAAGGGATTAACTACTCATGATAAGATAAAACAAATATGAATTAAAAACGCAAACCATGAGTTTAAGAATTGTAGTACGAAGAATACAACTTGAAAAGCTTCTCGAAATCAGGATGAATCCCTTCACTCCTTCTTACAATCTCCCTTTCAAAGTGTTTCTCTCCCTTTTCTCCCTAAAGTACGGCTATTCTATTCTATGTTATATTACAGTATGTTCTGATATGATATCTCTCTCTACAATATCTGTAGAAAACCTAATATAATAAAGTTTTAACACTTTCCAAGAAAATATAAGTAATTTCCCAAAACAGATTGAATTCCGAATGTAAAATTCGTAGTCTGACTTCCAGGCCTATTTCTGGGCTGCTCCAGTTGGAAAATTGATGTTGGACCACTTCTAAGTTGTAGATAATTTCGTTTGCTTCGCATGGACTGTAAGATCACCTAATTCTGATGTCTGAAACTCAAATTATGGCCCAAACAGTGATGAATGCACATGCAGTCCAATAAATCCGAATTTCCTTGTAATTTAAGTCCAAATAAATCCAATTCCTTCCAAGTTTGGAAATTCTTTATTTCCTGTCATAAAACATTAAACTCTAATTAATATTATCCAATTATTTATAAAATACAATAAATATGAGAATAAAATCATATAAAATACATATAAATATATACTCTATCATATACGGATTATATATATATATATATATATATATATATATATATAATATATTCATAGATTTATGAGTTTATTGTGTTGTGCTTGGACTAAAACACTAGAAGCTCAGCATTTGGCAGCTGTATTAGTTGTGAATAATGGGTTTTGGTGTATCTAAACGTCGTTGGAGGCTCAAAAAGGAGAAGTTGATTTCAAAAGAACTACATGGGGCTTAATTCCTATAAATTTAGATATGTAGGCATTGGCAAGGGTCCATAATTTCACTTTCTACACATGTAAGGCAAGTATGATAGTAGTGATTTAATTCCGGGCATCTTTGGCCGGAATTATTAGCCATTTTGTCTAGTGATCTTGCCGATTCAACCCATAAACACACAATTTCTTATTTCTAAGTTCAACTACCAAGCTACGTTTACGGTTTGTGGGCCTGCTCATCATTTAAGAACCAAGGATAGAATCCATTATACCAACGAAATTGACTCGGGGTGTTGTGTAGATTTTTCTAATAATAAAGAAATAGGATATAATTTATAAGGGAGGACAAATTTTGACCATATTTCTCTGACAGAATTTTATTCCACAAGCTATTCCTTTCACTACAGCGCCACCACCATTTGGCCAGCATGGCCAGATTCCTAAATTCAAGCCGAGATACACCTAGTCTCCCACATTGCCTTGGAGAGTAGATTTTATTCCAATCAAGAATGTGCATTTTATTTGTTACCCTTTCACCAACCTTGTTATTTCCCCAAAGAAAATTACGACGGATCACCTCTAGTGATGAGATGACTTTTATTGGCATTTTATAGAAGTTGAACCAAAACACTAGGTGATTATCAATAGAAATCCTTAGTAAAACTAACCGTCCTGCCATTGACATATTCTCACTATTCCAAGAAAGCAATTTCTCGTAACTTATTCACAAGAGGATCCCAGTGTGTAGACAGATGAGGTGATAACCCAATTGTAGTTCATAAATATTTAGGCCCTGTTTGGGAAACCTTAAAATAAGGGGTTAAATATCAAATTGGTCACTAAAGTGAAGCCGTAGTATCAATTCTTACTTATCGGGGTCTCATTTGCACCATTTTAGTAGACAATAATGATAATGCCGTTACTTTGACCAGTTGACCTGACTGAAATGGTTACGGCGTGAAATTGCTGAAACGTGTCGCTAACGTGGCACAACCCAACTCGTTTACATGGCATCTAACTAGGCATGCCTTATAATTATACTTTTAATTGATTGTAAAATAAATAAAAACATACTTAATTATACGTGACCATATATACATACCCAAAATTGGGGATTAAAACCATAAACGCCCAACTGCTCTGAAGAAGCCCTAGATCGACTGCAAAGCGACTCTGATATATTCAACGTTGTTCTTCAGTTAAAAAGGTATGTTCAATCGACCTCTTTCGAATGTGTATATATGATGTCTATACTTCATTTTTTGTACCTGTCTTGTGTTCGTATTTGATATACTATGTTCGTGTCTGTAATTACAAACCTGTTTATGTGAATGTGTTGAATATTGAAATCGTGTCCATTTTGTTTTGGTCTTGTGTTTAATTTGACAGTATGGATTCGTTGGTTACTATATATATACACCACCATGGTGAATTTGGAGCTCAACCTAATCCAAATTACGCTGGTGGTAGAGTAGAAGTTATAAAAGATTTTGACAATGATTTCCTATCGTTTAGATATTTGGATGATTTTTCTGAGAAATGTGGTTATAACCCGACAGATTTAGTGTATTTTAAAAATGATGGTAGAACTTTTGAGAGTGGTGTTAGGCTTTTGTATGATGATAAAAATATTACTGAAATGGTCAGAATCCATAAACCTTATGGAAAAATTGAGTTGTATGTTGATCATTATGAACTGGATGAGGTTATTGATCTACCTCAAGGGCAGGGGGTTGAGAGGGCTGGAAGTGGTGAGGATGGGGGTGCTGGAAGTGGTGAAAATGAGGGGCTTGGTAGTGGTGGGAATGAGGGGGATTGGCGTGATGATGATAGTGATCCTGATGATCCAGAGTATGATGTAGAGACTGAGAGTGATGAGTCAGAAGATGATTGGAGTGGTGATGATTCATTTGGTGACACTGATGATGAATTGAGAGAGTTAAGGCAGGAAAAGATAAAGTTTAAAGAGTCACTAAAGATGAATACTAATAAGGTTGATGTGAAATGTGCCAAATGTTTGTTTAAGTGATGATTCAGAGTATGGTTCTGATGAGTTGAGGTCAGAGTCATCATCTAGTGAGTATGAGAACCACAAGATAGGATATGTTAGCCCTCCTAATCCTAAGAAAATAAAGAGAAAGAGAAATGTGATCAGGTATGGACATAAGGATGACAGCATCAAATGGGAGGTGGGGATGAAGTTTGCATCTTTAGCAGAATTTAGAGAATCTGTTAGGCAATATGGAATCAAGGAAAGAAGAGGAGTGCAATTTGTCACTAATGATGCAAAAAGGGTCCGGGTATGTTGCGAAGCTGACTATAAGTTCTATATATGGTGTAGTAAGGACAAATATGGTGAGAACTGTACCATCAAAACCTTGTATGATGAGCATAATTGCAGTAAGCCTTACTCAAACAAGCTGGCCAATGTGAAGTTGCTAACTGAGATGTATGGAGATAGGATATGAAAGAATCCACATTGGAAAGTGAAAGAAATGGCAGAGGCTATGAAGCAAGAGTTGGAGATAGAGGTGCCCAGGAGTAAGATATTGAGGGTGAGAAAGGCATCTTTGGAAGGTATACATGAGTCACTAAAAGAGCATTACTCAAGGTTGAGAGATTTTGCAAATGAGATTCTTAAAAGTAATCCAAAGAACACAGTGCAAGTAAGGACAACCAGATTGAATGAGGGAGATCCAAACAAATTTAAAAGAATTTATGTTTCTTACAATGCTTTGAGGGAAGGTTGGAAGGCTGGATGCAGACCTGTCATAGGTCTGGATGGTTGTTTTCTAAAGATAGTCTTTGGATGACAACTACTGAGTGCTGTTGGCAGGGATGGGAACAATCAAATGTTTCCCATTGGCTTTGCAGTTGTGGAGAGTGAAAATACAGAGAGTTGACATGGTTTACAGATTTTCTAAGTGCTGATCTTGACTTGGGGGATGGATTTGGGTTCACTATAATTTCAGACCAGCAAAAGGGGTTTAAAAATGCTTTGAAGGAGCTTCTACCTAGGGTGGAGCACAGATTCTATGCTAGGCACTTGTACAACAACTATAGGAAAATGTATATATTTCTCTGATCTTTTACACTTTAATTTTGTACTAAAGTGGTTTCACTAATGTTTTTTTTTGATTTATTACGTTTTCATCATTAATGCTAAAGAGAGCTTTCTGGAATGCATGCATGGCAACATATCCTGCTGCACATGCAAGAGCAATGAAAGATTTGCAAAGATTGTCCAAACCTGCATATGAATAATTGTCAAAGCTAAACCCTAAGTTGTGGACCAAGGCACATTTCTCAACAACCTGCAAAGCTGATAATGTGGAGAACAATATGTCTGAATCTTTTACTGCTTGGATTATACATGAGAGGTAATCAAATGTTTCATAGTATACGTGTTTACCTGTTATTCATGACCTGCATATGTGGAGATGTATGACCGGGATGGCTTAATTTTGAAATTGCATAACCATCATCTTGATAAAGGAAAACCATGTCTTCATTTGACCTTTACTAGACGATGATTATTCAACTGAAAAATTCAGCTTATCATGGATCTATTTTGCTTATGTTCAATTGTTGATGCAGGTACATGCCATTATTGACTATGATGCAAGAAATCCATTTCAAGCTGCTTACAAGAATCAGAGTGAACAAAGAGACCATGACCAGACATGAACAAGAAATTTGTCCTAGGATAAAGAAGAAACTTGATGCCCTTGTAACCGAATCAAGGAATTGGAGGGCTAGTTGGAATAGAGCTACATCTTACTCTGTGAAATCAGGTACAAGAGTTGTAACTGTTGACTTAGATGCAAAGAGGTGTGACTGCAGGGTGTATGATCTCACTGGGATACCCTGTGAACATGCAATTGCAGCTATTCATGATAGAAGGCATCATCCAGTTGATTATGTAAATGATTTCTACAAAAAAGATAGATTCTTAGCATCTTATAGTTTTCCACTAGAGGCATTGAAGGGGGAATAATTATGGGAAGTGCACTCTACAGATGAACTTTTGCCACCTGATCTGCCTATGAAACTGAGGGGTAGGCCAAAGAAGATGAGAAGAAAGGAAGATTGGGAAGGTGGGAATAGGGTGCAGGGATCTCAGACTGCTGGTGGGCTTGTTGTGCAAAGATACAGGTAATAAGAGGATTATGCATTGCAGCATGTGTGGAGACTCATCACATAGGAAAACAAATTGTCCAAAGAAGAACACACCTTCCTCAAATGATGAAGAAGCTGAAATAAGGAACATTGAGCAAGGACAAGCTTCAAGGCCAGCTACCAACAAGAATAATGCTAAGAAGAGCTGCAAAGAGGTTAAGAGACAGAAGTTACAAATTAAGAGGCTAGTGAAGAAGGCTGTGAAGAGTAGTGAAGATATGGGGCAAGCATCAAGACCAGTTCAAATTGAAGACCATGTTGTGCAACACAATGAAGAAAGAGCTGAAGAGATTGAGCTTTCACAACCACAAGAGCCATTGGTGACACAGGATGAACCTGTTATTGCACCTAAGAAGAAGGCAGTCAAGGGCAAGGGCCCAGCAAAAATACCTAAGAAGAAGTTGCCCTTTGTGAGAGAAGATGACCCTGGGGGAAAGGATTTTTGTTTAACTGGCAGCAAATCCCAGGAACTAGAAGATAAACTCAGGGGATCCAGTTGGATCTGAGGCTGTATTTGTGCTTACACCAGGCTTCACTCCATATAAACCACCAACAAGCTCTCCACCATCCAAAGACTTGTTTCCTTATGTGCCAAAGAAAAAAGCTTATCAGAAGAGGTTGGTCGGGGATCCATGTGCACAGTTATCAGATGAAGAAAATTGGAGGCTAAAGTATGAGGTCAATGGACCAATTGGTATTGATGCAGAGTTTAAGGCTTATCCAAGGGCGGGGTGGGACTACCCACATCCAAGGGACAAGTGAAAAAGTGATGTTTCTTATTGAACTGGTGGCCCTTTTTTATAATTATAACTTTATGTAGATTCCCTTTTTCTATGTAATTCTATGACATAATTATGCTTTTGGGACCAATTGGCTATGACTGCTTTTGCTTTTGTTTAAATGATGTGGGTAACATGTATTTTGGACCTTATCGTCTGTTATGGAATCTATGTTATTTTCTATATCTTTGTCTTATCTTTTTGTGTTTTTGGATACATAATAAAGTAGTCACACACATATACTCGAACATAACATTTCCATTCAACCTACCTACATTCATTCATTAGCTACTTCATTCATTACATCTAGCAACCAACTGCATTTCCATTCACTACAATTACCAACATTTCCATGCTTTACAACCAACCTTATTAATACTACATCTACTAACAAACATGCAGTAAAATCACAGCAGTAACAGCAAGAATCGAACATAGCCTCAACTGCCTTTGAAGACGTTTAATCTCAAATTCAAGTGCCTTCTTTTCAGCCTTCAAAACTCTACTTGTTTCAACGCCTTGCTCAACATTTTCTTCCACGAGTTTGAGCTTCTCTTCCAAATAAATCCTTCTGTGATTTAAATGTGTGATAACATCAAAAGCTCTACCACAAAATCCTTCATCAGCCCACTGAAAAAAGTGACAACCTTGGACATCCTAGTGTGATAGCATAAAACACGAAGTTAATTACATACATTACAATGAACAAAATAAGAAAAAAATTACAATGAAACAAAGCTACAAACCTTTGGTGTTGGACATGTGTAGAACCTTCTCCCCAGATTTTTAAGAGTCCAAGAGGTATTAATCCTTGCTATCCTCCCACAAAAGCAATGCTTGTGCTCCCAGTTTTTTACATATTCGTTGGAGGAGCTACCACATGTTTTGGTGTTAGGGCTTCCGTTATACATCATCCCCAGCTGCTGAAGCTTGAAGGAATTGAACTTAATCGACCTTTTGCTCCGATTTTTGCACTCTTCAAACCCTAGAAACAAGAAACCCAGCAAGCTATATGTATATGTGGACTTATATGTGGCTATATGCATATAGCTGTTGGAATCCACGTAACTGTGAGCATCCATTCTGTTAAACACGCAACTGCCACGTGGGTTCGTCCGTTAGGTCAACTGGTCAAAGTAACGGCGTTGTCATTATCGTCTACTAAAATGGCGCAAATGAGACCCCGATAAGTAAAATCAAAGAATTGATACTACGGCTTCACTTCAGTGACCAATTTGATATTTAACCCTTCGGGTAAAAATTTCATATTTTGATAAAAAAAATTGTACAAGTATTTAATGTATGTTTGAGATTCTATAAGTTGCAAAAAAAAAAAGTTAACTTTTTTCAAAAAAAAGTTAGAAATCTCTAATTTTGTCTTAAAATAAGTTGACTTATTTTAGGAAAAAGTTCCCCCAACCCACTGAACCATCACGAAATGAAGCCCATATATTTCAGTTGCTCCTACCTATCTTCTTCAACATGAAATCTCACAAAAACTACTATTTTTCTATATTATACCAATAAACATGAACATATTACTAAAAATTACCAACAATTATTTGATCTACACAACGTCATTTATCTTACAAACACTTATTACAACAACCCATTAATTTTTATTTTTAACAGCAATCTCAAGTAAAGACTTAATAAAGAATCAAAAATTATTTTAGAAGATATTAACATATAGAACCTACATTCAGAATATGAAATTGTTAAACGATATGTTATTTTAGAAGATATTAACATATGGACTGTACATTTAGAATATGAAATTGTTAAGAAATGGAGGGGATGAATACAATGTATGAAAATGATTAATATATGATTTAATAATAATTTTAACACTAATTGTATTATTTTAAAAATATATAATTAATGAATAATGAGATACACTACATATAACATGTTACTTATAATAATCAAATTTCATAATTATATTTTATGCTTTATTACTAGACCAAAATATAATAAGTATAACGGGGATCTTATCTAATTTTTTTTGTACTATTGTGGACGATCAAAATAATACGGACAGTGTGATATTAAAATAAATTTAAAATAAATAGATGAGAACCGTTAATCTATTATCAAAAAATTTATTTGATTGACAGTAAAATTATATTTAAATATTTAAATATTAATTTTAATAATTTAAGCCAAATAAAAGTTGGTACTATAAATTGAATAAAATTTTCAATATAAAATTTTTAATTTACTTTTCGTTTCAATATTTGGGAAGTTTCAGTTGGACAATAATTTGGTAATCCATCACAAAATTAGAGATAATAGTCATTAAAATTGTCTAAAACTGAGTTTTTAGAATTGAGCATAATTAGTAGAGTGAGCATGTGAAGTCTCATATATCATTATTTATTTATTTATTTATATTCAAATTTGGTTATTTCTTCTCTAAATCTTTCAAATTTAAGAATTCTTCATTTTTCCAGTAAGATTTAAAATTTATCAAATTAAAATCAAATTCAATATAAATAAATATTTGTAAATATGAATAGTAAAGAAAATTGTTAATATATTTATAAATGTCATATTCAAAAATCTAAATAAATAGAGTTATTAATATAATATAAACTAACGTTCAATTTTACTTTCAAAAATTAAAACAAAAAAATTAAATAATATAAGAAGAGATTATGTGTTTTATCTAATAACATTATTAGAAAAAATTAAAATTAAATGTCGCATAATTGTAATGACATTGGAGGTTGTAGTTGGAGGGTGTGGTTGAAGTTTTGTTGTTCGATTCTTAATGGTAAAGCAATTTAATTTGCTTTCAGTAGAAATTTGTAGAAGGATGACACTTTTTGTAAATTTTCAATAAATAGAAGTTAAACTAATTTCATAATCATTTCATTGGTTCAAGACACTTTTGTGGATTTCAATAAATAGAGGTAACATTGTAATTTCACAATTATTTTATTGAATTAATTTGTTTCTAGACGCCATATAATATATAAAATATGGAAGTAGATGTAGATAAATAAAAGATAGTGTAAAGTTATTATATATATATATATATATATAATCTTGTTATTATTTACATATATTATGTTAAAATATTAAAAAGAGAATTACTTAATTTTGCACAGAGCTTCCCAAATCATTAAGACGGGCCTAGTAAATTGTCATATACAAAGTTTGAAAAGGAGGAGGAGAAAAGGAGTGTAAAGGATGTACGAAGATGAAAGATCGGTAGGGGGTTGGTGTTGTTGAGATTCGATTATACTAATAGTACTCCTACATTATTTCTCTTATTCTATATAATAGAATATAATTTATATTATAACTTGTGTCATAAAAATTTTCCATATTTAATATTTACGGTAAATTTATAATCTTCATTCATCTTCTATTCCCAACTATTTAAATTAGATCATATAAATAAAGGGTAATCTTGGAAGTTAAATAATATTTTAAAAAATTTCAATTTATTTAATTAAATTTAATAAATTATTATTATTTGGTTAATGAACAATAAAATTAAAACTGAGGTAATATAATGAATTTTGGTAATTTTATTAATATATTTATGAATCAGTCTTCTAACCGAATTCTATCATTCTCCAATAAAATTAGCAGCTATCTCCCCACTACATGGACCGTTCCACTTGCATTTTGTTTATAAGAATTTCACGTGTTGGTGGCAACGGCAAGATCGTTAGGGATGGTAATTTGTACCGAACCGATTGAAACCCGATCCATTCCGATCCGATTGGTTCTAACCGAACCCGAACCCGAAGTATTTGGTTTGGGTTTGGTTTTTTTTTTTAGACCCGAAGTAGTTTCGGTTCGGGTTTGGTTTTTAGCCTAACCGATCCGGACCCGGACCCGGACCCGAAACCCGAAACCCGAATCGAACCCGGACCCTGACCCGAAACCCGTTTAGACCCGAAAAATTATAACTAATATATTAATTATATATATATATATATATATATATATATATATATATATATATATATATATATATATATATATATATATATATGTAATAGTATTAATATTTAGTAGAGTGATAGAGTCGGGCCTTGGTGGGTTACTGGGTTAGGTAATTCGTAATTAGGTTAACTTAAACAAGTAAAGAAGTAAAGACTAAAGAAGCATAACAAGGCTCAAGAAGATATTAGGCAAAAACTTTTGACTAGTAATTTCAACAAGCAGCATCCTGAACTGGGTTCTTACAGTTTCAGCCAGGACGCATCGAAGAAAGAGCTTGCAAAAGCCATAATCATGCATGAATATCCCCTTGCTATCGTGGAACATATCGGATTCAGACGGTATTCAAAATCACTTCAACCATTGTTTAAGGTTCCATGTAGAAACACAATAAAAAATGAGATTTTTCATATTTATGAGTTTGAGAAGGAGAAGATATTGAAGTTGGTTCAGAATAATGGGAGTAGAGTTGCTATTACAACTGATATGTGGACAGCAAGCAACCAAAAGAAAGGATATATGGCTGTCACCGCACATTTTGTTGATGATTCGTGGACTTTGCAAAGTCGCATTATGAGGTATATCACTATATCTAAGAGTAAAGTCAGTTTAATGTATATGGCTGTCAATGTTAGTTTAATGTATCTTGATACTTGATAGTTAATTAGTAATTAATGTCATATATTTGCTCATGAATCATGATCAGTCTATGCTAATTAGTCTCCTTTTTATGTCATGTGCAGTGCAGTGAGACTGTCTAGTCCTGTGGTCTAAGTGCAGTGAGACTCTCTGGTCCTCTCAGAGGACTCCTCTGGTCTGAGCAAATTTGGAACTTGGCAATTGGCAAATGACAATTAGGATATAGAATTATGGATGCTGCAGACCTGCTGTTCAGCCTGTTCCTCTTCCTCACTTGCCAAGCAAAATTTGGAGCTTTACTTATATTTAATATGAATCATGTTTTAAATTTTGTTAAAACTTGTATTTGAAGTTAAAACTTGTATCTACATTTTTTAATATTCAATCTGCAATTGTTCTGTAAGTAATTTTTTTTTCAGAATTTTCGGGTCCGGTTTAGACCTGAACTGAACCGAAACCCGGCGGTTCGGTTTTAACCATTCGGGTCCGAACCGGGTCCGGTTCGGGTCCGGTTTTTCTAAAATATTTCGGGTCCGGTTCTGGTTTTTCTAAAACCCGAACCGACCGACTCGATTGCCATCCCTAAAGATCGTTAAAGTGATCAAATCCGATATCTAGAATTCAAAATAGGGTCTAGATACCTGACAAAAAAAAAGGGTCTAGATAGTGTAAGAGTTTAATACTTTCGAATTTTGTTTTAATTTAGTTCAAAAATAATTTTTTTTTTCAAATATTTTAAATTTAGAATTTTTTGTGTTCTGTAAAAAAATATCAAAATATATTAAATAAATATCCAAACTAGTGTAAAAAATAATAATTATAAGAATAACATAAAGCAGCTTATTAAATTATATTTAATATGGAAAAAATAAAATATACTTTAGTTCTATTCGGGCCCATGAAAAATGATATAGATATGTTCACGAAATTTAAAAAATATGTGAAAAAGTACCTAAATGTAGTCCGTTCCTAAAAACGTTTTCTTCTTACTTTGAACATGTTTGCCAACGTATATTTTTAATAGTTAATATCTTTAATTTCGTATTACTTTTAAATATAAAAACCTCACTGTATTAAAGTACTAATAAATACGAATCCAACATCACTCATTACTATATTTTATCTTATAAATTATAAGTAAATTAGTAGCCAATCGTTTATAATGAACAGTCTCTAAAATCAAAACCACAAATGTATTACGGAACGAGGGAGTATCTAGTATCTACCACCACTGGTTGGTTGTCAATTTTTCATAAATGATAATGATACTGATCTTGTTCCAGATCAGGAACGCCATTCATTTCTTTCTTAACTAGAGCTTCAGTTTAGACCTTATATTCCTTTTTGTTTCTTTGCTGCAGATTAGAAAGATGCTGATTTAAAGATTACTATTGAGCACAAAAATTCGTGAATTGAAAAAAAATAATAACATGGCTATGAACTCAAGAAAAAGAACAGAAGATAAGAAGCCATTGAAAATGAGGCCAAGATTTCTCACGGACACATCTGTGACTTATTTTTTTTTTTAATGGAATTTTGAGAGTATATAATTTTTTTAGCTACTTTTACTTTTACCATTATTGCAACTCCAAAATACTACTTAAATGACCTCCTACCTTAAAATATAAGGATTTCGGTAAAATATTTCACTTCAATAGTTTCCTTAAAAGTTTAGGATGTTTCCCTTTTTCCTTATTTATAAAAGAAAAATGCTAGAGGTACCAAATTGAGGTACCAAAAATTGTTACATGAGGTGTCATTTTTTTATTGGTTATAATTATAATGGGTCCGTTATGGTCATCCAATTAAAACATTCCATAATGACAAGTAATTAATGCCATGTCATTTGGTAGTCAATTTTGGTACCCAATTTGTACCTCTAGCACTACTCTTTATAGAATGCTCCTAAGCATTCCTTATCTCATTTTTCATAAATAAAATATTCATTTCCCTCCGTTTCTAATCCACTTTTCCCTTTCTTTCACTTTTTTCCCTCTCTTTTCAATATTATTATAATAATAAGGAGTATTTTTGGAATTATATGCCTTATAATATCCTAAATGAAACCTAATTATTTATAATATTTATAAGAAATATGTTAGGACACTGTGAATAACCAAAATTGAAATAGTACTAGAAACTAATCTTATCCTTAGTTAGATACAATACATACTCACCTACACAATTCCATATGATCTCCTCCATTTTAAATTTTATTTTTTCTGTTAATAGCTGAGTTTTTTTTTTTTGAAATTTTATTTTATTTTAACGTATTTTTTTCCATCTCTCTCACCGATCATTTTGCATTCACTAATATGTGGTATATTTCGACACGATTTTAAAAAAAAATTATTTAGTTTCTAGTTTTTAATTTAAGAATGGTTTTTATTAGAATAAGACCCCATATATATATCAACTTTTATCATTAATTGTTAACAGTATATGATTAATACTCTTAAAAATTTTAAATAAAAGAAAACGTGCATTCTACTAACACCTTAAAATTTTTAGATTTTAGAAGAGTCAAATATGTGACATGCATGCAGGCGCATTTCCTTCTCAGTTACTTTCCACTTTATCATCATCAGTGTTATTAAAACCGGACCGGACCGGCCGGTTCAACCGGTCCAACCGCTGACCGGTGGTAGGTCCGGTTCGGTTCACCCCTAAAACCGGTCTCCCGGTTTTCCTGTTAAGAATCGCTTAGAACCGGCTAAAAACCGGTGAAAATCGGTACCGAACCGGACCGGCGGCCGGTTTTTTGAAAAAAAATTGGTTTATGAGGTCTGAAAAAACCGGCTTATGAGAAAAAAACCGGCTAATGAGAAAAAAACCGGTTCGGGTAAAATTTTTATATTTGAATTTATATTATATATTTATAATTTTTCATAATATTATATATTATATTATATATTAACTCTAAGTAAAATGCAGATTATTCATAATTTTTCAGATTATATTATATATTTATATAATTATATATATATATATATATATAGGGTCTTGCTCAGATGAGAACCCCCACTTATGGTGAGATATGAGATCTAATCCTAGCCATTCATTTAAATACATTATATTCATCTCTTACCATTCATTTTAAATTTTAATATTTTAATATTTTACATTTGGGATTTCACCATCTTTTTACTAATTCAACCACCCATCCCCACGGCAACCACCACCGACGACCACCACCAACTCCGGCGACCACCAGAAAATCACCACCGGCAAACATAAAATCACCACCGCCAAACCAGAAATCACCATCAGAAACGCAAAAATCACCACCAGCAAACACAAAATCACCACCGGAAAACCAAAAATCACCATCAGAAACACAAAAATCACCACTCCGACCACCTGTAAACAAAAAATCACCACCGGAAAACGAAAAATCACCACCACAAATTACAGAACAAACACTAGGCAGCTCGATCAATAAAAATCTACTATAACTTTAATTTACAGGTCTATCTAATTACCTAAACTCTAAGCTAGTCTAATTTTCGGCCAAGCAAACGGAGCCTTTGGAGAACGAATCAAGAAGTTCGTGAACATCCGGCGAGACCTCATTCACTCTCAAAGCTTCCAGAACTTTCTCGAACACAAGGACATGGCACGGAATCCGAAGCACGCCTTTTTGTTCGTAACCGTACTCCTGAGCCGATATATTCAACAACTTCATAAACACCGGATGATTTAACAGCTCAGCGTTCACAATAAACCTCTCCGATTCTTCTCCGACGTAGTCGTAAAATAAATAAGCGGCGGCGCAAGCGGCGGCGTAGTCGGGATGGGTGGGGGGAAATGAATTGGGGTATGTACGTGTTTGTCTGTTACTGTGTGTTGTCTGTATTTGTGTGTGTGCAGTGTGTATGGTTTATGGTGGGTGTGTATTTAATGTGTGGCTGTGATTAAAAGAGGTTTAAAATTTGTGTGGTTGAGATTAGATCTCAGTTCTCACAATAAGATGGGGTTCTCATTTGAGCAAAACCCTATATATATATATATATAATTAAATATATATTTATAATTATAAACCAAATAATTATGACGTCATCCGGTTGAACCACTGGTCGAACCGGTTGAACCAATCGAATCAGTGACCAGTAGGGCTTCCGGTTCGATGTCCGGTCCGATTTTGAGAACACAGATCATCATCTGTAATTTTCAAGACCAGAGTCCAGACCATTTGTTCTACTGCTCTATAAATAGATATATGACCTAGAAAGCAGGGATACTTCACCTGGTGAAGAACTGCGTATGGGATACTTCGCAGTGCGGGGGGGGGGTGCGGCGGGATACGTACGGGATACGCCACATGGCGTATCGGTGACGTCAGAGACGGGGATACGTAAATGGGGGTGCGGGGATACGTCAGAGTGGCAAAAAAAAAATCGATGAGTTATGTGTATATACGTGTGTGTATATGTGTCTATCGGCTTCTCTGCGTTGTGTGTATATATGTGTGTATATTTGTATATATATGTCTGCTAGCGTGTGTATATATGTGATTTCTTTCAATTTTAGCAGTGTCATATATGGAATCAGTGTAAATGATACGCAGAGATACGTAAATGCATGCATGTATTTGGCTATTTATGAAGTTCAATTTATTTATTTGATTACTTTGTTTAATTAAAATGCAACTCTTGAATTATATATAAAATATATATATATATATATATATATATATGATATAATATATATTTTTAATATTTTAATATTTGCCGTATCCCCCGCTCCCGAATCCCCATATTTTTTAATTTGCCGAACTCCCGTATCCCCGTACCGCCCACCCGCACCCCGCACCCGCACTCATGCTTCCTAGTATATGACCATCATCAGTTGGTCCCTTTCTGAGAGTATCTGGCACAAATCAATGCTGATTGTGAACATTTCGCAGAAAGATGGAAAATAATCACACTAGGCCGACGATCATGGTGACCAACGATGATGGTATTGATGGCGCTGGCTTGCAAGCTCTGGTTCAAGCCCTGGTCTCTACAGATCAATATCAAGTCCTTGTCTGTGCCCCTGAAACGTACGCCGACTTTCATCCATATACACCAATGCTACTAGTACAGGGATTCTATCATACGAATAATGTTTACCGTATATTAATTTAACCAGCACAAAAGCTTAGATGTAATGTAGGTTGTTTATTTTAGATACAATACTGAAGTATACAAACTAAGTTGCAAGGTACAGAGTCTGAGGTATTATCTAAGTCCACAATGTGGAATTTCTGATTGTTAAGTTTACCAACTCTCTCACAATCTCAAGATATTAGGACGAAGGCCAATATGGATATTGCTTAGCTAATGTGTACAAATGGGGGGTGTTGTTTAATTAGCTACATTTTAATTGTATTTTGTGTCTCTTTAATAATTCTCTTACAGGGAAAGGTCAGCTGTTAGTCACAGCATTACTTGGATGCATCCTCTCCATGTCAAGCAAGTAGAAATTCAGGGAGCAACAGCCTTTGCAGTTTCTGGTTTGTTTTCATTTTATGTAGTAATTTAATATAGGATATTTCATTTTTCTTTGAGAATGAATTACTTGTGTGCTTTTGGCTCTTGTTTATACATTTACTTGTTTTTTTTTTCTATGAGCATGTTCCAGGAACTCCAGCAGATTGTGCGTCTTTGGGAATCTCCAAAACTCTTTTTCCAGTAGTGCCTGATCTGGTAACTATTTTGGACCAACTTTGTAAAGTGTTTCTCATTAGTTGTAAATCCTGCTAAAGCTTAAATTTCATTTTGGTTGCTGACACTTGTACATGCTAGAATTTAAGATGTTACCTATCTGTAATGACTCAAGCTGAGCACTTACCAACAACTCTATTCACTTGCTCTGTTGTGATTTTCTTTTTGCTTTTCGATTAGTTGCTTACTCTTGTTTGTTTTTTGTCACAGGTTATTAGTGGCATAAACATGGGTTGCAACTCGGGTTACCGCATGTTAGCAACTCTCTCTCTGGCATTTCTGCATCTTGTCTTTTTAGTTAATTGTACTTTAATGAATATGATGTGACAAAAATTAGTAGTAAGCATTTATATGCTGTAGTTGTTAGGTGACAGTAACATGCTTATTGCTTCGTATGAGGAAACATTTTTTTGTGTAGTAAGAACAGTCTATACTCTATATAGTATGTCATTTTGGTCGCAGTATGAACTCATAATATTAGATCCTTTAGCACAACTAATCAAATATGTTACTGGAATGACAGCATGTACTCAGGAACAGTAGCAGGTGCTCGAGAAGCCTTTTTCTATGGGATACCTTCTATCTCTGTATCATATGACTGGTACATAAACATTTAATATGCACTATGTCGACACACATCAATTTAATTCTTGTTGTATATAATCCAAGTTAAAACTGCAACTGGATAAAGTTTTCTTCTTCTTGAATCAATTTGTGTTGTCAACTACCAGGATCGGGGGTAAGAGCAGAGCTAATGACTTTAAACTATCTGCCGAGGCTTGCTTACCCATAATAAGTGCAATTTTAGTTGAAATCAGAAGTAAAACGTATCCTCTGAAGTGCTTTTTGAATATTGATCTGCCTACAGATATTTCAAATCATAAGGTGAGAATTGCATCTTTTATAGCCATCATCATCTGCTATTCTGCTTTAATGATATTAGGATAAAATGAAGATTAAGTATTAAGCTATGGATTACAAAGGTCCTTACTTTGCGTATTCTGTTAAAATACTAAATTGGTTAAAATTCAGAACTAAGGCATGTTTGCTCATTCTGTAGGGATATAAGTTGACAAAGCAGGGGAATAGTATTATCCGAATGGGTTGGAAGAAAATTACTTCTGAAGCGCAGGTTGGGAAAATATTATCAACAATGACTATGGTAGCAGATTCATCAAAAATTGACATGAACGGTACAAAAGTATCACAAGAGTCTCAAAACAGCCTCCTTTTTATGCGAGATGTGAGTTATCATTCACTCAAAATTCTTTTTCTTTGTTGCAGCATCTTCACTATATAACTTAATCGTTTCTTACCAAATGCTTTTACGCTGGCGCTTTTTCTTGTAATGCATAGCTAAATTTTTGTTAGCATCTCTCTTTTTGATAGAAGCTGGTAACGTTAACTTGCATACTAGGGCACTCAATTTCTGTTTTCGAATGAGTTTAAAGAGTCTTGTAAACAGGACTTGTAGCAAAAAGGAATTTTTTTTTTTCTTGGGTATAACAAATTAGAGACTCTAAAAATACTCATGCGCACATGCCTCCAATAAGACTTGAACCTTGAACTCTTATTACGAAAAGGAGTTGGATAAGCACTAGCAAAGCCTTGCAGATATATAGCATAAAGTATATGGTATAATGCAATGGGGACTTTAGTTAGATAAATTCCACGTATATTTCAGCACTCTATAGAAATGTGATTACAATAGGTGTCATATAAAAGAAATGAATACTGAGCCAAGTTATCTAGGCAATATGTTTGTTGCTGGTATTTACAATTTTGATATCTCCAATTATGCTGCTTGGACGTGCTATATTATCCTGGTTTGCATGCTTGCCAAGCATTACACAATTCTTTTTAACAAAGCTTTCTATTGTTTTCACAGATTCTAGGAATTGAAGAGGGAGAACTATACGGAGACTATGACTCCCTTCAACAAGGATATGTACGTAACTGAATTTACTCAAGTAGCTGAGAACAAGATTATAAGGACTAACAAAACCGACATTTTTTATTTCAGATAACTGTTTCCCCTATTAGTGCATTAACTCACGCAGAGGCAGACGCTGAAGCATACTTCAAAATGTGGCTTCCAGGTGTTACAAAACGCTTCTCTTCTCCAGAGCAATGTTACCATCACATTTCTTCTAAAGCTGATACGTATGGGAGCGAATCTTAAAGCAAGACTTAACTTTTGTGATCTTGTAAACACTGAATGACATATTGTTGTGTAATAATAATAAACGCAAATGCGGTTTTCACTTTGTAAAAGTATGATGGAATGTGTGGTATGTTACTAAACTAATTCAACAATGGATTGCAGTAAGTAGTAGAGTGGAATAGGTGATGAACTTACATATCCTGAACTTCTATCTACCAATCCATTTCCATAACTACTGTATAACGGGGTTCATTGTAGCCTTAGATAATCAATCAATATATATATATAAAGGAGGATAGCGGGAGTTTAGGTGGCGCTCTAATATCGTCTCAATCGATTTTTCTAATTTTCTAGAATTTTAAACACTAATAAATATAAAATTTCAATTATAAAGGAGAAGTTCGAATTTATAGGGAAGACATATGATTAAAAGTTCTATTGGAAGTATAATTAGTATTTATAAGGCATACGATTAAAAGTTCTATTGAAAGTAGAATAGGAGTTCGAATTTATAGTGAATGAGAGTTCGAATTTATAGAAAAAATATATAAATAAAAGTTCTACTAGAACTAGAATAGGTGTTTGAATATATAGAGCAGACATATAATTAAATACTTTATAGAAAGTACGATCTTCTTAAATTATATATTTTTTTTATATAAGTTAATTATAATTATATTAAGAAAATTTATTCATAAATCCAATACTATTGTCATGAAAAAAGTCACCGAATTTAAAAAGAAAAGAATGATGTGTTAACATAATAAAAGAACAATGAGTAAAAGAACAATCTCATGCAGGAATCCTAAATAAATACAGGAGTATCTATAATATAAAGAGAAAATAAGATGTGTTTTCATCTTTTAAAACGCCAAAACTTTTAGAAAATCTAGAGAAAGTATAAATTGGAATTCACTCTATTTTTTAGGTTTTGATTTTAAGGAAAAAAAAAATTGTGTAAGATAAGTAACATCAATAATATGTAATGAAGTTAGAATTTCGATCCCAAACGAGAGCGGCTCGAAACGTGTTTAACGGGAAGACGGCTCACTATAAAAGATTGTACTAGCTATTAAAATATCATATGGGGTTATAAATTTTATTTTATTTTTAGGATTTGATTTTTATGGATAAACATTATCATACAAGTAATATATGTAAAAGTTAGGTTTTTGGTCTTAACGAGAGAGCGAATCAATAGTAATAACTGTGTTTAATAAGAAAACGTTCATTAGATAAGACCGTATAAAAGATGTTTAAATATATAATTAATACATAAAATAAATTGTTTTATTGGAAGTAGAATACGAGGGCGGTGGAGACGTCTTATACGATTTTTTAAAACTATACATCTTTTTTCCAAGAAATCCTTTATTTTAACTTTTTTATACAAGTTAATTGTACTTGCATTACAAAAATATATCCGTAAATGTAATATTATTCCCGTAACGAAAAGTCTTCGTATTTTAATTTTTTTTTATATGTTAACATAACAGAAAGACATTTCCATGCGGAAACTGTAAATAAATACAAGAATATCTATAATCATCAATATATATATATATATATATATATATATATATATATATATATAAAGGAGGATAGCGGTAGTTTAGGTGGCGCTCTAATATCGTCTCAATCGATTTTTCTAATTTTCTATAATTTTAAACACTAACAAATATAAAAATATCAATTAGCATATTAGAAGTAGAATAGGTATTCGAATTTATAAAGGAGAAGAGTTCGAATTTATAGGAAAGACATATGATTAGAAGTTCTATTGGAAGTATAATAAGTATTTATAAGGCATACGATTAAAAGTTCTATTGGAAGTAGAATAGGAGTTCGAATTTATAGAGAATAAGAGTTCGATTTTATAGAAAAAATATATAAATAAAAGTTCTACAAAAAATATATAAATAAAAGTTCTACTAGAACTAGAATAGGTGTTTGAATATATAGAGCATATATATAATTAAATATTTTATAGAAAGTACGATCTTCTTAAATTATATATTTTTTATATAAGTTAATTATACTTATATTAGGAAAATTTATTCCTAAATCCAATACTATTGTCATGAAAAAAGTCACCGTATTTAAAAAGAAAAGAATTGATGTGTTTAAGTAATAAAAGAACAATGAGTAAAAGAACAATCTTATGCAGAAATCCTAAATAAATACAGGAGTATCTATAATATAAAGAGAAAATAAGATGTGTTTTCATTTTCTAAAACTCCAAAATTTTAGAAAATCTAGAGAAAGTATAAATTGGAATTCACTCTATTTTTTAGGTTTTGATTTTAAGGAAAAAAATTGTTGTGTAAGATAAGTATCATCAATAATATGTAATGAAGTTAGAATTTTGATCCCAAACGAGAGCGGCTCAAAACGTGTTTAACGGGAAGACGGCTCACTATAAAAGGTCGTACTAGCTATTAAAATATCATATAATGTTATAAATTTTATTTTATTTTTAGGATTTGATTTTTATGAATAAACATTATCATATAAGTAATATATGTAAAACTTAGGTTTTTGGTCTTAACGAGAGAGCGAATCAATAGTAATAAATGTGTTTAACAAGAAAGCGGTTCATTAGATAAGACCGTATAAAAGATGTTTAAATATATAATTAATACATTAAATAAATTGTTTTATTGGAAGTAATACGAGGACGGTGGAGACATTTTATACGATTTTTTAAAACTATACATCTTTTTTCCTAGAAATCTTTTATTTTAACTTTTTTATACAAGTTAATTATACTTGCATTACAAAAATATATCCATAAATGTAATATTATTCCCGTAACAAAAAGTCTTCGTATTTTAATTTTTTGTTTATATGTTAACATAACAGAAAGACATTCCCATGCAGAAACTGTAAATAAATACAAGAATATCTATAATATACAAAAAATATAAGATGTGTTTTCATCTTTTAAAACTCCATAAATATTAGAAAGTTTAAAGAATATAAAAATTGGAACTTACTCTCTTTATATAATGAAGTTAGAATTTCGGTTTCAAATAAGAGCGGCTCGAAATGTATTTAACAGGAAGACGGCTCGCTAGAAAAGATTGTATTAGCTATTAGAATTTGATACTGAAGTCATAATTTTTTTTTTATTTTTACGGTTCGATTTTATAGATAAAAAATATTATATAAGTTGTTAAAAAGTTGGGATTTCGGTTTTAACGAGAGAGCAGCTCAATCGAAAGAATCGTATTTAACAAGAAATTGATTCATTGGAGAAGATTATTTAATTATTAAAATTTAATATTAATATTATAATATAACGTAAATGTATTGAATTTTTTAAAAAATATTGTAACGCCGCCGCGAAGCGCGGCTTTATCAACTAGTATATATAAATAAAGGAGGATACGCGGGTGCTTAGGTGGCGCTCTAAGATCGTCTCAATCTATTTTTCTAATTTTTAAAATTTTTCAGTTTTAAATAATAATAAATTTAAAAATATTTTTTAACATATTAGAAGTAGAATAGGTGTTCGAATTTATAGATGATAAGAGTTCGAATTTGTAGGGAAGTCATATAATTAGAAGTTCTATTGGAAGTAAAATTGATATTTAATTATAAGGCATATGATTAAAAGTTCTATTAAAAGTAGAATAGGAGTTCAGATAAATACTAATAAATATAAAAATATATTTTACGATATAGAAGTTAAATAGGTGTTCGAATTTGTAGATGAAAAGAGTTCGAAATTATAGGGAAGACATGTAATTAGAAGTTCTATTGGAAGTATAATAAGTATTTATAAGGCATATGATTACAAGTTCTATTCGAAGTAGAATAGGAGTTCTAATTTATAAAGAATAAGAGTTCGAATTTATAGAAAAAACATATAACTATAAGTTCTATTAGAAGTAGAATATGTGTTTGAATATATGAAGGAGACATATAATTAACAATTTTATTGGAAGTAGAATACAAGGATGGTGGTGACATTTTTTACAATATTCTAAAATTATATATATTTTTTATACAAGTTATTTATACTTCTATTAGGAAATTTTTTCATAAATCCAATACTAATCTCATAAAAATGAGTCTTCGTATTTAAAAAGAAAAGAACTGATGTGTTAACATAATAAAAGAGCATTCTCATGCGGGGACCCTAAATAAATACATGAGTATCTATAATATAAAGAGAAAATATTTTTTTTTTATTTTTTAGAACTCCATAAATTTAACACTAATAAATATAAAAAAAAACTTTTAACATATTAAAAGTAGAATAGGTGTTCGAATTTATAGATGAGAATAGTTCGAATTAATAGGGAAGACAGAAAATTAAAAGCTCTATTGGAAGTAGAATATGTATTTAATTATACGACATATGATTAAAAGTTCTATTAGAAGTAGAATATGTGTTCAAATAAACACTAATAAATATAAAAAAATCTTTTAATATATTAGAAGTAGAATAGGTGTTCGAATTTATAGAAAAGAAGAGTTCAAATTTATAGGGAAGACATATAATTAGAAGTTCTATTGAAAGTAGAATATGTATTTATAAGGCATATGATTAAAAGTTCTATTGGAAAAAGAATCGGAGTTCGAATTTATAGAGAATAAGAGTTCGAATTTATAGAAAAAACATATAATTATAAGTTCTATTAGAAGTAGAATGGGTGTTTGAATATATAGAGGAGACATATAATTAAAATTTTTATTAGAAGTAGAATACAGGGACGGTGGTGACATCTTTTACGATATTCTAAAATTATATATTTTTTATACAAGTTATTTATACTTCTATTAGGAAAATTTCATATATCCAGTACACATCTCATAAAAAAGGTCTTCGTATTTAAAAAGAAAAGAATTGATGTGTTAACAAAATAAAAGAACGTTCTCATGCGGGAACCCTAAACAAATACAGAAGTATCTATAATATAAAGAGAAAATAAGATGTTTTTCTATTTTTAAAACTCCATAAATTTTAGAAAGCTTGGAGAAAATTAAAAATGGAATTCACACTATTTTTAGGTTTTGATTTTAAGGAAAAAAGTTGTATAATGATATGTAATGAAGTTAAATTTCGATCTCAAACGAGAGCGGTTCAAAACATATTTAACGGGAAGACGTCTCACTAGAAAAGATTGTATCAGATATTAGAATTTAAAATTGATGATAAAAATTTTATCTCATTTTCAGTATTCAATTTTTATGGATAAAAATTATTATACAACTAATATATGTAAAAGTTAGGGTTTTGTTCTTAACGAGAGAGCGATTCAAAAGGAATAACCATGTTTGACGAGAAAGCTATTCATTAAAGAAAACCGTGTTGAATATAAAAATTTAATATTGATGATATAATCGAAAAAATATATATAATTTTTTTTTGAATTTTAGGATTTTAAATATTAATAACTAAAAAACTATCTTTTAACATATTAGAAACATAATAGGTGTTCAAAAATAAGAGTTTGAATTTATACGGATGACATATAATTAAAAATTTTATTGGAAGTAGAATAAGTGTTTGTATTACATATAATTAAGAGTTTTATTGTAAGTAAAATATGAGTTCTAATTTATAAATTAGAAGAGTTTGAATTTATAGAAAATACATATAATTAAAAAAATTAATTGGAGGTAGAAAATATGTTTTTATATATAAAAAATATATATAATAAAATATTTTATTGAAATTAGAATACGAGGACGATGAAAATGTACGTCTTATACGATTTTTTAAACTTTATATCTTTTTTTCCTAAAACTCTTTTATTTTAATTTTTAATACAAATTAATTATACTTGCATTAGAAAAATATGTCCATAAATTCAATATTATTCCCGTAATGAAAGTCTTCGCATTTAAAAAAATTAATGTGTTAACATAATAGAAAAATAATTCCATGCAAAAGCTATAAATTAATAGAGGAATATCTATAATATACAGAAAATATAAGATGTATTTTCATCTTTAAAACTCCATAAATATTCGAAAGTTTAAAGAATGTTAAAATTAGAATTTTATCTCTTTTAAGGTTTTAATTTAAAGAAAAAAATGTTATTTCATAAGATAAGTGCTAATGAAGTTAGAATTTCGGTTCCAAATAAGAACGGCTCGAAACATGTTTTAACGGGAAGACGGCTCACTAGAAAAGATTGTATTAGCTATTATAATTGGATACTGATGTCATAATTTTTATTTTTATTTTTATTTTTAGGATTCGATTTTTATGGATAAAAATTATTATATAAGTCTTTAGAAAATATGTTAAATGTAAGGAAAATCTATATTGATTTTTTTTAAATATTGTAATGTCACCACGAAGCGCGGCTTTATCAACTAGTTTTTTATCTAAGACAAAATGTGTGAATTCACTCCTTTGTGGTTGTACTACAATTTCAGAATGGTTTCATCACTTGCCGTAATTTTAAGCTAGAATATTTACACCCTCTACTTTTCCTTCTAAACAACACTGTTTTTTTTACAAATCATAAATACAGTAAAACTTCTTACATTGATCGTCCCACACAAAATCCGAATAAAATTAGGTAATCAGGTTGGATCAGACAATGAAACACATGTGTACACAGAAGAAACAGCAATGTTCATATATATATGTGGGCACAGGCGTGCGCACAGGCGTGCGCACAGCCATAATTTTGCAACTACGCGTACTTAAGCTTCTGGAAGAATTGATAGTTTTAATTATCACAGAGGGGCATAAGAATATAGAAGAGTCAAGAGTGACAAAGAAGAATGCAATTTCAGAACACTAATCTTCCTCATTTTGTATGGCATGTTTCTTGATTTTGTCGTACTATGGTCCTGTTTGGCAATTAGAGGTTAGATATTAACGGTAACGGATTAAGTTAATTGTTTTGATTAGCGGATTGAATTAGTTGTTTTAACTAGCCATGTTTGACAACAAATTAAATTAACTATTTTGACTAGCGAATTAAATTAGTTGTTTTTGACTATTGGATTGAAATAACGGTTTTGAATGAAATTATTTGGTAATTAGTTATTGACATATGACAATTCACTAATTGAAAAAGCTCATTGGAGGAGTTTTTTCAAAATTAACGGATTGAACCATTAATTCAGTCCACTAGTTACCAATCATCAATATTAGAATATTCATTTATTAAATCTCTAATTTAGTGCAATCTGCTAACTTTCAAACAGACCTTTATATTAACCTTGTGTGTTTTCATTTGCAAATGTTATGAAAGATTTCAAAGATATGATAATATCAGAATGTTAATATTTCTCATATACTTTGCTATTCAAATTCATCCAAAATGTCCAACATGAATACATATCAAAGTGTCAAATTCGATAATATTTTAAAAAATATACATATTTTTGATTTAAAATTCATATTTGAATATCTGACACATACTAATATTTGACGTAAAATAAAAAATCAAATAATACAATTAATGTGTTTAAAATGTTATTCTCCCGGAAAATATAGGGTGGCCCAATGTGTGTCATTCCACAGTCATACCACCTTCGAACACACCAATTATGTGTCCCCATAAAACCCATTATTACTCGAGTCATGACACTTGACAGTGATAATTAGTAGGTTCATTGTCAATATAGTTTATGTTATCACAAAACATATCTGTGCATAAACAAACATTTGTGATCCAATCATCATAAAATATCGAGATATGTATTGTACTCACCAGCTGATACGGTTGCATTATTGAGTTCTAGTTTTTGTTCTGGCATTGTCAATAGGTTGCATCATTGGGTAATAATTTTCTAGCATGTCAAATCAATTAATGGCCTATTTTCAAATAATTTTTTAAAAAAGTTAATTGTATTAGCATTTTAATGAGAAAATGATTAGTGAAATTAGTGTTATATGACTCGAGAGTTGGGACAAACCTTAAAATAATTGAGATAAAATAAACATATGGTTGTTTTAATGGCCCTACATTATGTCATGCAAATTTAAAATAACAAATTATTTCGAACTAATATATAATATTTTACTTTACTTTTTAAAATTTCGAATTTAGTTGTTATGCAAGTTCATAACCTGAAGGGAATAAAAACTAATAGATATAATAAAATATACATGATCATTTTCATATGTTGTATCTTCATGCAAAGGAATAGTGACCATACAAGTATGGGCTTAAAAGGATGGGATAGTAATCCGAACTGAGCATGTGCCACCTCATTGTCCCAATCCATGAAAATGGTAGGATGCAAAGCGGGCGCACATTGAAATTATGGGTATGAATCTTTGTTAAGGGCTAGTTTGGATTGGGATCGAGAAAAGTTGAGTTGGTCGGGTTCAAAATTAAAAATTTGTTTTTAAAAGTTTTTTAAGAGTAGGGTGTTAGATTTTGAATTTAATGTATAATACTATTTTAATTTTTTCATAAATTATCAAAATTCAGCATTTTATGAATTTTTAAATTTGAATCCGATCTAACCCAACTTTTTTCAACCTCTAATCCATACGAATCCTAAATATGTGATATGAAAGTGGTAAACTCTCTTTTCTAATATTTTATAGGAAAACTGATAAAGAGAACTAAGGATCATATATATTTAACATTCTTTAATTATTGTAATCTGGATAACTTTAAGTTTGATTGTCAAGTTATTGCATTGTTATTTAACATTCTTTAATTATTGTAATCTGGATAACTTTAAGTTTGATTGTCAGGTTATTGCATTATTCTTATGATGATTAGCGTAAGAACATATCTGGCTTAAAATGAAGTTAATTAATGAAACCCTTATTTATAAACACATCTTATTTTCGTTTTATGTAGTCATCACTAGTGGCGGAGACAACCTATTGAACAGGTGGACTTCAGCCCACTGGTGATTGCATAGCGGGTTTTTTTTATAGTTATGCAAGGAAAAATTTTGGAGACTTTATTATAGAAAAAAAATTAAAAACAGTCCAGCCCACTCTTGATTCTGCTGTTAGATTAACTGTATATACATTTTCTTGTCGATAACAATGATTCATTTTTAGTTTGTTGCATGATTCTTAAAGGAATAGGTGATGAGATCTAAACAACGATGAAAACCATGATATATACAGATTATATTTTAAGTTGACTGTTGCGTGGACAAAGCTTGCAACTTTGTGTGGGCCTGGGCTTGTAGTCTTTGTGATATTTTTTAAAATATGGGCAAGGCATGCTCTAGTTAACAATTTAATCATTCATTGTTGATTAAATCTTAAGAAACTTAAATTTTATAAATATTGCCTTCTGAAATTTGATTATGATTTTGTACGTGATACATTACCGTTAAATGAATAATTTCATCAAATGAATAAATTATTTTAGTCCGAATATAATAGGTAGTTAGATGCGGTGACTTCGATAAATGAATAATCTCGATTAATGAATAAAAAATTTTCATTAGAAATATATTTATTTATCCAGGTTTAACTATATTATGCGTTAAAAACTATTTGTACTAATGGTTATTTATGAAATTATTTTCTTTTAGGATTAAATTTGGCCCAAAAATTTAAGCGTAAATTTTGCCCCCCTTTCTTGATTTTCTGGTTCCGCCACTGGTCATCACTCATCATGTTTGGGAGGTACAATTTTTTAGTATTTTTCCCACTAATATTATTTCTATAATGAGTTCAAACTAAAACATCCATTGTCACAGAGTTGTTATTTAATCCAATGGAGTTATTTTTACTTTTCTACGTAGAACATGACAATTGTTGAATTCCTATCGTCCACTAATTAATTACTTGTCCAGTTTATAATTTCATAAAAATATTCTTACTTAGAAATGTACTCGTAATTACATATAATTAACCATGCGCAGTGGCGGATTTAGCCAAATATACTTACCCAGCGAATTTTTTTTTTCAAGATGAATAATATATTTCATATATCAAAAACAGTTGTTGCAAGTGCAGAGTCTGTATCCACTCAAAAGCTCTCCACCCTCTCTATTTCTAATTTTGTTTAAACTGATATAATGAAAATCCCAAATACTATTAGTCAATCCACCACAGAATATTTACCCAGCAGTAAAAAAGTTTTCTACTACGAACTACAAATTTTCACCCAGCCATGCTTACCTTTAGATCCTCCTCTGACCATGCGTATCACACGTTTCCTCCTAATTCACTAAGCTCACATGTCTAAATGAGTTTAGTATTAATTGTGACAAACACATCTTTCTTTTTAAACAGGTTCAACGTCCAAATAGTCGTGGTGTTCACATTAGGCGATAAACAATAAAATAATTGTAATAATAAGTATGGTAGAACATCTGGAAAGTTGGAATTTCGTTAATGTCATGTAATAATATCTTCAAAGAAGGTTCATATATGTAGTTTCTGATCAATAACATGAATAATTGTAGGAATTAAAATAAGGAAAATGCTAGGTATTTTTATAAATATGTGATTAAAACATGTATTTACAAAATTGTCTATTTTATATTTAAATTAAAAATTGTTTATAAGAGTACGAAATTACCCATTCTATATTTTAATTAAAAATTATTTGTATTTCACCTATATTAATAAGTAATTACTAGTACTAATTTTTAAAATAAATATGTGAACATTTACGAAAAAAAATGTTAGGAAACCAAATAAAAATTCAAAAACTTTCTCAAATGTCAAGTGTCTTCTTAGAAAGACGAAGATGGATTCGTATTCACATAGATGAGAATTATATAGGACGAAGAAAAATCTTTAATTGATAAAATGGATCTCACGTGCATTCTTATGAATTCCACCAATTAAAATTTTTCATTTTACCATCTCAATATTATCATTTCATTTTGAAAAGAAAAATTAAAAAAAAAATAGATCCTAACATTACTCGTTTACGAAACTTATCAAAATTTTAAACACCATGAATATGATCAAAATTATATATTAGACTTTTGAACCTTATGTCCCTCTCTCATACATTTATAATAATCAATGTTCTAAAAAGTATTTTAAGCGGGCATTTAAACGAACGATTAAGTGGAATCGGTAACTAAGCATCTCGATTTCATACTAAGCAGGCGATTAAGCGTTTTTGAAATTTAAGCGGTCTATTAAACAAATTAAGCGGGCGGATTAAGCGGTCAAAATAATGTTGACTTGTTAATTTTTTTATATCTAAAATTTTAATATTTATTATAATATGACAACAATTATAAAAGAATATTAAAAATATCTTTTTTAATTAAGAACTTTTCATGTTTAAATTCTTATTACTTAATTATTGCATAATTTAATTTTACATATGATAATATTGTATTTAAAAATTTAAATATATATTATTAATTCACTTAATGACCTACTTAAAATATCGTTTAAGCATTCACTTAACCGCTTACGTGCTAGAAGATGCTACCACTGCTTAAATTCATTTAATTTTAGAACACTAACAATAACTATTTTTTCTTAAAAAAAAATGGTAGTAAACCAAATAAATATTTCAATTCTCAAATGTCACATATGTTTCTACAATTGATTAATAGAATAATTAATAAAATGTATCCAACATGCATTCATATGAACTCGGTAATTAAAACACTCCATTTTGCTATCTCAATATCGTTACGTTATTTTGGAGATCATTTGGATACTTGTTTTGGTTCATTAATATTACTCTTCTTTCAAATATTTGTTGTGCAAAAATCAAATAGTAAAAGTTAAAGAAAACATCTCTCACTTCTTGATGTAGGGATATTTCCGATGTTAAGGGTTCAAATCTTATTTTTTGATAAGGTAGGTGTGTGCATGTGAAAATAAAGTTTTAAAAAAAAAAGTAACATATACAAACCTTAACTTTCGACACGTTTTCCTACGACGACATCCACGTGTGGTAACATGCGTGTTAATCGACCAAAATTTACGAACTTGTCCGAAGATTACTATTTATTAAAAGCAGAAATCTCCCTTTAAATGATATGTCTTGTATATCGCGGTATGCACGGTATATCATTAAATATTAATTAATTTAATTAATTAAAATTGTAATATTATATAATAATTTAATTTAATAATGAAATTATATACTATGAGTTTATTAACTAAAAATTGAAATAAAAGTCATGAATATAGTATCAAATAGAACTTAGGACTCCTTTAATTAATAAAAAATCAGGAATATAGTATTAAATAAAACTTAGGACTCCTTTAATTAATATTTAAAAGTATCTATAATATATTAATAATAAATTCAATTAATAATATAGCTACTCTTATATTATATTACCAGAATAAAGTTATGTAAATTTAATTAATTAAAATAACAATATTAAATATTAATTTAATATTAAATATTATATTACAACTTGGTGTTTCAAGATTTTATTTTATTAAAAAAAGTTAAAAATTAAAAATTTAAGATAATTTATTACAATCCGTGCTTCGCATGGGTTATCGGTTTGTAAAAATAGAAAGAAATATTTTAAACTGAGTTGCATGATGAGTCAGCGCCACCACCGTCCTCATCCTTGTTCTTCTTCTGTCACCCCAGTGCCTATAACTACCTCCTTCCTTCCCCATCTTCTAATGCCTTCGAATCACATTCCTTGCACACAAACACATTCCTCTTTCTTATCTCTATTACAAAATTTTCTCTCGTCTTTCTTCAACAACTTCTATATTTCTAATAACCAAAACTTGCTAGTGACATGGATTCTTGCCGACGTTCCTCCTCTCCTTTCGACTCTATTCTCTTCGGTACACGTTTCTTTCTGTATAATTAAACGTGCATTCAAATTCATATTACGAAACCGTTTTGATCACGTAATTTCAATACAGTTAACGGGAATGAGAATATGATTTAGATCGATTTTTGTATGATCGCGTTCGCCTTCAATAATTTGCTCAAACGACTTTTGTATATATTATTTTAAGTTACAGTATTTGGACACAAAATATTCTGAACAATTTGATTTTCTCGTGGAACAGATTTGGATGACACCCTTTACTTGTCCAAGTTAGGATTTGGCGAAGCTACCAAAAGAAACATTGATGGTTAGTACTTGATCGTTTTTATATGATCAAATTTAGATTCATGGCTTGTGAATTGTAGTGATCAGCTCATTTATTTTAATTTTCTGCAAATTTATATCCAGATTTTCTTGTCGAAAAATGTGGATTCCCGGAGAGCAAAGCTTCATCTCTCCGAGTTGAGCTTTTCAAGAAGTACGGAAGCTCCCTCGCGGGTCTTCGAGTAATAATCTGAATTTAACTTCTAATTTAGTTAGTTCCATTTTAGTTTTATTAATTTTTACTGATTAATGATATTTTCTCTTTTCATCAGGCTTTGGGTTATGACATTGATGCTGATGATTATCACAGGTTAGTATTTAATTACCATTTTATAATTTCCTATTAATCTAATTGAAAATTGATGGCCAATTGTTCTTGTTCAACAGTTTCGTGCACGGAAGGTTGCCATATGATTTGATCAAACCAGACGCTCAGCTACGAAACCTCTTGCGAAGCATCAATCAACGAAAAATCGTACGTAACAACAAGACAACTATTGTATCAAATAATGCAAAATTATTTTTCATCGAAAATCATTTTCGTAAGTTGACTTCTTAATTTTGTGATTTGCTTGCAGATTTTCACAAATTCAGACAAAAATCATGCAGTCAAGGTGTTGGATCGCCTGGGAATCAGAGATTGTTTTGAACAGATAATATGTTTCGAGACGATGAATCCAAACTTGTCGAAAGCCAGTCGTCCCGATGAGATTCCTGTTGTTCTCAAACCTTCTTTGGAGGCCATCAACATTGCCATCGATGCTGCTGAAGTTGATCCTCGGCACACGGTAATGACCGAGTACAGCTGCACTTCAATACATTCTTCTTTTCTTTGTTTCGGATGAAGTAACTTACTAACTTGCACATTACATGAAGATTATGAAATCAAACAATTATTCGTAAAATTTAATTAGTCGCACGCTATTGTATACACTGAATCTCGAACCTTCAGCCTTTAAATCTGCTCAACCGACACGGTAGCTACAACTAATTTTTGCTTGACTTTTATCATTGGTTATGGCAGTTGTTTTTTGACGACAATGTAAGGAACATTGCTGCTGGCAAAGCTGTCGGCCTTCGTACAGTTCTGGTGAGTATTTCCACTAGTAAATTATTTCCATAAGCGAATCATAAATATTTAGTATTTGTTAATGCAAATTATTTCCACTCTCGTCAAACATTTGCCTACAACCATTATAGCTACGACATTTTCTGTCACGAATTCCATCGCGATTTGAAATATCTACGGAATGTTGGCAACTGAATTTTTCGTCGGTGAATGCAAAATTTCTTGTAATATGCTTACGAGTTATAAAGTATAATTACTTGCTAATTTTTCGTGCTTATGTTGTTATTGAAGGTGGGTACGACAATGAAAAGCAAAGAAGCGGATTATGCAGTGGAGGTGGTGAACAAGAACAACCTGATCCAAGTGATTCCAGAAATTTGGTTTGGCAAAAAAGACGAGAATCAGCAGCAGCAGCAGCCCAAAATTGATTCGGTTCTTTCGGCCACAACTGTCGGTGCTTAAGTTGTACAATACTTACTGTACAGTAACTTAATCGCAACGTTTATATTGTAATTATCTCTCTAATAATGTAAATTAATCGTCTCAATGCAAATGCCTCGTATGTATCGTTCATGAATGTACGTATGGAAACAAATCCATGAAGAAAGGTCTTTATTTTATGTACAATATTCTTTCATCAGACTGAAATGCATAAAAATGAGAAGATAAACTGTACGTATTCTAGTATGTAGCAATGTTCGAAGCTTCGAATAAGAATGAAGTAACTTTTGCTATCGATGTGAATCAAATTTCGTCATCCATCAAAATAATATTACATAAAAAAATTCATAAATTAAGTAAAACCTTTTCCTATAAAATATTGTGTTTGTGCGTGTGCGTAAGCATTTCTCTAGGCAGAGAATTCATCACACATTTTCGAATTATTGGTCGTGCAAATGAAGTTGATGGGTACAGGGTAACCAACCAACATTACGTATTACGCACATTAAAAAGACAACTATATTAATCAGAAGATAATGACATTTAACTCAGCTTAAATACGTGCGTTACAAAAACCAAACGCTGAAACGCATAAATTAAGGTTGTGATAGGCTGATAGTAATCTTCGTTATAATGATGTCCTCGTTATAATGATGTCCTCAAAGTGGGTGTCAGATGGAGATGTGCACTGGCACTAGGGACGGGCATCGGGGCACTTCGGGTCGGGGAGTGTTATCCCCGCCACCATTCCCGAATTCAAACCCGATACCCGTCCCCGACTCGATTCTCGTTGGGAATTATTTTTTATTCCTCGTCCCGGCCCAAACGGGTGATGGGGATCCCCACGGGGAATCGAGGAATTTCATTTTAAACAAAAAATAACATTATAAACACTAACTAGTGAGTTTGAAACAATTTTTTAAGCACTAAATTAAGATAAAAAAAAAAATATTAATTAAATAAACAATTATAAATAACATGGAAATGAAGTTATTTAACTACTAGAAAGACAAACATATAAGATTAAAATATTATTTGTTTTCAATATAAAGTATTGGAAATTCATATATATATATATATATATATATATATATATATATATATATATATCGGGGACTGAAAATATATATATATATATATATATATATATATATATATATATATATATATATATATATATCGGGGACTGAAAATCGGGCCTGGGAGACTTAAAATTCCTGCCCCGGCCCGCAGTTGAATAGGTAACTTGAGGCGCCCCAGCCAAGATTCTTCAAAGATTTCTGCTTTCTGAAGAAAGCGAGTAGGAAAGTGGGGTCCTCAGGATCTGGCAGTGAATTGTCGTCCCCACTCCCACCCAAAAACAAGAACGGTTCGACGACCACCTATCCATAAGCGCTCGTCGTTCGTATAGAGAGAGGAAATAATTTTTAGCTATCCAACAGTCGAGTAGGACCGGAAAGACTACTTTCAGTTAACCCTTACCCGAAAAAATCCTCGATTCCCCGTCCCGTTCGGTGCGGGGATCGGACGGTTTGGGGTGAATGCTCATCCCTAACTAGCACTACTATGTACTACTGTACCATTTTATTTGAGCTGTTTTGAATTTTGCAAAAATTAAGAAAGTTACAGTTGATTTATTAAAAAATGAGTAAAGTTAGATAAAAAGTGGATAGAATGGTGGGAATTATCAATATTTATTAATAGATTTGAGATAGTGAAGTAAAATAGTAAGTGTAATATTGAAAAATAATGGAAGTAATAGGAAAGTAATAGTGTTTAAAATATTTATTTAATAAAAAAGGAATAGAGTTATTGGATGTAATAGTAAAATGTAATGTTTAAAAATAATAAATATAATTTGTTCATTAGTTCTGAAACGTCCCAAACCCAAAAAAAATAAAAGTGTATCCATGTTTTTGGGATCAGGGAATACTCTAGTACTTTGTAACAAATGCACCGAAACTCTAGTCCTGACAACGAGTCCACGTTTCGATACACGTCAAACTTTATATTAAAAAATCTATCTCATTTCATAACCGATAGTGTACTTCTACCAATTTACAAGAAAATATTTGTGGTTCAACTGTGAATTTATTGCATTTTATATAAGGAAGATGATACGTGTATATGTTAAGTGTCTGTTTGGCTTAACTTTTTTTAAGGATTTATGAACTTAGTTTCGGGTAAAAATTTTATATTTTGATAATTTTTTTTATACAAGTATTTAATATATATTTGAGATTCAATAAGTTACAAAAATAAATTGGAAAGTTAGGAATCTTAACTTTCAACTTAAAATAAGTTTGACTTATTCGGAAAAATAAGTTCCCCAAACACCCCCTAAAATTATAGGTGCCTTCCCATATCAATGATAAGATTAAAATGTTTTTAAATTTTAACTCTTGTTCAATCAATTATCTTGACAATTAATTATTTAATTTTATTACCAAAAAGTGCATATAGATTTAGACGTCGTTTAAATGTGTTAGGTCCCGAAGTATCACAGGTGCGCTCCCTAAGGCACGGACGCGCTTCACCTACTGTTTCTGAATTCTTTCATCTTCCTGAGCTGCTGATTTCTGATCGTTTGTAACTTTTCCAGATCTCAAAATAACTGCTTTCACCTGTTCTTTGACTTCCCTCTTGCCTGGATTAGCCTCTGTATCACTAGAAAGAGTTCCTTGTGGCCTATTCAACAATGCGTTAGCAATTTGACCTATCTGATTCTCCAAGGTTTTGATCGAAACCGCTTGGCTTTTACACATCAACCTCAATTCTTCCAATTCAGATTTTTCAGTAGAAGACTACCCCACACTTTCATGAGACTGTTGTTGAAATCCCGGAGGTTGAAATTGTTACCTTGGAGCATACTACTGCTGATAACCTGAAGGATTTAACGGCTTAGCTCCGTATTGCTGACCTTGAAACTACTGATAAGGCTGTTGTGGTTGTTGCATACCACCTTGATTGTTGCTCTAGCTGAAATTAGGATGGTTTCTGTTATTAGGATGATAAGTGGCTGGAGCTGGCTGCTGTGGTCTCTGAAAATTGCTCACAAACTGCGCTGATTCTCTAGATATGACACATTGATTCGTCTCATGTGCACCCCGCACACAGCTCACAAACACTTGCCACCTGTTGAACTCCATAGTTTGTTAATGAATCCACCTTCATAGTCAAAGCCTTCAACTGAGCTGCTATAGCTGTAGTTGCATCGACTTCCAGAATTCCTGCTACTTTGCCTTGTGGTAGTCTGTGAGTTGGATTCTGTTATTCATTCGCAGCCATCATCTCAAATATCTCGTAAGCTTCCTCGTAGCTCTTAGCCCATAAAGCTCCACCTGATGCTGTATCAAGCATTGGTCTTGATTGTGCTCCCAGCCCATTATAGAAATAATTGATTACCATCCAGTCGGGCATTCCATGACGAGGACACTTCCTAAGCATCTCCTTGTAGAGCTCCCAAGCTTCACATAAAGATTCTCCCGATTGCTGTGCAAATTGAGTAAGAGCGTTTCTGATTTCTGCAGTTTTTGCCATAGGGAAGAATTTAGTGAGAAATTTCTGAGCTAGATCCTGCCATGTCACAATAGAACCTGCTGGTAGAGAGTGCAACCAGCCTTTAGCTTTATCCCTCTGAGAAAATGGGAAAAGTCTCAATTTCACAGCATCTTCCGACATACCATTGAACTTAAAAGTGTCACAGATCTCGATGAAGTTCCAGATGTGCATATTGGGATCTTTCGTTGGAGCACCCCCAAACTGAACTGAATTTTGTACCATTTGAATCGTGCCAGGCTTGATTTCAAAGGTATTAGCTGCAATGGTTGGTCTGACAATGCTAGACTGAATGTCATTGATTTTCGGCAGAGAATAATCCTTCAATGCTTTCGTTGCTGCTGCTGGTTCTCCCATATCTACTGCTGCTTCAAGTCCTTCTGCCAGTTTATCCTTACGAGATTGAGAACGTGTTCGCATACACGCTCAAGTACCTGAAACACACAGAACAAAGCAAGATAAGTAAGAAAATAATCCGAGTTAGTGAACTTTAACGACCACTGATGATAATCACATAAACTATAATAAACATCGAGTCCTCGGCAGCGGCGCCAAAAACTTATTCGCACTAAATCACGTAAGCGTACGCGGTCACAAGTAATATAAGGTTAAGTTAAGTTCGTTCCCATAGAGACTGGTATGAATATTATTCACTGCTAAGACAAATATCAAAGGTGTGTTTTGATTAACTAATTTAAGTAACGAGCAATTTAACAATACTAATAATTAATTAACTAATGTGATTAAAACCGAAATACTTATGAGAGATAAACATGGGATCCTAACTTCATTAAATACTTCGTTTAGAGTTGATGCCTTTAATCAGTGTATGTGACGGTTATGACAACTAATCGGACAACACGAAATTAGTACACGCTACCTTTCGACATACGTATACCAAACCACTCAACATCCACAAAATAGATAGAAGCTGGGTAGACACCAATTATGTTTATACCCTATATGTCTATAAGATTTGAAACATAACGGTTTAAGAACAAGTTATCCTTTGAGATTACATAGGGCAGCGTAAGATGGTTAAAATTACACTACGAGTCATGCATGTCAAAACATCCATAAACCTATGCTAGCATGCCAAGTTCTAAATCTCTATATCCACTTTCGCATTCAATAGAGATTAACAACACAACTTAGATGTTAGCTACGCATCCAAGAAGAATAAGCACAACCATACGAGGAGATCAATAAGTCATCACACACAAATCTTTAAAGCAATCAAACTACTAAATTCCGTAAATAAATCCGTTATAATCCCATGACAACGATTAGTTCATAATTGAATGGCTCGTCATCATGGGATCTAATGATAACATGATAATAAACAAGATCTGAATAAAAACAATAGTGCTAGAGTAATAAGGTTAGAAAACAAATCCAAAACGAGATCCAAAGTATCGCCTAATTAGAAGAATACAAAAGAAGTAGATCTAGATCTCCGTTGCTTGTCACGTGCTTCGGCGAATCCTTCTCCTAATCTTGTTCTCCTAGCTTTCTCTGGTAAAAACTCGTCTCTCTTATGTTGATATCAAGTGTTTATATAGCCCCCTCAAGTCTTGTCTAACAAGAAATTCTAAAATAAACTGAAAACAGGATTTTTGCAGTTCGAACTGGCGCGCCCGCGCAGCTTCAAGCACGCCCGCGCTCTCCAGCAATTCCCACAGCGCGGTCGTGCTCCCTATGGCGCACCCAGGCCCTAATTTCTGGACACTTTGCTGATTTTTTCTGCTTTTTCTCTTCATTTCTCCGCTCCAATGCTCTCGCAAGATCCGTCCTTCAACTCCCGAGCTCAAATCCATCACATAATCATGGAAAAACACCAATCCTGCCTGAAGTTTGTAGTCCTGCACAACTTAATGAAAACACATCAAAACACCACATATTTGAGGTCAAGTTAATTAATTTAAGCCGATACGAAGCGTTCTAAGTGGATATGAAATCCACTTATCACTTTTGCTCATAAAATTCGTTCAAATCTTCCTGGAGCTTCGACACCTGAGAGAAATCATCAGTAGAGTTCTCAAGCGTAGTAATTTCATTTTCTAGAGCTTTAATGCGAATGTTCACATTGTTTGCTGGATCCTTAGACCAGGATCTGATCGCTTTTTTGGTATTCAACAACAAGAACTGAAGATCCTTCTGGGGGTACTCAACTTGAAGACTAAGCTGAGCTTTAAACAAATGAATAAGCTTATCATCCTTCAACCAATTATTGTAGACCTTAAAAAGGATTGGCCCCTAGTTTCGATTTTTCAAGCTTAAAAAGAATGGTCTATGATCAGACTTTTTTCTATTGAAAGATACTAGATTCCATTGTCCCTCGGCCCACCAATACCATGTAAATTGTGAGTTATTATATCCATTATATTATATCCTTGTATATGATTTTATCCAAAACTTTGGTCCTTGGTGAACAAATTAATAAGGACTGTGAGATCTTAAATAGGTAGATGAAAACTGTTGGATTAAATATTAAAAAGAGTATTTGGTTGTTATTAGGATTAATATATTCAAATACTAAAAAGTGTATTTTAATAATTTAAACAAACTATAAATAGGTTTTCTAAATTGAATAAAATTCTCAATATAAAAATTCGAAACTTTCTTTTGTCTTCAGTTTTTGGGTAATTGCAGTTAATTAATTGTTAAATCATCATCAAATTAAAGATTATTTCGTGAGCTTCGTGTGGACTGTAAAATCGTTCAAATCCAATTTTTAGATTTCAAGATAAAGCAAAAAAAGTAAAGTAAGCATTTAAAGTCTAATAAATATTTAATTTTTTATTTATTAGTTCTAGTTAATTATTTTTTCTCTAATTCTTTCAAATTTAGAAATTCTTTATTTATTCTAATAAAATTTTAAAATTTATCTAAATAAAATAATTTTCAATACAAAATATAACCAGTATGATAATCAATTTGTATAAAATTGTGTATAAAATTAAACTATTTTAATTATTTATAGAAAATTATTAATAAATATTATTAAATAATAAATTATCCAGTAATTACGAAGAAAATTAATTCAAGATGAACATAGATACTACATTAGAGACCTAATTAAATAATACAAATTAAATTAGATGAAAAATCATATCTAATAAGTATTTAAAATAGTATTTATAATTAAATGTGATTTATATAGTTAGAATAAAAATATTAATAATATTTAGAAAAATTAAGAAAAATTCATTAATTTATAAAATTATAAATTTAAAAAAAAAGATGCATTGCACGAATTATAAACTTGTACATATAATAAGCGTGAGGAGGTTCTAATCCAAATTTTTGGTCTTCATTATTTTGGTGGTCAGGTACCATGAAAATAATAATAACTATTAGATCTATAACTAAATAATTAGTTACCGTTAGATATATTAAATAAAATTTTTTAATTTATGTTGGATAAGGATTTGAATTCATGAAATCTTTTGTATTTGTCAAAACGATAAGAACCGTTAGATCTTAAGATAGATAAATTGGAATCATCAGATCTAATATTAAAAAGTGAAATCTGATGATCTAATATTAATCATCAGATCTGATATTAAGATCTAATATCAGATCTTAATTTCTTTTGTTAAAAGAAATTGGTAAAATAATATAATTAAAAAAATTTGATGTAGGATTTGAAAACCTATATCAAAAAGGATTTGAAAACCAACCTATATATCAAAATTGTTGGAAACGTGTATGGGCTCTTACACCAAATATATAATATATATAAGAAGAAACTACAATTTCTTTTTTCCTCTTGAACTTACAAGTTCTCTTTGGTGTGGTGTGTATTATGAGATAGCTGGGTAGCCTTTATATAGGCTTCAAACTCCATCATTTTACATCACCCCTTACATCATAAACTAATTATTCAAGCCTACATTTTTGAATATTGACTAGCCTACTATTGTTGAACATTAATATGCATGTGTTGCTTTGATTTGCCTCCATTCTAGAAGAGTTTGATTCTAACACTCCCCCTCAAACTCGACTTTGCATTCCGAGCTTCATCTTCATGTTGTGAAATAACTCCGGCTTCAACGGCTTCGTGAAAATATCTGCTATATTTTCTTCGGTCTTGCAGTGCATCAGCTCCACGATTTTATCATTCACCTGCTCTCGTAAGAAATGATATTTGATGTTGATATGTTTGCTTCGACTGTGTGACACCGGATTCTTTGCTAGTGAGATAGCAGATTTGTTATCCACGTATATAGTAACCGGATCCTCCTTTACGAGATTTAACTCGCTCAATATGTAACCTAACCAAATAGCTTGACATGCACACGCTGCTGCTGCCATATACTCCGCCTCACATGTTGACAGAGCCACTGTCTGTTGTTTCTTTGATGACCATGAAAATATTCCTGAACCAATATGAAAAGCATAACCCGAAGTGCTTTTCCCGTCATCCAAATCTCCACCATAATCACTGTCCGAGTAGCCAACTAATTTCGAATCTTGAGAATGCATGTAAAATAGACCATGATTAAGTGTACCTTTTATGTACCTCAAAATTCTTTTAGCTGCCATGAAGTGATCTTGCTTCGGCTTCTCCATGTACCTACTAACCAGTCCAACTGCATACATGATATCTGGACGAGTAAAAGTTAGGTACCTCAGACTTCCAACCAAACTTTTGAACAATGTCGGATTTACCGACTCCCTTGTTGAATCATTACTGAGCTTTATGCTCGTTTCTGCAGGCGTGCTCACTGGCTTGCATTCATCCATCCTGAACTTGCTTAAAATTTACTCGGCATATTTTTTCTGAGACATAAAAATCCCATCTTCGCTTTGCTTAACTTCGACTCCAAGAAAGTATGACATTTGACCAATATCTGTCATCTCAAATTCGTTAGTCATAACCTTCTTAAAATCATCGAACATACTAGGATTGTTGCCGGTGAAAATCATGTCATCCACGTACAAGCACACAATCATGATATCTCCCCCTGAATTTGTCTTTGTGTAGAGTGCATGCTCATATGGACTTTTCACAAAACCATTCTTCTGAAAATATTCATCAACCCTTGTATTCCATGCTCGCGGAGCTTGCTTCAGACCATACAAGGCTTTCTTCAGTCTGTAGACTTTATTTTCTTGGCCTTTCTGAACATATCCAGGTGGTTGTTCGATGTAGACTTCTTCTTCAAGATAACCATTCAGGAATGCGGACTTCACATCCATCTGGTAGATCTTCCACTGGTTCTGAGCTGCAATTGCTGTAAGAAGTCTTATGGTATCAACTCTTGCGACTGGAGCAAATACTTCATCATAGTCAATCCCGTATCTCTGCTTGTAGCCTTTAGCCACTAGCCTTGCCTTGTATTTTTCCACTTCTCCATCTTGATTGGTCTTTGTCTTGTAGACCCATTTGACACCAATTGCTTTGTGTCCTTCTGGAAGACTTGTAAGCTCCCATGTATCATTCTTCTTGATTGCACCAATTTCTTCATCCATGGCTTTGTTCCATTTGCTTTCTTCAGAAGCTTCCTCAAATGTAACTGGATCACATTCAGCCATCAAACAAAATAAAGAATAATCAAAGGATGTTTGTACCAGACTTGTCGCCTCATATATACTATCCAGACTTCGCATTTTTCTGGGTGCTCCCCCTGAACTGCTGCTACTGCTGCTTCCTGAACTCGATGGTGTCGAGGCAGGAGTTTGTTGATTTGGACTTTGTGGAGGAGTTGGATCATCATTCTCGCCATCTTCAATGTTGGTGTCATTACCATCATCATCATCATCATTAAAGAACAAGCCTGCAACTTTTCTTTCTTCCTCACTCCATCTCCAGTAATCAGATTCATCGAACTCAACATCTCGAGAAATGATTAATTTCTTCGTCAGGGGATTATAGAGTCTGTACGCCTTGCTTCTTTTGTCATATCCGGTAAAGATACACTTCTCGCCTTTGTCATCAAACTTCTTTCTTTTCTGATCGGGAACATGGGCATATGCAATACATCCAAATATTCTGAGATGCCCAACTGATGGTTTACTACCACTCCATGCTTCATTTGGAGTTTTGTTTCTGACACTTTTAGTTGGACACCGATTCAACAAATAAACTGCACATAGAACGGCTTCAGCCCAGAAAGTCCTTGGCATATGCTTTGCTTTCACCATGCTCCTTGCCATGTCTAGAATGGTGCGATTCTTCCTCTCTGCAACACCATTTTGTTGTGGAGTATATGCCGTTGTCAATTGATGATTAATTCCATGTGCTCGGCAGAAATTTCTGAATAGATTTGAAGTATACTCGCCTCCTCTGTCCGATCTGAGTACCTTCAAATAATGACCACTTTGTTTTTCTGCCAAAGCTTTGAACTCCTTGAATTTATCAAGAGCCTCCGCCTTTTCTTTAAAGATATATACCCAACTTTTCCTGCTAAAATCATCAATAAAAGTTAGGTAATACCTATTTCCGCCAAATGATGCAATATCAAATGGACCAGCAATATCAGTGTGAACAATCTCCAATGGCCTTCTAGCTCGCCATGATTTTCCAACTGGAAAGCTTTGTCGATGTTGCTTTCCTTTGACACATGCTACACACAAATTTTCTGGTTCGTTGATTTCTGGCAAACCGTCTACCATCTTTGTTTTTGACAATAGTTTCAATCCAGAAAATCCCAGATGACCAAATCTCAAGTGCCATAACCACGAGTCATTTTTAATGACCGACTTCAAGCACTTCTGCACACCCGTCTGCATATCAAGAGTGAAGAGACGATTCTTTGACATCTCCACGTTTGCAATTAATTCTCGAATCTGATTTCTGATTATCAGAGAATTATCCTGCATCTGAATATTATATCCCTTTTCCACAAGTTGGCCAAGACTGATGATATTACTTTTCAAAGCAGGTATATAATAAACATCATTTATATACTTCTTATCACCTTTCTTTGACACAATCGTAACAGTGCCTTTTCCTTTGACCGGAATCTTCGATGAGTCACCAAAAGTAACTTCCCTACTGATGGTGTTGTCTATCTCCGTAAATAATTCCTTATGGCCACACATGTGGTTGCTGGCTCCCGAATCAAGATACCATGTATTCTTCTTACCATCTTCATCTCCTTTGTATGTGAGGAACATAGCAGACCCCACATCTTTGTCTTCTTTTGCTGCAGCAAAGTGACTTCTTTCTTCCACTTTTGGAGATCTACACTCGTAACTGAAGTGACCAAATTTATTACAATTATAACATTGAAATTGAGACTTATCACCTCTTTGTTGGAATCCTCCTCTTCCTCGACCTCTAAAATTTTGACCACGACCAGATGGTTGATAACCTTGAGAATTCTGGCCTCTATTGAACGGTTGTCTTCCACGTCCTCGTCCACCTCGGTAGCCACCTCTGCCACGTACAGAACTGCTAGTGCTAGAATTTTCACCGATAGACATGCTGCTTTGCAAAGCTTTCTCCAAATGGCTCGTATCATCATACTGGTTCATCCGCTGCTCATGCGCTTGAAGTGAACCAACGAGCTCATCAATAGAAATTGTGGATAAATCTTTTGACTCCTCGATGGATGTAACAACATAATCAAATTTCCGTATTAATGATCGAAGGAGTTTTTCCATCACTCGAACATCATCGAGGCTTTCTCCATTTCTTTTCATCTCATTTGTCACCGTTTTCAAACGCGTAACAAATTCTCCGATATTTTCTGAACTCTTCATTTTGAGATTTTCGAACTCGCCACGAAGAACTTGGAGCCGCACCTTTTTAACTTTCTCGACACCTTGACATGATTTTTGCAAAATCTCCCACGCCTCTTTCGATGTTTTTGCCTCCGAGATTTTTTCAAAGGTTGATTCGTCAACTCCTTGAAAAATTAAATACAAAGCCTTCTTGTCTTTTTTTCGAAATTCTTTTAACGCCGTCTTCTCGGCATTAGGAAGTGCTGCTTCAGCAGTAGCATCTTCAGGCTCGCTATAGCCGCTTTCAACGATATCCCAATTATCGTATGAACCGAGTAACACCTTCATTTGGATACTCCAGTTTCCATAATTTGTAGCCGTCAACTTTGGAATATTTTGTTGCACCATATTCGCCATATTTTTTTTTTCAAAAAAAATTTCCTTGAACAGTATAAGTGAACAGTACCGTATGAACAGTGCCGTATGAATAGTGCTGCATGAATAGTACCGTATGAATAGTGTCGTATGAACAGTACCGTATGAACAGTACTTCGTCTTCTCCGGTGATGAACAGTGACGCCGGAATAGTAACTTGCCGGATAATTTGCAGAATTTTCAGAATTTAATAACCAAGCTCTGATACCACTTGTTGGAAACGTGTATGGGCTCTTACACCAAATATATAATATATATAAGAAGAAACTACAATTTCTTTTTTCCTCTTGAACTTACAAGTTCTCTTTGGTGTGGTGTGTATTATGAGATAGCTGGGTAGCCTTTATATAGGCTTCAAACTCCATCATTTTATATCACCCCTTACATCATAAACTAATTATTCAAGCCTACATTTTTGAATATTGACTAACCTACTATTGTTGAACATTAATATGCATGTGTTCCTTTGATTTGCCTCCATTCTAGAAGAGTTTGATTCTAACAAAAATCCTCCTAGTCCTGGAATTAATTGAACATAATCAGCACACAACCCAACCCCCCCTGGATGTGAAAATTCACGTACGCGATGAGTCTTGTGGAAATTGTGGCGGAGGACATGATGGAGGAGATACTTGTGAGAATTCCGGCGAGATTTGTGGTGGATTTAAGGCGCGTTTGCAAGGGGTGGGATGCTGTCATCAGTAATCCCCAATTTGCATCAAAACACTTGGATCGCAACAACAACAGCACTCAACAAATCCTCCTCCTTGTTGGTTTTTGTCAGCAATATATTCGTAAGTCCCTATCTTTGTTTCGACTCAATCACCAACCCCACACACTTGTTGATATCAATTCAAGGGCCTGTCGGAAATTTGATTATATTCAAAATCTTAACTTTCCTGATTGTTTCAAAGAATTAGTCGTTTCGGGTTCGTTTAATGGCATTATTTGTATATCCTCTTATTGTAAATCGCCTAGTCGTTTTGTTGCTTTATGGAATCCTGCCATTAATTACTGGAAACCAATTCCCCTCCTCCCAAGAAAAAAGGATGATGATTTGTACACTTCCACTGGCTTGGCTTTCGATTCACTTGCTAGCGATTACAAGATCATTAGGCTTGTTTCTGTACTAACACATCCATTGCCTTCATCTCGCATTGAGATTTACTCTGCTAACCAGGATTCTTGGTTACACGGATCTTCAGTTCCGTTTTTCACCACCCAACCAAATTGTAGTGTTATTGTCAATGGTGTCCCCTATTGGTCAAGGAATTACAAGGAAGTTGATCATTATCATCATGATCAGACTGATAATGTTATTGCTGCAATTGATCCTCATACTGGCTTGTATATGGAGATTCCGTATCCACAGATTGCTGTTACCAATGAAAACACTACCGTGCATCCTTTCAATTTGATGAATTAACTTGCTGTCTTAATCTATTCCCCTGATGAGAATTCAAACCCAAAAATGTTTTATGTTTATGCACTTGATGACACCTCTTCTACTTGGATTCATTTATATACTTCTGCTCCAACTATTCTGCAAAATACAAATATGTGCATACTTCGGTGCTTTCAGGATGCTGGTGGTAAGATTATAGTTGTGGGGTGGGACGATGATCGTAGCCGCTCTTTCTTATATGACCTCCACACTGATTGTCTTTGTCATAGTATTGGAATGGATGCTATTCGGCCACGGTGGGATGAAACCTATCAACATGTCGAGAGCCTGGTTTGTCTTAATGGAATGGAACCAATCCAGAAGGAGGATAATAGTAATAACAACAAACGCAGTGCACCAATGTACCTGGGAAGAGAACTTGGACCAATGCTTTAAGCTCAGTTTGCAACTTTTTCTGGTTGGAGAGGATTGTTTGCCCATAATGGAGAACTGCTGGAGTGTTAAAACGCTGCTCTTAGTAGTGTGTGTTTTAATGCTTTCACTTCACAATTCAGTATTTCTTCATGTCAAATGTTCCATTCCATACTGAATATTATGTAGTTTCAATCTTGCTCTTCTTTAAATCCTTATTTAAATTTCAGAATCAAACATGTACCTGCTGGAGAATTAGGTATTTACTACTATTGATTAAGTGACAGATATGTTTGTTTAATATTGCTGGATTTTCCTAATTACTATACTCACTAAACTTTATGGATTGATGTCAAATTTGTGTTCTTATAAAAGCCTTGTAAAATGACAACTTAGTTTCCTACTACTCAAATCAAGTGCCATAACATAAAAATTGACTGTTTATCCACGTTCTGTGTTTGGAACTATTCTTTCCTTCCCCCTTGTCTCGGAAACTTAGTTGGTACATAATGGTCAAATGTGATCTTATTTTGCAAGTTTCAGATCAGTTTTGTTATTGATGTTATTTACTCCATTTAGTTGATACCTGATACAATATAGTAATATGCAAACATCTAATCTTTTATAACAAATGTGTAGCTCATTTTTCGACAATTATATATCTTTATTACGTAAATCATTAATATCTCAAAAATCAATTACCCATAAAAATCAATTATATGTCATGTTATGTTTGATAGGTGTGCTTAAGATGTAGACTTAGGTATCGCTCGAGAACGGATGCTTAAGTATTGTTAGGCTTAAGTATCGATTAGAACACCATTGAGGTGTTATTGTTTGGATGTATTATTGATAACTATTTTGATTAATAATACAAGTTGGGATGTGGTTTTTCCGCGTCATATATTTTGTGTGTGTGTATGCTACTTGTCAACTAATCGTATGATTGTGTGCGTGCTCTGCATTGATTGTGTGAATCTCGTATAGTTGTGTATTCCCCTAATATAAGGTACATTCCTGGACTGAAGAAGATGTTGATATCTATGGGTCAGTTGATATCAATGGGTCAGTTAGATAAAGAAGGGTATCGAGTTTTTTTCGGAGACGGATAATGGAAGGTTATAAGGGGGAATCTTGTTGTTGCTCGTGGAGAGAAAAATGGGACGTTGTACATAGTTGAACAATCTATCTATGAAGTAAATGCAGTTGTTGATGAGATTGGTTCTTCAATTTTGTGGCACCAAAGACTTGTTCATATGAGTGAAAAGGGTATGAAGTTATTAGCTTATAAGGGGAAGATTCCAGAGCTGAAGAATGTGGAAATTGGTTTCTGTGAACCATGTGTTCTTGGAAAGCAGAAACGAGTTAATTTTACAAAATCAGGGAGGACATCCAAGGTTGAGAAGTGATAATGTGTATTTTATACACATTTTGTCATTTATTCTCTTGCATTTTTGTTAGTTTCGAATGTTGTTTTATCGATATTAATTATGTTTTCATCTTTCAGTGCCTCATGCTTAATGGTTGAAAAGATGGATTATTTTGGGCTTGAAAGCAAAGATTATTGAAGAGGGAAGTTAGAAGATGCAAGCTCGCGTTTCCGGGAGATTTTTATTGTGATATCTTGAAGATTTTATCTCGCACGGGCTACTGCACGGCCGTGCAACAGGCCGTGCAGAGTGTTCCAAGTAGTGCAGATTGTGCAGTTTTTCTCACGGGCAGTTGCACGGCCGTGCAAAATCCTGCTGTGTATTAAAAGAAGCCAAACCCTACATTTTATAACATCTTATCTTCTCATCTCATTGTAGCCTCTTTTCTAAGCCTCTTGAAAAACAAAAACCTAGGGTTAGTAGGAGTTAAGAAAACATTAATTACTTATAATCTAGCATTGATTATGAGTAACTAACTCTATATATTTGGCTCAAGGAGGATCTCTTGTATCAAAACCCATTTCATTTTAAGTAAGATCTATTTCACTCTATCTTGAATTATTGAGTTGTATTGTTTATGATTTTGCTTGGAGAATTGTAAGTTGCTTCAATTTGCTTCTCTTGTGAATTCAATTGCTAATTGTTTGTGCTAATCCGTAATTGTTAGTACATTCATTGTAGTAGCACAAGGTTTAGTTTACCTAAATCCTCAAAATTCAAGTGCAAATATCTAGGTTGAGCTCCTCATCCTTGGGTTTGCCCTAGCCTCTCTTTGTTTGATTCCTTGATTTGGTTAAACTAGTAGTGCTTCATTATTGGTTGCTATAATCAAGAGAACTAATTTATGTGCTTCACTAAATTAGTGTTTATAGAAGAGAATTAAGTGATTGTGTGCTTCACCAATTATCTTGGTTAGGTAGAGTTGATTATTTCTTGCTCATATGTGTGTGGGTGAAGTGCTTAAGTTTCCATAATCCTTGGGTCAAATATCTCTTATTCTTGTTAATTTAAACATTGTGCCTTGTTGTGTTGGAAAATTTGGATGATTGAAAGTTAATTAATTATAATTCTCTAGCAATTTATTTCTTGTAGTCAAGGTGTTTGATAAAATACTACAACCAATTTAAAACCCCCCACCATTCTACTTCACTCTAGTATTGAACACTATTCCCTTGGGTTCGATCCCTACTTGCCACGTTTGCTATATTTTATAGTTAAGTGCGAACAAAGTAGAGCATAAACATTTATCTTTCAATTTGGCGCGTCGACGACGGGCGTGGCCAAATTTTGGCGCCGCTGCCGGGGAACTAGTTTTAGTGCGCGTATAATATTGTGAATATTTTAGTTCCATTGTGCATATTTATCTATTTTTCTTTGATTTTAGAAATTTTTGCTATGTATGACTCGATCCTCTTGTTTAGGTGATCTTGCGTATTCATCCAATCCCGAGAGACTCTTGCGAAGGAATCAAAGGAATTCAAGTGCTAATATAGATTCATCAAGTCAATTTATTTCTAGCTCACCTTCGGAAGAGGAAGAGGAGTTTAACGAGGATCCTCCCCTTGTTATACCTATCTCATCACCGGACGACAACATTGATCAAGTCATGGAAAATCCTAATCAACGTACACTCAAGGAGATTGCTTCTCCTAGCTCCGTTCAACTACCATTGTGCATTGTATTTCCGGGAGGACAACCATTTGAGCTAAAGGGTGGTCTTATTGCCCTCCTTCCCAAGTTTGGAGGTGAAGGCACAGAAGATCCTTTTAGGCATCTTCAAGAATTTGAAATGGTATGTTCTTCAATGAGACCAAACAATGCTACGGAAGAACAAGTGAAGTTGAAAGCATTTCCCTTTTCCTTGAGAGACAATGCCAAGGCATGGCTATTTTACCTTCTTCCAAACTCAATCACTACATGGGAGCAAATGCGAAGTGCTTTCTTGGGGAAATTCTTCCCTACCTCAAAGGCTACGGGCATTTCCAAAGAAATTTGTGGCATTCGGCAATACTCCGGAGAAACATTGTATGAGTATTGGGAAAGGTTTCAAAAGCTTTGTCAAAGTTGTCCTCCACACTTGATATCGGAAGAGTTGCTCATTCACTACTTCTATGGAGGCTTGGAATATAGTGCTAAATTGCACCTTGATGCTTCAAGTGGTGGAGTTCTTGTGGATAAAACGCCGGAGGAGGCTAGAAAGTTGATAACCAAGATTGCCGAGAATTCCCGCCAATTTGGGGATCGTCAAGTGCATGTCAAGAACCCTTCCGTGAATGAAGTGGCAACTCAAAAGTTAGAGGGCCAAATCTCGGACCTTACATCATTGGTTCGTCAATTAGCCGTTGGGAATCTTCAACAACAAAAATATTGTGGTGTTTGCAATATGTCGGATCATTCTACTAACGAATGCCTATCATTCCAACAACCCGAAGAGCAAATTAATGCTATTGGAGGTTTTTCGGGACAACCATCTCAAAGGAAGTATGACCCTTATAGTAACACCTACAACCCCGGTTGGAGAGACCACCCTAATTTTCGATACGGAAATCCCAATGCACCAAACTCTAACCAATACCAAAATCCAAACACTTACAACACCCAACATCAACAAAAACCTCCTCCATACTCACAAAAACGGCCCAATCAAAATTTTCAAGCACTCCCACCACCACCTCCATACAATTCCCAAGACCATCAAGGGTCTTCTTCATCTACATTGTCATCACTTGAAGAAATGATTAAGCAAATGGCAACAAACAACCTCCAATTTCAAAACATCACTTCTCAAAATATATCCAACTTAGAAAAGAACACTTCTCAAAGTATATCCAATTTGGAAAAGCAAATGAGCCAACTAGCCACAACCGTGAATCGATTGCAAAGCCAAGGTTCTAGGCAACTTCCTTCTCAAGCGGAGGTTAACCCCAAAGAAAATGCTAGTGCCATGACCTTAAGGCGTGGGAAAGAATTGGAGGACCTTCATGCTAAGGCCAAGGGGATGGTAAATGATAATGAAAGTGGAAAGGTTGAAAATGATGACATTTCGGAGGCTAAGGATGAAAACCTTGAAGATAATATGGAAATTGAGGAAGAGAAAGTTGATAAGGGAAAGAAGGAAAGTGTTCAAGAAGACGTTCCACAAGCAAAGAAGCCAAGGTTCATTGATGAGGATGTGGTTATTCGACCTCCATTCCCTTCCAAATTTTCTAAACCAAAGAAAGATATTGTTGATAAGGAAATGCTTGACCTTCCGAAAAGTGGAAATCACTCTCCCGTTACTAGATGCCATAAACCAAGTTCCAAAGTATGCAAAGTTTCTCAAAGATTTGTGTACTAACAAAAGGAAGTTAAGAGGTGATGAAACTATAGTGGTGGATGAGAATGTCTCGGCCGTGATTCAAAGGAGGTTACCTAAAAAATGTTCAGATCCGGGCACATTCACTATTCCTTGCAAGATTGGAGGTAAATTCTTTGAAAGAGCTATGCTTGATTTAGGTGCCTCGATCAATGTGATGCCCCTCTCCATATTCCAAACTTTAAATTTGGGGGCACTTGAGAATACGAATGTGATCATTCAACTCGCGGATAGATCTAATGCCTATCCCGAAGGGGTAATTGAAGATGTGCTTGTTCATGTTGATCAAATGGTTTTCCCCGCCGAATTTTACATCTTGAAAATGGAAGATGGTCCATCAAACATCAAGTCCGCACCAATTCTCTTTGGACGTCCATTTCTTAAAACGGCGAAGACCAAGATTAATATGGATGATGGTTCTCTCACTATGGAGTTTGGCAATGAAGTTGTTAAGTTCAATATTTATGATGCCATGAAATTCCCTAGTGAGTCACACTCAATTTGCTCCATGGATGTTATTGATGGTTTAGCCCAACAAGCTTTTGACATGGGAAATAAAGAAGCTCTCCAAGTGGTTATTGAGGGATGTGTAAATGAAGATGATGGATTCCCTAATTCGGAAGAGGCCAATGAGGCAATTATGGAGCTCAATGTATTGCAACCTTTACCCCAAAGGTGTGAACTTGCAAAAATTGATCTTCCCTTGTCTTATTCCAAATTACTCCCTTCTATTGAGAATCCTCCTACTTTGGAATTGAAAGTATTGCCTAATCATCTCAAATATGCTTATCTTGGCGACAATGAGACTCTTCCCGTAATCATAGCTTCTAATTTGAGTAACGTACAAGAAGAACGCCTCTTGCGGGTTCTTAAGGATCATAAAAGTGCTATTGGGTGGACCATTGCCGATATTAAGGGAATTAGCCCTTCCACTTGCATGCATCGCATACTCTTTGAGGATGGAGCTAAGCTTACTAGAGACCCTCAAAGAAGACTTAATCCGGCAATGATGGAAGTTGTTAAAAAGGAAATTCTCAAGCTACTTGATGTGGGAATCATTTTTCCAATTTCGGATAGCGAATGGGTGAGTCCGGTACATTGTGTTCCTAAAAAGGCGGGTATCACTCTTGAAGAGAATCTTAAAGGTGAGCTCGTATCTACCCGAGTCCAAAATGGGTGACGAATGTGCATAGATTATCGCAAGTTAAATGCGGTAACTCGAAAAGACCATTTTCCTCTCCCTTTCATTGATCAAATGCTAGAGAGGTTAGCCGGGAAGGAATTCTATTGCTTTCTAGATGGATTCAGTGGATATCATCAAATTGTCATTGCTCCCGAAGATCAAGACAAAACCACATTCACTTGCCCTTTTGGCACGTTTGCATTTCGTAAACTCTCATTTGGCTTATGTGGTGCTCCCGCAACTTTTCAAAGGTGTATGGTGAGTATTTTCTCCGACATGATAGAGAATGGAATTGAAGTCTTTATGGATGATTTCTCTATTTCGGGTGATTCTTTTGATGAATGTCTTCAAATTCTTACACATGCCTTGGATCGATGCTTGGAGACTAATTTAGTGCTCAATTATGAAAAATGTCATTTCATGGTCCAAGAAGGTATTGTATTAGGGCATATTGTGTCTAGGAAGGGCATTGAAGTGGACAAGGCAAAAGTTGATATTATTGCAAGTATTCCATACCCTTCAAATGTTAAGGATGTGCGATCTTTTCTTGGTCATGCCGGTTTCTATAGAAGGTTTATCAAGGATTTTTCCAAGGTTGCTCTCCCCCTATCATCTCTTCTACAAAAGGATGTAGAGTTTAAAATTGATGAAAAATGCAAGGTGGCATTTGACCATCTAAAGGAGGCTTTAACTTCGGCCCCTATCATTAAAGCTCCGGATTGGTCTCTTCCTTTTGAGATTATGTGTGATGCTAGCAATTATGCGGTTGGTGCGGTGTTAGGGCAAAAAGTTGATAAACGATCTCATGTGATTTATTATGCCTCTCGCACACTCAACTCCACCCAAGTGAACTATACCACCACTGAAAAAGAATTGCTTGCTATTGTTTTTGCTCTTGATAAGTTTCGTTCATATCTTCTTGGTTACAAAGTCATTGTGTACACGGATCATGCCGCTTTAAGACATCTCTTGGCAAAGAAAGAGTCAAAGCCTAGATTGATTCGATGGATTCTTCTCATCCAAGAATTTGACTTAGAAATCAAAGATAAAATCGGTGCCGAGAACCTAGTGGCGGACCACTTGAGTCGACTTGTGAGGGAGGAAGATGTTTCTCCTCTTCAAGAGTTATTTCCGGATGAGCACTTATTTGGAATTCAAGGCGAGGTACCGTGGTATGCGGATCTTGTGAACTACCTTGTGTGCAAAACTTTTCCTAATGGCATGCCTAAGTATCAAAGGGAGAAATTAAGGAGTGAAGCCAAACACTACATTTGGGATGATCCTTATCTTTGGAAACATTGTGCAGATCAAGTCTTGAGAATGTGTGTTCCCGAGTCGGAAATTGCTTCCATTCTTCAATTTTGTCATTCTTATGCTTGTGGAGGTCATTTTGGGAAAGATCGAACGGCAAGGAAGGTACTTGAATGTGGATTTACATGGCCAACTCTTTTTCGTGACTCTCACGATTTTTGTAAGCAATGTGAGCCTTGTCAAAGAACCGGCAATATTGCAAAAAGGAATGAAATGCCCCAAACTCCAATTATTGTGGTAGAAATCTTCGATGTATGGGGTATTGATTTTATGGGACCATTTCCATCTTCTCATGGAAATCTCTATATTCTCTTGGCCGTTGATTATGTTTCTAAGTGGGTAGAGGCCAAGGCAACAAAATCGGATGATGGTAAAGCGGTTGTTGCATTTCTCAAGTCTCAAATTTTCAACCGATTTGGTGTTCCCAAGGCTATCATAAGTGATCAAGGTACCCACTTTTGTAACAAGTTGGTGGGAAATCTTCTTAAATCTTATGGGGTCTATCATCGAATGGCAACGGCTTATCACCCTCAATCAAATGGTCAAGCCGAAGTTTCTAATCGGGAGATTAAGTCTATTCTTGAGAAGGTGGTGAAACCCTCTAGGAAGGATTGGTGTGTTCGTCTTGAAGATGCATTATGGGCATATAGGACGGCATTTAAAACTCCTATTGGTATGTCTCCTTACAAGTTGGTTTTTGGTAAGTCTTGTCATCTCCCCGTGGAGTTAGAGCACAAAACTTATTGGGCAATCAAAGCTTGTAATATGGATCTTAATGTTGCCGGGGCTCATAGAAAACTTAACTTGCTTGAATTGGAGGAAATTCGTAACAATGCCTATGAGGATGCTCAATCGTATAAGGCTAGAGTAAAGGACTTTCATGATCATTCGCTCGTTTCTAAATCATTTCATGTTGGGCAAAAGGTTCTCCTCTACAACTCTCGTCTCAAATTAATGCCCGGGAAGCTTCGATCTCGTTGGTTGGGTCCATTTGTTGTTGTAAAAATCTACCCTCATGGAGCGGTGGATTTGCGAAGTTTGTCTACCAACAAAGAATTCAAGGTAAATGGCCACCGTCTTAAGCCTTTCTATGATGGATTTCAAGAATCTACCGTTGATGTCATCTCATTAGCGGACCCCTTTCATGAATGAGCTCTCGTTAGTGTGCGTTGGTGCTTCGGGGCACATCCGGGAAGTCGAGCCGCCGACATTAAACAAATGCGCTTTTTGGGAGGCAATCCAAGGTACACATGTATTTATATTTTATGTGTATGTCAAATTTTTGGTCCTCACTCGCATTTATGAAGGGTGTTATGCATTTTATGGGTTTGAGGATTGATCTAAATATTAATGAGTGGGATTTTCTTTTTCATCTATTTTATTTTCTAAAAAAAATATATATATGGGTTGATTGATTTTTATGTATTGTTGTGATGTGTCTAGTGAATTTTATTTCACTGTAAAAAAAAAAATAAAAAAAAAAGGAAAACAAAAAAAATGTGACCCGCTCAATAATATTTAGTATCGCTAATTCCAATTTTTATGATTTTTTATATTTGTTCCGCTCGTACCTTGATGTGTTTGTTCATGTTTTCAGGAATTAAGATTTTATTAAAGCAGTCAAGGATTTATGTGAATGTTATTTGAAAAAAAAAAGGGGTGTTTGTATAATTTTCTGCAATTTTGGAATTGCACGGGCGTGCAGTGAACTGTGCATCAGACCGTGACATTTTAGAGCATTGTAACAATTTTATGCAGATTTATTCACGGGCCTGTGCACGGCCGTGCAACAGACCGTGAACAAATTCTGCTCCCCATCCAATTGCACGGGCTGTGCATTCTCTAAAAAAAATAGGGCAAGCTACTGTAACTCAATTTTTCTCTCTACCTTCCCCTCTTATAACCAGTTCCACCTCCTTCAACCCGACAACCAACACCGCCATATCCTCCATTCGCCAACGCCCTCCGCCTCGACTTCCCATCAACCTCCGTTTCTCTTCCCCATCGCTACCGCACCTCATACGCTCCCATTTTCAACCCACCACTGCCTCCCAATTCGACAGCCCACCACTCCATCACTGTCCACCGCCTCCTCAATTCCGTCTTCTTCACCAATTTTCGACCGCACCATCTCCGACCATCCCATCCCATTCCCTCCCCTCCGTTGTTTTCCTGCAACTCAACACCAATCCCCTCCATCATTGCTGTCTCCTCCGTCCCCTACACTTTGCAACTCCACCGTTTTCTTCTCCCCAACATCCAGCCTCTTCCCACCTTCCCCCCATCACCTCGTAGCAACACTCTAAACTAACAGCCGCGACATTGCTTCACTCCACGATCTCCGTTGCCTCACCGCTGTAACAACAAACACCACCACATCTCCGTTTTCCTCTCCCTTCACCGCAGTTCAACCCATTCCAACTCCACCCATCTCATTCAACTCACCTCCGCCGTTCTACTTCGCACTCACCAACACTGACCTCCACCTCTGTTTCAAACACCTCCGCCACCATCACCAACCTACCCTTCTCCTCCTCTTCTTTCATCAACGACCGACAGTCTCCACCTCTTCCCCGCGTCTTCTCCACTTCGAACAACACCGCCAACCTCAGTCCACCAGTTACTCCACCATGCCATTCACAACCCTCCAAAACCCATCATCTCCGTTTCCCCCTTCGTCTCCAACGCAACCATCCCTTCGTTTTCTGCCATCTCCAGCCGTCGACCCACTCATCCCAACCAAACACCTCTGCCCCGTAACTATCTTCAGCCCATTTAATTCAAACAGTCCCCCCCTGTTTTGTATTTTTTTTTTGTTTTTATATTTTTGTTTAGATTTCATTTTGTTTTGTTTTGTTTATTTTGTTTATTTTTATTTCATTTATTTTTATTGAATGTTTTAATTTTGATTTTATTATTAATTAATTATTTTTATTATTTTTATTATTATTATTATTATTATTATTATTATTTGTTTATTTGTTTTCTTAAATTTTATTTTAACTTTTGTTTTATTTTTAATTTGATTTTAATTTGAATTTTAGATTTTATTATTTATTGCTTAGTTATTTTATTTTATTTTATTTTATTTTAGTCTTAAATTTGATTTTTGTTTTTATTTTATTTCAGTTTTAAATTTGATTTGATTTTTATTTGATTTTTCTATTTTATTATTAATTGGTTAGTTATTTTATTTTATTTTATTTTATTAAAAAAACAAATATTTTTATTATTTATATCTCCTTAATTAGTGTATTGCAGGGCTTTGAGGGGTGTTGGATTTTGGCTCTTTGATCATTATAGTTGAATTGGTTGTGGTATGTGGCGGTAATTCAATTCGGGGTTTGCACTTTTGGTGTTAAATTGGTTACGGATTGATTGGTTGTGGTTTTATTGTTGGATTGTTGGCTATCTTTGTGGTTGTCTTCGGTGCTTTTAGTGGGTGGTATTTGGCTTGTAATTTGGAGTGAGGATTTGCTAATCATGAGTGGGGTTTCTTCTAAACGGGTTAAGGGCAAGGACAAGGCCTCATCTAAGTGACAAAGGACTACTCTTTCATCTTCGGAGCCTCCAATTCATCTCACCCGTAAAGAATGTGAGGAAAAAGGTTTGCCATTGCCTCGTCCGCACTATGGCCTTGATTTACGTGCGGTTAAGCCAAGCATTTCTTTTACGGGTGCCCATCTTGAGAGGTACAAGACCATTTCTACTCTTAAAACTTTTCCGTTACGTTATTTTGATTCATATGCCATGGAAAAGCTTGGGATTTTTGATGAGGTTAAAGACATTTTGGATAAATGTGGTTGGCCGTCATGGATTCATATGGACGAGCCCACTTGTTCGGACTTGGTTTATGAATTTTTTACGACGGTTGATTTTAAGTACAAACTGTTTGAGGGGAACAAAACGGATTATCGGTTAATCTTTCGGATGATGGGAAAGTGGTTTGGTGTAAGGTTGGAGGAGATTTGTGATTGGTTCGGGTGGGAGTAAAATGTTGGAGCTCGAAAGCCGCATGTTCGTTTTGCCGCTCCGTTTTGGCAAGTACTATCTTCGGGCCCTTGTTGGACCGCATCTCGGGCTAAATCAACTCATATAAAGATGCCAAAGTTTAGTTACATTCACCGGGTGATGGTTCACTCGTTGTTCGGCAACGCGGGGTCTAATAGTGCGGTTTCCGTGCAAGAGCTTACCATTCTTTATTGGATGCATGAAAAGCAACAAATTGATTGGGGGTACTTCTTTGTCAAAAGATTAGTTGAGTTGTCTCGTCGGAAGAAGGGATCCATTATCATTGGTGGGTTTCTTACACGGATGTGTATTCGACTAGGCATCCTCGATCGGGATCTTTCTCCTATTTCGTGGATGGAGGGTCGAAATCCGGTAGCTACTGTGGATTTCAATGAGTTAAAAAACATGCATGTCATTGAGGGAGAGTACCATGATTTTCGCTGGACGGGACACAAATTAGCTCAGCTCCCTTGTCCCACATCCCCTCTTCGCGCCGAGGGGGATCCGGTTTCTGTGCCATTACCTTTGGCGATTCATCGAGGGGATTCTTTTTCTCATGGTCATTCTGAGGAGTTCTCTGAGTCTCAACGGGCCTACTTACAACGCATGGAGCAGTCCATCAAGGATCATGTTGATATGCAGTTTTCTGAGCATCGGGTATGGATTGAGCAGTTTTGTGCCTCGATGATGGCTCAGAGTCAGGCTAGTTCTCGGGATTCACCCTTGGATCCTCCTCATGATGTTTGAGTTTCTTGCCATTGCCTACAGTCCCGGTTACTTATTTTTAGGGGAGTTTTCTTTCACTTTTGTTTTTCCCTAATTTTTACTTGTCATGCATGAGGACATGCCATGTTTTAAGTGGGGGAAGGATTGTTCATTTTGATGTCCGTTTTGTTGTCTGTTTTGTTTGCATTTGGAAAATAAGTTTAGTCATGAGTGTGTTTACTTGTTTGTAAAATTTATGACATTGTGAGCTTGTAGCTTTGTTTTCTCCTATTACGTGTCTAGCATTATCAATTTGATGTGAATCTATAAGTTTGATGCACCTTTTTGCACACACTCACACTTAAAATGACATGAAAAGTCTAGATTGTTTGTAATTAAATTGTGACATGGCGATTATCTCTTAGAATGCATGGAATCAAATCGAGAAGATGTTATTACAACTTAAACCTTGTAAGGCCTTGAACGATGATTCTTTTGCTTGTGTGTTGCTCCCTCTTTATGTGTGTTTGTTGCTCTAGGGCTTGCATTAAACCTTCATTCATGGATGCACCATAATAAGGAAATTCTATTTAGGATAACCTTTTTGACCTTTCTAACTTGTGAACCATGAAAATAATCCCTAGTTACCCCCTTTGAGCTTATATCCATATTTTTCTTCGTCACTCTCCCATTTTATACATAAGTCATAGTCAAATACTTCACTCTCGACCTAGTTGAGCTAGTTGAGTCTTGGAAAGAATTGATTGATGAGCATGTGAATTTGGAAAAGTTGTGAAGAGGAAGAATTCTATTTATTGTAAGCGGGAACTAGTTCGACGTGTATATCTAGATGTGGTTCAAGGTTCATTGTAATATTTATATATAATGCATCCCCTTTGCTAAAAAAAAAGCAATAAGAAAGGGGATGTTAAAAAAAAAAAAAAAGCAATAAATCTTTGTACATTATTTTGATTCAATTTTCTTGGTAAATGTGGTTGTGTTTTGTAATTGTAAATGAGTGAAGATATTCTTTAGTTTGGAATGTGGTGGATGAAGCGAGCAAGCGTCATTTTGACTCAACTAGCGAAACTTTTACACCTTCTTTGAACTTAAATTTTCACACCTTCACCCTAGCCTCATTACAACCCATTTTATGAATTCCTTGTTTTTGGTGCAATCCGGAATTTAGGTGGACATGCAAGGTTAAGTAGAGCGCATGCATTTAGACTTGGAGTTGAGTGAAATCTCTAGCCCATACTTGTGTGATGCATAATTGAGAGATGTGAGATTTTTCACCATACAATTTCATCTTCTTAATGCGAAGCCATGTATGCTTTGTGATCATCTTGTCTAGTGTTCACGATTGAAGTGCATTCATTCTATCTTTAATGTCATGGTTACATCTTGCACAAGATGTATTATCTTGATTCTTGAATTGGTTGTTAGCTCGTTTTAGTGGATGACAAGGTGAATAGCTCTATATGTTTGATTTTAGTTACAAGTAAGATGACTCGGACATGTGAATGTAGTAGTTAGCTTAATTAGTAGGAATTGTTAGTTTCTTGTTTATTAGTGATTTTTGTGATTTTGTGGGTACATCATCTATAAACCCTCACGAGACCTCACTCGTCCACAAGGGCTACCTAGGGGTTCCAAGGGCTTGTTGCATATGCCAAATGCAACCGTGATCACCTACGGAAGTGGTACTAGTTAGGAGTATAGGGTGTTGCTAATATTAGTTTGCTCGGGACTAGCAAAGTTCAAGTGGGGGAAGATTTGATAATGTGTATTTTATACACATTTTGTCATTTATTCTCTTGTATTTTTGTTAGTTTCGAATGTTGTTTTATCGATATTAATTATGTTTTCATATTTCAGTGCCTCATGCTTAATGGTTGAAAAGATGGATTATTTTGGGCTTGAAAGCAAAGATTATTGAAGAGGGAAGTTAGAAGATGCAAGCTCGCGTTTCCGGGAGATTTTTATTGTGATATCTTGAAGATTTTATCTCGCACGGGCTACTGCACGGCCGTGCAGAGTGTTCCAAGTAGTGCAGATTGTGCAGTTTTTCTCACGGGCAGTTGCACGGCCGTGCAAAATCCTGCTGTGTATTAAAAGAAGCCAAACCCTACATTTTATAACATCTTATCTTCTCATCTCATTGTAGCCTCTTTTCTAAGCCTCTTGAAGAACAAAAACCTAGGGTTAGTAGGAGTTAAGAAAACATTAATTACTTATAATCTAGCATTGATTATGAGTAACTAACTCTATATATTTGGCTCAAGGAGGATCTCTTGTATCAAAACCCATTTCATTTTAAGTAAGATCTATTTCACTCTATCTTGAATTATTGAGTTGTATTGTTTATGATTTTGCTTGGAGAATTTTAAGTTGCTTCAATTTGCTTCTCTTGTGAATTCAATTGCTAATTGTTTGTGTTAATCCGTAATTGTTAGTACATTCATTGTAGTAGCACAAGGTTTAGTTTACCTAAATCCTCAAAATTCAAGTGCAAATACCTAGGTTGAGCTCCTCATCCTTTGGTTTGCCCTAGCCTCTCTTTCTTTGATTCCTTGATTTGGTTAAACTAGTAGTGCTTCATTATTGGTTGCTATAATCAAGAGAACTAATTTATGTGCTTCACTAAATTAGTGTTTATAGAAGAGAATTAAGTGATTGTGTGCTTCACCAATTATCTTGGTTAGGTAGAGTTGATTATTTCTTGCTCATATGTGTGTGGGTGAAGTGCTTGAGTTTCCATAATCCTTGGGTCAAATATCTCTTATTCTTGTTAATTTAAACATTGTGCCTTGTTGTGTTGGAAAATTTGGATGATTGAAAGTTAATTAAATATAATTCTCTAGCAATTTATTTCTTGTAATCAAGGTGTTTGATAAAATACCACAACCAACTTAAAACCCCCCACCATTCTACTTCACTCTAGTATTGAACACTATTCCCTTGGGTTCGATCCCTACTTGCCACGTTTGCTATATTTTATAGTTAAGTGCGAACAAAGTAGAGCATAAACATTTATCTTTCAATTTGGCGCGTCGACGACGGGCGTGGCCAAGAAGTTAGATCTAGTTCATACATATGTATATGGTCCAACAATAGTTGCGTCGTTGGGAGGATCTTGCTACTATGTCACTTTCATTGATGATTCCACTAGAAAGGTGTGGGTTTATTTCTTGAAAATAAATCAGATGTAGAACCAAGTAAGAGACACATATACATACATGTGCAGAATACTTCAACGTGATTGTGTAGAATTGCAGAGTACGAAGCATTGGATAAGAGGTGGAGATAGAGATAGGGCACATATGAATGAGGAGGGTAGGGATACAACGAAAGAATTGCTTGTATTTTAATATATATTGCAAAGAGATTAAATTTTTTTAATCTTTAATGATAAAGATTGGAGAATTTGTATAATATGTCCCATATTAATGGGGCAGTTTATAAATATGTCCCTTCATGTTAATATATTAATTATATGTCTCATTATCAGTTTTTAAGTTAAATAGAGACCAATATACCCTTGTTATATTAATTAAATACTATTATAAATATACTACAATTTTTAATTTTAACCACTAAAGATTTTTTTTTCTTAGGATAGGACAGGGCAATTTTTTAATTTTGACCACTAAAAAATATTTTTTTTACTTTGCTTAGAACAGGCCCCGCCAGGGGCACCCTTCCGTAAATAAAATATTAAAATTTAGAATTTAAATTTTAGGGCCATGTTTAATATTATAATTGAATATAATATTACATAGCTTGGGAGAGTTTCAAAGTATTAATTTAATTTTATATTACATAGCTTGGGAGATGTTTAGTGAATTGAATTAGTCATGTTAACACGAATACAAACACTTTCTTATAGCCAATAACTAAAGCTGTTCTGCGCCTATCAGTAAGTAAACACCTTTTTCTCTTTAAATTATTCAAATCATATTTTTATCAGACATTATATCATAAAATAATTTTGATTAAAAAGGGTATACTGGTCTTTTTATGTTAAAATTTGAATGAAAAATTGATTTTAGAATATATTTGAAATTTCAAATAAATATAGGACATATTTACAAACCATGTTTCAAATTGGGATATATTATAAAAAAACCCAAAAGTTAATTACTAAGGTTAACGTAATTATATTCAGATTAAAATTCCTTTATCCATATTGAGCTTTTACTTGGACTCTTTTTTCAACTCCAACAACTCAATTACCCATTTTTTCTAAAGATTTTACTTCTAAATGAAACACTTTACCATTTAAAACTAATATTACAATAATTAATATATAACCAAAATATCACACCATATCTTTCCGTAATTATTTTTAGTAGTAATTTTTGTAATTAAAACAAGTTACTTTTTAATTTAAAATTAATCTTGCGATAACTAATATACACCCAAAAATATCTCACCATATATTCAAATCATTATTTTTAGTAATAAATAAGAATAGTTAGATCTAATAATAAGATATATTATATGATTAAATTAATTTACTAAATATTCAAAGTTAGAACCCGTCAACGATATTTTTAATTTAGAATTTTACAAAATAAATTTCAAACCATGCATATCATTATATAAATTTATATTAAATTAAAATTAAAAAATTATTAAAAATAAGGATTATATAAAAACATAATTATAATGTTAAAAAAAATTTATAACCTATCAAAAGAAACCCGTACTTCGCACGGGTTATAAGCTAGTTATATTATCAAAGCCAAACATAAGAAAATTTGGTTGGTTTGTAGTTTGGTACACAACACAAAATATCTATACTACATTAAAATTGAAAATCAAAACTAAATTATTCCGCGCTACATCCATACAAATCTTCTCCATCTGTAATTACATTCCTACACTCCTTCTCAATCTGTAATTAAATTCCTACACTCCTTCTCAATCTTTAGGGTTTTTTTATAATATATCCCAATTTGAAATATGGTTCGTAAATATGTCCTATATTTATTTGAAATTTCAAATATATCCTAAAATCAATTTTTCATTCAAATTTTAACATAAAAAGACCAGTATACCCTTTTTAATCAAAATTATTTTATGATATAATGTCTGATAAAAATATGATTTGAATAATTTAAAGAGAAAAAGGTGTTTACTTACTGATAGGCGCAGAACAGCTTTAGTTATTGGCTATAAGAAAGTGTTTGTATTCGTGTTAACATGACTAATTCAATTCACTAAACATCTCCCAAGCTATGTAATATAAAATTAAATTAATACTTTGAAACTCTCCCAGCTATGTAATATTATATTCAATTATAATATTAAACATGGCCCTAAAATTTAAATTCTAAATTTTAATATTTTATTTACGGAAGGGTGCCCCTGGCGGGGCCTGTTCTAAGCAAAGTAAAAAAAATATTTTTTAGTGGTCAAAATTAAAAAATTGCCCCGTCCTATCCTAAGAAAAAAAAAATCTTTAGTGGTTAAAATTAAAAAATTGTAGTATATTTATAATAGTATTTAATTAATATAACAAGGGTATATTGGTCTCTATTTAACTTAAAAACTGATAATGAGACATATAATTAATATATTAACATGAAGGGACATATTTATAAACTGCCCCATTAATTTGGGACATATTATACAAATTCTCTTAACTTTTTGAGTTATTTTTATAATTTAATTATATGTGCGCAGTGTTCGTGAAGGTAACGGAGGTTTTAAGTTTAGCTGTATTAGTAATGGTGTAAATATAAAATACTATTGTGTCTTTAGGACTATAGCCAATAACGGATTAAAATTGATTTATTTTATATTTAAAATTAATTAAAAATTAAATTAACCAAACCGAAAACCAAAATAAATGGAATAACCAAACCGAAAACCAAAACTTTCAATGTTTCGGCTTTAATATAATAGTATAGATATAGTATAGGTTAATGATTAGCTTGCATTGCACTTAAATAACAGAAGGAATACTATATTGCATTGGATTCTGGCTGCCTCAGCCCTCACAAAACTAATACCGTGTCTATTACTCAGTTTTATAAAAAGCGGTATTCGGACTTAATCGGTGAAGGCACCGTACAAGGATTAATCGGATAATCAGAGATTAATCAAAATGATTACTCGGATCACGAAATGGAATTAATTTAATATTTTTTTATATGTAGTATTGAACAAAATATAATTTCTATTTTTATCAAGTTCTCTTGTAGTAAGGTCAGTATATGTGCTCGTTATTTTTCAATATTCGTCATTATTCTGTATACACATATAATCATTATATATTTAAAGAAATATATATAAAAATATAGTATGATTTATATAAATAAAATTTAAAAGATCTAATTTTTAAATTTTGGGTCATTTTGAGAGGAAAATTGAGAAAGTTAATGATTTATCCCTCTAAAATAGAATCATGTATATGAGGATAATACTTTTCTTATTTTTATTCAAGTTTCAACCATTTTATTTTTAATTTTTTTCACATATTTTACTAATTTTTTCCAATATGGTCGATTTTTGACCGATTAATCGGATTTTGACCGATTTTTTCAAAAAAACATTTTTTGACACGATTTTATGAAAATCGGTTCGGAAATATATGGAACAACAATTAATCGGTGATTAATCGCGACTAATCACCAACTTTTAGAACACTGTTATTACTTAATAAATTTCAATTATACTTAGGAAATTCTATCACAAATCACTATATTTAAGGTCTCTCGCAAACAGGAAGAACCCTAAAATAATTAGAAGTAGACAGAGAACACGAGCAACGATCAGAAAATTCTTAAGGTAGTTTCGAGTTTTGATCATCTTTTTTTCCTATAACAAATTTTTAATATCTCGCTTATAATAGTAGAGTGTAGTATTGTTTTGTTTTAAATCATATGGGAGAAAGAAAAGTGGTGAACAAGTAGTATCCCCTGATTTCAATACTGCAAAAATTCAAAAGAGAAAATTGAATTCAAAGAAACAGTTAAAGGTTCGGATGATGTTGTCCATGAACATCCGATGCAATTTATGTGGAAATTATATCGGAAAAGACACCAAAATTAATTCAAGAAAAGAAGAGGTTATTGGGAATATATATCTAGATAGTATCAAGATTTTTAGGTTTTACATAAAATTGTTGATCATACAGATACAAAACTCAATGGGCTCAATAGACAAGCCCAACTACAAGATAGTACAAGCTCAAGTTCAACGACTCAAGAATAGAAGCGGGAAATTCAGTTATAGAGAGAGAGTTTATATAACAGACTTTAGATTAGAATTTCTGTGCTTAACTTTGTACATACATTTTCAGTATCTTCTTCTGCAAGATTAATGGCTTAAGTTCTTCATCATCTTCTACATTTCTGCATCTACAACTTACTAAATTGTCATGGTATCAAAGCTTAAGATCGATCATTTCATCTTACTCGTATGATATTCATACAGATCTACATCTTTTCATATAGTTTTTGATTATAGATCATCTCTGTTTGTGTTCATTTTATCAATTTGTTCATCTTCAATCTTGTGATATTGATTGTTGATCTACAATTTGTTCTTGTTGATCTCTCGTCTGTTAATTGTTGATCTCTGAATCTATGAATCATCAATCGATTATGCGACCTTATGTTGCTGTAGCTGCAAATCATCAATCTACATCTACATCACAATCATCATCAATGACTACATCTTCGGTGATTGATATTAATCATCCTTACTATCTAAGTTCATCAGATCATCCAGGACTATCACTTGTTAGTGAATTACTCACAGATCAGAATTATCATCACTGAAGTCGATCGGTCAAGGTCGCACTTTCTGCCAAGCTTAAGCTAGGATTTATTGATGGATCTCAGGTTCAACCACCAGCTAATTCCGCAGATTTATCTCTCTGGATGCGTAGCAATGATCTGGTAATCTCTTGGTTGTTAAATTCTGTTTCACCTTATATGCGAAATAGTATTGTCTATATGTCTACAGCACATCAGATTTGGGAAGATTTAGCTAATCGTTACTGTCAAACAAATGTTCCACGTTTGTTTCATCTTCGTAAAGAACTTTCATCTTTAACTCAAGGAACAAAATCTATTACTGCTTATTTCACTCAGTTTAGAGGATTAATGGATGAATTGGATAGTCTGTCTCATATTCCTCGTTGTACTTGTAATGCTAGCACTTGTACTTGTGGTATATCTGTCAAATTGGATAAGTATGAACAACTGATTAAACTAAGTCAGTTTTTGATGGGATTGAATGAACAATTTACCACTACTAGAGGTCAGATCTTGTTGATAAGTCCTCTACCAGACCTAGGTCATGCTTATGCTATGCTATTGCAAGAAGAAAATCAAAGAGATTGTGCTAGTCATACATCAATCCTAACAGAAAATGCTGCATTGAATGTCAGAGCTATGTCCACTAATTCTGGTTCTAAAAGAAGGTATAATTCTAGTTCTAACTCTGGCACTGGTTTTAAGAAGGATGATAGAAAGGTGAATGACACATCAGTGATTTGTGACTATTGTAAACTCACTGGTCATGTAAAAGACAAGTGTTTTGCACTACATGGATATCCAGAATGGCACAGGTTGTATGGTCAACCAAAACCAAAATTTAGGTCAACTGGACCTAAAAAGACTGTTGCTCATTTTACTCATCAAGGTGAATCAAGTGATGCATCTGAAACTACTTCTGTGAATGACTCTCCGGTCATGTCTGATGCTCAATATCAACAACTAATTCAGATGTTGCAAGCTAAAATGAAACCTCAACCATTTGCTCCTTGGCTACAACCTAACACATCTACAGCAGGTTTATTTCAAACTAATTCTGTTACTTTTGCCAGTCCTGTCACTTTTTATAACTCACAACACACATGGATTATAGATTCTGGTGCTACACACCATATCACATCTCAGTTAAATCTTGTTCAAAATCCTGTGTTAGTTAATTCAGATTTACATTTACTTAATGGTGAAACATCTAAAGTAAGTCATATTGGTAATATTGAACTTACACCTAAAATCATTTTGAAAGATGTTCTTGTAGTTCCATATTTCCAATGCAATTTGTTGTCTGTACCTCATTTAACAGCAACTATGCCCTGTACTGTTTCTTTCTCTGCTGCAAAATGTTACCTGCAGGACCATGTATTGAAGAAAGTGCAAGAGATTGGTAAATTGGAGGAAGGGCTATACAAACTTCATGCAGATACACTCTCACCAAAGGTGCATACTGTTGAAAGTACTTCTACTTTAGTCAACTGGCATTGTAGATTAGGGCATCCCTTTGATAATGTCATGTCACATATCAGTTGTATTTCTTTTCCTTCAAAACATGTAATGCCTAATTGTGATGTCTGTCACTTGTCAAAACAAACCAGACCACCTTTTTCAGCTAAAGAAACTTGTAGCAAATCTGTCTTTGAACTTGTTCATTGTGATGTATGGGGTCCATACAAAAAGTGTACTCATGGAAAATGTACTTACTTTCTTACTATAGTAGATGATTTTTCCAGACGCACATGGGTTTTTTTGTTGTTGATAAAACTCAAGTTCCTAATCTACTGCAGAATTTCATCTTATTTGTTCAAAATCAATTTCAGAAGACTATAAAAATACTCAGGTCTGATAATGGCACTGAGTTCATAAACTCTACCCTGCAAAACTTTTTGCAATCCTTAGGAATTTTACACCAAACAAGTTGTGCTCACACCCCCCCAACAGATTTGGGTGGTGGAAAGAAAGCATCAACATCTTTTAAATGTTGCTAGATCTTTTAGAATTCAAGCTCACTTACCTATATCTTTTTGGGGAGATTGTATTTTAACTGCAACTCATATAATCAATATATTACCTTCTGCAGTTCTTAAATTCAAATCTCCTTATGAAATTCTATATGGCAAGATTCCAAACTACTCTCTAAAAGCATTTGGCTGTTTATGTTATATCTCAAATCTTTACTCTCCACCAGATAAACTAGCTCCTAAGACACTAAAATGTGTTTTCTTAGGATATCCTTTTAATAAAAAAGGTTACAGAGTTTTAGATCTTCAAAGCAAGAAGTGTTATATTTCCAGAGATATTAACTTTGTTGAGAATATTTTTCCATTCAAGGAACTCACCACTGATAATGATACAGCTTCTGTACCTCACATTAACCCCACCTCTTATATATTTCCTGATTCTCCACTCTGTGATACAGAGTTACATTCTCTGGAATCAATTACTCAATCTCAACCTTCTATATCATCAAACTCTGACATAGATTCAAATCCTCAACCTGTTCCTATAGCATTAGCTAAGCCAGTCAGAAATAGACAACCTCCATCAAAGTTCAAGGATTATACAGGTCTTCCAACAACAGCTACTATCAATCTCTGCACTACTTCTACAGGTCTTATTTCAGGTAAACAGTGCAACTCTATCTCTTGTTTATACCATATTCAAAACTTTATGTCATACAAAAATTTCACTCCACAATATACAAATTATCTTTGTGCAACCACGACATTACCTCTTCCTACTACATTTAAACAAGCCTCTACTGATGCTAACTGGATGACAGCAATGAAGTTAGAAATTCATGCTCTTAAGAGTAATAACACTTGGGAATTAGTTCCCAAACCTGATAATCAACATATAGTTGACTGCAAGTGGTTGTTCAGAATCAAATATCAACCAGATGGTATTATCGAGAGATACAAGGCTAGGCTTGTAGCAAAGGGGTTCACCCAAACTTATGGTTTTGATTACTTTGAAATGTTTGCCCCAGTGGCTAAAATGACAACTGTTAGACTCCTGATAGCTGTTGTAGCCTCTCAAAATTGGAACATATCTCAATTAGATGTTACCAATGCCTTCTTACATGGAGATCTGAATGAGACAGTGTATATGAAACTTCCTCATGGTTATGCTCAATTATCATCTTCTTTAATATTCAATGACATTGCTGATTTATCAACATATGTTTGCAAGCTCAGGAAATCTTTATATGGCCTCAGACAGGCTCCACGCTGCTGGTTTCAGAAATTTACTACAGCTCTGAAGGAATTTCATTTTACTCAGTCTCATGCAGACAACAATTTATTTACAAGAAGTAGTGGTTCTCAGTTTGTGGCAGTGTTAGTCTATGTTGATGATATTCTTATCACAGGAACTAACTCCACAGTCATACAACAGACTATTGATTTCTTAAGCATTAAGTTCAAAGTTAAGGATCTTGGTCCTTTGAGATATTTTTTAGGCATTGAAGTAGCTCGTTCAAGTGCAGGTATCTACATTCATCAGAGAAAACATACTTTAGATATATTAGCTGATACAGGCCTCACAGCTGCAAAACCTTCTGTAGTTCCCATTGAACAAAATCATAGTCTTCAGAAAAACTCAAGTGCTCTTTTAAACTCTCTGGATATTTCTTGTTACAGGCATTTAGTTGGTCGTTTAATCTACATTACAGTCACTAGACCAGACATCTCTTATGCAGTTCAGGTTTTGTCTCAATTTCTCACAACACCTAGATATGATCATCTTCAAGCAGCTTATCGAGTTTTTAGATATCTTAAAGCTTCACCTGGCCAAGGCATTCTGATGTCTGCAAACTCTGCTCCTTCACTTCAAGCATTTTGTGATTCAGACTGGGGGGTTGTCAAACAACTCGACAATCAGTCACTGGATATTGTATTTTGTTTGGCAAGTCCTTAATCTCTTGGAAATGCAAAAAGCAACATACTGTATCAAGATCATCAGCTGAAGCTGAATATAGATGTATGGCTGACACTTGATGTGAGATAACATGGTTGCTTGCTTTGTTCAAAGCATTTGGATTCATAAATCTTACACCAGTAGTTCTCCACTGTGACAGTAACTCTGCTCTCTACATTGCTTCCAACTCAGTCTTTCATGAACGTACTAAACATATAGAACACGATTGTCACATTGTATGGGAGAAAATGCAACTAGGTATCATTTCTCCTACTCATATTACCTCTAGTTCTCAGCCTGCAGACATTTTTACCAAGGCCTTAGCCTCTGCTCAGTTACACCAGCTTTTCTGCAAGTTGGGTGTTTGTAATCTCTTTCAAACCTCCAACTTGAGGGGGGATGTTGATCATACAGATACAAAACCCAATGGGCTCAATAGACAGGCCCAACTACAAGATAGTACAAGCTCAAGTTCACCGACTCAAGAATAGAAGCGGGAAATTCAGTTATCGAGAGAGAGAGAGAGAGAGAGTTTATATAACAGACTTTAGATTAGAATTTCTGTTCTTAACTTTGTATATACATTTTCAGTATCTTCTTCTGCAAGATTAATGGCTTAAGTTCTTCATCATCTTCTACATTTCTGTATTTATAACTTACTAAATTGTCAAAAATGCTTAACTTGTTGTAGGGAGATCACTGTAATAACCGACCCACAGAATTCTGATTATATAGTCGAGTCTGGTGCATCCTGGAATTTTGAACCTTGGAATAAGGAAGAAGAAAAGAGGGAAGATGAGGATCTTATGAAATCTCTAGAGAATCGGACTCGGGATTCAAAGAGAGAGATAGAGAAAGTTGTTGCATTGGAGGAGTTGCAGTTTATTAACTTTAGACATTCAAACATTAGTGTTGATGCATTGATTAAAAACTTGGCGCCGGCGTGTAACAACCTCAACAATATTGATACATAAACAAGAAGAAGAAAGAAGAGAATACAGAGAATTTGGGAGGAGATGGAAATCAAAATAAGATAAACAATATTAGAATCATTCTTGATGCCTGTACAATGCCCATTGTCCACCTTATAACAACCTGATAGGACCACAGACACGTGTCCTCTTCTAGGCACTAACAACCTTACTAAAACAAAAATAGAAATGCAACCATTTAATACAAGGTTGGCTATTAAAATGACATAGTTTAACAATGACAATTAAAACTTATTTTGGCGCCATGTGACAATGCCTCTTTCTCGAGATAAACCTTGTCCTCAAGGTTTAAAATTTTGAAATTTCCTTAGCAGCCATTCATAATTCACCCAAGTATCATCTTTTGGAGGTGTATTGGTCCACCTAATAAGCACCCTTGTAGCATCATCATGTTGACTATTGCTTTTGGTTTCCTGTCTTATTTGCCAAACTCATAACCTGGTTGTTCATGTTGAACCATCACCCAGTTCCTAATTTTCTTTTCAGCTGTGATACATGGAAGATGTCATAGATTTTTACAGAATTTGGTAGTTGCAGTTGATAGGCTACCTTGCCCACCTTCTTTTTGATCATATAAGGTCAATAAAACCTGTTAAAGAATACAAGATAAGCTCTTACAAACTCTCAGAGTTTGAAATAAAGAATACAAGATAAGAAATCACTAGGTGCTCCCCTAAATCACTAGCTATACCTTATTTTTAGGGTATGCCTAGCCATACCCTATTTCATTTTTTAGAATAAAAAAAAATTCACTTTCCTCCATTTTCTACACTTATGGTCCCCATTATTTTCCAATTCCTACACTTTTGGTCCCCACTATTTTCCAAAATCTATCTACCAAAATCTTCAATAAACTCCTCCACATAGGGACTTGAAATTCATCATTTCACTTTCAAGTTAGCTTTAACCCACTACTTCAAGTCTCCATCCTTTTATTCATTCGATCTCTCCCGAATACCCATTCCTTGTCTCTGTTCAATCTCCCATATAATTTTGTTGTAAAATCCCCCATTCTCCATAACCAACCCCTCTCCGCTTGCATTTTCCGTCAAGTATAAGCTTTTGATTTGGTTATAAGTGATGGAGTGCAACAATAAACAGAAGCGCAAACAAGGTCCGTGGAAGTGCAAAAGTAAACAGAAGCTTCTCTCTCTCACTCACCATTGTTCTCTCCCCCAATCGTTTCGCTGAAACCCTGTTAGGTTTAGTGGTTTGTTATATGGGTTTTGATAGTACAGTCAATTGATTTATGATCGATAAATGAAAGGGTTAATATGAAAGTGTGCCCTAAATTAAAAGGCAAATATCAAAAAACACAATATTCCATTGACTCATTTCATTATAATTACAAGTTAGTGTAACTATAAGTGTTAGGGGTGTTCACGGATCGGGTTGGGCGGGTTGGGAGGATTTTATGACCCAACCCAATTTAATCGGTTTAGAAAATTTTCAACCCAACCCATAAAAATAGAATTTGTAAACCAACCCATTTAATATATTTCGGTTTGGATCGGATTGATCGGGTTAGTAAATATATAAATAAAGTTTTTAAAAAAAATTAAAACTGAAAATGAGAGTTCAAAACAAATCGGAAATAGTTCAACAAAATATTACAATCATTCATGCAACACAAATAGCATAGGTCTTAAATATGTGAAATTCTGAATTTTAACACATAAAAAGAAATTGATTAAATACTAGACATAGTCTTTAAATTTGAACTGAATCATAACATAGATGAATCAATCATTACACTTCAATGATGTTGAAGTTCTAATAATATGAGAGTAATAATACAAATTAGTGTATTTGTAATACGTGATACTTTAATAGGGTAAATTGTAATGGATCGGACTCCGGAGTCAGACTATAGTGGACTACTGGACTAATACTAATGTCTAATGGGTTGGGCTTATATATTTTAATTATCTTATTTTTAATCGAATCGGGTTGGATTGGATCGGATTTTAAAAACCGAAACCCATATCCAACCCATTAAAATCGGGTTGACGTTTTTTCAATCCGAGTATACATCGGGTTGGAAAAAATCGGTTTGGATCGGTCGAAAAGTGCCCGGTTTGGATCGGATTGGTCGGGTTGGGCAAACCGTGAACACCCCTAATAAGTGTAATATGTTGAATGTATAATAATATTGGACTAAATAATAAACGAGAGAATGCCCAAAATATACAAGTTTCCGGTACAAGGTGCACAAAATGACCACGTTGGGAAATGGTGCCCAAAATAACCACGACATACGCATTTGTGAAATGCGTATACGGTACACGCATTTGTGGAATAGATAGATTCAAATGCGTGTCTAAGATACGCATTCGTATCTGGGAATACGCATCTCCCAGAATGCGTATTTGGGAATACGCATCTCCCAGATGCGTATATGCCACTATTCATCATCTTCCAGGGAGGCAAAGGTGGAGGCTATTTTCGAAGAAATTCCGGCAATACTTCATTCAGTACTCTACACACAATTTCCATTCCCAAATTATATATCAAATGAATCGCCATTTCATCCTCTACAACACTATACCATCATTTTATCATTTCTATTGCCAGATTTGTAAACCCCAAAACTGACTAAAACTTGATTTTAAAATTCCGATTGAGCTTAAACACGAACAGATACTGATAACAGATACGGGGAAAGGGAGTTGTGGTGATCATTTTAGTGTGCTCAGAAGGTGTGGAGGACGATGGACGAAGACTGGAGATGGTGGAGGACGAGAGAGGCGACGGGGGATGAGCTCTGAGAATGGAAGAGGATGATGAACAGTGGTAGATACGCATTTGGCGAATGCGTATCCCATCCATGCAAATGGTGAACGCGCAACTCGTGGTCATTTTGGGCACCATTTCCCAGCATGGTCATTTTGGGCACCCTTTCCTGAAAAATGGTTATAGAGGATTTTCATCCATAATAAACACTCTTTTAAATTTTTGAAAAGTTCAAATTTTATTTCAAATAAAAAATTATGATTTTTATTATAAAATCTTATAATCTTGGTTTTTTATTTTAAAAACTCAATCTCTATTTCTCATTTTATAGAAAAAATTGAAATTTTCTTTATCAAATTAAAAATATATTAAGAGATTATACAATAAAATGCATAAAAGATGATATATACATATTTTTAAAAAATTAAAAATTATTTTTTTTTACAAATTCTTAGTCATTATTTCTTTTTCTTTTTTTTTTTGACAAAGATACATTCATATAAATGAATTGTACTGAAATACAATAGTCATCCACGAGGATTCTTTCATTCAAAAAGTTTATCATCTAACCGAAAGGCATGCAGCGATATCCCCAAAAAATTTAAACAATAAAATCTTAATGTTTAAAAAGAGACACCCCTAAAGAGAGACACCCCTAAAGGTACAAAATGACCACGAACAAACTAGAAACTGCAGGTATTGATCTCCATAGTAAGATTGCTTGGCTACACCGTTCCAGCTACCAATCAGCAGCATCCACGTTATAGTTTATCCGGAAAACTCAATGACCGCCTAAAAAACCAAAGGAGGATAGTAAGTCGCAAACGTTATTATTTAAAATTATAGATTACAAGTCTTCAAAAACCCAATGCTATAATCATAAAAGGGACATGGTATACATCTAACCAAAGGGGAGCCCTTTGGTTAAATACTTTACTGAATGGACCTCATTATTCAACTTATAATAAAATCTATCCACAACAATTATCCAAATCCAAGTTAACTTTAGACCCATGCATATTTAATCTGACAGAAAATGTGATATCATTAGATGTGCTCAAGTACGTATATTTATTAGGAGTTTAGGAGGCTTATAATTCTAATAACTTTCAGGTGGAAGACTTCTTCTGGAGATGAGATGTAACAATTCCAGACAAATTTTATTAATAAATTTCCAGGTTCGGACCAAAGTCACTTTAGTACCAATACTTTTAACAATTGCACATTACATCCCTCAACATGTTTGGGCACTGCACATTGCACCCCATACCAAAAACCCAGGGATAATTTGGTAAATTCAAAAATATTTTATTAAATTTTGATCCCTAAAATATGAAATGTTGCATATATGAACCCTTGAACAAAAATTTTCGAATTTTCAAAAATATTTTCGAATATTTCCTAAATTTTTTCGAATTTTTCCATACTACGCACATAAATATAAATATACATTAAAAAATATAATCATATATTTAATCATATCTATAATATATTATGGAGCCAGTACGTATAGGCCATTATTCTAGAGAGGACCTCCTTATATAGAGAATATGAGAGAACTACTAATTTTATATGATTCTATAGTAGAATCAAAGTTTTAATTTCTGGTTCTATAAAAAAAAGATCAATTTTTTTTGGTTCTATAAAAAAAATTCTGATTCTGTAACAGAACCACTGCTGACGTGCAGTTGTGGCAGTGCTTCTGACGTCAGCTGCCACGTCATCACTGCTGACGTGGCAGTGCCACTTCATCAATGAAGGCGTCACTGATGACGTGGCACTGTCACGTCAGCAGTGATGACGTCAGCAGTGACGTGGCGATGTTTTTTTTTTGGAAAATATTTTTGAAAAAGAAATTAAAAAAAAAAAAGTGGTTTGCGTGGGCCCGCTCATTCCAGGTGGAGTTGGGCCGCTCATTCCATTGGGAGATGGGTTGGGGTGCATTGGGCTGTAGACCTAACGGGAACCGGGCTTGAGCCGGATTGAGCCCGTTACAAAAAAAGTGCAGAAAAAATATAAGGACTCAAGAAGGGAGGGGACTCAGTATGTATATATACATGGAGCTGGTCTAAAACCAAACCAAACCAAACATACATGGAGCTGGTCTCAGTATTGCATATCAGTATGATAAGATATTGGAATTAATATGACTAGGTGGTATTGTTTTATGACTTTTAATGACAATTCTTGGGGTAATGACTTTTATGGATTTTATAGACTTTTAATGACTCTTAATGATTCTTGTTGAGTCACCAAAATTTCAAAATACTTTTGATGACTCCTAATGAAATGACTTCTAAAAACTTTCATAGACTTTTTGATAGATTTTGTGGTTTACTAGACCAACTAAAGATCATATATTAGCCTATGCTGTGAAATCCTTTAACCTTTTTTCGTTGTAATCCCATTTCGATCGTGTGTTCTCTGATTAATTCGGCCACCAAAAAATTGAGTACAAGGTATATTTCTTGTTAAATTGAGTATTCATTGCATATTTTTATCTGAGAATTATATATTTGTCACTATTCATAGCTAATGATGATGCAGAGCTATGTCATTAGCCAACAATATTTTTATGATGGAAAGCTATTTTATTGGTGTTTTATGTGAATTTTTGCAAGCACAATATTTTTACAAGCCCATAAATTCCTATAATGTTTGATGGATATTTTACTTTGTGTGTTATGATCTAGTTTTACAAAATTGCAAAAGATGATCTACTTTTACAAAATTGCAAAAGATCGCACCTTCAATAATATTGTTTACTAAAATGAATATAAATATGGAAATTGAAAACCAAGAAGAGGAAGAAAAAGAGATGGAAGAAGAGGAAGAAAGAGAAGAAAAGTGATAGGAAATTTTAAAAAATTTATTGATAGTAAATGAAACAATTTTATTCAAGATGATTTTTATATAATTATTAGAAGTCATGTCAAATCTTATCAAAAAGCTCATGACTTTTTTTTCAAGGAATGTAGTTATAATTTTTGTTTAAAGTCATTAAAAGTCATTCTCATTAAAAGTCATTGACTTTTTGAATAACACGATACTTATAAAGAGTCTATAAATGTCTAAATTCAATACCGCCCTACTTTTAAATACTTCTTAAAAGTCTTAATTGAATAAAACCATACTTTTAAAGACTCTTTAAAAGTTAGAATTGAATACCCCATAACTTTTAAAATCATTAAAAGTTTTTAAAAGTCTTAATCGAATACCACCCCTAAGATTGGAGCCAAAAGAAGCCGAATATCCAAACAACTTTTTCCTGTTTCATCGTCTGATCCTGTCCTGAAAACCTCTCCTATAATAGCATCTGCTGTCCAAGTTGCTTCAAACGAAGATCTTTTAATCGAGATTCTGTTGCATGTCCCCATTAATACATTCATGGGTTTTAAATCTGTATCCAAACAATGGTTATCTCTCATTACTAATCCACGCTTTGCTCGTTTTCGTAACCCTCTTCCCTCAGCCTCTGCCCTCTTCTTCTGCACTTTCTCCTGCAGAAGCCACCCCGACTACCAGTTTATTCCTCTTGATGCAAGTGATGATTGCAAAACCCCCTTTAAAACTCTTGATTTTGTTCGCGACCCTTTACGTTCAGGCATATCTGTTCTACAGTCTTGCAATGGGCTACTGTTATGTGCTAGCTATCGAGCACGGATGTTCAATCGTAGATATTATGTGTACAACCCCACCACTAAGCAATTTACTACCCTTCCTCAAATTAATCGTAAATATTTGAAATATGTATGTGGTATGAATTAGCCTTTGATCCTGTAAAATCGCCTTACTACAAAGTTGTATTGTGTTAGACGCTCTGAAACTTTTTCAGATTGAGATTTATTCATCTGAAACTAGATTATGGAGAGTCTCTGGTCAACCTTTTAAAGCACCAAAGTTCACCGAATTCCAAACTTGTACATACTGGAATGGTTCTGTTCACTGGTGGAAGGCTTTCGACCACAGTAGTCTTTGGAGCGACGAGCCGTATGCTTTGTACTTCAAAGTTAAGGAAGAAAGAGTAGAACTACTGCCAATGCCTATGCAGCACATAAACACAGTTGAACTGGATGAGCAGGAAATGGTTGAATATGAGCAAGTAGCTCCGTATCTCCGAGAGTCTGAGGGCCCTTGGCCCCTTGCCATTTGGTTGAAGTGTATTCTGACTCCACTTGTTTGTTCAATGTGTATGAGATGGCACTAGATTACTCAGGGTGGTTTGCGAAGTATCAAGTTGATTTATCTGCGATATCTAATGTTTTTCCAGAGATTATTGCGAATGACCGTGACACGAATGACCGTGACACGTTCAATATACTTTCACTCGTGAGAATAGGAAAAGATGAAGATTGCTCTTTTTTGGTATTGGAGATACCTGTAAGATTGTCCGTTACAACTTTGCTCACAAAAGTGTTGTGAAACTGTGGGAATTTGATCCAGTTGTTTACAAATTTTATTATGGTGACGATTTAAAGTATGTCTCTGTGTTACCATACATGGAGTCTATTGCCTGCGTTATTGTTGGTGTAAGTTTCAGTTTGTGATTAATAAGTTTGTTATTCATGATTCTTAAAAGTGACTATTTGAGTCCATATGTCTATACAGTCTTTGGTAACATTAAACACTACCTGGCTAGTTTTTTGTTACGAACATTGTTCTCCGCAACTGGGAAAGATGATTCAAAGGGAAATTTGGACAAACCAATTTAATTTAATACAATTTTTTTAACTCTATAAATGAATGCTTAAATAGTATAAAAATATCCCATCTGTGAGTACAATAATGAGTATAAAATTATTATTTTTCACATAAGAAATTCGGACTATATTTTATTAGTTTACTAATTTTGTCTGTAAATCATATTTTATATTGGTAGACGAAAGGGGAGTGAGGAATTCAAGACATTAAGCAGTTGTATTTTAATTAGCTTACTGAAAGAGAAATGCCAGAGCTCTGAATGCTAATCCTAAATTTGTTTTCAAATGTAAATGTAGCATGTTTCTCTTGGTTCTATCCCTAATATTTGGTATCCTGTAGCAAGAGCATAACAGTGTACTTCAATGCAGAACTTTTATACCAAACATTTGTGGGGAAACTGTTCACAACTATCAATTAGAAGTCGTAAATTCCAATCCTGAAAGTTGGGATTTCAGACAAATGAGTATATTAAGATTTGTGATTCAATTAACATCACAGGCCAACAATTTAAGATTTTGGTGGAATTAGATTATTTAAGTTGGTAAAAGTCAATTAGCTTAAAAACTATGATCAGACTGGAGCAAAAGTGTGTCTGAGAATTCTCATATGGTAGGTTGCTGGTGATATAATAATATAAGAGGATTTCAATGTTACATTGCAATAGTACATCATTGGTGGTCAGGGGCCTTCGGAAAATTTGAAGATAAACATTAAGCTTATATTATAAATACCACTACACCTCGTCACATCGAAGCCATAATTGAAGACCATGAAGAGAACATAGCAAGGACACAGATTTACCTGAAGAGAGTGAAATTGAAATTTTTATAATGTCAGTGTTCTGATGGGTGTAAGCTAAACCTCAGGGCCGGCAGCAAATAGGTTGACCAGGCCTCTAAATACTTGTGCTGAAAGTTGATGGGCGGAAAAGAGCTCCCCGTCCACATTCCACACACTCTCTTTGCCAATAGATGTGAATGTAAAAGCCAAGGTCTAGATACAGAAGAATAAATATCAAGACTTAGACATGCTAATTATGATAAGAAAAAACAAGGGTATTTCACAAGAGAACATACTTTATGGTGCTCCACAAACTCAAAGTTCAGCGGATGTCCTCCCTTCCTTGCAAGATGAGTTAGATGCCTGTATATATGAATAATGAATTAAAAAATTTCTCTTCATACAAGGCCTTTTTTTCAAATTCTAGTGAGGATTTGTGTAAAAGGTTGAAGCAATCCTGATTCTGTATGGCTTAATCAGACCTATTCATCTTTAACTTATATGTATATATCTCAGGGACTTGGGAACAGAAGAGGAATTAACGGAGATATGCATATATACCACAAATAAGATGCTCTGGGGCAATCCTTGATCAATATAAGGTGAAGGAAACCATCTGAAAGGTGTGCATCAGCCACCAAACCATCAGGTGCCCTCTCATTACGGCAAGATATTACAGCAGCACCGACGCTAAGAAATTTCCCTCTAGACCTCAACCATTTTAAATCAGGTAGGTGTGACTCTTGGACCGGTTTTTTATTGCAAATATCACATTTAACACGACAAGCAACTCTTTCTGACTTTTTAGGTAGGCCCAATAATGATTTTGTTCTGCAACCAGCACTGCTATCTTCCTCTTTCATGTCTTCCACATATGTCACCTCTGCTTCATATAAACTAAATAAAGAAAAAATGAACTTAACGATAAAATGAAATTTGTCAGTGTTATAGAAGATAGGACCACCAAGCACCAACAAAGAAATATATATCAGTGATAGGTAGAGAATGTTAAGCCACTTACGCCATCTCCAAGACTTTTAGGAGGTAATTGCAGGTAACTTACCAATAAGTTTCAAGTACTTTAAAGAGAAAGAAAGTACTGCAGAATTGCTGACAATGGGCATACCTGTGTTTAAGAAACACTTTTGTCCCTGCATAATCATATCTCTTGGGGCCCATCCACCGGTATCTTTCACTTTCTGTAATGACATCACCATAGAATCCATACCTGATTTCAGGTCAAGAATTGGGAAGAGATGATGATCTAAAAGTAATAAAAGAGACTATGGTAAACATTTGAAAGAACTTGGTATCTCTATAACTCTACATAATATCCTCATATCCTCTCCGTACAATACAAGCACCATTAACAAATTACCCAGCAAAAGAAGCTGCATAACGTACGGAAATCTCTTCCTTTGATGTAAAGGTAGCTTTCCACCTCACAATCTGAGCAATGTCAAGTCTAATCCTTTTACCAAGGACTATATGTAATGCCGATGTTGTTGGATCTCGGGCTCCGGTGGTACTGCAAACAGAAGGTCGATGTTCACTTAGTTAAAATCATAATCCCATATCAGCTAACAGCTAATAGTGTTTAACAGTAGGTATCAAATCAGAATAGCTACTGTCTAGTACTCTAGTTTCATAATAGACATGTATTACATCTGCAACAGTTTCCCTATTCAAAAAACAAAAACAATAAATGTTGAATGTGAAGAAAAAAGTACTCTTAAGATCAACGAGTATGCTAGGGCCCAATAACTGATAGAAAATTTCATGACCATTTGTGTAGTTGCATGTAAAATGACAGTAAATGATAATTTTGAACACAATAACATGACTGTGTTCAAGTTTGAATCTGGAAACTCCTGCTAATTGAACATAATAATAAGTTTGTCTCGATCAAAATTTTTATCTGTATGATATGTTGCTGCCCAAAAAAAATTCATGCCAGAGAAAGCTAAAGGACATATGCAACTCACTGAGACATAAGTTTCTTTTTTCTTATCTTAAAACATGGGAAGTAGTAATCCTTCACATTTTCCATGCATCAAGTCTAGTCGGAAATGTAAAGATAAATCATAAATATTGAGCAATATTAGCAACTGCCACCCAGACTCAAGCTTACATAATGTACATCACAGTGTATGAAATTTTGAATGATCATAGATATGTGTCAGACTTATGATTTAGCCTAATCAACAATTGAAATAATTGTTTGAGTCCTGATTCCTACATTGTACTGAAGAATAAGGTGAAAATTTATTTTACACAGCAACTTTTGTATGGTATATAAGAAAGTACTTACCCTCACATTTATAACTCAAGTATACGATAAAAGTTTTGTTATGCAAATATTTTAATTATCAACCGAACAGTTCATCTACACAGATTTGCCTAGTACAAGACAATTTCTATATAAAAAATTTATTGTGTATTTGTTCATTTGTTTTAGACCAGTGAGGGTATTTCTTGTGTTTTACACGTTAATTTATGCGACCTTATTGGTTTTCTTTATTTCAAGTAGTTACTGTTCGAGAGTGAAGGACTCGTGATGTCCTATCGCTTTATAAGAATCAACCTTTCCTTTCGTATTCATCATTCACCTGAAAATATGTTCAACGCTACATTCTCTGATTCGTTGTTTCGACATTTTCCATATAATATTCTGCAGTATGTATTTTTATATGTAACTGAAGTACAAAAGTCACTGGTGTAAACTTACTTTTTTAGAAACGGAATTAGCCTTAGAAAATGTCTAAACCTTAAAATAATTGTTTTCTTTCCAATTAAAGAGACAAAAAATACACGTACAAAGTATTAAATGAAAACATTATTGATGAACAATTTGCAGCTAGTATTGAATGGCATATATTGCATGAAAGAGGCATGGAGTACAAGATGACTTGCAATGCAAGAAAATACCACATCACAATAGCATCAGTTGAACCTGCAGGAATAATTCCAAGTCTAAACCGTTCACTGGAGAAATGAAAGTTGTCTTCTCGATCTGCTATTGTGAAAACAATAAGCACCAGTAAGAAAATGGTGCAGTAAGAGTATGAACATAGATTTTTAACATAGATTTTTACTAACCTGAATCATATATATTATCTTCTGGTTCTGCAAATGAAGATAACCATGATAAGTGTGATACAAGTAAGAAACTCTGGACATTACATAGATTTGCATGAGACGCTACTTACTGAGATTTTCCGTTTGTGATTTAATTGGTTCTGAAGTTTCCACACTAGCTTTTTTCAAATAAACCAAGGTATTGTCATTTTTAGTAGCTGAATGACCAAAATCATTAGGGGATGGAGGAAAAGGAGCTTTATGCCTCGACAAGAGAAGTCCATTAAGGATTTCATTGAAAAAACCATCACCGCCCTGGAGCCAAATCAGATAAGAGAAGAAAATTAGTTAGCAGAATGGATCAATTTAATATATAGATTGTTGGAATAGAGGCACTGTAATCAATTAGTAACTGTCAAAAACAGCAAAAAAGACACTATTTGCTAAATTTAAGGAAAATGGTTAAGTGACTTTTTGTACAAAATAGCAGCCAGTCCTAAGAAACGTATAGAAAGATAAACAAAATGGCATGTAGGATTTTTGTTACTAACAACAGCGAGTATGCCATCGTAACGATTGAGCTCCCTGTTTGAAATACCAGACATCGCATCGAAAGCTTGTCCTGCCCTGTGTGTCACGAGCACCTGAAGAACAAGCTGAACGTAAAAAACTACTAGCATATCAACATTACTAAAATGAACTATATATTACATTTGAATATTAATATCTAGATAAGTAAAGAACTATTTACTCTGGAGAACCAATTCATAGACTCTGTTGACAAGGTAAAGAAAGTGTCTTCACTCTTTCCTAACCATTTTAAGGGCTGGGGAGAGAACTGGTTCAGGTTCCACTAATATGGGGGCGTACAAATTTATATTCTGAATCCTTCGAAACAAACACAGTAAACAACATAATAGTCAATCAAACTCAAGAAGTGCCAAGCCATCATATTTATATCACCCAAGGTCATCAATGCATTCTTAACATATTAAGCCAATAAAATCATCTGGCTGAATGATTAGGTCACTTTATAAGCCATCTGATTCTTGATTTATTTATATAATTTTGTCGGCAACTTGTCATTAACGTTAATCAGCTCTACTAGTAAAGTTTCTAGCTTAAATTTTCCTTAATCTGCCTCTTGAAAGATGTGAGTTGAGCTCGTACTGTAATTGCTTGACTTTCATATGTAGCCTCCGATTTAATTACTCCAATAATACTAAAAAACATGTGGATACTAATAATCTTCATCTAGAACCATAAAAAGGAATAAGATACTTGAATAATACAAAATGCAGCACTGCACGGCCAAGTACATTATAAATAATTGAAAATCCAAATAGGATCATTAAACTTGCCTTTGTTTGTACTTGAGCAAGACGAAATATAGGAGCCACCTCGTCCCAAGTACGACAACCATTTCCTTTTCCACTCCTCGGATTAACAAAAACCTAGTCAATCATTATCAAATCTGGAAATCTTTTACTGCCAGTGTATTTCATTCAAAACTTATGCAAGAATTGCCAGTCTTGCATACCATATCAATCTATATGTAGTAATCAACGTACCAAAAGACTTTTAGGTCTCCCTGCTTCCATGTCTAGAGAGAAATTGATGCGAGCCACCCATAAATGACATGTTTGTGAATCCTTGTGACCGAAAGTATAAATAGACGTTTTCCAAAGGGAAGGCTGACTCTTGGACCTCCGAACACAGTGTATCGCGAAGCGAAACATCTGCAGCAGAAAATAGGAAAGTTACCTGTTAAAAAAGCATAGTCGCCTTATATTCAAATACGAGGGATTGTAATGACATTATTATGAAAAAAAAATAACAAAGGCAGTGACCTCAGATGCGCGGCCTAGAAGGCGACCAGGGGCCTTTCCAAGAGCAGGTTCATGAATCAAACCCCAATCAATGAACTCAGCTGCATATGCATCAGAGTAATTGATTGTTGTATCCCTTTTGGGAACAGACTGTTTACCCAAACAAGATGATCCAGTGTCATTCTACCGCAAATAACAGAAGTTAATACATGCAGATATGTTAATGACACTACAGAATATCAATGAGAACAAGCTACTGAAAATTAAAGTCCTCAATGACAACAAGAAAATGATACACGGATACTAACTAATAGCTTAACATTCTAACTCCTATATACTCCAAAACAACTTTTTTTTCTTCAGTTCTACAAATATCATCAAGAATCCTTATTTTTTTGCTAAATATCGAGAATCCTAATTACTTAACAATTCAACCCGAGTTTCGCAACAATGATCATACCCCATCAGTCCATCACAAATAAGTGCTAAAAATTCAATCTTTACAAAACCCACCAAATAAATTACACAATTAACACACCAAAACATAAAAACAACAGTAAAAAAACCAAGAACATTACAGCCAATCTTAAAAAAAGCACAACAAACATAACCAAATAAAAAATATTAAAGACATACATTTTTATTCAAAGAATCAACCTTGATCCAAGAAAGCCCATCTGAATTAAGAGTAACAGAAACCTCACCAACATGATCCAATACAAACTTAGAATTTAGAATACTTGAATCGTGTTCCTCTCTTTCCATTATGTGTGTGTGTGTGTGTGTGTTTAATGGGCTTTTAGAAATCAAAAAAATCTCAATTTTCAGATGGGCTATTTTGAAATGAGTTCTTGAAATTTAACAAAATGAATTATATAATTGTTGGATTTACATCAGACAGTTGAATTGAAATGGTTTGGTTTTTTAACTGCTGGGTAAATTTTAGCGCCTTATTGTTTTGACCAAACTGCCAAAACTACCAAACTATACGGACTTTTAAATCTAATCCTTAATGCTTGTAAGAAAAAATATAAAATCAAAGACTTAATTACAGTTCGTCACCTTAAATAAGTAGGAGTAAGTTTTTTCTTTTTGAAGTACTAAATAAGTAAGTTTTAATTTTCGTTTTTATGATATAAGTATACAAAATTTTGGGGTGCGTTTCAATAAAGAAATTTTAAAATATAAATTTACAAACTTCTTTTATTTAACAGATTTATAATTTATGTGTAACATCATTTTCAACATCATTTGTTTAATAATAATTAAACTTGTATTGCATCCAAATATATAAATAATTTTACATATGATTAAGAAAATAATATAAAATTACTAATATTTATATTTCTATATCCATAACCGGTATTGGAACCCCAAAAGGATAATCGAAAATTATATAATATTTATTTAATAATTTTTTAATTGCCGGTTCAACACACCGTGTATTATATAAATATTATTTCATATTTCTATATTCTAATTTAGTATTGGTGAATCTCAGATGAATATTGAAAAATTAAATTAAATATATTCATTGAGATATTAATTATTATATAATAAATTATGTTGAATGCAAATTAAAAATCTATTAAACAAAAAAATTGTAAATTTATATTTTAAAAAAATGTGAATAGGGAACCTAAGATACATCTGAGGTAAATTCCTGAGATATATGTATTTTATATGTAAATATGGGATGGGCAATTTTGTAAAATCAAGATTTGTTTAAAATTTTATTAATTAGTCCTGCGGGCCCAATAAATATTAAAGGTCATATCTCAGGAAAGTTACCTGAGATATATCTCAGGTTCCTGTTTCTATAAAAAAATTTATATTTGATCGTGTTCCAACATAAATATTATAAAGAAATTTAGAAATATACGTTCAACCATATTATATCAATAAGGGCCTGTTTGGGAATTCATTTCCTACCCAACGTATGGCTTATAATGCCATAAGTCCTTATGGGGGGTGTTTGCCAAAATAAATTTTAGCTAAACTTATGACTTATAAGTTCATAAGTTGAATGTTAGGAATTCTTAACTTTCAACTTATAACTTATAACTTATTCTCAATATACGTCATATATAGTGCGTGTTTGGCATTTCATTTGGTAGGGAACTTATGGCTTATAAGGCCATAAGTCCTTATGGGGGGTGTTTGTCAAAATAAGTTTTAGCTAAACTTATGACTTATAAGTTCATAAGTTGAATGTTAGGAATTCTTAATTTTCAACTTATAACTTATTCTCGATATACGTAATATATAATATCCTTAAAATCTTCAAAACCATATATCTCTCGATCCATTCATTAGAAAATTGATATGTATATATCAAATTTTCCTATTCATCGAGATCTATCCATTGATATCCATTGTTATATATAAAAAAACAAATATTTTGAAAATTATAAAAAAAAGTTAACTTATAAATTCTGATTTACCCAAACAGTCTACTGATTATAAGTTTTGATTTACCAAACACTCTAATCTCTATTCTACTTATTAATAGCAGTTAGTATATTGTCATCACAGCTAGTATATTGTCATCTCTGTAATCATGGAACTGATTATAGCCATATATATCTGTGCATATCTTAGGCATTTAATTATGTAATATCTTTAGAGTCTAGATCCAAGATTAGTGGAGTGTCTCAAGGAATACACTCTTGGCTACATGTATATATTTACATACTGTAATATCCCGTAATTTTTAGAATAATAATAATAAAGAATAATAGAATAAAAAGGATTAAAATTAGATTATAAATAGGATTTAAAATTGGATTAGAATAATGGGCTTAAAACATGGATCAGACTTGAATACGGGTTACTAGTAGGTCTTGAATTAGGGTTATAAGACATTATAAATACATCATATTCTCCTTCCTCATCTTTATCAACAAAATTTCGTAGGGCTTTTTATACACAAATCAGCAGTCTTGTAAAATTCGTAGAAAATTCATCGTAAGTCAGAATTCGTTGATTCTGGACTTGTCGGAAAGTTCTTTTCGTGCTCTACAACTTTCATTCTTTGAGTTTTTCAAGAAAACATCGTTTAGAGGGTCAAAAAGGATAAATACAGATCTGGTCAGGAGTGGTACATGATTTGATTCTTGAGTTTCCGCGTAAAGGTAAGTTTCTGATCGTTCTTTCTAGTGTGTTCAAAATTATGTGTTATGTGTACGTATTTGTTATTAAAACTTGGGCTAAGTGATTATTTATTTTGAATTAATATGTGTTATAGTATATGTGTTATGTGTAAGCAATAGTCTTGGAACTCTGATTTATGCCATGGTTTGTGAAAATAAGAATAAGGACCGAGTCACCGGGTTGTAGTGATAGTTTTCTGAAAAATTTAGGACCTTTATCACCGGGTTGTAGTGGTCATGGTATGAATTGTGGGTTTCAAGTTATTGTTGTTATGTGGTGTCGTATCGTATAAAAAAAGAATATGTGTATCGAAAGTGAATGTTTTGTGTATCGTATTGTATCGTATCGATTATTATATTATTATATATGTGTTTATACGTTACTTTGAATGGCTGGTTAGATCGATTGGTTACTTGCTGGGCTGTATAGCTCATTAGTTACAATTTTCAGGTTCGGTGTACAATCGAGTTTGGTAGCGTTGGAGTTCGAAGACCATAAAATTGGGCTAGATTGACTTTTCGATAGATGTTAGCTGTGCTTTTGTAATAAGTACCTTTGTAATTGACTTTTAGATTAATAAAATTGTATTTCCTTTTAGATTCAATTTAGAATTAATAGTCCGAAAAGTCAGGCTGTTACAGTTGGTATCAGAGCGGGCTGTCCTTCGGAGTGTATTAGGTATGGGACTAATACATTCTCTAGGATGCGATCCTTTAGACTGTCGTTAGGACTAGAATTTTGGAATAGATGTGCAATGAACTTTTGGAGTGTATGAGTTTAGAATTTGGGGACCAAATTCTTTTTAAGGAGGGTAGTATGTAATATCCCGTAATTTTTAGAATAATAATAATAAAGAATAATAGAATAAAAAGGATTAAAATTAGATTATAAATAGGATTTAAAATTGGATTAGAATAATGGGCTTAAAACATGGATCAGACTTGAATACGGGTTACTAGTAGGTCTTGAATTAGGGTTATAAGACATTATAAATACATCATATTCTCCTTCCTCATCTTTATCAACAAAATTTCGTAGGGCTTTTTATACACAAATCAGCAGTCTTGTAAAATTCGTAGAAAATTCATCGTAAGTCAGAATTCGTTGATTCTGGACTTGTCGGAAAGTTCTTTTCGTGCTCTACAACTTTCATTCTTTGAGTTTTTCAAGAAAACATCGTTTAGAGGGTCAAAAAGGATAAATACAGATCTGGTCAGGAGTGGTACATGATTTGATTCTTGAGTTTCCGCGTAAAGGTAAGTTTCTGATCGTTCTTTCTAGTGTGTTCAAAATTATGTGTTATGTGTACGTATTTGTTATTAAAACTTGGGCTAAGTGATTATTTATTTTGAATTAATATGTGTTATAGTATATGTGTTATGTGTAAGCAATAGTCTTGGAACTCTGATTTATGCCATGATTTATGCCATGGTTTGTGAAAATAAGAATAAGGACCGAGTCACCGGGTTGTAGTGATAGTTTTCTGAAAAATTTAGGACCGTTATCACCGGGTTGTAGTGGTCATGGTATGAATTGTGGGTTTCAAGTTATTGTTGTTATGTGGTGTCGTATCGTATAAAAAAAGAATATGTGTATCGAAAGTGAATGTTTTGTGTATCGTATTGTATCGTATCGATTATTATATTATTATATATGTGTTTATACGTTACTTTGAATGGCTGGTTAGATCGATTGGTTACTTGCTGGGCTGTATAGCTCATTAGTTACAATTTTCAGGTTCGGTGTACAATCGAGTTTGGTAGCGTTGGAGTTCGAAGACCATAAAATTGGGCTAGATTGACTTTTCGATAGATGTTAGCTGTGCTTTTGTAATAAGTACCTTTGTAATTGACTTTTAGATTAATAAAATTGTATTTTCTTTTAGATTCAATTTAGAATTAATAGTCCGAAAAGTCAGGCTGTTACACATACAAACAACAGCAATAACATACAACCTTTCGAGTCTCTTACTTATCACTTATATGACATAAGTGCTTATAAATCATAAGCTACTCATTTAAGATACCCCAAACATACACTTACTTACAACCTATGATCATTTAAAGTTGAAATGAAACCCATTTAAGTGGAGTGCCAAAAACTCATGTTTAAGTTCAAATGGGGTTTTAGCCCAATTAAGTTGCATATCTGATTTCCCAAACACCAACATTAATGGATTAAGTTTATCGAACAATAATCTATACTATTATATAAATTCCGAATCATTAAAAGTTTTGGTACCTATTTTTTGGTACTTAGTGAATTTACTTATATAACCTTCATTATAAAGAAACATAAATACACCTAAAAAAAATAATAACATAATATAATTAATGATAATTAGTCGAGATAATACCTTTTATAAACACCTAAAAACATCAATCGTATCATATCTTTCCATCATTAATATTTTCTTTCCAATTAAAACACGTTATAATTAATAATAATTAGTCGATTAAGATAATAAATTAATGGTAATTAGTCGACAATAAAAGAGTTTTGGTATCTTTTTTTTGTTACTAAGTGAATTTATTTATTTACTCTTCATTATAAAGAAAAATATATATGATATCTATACTATTAAAACTCCTAAAATAAATAATAACATAATATAATTAATGGTAAGTAGTCGATTGCCTTTTTTCACATTTACTTTTAATTGAAGATATTACCTTTTATAAACACCTACTAATCTTACAATCATTAATATATACCCGAAAATATCACATCATATTTTTCAATTATTAATAAAATATATTAAAAATCTGTATACGTTGTTTATAAAAACATCAATAGCATCATATCTTACAATCAATATTTCCTTTCAAATTACAACATGTTACCTTTTTAATTTAAAACTAATCTTACAATCATTAATATATACCCGAAAATATTACATCATATTTTTCAATTATTAATAAAAATATATTAAAAATCTGTATACGTTGTTTATAATAAGGAAACATTAGTATAATCCATAAACATGAGTATATTAAATTATTTTAAATTAAAATTCATTAATTAAAATAATGGTAAGTAGTCGATTGCCTTAATTAAATTATAATTACTATAAACTAATCAATTACCTTTTTCACATAAATCGTATAATCTTTTTAATTTTCACATTACCTTTTTATTTCTATAGCTAAAATATATTTTTTTTCCAATTATATTACGGGAGGTTCTATTTAATAAAAGAAACTAATAATATTCTAATATTAATAATTAACTGATTTTCTTTTTCAGCTAAAACGTATCATCTTTTATATATTTTTTAACAAAAATCCCTCTTTTAATAGAAATATCAAGTACAATATTAATTTATTCTTTTCAAAAACCATTACGAACAATTGTATTTAGTAAAATTACGTAATTAAATTATAAATACTATAAATTAATCAATTACCTTTTTCACCTAAAACATGTTACCTTTTTAATTTTCTTTAACTAAATCCTCTCTTATTCTAATCATTACACGGGCATTATATTTAATAAAATAAAAGAATTATTTTATAATTACTAATAATTAAACAACTATTTTTTTTTTAACTAAAACCTATCATCTTTCTAAATTTTCTGACTAAAATCTCTCCATTTTTAGAAATATCATGGATAACATTTATACAATTATTATCAAATCATCTAATATAAAAATTTAAGCCTCCAAAATTAATATTTCAAAAAATAATTTAAATTAATACAAAAATTTTTATATAATATTTTAAAAAATCCGTGCATCGCACGGGTTTTAAGCTAGTATTAGAATAATGATTCGAATTAGGTATTTTATCAAGTAAATCGTAATACATATTTTATTACAATATTAGGATTTCTTTTTTGTTATTTTAGGTTGGTTCCTAAGATCTATATCCATCTATTATTATATATCATACTACAACACAGGGGTAAAAAGTTCCTGTTTATTGTCAGTGAAATTACTTATATAACCTTATCTTACCGAAAATAACATAATTGCCCCGCCACACTTTTTTACCCCAAATTTTCATCGTCGGTCTATTATCCAATTTTAATCGTCAAATTGCTCCGAGCAGACTAGCAGATGCATAAACCTAAAATATGAACTTCTTCTTTAATTTATCGAGCCTGCATGTTTGGTTGCCCGCCCAACTACAGTCCTTGCTTGTATTGTTTTAATTGTGGTCGCGAACATAGAGGTGGAAGGGGAAAATGATGGGAGTTTGATTGTATCAATTGTGATCTTATATAGCCGTGCTCTTCTTTCCCGATTGTTTACTGGTACTTTTGTTTCCCCTAATTGTCATTTGCGTTGCGGTGTGTGTTGTTTTGTTGATCATGTATTCTGACCTTTGATGTCAGGCCTTTGATGCAGTCAGATCACATTGTATTTGCTTTAATTTTCACTCTCGAATGTGTAGAACATTTTTGTAATTGAATATTTGTTTTTAGTTTTAATTAATTTGATAATCTCGAGTATTGTTTACCAGAGGCATCATTGTCTGGAGTCGAGCCATTAATGCAGAAAATTATAATAAGATTTTGCGTAAATGCCGGAATTTTAACAGTTGTTCGACAACAGGTTTAGTATATTGTTCTATCAACTATTGTTAGTAGTAAGTGGATTATCAGCATCATTGATTTATTGCGTATTATAATTTCCTGTTTATATTTGAATTAGAACAACTGTTGTTGCTGGAGTTTCGGTTGAAGAGAAATGTTTTTATAATCGTGGAAAATGTTATGCTTTGAAAGAATTTTGCGAGATTTTAAACATTAGCATTTTAAGATTTGTGTTCATATTCGGAAATGATAATATACAATTAAGCTTTCCCAAATGATTTCATCTTAAATTGTCTAAATTGTTGACATGAGACTATGCTTTTATCCATTTTTCGAAACATGCATAAATGACTTACTGTACTTCGAGGGCTGTGATAAAGTTAGTATAAGTATTCCCATAAGAGTCTCTTCTTAAATTCATCATCTGCATGTAGTGCATCTTGCAAAGTCCCATTACTACAATACTCATAAATATTCAAGAGCCTTTACACTAGAAACATTGTGTTCCGTGAAATTTTTGACAACATAATGTAAACACAACTTGGATGAGAGTGCTTTGTCTTTAACAAAGAATTCTTTCATGATTTCTACTTGTAAAGCAATGTCAGCTCCAATTTAACATATCACTCGGTTCTAAGTAATCACAGTATGAGGCACATCAAAGGTTTAAAACGCCATCCTCATCAAGTCGTCTGCTACTTAGGTTGTTAGATCTTTATTCAGTGTCTTGCTGATTAACCACATTTAGTGATCTTGATATATATTATTGCCAGAAATATGATGATAGGTGGGTTTCTTCATAATGTCATTTGAATATCGAAGAGGATTTTAGTTCTACCATTGCTCTGTACCTGTTCTTTTGGAATCAAACTTAATGGTAGGTTAATTTTTTTTGGGGAGAAAGAGAAAATATTACATCCATTTTCTCAGTGAGACTTGAAAGAGGCTGACTGAATGGTCAAACCAAAGCAGTGCAGTAGAGCTGGCACAAAGAAATAGGTCCTTAGCTGGGTGGCTAGCACAGATAAATCATGTATTAGTATGTTGAATTTACGAGTCTAATTGATTTTCAAAGAAAAACAACTATCACAGCCTCTTTTTCTCCCTGAAATACTTTCTGTGGTTAGAGCACTTGTAAACATTTTATGCTTTTGAGGTAGAGAAAAAAGGTTGGATTCATGGGTTGCTGTCTTTTTTCATTCCATTATACTAGATATAAAAAACAAAAATCTTTTGCATGATTCATGTTCCAGACTTCTAATAGCCTTCATCTTGAAAATATCACCGCTTAGCAGTAATTATCCTCAGTGAAGGATTGCTAACCAAAGAGGCTGTGGTTAATATATAGCGTGATTATTTTCTCTTTTCCAATTTTTCTTTTTTATGGGGGGGCAAAAACCATGAGAGAAAACCAAACATAAATTTAGTATTAAGTTATCTCTGGTCATGGTTAAACCGAGAATCCCAGTAAAATGTACGCAATAAAATAAATTGTATAATTCAACTGTAGAGCTTTCTGCCCCTGTCCGTTTTCATCTTACATCCGCTGCTTGGTGCATTTCATTCTCTGTAGCTGATACCTGATTGTAGACTTTTTTCTTATCTGCTTTTAAGGTGGTGATCTTTATACAGTGCTATAATGATAATCTTATCAAAGATGTTTCTTCCCCAGGTTAGTTGATGAGTTAGTCAAGTTATTCAAGGAAGCAGCACTAAAATATGAACATGTAGCGATTAGGACACGAGTTCTGCAGATACTAATCTGGCTTCATCTATAAGTGCATAGTGAATTCCGAACTTCAGTATACTCGGTGTTGAGTTTTAAATAATTCGTTGAAGTTAAATAATTAATAATAGTTCCTGTGATTCCGAATTCTTAGATGCAAACCATGAGAGAAAACCAAACACAAATTTAGTATCAAATTATCTCTGGTCATGGTAAAATCGAGAATCTGAGTCAAATGTACGCAATAATATAAATTGTATAATTCAATTGTAGAGCGTTCTACCCCTGTCCATTTTTATCTTACATCCGCTGTTTGGTGCATTTCATTCTTTCTAGCTGCTACCTGATTGTAGACTTTTTTTCTTATCTGCTTTTAAGGTGATTGAATCTATATACAGTGCTATAATGATAATCCTATCAAGGATGTCTCTTCCCCAGGTTAGTTGATAAGTTAGTGAATTTGTTCAAGGAGGCAGCACTAAAGTATGAACATGTAGCGATTAGGACACGAGTTCTGCAGATACTAATCCGGCTTCATCTGTAAGTGCATAGTGAATTCTGAACTTCAGTATACTCGGTGTTGCGTTTTAATTAATTCATTGAAGTTAAATAATAAATAATTGTTCATGTGATTCCGAATTCTTAGATGCAAAGGCCCACAGTTTGAAGGGGTCTGGAACAAACACAAAGATGACCTAAACTTGAAAGCTCTCATTTCATCCTTTAATGGAAGCAACTCAATGTTGGTACAAGCCTTAAGCATATTTTTAATAGAAAAACCTGTAAATTGTATTGCATATTTGTGCTTTGTAGTCTTGATTTGCTTTGATCATGTTTGGGGGCCACAAGTAATGCTAAAGGTCTATATAGATTAAATTCTTATCATACGTGGATTAGGAAAATCTATGTAAGGGTGAACATAATTTATTTTAAAGTGTATGGAAATTTTGTTATTTGTTGCATCTCAAACTTTAAAATTGTTCCTGCATTGCCAACAACCAAACCAATAGACACGAATGTAACACTCTTGATCGGGAACATACAAAGGTACAAGATCTAATCCAGGTCAGTTCAATTCCCCGCCAGAACTTTGCCATATGCTTGGTCCAGAACATTCTTTGGAGAGCTTGCAAGGATGAAGTACTAAGTGGTATGTCTTCTATCCATGGTTTACCGGCTATCTCTCCAAATAACTGACTTGCAAGCCCTTTTATATGAGGTCATCATACATGAATGTAACATATATCACTGAGACTTCAAGCTAACATGTCTGACAAACATTTATCCAATGCCTCAGACACTGCTCAGACGATGTTGGGGTCATTAAGGGTGGGAAACATCAACTATGGCAGGAACGACATCTAGCGACTTGACATCACTTTAGTCACGGACAGGTACTTAAATCTTGAATATAATTTTTTTACTGCAACTCCTAAAACTACTAAATAGCAAGTCCAATCAAATACAATCCATCACAAGGAGTAACTAATTATGTGCGAAATAGCCTTTTAGAGATTGAGGTTTCGCTTTGGGAAAATAAAGACAACATTTTTGGAATTGATTTCCGCAGCCACCGTGACAGAAATGTGGTGATCATCGCTACCAGTTTGCGGACGAAGAAACTAAGAGGTCGTCCACTCCACCAACGAAAAAGAAATATTCATTTCAACGGTTTAAAATTAATAGAGGAGTTTATGGAGAGGCCCGTGCCTTGCACGGGATGTTACGCTAGTTGGGTACTTAAGATCGGGACGAGTTCGAAAAATAGATATGGTTTCAGGAATCGAGAATGGGATAATAATCTTTCCGTCCGAAATGACAAAAAGTAGTTTTTCTTTGTTGTAATTGTAATGTTCCCAAATTTGTCCACAAATAGTACGTGTTAAAATTTTATTGATACTAATTCAATTAATTATGATAGATCTCTTGACAAAAAAAAATTATGATAGATCTCACTGCATTCACATAAATTTCATAAATTAAAACATTTTAAAATGTCACGTCCACGTTATTCGGAAATTTAATTTGGGAACAATTTTAGGATACGTAACATTATTCTTTTCACAAAGCAAAACAATAATCTTAGGACTAATAAGTTCAGAAAGCATTGTTAAACATTTATTATACTACCGTTCTACCCGTGCAACGCACCAAACGATAAAATTTACTAATTAATTATTATAAACATATTGTTTTAATCATTATTTAGAAAAAAATTTTTTTATTAAAATGTAATTAATTTAAGTATAAAATTACTTATTCGTGAACTTATAGCAATTACTTAATGTTAATATTATCGAACAATTACCATAACATTCACATCCCCCGCTTAAACGTTCTAAACCCTTCTTTATTGTTTTTTCTTAATTTTGTTTTTCATTTGATTTCTCTCATTTTTAGAATCTTTCTACCAAGTTCATAAGTTTTTTACCCATATTTTAAATTTTGTTCTTTTAAAAATTTGGTATATTTAAGTGTGCAATACTATGGATTTCTATATTTTTATTATATTAATTCACTCAAAAAATTTGTTTGGGTCGCAATCAATTTTTCGAATACATATCAAAAATTTATAAACACCTATTTTTCACGATTGTTATAAATTATTAGATTGTCTCTCAATTTTTTTTTGCATGTTTCAGCGATAGGAGAAAGGATCCCTTCTGTGCAAGATTCATTAAACGAACATAGTTATGACAAAGGAAACTTTCTTTTAATATAGCTTCTTATGTGTTCGTTCAATATCATTTTTATAAATTATATGTTCTTTTATTAGTGAACTGATTCACTATAGAAAATAAACATTATCAATCAACCAAACATATGCAATATATCTCGTTCTTAGAGTAAGATATGATTGTTAGAGTTTATGGTGATTGCCCTCAACTTGTTTTTAATGATAAATTAAAATGTGTATATTCAGTTTGAGAGTTTGAAGATTGAATTTTTTATTCTTTTTATTAGAATAGGGTATCTTAAGTATTGTTTTTCTTACACCCATAAATAGGGATAGCAAATTAATTCGATCTAATGGTACCTGATCTGAAAGCCGAAATTTTAGATATACCGATCCCGAATTTTTTGGATTCAAGTTTCGAATTAACTTTTGAACCCGAAATAGTTTCGATTTGGATTTGGATTTCAATTGTACCGAACTGATATCCGATCCGAAATTTGAAACTCGAACCAATATCGAAACACGTTACATAAATAAATAATATCATAATTTGAAACTATTAGATATAATATTTTACATGTAAAACATATAATTTATATATTTTTATTCAAATATTTCATTAGAAATAGTCAATACTAATTTAGTAATTAAAATTTCTGTTCTCAATCTCAAGTTTTATTGAAACATTTAAGATGTAATTTTATTTACTTTACGTAAAAATTTCATTTGTGTATTATACGAAGAATTATTTTTTTAACATATTTTAAATTTTTCTTAGTATGTCAATTTGTACAATATGTTACAATTGACTACTTACTTAACTTAATCATTTTAATATTTAATTATTTTATAAATATAGTTAATATTATTTGTGTGTAGCCATTATTTTAAATTTGAATACACTTTTACTTCTTTGGATACCCGAAAAAACCAGTTCTAATCCGAAATCCGAATAATTTGGTTTTGGATATTGAGTTTTGGATTTGGATTTATTTTTAAACCCGAAAATATTTGGATATGGGTTTGGATTTACAAAATTCGAATCGAACCTAACCCGTTGTCATCTCTACGCGTAAAATAAGACATTTGAAAATGAGTATTACCTATCTTTTTTCTATTTGACTAACATGTTAGTATAGAAAACTGTACACGAAATTAAAATCAAATGTGGATATAAACACGTAATCACATTTTATATATGCATCATTTTAATTTAATTATATGGTTACAAAATGTGAAATTCATTTCCTTTAACAGTGAGTATATTTTTCTGATTTATAGAAGAAGAAAGCGCTTATATAGACTTGACAAATCGTTTGTGTTGCGTACACTCATGTCGTACGTCTTTGGGATCTTACATGAAAATCACATGAAATTTTTTGTGTGCCCAAAATTCGAACACAAAACGCTACAAACTACACGAATTTGTTTTCGTACACCAAACAAAAATAATACGCAATTTTTTTTTTTTGACAATTATATGTAATACTCTCTTGCTAAGTTATCTAAGTATGTTACTATATAACTGAAAACAACATTGAGATGTTACAAAACAAAACTAAGAGTAGAGCACATAAAATGAACCCCACCTATTTTTAAATTTTTTTTATTATTAATAAATATCTCTCTTTGTTTAAAATCTATCAACCTAGTTATTAAGTTTTTTTTACTTATGTTCAAGGTTTTGTTGATATTAAAAATACATATTATCAACCAATCAAAGAAATTCGGTATGTGTACTCTTAGATTAAGATATTGAAATTGAAAATATTCACTAACAATATTTTCATTGACTCTATAATGAATTTTATTTTTTGATTGGTATAAATTACCCAAATAATGTATAATACTATTTGAGAATATAATTAGTATTTTGAATAATTCAAATATATTCTCAAGTCAATTTATTTGTCCCATTAATTATTTCATAACTAAAAAATATTGATAAGTAAAATGTTAAAGATAATTGGTTTAATTTTATTAAATAAAATTTAAATTGGTTGAATCTAGCTCTTTCTTTATACTTGATTAATTTAAAAGTTTGTAGAAATTAAATATTGAACGTGTATTTAGAGGGGTGTGGTAAAAATTTTTGATTTTTAAAATTTATAATTCAATCATAGTAGATTTCTTCAAATTTGATTGCACCTTATGATTGTACATGAGGACCCTTGTCAATGCAATCCACAAAACCCTCATCAATGGACAAGAGATGTAGACGCATTTTTACTTTCCAGTGAAAGTAATTCTCTCTATCAAGAACTGGTATCTTTACTCCATAATCCTTCTTAGACATGTTGGAAGTGTGTTGATCTTTAAACGTCAAATATGTTAGAAGCTTGCTCTGATACCAAATGTTATTCCCAGATTACATACTTGTATAATTGTAGAAGGGGGGGTTGAATACAATTCTTGATATTTATAAATTTCTGATAAGAACTTCAGAAATCTATACTTAGATAATTGCTATAAAAAGATTAATGCACAAACACATATAAAATCAGGTGGTTAAATGCACCACCTGAAGCTTTTATTCGAAGAAAACTCTGTGATACTAATGTACACAGCTGTGGTTTTTCAACTCTTTGCTTTCTAAGAATATTCAATAAAAACCTAAGCAAATGTATCTGTTTTCTTAGCTTCTAAAGAGTTGCTACACTTGGTTATAAATCCCAAGTTTACAAGTACTACAGGAATAAGATAATATTAATCTAATTCAAGTTGACTTGCTACTACACTCCAAATACACATGTAGCCGAAAGGTTGTCCTTGTGAATAGACATGTCCCCTGCACCTTTCTTGTATTCATAGTGTAAACGGAATGCTTCTTTCTTCTGTGTTTCCAAAGTATGGATGCCATACTGCTTTTTGTATCTACTATCAACCTATGTGATCTGTCAGTCAAACCTGTCTTTATCAACTGCTAATCCCCAGCTTAGCATAGAAGTAAGTGTCAATGATTATCCTTTGACATTGTACACTGACATTCGTTGATGATATATTGAGCTGTATCCGTTGATATTGAGATTTGAGCTGTATCCGTTGATATTGTAGTTTTGAGCTGTATCCGTTGATAGAGTTCTGTCTTCATCCGTTGATACACTTTCACTTAAGCAGAATTACATAGCATAGCTTATTTACAATTGGCTACCCTATTCTGCCTATCCATTGATGGTCAACATGACTGTGGATAAAAACACTATCAACTGATAACATAGAGATACTGCAGTATGCTACAAAACCTCATCCGTTGATGAGCTACCTGTCAACGGATAGAGTTATAAATCCTCATCCGTTGACAGCTACAAATCCTTATACAATTTGATTGATTGTGAAGTTATCATCAAGTACAACATATTCCTGACAGTAATACATGGATATGTTAAATTAAGTAATTTCTATATTTAAATTATAATTGTTGACTAAACATGGTTAGAGCATCTCCAAAGGTGTAAAACCCTTAGCTAAATTATTTACATGGCGTCTAGTTGGCATCTAGTGGCACTATTTAGATAATATGTAAAAGTTTGAGTACTCCAACAATTAATCCCTTAGCAAAAAAATATAGATAATGATATTTGGTGAGCTATATTTGTTGAATCAATGAAGCCTTTATGTATAATTTTACATGATCATGATTATAGATAATTCCCTTGGAGCACACATGTACACCCTTAGCAAAAATTACATTATCATTATAGGTAATGATTATAGCCAACCATTTTACATAATAGCCTTGGAGATGCTCTTAGTATAATAGGATGAGAATGGTAAATAGAAAGCTTTTAATATAATATGAATATATGATTGGTCTAAAATTTAGGAATGACCTCTGATTGTTGCAAAAAACAATTCATATTTTCTGATTGACTAACTGTATCTAACTGTATATTTGGGTAGACTCAGTATTATTAACTAAAATATTTTGTGATTGATAACTTTACAATATTTTTCAGCATAGTTTGTAGTTCATCGAATTAAAAGCAACTCATATCAATTATGATTACTAAGTCAAATAAATCAAACATTTCAAGAAGCTAACTTAAACTGAAACTCAGAAATAACAAAACAAGGAAATAAAGAACATAAGACAATACCCATATTTATTTTTTTAATTTGACTGAAAGACAATAACATATTTTTAAAAAAAATTATGTCCTACAGAATCTATACCAAAATTGAAACATAGCAAAGTAATTTACGAGACTAGCAATTAAATCTTGTGCAAGATTGGGATAATACAACGTGCCCGAACGAAGATTGAAATAGAATCAACCACCACTAATCTGGTAACCATGACGTCAGGCATAATTATTGCAAACTCTTAAACCAAACCAAACCAAACATACCCAGTATATCCCACTCATAGCAGGGTCTGGGGAGGGTAAGATGTACGCAGACCATGTCCCTACTTTTTAGGGTAGGGAGGCTGTTTCCGTGTAGACCCTCGGCTATGTGCACGACAATTAAGGTGGGTGATCAATACTAAAGAATCTAAATGATCTGCGAGAAAGTTCAACGAATACCTGAGCCCATGGCTTTCTCCACACGGGCCTTACCTTCCCCGCCCCCATGATGAACCAGGCTAAGCTCCAATGGCACTGAGGCCATTTCTTCTCCCACACCGCGCTAAGCGCCCTGCACCTGCAGAACCAAAAAAACAGAAGACAACAAGACGATAACATGAGCACTAACCAAACCGCACTTCTAAGATAATGCTAAACGAGATAACCCAACTCTGAGGCTCTCCACCACAGAGCCGCTCCCTAGAAGCGAATCCACCACTCTGATCTGCCGCTTCCAGGAACCCCTGTCAGCTGTCATGGTCTCATCTAATTTCAAGGCCTTCAGGTCCAACTTTAGCTGCTCTTCCCACGACCTCCTCGGTCTTCCTCTCCTCCTCACTCCAATAACCGACAGACTCTCGACCCTCCTCACCGGGGCTTGAGGCAACCTCCTACGGATGTGACCGAACCATCTCAACCTCCCTTCTCTCACTTTCGCAGAGAAAGGTGCCACTTCAAGCTCGCTCCGAAACACCCTATTCGGGATTCTATCTAGCATCGTGCACCCACAGGACCACCGTAACATCCTCATTTCCGCCGCTTCCAACTTGCTTTCTACTGCCTTTTTTGCCGCCCAGCACTCCGAACCATATAACAACGCCGGGCGGATTGCCGCTCTGTAGAATTTCCCTTTCAACTTTAAAGGGACTTTCTTGTCGCACATCACCCCTGACGCTGCCCTCCACTTCAGCCACCCAGCCTTGATACGATGTTTGGTATCGTCATCTACCTCTCCTTCTTTTTGGATGATCGACCCCAGATACTTAAACTTATCCGTACGAGGGACGATCTGGTCTACAAGCTTAACCTCTACCCCTTCTTCGACGGGCTCCCCGCTGAAGTTACACCAGAGATACTCGGTTTTAGATCGGCTCAATCGCATGCCTCGGGACTCCAACGTATCTCTTTCGAATTAAGTACGGAATATAATGAGGTTGTTTGTCTTTCCTTATTTTTAAATTATAAGTTACTTATTTTGAAAAAAAAAATTCATATTTACATATATTTTTTTGGAAACAAATGTATATGGTAACTTTAACATTGTTATCTTGCAAAAATAAATTACTTATTTCAGAAAAAAATACATGTATTTTTTTAGAATAAATAACTTATTTATGAGAAATAAGATTTCCCAAACGGGGACATTCTCTAATCCAACATTCCCAATTAGAGGGATACAATTAAACCACTAAGGTTCAAAAGTTAAAACCTCTCTTCGCTTCGCTTTTGAAATAGAGTAATGCTACGTATTTCTAAAAAAATTATAAAAATGTTCTCGAATAACACATGACATCATTTCATTTGTGGAATTTATATTAATGCATGAGAGTTCCATCTCATTTATAAAAATATAACCAATGACAACTTATCATTCAAAAATCGTTTTGAAAACCATTTCGAAAGCTGTAGTATTTTCCTTTGAAATAAATTATGATGCTCATGACCAGGGGAGGAACTAGGGGGGACCGAAGGGAGCCCCGGTCCCCGCCAACTGCGGAATAACCCCAAAATTTTAATATAAAATTTTAAAATTTACTATCAAAAAATTTTTTGGTCCCCCTAGATTTAAAAAAATAATTTGAAATTGAGAATTGATTATACAAAATTTTATTGATTTTGTTAATTATTTCATCCAAAATAATATTGGTTAGATGGAAATCATGGAATTTGTTCATTAATCTTAATAATTAATAAATAAACATATAAGATAAAGATAGTACAATTTGAAACAAAAAAAAAAGATGCTTAAACTAAAGTCTAAAAACAGAACATACTTGTTCAGTTGTTCTGCCCCAGTCCCAAAACCCCCAATACACACTATATATACAAGTTACAAAATTACAATCCCTAATATCATCTCTCTTTATCTACTCTACCTTTGCATCTAATCCGTAAATATGAGCAAGAGAATAGAGATTACATCCTATTTTCAACCCAAGAAGAAGCAAACAACTACTTGTGAAGATGAAGAACCTTCTGCCGCCTCAATTGAAGTCACTGGAGATGGAGTTGAGCCTCCGATTTTTGGTGGGATAAACAGCAACTCTGAGCAACATCCTCAAAATCCAGAGATTGTTAATGTTATTATAATCTTAAAAATCAGCCTTGTCACTTGGAGAAGATAGTGGAGAAACAAAGTGCAGAAGAGATCAAACGAAATCAAATGCGTCTTAAAACATCGATATATGCAATCAAATGGTTGACATTCCAAGCAAATGGTGACAATGGAACATCATTACCGAGTAGAAATCTTTACAGCTGCCATAGATCAACAATTACAGGAGCTAAACAATAGATTCAGTGAACAAATGACGGAGCTTCTCATTTTAAGTGCATCACTAAGTCCTAGGGATGGTTACAGGCCTTTCAATATAGAGAACATTTGCAAGTTAGCTGAAAAGTTTTATCCAGAAGATTTTTTGGGAGATGAAAAAATCCATCTACAGTGTGAACTACAACATTATGGGTTAGATGTTCCGGTTCTTCCAGATTTGAAGAATCTGTCTACTCTTGGTGATTTATGTCATGGATTGGTAACCATAAGGAAAGTTGACATGTATCCATTAGTTGCTAGACTATTAAGGCTTGTCTTGACTCTTCCAGCATCTACTACAACATCTGAACGAGCATTTTCTGCTATGAAAATTGTGAAAACAAGTCTTCGCAATCGAATGGAAGATGAATTTCTTAGGGATTATTTGATAGTGTATATTGAAAAGGAGATTGCGGAGACCATTTCTACCGAGGAGATCATTGATTCTTTTTATTTGATCAAAGAAAGGCGCGCACATCTCAATAAATCGGTATATTTTCTACTTTTATTTATTTTGGTTCCCCCAATGTTAGATTCCTGGTTCCCCTGCTCATGACTTCTTTGATCGGTCCTTTTCTCTCTTGTGAAAAAAGAAAGATCTTTACGTTTTCTTCTAGTGTAAAGAATCATTATTTCTACTTTTTTTAACCTAAATTTGAGAATCCCATATATTTAGAATGTTCTGTGGAGCAATTAATTTGTTTTTATCATTTATTCGGTTTTTCTGTTACTTATTTACAATCGGTGCAGTTTGTATGAGAATCTCATCTGTAAACGTTCAAAGCCTCAAGCTTTGTAACTCATAGTACGAATTTTTTTATTCTTGTTTCTTCATTTAAATTATAAATATTTGTTAAATTCATTGTCATATCACTTTTTTCAAATTGTGAGACCTGTGCACTTTTTAGTTTACGCTCTTAATTTATTTCGTATTCTCTATTTCTAAAATTATAATTGCTTTCCCTGATCGAAAATTAATTATAATTGCTTTATCATTTATATTTGTTCTATTTCACAATTATATTGCAACATTATTTTGTTATGTCATGATTTGTCTAATACAATGAATATCTATGTGCATTAATTATAGATAATGTTCACATTGAATTTGGAATAAAAATGAATTATACACTTACTCGTATCCATGATGCACACATTTCTGGTGTATGAGATCGTGTTTAGATTATGATCATTCGGTCCTATAAAAACAATTTGTACATTTCATGTATCTTTGTAAAGAGTATTCTCTAGAATACGAGTGTTCTTTGTGTCAGGATTTGCATGGTGTTATGGTTATGGGCCATTAGGCAGGCTAATTCCTAGCGAGAAGTTTTCACTCGAGCCGCAGGTCTAAGTGACCTTCTGCGCTTTCTAGTACGGTAGATTCTTCTTTTTCTCTAGTTGGGTTTTGTTCATGACAAGCTTCACAGCCTTATTAATTTCGGAGACGAAAAATGTGCGGATTGAGGAGATGACAGACAATGTTCAGAATGAACACTGGTTCTGTGGAGAGGTTCAATAAGGACAGAAAGCGACTTGGGATGTGTAGTATAGAGTTGCCTCGATAGAAGATGATGACACCGATATGCTTGTATAAATGAAGGTTATCGAATTTTATATTAGAAACATATTGCATTGTTTAAAGTATTAGTCTTGGCATAACAATGAGTATTTGAAATTTAACTTATTTGTTCATCTAATAATTTGTTCTATTATTTCAGTCACAGTTTAAAGCCTCTTTGGTGTACATAAAGTTTACTTTGCATTCAGTATTTAATAAATGTAGCGAAATTATAACACATTTATTTGTCTGGTTGACATGTAGAAATCTTTGCATTACTTGAAGTTTCTCCCTTAAAAATATTCAAAAAAATTAGTATACGGAGTTGGAGCATCATTTAGTTAGCATGATCACCAATACATTAATAACGAAGCTGACGAACTTGTGTTAACATAAGCATGACAGACATTAGAGATGTTACACTGGTCTAGCTCAAATGCAGATAAATGTCATCAGTCTGCGATATAGTTAAAGCTTTATAACTGTTTGCTATATATCAACTAAAAGAAGCTGGTAGTCCAGCTAAATCACCTTAATCAACAAGTGCTTCTGGTAATTGCTTCAATAACGAGAGGCACGGGAAACAGTAGAAATCTATGTCTCAAGAGCCAAGAGACAGAACCAAAAAATGACTACAACGCAGCCAAAGCACCAACTAATTACAAAGCCCACGAAGTATGACCAGGCAAATCTGGGGTTTGGTTCCTTAGAAACGTGAAGGTAACATAATGAACACAAACCAGTATCTTACTCTATTTTAATAGAAAAGATAAGTAGACACTTAACACTATCATCTACATTACTCTTCTAAATGATTTAACATGTACAAGTAAATTTTAACTTATAAGCACACGCAAGCAGCCCCTAAAACATCCCAATTATAAACCAACCTCAAAAGTGTGACTTCGACCACAAATATATGGATGTCATGATTCAAGTAAGACCCTCACCCGGTAGTTACTCTTTTGATATACGATCAGTTTCATAAAATAAACAATGTATTACATCTTGTGCTTGTATGCATGAATCACATTGTGACAAAATGACGTACATATAACATAATACTATGTTATAACTATATGCCGGGAAAGACGGCCTATATACACCAACTGAAAACAATCAGGGTCTCCTCAACTGATTATATAGGAATATATTCCATAAAATGACTTTAGTTCATGATCCTATACATCGATGACAATTGGTGAAAATCGAACAACTCGTGGGCACCAGGTGTTTTCGACAAAAAGTGAAAGACCGAGTTGTCTTGTAAAATTCTGGCCTATTGTTTTCCCCATAGTTTGTATTTTACAACAGCTTCTGAGAAGATGGATCAGATGCTGCAATTTCGGCATACATATCTGCTATTGCTTTAGCAAAGTATGCTTTTGCCTGAGGTCTCTTGACCTGCGGAAAAAAGACATTAAGAAGTTAAATTTGAGATTTTAGCCAAGCACCATAAACAAAGATTAACTGTTTAAGGTTCTTGAAACCTGATACTCACCTTAAATGTTGGTGTCAGCAAACCATTCTCCAAAGTAAAAGGTTCAAGAACCAATGTCACAGCTTTTGCAAATTCAAAGCCTCTCAACTTCATAACATATATTAATATAGTCAGATAATAAAAAGGATTTGTAAACATAGATGCAACATAATGCTGCAGAATACTAAGTACCTGAGCTTCTCTGCCGACAGCATCCATGTCAGCCAGAACAGCTGCCCTTGCTCTAGGGTCTTTGCACAGTTGTTCCAAGTTCTCAGGCTGCAGCAACAGATCACAAAAACAGTATATACAATTACAGGAAAAAAAAAAAACCAACCATACTGCAAAATAGGAGATGCATACAGACAGCAAGAAACTATCAACTAAAAAAATGCAATTGAATTCAAAGAGCTGCCTCTCATCTTCGTCAATGACAATTATAAAAGTGATACATCTCTTAGCACAAAAGTCCGCAAAATTATTTCAGCACAAAAAAGTTATGGCCTAATGTATGTGTTTAATATTTAATAAAAAGATCAAAAACTGTCCTTCAGATAAAATGAACCATATACCGTAGGTTGCATAACACAATCATATCCTTGCTTTAAGTCATGGCAAGTTTAAAGGTTGTGGGCTATGTTTTAAGCAACTAACCAAGTGTACGAGTTTGCGAAATAAGTTGGTGAGAGACTTCTATAGAATTTTCTTTTCTACATTGCATGAATTGTTTAACTTCAGGAAATATACACAATAAATGTAATAATGAATATAGTCTCAAGAGAAAATTTATGATTAAACTACTTGCATTTGTAAAAATTTAGCAACAAGGAGAGGATACCTTAAAGCCTTGGGCAAGAGCCCACGCCTTAAAGACATCAGGATCTACGCAGACAACTGCAACCAATGAGGAGTTCAGGCTGTCACCTACAACAAAGAAGCCATCAGCTAATCTAGCTTAAGCAAATTTTGAGGTTTTGGTTTTTGTTTGGTAAAGGGGAAGGAGGGTCAGTTATTACCATATACAAAACACTGTGCAACAAATTTGCATTTTGAATATACATTTTCAATTTTCTCTGGAGCTATATATTCTCCCTGTGCCAACTTGAAAATGTTCTTCTTCCTGTGATCGTAGCAGAAGGCTTAAACGTCAATTGATGATAACTCTCATCACAAATTGGCTATTCACAAGTAATCAGAACTATATTTAGTTCCTCGTAGCATTATCAGTGTATATAAAGTTCTCTGACCTGTCAATGATCTTTAAGCGGCCTCCAGGTAGCCACAACCCTATGTCGCCAGTGTGAAACCATCCATCTTCATCAATTACTTCTCTCCTAGAAATTATAAACAGGTTAAATTTTACTTAAAACCATATCTAGAATACTCACTTTAAAATTCATCTATCTCATGCACAAACAAAACACAAACACAAAATGACAAGGAAAGCAGGAATGGGATGTACGTCTGCACTTCATCTTTGTAATAGCCTTGAAACACTATAGGACCCCGTACACAGATCTCGCCACGTGGATGGGGCTGATCGTCGGATGTGTAATTCATTTCTGGAACGTCTACGAGCTTTACTTCTGAAAGTGGGTTTTAAGAAAACAATAAAACAGAATTAGGACATAAAGACACCGAAATATACAAATAGATTTACTTCTTGTCAGAAAACACACCTCCCATAATACCTATATTAACCCTGCATTTGGTAATGCTAATAAATTTTGAATGCATCAACTATAGGTAAGGCAGATTTTGTATTGGCTGGTTAATGATTCACGTAAGGATAAGAAACACATTCTTGGAAATTGCACACAACTCAAAGGCCAACTGTTTACCGACCCCCACATCCTAAATATATAAACTGAGACCAAAAAACTCCAAAATTCTGAGGATGAAACAAAATAAAAACTGCAACTTAGTAGGTCCATAATACTAATATGAATACCACTCATAATATAGCAAATACGAAATCTCTTTGCCATCTAATGACTTCTTCAAATTCGTTCATTTTTATCTAATAAGAATATAACAAGTGCGATGTAGGACAACAATATATTAAGCATACCAATAATTGGTAACTGACTACATGTTCTCTATTTGATATGATGCTAACAGTAACCAGCAAGTTCTAATTATATAAAAAGTAAGAAATGGAAGTCAGATATGTAAATATAAAATAAAACCAGAAGTGTAACCAACCGCATGCTGGACTAGGAGCACCAACATGGCCAATTGAGATATCATCCTTATCCAAGGCGCTAATAACACAAGCTGTCTCTGTCATTCCATATCCTTCTACGACTTGGCCAAAGCAACTGTGCAGTTTCGCCCAATTTTTCAAGGATATAAAAATTAAATCAAGTGCATAACAAAGTGTAGGTCATTTAAAAGATTGCAATACATGAAAAAGTAGGCTTACATTCTCAGAAATTCCATGACATCAGGAGACAACGGTGATGCACCTGAAACAATATGACGAAGTCGTCCACCAAGTTTTTCTTTTATTTTATTAAACACCAACCGGTCCCACATGGGAGATGGATTCTTGCCTGAAAAGTGAACCAGATTCAAACTTTCAGAGAGATGAAACACGCTTAAGCTCTTCATCATAAATAGAGCACATACTTATTGTTGTACCATGTACAGCATCAGGTAAACATTCCACACAGTCAGTATACTACAAGTAGCAGATAAGAGTAATTAACCAACTACTCTTAAGGGAAAGATGTCTTGTGCCTGATGAAAAAGGTTACTCTCAAGGGAAAGATGACTTGCGCCTGATGAAAAAGGTTATATTTGCGCTATTGGATTTCTAAATGAGTATGAAGCTACCTGCGAAATGGCCAAACCTATCTAGCAAGAGAGTGTAAGTTTAGAACTAACATGTTCTACTTGCAGTTATGAGATACAAAATGCGATTTGTCCCTAAGAGATATTTTGTGAAAAATCATTCCATAACAACGAGAAATTTTAATTTCCTTTAAGTCCACAATCAAAAGATACTACATTCAAAATATGACCACAAGCCATATTTTGCAGTGAATAAACATTAACATACTACATTGAACTAAACATGGAACTTCAGAACGTCCGAGTAGCATTTCACCTATTCATTCTCTGATCACTATGACTTGGAACTTAAAAGTTAATTTTCACAAAACTTCGTGGACTGCATGTATCCACACCTTTACATCCCCCTCCACATTCCTTCCATTGTGTAATAAGGCATCATTTCATTTGTCATGTGCAGTGATTTGACAAATTTGTACCACAAGAATTGAACAATCACAGTACAGTCTAAAGTTGTATAATGAAAGACACCAGAAGCTGTTATTCATCATATATCGATCAAATTTTTCATTTCCTCTTGTTCATAAAACATTATTATTTTATAGAATATTATATAATGCGCACCCAAAGAATCAAGCAAAAGTGTCCCACTCTAATTAATTTAGATATATGACTAAAGGAAAGGATGTGGATTTCTTATTCTCTTTTTTCAGTGCTACAAAATAGCTTGTCCCCAGTTTCAGAGAGAGTAAAGTCATATGAAAAGAGAAGACAGGTAGGAAACTGATTATTTATTCATTTTTGAATTAAGCATGTGTTTAATGGGTGCTAGAAACTAGATAAAAGATAAATCGAATTTACAAATTCAACAGGATGTAGTTATATCCAATATCATACCACTCAGTATTGCCTGCTTCTTCGCATTGTAGGCAACATTGAATAACCTCTCCTTGATACCACCTGATGCCTTTACAGCATTTGTAATGCTGCAACAATCATAAGTTTTAATATCTATGTAAAATATTCAACTGGAGAAAAACAATACTTCACAGCGTATCATTTTACCCAGCGTATATCCTATTAAACAGTCGTGGAACACTGCAGAAGACGGTGGGCCTCAAAACTGCCATATCATCCAATAGCTTCAAATTGTCCTGCAAACATGAAACGATGCTGAGCTACTAACAATACATTAAATCTTGATTTCCTTTGATATACATATACTCCCATTGCCCCTGGTCATATGTATGACAAGACACTCCATGTACTGATACAATTCCAAAACATTTCAGACCAAAGTTAATAAGGCATTGCTATTATGAGAAATGCAGAATGTTACTAAAACTCCTCCTTACAAAAGCAAAAGCTTTTATTGCTGCTACATGCCTTAATCTGCGTGGACTCGTGTAAACCAGAAATCTCCCTTATAAATTGGTTTGTGGAAAGCAAACCAATATAACTGAAAATATAACTAAAAATATAAGAAAGCAAAGGTGGGGGTTCATACTCCTTGGTAGAATCCGACTGCGCCTCCATAATATGCCACCAAAATCTGGTTAAACCGTTCGTATATGTGGGCCAAAGGCAGATACGATATGTAACTGTGAAAAAAAAGAAGATCGTCATGAACCTAGATATTCAGATCAGACGAATAATAAAATGGCATGATAAAGCATATGCATGTCCTCTAGTTTGCCACTTTCATAGGCAATTGGGAGAGGAACTAACATATATAATGCTACATGATAGAAATAATACTTACACATCTGAAGGTGAGAATTGCATACTATAGGTTGCACCAGCAACATTTGCGATCAAATTTGCATGTGATAGAACAACTCCCTGTTCATGATTAAATTTGTATTATAATTGAGGTAATATAACATGCAGGATCGAAGAAAAATTCATTAAACTGAACAAGAACCTTTGGTGTCCCAGTTGTACCACTGGTATAACATATTGTAGCAGTATCATTGGGTTTTGGTGCACAGAAAGGATGAAGGTTGCTTTGGCCCTGAAAGAATTCCATACAAATTCAGTAATTGTATATAAATATATAAATGAAAAGGCAAAATCCAGGGAATTGTGTTCATGTATATTTATGAGTCGTGAGTCGTCAAGAGAAACTTTTAACACAAATCAAAAATAGAAGATGGGACAGAATGGAAGATGGGTGAGAGAAACGGTGGAGGAAGCTGTCTGTCATAGTAGCTGTATTCTTTAAGAATTAATTACAATATGATCACATGAGCTGGCATAGTGATGTAGGACAGCAATGATTTAATCAAACCTTGGGAGACTAAACCACAGAATAATCTCTAAAGTGAAATCCCTAAACTGATAATTAATCAATCCAAAAAAAAAAACAGAAAAAATCTGTTTGTATATAATCAAAGCTAGCCTTGATCTTCTGGTGAAATGTAGGGATGGGCATTCATCCCGGCCCGCCCGATCCCGATCCGATCCCCGCACCGAACGGGGCGGGGATTCGGGGATTTTTTCGGGTACGGGCCGGGGAGCGGGGATAATTTTCAAAAAAAATCGGGGAGCGGGCCGGGGCCGAGTTTTTATGTGTCCCCGGCCCGATCCCCGACCCCCGCCCCGATTTTCAATCCCGACTCGATTTCACCACACTTTAATACATACATACATATATATATATATACACACATACATATATATATATATATATTAATCATATATTAATATAAACGAATTTCCAATACTTCATATTGGAAACAAAAAGATCCTTTAATTTTATATGTTTGTCTTTTTAGTAGTTAAATAACTTCATTTCCATGTTATTTATAATTGTTTCTTTAAGTAATATTTTTTTTATCTTAATTTAGTGCATTTGAGCTCACTAATTAGTATTTAAAATTATTTAATATTATTTTTAATTTTAAATAAAATTCCCCGATTCCCCGCGGGGATCCCCGTTACCCGTTTGGGCCGGGGACGGGGAATGAAAAATAGTCCCCGACGGGGATCGGGCCGGGGACGGGGATCGGGTTTAAATTCGGGGATGGGGGCGGGGATAGCACTCCCCGGCCCCGAAGTGGCCCGACGCCCATCCCTAGTGAAATGGCACTAATATGTTCAACACACAACATAATTACCGTAAACAAACCCAAAAGGTGATGTAATAAAGCCGAAAACAACCAGGCTATAATAAATAAACCAACCAACAAAATGGTACAGTATATAATAAGTCTATATATAAAATTTTAGGACTGATCCCCATCACATAGGATGCTATAAAGATTTGTCTTGCACACTGAGAGAAAAGACCTGCAATACTTTATATAACAAGCAGCTAAAAATAATCATAAATCAAGTTTTAACAATAAAAGAAGTATGATACCAACCCTAACATTCAGTTATAAAATTAATGAAACATACTTACTTTAGCAAACAGAGAAACAATAAGACGTTATTTGAAGAAATGGAAGTATATGTTACCTGACTAATTAATTTTGCATATGAAACAATTTCAACTCCAGCTGTTGACGGAAGTGATGGAATCTGCTCATCTACCCCTCCAACGACCTGTATAACCGTTAGAGTGCGTAAAACATAAAATAGTTGCTCTATTCAATTGACAATTTCAATTAATATAAGGAAATAAATGTGATCATTACCACAACAAGACGCACAGTTGGCATATCAGACAGGAAGCTTAGCAACTGTAAAACAAAGCCAAACGGTAATTATTGAAATATCTCTATGAATGTTTCAATTGATTGCCAAAATTAAAAAATTTAGTACTACTGAATTGTTGTGCTGGATGCATCCTGCGCATAGAAACATCAAACAACTCTACAAGATTAGGCAATTTAAGGATAGAATAAATTATATCAAATTTCTAATAAATATCTTGTATTTTATTAGCTCTGGCTGTCAAAGTATAGAACAAAAACAGCTACCATACCAAGTTCCGACTGTTGACTGCTTTTAGCAAAGTGTGTGTATGTGGGATTTTTCAATACTATTAAAAAAGGGTTTGCACTGATTGGCAGTACATAGATGAAAAAAAGTTTAGATAAAATTGAAAACAGAAAAACAGATTCTCAAAGAATATTATCAGATTGTCGCTAATTCATCATACAGTTTTTTAATATTTAGAGAGTAACCCTTATTTCTCTTGACATCTCAAAATCTAGAAATCCCTTCAATCCACTATTATCATGCATTATATTACTAATCTACAATAATTTTCAAAACTAAAAATTTGACTTAAATGACTGCCGATCTTTACACAATAAAAAACAAGAATCTGAACATCTAATATCACTTTGAAAGAGGGTAGATAACTCACAACATTTAAGGTGTGTGGCACGCAAAATATAGCCTGTACAGTTGCATGGTTTACTATAAATTTGACAGCATCTGGACCTGCAGTGGGAGCAATATATTACTAAAATGAAACTCTATTTCAATCTACTCAAACATACAAGACATAGATGCTAATGACGAACCAAGGGTATCGTATAAAGGAACAGATATGTAGGAATAGGCTGAGCAGGCGTGATCAACTATCATCCACTCAGGTCTGTTAATAAAATATATTCCTACGCATGACCCCTTCAGAAGCCAAACCAAGTTAAACAATTAAAAGCCTGGTAAGGTATATCATAAACTTTACAAAAAAAATTCCGAAAGAGCATCTAAGAGGTTACATGTCCAATTCAATAAGAGAGCATAAGTAGTTGCTGACACAAAGATCAGGCCATGTTTTCTATTTTGATAAGTAAACATATATTTAACTGATATTGCCATAGAGCTATAAAGTAACTAACTACCTTTGGTATTCCATGAGACACTAATCCAGAACCAATAGCTGACCTCGTAGTAGCTGCTTCCCCATAGGTCATCCACTTGTAACTGTGAAAAGAGGTTGCAGATGGATGACAAAGTTACGATTCAGAATCGTGTATGCAAAGTTGCGATTCATAATCATATATTCAAGTACAAAAGTGAATTAACTTACTCTCCAACCGTTCCATCAACTCGAACTCGTGTACCCAAATACTTGTAATCTCTGAAAATATTTGCTGCGCGCCTATATTCAGAAGTTAAAGGAAGGAAAGCCGTTAACTAGGGTCAAGCAACAGAGAAGTTGGCACAATGTACGTAGGTGAAGAGTGATTGAATTAATTCACTGCGAGGGGTGCTCACGTAAAATTATCATGCAAAGTACCGATTTCAGGATGATTAGGAAATCTGCTCACAAGCTTCACAGGAGATAGAGCAGATCTGTCATTAAAATCATTCCATGTCAAGGGTTACTTCAATATGCTTACATGAATTTTAGAACTTATACAGATACAGCTCCAACCTGTATACGTTCCATTTTCCAGTCTCCAGTTTTTCAGGAAGGATGACGCTGTAACCCTGTTCTGCTTGAGATGAATACCAAAAGCACAATATGAAGCCAAAAAGAGGTTAAGAGGAGATGAGTACGGAAGAATGTACAAACAGAGAGCTACAGGCTTAATAGGTATTAGTATTTGGGCCAAGTTAAAATATTCATCAACCAGACTAAACAATAATTAGCACTACAAAAAAAACATTCATGCCTTGTGGTTCGCTGCAAAAAAAAAAAGGTACAGGCCTAGCACAAACCTTCTAAAAACTTAGTCCACTACTGACACACTTGATATGACTGGTGCCAGCAAAAGATGTAAACTACTTGCTAGTAACTAGTAAGACATCTTCACAACACTAGTAAAGGAGCTACATGTATAACTGATTTAATACACATTTTTAGCATGTCTGCTCCATATCCAAAAAAACTTAAACTCATGCAACTACGAGTTATAGCATGTACTCCTACATTGCATGAAACAAAGTAGAGTCTGGAAACTCAAGCAAACCCTATGTTAGTGGATACAATTTTACACAATGTATTTGACTTCTAAATATGTGCTGATTCTACAACAAAGATTTTCCTTTTTATGCACGTAATGCCAGAAAAAGTTTAAAGAGACATTCAATGAGAAAAAAGGTAACTGTGGCGGAGCCGCATGCTTAAGAAGTTGGGCGTACCCCCAAATATTTACTTGTAATGTCATGTTGCCATTACTTTGCTAGTTGTAGACTGTAGTATAGTTATACTTAGCTTTACCTTGGCAACAGTGGCAAATATACAGGGTTTCGAGATTATCTGCAAGAAACTTTTTTAACCACCACACTATTATCTTGTTAATTTGTTGTAGCTTTCTCCTATTGTTTACCTATTATGCAAAAATCCATATGTATTTTAATTAATAATAATAATATTATTACATTGTTATTTTTTTTTCTATTATGACAGTTATAATAAAAAAGCTTCATTCCATGTTAATTTTAGACCCGCCCTTCCCCCCAAGCATATATATCTAGCTCAACCACTGAAGGTTACTGTTGATGGTAGAAAATAACAATAATTGGATCATTGGATAAGAGGAATAGATGATACTGGCCTTTGTTTTGAAATCCAGGTTACCCAACTAAATGAACTTAAATTTTAGAGGATTAATGCCATAATATTGCAAGCTTTATCTTAAGGGGGCTGGTCTACAGCAAACGTATGCTGCAGCATACAATACCGCAGAAAGTTTCTGCGGTACGGTGTAGAGTAGGGTTTTTGGTGTGAAAACAGGGGGGCTCATCTCTCTACGTACCGCAGAAACTTTCTGCGGTACGGGTGTGCGGTACGGTATGCTGCAACATACGTATGCAGTTGACCGTCAGCCTTATTTAAACTCTCATAACTCTGTCCTTTCTCTTCTAATATTTCAGCTAAAAGCACAGATCACTTCTTTTATAAAGGTGACTTTTAACAGAAGATATGACACTTTCACCACAAAATTCTATAATGTTGGTCTTTCTTTTCAATTCTCATCATGTGCCATACTCTCAGGTCTCATCTTTACAGCACTGTTCATTGTGGCAACAAAATAGAATGTTATAAATTGATGGCAAATTTTGTGTAACCTTTCCAATTCAGATGATATGTTTCTCTGGTAACACTTGCATGTTTGAAGAATTTAAATTATTTTGACAGAATATATCCTGATTACGTTTTTAAATTCTCTTGATAGGGTCTTTAATGTATCTATGGACATGTAATTCCTACTCTTTCTGTATTGTTGCTATTAATTTTTTTCCTTTATACAGAGGATTTTTTGTCCTCTCTCCTGATATCTTTTACCAGAGAGTAGTGAGTTGTGACAAATCCAATATGACACAGACCTTACTCTTTCCTTTTACCTCCCTTCTTCGTCTATCATCTTTTTCTGATAAGATTCATCATAACTTCATGAAACTTCTCGTTTTCTACCTCTGTGTTTTACTACCCAACTAGCAACAAGTTTTATTGTTTTAATATACCAAATTATCTGTCAACACACGACACACCAAACTACCTGAGGATTGAAGTCAAGGCCATTACTTCTGTTGGGCTATCCCACATGGCCACATATGTTGTGAAAGGCGAAGGGAGCTGATTAATCGTGTGTTATTCCTAATCCTACAAGATAGCTTTTGGCATTGAGATGGTCCAAAAGCACCCAACAGTGGAATCAGAGCCCAGGTTACAATCTCCAGTTGGGGCACCTAGTGGGAAGCTTTTGGGGTTGAGAAGGTTCAGTAGCACCCAACAACTTCGCCATATATCTCTATAGTGAAGGACTCACCTAATAGTTTGCACTTTCCAATTATCTATCAAAATCTTCTTATGTGAACCTTAATGCACGAAATATGGCTTTCAACAAGAAAGAGAAATCAATTAACAACACTGGTTCCACTATACAGTTTGGAGAAATTGGACCACAAAGACTTAATCCAGAAAGAAAAAAAGAGCTATTAATTAAATGAGAACAAAGTAAAAAAGGCTCATGACTATAAAAGTTAAAATCCTCCAACTTCATCCTCACAATATGCACCTCATAAGCGTACATAAAACCTAAAGTCTTAAACAAACAAACACTCATCTCCTTCTTTTAGAATCCATACTTGTGCAAATTAGTTGATACAAGACAACAGTGCTTTATTAACGAAATCATCATTCGAAGTGTTCTACCGGACTACTAGACCAATTGTGGCAGTTCCGTCTGCGTATTCAAAGTGCAGTAAATTTAAATACAGCCAGATCCAAAAAATTGAGTCACACGTGAGCAGAAAATAAAATTTTGAATTATTTCTAACAATCACTATCAAAGTTCTTCATTAAACAAATCAAGAAATATATTACTAGGTAGATATATCATTCTCGTAACAAATTAAATCAAATGTCGATATGAAGAGAGCAGAAATACTTGCCCCAAACACAAGCCACTTAAACAGATCATCAAAATATGCCTAAATCACAATCCATGTAATATATACTACATATTAACAGCTTAACATCATCAACAACTCCACGTACAACAGCTTCTAGTATAACTCCTAATTATATATGCATAAAGAGAGACAGAGAGGGGGAGAGAGAGAGAGAGAGAGGGGGGGGGGGAGGGAGAGATGAGAGAGAGAGAGAGAGAGAGAGAGAGAGGGGGGGGGGGAGGGAGAGAGAGAGAGAGAGAGAGAGAGAGAGAGAGAGAGAGAGATGTGAGAGAGAGAGAGGGAGAGAGAGAGAGAGAGAGAGAGAGAGAGATGGAGGGATTAGAGAGTACCGAGAACGAACTCGCCAGCGGTGTCATTCGCACGGAGAAGCGAAGATTTACAGTCCTCGTCGTGGGAGATAAGGTGTTGTTGAATAGCTTGAATGCGACGTTGAGCAGTTGAATCCATGGAAGCTTATGATATGTGTAAGATATAGATACAGGAGAGCATGTACGTAAATTTGTGTAAAAATGGGATTGGAAGGGGTTTGAAATTAGGAAATTATATAATGTAGAAATGTGGCAAGTAGGAGAGAAAGCTAAAGCGAGACTCCGTCACTCCAACTGATTTTATTTCAAAAGCGGTACGGAACGTAATAATAAAATCAATCATTTTATTCCACTTTTGCAATTTTTAGAATATGCTTTTGGTTGTAGATATTCAAGTATATGAGTATCCACTTTTTTCCTTTTTTTTTTCTTGTATATCTATGGACCGGAAATGTATGTTGTAATGATGTGGATACACTTTTTTTTATATATAATTATATACATATCCACTTTATTTTTGATAAGATTTGAATTATCGCATCCCGTACAAAAAATGAGGAATTTTATTGAATTCGAAATCTATTCCACGTTTGTCAAAAAGAAAAAAAAGAAATCTATTCCACGTTAAAAGGGAATTGTAAAGAAATATAATTTTGTAACAAAATACAATTACACACAATCCACAATAATGCTGAGATATTATAAAATTCCAGATAAGTGAGTAGTGGTTGAATATAAAATGTGGCTCCTGAAAATTAAATATGACAATTGACAAGTATATATTATTTTAGGTAGGGAGTAAAAATTAAGAAATAGAACATCATGTTTGACTATGATGTTTGACCTAAAATTTGTCATCCATCCGGTGTTGCAGGCATATTATCGTGAGATAACTGTAAACCAAGATAAAAACAGAGAAGTGGCAAGGTAACAGTACCTTGTACGTTGTAAGAACACACCCTCGTCACAATGCTGCAATAATTTTGCTAATGGGACCACAAACAAGTGATAAACCTTGTATTTTTCAATCTTTAAATGAGATTGATATTATCGTAAAAATTATGTTACATATCGCAAATTTTATTTCAAAACTTTCCTCAAATTCCAATGTAACTTGGTAACTTTCTTAATATTGAAATAGGATAATTAATTCAAAAAATTACGGTTTGTACTCTTTCGTTTAAATTTGACAAACGAATGTTAATTGATATTGACATGACAATCATGTGATGATCGAAAATTCATGAAATAAAATGAAATTTTAATATGTTAATCTATGAGTGGTTATAAGAATACGTGTGGTGAAATTTTTTTAATTTCAAGTTCAATTCGTGAATTTTTGATTATTACGTAACTACTATGTCAGCATTGATTAACGTTCGTTAGTTAAATTTGAACAGAAGGATACGAATTAGAAAAGTTTAGATGTTTAGTGATCGTAATATTGGAAAAATTATTCATAAAACTTAAACAATAAATTCAATAACATTTGAATTAATTATTCATAATGAAATAGGATCCCACGTTAAAATTAATTACCTATCATACCATGTCATTTGCTAAAAATATCAGTAATACTTTAGAGAAAATAGTTATATTCAAAAAGTAGTACTCCGATTCCTATACGTAGATCTTAATATTTTTTTTAAAAAGATATCAGTATCTCAAATTGTATTATTTTCTACTTTTTTCATGCAATTCAATATGTTCGGTTGAGGTACTTGTAATAACATTATTTTAATTTTTTTGTTTTGTATTAAAATATAAATTTTATATTATTATTAAAAGTTAAAAAATCAAAAAAAATATTATTTACAAATAATTTAATCAAATACATTAAAATATGCGAAAAAATGTGATTCATTTTATTTGGAATGGAGGAAATAATAAACTACAAAATGCCAACAAAAGCTATATTTGGTTCCGGAATATAACTTCCACTACGGTAACTATTCTATTTTGAAATGCTCAGCTTGCCCCTGAGTCAATAATTTACACTAAACATGCACAAACATAGTAACTTTTTGGAGAAATGATTAACATGAAAAACAACTGATGTGAATCCTCTTTAACTTTTTGGAGACATGCATTAAGTAAATATTAATAAAATATATATATCTTGTAAGTAAAAGTCAATGTTGGAGGTCGGGAAATCGGAGATCCGTCACACAAATAAATAGTAAATAATACTACTATCTCAATCACAAATTATATGAATCGGTTTGATTTTTACAAATATTAAAAAAATTAGCAGAAAAAGAATAAAGTTAATTGAAAAATTGGTAAAGTGATGAGATCTATCAATATTTAATATCTCCACTATTTTTTTATATAAATCATTTGACTTTTCTGCACGTACTTTTAAGCGTTTTGACTGCATAGTTAAAATTAATTTTTGTAATTAATTTTTTTTGTGAATTAAAATTTTAATTACATATTTTTATTTAAAACAAGAAAATTTCAAAAATAAATAAATTTAACTATGTGGTCAATGCACCTAAAAATGTGTGCAAAAAAGTCAAACAACCTATATAAAAAGTAGATGGAGTAATAGATATAAGATAGTGGAGGAAAGCAAGGGTGTAATAGTGTTTATTTAATATAAAAAAAAGTACTCCCTAGGTCCCAAAAAACTTTTCCCACTTTGACTGGACCTGTTTGCCAACGCACACTTTTAATCGTTAATATCTTTAATTTCGTATTAGTATTAAATATAAAAACTTCATTGTATTAAAATACTCACAAATATGAATCAAACAAAATCACTCATTACAAAATTTTATCTTATAAATTATGCGTAAATTACTATTCAATCGTTTATAATGAACAATACTAAAAGTCAAAGTCAGAAGAATATTATGGTACGGAGGGAGTATAAAATGGAAAAGTAGTGAATATAATAATGAAAAATGATATTAAAAAATACTATAGTAAGTATAATAGATTCATTCAATTCAAAATGTCCCAAAAAAATAAGGATCATATAAAATCGGTGAGAGGGAGTACTCTATCATATTATGGTACGGAGGGAGTATAAAATGGAAAAGTAGTGAATATAATAATGAAAAATGATATTAAAAAATACTATAGTAAGTATAATAGATTCATTCAATTCAAAATGTCCCAAAAAAATAAGGATCATATAAAATCGGTGAGAGGGAGTACTCTATCATATTTTGCAGTGAAGAAAAACTAAAATTTTTCTCGACTCTTCTCGCACACAGTCCTATTTGACGGCTAATGCCATAAGATCAACAAAAGACAACTACCGTAGCCTCCTTCTCATCTTTCACAAATTGAGATGCTGAATATTAACTTTAATTTTATTTTATGATTCTCAAGTTTATTTTCACATCTTCACAGTCCAGATTATATGGGGTGACTAATCAGAGGCAAACTTTAAGTACTCCAAACTTTAATATCCAAAATGTTAAAAATATTATAAAGTCACAAAAATAAAATATGAGTATCCAAAATAATCTTTTTAATTTCCTTTCATACATTATAATATACTAGCCTATAACCCATAACCCGTGCAAAGCACGGGCTATCGTATATTATTATTATTAATTTATTAAAATTATTTGAAAAATTTATTTAGTGTAATTTAATATCGTTGAAGAAAGAATTGTAGTAAGAAGTGAGTGTAGACGATGATTCTAATCGGGATATAATTGAAAACATTTATAATTCTATAATATGTTGGTTTTTTATTTTTAATAAATTATATATAATTTAACTGAATTTTAAAATTTTAACAGGTTTTTTTATTTTTTTTAAAATATTTTTTTGTGCCTTGGTATGGTTAGTTGGTTAACAACTTCCCAAAAAGTTTGTTAACACCTTCTAAAAAACAAAAAACAAATCAAAATGTATTTAATTTTAATTAAAAAATAAACCACATTTTACATAATATTCGATTATATTTCCATTTACATCAATATTTAAATAGATACATACTCCATCCGTTATACTTCAATTGAAATTCAACAACATACGCTTTCAATTATATTTTTAATTTGTTATTTTTAGAAAAGTTTTAACAATTTTTTTGGAAGACAATACATACTCTATCAGTTACACTTTAACTGAAATTCAATTACATACTCTTTCAATAATATTTTTAATATAACTTTTTTAACTTGTTATTTTTATAAATGTATTAACAATTTTTTGGAATACGTTAACCAACCAATTAACCAAATATATCTATTCATCACACGGATTTCTTAAACTTATATAATATTTTATTTATGTTTTAATAATTATATATCTCATATATATTACTTTATATAATATTTGCATAATATATAGTATTAAATAACAATTGTATAATTACATGATATATTGTTCGAATTATGACTATACTTTGTCATAATAATATAAATATAAATGGACTTATATACTTACATTCAAATTTTTGTTGATATTATCATATTCAAATTATGATTCCATAATAATCCCTAATGTACTATTTGTCTAAAATAAAATTTAATATTAAATTGTAATTGTGTGAAATTTTTATTGTTTATTATATAGTTTTAGATTGTTTTCACTTTTGTTGATTTATAATTTGTTGTAAATTTGTTAATAAATATATGATATTAAAATTATTTAAATTAATTTTGAAAATATTTGATTTCTAAGTAATTGAAAGAGTCAAAAAAAGTTGGGTAACTGTAAGATTATGTAATTAAATATTAATTGAGTGTAATTAAAAGAGTTTGTTATTAAGTAAAATTAAATTTTATATGCATTTTAATTTATTTTTTCAATTTTGTAAGGTATTAACAAACCTTTTTGGAAAGTGTTAACCAACCAACCAACCAATCAATTATACCCTGTTTCGCTTATAATAGTATAGTATAGATATACATTTTTAATGTGGATAAAATATTATGAAAAAATAATTTTACTACGGATCAAAAATATTTTGAATTGTGTACAAACTCAAGCGTAATGTATTTAAAGCAACGTGTATCTTTTTTTTTTTTTTTGGTTTAAAAATTTTGAAATAAATTATATCTTCAAGAATAACCCGCTCTATTTCACGAAATAAAATATATAAGAAATATGCCATCACGATGACGAAATTGCTAACGAGTTATTTTTCGAACAAAATTTTACGAAATTATATTAGCAAATGGTACTTTTAGCAAAATTTGAGGGGGGAAATTGAAAAATATTCAAAAGAGCATCAATCATCAATATCCTCAATATATAAAGGAGGATACGTGGGCGCTTAGATGACGTCTTTCAAATCGTCTCATTCTATATTTTTAATTTTTTTATAGTTTTAGAATTTTAAATATTAATAACTAATATATATTTTAACATATCGGAAGTAGAATAGGTATTCGACTTTACAAAGGAGAAAAGTTCAAATTTGCTTTAATATATTAGAAGTATAATACATATTTAAATTAATAAAGGTGAACAACTCGAATTCGAACAAATTTTCATATATACTCATCCTAATCTATACTAATATATTAAAGGCGAAAGATTGAAAGTTTGGTCGGTTTGGTTTTCGGTTTGGTTATCCTAATTATTAAAATGAATAATGACATAATATAATTAATGGTAATTAGCCATTGTCATTTTCACATTTACTTTTAGTTGAATATATTAGCTTTTATAAAAACATCAACGGTACCATATCTTCAAATCATTAATATTTTCTTTTTAATTCAAATACGTTACTTTTTTTATTTAAAACTAATCTTATAATCATTAATATATACCCAAAAATATCACATCATATTTTCAATTATAAAAAAAAATATTAAAAATCCCTATACGTTGTTTATAATAAGAAAATATTAGTGTAATCTGTAAATATGAGTATATTAAATTATAATAAATTAAAATTAAAAAAACTATTAAAATAATAATTATATAAAAATATAATTATAATATTAAATTAAATTTAATAAATACATAAATATTGTATCTTTCAAGCAATTTAAAAGACGTTTACTTTTAATTGAACATATTACCCTTTACACACACATAAAATATCGTATCTTTTAATCATTAATATTTATTTTCTAATTAAAACACGTTAACTTTTAATTTAAAACATAATTTTGCAACCATAATCTTACAATCATTAAAATTTCTTCTCTAATTAAAACATGTTACATTTTAATTTGAAACTTAATCTTGCAATTATTAATATATACCCAAAAATATCACAACATATCTTTCAATCACTAATAAAAATATAAAATCAAAATCTGTATACAACGTATAATTACTATTAGATTTTTAGCAAAAAAATCAGAACCGTTAGATCTTATGACTAAATATTTTATATGATTAAGTTACTTTACAAAACATTCAAGATTGGAATTTCGTCAACAACGGAAAGATTTAAAGTTTGGTAGATTTGGTTTTCGGTTTGGTTATCCTAATTATTAAAATAAATAATGACATAATATAATTAATGGTAATTAGTCATTGCCATTTTCACATTTAATTTTAGTTGAATATATTACCTTTTATAAAAACATCAATTGTACCATATCTTCAAATCATTAATATTTTCTTTTTAATTCAAATATGTTACCTTTTTTATTTAAAACTAATCTTATAATCATTAATATATACCTAAAAATATCACATCATATTTTCAATTATAAAAAAAAATATTAAAAATCCCTATACGTTGTTTATAATAAGAAAATATTAGTGTAATCTGTAAATATGAATATATATTAAATTATAATAAATTAAAATTTAAAAAACTATTAAAATAATAAATATATAAAAACATAATTGTTATATTAAATTAAATTTAATAAATACATAAAATATTGTATCTTTCAAGCAATTTAAAAGACGTTTACTTTTAATTGAACATATTACCCTTTACACACACATAAAATATCGTATCTTCTAATCATTAATATTTATTTTCTAATTAAAACACGTTACCTTTTAATTTAAAACATAATTTTGCAATCATAATCTTACAATCATTAAAATTTCTTCTCTAATTAAAACATGTTACCTTTTAATTTGAAACTTAATCTTGCAATTATTAATATATACCCAAAAATATCACAACATGTCTTTCAATCACTAATAAAAATATAAAATCAAAATCTGTATACAACGTATAATTACTATTAGATTTTTAGCAAAAAAATCAGAACCGTTAGATCTGATAACTAAATATTTTATATGATTAAGTTACTTTACAAAACATTCAAGATTGGAATTTCGTCAACAACAGAAAGATTTAAAGTTTGGTCGATTTGGTTTTCGGTTTGGTTATCCTAATTATTAAAATAAATAATGACATAATATAATTAATGGTAATTAGCCATTGCCATTTTCACATTTACTTTTAGTTGGATATATTACCTTTTATAAAAACATCAATTGTACCATATCTTCAAATCATTAATATTTTCTTTTTAATTCAAATACGTTACCTTTTTTATTTAAAACTAATCTTATAATCATTAATATATACCCAAAAATATCACATCATATTTTCAATTATAAAAAAATATATTAAAAATCCATATGCGTTGTTTATAATAAGAAAATATTAGTGTAATCTGTAAATATGAGTATATTAAATTATAATAAATTAAAATTAAAAAAACTGTTAAAATAATAAGTATATAAAAATATAATTATAATATTAAATAAATTTAATAAATACATAAAATTTTGTATCTTTCAAGCAATCTAAAAAACGTTTACTTTTAATTGAACATATTACCCTTTACACACACATAAAATATCGTATCTTCTAATCATTAATATTTATTTTCTAATTAAAACACGTTATCTTTTAATTTAAAACATAATTTTTCAATCATAATCTTACAATCATTAAAATTTCTTTTCTAATTAAAATATGTTACCTTTTAATTTGAAACTTAATCTTGAAATTATTAATATATACCCAAAAATATCATAACATATCTTTCCATCACTAATAAAAATATAAAATCAAAATCTGTATACAACGTATAATTACTGTTAGATTTTTAGCAAAAAAATCAGAACCGTTAGATCTGATGACTAAATATTTTATATGATTAAGTTACTTTACAAAACATTCAAGATTGGAATTTCGTCAACAACCGAAAGATTGAAAGTTTGGTCGGTTTGGTTTTCGGTTTGGTTATCATAATTATTAAAATAATAATGACATAATATAATTAATGGTAATTAGCCATTGCCATTTTCACATTTACTTTTAGTTGAATATATTACCTTTTATAAAAACATCAATTGTACCATATCTTCAAATCATTAATATTTTCTTTTTAATTCAAATACGTTACCTTTTTTATTTAAAACTAATCTTATCATCATTAATATATACCCAAAAATATCAGATCATATTTTCAATTTTAATAAAATATAATAAAAAAACCCTATACGTTGTTTATAATAAGAAAATATTAGTGTAATCTGTAAATATGAATATATATTAAATTATAATAAATTAAAATTTAAAAAACTATTAAAATAATAAATATATAAAAACATAATTGTTATATTAAATTAAATTTAATAAATACATAAAATATTGTATCTTTCAAGCAATTTAAAAGACGTTTACTTTTAATTGAACATATTACCCTTTACACACACCTAAAATATCGTATCTTCTAATCATTAAAATTTATTTTCTAAATTAAAACACGTTACCTTTTAATTTAAAACATAATTTTGCAATCATAACCTTACAATCATTAAAATTTCTTTTCTAATTAAAACATGTTACCTTTTAATTTGAAACTTAATCTTGCAATTATTATATACCCAAAAATATTACAACATATCTTTCAATCACTAATAAAAATATAAAATCGAAATCCGTATACAACGTATAATTACCGTTAGATTTTTAGCAAAAAAAAAACAGAACCGTTAGATCTGATGATTAAATATTTTATATGATTAAGTTATTTTACAAAACATCCCATATTCGAATTTTGTCAACGATTTATTTAATTTAAGATTTTATAATATAAGTTTTAAATCATGCATATTATTAATTAAATATATATACACTATTTAAATTAAAATTAAAATAATTATTAAAAATATAATTATAATATAAAATAAATTTATTTCATATAAAAAAACCCGTGTATCGCACGGGTTATAAGCTAGTAATCATTATTTATTGGTTGACTAATCTTCTTATCATGGTCTTGAAAAAATCATTATCACATTAACTTTTAGATTGGATAAAGGTACCATGTACGTAAATATTAAGTGTTAAATGGAATATGGGTATTTGGCGTTTAACTGGAATGTATGGTAAGCCTAATAGGTCGCAGAGAGGTCGTACGTGGGAATTACTCCGTAATTTGGCTAGGGATGCAAACTTACCTTGGTGCGTAATAGGGGACCTAAATAATGTGATATCGATACAGGATAAAACAGGTGGTGTTCATTATCCAAATTGGCTTATAGAAGGGTTTAATGAAGCTATCCAGGATGCGGGTCTTAGTGACATGGAGTTAATAGGACATCAGTATACATGGGAGAAAGGGAGAAACACAACGGACTTGATGGAGGTTAGATTGGACAGAGCCCTTACGAACAATGATTGGTTGACGTCCTTTCCTATGGCTAAATTGTATAATTTGGAGGGGTCAACGTCGGATCACAGTGCAATTTTCTTAGAAGTCCAAATCCCTAATAAACACCCTGGTACGTATAAATTTAAATTTGAGAATGCTTGGTTGACGGAGCCAATGTGTGAATAGATTGTTAAAGATGGGTGGGAGGGGGAAGCTAGTTTAAGTGTTCAACAGAAAGTGCAGGCATGTAGTGATAAACTTGCAGTTTGGGGTAGAGAGGTGACTGGAAACTTCAGTGGTCGTATTAAGGAGTGCAAAGAGAGGCTGAAAAGGTTTAGAGGTGGAAGAGACAGCTATTCGATTGATCAGTTTAATGAAGCTAAGAAACAGTTGAATAATATTTTTATGCAGCGTGAGGTTTTTTGGAGACAGAGATCGAAGCAACTGTGGCCTCAAGCGGGGGATCGTAACAGTAATTATTTTCACAAGTCTGCGAGCAGACGCAGGAGAACCAAGCAGATTGTTAAACTAAAGGATGAGAATGGGATATGGGTTGACTGGGATACTGGGCTATCTGATGTAGTGTCGAGATACTTTAATAATTTATTTCAAGCTTCTGAATCAGATTGGCAAGAAGTAGTCGATTGTGTGCCCAGCTCTATAACAGTAGATCAGAATGATAAGCTACTAAAACCAATTGAGGAGAAAGAAGTTAAGAAAGCATTATTCCAGATGCACTCGGATAAGGCCCCGGGGCCCGATGGAATGACACCGGCTTTCTTTCAAATGCATTGGCAGATTGTGCGTAAGGATATTGTTGAGTTGGTGCAAAAGTTTTTTACAAGAGGGGAGCTATGCAGTGTTTTAAATGCTACGAATATTGTGCTAATTCCAAAAAAGAAAGGGCCAACGGTGATGAGTGACATGAGGCCTATTTCTTTATGTAATGTTCTGGCAAAGATTATTACAAAAGTAGTAGCAAATCGAATGAAAGAAACGTTGGAGACGGTTGTATCTGAAAACCAAAGTGCGTTTATGGCAGGAAGACTCATTTCGGATAATGTGATGGTCTCTTATGAGGTCATGCACTATTTGAAACGTAAAAGAAGAGGGAGTGATAGTTACATGGCGCTAAAGCTTGATATGAGTAAGGCATATGACCGGATTGAGTGGGATTACTTGAAAGCTATACTGATTAAAATGGGGTACGATTCTTGGTGGGTTGACTTAATTTTGCAGTGTGTCTGTACTGTGTCTTATAAGGTCACGCATGCAAAACGGGAGATTGGTCCTATCGTTCCAAATCGGGGTATTCGCCAAGGGGATCCGTTACCCCCTTACTTGTTTATCCTATGTGTGATAAGTGGATTTTATATCTACTTGAAGCATTCTAAATCGGCTTAAATTGATTGTCTTGGACTCAAGTTATTTGTAGTTTTGATGTGTTTTGCTTAGTTGTGCAGATTTACGAGATTGTTGATTAAGGTTGATGCTTCTATCGTGTTTGGAGAATTAATTGATTTAAATTCGGATTTTCCGGGAAGGTTGCGCAGTCTACACTGTTTTGGCCATATCTGGAGTTCTAGAAGTCCGTTTTCAGTGATCTTACAGCTCACGCGAAGCTTGGGAGATTTTATACAACCTTAGAGAGAAATAAGGTGCTGGAGACGTGCTGAATAAAATCGCGCACGTATTCTATGATAAGCCATGCAGAGAAATTCCAGTTTTGCCCTTTTTCTAATTCTAATTGTATTTTGGGCAGCTTTTGACACCTAAATTGAATTCTAATTGTATTTTAGGATGTTTCCTTGCTGGGTAAGATTTCTAGAGTCTATATAAACACTTCTAGGGAAAAACATTATGGAGAGATCCAATTTTGTACGCAGCTTTTAGGGATTTTTCTGGAGAACTCTTATTTTCCTTGAAGATCAAAGATAAAAGGTTTTTTCTATATTCTTATAATTATGAGATCTTCTATTAATTCATGTGTTTTGCTTTCTTCCTTAATTATGTGTAACTAAATCTCTAATCTGAGGATTGGGTAGTATTCCTTGGTATTCATGTATGTTTAATTATCTGTGATTTTCTTGCTTTGCTGATCTGTTATTGAGGGCTTACTACAATTAGGGGAGTCATGAACCTTTGATTGGATTTTAGGAATTGTGATAACTTGGAAGAGGAGTTGCAATTTTAGTACACGATTTAACAGACATAACTCGAATTTTTAATTGGAAGATTAATAGGAGAGTTGTGAGACTTATAATTCTTGGTGCGTAATAGTTTATGATTGTACTTTGATTGTATCACGGAAGTGACAATTAAGGTGTAGTTGTAGACATTATAGTGTATCTTGGAAGGGAACATTATAACCTTAGAAGAATTGTTTTCAGCAGAGTAAGAACGTAGAAGTCACATAGATATTGAATGTGCATTGAAACCAAGTGAAGAACCCCAGTTCTTGGATTATTTTCCTCATATATTTTATTCTCAATTGATAATTAGTTTAATTAGTTTATAAACAAACCAAACATTCTTCTACACTTCTAAATTGTGAGAGATAAAATACTTGAACTTGATTCTACATATTAGTCCTTCCCTGAGAACGAACTATTAACAAAAATACTATTAACAATGTGCAGAGGGGTTTTCTGCATTATTACGGAGATATGAGCAGAATAAGTTGATTCAGGGTGTCAAAGTTTGCAGGCAAGCACCAAGTATCTCGCATATGCTCTTTGCCGATGACAGTTATTTGTTTTGTAAAGCAGATGAGCAATCGGCAAGAAATGTATTGTTGTTATTACAGACTTTTGAGAAGGGATCCGGGCAGAAGGTTAATATAGATAAATCCTCCGTGTTTTTCAGTACAAACACGAATCAGGATGGAAGGGAGCAAGTGGGTCATATACTTCAAATGAGGGAGGCAGGGGAAGATTGTACGTACTTAGGGCTCCCTAACATGATGAAACGTAGTAAAGTAGCTACTTTGGGTTTTCTTAAAGGAAAGGTGAAACAGAAAGTGGCAACCTGGGATGGTAAATTTATATCTCGAGGGGGCAAAGAGGTTTTAGTCAAATCGGTTGCACAGGCGATGCCAACATACGCCATGAGTGTGTTCTTGATCCCAGCCGAGATTATGAAGGATATGGAACGCACCATTTCAAAATTCTGGTGGAGTTCAAAATCACACAATAGCAAGAGTATACATTGGATGAGTTGGGCTCGATTGTGTAAACATAAATCCTCGGGAGGTATGGGTTTTCGTGACTTTAGGGACTTCAATTTGGCAATGTTAGCAAAACAGGGCTGGAGATTACTCACACAACCTAACTGTGTTGTTACAAAGGTTTACAAAGAACGTTATTTTCCAGATAGAGTTTTCTTGAATGCTAAAAGGGGGGATAATCCTAGTTATATATGGCGTAGCATATGGGAGGCCAGGGAGGTTATTGCTATAGGCTTGAGATGGGCAGTTGGGTCTGGGAACTCAATTAAGGTGTTAGGCCAACCATGGTTACAGGATTTACATAACCCTTATATCACTTCCACATCTCCTGGTCTATCTAATTGCAATGTGTCAGCTCTTATGGAGATTAATCACAGAAGGTGGGATGAAGAGATGCTCTCTGATATGTTCAATGAGAGGGACCAGAGATGCATAAGAGACATTGTGCTGAGGGATGATATTGAGGATAGGATGTACTGGAGAGAAGAGAACTCGGGCCAATTCTCAGTACGTAGTGCATATAGGCTGTTGCAAGCTCAGAAAGGTAGATGGAGTCAAGAGGATAACAACAGTTTCTGGCGTAAGGTTTGGAGAATTAAGGCGCCACCAAAAGTTTTAAATCTTGTATGGAGATCATTATCGGGATGCTTACCAACAAAAGTTATGTTGCAACAAAAACATGTGCCAGTGGATAGTCAATGTCCAATATGCAGAGGAGGGGAGGAGTCCATTATTCATGCATTAGTAAGATGTCCGTTTGCTGTGTAATGTTGGCAGGTGGTAATTCCAGAAATTCAATGGAGTGAAGTAGATGAGCTGCATCAGTGGTGGGAGCAGGTTCTGGACAGATGTGATAATGACAAACGAGCTGTAATTGCCACGGTGTGTTGGTCTCTTTGGAAAGCTAGAAATGAAGTAGTATGGAATAACAGGTATACTCGAGCTTATGTTGTGGTTGCAAAATCTAAACAATATCTTGAACAATGGAGAGATGCCCAAAAAAAACTTTCAGGTACTCGATTCCCAAACTTAGTTGAAGGGGATGGAGATAGTTTTTGGGTCAAGCCACAGGAGTCATCAATCAAGATATCAGTGGATGCAGCGACATTTCGAGAATACAATTCTTTTGGTATGGGCTTGATAGCGAGGGATTCGAAGGGAGATCTAATACAAGCAAAATCAGTCTGCATGAATGGTTCAGTGGAGGCTGTGTATGCTGAGACCATGGCCATCAAGGAGGCGCTTAGCTGGGTTAAAAACTTAGGATGGCAGAACATTGTGGTAGAGTCGGATTGTTTAGTGGCCGTACAAGCAATTCGAAGCAAGGTTCCTATGGTGTCTCCTCTGGGGTGCATAGTAGAAGATTGTCGACAGTTGATGCACGAACTCAACACAGTAAAGGTATTTTTTATCAAACGGTCTGCTAATATGGCGGCTCACGAGTTAGCTCGAGTGTCATATTCATATCCAGATCGAGTTTTCGATAGGAGATCTATTCCTGTTGAAGTTGAAATTGTATTAAGGAAGGATATTGCTTAATTAATAAAATTCCTTGTTCGTCAAAAAAAAAAGTGTTAAATGGAATTAGTTTTTTTTCTTTTTTTACTTGATTGATTGAGGTTTCTTCATATACTCAACCACTAAAGATTGCAGCGCGTTAATTAGGCTTCACAGGATAGTTTGTTATCCCTCAGTACGTGTAGTGCTAAGAATTAAAAATAAGAGGAAAGCGGCCAATGGGCAATCGCAATGGTAATGCTGCTTATCACAAAACCATTGAATTCGTACAATTTAATCAATATCAATGTACGGGAGTTTAGGTGACGCTCTAAGAACGTCATAATTTATTTTTCTAATTTTTTAGAATTTAGGATTTTAAATGAAAGGCATATGACTCAGCCTATTTGTAGTTAGAGGATCCTAATCAACTTAAACCAAATTGTAATAAGTAAATATACATATGAACTGTCACAGGAATCTCAAGAAGTATTATCTGCCAGAAGAAAGAAGAAAAGTCAATCTATAGTTTTGATGTCATACACTGGAAGACGATTCAGTTATCTGATCAAGCCCCAGTACAGCATTGAAGTTAATGGATTCATTTGAACAGTGACAGAGATTTTTCGAGTGATAGTTTGAAGATCAGTTACAGTACAACAGAATTGAGAGAAGAAAAAAACCACATCCTAAAGTCAAAAGTGAAGAAGCATCATTGAAGTTAGTCGTTCATGAACCAGACAGTACATCGAACGTCAACACAAATCAGTGGTAATTCTTTACTACCTTTAGTGGTTTGTAAGAATTAAATTAATTATTTATTGATTTAATTAAATTCATTTATAATTGATATAAATTAATTTAGTTGATTTAATTAAATGAATTAATTCTGGAAGAATTAATTTATTAATTAAATTAATTATTGTATCAATTAAATATGAATTAGTTAATCATTAACTAATTAAATGGATCAATAAGACTTAAAGAAAGAAAAATGATTAAGTCTTGGAGGAGGAAAAATTCGGTATGACTTATTTTAAGTCTTACCGACAGAAGCCTTTTCAGAATTAAGTCTTACCGACCTCTGCCAGCTGTTGTAAGTCTTACCGACACATTTTATGTCTTATTGGAGGTTTGTGTAAGTCTTATTGAAGGAAAATCAAGTCTTGGAAGCTGTTTAAGTCATGCTGGAGCAGTTAAATATCCTACAGAAAGCCAGCAAGACCTGTTACTGATATAAAAGAACAGAACAGACCAGATTAAGTCATAACGGAAAAAACACAGCAGAAAACATTTCATCAAGACCAGAATTCTCTCTCTCAAGAACACCAAGAACACCAAAGCTTAAACAATTCCCAGAAATTCAAGTTCTTCATCTTTGTGATATTCTATCCGATAGAACTTGTTTATTTGTGATTCTTGTACTACTAGCGAATTAAGTTTCCTAGTTCTTATCTTGATTATTATTAACTAAATTAGAAAAGTTCATGTCGAATTTTCTAATTAGTTATTAACATCTTGATAAGTTGTTATACTGATTTTGTAACACCACATCAAGTTAATATACAGTTATATTCAACTTGAAAAATTGTGTTAAATAATTCCGCAGATAAATTTGTCTTTATCAAATTTAATTTAAAGGACAAATTTCGATAAAAAGGTAAAGATTGTATTCAACCCCCCCCTTCTACAATCTTATCGGACCTAACAATTGGTATCAGAGCCGATTGATTGATACACAAATCAACGATCCCATTTTACTCGATTAAAAATCATCCCCGAATTTTTTAACTCTCTTAAAAAATTCATCATGTCTTCTAAAGTCGGAACTGTGAAAATTCCCATATATGACAAAAACAGTTATGATATGTGGAAGAACAAAATGTTAATGTTCCTCGAGGTTGCAAATCCTAAATACATGAAAGTCTTATCAGAAGGACCAATAATACCTTTTGGATTAACTCCTGAAGTTGTTACTGATGGAAAAGTTGTTGCTCCTGCAAAGTTTGTACAAAAAGATTCTTCTGAATTCACTCTTGCTGAAAGAGAGGAAGCTGGACTTGACATTAATTTAAGACTGATCTTAATAGACTCTCTAGACTCTGTAATGTACAGTCATGTGATTAACTGCAAAACTGCAAAGCAAATGTGGGAAACCATTGAAACTGTGAATGAAGGAACAGAGGAAGTTAGGGAGAATCGACTAGAAATTCTGACATCTGAGTATGAACACTTTCGATCAGCATACAATGAAAGTATTCAAGATGTGTTTGAAAGATATAACAAACTTGTCAACAATTTACAGATGCATGGCAAGTATTACACTCAGAAAGAGATCAACAGAAAATTTCTACTGTCAATGCCTGTTCATCTAGAACATAGAATTACAGCCATCAGAGAGTCGAGGAATCTAAGTGAAATTACTGTAGAAAGACTCTTTGGTGTTTTAAAAACCTATGAACTGGAACAATCTCAACAAAAGGAGATTTATGGAAAAGGAAGAGTTACTAATACTTCTACAGCTCTTATTGTTGAGAACAAACAGGAAGTGGAAAATAAGGTTATTCAATCTTGTAATGTTGACAGTGGCAAGTTTGAAGTTGAAGTTGGTCAAACGAATGCTAGTCCAGATGAAGGTGACTTCTATTCATTAGAAGAACTAGATCAGTTGGAAGATGAGTCCATGGCTTTGTTGGTAAGGAAATTCAGCAACTTCAGATTCAGAAAGAATCCCAAGTTCAGGTACAAATCTAACTATAACAGGTTCCAGAGAGGAGGTTCTTCATCCTCAAGTAACAGAGGAGGTTACAAAACTGGAACAGTTGAAAGAAGTAAAATTAGATGCTACAACTGTAATGAACTTGGACATTTTGCTACTGAATGTCAGAAGCCAAAACAAAACCAAAGAAAAGACTTTGGATCTGAGAAGAAGAAGACAGGTAGAGCCTATGTGGCTGCTGGAAAGAGTTGGGATGATACAGACTCTGAAGATGAAGAGTATGGCAATCTTGCCCTGATGGCAAAATCTGATAACTCCAGTGGTACTTCATCTGAGGTATCTTTTACTGAAAGTCAATATATTTATCAACTTACTGATACACTGGGTAATGCTAATAGAGAGATTGAAAGGATCAATTTGTTAAATACAGATCTTAGAAATCAATTATCAGAATTACATGATGTACAAAATTGCCATGTTATACAAAAATCAGAAATAAGAATTCTAAAAGAACTTGAGAGATCTCTAGCAGAGATGGTGGTTCAACAACGTGAAACCATAGTTGAGTTAGAAATAAGAGTCAGTGCTACTTCTAATTCATATAAAGTAGCTAAAGAATTGTTTAACCAACAAGCTATTAATCAAACCGTAGGAATTGGGTTTGATTATAATGAAGCTATTGGACGGAAAAGCATTAATACCCCTAATCGTGTCAGTGCTGTAGATAGTGGTATACCATTAGTGCTTAAGGGTGTTAGTAACCCACTCTTTAACAAATCCATAGCAGAACCTTTGGATACAACATCTTTAATCATTAAGGAAGAGATGCGCATTGAGGATGTAGCTAATGGCGTAGTCTTATAAAGTAATCAAGTTGTTAAAAATGATAAAGATAGAAAGACTGTGTTTGTAAAAGCAGAAAGAGTTGGTGAGTCTACTAGTTCATTGAAAACTAGTAGCAGAAGTAACAACATGAATAAATGCAACAACAAATCTACCATGCATGCTATTCCTGTTATTGATACTGCTCATAAGAAATGCGATGCTGTTAATTGCATGTCTTGTGCTTTTAATATAATGTCTGCTTACTTTAACGGTAATCATGCATGTGTTAATAAGAATGCTCCTAGACAGCAGATGAGCAGAAATAAACATGTTAGATCCAGGACTGTAACACCATCTAATTCTAAGATTAAGACTTCAAGTCCTTCTCAGGATATGGTGAAGACATGGTTACCCAAGCTGAAACCAAAACAAGTTAAAGCTGTTTACAGGGTTAAATGTCCAGTACCTGAAGAAAATGTTGTTAAGATAAAAAGTGTTGCTTTACCTGATAAAGGTCAATTCTTTAAGTACTCCGGACCCAATCAAATTTGGGTTCCGAAGAAAGTCTAACTAATTTGTCATTGCAGGGTTTGAAACAGGTTGAACGAGTCATGTGGATTCTGGACAGTGGATGTTCAAGGCATATGACCAGAGATAGAGCCCTGCTGACAGATGTGGTGGAGAAGGCTGGCCCAGTCGTTACCTTTGGAGATAACAGCAAAGGTAAAACTGATGGATATGGCAGATTAGAAGCTGGAAATGTTATCGTTGAAGATGACTCTTTTGTGAACGGCCTTGAGCACAATTTGCTCAGTATTAGTCAATTCTGTGACAAAGGTTATGAAGTTCATTTCAACAAGAAGAATTGTCTAATATCACACAAGAGAAATGAAAGGCCACAGTTGACTGGAGTAAGAAAAGGAAACTTGTACATAGCCAATATGAACTCTGGAAGCACAGAAGAAATTAGATGTTTTTATTCAAAGGCATCCACTGATGAAAGTTGGTTATGGCACAAGAAACTTTCTCACCTAAACTTTAAAACAATGAATTCTCTAGTGAAAAGAGAGTTGGTGAGAGGTTTACCTTCGATTGAATTTACTCAGGAGGGTCTATGTGATGCTTATCAAAAAGGGAAGTTAAAAAGGGCAACTCACAGGAGCACTAACATATCATCAATAACTGAACCATTACAACTTCTCCATATGGATTTGTTTGGTCCAGTTAGTGTGATGTCTATGTCAAGGAAAAGATATGCTCTAGTGATTGTTGATGATTTCTCAAAATTCACATGGGTACTATTTCTGAACTCAAAAGATGAAACTCCACAACTGGTAGTTGATCACATTAAGTTAATTGAGCTGGATTCTAATCGTCCAGTAAGAGCTATAAGGTCAGACAACGGAACTGAATTCAAGAATGCAGTTCTGAATGACTTTTGCACTGAAAAGGGTATAACTAGACAGTACTCGGCTCCCAGAACTCCTCAACAAAATGGGGTAGTTGAAAGAAAGAATAGAACCTTGATTGAAGCTGCACGTACAATGCTAAGTGAATCAAGGCTTCCATTGAGCTTTTGGGCTGAAGCTGTCAACACTGCATGCTATACCCAGAATCGAACACTTATCAATAAAGACTTAATGAAGACACCATATGAAGCTCTACATGACAAGAAACCAACTCTCAAGTACTTCCATGTATTTGGGACAAAATGCTTTGTGCTGAAAGAAGGAGATGATCAAGGTGGTAAATTTGAAGAAAAAGCACATGAAGCAATATTTATTGGTTATACTAGAAGAGCCTACAAGGTGTATCTTATTGATCAACAGAAAACTTTGGAAAGTGTCAATGTTACATTTGATGACACGAAACTCCCAAATATCCAAAATGAAGATCCATCTGAAAAGCTTAAGTTTGATGATATGTCAGACTCAGATTCAGATGATGACAATCAACCTGACGTTGTTGCTGATAATAATAATCCAAATGTTGGTGGTAATGATCAAGGTGATGCTGGTGAAAACAATGATAATTTTCAAGACACCACTGATACTCTTGAACCATCAACAAGTCAAACTGACAACAACTCAGGGGGAGATAATGAAGGGTCAACAAGTCATACTCAACATCATACTGAAGAACAAGGCGAATCGTCAAGATCAATTCTTCCCAGACAAACTGTTTGGAATAGAGCTCATCCTTTTGAGCTGATTCTTGGTGATCCAGATGTTGGTGTGAAAACAAGAAGAGCTTATCAGAATCAATGTAATTTTTCTGGGTTCCTTTCTGTCATGGAACCTAAGAAAGTAGAAGAAGCTCTATCTGATCCTGATTGGGTGATTGCTATGCAAGATGAACTCAATCAATTTAAGCAACTAGAAGTATGGAAGCTGGTACCCAGACCTAAAGATAGAAAAGTGGTGGACATAAGATGGGTATTCAGAAACAAATTATATGAAGATGGCACTGTGATAAGAAACAAAGCAAGACTGGTAGCTAAAGGTTATTCTCAAGCTGAAGGCATTGATTATGACGAGACCTATGCTCCAGTGGCAAGACTTGAGGCCATCAGAATATTCTTGGCATATGCATCCTATTCAAGATTCAAAGTTTATCAAATGGATGTCAAGAGTGCCTTTCTGAATGGTAAGCTAGATGAAGAAGTGTATGTAGAACAGCCTCCTGGTTTTGAAGTTCAAGATCATCTGGACTATGTTTACTTTCTTTACAAAGCTATCTATGGTCTTAAGCAAGCCCCAAGAAAATGGTATGACACTCTTTCTGAATTTCTATTAGAAAATGGTTTTATAAGAGGTGTCATAGACAAAACGCTCTTCACTAAAAGACATAAGAATGATATAATACTAGTCCAAGTCTATGTGGACGATATTATATTTGGGTCTACTAATGAGCTTCTGTGCAAGAAGTTTTCTAAGTTAATGCAGGGCAGGTTTGAAATGAGCATGATGGGAGAACTGAAATTCTTTCTTGGATTACAAATAAGTCAGAGACAAGATGGAATATTTATTTGTCAATCTAAGTACATCAAGGAGCTCCTCAAGAAATATCACATGGAGGAGTGCTCATCAGCAAAGACACCATCAACTATAGCTGTCAAAATTGGTTTATGTGAAAGTTCTGCTAAGGTAGATATCACAGGCTATAGAGGTATGATTGGCTCATTGCTTTACCTAACTGCTAGTAGACCATATATAATGTTTGCCACATGCTTGTGTGCAAGGTTCCAAGCGAACCCTAAAGAAATCCATCTTACTGCTGTCAAAAGAATCTTAAGATATCTAAAGGGTACGCCTAATTTAGGCATCTGGTACCCTAATGAATCTGGTTTTACTTTAATTGGATATACAGATTCTGACTATGCAGGAAGTGTTGTAGACAGAAAAAGTACATCTGGAAGTGTTAGGAATATGTTGTACTTGATGATAACTTCACAATCAATCAAATTGTTTAAGGTTTTGTAGCTATCAACGGATGAGGATTTATAACTCTATCCGTTGACAGGTAGCTCATCAACGGATGAGGTTTTGTAGCACACTGCAGTATCTCTATGTTATCAGTTGATAGTGTTTTTATCCACAGTCATGTTGACTATCAACGGATAGGCAGAATAGGGTAGCCAATTGTAAATAAGCTATGCTATGTAATTCTGTCTAAGTGAAAGTGTATCAACGGATGAAGACTAAACTCTATCAACGGATACAACTCAAATCCACTCTATCAACGGATACAGCTCAAGTCCCAACATCGACGGATACTGCTCTATACATCATCAACGGATGTCAGTATACATCATCAACGGATGTCAGTGTACATCATCAACGGATAATCATTGACACTGATTTCTATGATTAGCTGGAGATTAGCAGTTGATAAGGACATGTTTGACTGACAGATCACATGAGTTGAAAGTAGATACAAAAAGCAGTATGGCAGCCATACTTTGGAAACACAGAAGAAAGAAGCATTCCATTTACACTATGAATACAAGAAAGGTGCAGGAGACATGTCTGAACACAAGGACAACCTTTCGGCTACATGTGTATTTGGAGTGTAGTAGCAAGTCAACTAGAATTAGATTAGTATTATCTTATTCCAGTAGTACTTGTAAAACTTGGGATATATAACCAAGTGTAGCAACTCTTTGTAGGTTAAGAAAACAGACATATTTGCTTAGGGTTTCTTGAATATCCTTAGGAGCAAAGAGTTGTAAAACGGCAGCTGTGTACATTTTGTATCACAGAGTTTTCTTCAAATAAAAGCTTCAGGTGGTGCATATTAACCACCTGATTTTATATGTGTTTGTGTTTAATTCTTACATTGCAATTATCTCTTCATAAGTTTCTGAAGTTCTTATCAGAAATTTATAAATATCAAGAATTGTATTCAACCCCCCCTTCTACAATTATACAAGTGTGTAATCTGGGAATAACAATTGGTATCAAAGCAAGCTTCTAACATATTTGAAGTTTAAAGATCAACACACTTCCAACATGTCTAAGAAGGATTATGGAGTGAAGATTCCAGTTCTTGATAGAGAAAATTACTTTCACTGGAAAGTAAAAATGCGTCTACATCTCTCGTCTATTGATGAGGGTTTTGTGGATTGCATTGACAAGGGTCCTCACGTTCCAATGAAGACAGCAACAAGAGTTGGCCTGGCTGATGATGTGCCTGACACTTTCATTCCCAAACCTGTTTCTGAGTGGAGTCTTGAAGATATTGCAGAAGTCCACAAAGACAAAAAGGCCATGAATATTCTGTTCAATGGTCTAGAAACAGACATGGTTGACAATGTTATTAACTGCACTACCGCCAAGGAAGAATGGGACATTGTTCAAACCCTGTGTGAAGGAACAGAACAGGTAAGGGAAAACAAGATGCAACTACTAATCCAACAGTATGAACATTTTCACTTTAAGAGTGGAGAAACATTGAATGATACATTTAGTAGATTTCAAAAGCTACTAAATGGTTTGAAACTGTATGGAAGAGTCTATCAAGTTAAAGACTCTAATCTCAAATTTCTGAGATCACTGCCCAAGGAATGGAAGCCAATGACTGTTTCTCTAAGAAACACTCAAGAGTACAAGACATTTACTCTTGAAAGGCTCTATGGAACTTTAAAGACCTATGAGCTGGAAATGGAGCAGGATGAAGAGATTGAGAAGTCTCAAAAGAAAAGTGGGTCAGTTGCTCTCGTTGCCAATTTGGAGCAAAAGGACGAAAGGACAGAAACTGCTAGTTCTACACCAAACAGGGAGGTTTGTAAAGGTAGAGCAGAATCAAGCAGGAGCAAGGAAAAGGTGTCTGAGGAATTGAATGCCCTTCAGCAGGATGAATTGGATGAGATAGATGAGCACTTAGCTTTTCTATCTAGGAGATTCTCTAAGCTAAAATTCAAGAGAAACTCTGGGATGGCCAAGCCATTTAACAAGGATTTTTCCACAAACAACTATGTGGATAAATCCAAAATTAAATGCTACAATTGTGGGATTGCTGGTCATATGATAAGTGAATGCAAGAAACCTAGATCTGAGAACAAGGGAAAGCCAACTGAGGTTGTTGACTATAAGAAGAAATATTTTGATCTTCTCAGGCAGAAAGGAAAGGCATTCTTGACCCAAGAGTATGACTGGGCTGTTGATGACAATCATTCTGATGATGATGCTGAGTTAGTCAACCTTGCTTTAATGGCTGATTCTGGAGAGCAGGAAGCAAGTTCAACTAGCAATCAGGTATTTTCTACTAATCTCTCTGAGCTCACTAAAGAGGAATGCAATAGTGTTATAGATGAAATGTCTACTGAACTATATCACTTAAGTGTTACTCTTAAATCACTTACTAAAGAGAACAATAGAATTAAAGAGTCTAATCTGTTTTTAAGTGATAGAAATGCTGCTCTAGAATCTCAATTTCTAGAATTTGAGAAAATGAGAGTTGATTGCAATAATGCTAAAAGTGAACTTGAAGCTGTGTTAAAAAGAGAACTGATTTTAAAAGACCAGCTTGAAAAAGAACAAGGGATAATTTCTAAATTTCAAAGTTGTAGGAATGTTTCTCAAAACATAATAGAAGTTCAGGGAATAGAATCATTTGTGAAGGATACCTGGACTCAAAAGAAAAAGGAGCTAGAACCTGGCCTTGAGGATCTAGAGACTATTTGTGAATCAACGGATAGTGATCATCCGTTGACAGATGAACCGTCAACGGATGAGAGGTATCCGTCGACTAACAAAAAGTCTGTTAGTAAGAAGGAACTTAGGAAACTGGATATCAAGTATGGTCCAGTAAACAAGAATTTTGTTAGTGGTGAGTGCAGCAAAACCAAATCCAGTGGGAAGGCTAAGACAGGTGATTTACACAACAAAAAGGCTGTTGGTAAATCAGACAATGAAAAGGTAGAAATTGAGGGCAAAAAGAAAAAGAACAGAAATGGTAAGATAGGCATCAACAAGAAAAACAATTACTCTCCTGACAAGTTTGCTCCTAGGAAAACTTGTAGTAATTGTAATAGTGTCAATCATTTATCTTCTAATTGCAAGATTGTCAACAAGGCTCCTGTTCATGTACCTCAACCAATGCCATATATGCCTGCAATGCTTGTTATGCCTGGTTTGTATCAAAATGCTAGTTTTTCAAATCCATATGTGAACATGCCATATGTGTCTAATCCATACTTTCAATCTATGAATGTGCCACAAATGTCATGGAACCTACCTAACATGAATAATATGTATGCCAATTTTCCACGCATGCATGCATCCAATATTCATGCAAATGAGCATTTGTCAAACCCCATTACTCAAGCATCTACACCTAAGATGAATAATGCTAAGAGTGCAAAGTCAAAGGCTAACAAGAAAGGACCCAAGGAAGCTTGGGTACCAAAATCAACTTGATTTGTTTTTGAAATGTGTGCAGGGAAACAGAAGGAATCTATGGTACCTAGACAGTGGATGTTCTAGGCACATGACAGAAGATTCAACCCTGCTCACAGAGTTCAAGGAAGGAGCTGGCCCTAGAATTACCTTTGGAGATGACAGCAAAGGATATACTAAGGGATATGGCCTGATTTCAAAAGACAATGTCATCATTGAAGAAGTGGCTTTAGTTGAAGGTTTAAAGCACAATTTGATGAGTATCAGTCAGATTTGTGACAAAGACTATGAAGTAAAGTTCACAAAAGAAGCCTGTGTTGTTTCTGCCAAGGAAGACAACAATGTGGTATTGACAGGCTTTAGAAAAGGAAATGTTTACATAGCTGACTTCAATTCAGCATGCTCAGAATCCATTACTTGTCTCTTCAGCAAAGCAAGTAAGGATGAGAGTTGGCTATGGCATAAGAAGCTGTCACATTTGAATTTTAAAGTTATGAATGATTTGGTAAGAAAGGATCTTGCTAGAGGAATCCCTCATTTGGAGTTTGTCAAAGATGGACTATGTGATGCCTGCCAATTAGGGAAACAAAAGAAATCATCTTTCAAAAGCAAGACAGAGTCATCCATTGTTAAGCCTCTTCAATTGCTGCATATGGATTTATTTGGTCCAGTAAATGTCATGTCTATTTCAAAGAAGAAATACTGTCTGGTGATTGTAGATGATTTTTCTAAGTTCACATGGACTTTCTTCCTGCACTCCAAGGATTGTGCAAGTGAAATCATTATCAATCACCTCAGAATGCTAAACAATAGTTCTGAAGACAGAGTACAAAGGATCAGGAGTGACAATGGTACTGAATTCAAGAATTCCACAATGAAGATTTTCTGTGAAGAGAATGGAATTGTCCATGAGTTTTCTGCTGCCAGAACACCTCAACAAAATGGGGTTGCTGAAAGGAAAAACAGAACTCTCATTGAAGCAGCTAGAACAATGTTAAGTGAATCAAGATTACCAACATATTTCTGGGCTGAAGCTGTCAACACTGCATGCTTTACTCAGAATATTTCCTTGGTCAATCAAGCTAGAGGAATGACTCCTTATCAGTTATTAACCAACAAGAAACCAACTTTAGCTTTTCTACATGTCTTTGGATGTAAGTGTTTTGTGCTAAGGAATCATGGAGATAATTTAGGCAAATTTGAAGCAAAGGCAGATGAAGCTATTTTCGTTGGATATGCAGCAGGGAAAGCCTACAAGGTCTACAATCTAAGAACCAACATTGTTATGGAATCTGTACATGTTGTGTTTGATGATCAAAAGATTCTAGGCCTAAATGATGAAGGTTACCATGAAAAGTTGGAATTTGAGAATGAAGGTGAAGGAAGAATGTACTATGATGATGATGAGGAGAATGAAGATCATGACCACAGAGATCCACCTAGAGCTGTTATACCAACTAGAAGTGATGCTTACACTGAAAATGAAGCATCCGTTGATAGTCATTCTGCAACATCCGTTGACACTATTAGAGATGCATCCGTTGACAGAAATTCTCAAGCATCCGTCGACAGGCAAAATGATGCATCCATTGACAGTCAACTTCATAACTCAGCAAGGACAACAAACTCAGGGGGAGTTTCTCAAGGTCAAAATTCAATGCTAAATCAACATGATCATGGAAATGAAGCAACCTCATCAAGATCAAATCTTCCACCTGCAAGAAAATGGACTAGAAATCATCCATTTGAGTTAATCATTGGTGAATCAAATTCAAGAGTCCAAACTAGAAGGGCCACTCAAGCAGAATGTCTATACAGTAGCTTCCTGTCTCAAGAGGAACCTAAGAAAGTGGAAGATGCCCTTCTAGATCCAGATTGGGTGTTAGCAATGCAAGAAGAGCTAAACCAATTTGAAAGAAATAAAGTATGGAAACTTGTGCCCAAACCTGATGATAGAAGTGTCATAGGTACTAAATGGGTTCTCAAGAATAAGACAGATGAAAATGGCATAATTGTGAGGAATAAAGCTAGATTAGTGGCAAAGGGCTATTCTCAAGAAGAAGGAATAGATTTTGATGAAACTTTTGCTCCAGTAGCAAGACTTGAGGCAATAAGAATCTTTCTAGCCTATGCAGCACATGCCAATTTCAAAGTCTATCAGATGGATGTCAAAAGTGCCTTTCTAAATGGGGAACTGGAAGAAGAGGTCTATGTCCATCAACCTCCTGGTTTTGAGGATCCAGAATTTCCAGAATATGTATATCTTCTCATGAAAGCACTTTATGGTTTGAAGCAAGCACCAAGAGCCTGGTATGACACTTTATCTCAATTTATTTTGGAGAACCACTTCACTAGAGGTACAGTAGATAAAACCTTATTTCATAGGGATATTAATGGCTCTTCAATACTTGTTCAAATCTATGTAGATGATATTATTTTTGGGTCTACAGATGAGAAGCTTTGCAAAAAGTTTGCCAAACTTATGCAAAGTAGGTATGAAATGAGTATGATGGGTGAATTAACTTACTTTCTTGGCCTACAAGTAAAGCAAGTTAATGAGGGCATTTTCATAAGTCAAACAAAATATATTTATGATCTCTTAAAGAAATTGGACTTAATGGATTGTACATCTGCTAAAACACCTATGGCCACTGCAACTAAGCTTGAGTTGAATACTAAGGAAAAGTCTGTGGACATCTCAAGTTATAGAGGCATGGTAGGTTCACTTTTATACCTAACAGCTAGTAGACCTGATATAATGTTTTCTACTTATCTTTGTGCTAGATTTCAAGCTGATCCTAGAGAGTCTCACTTAATAGCTATTAAAAGAATTTTCAGGTATCTCAAGGGAACACCAAACCTTGGCATTTGGTACCCAAGAGAATCTGGTTTTGATCTAACTGGCTATTCAGATGCAGATTATGCAGGTTGCAGAGTTGATAGGAAAAGTACTACAGGTTCCTGTCAATTTCTAGGAAACAGGCTTGTGTCATGGTTCAGTAAGAAACAAAACTCAGTCTCCACTTCTACAGCTGAAGCTGAGTACATTGCGGCTGGAAGCTGTTGTGCACAGATTCTATGGATGAGAAACCAACTCATTGACTATGGTCTAAAAGTTGAGAAGATTCCAATTTTCTGTGACAACACAAGTGCTATTGCCATCACAGGGAATCCAGTGCAACATTCGAGAACCAAGCACATTGACATCAAATATCACTTCATTAGAGAACATGTGATGAATGGTACAGTAGAAATGCACTTTGTGCCAAGTGAAATGCAGCTTGCAGATATCTTCACCAAGCCTCTTGATGAATTCACATTCACAAGATTGGTAGGTGAGCTAGGTATGCTTAACTTGTCATAATTTCTAGTGATATTTGATTTCAATGAATTGAAGCTGGAAATGTGTTTTGATTTACTTGAAAGTTAAAACTTTCAGAAAAATTTTCTGCATAAATTTTGCCTAAGGCAAAATTAGCTTATCAACGGATATCCTTTTATCCGTTGATAGTATAAACACATTACTAGATTTTTGCATGTCAACGGGTAACAGGCTATCCACGTCATCAACGGATAAACTGTATCTCAACCGTTCATTCTATATCCGTTGATATACATTTTTTTTTAACCGTTGGTAACCGTGTATATCTAATCATGGCTGTACTTATTCTCTTTTTATTTATTATCTGACAGTTACTTTTGACCAATGGAGTAATTACTTTTAATTATTTCATTTTTAATTCTTGAAAAATATAAAAGGCGGACTTGTACTCTCACATCTCACTTTTATTCATTTTCAAGCATATCAAAAGTTAACTGCATCTTCTTCCCTAAAACTCTCTGTAACCAAAGTTCAATCACTTCAATGGCGCCTATTGTTAAGATGATGTCCTCCACTGGGTTTACCTATGAGAAGAACAATTTCGCGGCCTTTGTTGACACAGTGAATGCTCCAGAAGCTTACCACACTTTGATGAGTTTCGTGAAGAAATGCAAACTGTCATATGCTATGACGGCTACCACTCCCTTAATCCACGAGGTAATTGAAGAAATGTGGACATCTGCTGAGTACAATGGCACAGACGGTACAATTGCTTTTTCTTTAAAGGGTAAAAACTATGTGGTTAATTCTGATGTAATAACTGCTTGTTTAAAATTGCCTGAGAATAACTGTCTGAAAGTACCTACTGATGCTGAAATTGTTGCCATGCTTAATTCTATTAATTATGCCCTTAGTACTGAAAACTTAGGGAAAATTGCTAGAAAAGGAATGGTTAAATAATGGAGCTACTTCTGTGATGCCTTCATTAAAACTTTTTCAGGAAAAATTAGTAATTTTGATGCTGTTACCCAGTCCATGCTAACAATGATGTGTATGCTTTTAAATGATAAATTCTATAATTTTGGCACATTAGTTATGTATGAGATAGCTGCAAAGTTGGGTAAAAAGGAAACTAGGAGCAAGAATATCTACTTTGCTAGATTTTTAATGCTCTTAGCACTGCATGTGTCTAAGAATAAGCTATCCATTGCTAACCCGGATAGCAAGTTCCAATGTTTTGTTCAGGAGAAGAGAGTCTTAAGTGACCTGATTCGAATGAACCTCAATGCAGGAGTACAGTTGGTATATCTACCAATTGTTCAGGTAACTATCTCTAACTCTGAAACCCCTATCTCCAACCCCCAAATTTCTTTGCCTTCTAGTGTCACAATGGAGTCTGTAGTTGTGACCAAACAGGCTCCTACCAAAGTGACCAAATCCAAAGTTCCAAAACCACATTCTAAAAGGCAAACCTCAAGTGTCTCTCAAAAGACACCTGTTGTAAAAACTACCAAACCTCTTGAGGGGAGTGTGAAGGTGGTAGTGAGTGGTGAGGGACAGGGTGAACATCAAAGAAGCCCTAAGAATAAGGAAGGAGAGATGAGTGCAACCACCATTTCAGTCTCTCAAAAGACTGCTAATGTAACTACAGGCCAAATTCTAGTTACACTCCCAAAAGAGTGTGACTACTGAATCAAGTTCCCCACAAGGAACACTGCACAAGAGGGTTAGGGACACATATAGCCCAATCTCAAAAACCTATGGAAGAAGAGTGAAATCTAAAACCACAGGGGAATCACAAGGAGCACACACTGTACAGGAAACTGTACCTTCTCAAACTCAGTTTGATGTGGCTTAAATAAATGTGGAGTCACAGCCCCTTGATCTTAATCTTCAAATCGACACACATTACAATCCACCATCACCAACTCCTTCTCTGGATGTGGATATGATATCTACATCAATTCCCGATTCTCCATCTTTAAGATTCTTGGAGAAGCCCCACTCTGTAATTGGTGGTCATCATCTTTTAGATGATTTGTTGGACCATCAATCTTCCCTTCCAGAATTCTCAACACAGACTGTGGCCTCGAACTTAAAATCAATCTCCACAGATTCAGTGTTGGTTTTCTCTTCAACGGATAGAATTATTCCTTCCTCAACGGATATCCTTCATCCGTTGACAAGTGTTTCTCCATCAACGGATGCGCCTCTATCTAGCCATCCGTTGACAGCTATAACTACTCCATCAACGGATATTCCTTATCCGTTGAAAACTCACTCTACCACTGCTATATCTGACATTCCGGTGTCAAGTGTAGAGGAGTTCTCAGTAGTTGAAACACTTTTAGGTTTGAGGGAAGGGAGTGAGAGGCTGCCTTGTGAGCAGGCAAAAGGAGAGATAAATAATGAGAGGCTGGCCATTTCTTCCGGTCAGGCAAAAGGAGAGTTTGAGAGTTCCACCTTAGTAGGTGAAGGTGAGGGTGTGAGAGGTGTGAGCCAAGGGGAGCCCTTGATGCAAGAAAAGAGAGATGAGGGGAGAGAAGGGACTACAGGAGAGATAAGGATGGAAGAAGCAGCCATTGCTAGTGAGTCAATGGGGGTTGAGGATGCATCCAAGGAAATGGAATTTCAAAGAGAATATCAGTCCATGATTGACTCCATTTCTTTGGATGCTGAAACCTTTACTCACCCTGTTCCTGCCTATCAAATTCTGGCACAACAGGGCAATGTGGAGGCAGAGGAGGCAATGCACCTAGTGAACACCTCACAATCTCTACTTAGAGCTAAGAAATCTATAGCAGCTCTGCCAACCACTGCTGAGAGTGATGAATTTGACAATTCTGAAGATGAAGACAGCCAGAGCTCTGAAGATGAAGGTGGTAGCAGTATTCATGAATTTGCATTTGCTCAAAACTACACCTATCATCAACTTGATATGGAAATCATAAGGCAATATAAATCTGCCCTGGCTGAGCACCCAGAAGCAGATCCACAGAGAAAGGTTGTTCTTCAACAGGCAATTGACTCCCTAAAGTTACAAAAGATGCAAATGGTGATTCAGAGATCCAATTTAGAGGAGGTCAAACAAGAAATCAAGGATGTGAAGATCTCTGTGGATTCCAAGCTAGAGCAACTAGCTCCTACAGCCACTCAGAGGGTGTTGCAACAAAGGTTTCTCAAAGAAGACAACCTGGCTAAATCTGTGCAACTTCTCACTTCAAGAGTGGAAAAGATGGAATCCCAGATGGAGCAATTTCTTCAACATCAGAAACTGCAAACCCAACTGCTAGAAAGGTTAGTTGCAGCCCCAACTTCTAGTCAAACCCTTGATGCTAACAAAAAGGGGGAGAAAGTGGAAGAAGCGGCTGTGGCAACTACAAGTCAAATCTTAATTTCTGAAAGAAGGGAAGCAGCAAGTGAGGGGGAGCAGCAGCCTACCATAGTGGTCAATCCACAAGAATTCATTGTCACAGCTTCCCCCAGCAAATCCAAACCTCTATCTGAAGAGTTTGATCTTTCAAACTTGACAGAAGAAGAAAAGCTAGCCAAAATTGAAGCTCTCCAAAAGATGAAAGAAGAAAACTATGAAAGGATAATGAGGACAGAAAGATTGATCAATCAATCTATTGCATCAACTCTGTTCTCTAGCCAAACCTCAGCTCCAACAATATCTACAACAATTCTGAAGGTGCTCACTCCAGCAATTGTGGCTCCTACATTCTATGATGCTGAGCCTTCTCATGTTAAGGAATTTGAACCCTACATCAAATCAAGACCCTTCTCACCACCAAAAGCAAATGGGAAGAACAAGTTACAACTGGACTTTCCATTTCCCAAGGATGATGAAGAGAAGTTGATGGGTAAGGCAATCAAGGAATTCAAGGAGAAGACCAACAGTTGTGTAAGAGAATGGATGGCTGTAATCATAAGGAATGGAAAAGTTCTAAACATATCCAACAGCCATCCTAGATTTGTTGAAGCCAAGAGAGAAGAGACTTCAAGGCTGCTAAGAGAATCTCAACCAAGCACTGAATATCAATATGAAAACTCAGATGAGAAGCAAGCAAGGCTGGCTCAAGAGTTATTGGATGAGGTAGAGGATGAATTGAGGGAACCTGAGGAAGTCCCCAAATTCAAAAAGAAAGGGAAATCAGTCCCCAAATCCAAGAGATTAAAATCACATGCAAGGAGGCCTGTCTCTCCAGAAACTGAAAACAAAGAGACAGTTGGTTCATCACAACCTATTGATGTGAAAGTATTCAACCCAGATGTAAATTTCCATGGTGAGCCTATAGTACCTAAAGAGGAACCAATGAATCTTGACTCCATTGAGGTTCCTTCATTCTTGCTGAAGCCTCAACAGAAGCCTATACAGAAGAAAAGGAAACCAAGGAAGCAACCTTCAAAGGAACCAATTCAAGTTGCTAGGGTACCTGCAATTGTCAGGCATCCAATCTTGGAAAACAAGGATGATTTTATCTATCAGGCAGATATTGAAGAATACTCTGACATGAATCTTTATCTGGATGAATTGTCAGAAGTAAGAGGAATTGACAAATATAAACATTTGCCTGAAAGATTGGTCTTTGTATACAAGGGAGGAACGGAAAGGACATGGCCACTACAAAGGGTTCTTGGAGAAAATTATCATACCTTAACCAAAGTGTTCTCTGCAATCAAGAGATACACAGGGTTCTCCAAGATAGCAAAAGGGGAGATACTGGACAAAATAGAACAAATAAGGAGGGATTGGAACTCACCATCAAGTCTACCAAGGAAAATGAAGATCCCATACAATGGACAGAAAATCCACCTCCAACCTTTCTGGATGATGGAGTTCAGGGATGAAGATGGTAACAGGAGATTCTTCAGGTTAGAAGACCAACTACCAAAGGCTAGTTCTCAATACCTGAGATGGCTACAACAGAAGCTAAATCCAAAGGTAGATGAAGAAGATGCCTTCTATAGGCAACTCCAAATACAGATTGAGTCCAACTCTGCCAAGGAAGGAAAATCAAGGGTGATGCCAACAAGAGGAAAGAAACAGTCCTAATCTGCTCAGTCTAGAGGAGCACTTCTCTGTAAATTTCTCAAACTTTCAGTTTTTAATTATTGTAGCTTAATACAATTTATGTATTATTCTTTATATATCTTTAGGAATGTTTTGTTATCATCAAGGTCCTGAATTTATGCTTTATTGCCATCAAGTATAAATTGGGGGAGATTGTTAGGAATATGTTGTACTTGATGATAACTTCACAATCAATCAAATTGTTTAAGGTTTTGTAGCTGTCAACGAATGAGGATTTATAACTCTATCCGTTGACAGGTAGCTCATCAACGGATGAGGTTTTGTAGCACACTGCAGTATCTCTATGTTATCAGTTGATAGTGTTTTTATCCGCAGTCATGTTGACTATCAACGGATAGGCAGAATAGGGTAGCCAATTGTAAATAAGCTATGCTATGTAATTCTGTCTAAGTGAAAGTGTATCAACGGATGAAGACTAAACTCTATCAATGGATACAACTCAAATCCACTCTATCAACGGATACAGCTCAAGTCCCAACATCAACGGATACTGCTCTATACATCATCAACGGATGTCAGTATACATCATCAACGGATGTCAGTGTACATCATCAACGGATAATCATTGACACTGATTTCTATGATTAGCTGGAGATTAGCAGTTGATAAGGACATGTTTGACTGACAGATCACATGAGTTGAAAGTAGATACAAAAAGCAGTATGGCAGCCATACTTTGGAAACACAGAAGAAAGAAGCATTCCATTTACACTATAAATACAAGAAAGGTGCAGGAGACATGTCTGAACACAAGGACAACCTTTCGGCTACATGTGTATTTGGAGTGTAGTAGCAAGTCAACTAGAATTAGATTAGTATTATCTTATTCCAGTAGTACTTGTAAAACTTGGGATATATAACCAAGTGTAGCAACTCTTTGTAGGTTAAGAAAACAGACATATTTGCTTAGGGTTTCTTGAATATCCTTAGGAGCAAAGAGTTGTAAAACGGCAGCTGTGTACATTTTGTATCACAGAGTTTTCTTCAAATAAAAGCTTCAGGTGGTGCATATTAACCACCTGATTTTATATGTGTTTGTGTTTAATTCTTACATTGCAATTATCTCTTCATAAGTTTCTGAAGTTCTTATCAGAAATTTATAAATATCAAGAATTGTATTCAACCCCCCCTTCTACAATTATACAAGTGTGTAATCTGGGAATAACAGGAAGTTGTCAATACCTAGGTGGAAGATTGGTATCCTGGTTTAGTAAGAAATAGCAAACAGTTTCTAACTCTACAGCCGAAGCTGAATATATAGCTGCTGGAAGCTGTTGTGCTCAGATCTTATGGATAAGGAATCAATTAATGGACTATGGCATTGTATTGGAAAATATTCCTATTTTATGTGATAATACAAGTGCCATAGCAATTGCAAGCAATCCTGTGCAGCACTCAAGGACAAAGCACATTGACATAAGGTATCATTTTATAAGAGAGCATGTAATGAATGGTACAGTGGAACTACTATTTGTAGGCTCTGGAGATCAAACTGCAGCTATTTTTACTAAGTCGCTTAATGAATCCTCATTCACTAGAATTGTTAGTGAATTGGGTATGTTAAACAGTCCTAGTAATTAATACTGTTAATATCTGAAATTTGATCTTTAATAATTTTGCAAGTGATTATTCTGTGAATATTTGTTGTTTGAAATCACTTGTCTAATTATTTTACCATCAGATTTTCTTGTTTGTTTAGTTATTTTTCACTCTGTTTATTCATAATATTTAATACTTCATACTTTTGTATTTTTAGAATATTTGTAGATATTTATTTCTATTTTATTAATTAATTTATCATATGTTTTGTAATGTTTGTCCTGTTAATATTGCTTTGTTTTCGTTAATAGGTTAGCATATGGTATGTATAATTATTTTTATTATTTGTTTAATTTTATATAATATTTTTATTATTTTTATAAGTTAATTGTATATTTTATAGTGTTTTTAATGTTTATTTAAAGTTAATATGACTTAAAAATAGGAAAAACAGTCAATATGACTTAATTTAAAATCGGTATGACTTAAACAGGTTAAGTCTTACCGAGATTTTAAATATAAGTCATATTCGCAGGTCAGTTCAAATTAAGTCTTATTCACCTGTTTTTAGATTAAGTCTTATTCACCTGTTTTTAGATTAAGTCTTATTCACCTGTTTTTAGATTAAGTCTTATTCAATTTAAGTCTTGTCAGTTTTATTAGTTAAGTCTTATTAGTAACAGTGTTTTTAAGTCTTGTTAATATTAAGTCTTAATTTAATCTTAGTTTTAATTAAGTCATATTCGAATATATGTATATAACAGTTATGTCTTAATTATTTTAAGTCCTATTCATTTTAATTCTTATTTGTCTTATTTTAGTTAAGTCTTAATAGTTATTTTGTTTAAGTCTTATTCGTATGTAGTTAAGTCTTATTAGTTATAATTTTAAGTCTTATTCGGTTAGCTTAGTATATAAATGAGAGTTAGTATGTTAAGTCTTATTTCATTTTAAGTCTCTCAAGTTAAGTCTTAGAGTACCAAAACAGATACATACAATACACACACATATCTGTCGAATCTCTGTCCAATTTTCGACCGATTTCTCTCAACCAAATCACGAATTAACCACTTATTTGAACTCCTTGCTTGATTATCTTTGTTTTGAGTGGTTAAAATCGCGATTTTGTTCGTTTTTTTTGAAGAGTTTATTTTCGAAAATCGATTTTTAGATCTGTTTTTGTGAAAAACTGAGCTTGATTCTTGAAAAACTAAAAATACACGTGTGTTTGTTTGTATACAAGGATCATTGTGTGAATTTTTCAGAATTTTGAAAGAACTTTTAATTATTTCAAATTTTTAATTAATTATTAATTCGAAAAATTAATTTTTAAATAAAAAATTTGTAAAATCTGAAATTTTCAAGGAAATTAAATCTTGATTAAAATGGCTGATCGATTTGAAATTATTAAACATAATTTAATCGGTTATTTTGATCCAGAAAAATGTTCAGTTGAATGTTTTTGACCGTGGATTCGGTTTTTAAATGAAAATTCACTGGTTCGCAATGCTTTGAGATTGGATGCTCCTCTAAAGATTGAACCTTTGCGAATTATGTGTACTACTGCTGTCATTTCTAATGATAACAGATCTTTTGTCTTCTCTGTAGGAGATAATCAGTACACAGTGAATGAAAATACAATAAATACGGTCTTAAATTTTCTAACTGATAATTTCGAAGAATTACCATCAGATCAAGAATTGATAAATTTTTTAAATGGTGTATTCTATCAAGACAGTCCTGATCAAACTGTCTGGAATAAAAAGAACTTCGTTCAGGAATGGGATTATCTGTTTGACACACTAGGTAGAGTCTTTGCCAATACTACTAAAGGGAACTTCGGAGTATTACCATCTTTCTTGCAGCATATTGGATATGCAGTTGCACACAACCGAAGAATTAATATTGGCAGACTACTGTGTGTTCCGATGGTTAGAAGAATCATTAATGCAAAGAAGAATTTTGATAATGGACATAAAGTTTCATGTTATTATCCAAGATTCTTATCATTGATTTTTAATCATCTTGTGGAACTAGAAAACCAAGCCCAATTCCTGAATGGGGAGTCACTGGCGTCAGGTAAACCTACTACCAGATTGTTCACTGAGTACAGCAACAAGCCAAAATTCACAAACATACCTGTAGTTGTCACTCAATACATGTCAAACTATATACAACTACCTGTTATTGAACCTGTACCAGAACCTGAACAACCAGAACAAAACCCTGAACCACCAGTGGAAAACATACTTGTTGATAATGAAAATCAAGGCAATCAACAAGTTGAACCTGCTCAGCAAATTGTTCCTCAGCCAGCTGCTCTTGCTGTTGAACATCCAGTGCAAGAAACTGCATCTGTCCCTGAACCTGAATCAGATCAACCCATCTTATCAGAGACTGTTGCGGAATCAGCTGACCAGGTATTGCCTTCTGTTCCTCAAACTAATACTTCTCAATCTATTTCTGGAACCCAAGTGGTTGGTAGGTCTGACCAAGGGGTTGTAGTACCACAACCTCTAACCAAGGTCGTAGAGCCAAACACTCAACCAACAAAACTCATATCTTTTCACTCCAGAAAGAAATTGCAAGTTAAAAGAAGTCGTATCAGTAGTGGTAGTATGAGTGAACCCACAGCTCTGCCTCTAGAAAAGAAAAGTAGAACTCAAACTGAGGCAACTGTAAGCCCGTCTATATCCTCCCAACAGGATATGGAAATTGATATGGCCGTTACACAGTTACTAGAATCATCTTCTCAACAGGATGATTCTATTGAAATTCGCCATAGGGCCGTGGCACCTTGTAGTGAGTCAAGCACACCTCCCCTATTACTCACAATGGGGGAAGACATACCTTTAAATGAGTCTCAGGAAACACTGCAAGGAGAGCACGTAGAAAATGTGACAGTGCCTACCATAGTTACGGTAGAAAAGTCTTCACAGGCTTCAGAGGGAAATCTTGGTTCTCAGCCAAATTTAATAGAACCATCATCTCCCCTCCCAGGACAAACACTCCTGGCTCCCTCAAGGGATTTTCCACTCGCAGTTTCGACTGGAGAAGGTGGAAGGCAACTTGATCAATCTACTACTGAAGCAATTCAGTCAACAATTTCAAATGTTCAAGTAGATTTGATTAAGGACAGGGATTTGCGAACTCCCATTGCACCACCACTGACCTTCCCAGAGGAGGCTAGGGTGATTTTACATGCAGGTACAAATCTGGAAGCAGCTAAGGAATCTGAGAGGAGTGATGTGAGGAATACCATAAAATTGAGTGAAACACATGCACTTCAGGTGAGTGGATCTCAAAGTGAACGTCAGGTGAGCGCACACACTGACACATACACTCTCTCATTATTAGAAAAGATAACTGCTTTAGAGAAAGAACTTGCAGTCAGCAAGGCTGAAACAGAAATCCTGAGAGCACAAGTGGGTGAGCGATCTTCTACATCCACCTCTGTCAACAGTCAGCTTGCTGTAATGAAGAAGGACATAAACTACTTAAAGACATCTTTCACCAAGAAGATAGAATCTCTCGAACTCTCTCATGAAAAGGCACTTGATGACTCTGGAGATATTACTGTTGCTCAAGACATGTTAATTTCTGAGATTTCCTTGAAATTTGATAATCTACAATCAGAGGTACAGCACAATCAAGAATCTACCGATTCTCGTCTGGACCAGATCGAAAAGCAAAATGCACACCAGGCTAAAGGGTTAAGACATTTGTTTAATCTTGTCAGTCAAAGCCGCAAACCTACGAATGAAGAAATTGAATTCTTTACAAGTAAGGATGGTGATGATGATGAACAAGATCCTGAAGCTGGAGCAACTGATAAGTCTGTAGAGGATTCCTCAACTAAGGGGGAGAAATCAAAGGGGTCACAAGATAAAACTACTAAAGAAAGAGAGGGAGGAGAAGGAAAATCTGGTAAATCTGACCAAGGTGAAGATAAGAGGAAGAAAGTAGTTGAAGAAACTGAAGAACAAATTCAAGACAAGAACACAGGTTATTATTACACGGGTGAACCGGATAACTTCGATGTTTTTGCTAATCTTGAATTCCCTGATCAAGGTGAAGAACTTCCTGAACCTGATCTTAGTCACTGGGAAGATGAAGGACCAGTGATATCTGAATTTGAAGCTCAACAAGCTGAGAAAGAATCTGAAGAATTATTTGCTCAAAGGGAAGCTAATTTGCAACTGAGAGAAGAAAAACTTCAAAAATCTTTAGAGCAAATTGCACGAAATGAAGAACTTCAGAAAGCTGAACAGCAAGCATTACAACGACTACATGCTATAAATGTTGAGAAGAGAAAAACATATATCAGACTAAAGAGCGGTGACAAATGGGAACGTGCTCAAAGAGCAAATGATTCACCTCAGAGTTCTGATTATGAAGATCGTCGTCTTGGACAAATTCTCGAGGAATTCAAACTGGCAAATCCAATTCACGAAATGTATATAAAGGCCTTACAGGTAGAAGTCATCAGGATAACTACTGCATTTGAACCCAAATCTGATGAGCTAGTAATATTTGTAGATTGTCATAAAGTTGGAACATTCAGAGCATCTATTCAGTTCTTTTATGACAGATCACTGACAGAGATATGGGTACTTAGGCCTAAGGTAAGAACATCTTCTGAGCTAGGTGTATTGTTACATGAAAAGTTCAAAGAATTTGCTGAAAGAGCTGGACCAGAAGTGATTAAGGAACCTCCACAAGTTAAATTTCTTAAGGGAGAGGTACTTCACACAATCAATCTTCAGACAGATGAGCTATACGAACATCATGCAAAGCACTTGGTATATGCTGAATATGCTCTCAGAAATCATGGATACTTGACTGAAGAAAAGGTAATAGCTGCAGATCACATTCGTTCCTATGCACAAACGAACATAAAAGATTACAAGAAATTTCAAGGTGAACTGAGAAAGAAGCTTGGAATTCCTTTAGTCTTACCTCAAGGATTGTCATCAAGAAGAGAACGTCTTGTTGATTCTGATCTACATATGAAACTTCAAGTCACAGATGAGCCAGAAGAAGGAGAATTCAGAAGGGAAGACAATTGAAGATAAAGAATTGCTCTACATGTTATATCTTTAGAGCCCAGATAAATCTTGATAGGAATTTATATCTTATGATCAGTCTAGAGGATCATCTATCTTGTATTTATCTTTCATGTTTGAATCTGGAAAATGTTAAATATAAACCAGAACTTTTTTTCATATTTACTTAGTATTTAAAGTTTTATCTTTCATTTGGTTAAGTTGGATTAGTTGAGGTATCCTCTAGGAATTTGCTTGTTATTGTCTAACAAACAAATAGGGGGAGATTGAAAGGCATATGACTCAGCCTATTTGTAGTTAGAGGATCCTAATCAACTTAAACCAAATTGTAATAAGTAAATATACATATGAACTGTCACAGGAATCTCAAGAAGTATTATCTGCCAGAAGAAAGAAGAAAAGTCAATCTATAGTTTTGATGTCATACACTGGAAGACGATTCAGTTATCTGATCAAGCCCCAGTACAGCATTGAAGTTAATGGATTCATTTGAACAGTGACAGAGATTTTTCGAGTGATAGTTTGAAGATCAGTTACAGTACAAGAGAATTGAGAGAAGAAACAAACCACATCCTAAAGTCAAAAGTGAAGAAGCATCATTGAAGTTAGTCGTTCATGAACCAGACAGTACATCGAACGTCAACACAAATCAGTGGTAATTCTTTACTACCTTTAGTGGTTTGTAAGAATTAAATTAATTATTTATTGATTTAATTAAATTCATTTATAATTGATATAAATTAATTTAGTTGATTTAATTAAATGAATTAATTCTGGAAGAATTAATTTATTAATTAAATTAATTATTGTATCAATTAAATATGAATTAGTTAATCATTAACTAATTAAATGGATCAATAAGACTTAAAGAAAGAAAAATGATTAAGTCTTGGAGGAGGAAAAATTCGGTATGACTTATTTTAAGTCTTACCGACAGAAGCCTTTTCAGAATTAAGTCTTACCGACCTCTGCCAGCTGTTGTAAGTCTTACCGACACATTTTATGTCTTATTGGAGGTTTGTGTAAGTCTTATTGAAGGAAAATCAAGTCTTGGAAGCTGTTTAAGTCATGCTGGAGCAGTTAAATATCCTACAGAAAGCCAGCAAGACCTGTTACTGATATAAAAGAACAGAACAGACCAGATTAAGTCATAACGGAAAAAACACAGCAGAAAACATTTCATCAAGACCAGAATTCTCTCTCTCAAGAACACCAAGAACACCAAAGCTTAAACAATTCCCAGAAATTCAAGTTCTTCATCTTTGTGATATTCTATCCGATAGAACTTGTTTATTTGTGATTCTTGTACTACTAGCGAATTAAGTTTCCTAGTTCTTATCTTGATTATTATTAACTAAATTAGAAAAGTTCATGTCGAATTTTCTAATTAGTTATTAACATCTTGATAAGTTGTTATACTGATTTTGTAACACCACATCAAGTTAATATACAGTTATATTCAACTTGAAAAATTGTGTTAAATAATTCCGCAGATAAATTTGTCTTTATCAAATTTAATTTAAAGGACAAATTTCGATAAAAAGGTAAAGATTGTATTCAACCCCCCCTTCTACAATCTTATCGGACCTAACATTAAACATTAATAAATATAAAAATAATTTTTAATATTTTAGAAGTAGAAAAGGTGTTCGAATTTATAGATGAGAATAGTTCGAATTTATAGGGAAGACATATAATTAGAAATTCTATTGAAAGTAGAATAAGTATTTAATTATAAGGCATATGATTAAAAGTTACATTGGAAGTAGAATAAGAGTTCGAATAAACACTAATAAATGTAAAAGAAAAAAATCTTTTAACATATTAGAAGTAGATTAAAAGTTCTATTGGAAGTAGAATAGGAGTTTGAATAAACACTAATAAATATAAAAAAAATCTTTTAACATATTAGAAGTAGAATAGGTGTTCAAATTTATAGATAAGAAAAGTTGGAATGTATAGGAAAGACATATAGTTAGAAGTTCTATTGGAAGTAGAATTGGAGTTTGAATTTATAGAGAATAAGAGTTCAAATTTATAGAAAAAACATATATTTATCAGTTCTATTGGAAGTTGAATAGGTGTTTTAATATACAGAGGAGACATATAATTAAAATTTTTATTGGAAGTAGAATACAATGACACTGGTAACATCTTTTACGATATTCTATAATTAAATATTTTTTATATAAGTTTTTATACTTCTATTAGGAAAATTTTTCATAAATCCAATACTAATCACATAAAAAAAGTATTCATATTTAAAAAGAAAAATATTAATGTGTTAACGTAATAAAAGAACATTCTCATGCGGGAACCCATAATAAATACTGGAGTGTCTATAATATAAAGAGAAAATAGGATTTTTTTTAAATTCAATAAATTTTAGAAAGCATGGAGAAAATAAAAATTTAAATTCACTATATTTTTATGTTTTGATTTTAAAGAAAAAAAATTGTATAAAATAAGTATCATCAATAATATGTAATGAAGTTGGAATTTCGATCCCTAATGAGAGGGCTTGAAACGTGTTTAACGGGAAGACGGCTCACTAGAAAAGATTGTATCAGCTATTAGAATTTGATATTGATGTCATAAATTTTATTTCATTTTTAGGATTCGATTTTTATGGATAAACATTGTTATACAAGTAATATATGTAAAAGTTAGAGTTTTGATCTTAACGAGAGAGCAGCTCAACAGGAATAACCATGTTTAACGAAAAAGCGGTTCATTAAAGAAAATCGTGTTGAATATTAAAATTTAATATTGATAATATAATAGAAAATAAATATATTTAAAAATTTTAGAATTTTGGGATTTTAAATATTAATAACTAAAAAAAATATCTTTTAATATTTTAGTGAAAGGCATATGACTCAACCTATTTGTAGTTCGAGGATCCTAATTCAATTAAACTAGATTGTAATAAGTAAATAATATTAACTGTCACAGGAATCTCACAAGATGATAACCGTCAGAAGAAAAATCAACAAGTCAATCTATAGTTTTGATGTTTTACACTGGAAGAAGATTCAGATATCTGATCAGGCCTCAAGGTAGCATTGAAACAAGTGGATTCATTTTCGAAGACAGAGATTTCTATTAGTGACAAGAAAAAATTTCAGTACCGAATGATTGATGAGAGTGAAGAGTATAAAAGACCACAGTGTTAAAAGTCACGATGAAGAACAGAGATTGGAGTTAGTCGTTCATGAACCAGACAGTACATCGAACGTCAACATCATGCCAGTGTATGTTCCTTATTATAATTACGTGGTTTTCAGCGGAGTATTGACTATTAAAGAATTTATATTAATTCTATTTTAATTGATTAAGTCAAGTAATTAAGTTAATAAATAAATTAATTCTATCAGAATTAATATATTTGTTAAAGTGATTATTAGATTAATTAAATAAGAATTAATATGAAAAAGAATTAATTAGTTAAATGATTTTTGATAAGTCATTTAATTAATTATAAACTGAAAAATATGAATGATATAACTATCAAACTGATAGTTATACCGATAGTCATATTCAGTTAAATAGAGATAGTCATATTCAGTTAAATGGAGATAGTCATATTCAGTTAAATGGAGATAGTCATATTTCATTCAAATGGTAAGTTATACCGAATGTTATATTCATTTGGTAAGTCATACCGAATGTCATATTGGCTAGTTAAGTTATACCGAAAGTTATATTTAAGCTGGACAGTCATATTACATTGATTTGATAGTCATACCGATTGTCATATTAATGTAAAATGGTTGTCATATCAGTTTAAATCAAGTAATATGACTATGGCTGTGTATATAAGGCAGAGGAATGCAGAAGGTTCAGAATCAGTCGAACCAAACACAAGAAATTCACACAGCAGCCTATTTCTCTCTCTCTCAAGCTCAAGAACACCTACAAGTTTAATTCTGTAAATTCAAGTTCATCTCAGTTGTAATATCCTATCCGTTGGAACTTGTTTACTTGTGATTCTTGTACTACTAGCGAATTAAGTTTCCTAGTTCACAAATTGATATCTTGATTTTATTAACTAAATTAGCAAAGTTCATGTTGAATTTTCTAATTAGTTATTAATCACTTGATAATCATTTGGACTGATTTTGTAACACCCCTCAAGTTAATATATTGTTATATTCAACTTGAAATTTGTGTTATATTATTCCGCACAAAAATATTCGTTTAAGGCAAAATAATTTAACGGATAAATTTTGAGAAAATGGTATAGATTGTATTCAACCCCCCCTTCTACAATCTTAACGGACCTAACAATTGGTATCAGAGCCTATTGATTGATACACAAATCAAGATCCTATTTTTACTCAATCAAAAATTAAGCTCGAATTTTTAACTCTCTTAAAAATTCATCATGTCTGCCAAAGGCAATGTCAAAATTCCTATCTTTAATAAAGATAATTATGATATGTGGAAAAACAAAATGGAGTTATTTCTTGATGTAGCAAACCCAAGTTTTTTGTGGGTTTTGGAAAATGGACCAGCAATTCCCATGCAACATGATGCTGAAACAGTTGTAAATGGAACTGTAACAGTCCCTGCCAGATCCTATCCAAAGGACATTAAGAACTATACCTCTGAAGATAAGGAGGCAGCTGGATTGGATAAAAATTTGAGACTCATTCTGTTGGATTCCCTAGATGCTGTAATGTATAGCCATGTGAGAAATTGTAAAACTGCTAAGCACATCTGGGAAACTATTGAGGTCATTAATGAAGGGACTGATGAAGTCAAGGAAAATAGACTGCAAATTCTAACTTCTGAATATGAACACTTTAGAGCTGGCCCTAATGAAGGCATTCAGGAAGTGTTCGAAAGGTATAATAAGATAATCAACAACTTGCAAGTTCATGGCAAGCATTATACTCAGAAGGAGATCAACATGAAGTTTTTACTAACTATGCCTACTCACTTGGAACATAGAATTACTGCCATCAGAGAATCTAGAGACTTGACTCAGGTTGCTCTTGAAAGGCTGTTTGGTGTTCTGAAAACATATGAATTAGAACAAGTACAGCAAAAGGAATTCTATGGCAAAGGCAGGATGGCAAATTCTTCTACAGCTTTAGTGGTTGAGGTTCCTAAGGAAGTGGAAACTAAGGTGGTTCAACCTATCAGTTTCAACAAGGAACAAACTGAAGTAGAACTTGGCCAAACACCAGCTACTCAGGATGGTGGAGAATTTTATTCACTTGAAGAGCTGGATCAATTGGAAGATGAATCTATGGCAATGATGGTGAGACAATTTAGTAACTTCAGATTCAGAAGAAATCCAAAGTTCAGGTTTAAGTCAAATAACAAGTTTCAGAGAGGAGGTTCTTCATCCTCTAGTAACAGGGGAGGTTATAAAACTGGAACTGTTGACAGAAGCAAAATCCGTTGTTTCAATTGTAATGAGTTGGGACATTTTGCTACTGAGTGTCAGAAACCCAAGCAAGCACAGAAGAAAGATTATGTGTGACGCCCCTAGATCCGGGGTCAAGGATCCAGGTCATCACGGTCCAATTTCCGATCAATATCAATATCTCTGTAGTCTTTTTTTTTTATAAATAAATAAGCAGTTGACCCCACACTAATACACACACACACCAGTCATATGCTCATAGAACAACAACCACAATATTTAAAAGTTTTAAAGTTAACAATTATTACAAGCCCAGAATTTACTAAGTACATTGTTGAACAAAGCTTCTACAGGAAGCACTTCAACAACTAAAGTTTATTACAACTTACACACTTAATTTACATAAGTATACTAAGCCCCTTCGCTTGTCACTACCTCGGGGATGGTCGCCAGCACACGCTCAAAAGGTCGCCTTTCCCTTACCCTCTTGCGGGGTGTGGTACGTAGTATCGGCATGGGACCTAGCTGCTATATACATAAGTAGCAAGAGTGAGCTATAATAGCTCAGCAAGATCATACTGTAACTAAAATTTAAAATGTGAACGAGTATACATATATGTATATGCATATATAATAGCAGGAAACAATTAAAATCCTTAAGGAAGAATAGAGCTCTTATTTAATAATACATCATCCACTTACTATTATAAGAAAGAAATCTGAATTAATATAATATCAGTTTTTCTTCATCTGTAACCATAATTCCATCATCTCATATCATTATTCTGTTTTCAGTATAGAAATCTGAAATAATATAATATCAGTTTTTCTTCATCTGTAATCATAATTTCATCATCTCATATCATTATTCTGTTTTCAGTATAGAAATCTGAAATAATATAATATCAGTTTTTCTTCATCTGTAATCATAATTTCATCATCTCACATCATTATTCTGTTTTCAGTATAGAAATCTGAAAACCATTGTCTACACTTTCTTTTCAAAAACATTGGGGATATCTGCTGTCGCCTGATACGTTAGGACGATGATCAGTCGCCTAATCGTACCTGCTCTCTTTTTACTACCGGTAGAAGGAATGAAGATCATCCCTGGAGGAAGGCCACCTGCTAACATCCTCCCTTGGCATCTTCGTGCCGTAATAAAAATAATAAATGCTGGACTGTGTCGCACACAGCCACTTACGCAAGTCTGTTGCAATCCCCCTCTTTATCACATCATTATTCTCTTTTCAAAATATCATTTCCATTCTCGCACATTACTTCTATAAAATATATATATATCATAATGCTTTGATTATGATTCAAACCTCTCTTTCATATTCAGAAATCAAATATACTTTTATATTTGTAAAATATTCCATCTATTTTAAGAGTAATGTATGATAATCAAATAATGTTTATTAAACCACTGATACTCAAAAAGAACATTTTTAATATAATATTATAACCATATAACCCTCGATAACAACTGATACCATTCTCTCTTATTCTCATAATCATAAGGCATGTTCAATTCATGCATAATCATCTCTATACATATCCATCTCATACTCTTATTCATATTCATATACATCTTATACTCATATCCATATTCATATACATCTTCGTATATCTTTCTTTTCAATATTAATACTCAAGGAAGACAATTTCTTCACAATATAGTAATAATAGCATCACATATATATTCCACGAAATCAAGTTTCTTTGTGAAGATAAGTAGTTTTACAAATAGGGATAGAAGAAATCTTGCCTCGGTTTCGATATCCTGACGGTATGGCTCGTCCCTCTTCCGGAGTTTCTATAAACACAAAAGGACCGTCGTTAGAACCACATCTCTTACTCACTACACTCTTGTATAACATTACCTTTTGAAACTTTAATATATGTTTAACGTATTCCTATTACCCCAAAGGTTCAAGAACTTAACCATTTATAACCTAAATCGAAGTTTCAGGGGTTTTCACCATTTCCCTTAACGACAACACTCGACTGCAGAATTTCCTATAATTTTTAAATTTCGAATTTTAATGTAAGCTCAACTGGAAATAGTTCTTTGACCACACTACTACCATATCCCAAAATTTCGTGACTTTTAACAATGTTAAAGTATGGTAATTGTAATCTCAAGTTTGATACATTTACGGTTTCTCGGTTTCTGAACCGCTTTCACTAAAACTGACTTTTCTCCTAAACCGTTCATCAGATTTTAACGCACCTTATATCAAAACGATCTATGAACTAAGCTCTATCATTTCATAGTTAATTAGGAACCTGGACAGTAGGGTACCGTACGGATGCAGGGGGGTCCAAAACAGGGCAACTTACATCCTAACGAAAATCGGGCATTATAACGGCTATAATTTCGTACTTTCCATAAATCCAACTCCTCCAAATCAATTATCAAACACCATAATCATCACCTACACCATGTGGTCTTCTTCACCAGCCATGGTTACAATCCCAAACACTTCCATATTTAACTCAAACCACTTACAAACACATATAACATCATAATCTTAACATTTACACTACTTAATCACTAAACCAAACAATATCCACCATAAATATAAAAGAGCAAGCATGATTATACCTTCTTGAAGCTTTGATAACCCTTAACAATCCTTGATATATCCTTAATCAACCTTATACTAGCTTGAATCACTAAAAGAAACCATTAAAACAAAGTTAACACTTGAAAACACTATTCATCATCTTTTCTAACGACTTCCATGATTTTATTACCTTGCTAAATGATGATGGTTGGCCTTGAAACTTTGTATATGCTCCTTCCTAATCTCCAAGAAGCCCCATGAATTTCCTCTTGATTTTATCTTGATGCTAGCTAGGATTTTTGTTTTTATTTTCTTCTTTTTTTCCTAAATGGCCGATTGTAATAATGAAGGAGGTGGGGAGAGATTTTTGTGTTTCTTTGATAATTATCTAGCTTAATCTTGTGTATTCTAGATTACCTTGGAAGCCTTGAAAGATATTTGTGGTTTAAGCCAAGCAAAAGTACTAATTTACCCTTAATTTTGAGTTAGTGGAATATGAGATCATTAGTGATGTCATTAGGATGAGTTCATATTCTCATTTACTTATTTTCTAAGTATTATGCTACTAACCTTGGATAATCATAATGTGATATGCATCCTTGTTAAATTACTAATCTTGGTTGCTTGGTTTCCATACTCGTCTAATCGTGGTTCGTTTCGAGTATACCTCATTATCTCAGTGGTTTTCGAAATCATTTACAAATCCAATTTCCTTTGGTATTCTCTTAACTTAATAATCCACTGGTTTAACTTAAATTCACTAATTCCTCAATATATAATTCTTTTAGTATTTCTATACTCCTTAATATCCAAGATATAGAAGTTCGTTCGAGCTCAAAATCCTCAAAATCAAAATTCAGGAATTTCTAAAATCCATCGTCATTTCGAGTCACTTATTTTCAATGTACAATAATAATATGGTTTCTGTTCACTCATTTTCCATCCCTAATATAAAGTACCTACACACCATTTCCCTGGATTCCTCAAGATCACTATTCATTTGGGCACTGTAGCCTTTCTAAAGTTAGGGTTATTACAGTCTTCCCCCCTTAAAAGGATTCCGTCCCGGAATCATGTTGAAAATGTCCATGGGTATCTTTCTCATTCACACCTTCTAACTTCCACCCTATTTCTTCTATCCTTTTCCTTTCGTAATATCTCTATCTTGTTTGCGCAGAAATACACCAACATAACTTCCTTGTCATTCATCAACATGCCATTTAGTTTATCAATAGCAGTCCTTTAATCTGTTTCCAGTCATTCCATATTATCTCATCTCTCCTTCCTCTTTTGACGAAGATATCCGCCACCACATTGACCTTTCCTGAATGGTAGTGTATCTCACTTATGGTTTGACCATCTTCTGATCTCTATCATGACATAAATATTAACTCCTCAATATTCCTATAGCTCCTCTCTGTAAAATTTTCCAGAAAATAAGCTCTAATAATATTCTTTAAAACAATTGTAAGAAAATACTACCTATAATATATATTTCCTGTTCGTCTCAACGAGCTTGTGTTTTCCCAAAACACTCCTACTTTTCTTTTCATAACGTTTCCTAGCCCTTAACAGATACTGATTTTCCTTATCTATTTTATTAACTTATTTATTCCATTAATTGATTAAGTCGATCCTTAACCAAAGACTTACACACAAAATTTAAATCGAAAAGCAAGTACCTGTATCCGCATCTGGTTTCGTCAACGCTTCCCCTAAGGTCATGTTGTACACTCTAGCAGTAGGCCTATTTGAAGCAGCCCCACTCTGTCCTGGCGCGTATGACCCACCTGAACGGCAATCTCTAGCAATGTGTCCTAATTTCCCACACTGGTAACACTTAACATCTCTTTTAGGGTTTGTATCAGTTGATGGGCACTGGTTAAGGTAGTGTCCTTTTTGTCCACACTTGAAACAAGTTACTCCCAGCACTCTACAGACTCCTATATGCTTCTTACCACACGTGTCACAATCTGGTAATGGTGGTCGTGATTGATTGGACTGAAATGTCCCTGAAGATTTTCCACCCTGATTCGCCGTCTCACTAGTAGTCTTGTTACCTCCCGACTTTCCCACAAATTGAGATTTTTGTCCTCTACCTCCTTTCTTAAAGTAGCTTCCCTCACTTGAACCTCCTTTTGGGCCCTCAAACCTTCTTTTCTTATTCTCTCGACCTATTTGAGCCTGCTCACTCTCGGCCTCTATAATTGATGCCTTTTGAACCACTGCAGCATAATCAGTCAACTCAAATGGGGCCACTCTCGTTCGTAACCAGGGTTTCAACCCTTGTTGAAACCTTTTTGCTCGTTGTTCTTCAGTACGCACAAACTCGGGAACAAACCTCGACAGTTCTGTAAATTTAGTTTCGTACTCTGCCACTGTTAAGTTATCCTGTTTTAACTCCAGAAACTTTAATTCCATTTGGTTTTCTAAATACCTAGGAGAATACTTATCTAGGAACACCCTAGTGAAACGCTCCCAGGTTATCACTCCCGCTTCTTCTAAGTTCTTCTTAGCTTCCCACCAGTAATTTGCCTCTCCCTTTAAGAGATAGGCTGCAAAAACGGTTTTCTGATCTTCCTCTATCCTCAGTATTTCGAAAGCTTTCTCCATTTCTTTTAGCCATGCCCTAGCTACTACTGGGTTAGTGGTTCCCTCGAATTCTGGGGGCTTTAATGACTTAAAGGCACGAAAGGAATTAGCTGCCTGATTGGGGAGAACAGGTGGTTGTTGGGGATTCTGTGGATTAGCCAAATTCTGTCTTAATAAGTCCATGAATTGGGTAAAGGGATCACCTCCCGGATTCCTTTGTTGGCCAGTTGATTCCTCTTCTCCTTCTTCATGATTTTCTTCATTATGAGCATTTTCGTTCAGTCTAGTACCTTCGATATTTCGACTTCTTTCGTCTCTCTCATTTCCCCTTGCATTCGCTCTACTATCACGTCTAGGCGGCATAGTTCTGTACATAACAATAGTCCTTATTAATTACCCGAATTTGGGTTACTATATACATCATTTCTATATACACAATTATATCATTAATTAGCTCATTTGCACATCACAATATCTTTATCACGCGATTTACATCTAGTTATACCATAACTTTAGTAGGTAGTTGTATCGCCCTTAACACGATAGCCTTTTCATTAAGTCAATCACCTTTTATACATAATTTTTTTTTTTTTTTGAGTCTCAACATTTATAAAAATGCAGCAAAAATTTAGATAGAAATGCACAAACTTCATTAATATACATAAATTTTTTACAATTTGGGTACAACATCTTTTACTGCTAATAATATACATCATCTAATACAAGGTTCGAAACCTAAAACATAGCCGTACATACTAATCCGATATCACAAAAGTACTACTAACTGTCCTCTAATCAGACTGGGATTAAAACAGTGAACAACTAAACTAATCCCCAAAATGACATCAACAAGATGACTAGTCTGATTAGTGACGAAACTACTATCCCGGCTCACAACCCTGCCCTGACAACATCCCGTATCTGGACTACCATGGTAGTAACCGTATCAACTATCTGGGCCCTCCATGCCGGGTCTCCTCTATCACCCAACAACCTCCTAATATCTCCTAATGCTCGTAGCTCAATACTGATCATCCCCAGAGACATCCCATCCGGGATAACCCCTCCTCTCCCTCTCTCTAACCTCTGTAGAAGGGTGTCTATAGTCCTGCGGGACTCCTCCAACTGTCCCTGAAGGGCAAAGTACTCGGTCAATAAGGTAGCTGAAAGTGGGTCACCCGCCGGTAGGGGTGCCTCCTGAGGGTGTACAGCTAGGGGAGGTGTATCCACAGGTGGAGGTGGTGGAGGTGCAAAGGGTGGGGATGGAGGAACCGACTCTATCTCAGCATCCTCTGAAGGATCCTCCTCCTCCTCAAAAAACCCAAAATGCCCTGGAGGGGTAAACTGCTCAAAAGGATCATCTATAGGGTCAGGACTAGGTAGAGGGGATGGAACTGGTGACGGCACTGGGACGGGTCGGACAGGAGTGGGAACCATCTGAATATCCCTCCACTCAATCGGCTCTTCAGGTATAACTGACAACCTAGGCCTCTTACGCAGTGGCCTCTCCTCCTCAGGGATCTCCGATCTCACTCTGGAAGGACCTGCCTCGTCAGATCCTGTAGAAGGTCAACCCATATATGGCACTAGGGCCACAGCATCTCTCCGTCTCTGCTCCTCTGCCTCCTCTCTCTCTAATCGCTCTCTAGCCGCCGCCCGGCGTCTCTCCCTGAGGTCCTCAACTGCATACTCCGGGACCTCTACCCCGGCCAGCTGAAGATCTAATAGCTCCTGCTCTGACATCCCTAGCCACTGGGGGTCCTGACTCGGCTCACCCATCTCCGCTCCCTATAATAAAACATAAAATTCTTTTAGCAACAGTCTAATAAATTATAATATATGCTTAAAGTAAATACTACCTGCGATATACCACCCCTGAACTTGATGGAAGTTCACAATTTATATTATAACTGATACATTTATTATTATCACTTTTGTTCTTGAGCATTATGACTCTTAGCTCTGATACCATCTGTGACGCCCCTAGATCCGGGGTCAAGGATCCAGGTCATCACGGTCCAATTTCCGATCAATATCAATATCTCTGTAGTCTTTTTTTTTTATAAATAAATAAGCAGTTGACCCCACACTAATACACACACACACCAGTCATATGCTCATAGAACAACAACCACAATATTTAAAAGTTTTAAAGTTAACAGTTATTACAAGCCCAGAATTTACTAAGTACATTGTTGAACAAAGCTTCTACAGGAAGCACTTCAACAACTAAAGTTTATTACAACTTACACACTTAATTTACATAAGTATACTAAGCCCCTTCGCTTGTCACTACCTCGGGGATGGTCGCCAGCACACGCTCAAAAGGTCGCCTTTCCCTTACCCTCTTGCGGGGTGTGGTACGTAGTATCGGCATGGGACCTAGCTGCTATATACATAAGTAGCAAGAGTGAGCTATAATAGCTCAGCAAGATCATACTGTAACTAAAATTTAAAATGTGAACGAGTATACATATATGTATATGCATATATAATAGCAGGAAACAATTAAAATCCTTAAGGAAGAATAGAGCTCTTATTTAATAATACATCATCCACTTACTATTATAAGAAAGAAATCTGAATTAATATAATATCAGTTTTTCTTCATCTGTAACCATAATTCCATCATCTCATATCATTATTCTGTTTTCAGTATAGAAATCTGAAATAATATAATATCAGTTTTTCTTCATCTGTAATCATAATTTCATCATCTCATATCATTATTCTGTTTTCAGTATAGAAATCTGAAATAATATAATATCAGTTTTTCTTCATCTGTAATCATAATTTCATCATCTCACATCATTATTCTGTTTTCAGTATAGAAATCTGAAAACCATTGTCTACACTTTCTTTTCAAAAACATTGGGGATATCTGCTGTCGCCTGATACGTTAGGACGATGATCAGTCGCCTAATCGTACCTGCTCTCTTTTTACTACCGGTAGAAGGAATGAAGATCATCCCTGGAGGAAGGCCACCTGCTAACATCCTCCCTTGGCATCTTCGTGCCGTAATAAAAATAATAAATGCTGGACTGTGTCGCACACAGCCACTTACGCAAGTCTGTTGCAATCCCCCTCTTTATCACATCATTATTCTCTTTTCAAAATATCATTTCCATTCTCGCACATTACTTCTATAAAATATATATATATCATAATGCTTTGATTATGATTCAAACCTCTCTTTCATATTCAGAAATCAAATATACTTTTATATTTGTAAAATATTCCATCTATTTTAAGAGTAATGTATGATAATCAAATAATGTTTATTAAACCACTGATACTCAAAAAGAACATTTTTAATATAATATTATAACCATATAACCCTCGATAACAACTGATACCATTCTCTCTTATTCTCATAATCATAAGGCATGTTCAATTCATGCATAATCATCTCTATACATATCCATCTCATACTCTTATTCATATTCATATACATCTTATACTCATATCCATATTCATATACATCTTCGTATATCTTTCTTTTCAATATTAATACTCAAGGAAGACAATTTCTTCACAATATAGTAATAATAGCATCACATATATATTCCACGAAATCAAGTTTCTTTGTGAAGATAAGTAGTTTTACAAATAGGGATAGAAGAAATCTTGCCTCGGTTTCGATATCCTGACGGTATGGCTCGTCCCTCTTCCGGAGTTTCTATAAACACAAAAGGACCGTCGTTAGAACCACATCTCTTACTCACTACACTCTTGTATAACATTACCTTTTGAAACTTTAATATATGTTTAACGTATTCCTATTACCCCAAAGGTTCAAGAACTTAACCATTTATAACCTAAATCGAAGTTTCAGGGGTTTTCACCATTTCCCTTAACGACAACACTCGACTGCAGAATTTCCTATAATTTTTAAATTTCGAATTTTAATGTAAGCTCAACTGGAAATAGTTCTTTGACCACACTACTACCATATCCCAAAATTTCGTGACTTTTAACAATGTTAAAGTATGGTAATTGTAATCTCAAGTTTGATACATTTACGGTTTCTCGGTTTCTGAACCGCTTTCACTAAAACTGACTTTTCTCCTAAACCGTTCATCAGATTTTAACGCACCTTATATCAAAACGATCTATGAACTAAGCTCTATCATTTCATAGTTAATTAGGAACCTGGACAGTAGGGTACCGTACGGATGCAGGGGGGTCCAAAACAGGGCAACTTACATCCTAACGAAAATCGGGCATTATAACGGCTATAATTTCGTACTTTCCATAAATCCAACTCCTCCAAATCAATTATCAAACACCATAATCATCACCTACACCATGTGGTCTTCTTCACCAGCCATGGTTACAATCCCAAACACTTCCATATTTAACTCAAACCACTTACAAACACATATAACATCATAATCTTAACATTTACACTACTTAATCACTAAACCAAACAATATCCACCATAAATATAAAAGAGCAAGCATGATTATACCTTCTTGAAGCTTTGATAACCCTTAACAATCCTTGATATATCCTTAATCAACCTTATACTAGCTTGAATCACTAAAAGAAACCATTAAAACAAAGTTAACACTTGAAAACACTATTCATCATCTTTTCTAACGACTTCCATGATTTTATTACCTTGCTAAATGATGATGGTTGGCCTTGAAACTTTGTATATGCTCCTTCCTAATCTCCAAGAAGCCCCATGAATTTCCTCTTGATTTTATCTTGATGCTAGCTAGGATTTTTGTTTTTATTTTCTTCTTTTTTTCCTAAATGGCCGATTGTAATAATGAAGGAGGTGGGGAGAGATTTTTGTGTTTCTTTGATAATTATCTAGCTTAATCTTGTGTATTCTAGATTACCTTGGAAGCCTTGAAAGATATTTGTGGTTTAAGCCAAGCAAAAGTACTAATTTACCCTTAATTTTGAGTTAGTGGAATATGAGATCATTAGTGATGTCATTAGGATGAGTTCATATTCTCATTTACTTATTTTCTAAGTATTATGCTACTAACCTTGGATAATCATAATGTGATATGCATCCTTGTTAAATTACTAATCTTGGTTGCTTGGTTTCCATACTCGTCTAATCGTGGTTCGTTTCGAGTATACCTCATTATCTCAGTGGTTTTCGAAATCATTTACAAATCCAATTTCCTTTGGTATTCTCTTAACTTAATAATCCCCTGGTTTAACTTAAATTCACTAATTCCTCAATATATAATTCTTTTAGTATTTCTATACTCCTTAATATCCAAGATATAGAAGTTCGTTCGAGCTCAAAATCCTCAAAATCAAAATTCAGGAATTTCTAAAATCCATCGTCATTTCGAGTCACTTATTTTCAATGTACAATAATAATATGGTTTCTGTTCACTCATTTTCCATCCCTAATATAAAGTACCTACACACCATTTCCCTGGATTCCTCAAGATCACTATTCATTTGGGCACTGTAGCCTTTCTAAAGTTAGGGTTATTACATTATGTTTCTGAAAAGAAGAAAAGTGGAAGAGCTTATGTGGCTGCTGGTAAAAGCTGGGATGATACAGATAGCGAAGATGAAGAATATGGAAACTTTGCGTTGGTGGCAAATGCTGAATCTTCAACTTATTATACCACTCCGGTAATTCTTACTGATGCTCAGTTAATTGGTAGTTTACGTCTTTCCTTGAATAATGCAGAAAGAGGGTACGAGAGAATAAGTCTTGTTAACACTAATCTTGAAAATCAAATGCTAGATTTAAAAAAAGTACAGGTTAATCAAGATAAGAATATAGAAGAAATAGCTCGACTTAACTGCAGAGAAATGGGTCTAGGAGAATACATGACAAAACAAGTTGATAAGATTGCTGAACAAGAAACCACCATTAGGGAACTTGAAACACAGGTTAGAGCGTGTTATAATTCTGTTAAAGTTTCTAAAGATTTCTTCAACAAACAAGCATTAGAACAAACTGTAGGAATAGGATTTGATTACAGTCAAGCTGTTGGTTCTTTGAGTAATCATTCCCCTAATTCTATACCAGCTAAAGAAAGAGGTATACCACATATTCTCAAGAATGTTAAAAAACCAATGTTTACAAAATCTGATGCTGGTCCACCAGATATTAGTTCTATGGTTATACATGAAGAAATGAGAAATGAGGATGCTGCAAATGGCACAGTTCTTGTTAATAATAAATGTGTTAAGAATAAAACTGCTATGAACCATAATACAAAGAATGTGTCATCCAAGAAAAATGTCACAGTATTTGTTAAGGCTAAATCAGTTGAGGACGTTAACACAAAAAATGTGTCACCCAAGAAAGATGTACCTAAAGTACCAGTCAAAGTTGTTGAATCAGCTAGTACTTCTAAGACTGGATTAGGTAGTAACAAGTCAAAGCAGAAAAATACCATGCCTTCTATTAACTCTAATCATAAAGCATGTGGTATTATCAATTGTATGTCTTGTGCTTTTAACAATATGCGTGCTTATTTTAATGGTAATTATGCATGTGTTAAACAGAATGCTCCTCGACAGCACATGAACAGGAACAATAATGTTCGATCTAAGACTGCTTTTCCTCCTCAAGTTAGGAGAGAGACATTTGCACCTAAGACTAAACAAAAGATTATCAAGAATGTCTACCAGGTCAAATGTCCAGTCAATGACACAAGTGTTACTGCTGGGAGAGAAACATGGATACCCAAGATTAAACAAAAGATTTTCAAATCTGTTTATAAGGTTAAATGTTTATTGACTAAAGAGGTTAAACTTAAAAATGTTGTTTTGCCTGACAAAGGTCAATACTTTAAATACGCAGGACCCAATCAAATTTGGGTCCCGAAGAAGGTTTAACTCATTTGTCATTGCAGGGTATTGAACAGGTTGATCGGATAACCTGGATCTTGGACAGTGGATGTTCAAGGCATATGATTGGAGATAGAGCCCTGCTGACAAATGTGGTGGAGAAGGCCGGCCCAGTAGTTACCTTTGGAGATAACAGCAAAGGTAGAACTGATGGATATGGCAGACTTGAAGCTGGAAATGTTATCATTGATGAAGTTTCTTTTGTGAAAGGACTTGAGCACAATTTGCTCAGTGTCAGTCAATTCTGTGATAAAGGTTATGAAGTTCATTTCAACAAGAAGAATTGTCTAATTTCACACAAGAGACATGAAAAGCCACAACTGACAGGAGTTAGAAAAGGCAATCTGTACGTAGCCAATATGAATTCAGGAAGCACTGAAGAAGTCACTTGCTTCTACACTAAAGCATCTAATGATGAGAGTTGGCTATGGCACAAGAAACTTTCTCATCTTAATTTCAAGACAATGAATTCTCTGGTCAAAAGAGAATTGGTGAGAGGTTTGCCTTCAATGGAATTCACTCAAGAAGGACTGTGTGATGCATGTCAAAAGGGCAAGCTAAAAAGAGCAAGTCATAGGAGCACTGATACATCTTCAATAACTGAACCATTACAATTACTTCATATGGATTTGTTTGGTCCAGTTAATGTGATGTCTATGTCAAGGAAGAGATATGCTCTAGTGATTGTTGATGATTTTTCAAAATACACATGGGTTCTGTTTTTGAATTCTAAAGATGAGACTCCACAACTGGTGATTGATCACATCAAGTTAATTGAGCGAGATTCTACGTATCCAGTGAGAGTTTTAAGATCAGACAATGGAACTGAATTCAAGAATGCAGTTCTAAATGACTTTTGCACTGAGAAGGGTATAACCAGACAATATTCAGCTCCAAGAACTCCTCAGCAAAATGGGGTAGTGGAAAGAAAGAATAGAACCTTGATTGAAGCTGCACGTACTATGCTAAGTGAATCAAGGCTTCCATTGTACTTTTGGGCTGAAGCCGTCAATACTGCGTGCTATACCCAGAATCGAACTCTAATCAATAAAGATCAAATGAAGACACCCTATGAAATTATGGCTGATAAGAAACCTTCACTCAAATACTTTCATGTATTTGGGGCAAAATGCTTTGTGCTTAAAGAAGGTGATGATCAAGGTGGTAAATTCGATACCAAAGCATTTGAAGCAATTTTTATTGGTTATTCAATGAGAGCATACAGGGTGTATGTGATTGATGAACAGAAGATGATGGAAAGTGTCAATGTAACATTCGATGACACTAAACTCCCTAGTATCCAAACTGAGAACCCATCTGAGAAGCTATCTTTCGATGACATGACAGATACAGATTCAGATGATGACAATGCACCTGAGATTTTTGCTGATGCTAATGACAACAATGATGATCAGGGTAATGGTGATGAAATCAATGATAGTAGTCAAAATTCCTCTGACTCTAATAATCAATCATCATCTAGTCAACCTGGCAACAACTCAGGGGGAGAAAATGAAGGGTCAACTGGTCACACACAACATCCCAATGAAGGTCAAGGAGAATCATCAAGATCTAATCTTCCCAGACAGACTGTTTGGAATAGAGCTCATCCTTTTGAGTTAATCATTGGTGATCCAGTTGTTGGTGTAAAGACTAGAAGAGCTCTTCAGAGTCAATGCAATTATTCAGGGTTTCTATCTGAAATGGAACCTAAGAAAACTGAAGAAGCTCTTTCTGATCCTGATTGGGTGATTGCTATGCAAGATGAACTCAATCAATTTAAACAACAAGAAGTTTGGAAGCTGGTACCCAGACCTACAGACAGACCAGTAGTTGGCACAAGGTGGGTATTCAGAAACAAACTTGATGAAGATGGCACAGTGACGAGAAATAAAGCAAGACTGGTAGCAAAGGGTTACTCCCAATCTGAAGGCATTGACTATGATGAGACCTATGCTCCAGTGGCTAGACTTGAGGCCATAAGAATATTCTTGGCATTCGCAGCATTTTCAAACTTTAAAGTTTATCAAATGGATGTCAAGAGTGCTTTCTTGAATGGCAAGCTAGATGAAGAGGTTTATGTAGAACAGCCCCCTGGCTTTGAAGATCAGGATTTAATTGACTATGTCTACTTCCTTTTCAAGGCTGTCTATGGTCTTAAGCAAGCACCAAGGAAATGGTATGACACTCTCTCTGAATTTTTACTTGAAAATGATTTTGTTAGAGGTGTCATAGACAAAACTCTCTTTACAAAGAAACATAAGAATGATACAATTATAGTCCAAGTCTATGTGGACGATATAATATTTGGGTCTACTAATGATCTTTTGTGCAAGAAATTTGCGAAGTTAATGCAGGGTAGATTTGAAATGAGCATGATGGGTGAGTTGAAGTTCTTTCTTGGATTGCAAATAAGTCAAAGGACAGATGGAATATTTATCTGTCAATCCAAGTATGTCAAAGAGCTTCTCAAGAAGTATCAAATGGAGGACTCTTCTTCAGCAAAGACACCATCATCCACAGCTGTCAAATTTGGAGCATGTGAAAATTCTGTCAAGGTAGATATCACAAGCTACAGAGGTATGATAGGCTCATTACTTTATCTTACTGCGAGTAGACCTGATATTATGCATGCTACGTGTTTGTGTGCAAGGTTCCAATCGGATCCTAGAGATGTTCATCTCATTGTTGTTAAAAGAATTCTGAGATATCTTAAGGGTACGCCTAACCTAGGCATCTGGTACCCTAAAGATTCTGGTTTTAATCTTGTTGGATATACAGATTCTGACTATGCAGGAAGTGTTGTGGATAGAAAAAGCACATCTGGGAGTTGTCAATTCCTAGGTGGTAGACTAGTTTCCTGGTACAGCAAGAAACAACAGACAGTTTCCAATTCAACGGCTGAAGCTGAATATATAGCTGCTGGAAGCTGTTGCGCACAGATTTTGTGGATCAGGAATCAGCTGAGAGACTATGGCTTTGTGCTTGATAAAATTCCAATTTTATGTGATAATACAAGTGCCATAGCAATCTCTAACAATCCTGTGCAGCACACAAGGACAAAGCATATTGACATCAGGTATCATTTTATTCGAGAGCATGTCATGAATGGTACCGTGGAGTTATTTTTTGTACCCACGGAAGAACAAACAGCAGATATTTTTACTAAGTCTCTTGACGAATCCACATTTACCAGAATTGTTGGTGAATTGGGTATGTTAAACAGTCCTAGTAATTAAACTAGTTAATATCTGAGGTTTGATTTTTTAATAAGTTACAAGTGATTGATGTGTTGATATTTGTTGTTAAATCACTTGTATACTTATTTTATCAACTTATAACCTTGCTTATTTCATCTTAAATCATTGTTATTATCTTCTGTACATATTTTTAGTTACTTATTATATTTTTAGATTAATTCATTTTCTTTGAAAATATTTTTCTTGAATTTTACAAGCTGTAATTTATGAGAAATCTATTTTTCTTGAAAATGTTATTGTTTTTAATTCAGTTTGATTATTTTTGTTGTTTAAATAAATCATAGTTTCTTTTAGAATAATTTTCTATATGGAAATTGTTTTATTAGAAAATTTATAGATTTATTAACTCATCAGAAATAATTATGTAAATATATAGTATAATTATTTAGTTTTATTTTATTTTGTTTTATTTTATTTTGATTTGTAATGTTTGTCCTTCTGTTATTAATGTTTGATTTCGTAAAAGGGACTACATATGATCATTTTTATAATTTTTATTAGGTTTTATAATTTTAGTATAAATTAATTTGCTATTTTTTTGATTATGTAAATTATTAATGTAATTTTCTTGATTTAAATTCTGTTAAAAATCTGTTGTTAGTTAGTTATATTAATAGATTTGTTAAAATATAACTATCGGTATAACAATCTTCTTGATTGTTATATTCGAATGTTTGATTAGTTATATTAGTGTTAAATAATGTAATATAACTTAGAAATAACTTAGATATAACTTTGTTTTTGTTTTTGTTTAAATATAACTGTTAAAATAGTTGATAATTATATTGAGTGTTTTAACAGTAATATAACTATCGGTATAACTAAGATTTGATTGTTATATTGAGTGTTTATTCGGTAGTTATATTATATATTAACAGCAATATAACTTACAGTGCCTAGGGTAGTCATATTACGTTTTATACGTAATATAACTATCGGTATGACTATCACCCGATAGTTATATCACAGTTATTTCACATATAATAACTAAGTTATATTTTGACAGTCATATTCAATAGTTATATTGTTGCTCTAGTTACTCTCTCGCGTGTTAAGTCACCGAGAACTTAATATACACACATATACACACGAATTCAAACGAATTGCTGTCCAAATTCTGCCTCAAATCTTACTCAAAACACGTTTCTAAGGATCTTTCTTGATTACCCAGCCTATAATCTTCATAATCAAGGTTGAAAATGTAAGATTTGATAGAGTTTTGAGTTTTTGAGATTGAAAAATTTCGAATTTTTGATCTAAAAATCCCAACAATTGGTTGTGATTTTTTAAAAACTAAAATTACATGTGTGTTTGTATTACAATCAAGATCCTTGTCTGAATTTTTCAGAATTTTTGATAGAGATTTTGATTTTTCGAATTTTTTAATTATTAATTAATTCGAATTTTGTAATTTAATTGGGTTAAATTGTTGAATTTTGCAGATTTACTAATTTTAATCCCTGATTTGCAATGGCTGGTGCTTATAATAATTTTGAACTTGTGAATCACAATTATATTGGATACTTTAATCCCGAGGATTGCCCAGTGGATCGGTTCAAGCCCTGGATAAAGTTTCTAAATGAGCAAAATCTCTGTAGTCACTCTATAACTGCAAATGTTCCAATGAAATTTGGTCCACTCAAATTAATGTGTAATACAGCTGTTTCAGATGAAAGATCGTTTTCATTCGATTTTAATGGTCAGACATATACAGTGGATGAATCTGTCTTCAATGCTGCTCTGGGATTTCCAACTGAAAGATTTGCTGAATTACCTTCAAATGATGAGTTGACTCAATTCTTCACAAATATCAACTATCATGGTCAACTGAATCTGAAACGACCACTCAAAAGCAATCTTGTTCAAGAATGGAATATCTTCTTTGAAATCATAGCAAAGGTGTTTGCTAATTCTACAAAGAGCAACAATACTGTCATCACAGGTATGTTACAGTCAATTGGTTTTGCTATTGCTCACAATAGAAGAATCAATTTTGGCAGTTTGATATGGCCTATTCTGCTGAATCGATTGAAGAAGGCTACAAAGAACTTTGGAAAAGGTAAACCGGTTAAGTGTCATTATCCTCGATTTTTGACACTAATTTTTAATCATCTAATGCCTAAGGATCAACCTGCTCCGTTTCCAAATGATCGAATTCAATGGTCTGGTAAACCAAACAAGAAGTTCTACACCAGGCTGGACACTTCTAAGGTCTTGTTGCATGTTCCTGTAGTCATAACACCTTATATGTCTACATACATACATTTGCCAAATGTCATGCCACAGCCAGATGCTGAAGTACCTTTAGTTCAACAAGCTACACAGCCTGAAGCAGAACAAGTTCCAGTACCTCAACCTGATTCTGAACCCTTGAATGTTCTTGAACATCAACTTCCAGTGGATCAACACACTCAAAATGAAGATGATGTGCATGTCAATGATCAGGTATTTGACTCAACTCCACTACAATCTCAATATCTTTCTGGTAGTCAAATGATTGTGAGAAGTGACCAAGGGGTTGTAGATCCACAACCTTTATCCCAGGTCAATGCACCAAACACTGATCCTAAATTCTCCAAACACTATCGTAGAAAGAAATTGTCATTCAAAAGAGCTATTCCCAGTAGTGATAGTGTGAGTGAAACAAGGTTGCCATCTCAAAAGAAGAGTAAAACCATGTCAAAGGCAATCTTAAACCCATTCATTCCTTCAACCTCACCCCTGTTACTCACAATGGGGGAAGATATTTTTGCAAATGAAGCTGAAAATATTGTAATGCAAATGGAGCAAGTTACAGTGCCTGCCATTGTTACGGCAGAAGAACCTTCACAGGTTGATCGGGATTTGCGAAATCTCATTGCACCACCACTGACCTTCCAAGAGGAGGCTAGGGTGATCTCCAGTGCAGGTACAATGGATGCAGCTAAGGATAATGAGAGGAGTGATGTGAGAATTACTTCAAATCTGAGTGAAACACCAGCACGTGAGGTGAGTGATACTCAGAGAGCTGTTGAGGTGAGAGCACACAATGACACATACACTTTATCTCTCATTACTCAATTAAATCAGATGAAAGAAAGTCTTGCTCAAGCTGAAGAGGACAACAAAAACTTGAGGTTTGATATGGACAATATGAGAACTATCTTCAACAACAAATTCAATGCACTTAAACTGTCTCAACAACAAGCAGTTGAAGACTCTGGAGATGTCACAGTGGCTCAAGATCTTATTATCTCATCTATGGCTAATCAAATTGAAGATCTTCAGAACAACATAAATGAAAATCATTTAACCACTGAACATCGTCTCAGTCAGATTGAAAAGCAAAGTGATGATCAAGCAAAGGGGTTAAGACATTTATATAATATCATCAGCAGAACTCACTCATTTACAGCAGAAGAGAAGAAATTCTTCGGAGGTAGTGATGAAAGTGACCCTGGAGCTGGAACAAGTCACAAGACTGTAGAGGATTCCTCAACTAAGGGGGAGAAATCTAGAGGGGGAGCAAGTGCAAGTGCAAGTAAAGAAAAATTTGAAGATAGGAGTGAAGGGAAGAAGACAACTCATCAAGCAGCAACAGAACAGGAAGATGATGATGTAGAAGGTTTTTACTATACAGGTGAACCTGATATTGATCTGTTTGCTGACTTACAGTTTCCTGATGTTGGTGAAGAATTTGAAGAACCAGATCTCAGTTTTTGGGATGATGAAGAGCAAATAATTCCTGATTCTATTGAAACACAACAGATGAATTTTGAAGCAAACAAAGAACTCGAACAGAATGAAGCTAATCTGGCTATGAGAGAAGAAAGACTCAAGAAGACACTTGAACAGTTAGCTCATAATGAGAGACTTCAAAAGGTAGAACAGGAAGCACTTCAAAAGGAACATGCTCAGAAGCTGGAAGCTAGGAAGATGTACATCAAGTACAAAAATGGTGATAAGTGGGAACGTGCTCAAAAGGTAATTGACTCACCACAAACTTCTGACTATGATGATCGTCGGATGATTGCTATTTTTGAAAGCTTTAAACAGAAGAACCCTATACATGATATGTATTTGAAAGCTTTAAAGACAGAAATTGTGAGAATAACCACTGCATCTGATCCAAAGAATGGTGAGCTACTTATCTTTGTTGAATGTCATAAGCTCGGATCTCACAAAGTATCGCTTCAGTTCTTCTATGATAGATCTCTGTCAGAGCTTTGGGTGTTGAGACCAAAAGTAAGAACATCTTCTGAACTAGGCATACTGCTTCATGAAAAGTTTCAAGAGTTTGCTGAAAGAGCTGGTCCTGAAGTTATAAGTGACCCTCCACAAGTTAAAATTCTCAAGGGAGAAGTCATTCATACTGTTAATCTTCAGACAGACGAATTGTATACACATCTTGCCAGACACTTGGTATATGTTGAATATGCTCTTCGGAATCATGGTTTTGCATCACAGGAAAAGATTGAAGCTGCAAATCATATTCGATCCTATGCTCACACCAACATGAAGAAGTACAAGAAGTATCAAGGTGAGTTAAGAAAGAAGCTTGGAATACCATTGGTTTATCCTACAGATGTGGCATCCAGAAGGGATTTACTTGTTGATTCAGAAATGATCAAGAATCTACCGGACATGGATGAACAAGAAGAAGGAGAAATCAATGAGAAAGAAAGTGGTAACTGAAGATTAGCTCTACAAGTTATATCATTAGAGCTTTGATAGAACAAGATAGGATAATTATCTTATATGATCAGTCTAGAGGATCATCTATCTTGTATTTATCTTTTCTGTTTGAATCTGGACAATGTTAATATAAACCAGAACTTTTACATTATTTACTTAGCATTTAAAGTGTTTTCTTTTACTTGTTTAATTGGGATTAGTTGAAGAATCCTCTAGGTATTTGCTTGTTATTGTATAACAAACAAATAGGGGGAGATTTAAAGGCATATGACTCAGCCTATTTGTAGTTCGAGGATCCTAATTCAATTAAACTAGATTGTAATAAGTAAATAATATTAATTGTCACAGGAATCTCACAAGATGATAACCGTCAGAAGAAAAATTAACAAGTCAATCTATAGTTTTGATGTTTTACACTGGAAGAAGATTCAGATATCTGATCAGGCCTCAAGGTAGCATTGAAACAAGTGGATTCATTTTCGAAGACAGAGATTTCTATTAGTGACAAGAAACAATTTCAGTACCGAATGATTGATGAGAGTGAAGAGTATAAAAGACCACAGTGTTAAAAGTCACGATGAAGAACAGAGATTGGAGTTAGTCGTTCATGAACCAGACAGTACATCGAACGTCAACATCATGCCAGTGTATGTTCCTTATTATAATTACGTGGTTTTCAGCGGAGTATTGACTATTAAAGAATTTATATTAATTCTATTTTAATTGATTAAGTCAAGTAATTAAGTTAATAAATAAATTAATTCTATCAGAATTAATATATTTGTTAAAGTGATTATTAGATTAATTAAATAAGAATTAATATGAAAAAGAATTAATTAGTTAAATGATTTTTGATAAGTCATTTAATTAATTATAAACTGAAAAATATGAATGATATAACTATCAAACTGATAGTTATACCGATAGTCATATTCAGTTAAATAGAGATAGTCATATTCAGTTAAATGGAGATAGTCATATTCAGTTAAATGGAGATAGTCATATTTCATTCAAATGGTAAGTTATACCGAATGTTATATTCATTTGGTAAGTCATGCCGAATGTCATATTGGCTAGTTAAGTTATACCGAAAGTTATATTTAAGCTGGACAGTCATATTACATTGATTTGATAGTCATACCGATTGTCATATTAATGTAAAATGATTGTCATATCAGTTTAAATCAAGTAATATGACTATGGCTGTGTATATAAGGCAGAGGAATGCAGAAGGTTCAGAATCAGTCGAACCAAACACAAGAAATTCACACAGCAGCCTATTTCTCTCTCTCTCAAGCTCAAGAACACCTACAAGTTTAATTCTGTAAATTCAAGTTCATCTCAGTTGTAATATCCTATCCGTTGGAACTTGTTTACTTGTGATTCTTGTACTACTAGCGAATTAAGTTTCCTAGTTCACAAATTGATATCTTGATTTTATTAACTAAATTAGCAAAGTTCATGTTGAATTTTCTAATTAGTTATTAATCACTTGATAATCATTTGGACTGATTTTGTAACACCCCTCAAGTTAATATATTGTTATATTCAACTTGAAATTTGTGTTATATTATTCCGCACAAAAATATTCGTTTAAGGCAAAATTATTTAACGAATAAATTTTGAGAAAATGGTATAGATTGTATTCAACCCCCCCTTCTACAATCTTAACGGACCTAACATTTAGAAATATAATAGGTGTTCAAATTTATTGAGAATAAGAGTTTGAATTTATAGGGAAGACATATAATTAAAAGTTTTATTGGAAGTAGAATAGGTATTTGTAAGACATATAATTAAGATTTTTATTGTAAATAAAATAGGAGTTCTAATTTATAAATGAGAAGGGTTTGAATTTTTAGAAAATACATATAATTAAAAAAGTAATTGGAGGTACAAAAGATGTTTGAATATATAAAAAATACGTATAATAAATTGTTTTATTGGAAATAGAATACGAGGATAGTGGAGACGTGTTATACGATTTTTCAAAAAAAAATTATATCTTTTTTTTTGTTAGAATTCCTTTATTTTAACTTTTTTATACAAGTTAATTATACCTGCATTACAAAAAATATTTCCATAAATTCAATATTATTCTCGTAATTAAAAGTCTTCGCATTTAAAAAAATTGATGTGTTGACAAAACACGAGAAAAACATTTCCATGCGAAAGCTGTAAATTAGTACCGGAATATCTATAATATACAAGAAATATTAGATGTATTTTTATCTTTTAAAACTCCATAAATATTAGAAAATTCAAAGAATGTAAAAATTGGAATTTACGTTTAAATTTTTAAGAAAAAAAAGTTATTTCATAAGATAAGTGCCATCAATAATATGTAATGAATTTAGAATTTCGGTTCCAAAGAAGAACGGCTCGAAACATATTTTAACGGGAAGACGACTCATTAGAAAATATTGTATTAGCTAATAGAATTTGATATTGATGTCATAATTTTTTATTAACTAGTTACCAAAAAATAATCCTTGTGAGTTGTGACTTTTTTTTTTTGACAAAATGCAATTTTATAACTTCAAATCTTCCAAAATACATTCTCGAACATTGATCGGAACAGAACTCCAATCAAAACTACGATCACGATACATATGTGACACACGGGCTAGCTCATGAACCAACATATTCGCAGATCGTTTAACAAAATACAACTTTAAGTTGTTAAAACCACATATTAGATCCCTACAATCCTCAACTATCCGCCCTAACCTTGATCTCATGGGAATTGCACTTCGAATCAGCTGCACAACAGCCAAGCAATCTGATTCGATGGTAACTGAGCTCAGTTGCAGTTCTTTAGCCCAGCTCAACGCCTCTTTAATAGCAATTGCCTCAGCCAAACTAGGGTTCATGACTTCTGAATAGCTTCTGATTCTTGCCGTGAGTAGATGTCCTTCATGATTCCTAGCAACCAAACCAATACCTCACCTTCCCTTATCTTCGAAAATTGCTGCATCTGCTGATATTTTTACTTCATTATGGTGTGGCTTCACCCAAAGAATTGCACCATCCCCTGGAAACGAAGGTTGAAATGGTGGTCTAAAGTCTCGACTCTGAGCTACTTTCCATTGCGAAAAATATTCCAACGCTTTTGCAACAATCTTTAATTCCTTCCATCGTCACATAAGTATCTTTTTGCATAAATGTTACTTTAACTTTGGACTTCGGCACTTTGGGCTTGCTGGACTTTTTTTCAATTTCTTCTCTTATATAACTTCAATTTTGGGCTTCTCCACATTGGGCTTGTTGGACTTGTTTTTCAAATGGTTTCCTAAGCATTGCATTTTTTCAATTTTAGCAAAAAACCAAACAAACTTGTTTATTTTCTATTTTTTTCTTTGTTCTGTAATAACCCTTGCTTTCAAGAAACCAATTTTCGCTTGCTTTTCTTGATGTCCCTGTAGTTCAGATCTATACTATACTTTAGTCGGTTGGTTAACATTTGTTAACACCTTCCAAAATTAAAAATTTTTTTGTTAATACCTTCCAAAATTAAAAAATAAATTAAAATGCATATAAAATTTTATTTAACTTAATAACAAATTGTTTTAATTATACTCCAATTAATATTCAATTACATACTATTTTAGTTATATTTGAATTAAAATTCATCACCTACACCCTACTTTTTTAGACTCTTCAATTATTCAATTACTTGGAAATCAAATATTTTCAAAATCAATTTAAGTAATTTTAATATCACATATTTATTAACAAATTTACAACAAATTATAAATCAACAAAGTGAAAACAAACTAAAACTATATAATAAACAAGAAAAATTTCACACAATTACAAATTAATATTAAATTCTATTTTAGATAAATATTACATTAGTGATTATTATGGAATCATAATTTGAATATGATAATATCAACAAAAATTTGAATGTAAGTATATACGATACTTCCATTTATATTTATATTATTATGATAAAATATAATCATAATTCGAACAATTTAACATATAATTAAATTATTATTATTTAATAATATATATATTTGCCAATATTATATTAAGTAATATATATGAGATATATATTTATTAATATATAAATAAAATATTATTTAAATTTATAAAAACCGTGCATCGCACGGGTTATAGGCTAGTAAATATAAAAGCACAAACAAGGTCATTGGTTAAAGTTGAATTATATTTTTTGAATGATCAATATTTCTGAATAAATAAGAATCTGAATACATAAAAAATAAAGTTGTTTGGTAAATTATTTTTGTAAACTATTTGGTAAATTATTTTTGTAAACTATCTGAATCAGAATATTTTTTAACTTTATTTTGTACAATAAAAAATGACATTTTACACATATTATAATTTATTAATGTGCTAATGAATAATGAAAGATAATCATACTAGTTTCAAAAAATTATTATGTTACAAGAAATTTTAAATACATGATATATGAATTATAATTATATTAATAGATAAAATATTAATATAAAATATTTTATATAAAAAATATTCATATGTATTTTAGTTACTACTTATTATCTTTTAAATATAGATATAAACTTATATTATACAAGTAATTCATGTAAATATAATACTTACTCCATCCTTTTTTAGTTTGTCACATCTGGAAAAAATACACATATTTAAAAAAATTTAATGTTATAAATTATTTTCATGTATTGACCTAATTATTATATAATTAGATTAATTACAAAGTTTAAAATTAGGAATGGAAGATAAATATAAAAAATTGATATAAAATATAATGAAATAAAAATAAATAAATATTTTTTTCCAAATGTGGCAACTTTCAAAAGGGACGGAAGAAATATTATATTGAACAATTGGCATATGAAATGCGTTTGAGGATTATATATAGGCTACCCACATATGAACCGAGAGGTCATGGGTTCGACTCCTGCCGGGGGTCAAAAAAATCCGGAAACAGTCTCTCTATCTACCCTTGGGTAGAGGCATGGCTGCGTACAACCTACCCCTCAGACCCTGCTCATGCGAGATATACTGAGTACGTTGAGTTGAGTTGAGTTTTTATATAGGCTACCCCGCTACAAAAGTACATTGCAGAAGGAGATCCCTTAGACATGATCCTCGTTATACTAAAAAATAAATATGACAGCACACATTCAGATACAGGCATGCAAATGATTATGAATTTACTTCTTTAAAAAATGAAGTATAAATGAATTTATAATTTACTTTTGAATTTAGTTTAATGCTTATTTCAATTTTTTTGATATATATAAATGTTGATATATATTGCAATGTTTTGCGAACCAAACAAGCTAAATGAACACAAGCCATACAAATTGTGAGCTCGCAAAGATTCCCCGTAGATCATACATACACATAACCATTCCAAAGGATTCAATCTTTTATAGTAGAATCCTGCCAAAACATACTACTATGAGAACATAGTTCTTTTTTCTTTCTTGTCTTATCAATCTTATCAATGAACAGCTTCCAAACACCTAGCTTCTACTCTGCTGATATCAAACAGCATTAACAACTGGCGATCTGCATGCAAGAGCTGGGTCCTGGCCTGGGACAATTTGATATTTGGAATCTTTTTTTTTTCTCGAAAGATCATAAAAATTCAAACAATATTGCTCTAATAATCATGTCAAAATTTCAATATTTGTTTTGTGCACTTAAAAATCCGTATACAATGCACAAGATTCCTTGCAGCTGCGTAGCGGAAGAAAAGTCCTTTTTATGAAAATCGAATTGTTATAATCATAAAGACGGGATTCCAACCTGTAACCTAACAACATCAAGTACATACTTTACCTGAGCAAGAAATGCTGGCCTTCAAATAAATGAAACCAGTCTCTGAGTTCGCTACTCTTCTCCCATATGCAGACATGGCTCTCATCACTATTGAGCACATTAATACTGTGGTATCTTTTCTTTTAAGAAGCTGTCAAAGTTCCCCCATCACCTGCTCAATCATTACAGGTAACTCCTCATCATCTTCATATTTTCTTACTGACTTGCAATTATGGACTACTTCCTTCAATAGAAATGGTACCATTTTGTTGGTCCTACATAAAAAATATCAGGTGTCATCAATCCTATTCACATACTACAAAACAAAATATGCAATGTTGTACAACAAATGCAATGTATAATCATTTTACCCGACAAACCACATGCTTGCTAAATACACTTGCTGGGTCCGGTAGATGTAGACTTGTACATACTGATATGGAGCCCTGATAATCTATGTATCTAACTCAAGATCTTGTGATATTATGCCTAGGACTTTTCCGATGTTACCTTTATTATGATCTCTTTTAAGAGGGTAGACTCTTTGATTGATCCTTATTAAAATATCCTATCATCACTAATCTACGAAAAATAATGCTACCTTCGCAGAATTTTTCTCGCTCTCTCTTTTGTCTTGATCTCTCCTAAGATGTTAACATATTACTTACTACGTATATCATGCTTATGTGTTATTACATGTTCCTTCACTCAAAATCCCGCATTAGGAAATTCGAACTTGAGTTGGGTCACCCCGACCCTCTGTCAAGTTACTAACTCTCAAAAAATTATGATTTTTGAAATTTGGTTTGATACGTGTATATATCATGCATATTTGTTAGTAAAGAGTTACTTCGAAACTGGATATACATGCCTTTCAAACAGGGTACTTCTGGTATTAGTACTTTAAATCAACAACAGGGACATATTCAACCAGATGATTTCGGAGACAAAAATGAACTACCAATATCTGTCGGTATCAAAGTAAAATTAACTAAACACCTCCAAGCAGTACAAGTCCAATAATAAAGGTATATCATCAGTAAACTATTAATCATTGCTTCTAAAACCATTGTTGATAACCTTTCGTATGTAGCTCCCAAGGTTACCATGTGGCATTCCTACATAAACACTTAACCTTATACTCACTTGTTTCCGTTTTACCAGACCATTAGGTTTAATTATTGTCACCGTCCATAAACAATTACGAATATTTAAGAACATAAATGTTGATTAGAAAATAGTAAAGCACTCCTTGTGTTTATAAGCACACATAGTCATGCACATAGGTTAATCATACACCTCATCAGTGAATTCCTCACTCTTAGTCTTTTTTCAGAGCCCCGAGAGAATTAACATGATTTCTTTAGAAACTGTTCAAGCGACCTCTACATCTATCAACTCAATTTCCAGTCCCCGGATTTCCTTTTCCACTGATTCGCTTGATGATGATGATGATTTGATCTCTATAAATCTAAATTCTGTGGTAGTGAAAGAGAAAGAGAAGCGGAAAGAAAAAACATGTAAAATGGAACGGAAAGAAAAAACACGTAACATGGAATTCGAGTTTCTCTCAAGTGATAACCAAACCATGCTATCGGCTGATGAGCTATTTTCCGATGGGAAGTTACTTCCATTTTGGCAAACTCAACACTCTGAGAAACTCAAAAAGATAAGTCTCATGGCAGAGCAGGAAACAGAAGAGGCAGCGAAAGCCGAAGATATCAACCAAGTGGAGAGGAAAGTAAGTTGGTTTCTTGATGATGACCCGTCTCCTAGACCACCTAAATGCAATGTTTTGTGGAAAGAGTTGCTAAGGCTGAGAAAACAGCGTTCATCTACTTTGTCACCGTCTTCATCTTCTTCATCGACATCCTCTATAAAGTCTCTTGATCTGCCACCAATTGGGGAAGGAAAAGAAGGCTCAGGGAACAAAGACAAGCATGCTAAGAGGATGAAGAAGGGGCTGGAAAGGACTAGATCAACAAGCATTAGGATAAGGCCTGTGGTGAATGTGCCAGTCTGCACACAAGGAAGGCGTAATGCAGTTCCCCCACTGTTTTCCTTCAGAAAAGGGAAACTCGAGAAGTAAGAGTGAAGCAACGGTAGACTTTCTTAAAAACATAGTTCTTTAGTATGATTGTCAATTATGTTATATTGTAGTTCTTAAAATTTAATTTCATTTAGGCTATCCTGAACCTTCTTTTCTCTTTTGGTCGTGTTTAGTGGTAGTCACCTGTAGTATTGGATCTGATTGATTAGATGGATGAAGTGAATGACTACGGATTACTAATAGTCCAGCAATCCTCTATCCTCTGGTTCAAATACAAATCATACGATGAAAGTTAGTATAGATGTATCGTGTATTACTCTTCTATAACCATGAGTCCAATAGGACCTCTATAACATATTGCGAATTTGCAGTACAGGGAGAAAAGAACGCAAATTAAAATGATAATTGGGGTTTTGGCTCTACTTTCAATATATTTACACCTAGTGTTACATATTTCATGTACAAGACACTCGATCATCGCGCACGACCATCAGAATGATCACGAAAATTAAGGGATCAACCTGCTTAACTTAAATATACTACAAAATCATGATTATAGAAATCAGAACTATCACATTATCTCATGATTCACAGAAGTGAATTCAAATCCGAAAGTTGTTATCTTGTCGCATGTCATTCTACTAAAATACATAGATGATTTTTCATTGCTGCAGAGCTCCTTTTTTTTTAAAAAAAGGATAAAAATATAATATTTTAATTTTTATTTAGAAAAAGAAATTTTAAAAAATAATAATTTTAACTATGTAGTCAAAGCACCTAAAATTATGTGCACAAAAGTCAAATGCCTTATATAATGGACTAGAGGGAGTACTAATAGAATTGAGATAGTGGAGGAAAGTAGTTGATGTAATAGTATTTTTTATTATTAAATATGAAATAGTGGGGGAAAGTAGTGAGTGTAATAGTGGGATAAACTTACTATTTTGGGTAATGTAAAAAAATGAAAGTGACAGCTTCAAATAATAACTGTAAAGAAATGAGAGGGACAGAGGGAATACATGATTATCTCTATATGATTGTGCTTAAGCCTATTAGTATCATAAAATTGTCCTTATTGCTTATTTATAAACACCTATGGGTATTAAAGCAAAGTCAATGGTTATGTTAAAATAAGTGTTTTTATGTGGGGTTTTTTTATAACTAATGTGGGACAATATCAAGCCCTTTGAAAAACCCTCTCTCCAGATCTGCTTCTAGCCGCCTGTTTTATTGTCATTTGTTAGTAACCCTCCGGCAGTGGCTCATCCACCGGCCGGAGGCCTTTTTTCCTATTTCTTTCGTTGATTTCTTTTAATAAAACCCAAGTTTTTGAGTTTATGTGTCTCTCCTTTTGGAGTGATTGTTTGTCTCTCCTTTTGGGATGTTTATTATATTTTTGATTAATTATGTTTGGTTTTGTTCGGTGTTGGATGTGTTGAGAATGATTTCGTTGATGTCGTTGATGATCTGGAATGTCCGCATCGACGTTTTGGCGGTGATGATTATTACAAGAGCTCACCATTCACAATCAAAGATTATTACAGTCGGGGATATGTCCCGATTGTTTTTTATTTCTATTGAATGAAATCTGCTTTACTTTTTTAGCAAAAAAAGTGTTTTTATTATTATAATTCATCATCAAAATTTTGATGTTAGTATAACACCTTATCTTCAATGAATTATTTTAAATATAGCTAAACTTGTTTTAAATTTAACTATCACAACTCACTTTACATATACTAGCTTATAACCCGTGGAACTCACAGTTCCTTTTCTAATATCTATAATTATATTATTATTTTTTAATATTTATTTATTATTAGTTTACATATTAAATTGTTGTTAAAAAACTTTTATATATAACATTTTACACGTTCAATTTACTATGTGTTTTTATATCTTAAATTCTTAAAACTTGATTTGGACGATTTTACAGGCCATGTGAAATTAACATAATAATTTTTAGTTTAGTGATGGTTTAATAATTATTTAAATAGAGAAGAAATTGACGATTTTTTACGTTGAAAATTCTATTCAATTTAGGAAATCTACTTAGATTTCGTTTTAATTATTAAAATAACCTTCTTACTATTTGAAGATAGTTGTACTAACAACCAAATACAGTTTTAATAATATGCGTAAGTGGGATTTTTTCCAAAACTTTGGTAGTCGGTAGTCTATTCCTCACTACGATAAAATAATAAGATTCGTTAGACCTAAAATAAATAGATGAAAAATGTTGGATTTAACATAAAAATATTTTATTTTTCAACATATAACTAAAAAATGTATTTATATTGAAATACGAAAAAGTGAATGTCAATGAATTAAATCATACGGAGTATATAATTAGGTTTCCGACATTGAATGGAATTTTCAATGTAGGTCTTCTACACTAAATAGGATATGAATAATGTAAAAATTCGTAATTATATTTTATGTTGAGATTCTAAGTGTTTCTATTTGGATAATAATTGTTAAATCATCACTAAATTAAAGATAATTTTTTGACTTTCGTGTGTTAAATAATACGATTGATATTTTTAGGTGTTTATAAAAGGTAATATGTTTAACTAAAAGTAAATGTGAAAAAGGCAATCGACTAATTACCATTAATTTTATAATACTAATGTGAAAAAGACAATCGACTAATTACCATTAATTTTATTATGTTAATCGACTAATTATCATTAATTATAACGTGTTTTAATTCGAAAGGAAATATTAATGATGGAAAGATATAATACGATTGATGTTTTTAGGTGTTTATAAAAGCTAATATCTCAACTAATTACCATTAATTATATTATGTTATTATTTATTTTAGATGTATTTATCTTCCTTTATAATTAAGGGTAAATAAGTAAATTCACTCCGTACCAAAAAATTGGTACTAAAACTTTCAATATTTCGGCTTTTATATAATAGTATAGATTTCATTAATTAATTATTTTTATACTTGTGTTTGTGGAGGAATTAGCATCAAAAAAATTATTGATGATTGTATACCTATGGATAGTAGTGGATTTACTATTTCAAAAGTCATGATAATTATAGATTTGATGTTGGCACATCCTTTATTTTTATTAGTTTTTTCATTCTCGCTCAAAACCTCAACTTGGACTATTTTATCGAATAAAATTAATAAAAAAGAATAATCAACCTAGAATCTTCTTTTAACTAATTTATTTTTTACTAGCCGGTAAGCACGGGCCGGTCGGGCACGTGTAAATTATCGATAATAAATATAATTAATAAATCTTATTTTAAAATGTATTTGTAAAAATTTGAATGATAAAAACATATAATAAATAAATACTATTAAATTATGTAATGATAGGGAATTGAATACGGGTGAAATTAATATATATATATATATATATATATATATATAATTAATAAGTTTTATTTAAATATAAGCTTGTAAAGAATTGAATGATAAAAGTATATAACAAATAAACGCTATTTAATTATGTGGTTATAGGGAATCGAACACAGAATGAAATTAAAAAAATTAAATTAAATAAATAAATCTTGTATAATTATGTAGTTGAAAGGAATCGAAACCTAAATTAAGTGATAACCAAATTTGGTACTTTGGTATTTTGGTACTATTAGAGTATCTCCAAGAGACTCCTACATTCACTCTTAAAAATAATATAAATAATTGGCTCTTAGCAAATTATTATATTGGTTTATGTGTCAATCTCCAACAATACTCTTTATATTAGCTATTTATCTATAATTTATTCATAAATTAACCCCACTATAACCAAAAGTTGTGCAAGAATTGATGGACATGAATAGTTTATTAATAAAATATAAGTTAAGAGTTACTAGTGGCACTTAGAAATGAGGAGAGAGAAGAGGCTCTTAGAGCATCTCCAAGAGGCTCTCTATTGTAGCTCTTAACTCAAAAAATGAGGAGAGAGAATAAAAATCAAGCTCCAAGAGACTCTTAGAGCCTCTTTAAAAAATTAAGAGCTTCTTCTCTCTCCTCTATTTTAGGAGCAACTAGTAGCTCTTAACTTAATATTTTATTAGTAAAATAGTGGTTCTTCTCTCTCATCTATTGATTATTTGTCCAAGTGGAATTGAAATATGAATAAAATATAAAATAAAGAGCCATAATAGAGAGCATTGTTGGAGTTTACACACAAATCAATGTAATAACTTGCTAAGACCTTAATTGTTTATAATATATTTAGGAGTGAGCTAAGAGACTCTTGGAGATGCTCTTAGTGTTTTTAAGAGCCACTAAAAGTCTCTTGGAGCAACATTTTCATTCTCTCTCCTCATTTTTTGAGTTAAGAGCTCATGTAGAGAGCCTCTTGGAAATGCTCTTATATACAGTTAAAACATGATTTTGCACATTAGTATAGAGTATAGATTAATTAGTCACCTACGTTGTAGTTCTCAACCACTTTTTGACAAGGGAGTGGCCTCCTAAAAAATCAATTACATATTGGATTATTCTTTTGTTTTTAATTAGTTATCCTATGTTGATTTAGCATCAAACAAAATATTGTTGTAAATGGGCCCGCTGAGTTTGTTCAAGGATATTAATTTAACAATTGTGATTTCCTGCTACAAAGTTATGAGATGTGGTACCCCAAAAATAAACAGGCTAGACATTTCACGAATGAATTTTATTTGGTCAAATATTCGATTAAAGCAAGAGCCTTAATAAAATTGCTGGATTTACACTAGTCAACTGGATCTGGAACACTGAAGAAGATGATAGTGAAGGTGACAGCGAAGATGATAATTAGGAACATGGCATTCTTGTTATGGTTCATGTTGGCAATTATCATTGTTACTCAGTTAGGATCAATGTATTCACACATATGGTAATTTTAATTTCTAAACACATTAATTTATTAAAAGTAAATTGATACTACGAGTACCTGCAGACTGCAGTGCATAATGGGAGAATCGAAATCAGCATAAAGTGATATGTACTACTATAAAGTTTCATTGACAGAAGAAAAAGAACTTGAACTTGTGCTTCTTCATCTTTAAGTTATTAAAACAAGAGATGATTCTAGAAAACAAGACTTTTGTGCTAAGTAGGACATTGTTTAGGAGCCATATATAAATTCGAACTGGTAAAGTGACATTTCTTTCCTTTAGTTTAGTAGATAGAAACTTTAGCATACATATGAAAGTGTACATTCTGCAGGGGAAGGATGATCAGACCCACAAACTGCAATCAAAGTGCTATAGTTAGCTTATGAATTTCATTAGTCCTATTACAAGTATTGCCACAATATTGTAATTAACCGAAGTGGAAATCTGTTAACTTTTATGTCTCTAACGATGTCATTGATAAAGTTTCCCGAGGCTCTTCTATGGACTCTAAGAAGGGCCTGGCTGGAATTCTCAGGGATTCCACGTTCCCTTCTAACATTTCTAGTACCCTCTTCATAGATGGCCTTTTTGAGGGATGAGCTTGTATGCAGCACAACCCAACTATCATCATCTTCCTTGTACTTTCATTTTCTACCTCATTTAAGATGCCATCTTGTCCGATTTGATCAGCATTCAGCTCAAGCCGGTCATATATCCAATCTGGGAAGTATTTTTCGCTGCTACAATCATTAACTTCTTCATTTATATTATTTTTGGCCCCAACCATTTCTAAGATCATCATTCCATAACTATATACATCTGACTTGTGAGATACCCCTCCAAAGTTTCTTGAAAATACTTCCGGTGCAATGTAGCCGGGTGTTCCTCTCATGTCTTGCATTGATATGATACTCTCTTCCCCTAAACATAATTTGGCAAGCCCAAAGTCTGATATCTTTGGGCGAAACTCTTCATCTAGAAGAATGTTATGAGGCTTTATGTCGAAGTGTAAAATTCGTGTGTTACAACCTCGATGCAAGTACTCTAACCCTCGAGCAATTCCAAGTGCAATTTCGTTCAGTGTCTGCCATCCAAGCTGTTGAGCTGTTGGGGATTTTCCATGTGATAGAAACTTTTCTAGCGATCCATTTGACATGAACTCGTAGACTAGAGCTCTTTTAGGACCCTCAAAACAAAAACCAAGTAGACTGACAATGTTAACATGCATGGGACGTCCTGCTAATGCTTGCAACCTCATTGAGAAATTCTTCTCCGTCGCTTTTTGAGGTATTCAGAATCTTCACAGCCACAGCACGGTTACCTGGTAACTTGCCTTTGTAAACACCACCATAACCTCCCTGGCCTAGCTTGGATTGGAAAGACTCTGTCATTTTCTTAATATCTTGATATCTAAATCTCTTGGGAGCATGATTTCCATGCAACTTGAGAAAAGCTTCAACCTTTTCATGGTCTTTTCTTGCAGTTTTTGATGATAACAGATATCTAATAGATGAGCATTGATAGAGTATATTTTTATATATATTTTAGATGATTTTATTCTCATATTTATTGTGTTTTGCATTGATTTGGATTTTTATTTAATAGATTTTATTGTTTTATTGTAGGAAATAAAGAATTCATGACTTGGAAGGATTTGGAGCAAAAAGAGCTATTTTGGAGATAAAATAGGAGAAAATTTGTATTATTGGGCTACACAGGCTGCCTGCACTGTTTGGGCCATATCTTGAGTTCCAGAAGTCAGAATTTAACGATCTTACTGTCCACGCGAAGCTTAGGGAATTATCTTTAATTCAGAGGTGGTCCAGTAAGCAAAATCCAACTGGAAGAGCCCAGAAACAGAGGAGAAAAATAAGTGACGAATTTTACAAGAAAATCCTATTCAATTATGGATATCTTTTTGTAAATTGATTAGAATATTAAAAATACTTTTATTAGGAGATAGAGATCAGATTTTATTAAGGATTTTTATTATAAAAGAGGAGGAGAGCGTGAAAAGAAAAATATAGATACACACATTAGAACTTTGTAAACATCTTTGGTGGAGATTTGTGGAGAACTTTTATTTTCTTTGAAGATTGAAGGTTTTTCTCTTTCTCTTTTCTTTATAATATGATTTGTTCAATTTATAATTCTTGTTTTGTTAATTCAATTATGAGTGAGTAGATAATTAATCTAGGGTTAAGTAGAACCCTAGTTATGATTGATGTGTGATTTTCCCAATTCCCCCAATTTGATTGTTTAATTGCTTTTGCTTATTGGGTTGTTTTAATTAGCAATTACAAATCAGACGTGATTATGTGTATTGTTTGAACCAATATCTAATTATCAACGAGAGTTGGATTTAGATGGTTGTGATTTATCCAATAAGAACATGAGATTCTCCATGAGAATAGGTAGAATGGATTGTTAGGAAATTAGGGTGCTATGCTTAGAGCATCTCCAATGGTGTAAAGCCCTTAGGTAAAATTTAAAATAAATTACCTTAAATAAGATATATAGAGAATTTGTAAAATTTTGTCCACTCCAATGGGACAAAACTCTTAGGTAAAAATATAGATAATCACAATAGGTTGGCTATATTTGTCGAACCTTTAGCAACCTGTAGTTTAACTCCACATCATCAATTACCATATAAAAATAATACATTCTATTTTTAACAACTTGAAATAATAATAACATACCATTTTTAAAATATAGCCAACCAATATAGTCAATCCCATTGGAGTAAAACACGCTACAGGTTCAATAAATTTTACATAATCAATATTTAGCTAATCATTTTACAAAACACCATTGGAGATGCTCTTAATGTCTCTAATATGCATGATACCATGAGAATAGGCTTGATTGTATTTTAGAGAAGCCATTAATACTTGAGAGAGGTTATTGGTATTCTTAGGGCGCATCTTTCCTGTTGAGCAGCGTACGATTAATTGGGGAGGGAATTCACAATTGCATCAATTCATGCTAGTGGGGATACTTAATTCTGGATGTTTTTAATATTTGATTAATACAACGAAATTCTCTTAGTATAAAATTAGTTTAATAATCTCTCAAAATCTATTGTGTTACTTGCTTAGCCGAATTAAATCAGAAACAACTAGTGATTGATACGTTTGTCTCTGTGGGATCGACTCTGACTTACCCTACTACATAGTTAGAAGGATTTGTTAGAATTATTATTTGATAGGCACGCGACGGCCTTGTCAAATTTTTGGCGCCGCTGCCGGGGACAAAGCAGTGTTAGATTAGTTAATTTTGAATTGATTTAGCTAAGTATTTTAGTTGTGTTGCTTCGGCTATTATTCCCTTGTTAATTGATCATCGTTTCTAGTTCTCTTGTTGCATGCACACTCGAAGTTCAGGTACTGAAGATTTAATTACTATTGATCCTGAAATTGAAGCTACAGCAAGAAGGCAAGCGAAGGAAAAACAAGAACACAGAAGTTATGGGTGATGCACCAGCTAAAGCTCTCAGGGAGCATGGTATGCCAGATGCTACAGGCGTACTCTCAAGCATTGTCAGACCAGCAATCACAGCTACACACTTTGAACTGAAGCCTCAGTTCATCCAATTCATCTCTAATGACTCTTTCGCAGGATTGTCCAATGAAAATCCTGTTGATCATCTTGAGAGTTTTCTGGAGAAGTGTGATACTATAAAGATGACCAATGTAAGTGATGAAGCTGTTAAGCTGCGATTATTTCCATTCTCTCTTCGGGATGCAGCAAAAGATTGGTTGAAGGATGAAGGACCAAATACATTCACTACTTGGGATAGTCTTGCGAAGGCTTTTCTACTTAAATTCTTCAGTCAGAAGAAGACCTCTAAGCTACGGAATGAGATCTCTAATTTTCGTCAAGATGATGACGAGTCACTTCATGATGCTTGGAGAAAATTTAAGCGACTTCAGAGACAATGCCCTCACCATGGAATTCCTGACTGGTTGTTGATCCAAACATTCTACAATGGGTTGACACAAGAGTTCCGAAACTTTGTTGATGCTTCTTCTGGTGGTTCTATTATGAAGAAAAGTACTGAAGATGCGAAAACTTTGTTAGACGAGATGGCATCTAATGACAATTTTCCATACAATGATCGAAATCATCCTAAGAAGGGCGGTAAGTATGATGTTGATGCTCTAACCATGTTGAATACTACTATGCAGGCAATGGTTAAGAAGATTGAGCAATTGGATGCTAGGAGTACTTCATCTACTGTTGCTTCATGTGAGGTATGTGGAGTTGTTGGACACACCAAACTTGCTTGTCAATACAATCCTTCTGGAATGGCAGTTGAACAGGCTAATGCTCTTTACAATCAGAATCCAAGGCCGCAGTATAATCCTTATTCCAACACATACAATCCAGGGTGGAGAGATCATCCAAATTTCTCCTACAGGAACAATCAGGGTCAAACTCAATCTTCACAAAACAATTTTTCTCAGCCTCCTGGTTTTCAACAAGCTCCGCCACAGAAATCTAACTTGGAGAATCTCATGGAAGGGTTCATTGCTACACAATCAAAGAAGAATGACCATTTTGATTCGAGCATTAACGAGATAAAGGCTCACAACAAGATGATGGAGAACACTATCACTCAGATTTCTCAACAGTTGAGCCAGCTAAATAAATCTTCAGGCCAACTTCCTGGTCAAACTGAGCAACCATCAAGGGGTCATATCAATGCTGTCACGTTAAGGAGTGGTAAAGAATTGAAGGAGCCGGAATTGAACGTGAGCAAAAATGTTGTGAATGCTAATGGAAGTGAAGAGGCGATTGCAACTGAGAAACCGGTAGAACCAGAGGCCGTGGACGAAGAGAAGAAAGAATCAGAAGCTGTTCTTCCTAAACCATATGTGCCACCTGTTCCTTTTCCACAAAGGTTGGCACAAGCCAAGCTAGAGAAGAAGTATGGTAAGTTCCTTGAAATTTTGCAGAAGCTACATATCAATATCCCATTCATGGACGCTATCACTGAGATGCCATCTTATGCAAAATTCTTAAAAGATATTTTGTCAAGGAAAAGGAAGATTGAAGAAAGCTCTACCATCTCATTAACGGCAGAGTGCAGTGCCATCTTGCAAAATGATCTTCCAAAGAAGTTAGCGGATCCAGGTAGCTACTCTATTCCTGTTCAGCTTGGGGATGTCGAAATAAAAAAGGCTTTATGTGATCTTGGAGCAAGTGTCAGTTTGATGCCACTATCAATTTGTGAAAAACTTAAGATGGGTGAACTGAAACCCACACGCATCTCTCTACAACTGGCCGACAGAAGTGTGAAATTTCCACTTGGAATTCTTGAAGATGTGCCCCTTAAGGTAGGAAGGTTTTATATTCCATGCGATTTTGTTGTCATGGAAATGGAAGAAGATGCCAATATTCCTATCATTCTTGGGAGGCCTTTCTTAGCAACAGCTGGAGCTATTATTGACATGAAAAATGGAAGAATTTCTTTCGAAGTAGGCGACGAGAAGATGGAATTCAAGCTACAAAGTACAATGGGACATCCTTCTACGGATGAGTATGTTAATAGGGTGGATGCACTAGAGGAAGTGATCGACATGAAAACAAAAATTCTTTTATCTGAGGATCCACTTCAAGCCGTTCTCGAGGGTAACGTAAATGAAGAAGATGGAGAGTGTATGGGTTACGAGAAGCTTTTGGATGCAGTACCTACATATAAGCATGAACATTCTAATGTGCTACAGCATGAGGAAGTTAAGGAGAGTTCCACGCCTCCTAAGGTAGAACTGAAACCCCTACCTGCGTCTTTGAAATATGTGTTTATGGGCCCTAATGAATCATATCCTATCATTGTCAATTCTGAGCTTGATGACATTCAAATTGTGCAATTGCTCACGGTTTTGAGAAAGTATAAAAATGTTATTGGCTATTCCATTGATGATATCAAGGGCATCAATCCATCATTCTACATGCATAAGATTATTCTGGAAGATGAGCAAGCTTCTTCTATTGAGCACCAACGGAGACTCAATCCTAATATGATGGAGGTGGTCAAAAAGGAGGTTTTAAAACTCCTTGATGCAGGTATAATCTATCCTATCTCTGATAGCAAGTGGGTCAGTCCGGTACATGTTGTTCCAAAGAAGGGAAGAATGACCGTGGTGAAGAATGATAAGGGTGAGATGATTTCTACTAGAACTGTTACAGGGTGGCGCATGTGCATTGATTATCGAAAATTGAATAAGGCCACAAGGAAAGATCATTTTCCTCTCCCTTTTATTGATCAAATGCTTGAAAGGTTGGCGAAACATTCTTACTTCTGCTTCTTAGATGGATATTCAGGTTTTTTCCAGATTCCTATTCATCCAGATGATCAAGAAAAGACAACTTTTACATGTCCCTATGGTACATTTGCCTACCGCAGAATGCCGTTTGGTCTATATTGTGCTCCTCCCACCTTTCAGCGATGTATGATGGCAATTTTCTCAGATTTCATTGAAGACATTATGGAGGTTTTTATGGATGACTTCTCAGTTGGTGGAACTTCTTTTGACATGTGCTTACATAACTTGAAGAAGGTGCTTCATAGATGTCAAGAAGTTAATCTCATTCTCAATTGGGAAAAGTGCCACTTTATGGTACAAGAGGGAGTTATTCTAGGTCATGTTGTTTCGAAGAGAGGCATTGAAGTTGATAAAGCCAAGGTCGAGGTTGTTGAGCGCTTGCCACCCCCTACTTCAGTCAAGGGGATAAGAAGTTTTCTTGGTCATGCGGGATTCTATCGCCGTTTCATAAAAGATTTTTCGAAGATTGCTCGACCTCTTACCGAGCTCTTGGGTAAGGAGGTACCTTTTGTGTTCACTGATGCTTGTGTTGAGGCTTTTGAAACATTGAAGAAAGCACTTGTTTCTGCTCCAATTATACAACCACCGGATTGGAGTCTACCATTTGAAATAATGTGTGATGCTAGTGATCAAGCTGTTGGTGCAGTCCTAGGCCAAAGGAAAGATGGAAAGCTACATGCTATATACTATATAAGCAAGACCTTGGATGGGGCTCAGATTAATTATGCAACCACGGAGAAAGAATTGCTAGCAGTGGTCTACTCTATGGAAAAATTTCGATCCTATCTCGTTGGTTCAAAAGTTATTGTTCACACGGATCATGCAACTTTGAGATACTTGATGAGTAAGAAGGATGCTAAACCTCGTCTGATTCGGTGGATTTTGCTTCTTCAAGAATTTGACTTAGAGATTAAGGATAAGAAAGGGGCTGAGAACGTGGTTGCGGATCATCTTTCACGCCTTACTCTTAATATAGGTGGTGATGAATCTACTCCGATTGATGATTCTTTTCCTGACGATCATCTACTTTCTCTTGCAAGTCTAGAGGTTCCTTGGTATGCTGACATAGCAAACTTCTTAGCTAGTGGAACTGTTCCTCATGGTTATTCGTCACAGCAAAAGAAGAAATTTTTCTATGATGTGAGGAAGCATTTTTGGGATGATCTATTTCTCTATAAATCTTGTGCTGATGGAGTTATTAGACGATGTGTTCCGTATAATGAGATTGCTTCTATAATCTCACATTGTCACGATTCGCCAAGTGGTGGTCATGCAAGTACTACGAAAACTGCAGCAAAGGTTCTTCAGTGCCGTTTTTATTGGCCAACTCTTTTTAAAGATGTCCACCAATATGTTCATTCTTGTGATCGCTGCCAGAGAACGGGGAATATTTCAAGACGCAATGAGATGCCTCTCAATAGCATTCTTGAAGTAGAGCTTTTCGATGTGTGGGGAGTAGATTTTATGGGACCTTTCCCTCCATCTTTTACGAATAGATATATCTTGGTAGCTGTGGATTACGTCTCGAAATGGGTTGAAGCCGTTGCATCTCCCACTAATGATGCTCGCGTTGTGAGCAAATTCTTTAAGAAGACGATTTTTCCTAGATTTGGAGTGCCAAGGATTTTAATCAGTGATGGAGGAAAGCATTTTCTCGAGAATCGTTTTGAAGCTATGTTGAAGAAATATGGAGTTTATCATAAGGTGGGACTTTCTTATCATCCCCAAACCAGTGGTCAGGTGGAGATCTCTAATCGCGAAATAAAGACTATCTTGGAAAAGACAGTAGCAAAATCAAGGAAAGATTGGTCTATGAAACTTGGTGATGCACTTTGGGCGTACAGAACTGCGTTTAAGACACCTATTGGGACAACTCCGTATAGATTGGTTTATGGAAAAGCATGTCATCTTCCCGTTGAGTTGGAGCACCGTGCATTTTGGGCTATCAAAGGTTTGAATTTCGATATGTTAGCAGCGGGTGAGAAGAGACTTCTACAACTTAATGAGCTTGAAGAGCTTCGTTTTGAGGCTTATGAGAGTTCTAAGCTTTACAAGGAGAAAACAAAGAAGTGGCATGATAAGGGGATATTACGTAGAGAATTTAAGGAAGGGGAGTTAGTTCTTCTATTCAATTCGAGGTTAAGACTTTTTCCCGGAAAACTCCGTTCTAGGTGGTCGAGTCCGTTCAAGGTACGCAAAGTTTTTCCGTATGGTTCTGTCGAATTGTTGAATTCCAAAGGAGAGTCGTTTAAGGTGAATGGTCAACGAGTGAAACACTATCGAGCTGGTGAACCAATTAACGAGGAGGTGGATATTCGGTTGTCTTCTCCTCTTTCAGAATGATTGAAGTGACAATGTCGGGCTAACGACATTAAACAAACGCGCTACTTGGGAGGCAACCCAAGCTTTTGTGATTTATTTTCTTTGAAAGAAAAGAAAGAAAAAAAAGAAAGAAGAAAAAAAAAAGGTGATTTTCGCAGGCAGCAACCCTGTAACGCAGGCTGCGCCTGCGTTACTGACTATTACGCAGTCTGCCCCCCTGTAACGCAGGCTGCGCCTACGTTACTGCCCCCCGCGCAGTCTGCAGACCTAAAACACAGCCTGCGGCTGCGTTACACCCCTTCCAGATTTTTTTTTCCCCAAAAATTGTTGTTTTAACCCCCAAAATTCCCCCAAATTTAATCCTAACTCATATTTCTTCAATTCTAAATTCCTATATCTATCCTACATCAAATCCTAACCTCTCCAAATCTCTCCTACACAATTGAAATTTTTATTCAACCTATCCATCATTTTATATATATACACACCTTTCCATACAAATCCAATTCCTCTTCTATTTTCTTTAAATCTCCAAAAATTCAATTCTAAAGAGGAATTAATTGCAAGTTCACCTCTCCAATTCGTAGTGGGTTTATTTCTTCTCTCCAATTTTATTTTGATTGCGAATTTGTGTTCTTGTAAATTGGGATTTATATTATTCTTGATATATTGGGGTATTTTTGGTGTGATATTGCTTGGTAATTTTTGGTGGAGCTTCTTGTGAGTTGGGTATTGATTCTTTTGGCTCGTAAACATGGGAGAGATAGTGCTAATGTTGGGAAATTTTTATTTTCGACGGTGGAGGTTAAATTTAATCGGTTGCTGTGAGGCTAATTGCTAAGGAAAGGGGATTTTTGCGAGAAAAATTTGTTGGTTTGGTTCATATGATTAGTGAGTGGTTCGGGAGTTTTATGCCAAATGCAACCGTGATCACCTACGGAAGTGGTGAGTGGGTGGCTTCTAAGCGAATGAGGGGTGGTTTTCACATCCGAAAACTTGATTCCAGGGGAGTTTTCTTTTTTTTTTTTTTAGTGTAGTTTTATTTTGTTTATAGTTGTAGTTTTGTATCTTGTTCATTAGTTCATTGGGGACAATGAACCACTTAAGTGTGGGGATGAGTTTTCGATGATTAAAAAAAACAAAAAAATTATATATTATAAAATTCAAAAAAAAAATTTAAAAAAATTAAAAATACCAAAAATAATTCTAGCCATGCAATTTGATTAGTTGTTGTATTTTGCTTGATACACACATGCATGCGTAGAATTCTTGTGTTTATGGATTCTTTTGTATGAGAAGTGACGTGCTTTGTTCTTGTGCACAAACTTACACTAGCAAGTTGAAGCTGGTAGACTTAATTGGATGTAGTAAGTGATTAGAATGACATGAATATGTGTAAGATGACTTGGTTTTCATGCTTTGAGTACAAGTAGGTGCGTTAAAGAGTCTTGTTACTTGGGATTGATTATGTTTTGTCACACCAAGTGAGTTTTGAGCCTATATGCATATCTTTTGCATGATTTTTCGTTTGCTTGAGTGTCCACATGTTGTTTACATTGCTAGCACTTACTTGAGATCTTTCTTGAAATGCATGATATTACTTGATGATGAGATGATAAAGGCACTTAGGTTTAACCTCGTATTTCCCATAATTCCACACCTTTTATACATGATCAATTAGTTAACCCGTTGAGCTTAATCCTATTCTTTCGGTGACACACCACATTACTTGCCATTATCCTTTTTATTCTATTGGCCTTACATTGAATTTGAACCTAAATTGTCAAAGGCTAGTATTGTGCTTAAGGGAGTAATAAGGTGTTCATAAAAGGGGGGTATTGATGATCATACCATTGGGGAATATTGATTTTGGTTGATGCTTGTTAGTCGAAATTCATAAAAATATCTATGGATCATTGTGCTTATTCCTTGGCTCTCAGAAAAAAAAAGAATAAAAAATAGAAAAAAAAAAAGAAAAAAAAAAAGAGAAAAAATAAATAAATCTGAGAGCATTCTTATGTTTGTATGATCCTTCTTCATTCGACTAGTCAAGTTATTATGTAAGGGTTATTGAAAAATCCAAGTGTGGGGAAGTATTTTTGTGGTTTTAATAGAAAGGGAATGGAATGAATTATATTGTTGGGTACTAGCTTTTGACATTTAACCTGTTTTAGCTTTACTTGACATACCTGGTCCCTAGCCCACGCTACAACCTGAATAAAGACCTTTTGATTGTCATCGGTGATGTATGTTGTGTTGAGAGTGAGATTGATTGCGAGTGTCAAGTTGTGTTTATGATTTTGTTGGAATTGAGTGATACACTTAACCTTGTTCTTGAGTGAATATTCGTTTTTGAGTGAAAGGTGAGTTATTACTTGTTTTGGCATAGGAGATCCCAGGTTTAGATTTAAAGATGTATTTCTTGTGGGCTTAGCATGATTACCAACGATTTTTACACTTGACATGAATTTTTATGATCTTCTGCATGTTGGTTGAGTAGACTACGTGAATACTTGCACTTTCGACACCAAGACATCGTATGTTTGCTTTGATTCTTAAGTTGATGTGGCATGAGAGGACTTGTGTGTGTGGTGTTGTGTTAGCATTGATCTTTTGCATGGTTAGATGAATTTTGTGGGTACATTCACTATAAACACTCACGAGACAACACTCGTCCTACTAGGGCTGCCTAGGGGTTTAACGGCTTGTTGCATATGCTCAATGCAATCGTGTCATCTACGAAAGTGATGTTAGGACTTAGTTTTTATTTCACTTATTTGCCCGAGGACGTGCAAATGCTTAGTGTGGGGATGTTTGATAGAGTATATTTTTATATATATTTTAAATGATTTTATTCTCATATTTATTGTGTTTTGCATTGATTTGGATTTTTATTTAATAGATTTTATTGTTTTATTGTAGGAAATAAAGAATTCATGACTTGGAAGGATTTGGAGCAAAAAGAGCTATTTTGGAGATAAAATAGGAGAAAATTTGTATTATTGGGCTGCACAGGCTGCCTGCACTGTTTGGGCCATATCTTGAGTTCCAGAAGTCAGAATTTAACGATCTTACTGTCCACACGAAGCTTAGGGAATTATCTTTAATTCAGAGGTGGTCCAGTAAGCAAAATCCAACTGGAAGAGCCCAGAAACAGAGGTGAAAAATAAGTGACGAATTTTACAAGAAAATCCTATTCAATTATGGATATCTTTTTGTAAATTGATTAGAATATTAAAAATACTTTTATTAGGAGATAGAGATCAGATTTTATTAAGGAGTTTTATTATAAAAGAGGAGGAGAGCGCGAAAAGAAAAATATAGATACACACATTAGAACTTTGTAAACATCTTTGGTGGAGATTTGTGGAGAACTTTTATTTTCTTTGAAGATTGAAGGTTTTTCTCTTTCTCTTTTCTTTATAATATGATTTGTTCAATTTATAATTCTTGTTTTGTTAATTCAATTATGAGTGAGTAGATAATTAATCTAGGGTTAAGTAGAACCCTAGTTATGATTGATGTGTGATTTTCCCAATTCCCCCAATTTGATTGTATAATTGCTTTTGCTTATTGAGTTGTTTTAATTAGCAATTACAAATCAGACGTGATTATGTGTATTGTTTGAACCAATATCTAATTATCAACGAGAGTTGGATTTAGATGGTTGTGATTTATCCAATAAGAACATGAGATTCTCCATGAGAATAGGTAGAATGGATTGTTAGGAAATTAGGGTGCTATGCTTAATGTCTCTAATATGCATGATACCATGAGAATAGGCTTGATTGTATTTTAGAGAAGCCATTAATACTTGAGAGAGGTTATTGGTATTCTTAGTGCGCATCTTTCCTGTTGAGCAGCGTACGATTAATTGGGGAGGGAATTCACAATTGCATCAATTCATGCTAGTGGGGATACTTAATTCTGGATGTTTTTAATATTTGATTAATACAGCGAAATTCTCTTAGTATAAAATTAGTTTAATAATCTCTCAAAATCTGTTGTGTTACTTGCTTAGCCGAATTAAATCAGAAACAACTAGTGATTGATACGTTTGTCTCTGTGGGATCGACTCTGACTTACCCTACTACATAGTTAGAAGGATTTGTTAGAATTATTATTTGATAGGCACGCGACGGCCTTGTCAAGCATTTACTCCAGAAACAAAATAATAGAACTGCTGCAATCAGCACCCCAGCAGCCAAAGTGCCTGCTGCCACTAAAATCATGTTAGATTTCATACTGCCTTGAAATTTTCACATCCGCTCAATATCTGTTCTAAGTTGGTGCAGAAATAATTTTAGTTTCATTTACTAATTTTGTTACCTAATCCCACCTTGATGCCAAGTTTGCTCTTAGATGGAGCTGCAAATGTAGAATGAAACGTTAGGATGATATCGAAAAACAGATTCTTCATTCTTGAACATCTATTATTAAAAGTATAATAAGCAGTCGCAAGGGCAACGAGTTTCTTTTATCTTGTAGGAGCAATAATTGTATCAAATAGATGGGTTTGTTTTTAAAATTAGAACTTCAACTTAAATAATTAAATCCACACCATCTTGTGGCCCATTTTCTTCATAGACCGAGATCCTCGATCATATATTCAAACAAAACTCATAAACTAAATAGTCGTTGCTGTTAAAGTCATCTACTATGGTGTTTAATTTAGCTATTAGAATTTAGAAGGATCAAGTCGTTGCTACATTCGTTCATTCCTTGAAGTTTCTGTCATGTACCCTTAGGCTTAAGTTTCTGTCATGTACCCTTAGGCTTAAATTGTTGCATAGAGGAACACGGTTGAGGCGTATGAAAAAATGAGAGTGGTTTTTTCTTTAATAATTAATAGTGAAACTGACTCTAACCTGCAGTCTTTTGATGTCGAAACAAGATTTATATCTGTTAACATTAGCATGATGTACTTATTAGCACTTCCACAAGCTTAAAGTTTGAGAGAGTTGGTAATTTAACATGATAAAAAAAATTCCCCGCTCTCTTTTAGGTGTGCTGAACCTGGAGATCTATGTATATTTCGAAACAACAAAAAAAAAGGAAATATTTTTCTGGTGTGTTGAACCAGAAGATCCATGTATTATATTCCTTGAAAGTTGTTTGAGGGTTTAGGTGTACAGAAGAAGAAGGTGGGGTTTAGGAAATGCTTTTGCTAGGTTTTAAGTAGATGAATGTGTTTTTGTTAATCTGGTTACATGATTAGATCAGATTATTGCATTCATCAGTTTAGAAGAGTATGTCTATTTATGCTTTATGAATATTATATATGAATCAAGACTGCGTACCATTTAAGATGATACGGAAATTGAAAATAAAATCACAAGAAAGATAACAAGATACAAATCTTACCGTTACAGCTACGAGAATGTAGTCTATCGGAGCAGAGACACTTGAATTTATTGACAGGCTCTCTTTCGTATCCACAATACCCGCCACTGGCCTCGCAGTCGCTGCACTCGGAGACCATCCACTTCAAATCAAATCCATTTATGATCAACGTCAGATAATCAGTGTCATCTTCACTATGATTACGTATGGGTGCTGTTATAACGGAAGCAAGAAAGATGATAAACAGAAGAGAAATAATTTATATTGATCTTGAGGATGATTACAGATTTTCAGATCTAGAGGATTTTCAGACCTCTCAGATGATTTCAAATGCTTACATGCATTTCTTATTTATAGACAAAATCTAAGGGGTAGGTGGGTTAGGTGGTGGTAGGTGGTGCCGCCGGAGGAACAGTAATCAAGGCCGCCGGAGGAACAATAGTCAAGGCATTCCAACAAATCTCCACCTTGACTTGAATACTCACAAATAACAGATAACAGATGTACCAAACGCATCATAATAATGTCAGATGTACCAGATAACAGATCTCCACCTTGACTTGAATCCTCTCACAAAAACAGATAACAGATGTACCAGATGCATCATAATAATGCCAGATGTACCAGATAAAAAAAACTCTTCTGCCTCAGATTTTGCCCTCAAAAGAGCAATCAACAACTCCGAAAATTTAACAAGTCCAAACAATGTTGAAACTTGCTATGTGGAACCGACTTGGTGAGCATATCAGCTGGGTTATCAGCAGTACCCATTTTTCTTCAGCAGACTTAGGTGCAAAAACGACGGACAGACGTGCATTTGAAGCACTAGGAGTATCTATGGGCTTATCCCTATAAATCTCCATTTCCAGAATTTTCCGAGCCGCACCCAAATCTTTCATTTCAACAAACCATTTTGTAGATTCAGTACATGTCACCTCTTCTTTGTAAGTGGATGGCTCATCAGAGCTATGATCCACTTCTTCAGCTACCTGTAGTGCATATGCCACCATATCTTGAAAACCATATTTCTTTGGAGGCACTCCATACTTAGCCCTCCTCGATCGATCAAGAGCCAAACTGTGCTGATTTACTACAGGTACAGATGATTCTGATTCTGACTGTGGTTGTTGAACTTCTTGTTGTGGTTCACTCTCATCTTGAGTGACTTCCTGCTCCACCTGTTTCTCAACACCACCACTTTCTGAAACAATCGTAGATCCACGATTTATCAGATAACATGATGTACTAACTTCTTCCACCAAGAAACTTCTAGTTAGTCCAGCATTAGAGAGCATGCAACTAGCTCTCTCCAGAAGTGTCTGATTCATACGCTCTGCTACACCATTCTGTTGTGGTGTATCCCTGACTGTATGATGCCTAGAAATCCCTTCTCTCTCCAGAAGTGTCTGATTCATACGCTCTGCTACACCATTCTGCTGCGGTGTATCCCTGACTGTATGATGCCTATTAATCCCTTCGTTCTTACAGAACTCATCAAACTCAGATGAGCAAAATTCCAGACCATTATCAGTTCGCAGCCTCTTAATCTTTTCCGAGGACGCGACAGCAACAGAACCTGATAACGTATCAGTTCGCAGCCTCTTAATCTTCTCCGAGGACGCGACATCAACAGAACCTGATAACGTAGAACCTTGAAGAAGATACAAGGTACCACGTTTAACACCTTTCAGAGTCACATTAGAACCCTTGCAGACATGTAGAACTCCACCTTCACCTTGAAAACTGAAACCCTCGCTATCCAACATACTCAAAGATATCAGATTCTTTGTCATAAGTGGAACATGCCTAACATCATTCAATGTGCAGAATTTACCATCATGTGTCCGAATTTTAATCGAGCCTATTCCAACCGTCTCACAAGCAAAACTATTAGCCATAGAAATCTTGCCACCGTCTACTCGCTCGTAGGTTGTAAACCACTCCCTGCGCGGACATATATGATAAGACGCTCCAGAATCAAGAATCCACACATCAGAGTGATGCGTGTCCTTGACAGCAACTAGAGCAATATCTTCTTCAGAAGTAGCACCAGCTACAACAGCAGTATCTGTCAAATTATCATGTTGCTTCTTTTTCTTGGGACAGTTAGATTTCCAGTGTCCCTTCTTTTTACAGTAATTACAGATATCATTAGGTTTTGGACCCTTAGGAACTGATTTCTTCCCCGACTTTCCATGTCCATTACTCCAGCTAGCTATCAACCCAGCAGCATGATTATCTGCACCTGTACCAGCCACCTTATGGCGCAGCTTTCTAGAATGAAGAGCAGATCTAACCTCCTCTAGAGAAATAGTATCTTTACCAACAATAAACGATTGCACAAAGTTCTCGTACGATAATGGTAAAGAAACTAACAGAATCAAAGCAGCATCCTCATCTTCAACTTTAACATCAATATTACGCAATTCTAATAAAATTGTGTTTAATTGATCTAAGTGATCTCGAAGAGGCATACCTTCCTGCATTCGTAGACTGAACAGACGTTGCTTCAGCAACAACTTGTTTGTTAAAGACTTCGTCATGTAAAGACTTTCAAGCTTCAACCACAGACCAGACGCGGTATCCTCCTTCGCAATTTCAGTAATAATATCATCTGCAAGACACAACAGAATTGTTGAATGTGCCTTTTCTTCCAGACTGGCCATCTCAGCGCTTTCAGGATCTGTCGTCGATTTTCTTTTTAACGGCGCCCAGAGCCCCTGTTGCTTTAACAAAGCACGCATCTTGATTTGCCACAGACTGAAACTATTTCTCCCAGTAAATTTGTCAACCTTGACGCTAATACCACCAGACATCTTTCTCCCAGAATCGTATACGTGAACAGTATCGTATACGTGAACAGCACGTATACGTGACCAGTACCGTATACGTGAACAGTGCCGTATGAACAGTTTTCGTGAACAGTGCCGGTGAACAGTGCCCGTGAAAGTACCCGTGAACAGTACCGTATGAACAGTACTTGTGGATAGTGCCTGTGAACAGTGCCGCAGTACCTTCTTCTCCGGCGATGAACAGTGTCGTCTTCTCCGGCGATGAACAGTAACTCCGCCTGAACAGTGTCGTCTTCTCCGGCGATGAACAGTACTCCGGCGAAAAATTCCGACAAGCTTAAAAAAATTCCGGCGAAAATTTTTGCAGCAGCTTCAACCAAAGCTCTGATACCAGTTTGTTATAACGGAAGCAAGAAAGATGATAAACAGAAGAGAAATAATTTATATTGATCTTGAGGATGATTACATATTTTCAGATCTAGAGGATTTTCAGACCTCTCAGATGATTTCAAATGCTTACATGCATTTCTTATTTATACACAAAATCTAAGGGGTAGGTGGGTTAGGTGGTGGTAGGTGGTGCCGCTGGAGGAACAGTAGCCGTCGGAGGAACTGTAATCAAGGCCGCCGGAGGAACAATAGTCAGGGCATTCCAACAGGTGCCACTGCTACAACAGAGGTACACGCTTCAAATGCGTACGCTAAGTATGGATCTTTCGTCTTCATAGCCAGAACCCAATCTACAACATTCTTGCCTTGATCACGGCCAACTTTGTACCTGGAAAGTATCTGATTTGGCACTGGAGTACAATTTGATAATAAAATGAGATTCGAAGTGCTTAGTAGTTCAAACCGACGATCACTAGGCAAAGATAAGTTGCGAATTTTGTCAAGACTGCAGAAACGACTTCTTGAACTTAAAATATTAGATACACGGAAAGAATTGTTTGCGTAGAATACTTCAGTAATTCTATAGTGGTCTCCGGATATGTTAAGTAATGAGACATTATTTTTTAAGCAGGTAAGTTCAAATCCTGGCAACCCACAATAATCTGAATTTTTTTCAGTATAAAACGGGAATCGTATGCTTTGGTTTCCACAGTACCTGGCATTCTTGCAGACCTCATATTGTCTATCCACACAAAATGATTTGTATGGTAAACAAAGGAGACATATGTTAATAGATACACATAGCTGTAGTATCACAAGCTTCATCTTGTGTTGTTTTTTTTAATTTAATCTTTCAAGATTCGAATAACAGTGGAAGATGGAACAAGTGATAGTTTTAGAGAGAAATGAGGGAAATAGGACTTGAAGGTAGGTGGAAACTTGTTGTTGAGGTTGTGGAAGAATTGTATTGCACTGATTTATTCAACTCATGAACTACTGAATCAGTCTTTGATGTTTAAGTCGCCTCTGTTTAAGCGACTTTATCAAGTCGCTTGAAAGTGACACAATCGATATTGATGTACTGTAACTTCAAACACTTAAGGCACAAGAAAAATTGATGTAAACTGGTATCTTAGTAGCGAAGAGATGAATACGGTAGAGGTATATGAAAAGTAAAAAATAGTATGAAAAATATCTCTTTAGAAATTCATACATCCATGACTCAAACCTATAAATCCAGTAAAAGTTGTCCCGGGTTAGATCATTAAACTTATATGGACTTTGTATTCATTTGTGGCAGTTTGTATATACTTGGAGTCAGAAAATGAATGTGTGTATGAGTGTGTGTTTCAGATGGTCAGTTGCAAGAATGTAAAAACTCACACATATCCCTATTCCATTGGGACTTGAAGCTTCAATATAGGAACACGAGTATTAGCCAGTTTACAAGTCAAAGAGAGATGGAATGTGTTGTTAGTTAATAATGGTTGTTTAGCTCACATTACGCCTTTTGGTTCTATCAGATTGGAAGAGTATCTCCAAAAACGATTATTCGATAATTTTTGTTCAGAACCGCCTATAAGTCAAGAACAAGATAAAGGAATGGAAAACAAAAGCACAAGAACTAAGAAAGAACAAAAAGGTATATAGACTCTTATGGATACAGCTACCAGAATGGGGTCTATCCACAAATCCCACCACTAGCCTTGTTGCAGTTTCTGCAATTAGTAGCCATCCACCTTAAAACAAACCCATCTCTAATCAACTATAATCATGAATTGGTGCCAATGCTACAGTTTTACACACATTAGTTGCATAACTCAAGCCGTACTTGGTAGAATTTTGGCAAGGCTGCAGACACCACTGTTTTAACAGAAAGCATTAGATGCACGAAGAGAATTGTTTTGTTAGAAATATCTCATGAACTCTGTACTGGTTTTGTTAGAAAGCAATAGATAATGTTCCTGGGTATTACTGAGGTGATCAAATCAGTAGGGGTCAGACACTAACTGCAACTAGAAATATCTCATGAACTCTGTACTGGTTTTGTTAGAAAGCAATAGATAATGTTCCTGGGTATTACTGAGGTGATCAAATCAGTAGGGGTCAGACACTAACTGCAACTACATACAAATGCTAAAACATTCAACTAAATCATAGGATCATGATCAAGTCACATCTGCACAACAGCAAGCCCTAATTGAATCGAACTAAAACAACACTGAACTTGAGCTCGAGCTCAGTTTTGGTTCCAGTTGGGCTAGATTATTAATGTTGCTGGGTATTTTATTTTTGCAAATTCAGCCTAACTTAAATTCTTGTATTATGGTTCATAAGCTTGTTTATTAGTTATGAATATTTGATCGAGTTCAATTCATACAAAAAAGTTATTGTAGCTTAGCAAAATTACAGTTGAGCTGCTCATGAACGGTAAATGTTAGTGAGTAATGTTGACTCACTTACTTAAGTGTTGACGAGAGTTGACTTAGTTGACTTTGGTGACTGGGCAGGTTGTTGGAGGAGTTTGTTAGAGTAACAGAATGTTGCTGTCATTTTTCTCATATATATAGCTAGCTTAGTTCTCTTGTGTTGTGTTCTCAATTTCATCATTCTCTTTTATCTCTCTGAATCTCTCTGAGAACTTATTCTGTATTTCTTCATTTACTGCAATGTAACAAAGTACATTTCCGTTGCTATGTTGATCTTTTACTAGTTTAGATGATGATGATGAGTTCTAACATGGTATCAAAGTTGAGTAAGCTTCTTTTCCGCAGAGATGAACGTTGATCGTAGCGATAATCAGAAAGATACAAACTTGAAGTACGTTCTGTGTATCATATCTTCGATCTGTAAGTTTCCTCTCAAATCTCGTCTGAATAGTGATGAATCTCACTATTAGTTGTTGATTGAAGTGTTCGTCTTGTTCGATCTGTTCATCTTGTTCGATCTGTATGCTTTGTGTTCATCGTGATTGATTGACATGTTTTGTGATCTGGACTTGATTCTATCTCTGTGAAGTTGATGATTTTTTTGTGATTTAGTCTAAGAAATTGAATCTAATATGGCTACAACTGCATCATATACGTCTGCAACATTAGGATCAGTTAGTACTGCTACTCAAATTGACTGTAATCATCCTTATTATCTGCATCCATCTGATAATCCTGGAATGCAAATTACATCTGTGATCTTGAGTGAAAGTAACTATAATCAGTGGCAACGTTCTATGGAAATAGCTTTGTCCTCAAAGCTAAAGTTAGGATTTGTTGATGGATCATATGTCAAACCAGCAACTAACTCTCCATTGACAGTGTATTGGACTCGCTGCAACAATATTGTTACATCTTGGATATTAAACTCTATTTTAGTTGACATAAGGAACATTATTGTATACATTAAAACTGCTAGAGAAATCTGGCTTGATCTAGAGGTTCGATTTGCTCAAAGCAATGTACCTAAACTGTTTCATTTACGCAAAGAGATTGCTCATTTGACACAAGGAAATTTGTCTATATCTGCTTATTTTACAAAGTTCAGAACATTGCATGATGAGCTTTAGTGTATGGTGTCTAAGCCTAAGTGTTCTTGCAACTTGTGTACTTGTGCTGTAAACACAAAGTTGACTGAATGGGAGCAGAGTATTCAACTAAATCAGTTTTTGATGGGACTGAGTGATGTTTTTACTGGTATAAGGGGGCAAATCTTATCGATGACACCATTGCCTTCTTTAAATCAGACTTATGCAATGTTGCTTCAAGAAGAAAAGCAGAGAGAAGTCCATACTTAGACTTATACAAATGATAGCTTGGCAATGGCAGTTAAGCCTTCATTTTCTGGAAAATCTCAGTCAAAAAGTGTATCTTCTGGTTCTGGTTCAGGTAGGAATACCAAGAAAGGTGCAGACTCTTCTATTATGTGTGATTTTTGTCACATGATTGGTCATTTGAGAGACAAATGCTATTGTATACATGGTTATCCAGCATGTCATAAGTTGTTTGGGAAACCCAAGCCTAAGCCCAAGTTTATGACTCAAAAAGGGTCTGTGGTAGCTCAGGTCACAACTAGTGGTAATGATCAAATGATGGTTACTAAGTCAAATGCAGGATTACAGATGTCTTCCTCATCAGATGCTTTATCTCTATTTGAGAGTCAATGCAAACAGCTTATTCAAATGCTTCAGAAGAACATGACTAATATACAGTCATCCACATCACAGCAGTCTGGTTCAACTTCAACTTGGCCATATCATCCTTCTATCAATACTGTTCAAATCTCAGGTATAACTGGTCAGACTTCTCATATTGTACATCAAGTACATACTGATAACTCCAAGACCCGATCTAGTGCCTCCTCCGCCGTTCCCACGCCCGGTAAGAGGTGAAGCTGGTGGTTGGGCGTCTGCAAAACAACACCGGAGGGGGGTTTGAGCCCCGCGGCGCCTCCGGCGTGAGAATAAGTGACGGCTTTGGAGAGTAAAGATAAGGACTAGAGTATCGAATTATGGAGGGTGTGTGTATATGAGTGTGTATGTAAAAGAGAATGTAACCCCCTCACCTTTTTCTCCTTGTCTTATTTATAGGCCAAGGATTAGGGTTTAGGGGTTGGTACCTGCAATCATGAGCGTCGGATCCTAGGTAGGTGGGACACTTGTCCTTCTCTGATAATTCCCACCTGTCCAGGTAATATCTGTGGCGGCGTGTGCCCTGGGCGTGTCAGCACGTGGTCTGATGGGGACATGATTGTGCCAATACTAGGATTCCCTTATCTGTCGCTGTCATGTAGGACCCTAGTCATGACTCGTGTCTCCCGTGCTCTTATGCTCCCTGTGGCTGGGTTGCCCACTAGACCGGTTCGGGCCCAGTCCGGGCTTCCTATGGGCCGGACTCCTGGTACCTTGGGCCGAGTCCAGTTGGGATTGGTTATGGCCCATCATTTGCCCCCCACTCCCTTATACGGATTTTCCGTATGGGGGAGTGAGAGTTCAGGAGTCGCAGTGGAGTTGTTTTCTTAGTTGACCGTTTGTGATAGAGAAAAAGTTTTTGGTTGAATGTTGCCTCCTAATCCGAATTGTTTTTAGGTTGAGACAATTCGGATTGAAGTAGCTTGAAGAAAAAGTTTTTTGGTTGGATGTTGCCTCCTAATCCGAATTGTTTCTAGGTTGAGAGAACACAAGATATGTTAGAGAAGAAAGGGGGTTTGGCGCTAGAAGGAGGGGAGGCTCCGTCCTTTGGTCTCGGTGCCACTGGACTCGACTACATCAACAAGCTCTTGAAAAAGAGTCCTAGTTAAAATCAGTAAGATCTAATACAACCCTAAAACCTTCACCAAAGATGTCACCTTTGCACGTTTCTTTGCCGTGTGTATGCGTGTTCAACATTATTGATCCTAGTCCATATCATCAATTTCGATGGATTATTGATACGGGGACAACAGATCACATTGCTCCCTTTCTACACTTGTTTAGTGATGTTCAACCTTGTCAAGCAATGTTGGAACTTCCAAATGGAGCTACTGCATCAATAACTCATACTGGCACTTTAGTTCTTAACTCCTACATAACACTTTCTAATGTGGTTTGTGTGCCATCTTTTGCCTATAATCTTCTTTCCATATCAAAATTACTCAAAGAAACTACTCATCAAGTGAGTGTTTTGGCTGACAAATGCTTTATTCAGGACCCTGCATGGATGAAGGCACTAGAGATTGGTAAAGCAGAACATGGACTATACATCCTGCAAGCTACAGATGTCAAAGTGTCTACACCATCTGAGGATAATTCTACCTCTACCTCCACTTCATGTAATTCTGCTACTGGTGTTGACAGTCTTACGTTTGTTGCTCATGTTTCTAATAGCAATGTTTGGCATGCTGGAATGGGGCATGTACCAGCTAATATACTGAAACTTCTGCCTGTTTCTTTACATAATCAAATTTTAGATGTTTGTGACAGCTGCCATCTGGCCAAACAACATAGACTTGTTTTTCCTACAGTTGAAAACACTAGTGTAGCATTGTTTGATTTGGTCCATGCTGATTTATGGGGACCTTACAGATTTAAGACTAATGATAATTGCAATATGTTTCTTACTTTGGTTGAAAACAAATCCAGAGCAACATGGGTGTATCTTCTTGCTGACAACTCTTTGGTTCCTACTTTAATTCATGATTTTGTTGTCTTGATTCAAAATAAATTTGCTACTACTATTAAGGTCTTACGTACAGACAATGGCACTTAATTCATGAATCAGTCAGTCAAATCTTTTCTCAATAGTCAAGGCATAATCCATCAGTCTAGCTGTGTGTACACTCCATAGCAAAATGGTCTGGTAGAACGCAAACACAGACATGTGTTGAATTGTGCACGAGTACTTCGTTTTCATGCTGGTCTACCTATTGTTTTCTGGGGTGACTGCATTTTAACAGCTGTTTATCTTATTAACAGAACACCTTCTAGTATTTTAGATGGTAAAAGCCCATTTGAGGTGTTGTTTGATAAGCTACCTGATTATTCTTCTCTTCGAGTTTTTGGCTCTCTTTGCTATGCTACGGTTGTTCCTCAACCTCTTGATAAATTTGCAGCTAGAGCTGTGAAAGGAGTTTTCCTAGGATACCCTTATGCCAAGAAAGGTTATAAGGTGTTAGATTTAGACACCAAGAAGGTGTTTATTTCTCGAGATGTACAATTTGTTGAGAATTTGTTTCTTTTTAAGGACATGGGTTCTAAATCACCACAGCTGATGTTTCCCCCATCACCTGAATTTGTTGATGATGAGCCATTACAGAAGTCTACAGGTATTTCTGATACAGAACCTGTTATAGATAGTTCTTCTGGTAATTCGATGACTGATCAGTCAATGAATGATAATTCAGTAGATACCATTTCTGGTAGTTCTGTGATTACACCCGTTGAAAGACCACAAAGACAGAGACATTTACCAGTAAAATTTACTGATTATACAGGATTACCATCTCATTTGGTAAATCTTGTACCCAATTCTCAGTTAGAGAATACTGTCTTACCTGCAACTCCTTCTATTGATGAGCCTGAAACATTCAAACAAGCCATTCAAATTCCAGAATGGTGTGAAGCAATGAGTGTGGAATTGGCTGCTTTGGAGGCAAATGATACATGAGAGACTGTTCCATTGCCTCATGGTAAAAAGACTGTCAGTTGCAGGTGGTTATATAAGGTGAAGTATCAAGCCAATGGTCAGGTTGACAGATTTAAAGCTCGTTTTGTAGCTAAGGGATTCACTCAAACGGCCAATATGGACTATTTTGAGACTTTTGCCCCTGTGGCAAAAATGACTTCATTTCGCTTACTTATGGCTCTTGCTGCTATGAATGGTTGGGGCATTACTCAACTAGATGTAACTAACGCGTTTCTTCATGGTACATTGGATGAGGAAGTGTATATGTCTGTTCCTCCAGGTTACACCATTCCTGCTCATATTCAGGCTAAGTACCCAAATCAGAAACTTGTATGTCGTTTACTGAAGTCTCTTTATGGCTTGAAATAAGCCCTAAGACAGTGGTTTATTGCTCTGTCAAATGCTTTGCTGTCTTTTGGTTTTATTCAAACCATTGGTGATCCCAGTTTATTTGTATACTCTCACAATGCTCAGTTGATCTATCTGCTCATCTACGTAGATGATATGATCATGACTGGTACTTCTTCAGAGTTGATGTCTCAAATCATAGAGTTTCTGAGCACTTACTTCAAGATGAAGGATCTGGGGTCCTTGAGTTACTTTCTTGGTATTCAAGTGACTCGAAATCATGTTGGTATATTCATTACTCAGCATCAATATGCTTCTGATATACTGCAGACTTTACCTCTTACACCTCTAAGTCTTCTCTGATTCCTATGGAACAACATCATGATTTGCTTCAAGACACTGATAGCCCATTACTGACTGATGCTACTAGTTATATACTAGTTATAGACGATTGGTGGGTCGTTTAATATATCTGACTATTTCACGACCTGATTTAGCTTATCCTGTTCATGTTTTAGCTCAGTATATGACTGCTCCTTGTGCAATTCACTGGCATGCTGCTTTAAAGTTGGTGCGTTATTTGCATCACACTACAGATCAAGGTCTTCTTTATGGAGCTGTTACTAATCCTGTTTTACTTGGTTTTGTGATGCTGATTGGGGGAGTTGTTCATGTACTCGACAGTCATTAACAGGCTATTGTGTGACTCTAGGAGGTACCTTGGTATCTTGGATATGTAAGAAGCAATAGATTGTTTCACGCTCGTCTGCAGAAGCTGAATACCGTAGTCTTGCAGACACATGTTGTGAGATTACTTGGCTGGTTTCTCTCCTTACTGAGCTTCACATCTCTAATCTCACTCCTGTGCCTTTATATTGTGACAATCAGTCAGCTCTTTATATTGCTTCTAACCCTGTGTTTCATGAGCGTACGAAATACATTGAGATTGATTGTCATTTGGTGTGTCAAAAATTTAAAGAAGGTCTTATTTCTCCTCATTACATCTCCACACATGATCATCCTGCTGACTTGTTTACTAAAGCATTGTCTTCTGCTCAGCTTGCCTATTTGCTATCCAAGTTAGGGGTTTCCAGATCTCTTCCAACCTATAACTTGAGGGCAGTGGCGGAACCAGGACCGTTTACAGGGGGGGCTGAAAAATGTGTTGACTCTCGCGCGAAATGCGAAAAAAAAATTTGTACTTCGGATCCGGCGTGAAGCGTGATTTTTTTTATATAGTTCGAAATCATTGCTTCATCTTGACTTATATCAATAAGAATAAGAAAAAATAATTAAAGAACTACCTTTATAAATTGGTGAATCTCTTATTCTATGAATTTGGATGAGATTGTGTGAAGTTATTGGCTTGGCCAAGGCTTGGAAGTCTAAATTTCAAAATTTAACTTAGGCTATTAAAAAATATATATAGTCATTTTAAAAATTTACCCCGGGCTAAAAAAAAATTTTACTTAATTTTTCCGGTTCGACCCGGGCTAGCGCCTGGGCTAGCCCCCCTTAGTTCCACCCCTGCTTGAGGGGGGATGTTAGTGAATAATGTTGACTAACTTACTTAAGTGTTGACGAGAGTTGACTTATTTGACTTTGGTGACTGGGCAGGTTGTTGGAGGAGTTTGTTAGAGTAAAAGAATGTTGTTGTCATTGTTCTCATATATATAGCTAGCTTAGTTCTCTTGTGTTGTGTTCTCAATTTCATCTTTCTCTTTTATCTCTCTGAATCTCGCTGTAATGTCTCTGAGAACCTATTGTGTATTTCTTCATTTACTGCAATGTAACAAAGTACATTTCTGTTGCTATGTTGATCGTTTACTAGTTTAGATGATGATGATGAGTTCTAACAGTAAAGAATCATGTTTCTTGGTACTTGAGATCGACTCGTTATTAACTGAGGTTGTGTTCACTTGGGGAGAATGGAATGAGGTAGGAATGGAATGAAAATTGTAAACAAAATTTATGAATGAAGAAGAGATGTTGGGGGAAATAGTAAACAAATATGAGAGAGAAAAAATTTTTTATGATGAAAATTACAAGGAAAATGATGATGATGGAGAATGGAGCATTCCTTCCAAAACATGTGGGTTAGAACTTTAGTATAAATTATGTGGAAAGGAATGAAGTAAGGAATGAAATTTTTAACATTTTTCCCAATCTTCTCCAAATAAGAGTATAAATTTCATTCCATTCTTCCTCATTCCATTCAAGTGAAGTGAACATAGCCTGAGAGTTTGACAACCTCAACTCATTCAAATTCTTTTTAAAAGAAAGACTCCAACAAATTCACATTCAAAACTAAACAATCTACATTATTATCCTATTAAGCTGAACTATTACATCTCTGACTCTGGTAGTCAGTCATCGATCCTTTGGACTGGTTAAGGGCTCTGCGATGCTTGTATTGTTTATAACTAAAACTGGAAATCTATTTAGAATCTCCCTCGCCTTTTGATTTATTTAGAATCTTCACTGCCACAGAACGGTTATCTCGTGACTAGCCATTGTACACACCACCTTAACCGCCTAGCTTGAATGTAAAGACTCTGCCGTTTTTCTTTTTTTCAACACAAATGCAATGTCTTTTTTCTTTTTTTTCTTTTTTTGCTAAATGAAACAAATGCAATGTTGGCAATGTATAACCGTATGAGTGAGTATTTATTTTATCAACACAAACTAGCAATTGATTTTAGAAGGGGAATTGTTAGATTAAAAAATTTAACAATTCCATATAAATTTAATACTCGTGAACGGAGAACACGGAATTCTACTATATCAGAAATGAAATAAGCGGTAGAGAGATTATTCTAGATTGATGATATATGCACGTCCTCAATTGATATTACACGTCCTAATAAAATGAGAAATATTATGAAACCAAAAATTATTTTCAAATAAGTTATCAAAATGACACATATCTTTCTATGATTAGTTATGGAGATAATAATGTAAATGGACCCCCTACATTCACATTAGCCATCCAATTAAAGAGAAATGTTAGAGTTCCCAAAACGGTTCCCATACCTCATATATGAGATGGACCTGAGATGGACCCTTCGTGCATACATATGAATCCCACAAATAAAATCACGTCACGTATTATTCGGAACATTTTTGGAAACCATTTCGAAGTATGTAGCATTACTCCCAATTAAAACCCATCATATGTTGCCACCTCATTTTGGAGAAATTTTTGGAAATTTTCTGATTCCCTAGCATTAGTAAAACAAAATTTTAGACTAAAATATCTTTACTACAAAATAGATAACATTTCAGCTACACTTTTCTTATACACCTTTATTTTAATCAAACCAATCAAAAGTCAGAATAGACATAGGGATGGAAGAATATTATCTTTTTTTACAAATAGTCATCTATTATTATTTATTACTAGATGATAACCCGTGCGAAGCACGGTTCCGAGAAAATTAATTTAAAATGATCACTAATTTATAATTTTGAATGATCTTAAAATATTATGTTATTTATACAGCTCAACAGTAATAAAAAAAACAATTGTATTTACAACAAAATTTCAATAATTTCGATGGATACGAATCTTGGGGTGAAATCAAATTTAGAGACTGAAATATCATTAAAACGGATATTTTACTTATTTATAAAGATTGTTTAATTCATTTTAATTTAAGATTATTTTAAGAAAATCATGAAAATGCGATATCTATATATGCTTCTCATAGATACATTATTTTATAACTCGGTACGATTATAATAAAAGAATTGCAATTGTTATAGGATAACAATAATTTTACTATTTTATTAAAGATAACATAGAGTTCCGGAAATAAAATAGGAATATAGGGACGGAAAGAATTATAATTGTTCTAGGATTATAAAACATAGAGTATGATAGTTTTCATAAACGAAGGAAAAAGAAAGGAGAACTGTATGGATTGAATAATGAAGAAGTAGTCTGTACAGTCTATGCTCTGCTACTTATATACAAGTAAGTAAAAGAATAAGCGGGAACTAACTAACTTTCTAACTAACCTATCTAGTGTTACATAATAAATCCTTATTATCTATTTTTAGAATTCACACCACTACTCTCAATATCCCCCCGTTAGTTAGAATCGCACACGATGCCTAACTTGGAACACAAATCCTGCATTTAAGAATAAGGTAATGTATTTGTAAGTACATCAGCTAGCTGATTTCTAGTTGGTAAATAAGATAGTTGAAGTAATCCTTCAAGAACCTTGTCACGAGTAAAATGTCAATCAACTTCTATAAGCTTAGTTCTCTTGTGAAAATCCGGATTCTTAGCAATATGTAACGCGGATTGATTGTCACAAAAGAGTGTAACAGGTTTTAAGTCATGAACTCTTAGTTCTTGTAACAAGCTAACAACCCAAGTAACTTTAAAAGCTGCTGCAACCATAGCTCGGTATTCTGTCTCAGAACTCGAACGAGACACTGTTGCTTGTTTCTTTGATTTCCAGGTAATGGGAGAACCACCCAATAAAAGTACATACCCTGTTATTGAACGTCGTGAGTCTGGATAGGAAGCCCAGTAAGAATCAGAGTATGCTTGTAAAGTTAAGGATTCTGGATTCTGCAACTTGATACCTTTACCTGCTGTATGAGCTACATAACGTAATGTGTGATGTAAAGCTTCATAATGAGATGTACGAGGAGATTGCATGAACTGACTCAACAATTGAACCGTATAGCTAAGGTCAGGACGTGTGTTTGTAAGAAATTTAAGTGTACCAATGAGAGACCTGTAATGTTCAGGATGTAACTTTGTATTCAATGGTAAAGGTGTCACTGCTCTCTTAGAAATATCCAGCTTGCAATCCTGCAGAAGCTCTTTGGTAAACTTGGTTTGACTCATAACTATACCATCGGATAGACATCATTCAAATGAGCCTTAATAGACTAAATATGTGCCACATTACTACCTGTGATAATAATGTCGTCAGCATATACTGCTAGAATAGTAATATTTGTGGCAGTCTTATAGGTGAACATACTATATTCGTTTTTAGATTGCACAAAACCCTGAGCTATTAACTCATGAGTAAGTTTGTCTGTCCACTGTCTTGATGCTTATCTAAGCCCATATAAAGACTTTCTGAGTCTACAAACCAAATTCAAAGGATTGTCATAACCTTCTAGAACAGTCATATACACCTCCTTAACCAAATCACCATGGAGGAAGGCATTGTTAACATCCAGTTGAAAATCCTCCCATTTTCTACTAGATGCAACTGAAAGAATACATCTCACAGTGCTCATTTTCACCACTGGTGAAAATGTCTCAGTAAAATCTACACCAAGCTTCTAGTTATAACATTTGGCAATAAGCCTGGCTTTACATCGTTCCACAGAACCCTCTGCATTTAGTTTCACCTTGAAAACCCATCTACAACCAATGACTTTTTTACCTGGAGGTAAAGGAACCAATTCCTAAGTTCTATTTTTATGTAATGCATCAAGTTTTTTTTGCATAGCAGCAATCCAGATATGATTTTTAGAGGCCTCTTTATAACTAGAAGGTTCACTAATAGTGCACTGTTTTGACATGAATTGAAAATGGGAAGGAGGTAGGCATGAACTGGATACTAAATTGCACCAGTGTGAATTAGAACTGAAATTAAATTGTAATCAGTAAGATATGAAGGAGTGTGTTTATTTTGATTAGATACTCTAATAGGAACAGATGAAACTGATGTATCAAAAGTGGAAGGAGAATTAGATGTAAGTGTATCAGAATTAGTGATATTCTGAGAATTATGTCCAAAAATTGGAACTTCTGCAATAATGGTAGCATTTAGAAGATTTATATTATCTATAACAGTGTGAGAGTCAGAAAATTTAGGAAGAAAAGTAGTGTTGAGAAAATCAGTATTAGAAGTTTGAGAGATAATATGAAATGGAAAAATTGACTCATGAAATACAATGTCTCTGGAAATAGTAACTTGATTAGTCTTCAAACTATACACTTTATAACCCTTGGTAGTATTAGAGTATCCTAAGCTAACAGCAGCATCAGCTCTTGAATCAAATTTTGACCTATATACTTTATGAGTGGATATAAAACAGAGACAACCAAAGATTCTAAGATGAAGTAAATCAGGATCAGCATCATAAAGTTTGAAATAAGGATTGGCATTATTAAGAGACTTTAAGGGCATTCTGTTTATAAGGTAAGTTGCACATAAGATGGAATCACCCCAGAACTTTGGTGGCAAATTTTCTTGAATAAAAATAGCTCTAGTTGTTTTTAATAAATATCCGTGCTTCCTCTCCACAACACCATTTTGTTTTGGAGTATAGGCATAGCTGGTTTGATGGATTATACCCCTGGCTTTATATAATTGATCACAAAGTCCACCACTCAATTCTAAGGCATTATCACTTCGTATATAAAGAACATTAGCATGAAAGTGGTTTTCCACATAAACCAGAAAATTTTCAAGTACAAAGGATACCTCAAATTTACATTTAAGAAGGTGTGTCCAAGTAAAACGAGTAAAATCATCAACTATTGTCAGAAACTGTGTACAACCAGAAATAGACTTCACTTTATATGGTCCACGTACATCAATATGCAATAGTTGAAAAGCTTTGTCTGACTTTATAGATCTATTAAGAAAAGACTGTCTGACTTATCTGGCTGCAGGGCAAATCTGACAAACATAATTATGTAAAGAACTTTGAGCTTCTGGAAAAATAGCTTTCATTTGATTAAATGGTAAATGTCCCAATCATTGATGCCAAGTTTGAGCTTCAGTTACAAAGTTGAATCTAGCAGTATTGCAGTACTTGGAGTTGATAGATGAACCAGAATTCTGAGAAGACTGTAAACTGTACAAACCATGTGAAATGCTACCAAGAAGAATCTGAGGCCTTCTTAAGGAATGGCCCTGAATAAAACATTTTTCATTATTAAAGACTATACTGCAATTTAAGTCTCCACATAACTTTTGTACAGAGATCAATTTAAACTAAAAATCAGGAACATGAAGAACATTATCTAAGGTAATATCATCATTTAGCTTCACAGAACCAACATATAAGACCTGCACTTTGTTTCCATTTGGAATAGTAATTGTACTAGCAACATCTTGAATAGATTCATAATGCAAGAAACTATCAAGAGTTGGACAAATGTGATATGTGGAACCACTATCAATTATCCAAAAATGAGTAGAAGTAGACAATAAGCAGTAGTTACCTGCTAACAAAGCTACTTATCCACTATCATCAACTTTGGTTTGATCACTCTTCTGATTGTACATGTTTAGAAGATGATTATACTGAGATAGACTAACAATTTCAGTCTCATTGTCATTTACAAAAATCTGAGTATTATCATTTCCAGTAAATTCATCATGAAAATTATTGTCACCATCCTTTTGCACAAAAGATGCAAACTTTCTACCTTGTCTTTCCTGAAAACCAGGTGGATTTTCAATACTGTGTCCAGGAATTTTGCAATGATTTCAAAAGTAGTTTGATGCAGGCTTGTCTCCTCTCTTATAGGCTTGAGTATCATTTCTGGAATTCTGTTGAGCATTAAAAAATGAATTAGCTCCTTGATTATGTGTGTAAGATCTCCTTTTGTCTGCATAAAATGCCATGGATTCAGTCTGAAAAGTAACAAAATCAATTTCTTTATGCCTCTATTCTTGAGCAAACAGCCTATAAGTTTGAGAAATGGTTGGCAAAGGCTGCATCATGAGCACATTTCCCCTAACTTGAGAGAACTGATCAGACAACTTCATCATAAATTGTAACACTCTGTGTTCATGTTGTTTCTGAATCAATCTCTGAGACAAATTACAGGTACACTGATTACAAGTGCAGTAAGGTAAGGGATTTACATAATTTAATCCATCCCAAATTGTTTTTATTTTGGTAAAGAACTCAGATATGATGTCATGACCTTGATTAATCTCTAAGAGCTGTTGTTCAAGTGAATAAACTTGTGCCATGGAAGTATAACCAAATCGATCATCAAGATCTTGCCTGATTTCTTTAACAGTTTGCATAAAAAGATCACTCTTCGCTATTGTCTCATCTATATTTTCTATAAGCCAAGAGATAACAAGATTGTTACATCTTTCCCAATACTTGTAATCAATAGATGTCAGGTCTGGAGTTGCAATAGTTCCATCAACAAATTCTAGCTTGTTTTTAGCCGATAATGTCAAAATCATAGAGCTTTTCCAATCATGAAAACCAGAGCCAGAAAATTTTACAGAAACAAGCTGAGTAGTTGAAGCATCTAATGGATGAATATAATAGACACTTGAAGGATCTTGATTTCCTTGTAAATGTGTAGTTGTAGCCATTAAAACTGAGTTTTGCTTAGTCTTGTGTGAAAATACATAATACGAATGAAAGAAAATAGTTCAGAATCGAAGATCACAAATTTCAACTTGATCAATTCAGAGACACACAATCGCAAATATCAAATCACGGGAGATCGATTATGATCGATAAATACACAAAAAATAGATCAATTTAGAATTCAGTAAAAACATATCAGTTGAGAAATGCAAATACAGAGATGTTTTATATCTATATTCGAAACATCTCTATATTCGAAACAGATTCTAAAAAAATAAACAAGAAATATATGATCATAAACAAGGAATCAATTAGTCGATTGACGGAATCAAAACGATAAATCACAAAAAATGGACGTAATGAATCACAAGAAATGGACGTAATCTTCATCGAGTTATGCAGTTAAAATCGATGAATCTTTAATAGTTTTTAACTACGAAGAAGGAACAATAAAACCTGAGATTAGCCAGACAAGAACGCCTGAGATTAACCAATCTCACAGTTAGACGCCATTAAAGCTTCAGCACGCTCTGATACCATGATAGTTTTCATAAACGAAGGAAAAAGAAAGGAGAATTGTATTGATTGAATAATGAAGAAGTGGTCTGTACAGTCTATGCTCTGTTACTTATATACAAGTAAGTAAAAGAATAGGAGGGAACTAACTAACTTTTTGTATAACGACCTAGAATTTTTCGCGATTATATAAGAGTTTATTTAATTGATAAATATGAAATATGTGATATGAATATTTTGTGAAGTCAAGTTATGTGTGAAATCATGATTATGTGCTTATATTATGTTTGGTATATGTCGTATGTGTTCGTAAAATTGTATTTGCATTTTTGGTGCATTAAAACTATTTTTAAAGTGCATTTTTAATCTTCCAAAAATCTTATAAAATCATTGGAGTCGTTTAAATTTATGAAATCTTTTGTATTATCATCTTTGTGATATTAATTAGTTTTTAAAATTAGTGGGAGTATTTAATTGTGAGTTTTGGTATTTTAAAATGATTTAAAAAGCTTTATTTCTTTTAAAGGTTCTTTATTTAAAAAATTCATAATAAATTCATTTTTGACTCAACAATTATTTTAAAAATATGGAGAGGTTTGTAATTTCATAAACTTCATTTTAGAATTTTAAAAATGAATTTTCTCCTAATTCCCTATTTTGTTTCGCTTTTAAATTGATTAAAAACAGATTTTAAAAGGAAATAGAATTTTCAGCAATTATCAATTTACCATTTTGCCCCTCTGCCTATAACACCACCTACTGCCCACTTTCTTCTCCATTTCTTCATTCCAGCCGACTGTGAGCTCTCTCTCCCTCTCTTCTATTTCATTTCTTTTGATTTTCATCTTCAAAATCCTGTCTAATTCTTGTTTTAATCATCTTTATTATTTTTTTATGCTAGTTTAATGATTGGGTGAGGTTTTGTATGGTTTTATGTATGTATATATTCGGTTGGGTGTATGTATATGATTCGGGAGTGACATGCAAGGGCTGTAATAGCATGGGTTAGTGTTCTTGAGGCTGTTTAATCATTATAGTGGTTTAAAATCGAAGATTTGAACAATTTGGTGTTGGTTCTTCGAGTTCTGGTCAAACCCTCGTCGTTGGTAGCTTTTTCCGACGAGGTTATGGCGGCCAGTGGTGGTTTTATGTTGTAACAGCATGTATGAATAACTTGCAGTGATGTTATTTGATTTAATCAAATTGCATGCAAGGATTTCTATTTCCTTTGAATTTTTCGTATTATGTATAAATACATTTTGAATTTTCGAGTTTTATAATCCATGAATTAAATGTCAATTTTGATGATTAGCTGTTAATTACAATCTTAGATATATGTTATATGAATTTATAAAGATGCATGTTGAATTTGTAATTTATATGTAATTAATTCAAATTATTCGAATTAATTATTGAAATTGTAATTCGAATAAATGATTATATGTTTGATTCTTGAGATTGGAAATATTAGTAGTGTTAATAGTTGATAGTTAGCAAGCATGAGTGATTTCTTGATTTAATAAGTATGTAATTCGATTTTTTGTAAATTAAAATGGTTTATTTGAATTTTCATAATTATAAATAGTAATTAAGAATCGATTTTCATGATATATGTTAGGTGATTTCTAATTAGTATTTAAGTGTGATTTTCAGAATTAGTATAAGTTAAATTTCGAATTTTAAGATTTAAAGTATGAGTTACAAGATTGTTGCGATTTGATAGATATGGTTTAGTAGATTTGTTCGAGAATGAGTTAAGTTGTTAGTTATCTACAATTATCAATGATTTTGGAATATATAGTAGTGTAATGTTGGGCTTGTAGGTGGATTTGAAATCCATTGAATGATTTTGGTTGTGATTTGAGTCAGTTATGTTTCGATGGGATAGTTCATTTTATAAAGGAAACTCTGCCCGATTTTCGGTAGAATTATAAATCGTAAATACTTATAAGTCAAGTAAATTTTAAACGTTAAATGGTAAATATGATTTGCATGTTTATGTGAATTTCATGTTAATGTGCTTATGTGATTTAAATTGTCTAATATGTTATACGTGTTAAGTTAGCGATATAGGAATCGTTGGGTAGAATAGGATTAGACGATAAAGGAAGTATAGTGTTCTAAAGTAGTACTTATGTTTATGTAGATACGAAGGACGTAGGACCTAGCGACAAAGGAAAGGCTAAAGTTGAGTATTAGTGATTGAGCTGTTAGCTGTTGCATTCTACCAGAGGCAAGTAACTCTGTCTCTTCTTGAAGTTTATATTCTTGAACTGTTATATCCTGTTGATTCAAGCATGCCTATCTTATACCATGTTTATTGTAAATCTTATCAAACCTATCTTTGCATGTACCCAGAATTCTATTAACAACTATTCAACAAACTATAAACACTAAAACATCATAATTCTTTCTAATTGCTTCTTGACCATATATGTCCAACAGCTTGCCATGATTAAACCAAATTGACTGACGGATAAACCACTATTCTACTTAACCTTTGTTCGTAGCCAATTTAACATATGTTGACTCTAAAACTTATAAATTTCATTGTAACCTAATCACTAACATATAACTTGATCAGTTGTCTTAAAACTATTATGTCACATCTTTGACCATTGACTTGAGTTTTATTCTTATTACCCTGATCAAAGCCTTGGTTACTTTTGAGTCTATATCTTCTTGATTCAGACTTGTAACCTTATTTCCTTGATGTCAAAAACTTGGTCAAACCCTTTGACTTTTATCATTGCAAATCAAAATGAGTCATTTTCTTAAAATACTTTGAAGTTACTTAGGCTGGGCTGATTTGTTATCAGTGAGTCGAAGGTGCTTCGGAGTAAAGGTTTTTGAAAGGATTTAAGTATTTAAGTGTTTTCCAAATTTAAAATGGTTTTCTAAAATCTAAATGTTTTCAGAATATGATTTATAAAATGTTAGGAACTCCGTCAAAAATGGTTTCTATGGATTCCTGACGATTGGAGAGGTGTGAGCGAACGGGTAATTCCAGTTCCGCCTGTTTATGTATATTATGGTGTAGTTCTGGTCTGTCCAGTCCAACACCCTTATAGGCCAATGTGTTGCCTCTTGGGAACCCAAGCTATCCTAATGAGAGGGTTAATGTCCAGATGGACTTTGTGTCCATTTTGGGGACTTTATGGGCTGATCACCCGTATTGTTTGTATGAAGTAAAAGCTCCAATCAGTTTTCTTAAAGTGAATGATAAATTTTATATACTGTGAAATGAAATTGGCTTACCATTGGAAATGTCAATTGCTTTACACATATTTTAGTAATCATTGTTATCCTGTTTATCAGTTGAACTCCTGCTATATTCAAATACCAGTATTACTTTTCAGTTTCCAGTATTCATATGTTATCCCATGATTCTATTGTCATCCCCTGTGTTATCCTGCTATACTACTTTCAGTTTGAGATTTTTTGTTACTTGCTGAGCATTGGCTCATTATTATTTTTGTCTAACCTTTTTGACTATTGCATAAGAATCATGGTTCGTACTATTTATATAGCGAGAAAGCGCACATTCCGTGACCCTGTTGTGGTTTCTTTTGAGATAGCTCCCGATGTAGATGCAATAACAGCTCAGGTTGGAGATTTTCATATTTGGTTTCTAAGTTAGTTGTGAGAACTAGTTGGTGTAAGAATTTGAATTCATGGGTTATAATAATAATAATTTGAATTTAGATTTGTAATATTAATAGTTAGACGTTGGCTTGCTTGTTTCATACCATTACCTGTGAAAGATCCAGGTGATCACCATGCTTTATTTTTATTTATTTATTTTAGGGAGTTTGTATCTAGTGTGTTAGTGACTCCCCGATCTAGACCCCAGATTGGGAGGGCGTCACATTCTAACTAACCTATCTAGTGTTACAAAATAAATCCTTATTATCTATTTTTAGAATTCACACAACTAGTCTCAATAGAGTAGAAGAACAGAAATAAAGGGGTGGAATCAAATATGGTATCGTAGTACCATTTAAAAGAGGGTTTCGCTTATTAATAAAGGTTATAGAAGGCTAATGATGAACAAATTGACCTTAAAGTACAATTATGATGATTCTCCTTGCTCTGGAACTATAGTTAAATTTATTTCGGATTTTCTAAATATAATAAGGCTAATCATAAATAAATTAAGGTTTTTTTAATATGTCCCATTTTAAAATGTCATTTATAATTGTGTCCTATCTTTATTTGTTATTATAAACATATCCCATTTTTCTAACTTGTCCTATTTTTTGTTATAACCCTGATTAAATAACTAACTACACATTCTTAAAAGACAATTTTGTCCTCTTATTATAATTGAACATTTACCAATAACAGAACAATATCAGATGAAGTGTGTCAATATCAGATGGAGCAGAAGACGAAAATGTCCAGTATCCTTTCTATAGTGAAGGCCCAAAAAATCTTTTAGAAGCCCGGAACAAAAACACACATACTGTACTCTGTTCTAAAAACAAACCATTCATTAGTTGCAAAACAATTTCAATAACTAAACTAAAAAATAGCAACAGTTTGAAAAGTTTGCTAACTGAATGGATGTGCCCCTGCGGGGCCAGGAATAGGAGGAGAGAGGTGGGTGGATGGTGGATTGGTGGGAGAGAAAAAGAAAGGGTATTTTAGTCTTATATAGTATAAATATATGTATAAATATATGTATATAAATTATATATGAGTTAAATTTAATCATGGGACATATTTATAATTATTCATTAAAAAGGGATATATTTATAATTGACTTATTAATTTGGGACATATCAAACTAATACCCATAAATTAACCTTAACAGGGTGTATATAACTGAATTCAGTTTATGAAATTGTGATTGGTGATGTAAATTTTCTATTATTTTTTGTAAAATCGATTTGCAAGCAAGATGCTTTAACACCTTCCCTTGGTGGTATATTACTAAAAATCGTCTTGCTTGTCTGATGAGTACCAAAAAAAATTAAAGAGTATATGCAGATTGTGACGCCCCAAATCCGGGGTCCAGATTTGGTGCCACAACCAATACAATTAAGTATAACTTAATTATACAGATGACCCCTCAACAAGGATCGATCTCAGGTTATAATATGAAACAAGAATCTAAATTACAACAACTATTATAACTACTATACCTTCTTATCAGAAGCGCAGTCCAATACTGTATGAGTCCATGCTGATTCTGAAATCTAACTTGAATATAACGCCTTTCCACACTCGTTCGAATTATAAGACGTAGGTAGACCATTCTTAAGTCTAGCTGAAAGGTTAGATGAATAAAACAAGAGTGAGCCAACAACGCTCAGCAAGTGAATAGTGAAGTAACAACTTCTAAATAAACTGAAAACTGACAACAAACATAAAGCTGGCTTCCAACAATAATAATATGGTAGAATGATATGACTGGATGCAATAGAATAATACTGACGTTTGATAACAACAGGATATCAACTGAAAGGCAAAGCAACAGTTGATAATAAAATATGTGCAAGGCAATTGACATTTACAATAATAAACCAATTTCATTTCACAGTCTTATAAATAAAACATTTTAAAAGTAATTGGAGGTTTTTATTTCATAACAGACAATACGGGTGATCAGCCCATAAAGTCCCCATACTGGACACAAAGTCCCTCTGGACATTAATCCTCTCATTAGGATAGCTTGGGTTCCCAAGAGGCAACACATTGGCCTATAAGGGTGTTGGACTGGACAGACCAGAACTACACCAATAATACACACAAATGGGTCGGACCGGTATTACCCGGTCACTAACCTCTCCAATCGTTAGGAATCCTTAGAAACCATTTTGATGGAGTTCCTAACATTTTACAAAATCACATTCTGAAAAACATTAAGGTTTAGAAAACCCCTTTTTAAATTTGTAAAAAAATTTAATACTTAAATCCTTTCAAAAATCTTTACTCCGAAACACCTTCGACTCACTGATAACAAATCAGCCCAGTCTAAGTAACTTCAAATTATTTTAAGAAAATAACTCATTTTGATTTGCAATGATAAAAGTCAAAGGTTTCACTAAGTTCTCTGACATCAAGAGAATAGGGATACAAGTCTGAATCAAGAAGATATAAACTCAAAAGGAATCAAGGCTTTGATCATAGTACAAGGAAGGAAATTTAAGTCAAAGGTCAAAGATGTGTACATGACTAGTTTTAGGGCAATTAACTCAGTTTAAAAGGTAATGAATATCAAGAATGGTAATCAAGTCTTTAGGTTAATGGTTTGATCACCATTATAATATATAGAGTTTTAAAACATTAGAGCAGGGCAACAAATCAATTTATGGTGATAAAGGTCTTGCATTAATGAAATAATGATTAGACAGGGTATAGTTAAATAAGTCTCACTTTTCTAAATCAAGGTTCTTTTGATTACGAGTTTTAAAACAGGCTTTAATAACATATAGTTTCTTAAAACAAGGTTCATTGAAAGTCAAGTTCAGTAAAAATATGATTCTTTAAAACATGGTTCATTAACACCCGGTTCTTTAAAACAGGGGTTCAATAAAACTTGGTTCATTAAAACAATTGCTCGATAAGATAGAAGTTGAAAAAACACGAGTAAGTAATACTTGGGTTAATAAAATAGGATTTGATAACTAGAAGAAGGGTTATCAATCAAGAAATCATAAAACAGTCATTAAGTTTTAGAAATCGTATTTAAGATTTGAAAACCTGCTTGGCTCATAGGGTATAAGACGATAGACATAATAAAGGTCTAGGTTTAAAACAAGGAACAGATTATAGAATCAAAGTTCACTGTTAATCTAAAGAAAAGTAGTCATAGGGTGCAAAGCAATCAATGTATATCTAAGGATAATTCACAAGATAACTCAATGGAAGGGTACAACAAGGTACTGATTACTTGCAAGCTGATTTGAAAGAACATTTGATAATTAACAGAAGCAGATATACTTCACTTGAACAATAAGTGAGGAATAGAAACACTTGCCTCAATATACGTAGTCTTGATTCCAACACATTGATTCGTTACTCACTATACGTCAGTCTCTACTTCTTTGTACGTTGATCTCTAATCGACTATACGTCTATCTTTCCTCCATAATTCGTGAATCAATACGCTTGTTAACTATGATAACATCTCACTTCTAAGATTCCAATTACGCACGTACTGGCTCTCACCGGCCTCCTACTGGTACCTATATAAAGGTAAAGTACTACTTCAGTACACGTATAACTTTAATTGCCTAACTCTATTCTACCCAAATGATTCTTATAACACGTTATACGTAATACATAATACACATCAAGTATTCTAGTTATACTTACCAAATAATTTCACATAATCAGGTAAACACTTAAGCATGCAACACACAGAACATATAAATCATATATGCCACTTAAACACTTGACAGATAAGACCAACTTGGTTAATAAGTAGCTTGTACTATAATACTATACACTTTACAGATTATAATTCTAACGAAAAATGGGCAGCATCTCCTTTGTTAAATGGACAAGCCCGTCGGAACATAACCGACTCAAATCAACAACCAAATCAATCCATAATCAACTACTAATTCTCTTTCATACTTATAACTCATAAATTACTATCAAATTGAACTAATTAACTTATTAATCAAACTCCATCAAAATTATTAATCTTCTTAATCAGAAACAAGATTTCAAACTAAAACACGACGGCGCACACTTTACTTAAACATTTTTAATAAATCGAAAAATAATCATTTTAATACAAAATTTGGTATACACCTTCCTGAATATCAACACAATCTTGCATAAAAAGTTCATCTCCAAAACATTTTAATTAGACCAAAAACGAACTGAAATAGCTCATAAATCGGACACTGAAAATTCTGCTATGCGCGGCATTTACTAAAACATGCATAACTTTTTACTCGTTAATCTAAATGACACAAGGATTTCGCGTGGACCAAACTAGACTCCGAGTAGAACATTCCTATATCATACCCACTGTCCAGAACAGGGGATAATCAGTCACGAAATACCAGGCAGAACAGAACAATGCAGAATTCCATGGCAATCATTTATATAACACTAATTCTAATCAATTTCCTTACTATATAAATTTGAAATAAACTACAAATCCACATAAACTCACATGAAAATCTGTACCTTAATAATCATGAACTAACAATCTTCAAAACATATCAACTAACACTTAACAATCCATATATATATATATATATATATATTAATTTGAATAAATCAAAGACATGAAACCCTTTTGCATGCAATCAAATTTATTCACATATTTATACTCTAAATCACTTATAGAGACTGTAAAACCAACAAGCCACCACCACCGGCCGGCCGATCACCGGAAAACACCATGGTCGTCGGTGGGTTTCAACCAAAACTCGAAAACAATCCAAAAACAAAACAAACACTCAATTTCTACACATAATCAACATCATCTAATCATCTAAACATTGTTTTACTAACCCACGAGGCTTGCATGTTAATCAAACCCACATAAACACACACGGTCCAAACATATACATACACGGATGCATACATAAAAGGTAGCAAAAGAAAGAGAATGAAGAGAGGAGTTTGAATATGGAATTTAATCAAATAACCAAGCTGATTTTGACCTTGCATGCGAGAGAGAGAAAGAGCAGAGGTAAAGAGAGACAAACCAGAGAGATAGACTGAAGCAAAACTGATAAAGAAGAAGGAAAGCAAGTCTGGTGGGTGTTTATAGAGACAGGGATATAATGGTAATCTGCCAAAAGCTGAAAAAAATATTTCTTTTTTAAAATCTGTTTTAATCAATTAAAAATCGAAATAAAATGGGGAATTAGTAGAAAAATAATTTTTAAAATTATAAAATGAAATTTATGAAATTACAAACCTCCCCATATTTTTAAATTAATTTTTGAATCAAAAATGAATTTATTATGAATTTTTGAAATGAAAGACCTTTAAATGAAATAAAACTTTTTAAATCATTTTAAAATACTTACACCTACAAATAAATACACCCAACATTTTTAAAATTCAAATATCATCACAAAGATAATAATGCAAAAGATTTCATGATTTTAAACGACTCCAATGATTTTATAAGATTTTTGGAAGATTAAAAATGCACTTAAAAAAATACTTTTAATGCTCTAAAAATACAAATAAAATTCCATGAACATATACGACACATACCAATCACCACATAATCACATAAACATGATTTCACACATATCTTGACTTAACAAAATATCCATAGCACATAATTTCACCTTTAATAACTAAATAAACACTTATAAAATCGCGAAAAATTCTAGGTCGTTATACAGATGGTCACCAGCACCACCGAACACGATAAAAAGCTAATATGAACATAATGCAAAGCTAATATGTTACAAAAGATTTGAGTTTTCATGAAGGTTTATCTAAATATAATTAGGCTATTGATGAATAAATTGACCTTAACGGCACATTAAAGAGTATGCATATGGGCACAACTTGGCTGGCTAGTTTATGTTGGAAAAAAATTAAGTTGTCATGAAATATAGAATCTTTACCTTTTCACAAATTTGATTATCGTTGATAGATGGTAATCACATCATCTATAACAATGGTTTGTATATTTGTTCGTGTAAGTATATTTGTAGGTAGATTGTACCCCGCTAGTATTTTATCCCGTTGTTGGAGTTTTACATTGCTGGTGTTTTACCATGTTAATTAAAATAAGTGCAAAAAGAGAATTATGGTTCTAATAGGTTTTTTTTATTTCTTTTAATTAAAAAAACAACAAAGAAATAGGAGTTTATGGGTGAAATCAAAATATGGTGCGAACCAAATTTGTACAATGGTGTTAACCAAATTTGGTACAAAGTAGTACCATTAAAAAGGGGTTTCGCTTGTTAATTTATTTTTTTAATTAAAAAACAACAAAAAATTCTAATAGAAATAGGAGTTTAGGGGTGAAAACAAAATATGGTACGAACCAAATTTGATACAAAGTAATACCATTTCGCACATAATTGGCTACATAATTTTTGCATAGAAAGAGTTGGATTCCACTAATATGGATTTTTATTGGTTGATATTAATGTGAATACAGGAAGTCCATTGAATTATAACCAATCAAATTGAGACACTTATTATTTTGTGAAAATTTTTATGAAATTTTATGTAACTCTAGCATTTTCCTATTAATAAAGGTCATAGATCGTAAGTGTACACTAAACTCTTAGGGACCAAAGAATGATGGAGAATTTTCGAGAAACTCTAGAGCAATGTTCAATGCGGGACTTGGGCTTTGAATGTCATTGGGTTACTTGGGAACGTAGACTGACTCCAGAAACTCTAGTCCAAGAGCGCCTAGAAAGATTTATCGCTTCGCCGGAGTGGTGCTCCGCTTTTCCAGACTTCCGTGTCCAACATCTCACCAGGCACCAATCTGACCACGCTGCCATTCTGCTGCGCACAGAACACAAAAGGAAATTTAGGAACCAGAAAAGGAGAAATCTTTCAAAATTTGAAACATGTTGGTTGCTTGAGGAAGGAGTTGAAGAGGTGGTGAAAAAGGCTTGGGTTCAATCATCTCAGACGGACACCTGTAAACAAACTGAGAGGGTGGTGGAACATCTCACCTTATGGAGCAAAGATAGATTCGAGAACCTGGGAGAAAAAATTGACAAAACGGAGAGGTCTTTACGTGATCTTCGTCAGAATGCTACTTCTGCAGCAGAGCTAGGGGAATGCAAGGCTCTAGAGAAGCTCCTAGACGACCTGCTAGAGAAGAACGAGGCCTACTGGTTTATAAGATCCTGAGTGGCCGAGGTTAAGGATGGTGACAGAAACACGAAATACTTCCATCACAAGGCGTCACACAGGAAAAGAAGAAACTATATTCTGGGATTACAAGACTCAAATGGGTCATGGAAAACCGAGCAGAAAGATCTTGAGGAAACTGTCATCTCGTTTTACAGTGACCTTTTCTCCTCAATCAACAGCCCAACTGCAATTTTAGATGAGGCCCTCGAAGGTATTAGCAACAAGGTCACGGAGGAGACAAACCAGAAACTTCTGCGACCGTACTCGAAAGAGGAAGTTCATATGGCTCTTTCCCAAATGGCTCCCTGCAAAGCACCGGGTCCTGATGGCCTTCATGCTATATTTTACCAAAAATTCTGGCATATAGTGGGAAATGATGTGACTCGTTTTGTTAACAACATCACCAGCGGAAGAACTTCTCCTGCAGAGGTAAACAAGACATCTGTGGCTCTCATTCCCAAGGTTAAAAATCCAACAAATATGTCTGAATTTAGACCCATCTCATTATGCAATGTTCTGTATAAAATTGCCTCAAAATCCATGGCAAATAGAATCAAACCGCTTCTTCAGGATTTGGTCTCAGAAAATCAAAGTGCATTCGTTCCCAAAAGACTTATCACGGATAATGCAATTATCGTCATGGAATTATTTCACTCAATGAAGAAGAGATCAAAAGGAAAGAAAGGTTGGATGGCAATGAAACTTGACATGAGTAAAGCTAATGATAGAGTGGAATGGAATTTTCTGAGAAGACTTCTAACGAAGCTGGGTTTCGCAGGGGCTTGGGTGGACACGGTGATGTCCTTCGTGTCCACCGTATCATATTCTTTCATAATAAACGGAGCACCGTCAGACGAGCTGCAACCAACTAAGGGACTCCGTCAAGGGGATCCCATCTCCCCTTACCTCTTTATATTGGTAGCAGATGCTCTCTCTGCAATGTTGAGGCTAGCATCTGAAAGGAAAGCTATTCATGGAGTTCGGGCAAGTAAAAGAGGCCCATAAATCACCCACTTATTCTTCACAGACGACAGCCTTTTATTCACTAGAGCCAACCGACAGGAAAGTACGGTCATTGTTAATATTCTTAACAAATACGAAGCTGCTTCCGGTCAAAAAATTAAAATTAATAAGTCGGAGGTCTCTTTTAGCAAAGGAGTCGGCCCAAACATCTCATGCGAGATTGGTTCGATTTTGGGAATGAAGGTTGTCGAGGACCACGTAAAATACCTTGGGCTCCCGACCATTCTTGGGAGGTCAAAGAAATCCATTTTTGCGATGATCAAAGATAGGATGTGGAAAAAAACTCAAGGTTGGAAGGAACATCTTATATCACGAGCAGGGAAGGAAGTTCTGTTGAAAGGCGTAATTCAAGCTATACCAACTTATCATATGGGGGTCTACAAATTTCCAACAACTTTGATCCAAGAAATCCACTCCCTTATGGCCCGATTCTGGTTGGGGTCCAAGAACAACTCGAAAAAAATCCATTGGAAAAGCTGGCAATTCCTATGCCAACCAAAATGTCTTGGAGGGATGGGGTTCAGGGACTTGGCCACTTTCAATGACGCACTGCTTGGCAAACAGATTTGGAGGTTAAACCAAAACGAGCACTCCCTTATGGCAAGAGTTCTCAAAGCAAAGTACTACCCCAACTCAACAGTCTTGGAAGCAGCTTTGGGCCCATGTCCAAGCTACTCGTGGCGCAGCATCTGGAGTGCAAAAGCTCTGGTCAAAGAGGGGCTTCTATGGAGGGTTGGCAATGGAAGAAGAATAAAAATCTGGACGGACCCATGGCTAAAAGATGACCATGGATGCCTCCCTACCTCTGTCAACAGTTTAGCTCACCAATGTGAACTAGTTTCGGAATTAATTTCCGAGGAGGACAAATGCCGGAAAGAAGAGATGGTCAACCAAATTTTTAATGACAGAGACAAGAAATTGGTGCTTGCTATACCTATCAGTGAACGTCTACCGGAAGACAAACTAGTGTGGGCATGGATAAAAGATGGTCTTTACAAAGTAGCATCGGCATACTCCCTTGGTAAATCCCACGATTTCAGTACTTACCAACAAAGTTGGGTTGATATTTGGAAGATAGAAGCAACTCCGAAAGTTCGCCATTTTATGTGGAGATGTTGTACAACCACTCTCCCAACTCGTGCTATCCTCAAACACAGACATCTAACAAAAGACGACAGGTGCCCCTTTTGCTTAACGGCGCCCGAGACCATAATTCATGCTTTATTCATATGTCCTTACGTTCGTGCATTATGGGATCGCTCTCCCTGCAACAAGGCAGCAGAGGTGGAGAACGCCACCAGTTTTACTGATGTGTTGGAGGTTTGGAGAAGGAACCTAAATGCTGACCAGATGCAATGGAGTTCTTTTATGACATGGACGGTATGGAACCGCAGGAACCAACTGGTGTTCGAACAATGTCAACTACCAGATGAATTGATTCTGGAAAGGGTCAACAGATCAGTCCTAGAGTTCGGGACTTACTCGCAGCGCATCTACGGTACTTCGACATCTACTCTCATGACACACCACGGAAAAAACTCAGCTTGGAGGCCTCCCCCTGAAGGTGTAATAAAAATTAATGTAGACGCTTCTACGGCAGTAGAAGGATGGATTGGGATGGGGGCAGTGGGGCGCTCAGATCATGGAACCGTTCGCTTCGCTGCAGTCAAAAGATGCAGAGCTCGTTGGAGCCCTCTTGTAGCCGAATGCAAAGCAGCGTTGTTTGGTTTTAAAAAAGGCAAAAGATCTGGGCTTCGATAATGTCATCCTAGAATCGGACTGCCAAACGCTAGTGTGTAAAATGAAGAGCGACACTAGTTTCTCAGAGGTCGACTCGGTGTTGAATGATATCGCTTACTCAGGAGCTAGTTTTAATTCCCTAGTTTGGTCTCACGTAAGAAGAGATGGTAATAGTGTAGCCAATCACTTAGCCAAAATAGTTCCGTTTGGTCAGGAACAATGCTGGGTAAACAATACCCCAGGTGAGTTATCTTCATTTGTAAGCATGGATGCTACCTTTCTTTAATAAAATTCTCTTGGCCATAAAAAAAAAAAAAAACTCTTCCTACACGGCATCACAACTTACATGTACACTAAACTCTTCCTACACCCTCGCTTCACGACTTAATCTAACGGATATAATAGGAGTTCCTAGTTCCTCCAACAACAAAAAAAGTTCTCATTCAAACCTTCTCCAAATAGTCATTTCTATGCCAAATTTAGTAAAGAGTTCCCAAGAAGTACAAGGGCAGCCTCACGGACCTCACCCAACTAAGTAACTGAATTTAGGAAAGTGTTCAAGCCAAGGGTACTAAACGGGAAAGTACACTGGTGGCTTACTTGTGCAATTTAATGCTGAGCAAAAACCCAACTTCAAATCCAAAAAGGAGTGCATCAAAACTGCTCAGTTATCTTCCTGATTTCTAAAATTCTCCTACCCCTTCCTTTCAATGATTTGCCCATTGGTTTTGTTCAAGAATACTTCAACAATGGTGATTTCCTACTAATAGCTAAAGAAATCTGGTATCTATACAACCCCGACCATGAAGAGGCCGATTTGTGTACCCCCAGAAATAAACAGGCCAGAGATTTCATGAATGAATTTTTTGGTGGTCAAATTTTCAGGTATGCAATGAGCCTTTATAAAATTGCTGGATTTACACAAGTCACCTAGATCTGGAACACTGAAGTTGATAGCGGAGATGATAATTAGGAACTAGGTATTCTTGTTATGGTTCATGTTGGCAATTATCATTGTTATTGTTTTTTGTTTTATTAAATTACATTGTTATTGTATTTGCATTTATTAGATTGCTCCGTGATAATTGTCTACAATATTGTTTATTTGCTTTTATGTTCCAGTACTTCTTCTAAAATACGTGGAATTACCTATTTTTGCATTATATAAGGCAAAGTAGTTAACTACTCCATATGATATAAGCCATGTCTATCCATGCCTGCATTTTATATAGGATCCTCATTGAGCTCTTTTAGGACCCTCAAAACAAAAACCAAGTCAGTCTACTAATGCTTGCAACCTCATTGAGAAATTCTTCTCCGTCGCTTTTTTAGGTATTCAGAATTTTCACAGCCACAGCACGGTTACCTGGTAACTTGCCTTTGTAAACACCACCATAACCTCCCTGGCCTAGCTTGGATTGGAAAGACTGTGTCATTTTCTTAATATCTTGATATCTAAATCTTTTGGGAGCATGATTTCCATGCAACTTCAGAAAAGCTTCAACCTTTTCATGGTCTTTTCTTGCAGTTTTTGATGATAACAGATATCTACTAGATGAGCATTTACTCCAGAAACAAAATAATAGAACTGCTGCAATCAGCACCCCAGCAGCCAAAGTGCCTACTGCCATTAAAATCATGTTAGATTTCATACTGCCTTGAAATTTTCACATCCGCTCAATTATCTGTTCTAAGTTGGTGCAGAAATAAGTTTAGTTTCATTTACTAATTTAGTTACCTAATCCCACCTTGACGCCAAGTTTGCCTTTAGATGGAGCTGCATAGGTAGAATGAAACGTGATTATGATATCGAAAAACGGATTCTTCATTCTTGAACATTTATTAAAAAGTATAATAAATAAGCAATCAATTTTAATGTTAAAATCATTTTGGAGAAATTTTTGAGAAAATTGTTTAATTCCCTAGCATTACTTATTCTTTGTGTTATATAATATTGTTGACTCTTAGCTTTACAACCACGACTGTAACTCCAACCTTAGCTCTTCACTATATCCTTGTAACTCCTCCAACTTTTGGCTTTTCATATAATTGTAACTAATGATTTTGGAGGCTATATAAAGCCTTGCTTGTTCATTGTTTATAGATATGAATAAAATGATAATCTCCTTTCTCTCTATTATCTAGCTCTCTTCATTGTTATATAGATTATTATACAACACTGAATAAAATGATAATCTTCTTTCTCTCTATTATCTAGCTCTCTTCATTGTTATTTAGATTATTATACAACACGTTATCAACACGACTAGCTCTTTCGCTCCATCAATACGATGGTGGATGAAAATTAGAATGTGTTTCTAATTGACATTCGAATGAGTTTCACCTCATAATCAAAATATATTAGGATTATTGAGTTTCTTTTATAAGCTGTGAAGTTTATTATTATTTTACAGTTTCCCCGAAACCATGCATATTTTGAAAGGGAAAACTATTTTTGAGCGGAGAGGAATATAATTTTTATGAGAATGCTTATAACTTGCGATTTATGAAAGTCGGTTGGATAAAGATCCCAGAAGGATTATAAATACGTGATCATACACTTATGTTTAATATATATATATATATATATGCAAGAGATGTTAATACATTCTGAAATACATCTTCTTCGGAAGTGATAGTCACCGCTGTGAACACTTAAAAAGACAATTCTTGGTCCTATAGTACCACATATCATAATGCGTAAGATATTCATTTATTTTGCTAATTATACATGTTTCGATTTAGTAATTAATATTACACTAGCGGAGTTTAAAGCAAGTCGAATATGAAGACATGAGAATCTTGATGAGAAATTTTTATTTGATCTCCACTAACCTATTCGAAAAAGGTTTATATTGATTTTTCAGGTGCAAAGTGTTTACATGATTATCATAATTTGCGTCTTAGAATTGAATATGCATTCACATATGGTGGAGATGTTATTATTTTGGTATACTATGAAATTAACAAATGCAGTCACTTCTTATGACGGTTGTTAGGGAGCAAACCCGAGATAATCAACTAACGCAAAGCACACACAACAAAATTATATGACACGGAAAACCCGCGTCCCAACTTGTATTATTAATCCAAACAATAATCAATAATACAATCAATCTCACCAAACGGTGTTTCACTCACACGATACTTAAGCCAAACAATACTCAAGCATATCTAACAAACATAATATGACTATGTATATATAGCCATCACAAACTTAGCCACCAAGTTACCATACAAGTATAATCATATTTGGTTTCTAATTACCTACCAAATTCTAATCATATTTTGTATCTAATTATCTACCCAAAACATATCATCTATAATAATTATCGAAATATAATTATTATATTACCCATATTTGTCTTGGATCACCAAAGTCCATACTACCGTATTGGGTTTTACCCAACAATCCTCCCCTTCAACCCAATACGATTTCATGCACAACCAATTTAACGGTTACTATCAACACATCAACGTCGATCCGTCAATGCCTCCCCTTGAACAATAACCTCTCCTTCTAGCACAAAAAGATTCCTCTTGTCCTTCCAACCTTTGAGTATCTCTAAATCCTTTTTAGTGACCTCCAACATACCGTTCTTCGTCATAACAGTATGTCCCAAATCAACTAATTTACCCAATGAAATTAGATTTCGATTTAACTCCGGTACGTACCTTACTTGAGTTAACCTCCGAACACGACCATTGTGAAGTTTCATTGTTACCTCACCAATGCCATCAACCTTTACCCTTTTACCATTTGGTAAAGTTACCATCTTTCTCTCACACTTCTCGTAAGACGAGAACCACTCCTTCCTAGCACATATGTGATGAGAACATCCCGAGTCAAGCACCCATTCTTCTTTCGATCCCTTATCTTCTTGAACCAGAAGAGCATCTTCATCAGCTACTACAAGCGAAACACTACCCCTTCCGTGAGTTTTCTTCAACTCCTTCAAATCTTCTCTTACTTGTGGACACGTGTTTTATACATGACCCAATTCTCCGCAATAAAAGTACTTAATATTAGGGTTACATTTCTTAGAATACATCTTATTCTTGTCACGCGCATCTACTACAAGTGCACTTCCATCAGATACGTCACTCGATCCTTGCTTCATCAATCTTTCGGTCTCTAGAAGAACGACAATGGTCTTATCCAAATCTAACATCGTTTTCCCAACCAATAGAGAAGTAATCACAGTACTGTACTTTTTTGGTAGAGACACAAGTAGTAGAACAGCTTTGTTCTCATCCTTTAATTTTTCGTCCAAATTATTCAGCTGGTTAATCAACCCATTAAAATGATTCAGATGATCTCTTAAATCTCCATCTTCTTCCATCTTGAGCCCGAACAAATCTTTCTTGAGGAACAACTTGTTAGCCAAAGACTTCGAGTGATATGTCTTCGTCAACTTCTCCCACAAATTCTTAGGGTTATTCTCCTCAAGAACATCATACTTGATTTTCGGTGCAAGGGCCAACCGGATTGTCGATGCCGCACGTAACTTCATGTCTTCCCACTTTTCAGTTTCCACATCAGTAGGCTTCTGATAGAATATATTTTTATATATATTTTAGATGATTTTATTCTCATATTTATTGTGTTTTGCATTGATTTGGATTTTTATTTAATAGATTTGATTGTTTTATTGTAGGAAATAAAGAATTCATGACTTGGAAGGATTTGGAGCAAAAAGAGCTATTTTGGAGATAAAATAGGAGAAAATTCGTATTATTGGGCTGCACGGGCTGCCTGCACTGTTTGGGCCATATCTTGAGTTCCAGAAGTCAGAATTTAACGATCTTACTGTCCACGCGAAGCTTAGGGAATTATCTTTAATTCAGAGGTGGTCCAGTAAGCAAAATCCAACTGGAAGAGCCCAGAAACAGAGGAGAAAAAGAAGTGACGAATTTTACAAGAAAATCCTATTCAATTATGGATATCTTTTTGTAAATTGATTAGAATATTAAAAATACTTTTATTAGGAGATAGAGATCAGATTTTATTAATTGTTTTTATTATAAAAGAGGAAGGACATGAAAATAGATGGGGGGATAGACATACATACGTATTTTTACAAGAGCCAGGTTTTTGGTTTTTTTCTCTCTTCATCTCTTCCTTTGTAAACACTTGGTTAATTAAGCTTGGATTAATTGTTCTTCATTATTCAAAGGTTTAAGGTATTACTTATCTTCTCTTTAATTATTACATGTTTATTATGGCTTTCTTGATTATTATTGTTAGTTTCAATACTAGAATGAGTGAGTAATTTAATTCTAGGGTATTAGGGGGAGCCATGTTTGCACCATGATTTGGGCTTAATTTGATTAGTAAATTGATGGGTAGAGAGTAATTCTGATTGATATGTTTTAATTCTTAATTTGTGTAATTGCGCAATATCATGGATTAACTGATTGCAATAGGAGTAATAGATCGAAAGATTTTACTACTAGAGGCTTACATACAATTAGCAAAATTGAAGGTGATTGTGGAAGCATCATTAGATATTCTGAGAGTGTTAATGCTTGAAAAAGATTAACCATTGCTTTAATTACTTCATCCCATTAAAGAGCTATACCTTTGTGATTTGTTTGGTGTAAGCATGGTGAACCTGAATTGCCCTAGATCCCTTAATTAATTGAATTAAAACCTTGTTAAATTTGCTTTAGTAGTTAACAAAATTCTCAACTAATCGTTTGTGACTAGAAACAATTGATAACCATTGAATTGAATTTGAAACTGTCTCCTTGAGGATTCGACCCGTATTTGCCAGTATCTACTACAATTGATACCGTGCGCTTGCGGTTAGACGTAATTTAACACATCAAGTTTTTGGCGCCGCTGCCGGGGAGACGCCTAGTTTCTATAATTTTAGTTTGATTGTTTAGATTGTTTCTCTTGTCTCTTTGGAACTCTTGTTCCAATTGAGACCGATCTTACTGCTTTTCCTTGTTTAGTTGTTGATGCCCTGGACCAGGTCTCAAACGAAAGAAGATCAAGTGAAAGAGGATACAACTCCTCATAGTCCAGATTCTGAACTTTCTTGTCAACAATACATAGATCCACAAAGGAAAGAGAAGCAGCAAGACTTACCTGAACCAAAGATTGAGATGGTGGACCTTCCCAAATCTTTGAAGAACTACTCACAGCCCTCTCCGAGTGGGGTACCTACTGGCCTTGTTATGCCATCAATTCAAGCAGCAAATTTCGAGATCAAGCCTGCTTTGCTTACGATGATCCAACAGAATCAATTTGTTGGGCTTGCCTCCGAAGACCCTACAAATCATCTGCAACGGTTTCAACAGCTCTGTTCTACAATTAAACATCAGGGAGTCACTCCAGACCAGTTGAAAGTCATGTTGTTCGGTTTCTCTCTTCGTGACAAAGCTCAAAAATGGTTGAATGATATTGACCTGACCGAGTGGGATAAGATTGCTCAGGCTTTCTTAACTGAGTTCTTCCCTCCTAACAGAACCGACGATTTGATCGACAAGATGATGGGTTTCAAGCAAGATTATGGTGAATCTCTACGGGATGCTTGGGACAGATTTAAGGATTATCAACGTGCATGCCCTCACCATGGTCTTGAGAAGTGGTTTCTGCTTAAACGCTTCTATAATGGTCTTGATCCGGAAACAAAAGGGATGGTTGATAATGCTGCGGGTGGTGTGTTTTTAGACAAAGGAGTTGATGATGCACATGCTTTTCTCTCAAATTTGGCTGCCAGTCACTTCAGTAATCCGAGAGCAGCCAAGAAAGGGGGTAAACTCGAAGTGGATGCCTATTCTTTATTATCATCTCAACTCGCTGCATTGACTCAGGAGATCCACTCATTGAAGACATCTCAGCCCTCTACTCAACCTATGAGTATCAATGCACTGTCATCCATGGCTCCTATGAATAATCATGTTTGTGAAGTCTGTGGCATCCAAGGCCACTATGGTAACGATTTCCAATACAATGTTCAAAATTCACAACATTTTCAGATGGAGCAAGCAAATGTTTTCCAACAGAGGCAGCAGTACAATCCGTACTCCAACACTTATAATCCTGGTTGGAAAGATAATCCGAATTTCTCATATAGGAACAATAATGCTCAGAATACAAATGTTCCTAATCAGCAGCAATATCAGCAGTCGTACTAGCCTCCTCCACAGCAACAGTATAGGCCTCCGTAAGGACCTATAAATCCCCCTGGATTCCAAAGGCCTCCTCAGAATTATGCTCCTCAAGCAAATCAAGCTGCACAGGCTGATAATCAAGGTGATATGATGAAGATATTGTTACAAATGCAAACAAAGATGAACCAGATGGAGATACATAATAAGATGCTGGAAACTCAGATTGCTCAAATGGCTAGTTCTTCGTCTACAAGGCAACAAGGCTCTCTACCAGCCCAACCAACTCAGCCAAAGGAAAATGTGAATGCCATTGCTCTTTGGAGTGGTCGTACATATGATGCTCCTCCAATGCCTACTGACGATGTTCCTACTGAGAAAGAAAAAGAGAATTCTGAGGAAGACAAGGTAGGGAAAGTTGTCGAAGATGCAAGCGAAGGCGAAACTGAGGAAAGCAAGAAAAAGGACAAGGAATAGACTGCAGTTGCTCCTCCACCATTTGTGCCAAAGCTCCCATTCCCTAGCAGGATGAACAGAACTAAGGTGGACCAGCAGTTTGGTAAGTTCATGACACTTGTCAAGAATCTTGAGGTAACAGTTCCTTTCACTGATTTAATTTCTCAAGTTCCATCATATGCAAAGTTTCTTAAGGATATTCTCACTAATAAAAGGTCTTTTGGTGAGGTGGAGACAGTAGCTTTTACTGAAGAGTGTAGTGCTGTTTTACAAAATAAGTCTCCACCTAAGCTTAAAGATCCTGGTAGTTTTTCGATCCCGTGTCATTTAGGTGCATTGTTCATTGATAAAGCTTTATGTGATTTAGGCGCTAGCGTCTCAGTCATGCCTCTCTCGGTTTTTCAAAAACTAAATATGGGAGAATTAAAATGTACACAGATGACTTTGCAAATGGCAGACCGTTCAATAAAATATCCCCTTGGAATTTTAGAGGATGTGCCTGTTAGGGTTGGAAAATTCTATATTCCTGTAGACTTTGTAGTTCTAGATATGGAAGAGGACAGCCAAATACCTATTATTTTAGGTAGACCATTTCTTTGTACTGCAGGTGTTGTTATTGATGTTAAAAGTGGGACTCTCACATTGAGCGTTGGTGATGATAAAATTACTTTTACTCTAACCTCTGCTCTTAAATCCCCTTTGCTTGAGAATACTTGCTGCAGGATCGATGTTATAGATGGAATTGTCCGAGATGATACGCCTCAGATTCTATTGAATGATGCATTGGAAGTAGTGCTCATGCTTGAAGCTTCAGAAGGAGAAGGACATGCTGAAGTCGATTCATTGATTCTTGAGTTGGATGGTGCAGCTGATCCGAATTGTGAGGTAACCAACACTGACACTTCTTGTGGTCAACCTCAGGTAAAGAAAATAGAGTTAAAGCCTTTGCCATCTAATCTGAAATATGTGTTTCTTGATGATGAAAAGACTTGTCCTGTGATTGTTAGCTCTAGTCTTGATGATAACCAGATTTTTAAGCTTCTTACTATTTTGCGTGCGCATAGAAAAGCTATTGGGTATAGTATTGATGATCTTACGGGGATTAGCCCAGACTTTTGCATGCATAGAATTCACTTAGATGATGACCCTAAGCCTTGCATACAGGGACAACGTCGCTTGAACCCTAACATGCAAGAGGTTGTTAAAAAAGAAGTTTTGAAATTGTTAGATGCGGGCATCATTTACCCGATTTCTGATTCTAAATGGGTAAGCCCAGTTTAGGTAGTCCCTAAGAAAGGAGGAACAACGGTAATTAAGAATGATAAAGATGAATTAATTCCCACTCGAATTGTCACCGGTTGGCGAATGTGCATAGATTACCGTAAGTTAAATACTGCTACTAGGAAAGACCACTACCCTCTCCCTTTCATTGATCAGATGTTAGAAAGACTTGCTAAGCATAAGTACTTTTGCTATTTAGACGGATATTCAGGGTTCTTTCAGATCCCTATACATCCTGATGACCAAGAAAAGACTACATTTACTTGCCCATATGGTACTTTTGCATATCGTAGAGTGCCTTTTGGTTTGTGCAATGCCCCTGCTACTTTTCAGCGTTGCATGACTGCCATATTTTCTGATTTCATAGTCTATCATGGAAGTATTTATGGATGATTTCAGTGTTTATGGGTCTGATTTTGATGTATGTCTGCATAATCTTTCTAAAGTGCTTAAACGTTGTGAAGAGGTGAATTTGGTTTTGAATTGGGAAAAGTGCCACTTCATGGTCAATGAAGGAATGGTACTTGGTCATTTGATTTCTGAACGTGGCATCCAGGTTGATAAAGCAAAAATTGAGGTGATTGAGAAACTTCCTCCTCCTGTTAATGTCAAGGGAATGAGGAGTTTCCTTGGTCATGCGGGTTTTTATCGTCGTTTTATAAAAGATTTTTCAAAAATTGCAAAACCCCTCACTCAATTGTTGCTTAAGGATGCCACCTTTGTGTTTACTGATGCTTGTTTGGAGTCTTTTAACAGGATTAAGGAAGCTTTGATAAGTGCACCAATCATTCAACCTCCAGATTGGAATCTTCCATTTGAAATCATGTGTGATGCAAGTGATTATGCAGTTGGAGCAGTTCTCGGTCAAAGGAAAGACAAGGTATTGCACGCTATCTACTATGCAAGTAAAACCTTGGATGAAGCTCAAGTCAATTATGCTACAACCGAGAAGGAACTTCTAGCTGTGGTCTACGCTCTTGACAAATTCCGGGCCTATCTCATTGGCTCCAAAGTCATTGTTCACACTGATCATTCGGCACTTAAGTATCTGTTGGCGAAGAAAGAAGCAAAGCCAAGGCTTATTCGTTGGATTCTCTTACTTCAAGAGTTTGACTTGGAAATCAAAGACAAGAAGGGTGCTGAGAATGTAGTTGCGGATCATCTCTCACGGTTGCGTTTTAAATCTGATATTGCGTCAAGAACTCCTATTGACGATTCTTTTCCAGATGATCACCTGTTTTCGGTTGCTACTCAAACTCCCTGGTATGCAGATTTTGCAAATTTCTGTGTTAGTGGATCTCACCCTCCAGAATTGACTTATCAGCAAAGAAAGAGGTTTTATCACGATGCTAAACAATATTTTTGGGATGACCCTTTCTTGTATCGAAAGTGTGCTGATGGAATCTTTCGTAGATGTGTTCCTGAGTTCGAAGTACATGACATTCTCAAGCATTGTCATTCTCTCGCATGTGGAGGCCACCATGGTCCTTCCAAAACCGTTGCTAAAGTACTTCAATCCGGTTTCTTTTGGCCGTCTCTATTTAAGGATGCTCGTGCTTTCTGTTTGGCGTGTGATGCATGTCAAAGGACGGGTAATATTTCTAAACGCCATGAGATGCCTCAAACCGGTATTCTTGAGGTCGAGATATTTGACGTATGGGGTGTTGATTTTATGGGACCCTTCCCAAGTTCTTGTGGGATGAGATACATCTTAGTTGCTGTCGATTATGTGTCCAAGTGGGTTGAAGCAGTTGGATCGGTAACCAATGATTCCAAGGTAGTTATGAAGCTTTTCAAGAATATTATTTTCCCACGATTTGGAGTTCCTAGAATAGTGATAAGCGATGGTGGTTCTCATTTTCGCCATCGTCAGTTTGAAACTTTGTTGAAGAAATATGGCGTTACTCATAAGGTTGCTCTTGCATATCACCCCCAAACAAGTGGCCAAGTGGAGGTTTCTAACCGACAAATCAAAAGCATTTTGGAGAAAATGGTTGCAAAGTCAAGGAAAGATTGGTACTTGAAGTTAGATGATGCTTTGTGGGCTTATCGGACGGCATATAAGACACCTATAGGCACCACTCCTTATCGGTTGGTCTATGGTAAAGCATGTCACTTGCCAGTGGAATTGGAACATCACGCCTTTTGGGCTATAAAAGAACTCAACATGTATTTGAAGGCTGCGGGGCAAGCGAGACTTCTTCAACTTAATGAGTTAGATGAGCTTCGTTTTGATGCTTATGAAAATTCTCGGTTTTACAAGGAGAGAACGACGAAGATGCATGATAAGATGATTCAGAGGACAGATTTTCAGGTTGGTGACAAGGTGTTGTTGTTCAATTCTAGACTTCGACTTTTTCCGGGGAAACTCAAATCAAGATGGTTGGGACCTTTTACCGTCACCGAAGTCAAATTTTATGGTGCTATTGAAATTATGGGACGAGACGGAACAAAATTTAAGGTCAACGGTCAACGCCTTAAATTATATGTGGATGGTGCATTCGTAGGGAAGATGGAAGTGATTTATCTTGACAACCCCTCCACGGAGATCTGAACCAGCTGAGTCGAGCCAACGACGTTAAACAAAAGCGCTTCGTGGGAGGCAACCCATGCATTTGTGTCAAAAAAAAAGAGTGTTGTATTTAAAAAAAATAAAAAAATAAAATAGGAACAGTGATTTTCACGCAGGCAGCACACCTGACACGCAGGCTGCGCCTGCGTTACTGATCTCCCCGCAGTCTGCACCCTCTATAACACAGGCTGCGCCTGCGTTACTGCTGCTCGCGCAGTCTGCACCCCTGTAACGCAGGTTGCACCTGCGTTACACCCTTCTTCCCAGAATTTTTTTTTATTTTTCCCCGAAAATTGTTGTTTTGCATCATAAAAACACACCCAAACCTATTCTAACTCAAATTCTTTCAAACCCTAATTCTTATATTTATCCTACATCAATTCTAAACCTTCCAAATCTCTCCTACACTCTAATTTTTTTTTAAATCTCATATATCCCTCATCTTATATATATTACCCACCTATCCATACAAATCCAATTCCTCTTCTATTTATTTAAATCTCTAAAAATTCAATTCTAAAGAGTAATTAATTGCAAGTTCACCTCTTTGATTCGTATTGGCTATTGTTGAGTGGAGTTTTGGTTATTATGGCTCATAAGCGAATGAGGGATGGTTTTCACACCCGACACCTTGATTCTAGGGGAGTTTTCTTTCTTTTCTTTTTAGTGTAGTTTTATTTTGTTTTTAGTTGTAGTTTTGTATCTTGTTCATTAGTTCATTGGGGACAATGAACCGCTTAAGTGTGGGGAAGGGTTCTCAATGTTAAGAGAATTTTAAAAAAAAAAAATTAAAAAAATTAAAAATACCAAAAATAATTCTAGCCATGCAATTTGATTAGTTATTGTATTTTTCTTGATACACCCATGCATGCGTAGAATTCTTGTGTTCTTGACGCTTTTGTATGAGAAGTGACGTGCTTTGTTCTTGTGCACACACTTTCACTAGCAAGTTGAAACTGGTAGACTTAATTGAATGTAGTAAGTGATTAGAATGACATGAATATGTGCAAGATGACTTGGTTTACATGCTTTGAGTACAAGTAGGTGCGTTAGAGAGTCTTGTTACCTGGGATTGATTATGTTTTATCATACCAAGTGAGTTTTGAGCCTATATGCATACCTTTTGCATGATTTTTCGTTTGCTTGAGTGTCCACATGTTGTTTACATTGCTAGCACTTACTTAAGATCTTTCTTGAAATGCATGACATTACTTCATGATGAGATGATAAAGGCACTTAGGTTTAACCTCGTATTTCCCATATTTCCACACCTTTTAAACATGATCAATTAGTTAACCCGTTGAGCTTAATCCTATTCTTTTGGTGACACACCGCATTACTTGCCATTATCCTTTTTATTCTATTGGCCTTACATTGAATTTGAACCTAAATTGTCAAAGGCTAGTATTGTTCGTAAGGGAGTGATAAGGTGTTCATAAAAGGGGGGTTATTGATGATCATACCATTGGGGAATATTGATTTTGGTCGATGCTTGTTAGTCGAAATTTATAAAAATATCTATGGATCATTGTGCTTATTCCTTAGCTCTCAGAAAAAAAAACAGAAAAAAAAAGAAAAATAAATAAATAAATTTGAGAGCATTCTTATGTTTGTATGATCCTTCTTCATTCGACTAGTCAAGTTATTATGTAAGGGTTATTGAAAAATCCAAGTGTGGGGAAGTATTTGTGGTTTTAATAGAAAGGGAATTGAATAATGATTATTGTTGGGTACTAGCTTTTGACATTTAACCTGTTTTAGCTTTACTTGACATACCTGGTCCCTAGCCCACGTTACAACCCGAATAAAGACCTTTTGATTGTCATCAGTGATGTATGTTGTGTTGAGAGTGAGATTGATTTCGAGTATCAAGTTGTGTTTATGATTTTGTTGGAATTGAGTGATCACTTAACCTTGTTCTTGAGTGAATAATCGTTTTTGAGTGAAAGGTGAGTTATTACTTGTTTTGGCATATGAGATCCCAGGTTTAGACTTAAAGATGTATTTCTTGTGGGCTTAGCATGATTACCAACTATTTTTACACTTGACATGAATTTTTATGACCTTCTGCATGTTGGTTGAGTAAACTACGTGAATACTTGCACTTTTGACACCAAGACATCGTAAGTCTGCTTTGATTCTTAAGTTGATGTGGCATGAGAGGACTTGTGTGTGTGGTGTTGTGTTAGCATTGATCTTTTGCATGGTTAGATGAATTTTGTGGGTATATTCACTATAAGCCCTCACGAGACAACACTCGTCCTACTGGGGCTGCCTAGGGGTTTAACGGCTTGTTGCATATGCTCAATGCAATCGTGTCATCTACGAAAGTGATGTTTGTTAGGACTTAGTTTTTATTTCACTTATTTTCCCGAGGACGTACAAATGCTTAGTGTGGGGATGTTTGATAGAATATATTTTTATATATATTTTAGATGATTTTATTCTCATATTTATTGTGTTTTGCATTGATTTGGATTTTTATTTAATAGATTTGATTGTTTTATTGTAGGAAATAAAGAATTCATGACTTGGAAGGATTTGGAGCAAAAAGAGCTATTTTGGAGATAAAATAGGAGAAAATTCGTATTATTGGGCTGCACGGGCTGCCTGCACTGTTTGGGCCATATCTTGAGTTCCAGAAGTCAGAATTTAACGATCTTACTGTCCACGCGAAGCTTAGGGAATTATCTTTAATTCAGAGGTGGTCCAGTAAGCAAAATCCAACTGGAAGAGCCCAGAAACAGAGGAGAAAAAGAAGTGACGAATTTTACAAGAAAATCCTATTCAATTATGGATATCTTTTTGTAAATTGATTAGAATATTAAAAATACTTTTATTAGGAGATAGAGATCAGATTTTATTAATTATTTTTATTATAAAAGAGGAAGGACATGAAAATAGATGGGGGGATAGACATACATACGTATTTTTACAAGAGCCAGGTTTTTGGTTTTTTTCTCTCTTCATCTCTTCCTTTGTAAACACTTGGTTAATTAAGCTTGGATTAATTGTTCTTCATTATTCAAAGGTTTAAGGTATTACTTATCTTCTCTTTAATTATTACATGTTTATTATGGCTTTCTTGATTATTATTGTTAGTTTCAATCCTAGAATGAGTGAGTAATTTAATTCTAGGGTATTAGGGGGAGCCATGTTTGCACCATGATTTGGGCTTAATTTGATTAGTAAATTGATGGGTAGAGAGTAATTCTGATTGATATGTTTTAATTCTTAATTTGTGTAATTGCGCAATATCATGGATTAACTGATTGCAATAGGAGTAATAGATCGAAAGATTTTACTACTAGAGGCTTACATACAATTAGCAGAATTGAAGGTGATTGTGGAAGCATCATTAGATATTCTGAGAGTGTTAATGCTTGAAAAAGATTAACCATTGCTTTAATTACTTCATCCCATTAAAGAGCTATACCTTTGTGATTTGTTTGGTGTAAGCATGGTGAACCTGAATTGCCCTAGATCCCTTAATTAATTGAATTAAAACCTTGTTAAATTTGCTTTAGTAGTTAACAAAATTCTCAACTAATCGTTTGTGACTAGAAACAATTGATAACCATTGAATTGAATTTGAAACTGTCTCCTTGAGGATTCGACCCGTATTTGCCAGTATCTACTACAATTGATACCGTGCGCTTGCGGTTAGACGTAATTTAACACATCAGCTTCTTATCTTCAAGAGTCGCATATAACCCTCGTTGAATTAACAGATCTTTCACTGTGCTCTGCCATAACGTAAAATTGTTTCTTCCATTAAACAATTCAATCTCGAATTTTCCTCCACCCATATCCATCACGAACCTTGGCTCTTGATACCACTTGTTAGGGAGTAAAACCCGAGATAATCAACTAATGCAAAGCACACACAACAAAATTATATGACAGGGAAAACCCGCGTCCCAACTTGTATTATTAATCCAAACAATAATCAATAATACAATCAATCTCACCAAACGGTGTTTCACTCACACGATACTTAAAGCCAAATAATACTCAAGCATATCTAACAAACATAATATGACTATGTATATATAGCAATCACAAACTTAGCCACCAAGTTACCATACAAGTATACTCATATTTGGTTTATAATTACCTACCAAATTCTAATCATACTTGGTATCTAATTATCTACCCAAAACATATCATCTATAATAATTATCCAAATATAACTATTATATTACCCATATTTGTCTTGGATCACCAAAGTCCATACTACGATATTGGGTTTAACCCAACAACTGTATCGTGAGTCTGGCAACCCATGACGATGGTCATCTATGTATATGGTTACGATTGGAGATCTGACATTAAAGGTGATAGGACGAAACACATTGATTCAAAGTTTTTCTTCACTCATGAGCTTCAGCAAAGGGGAGAAATTGATGTCGGTCAAATTTGGTCATCAGAGAATCCAGCAGATTTGTTCACAAAAACACTACCTAATCATCTTTTGAGAAATTAGTAAATAAGATTGGAATGCGTAAGATAGAGATATATTGAAATGAGGGGGAGACATGATACTTCTTTTACATTACATTATGTACAACACATGTACTCTTTTTCCTTCACTAGGGTTTTTCACACAGGTTTTTCCTAGTAAGGTTTTAATGAGGCATGATGTTTGTGCGAGTCATCCAAGGGGGAGTGTTATATAATATTGTATGACTCTTAGCTTTACAACCACGATTGTAAATCCAACCTTAGCTCTTCACTATCCTTGTAACTCCTCCAACTTTTGGCTTTTCATATAATTGTAACTTATGATTTTGGAGGCTATATAAAGCCTTGCTTGTTCATTGCTTATAGATATGAATAAAATGATAATCTCCTTTCTCTCTATTATCTAGCTCTCTTCATTGTTATATAGATTATTATACAACAATGAATAAAATGATAATCTCCTTTCTCCCTATTTTCTAGCTCTCTTCATTGTTATATAGATTATTATACAACAGTTTTTGTGTTTTGTGGCAAAGGATATGTTTCCTTTTATCATTTTAATGTTAAAATCTGGTGCGGGTTTGTTTATATACTAGTACTAGCTGATAACTTGTGCGAAGTACGGGCACAGATTCAACATGAGTTGAGATTAAAACATTAATACTAATACACTATTTAATTATGTAATTATAGAGAATTGAATCCGATATAAAGCTAAAAATGAAAGTAAATAAATTTTTATAATTATATCGTTGTAAGGAATCGAACCCGAGGTGAAGCTAAAAAAATTAAATTAAATAAATCTTATATAATTATGTAGTTGTAAGGAATCGAACCCCGAATTTAGTGATAACCAAATTTGGTATTTTGGTACTTTGGTACTATTGCGTATGATAAGTGGATTTTATATCCACTTGGAATGCTTCGTATCGGCTTAAATTGATTACTTGACCTCAAGTATGTGGTGTGTTTAATGTGTTTTCGTTGAGTTTTTCAGAACTAAGAGTTGGAGGTTAAATTGAATTCAGATTTTCCGGGTAGGTTGCGCAGTCTGCACTGTTTTGGCCATATCTGGAGTTCTAGAAGTCCAAATTCAGTGATCTTACAGCTCACGCGAAGACAACGAAAGTTTCTAGGACAGAAAGTGAGGCGTGCTGCGGCCTGGGAAGGGTGCTGCGGCGCGGTAGATATTCTGCAGAATCTGAAATTTTGTCCTGAAAATCCTGATTTACTGTTTGGGCCATATCTTGAGTTCTACAAGTCCGTTTTGGACGATCTTACAGTCCATGCGAAGCTAACGAGATTCCCTTTCATTATAAAGTGGTTCAGAGGTCCAATTACAACTGGAACGGCCAAGAAATATTGAAGAAAAGTTAGCTACGAATTTTCCTTCAAAACAGAATCAGTTTAGAAAACGTATTTTGCAGAAATTCTATTATAATTCTGTTTTGGTAGTTATTTGCTGGACAAGACATGGTGACCTATATAAACACATCCTATCATCATAAAATCAATTCACACTTCACATAACATTATAGGGAGAAGAGAGAGACTTGGAGAAGGATTTCCAACGCTCGTGACAAGCAACGGAGATCTAGATCTACTTCATCTTTTCTATTCTTCTATGCTCGTTTTGGATTTGTTTTCTAAACTCTATTACTCTTATTTAATATTCATACTTTGTTTATTATCATGGTTTCATCAGATCCCATGATGACGAGCGGTTCGATTATGAACTAATCGTTGTCATGGGATTCTAACGGACTTATCTATGTAGCTTAGTAGTTTGATTGCTTTAAAGATTTGTGTGTGGTGAATTCTTGATATCCTCGTATGGTTATGCTTAATTGATAGATGCGTCACGAACATCTAATTTGTTAATCTCTTACGAAACGAGAGTGGATCTTTGTAAGATACCAGATTATTTTAGGATTTATTATTATTATTATTTATTATTTTTATTAATTATTATGTTAATTATTATTTAAAGAATAGAATTGGATTTGAGAATATCGTTGTGGAATTCAACGATATTTAGTATTGAGTTTATATGAGTATATATTGAGTTATGTGTGCCAATGTGTGTCCAGTATTTTATTGGTATTTTTAGTGATTTAAAATATTTAAATCAAGTATTATTGATCTTCAAAAATCTTTATTTGATTATCGGAGGGCTTAAAAATCATGAAATCTTTTGTAAAATTATCTTTGTATATTTATTGAGTTTTTAAAATTGTTAGGTGGATTAATTTGGGTGGTTGAGTATTTTAAAATGATTTTAAGAGTTTTATTGTATTTAAAGGATCAAAACTTTGAAAATTCATATTTAATTCGTTTTTGATCCGAAAAATATTTTAAAAATATGTGGCTGCCCGTAATTTTGTACTTTTTATTTTAAAAATGAAAAGTGAAATTTTCCACCAATTTTCCGTTTGTTCTTGATTTTTGAAAAGACTGGATAATTAATTTTAGTATTTTTAGCAATGAGGAATTATTAAACTACCTCCCCTTTTTTTTTCAATCCCTAAATCAGCATTCCCCTCTCCCAATTTCATTCCTACGCTGCTAGTTTCTCTCGAACACTCCAGAGATTTTCTTCATCTCTCTCTCCCTCAAAATCTAACTCGAATCTCCCTAAATCTCTCCCCTCTCCTCTCTCGTTAAATTAATCGGTAATCACCCCTCTCTTCCCTCTACAGTAAAACAACGGGTGTGTGTGTGTCCCTTCCTCTGTACCGATTACAAATACTTGGATTGGTGGGCGTATATGAGACGTGAGTGTGTGTATGTATGTATATGCGTGTGTATACACACGAATGGTGTGTGCAGCAGAAGAGGAAGTCGTGCGGGGGGGCCGGCCGGTGACTGCAACTGTTTCCGGCGACTGCAGCTACAGGGAGGAGCATGTGAATGGCGAAGAGGAGGAAGGAAATGATGGGTGTGTGTATTGTATGTATACGCAACAGAGAGAGAGAGAGAGAGAGAGAGAGAGAGAGAGAGAGAGCGAGAGAGAGAGAGAGAGATAGAGAGAGAGAGAGAGAGAGAGAGAGAGAGAGAGATTTTGGGGGAGATTATTCGATGGTTTGATTTTTTTTGTGGGCCGAATCGAAATGGTATACTCCTTTATTTTTTTATGTAATTATTTAATTTTCATTTTAGATCAATTGTGATAATATTGTTATAATTAACTTAGATTTAATTGCGATATTCTTGTTTTAATTTTCATAGTTTAATTTGGAAAGTTTATAGTTGTTAATTATGATTGTGGGATTAAATTGCGAGATTATGTGATAATTTTCGTAATTAGATTAATATTTTAAATTATGGATATTGTTTTAGTTCTGTGATTTAATTCGGAGAATTCATGAATGTCGATTATGATTATTTGAGTTAAATTCCCGGATTTTAAATTTAGAAACTTGTTTAGTGGTAGAATTGTAATTTCGGAAGTATGAGTTTGGGAACTCGAATAATATCCGTGTTTAATGCTTGCTGGTCGTTAGTTATAATTGTTGGTGGTTAATTATAATTTAGGTATTAAATATGGATCGATAGTATGTTGGGATTAAGTGCGATTCCGATTATGTGTTTGGATTTAGTGATTGTTAATTGTATTTGTTAATTGCTAAGTGCTAATTGTTATAGTCGCATAATGTGTGGTTATATGAGTTGGTCAGTTTGTAAATGTCTATGTGCTAAGTGCTATAAGTGGAGTCGTATTGTGGGATGCAGTCATATTTGTCAACTACGTGGTGTTGGCTTAAATGTGGATAAACTTAGTTTACTTTCCTTAAATGTTGAGGTGCCGCATGTCTGGGCGGATACTTTTCCTTATGTGTTAGGTGCCACATGTCTGGGCGGGTACTTTTCTTACTTGTTTACTTTTATGTTGCTGTAAGTTGAGGCAGCTTTATTTTTGCAAAACAGGGTTGAATTGTATTTGAGGGGCTGTGCCCATAGTCCGATAAACGAATACTTCATGCCGAAATTTTCTGAAAATCCCCTGTATTTAAAGTTATTTAAATTATTTGATTTAAAGATTTAAAGGCATGTATGTGTATGAGTGTTTAAGTACATATGTGATGATTAATGAGGTGTGGGTATATATATTTATGTATGTATTGCTTTGTGAGTTGTAAGTAATTAGTTATCGATTGGGTTGTTTATGTACTAAATAGTACTTTACTATTATTTCGAGTACAATTAGGGATTCGATATGGACCCAGCGAGCGTGTTGACGAGACGATTGAAGGAAATGAATGCGTGATCGAGTACAGACCGAAGAATAGTAAGTAGCGAATCGGCGCATTGGAATCGAGGCAAGTGTACTAACCCTCGCTTATCGTTCAAGTGAGATAAATATGTTTCTATTCAATATAAGCATTCCCTTCAAATCCGTATTGCTAGTATCCTCTCCTTCAAATTATTGATAAGGATGTATTTCATTCATATATCATGTGGAAAGTAGAATTTCAGTTTTATTGCCAGTATTATTCTTTCTTAAGTATTGTTAGTAATATTCTGTTAAAGTTTTGCTGGTATTGCATTCTTATTCCTTGTTTTAGTATAATGTTCTTAATGTATATGGTTTCCCTGAGATTAATTGATAGTAAAGTAGTTTAATGGAATTGGAAGAATTTTATAAAAATGTGGACCAGCTTCGTGGTCAGAGTAGTAAAGGCCAATGTCAATAAGTGCCTATTGAGGGATCCCAGAGTATTGTTTTTAGCTGGACTTTACGTGGCTGATCACCCGTAATGTCCAGAGTATGATGAAAACTCCAATTCTATTAAATGTTGTTTTTATGGAAATATATTCTTATGATAGAATGTTTAAGTTAAAGTACATTTTCATTTCCAAGTATGTTGGATATAAAGTTATGATTTAAGTTAAAAGTCATGATTTGAGTTAATAAATACTGTTAGTATAAAAATGGAAAGTTAGTATACTAGTGTTTTGAACGGTGAAAATTAATTCACGGTTATTATGGTCGATGTGGCATTTGTTGCGCAGTGATAGTAAGGACCGAGAATGAATTGAGATCTTCTTATTTATTCAAACTCATGACTGTCAGGCCGGTTAGGCAGCTAGGTGTGCAAACGCTTAGTGACATGAATGAAATTTGAGTAACTGAGAATTTCTTGGAGATTTTGTTAAAGCGATAGTTAAAGTATTTTGCAAGTATTAAAAGTAATGAATCTAGTATTACAAACCTTCTCAGTTATTAAATTCTGATTTCGAGTTATAAATGTTTTAAATGATATTAATTTTCTGTTAAAGTTAAGAATCCAGATTTCAATTATAGTATTGATTATAAATTGGTGAGCATTCCCTCGCTCATATTTATTGTTCCTATTTCTTGAATTGCAATTATTGCATTCTTATTTCATCCAGTTCAGTTCTATATATAACTTGCTGAGCATTTTTTGGCTCACACTTGTTGTTTTTAAAATCTAACTTTTCAGTAAACTAGTTGGCGAGGCTTAGCTTGTGCTGTTCAGAAAGTGGAAAGAAGAAGCAGGATGCTGTTGTGAAGCTGACGTGGATCAGGGTATTTAGATTTAAAGTTTGATTTGTTGTATGTAAATATAGTTTAGTAGTTATAGTATGTATTTGATTAGTTGGCCTGGTATACTTCCATTCGAAGTTATACCAGTGTATTAAGTCTGTATAAAGTTTTGTATATAGAGTTGTATTTAAGTTGGTTTTGGGTTTTCTTGTTTCTAGAACTGTAACCTAAGATCCTTAGTTGGGAGTTGGGGTCAAAGAGCTTTGATTGAGTTTTTATTTTTTATTTCAGTTTTATTTTGATTTCAGATTTTTAGTTTAGTATTCAGCAGGTTTATGTTGTATTTACGAATACATCATGGCAAATTTTTGTTAGATTTATTTAGTAAGTTTGTTATCGTGACGCCCAAATCTACTGACCCCGAATTTGGGGGCTTTACAATCTTGAGATTTAGAACTTGTCATGCTAGCATAGGATAGGTTGATGTTTTAACATCATGATTTGTAGCGTAAATAGAGATATTATGTTGCCCTATGTGATCTTAATGGATGACTTGTGCTTAAACCGTTATGTTTTCAAATCTTATAGAGATATAGGATCTAAACATAATTGGTGTCTATTCATCTTCTATCTCTTTTGTGGATGTATGATTAATTTGGTGTTCGTATACCGAGAGGTAACCTATACTTGTTCCATGTTGTCTGATCAGATATCAAAACCATCACATACGTTGATTAAAGGCATCAACTCTAAGCGAAGTAGTTAATGAAGTTAGGATCCCATGTTTATTCTCATATATGTAATTCGTCTTTAATTCTCATTAGTTAATTAATTGTTAGTTAATTTAGTTAATCAAAACCCAATCTTGTTAATTGTCTTAGCAGTGAGTAATAATCATACATTGTTGCATAGGTACATTAACTAATTTAAAACCTAAGATCTCTGTGGGAACGAACTTGACTTCTATCTGTATTACTTGTGACCACTTATACTTGCGTGATATTGTGTTAACAAGTTTTTGGCGCCGCTACCGGGGATCATCGGTGTTTTATTTTAGCTTATGTGCTTGTCATTAGTGGTCGTTAAAGTTCACTGACTCGGATTAGTTACTTACCTATCTTGTTTGGTTCGGTGTGTTTCAGGTACTTGAGTGTTTGAAAATGGCAGGCGAGGAGTTGCCATGGTGGGCATATTCGAGGACATCCGTGCCTCAGCAATGTGAGCAATGTTTGGCTAACTCAGATGAGGATGGAGGTGTCTTTAGGTTATGAAGTGTTTACCGTCTATTCTATTTATAAACCTGTGATTGTTTTGGCGAAGAATATGTATGATTTTTGATCTAGTTTTGGGAGTATTTCTGATGAGCATCGCACACATGCACGTTTTTGTCCATGTATTGTTAGTATACGGGGACTTAGTCGAGCTCTATTTGGAGTTAGTTTCGTTCTTTGAGATATTTGCTTGTTAGTTGGTTTTGGTTAGTCTAAAGGGATAGTTGCATTTTCATATTAGTTGCATTCATGCATTGCATGGTTTTTGCATTGTTTAGTTAGATGGATTTTGTGGGTACATTCACTATAGGCCCTCACGAGACCTTACTCGTCCACTAGGGCTGCCTAGGGGTTTAAAGGGCTTGTTGCATATGCCAAATGCATCCGTGATCACCTACGGAAGTGGTACTAGTTAGTTGTATATAGTTATATTTGTTTATGCTTGAGGACAAGCATCGGTTTAAGTTTGGGGGTGTGATAAGTGGATTTTATATCCACTTGGAATGCTTCGTATCGGCTTAAATTGATTACTTGAGCTCAAGTATGTGGTGTGTTTAATGTGTTTTCGTTGAGTTTTGCAGAACTAAGAGTTGGAGCTTAAATTGAATTCGGATTTTCCGGGTAGGTTGCGCAGTCTGCACTGTTTTGGCCATATCTGGAGTTCTAGAAGTCCGAATTCAGTGATCTTACAGCTCACGCGAAGACAACGAAAGTTTCTACAATCTTGGACAGAAAGTGAGGCACGCTTCGGCCTGGGAAGGGCGCTACGGCGCGGTAGATATTATGCAGAATATTAAATTTTGTCTTGAAAATCCTGATTTATTGTTTTGGGCCATATCTTGAGTTTTACAAGTTCGTTTTGGACGATCTTATAGTCCACGCGAAGCTAACGAGATTATATTTCATTATAAAGTGGTTCAGAGGTCCAATTACAACTAGAATGGCCAAGAAATATTGAAGAAAAGTCTGCTACGAATTTTCCTTCAAAACAGAATCAGTTTAGGAAACGTATTTTGCAGAAATTCTATTATAATTCTGTTTTGGTACTTTCTTGCTGGACAAGACATGGTGACCTATATAAACACATCCTATCATCATAAAATCAATTCACACTTCACATAACATTATAGGGAGAAGAGAGAGACTTGGAGAAGGATTTCCAACGCTCGTGACAAGCAACGGAGATCTAGATCTACTTCATCTTTTCTATTCTTTTATGCTCGTTTAGGATTTGTTTTCTAAACTCTTTTACTCTTATTTAATATTCATACTTTGTTTATTATCATGGTTTCATCAGATCCCATGATGACGAGCGGTTCGATTATGAACTAATCATTGTAATGGGATTCTAACGGACTTATCTATGTAGCTTAGTAGTTTGATTGCTTTAAAGATTTATGTGTGGTGAATTCTTGATATCCTTGTATGGTTATGCTTAATTGATAGATGCGTCGCGAACATCTAATTTGTTAATCTCTTGCGAAATGAGAGTGGATCTTGAGATTTAGAACATGCCATGCTAGCATAGGATACGTTGATGTTTTAACATCATGATTTGTAGCGTACATAGAGATATTATGCTGCCCTATGTGATCTTAATGGATGACTTGTGCTTAAACCGTTATGTTTTCAAATCTTATAGAGATATAGGGTCTAAACATAATTGGTATCTATTCATCTTCTATCTCTTTTGTGGATGTATGATTAGTTTGGTGTTCGTATACCGAGAGGTAACCTATACTTGTTCCGTGTTGTCTGATCAGATATCAAAACCATCACATGCGTTGATTAAAAGCATCAACTCTAAGCGAAGTAGTTAATGAAGTTAGGATCCCATGTTTATTCTCATATAAGTAATTCGTCTTTAATTCTCTTTAGTTAATTAATTGTTAGTTAATTTAGTTAATCAAAACCCAGTCTTGTTAATTGTCTTGGCAGTGAGTAATAATCATACATTGTTGCATAGGTACATTAACTAATTTAAAACCTAAGATCTTTGTGGGAACGAACTTGACTTCTATCTGTATTACTTGTGACCACGTATACTTGCGTGATATTGTGTTAACAAGTGAACATGGTTTTCCACATTAAAAAAAAGTATATAGGATTTGTTGTCTATCCTGGCACACGGGAACTGGGTCTTTCTTAAAAAAATTTAAAAAATAAGATTATTTAATTTTTGCCACAAAAAATATGTACGGGTTTTAAAAATATATTCAATTTTAAAAATAATTGACCGATGATCATTGTTAAATTTTTGTTTGGTACAATATGTATCAGCGTAAAAATTAAAAAATAATTCACCAAAGATCACATTATTTGAATGCAATTATCCTTCAAAAACCGGCCATTGCAGAACAATCTAAAATAATTGAAGAACTCTTTGACTTTCATCAACGTCGACAAATCTTGAGCACGGGAGATACATTAGTTGAAGTCTTTTGAGCAATAGCTTATCTGTTAAATTTGTTTTGTTCATGTTTTGTTGTCCAATAAATGAATGTTCAGTTGGTTATTTTTTAATATTTACAAGCCAATATGTCTAACTCATGTGTCATGACTTTGTCTTGTGTGTTACATGATTAAGCGTTCGATTCCCCTTCAACATTTAAATGTTGGGAGAGGGATTTATCCCATCGAGGGTGATGATGCTTAAACCGATGCAGGTATTTGTAAATTTTAGGCGTGTTGGTTTGCTCAATGGAGTTGCTGGCGGTGCAAGGCCTAGGCACGTTGATTCGTTTAGTGAAATCGTTCGTTCGTTACGTAAAGGTAATGACGGTGCAGAGCTAAAAAATAATCTACAGTAGAACATTTTAACAATTTAGCAAGATTTTCGGTGAAATTCCAATTGTTTCCTTTCAAGTCCCTTAAGTTACCTGCCCTACTCTAAAAACAAAGTTAAATCACTTTGATACATTTCAAATCATAAACCCACAATTTTCTTGTTACTTGATTAAGTAAAATGGTTGATGCAGCCAGGGGCGGACCTACGTTCAAAGGAGTGGGGGGATGGCCCCCAGTGAAATTTTTTCTAACACATTAATAAGTAAGTGAAATGGAATGTGCCCTACTGGTCAACCAATGGTGCCCCCGCCTATCAAAAAAAATCAGGTGCCCCATTAGTCCATTACCCACCAATTACTAAGCCCAAATCATTTAAATTTTGTTTTAATAACTAACAAGCCCAATCCATTAAAATTTTTAGTTTAGTATCAAAGTCCAACACCCAAACTCATTAATCAGAGTTTCAACTTTCACACATCTTTGCAGAAAATTATAAGTTATTTCTTTTTTTCTATATTACTACACATCTTTTATAATATTTCATTTTATTATTTATATCTTGTGTCCCCACTGAAAATTATTCCTGGGTCCGCGACATGCAGCTGTATCCTTTACCATCGAAAAACTTGGCAGTACTCAATCAACTTCCCAAATTGGATGATCTTGCTTTCGGTGAGAAAATCATTCACTAATAAAGATTGTTTACTTTTTCAACTGTGGTAGGTTGTGCTTGACAAGGGTGTATATATAATTAAGTACTCATATAACTAGTGTGCCTGCGTAACCATCAATATATATATATATATATATATATATATATATATAGGGGGCACGTTCCACAGCCCCGGTTGGATATCCCCCTAAATCTCGCTGGCCGCCATGTTTCATGGAGGGCGTGACGCCCTCCATGTTTCATGGAGGGCGTGACGCCCTCCATGTTTCATGCATGTTTCATGGAGGGCGTAAATTTGTTAAATTTAATTAAAAATAGAAAAATAAGATAAAATTAAATTTAAAATTCATAAAAATTCATTTCTTTCAGATTAATTTTAGTACTCATTAATTCTGTGATTAATTTTACATTAGATTCAATAATTTTCTATTTTTTTAGATTTTTTTCTTCTTTTCTAATTAATTTATATTATATTTCACAAATTAGTAAAAAATTATTGAAAAATCAAGAAAATAGAAAAATAGTGATATTGAGTTGACATTCATCCCAAAATTAGTGACTACCACTAGTATAGTGTGTATGAATTTTCAATTCGAATTTAAACTTTTTTACGTTTTTAATTAATTTCATAATATATTTCACAAACTAAATAAAAATTATTAAAAAATTAAAAAAATAGAAAAATATTGATTTTGAGTTGAAATTCATCCCAAAACTAGTGACTACCACTAATTGAGTGTGTATGAATTTTTAATTCAAATTTAATTTTGTTTTCTTCTTTTCTAATTAATTTATATTATATTTCACAAATTAGTAAAAAATTATTGAAAAATCAAGAAAATAGGAAAATAATGATATTGAGTTGACATTCATCCCAAAATTAGAGACTACCACTAGTATACTGTGTATGAATTTTCAATTCGAATTTAAACTTTTTTACGTTTTTAATTAATTTCGTAATATATTTCAGAAACTAAATAAAAATTATTAAAAAATAGAAAAAATAGAAAAATATTGAAAAATAGAAAATAGAAAAATAGTTGATATTTATTAGTTTTTAAATTTATTTGAAATAATAATTATTATACGAAAAGTAAATTCTCTATTTAAAATATAAATAAATAATGAAAATATTTTGGGATCCTGACGCCCTCCATGAAACATGGAGGGCGCCCGCCATGTTTCATGGAGGGCACCTCGGATTCCCTTTTAACTTTCCAGTGTTTTCTTCCAACTTTCCAGCTTTTTTTTTCCCAAACTACACAGTTTTTCAGCAGCTTTTTTCATCTTCGGAGAGCAAAAAAATAAGGTTAGAATTTTCATGGCCTCTTATTTATTTAATTATGATTCTAACTCTTCTAGTGATCATAACGAGTTTAATTATGTAACTCCCGTTCGAAGTAAAAGAGTTTATCGTAAACTTTTTGATGAAAATGGTGTTGAAATTCATGAAACAATAGATGTTGATGATATTGATGATAATGTTGGTAAAAACTTTGGTGATGCTTCTAATTTGAAGGGTAAAGAAAAAATAATTATTGATAGTGATGAAGATGTTAATAATGGAAAAAAGGATGATATTGATGGTAATGACAATGATAAAGCTAATATTGGAGAAGAAATATTGGATCTTTTTTTGCAAATATGAATGATGAAGTGCCTTATGTTGGTATGAAATTTGATTCTTTAGAAGAAGCGGAATTATTTTATAAAAATTATGGTCGTAATGTGGGGTTTGAGATAATTATTAGGAGCACTCCTAACTAGTGCTTTTATCCCGGATTGTTGTTTCTATTTTTTAAAAAATACTTATCGACAATCCGACCGCACGTATGCCCATATATATCTAATTTAGTGATATTCCCAAGTTTTTAAAAAATAATAAATTTACTTGGATGGTAAAAGTGGCAGTCAACTATCGGTTTGACCCGTACTCCTAACTAGTGCTTTTGTCCCGGATTGTTGTTTCTATTTTTTAAAAAATACTTAGCGACGATCCGAACGCACGTATGCCCATATATGTCTAATTTAGTGATATTCCCAAGTTTTTAAAAAATAATAAATTTACTTGGATGGTAAAAGTGGCAGTCAACTATCGGTTTGACCCGTACTCCTAACTAGTGCTTTTGTCCCGGATTGTTGTTTCTATTTTTTAAAAAATACTTATCGACGATCCGACCGCACGTATGCCCATATATATCTAATTTAGTGATATTCCCAAGTTTTTAAAAAATAATAAATTTACTTGGATGGTAAAAGTGGTAGTCAACTATCGGTTTAACCCGTACTCCTAACTAGTGCTTTTGTCCCGGATTGTTGTTTCTATTTTTTAAAAAATACTTATCGACGATCCGACCGCACGTATGCCCATATATGTCTAATTTAGTGATATTCCCAAGTTTTTAAAAAATAATAAATTTACTTGGATGGTAAAAGTGGCAGTCAACTATCGGTTTGACCCGTACTCCTAACTAGTGCTTTTGTCCCGGATTGTTGTTTCTATTATTTAAAAAATACTTATCGACGATCCGACCGCACGTATGCCCATATATATCTAATTTAGTGATATTCCAAAGTTTTTACAAAATAATAAATTTACTTGGATGGTAAAACTGGCAGTCAACTATCGGTTTGACCCGTACTCCTAACTAGTGCTTTTGTCCCGGATTGTTGTTTCTATTTTTTTAAAAAATACTTATCGACGATCCGACCGCACGTATGCCCATATATGTCTAATTTAGTGATATTCCCAAGTTTTTAAAAAATAATAAATTTACTTGGATGGTAAAAGTGGCAGTCAACTATCGGTTTGACCCGTACTCCTAACTAGTGCTTTTGTCCCGGATTGTTGTTTCTATTATTTAAAAAATACTTATCGACGATCCGACCGCACGTATGCCCATATATATCTAATTTAGTGATATTCCCAAGTTTTTAAAAAATAATAAATTTACTTGGATGGTAAAAGTGGCAGTCAACTATCGGTTTGACCCGTACTCCTAACTAGTGCTTTTGTCCCGGATTGTTGTTTCTATTTTTTAAAAAATACTTATCGACGATCCGACCGCACGTATGCCCATATATGTCTAATTTAGTGATATTCCCAAGTTTTTAAAAAATAATAAATTTACTTGGATGGTAAAAGTGGCAGTCAACTATCGGTTTGACCCGTACTCCTAACTAGTGCTTTTGTCCCGGATTGTTGTTTCTATTATTTAAAAAATACTTATCGACGATCCGACCGCACGTATGCCCATATATATCTAATTTAGTGATATTCCCAAGTTTTTAAAAAATAATAAATTTACTTGGATGGTAAAAGTGGCAGTCACCTATCGGTTTGACCCGTACTCCTAACTAGTGCTTTTGTCCCGGATTGTTGTTTCTATTTTTTAAAAAATACTTATCGACGATCCGACCGCACGTATGCCCATATATGTCTAATTTAGTGATATTCCCAAGTTTTTAAAAAATAATAAATTTACTTGGATGGTAAAAGTGGCAGTCAACTATCGGTTTGACCCGTACTCCTAACTAGTGCTTTTGTCCCGGATTGTTGTTTCTATTTTTTAAAAAATACTTAGCGACGATCCGACCGCACGTATGCCCATATATGTCTAATTTAGTGATATTCCCAAGTTTTTAAAAAATAATAAATTTACTTGGATGGTAAAAGTGGCAGTCAACTATCGGTTTGACCCGTACTCCTAACTAGTGCTTTTGTCCCGGATTGTTGTTTCTATTATTTAAAAAATACTTATCGACGATCCGACCGCACGTATGCCCATATATATCTAATTTAGTGATATTCCCAAGTTTTTAAAAAATAATAAATTTACTTGGATGGTAAAAGTGGTAGTCAACTATCGGTTTAACCCGTACTCCTAACTAGTGCTTTTGTCCCGGATTGTTGTTTCTATTTTTTAAAAAATACTTATCGACGATCCGACCGCACGTATGCCCATATATGTCTAATTTAGTGATATTCCCAAGTTTTTAAAAAATAATAATTTTACTTGGATGGTAAAAGTGGCAGTCAACTATCGGTTTGACCCGTACTCCTAACTAGTGCTTTTGTCCCGGATTGTTGTTTCTATTATTTAAAAAATACTTATCGACGATCCGACCGCACGTATGCCCATATATATCTAATTTAGTGATATTCCCAAGTTTTTAAAAAATAATAAATTTACTTGGATGGTAAAAGTGGCAGTCAACTATCGGTTTGACCTGTACTCCTAACTAGTGCTTTTGTCCCGGATTGTTGTTTCTATTTTTTAAAAAATACTTAGCGACGATCCGACCGCACGTATGCCCATATATATCTAATTTAGTGATATTCCCAAGTTTTTAAAAAATAATAAATTTACTTGGATGGTAAAAGTGGCAGTCAACTATTGGTTTGACCCGTACTCCTAACTAGTACTTTTGTCCCGGATTGTTGTTTCTATTTTTTAAAAAATACTTATCGACGATCCGACCGCACGTATGCCCATATATATCTAATTTAGTGATATTCCCAAGTTTTTAAAAAATAATAAATTTACTTGGATGGTAAAAGTGGCAGTCAACTATCGGTTTGACCCGTACTCCTAACTAGTGCTTTTGTCCCGGATTGTTGTTTCTATTATTTAAAAAATACTTATCGACGATCCGACCGCACGTATGCCCATATATATCTAATTTAGTGATATTCCCAAGTTTTTAAAAAATAATAAATTTACTTGGATGGTAAAAGTGGCAGTCACCTATCGGTTTGACCCGTACTCCTAACTAGTGCTTTTGTCCCGGATTGTTGTTTCTATTTTTTAAAAAATACTTATCGACGATCCGACCGCACGTATGCCCATATATGTCTAATTTAGTGATATTCCCAAGTTTTTAAAAAATAATAAATTTACTTGGATGGTAAAAGTGGCAGTCAACTATCGGTTTGACCCGTACTCCTAACTAGTGCTTTTGTCCCGGATTGTTGTTTCTATTTTTTAAAAAATACTTAGCGACGATCCGACCGCACGTATGCCCATATATGTCTAATTTAGTGATATTCCCAAGTTTTTAAAAAATAATAAATTTACTTGGATGGTAAAAGTGGCAGTCAACTATCGGTTTGACCCGTACTCCTAACTAGTGCTTTTGTCCCGGATTGTTGTTTCTATTATTTAAAAAATACTTATCGACGATCCGACCGCACGTATGCCCATATATATCTAATTTAGTGATATTCCCAAGTTTTTAAAAAATAATAAATTTACTTGGATGGTAAAAGTGGTAGTCAACTATCGGTTTAACCCGTACTCCTAACTAGTGCTTTTGTCCCGGATTGTTGTTTCTATTTTTTAAAAAATACTTATCGACGATCCGACCGCACGTATGCCCATATATGTCTAATTTAGTGATATTCCCAAGTTTTTAAAAAATAATAATTTTACTTGGATGGTAAAAGTGGCAGTCAACTATCGGTTTGACCCGTACTCCTAACTAGTGCTTTTGTCCCGGATTGTTGTTTCTATTATTTAAAAAATACTTATCGACGATCCGACCGCACGTATGCCCATATATATCTAATTTAGTGATATTCCCAAGTTTTTAAAAAATAATAAATTTACTTGGATGGTAAAAGTGGCAGTCAACTATCGGTTTGACCTGTACTCCTAACTAGTGCTTTTGTCCCGGATTGTTGTTTCTATTTTTTAAAAAATACTTAGCGACGATCCGACCGCACGTATGCCCATATATATCTAATTTAGTGATATTCCCAAGTTTTTAAAAAATAATAAATTTACTTGGATGGTAAAAGTGGCAGTCAACTATTGGTTTGACCCGTACTCCTAACTAGTACTTTTGTCCCGGATTGTTGTTTCTATTTTTTAAAAAATACTTATCGACGATCCGACCGCACGTATGCCCATATATATCTAATTTAGTGATATTCCCAAGTTTTTAAAAAATAATAAATTTACTTGGATGGTAAAAGTGGCAGTCAACTATCGGTTTGACCCGTACTCCTAACTAGTGCTTTTGTCCCGGATTGTTGTTTCTATTTTTTAAAAAATACTTATCGACGATCCGACCGCACGTATGCCCATATATGTCTAATTTAGTAATATTCCCAAGTTTTTAAAAAATAATAAATTTACTTGGATGGTAAAAGTGGCAGTCAACTATCGGTTTGACCCGTACTCCTTACTAGTGCTTTTGTCCCGGATTGTTGTTTCTATTTTTTAAAAAATACTTATCGACGATCCGACCGCACGTATGCCCATATATGTCTAATTTAGTGATATTCCCAAGTTTTTAAAAAATAATAAATTTACTTGGATGGTAAAGTGGCAGTCAACTATCGGTTTGACCCGTACTCCTAACTAGTGCTTTTGTCCCGGATTGTTGTTTCTATTTTTTAAAAAATACTTAGCGACGATCCGACCACACATATGCCCATATATATCTAATTTAGTGATATTCCCAAGTTTTTAAAAAATAATAAATTTACTTGGATTGTAAAAGTGGCAGTCAACTATCGGTTTGACCCGTACTCCTAACTAGTGCTTTTGTCCCGGATTGTTGCTTCTATTTTTTAAAAAATACTTAGCGACGATCCGACCGCACGTATGCCCATATATATCTAATTTAGTGATATTCCCAAGTTTTTAAAAAATAATAAATTTACTTGGATGGTAAAAGTGGCAGTCAACTATTGGTTTGACCCGTACTCCTAACTAGTGCTTTTGTCCCGGATTGTTGTTTCTATTTTTTAAAAAATACTTATCGACGATCCGACCGCACGTATGCCCATATATATCTAATTTAGTGATATTCCCAAGTTTTTAAAAAATAATAAATTTACTTGGATGGTAAAAGTGGCAGTCAACTATCGGTTTGACCCGTACTCCTAACTAGTGCTTTTGTCCCGGATTGTTGTTTCTATTTTTTAAAAAATACTTATCGACGATCCGACCGCACGTATGCCCATATATGTCTAATTTAGTGATATTCCCAAGTTTTTAAAAAATAATAAATTTACTTGGATGGTAAAAGTGGCAGTCAACTATCGGTTTGACCCGTACTCCTAACTAGTGCTTTTGTCCCGGATTGTTGTTTCTATTTTTTAAAAAATACTTAGCGACGATCCGACCGCACATATGCCCATATATATCTAATTTAGTGATATTCCCAAGTTTTTAAAAAATAATAAATTTACTTGGATGGTAAAAGTGGCAGTCAACTATCGGTTTGACCCGTACTCCTAACTAGTGCTTTTGTCCCGGATTGTTGTTTCTATTTTTTAAAAAATACTTATCGACGATCCGACCGCACGTATGCCCATATATATCTAATTTAGTGATATTCCTAAGTTTTTAAAAAATAATAAATTTACTTGGATGGTAAACGTGGCAGTAAACTATCGATTTGACCCGTACCCCTAACTAGTGCTTTTGTCCCGGATTGTTGTTTTTAAAAAATACTTAGCGATGATCCGACCGCACGTATGCCCATATATATCTAATTTAGTGATATTCCCAAGTTTTTAAAAAATAATAAATTTACTTGGATGGTAAAAGTGGCAGTCAACTATCGGTTTGACCCGTACTCCTAACTTAGTGAATATAATGAAAAAAATCTAAAAAATAGAAAATTAGTGAATTTAATGTAAAATTAATCACAGAATTAATGAGTATTAATATTTGAATTTTTATGAATTTTAAATCTAATATTATTTTATTTTTCTATTTTTAATTAATTTTAACAAATTGACGCCCTCCATGAAACATGGAGGGCGTGACGCCCTCCATGAAACATGGCGGGCGTCACGCCCTCCATGAAACATGGCGGGCGTAGGCAGGGGGATATCCCCGGGGGGCTCCTGATTGATTCCCTATATATATATATATATATATATATATATATATATATATATATATATATATATATATATATATATATATATATATATATATATATATATATATATATATATATATATATAGGTTTTTGCTCAAATACAAATCAATCCTTAAATACAAACTACAAACTAACACTAGATTAATTATATTTCATTTATTCTAAGGTTCCCGCCAAGGGTACCTTCACAAAAAATGCTTAAAATAATTGGCTCTATCCACCCAAAAAAAAAAAAAACTTGCCGTGGAAATGCGAAGCATTTAAGACAGTAAACGGATGAGTTAGGTAGTCATGAGGGTCGCAGGCCCTCGACACACCCGTCAATCGTCTATTGCCTTTATCCTTGATTGTCATTCCTTACAACTTTAGAATGATAATGGCGCGAAGCGCCGTACAAGAAGGTGCGAAGCACCGTTAACCAGTGAAATCCACTGCCACGTCATCACGTGAACAATGATTTTTTTTTTTTTTGCTGAGTGGAGGCAATTATTTTAAACACTTTTTGTATTGGGGTACCCCTAGTTTAATCATTAGATTAGCATGAAATATTGAATTAGTGTTTAGTTTGTAGTTAATTTTAATTTATAGTAGAGTAGGACCCTATATATATATATATATAGGTCTTATTCTAATATAAACTGGCTTAAAATAAAAATTAGAAACAAGCTATCTATATATATTATAATGCCAGGAGATCGGAAAGCTATCAGAAGCGTTCAAGATATTTTTCTTAAATTTTCGTATTTTTGAATTTTTTATTAAAATTGTTTTCTTGCATTAAATAGCTCTTAATGACATATTAATTAGTCATTAATTATACCAAATAAATATATCTTATTTTTTATTTAATAAATTAGAAAACTTTTCATCATTATAATTATTATTTCAATATTAAATATTAATTACATATATAATTAAGTTATCTTTAGGTAAAATGACGACTTAAAATTTTTTACACTACATCCTTTTTTATTCCCTATCGAATACCACTGCATTAGGACAGTTATAGTACAGACGATCATTAACTTCTCAAACAATCTTTATTATTAGTGATTATGAAAATCGTAATAAATTGTGAAAATATATAAATCTTCGCGTAACACCTGTAATAAAGGTAATACAAATAGTTTTTTGTCTTTACACATAAATAAATTACACATGGGTTATGATCAAATCAATTAAATCGAAAAAACTCAATTTTATCATTAGATTAAATCGATAAAATAGTTATATACCCGTTGTTCATTATATTGTGTCGAAATAATATTCTAATTATTAAATTCTTACACCACTATCGAACATGTATGTTTTAAGAGGGGCGTCGGCTTTAAAAAGTGTTATTATATTTAATATTTTAACTTTTGATCGTAAAAACTACGTTTGTATTATGATTGCTACTTTTTATGTTTATGTTTTTTAAGATAATCAAAATTTTAGATATATAATGGGAGTATTTTCAAACTTATATATAATTCATGTAAACTTATAAAAAAACCAATCATTTTTTTTAGAAATATCTTAAAATCAATCAATTTTTTAAAATTAATAAAAATTAATTTATCATATTTCATATTTTAAAATGAAATTTATAAACCGCGCGAAGCGCGGATAAGTTGCCTAGTATGTTTTATTGATCAAAGTCACCCGCTATCATTGGAACGGCCACTTACGTTCACATCATGATTCATCTAGATAGCCCACATCATACTGCATCGTCGCTCACGATCATTATCAACAACCACCGTCTCCGGCAACTACTATTTTCGACAACAAACATGTCTGATCATCTCTTATTTTACATGTATATACATATCACCAGTCCCAAACCTCCAATCACTACAGTGAACATCCTTACTCCGAGAAACACTATCAACACGATCAATAAAATTTGATTTATTAATATACATCCCCGAGTTTATGCATAAATCATTAATTTTGTACTACAAAATCACCAAATATTAGTGATTTACGTAACTATCTTTAGTAATTTTCGTAAGATTTATTAGTGATTTTCATAAGTCCAGTAAGTGTTATTATAGAAAAACGGGTGATTTATTTACAAAGATCAAGAACACTAGAAAAATGATGAATAAAAGTGCTTGCTATAGCTATAGATGAATAAATACAGTAGTGGTCACTGATTTAAATTGATGGTGATGAAAATTTGATGATCTGGTAATACTTAATAAAAATATATATATATGAAACAGTGATGGGTGGAGAAGAATATAACGTTGTCGGAAGTTTTCGAGAAAGATCAACGCGACTAACGAGATGAAATTTTAAAAGTTGAAGAGGATTAAATCGAGGAGAAAGGGGGAACAAAATGACGGTATTCACCGATGATGTTGCCAGAAAATTTTGATGCCGAAAAAATAACAGCGGAGAAGATGACTTGTTTACAGGTGGTGTTGTGGTGGATAGGGGGTCAGAGAAATGTATTACTGTATATACGTATGTTACATGTGTGGTTAGGATTTAATCTATACTATATTATAATAAGTAAAATGAGGTATAATTTATTGTTTGGTTATCTCCTCATTTTGGTTATCATTCATTCACAACCGTTAAATCTTTAACTCAAATAGATCATGACCGTTAGATATAACAATACTAAAAATTGTTATATACAAAGATCTAAGATTCGATTCCCGCTAACAACATATTAATTTATATACTATATGATAATAAGTAAAATGGGATATAATTTGTAGTTTTGTTCCCCTCATTTTGGTTATTCCTCATTCACAACCGTTAGATCTTCAACTCAAATAGATCATGACCGTTAGATATAACAATTCTAAAATTTTTTACATACAAAGATCTAAGGTTCGATTCCCGCTAACAACATATTAATTTATATATAATACTAAAAGTTGTTCTATACAAAAATCTAAGATTCAAATCCCGCTAACAACATAATAAAATTAACATTAATAATATCACTACACTATAAACAAAGTAAAACAATTTAAAAGTAACTTACAAATAATATATTAAAATTAATAATTATTATATTATACTATATTATAAAAAAAATGAAAAAAAAAATAAAATAGTCCGTGCTTTGCACGGGTTATAAGCTAGTATAATATAAAATTTGAGTGGTTCATATTAGTTTCTAGTTTCTAGATTAAAGTTTGTTTCTATTTGATCAATTGCCTATATATATATATATATATATATATATATATATATATATATATATATATATATATATATATATATAAAGGAGGATACGTGAGCGCTTAACTGGCATTTTAAGATCGTTTCAATTTAATTTCTAATTTTCTAGAATTTTAGGATTTTAAAAACTAATAAATATAAAAACATCTTTTAGCACATTAGAATGAGAATAAGTGTTAGAGTTTATAGAAGAGAAATGTTTGAACTTATAGGGAAGACATATAATTAGAAGTTCTATCGGAAGTAGAATAGGAGTTCGAATCTATAGAGAATAAGAGTTCGAATTTATATTTCTAATTTTCTAGAATTTTAGGATTTTTAAAACTAATAAATATAAAAAATTCTTTTAATACATTAGAATGAGAATAAGTGTACGAGTTTATAGAGGAGAAATGTTCGAATTTATAGGGAAGACATATAATTAGAATTTCTATTAGAAGTAGAATAGGAGTTCGAATCTATAGAGAATAAGAGTTCGAATTTATAGAAAAAACATATAATTAAAAATTCTATTCGAAGTAAAATAGGTGTTTGAATATATAAAGGAGACATATAATTAAATAATTTATTGAAAGTAGAATACAAGGACGGTGGTGACATCTATTACGATCTTCTAAAATTATATTTTTTTTGCTTAGGTGGCGCTCTAAGAACGTCTCAATCTATTTTTTAATTCTTTAGAATTTTAGGATTTTAAACACTAATAAATATAAAAATATCTTTTAACATATTAGAATGAGAATATGTGTTCGAATTTATAGAGGAGAGATGCTCGAATTTATAGGGAAGACATATAATTAGAAGTTCTATTGGAAGTAGAATAAGTATTTATAAGACATATGATTAAAAGTTCTGTTGAAAGTAGAATAGAAGTTCGAATATATAGAGAATAATAGTTCGAATTTATAGAAAAAACATATAATTAAATGAACTATTAAAAGTAGAATAGATGTTAGAATATATAAAGGAGACATATAATTAAAAATTTTATTGGAAGTAGAATACAAGGATGGTGGTGACATTTTTACGATCTTCTAAAATTATATATTTTTTATATAAGTTAATTATACTTCTATTAGGAAAATTTATTCATAAATCCAATATTATTCTCATAAAAAAAGTCTTCGTATTTAAAAAGAAAAGAATTGATGTGTTAACATAATAAAAGAATATTTTCATACGGGAACCCTAACTAAAATAAAGGAGTACCTATAATATAAAGAGAAAATAAGATGTATTTTCATTTTTTACAACTCCAAAAATTTTAGAATTTTAGAGAAAGTAAAAGTTGGAATTCACTCTATATCTAGGTTTTGATTTTATGAAAAAAAAATTGTTCTATAAGATAAGTATCATCAACAATAAGTAATAAAATTGGAACTTCGATCCCAAACAAAAGCTGCTCGAAAAATGTTTAACGGGAGAAAGATTTACTATAAAAGATTGTATTAGCTATTAGAATTTGATATTGATGTTATAAGTTTATTTTATTTTTAGGATTCGATTTTCATTAATAAACGTTGTTATGCAAGTAATATGTAAAAGTTATGGTTTTGATCTTAATGAGAGAGCGGCTTAATATGAATAACCGTGTTTAACAAGAAAGTTGTTCATTAGAGAAGACCGTGTTGAATATTAAAATTTAATATTAATGATATAATAGAAGATAAATATATTTTGAATTTTTAGAATTCTAGGATTTTAAATACTAATAACTAAAAAACTATCTTTTAACATATTAAAAGCATAATAGGGAAGACTTATAATTAAAAAAATTTATTGGAAGTAAATAGGTGTTTGTAAGACATAATTAAGAGTTTTATTGTAAGTAAAATATGAGTTCTAATTTATAGAGAAGAAAAGTTTGAATTTATAGAAAATACATATAATTAAAAAAATTATTGGAGGTAGAAAATATGTTTGAATATATAAAGAATACATATAATAAAATGTTTTATTGGAAGTAGAATACGAGGGCTGTGGAGATGTTTCATCCGATTTTTTATATCTTTTTTCCTAAAATTTCTTTATTTTAACTTTTTTATACAAGTTAATTATATCTGCATTACAAAAATATATCCATAAATTCAATATTATTCCCATAGCGAAAAGTCTACGTACTTAAAAAAGTTGATGTGTTAACATAACACAAAGACATTCTCATGCAGAAGCTGTAAATAAATACAGGAATATCTATAATATACATAAAATATAAGATATATTTTCATCTTTTAAAACTCCATAAATAATAGAAAGTTTAAAAAATGTAAAAATTGGAATTTATTCTCTTTTAAGGTTTTAATTGTTAAGAAAAAAAAGATGTTTTTATAAGATAAATGTTATCAATAATATGTAATGAGGTTAGAATTTCAGTTTCAAATAAGACCAACTCGAAACGTGTTTAACGGGAAGACGGCTTTGATACTGATGTTATTTTTTTTAAATTTTTAGGGTTCAATTTTTCTGGATAAATTATTATACAAGTCTTTATAATATATGTTAAAGTTGGGATTTCGGTTTTAACGAGAGAGCGCTCAATCGAAAGAATCGTGTTTAACAAGAAATTAGTTCATTAAAGAATATTATGTAACTACTAAAATTTAATATTGGTAATATATATAACGTATAAATGTATTGAATTTTTTAAAAAAAATTGTTACGCCGCCGCTACAAATCGCAGCTTTATCAACTAATTATGTGATAGAGATCAAAAAATTTAAAAATTTCGTGTCAATGGGAAAGCCACATTATAGTTGGAGAAATCCACAGCCTTTATTAATAAGTGAAATTATTTTTCAATAGTATTACTTTGTATCAAATTTGGTTCGCACCATATTTTTGTTTCATCCTTAAACTCCTATTTCTAATAGAATTCTATTTTATTTTTTTAATTAAACAAATAAAAAACCTATTATAACTATAATTCTCTTTTTGCAATTATTTTAACTAGCTGATAACCGGTGCAAGGCACGGGCACAAATTCAACATGAGTTGAGATTAAAACATTAATATTACTACACTATTCAATTATGTAATTATAGAGAATTGAATCCGATATAAAGCTACAAAATGAAAGTAAATAAATTTTTATAATTATGTCGTTGTAAGGAATCGAACCCGAGGTGAAGCTAAAAAAAATTAAAGTAAATAAATCTTGTATAATTATGTAGTTGTAAGGAATCAAATCCCGAATTTAGTGATAACCAAATTTGGTATCTTGGTATTTTGGTACTATTGCGCACCATTAAAACATGGTTTTCCACATTAATAAAAAGTATAGATTAACACGATAAAACTCCACCAACGGGCTAAAATACTAGCGGGTATAATCTACTTACAAATATACTTACACCAAATTTGTGGAAAAATAAATATTCTATATCTCAGGACAACTTAATGGAGTTGTCGTCCGTGCAAGGCCTTGGCGCGTTGATTCGTTCAGTGGAGTCGTTGGTTCGCTATGTAAAGCCAATGGCGGTGTAGAGCTAAAAAATATCTACAATAGAACATTTTAACAATTTAGCAAGATTTTCGGTGAAATTCCAATTGTTTCCTTTCTAGTCCCTTAATTTACCTGCCCTGCTCGAAAAACAAAGTGAAATAAACAGTTAGTATGACTTGAATTAGGTAGCCGCCGGATTTGACTGCGACGGCCGGCGGCGGCGACGTCGTCGGATACTGTTCCTCCGGCGGCCACCAACCACACCTAACCCCTTAGATTTAGTCTATAAATAGACATCCATATTTCTTTTGTAAATTATCTGAGAGATTTGAGCATCTAAAATCTGTAATCTGAAAATCCTCAAGATCAATATAAATTATTTCTCTTCTATTTATCATCTTTCTTGCTTCCGTTATAACAAATTGGTATTAGAGCTTTGGTTGTAGTTGCTGTGTTTTTTCGAAAAGAAAATTTTCGTCGGAATTTTTTCAAGCTCGCCGGAGAAGACGACACTGTTCAGGCGGAGTTACTGTTCATCGCCGGAGAAGACGACACTGCTCATCACCGGAGAAGACGACACTGTTCATACGATACTATTCATATGCACTGTTCATACGTCACTATTCATACGGTACTATTCATACGATACTGTTCACGGGTACTGTTCACGGGCACTGTTCACAGGTACTATTCACGGGCACTGTTCACATATACGGTTCTGGGAGAAAGATGTCTGGTGGTATTAACGCTAAGGTCGACAAATTTACTGGGAGAAATAGTTTCAGTCTGTGGCAAATCAAGATGCGTGCCTTGTTAAAGCAACAGGGGCTCTGGGCGCCGTTGAACACAAAAACGGCTGCTTCTACGAGCGCTAAGATGGTCATTCTGGAAGAAAAGGCACATTCAACAATTCTGTTGTGTCTTGCAGATGATATTATTACTGAAATCGCGGAGGAGGATACCGCGTCTGGTCTGTGGTTGAAGCTTGAAAGTCTCTACATGACGAAGTCTTTAACAAACAAGTTGTTGCTGAAGCAACGTCTATTTAGTCTGCGAATGCAGGAAGGTATGCCTCTTCGAGATCACTTAGATCAATTAAACACAATTTTATTAGAATTGCGTAATATTGATGTTAAAGTTGAAGATGAGAATGCTGCTTTGATTCTGTTAGTTTCTTTACCATTATCGTATGAGAACTTTGTGCAATCATTTATTGTTGGTAAAGATACTATTTCTCTAGAGGAGGTTAGATCTGCTCTTCATTCTAGAGAGCTGCGCCATAAGGCGGCTGGTACAGGTACAGATAATCATGCTGCTGGGTTGGTAGCTAGCTGGAGTAATGGACATGGAAAGTCGGGGAAGAAATCAGTTCCTAAGGGTCCAAAACCTAATGAAATCTGTAATCTGAAAAACCTCTGTAATCTGTTTATCCTCTCAGATATATAAATTTATTTCTCTTCTGCATATAATCTTTCTTGCTTCCGTTATAACAAATTGGTATGATACCAATTTGATATCTGTAATTACTGTAAAGAGAAGGGACACTGGAAATCTGACTGTCCCAAGAAAAAGAAGCAACAGGATAATTTGACAGATACTGCTGCTGTAGCTGATGCTACTTCTGAAGAAGATATTGCTCTAGTTGCTGTCAAGGACACACATCACTCTGATGTGTGGATTCTTGATAGTGGAGCGTCTTATCATATATGTTCGCGTAGGGAGTGGTTTACAACCTACGAGCAAGTAGACGGTGGCAAGATTTCTATGGCTAACAGTTTTGCTTGTGAGACGGTTGGAATAGGCTCGATTAAAATTCGGACAGATGATGGTAAATTCTGCACATTGAATGATGTTAGGCATGTTCCACTTATGACAAAGAATCTGATATCTTTGAGTATGTTAGACAGCAAGGGTTTCAGTTTTCAAGGTGAAGGTGAAGTTTTACATGTCTGCAAAGGTTCTGATGTGATTCTGAAAGGTGTTAAACGTGGTACCTTGTATCTTCTTTAAGGTTCTACGTTAACAGATTCTGTTGCTGTCGCGTCCTCGGAGAAGATTAAGAGGTTGTGAACTGATACGTTATCAGGTTCTGTTGCTGTCGCATCCTCGGAAAAGATTAAGAAGCTGCGAACTGATACGTTATCAGGTTCTGTTGTTGTCGCGTCCTCGGAGAAGATTAAGAGGCTGCGAACCGATAATGGTCTGGAATTTTGCTCATCTGAGTTTGATGAGTTCTGTAAGAGAGAAGGGATTTATAGGCATCATACAGTCAGGGATACACCGCAGCAGAATGGTGTAGCAGAGCGTATGAATCATACACTTCTTAAGAGAGAAGGGATTTCTAGGCATCATACAGTCAGGGATACACCGCAACAGAATGGTGTAGCAGAGCGTATGAATCAGACACTTCTGGAGAGAGAAGGGATTTCTAGGCATCATACAGTCAGGGATACACCACAGCAGAATGGTGTAGCAGAGCGTATGAATCAGACACTTCTGGAGAGAGAATGGATTTCTAGGCATCATACAGTCAGGGATACACCGTAGCAGAATGGTGTAGCAGAGCGTATGAATCAGACACTTCTGGAGAGAGCTAGGTGCATGTTCTCTAATGCTGGACTAACTAAAAGATTCTGGGCGGAAACAGTTAGTACATCAGGTTATCTGATAAATCGTGGATCTACGATTGTTTCAGAAAGTGGTGGTGTTGAGAAACAGGTGGAGCAGGAAGTCACTCAAGATGAGAGTGAACCACAACAAGAAGTTCAACAACCACACTCAGAATCAGAATCATCAGTTTCAGTAGCGAATCAGCACAGTTTGGCTCTTGATAGATCAAGGAGAGCTAATTATGGGGTGCATCCCAAGAGAATTGTGGTGAGCAAAGTGGGTACTGCTGATAACCCAGCTGATATGCTCACCAATCCGGTTCCACATAGCAAGTTTCAACATTGTTTGGACTTGCTAAATGTTCGGAGTTGTTGATTGCCCTTTTTTTAGGGCAAAATCTGAGGCAGAAGAGTTTTTTCTGGTACATCTGGCATTATTATGGTGCATCCGGTACATCTGGCATTATTATGGTGCATCTGGTACATCTGGCATTATTATGATGCGTGTGGTACATCTGTTATCTGTTATTTGTGAGAGGATTCAAGTCAAGGTGAAGAGTTTTATATGGTACATCTGGCATTATTATGATGCATCTGGTACATCTGTTTTCTGTGAGAGGATTCAAGTCAAGGTGGAGATTTGTTAGTATGACTTGAATTAGGTAGCCGCCGGATTTGACTGCGGCAGCCGCCTGCTGCGACGCCGCCAGCTACTGTTCCTCCGGCGGCCACCAACCACACCTAACCCTTTAGATTTAGTCTATAAATAGACATCCATATTTCTCTTGTAAATTATCTGAGAGATCTGAGCATCTGAAATCTGTAATCTGAAAATCCTCAAGATAAATATAAATTATTTCTCTTCTATTTATCATCTTTCTTGCTTCCGTTATAACATAAACAAAGTTAAATCTCTTCGATATATTTCAAATCATAAACCCACAATTTTCTTGTTACTTGATTAAGTAAAATGGTTGATGCAGTTGTATCCTTTACCATCGAAAAACTTGGCAGTACTGAATCAACTTCCCAAATTGGATGATCTTGCTTTCGGTGAGCTAATCATTCACTAATAAAGGTTGTGCTTGGCAAGGGTGTATATATAACTAAGTACTCATATAACTTAGTGTGCCTGCATAACAATTTTGTAATAGAGAGCAAAAATTTTAAAAATTTCGTGTCTATGGGCAAGCCACAATATAGTTGGAGAAATAGTTATTAGTATAGCAATTGGGATTTCGGCTTGTCTACAGTCATGAAGAACTATTTACAATTGAAGAAATATTTACAGTCATGAAACTGAATCTCCGTATCTCACTACTGGTTTTTTTCTAAACTCGAATGTTACAGCAGCATAATTTGTTGCTTTCGCATAAACCCGTACTTGGGAAATGCTACTTCACAGAGCTGGATTTCTCTCATCATCCTTCGCAAGGCAGGAAAGTACAATTATTCCAACATCTGCGGTTGTCTGGTACATCTTACCTTCCTCAAATCCTACGTCTACATGATTGGCATTTTCGTGTGGTTAAAGACATGCATGCCTTCATGTTATAGCATAGCTTTTAGAGGTGTGGTTAGAATTAAGGGTATAATTTTGCTAAATTAAACTCTTTTCTAAAAAAATGCGATAATATGTGCAACTACATGTATTGGAATATAATTTAATTTTCATGTCCTGTATGTATAGGTGGCAAATGGGCGGGTTGGCCCGGCTCAACCGCCAACCGCCCCGCCAAAAACCCGTCTCAACCCGACACGCCACGAGCTGGTTCAAATTCGGCACAAACCGTCTGTATTAACGTGTCGTTCACGAGTTCATAATTTGTAAATCGTGACCAACCCGGCACGGCCCGGTTAACCAAGATAACTCGCTCAACTCGTAACTCGCCCGGCCCGGCACGTTCAACCCGTGTTATTTTAAAATTAAAATTAATGGATTTATCTTCTACTAAATTAATTAATTCAATAAATTGATTTATCTAAAAATATAGTTATATATACTCATCTTATTTTTTAATATAAATATAAATAAAATTTAAAAATAATTACATTTTAGCGTAACAAAATCGAAATAGGGTGTAGAAATAATAAAATAAATAAAAACGAAAATGTAAAAACAAAACAATTTAGGAGAAATGATTTCTAATATATATATATGTATTTAAATCTCAAATACATGCATGCATTTGTAAAAAAAAATGAAAGACTCGTCCGGCACGGCATGTTCAACCGGCTCGCCTGGAAAAAAAAAACAGTACTCGGCACGGCACGGCACACTCGGCCCGGCCAGCCCATGGTTGTGCTCACTCGCCAACGGCTACATATTACATACAAATTACAATACTCTGCTTTCTTTTACTTTTCTTCGACTAATTTCTTCTTCGTCCGTGCAGCCGTGCCTGTGCTGTATGCCTGTATGTACTGATGTCTGTGTCAGTGACTCAGTGTGATTGTGTGTCTGTGTCTTTTGTCATCTCCAACTCCAAGACTCCAACGTTCATCTTCTCTCCAACGGCTCTCAACTCTAAAGTCTCAAACGACTCTAATAATCAAACAGCTCTCCTCTCCTATAAATATCACACCTCTCTCCTCTCCTTTCTCACACCTCTCTACTCTCTCTCTCTCTCTCTCTCTCTCTCTCTCTCTCTCTCCCCCTCTCTCTCTCTCTCCACTCTCCAGTCTTTTTTTCTTGCATAGTTGCATTCTCGACTCTCGACTCTGTTTCCGACAGGCTGTAACCAATTCTCGACTCTGTTTCTCGACTTTGTTTCTCGACTCTCCTCTCTCTGTTTAAAGCTAATTTAATCTCTACCGGGTAATCTCTCATATATATATATATATATATAAAATCGCATAAATGTATATAAAGTCTGTATGTCTGTCTCTGTTTTTTATTTAATTAGCTGGTTAATTGTTTGGTTTTTTTTTAATTGCAAATCGAAAAAATAAAATGGAAGAAGGAAGAGTCATGAGTTACAATTTCCGGTTTTAGCAAAAATTGCAAAGGACATTTTAGTAGTCCCCGCTCCTACCATTGCGTCCGAGTCCGCTTTTAGTGCCGGAAGACGAGTGTTAGACGAGAAGAGATCAAGTCTTGCGCCAGACGTGGTAAAAATTTGTGTTTTCAAAAAGGATTGGGATCAAGCCGAAAAAAGACAACAAGGAAAGAAAGAAGATGACTCGGATGGAGAAGACGATCCATGGATGACAATGGATACTTCATCGGAATCGGGTCAAGAAGAATGATAAATTAAATAGTGTGTAGTATTTTTTATTTTTAAGATTTGTTTGCTTTGTAATTTTTTAAATATATTTTAGAATTTGTTTTCTTTGTAATTTTTTAAATATGTTTATGCGGTTTGTTCCGTTTTTTAGAGAGGAGTGCTCTCACACCATTTGTAAAATATTTTTTTATTAATAAAATTTATATGAGGTACCGTCCTCTTTTATTCAGAAAAATTCGTATAAATTGTATTCTATACTGCAACTATTTTATTATTGTATAAAAAATTATCTATATATGTGTTGATGGCAAAATAATCTGAGAACGACAAAAAAAGGAAAAAGAAAAAATAAGAAAAAACAAAATAGATCAGAACATGGTGGCACAAAAATATATATGTAAGTTGATGAGAGCAGTAGAAAGTAAACAACAAAAAAGAGAAAAAGAAAAAATAAGAAAAAAGAAAAAAGAAAAAAGAAAACGGTAGAGTATATATCATGTAAGCTGTTGAACCGCACGGCCCGCAACCGCCCGTCATGCCTGTGTTCGTGTTCATTCAATTAAAAAATAATAATAAACCGCCAACCCGCGTTCCGGTTAATCGCGTGCCGTTTAACCCGCTTAAACCGCGTGCCATATACGAGTTATCCTCTCTACGAACCGGCCTGACTCGGCACGGCCCGGCAGTCTTCACGTGCCGTCTACGAATTGGAAGCTGGCCAAACCGGCTCGCCGGAAAACCGGCCCGGCTCGCCCGGCCCGCTCGTTTCGCCACCTCTACCTGTATGTTATTATTCAGAAACATGATGTTGGTTTTGATCAAATATTCGAATGTGTTTTATTCAACCTCATTGCTGCTTGCTGAACATATATTGAACTACATGTACGAAAATTAGAAAAATGAAAAACTTAACATGGGACAGTGGGTGCACCGGTGCAGATCATGTATTTATATATCGATCACCTTTGGATTGTCCACACGGCCAATTTAAAGTCAACTGTAATCATCTAATCAGCATCCTCCTATTTAATCCTTTCTACTAATGACTTGGTCAAATCCTTGACATCAATAATTGAGTACTGTAATGAGTTACAGGTGTTGTACATGTTAAATGAGTTCATGTTTTTTTTATAGTGCACCACCATATGCGGCACCAAAGTAGAGGAAGTCAACTCTTATATTATATTCAGACGGCCAGCTTTGATCTTCAGAAATGTTAACGAAAATATTTTTAGTGATTTAATTTTTAGTGATTGAATATTTATGATAAGGATCGACCATAAAGATCAACAAAACTGCGAATCATAAAAGCTTTCAATCTAATCCCCCCTTCACAAACCAAAGTTTGCTTTTCACCTGATAGAGAAGAATGGTTGATGCAGTTGTATCTTTCACAATAGAAAAACTTAATGAATTTGTTACCAAACAAGTTAGCATTAGGACAGGAGTAAAAGATGGTATTGAGTGGCTTAAAGATGAATTGGGCTACCTTCTTATTTCTGTAAGAGCTGCAGAAGCACACCAAGATAAGGATCACATTCGCCTGTGGACAGCCAGCGTCAGAGAAGTTGCGAATCAAGCTGTTGTTATCCTGGAGAGGTTTATCGCCCAACAAGAAGAACATGCAGCTGCTGAACAAGGTGGTGTTTTGGATCGATTGCAGAGATTTATTTGCATCTGCAACAAAGAAACCAATCTTTATGATATCGGTAAGGAAATCGAGGCACTCAAAGAAAAAATCATTGGTATCAAGATTAGGCGAGATGAATACCATATCAACGACAGAATCATGGCAGCTCCGACTGTGCAACGAAGACGGAGAACATTGCTAAGAGCAGCTTCCTTTGAGCACAAGGAGGATGTGACTGGTTTTGAGGATGTTGTTCGGACTTTGTTGGCTCAACTTGGTAATGGAGATCCCTCCCTTGGCTTAATTTCCATTCACGGAATGGGGGGGTTGGGCAAGTCCACACTTGCTAGTAAATTGTACCACTCTGCACAATTAAGCCTTTTTAAAAGTCGTGCTTGGGTTTGTGTTTCGGAGGATTATGACATCACATATGTCCTGAAGAAAATAATAAACTCCATAACGGGACAGGAACTCGATTCACTGAACAAAATGGAGGAGATCGAGTTGCTGCGGCACCTGCGAACGAAGTTAGATGGTGATCACTATCTTGTGGTGATTGATGATATATGGGATGTAGAGGTCTGGAAAAAGATTAAAAATGCTTTTCCAGACAAGAAGAATGGTAGTAGAGTCATTATAACCACACGGAGTAAAATAGTTGCCGAGGGTGTGGATGATGCTTGTTTTGTCCACCAACTCCGTTTTTTAAGCGAAGAGGAAAGTTGGGAATTATTCTGTAAGAGAGCAAAACCAACCCTGAACCTGGAGATATTAGGTAGGGAGATGGTAGGTAAATGTGGAGGTTTACCACTTGCAATCGTAATCCTGAGTGGGCTATTATTGCAAATGAAGACGTATACGTTTTGGTCGGATGTGAAGGACCATCTTTGGAGAAAGTTGAAGAACAAGTCTTTGGAGATTGAAGAGATACTAAACTTGAGTTATGATGACTTGTCTTCCCCGATGAGAAAATGCTTTCTATACCTTGCAAGGTTTCCGGAAGATTCTTATATTGAAGTTTTCGAGTTAAAGCTGCTATGGATTGCAGAGGAATTCATTTCAGAAGTTGACGAAGAAGATGGAGTAGTCATGGAGGATGTGGCTGAGGATTATGTGAATGAGCTTGCTAATCGCAATATGATTCAAATCCAATTACTCTCTCGGGAAGGACAAGTCTTGAAGTGCCGGGTCCATGATCTTGTACGGGCTCTTGCCGTAGAGAAGGCCAGGGAGCATAAGATATTGGGAATTTTCGACTCAAGTAAAGAACGTGCAAATCCCATCCGTTTGTTGCAAGGACAGTCACGGCATGCCATTTATAATGGAATTGGTGAGTACTTGAAATTACTTGGGCCTAATTCTGATGTTTCAATGTTGCGCTCATTAGCAATAACTAAAGGAATTGTTACACACGAAGTAGAAGAAGTGAAGCTGATGTACGCGAGATTTAAATATCTTAAAGTGCTGGACTTGAGCAGTGTTCAAAGTTCAGAGAGGATACCCGAAGAGATAGGAGATCTAATTCTCCTAAAGTTCTTAGGCCTGATGGATGCTGGTCTTCGTTATCCTTTAGTTATTCCTCCAAGTATAGGCAAACTCAAAAAGTTACAAACTTTATCTGGTAGAGGCCTATACATATTTCCTAAAGAGATATGTGAGTTGAAGGAAATAAGGCATTTATGCTTTGGGCAAATCAAAGGGAAATTGAATATTGGCAACGACCAAACAAAACTCCAGAGTATACACCGCATATCATATACAGAATGGTTCCAAATTGATACCTTCAATTGGACCAATCTTCGTATACTTGGTATTAGTGGACGTGGAGAAGAATACAATTTTGAGTCCATAGCTAATTTAACAAACCTCCGGACATTATTCCTGATTATGTCCAATCACTTTTCTTCAACAATCCAACCACTTTCATCCTGCAAAAATCTCAAGAGGGTCACTTTGGCTGGCAAGATAAAAGATCCAGAAGAATTAAGTTTTCTGCCTGATTCAGTCACTGATTTAACACTGTGGAATACTGATTTCAAAAAAGATCCGATGCCAACTTTGGGAAGTTTGTCCAATCTCACCGCTCTTGCTTTTATTCATGCTTACACAGGGGATAAAATGGTTTGCAGTGCAGATGCGTTTCCATGTCTACAATTTTTTAGGATACTGTACCACAGTAATTTGAGAGAACTTCAAGTTGATGATGGAGCTCTGCCTTCTTTAAAAGCTTTTCAATTAATTGATTGTCCTCATTTAGAGATGGACAGGATTCCGCAGCGAGTAAAGTCTATTCCTCCAGGACCTTCACATTTTTCAGACCTATTTTTGGTGTACTAGATCACGATGGTCTTGTTGTTCTATCATTGTTTCTAGTTTCTTATCTTCTTCGAGTCCATGTATACTTTTTTCATATGAGAATTTTTTTTATTTTTTTTTGGTGTTTCATATTTTTGAGGACCAAAATGGGGTGGAACTTTTGGTACCATTAAAACCAGGTTCAAAAAGGGTGGGTTCACAAGGTTACATTACATTACAGGAGTACAGAAGTATAGATACGGTGTATGAATGACTGAAAAGAAAAAAAAAAAGAAGGCAAACGTATCATACGTTTGTTATTAAATTGTTTGACAATAAATGTTTTCCAGACCTTTGGATCAACCATCCAACGGTTCTGATTTTAAAAAAATCCGCATTCTACCGCGGAAATTGCACTGTACCGCAAAAACTTTCCGCGATATGAGCAAATTACTAAAGTACCCTTTCCTGTTTTCACACCAAAAATCTATTGTTCACGTATCGTAGAAATTTTTTGCGGTATGAGACGGACCATTTGTTGTGGCAAACGTTTGTGCCTGACCGTGCCCCAAAAAAAAAAAAGATGACCTATACAGAAAACCATCCTAAATTAATATTTGATTAATTAATAAATTCTTTGAGTTAATAATTTTCTCTGATCCCAATTTGGGACTCGTTCAAAAAATGATCAATTTTGATAAGATAATAAAATAATGATTTTTTCGGAAAATCCTATATAAATTTATGGTCCCAATAATATTATAAATTAATAATCCTTTTATAATCATTAAACTATATATATTACACTTTTTTAAATTTTGATTATAGCATTCTTAAAATTTAAATTTATATTAGACTCATCTCTAACCTTTTTTGTTGCATCCAAAAGTCCGAAAGTGATTTTTCGTACTGCATTAAAAAGTTATTGATTAATGTTTTTAATAGCGTTTCTTTACATGTAACAAATTCCAAAAATGTTGTATTTTTTTTTGATATTATCTATATATATATATATATATATATATATATATATATATATATGTATATATGTATATATATATATGTAAATTAATGTACATTGAATTTAATATAAAATATAATTTGTAGGATTCATTCTATTTAAATTTACATAAATAAAATTTATATATATATATATATATGTATATATATGTAAATTAATGTACATTGAATTTAATATAAAATATAATTTGTAGGATTCATTCTATTTAAATTTACATAAATAAAATTAATTTAGTTTTATGTCAAAAATTCTCTATAAATTTGTAATTATTAATTTATCGATTAATTAACACTTTCTTTATTACAATTATAGAGGTTTAACTGTAATGAGAGTTCAATAGGCTCTCGGAAGAAAATTAACTCATAAGCTTCAGCGAGGATGACATAATATGTGGGGTGTTTGGCTAACCATAGCCAAAGTCCGTTTCAACTTATTTTGTAGTGTTTGGCAAAATAAGTGAACGAGCTTATTAACAACTTATATGGGATAAGTTGAATGTTAAGAAATCCTAACATTCAACTTTCAACTTATTCTTATTTCTCGATACACGCAATATTCTTATTCTTTAAATCTTCAAAATCATATATATTTTGAGCCGTTCATTAAAAAATTGATATGTACATATCAAATTTCTCTACTCATCGAGATCTATCCATTGATATCCACTTATATATATTAAAAAACAAATATTTTGAAAATATTTAAAAAAGTTAACTTATAAGTTCTGATTTACCAAACACTCTACTGACTTATAATTTCTGATTTACCAAACACTCTATTGACTTATAAGTTCTGATTTACTTATCACTTATATGATACTTATCCCTTTAAGCTATAAGTTACTTATTTTATGGTAAGCCAAACGGGCACATGAATCAGAGTTCGGAAATTTAGCAAAAGAACTAGAGCCTCTTTTATGGTTGGAAACCCACAAATTTCCACCCCAACTGGAAAATGAGATAATAATGTAAAAATCGGTAGATATTTTCAATAAACCTAATCTGCAACCGAGAGCATTAATTGACAGCAGAAATTTACTTCTCCCTCCATCCCTCTCATTTTTTTACAATTTTGTTTTCACTGGTTTGACACGCATTTTAGGGTGTATATAAATTAAAGTTTCATAATTTTAAAATTTTATTTTCTTGAATAAAAATTGAAACATTAAATTTTTATTCAAAAGAAAAAAAAATTAAAATATTTTATGGAACTATACTTTATATGAGTCTTACTGAAATATTCTGAAATTTTTTCAGAATAAAATGGGAATCGTATGCTTTGGTTTCCACAGAACCTGGCATTCATATTGTCTATCTGCACAAAGTGATTTGTATGGTAAATTAAGGAGACAAGTATGAGAAGCTTCATCGTGTGTTGTTTTTTTGAATTTAATCCTTCAAGATTCGAATAACAGTGGAAGATGGAACAAGTGATAGTTTTAGAGAGAAATGATGGAAATAGGACTTGAAGGTAGGTGGAAACTTGTTTAGCTTGTGGAAGAATTGTTTTGCACTGATTTATTCAGTGTGAAGAACTTAAATTATGCACGGTCCACTAGACCTTAATTTAAAGTCAATATTTTGGCACAACTGGGGATAGTAAACTAGTCACATCTACGCAACAGAGAGCCCCTTATGAGTCGGAACTAAAACAACAGTGAACTCGTAGATGAGTCAAACCTTAACAACATTGAACTTGAGCTGGAGCTCAGTTCTGGTTCTGGTTGGCTTGTTTCTGTTTATAAGCCCCAAAGAATTGAGTTTGTTGGTACTTGAGTATGAGTTTGGCTCGTTTATAATTTAGAGCTCCACAATTGCAATACCACACTTCCGGAAATATCTTTTATAATTTAGAGCTCCACAATTGCAATACTACACTTCCGGAAATATCTTTTGCAATACCAGAATTCACATTTCGTTACATTAGTGCACATTTCGTTTATTTCAACCAACTTCTTGAGGACTTTATTTTTCCAATTTTTATTTCAACAACTATATTTTCAGGTTGGTGAAAAAATATTGTACAAATATAGTCGCCGAATTATGAATCCCAGTTCGATCCTGAGTTTTTGGTGTAGGGAGCTCCGTTTGGTGGTATCTAGGACATGGTAGGTAAGTCCCGTGTGGAGAAAGCCATGGGCTCAGGTACTGCTGTGAACTTTGTCTCATATCTTGTAGATTCCTTAGTATATATCACTCACCGTATATGTCATGCACATAGCCGAGGGTCTTCACGGAAACAGCCTCCTCACCCTAAAAAGTGGGGGCATGGTCTGCGTACAACCTACTCTCCCCAGACCCTGCTCTGAGCGGGATATACTGGGTTTGTTTGGTTTGGTTTGGTTTAGTTCGATCCTGAGTTTTTCTTTAGATGGAGCTGCAAAATTAGCGTAAGATGTTAGTAGGACAATGTGTAGCATGTGATAAATGGAATAAGGCTGGGTCAATGACTAGATTGTTTATGAAAAACCTTTTGTCTGATTATTCTCATATGGTTTTAATAAATCCACTCGATGATGACCATATTTTGGCCCAGTTTCATCGTTGACAGGAACAAACTCAATTAAAATTCCAAATTCAACTCATGAACTACTGAATTAGTCTTTGCTGTTTAAGTCGCCTCTGGTGTTTAATTATCAAATCACAAAAGGTTTTTATTATGTATTATAAATTTATATTAATATAAATATAATTATCTATATTATATTTATATTAATATAAATATAATTATCTATATTATATTAATGAATATAGATATATAAATTTGTTATTTTACTTAATAATGAATAAATTTTATCTTGAAGACATGGCTGGCAATGAGCTGCCTATCATGTGGTTTCTATGATGCATTTTCTCTCTTTGTTGTAATTGTAGTACTGAAAAAAGCTGAAATTTTTTTCATGACTTTGCATATTAAAGGGGGTTAAATGGCTATTTAGTCACTGTACTATACGAAAACTTTCAATTGGGTCACGATCCCAAAAAAATTTTCAATCGCATAATGTAACCATCAATTTCTTTCAATCGTAACACTAAACTGTAAAAAACTTTCACTGCCGTTAACTTAATTTTGACTTAACGGCAATTTAAACAATCAACGTTAAAAAACGCCAGCTCGCTGCCACATAAGCGCCACATACGCGCCACATATACATATCCATACCCAATTCTACCCGACCCGATAAACCATACCCAAACCCGTTCTAAAATTAAACTCCCGATATATTGCCTAAAACCCTTTTATAATTCTAAACCTAATTACACTGAAACGAGAACGGAGAAATTGGGGGCGACCAGAGAACGGAGGGCTCGACTGAAGAAACGGTGCGATCGCTGCTTAAAGTTGCGATTGAAGACTAATAATTATGTAAGTATATAGTATGTATGTGTTGATTTTGTTCTCTTTATGTATTATGTATGTATTGTATGATATATAAGATGATATTCGTGTGTTTTGGCTTGTGTATGTATGTGTTGATTTTGTTCTCTTTATGTATTATGTATGTATTGTATGATATATAAGATGATATTCGTGTGTGTTGGCTTGTGTATGTATCTTTATTTATACATTATGTGTTGACAGGACACGCGATTTAGTTGTTTATTATGGAGGTCATTTTATGACTTGTTTAAAGTATCAATATGCTGGACCTATGAAGAAAGTGTTTAGAAGCCTTGAAGTTCAAAATTTGAGTGTTAGGGAGATTAGGGATATGGTTGCGGAAGTGGTTAATGATGATGATAGAATGTACTTTGCTAAAGATGGTGTGACACCTGATAATGGATTTAAGTTATTGCTTACTAAGAATGATGTTTTGCAAATGGTCGAGGCAAGTAAAATGACTGGTGTGTGTAAGATTCATGTGTTTCATGCATGGTCTACGGCTGATCCACCAAATGTAGAAGAAGAGGATGAAAACAATGTAGTTGAAGAAGATGAAAACAATGAAAATGTGGTAGGTGAGGATGAAAGGGTATATGAGGATGAAAATGCAGGGGAGAGTGAAAATGTTGGGGAGAGACAAAATGCAGGGGAGAGTGAAGTTCAGAGAAGCAAAAAATACACTGCTAGGAAGCGAGTTCTACCAGATAAGGGTAAAGAAAATATAATTGTAGAAGAAGATGATGTTGACAGTGGTGATGAAAGCGGGGAGGAGAGTTCAGATGAAAGTGTGGAGGTTCATAATGATGACTGTAGTGATGAGGAGTTTGCAGACATGAGAAAAATCAGAAATGAAATTAGGAGGGAACAAGAGGAGCTTGAAAAGGAGCAAAGTCAATTTATTAAAGATAGTTTGGTGGGATATAGGTGTACAGCTGAGGAGATATTATTACTGGGAGACAATAATTCAATGGATAGTGGGTCAATTTATGGAATAGGCAGTGAAGAAGACAGTGATGTGGATGAGAATTATGCATATGCTGAGCCAAGTAATTTTGTTAAAAAGAAAAGGGTAGATGTGCCATTTAACCCTTGTACAGCTGGGAAAGACATTAGGTGGAGGTGTGGGTTAACATTTGGGAGTAAAGAGGAATTTAAAAGTGCTGTGAGGGAATTTTCTATTGCTACTGGTAGACCACTAAGATATCAAGTGGATGACCAACAGAGGATACAAGTGGTATGTACTGAGGGATGTCCTTTTAAAATGTGGGTATCCTATGTCAAACAGTGTGAGGGGTGGCAGATAAGAACACTTTATGATGACCACAACTGCATATATCACTTTTCAAATAAGCTAGTGACTGTGAAACACCTTGCAAATCTATATGGTGAAAGAATTAGGAGGAATCCTAACTGGAAGTTAGCAGAAATGAAAGAAGAGTTTAGGAGAGTGTTGAAGGTGGAAGTGTGTGATGCTAAGTGTTGCAGAGTAAGGAAGATGGCATTGAGTGGAGTAGCTGAGGAAATGAAGAAGCATTATGCAGGACTGAGGAGATTTGGAGGTGAGATATTAAGGAGCAACAAGGAAAACACAGTGAAGATCTGTACCACTAGAGAGAATGAAGGAGATCAGCCTCACTTTCAGAGGATGTATGTGTGCTATGCTCAGCTGAGGAAAGCATGGAAGGAAGGTTGCAGACCTATCCTTGGGTTAGATGGATGCTTCCTCAAAACTGTTTGTGGTGGCCAACTTTTATCAGCTGTGGGAAGGGATGGAAATAATGCAATTTTTCCAGTAGCTGTGGCTGTGGTTGAAACTGAAAGCTATGATAGTTGGAAGTGGTTCATTTCACAATTAAGTGAGGACCTAGAGCTTGGCAGTGTCTATGCATACACCTTCATCTCAGACCAACAAAAGGTACCAAGTTGTCTTTCAGTTGTGTAATAATATCTGTTTTGCATCTCTATTAATATCTTGTGCATCAATTTTGCAGGGATTGTTGAAAGCAGTTAAGGAACTCCTACCACATGCTGAACATAGAAACTGCACACGACATATATATGCCAATCTCCAAGGGCAACATGGTAGTGAAGCTGTTAGAAATGCTTTCTATGAGGCTAGTCTGGCAACCTTTCCTGAAGCCTTCAAAACTGCTATAAAATCTCTAGAGAAAGCATCAAAGAGGGCTGCAGACAAGATGAATCGGTTTGAACCCAAGGTGTGGAGCAAGGCTTATTTTCAGACCCATGCAAAAACAGACAGCACAGAGAACAACATTTCAGAGTGCTTCAATTCTTGGATTCTCAGAACCAGGTACATGCCTTTGATTGACATGCTTAGCGAAATACATGATATGATTATGGAGAGATTGTATCAAAAGAGAGATTCAATGAGTGGTGTAGACTGTATTGTACTGCCTAGGGTTAAGAAATTGTTAGATGAAGTTGTTAAAGATAGTGCTGAATGTACTGTCCTTTGGGATGGTAGGCAGAATTTCCAAGTGAAATGGAGAGGCATAGGCTTTTGTGTTAACTTGCAAGAACAGTCATGTAGTTGTAGGGTTTGGGAGCTAACTGGCATCCCTTGTGCTCATGCAATATGTGCCATTCAAAGAATGAGACAGGATCCATTTGATTATGTTTCTCATTACTTTAAGAAAGATACCTACATGAAGACATACTCACATTGTCTTGAAGTACTAAGAGGGAGACCATTCTGGGAAGAAGTTGAAGGAGATGAGGTATTGCCACCTCCAATTGTAAAACAACTTAGAGGTAGACCAAAAAAACTAAGAAGAAGGGAGGGATGGGAAGGAGGGCAAGGCAGGGGACCTAGGGGTAAGTTATCTAAGTTAACTAGGCAAGGGAGGGTGATGCATTGTTCTAATTGCCAGAAAGCTGGTCACAACAGAACAAAATGCCCTGATCCTATACAAACTGCACCTCCAAAACCAAGGGGAAGAAAGAGGAAGACCACTGAAGTAGATGAAGAAATTGCTGGAGAAATGGAGATGAATGAAATGGAAGCTGAGACAGGGGAGGCAGAGCTAATGGGGGAGGCATTAATGAATGAAACACCAGCAGCACCTAATACTCCAAGGAGGAGCCAAAGGATTGCACAAGGGACTCAAGAAACTACTGGAACTCCTGCTACTGCTATTTTTGTATGTATACTTATCCATGCTTTGTTCTTATTTAAATCATTAAGTTATGAATCTTTATTAATGCAATTGTAACAGATGCCTACACCCGGTCTCAAGGCTCAAGTGGGCACTAGTGGCACTCCACAGGCAGACAAACCGGGAACATCAAGGAAGAAGAAAAAGGGACCAGCCAAGTCTTTCACAGCCCCAAGGAAAAAGTAGTTGTAATTTTATTGATCTTTTGTAAGCTTCAACAAAGTAAAACTTTAAGTATCCACTATGCAGTATTCTAATATTTTGGACAGTGTTGATGTAAGCTTCAATGAAGCAAACACATTAAGTATCCACCCACTTGTAGTTGGGAATATGTTTGGTTTTGGACCATGTGATTTGCTTTTCTATGTGTAAGGAATCTGAAGGCTTTATTCAGTGACTTGCAGTTGTCTTTGTATATGTTTTATGTATTGTATCTCATGCTACTCCTATATCTATTTCTACAAAAAATGACAGTGACAAGAAAACAACTTCATTCAATCTTCATTTCAACTAAATTAGACCATTCCAACTGAAATTTAACACACATACAATCTAAATGCTTACTTCAATAAAGCAAACAACACACAAACTACAACAAAAACTACTATCATCTTCTTGAATGTCCAGCCTCCGTTCTCCCTCTTCTTCAACATTATACTTGCTTCTTCATTCTTCTTTTGTAGTCTAGCCAGTTCTTCATTTAACACTAGCATTTTTCTTTCCAAAAAATTCATATCAGCCTTAGCGTTTTGCAATTGTTGATCCTTCCTTTTTAGTGCCATCTTCAACTCGTTAATAACATCTCTAGCTCTATCCGGGAATGGCGGATCCGCCCATACAAAAAAAATTACATTTCTTCCTTGGATCCTTAACATCAAAACAATTAATTAATCAATTTGCAAAAATAAAGAATTTGTAATTATCATAACAAAATCATACCATGTATCGGCTACAACCAAAGAATCTTCTACCCGGATCAAGTGTTCCTTCCTTCCAAGCTTCTCGACAAGGAGCCGGTAAATCGCATTTGCATTTCACACCAACATACTCAAAATCGGAGCTACTATTTTTAGGAGGTTTGTATGTGTTCGAACCAATTGCATACGGGTTTCTAATCGAAGATGAGGAGTCACTTGAGCTATACATGGAAGGATCTAAGTTGTAGTTATTCATAGGGGTGCATAAAGATTGAAGGAAGAGAGGAATGAAATTTAAGAACTAAGAACCCTAATTGAGAGGAAAGGATATTAAGGGGGCTGAAGAATGGAAAAGATGGTACTGTTTTTTCGGGTTTAATTATTTCGTTTACCCTTCTGGATACCAGCCACGTAGGATGCCAACTGTGTCTTCCGTTAGTGGATTTAACGGAAGTAAACGACTGTTACCTAATTGAAATATTTTAGATGTTCAAGTGTTTGACTGAAAATTTTTTTGGGATCGTGACCCAATTGAAAGTTTTCATATTGTACAGTGACTAAATAGTCATTTAACCCATATTAAAGGAAAGCACTGAAACGCTATTTTTGATCAGCATTATTCTATGAATTGTACAATCATAGTAGCAAGGCACAAGAAAAATTGATGTAAATTGGTATCTTAGTAGCGAAGAGATGAATACGGTAGAGGTATATGAAAAGTAAAAAATAGTATGAAAAATATCTCTTTAGAAATTCATACATCCATGACTCAAACCTATAAATCCAGTAAAAGTTGTCCCGGGTTAGATCATTAAACTTATATGGACTTTGTATTCATTTGTGGCAGTTTGTATATACTTGGAGTCAGAAAATGAATGTGTGTATGAGTGTGTGTTTCAGATGGTCAGTTGCAAGAATGTAAAAACTCACACATATCCCTATTCCATTGGGACTTGAAGCTTCAATATAGGAACACGAGTATTAGCCAGTTTACAAGTCAAAGAGAGATGGAATGTGTTGTTAGTTAATAATGGTTGTTTAGCTCACATTACGCCTTTTGGTTCTATCAGATTGGAAGAGTATCTCCAAAAACGATTATTCGATAATTTTTGTTCAGAACCGCCTATAAGTCAAGAACAAGATAAAGGAATGGAAAACAAAAGCACAAGAACTAAGAAAGAACAAAAAGGTATATAGACTCTTATGGATACAGCTACCAGAATGGGGTCTATCCACAAATCCCACCACTAGCCTTGTTGCAGTTTCTGCAATTAGTAGCCATCCACCTTAAAACAAACCCATCTCTAATCAACTATAATCATGAATTGGTGCCAATGCTACAGTTTTACACACGTTAGTTGCATAACTCAAGCCGTACTTGGCAGAATTTTGGCAAGGCCGCAGACACCACTGTTTTAACAGAAAGCATTAGATGCGCAAAGAGAATTGTTTTGTTGAAATATCTCATGAACTCTGTACTGGTTTTGTTAGAAAGCATTAGATAATGTTCCTGGGTATTACCGAGGTGATAAAATCTGTAGGTGTCAGACACTAACTGCAACTACACACAAATGCTAAAACATTCAACTAAATCATAGGATCATGATCAAGTCACATCTACGCAACAGCAACCCTAACTGAATCGAACTAAAACAACACTGAACTTGAGCTCGAGCTCAGTTTTGGTTCCAGTTGGGCTAGATTATTAATGTTGCTGGGTATTTTATTTTTGCAAATTCAGCCTAACTTAAATTCTTGTATTATGGTTCATAAGCTTGTTTATTAGTTATGAATATTTGATCGAGTTCAATTCATACAAAAAAGTTATTGTAGCTTAGCAAAATTACAGTTGAGCTGCTCATGAACGGTAAATGTTAGTGAGTAATGTTGACTCACTTACTTAAGTGTTGACGAGAGTTGACTTAGTTGACTTTGGTGACTGGGCAGGTTGTTGGAGGAGTTTGTTAGAGTAACAGAATGTTGCTGTCATTTTTCTCATATATATAGCTAGCTTAGTTCTCTTGTGTTGTGTTCTCAATTTCATCATTCTCTTTTATCTCTCTGAATCTCTCTGAGAACTTATTCTGTATTTCTTCATTTACTGCAATGTAACAAAGTACATTTCCGTTGCTATGTTGATCTTTTACTAGTTTAGATGATGATGATGAGTTCTAACATGGTATCAAAGTTGAGTAAGCTTCTTTTCCGCAGAGATGAACGTTGATCGTAGCGATAATCAGAAAGATACAAACTTGAAGTACGTTCTGTGTATCATATCTTCGATCTGTAAGTTTCCTCTCAAATCTCGTCTGAATAGTGATGAATCTCACTATTAGTTGTTGATTGAAGTGTTCGTCTTGTTCGATCTGTTCATCTTGTTCGATCTGTATGCTTTGTGTTCATCGTGATTGATTGACATGTTTTGTGATCTGGACTTGATTCTATCTCTGTGAAGTTGATGATTTTTTTGTGATTTAGTCTAAGAAATTGAATCTAATATGGCTACAACTGCATCATATGCGTCTGCAACATTAGGATCAGTTAGTACTGCTACTCAAATTGACTGTAATCATCCTTATTATCTGCATCCATCTGATAATCCTGGAATGCAAATTACATCTGTGATCTTGAGTGAAAGTAACTATAATCAGTGGCAACGTTCTATGGAAATAGCTTTGTCCTCAAAGCTAAAGTTAGGATTTGTTGATGGATCATATGTCAAACCAGCAACTAACTCTCCATTGACAGTGTATTGGACTCGCTGCAACAATATTGTTACATCTTGGATATTAAACTCTGTTTTAGTTGACATAAGGAACATTATTGTATACATTAAAACTGCTAGAGAAATCTGGCTTGATCTAGAGGTTCGATTTGCTCAAAGCAATGTACCTAAACTGTTTCATTTACGCAAAGAGATTGCTCATTTGACACAAGGAAATTTGTCTATATCTGCTTATTTTACAAAGTTCAGAACATTGCATGATGAGCTTTAGTGTATGGTGTCTAAGCCTAAGTGTTCTTGCAACTTGTGTACTTGTGCTGTAAACACAAAGTTGACTGAATGGGAGCAGAGTATTCAACTAAATCAGTTTTTGATGGGACTGAGTGATGTTTTTACTGGTATAAGGGGGCAAATCTTATCGATGACACCATTGCCTTCTTTAAATCAGACTTATGCTATGTTGCTTCAAGAAGAAAAGCAGAGAGAAGTCCATACTTAGACTTATACAAATGATAGCTTGGCAATGGCAGTTAAGCCTTCATTTTCTGGAAAATCTCAGTCAAAAAGTGTATCTTCTGGTTCTGGTTCAGGTAGGAATACCAAGAAAGGTGCAGACTCTTCTATTATGTGTGATTTTTGTCACATGATTGGTCATTTGAGAGACAAATGCTATTGTATACATGGTTATCCAGCATGTCATAAGTTGTTTGGGAAACCCAAGCCTAAGCCCAAGTTTATGACTCAAAAAGGGTCTGTGGTAGCTCAGGTCACAACTAGTGGTAATGATCAAATGATGGTTACTAAGTCAAATGCAGGATTACAGATGTCTTCCTCATCAGATGCTTTATCTCTATTTGAGAGTCAATGCAAACAGCTTATTCAAATGCTTCAGAAGAACATGACTAATATACAGTCATCCACATCACAGCAGTCTGGTTCAACTTCAACTTGGCCATATCATCCTTCTATCAATACTGTTCAAATCTCAGGTATAACTGGTCAGACTTCTCATATTGTACATCAAGTACATACTATTGATCCTAGTCCATATCATCAATTTCGATGGATTATTGATACGGGGACAACAGATCACATTGCTCCCTTTCTACACTTGTTTAGTGATGTTCAACCTTGTCAAGCAATGTTGGAACTTCCAAATGGAGCTACTGCATCAATAACTCATACTGGCACTTTAGTTCTTAACTCCTACATAACACTTTCTAATGTGGTTTGTGTGCCATCTTTTGCCTATAATCTTCTTTCCATATCAAAATTACTCAAAGAAACTACTCATCAAGTGAGTGTTTTGGCTGACAAATGCTTTATTCAGGACCCTGCATGGATGAAGGCACTAGAGATTGGTAAAGCAGAACATGGACTATACATCCTGCAAGCTACAGATGTCAAAGTGTCTACACCATCTGAGGATAATTCTACCTCTACCTCCACTTCATGTAATTCTGCTACTGGTGTTGATAGTCTTACGTTTGTTGCTCATGTTTCTAATAGCAATGTTTGGCATGCTGGAATGGGGCATGTACCAGCTAATATACTGAAACTTCTGCCTGTTTCTTTACATAATCAAATTTTAGATGTTTGTGACAGCTGCCATCTGGCCAAACAACATAGACTTGTTTTTCCTACAGTTGAAAACACTAGTGTAGCATTGTTTGATTTGGTCCATGCTGATTTATGGGGACCTTACAGATTTAAGACTAATGATAATTGCAATATGTTTCTTACTTTGGTTGAAAACAAATCCAGAGCAACATGGGTGTATCTTCTTGCTGACAAGTCTTTGGTTCCTACTTTAATTCATGATTTTGTTGTCTTGATTCAAAATAAATTTGCTACTACTATTAAGGTCTTACGTACAGACAATGGCACTTAATTCATGAATCAGTCAGTGAAATCTTTTCTCAATAGTCAAGGCATAATCCATCAGTCTAGCTGTGTGTACACTCCACAGCAAAATGGTCTGGTAGAACGCAAACACAGACATGTGTTGAATTGTGCACGAGTACTTCGTTTTCATGCTGGTCTACCTATTGTTTTCTGGGGTGACTGCATTTTAACAGCTGTTTATCTTATTAACAGAACACCTTCTAGTATTTTAGATGGTAAAAGCCCATTTGAGGTGTTGTTTGATAAGCTACCTGATTATTCTTCTCTTCGAGTTTTTGGCTCTCTTTGCTATGCTACGGTTGTTCCTCAACCTCTTGATAAATTTGCAGCTAGAGTTGTGAAAGGAGTTTTCCTAGGATACCCTTATGCCAAGAAAGGTTATAAGGTGTTAGATTTAGACACCAAGAAGGTGTTTATTTCTCGAGATGTACAATTTGTTGAGAATTTGTTTCTTTTTAAGGACATGGGTTCTAAATCACCACAGCTGATGTTTCCCCCATCACCTGAATTTGTTGATGATGAGCCATTACAGAAGTCTACAGGTATTTCTGATACAGAACCTGTTATAGATAGTTCTTCTGGTAATTCGACGACTGATCAGTCAATGAATGATAATTCAGTAGATACCATTTCTGGTAGTTCTGTGATTACACCCGTTGAAAGACCACAAAGACAGAGACATTTACCAGTAAAATTTACTGATTATACAGGATTACCATCTCATTTGGTAAATCTTGTACCCAATTCTCAGTTAGAGAATACTGTCTTACCTGCAACTCCTTCTATTGATGAGCCTGAAACATTCAAACAAGCCATTCAAATTCCAGAATGGTGTGAAGCAATGAGTGTGGAATTGGCTGCTTTGGAGGCAAATGATACATGAGAGACTGTTCCATTGCCTCATGGTAAAAAGACTGTCAGTTGCAGGTGGTTATATAAGGTGAAGTATCAAGCCAATGGTCAGGTTGACAGATTTAAAGCTCGTTTTGTAGCTAAGGGATTCACTCAAACGGCCAATATGGACTATTTTGAGACTTTTGCCCCTTTGGCAAAAATGACTTCATTTCGCTTACTTATGGCTCTTGCTGCTATGAATGGTTGGGGCATTACTCAACTAGATGTAAATAACGCGTTTCTTCATGGTACATTGGATGAGGAAGTGTATATGTCTGTTCCTCCAGGTTACACCATTCCTGCTCATATTCAGGCTAAGTACCCAAATCAGAAACTTGTATGTCGTTTACTGAAGTCTCTTTATGGCTTGAAATAAGCCCTAAGACAGTGGTTTATTGCTCTGTCAAATGCTTTGCTGTCTTTTGGTTTTATTCAAACCATTGGTGATCCCAGTTTATTTGTATACTCTCACAATGCTCAGTTGATCTATCTGCTCATCTACGTAGATGATATGATCATGACTGGTACTTCTTCAGAGTTGATGTCTCAAATCATAGAGTTTCTGAGCACTTACTTCAAGATGAAGGATCTGGGGTCCTTGAGTTACTTTCTTGGTATTCAAGTGACTCGAAATCATGTTGGTATATTCATTACTCAGCATCAATATGCTTCTGATATACTGCAGACTTTACCTCTTACACCTCTAAGTCTTCTCTGATTCCTATGGAACAACATCATGATTTGCTTCAAGACACTGATAGCCCATTACTGACTGATGCTACTAGTTATATACTAGTTATAGACGATTGGTGGGTCGTTTAATATATCTGACTATTTCACGACCTGATTTAGCTTATCCTGTTCATGTTTTAGCTCAGTATATGACTGCTCCTTGTGCAATTCACTGGCATGCTGCTTTAAAGTTGGTGCGTTATTTGCATCACACTACAGATCAAGGTCTTCTTTATGGAGCTGTTACTAATCCTGTTTTACTTGGTTTTGTGATGCTGATTGGGGGAGTTGTTCACGTACTCGACAGTCATTAACAGGCTATTGTGTGACTCTAGGAGGTACCTTGGTATCTTGGATATGTAAGAAGCAATAGATTGTTTCACGCTCGTCTCCAGAAGCTGAATACCGTAGTCTTGCAGACACATGTTGTGAGATTACTTGGCTGGTTTCTCTCCTTACTGAGCTTCACATCTCTAATCTCACTCCTGTGCCTTTATATTGTGACAATCAGTCAGCTCTTTATATTGCTTCTAACCCTGTGTTTCATGAGCGTACGAAATACATTGAGATTGATTGTCATTTGGTGTGTCAAAAATTTAAAGAAGGTCTTATTTCTCCTCATTACATCTCCACACATGATCATCCTGCTGACTTGTTTACTAAAGCATTGTCTTCTGCTCAGCTTGCCTATTTGCTATCCAAGTTAGGGGTTTCCAGATCTCTTCCAACCTATAACTTGAGGGCAGTGGCGGAACCAGGACCGTTTACAGGGGGGCTGAAAAATGTGTTGACTCTCGCGCGAAATGCGAAAAAAAAATTTGTACTTCGGATCCGGCGTGAAGCGCGATTTTTTTTATATAGTTCGAAATCATTGCTTCATCTTGACTTATATCAATAAGAATAAGAAAAAATAATTAAAGAACTACCTTTATAAATTGGTGAATCTCTTATTCTATGAATTTGGATGAGATTGTGTGAAGTTATTGGCTTGGCCAAGGCTTGGAAGTCTAAATTTCAAAATTTAACTTAGGCTATTAAAAAATATATATAGTCATTTTAAAAATTTACCCCGGGCTAAAAAAAAATTTTACTTAATTTTTCCGGTTCGACCCGGGCTAGCGCCTGGGCTAGCCCCCCTTAGTTCCACCCCTGCTTGAGGGGGGATGTTAGTGAATAATGTTGACTAACTTACTTAAGTGTTAACGAGAGTTGACTTATTTGACTTTGGTGACTGGGCAGGTTGTTGGAGGAGTTTGTTAGAGTAAAAGAATGTTGTTGTCATTGTTCTCATATATATAGCTAGCTTAGTTCTCTTGTGTTGTGTTCTCAATTTCATCTTTCTCTTTTATCTCTCTGAATCTCGCTGTAATGTCTCTGAGAACCTATTGTGTATTTCTTCATTTACTGCAATGTAACAAAGTACATTTCTGTTGCTATGTTGATCGTTTACTAGTTTAGATGATGATGATGAGTTCTAACAGTAAAGAATCATGTTTCTTGGTACTTGAGATCGACTCGTTATTAACTGAGGTTGTGTTCACTTGGGGAGAATGGAATGAGGTAGGAATGGAATGAAAATTGTAAACAAAATTTATGAATGAAGAAGCGATGTTGGGGGAAATAGTAAACAAATATGAGAGAGAAAAAATTTTTTATGATGAAAATTACAAGGAAAATGATGATGATGGAGAATGGAGCATTCCTTCCAAAACATGTGGGTTAGAACTTTAGTATAAATTATGTGGAAAGGAATGAAGTAAGGAATGAAATTTTTAACATTTTTCCCAATCTTCTCCAAATAAGAGTATAAATTTCATTCCATTCTTCCTCATTCCATTCAAGTGAAGTGAACATAGCCTGAGAGTTTGACAACCTCAACTCATTCAAATTCTTTTTAAAAGAAAGACTCCAACAAATTCACATTCAAAACTAAACAATCTACATTATTATCCTATTAAGCTTAACTATTACATCTCTGACTCTGGTAGTCAGTCATCGATCCTTTGGACTGGTTAAGGGCTCTGCGATGCTTGTATTGTTTATAACTAAAACTGGAAATCTATTTAGAATCTCCCTCGCCTTTTGATTTATTTAGAATCTTCACTGCCACAGAACGGTTATCTCGTGACTAGCCATTGTACACACCACCTTAACCGCCTAGCTTGAATGTAAAGACTCTGCCGTTTTTCTTTTTTTCAACACAAATGCAATGTCTTTTTTCTTTTTTTCTTTTTTTGCTAAATGAAACAAATGCAATGTTGGCAATGTATAACCGTATGAGTGAGTATTTATTTTATCAACACAAACTAGCAATTGATTTTAGAAGGGGAATTGTTAGATTAAAAAATTTAACAATTCCATATAAATTTAATACTCGTGAACGGAGAACACGGAATTCTACTATATCAGAAATGAAATAAACGGTAGAGAGATTATTCTAGATTGATGATATATGCACGTCCTCAATTGATATTACACGTCCTAATAAAATGAGAAATATTATGAAACCAAAAATTATTTTCAAATAAGTTATCAAAATGACACATATCTTTCTATGATTAGTTATGGAGATAATAATGTAAATGGACCCCCTACATTCACATTAGCCATCCAATTAAAGAGAAATGTTAGAGTTCCCAAAACGGTTCCCATACCTCATATATGAGATGGACCTGAGATGGACCCTTCGTGCATACATATGAATCCCACAAATAAAATCACGTCACGTATTATTCGGAACATTTTTGGAAACCATTTCGAAGTATGTAGCATTACTCCCAATTAAAACCCATCATATGTTGCCACCTCATTTTGGAGAAATTTTTGGAAATTTTCTGATTCCCTAGCATTAGTAAAACAAAATTTTAGACTAAAATATCTTTACTACAAAATAGATAACATTTCAGCTACACTTTTCTTATACACCTTCATTTTAATCAAACCAATCAAAAGTCAGAATAGACATAGGGATGGAAGAATATTATCTTTTTTTACAAATAGTCATCTATTATTATTTATTACTAGATAATAACCCGTGCGAAGCACGGTTCCGAGAAAATTAATTTAAAATGATCACTAATTTATAATTTTGAATGATCTTAAAATATTATGTTATTTATACAGCTCAACAGTAATAAAAAAACAATTGTATTTACAACAAAATTTCAATAATTTCGATGGATACGAATCTTGGGGTGAAATCAAATTTAGAGACTGAAATATCATTAAAACGGATATTTTACTTATTTATAAAGATTGTTTAATTCATTTTAATTTAAGATTATTTTAAGAAAATCATGAAAATGCGATATCTATATATGCTTCTCATAGATACATTATTTTATAACTCGGTACGATTATAATAAAAGAATTGCAATTGTTATAGGATAACAATAATTTTACTATTTTATTAAAGATAACATAGAGTTCCGGAAATAAAATAGGAATATAGGGACGGAAAGAATTATAATTGTTCTAGGATTATAAAACATAGAGTATGATAGTTTTCATAAACGAAGGAAAAAGAAAGGAGAACTGTATGGATTGAATAATGAAGAAGTAGTCTGTACAGTCTATGCTCTGCTACTTATATACAAGTAAGTAAAAGAATAAGCGGGAACTAACTAACTTTCTAACTAACCTATCTAGTGTTACATAATAAATCCTTATTATCTATTTTTAGAATTCACACCACTACTCTCAATATCCCCCCGTTAGTTAGAATCGCACACGATGCCTAACTTGGAACACAAATCCTGCATTTAAGAAGAAGGTAATGTATTTGTAAGTACATCAGCTAGCTGATTTCTAGTTGGTAAATAAGATAGTTGAAGTAATCCTTCAAGAACCTTGTCACGAGTAAAATGTCAATCAACTTCTATAAGCTTAGTTCTCTTGTGAAAATCCGGATTCTTAGCAATATGTAACGCGGATTGATTGTCACAAAAGAGTGTAACAGGTTTTAAGTCATGAACTCTTAGTTCTTGTAACAAGCTAACAACCCAAGTAACTTTAAAAGCTGCTGCAACCATAGCTCGGTATTCTGTCTCAGAACTCGAACGAGACACTGTTGTTTGTTTCTTTGATTTCCAGGTAATGGGAGAACCACCCAATAAAAGTACATACCCTGTTATTGAACGTCGTGAGTCTGGATAGGAAGCCCAGTAAGAATCAGAGTATGCTTGTAAAGTTAAGGATTCTGGATTCTGCAACTTGATACCTTTACCTGCTGTATGAGCTACATAACGTAATGTGTGATGTAAAGCTTCATAATGAGATGTACGAGGAGATTGCATGAACTGACTCAACAATTGAACCGTATAGCTAAGGTCAGGACGTGTGTTTGTAAGAAATTTAAGTGTACCAATGAGAGACCTGTAATGTTCAGGATGTAACTTTGTATTCAATGGTAAAGGTGTCACTGCTCTCTTAGAAATATCCAGCTTGCAATCCTGCAGAAGCTCTTTGGTAAACTTGGTTTGACTCATAACTATACCATCGGATAGACATCATTCAAATGAGCCTTAATAGACTAAATATGTGCCACATTACTACCTGTGATAATAATGTCGTCAGCATATACTGCTAGAATAGTAATATTTGTGGCAGTCTTATAGGTGAACATACTATATTCGTTTTTAGATTGCACAAAACCCTGAGCTATTAACTCATGAGTAAGTTTGTCTGTCCACTGTCTTGATGCTTATCTAAGCCCATATAAAGACTTTCTGAGTCTACAAACCAAATTCAAAGGATTGTCATAACCTTCTAGAACAGTCATATACACCTCCTTAACCAAATCACCATGGAGGAAGGCATTGTTAACATCCAGTTGAAAATCCTCCCATTTTCTACTAGATGCAACTGAAAGAATACATCTCACAATGCTCATTTTCACCACTGGTGAAAATGTCTCAGTAAAATCTACACCAAGCTTCTAGTTATAACATTTGGCAATAAGCCTGGCTTTACATCGTTCCACAGAACCCTATGCATTTAGTTTCACCTTGAAAACCCATCTACAACCAATGACTTTTTTACCTGGAGGTAAAGGAACCAATTCCTAAGTTCTATTTTTATGTAATGCATCAAGTTTTTTTTGCATAGCAGCAATCCAGATATGATTTTTAGAGGCCTCTTTATAACTAGAAGGTTCACTAATAGTGCACTGTTTTGACATGAATTGAAAATGGGAAGGAGGTAGGCATGAACTGGATACTAAATTGCACCAGTGTGAATTAGAACTGAAATTAAATTGTAATCAGTAAGATATGAAGGAGTGTGTTTATTTTGATTAGATACTCTAATAGGAACAGATGAAACTGATGTATCAAAAGTGGAAGGAGAATTAGATGTAAGTGTATCAGAATTAGTGATATTCTGAGAATTATGTCCAAAAATTGGAACTTCTGCAATAATGGTAGCATTTAGAAGATTTATATTATCTATAACAGTGTGAGAGTCAGAAAATTTAGGAAGAAAAGTAGTGTTGAGAAAATCAGTATTAGAAGTTTGAGAGATAATATGAAATGGAAAAATTGACTCATGAAATACAATGTCTCTGGAAATAGTAACTTGATTAGTCTTCAAACTATACACTTTATAACCCTTGGTAGTATTAGAGTATCCTAAGCTAACAGCAGCATCAGCTCTTGAATCAAATTTTGACCTATATACTTTATGAGTGGATATAAAACAGAGACAACCAAAGATTCTAAGATGAAGTAAATCAGGATCAGCATCATAAAGTTTGAAATAAGGATTGGCATTATTAAGAGACTTTAAGGGCATTCTGTTTATAAGGTAAGTTGCACATAAGATGGAATCACCCCAGAACTTTGGTGGCAAATTTTCTTGAATAAAAATAGCTCTAGTTGTTTTTAATAAATATCCGTGCTTCCTCTCCACAACACCATTTTGTTTTGGAGTATAGGCATAGCTGGTTTGATGGATTATACCCCTGGCTTTATATAATTGATCACAAAGTCCACCACTCAATTCTAAGGCATTATCACTTCGTATATAAAGAACATTAGCATGAAAGTGGTTTTCCACATAAACCAGAAAATTTTCAAGTACAAAGGATACCTCAAATTTACATTTAAGAAGGTGTGTCCAAGTAAAACGAGTAAAATCATCAACTATTGTCAGAAACTGTGTACAACCAGAAATAGACTTCACTTTATATGGTCCACGTACATCAATATGCAATAGTTGAAAAGCTTTGTCTGACTTTATAGATCTATTAAGAAAAGACTGTCTGACTTATCTGGCTGCAGGGCAAATCTGACAAACATAATTATGTAAAGAACTTTGAGCTTCTGGAAAAATAGCTTTCATTTGATTAAATGGTAAATGTCCCAATCATTGATGCCAAGTTTGAGCTTCAGTTACAAAGTTGAATCTAGCAGTATTGCAGTACTTGGAGTTGATAGATGAACCAGAATTCTGAGAAGACTATAAACTGTACAAACCATGTGAAATGCTACCAAGAAGAATCTGAGGCCTTCTTAAGGAATGGCCCTGAATAAAACATTTTTCATTATTAAAGACTATACTGCAATTTAAGTCTCCACATAACTTTTGTACAGAGATCAATTTAAACTAAAAATCAGGAACATGAAGAACATTATCTAAGGTAATATCATCATTTAGCTTCACAGAACCAACATATAAGACCTGCACTTTGTTTCCATTTGGAATAGTAATTGTACTAGCAACATCTTGAATAGATTCATAATGCAAGAAACTATCAAGAGTTGGACAAATGTGATATGTGGAACCACTATCAATTATCCAAAAATGAGTAGAAGTAGACAATAAGCAGTAGTTACCTGCTAACAAAGCTATTTTTCCACTATCATCAACTTTGGTTTGATCACTCTTCTGATTGTACATGTTTAGAAGATGATTATACTGAGATAGACTAACAATTTCAGTCTCATTGTCATTTACAAAAATCTGAGTATTATCATTTCCAGTAAATTCATCATGAAAATTATTGTCACCATCCTTTTGCACAAAAGATGCAAACTTTCTACCTTGTCTTTCCTGAAAACCAGGTGGATTTTCAATACTGTGTCCAGGAATTTTGCAATGATTTTAAAAGTAGTTTGATGCAGGCTTGTCTCCTCTCTTATAGGCTTGAGTATCATTTCTGGAATTCTGTTGAGCATTAAAAAATGAATTAGCTCCTTGATTATGTGTGTAAGATCTCCTTTTGTCTGCATAAAATGCCATGGATTCAGTCTGAAAAGTAACAAAATCAATTTCTTTATGCCTCTCTTCTTGAGCAAACAGCCTATAAGTTTGAGAAATGGTTGGCAAAGGCTGCATCATGAGCACATTTCCCCTAACTTGAGAGAACTGATCAGACAACTTCATCATAAATTGTAACACTCTGTGTTCATGTTGTTTCTGAATCAATCTCTGAGACAAATTACAGGTACACTGATTACAAGTGCAGTAAGGCAAGGGATTTGCATAATTTAATCCATCCCAAATTGTTTTTATTTTGGTAAAGAACTCAGATATGATGTCATGACCTTGATTAATCTCTAAGAGCTGTTGTTCAAGTGAATAAACTTGTGCCATGGAAGTATAACCAAATCGATCATCAAGATCTTGCCTGATTTCTTTAACAGTTTGCATAAAAAGATCACTCTTCGCTATTGTCTCATCTATATTTTCTATAAGCCAAGAGATAACAAGATTGTTACATCTTTCCCAATACTTGTAATCAATAGATGTCAGGTCTGGAGTTGCAATAGTTCCATCAACAAATTCTAGCTTGTTTTTAGCCGATAATGTCAAAATCATAGAGCTTTTCCAATCATGAAAACCAGAGCCAGAAAATTTTACAGAAACAAGCTGAGTAGTTGAAGCATCTAATGGATGAATATAATAGACACTTGAAGGATCTTGATTTCCTTGTAAATGTGTAGTTGTAGCCATTAAAACTGAGTTTTGCTTAGTCTTGTGTGAAAATACATAATACGAATGAAAGAAAATAGTTCAGAATCGAAGATCACAAATTTCAACTTGATCAATTCAGAGACACACAATCGCAAATATCAAATCACGGGAGATCGATTATGATCGATAAATACACAAAAAATAGATCAATTTAGAATTCAGTAAAAACATATCAGTTGAGAAATGCAAATACAGAGATGTTTTATATCTATATTCGAAACATCTCTATATTCGAAACAGATTCTAAAAAAATAAACAAGAAATATATGATCATAAACAAGGAATCAATTAGTCGATTGACGAAATCAAAACGATAAATCGCAAAAAATGGACGTAATGAATCACAAGAAATGGACGTAATCTTCATCGAGTTATGCAGTTAAAATCGATGAATCTTTAATAGTTTTTAACTACGAAGAAGGAACAAGAAAACCTGAGATTAGCCAGACAAGAACGCCTGAGATTAACCAATCTCACAGTTAGACGCCATTAAAGCTTCAGCACGCTCTGATACCATGATAGTTTTCATAAACGAAGGAAAAAGAAAGGAGAATTGTATTGATTGAATAATGAAGAAGTGGTCTGTACAGTCTATGCTCTGTTACTTATATACAAGTAAGTAAAAGAATAGGAGGGAACTAACTAACTTTTTGTATAACGACCTAGAATTTTTCGCGATTATATAAGAGTTTATTTAATTGATAAATATGAAATATGTGATATGAATATTTTGTGAAGTCAAGTTATGTGTGAAATCATGATTATGTGCTTATATTATGTTTGGTATATGTCGTATGTGTTCGTAAAATTGTATTTGCATTTTTGGTGCATTAAAACTATTTTTAAAGTGCATTTTTAATCTTCCAAAAATCTTATAAAATCATTGGAGTCGTTTAAATTTATGAAATCTTTTGTATTATCATCTTTGTGATATTAATTAGTTTTTAAAATTAGTGGGAGTATTTAATTGTGAGTTTTGGTATTTTAAAATGATTTAAAAAGCTTTATTTCTTTTAAAGGTTCTTTATTTCAAAAATTCATAATAAATTCATTTTTGACTCAACAATTATTTTAAAAATATGGAGAGGTTTGTAATTTCATAAACTTCATTTTAGAATTTTAAAAATGAATTTTCTCCTAATTCCCTATTTTGTTTCGCTTTTAAATTGATTAAAAACAGATTTTAAAAGGAAATAGAATTTTTAGCAATTATCAATTTACCATTTTGCCCCTCTGCCTATAACACCACCTACTGCCCACTTTCTTCTCCATTTCTTCATTCCAGCCGACTGTGAGCTCTCTCTCCCTCTCTTCTATTTCATTTCTTTTGATTTTCATCTTCAAAATCCTGTCTAATTCTTGTTTTAATCATCTTTATTATGTTTTTATGCTAGTTTAATGATTGGGTGAGGTTTTGTATGGTTTTATGTATGTATATATTCGGTTGGGTGTATGTATATGATTCGGGAGTGACATGCAAGGGCTGTAATAGCATGGGTTAGTGTTCTTGAGGCTGTTTAATCATTATAGTGGTTTAAAATCGAAGATTTGAACAATTTGGTGTTGGTTCTTCGAGTTCTGGTCAAACCCTCGTCGTTGGTAGCTTTTTCCGACGAGGTTATGGCGGCCAGTGGTGGTTTTATGTTGTAACAGCATGTATGAATAACTTGCAGTGATGTTATTTGATTTAATCAAATTGCATGCAAGGATTTCTATTTCCTTTGAATTTTTCGTATTATGTATAAATACATTTTGAATTTTCGAGTTTTATAATCCATGAATTAAATGTCAATTTTGATGATTAGCTGTTAATTACAATCTTAGATATATGTTATATGAATTTATAAAGATGCATGTTGAATTTGTAATTTATATGTAATTAATTCAAATTATTCGAATTAATTATTGAAATTGTAATTCGAATAAATGATTATATGTTTGATTCTTGAGATTGGAAATGTTAGTAGTGTTAATAGTTGATAGTTAGCAAGCATGAGTGATTTCTTGATTTAATAAGTATGTAATTCGATTTTTTGTAAATTAAAATGGTTTATTTGAATTTTCATAATTATAAATAGTAATTAAGAATCGATTTTCATGATATATGTTAGATGATTTCTAATTAGTATTTAAGTGTGATTTTCAGAATTAGTATAAGTTAAATTTCGAATTTTAAGATTTAAAGTATGAGTTACAAGATTGTTGCGATTTGATAAATATGGTTTAGTAGATTTGTTCGAGAATGAGTTAAGTTGTTAGTTATCTACAATTATCAATGATTTTGGAATATATAGTAGTGTAATGTTGGGCTTGTAGGTGGATTTGAAATCCATTGAATGATTTTGGTTGTGATTTGAGTCAGTTATGTTTCGATGGGATAGTTCATTTTATAAAGGAAACTCTGCCCGATTTTCGGTAGAATTATAAATCGTAAATACTTATAAGTCAAGTAAATTTTAAACGTTAAATGGTAAATATGATTTGCATGTTTATGTGAATTTCATGTTAATGTGCTTATGTGATTTAAATTGTCTAATATGTTATACGTGTTAAGTTAGCGATATAGGAATCGTTGGGTAGAATAGGATTAGACGATAAAGGAAGTATAGTGTTCTAAAGTAGTACTTATGTTTATGTAGATACGAAGGACGTAGGACCTAGCGACAAAGGAAAGGCTAAAGTTGAGTATTAGTGATTGAGCTGTTAGCTGTTGCATTCTACCAGAGGCAAGTAACTCTGTCTCTTCTTGAAGTTTATATTCTTGAACTGTTATATCCTGTTGATTCAAGCATGCCTATCTTATACCATGTTTATTGTAAATCTTATCAAACCTATCTTTGCATGTACCCAGAATTCTATTAACAACTATTCAACAAACTATAAACACTAAAACATCATAATTCTTTCTAATTGCTTCTTGACCATATATGTCCAACAGCTTGCCATGATTAAACCAAATTGACTGACGGATAAACCACTATTCTACTTAACCTTTGTTCGTAGCCAATTTAACATATGTTGACTCTAAAACTTATAAATTTCATTGTAACCTAATCACTAACATATAACTTGATCAGTTGTCTTAAAACTATTATGTCACATCTTTGACCATTGACTTGAGTTTTATTCTTATTACCCTGATCAAAGCCTTGGTTACTTTTGAGTCTATATCTTCTTGATTCAGACTTGTAACCTTATTTCCTTGATGTCAAAAACTTGGTCAAACCCTTTGACTTTTATCATTGCAAATCAAAATGAGTCATTTTCTTAAAATACTTTGAAGTTACTTAGGCTGGGCTGATTTGTTATCAGTGAGTCGAAGGTGCTTCGGAGTAAAGGTTTTTGAAAGGATTTAAGTATTTAAGTGTTTTCCAAATTTAAAATGGTTTTCTAAAATCTAAATGTTTTCAGAATATGATTTATAAAATGTTAGGAACTCCGTCAAAAGTGGTTTCTATGGATTCCTGACGATTGGAGAGGTGTGAGCGAACGGGTAATTCCAGTTCCGCCTGTTTATGTATATTATGGTGTAGTTCTGGTCTGTCCAGTCCAACACCCTTATAGGCCAATGTGTTGCCTCTTGGGAACCCAAGCTATCCTAATGAGAGGGTTAATGTCCAGATGGACTTTGTGTCCATTTTGGGGACTTTATGGGCTGATCACCCGTATTGTTTGTATGAAGTAAAAGCTCCAATCAGTTTTCTTAAAGTGAATGATAAATTTTATATACTGTGAAATGAAATTGGCTTACCATTGGAAATGTCAATTGCTTTACACATATTTTAGTAATCATTGTTATCCTGTTTATCAGTTGAACTCCTGCTATATTCAAATACCAGTATTACTTTTCAGTTTCCAGTATTCATATGTTATCCCATGATTCTATTGTCATCCCCTGTGTTATCCTGCTATACTACTTTCAGTTTGAGATTTTTTGTTACTTGCTGAGCATTGGCTCATTATTATTTTTGTCTAACCTTTTTGACTATTGCATAAGAATCATGGTTCGTACTATTTATATAGCGAGAAAGCGCACATTCCGTGACCCTGTTGTGGTTTCTTTTGAGATAGCTCCCGATGTAGATGCAATAACAGCTCAGGTTGGAGATTTTCATATTTGGTTTCTAAGTTAGTTGTGAGAACTAGTTGGTGTAAGAATTTGAATTCATGGGTTATAATAATAATAATTTGAATTTAGATTTGTAATATTAATAGTTAGACGTTGGCTTGCTTGTTTCATACCATTACCTGTGAAAGATCCAGGTGATCACCATGCTTTATTTTTATTTATTTATTTTAGGGTGTTTGTATCTAGTGTGTTAGTGACTCCCCGATCTAGACCCCAGATTGGGAGGGCGTCACATTCTAACTAACCTATCTAGTGTTACAAAATAAATCCTTATTATCTATTTTTAGAATTCACACAACTAGTCTCAATAGAGTAGAAGAACAGAAATAAAGGGGTGGTGTTAGGTCCAAATGTGTTGTAGAGGGGGGGTGAATACAACTTTTCGAATATGAGAAGCAATAAAAACGATGCAATAAATGAACACACAGATTCAAGGAATATATTTCTTTATATATAACTTGAAAGGGTTGCTACAACATTCATTACAAAGTATAACAGAAGTTCAGAAAGAAGTGAAGGATTCTAAGCTCTGTGAATGCACTCTCTCTTTCTCTTGTGTTTTTCTCAAATATTGCTCTCTAACTAAAACATTACACAAGTACTTCTATTTATACTACATGTAATCTATGTCCTGTAGTCTTCAAAGACTAAGATGTACGTGGCCCAATGATGTCCACATAATTCTTGCCTTATCTTGAAAGCTTGGAAATCTGCCAATCAGAAGATGCCATGTGTCATGTTGAAGCTGCACCTAAGTAGAACTTCTACTTGAGAATTTCTACTTGGCTATCTCGAAATTCCTAAATGGAACTTCTACTTGGCTATCTCGAAATTCCTAAGTAGAACTTCTACTTGAGAATTTCTACTTAGCCATCCAGAACATTTAGTACTTAGAAAATATTCTGGTCTTCAACTTGAAACTTCAATGCACATCTTGAACTTGTGATATCTTCATGTCTTCTTTATTCTTCAACAAGCTCTTGAACATGGTTCTTTATTACTGACATAAACTTGCTATCAATGTCCTGACACTTGATGCACTGGTCTGGTTCATAAGTGACTAGTCTTGATAGTGTTTCTGCTTCTTGAATAAATTACCATATTCACTGAATAACTTGGCTTTCCAATATTTGCTTTCCTTCTTCTTCACTTGAAATCAATTGGTCTTGTTGATACTGATAGTTATGATCTTGATTCTTGATTAATCAAATCATCGAGGCATGAACAACTTTGACTTGAACTTCTCTCAATGATTTCTTCTTGGCTTGATCATAGTTAGCATGTTAAATTGTATCAATTACCTTGTCTTCATTTAGTGTTGATTTCTTGTGACTTCCTGTTCTTGATTGTCTTCTGGTTAAGTATCTTTTCCTTTAGTTTGAGTTACATTAGTTATAGTGTTACAAGTTTATACACTCTGCCTTTCAATCTCCCCCAATTTGATTGTCTAACAATGACATTCAAATTAATGAAGGATAACTCAACTAAACAATGAGACGAGAAAAGATAATTAACATTACATTCTTGAATAATATACAATTGAAAAGAACTTGAAAACAATACAATGAACATAAAAACTAGAAACAGAATTCGAACCTCGAATTAAAGATCATTTGAGTGATTCCTATCACCTGGATTATTTCATACCTTTTGGTCAAACTTGTATCACCTTATTGGATTCACTCTAAGGTGAATTTTCCTCAAGTGAGTTAAAGCAACCGAAAGACATGAAGTTTTTCCAACTTCAAGTTCACACCACTCTGACCTTTAACCCTAATTCCGTTTCCTCTTTCAAGCTTCAGCAGCTTGGTCTCTCTCTTCTTTCTGCCTTTTGCGCTTCTCCTTCTGCTGCTGTTCTTTCTTGTACACTGGATCGTGAAGCTGCTTCCACCTAGCATTCAACAGACTTACAGCTTCCATTTCTAGAGGGTTCCTGGGCTCTGGGTTAGGATGTTTGAAAAGCCTTCTGAGTTTATCAACCTCCTGAGTAGTCCTTATCTTTGGAATTTCCTCAAAGTTCTTCATTATGAGCTGAGGTTTCCAATGAGATTTAGTGGCTTTGAGATAACGATATATCATCTTGGGGTAGCCCTTGACACGGTCAGTATTATAGACACTAGCCGCATCTCGCTCCATTCGCTTCTTCTCCACAATTACTTCAGACAGGTAACTCACGAGTCTCTGCTTTTCTTCAACAAACTTGTCTTCCACTTCGCCCCATTTGAACACATATAACACTTTCTCTAGAAATGCAGCATCTTGAGTCTGTAGCAGCCATTGTCTACTCATATGCAAGAGTGTTTGTTTCTGGTCTGCATCTATGTATGCTAAGGCATCAGCTGTATCATCAGCATAAGAGTGTATCCAGTATACACTATCTTTCCCTGGAACGCCAACTGCCTCCCTTATTTCTCCTTGTTCCAGTTCTCCAGAAGGAAGAGTCAAAGCTTCATCTACATTCTTCATTGCTTGAAGAATATTCCATTTCTGTTCTATCAGCTCCGGCTCAATCTTCACGTTGTCGAGAGGGTTTGGAGCAATGACATCACACTTCCACACCTCATTGCTCTTCAAGAATATGACTCTTTCAATGATCCTCACGGATTTATCTTTAAGCTCAGAGGCGAATCCCTTACCCATCATTTGTCTACATACAGCTTTAAGAGATTCCACTGAAAGTTCCATTAAGTCCTTTTCCTCCATGCTCACCCTCTTCATCTTTCCTTGAACTACCATCCGGACAAAATTTGGATAAGCTGAGAATTCTGGACCCTTGTCCTCTGCTAGCTGCATTAACTGATCCCTGTACAGAATGCTTAGCTCCTCAGATTGAGAGTACTGAATTTTAGTCGCTAGCAAGAACAACTCTGACGCAGATCTTCTCATTATGAATTGGTCATCCACAAATAGGAAAGATGTTGGGACTCCTTCTACCAAAGACAAGATAACCTGCCACTCCTTAAGATTTGCATTGTATCCAACCCTGACTTTAGAAATTAATCTCTTCAAAGCATTTATATAGTCCCCAGTCATTGGATTCTGCAAATTCAAGTTGTAGAACAGATCATCTGCATCCTTGTTATGAACTCCTTTTGCACATGGTCCCATCATTATCTTCCTTGCTTCATCCCATTTCTGCCCTATCCTTCTTTTGTCCAGATCAACTTGAGGATTGGCTAGCCTTGCAAGCTCATACTCATACTGCTTCCCTTGTAGCTCCACCTTCTGTTCTAGGAACGCAGCATGTTCTTGCATCATCTTCATTTTATGGAACTGAGCTTGTTCCAAGGCTAACTGTTGAGACTGCAGGGTTTCTTCATCAACAGGATCTTCTTCAGGCATTCCGAAAGACATACCAGCACCTCCACCTTGTTCCTTCAAAGATCGCTTAACAGCATGTGCGAAAGGTACGTCTTCCATATCAGAATCTGAGTCTAGTACCTCCTGTACTGTGTCCTGATGACTCAGGTCAATAACTGGTTCATCTTCTTCAACCATTATTGCCTTACCCTTTCTCCTCCTCAGAGCCTCTTCAGCAACAGCAGGCTCAATTTCTGGTTCCTTAACAAGATCAGCGGGTTCTTCAATTTCTTCGATGTGAACTGCCTGCTGTCTCGTCTCCTTTCCACTCTCCCCCTTAGGTGAGTTATCCTGAGCTCCACCATGGTCTTCAGATCCACCAGCTGCATAGGAACCTCCAAAACCAGAACCAGAGGCTCCCGCTCCACTAGCACCACCTGCACCACCTGCTCCAGCATCGGGGGGAGGTTGTTCCGACTCGAAGCACTCCGGGGGCACAAAACTCCTGACTGCGAACATCATTCTACTGATCTCCACAATCATTGTATGCATTGTAGACTCCAATGCCCCCATCCTCTCATTGAGAGTGCTTCCCAAGACACCACCAGCATGGCCCAAGTCATCTTCGGGTTCATTCTCCTCATCATCTTGTATAAATATACGTGCTGGTTTTCTGACTTCCGTTAACAGGGGTGATAAAGAATAGGAATGTGTATCAGACTCAGAGTCAGAAATATGGCTCTTACCCTGGGATAGATCCTGCGGGTTAGCAGGCTCATGGGTCGCGGAATCAGAAACGTAGGAGGAGGAATGAATAGTATGCATAGAGAGATTACCTGATTGCTTACCTTGTGCATCATCGCTTTCCTCATCCGGAATCTCATCAAATGCCTCAGCATGAACAGATGGATTTTGAGCATGTGATGAGACTTGTGATGATGCCTCCAAATTGGTAACTCCTGCATCATATCTAAGCCACATTTGAATATTTTCAGGAGTAGACATAGGTTTACCTTGATGTTTATCCTGATTAGCAATGGTTGCAAGTGACTTAGTGCCCATCCCTAGTGATTCAGATGTGGGGCTTCTGGCAAATCCCTGTCTAATAGCATGAGCATCCTTCGGTATTAAGTCATTGATTAGCATTTGAAGAAACCGAGGAAACCAGCAGACGACATCAGTGGTAGAGAGGTCTCTGCTTGCAAGGGATCCCATTGAGGCCACTATCTCAGAGAGAACTATGCGTCCATAGTTTATATCCAGTTCTCTTGCTAGGGCTACTGCAAAGGTTTGCATGGGAATCGGAATTTGATGAAAGTCTTTTTCGCGTGCCCGAAAACATCTTGTGATGGCCTCGAAAAAGTAATTCCATTCCGCATGGAAGAATTGCTTTTGGATATTTCCCGTGATTGGGCCTTTTGTAGGATAACATCCAATTTCTTCAAAGAATCTGAGGCGTTCTGCAGCAGTAGGTTCTGGATCATAGGCATCTTTAATGGGGAATCCTAGAACTCTGTTGACAATTTGTTCTGTCACCTCATATTCCTGACCCGCTAAGGTAAACCTGAAACCGTAGGGGGTTGATTTACTCCCAAAAGCAACCGCACTAGTCCATAATTGCTGTAAAGCATCATGTACTAGTGTAGGTTTAGCAGTAAAAGCTTGGCTAGCTTTGGAATACAAATTGAGAAATCGTATCCAAAACTTAAACCGCGGGAGTTGATCACCAATTTCCGTAGAAATATTGTAAAAATTGTTTTTAGCAAGGGAAAATTGGTGAGCCATTTTAATTAAATGTTTTCCTTTAAAAAGATGTGAATTTTTTATTTTTATTTTGAAAAACAATTAATTTTCCGAATTACAAAATAGAATTGTAACCCTTTTAATTTTTCAAGAATACCAAACGGAACCTGAGAAATCAAACTACGGGATCCAATTCAACAACCAATTACTATATCGTGTTTATACCAGTGGAATCGTGTGTGTTTATAGATGGAGAAAATGGAATCGTGTTTATGAACAGTACACAAACAATATGTGTTCGTGTGTATGTATATACGCGTGTATGGATGTTCACAAAACACACTAACACAAAGATTACTGTTAACACAGATAATAGCAGTCAACAAATCGGCAGTAATTCGTGATTAGTACGAGTTTAATCACAAAAACAAGGATCAAAGGTATGTAATCAGTAAAATCGCACTGTTCTTGTGAAACGGCTGCTGAAAATTAGAATTAGGTAAAGTGAATTAGGCATCGAGTTAGAGATGTATATATAGGTGAATGAGAAATGACAAAAATGTCCCTGTTAAAAAATGTGAAAAGTACTAAGTCCATACAGGGGACATCTAAGTCGAACTCTATCTCGAACTTTTCTATCTCGAACTTTTCTATCTCGAACATCAAGTCGAACTTCGAGATAAAGTTCGAGATAGAAGTTAACTCGAACAATTATGCACAAAGAAGCACTTTAACCAAAATTACAGCAGAAACTATAGGGAAATACTATCTTGAACATTATTGATTTGTAGTAAACTTGGAAAAACAGAAAATTCAAGATATGTTTCGAGTTAGGAGTGTAACTCGAAAAATTCCCTTTAGCTTAACTGAGAACTCTATCTCGAACACCAAGTCGAACTTCGAGATAAAGTTCGAGATAGACTAACTCGAAGTTAATTCTCAGTTCTTTTCAAAATATTCCCTTAATGGAAACCTCATCTCAACCTTAGAGATAAAATTCGAGATAGACTTTATCTCGAATATTTTGAAGATAGAACTAGGCACACTGGTAACTCGAACTCGAACTCTAAGTCGAATTTCGAGATGAATTTCGAGATAGGTACTAACTCGAAATTCTTCCCAGACTTAGAATTTTCAAAACTTCACCCTGGAAGCTCAAGTCGAAATTCAAGTCGAATTTCTACATGAGTTTCGAGATAGAGACTAACTCGAAATTTTGAAGATACTTAGAATAATTTGACAATTTTTCTTTGAAAAACTCAACAATTAATTTTGCCAAATTAATATAAATATCAATTCAAGGATTTTAATATATGACATAATTAAAACATTCCCTGATAATTCTAAGGCCTCTAATTACATGAAAAACACAGGTAAATTCATCTAAAAATCATGCAATATTTAGACTATTATGAATTTAACTCCCCCTATGATCATGCAATCTAACAAGCATAAATTCACAGATTTGTGCTATAAAAGACACTTAAAACACAATGAATTCATGCAAAATCACACTATATGCAACCTACAACAATCATTAATTAGGCATATTAAAGTCTAAGCACATAATGATTGATTAGCTTGCACATACAAACATAAACATGGATTTTACAGATAGAAGGCTTTACTAACTTGTGTTAAGCATTCCCAATTCACCAACCAACCTATTGAATGTTACTTCATCAAGAGGTTTGGTGAATATATCTGCAATTTGTTGCATTGTGGGCACAAAATGTAGCTCCACAGTCCCCTCCTCGACATGTTCTCTTATGAAATGATACCTGATGTCAATATGCTTGGTTCTTGAGTGATCTACAGGATTGTTGGTTATGGCAATGGCACTTGTGTTGTCACACATGATTGGAATTTTCTTGTGCTCCATGCCATAATCCTTCAATTGGTTCCTCATCCACAGTATTTGAGCTACACAGCTTCCAGCAGCAATGTACTCAGCTTCAGCAGTAGAAGTAGATACTGTATGTTGCTTTTTACTTTGCCAGGACACCAATCTTCTGCCAAGAAATTGGCAAGCACCAGATGTGCTTTTCCTATCAATCCTGCAACCTGCATAGTCTGAATCCGAATAGCCAATAAGATTAAAACCTGTATCTCTTGGGTACCAAATCCCTAGATTTGGTGTGCCCTTGAGATACCTAAAAATTCTTTTGACGGCTACGAGATGTGATTCTCTAGGATCCGCTTGGAACCTTGCACATAAACAAGTTGCGAACATTATATCTGGTCTACTTGCAGTTAAATAGAGGAGTGAGCCAATCATACCTCGATAGCTTGTGATGTCAACTGATTTACCTGATTTGTCTTCATCAAGCTTCGTGGCTGTTGCCATGGGAGTCTTAGCTGCTGATGCATCTTCTAGATTATACTTCTTGAGTAAATCTCTGATATACTTGGATTGACAGATAAAGATACCATCTCTTCTCTGACTGATCTGTAATCCAAGGAAGAAGGACAGCTCTCCCATCATGCTCATCTCATATTTTTCCTGCATTAGCTTGGCAAATTTCTCGCACAAGCGCTCATTTGATGACCCAAAAATAATATCGTCCACATATACTTGAACAAGTATTAAGTCATTTCTCACAACTTTATAGAACAATGTTTTATCAATTACTCCCCTAACAAAACCATTTTCAATTAAGAATAGAGATAGGGTTTCATACCATCGCCTTGGGGATTGCCTGAGGCCATAGACAGATTTGAAGAGTAGATACACAAAATCTGCATGTTCTGGATCAACGAAGCCGGGCGGCTGTTCCAGATACACTTCTTCTTCTAACTCTCCGTTCAGGAAGGCACTTTTCACGTCCATCTGGAATACCTTGAAGTTCTTATGTGCTGCAAATGCCAAGAACATCCTGACTGCCTCAAGTCTTGCAACTGGTGCATAGGTTTCATCATAATCAATTCCTTCTCGCTGAGAATAACCTTTTGCAACCAAACGAGCCTTGTTTCGTGTTACAAGTCCGTTTTCATCCAGTTTATTTCTGAATACCCACCTAGCTCCAATTACGGATTTGTTCTTTGGTCGGGGTACCAGTTTCCAAACTTTCTGCCTTTCAAACTGATTGAGTTCCTCTTGCATTGCAATCACCCAATCAGCATCGCCAAGAGCTTCTTCTATTTCTTTAGGTTCAAGCTTGGATAAGAACCCAGAATATAAGGAGATATTAGCCATGTCAGCTCTTGCAGTTCTTCTAGTAGTCACACCAGCATCTGGATCACCAATAATTAACTCAAACGGATGGTCTCTATTCCATACCCGTTCACCTGGAAATTGTCTAGATGATTCAGCTTGACTTTCTGAGATGGGGTGCTGACTACTTTGATTATTTTCACTAACTCCCCCTGAGTTAGTGCCAGCTCCTACAGAACTAGAGTCAACTCGACTCGAGCCTTGAACAGTAGTCCTTGAGCTGCTATTTACTCCCCCTGAGTTGTTGCCGGTTGGTACTGAAGAAGTCTCTCCTGATCTTGTAGAATTAGCTCGTTCACTAGACTCAGGTTCTTCACGTACACTTGGAACATTTAATGGAACAACCAACTCAGGTTCATCTTCAAGATCTTCTAAGTCCAGATTCTGAAATTTTAGGGACTCAGGTTCACTAGAATCTCTTGAAATTGATGAGAGTTTGGTATCGTCGAATCTGACGTTGTAGCTTTCAGTCACTTTTCGATCATTCACCAAGAACACTCTATAAGCTGCCACCACGTCTGTAGAGTAACCAACAAAGATTCCTTCACGAGCTTTTGCTGCAAACTTGCCTAGATTTTCATCATCTATAAGCACATAGCATTTTGCTCCGAAGACATGAAAGTATTTGATTGTTGGTCTTCTGTTGTTCATTAGCTCACATGGTGTCTTTTCTTTATCTTTTATGATCAAGGTTCTATTTTGAGTGTAACAAGCGGTACTCACTGCTTCGGCCCAGAAATACAAAGGAAGTTTTGAATCATACAACAAAGTTCTTGCTGCTTCAACCAAAGTTCTATTCTTCCTTTCAACTACTCCATTTTGCTGTGGAGTTCTCGGGGCTGAATACTGACGACGTATTCCCTTAGATACACAGAAGTCATTTAGCACTGCGTTTTTGAATTCAGTGCCATTGTCTGATCTAATCGTCTTCACAGTAAGTGTTGAAACATTCTCAATTTGAGTGATGTGATCAATGATTAAGAAAGGTACTTCGTCTTTCGTCATTGCGAACAATACCCATGTATACTTGGAGAAGTCATCCACGATTACCAAAGCATATCTTTTCCTAGACAAAGATAGGACATTCACTGGGCCAAACAAATCCATATGAAGAAGTTGTAGAGGCTCAGTAATACTAGAAATTTCTTTGCTTTTATGCGATGCTCGCTTCGACTTTCCCATTTCACAAGCTTCACAGAGTCCTTTCGGAGCGAACTCCATTTGAGGTAGATCTCTCACCAATTCTCGCCTCGCGAGAGCATTCATCGTTTTGAAGTTTAAGTGAGATAGCTTTTTGTGCCATAACCAGCTTTCATCATCCGAGGCTTTGCTGTAGAAACAGGTAACCTCATCCTGATTTGCTGAATCCATATCTGCAACAAAAAGATCTGCCTTTCGAACTCCTCTTAAAGCTAGTGAGCCTTCCTTGATGTGAGTGATTGAGACACCTTTCTTGTTGAAGACAATTTCGTAACCTTTGTCACAGAATTGACTTATACTCAACAGATTGTGCTTTAGTCCCTCAACATAGGAAATATCTTCAATGATGACATTGCCAGTTTTCAGTTTGCCATATCCCTTAGTCACACCTATGCTGTCATCTCCAAAGGTAACATAAGGGCCAGCCTTCATAACCAACTCTGTAAGCAGGGACTTGTTTCCAGTCATATGCCTCGATGCTCCACTGTCTAGCACCCATATAACTTTATTTCTATTCTGCTTAATGCCCTGCAATGACAGATTGGTTAGACATTCTTCGGAACCCAACTTTGATTGGGCCCGGCTTTTCGATAAGATCGAGAATCAACAGATTTAACAACAGGAGATGCACTTTTCTTCACATTACTAAAGCTTTCGACTATCTCCTTTCCTTTCTCAGACTTGACAGATTTGTCAGTCTTAGGAGAAGATTTGTCACTCCTAACTTTAGGAGGACTGACAGTCTTGGCTCTACCATACTTTTTCTTGATATTTGAACTAGCAACAGTATTTGAGCATGACTGGCTAGATGCATTCATTAAATGCACAAAAGTTTGCATGATATTAAAAGTGCATGGCATACAGTTAGGTTGACCACACTGTGCATGATTCTGATGCAGATTATTCATTGTATGTGTGGTAGGCATGGCATGTGCAACAGGAACATTCATGTTAGCTTTGCATGCATAAGAAAGATGTTCAGTAGATTTACAATGATAACATGCTTTCTTTATTCGTTCAGCCTTAACCTCTTTTATGCCTTTTTCTTTCTTTCCTTGTTGTTTAACAGCCTTAGCTCCTAATCCCAGTCTAGATTCATCTCTAGGGAAATTGATTTTCACTTGTTTAATAGGAGTTACAGGTTGTTCTTTCTGGCGATCTTCCATCTCAATCTCATATCTAGCTATCAATTCAGTCTCTTCTTCTTCTATTCTAGGAACAAGATGTTTGTAGATAGGTTTGACAGCCGATTTAAGAATTCTAGGTGTTTCCTGTTTAAGGTCACTGGAACTAGGGTCAATAGGTCTCTTTCCTTCTTTCTTAGGAAGGTCAGAATAATCAAGCCCTATACCTACTCCAGTTATCTTCTTAAATGTGTCATTATCTACATACACTTTACTAGCAGCTAGTTTGTATGCTTCACATTTAGTTTCTAACTCAGCTAGATTGTTCCTAAGACATGCTTCTACTTCTTCCTTAAGGACGAGCTTGTGTTCCAGAGATTTAATAAAGTCTCTTAGAGAAGTATCTACAGTGCAAGCAGCCTCTAGCTCTTCCACTTTTGCCTCAAGCATTCTGCATTTGGCAACAAGTGTTTTCTGTTCCTTTTGAGAAGAGTCTAGGCTTTTGCACAACATATAGATCTCTTCACTAAGAGCCCCGTTCTGTTCTTTATAATCATCAATAGACATTTCTACTTTAAGAGTCAGAACTGGTACCTCTGGTTCCTCTGATGTCTCAGCCATGAGCGCAAAGTTCGCTACATGAGTAACATCTTCCTCATCTGAATCATCCCAAGCTCTTCCTTCTGTCACCAATAAAGCTCGTTTTCCATGTCTTTCCTTCAACAGTGCTTCATAGTTGCTTTTGAGAGCTTCAAATGTTTCTTTTGGATAAGTCTGTTTAGGCTTTTTGCAGTCCGAGGCAAAGTGTCCAGCTTCACCACAATTATAGCATTTGAACTTCATTTTGAAATCCAAAGGAGATTTGTAGCTGGTATTCTTGCCTTTTCCTTTGTAGCCTGACGAACTACCACCACCCTTAGCAGCCCGATAATAAGATGAAGATTTTCTCTGTGGTCGGTTGCTTTTTCTAAATCTCATGTTGCTGAACTTCCTTGCCATGTATGCCACGACACTATCGTCCATGTTGTCCAGCTCTTCTTGGGTGTAGTAGTCATCATCACTGTCAGATGCGCACTCGTCATCATTATCAACTTGATGTGGTGCAAGTGATGATTTAGGCTTTGCTGCAACCATTGCCTTCTTAGACTCTTCCTCATCAGCAACTAATCCTGATGCACTTTCTTTTGACTTTGAATCATTGTCCCATGCTTGATCTTGAAGCGTTTCCAGCTCATAGGTCTTTAATATTCCATAATACTCTTCCAGAGAAGTTGTATGCAAATCTCTGGTTTCTCTGATTGCGTAGACCCTATGCTCAATGCTTTTTGGCTGGTTCCTCAGATATCTCGTATTTGTTTCAACCATGGGGAGAGTCACACCTCTCAGATTCAAATCCAATACCAACTGACTGAATCGTAGGTAGACGTCTGTAATGCCTTCTCCTTTCCTTATTCTAAAGGTGTCATACTCCATCTTGAGTATGAGTGTTTTGTTGCTTCTGACCTCTGCAGATCCTTCCATGACAACTTCTATCTTGTCCCAAATCTTCTTCGCTGTAGTCAGACCTTTGACTATGTTGAACATTTCATGATCAAGAGATTCCATCAAGGTTTGTCGTACGGCAGTATCCAAAGCTATTTGCTCTTTATCAGCATCCGAAAAGTCCGCTGCCTTTTTGGGCTCAGACCGAGGTGGTATAACCACTCCTCCTTCCGTATGTGAAGGAATAACTGCCATTGGGACAAATTTACCCTTGTCAAGGACTTCCAGATATTCAGGGTTAATAGTCTCTAGATATAGTCTCATTCTGAAAACCCATTCTTCATAGTGATCTTTGTTGAACATTGGGATCTTGAATGCATTTTTAGGAGCCATCTCAATTCTGGTCACTAAAAGTTTCTAAGTACCCAAGACTAGGCTATGTAGAATATTTATGTAGAACTTTTGCCTAAGTCGAAATTTCTCTAAGTAGAAATTTTGCTCAAGTCGAAATCACCAAGTAGAAATTGTCCAAGTCGAAATTCTATGTAGAAATTCTCAAGTAGAACTTCTATGTAGAAATTTTTGCCTTAGAATAATTTTTCTGCAGATTTCTTTAAATATTGAATAAACAATATTATCACTTTAACACTTTTTGACTTTGAATGCTTTACTCACCAAACCCACCTAACCCACATGCTAGGTACTGAGTATGTCTTTTACTTTCGGCCGAATAAAATAAATCAACAAGTCCAAAAACCACCTTTTTATTCTTTTACTATTGAAAAGGAGATCAAAAAGTTGTTGGGTTGTATTCTTTGATAAGAACAGATGATGAACACTCAAGAACACCAAATATGAACTAACCCAGATAAATTCACAAAAATTAATTAAAATACACCCAAGCTAAATAATCACACCTGGAGTATTTAAATAATTTTTCAGATGAGTTTTCACTACCAACGAATTAAAACACACTTTTCGAGAAAATGAAAAGTAGATCTGAAAAATGAAAACTCACGATTCTTCTACTCAACACAAGGATCTATGTTTTGTATGTTAAACATATCGCTTTGATACCAATTGTTAGGTCCAAATGTGTTGTAGAGGGGGGGTGAATACAACTTTTCGAATATGAGAAGCAATAAAAACGATGCAATAAATGAACACACAGATTCAAGGAATATATTTCTTTATATATAACTTGAAAGGGTTGCTACAACATTCATTACAAAGTATAACAGAAGTTCAGAAAGAAGTGAAGGATTCTAAGCTCTGTGAATGCACTCTCTCTTTCTCTTGTGTTTTTCTCAAATATTGCTCTCTAACTAAAACATTACACAAGTACTTCTATTTATACTACATGTAATCTATGTCCTGTAGTCTTCAAAGACTAAGATGTACGTGGCCCAATGATGTCCACATAATTCTTGCCTTATCTTGAAAGCTTGGAAATCTGCCAATCAGAAGATGCCATGTGTCATGTTGAAGCTGCACCTAAGTAGAACTTCTACTTGAGAATTTCTACTTGGCTATCTCGAAATTCCTAAATGGAACTTCTACTTGGCTATCTCGAAATTCCTAAGTAGAACTTCTACTTGAGAATTTCTACTTAGCCATCCAGAACATTTAGTACTTAGAAAATATTCTGGTCTTCAACTTGAAACTTCAATGCACATCTTGAACTTGTGATATCTTCATGTCTTCTTTATTCTTCAACAAGCTCTTGAACATGGTTCTTTATTACTGACATAAACTTGCTATCAATGTCCTGACACTTGATGCACTGGTCTGGTTCATAAGTGACTAGTCTTGATAGTGTTTCTGCTTCTTGAATAAATTACCATATTCACTGAATAACTTGGCTTTCCAATATTTGCTTTCCTTCTTCTTCACTTGAAATCAATTGGTCTTGTTGATACTGATAGTTATGATCTTGATTCTTGATTAATCAAATCATCGAGGCATGAACAACTTTGACTTGAACTTCTCTCAATGATTTCTTCTTGGCTTGATCATAGTTAGCATGTTAAATTGTATCAATTACCTTGTCTTCATTTAGTGTTGATTTCTTGTGACTTCCTGTTCTTGATTGTCTTCTGGTTAAGTATCTTTTCCTTTAGTTTGAGTTACATTAGTTATAGTGTTACAAGTTTATACACTCTGCCTTTCAGGTGGAATCAAATATGGTATCGTAGTACCATTTAAAAGAGGGTTTCGCTTATTAATAAAGGTTATAGAAGGCTAATGATGAACAAATTGACCTTAAAGTACAATTATGATGATTCTCCTTGCTCTGGAACTATAGTTAAATTTATTTCGGATTTTCTAAATATAATAAGGCTAATCATAAATAAATTAAGGTTTTTTTAATATGTCCCATTTTAAAATGTCATTTATAATTGTGTCCTATCTTTATTTGTTATTATAAACATATCCCATTTTTCTAACTTGTCCTATTTTTTGTTATAACCATGATTAAATAACTAACTACACATTCTTAAAAGACAATTTTGTCCTCTTATTATAATTGAACATTTACCAATAACAGAACAATATCAGATGAAGTGTGTCAATATCAGATGGAGCAGAAGACGAAAATGTCCAGTATCCTTTCTATAGTGAAGGCCCAAAAAATCTTTTAGAAGCCCGGAACAAAAACACACATACTGTACTCTGTTCTAAAAACAAACCATTCATTAGTTGCAAAACAATTTCAATAACTAAACTAAAAAATAGCAACAGTTTGAAAAGTTTGCTAACTGAATGGATGTGCCCCTGCGGGGCCAGGAATAGGAGGAGAGAGGTGGGTGGATGGTGGATTGGTGGGAGAGAAAAAGAAAGGGTATTTTAGTCTTATATAGTATAAATATATGTATAAATATATGTATATAAATTATATATGAGTTAAATTTAATCATGGGACATATTTATAATTATTCATTAAAAAGGGATATATTTATAATTGACTTATTAATTTGGGACATATCAAACTAATACCCATAAATTAACCTTAACAGGGTGTATATAACTGAATTCAGTTTATGAAATTGTGATTGGTGATGTAAATTTTCTATTATTTTTTGTAAAATCGATTTGCAAGCAAGATGCTTTAACACCTTCCCTTGGTGGTATATTACTAAAAATCGTCTTGCTTGTCTGATGAGTACCAAAAAAAATTAAAGAGTATATGCAGATTGTGACGCCCCAAATCCGGGGTCCAGATTTGGTGCCACAACCAATACAATTAAGTATAACTTAATTATACAGATGACCCCTCAACAAGGATCGATCTCAGGTTATAGTATGAAACAAGAATCTAAATTACAACAACTATTATAACTACTATACCTTCTTATCAGAAGCGCAGTCCAATACTGTATGAGTCCATGCTGATTCTGAAATCTAACTTGAATATAACGCCTTTCCACACTCGTTCGAATTATAAGACGTAGGTAGACCATTCTTAAGTCTAGCTGAAAGGTTAGATGAATAAAACAAGAGTGAGCCAATAACGCTCAGCAAGTGAATAGTGAAGTAACAACTTCTAAATAAACTGAAAACTGACAACAAACATAAAGCTGGCTTCCAACAATAATAATATGGTAGAATGATATGACTGGATGCAATAGAATAATACTGACGTTTGATAACAACAGGATATCAACTGAAAGGCAAAGCAACAGTTGATAATAAAATATGTGCAAGGCAATTGACATTTACAATAATAAACCAATTTCATTTCACAGTCTTATAAATAAAACATTTTAAAAGTAATTGGAGGTTTTTATTTCATAACAGACAATACGGGTGATCAGCCCATAAAGTCCCCATACTGGACACAAAGTCCCTCTGGACATTAATCCTCTCATTAGGATAGCTTGGGTTCCCAAGAGGCAACACATTGGCCTATAAGGGTGTTGGACTGGACAGACCAGAACTACACCAATAATACACACAAATGGGTCGGACCGGTATTACCCGGTCACTAACCTCTCCAATCGTTAGGAATCCTTAGAAACCATTTTGATGGAGTTCCTAACATTTTACAAAATCACATTCTGAAAAACATTAAGGTTTAGAAAACCCCTTTTTAAATTTGTAAAAAAATTTAATACTTAAATCCTTTCAAAAATCTTTACTCCGAAACACCTTCGACTCACTGATAACAAATCAGCCCAGTCTAAGTAACTTCAAATTATTTTAAGAAAATAACTCATTTTGATTTGCAATGATAAAAGTCAAAGGTTTGACTAAGTTCTCTGACATCAAGAGAATAGGGATACAAGTCTGAATCAAGAAGATATAAACTCAAAAGGAATCAAGGCTTTGATCATAGTACAAGGAAGGAAATTTAAGTCAAAGGTCAAAGATGTGTACATGACTAGTTTTAGGGCAATTAACTCAGTTTAAAAGGTAATGAATATCAAGAATGGTAATCAAGTCTTTAGGTTAATGGTTTGATCAACATTATAATATATAGAGTTTTAAAACATTAGAGCAGGGCAACAAATCAATTTATGGTGATAAAGGTCTTGCATTAATGAAATAATGATTAGACAGGGTATAGTTAAATAAGTCTCACTTTTCTAAATCAAGGATCTTTTGATTACGAGTTTTAAAACAGGCTTTAATAACATATAGTTTCTTAAAACAAGGTTCATTGAAAGTCAAGTTCAGTAAAAATATGATTCTTTAAAACATGGTTCATTAACACCCGGTTCTTTAAAACAGGGGTTCAATAAAACTTGGTTCATTAAAACAATTGCTCGATAAGATAGAAGTTGAAAAAACACGAGTAAGTAATACTTGGGTTAATAAAATAGGATTTGATAACTAGAAGAAGGGTTATCAATCAAGAAATCATAAAACAGTCATTAAGTTTTAGAAATCGTATTTAAGATTTGAAAACCTGCTTGGCTCATAGGGTATAAGACGATAGACATAATAAAGGTCTAGGTTTAAAACAAGGAACAGATTATAGAATCAAAGTTCACTGTTAATCTAAAGAAAAGTAGTCATAGGGTGCAAAGCAATCAATGTATATCTAAGGATAATTCACAAGATAACTCAATGGAAGGGTACAACAAGGTACTGATTACTTGCAAGCTGATTTGAAAGAACATTTGATAATTAACAGAAGCAGATATACTTCACTTGAACAATAAGTGAGGAATAGAAACACTTGCCTCAATATACGTAGTCTTGATTCCAACACATTGATTCGTTACTCAATATACGTCAGTCTCTACTTCTTTGTACGTTGATCTCTAATCGACTATACGTCTATCTTTCCTCCATAATTCGTGAATCAATACGCTTGTTAACTATGATAACATCTCACTTCTAAGATTCCAATTACGCACGTACTGGCTCTCACCGGCCTCCTACTGGTACCTATATAAAGGTAAAGTACTACTTCAGTACACGTATAACTTTAATTGCCTAACTCTATTCTACCCAAATGATTCTTATAACACGTTATACGTAATACATAATACACATCAAGTATTCTAGTTATACTTACCAAATAATTTCACATAATCAGGTAAACACTTAAGCATGCAACACACAGAACATATAAATCATATATGCCACTTAAACACTTGACAGATAAGACCAACTTGGTTAATAAGTAGCTTGTACTATAATACTATACACTTTACAGATTATAATTCTAACGAAAAATGGGCAGCATCTCCTTTGTTAAATGGACAAGCCCGTCGGAACATAACCGACTCAAATCAACAACCAAATCAATCCATAATCAACTACTAATTCTCTTTCATACTTATAACTCATAAATTACTATCAAATTGAACTAATTAACTTATTAATCAAACTCCATCAAAATTATTAATCTTCTTAATCAGAAACAAGATTTCAAACTAAAACACGACGGCGCACACTTTACTTAAACATTTTTAATAAATCGAAAAATAATCATTTTAATACAAAATTTGGTATACACCTTCCTGAATATCAACACAATCTTGCATAAAAAGTTCATCTCCAAAACATTTTAATTAGACCAAAAACGAACTGAAATAGCTCATAAATCGGACACTGAAAATTCTGCTATGCGCGGCATTTACTAAAACATGCATAACTTTTTACTCGTTAATCTAAATGACACAAGGATTTCGCGTGGACCAAACTAGACTCCGAGTAGAACATTCCTATATCATACCCACTGTCCAGAACAGGGGATAATCAGTCACGAAATACCAGGCAGAACAGAACAATGCAGAATTCCATGGTAATCATTTATATAACACTAATTCTAATCAATTTCCTTACTATATAAATTTGAAATAAACTACAAAACCACATAAACTCACATGCAAATCTGTACCTTAATAATCATGAACTAACAATCTTCAAAACATATCAACTAACACTTAACAATCCATATATATATATATATATATTAATTTGAATAAATCAAAGACATGAAACCCTTTTGCATGCAATCAAATTTATTCACATATTTATACTCTAAATCACTTATAGAGACTGTAAAACCAACAAGCCACCACCACCGGCCGGCCGATCACCGGAAAACACCATGGTCGTCGGTGGGTTTCAACCAAAACTCGAAAACAATCCAAAAACAAAACAAACACTCAATTTCTACACATAATCAACATCATCTAATCATCTAAACATTGTTTTACTAACCCACGAGGCTTGCATGTTAATCAAACCCACATAAACACGCACGGTCCAAACATATACATACACGGATGCATACATAAAAGGTAGCAAAAGAAAGAGAATGAAGAGAGGAGTTTGAATATGGAATTTAATCAAATAACCAAGCTGATTTTGACCTTGCATGCGAGAGAGAGAAAGAGCAGAGGTAAAGAGAGACAAACCAGAGAGATAGACTGAAGCAAAACTGATAAAGAAGAAGGAAAGCAAGTCTGGTGGGTGTTTATAGAGGTAGGGATATAATGGTAATCTGCCAAAAGCTGAAAAAAATATTTCTTTTTTAAAATCTGTTTTAATCAATTAAAAATCGAAATAAAATGGGGAATTAGTAGAAAAATAATTTTTAAAATTATAAAATGAAATTTATGAAATTACAAACCTCCCCATATTTTTAAATTAATTTTTGAATCAAAAATGAATTTATTATGAATTTTTGAAATGAAAGACCTTTAAATGAAATAAAACTTTTTAAATCATTTTAAAATACTTACACCTACAAATAAATACACCCAACATTTTTAAAATTCAAATATCATCACAAAGATAATAATGCAAAAGATTTCATGATTTTAAACGACTCCAATGATTTTATAAGATTTTTGGAAGATTAAAAATGCACTTAAAAAATACTTTTAATGCTCTAAAAATACAAATAAAATTCCATGAACATATACGACACATACCAATCACCACATAATCACATAAACATGATTTCACACATATCTTGACTTAACAAAATATCCATAGCACATAATTTCACCTTTAATAACTAAATAAACACTTATAAAATCGCGAAAAATTCTAGGTCGTTATACAGATGGTCACCAGCACCACCGAACACGATAAAAAGCTAATATGAACATAATGCAAAGCTAATATGTTACAAAAGATTTGAGTTTTCATGAAGGTTTATCTAAATATAATTAGGCTATTGATGAATAAATTGACCTTAACGGCACATTAAAGAGTATGCATATGGGCACAACTTGGCTGGCTAGTTTATGTTGGAAAAAAATTAAGTTGTCATGAAATATAGAATCTTTACCTTTTCACAAATTTGATTATCGTTGATAGATGGTAATCACATCATCTATAACAATGGTTTGTATATTTGTTCGTGTAAGTATATTTGTAGGTAGATTGTACCCCGCTAGTATTTTATCCCGTTGTTGGAGTTTTACATTGCTGGTGTTTTACCATGTTAATTAAAATAAGTGCAAAAAGAGAATTATGGTTCTAATAGGTTTTTTTATTTCTTTTAATTAAAAAAACAACAAAGAAATAGGAGTTTATGGGTGAAATCAAAATATGGTGCGAACCAAATTTGTACAATGGTGTTAAACAAATTTGGTACAAAGTAGTACCATTAAAAAGGGGTTTCGCTTGTTAATTTATTTTTTTAATTAAAAAACAACAAAAAATTCTAATAGAAATAGGAGTTTAGGGGTGAAAACAAAATATGGTACGAACCAAATTTGATACAAAGTAATACCATTTCGCACATAATTGGCTACATAATTTTTGCACAGAAAGAGTTGGATTCCACTAATATGGATTTTTATTGGTTGATATTAATGTGAATACAGGAAGTCCATTGAATTATAACCAATCAAATTGAGACACTTATTATTTTGTGAAAATTTTTATGAAATTTTATGTAACTCTAGCATTTTCCTATTAATAAAGGTCATAGATCGTAAGTGTACACTAAACTCTTAGGGACCAAAGAATGATGGAGAATTTTCGAGAAACTCTAGAGCAATGTTCAATGCGGGACTTGGGCTTTGAATGTCATTGGGTTACTTGGGAACGTAGACTGACTCCAGAAACTCTAGTCCAAGAGCGCCTAGAAAGATTTATCGCTTCGCCGGAGTGGTGCTCCGCTTTTCCAGACTTCCGTGTCCAACATCTCACCAGGCACCAATCTGACCACGCTGCCATTCTGCTGCGCACAGAACACAAAAGGAAATTTAGGAACCAGAAAAGGAGAAATCTTTCAAAATTTGAAACATGTTGGTTGCTTGAGGAAGGAGTTGAAGAGGTGGTGAAAAAGGCTTGGGTTCAATCATCTCAGACGGACACCTGTAAACAAACTGAGAGGGTGGTGGAACATCTCACCTTATGGAGCAAAGATAGATTCGAGAACCTGGGAGAAAAAATTGACAAAACGGAGAGGTCTTTACGTGATCTTCGTCAGAATGCTACTTCTGCAGCAGAGCTAGGGGAATGCAAGGCTCTAGAGAAGCTCCTAGACGACCTGCTAGAGAAGAACGAGGCCTACTGGTTTATAAGATCCAGAGTGGCCGAGGTTAAGGATGGTGACAGAAACACGAAATACTTCCACCACAAGGCGTCACACAGGAAAAGAAGAAACTATATTCTGGGATTACAAGACTCAAATGGGTCATGGAAAACCGAGCAGAAAGATCTTGAGGAAACTGTCATCTCGTTTTACAGTGACCTTTTCTCCTCAATCAACAGCCCAACTGCAATTTTAGATGAGGCCCTCGAAGGTATTAGCAACAAGGTCACGGAGGAGACAAACCAGAAACTTCTGCGACCGTACTCGAAAGAGGAAGTTCATATGGCTCTTTCCCAAATGGCTCCCTGCAAAGCACCGGGTCCTGATGGCCTTCATGCTATATTTTACCAAAAATTCTGGCATATAGTGGGAAATGATGTGACTCGTTTTGTTAACAACATCACCAGCGGAAGAACTTCTCCTGCAGAGGTAAACAAGACATCTGTGGCTCTCATTCCCAAGGTTAAAAATCCAACAAATATGTCTGAATTTAGACCCATCTCATTATGCAATGTTCTGTATAAAATTGCCTCAAAATCCATGGCAAATAGAATCAAACCGCTTCTTCAGGATTTGGTCTCAGAAAATCAAAGTGCATTCGTTCCCAAAAGACTTATCACGGATAATGCAATTATCGCCATGGAATTATTTCACTCAATGAAGAAGAGATCAAAAGGAAAGAAAGGTTGGATGGCAATGAAACTTGACATGAGTAAAGCTTATGATAGAGTGGAATGGAATTTTCTGAGAAGACTTCTAACGAAGCTGGGTTTCGCAGGGGCTTGGGTGGACACGGTGATGTCCTTCGTGTCCACCGTATCATATTCTTTCATAATAAACGGAGCACCGTCAGACGAGCTGCAACCAACTAAGGGACTCCGTCAAGGGGATCCCATCTCCCCTTACCTCTTTATATTGGTAGCAGATGCTCTCTCTGCAATGTTGAGGCTAGCATCTGAAAGGAAAGCTATTCATGGAGTTCGGGCAAGTAGAAGAGGCCCATAAATCACCCACTTATTCTTCACAGACGACAGCCTTTTATTCACTAGAGCCAACCGACAGGAAAGTACGGTCATTGTTAATATTCTTAACAAATACGAAGCTGCTTCCGGTCAAAAAATTAAAATTAATAAGTCGGAGGTCTCTTTTAGCAAAGGAGTCTGCCCAAACATCTCATGCGAGATTGGTTCGATTTTGGGAATGAAGGTTGTCGAGGACCACGTAAAATACCTTGGGCTCCCGACCATTCTTGGGAGGTCAAAGAAATCCATTTTTGCGATGATCAAAGATAGGATGTGGAAAAAAACTCAAGGTTGGAAGGAACATCTTATATCACGAGCAGGGAAGGAAGTTCTGTTGAAAGGCGTAATTCAAGCTATACCAACTTATCATATGGGGGTCTACAAATTTCCAACAACTTTGATCCAAGAAATCCACTCCCTTATGGCCCGATTCTGGTGGGGGTCCAAGAACAACTCGAAAAAAATCCATTGGAAAAGCTGGCAATTCCTATGCCAACCAAAATGTCTTGGAGGGATGGGGTTCAGGGACTTGGCCACTTTCAATGACGCACTGCTTGGCAAACAGATTTGGAGGTTAAACCAAAACGAGCACTCCCTTATGGCAAGAGTTCTCAAAGCAAAGTACTACCCCAACTCAACAGTCTTGGAAGCAGCTTTGGGCCCATGTCCAAGCTACTCGTGGCGCAGCATCTAGAGTGCAAAAGCTCTGGTCAAAGAGGGGCTTCTATGGAGGGTTGGCAATGGAAGAAGAATAAAAATCTGGACGGACCCATGGCTAAAAGATGACCACGGATGCCTCCCTACCTCTGTCAACAGTTTAGCTCACCAATGTGAACTAGTTTCGGAATTAATTTCCGAGGAGGACAAATGCCGGAAAGAAGAGATGGTCAACCAAATTTTTAATGATAGAGACAAGAAATTGGTGCTTGCTATACCTATCAGTGAACGTCTACCGGAAGACAAACTAGTGTGGGCATGGATAAAAGATGGTCTTTACAAAGTAGCATCGGCATACTCCCTTGGTAAATCCCACGATTTCAGTACTTACCAACAAAGTTGGGTTGATATTTGGAAGATAGAAGCAACTCCGAAAGTTCGCCATTTTATGTGGAGATGTTGTACAACCACTCTCCCAACTCGTGCTATCCTCAAACACAGACATCTAACAAAAGACGACAGGTGCCCCTTTTGCTTAACGGCGCCCGAGACCATAATTCATGCTTTATTCATATGTCCTTACGTTCGTGCATTATGGGATCGCTCTCCCTGCAACAAGGCAGCAGAGGTGGAGAACGCCACCAGTTTTACTGATGTGTTGGAGGTTTGGAGAAGGAACCTAAATGCTGACCAGATGCAATGGAGTTCTTTTATGACATGGACGGTATGGAACCGCAGGAACCAACTGGTGTTCGAACAATGTCAACTACCAGATGAATTGATTCTGGAAAGGGTCAACAGATCAGTCCTAGAGTTCGGGACTTACTCGCAGCGCATCTACGGTACTTCGACATCTACTCTCATGACACACCACGGAAAAAACTCAGCTTGGAGGCCTCCCCCTGAAGGTGTAATAAAAATTAATGTAGACGCTTCTACGGCAGTAGAAGGATGGATTGGGATGGGGGCAGTGGGGCGCTCAGATCATGGAACCGTTCGCTTCGCTGCAGTCAAAAGATGCAGAGCTCGTTGGAGCCCTCTTGTAGCCGAATGCAAAGCAGCGTTGTTTGGTTTTAAAAAAGGCGAAAGATCTGGGCTTCGATAATGTCATCCTAGAATCGGACTGCCAAACGCTAGTGTGTAAAATGAAGAGCGACACTAGTTTCTCAGAGGTCGACTCGGTGTTGAATGATATCGCTTACTCAGGAGCTAGTTTTAATTCCCTAGTTTGGTCTCACGTAAGAAGAGATGGTAATAGTGTAGCCAATCACTTAGCCAAAATAGTTCCGTTTGGTCAGGAACAATGCTGGGTAAACAATACCCCAGGTGAGTTATCTTCATTTGTAAGCATGGATGCTACCTTTCTTTAATAAAATTCTCTTGGCCATAAAAAAAAAAAAAAAACTCTTCCTACACGGCATCACAACTTACATGTACACTAAACTCTTCCTACACCCTCGCTTCACGACTTAATCTAACGGATATAATAGGAGTTCCTAGTTCCTCCAACAACAAAAAAAGTTCTCATTCAAACCTTCTCCAAATAGTCATTTCTATGCCAAATTTAGTAAAGAGTTCCCAAGAAGTACAAGGGCAGCCTCACGGACCTCACCCAACTAAGTAACTGAATTTAGGAAAGTGTTCAAGCCAAGGGTACTAAACGGGAAAGTACACTGGTGGCTTACTTGTGCAATTTAATGCTGAGCAAAAACCCAACTTCAAATCCAAAAAGGAGTGCATCAAAACTGCTCAGTTATCTTCCTGATTTCTAAAATTCTCCTACCCCTTCCTTTCAATGATTTGCCCATTGGTTTTGTTCAAGAATACTTCAACAATGGTGATTTCCTACTAATAGCTAAAGAAATCTGGTATCTATACAACCCCGACCATGAAGAGGCCGATTTGTGTACCCCCAGAAATAAACAGGCCAGAGATTTCATGAATGAATTTTTTGGTGGTCAAATTTTCAGGTATGCAATGAGCCTTTATAAAATTGCTGGATTTACACAAGTCACCTAGATCTGGAACACTGAAGTTGACAGCGGAGATGATAATTAGGAACTAGGTATTCTTGTTATGGTTCATGTTGGCAATTATCATTGTTATTGTTTTTTGTTTTATTAAATTACATTGTTATTGTATTTGCATTTATTAGATTGCTCCGTGATTATTGTCTACAATATTGTTTATTTGCTTTTATGTTCCAGTACTTCTTCTAAAATACGTGGAATTACCTATTTTTGCATTATATAAGGCAAAGTAGTTAACTACTCCATATGATATAAGCCATGTCTATCCATGCCTGCATTTTATATAGGATCCTCATTGAGCTCTTTTAGGACCCTCAAAACAAAAACCAATTCAGTCTACTAATGCTTGCAACCTCATTGAGAAATTCTTCTCCGTCGCTTTTTTAGGTATTCAGAATCTTCACAGCCACAGCACGGTTACCTGGTAACTTGCCTTTGTAAACACCACCATAACCTCCCTGGCCTAGCTTGGATTGGAAAGACTGTGTCATTTTCTTAATATCTTGATATCTAAATCTTTTGGGAGCATGATTTCCATGCAACTTCAGAAAAGCTTCAACCTTTTCATGGTCTTTTCTTGCAGTTTTTGATGATAACAGATATCTACTAGATGAGCATTTACTCCAGAAACAAAATAATAGAACTGCTGCAATCAGCACCCCAGCAGCCAAAGTGCCTACTGCCATTAAAATCATGTTAGATTTCATACTGCCTTGAAATTTTCACATCCGCTCAATTATCTGTTCTAAGTTGGTGCAGAAATAAGTTTAGTTTCATTTACTAATTTAGTTACCTAATCCCACCTTGACGCCAAGTTTGCCTTTAGATGGAGCTGCATAGGTAGAATGAAACGTGATTATGATATCGAAAAACGGATTCTTCATTCTTGAACATTTATTAAAAAGTATAATAAATAAGCAATCAATTTTAATGTTAAAATCATTTTGGAGAAATTTTTGAGAAAATTGTTTGATTCCCTAGCATTACTTATTCTTTGTGTTATATAATATTGTTGACTCTTAGCTTTACAACCACGACTGTAACTCCAACCTTAGCTCTTCACTATATCCTTGTAACTCCTCCAACTTTTGGCTTTTCATATAATTGTAACTAATGATTTTGGAGGCTATATAAAGCCTTGCTTGTTCATTGTTTATAGATATGAATAAAATGATAATCTCCTTTCTCTCTATTATCTAGCTCTCTTCATTGTTATATAGATTATTATACAACACTGAATAAAATGATAATCTTCTTTCTCTCTATTATCTAGCTCTCTTCATTGTTATTTAGATTATTATACAACACGTTATCAACACAACTAGCTCTTTCGCTCCATCAATACGATGGTGGATGAAAATTAGAATGTGTTTCTAATTGACATTCGAATGAGTTTCACCTCATAATCAAAATATATTAGGATTATTGAGTTTCTTTTATAAGCTGTGAAGTTTATTATTATTTTACAGTTTCCCCGAAACCATGCATATTTTGAAAGGGAAAACTATTTTTGAGCGGAGAGGAATATAATTTTTATGAGAATGCTTATAACTTGCGATTTATGAAAGTCGGTTGGATAAAGATCCCAGAAGGATTATAAATACGTGATCATACACTTATGTTTAATATATATATATGCAAGAGATGTTAATACATTCTGAAATACATCTTCTTCGGAAGTGATAGTCACCGCTGTGAACACTTAAAAAGACAATTCTTGGTCCTATAGTACCACATATCATAATGCGTAAGATATTCATTTATTTTGCTAATTATACATGTTTCGATTTAGTAATTAATATTACACTAGCGGAGTTTAAAGCAAGTCGAATATGAAGACATGAGAATCTTGATGAGAAATTTTTATTTGATTAGCGGAGTTTAAAGCAAGTCGAATATGAAGACATGAGAATCTTGATGAGAAATTTTTATTTGATCTCCACTAACCTATTCGAAAAAGGTTTATATTGATTTTTCAGGTGCAAAGTGTTTACATGATTATCATAATTTGCGTCTTAGAATTGAATATGCATTCACATATGGTGGAGATGTTATTATTTTGGTATACTATGAAATTAACAAATGCAGTCACTTCTTATGACGGTTGTTAGGGAGCAAACCCGAGATAATCAGCTAACGCAAAGCACACACAACAAAATTATATGACACGGAAAACCCGCGTCCCAACTTGTATTATTAATCCAAACAATAATCAATAATACAATCAATCTCACCAAACGGTGTTTCACTCACACGATACTTAAGCCAAACAATACTCAAGCATATCTAACAAACATAATATGACTATGTATATATAGCCATCACAAACTTAGCCACAAAGTTACCATACAAGTATAATCATATTTGGTTTCTAATTACCTACCAAATTCTAATCATATTTTGTATCTAATTATCTACCCAAAACATATCATCTATAATAATTATCGAAATATAATTATTATATTACCCATATTTGTCTTGGATCACCAAAGTCCATACTACCGTATTGGGTTTTACCCAACAATCCTCCCCTTCAACCCAATACGATTTCATGCACAACCAATTTAACGGTTACTATCAACACATCAACGTCGATCCGTCAATGCCTCCCCTTGAACAATAACCTCTCCTTCTAGCACAAAAAGATTCCTCTTGTCCTTCCAACCTTTGAGTATCTCTAAATCCTTTTTAGTGACCTCCAACATACCGTTCTTCGTCATAACAGTATGTCCCAAATCAACTAATTTACCCAATGAAATTAGATTTCGATTTAACTCCGGTACGTACCTTACTTGAGTTAACCTCCGAACACGACCATTGTGAAGTTTCATTGTTACCTCACCAATGCCATCAACCTTTACCCTTTTACCATTTGGTAAAGTTACCATCTTTCTCTCACACTTCTCGTAAGACGAGAACCACTCCTTCCTAGCACATATGTGATGAGAACATCCCGAGTCAAGCACCCATTCTTCTTACGATCCCTTATCTTCTTGAACCAGAAGAGCACCTTCATCAGCTACTACAAGCGAAACACTACCCCTTCCGTGAGTTTTCTTCAACTCCTTCAAATCTTCTCTTACTTGTGAACACGTGTATTATACATGACCCAATTCTCCGCAATAAAAGTACTTAATATTAGGGTTACATTTCTTAGAATACATCTTATTCTTGTCACGCGCATCTACCACAAGTGCACTTCCATCAGATACGTCACTCGATCCTTGCTTCATCAATCTTTCGGTCTCTAGAAGAACGACAATGGTCTTATCCAAATCTAACATCGTTTTCCCAACCAATAGAGAAGTAATCACAGTACTGTACTTTTTTGGTAGAGACACAAGTAGTAGAACAGCTTTGTTCTCATCCTTTAATTTTTCATCCAAATTATTCAGCTGGTTAATCAACCCATTAAAATGATTCAGATGATCTCTTAAATCTCCATCTTCTTCCATCTTGAGCCCGAACAAATCTTTCTTGAGGAACAACTTGTTAGCCAAAGACTTCGAGTGATATGTCTTCGTCAACTTCTCCCACAAATTCTTAGGGTTATTCTCCTCAAGAACATCATACTTGATTTTCGGTGCAAGGGCCAACCGGATTGTCGATGCCGCACGTAACTTCATGTCTTCCCACTTTTCAGTTTCCACATCAGTAGGCTTCTGATAGAATATATTTTTATATATATTTTAGATAATTTTATTCTCATATTTATTGTGTTTTGCATTGATTTGGATTTTTATTTAATAGATTTGATTGTTTTATTGTAGGAAATAAAGAATTCATGACTTGGAAGGATTTGGAGCAAAAAGAGCTATTTTGGAGATAAAATAGGAGAAAATTCGTATTATTGGGCTGCACGGGCTGCCTGCACTGTTTGGGTCATATCTTGAGTTCCAGAAGTCAGAATTTAACGATCTTACTGTCCACGCGAAGCTTAGGGAATTATCTTTAATTCAGAGGTGGTCCAGTAAGCAAAATCCAACTGGAAGAGCCCAGAAACAGAGGAGAAAAAGAAGTGACGAATTTTACAAGAAAATCCTATTCAATTATGGATATCTTTTTGTAAATTGATTAGAATATTAAAAATACTTTTATTAGGAGATAGAGATCAGATTTTATTAATTAGTTTTATTATAAAAGAGGAAGGACATGAAAATAGATGGGGGGGATAGACATACATACGTATTTTTACAAGAGCCAGGTTTTTGGTTTTTTTCTCTCTTCATCTCTTCCTTTGTAAACACTTGGTTAATTAAGCTTGGATTAATTGTTCTTCATTATTCAAAGGTTTAAGGTATTACTTATCTTCTCTTTAATTATTACATGTTTATTATGGCTTTCTTGATTATTATTGTTAGTTTCAATCCTAGAATGAGTGAGTAATTTAATTCTAGGGTATTAGGGGGAGCCATGTTTGCACCATGATTTGGGCTTAATTTGATTAGTAAATTGATGGGTAGAGAGTAATTCTGATTGATATGTTTTAATTCTTAATTTGTGTAATTGCGCAATATCATGGATTAACTGATTGCAATAGGAGTAATAGATCGAAAGATTTTACTACTAGAGGCTTACATACAAATAGCAGAATTGAAGGTGATTGTGGAAGCATCATTAGATATTCTGAGAGTGTTAATGCTTGAAAAAGATTAACCATTGCTTTAATTACTTCATCCCATTAAAGAGCTATACCTTTGTGATTTGTTTGGTGTAAGCATGGTGAACCTGAATTGCCCTAGATCCCTTAATTAATTGAATTAAAACCTTGTTAAATTTGCTTTAGTAGTTAACAAAATTCTCAACTAATCGTTTGTGACTAGAAACAATTGATAACCATTGAATTGAATTTGAAACTGTCTCCTTGAGGATTCGACCCGTATTTGCCAGTATCTACTACAATTGATACCGTGCGCTTGCGGTTAGACGTAATTTAACACATCAAGTTTTTGGCGCCGCTGCCGGGGAGACGCCTAGTTTCTATAATTTTAGTTTGATTGTTTAGATTGTTTCTCTTGTCTCTTTGGAACTCTTGTTCCAATTGAGACCGATCTTACTGCTTTTCCTTGTTTAGTTGTTGATGCCCAGACCAGGTCTCAAACGAAAGAAGATCAAGTGAAAGAGGATACAACTCCTCATAGTCCAGATTCTGAACTTTCTTGTCAACAATACATAGATCCACAAAGGAAAGAGAAGCAGCAAGACTTACCTGAACCAAAGATTGAGATGGCGGACCTTCCCAAATCTTTGAAGAACTACTCACAGCCCTCTTCGAGTGGGGTACCTACTGGCCTTGTTATGCCAGCAATTCAAGCAGCAAATTTCGAGATCAAGCCTGCTTTGCTTACGATGATCCAACAGAATCAATTTGTTGGGCTTGCCTCCGAAGACCCTACAAATCATCTGCAACGGTTTCAACAGCTCTGTTCTACAATTAAACATCAGGGAGTCACTCCAGACCAGTTGAAAGTCATGTTGTTCGGTTTCTCTCTTCGTGACAAAGCTCAAAAATGGTTGAATGATATTGACCTGACCGAGTGGGATAAGATTGCTCAGGCTTTCTTAACTGAGTTCTTCCCTCCTAACAGAACCGACGATTTGATCGACAAGATGATGGGTTTCAAGCAAGATTATGGTGAATCTCTACGGGATGCTTGGGACAGATTTAAGGATTATCAACGTGCATGCCCTCACCATGGTCTTGAGAAGTGGTTTCTGCTTAAACGCTTCTATAATGGTCTTGATCCGGAAACAAAAGGGATGGTTGATAATGCTGCGGGTGGTGTGTTTTTAGACAAAGGAGTTGATGATGCACATGCTTTTCTCTCAAATTTGGCTGCCAATCACTTCAGTAATCCGAGAGCAGCCAAGAAAGGGGGTAAACTCGAAGTGGATGCCTATTCTTTATTATCATCTCAACTCGCTGCATTGACTCAGGAGATCCACTCATTGAAGACATCTCAGCCCTCTACTCAACCTATGAGTATCAATGCACTGTCATCCATGGCTCCTATGAATAATCATGTTTGTGAAGTCTGTGGCATCCAAGGCCACTATGGTAACGATTTCCAATACAATGCTCAAAATTCACAACATTTTCAGATGGAGCAAGCAAATGTTTTCCAACAGAGGCAGCAGTACAATCCGTACTCCAACACTTATAATCCTGGTTGGAAAGATAATCCAAATTTCTCATATAGGAACAATAATGCTCAGAATACAAATGTTCCTAATCAGCAGCAATATCAGCAGTCGTACTAGCCTCCTCCACAGCAACAGTATAGGCCTCCGTAAGGACCTATAAATCCCCCTGGATTCCAAAGGCCTCCTCAGAATTATGCTCCTCAAGCAAATCAAGCTGCACAGGCTGATAATCAAGGTGATATGATGAAGATATTGTTACAAATGCAAACAAAGATGAACCAGATGGAGATACATAATAAGATGCTGGAAACTCAGATTGCTCAAATGGCTAGTTCTTCGTCTACAAGGCAACAAGGCTCTCTACCAGCCCAACCAACTCAGCCAAAGGAAAATGTGAATGCCATTGCTCTTAGGAGTGGTCGTACATATGATGCTCCTCCAATGCCTACTGACGATGTTCCTACTGAGAAAGAAAAAGAGAATTCTGAGGAAGACAAGGTAGAGAAAGTTGTCGAAGATGCAAGCGAAGGCGAAACTGAGGAAAGCAAGAAAAAGGACAAGGAAAAGACTGCAGTTGCTCCTCCACCATTTGTGCCAAAGCTCCCATTCCCTAGCAGGATGAACAGAACTAAGGTGGACCAGCAGTTTGGTAAGTTCATGACACTTGTCAAGAATCTTGAGGTAACAGTTCCTTTCACTGATTTAATTTCTCAAGTTCCATCATATGCAAAGTTTCTTAAGGATATTCTCACTAAGAAAAGGTCTTTTGGTGAGGTGGAGACAGTAGCTTTTACTGAAGAGTGTAGTGCTGTTTTACAAAATAAGTCTCCACCTAAGCTTAAAGATCCTGGTAGTTTTTCGATCCCGTGTCATTTAGGTGCATTGTTCATTGATAAAGCTTTATGTGATTTAGGCGCTAGCGTCTCAGTCATGCCTCTCTCGGTTTTTCAAAAACTAAATATGGGAGAATTAAAATGTACACAGATGACTTTGCAAATGGCAGACCGTTCAATAAAATATCCCCTTGGAATTTTAGAGGATGTGCCTGTTAGGGTTGGAAAATTCTATATTCCTGTAGACTTTGTAGTTCTAGATATGGAAGAGGACAGCCAAATACCTATTATTTTAGGTAGACCATTTCTTTGTACTGCAGGTGCTGTTATTGATGTTAAAAGTGGGACTCTCACATTGAGCGTTGGTGATGATAAAATTACTTTTACTCTAACCTCTACTCTTAAATCCCCTTTGCTTTAGAATACTTGCTGCAGGATCGATGTTATAGATGGAATTGTCCGTGATGATACGCCTCAGATTCTATTGAATGATGCATTGGAAGTAGTGCTCATGCTTGAAGCTTCAGAAGGAGAAGGACATGCTGAAGTCGATTCATTGATTCTTGAGTTGGATGGTGCAGCTGATCCAAATTGTGAGGTAACCAACACTGACACTTCTTGTGGTCAACCTCAGGTAAAGAAAATAGAGTTAAAGCCTTTGCCATCTAATCTGAAATATGTGTTTCTTGATGATGAAAAGACTTGTCCTGTGATTGTTAGCTCTAGTCTTGATGATAACCAGATTTTTAAGCTTCTTACTATTTTGCGTGCGCATAGAAAAGCTATTGGGTATAGTATTGATGATCTTACGGGGATTAGCCCAGACTTTTGCATGCATAGAATTCACTTAGATGATGACCCTAAGCCTTGCATACAGGGACAACGTCGCTTGAACCCTAACATGCAAGAGGTTGTTAAAAAAGAAGTTTTGAAATTGTTAGATGCGGGCATCATTTACCCGATTTCTGATTCTAAATGGGTAAGCCCAGTTTAGGTAGTTCCTAAGAAAGGAGGAACAACGGTAATTAAGAATGATAAAGATGAATTAATTCCCACTCGAATTGTCACCGGTTGGCGAATGTGCATAGATTACCGTAAGTTAAATACTGCTACTAGGAAAGACCACTACCCTCTCCCTTTCATTGATCAGATGTTAGAAAGACTTGCTAAGCATAAGTACTTTTGCTATTTAGACGGATATTCAGGGTTCTTTCAGATCCCTATACATCCTGATGACCAAGAAAAGACTACATTTACTTGCCCATATGGTACTTTTGCATATCGTAGAGTGCCTTTTGGTTTGTGCAATGCCCCTGCTACTTTTCAGCGTTGCATGACTGCCATATTTTCTGATTTCATAGTCTATCATGGAAGTATTTATGGATGATTTCAGTGTTTATGGGTCTGATTTTGATGTATGTCTGCATAATCTTTCTAAAGTGCTTAAACATTGTGAAGAGGTGAATTTGGTTTTGAATTGGGAAAAGTGCCACTTCATGGTCAATGAAGGAGTGGTACTAGGTCATTTGATTTCTGAACGTGGCATCCAGGTTGATAAAGCAAAAATTGAGGTGATTGAGAAACTTCCTCCTCCTGTTAATGTCAAGGGAATGAGGAGTTTCCTTGGTCATGCGGGTTTTTATCGTCGTTTTATAAAAGATTTTTCAAAAATTGCAAAACCCCTCACTCAATTGTTGCTTAAGGATGCCACCTTTGTGTTTACTGATGCTTGTTTGGAGTCTTTTAACAGGATTAAGGAAGCTTTGATAAGTGCACCAATCATTCAACCTCCAGATTGGAATCTTCCATTTGAAATCATGTGTGATGCAAGTGATTATGCAGTTGGAGCAGTTCTCGGTCAAAGGAAAGACAAGGTATTGCACGCTATCTACTATTCAAGTAAAACCTTGGATGAAGCTCAAGTCAATTATGCTACAACCGAGAAGGAACTTCTAGCTGTGGTCTACGCTCTTGACAAATTCCGGGCCTATCTCATTGGCTCCAAAGTCATTGTTCACACTGATCATTCGGCACTTAAGTATCTGTTGGCGAAGAAAGAAGCAAAGCCAAGGCTTATTCGTTGGATTCTCTTACTTCAAGAGTTTGACTTGGAAATCAAAGACAAGAAGGGTGCTGAGAATGTAGTTGCGGATCATCTCTCACGGTTACGTTTTAAATCTGATATTGCGTCAAGAACTCCTATTGACGATTCTTTTCCAGATGATCACCTGTTTTCGGTTGCTACTCAAACTCCCTGGTATGCAGATTTTGCAAATTTCTGTGTTAGTGGATCTCACCCTCCAGAATTGACTTATCAGCAAAGAAAGAGGTTTTATCACGATGCTAAACAATATTTTTGGGATGACCCTTTCTTGTATCGAAAGTGTGCTGATGGAATCTTTCGTAGATGTGTTCCTGAGTTCGAAGTACATGACATTCTCAAGCATTGTCATTCTCTCGCATGTGGAGGCCACCATGGTCCTTCCAAAACCGTTGCTAAAGTACTTCAATCCGGTTTCTTTTGGCCGTCTCTATTTAAGGATGCTCGTGCTTTCTGTTTGGCGTGTGATGCATGTCAAAGGACGGGTAATATTTCTAAACGCCATGAGATGCCTCAAACCGGTATTCTTGAGGTCGAGATATTTGACGTATGGGGTGTTGATTTTATGGGACCCTTCCCAAGTTCTTGTGGGATGAGATACATCTTAGTTGCTGTCGATTATGTGTCCAAGTGGGTTGAAGCAGTTGGATCGGTAACCAATGATTCCAAGGTAGTTATGAAGCTTTTCAAGAATATTATTTTCCCACGATTTGGAGTTCCTAGAATAGTGATAAGCGATGGTGGTTCTCATTTTCGCCATCGTCAGTTTGAAACTTTGTTGAAGAAATATGGCGTTACTCATAAGGTTGCTCTTGCATATCACCCCCAAACAAGTGGCCAAGTGGAGGTTTCTAACCGACAAATCAAAAGCATTTTGGAGAAAATGGTTGCAAAGTCAAGGAAAGATTGGTACTTGAAGTTAGATGATGCTTTGTGGGCTTATCGGACGGCATATAAGACACCTATAGGCACCACTCCTTATCGGTTAGTCTATGGTAAAGCATGTCACTTGCCAGTGGAATTGGAACATCACGCCTTTTGGGCTATAAAAGAACTCAACATGGATTTGAAGGCTGCGGGGCAAGCGAGACTTCTTCAACTTAATGAGTTAGATGAGCTTCGTTTTGATGCTTATGAAAATTCTCGGTTTTACAAGGAGAGAACGACGAAGATGCATGATAAGATGATTCAGAGGACAGATTTTCAGGTTGGTGACAAGGTGTTGTTGTTCAATTCTAGACTTCGACTTTTTCCGGGGAAACTCAAATCAAGATGGTTGGGACCTTTTACCGTCACCGAAGTCAAATTTTATGGTGCTATTGAAATTATGGGACGAGACGGAACAAAATTTAAGGTCAACGGTCAACGCCTTAAATTATATGTGGATGGTGCATTCGTAGGGAAGATGGAAGTGATTTATCTTGACAACCCCTCCACGGAGATCTGAACCAGCTGAGTCGAGCCAACGACGTTAAACAAAAGCGCTTCGTGGGAGGCAACCCATGCATTTGTGTCAAAAAAAAAGAGTGTTGTATTTAAAAAAAATAAAAAAATAAAATAGGAACAGTGATTTTCACGCAGGCAGCACACCTGACACGCAGGCTGCGCCTGCGTTACTGATCTCCCCGCAGTCTGCACCCTCTATAACGCAGGCTGCGCCTGCGTTACTGCTGCTCGCGCAGTCTGCACCCCTGTAACGCAGGTTGCACCTGCGTTACACCCTTCTTCCCAGAATTTTTTTTTATTTTTCCCCGAAAATTGTTGTTTTGCATCATAAAAACACACCCAAACCTATTCTAACTCAAATTCTTTCAAACCCTAATTCTTATATTTATCCTACATCAATTCTAAACCTTCCAAATCTCTCCTACACTCTAATTTTTTTTTAAATCTCATATATCCCTCATCTTATATATATTACCCATCTATCCATACAAATCCAATTCCTCTTCTATTTATTTAAATCTCTAAAAATTCAATTCTAAAGAGTAATTAATTGCAAGTTCACCTCTTTGATTCGTATTGGCTATTATTGAGTGGAGTTTTGGTTATTATGGCTCATAAGCGAATGAGGGATGGTTTTCACACCCGACACCTTGATTCCAGGGGAGTTTTCTTTCTTTTCTTTTTAGTGTAGTTTTATTTTGTTTTTAGTTGTAGTTTTGTATCTTGTTCATTAGTTCATTGGGGACAATGAACCGCTTAAGTGTGGGGAAGGGTTCTCAATGTTAAGAGAATTTTTAAAAAAAAATTAAAAAAATTAAAAATACCAAAAATAATTCTAGCCATGCAATTTGATTAGTTATTGTATTTTTCTTGATACACCCATGCATGCGTAGAATTCTTGTGTTCTTGACGCTTTTGTATGAGAAGTGACGTGCTTTGTTCTTGTGCACACACTTTCACTAGCAAGTTGAAACTGGTAGACTTAATTGAATGTAGTAAGTGATTAGAATGACATGAATATGTGCAAGATGACTTGGTTTACATGCTTTGAGTACAAGTAGGTGCGTTAGAGAGTCTTGTTACCTGGGATTGATTATGTTTTATCACACCAAGTGAGTTTTGAGCCTATATGCATACCTTTTGCATGATTTTTCGTTTGCTTGAGTGTCCACATGTTGTTTACATTGCTAGCACTTACTTAAGATCTTTCTTGAAATGCATGACATTACTTGATGATGAGATGATAAAGGCACTTAGGTTTAACCTCGTATTTCCCATATTTCCACACCTTTTAAACATGATCAATTAGTTAACCCGTTGAGCTTAATCCTATTCTTTTGGTGACACACCGCATTACTTGCCATTATCCTTTTTATTCTATTGGCCTTACATTGAATTTGAACCTAAATTGTCAAAGGCTAGTATTGTTCGTAAGGGAGTGATAAGGTGTTCATAAAAGGGGGGTTATTGATGATCATACCATTGGGGAATATTGATTTTGGTCGATGCTTGTTAGTCGAAATTTATAAAAATATCTATGGATCATTGTGCTTATTCCTTAGCTCTCAGAAAAAAAAAACAGAAAAAAAAAAAGAAAAATAAATAAATAAATTTGAGAGCATTCTTATGTTTGTATGATCCTTCTTCATTCGACTAGTCAAGTTATTATGTAAGGGTTATTGAAAAATCCAAGTGTGGGGAAGTATTTGTGGTTTTAATAGAAAGGGAATTGAATAATGATTATTGTTGGGTACTAGCTTTTGACATTTAACCTGTTTTAGCTTTACTTGACATACCTGGTCCCTAGCCCACGTTACAACCCGAATAAAGACCTTTTGATTGTCATCAGTGATGTATGTTGTGTTGAGAGTGAGATTGATTTCGAGTATCAAGTTGTGTTTATGATTTTGTTGGAATTGAGTGATACACTTAACCTTGTTCTTGAGTGAATAATCGTTTTTGAGTGAAAGGTGAGTTATTACTTGTTTTGGCATATGAGATCCCAGGTTTAGACTTAAAGATGTATTTCTTGTGGGCTTAGCATGATTACCAACTATTTTTACACTTGACATGAATTTTTATGACCTTCTGCATGTTGGTTGAGTAAACTACGTGAATACTTGCACTTTTAACACCAAGACATCGTATGTCTGCTTTGATTCTTAAGTTGATGTGGCATGAGAGGACTTGTGTGTGTGGTGTTGTGTTAGCATTGATCTTTTGCATGGTTAGATGAATTTTGTGGGTATATTCACTATAAGCCCTCACGAGACAACACTCGTCCTACTGGGGCTGCCTAGGGGTTTAACGGCTTGTTGCATATGCTCAATGCAATCGTGTCATCTACGAAAGTGATGTTTGTTAGGACTTAGTTTTTATTTCACTTATTTGCCCGAGGACGTACAAATGCTTAGTGTGGGGATGTTTGATAGAATATATTTTTATATATATTTTAGATGATTTTATTCTCATATTTATTGTGTTTTGCATTGATTTGGATTTTTATTTAATAGATTTGATTGTTTTATTGTAGGAAATAAAGAATTCATGACTTGGAAGGATTTGGAGCAAAAAGAGCTATTTTGGAGATAAAATAGGAGAAAATTCGTATTATTGGGCTGCCTGCACTGTTTGGGCCATATCTTGAGTTCCAGAAGTCAGAATTTAACGATCTTACTGTCCACGCGAAGCTTAGGGAATTATCTTTAATTCAGAGGTGGTCCAGTAAGCAAAATCCAACTGGAAGAGCCCAGAAACAGAGGAGAAAAAGAAGTGACGAATTTTACAAGAAAATCCTATTCAATTATGGATATCTTTTTGTAAATTGATTAGAATATTAAAAATACTTTTATTAGGAGATAGAGATCAGATTTTATTAATTATTTTTATTATAAAAGAGGAAGGACATGAAAATAGATGGGGGGATAGACATACATACGTATTTTTACAAGAGCCAGGTTTTTGGTTTTTTTCTCTCTTCATCTCTTCCTTTGTAAACACTTGGTTAATTAAGCTTGGATTAATTGTTCTTCATTATTCAAAGGTTTAAGGTATTACTTATCTTCTCTTTAATTATTACATGTTTATTATGGCTTTCTTGATTATTATTGTTAGTTTCAATCCTAGAATGAGTGAGTAATTTAATTCTAGGGTATTAGGGGGAGCCATGTTTGCACCATGATTTGGGCTTAATTTGATTAGTAAATTGATGGGTAGAGAGTAATTCTGATTGATATGTTTTAATTCTTAATTTGTGTAATTGCGCAATATCATGGATTAACTGATTGCAATAGGAGTAATAGATCGAAAGATTTTACTACTAGAGGCTTACATACAATTAGCAGAATTGAAGGTGATTGTGGAAGCATCATTAGATATTCTGAGAGTGTTAATGCTTGAAAAAGATTAACCATTGCTTTAATTACTTCATCCCATTAAAGAGCTATACCTTTGTGATTTGTTTGGTGTAAGCATGGTGAACCTGAATTGCCCTAGATCCCTTAATTAATTGAATTAAAACCTTGTTAAATTTGCTTTAGTAGTTAACAAAATTCTCAACTAATCGTTTGTGACTAGAAACAATTGATAACCATTGAATTGAATTTGAAACTGTCTCCTTGAGGATTCGACCCGTATTTGCCAGTATCTACTACAATTGATACCGTGCGCTTGCGGTTAGACGTAATTTAACACATCAGCTTCTTATCTTCAAGAGTCGCATATAACCCTCGTTGAATTAACAGATCTTTCACTGTGCTCTGCCATAACGTAAAATTGTTTCTTCCATTAAACAATTCAATCTCGAATTTTCCTCCACCCATATCCATCACGAACCTTGGCTCTTGATACCACTTGTTAGGGAGTAAAACCCGAGATAATCAACTAATGCAAAGCACACACAACAAAATTATATGACAGGGAAAACCCGCGTCCCAACTTGTATTATTAATCCAAACAATAATCAATAATACAATCAATCTCACCAAACGGTGTTTCACTCACACGATACTTAAAGCCAAATAATACTCAAGCATATCTAACAAACATAATATGACTATGTATATATAGCAATCACAAACTTAGCCACCAAGTTACCATACAAGTATACTCATATTTGGTTTATAATTACCTACCAAATTCTAATCATACTTGGTATCTAATTATCTACCCAAAACATATCATCTATAATAATTATCCAAATATAACTATTATATTACCCATATTTGTCTTGGATCACCAAAGTCCATACTACGATATTGGGTTTAACCCAACAACTGTATCGTGAGTCTGGCAACCCATGACGATGGTCATCTATGTATATGGTTACGATTGGAGATCTGACATTAAAGGTGATAGGACGAAACACATTGATTCAAAGTTTTTCTTCACTCATGAGCTTCAGCAAAGGGGAGAAATTGATGTCGGTCAAATTTGGTCATCAGAGAATCCAGCAGATTTGTTCACAAAAACACTACCTAATCATCTTTTAAGAAATTAGTAAATAAGATTGGAATGCGTAAGATAGAGATATATTGAAATGAGGGGGAGACATGATACTTCTTTTACATTACATTATGTACAACACATGTACTCTTTTTCCTTCACTAGGGTTTTTCACACAGGTTTTTCCTAGTAAGGTTTTAACGAGGCATGATGTTTGTGCGAGTCATCCAAGGGGGAGTGTTATATAATATTGTATGACTCTTAGCTTTACAACCACGATTGTAAATCCAACCTTAGCTCTTCACTATCCTTGTAACTCCTCCAACTTTTGGCTTTTCATATAATTGTAACTTATGATTTTGGAGGCTATATAAAGCCTTGCTTGTTCATTGCTTATAGATATGAATAAAATGATAATCTCCTTTCTCTCTATTATCTAGCTCTCTTCATTGTTATATAGATTATTATACAACAATGAATAAAATGATAATCTCCTTTCTCCCTATTTTCTAGCTCTCTTCATTGTTATATAGATTATTATACAACAGTTTTTGTGTTTTGTGGCAAAGGATATGTTTCCTTTTATCATTTTAATGTTAAAATCTGGTGCGGGTTTGTTTATATACTAGTACTAGCTGATAACTTGTGCGAAGTACGGGCACAGATTCAACATGAGTTGAGATTAAAACATTAATACTAATACACTATTTAATTATGTAATTATAGAGAATTGAATCCGATATAAAGCTAAAAAATGAAAGTAAATAAATTTTTATAATTATATCGTTGTAAGGAATCGAACCCGAGGTGAAGCTAAAAAAATTAAATTAAATAAATCTTATATAATTATGTAGTTGTAAGGAATCGAACCCCGAATTTAGTGATAACCAAATTTGGTATTTTGGTACTTTGGTACTATTGCGTATGATAAGTGGATTTTATATCCACTTGGAATGCTTCGTATCGGCTTAAATTGATTACTTGACCTCAAGTATGTGGTGTGTTTAATGTGTTTTCGTTGAGTTTTTCAGAACTAAGAGTTGGAGGTTAAATTGAATTCAGATTTTCCGGGTAGGTTGCGCAGTCTGCACTGTTTTGGCCATATCTGGAGTTCTAGAAGTCCGAATTCAGTGATCTTACAGCTCACGCGAAGACAACGAAAGTTTCTAGGACAGAAAGTGAGGCGCGCTGCGGCCTGGGAAGGATGCTGCGGCGCGGTAGATATTCTGCAGAATCTGAAATTTTGTCCTGAAAATCCTGATTTACTGTTTGGGCCATATCTTGAGTTCTACAAGTCCGTTTTGGACGATCTTACAGTCCATGCGAAGCTAACGAGATTCCCTTTCATTATAAAGTGGTTCAGAGGTCCAATTACAACTGGAACGGCCAAGAAATATTGAAGAAAAGTTAGCTACGAATTTTCCTTCAAAACAGAATCAGTTTAGAAAACGTATTTTGCAGAAATTCTATTATAATTCTGTTTTGGTAGTTATTTGCTGGACAAGACATGGTGACCTATATAAACACATCCTATCATCATAAAATCAATTCACACTTCACATAACATTATAGGGAGAAGAGAGAGACTTGGAGAAGGATTTCCAACGCTCGTGACAAGCAACGGAGATCTAGATCTACTTCATCTTTTCTATTCTTCTATGCTCGTTTTGGATTTGTTTTCTAAACTCTATTACTCTTATTTAATATTCATACTTTGTTTATTATCATGGTTTCATCAGATCCCATGATGACGAGCGGTTCGATTATGAACTAATCGTTGTCATGGGATTCTAACGGACTTATCTATGTAGCTTAGTAGTTTGATTGCTTTAAAGATTTGTGTGTGGTGAATTCTTGATATCCTCGTATGGTTATGCTTAATTGATAGATGCGTCACGAACATCTAATTTGTTAATCTCTTGCGAAACGAGAGTGGATCTTTGTAAGATACCAGATTATTTTAGGATTTATTATTATTATTATTTATTATTTTTATTTTTATTAATTATTATGTTAATTATTATTTAAAGAATAGAATTGGATTTGAGAATATCGTTGTGGAATTCAACGATATTTAGTATTGAGTTTATATTAGTATATATTGAGTTATGTGTGCCAATGTGTGTCCAGTATTTTATTGGTATTTTTAGTGATTTAAAATATTTAAATCAAGTATTATTGATCTTCAAAAATCTTTATTTGATTATCGGAGGGCTTAAAAATCATGAAATCTTTTGTAAAATTATCTTTATATATTTATTGAGTTTTTAAAATTGTTAGGTGGATTAATTTGGGTGGTTGAGTATTTTAAAATGATTTTAAGAGTTTTATTGTATTTAAAGGATCAAAACTTTGAAAATTCATATTTAATTCGTTTTTGATCCGAAAAATATTTTAAAAATATGTGGCTGCCCGTAATTTTGTACTTTTTATTTTAAAAATGAAAAGTGAAATTTTCCACCAATTTTCCGTTTGTTCTTGATTTTTGAAAAGACTGGATAATTAATTTTAGTATTTTTAGCAATGAGGAATTATTAAACTACCTCCCCTTTTTTTTTTCAATCCCTAAATCAGCATTCCCCTCTCCCAATTTCATTCCTACGCTGCTAGTTTCTCTCGAACACTCCAGAGATTTTCTTCATCTCTCTCTCCCTCAAAATCTAACTCGAATCTCCCTAAATCTCTCCCCTCTCCTCTCTCGTTAAATTAATCGGTAATCACCCCTCTCTTCCCTCTACAGTAAAACAACGGGTGTGTGTGTGTCCCTTCCTCTGTACCGATTACAAATACTTGGATTGGTGGGCGTATATGAGACGTGAGTGTGTGTATGTATGTATATGCGTGTGTATACACACGAATGGTGTGTGCAGCAGAAGAGGAAGTCGTGCGGGGGGGCCGGCCGGTGACTGCAACTGTTTCCGGCGACTGCAGCTACAGGGAGGAGCATGTGAATGGCGAAGAGGAGGAAGGAAATGATGGGTGTGTGTATTGTATGTATACGCAGCAGAGAGAGAGAGAGAGAGAGAGAGAGAGAGAGAGAGAGAGAGAGAGAGAGAGAGAGAGAGAGAGAGATTTTGGGGGAGATTATTCGATGGTTTGATTTTTATGGTGGGCCGAATCGAAATTGTATACTCCTTTATTTTTTTTATGTAATTATTTAATTTTCATTTTAGATCAATTGTGATAATATTGTTATAATTAACTTAGATTTAATTGCGATATTCTTGTTTTAATTTTCATAGTTTAATTTGGAAAGTTTATAATTGTTAATTATGATTGTGGGATTAAATTGCGAGATTATGTGATAATTTTCGTAATTAGATTAATATTTTAAATTATGGATATTGTTTTAGTTCTGTGATTTAATTCGGAGAATTCATGAATGTCGATTATGATTATTTGAGTTAAATTCCCGGATTTTAAATTTAGAAACTTGTTTAGTGGTAGAATTGTAATTTCGGAAGTATGAGTTTGGGAACTCGAATAATATCCGTGTTTAATGCTTGCTGGTCGTTAGTTATAATTGTTGGTGGTTAATTATAATTTAGGTATTAAATATGGATCGATAGTATGTTGGGATTAAGTGCGATTCCGATTATGTGTTTGGATTTAGTGATTGTTAATTGTATTTGTTAATTGCTAAGTGCTAATTGTTATAGTCGCATAATGTGTGGTTATATGAGTTGGTCAGTTTGTAAATGTCTATGTGCTAAGTGCTATAAGTGGAGTCGTATTGTGGGATGCAGTCATATTTGTCAACTACGTGGTGTTGGCTTAAATGTGGATAAACTTAGTTTACTTTCCTTAAATGTTGAGGTGCCGCATGTCTGGGCGGATACTTTTCCTTATGTGTTAGGTGCCACATGTCTGGGCGGGTACTTTTCTTACTTGTTTACTTTTATGTTGCTGTAAGTTGAGGCAGCTTTATTTTTGCAAAACAGGGTTGAATTGTATTTGAGGGGCTGTGCCCATAGTCCGATAAACGAATACTTCATGCCGAAATTTTCTGAAAATCCCCTGTATTTAAAGTTATTTAAATTATTTGATTTAAAGATTTAAAGGCATGTATGTGTATGAGTGTTTAAGTACATATGTGATGATTAATGAGGTGTGGGTATATATATTTATGTATGTATTGCTTTGTGAGTTGTAAGTAATTAGTTATCGATTGGGTTGTTTATGTACTAAATAGTACTTTACTATTATTTCGAGTACAATTAGGGATTCGATATGGACCCAGCGAGCGTGTTGACGAGACGATTGAAGGAAATGAATGCGTGATCGAGTACAGACCGAAGAATAGTAAGTAGCGAATCGGCGCATTGGAATCGAGGCAAGTGTACTAACCCTCGCTTATCGTTCAAGTGAGATAAATATGTTTCTATTCAATATAAGCATTCCCTTCAAATCCGTATTGCTAGTATCCTCTCCTTCAAATTATTGATAAGGATGTATTTTATTCATATATCATGTGGAAAGTAGAATTTCAGTTTTATTGCCAGTATTATTCTTTCTTAAGTATTGTTAGTAATATTCTGTTAAAGTTTTGCTGGTATTGCATTCTTATTCCTTGTTTTAGTATAATGTTCTTAATGTATATGGTTTCCCTGAGATTAATTGATAGTAAAGTAGTTTAATGGAATTGGAAGAATTTTATAAAAATGTGGACCAGCTTCGTGGTCAGAGTAGTAAAGGCCAATGTCAATAAGTGCCTATTGAGGGATCCCAGAGTATTGTTTTTAGCTGGACTTTACGTGGCTGATCACCCGTAATGTCCAGAGTATGATGAAAACTCCAATTCTATTAAATGTTGTTTTTATGGAAATACATTCTTATGATAGAATGTTTAAGTTAAAGTACATTTTCATTTCCAAGTATGTTGGATATAAAGTTATGATTTGAGTTAAAAGTCATGATTTGAGTTAATAAATATTGTTAGTATAAAAATGGAAAGTTAGTATACTATTGTTTTGAACAGTGAAAATTAATTCACGGTTATTATGGTCGATGTGGCATTTGTTGCGCAGTGATAGTAAGGACCGAGAATGAATTGAGATCTTCTTATTTATTCAAACTCATGACTGTCAGGCCGGTTAGGCAGCTAGGTGTGCAAACGCTTAGTGACATGAATGAAATTTGAGTAACTGAGAATTTCTTGGAGATTTTGTTAAAGCGATAGTTAAAGTATTTTGCAAGTATTAAAAGTAATGAATCTAGTATTACAAACCTTCTCAGTTATTAAATTCTGATTTCGAGTTATAAATGTTTTAAATGATATTAATTTTCTGTTAAAGTTAAGAATCCAGATTTCAATTATAGTATTGATTATAAATTGGTGAGCATTCCTTCGCTCATATTTATTGTTCCTATTTCTTGAATTGCAATTATTGCATTCTTATTTCATCCAGTTCAGTTCTATATATAACTTGCTGAGCATTTTTTGGCTCACACTTGTTGTTTTTAAAATCTAACTTTTCAGTAAACTAGTTGGCGAGGCTTAGCTTGTGCTGTTCAGAAAGTGGAAAGAAGAAGCAGGATGCTGTTGTGAAGCTGACGTGGATCAGGGTATTTAGATTTAAAGTTTGATTTGTTGTATGTAAATATAGTTTAGTAGTTATAGTATGTATTTGATTAGTTGGCCTGGTATACTTCCATTCGAAGTTATACCAGTGTATTAAGTCTGTATAAAGTTTTGTATATAGAGTTGTATTTAAGTTGGTTTTGGGTTTTCTTGTTTCTAGAACTGTAACCTAAGATCCTTAGTTGGGAGTTGGGGTCAAAGAGCTTTGATTGAGTTTTTATTTTTTATTTCAGTTTTATTTTGATTTCAGATTTTTAGTTTAGTATTCAGCAGGTTTATGTTGTATTTACGAATACATCATGGCAAATTTTTGTTAGATTTATTTAGTAAGTTTGTTATCGTGACGCCCAAATCTACTGACCCCGAATTTGGGGGCTTTACAATCTTGAGATTTAGAACTTGTCATGCTAGCATAGGATAGGTTGATGTTTTAACATCATGATTTGTAGCGTAAATAGAGATATTATGTTGCCCTATGTGATCTTAATGGATGACTTGTGCTTAAACCGTTATGTTTTCAAATCTTATAGAGATATAGGATCTAAACATAATTGGTGTCTATTCATCTTCTATCTCTTTTGTGGATGTATGATTAATTTGGTGTTCGTATACCGAGAGGTAACCTATACTTGTTCCATGTTGTCTGATCAGATATCAAAACCATCACATACGTTGATTAAAGGCATCAACTCTAAGCGAAGTAGTTAATGAAGTTAGGATCCCATGTTTATTCTCATATAAGTAATTCGTCTTTAATTCTCATTAGTTAATTAATTGTTAGTTAATTTAGTTAATCAAAACCCAATCTTGTTAATTGTCTTAGCAGTGAGTAATAATCATACATTGTTGCATAGGTACATTAACTAATTTAAAACCTAAGATCTCTGTGGGAACGAACTTGACTTCTATCTGTATTACTTGTGACCACGTATACTTGCGTGATATTGTGTTAACAAGTTTTTGGCGCCGCTACCGGGGATCATCGGTGTTTTATTTTAGCTTATGTGCTTGTCATTAGTGGTCGTTAAAGTTCACTGACTCGGATTAGTTACTTACCTATCTTGTTTGGTTCGGTGTGTTTCAGGTACTTGAGTGTTTGAAAATGGCAGGCGAGGAGTTGCCATGGTGGGCATATTCGAGGACATCCGTGCCTCAGCAATGTGAGCAATGTTTGGCTAACTCAGATGAGGATGGAGGTGTCTTTAGGTTATGAAGTGTTTACCGTCTATTCTATTTATAAACCTGTGATTGTTTTGGCGAAGAATATGTATGATTTTTGATCTAGTTTTGGGAGTATTTCTGATGAGCATCGCACACATGCACGTTTTTGTCCATGTATTGTTAGTATACGGGGACTTAGTCGAGCTCTATTTGGAGTTAGTTTCGTTCTTTGAGATATTTGCTTGTTAGTTGGTTTTGGTTAGTCTAAAGGGATAGTTGCATTTTCATATTAGTTGCATTCATGCATTGCATGGTTTTTGCATTGTTTAGTTAGATGGATTTTGTGGGTACATTCACTATAGGCCCTCACGAGACCTTACTCGTCCACTAGGGCTGCCTAGGGGTTTAAAGGGCTTGTTGCATATGCCAAATGCAACCGTGATCACCTACGGAAGTGGTACTAGTTAGTTGTATATAGTTATATTTGTTTATGCTTGAGGACAAGCATCGGTTTAAGTTTGGGGGTGTGATAAGTGGATTTTATATCCACTTGGAATGCTTCGTATCGGCTTAAATTGATTACTTGAGCTCAAGTATGTGGTGTGTTTAATGTGTTTTCGTTGAGTTTTGCAGAACTAAGAGTTGGAGCTTAAATTGAATTCGGATTTTCCGGGTAGGTTGCGCAGTCTGCACTGTTTTGGCCATATCTGGAGTTCTAGAAGTCCGAATTCAGTGATCTTACAACTCACGCGAAGACAACGAAAGTTTCTACAATCTTGGACAGAAAGTGAGGCACGCTTCGGCCTGGGAAGGGCGCTACGGCGCGGTAGATATTATGCAGAATATTAAATTTTGTCCTGAAAATCCTGATTTACTGTTTTGGGCCATATCTTGAGTTTTACAAGTTCGTTTTGGATGATCTTATAGTCCACGCGAATCTAATGAGATTATATTTCATTATAAAGTGGTTCAGAGGTCCAATTACAACTAGAATGGCCAAGAAATATTGAAGAAAAGTCTGCTACGAATTTTCCTTCAAAACAGAATCAGTTTAGGAAACGTATTTTGCAGAAATTCTATTATAATTCTGTTTTGGTACTTTCTTGCTGGACAAGACATGGTGACCTATATAAACACATCCTATCATCATAAAATCAATTCACACTTCACATAACATTATAGGGAGAAGAGAGAGACTTGGAGAAGGATTTCCAACGCTCGTGACAAGCAACGGAGATCTAGATCTACTTCATCTTTTCTATTCTTTTATGCTCGTTTAGGATTTGTTTTCTAAACTCTTTTACTCTTATTTAATATTCATACTTTGTTTATTATCATGGTTTCATCAGATCCCATGATGACGAGCGGTTCGATTATGAACTAATCATTGTAATGGGATTCTAACGGACTTATCTATGTAGCTTAGTAGTTTGATTGCTTTAAAGATTTATGTGTGGTGAATTCTTGATATCCTTGTATGGTTATGCTTAATTGATAGATGCGTCGCGAACATCTAATTTGTTAATCTCTTGCGAAATGAGAGTGGATCTTGAGATTTAGAACATGCCATGCTAGCATAGGATACGTTGATGTTTTAACATCATGATTTGTAGCGTACATAGAGATATTATGCTGCCCTATGTGATCTTAATGGATGACTTGTGCTTAAACCGTTATGTTTTCAAATCTTATAGAGATATAGGGTCTAAACATAATTGGTATCTATTCATCTTCTATCTCTTTTGTGGATGTATGATTAGTTTGGTGTTCGTATACCGAGAGGTAACCTATACTTGTTCCGTGTTGTCTGATCAGATATCAAAACCATCACATGCGTTGATTAAAGGCATCAACTCTAAGCGAAGTAGTTAATGAAGTTAGGATCCCATGTTTATTCTCATATAAGTAATTCGTCTTTAATTCTCTTTAGTTAATTAATTGTTAGTTAATTTAGTTAATCAAAACCCAGTCTTGTTAATTGTCTTGGCAGTGAGTAATAATCATACATTGTTGCATAGGTACATTAACTAATTTAAAACCTAAGATCTTTGTGGGAACGAACTTGACTTCTATCTGTATTACTTGTGACCACGTATACTTGCGTGATATTGTGTTAACAAGTGAACATGGTTTTCCACATTAAAAAAAAAGTATATAGGATTTGTTGTCTATCCTGGCACACGGGAACTGGGTCTTTCTTAAAAAAATTTAAAAAATAAGATTATTTAATTTTTGCCACAAAAAATATGTACGGGTTTTAAAAATATATTCAATTTTAAAAATAATTGACCGATGATCATTGTTAAATTTTTGTTTGGTACAATATGTATCAGCGTAAAAATTAAAAAATAATTCACCAAAGATCACATTATTTGAATGCAATTATCCTTCAAAAACCGGCCATTGCAGAACAATCTAAAATAATTGAAGAACTCTTTGACTTTCATCAACATCGACAAATCTTGAGCACGGGAGATACATTAGTTGAAGTCTTTTGAGCAATAGCTTATCTGTTAAATTTGTTTTGTTCATGTTTTGTTGTCCAATAAATGAATGTTCAGTTGGTTATTTTTTAATATTTACAAGCCAATATGTCTAACTCATGTGTCATGACTTTGTCTTGTGTGTTACATGATTAAGCGTTCGATTCCCCTTCAACATTTAAATGTTGGGAGAGGGATTTATCCCATCGAGGGTGATGATGCTTAAACCGATGCAGGTATTTGTAAATTTTAGGCGTGTTGGTTTGCTCAATGGAGTTGCTGGCGGTGCAAGGCCTAGGCACGTTGATTCGTTTAGTGAAATCGTTCGTTCGTTACGTAAAGGTAATGACGGTGCAGAGCTAAAAAATAATCTACAGTAGAACATTTTAACAATTTAGCAAGATTTTCGGTGAAATTCCAATTGTTTCCTTTCAAGTCCCTTAAGTTACCTGCCCTACTCTAAAAACAAAGTTAAATCACTTTGATACATTTCAAATCATAAACCCACAATTTTCTTGTTACTTGATTAAGTAAAATGGTTGATGCAGCCAGGGGCGGACCTACGTTCAAAGGAGTGGGGGGATGGCCCCCAGTGAAATTTTTTCTAACACATTAATAAGTAAGTGAAATGGAATGTGCCCTACTGGTCAACCAATGGTGCCCCCGCCTATCAAAAAAAATCAGGTGCCCCATTAGTCCATTACCCACCAATTACTAAGCCCAAATCATTTAAATTTTGTTTTAAAAACTAACAAGCCCAATCCATTAAAATTTTTAGTTTAGTATCAAAGTCCAACACCCAAACTCATTAATCAGAGTTTCAACTTTCACACATCTTTGCAGAAAATTATAAGTTATTTCTTTTTTTCTATATTACTACACATCTTTTATAATATTTCATTTTATTATTTATATCTTGTGTCCCCACTGAAAATTATTCCTGGGTCCGCGACATGCAGCTGTATCCTTTACCATCGAAAAACTTGGCAGTACTCAATCAACTTCCCAAATTGGATGATCTTGCTTTCGGTGAGAAAATCATTCACTAATAAAGATTGTTTACTTTTTCAACTGTGGTAGGTTGTGCTTGACAAGGGTGTATATATAATTAAGTACTCATATAACTAGTGTGCCTGCGTAACCATCAATATATATATATATATATATATATATATATATATATATATATATATATATATATAGGGCACGTTCCACAGCCCCGGTTGGATATCCCCCTAAATCTCGCTGGCCGCCATGTTTCATGGAGGGCGTAGACGCCCGCCATGTTTCATGGAGGGCGTGACGCCCTCCATGTTTCATGGAGGGCGTGACGCCCTCCATGTTTCATGCATGTTTCATGGAGGGCGTAAATTTGTTAAATTTAATTAAAAATAGAAAAATAAGATAAAATTAAATTTAAAATTCATAAAAATTCATTTCTTTCAGATTAATTTTAGTACTCATTAATTCTGTGATTAATTTTACATTAGATTCAATAATTTTCTATTTTTTTAGATTTTTTTCTTCTTTTCTAATTAATTTATATTATATTTCACAAATTAGTAAAAAAATTATTGAAAAATCAAGAAAATAGAAAAATAGTGATATTGAGTTGACATTCATCCCAAAATTAGTGACTACCACTAGTATAGTGTGTATGAATTTTCAATTCGAATTTAAACTTTTTTACGTTTTTAATTAATTTCATAATATATTTCACAAACTAAATAAAAATTATTAAAAAATTAAAAAAATAGAAAAATATTGATTTTGAGTTGAAATTCATCCCAAAACTAGTGACTACCACTAATTGAGTGTGTATCAATTTTTAATTCAAATTTAATTTTGTTTTCTTCTTTTCTAATTAATTTATATTATATTTCACAAATTAGTAAAAAATTATTGAAAAATCAAGAAAATAGGAAAATAATGATATTGAGTTGACATTCATCCCAAAATTAGAGACTACCACTAGTATACTGTGTATGAATTTTCAATTCGAATTTAAACTTTTTTACGTTTTTAATTAATTTCGTAATATATTTCAGAAACTAAATAAAAATTATTAAAAAATAGAAAAAATAGAAAAATATTGAAAAATAGAAAATAGAAAAATAGTTGATATTTATTAGTTTTTAAATTTATTTGAAATAATAATTATTATACAAAAAGTAAATTCTCTATTTAAAATATAAATAAATAATGAAAATATTTTGGGATCCTGACGCCCTCCATGAAACATGGAGGGCGCCCGCCATGTTTCATGGAGGGCGCCCGCCATGTTTCATGGAGGGCACCTCGGATTCCCTTTTAACTTTCCAGTGTTTTCTTCCAACTTTCCAGCTTTTTTTTTTCCCAAACTGCACAGTTTTTCAGCAGCTTTTTTCATCTTTGGAGAGCAAAAAAATAAGGTTAGAATTTTCATGGCCTCTTATTTATTTAATTATGATTCTAACTCTTCAAGTGATCATAACGAGTTTAATTATGTAACTCCCGTTCGAAGTAAAAGAGTTTATCGTAAACTTTTTGATGAAAATGGTGTTGAAATTCATGAAACAATAGATGTTGATGATATTGATGATAATGTTGGTAAAAACTTTGGTGATGCTTCTAATTTGAAGGGTAAAGAAAAAATAATTATTGATAGTGATGAAGATGTTAATAATGGAAAAAAGGATGATATTGATGGTAATGACAATGATAAAGCTAATATTGGAGAAGAAAATATTGGATCTTTTTTTGCAAATATGAATGATGAAGTGCCTTATGTTGGTATGAAATTTGATTCTTTAGAAGAAGCGGAATTATTTTATAAAAATTATGGTCGTAATGTGGGGTTTGAGATAATTATTAGGAGCACTCCTAACTAGTGCTTTTGTCCCGGATTGTTGTTTCTATTTTTTAAAAAATACTTATCGACAATCCGACCGCACGTATGCCCATATATATCTAATTTAGTGATATTCCCAAGTTTTTAAAAAATAATAAATTTACTTGGATGGTAAAAGTGGCAGTCAACTATCGGTTTGACCCATACTCCTAACTAGTGCTTTTGTCCCGGATTGTTGTTTCTATTTTTTAAAAAATACTTAGCGACGATCCGACCGCACGTATGCCCATATATGTCTAATTTAGTGATATTCCCAAGTTTTTAAAAAATAATAAATTTACTTGGATGGTAAAAGTGGCAGTCAACTATCGGTTTGACCCGTACTCCTAACTAGTGCTTTTGTCCCGGATTGTTGTTTCTATTATTTAAAAAATACTTATCGACGATCCGACCGCACGTATGCCCATATATATCTAATTTAGTGATATTCCCAAGTTTTTAAAAAATAATAAATTTACTTGGATGGTAAAAGTGGTAGTCAACTATCGGTTTGACCCGTACTCCTAACTAGTGCTTTTGTCCCGGATTGTTGTTTCTATTTTTTAAAAAATACTTATCGACGATCCGACCGCACGTATGCCCATATATGTCTAATTTAGTGATATTCCCAAGTTTTTAAAAAATAATAAATTTACTTGGATGGTAAAAGTTGCAGTCAACTATCGGTTTGACCCGTACTCCTAACTAGTGCTTTTGTCCCGGATTGTTGTTTCTATTATTTAAAAAATACTTATCGACGATCCGACCGCACGTATGCCCATATATATCTAATTTAGTGATATTCCCAAGTTTTTAAAAAATAATAAATTTACTTGGATGGTAAAAGTGGCAGTCAACTATCGGTTTGACCCGTACTCCTAACTAGTGCTTTTGTCCCGGATTGTTGTTTCTATTTTTTAAAAAATACTTATCGACGATCCGACCGCACGTATGCCCATATATGTCTAATTTAGTGATATTCCCAAGTTTTTAAAAAATAATAAATTTACTTGGATGGTAAAAGTGGCAGTCAACTATCGGTTTGACCCGTACTCCTAACTAGTGCTTTTGTCCCGGATTGTTGTTTCTATTATTTAAAAAATACTTATCGACGATCCGACCGCACGTATGCCCATATATATCTAATTTAGTGATATTCCCAAGTTTTTAAAAAATAATAAATTTACTTGGATGGTAAAAGTGGCAGTCAACTATCGGTTTGACCCGTACTCCTAACTAGTGCTTTTGTCCCGGATTGTTGTTTCTATTTTTTAAAAAATACTTATCGACGATCCGACCGCACGTATGCCCATATATGTCTAATTTAGTGATATTCCCAAGTTTTTAAAAAAAATAAATTTACTTGGATGGTAAAAGTGGCAGTCAACTATCGGTTTGACCCGTACTCCTAACTAGTGCTTTTGTCCCGGATTGTTGTTTCTATTATTTAAAAAATACTTATCGACGATCCGACCGCACGTATGCCCATATATATCTAATTTAGTGGTATTCCCAAGTTTTTAAAAAATAATAAATTTACTTGGATGGTAAAAGTGGCAGTCACCTATCGGTTTGACCCGTACTCCTAACTAGTGCTTTTGTCCCGGATTGTTGTTTCTATTTTTTAAAAAATACTTATCGACGATCCGACCGCACGTATGCCCATATATGTCTAATTTAGTGATATTCCCAAGTTTTTAAAAAATAATAAATTTACTTGGATGGTAAAAGTGGCAGTCAACTATCGGTTTGACCCGTACTCCTAACTAGTGCTTTTGTCCCGGATTGTTGTTTCTATTTTTTAAAAAATACTTATCGACGATCCGACCGCACGTATGCCCATATATGTCTAATTTAGTGATATTCCCAAGTTTTTAAAAAATAATAAATTTACTTGGATGGTAAAAGTTGCAGTCAACTATCGGTTTGACCCGTACTCCTAACTAGTGCTTTTGTCCCGGATTGTTGTTTCTATTATTTAAAAAATACTTATCGACGATCCGACCGCACGTATGCCCATATATATCTAATTTAGTGATATTCCCAAGTTTTTAAAAAATAATAAATTTACTTGGATGGTAAAAGTGGCAGTCAACTATCGGTTTGACCCGTACTCCTAACTAGTGCTTTTGTCCCGGATTGTTGTTTCTATTTTTTAAAAAATACTTATCGACGATCCGACCGCACGTATGCCCATATATGTCTAATTTAGTGATATTCCCAAGTTTTTAAAAAATAATAAATTTACTTGGATGGTAAAAGTGGCAGTCAACTATCGGTTTGACCCGTACTCCTAACTAGTGCTTTTGTCCCGGATTGTTGTTTCTATTATTTAAAAAATACTTATCGACGATCCGACCGCACGTATGCCCATATATATCTAATTTAGTGATATTCCCAAGTTTTTAAAAAATAATAAATTTACTTGGATGGTAAAAGTGGCAGTCAACTATCGGTTTGACCCGTACTCCTAACTAGTGCTTTTGTCCCGGATTGTTGTTTCTATTTTTTAAAAAATACTTATCGACGATCCGACCGCACGTATGCCCATATATGTCTAATTTAGTGATATTCCCAAGTTTTTAAAAAATAATAAATTTACTTGGATGGTAAAAGTGGCAGTCAACTATCGGTTTGACCCGTACTCCTAACTAGTGCTTTTGTCCCGGATTGTTGTTTCTATTTTTTAAAAAATACTTAGCGACGATCCGACCGCACGTATGCCCATATATGTCTAATTTAGTGATATTCCCAAGTTTTTAAAAAATAATAAATTTACTTGGATGGTAAAAGTGGCAGTCAACTATCGGTTTGACCCGTACTCCTAACTAATGCTTTTGTCCCGGATTGTTGTTTCTATTTTTTAAAAAATACTTATCGACGATCCGACCGCACGTATGCCCATATATGTCTAATTTAGTGATATTCCCAAGTTTTTAAGAAATAATAAATTTACTTGGATGGTAAAAGTGGCAGTCAACTATCGGTTTGACCCGTACTCCTAACTAGTGCTTTTGTCCCGGATTGTTGTTTCTATTTTTTAAAAAATACTTAGCGACGATCTGACCGCACGTATGCCCATATATGTCTAATTTAGTGATATTCCCAAGTTTTTAAAAAATAATAAATTTACTTGGATGGTAAAAGTGGCAGTCAACTATCGGTTTGACCCGTACTCCTAACTAGTGCTTTTGTCCCGGATTGTTGTTTCTATTATTTAAAAAATACTTATCGACGATCCGACCGCACGTATGCCCATATATATCTAATTTAGTGATATTCCCAAGTTTTTAAAAAATAATAAATTTACTTGGATGGTAAAAGTGGTAGTCAACTATCGGTTTGACCCGTACTCCTAACTAGTGCTTTTGTCCCGGATTGTTGTTTCTATTTTTTAAAAAATACTTATCGACGATCCGACCGTATAAATGCCCATATATGTCTAATTTAGTGATATTCCCAAGTTTTTAAAAAATAATAAATTTACTTGGATGGTAAAAGTTGCAGTCAACTATCGGTTTGACCCGTACTCCTAACTAGTGCTTTTGTCCCGGATTGTTGTTTCTATTATTTAAAAAATACTTATCGACGATCCGACCGCACGTATGCCCATATATATCTAATTTAGTGATATTCCCAAGTTTTTAAAAAATAATAAATTTACTTGGATGGTAAAAGTGGCAGTCAACTATCGGTTTGACCCGTACTCCTAACTAGTGCTTTTGTCCCGGATTGTTGTTTCTATTTTTTAAAAAATACTTATCGACGATCCGACCGCACGTATGCCCATATATGTCTAATTTAGTGATATTCCCAAGTTTTTAAAAAATAATAAATTTACTTGGATGGTAAAAGTGGCAGTCAACTATCGGTTTGACCCGTACTCCTAACTAGTTTTTTGTCCCGGATTGTTGTTTCTATTATTTAAAAAATACTTATCGACGATCCGACCGCACGTATGCCCATATATATCTAATTTAGTGATATTCCCAAGTTTTTAAAAAATAATAAATTTACTTGGATGGTAAAAGTGGCAGTCAACTATCGGTTTGACCCGTACTCCTAACTAGTGCTTTTGTCCCGGATTGTTGTTTCTATTTTTTAAAAAATACTTAGCGACGATCCGACCGCACGTATGCCCATATATATCTAATTTAGTGATATTCCCAAGTTTTTAAAAAATAATAAATTTACTTGGATGGTAAAAGTGGCAGTCAACTATTGGTTTGACCCGTACTCCTAACTAGTGCTTTTGTCCCGGATTGTTGTTTCTATTTTTTAAAAAATACTTATCGACGATCCAACCGCACGTATGCCCATATATATCTAATTATTGATATTCCCAAGTTTTTAAAAAATAATAAATTTACTTGGATGGTAAAAGTGGCAGTCAACTATCGGTTTGACCCGTACTCCTAACTAGTGCTTTTGTCCCGTATTGTTGTTTCTATTTTATAAAAAATACTTATCGACGATCCCGACCGCACGTATGCCCATATATGTCTAATTTAGTGATATTCCCAAGTTTTTAAAAATTAATAAATTTACTTGGATGGTAAAAGTGGCAGTCAACTATCGGTTTTACCCGTACTCCTAACTAGTGCTTTTGTCCCGGATTGTTGTTTCTATTTTTTAAAAAATACTTAGCGACGATCCGACCGCACATATGCCCATATATATCTAATTTAGTGATACTCCCAAGTTTTTAAAAAATAATAAATTTACTTGGATGGTAAAAGTGGCAGTCAACTATCGGTTTGACCCGTACTCCTAACTAGTGCTTTTGTCCCGGATTGTTGTTTCTATTTTTAAAAAAATACTTATCGACGATCCGACCGCACGTATGCCCATATATATCTAATTTAGTGATATTCCCAAGTTTTTAAAAAATAATAAATTTACTTGGATGGTAAAAGTGGCAGTCAACTATCGGTTTGACCCGTACTCCTAACTAGTGCTTTTGTCCCGGATTGTTGTTTCTATTATTTAAAAAATACTTATCGACGATCCGACCGCACGTATGCCCATATATATCTAATTTAGTGATATTCTCAAGTTTTTAAAAAATAATAAATTTACTTGGATGGTAAAAGTGGCAGTCACCTATCGGTTTGACCCGTACTCCTAACTAGTGCTTTTGTCCCGGATTGTTGTTTCTATTTTTTAAAAAATACTTATCGACGATCCGACCGCACGTATGCCCATATATGTCTAATTTAGTGATATTCCCAAGTTTTTAAAAAATAATAAATTTACTTGGATGGTAAAAGTGGCAGTCAACTATCGGTTTGACCCGTACTCCTAACTAGTGATTTTGTCCCGGATTGTTGTTTCTATTATTTAAAAAATACTTATCGACGATCCGACCGCACGTATGCCCATATATATCTAATTTAGTGATATTCCCAAGTTTTTAAAAAATAATAAATTTACTTGGATGGTAAAAGTGGCAGTCAACTATCGGTTTGACCCGTACTCCTAACTAGTGCTTTTGTCCCGGATTGTTGTTTCTATTTTTTAAAAAATACTTATCGACGATCCGACCGCACGTATGCCCATATATGTCTAATTTAGTGATATTCCCAAGTTTTTAAAAAATAATAAATTTACTTGGATGGTAAAAGTGGCAGTCAACTATCGGTTTGACCCGTACTCCTAACTAGTGCTTTTGTCCCGGATTGTTGTTTCTATTTTTTAAAAAATACTTAGCGACGATCCGACCGCACGTATGCCCATATATGTCTAATTTAGTGATATTCCCAAGTTTTTAAAAAATAATAAATTTACTTGGATGGTAAAAGTGGCAGTCAACTATCGGTTTGACCCGTACTCCTAACTAGTGCTTTTGTCCCGGATTGTTGTTTCTATTTTTTAAAAAATACTTATCGACGATCCGACCGCACGTATGCCCATATATGTCTAATTTAGTAATATTTCCAAGTTTTTAAGAAATAATAAATTTACTTGGATGGTAAAAGTGGCAGTCAACTATCGGTTTGACCCGTACTCCTAACTAGTGCTTTTGTCCCGGATTGTTGTTTCTATTTTTTAAAAAATACTTAGCGACGATCCGACCGCACGTATGCCCATATATGTCTAATTTAGTGATATTCCCAAGTTTTTAAAAAATAATAAATTTACTTGGATGGTAAAAGTGGCAGTCAACTATCGGTTTGACCCGTACTCCTAACTAGTGCTTTTGTCCCGGATTGTTGTTTCTATTATTTAAAAACTACTTATCGACGATCCGACCGCACGTATGCCCTTATATATCTAATTTAGTGATATTCCCAAGTTTTTAAAAAATAATAAATTTACTTGGATGGTAACAGTGGTAGTCAACTATCGGTTTGACCCGTACTCCTAACTAGTGCTTTTGTCCCGGATTGTTGTTTCTATTTTTTAAAAAATACTTATCGACGATCCGACCGTACGTATGCCCATATATGTCTAATTTAGTGATATTCCCAAGTTTTTAAAAAATAATAAATTTACTTGGATGGTAAAAGTTGCAGTCAACTATCTGTTTGACCCGTACTCCTAACTAGTGCTTTTGTCCCGGATTGTTGTTTCTATTATTTAAAAAATACTTATCGACGATCCGACCGCACGTATGCCCATATATATCTAATTTAGTGATATTCCCAAGTTTTTAAAAAATAATAACTTTACTTGGATGGTAAAAGTGGCAGTCAACTATCGGTTTGACCCGTACTCCTAACTAGTGCTTTTGTCCCGGATTGTTGTTTCTATTTTTTAAAAAATACTTATCGACGATCCGACCGCACGTATGCCCATATATGTCTAATTTAGTGATATTCCCAAGTTTTTAAAAAATAATAAATTTACTTGGATGGTAAAAGTGGCAGTCAACTATCGGTTTGACCCGTACTCCTAACTAGTTTTTTGTCCCGGATTGTTGTTTCTAATATTTAAAAAATACTTATCGACGATCCGACCGCACGTATGCCCATATATATCTAATTTAGTGATATTCCCAAGTTTTTAAAAAATAATAAATTTACTTGGATGGTAAAAGTGGCAGTCAACTATCGGTTTGACCCGTACTCCTAACTAGTGCTTTTGTCCCGGATTGTTGTTTCTATTTTTTAAAAAATACTTATCGACGATCCGACCGCACGTATGCCCATATATGTCTAATTTAGTGATATTCCCAAGTTTTTAAAAAATAATAAATTTACTTGGATGGTAAAAGTGGCAGTCAACTATCGGTTTGACCCGTACTCCTAACTAGTGCTTTTGTCCCGGATTGTTGTTTCTATTATTTAAAAAATACTTATCGACGATCCGACCGCACGTATGCCCATATATATCTAATTTAGTGATATTCCCAAGTTTTTAAAAAATAATAAATTTACTTGGATGGTAAAAGTGGCAGTCACCTATCGGTTTGACCCGTACTCCTAACTAGTGCTTTTGTCCCGGATTGTTGTTTCTATTTTTTAAAAAATACATATCGACGATCCGACCGCACGTATGCCCATATATGTCTAATTTAGTGATATTCCCAAGTTTTTAAAAAATAATAAATTTACTTGGATGGTAAAAGTGGCAGTCAACTATCGGTTTGACCCGTACTCCTAACTAGTGCTTTTGTCCCGGATTGTTGTTTCTATTTTTTAAAAAATACTTAGCGACGATCCGACCACACATATGCCCATATATATCTAATTTAGTGATATTCCCAAGTTTTTAAAAAATAATAAATTTACTTGGATGGTAAAAGTGGCAGTCAACTATCGGTTTGACCCGTACTCCTAACTAGTGCTTTTGTCCCGGATTGTTGTTTCTATTTTTTAAAAAATACTTAGCGATGATCCGACCGCACGTATGCCCATATATATCTAATTTAGTGATATTCCCAAGTTTTTAAAAAATAATAAATTTACTTGGATGGTAAAAGTGGCAGTCAACTATTGGTTTGACCCGTACTCCTAACTAGTGCTTTTGTCCCGGATTGTTGTTTCTATTTTTTAAAAAATACTTATCGACGATCCGACCGCACGTATGCCCATATATATCTAATTTAGTGATATTTCCAAGTTTTTAAAAAATAATAAATTTACTTGGATGCTAAAAGTGGCAGTCAACTATCGGTTTGACCCGTACTCCTAACTAGTGCTTTTGTCCCGGATTGTTGTTTCTATTTTATAAAAAATACTTATCGACGATCCCGACCGCACGTATGCCCATATATGTCTAATTTAGTGATATTCCCAAGTTTTTAAAAATTAATAAATTTACTTGGATGGTAAAAGTGGCAGTCAACTATCGGTTTGACCCGTACTCCTAACTAGTGCTTTTGTCCCGGATTGTTGTTTCTATTTTTTAAAAAATACTTAGCGACGATCCGACCGCACATATGCCCATATATATCTAATTTAGTGATACTCCCAAGTTTTTAAAAAATAATAAATTTACTTTGATGGTAAAAGTGGCAGTCAACTATCGGTTTGACCCGTACTCCTAACTAGTGCTTTTGTCCCGGATTGTTGTTTCTATTTTTAAAAAAATACTTATCGACGATCCGACCGCACGTATGCCCATATATATCTAATTTAGTGATATTCCCAAGTTTTTAAAAAATAATAAATTTACTTGGATGGTAAAAGTGGCAGTCAACTATCGGTTTGACCCGTACTCCTAACTAGTGCTTTTGTCCCGGATTGTTGTTTCTATTATTTAAAAAATACTTATCGACGATCCGACCGCACGTATGCCCATATATATCTAATTTAGTGATATTCTCAAGTTTTTAAAAAATAATAAATTTACTTGGATGGTAAAAGTGGCAGTCACCTATCGGTTTGACCCGTACTCCTAACTAGTGCTTTTGTCCCGGATTGTTGTTTCTATTTTTTAAAAAATACTTATCGACGATCCGACCGCACGTATGCCCATATATGTCTAATTTAGTGATATTCCCAAGTTTTTAAAAAATAATAAATTTACCTGGATGGTAAAAGTGGCAGTCAACTATCGGTTTGACCCGTACTCCTAACTAGTGCTTTTGTCCCGGATTGTTGTTTCTATTTTTTAAAAAATACTTAGCGATGATCCGACCACACATATGCCCATATATATCTAATTTAGTGATATTCCCAAGTTTTTAAAAAATAATAAATTTACTTGGATGGTAAAAGTGGCAGTCAACTATCGGTTTGACCCGTACTCCTAACTAGTGCTTTTGTCCCGGATTGTTGTTTCTATTTTTTAAAAAATACTTAGCGACGATCCGACCGCACGTATGCCGATATATATCTAATTTAGTGATATTCCCAAGTTTTTAAAAAATAATAAATTTACTTGGATGGTAAAAGTGGCAGTCAACTATTGGTTTGACCCGTACTCCTAACTAGTGCTTTTGTCCCGGATTGTTGTTTCTATTTTTTAAAAAATACTTATCGACGATCCGACCACACGTATGCCCATATATATCTAATTTAGTGATATTCCCAAGTTTTTAAAAAATAATAAATTTACTTGGATGGTAAAAGTGGCAGTCAACTATCGGTTTGACTCGTACTCCTAACTAGTGCTTTTGTCCCGGATTGTTGTTTCTATTTTTTAAAAAATACTTATTGACGATCCGACCGCACGTATGCCCATATATGTCTAATTTAGTGATATTCCCAAGTTTTTAAAAAATAATAAATTTACTTGGATGGTAAAAGTGGCAGTCAACTATCGGTTTGACCCGTACTCCTAACTAGTGCTTTTGTCCCGGATTGTTGTTTCTATTTTTTAAAAAATACTTAGCGACGATCCGACCGCACATATGCCCATATATATCTAATTTAGTGATATTCCCAAGTTTTTAAAAAATAATAAATTTACTTGGATGGTAAAAGTGGCAGTCAACTATCGGTTTGACCCGTACTCCTAACTAGTGCTTTTGTCCCGGATTGTTGTTTCTATTTTTTAAAAAATACTTATCGACGATCCGACCGCACGTATGCCCATATATATCTAATTTATTGATATTCCTAAGTTTTTAAAAAATAATAAATTTACTTGGATGGTAAACGTGGCAGTCAACTATCGGTTTGACCCGTACCCCTAACTAGTGCTTTTGTCCCGGATTGTTGTTTTTAAAAAATACTTAGCGATGATCCGACCGCACGTATGCCCATATATATCTAATTTAGTGATATTCCCAAGTTTTAAAAAATAATAAATTTACTTGGATGGTAAAAGTGGCAGTCAACTATCGGTTTGACCCGTACTCCTAACTTAGTGAATATAATGAAAAAAATCTAAAAAATAGAAAATTAGTGAATCTAATGTAAAATTAATCACAGAATTAATGAGTATTAATATTTGAATTTTTATGAATTTTAAATCTAATATTATTTTATTTTTGTATTTTTAATTAATTTTAACAAATTGACGCCCTCCATGAAACATGGAGGGCGTGACGCCCTCCATGAAACATGGCAGGCGTACACCCTCCATGAAACATGGCGGGCGTCACGCCCTCCATGAAACATGGTGGGCGTAGGCAGGGGGATATCCCCGGGGGGCTCCTGATTGATTCCCTATATATATATATATATATATATAGGTTTTTGCTCAAATACAAATCAATCCTTAAATACAAACTACAAACTAACACTAGATTAATTATATTTCATTTATTCTAAGGTTCCCGCCAAGGGTACCTTCACAAAAAATGCTTAAAATAATTGGCTCTATCCACCCAAAAAAAAAAAAAAACTTGCCGTGGAAATGCGAAGCATTTAAGACAGTAAACGGATGAGTTAGGTAGTCATGAGGGTCGCAGGCCCTCGACACACCCGTCAATCGTCTATTGCCTTTACCCTTGATTGTCATTCCTTACAACTTTAGAATGATAATGGCGCGAAGCGCCGTACAAGAAGGTGCGAAGCACCGTTAACCAGTGAAATCCACTGCCACGTCATCACGTGAACAGTGATTTTTTTTTTTTTCTGAGTGGAGCCAATTATTTTAAACACTTTTTGTATTGGGATACCCCTAGTTTAATCATTAGATTAGCATGAAATATTGAATTAGTGTTTAGTTTGTAGTTAATTTTAATTTATAGTAGAGTAGGACCCTATATATATATATAGGTTCTTGCTCAGGTGAGACCTTATATTATTGTGAGAACTGAGATCTAATCTCAGCCCCACAATTTTTAAACTATTTTTAATCCTAGCCACATATTAAAACACACCCAGCACACTGCACATTCCATACACACAGATACACACACGCACTATACTATACACGCACCCACCCAGTCCCTTCCCCACCCTCCCCTCCAATCGTCGTCGACGTCGACCACCAACCTCCGCCGACGAATCTATACATATACTCACCCTGTATCTATCCATCCCCAAATCCACCCACCTCCCCCCCAATTCCATCCAACCCACTCGCCCCCTCCCAACGCCCACCCACGCCTCCGATGAACACCGCCGTCCCCGACTCATGCTCTTTATTATTCGGGAGCTTTATGAAAGTTTAAATCTGTATAAATTGAACTATATGATGATTTTTGTTGTTGAATTTTCTGATCTGATTTTGTATTCGCCGGATTTTGGCCAATTTTCCTTTGAGTTAGTGTTTTTTGGAAGTGTTTAGCTTGTAAAACAGTGCTGGTTGTAATTTGTGGTGATTTCTGGTGTTCCGATGGTGATTTTTGGTGGTGGTGGTGGTTTGGTCGCGGTGATTTTCGTACACCGCTGGTGATTTTGTGGTGATCGGAGATGGTGGAGTGCGGTGATTTTTGTTTACAGTCGGTGATTTTTGGTGGTTGTGGCGGCGGCGCGGTGGTCAGAGGTGGTGGCATCGTGGTGATTTTCTGTTTATCGGTGGTGATTTTCTGGATTTATCGGAATTTTTCACCGGAGATGGTGACCGGAAATGGTGATCGGAGTAGGGAAGAAATGATTGTGGAAGATGATGGTGGATTAAATGAAGGATAAAAAAATAAAATTTAAATTATTAATTGTGGGGGCTAGGATTTAATTTAAATATAAAAAATATATTGCTATGATTAGATCTCATATCTCATCATAAATGAGGGTTCTCATTTGAGCAAGACCCTATATATATATATAGGTCTTATTCTAATATAAACTAGCTTAAAATAAAAACTAGAAACAAGCTATATGTTTTATTGATCAAAGTCACCCGCTATCATTGGAACGGCCACTTACGTTCACATCATGATTCATCTAGATAGCCCACATCATACTGCATCGTCGCTCACGATCATTATCAACAACCACCGTCTCCGGCAACTACTATTTTCGACAACAAACATGTCTGATCATCTCTTATTTTACATGTATATACATATCACCAGTCCCAAACCTCCAATCACTACAGTGAACATCCTTACTCCGAGAAACACTATCAACACGATCAATAAAATTTGATTTATTAATATACATCCCCGAGTTTATGCATAAATCATTAATTTTGTACTACAAAATCACCAAATATTAGTGATTTACGTAACTATCTTTAGTAATTTTCGTAAGATTTATTAGTGATTTTCATAAGTCCAGTAAGTGTTATTATAGAAAAACGGGTGATTTATTTACAAAGATCAAGAACACTAGAAAAGTGATGAATAAAAGTGCTTGCTATAGCTATAGATGAATAAATACAGTAGTGGTCACTGATTTAAATTGATGGTGATGAAAATTTGATGATCTGGTAATACTTAATAAAAATATATATATATGAAACAGTGATGGGTGGAGAAGAATATAACGTTGTCGGAAGTTTTCGAGAAAGATCAACGCGACTAACGAGATGAAATTTTAAAAGTTGAAGAGGATTAAATCGAGGAGAAAGGGGGAACAAAATGACGGTATTCACCGATGATGTTGCCAGAAAATTTTGATGCCGAAAAAATAACAGCGGAGAAGATGACTTGTTTACAGGTGGTGTTGTGGTGGATAGGGGGTCAGAGAAATGTATTACTGTATATACGTATGTTACATGTGTGGTTAGGATTTAATCTATACTATATTATAATAAGTAAAATGAGGTATAATTTATTGTTTGGTTATCTCCTCATTTTGGTTATCATTCATTCACAACCGTTAAATCTTTAACTCAAATAGATCATGACCGTTAGATATAACAATACTAAAAATTGTTATATACAAAGATCTAAGATTCGATTCCCGCTAACAACATATTAATTTATATACTATATGATAATAAGTAAAATGAGATATAATTTGTAGTTTTGTTCCCCTCATTTTGGTTATTCCTCATTCACAACCGTTAGATCTTCAACTCAAATAGATCATGACCGTTAGATATAACAATTCTAAAATTTTTTACATACAAAGATCTAAGGTTCGATTCCCGCTAACAACATATTAATTTATATATAATACTAAAAGTTGTTCTATACAAAAATCTAAGATTCAAATCCCGCTAACAACATAATAAAATTAACATTAATAATATCACTACACTATAAACAAAGTAAAACAATTTAAAAGTAACTTACAAATAATATATTAAAATTAATAATTATTATATTATACTATATTATAAAAAAAATGAAAAAAAAATTAAAATAGTCCGTGCTTTGCACGGGTTATAAGCTAGTATAATATAAAATTTGAGTGGTTCATATTAGTTTCTAGTTTCTAGATTAAAGTTTGTTTCTATTTGATCAATTGCCTATATATATATATATATATATATATATATATATAAAGGAGGATACGTGAGCGCTTAACTGGCATTTTAAGATCGTTTCAATTTAATTTCTAATTTTCTAGAATTTTAGGATTTTAAAAACTAATAAATATAAAAACATCTTTTAGCACATTAGAATGAGAATAAGTGTTAGAGTTTATAGAAGAGAAATGTTTGAACTTATAGGGAAGACATATAATTAGAAGTTCTATCGGAAGTAGAATAGGAGTTCGAATCTATAGAGAATAAGAGTTCGAATTTATATTTCTAATTTTCTAGAATTTTAGGATTTTTAAAACTAATAAATATAAAAAATTCTTTTAACACATTAGAATGAGAATAAGTGTACGAGTTTATAGAGGAGAAATGTTCGAATTTATAGGGAAGACATATAATTAGAATTTCTATTAGAAGTAGAATAGGAGTTCGAATCTATAGAGAATAAGAGTTCGAATTTATAGAAAAAACATATAATTAAAAATTCTATTCGAAGTAAAATAGGTGTTTGAATATATAAAGGAGACATATAATTAAATAATTTATTGAAAGTAGAATACAAGGACGGTGGTGACATCTATTACGATCTTCTAAAATTATATTTTTTTTTGCTTAGGTGGCGCTCTAAGAACGTCTCAATCTATTTTTTAATTCTTTAGAATTTTAGGATTTTAAACACTAATAAATATAAAAATATCTTTTAACATATTAGAATGAGAATATGTGTTCGAATTTATAGAGGAGAGATGCTCGAATTTATAGGGAAGACATATAATTAGAAGTTCTATTGGAAGTAGAATAAGTATTTATAAGGCATATGATTAAAAGTTCTGTTGAAAGTAGAATAGAAGTTCGAATATATAGAGAATAATAGTTCGAATTTATAGAAAAAACATATAATTAAATGAACTATTAAAAGTAGAATAGATGTTAGAATATATAAAGGAGACATATAATTAAAAATTTTATTGGAAGTAGAATACAAGGATGGTGGTGACATTTTTACGATCTTCTAAAATTATATATTTTTTATATAAGTTAATTATACTTCTATTAGGAAAATTTATTCATAAATCCAATATTATTCTCATAAAAAAAGTCTTCGTATTTAAAAAGAAAAGAATTGATGTGTTAACATAATAAAAGAATATTTTCATACGGGAACCCTAACTAAAATAAAGGAGTACCTATAATATAAAGAGAAAATAAGATGTATTTTCATTTTTTACAACTCCAAAAATTTTAGAATTTTAGAGAAAGTAAAAGTTGGAATTCACTCTATATCTAGGTTTTGATTTTATGGAAAAAAAATTGTTCTATAAGATAAGTATCATCAACAATAAGTAATAAAATTGGAACTTCGATCCCAAACAAAAGCTGCTCGAAAAATGTTTAACGGGAGAAAGATTTACTATAAAAGATTGTATTAGCTATTAGAATTTGATATTGATGTTATAAGTTTATTTTATTTTTAGGATTCGATTTTCATTAATAAACGTTGTTATGCAAGTAATATGTAAAAGTTATGGTTTTGATCTTAATGAGAGAGCGGCTTAATATGAATAACCGTGTTTAACAAGAAAGTTGTTCATTAGAGAAGACCGTGTTGAATATTAAAATTTAATATTAATGATATAATAGAAGATAAATATATTTTGAATTTTTAGAATTCTAGGATTTTAAATACTAATAACTAAAAAACTATCTTTTAACATATTAAAAGCATAATAGGGAAGACTTATAATTAAAAAAATTTATTGGAAGTAAATAGGTGTTTGTAAGACATAATTAAGAGTTTTATTGTAAGTAAAATATGAGTTCTAATTTATAGAGAAGAAAAGTTTGAATTTATAGAAAATACATATAATTAAAAAAATTATTGGAGGTAGAAAATATGTTTGAATATATAAAGAATACATATAATAAAATGTTTTATTGGAAGTAGAATACGAGGGCTGTGGAGATGTTTCATCCGATTTTTTATATCTTTTTTCCTAAAATTTCTTTATTTTAACTTTTTTATACAAGTTAATTATATCTGCATTACAAAAATATATCCATAAATTCAATATTATTCCCATAGCGAAAAGTCTACGTACTTAAAAAAGTTGATGTGTTAACATAACACAAAGACATTCTCATGCAGAAGCTGTAAATAAATACAGGAATATCTATAATATACATAAAATATAAGATATATTTTCATCTTTTAAAACTCCATAAATAATAGAAAGTTTAAAAAATGTAAAAATTGGAATTTATTCTCTTTTAAGGTTTTAATTGTTAAGAAAAAAAAGATGTTTTTATAAGATAAATGTTATCAATAATATGTAATGAGGTTAGAATTTCAGTTTCAAATAAGACCAACTCGAAACGTGTTTAACGGGAAGACGGCTTTGATACTGATGTTATTTTTTTTAAATTTTTAGGGTTCAATTTTTCTGGATAAATTATTATACAAGTCTTTATAATATATGTTAAAGTTGGGATTTCGGTTTTAACGAGAGAGCGCTCAATCGAAAGAATCGTGTTTAACAAGAAATTAGTTCATTAAAGAATATTATGTAACTACTAAAATTTAATATTGGTAATATATATAACGTATAAATGTATTGAATTTTTTTAAAAAAATTGTTACGCCGCCGCTACAAATTGCAGCTTTATCAACTAATTATGTGATAGAGATCAAAAAAATTTAAAAATTTCGTGTCAATGGGAAAGCCACATTATAGTTGGAGAAATCCACAGCCTTTATTAATAAGTGAAATTATTTTTCAATAGTATTACTTTGTATCAAATTTGGTTCGCACCATATTTTGGTTTCATCCTTAAACTCCTATTTCTAATAGAATTCTATTTTATTTTTTTAATTAAACAAATAAAAAACCTATTATAACTATAATTCTCTTTTTGCAATTATTTTAACTAGCTGATAACCGGTGCAAGGCACGGGCACAAATTCAACATGAGTTGAGATTAAAACATTAATATTACTACACTATTCAATTATGTAATTATAGAGAATTGAATCCGATATAAAGCTACAAAATGAAAGTAAATAAATTTTTATAATTATGTCGTTGTAAGGAATCGAACCCGAGGTGAAGCTAAAAAAAATTAAAGTAAATAAATCTTGTATAATTATGTAGTTGTAAGGAATCAAATCCCGAATTTAGTGATAACCAAATTTGGTATCTTGGTATTTTGGTACTATTGCGCACCATTAAAACATGGTTTTCCACATTAATAAAAAGTATAGATTAACACGATAAAACTCCACCAACGGGCTAAAATACTAGCGGGTATAATCTACTTACAAATATACTTACACCAAATTTGTGGAAAAATAAATATTCTATATCTCAGGACAACTTAATGGAGTTGCCGTCCGTGCAAGGCCTTGGCGCGTTGATTCGTTCAGTGGAGTCGTTGGTTCGCTATGTAAAGCCAATGGCGGTGTAGAGCTAAAAAATATCTACAATAGAACATTTTAACAATTTAGCAAGATTTTCGGTGAAATTCCAATTGTTTCCTTTCTAGTCCCTTAATTTACCTGCCCTGCTCGAAAAACAAAGTGAAATAAACAGTTAGTATGACTTGAATTAGGTAGCCGCCGGATTTGACTGCGGCGGCCGGCGGCGGCGACGTCGTCGGCTACTGTTCCTCCGGCGACCACCAACCACACCTAACCCCTTAGATTTAGTCTATAAATAGACATCCATATTTCTCTTGTAAATTATCTGAGAGATCTGAGCATCTGAAATCTGTAATCTGAAAATCCTCAAGATCAATATAAATTATTTCTCTTCTATTTATCATCTTTCTTGCTTCCGTTATAACAAATTGGTATTAGAGCTTTGGTTGTAGTTGCTGTGTTTTTTCGAAAAGAAAATTTTCGTCGGAATTTTTTCAAGCTCGCCGGAGAAGACGACACTGTTCAGGCGGAGTTACTGTTCATCGCCGGAGAAGACGACACTGCTCATCACCGGAGAAGACGACACTGTTCATACGATACTATTCATATGCACTGTTCATACGTCACTATTCATATGGTACTATTCATACGATACTGTTCACGGGTACTGTTCACGGGCACTGTTCACAGGTACTATTCACGGGCACTGTTCACATATACGGTTCTGGGAGAAAGATGTCTGGTGGTATTAACGCTAAGGTCGACAAATTTACTGGGAGAAATAGTTTCAGTCTGTGGCAAATCAAGATGCGTGCCTTGTTAAAGCAACAGGGGCTCTGGGCGCCGTTGAACACAAAAACGGCTGCTTCTACGAGCGCTAAGATGGTCATTCTGGAAGAAAAGGCACATTCAACAATTCTGTTGTGTCTTGCAGATGATATTATTACTGAAATCGCGGAGGAGGATACCGCGTCTGGTCTGTGGTTGAAGCTTGAAAGTCTCTACATGACGAAGTCTTTAACAAACAAGTTGTTGCTGAAGCAACGTCTGTTTAGTCTGCGAATGCAGGAAGGTATGCCTCTTCGAGATCACTTAGATCAATTAAACACAATTTTATTAGAATTGCGTAATATTGATGTTAAAGTTGAAGATGAGAATGCTGCTTTGATTCTGTTAGTTTCTTTACCATTATCGTATGAGAACTTTGTGCAATCATTTATTGTTGGTAAAGATACTATTTCTCTAGAGGAGGTTAGATCTGCTCTACATTCTAGAGAGCTGCGCCATAAGGCGGCTGGTACAGGTACAGATAATCATGCTGCTGGGTTGGTAGCTAGCTGGAGTAATGGACATGGAAAGTCGGGGAAGAAATCAGTTCCTAAGGGTCCAAAACCTAATGAAATCTGTAATCTGAAAAACCTCTGTAATCTGTTTATCCTCTCAGATATATAAATTTATTTCTCTTCTGCATATAATCTTTCTTGCTTCCGTTATAACAAATTGGTATGATACCAATTTGATATCTGTAATTACTGTAAAGAGAAGGGACACTGGAAATCTGACTGTCCCAAGAAAAAGAAGCAACAGGATAATTTGACAGATACTGCTGCTGTAGCTGATGCTACTTCTGAAGAAGATATTGCTCTAGTTGCTGTCAAGGACACACATCACTCTGATGTGTGGATTCTTGATAGTGGAGCGTCTTATCATATATGTTCGCGTAGGGAGTGGTTTACAACCTACGAGCAAGTAGACGGTGGCAAGATTTCTATGGCTAACAGTTTTGCTTGTGAGACGGTTGGAATAGGCTCGATTAAAATTCGGACAGATGATGGTAAATTCTGCACATTGAATGATGTTAGGCATGTTCCACTTATGACAAAGAATCTGATATCTTTGAGTATGTTAGACAGCAAGGGTTTCAGTTTTCAAGGTGAAGGTGAAGTTTTACATGTCTGCAAAGGTTCTGATGTGATTCTGAAAGGTGTTAAACGTGGTACCTTGTATCTTCTTCAAGGTTCTACGTTAACAGATTCTGTTGCTGTCGCGTCCTCGGAGAAGATTAAGAGGTTGTGAACTGATACGTTATCAGGTTCTGTTGCTGTCGCATCCTCGGAAAAGATTAAGAAGCTGCGAACTGATACGTTATCAGGTTCTGTTGTTGTCGCGTCCTCGGAGAAGATTAAGAGGCTGCGAACCGATAATGGTCTGGAATTTTGCTCATCTGAGTTTGATGAGTTCTGTAAGAGAGAAGGGATTTATAGGCATCATACAGTCAGGGATACACCGCAGCAGAATGGTGTAGCAGAGCGTATGAATCATACACTTCTTAAGAGAGAAGGGATTTCTAGGCATCATACAGTCAGGGATACACCGCAACAGAATGGTGTAGCAGAGCGTATGAATCAGACACTTCTGGAGAGAGAATGGATTTCTAGGCATCATACAGTCAGGGATACACCACAGCAGAATGGTGTAGCAGAGCGTATGAATCAGACACTTCTGGAGAGAGAATGGATTTCTAGGCATCATACAGTCAGGGATACACCGTAGCAGAATGGTGTAGCAGAGCGTATGAATCAGACACTTCTGGAGAAAGCTAGGTGCATGTTCTCTAATGCTGGACTAACTAAAAGATTCTGGGCGGAAGCAGTTAGTACATCAGGTTATCTGATAAATCGTGGATCTACGATTGTTTCAGAAAGTGGTGGTGTTGAGAAACAGGTGGAGCAGGAAGTCACTCAAGATGAGAGTGAACCACAACAAGAAGTTCAACAACCACACTCAGAATCAGAATCATCAGTTTCAGTAGCGAATCAGCACAGTTTGGCTCTTGATAGATCAAGGAGAGCTAATTATGGGGTGCATCCCAAGAGAATTGTGGTGAGCAAAGTGGGTACTGCTGATAACCCAGCTGATATGCTCACCAATCCGGTTCCACATAGCAAGTTTCAACATTGTTTGGACTTGCTAAATGTTCGGAGTTGTTGATTGCCCTTTTTTTAGGGCAAAATCTGAGGCAGAAGAGTTTTTTCTGGTACATCTGGCATTATTATGGTGCATCCGGTACATCTGGCATTATTATGGTGCATCTGGTACATCTGGCATTATTATGATGCGTGTGGTACATCTGTTATCTGTTATTTGTGAGAGGATTCAAGTCAAGGTGAAGAGTTTTATATGGTACATCTGGCATTATTATGATGCATCTGGTACATCTGTTTTCTGTGAGAGGATTCAAGTCAAGGTGGAGATTTGTTAGTATGACTTGAATTAGGTAGCCGCCGGATTTGACTGCGGCAGCCGCCTGCTGCGACGCCGCCAGCTACTGTTCCTCCGGTGGCCACCAACCACACCTAACCCTTTAGATTTAGTCTATAAATAGACATCCATATTTCTCTTGTAAATTATCTGAGAGATCTGAGCATCTGAAATCTGTAATCTGAAAATCCTCAAGATAAATATAAATTATTTCTCTTCTATTTATCATCTTTCTTGCTTCCGTTATAACATAAACAAAGTTAAATCTCTTCGATATATTTCAAATCATAAACCCACAATTTTCTTGTTACTTGATTAAGTAAAATGGTTGATGCAGTTGTATCCTTTACCATCGAAAAACTTGGCAGTACTGAATCAACTTCGCAAATTGGATGATCTTGCTTTCGGTGAGCTAATCATTCACTAATAAAGGTTGTGCTTGGCAAGGGTGTATATATAACTAAGTACTCATATAACTTAGTGTGCCTGCATAACAATTTTGTAATAGATAGCAAAAATTTTAAAAATTTCGTGTCTATGGGCAAGCCACAATATAGTTGGAGAAATAGTTATTAGTATAGCAATTGGGATTTCGGCTTGTCTATAGTCATGAAGAACTATTTACAGTTGAAGAAATATTTACAGTCATGAAACTGAATCTCCGTATCTCACTACTGGTTTTTTTCTAAACTCGAATGTTACAGCAGCATAATTTGTTGCTTTCGCATAAACCCGTACTTGGGAAATGCTACTTCACAGAGCTGGATTTCTCTCATCATCCTTCGCAAGGCAGGAAAGTACAATTATTCCAACATCTGCGGTTGTCTGGTACATCTTACCTTCCTCAAATCCTACGTCTACATGATTGGCATTTTCGTGTGGTTAAAGACATGCATGCCTTCATGTTATAGCATAGCTTTTAGAGGTGTGGTTAGAATTAAGGGTCTAATTTTGCTAAATTAAACTCTTTTCTAAAAAAATGCGATAATATGTGCAACTACATGTATTGGAATATAATTTAATTTTCATGTCCTGTATGTATAGGTGGCAAACGGGCGGGTTGGCCCGGCTCAACCGCCAACCGCCCCGCCAAAAACCCGTCTCAACCCGACACGCCACGAGCTGGTTCAAATTCGGCACAAACCGTCTGTATTAACGTGTCGTTCACGAGTTCATAATTTGTAAATCGTGACCAACCCGGCACGGCCCGGTTAACCAAGATAACTCGCTCAACTCGTAACTCGCCCGGCCCGGCACGTTCAACCCGTGTTATTTTAAAATTAAAATTAATGGATTTATCTTCTACTAAATTAATTAATTCAATAAATTGATTTATCTAAAAATATAGTTATATATACTCATCTTATTTTTTAATATAAATATAAATAAAATTTAAAAATAATTACATTTTAGCTTAACAAAATCGAAATAGGGTGTAGAAATAATAAAATAAATAAAAACGAAAATGTAAAAACAAAACAATTTAGGAGAAATGATTTCTAATATATATATATGTATTTAAATCTCAAATACATGCATGCATTTGTAAAAAAAAATGAAAGACTCGTCCGGCACGGCATGTTCAACCGGCTCGCCTGAAAAAAAAAACAGTACTCGGCACGGCACGGCACACTCGGCCCGGCCAGCCCATGGTTGTGCTCACTCGCCAACGGCTACATATTACATACAAATTACAATACTCTGCTTTCTTTTACTTTTCTTCGACTAATTTCTTCTTCGTCCGTGCAGCCGTGCCTGTGCTGTATGCCTGTATGTACTGATGTCTGTGTCAGTGACTCAGTGTGATTGTGTGTCTGTGTCTTTTGTCATCTCCAACTCCAAGACTCCAACGTTCATCTTCTCTCCAACGGCTCTCAACTCTAAAGTCTCAAACGACTCTAATAATCAAACAGCTCTCCTCTCCTATAAATATCACACCTCTCTCCTCTCCTTTCTCACACCTCTCTACTCTCTCTCTCTCTCTCTCTCTCTCTCTCTCCCCCCCCCCCTCTCTCTCTCTCTCTCCACTATTCAGTCTTTTTTTCTTGCATAGTTGCATTCTCGACTCTCGACTCTGTTTCCGACAGGCTGTAACCAATTCTCGACTCTGTTTCTCGACTTTGTTTCTCGACTCTCCTCTCTCTGTTTAAAGCTAATTTAATCTCTACCGGGTAATCTCTCATATATATATATATATATATAAAATCGCATAAATGTATATAAAGTCTGTATGTCTGTCTCTGTTTTTTATTTAATTAGCTGGTTAATTGTTTGGTTTTTTTTTAATTGCAAATCGAAAAAATAAAATGGAAGAAGGAAGAGTCATGAGTTACAATTTCCGGTTTTAGCAAAAATTGCAAAGGACATTTTAGTAGTCCCCGCTCCTACCATTGCGTCCGAGTCCGCTTTTAGTGCCGGAAGACGAGTGTTAGACGAGAAGAGATCAAGTCTTGCGCCAGACGTGGTAAAAATTTGTGTTTTCAAAAAGGATTGGGATCAAGCCGAAAAAAGACAACAAGGAAAGAAAGAAGATGACTCGGATGGAGAAGACGATCCATGGATGACAATGGATACTTCATCGGAATCGGGTCAAGAAGAATGATAAATTAAATAGTGTGTAGTATTTTTTATTTTTAAGATTTGTTTGCTTTGTAATTTTTTAAATATATTTTAGAATTTGTTTTCTTTGTAATTTTTTAAATATGTTTATGCGGTTTGTTCCGTTTTTTAGAGAGGAGTGCTCTCACACCATTTGTAAAATATTTTTTTATTAATAAAATTTATATGAGGTACCGTCCTCTTTTATTCAGAAAAATTCGTATAAATTGTATTCTATACTGCAACTATTTTATTATTGTATAAAAAATTATCTATATATGTGTTGATGGCAAAATAATCTGAGAACGACAAAAAAAGGAAAAAGAAAAAATAAGAAAAAACAAAATAGATCAGAACATGGTGGCACAAAAATATATATGTAAGTTGATGAGAGCAGTAGAAAGTAAACAACAAAAAAGAGAAAAAGAAAAAATAAGAAAAAAGAAAAAAGAAAAAAGAAAACGGTAGAGTATATATCATGTAAGCTGTTGAACCGCACGGCCCGCAACCGCCCGTCACGCCTGTGTTTGTGTTCATTCAATTAAAAAAAAATAATAAACCGCCAACCCGCGTTCCGGTTAATCGCGTGCCGTTTAACCCGCTTAAACCGCGTGCCATATACGAGTTATCCTCTCTACGAACCGGCCTGACTCGGCACGGCCCGGCAGTCTTCACGTGCCGTCTACGAATTGGAAGCTGGCCAAACCGGCTCGCCGGAAAACCGGCCCGGCTCGCCCGGTCGCCACCTCTACCTGTATGTTATTATTCAGAAACATGATGTTGGTTTTGATCAAATATTCGAATGTGTTTTATTCAACCTCATTGCTGCTTGCTGAACATATATTGAACTACATGTACGAAAATTAGAAAAATGAAAAACTTAACATGGGACAGTGGGTGCACCGGTGCAGATCATGTATTTATATATCGATCACCTTTGGATTGTCCACACGGCCAATTTAAAGTCAACTGTAATCATCTAATCAGCATCCTCCTATTTAATCCTTTCTACTAATGACTTGGTCAAATCCTTGACATCAATAATTGAGTACTGTAATGAGTTACAGGTGTTGTACATGTTAAATGAGTTCATGTTTTTTTTATAGTGCACCACCATATGCGGCACCAAAGTAGAGGAAGTCAACTCTTATATTATATTCAGACGGCCAGCTTTGATCTTCAGAAATGTTAACGAAAATATTTTTAGTGATTTAATTTTTAGTGATTGAATATTTATGATAAGGATCGACCATAAAGATCAACAAAACTGCGAATCATAAAAGCTTTCAATCTAATCCCCCCTTCACAAACCAAAGTTTGCTTTTCACCTGATAGAGAAGAATGGTTGATGCAGTTGTATCTTTCACAATAGAAAAACTTAATGAATTTGTTACCAAACAAGTTAGCATTAGGACAGGAGTAAAAGATGGTATTGAGTGGCTTAAAGATGAATTGGGCTACCTTCTTATTTCTGTAAGAGCTGCAGCAGCACACCAAGATAAGGATCACATTCGCCTGTGGACAGCCAGCGTCAGAGAAGTTGCGAATCAAGCTGTTGTTATCCTGGAGAGGTTTATCGCCCAACAAGAAGAACATGCAGCTGCTGAACAAGGTGGTGTTTTGGATCGATTGCAGAGATTTATTTGCATCTGCAACAAAGAAACCAATCTTTATGATATCGGTAAGGAAATCGAGGCACTCAAAGAAAAAATCATTGGTATCAAGATTAGGCGAGATGAATACCATATCAACGACAGAATCATGGCAGCTCCGACTGTGCAACGAAGACGGAGAACATTGCTAAGAGCAGCTTCCTTTGAGCACAAGGAGGATGTGACTGGTTTTGAGGATGTTGTTCGGACTTTGTTGGCTCAACTTGGTAATGGAGATCCCTCCCTTGGCTTAATTTCCATTCACGGAATGGGGGGGTTGGGCAAGTCCACACTTGCTAGTAAATTGTACCACTCTGCACAATTAAGCCTTTTTAAAAGTCGTGCTTGGGTTTGTGTTTCGGAGGATTATGACATCACATATGTCCTGAAGAAAATAATAAACTCCATAACGGGACAGGAACTCGATTCACTGAACAAAATGGAGGAGATCGAGTTGCTGCGGCACCTGCGAACGAAGTTAGATGGTGATCACTATCTTGTGGTGATTGATGATATATGGGATGTAGAGGTCTGGAAAAAGATTAAAAATGCTTTTCCAGACAAGAAGAATGGTAGTAGAGTCATTATAACCACACGGAGTAAAATAGTTGCCGAGGGTGTGGATGATGCTTGTTTTGTCCACCAACTCCGTTTTTTAAGCGAAGAGGAAAGTTGGGAATTATTCTGTAAGAGAGCAAAACCAACCCTGAACCTGGAGATATTAGGTAGGGAGATGGTAGGTAAATGTGGAGGTTTACCACTTGCAATCGTAATCCTGAGTGGGCTATTATTGCAAATGAAGACGTATACGTTTTGGTCGGATGTGAAGGACCATCTTTGGAGAAAGTTGAAGAACAAGTCTTTGGAGATTGAAGAGATACTAAACTTGAGTTATGATGACTTGTCTTCCCCGATGAGAAAATGCTTTCTATACCTTGCAAGGTTTCCGGAAGATTCTTATATTGAAGTTTTCGAGTTAAAGCTGCTATGGATTGCAGAGGAATTCATTTCAGAAGTTGACGAAGAAGATGGAGTAGTCATGGAGGATGTGGCTGAGGATTATGTGAATGAGCTTGCTAATCGCAATATGATTCAAATCCAATTACTCTCTCGGGAAGGACAAGTCTTGAAGTGCCGGGTCCATGATCTTGTACGGGCTCTTGCCGTAGAGAAGGCCAGGGAGCATAAGATATTGGGAATTTTCGACTCAAGTAAAGAACGTGCAAATCCCATCCGTTTGTTGCAAGGACAGTCACGGCATGCCATTTATAATGGAATTGGTGAGTACTTGAAATTACTTGGGCCTAATTCTGATGTTTCAATGTTGCGCTCATTAGCAATAACTAAAGGAATTGTTACACACGAAGTAGAAGAAGTGAAGCTGATGTACGCGAGATTTAAATATCTTAAAGTGCTGGACTTGAGCAGTGTTCAAAGTTCAGAGAGGATACCCGAAGAGATAGGAGATCTAATTCTCCTAAAGTTCTTAGGCCTGATGGATGCTGGTCTTCGTTATCCTTTAGTTATTCCTCCAAGTATAGGCAAACTCAAAAAGTTACAAACTTTATCTGGTAGAGGCCTATACATATTTCCTAAAGAGATATGTGAGTTGAAGGAAATAAGGCATTTATGCTTTGGGCAAATCAAAGGGAATTGAATATTGGCAACGACCAAACAAAACTCCAGAGTATACACCGCATATCATATACAGAATGGTTCCAAATTGATACCTTCAATTGGACCAATCTTCGTATACTTGGTATTAGTGGACGTGGAGAAGAATACAATTTTGAGTCCATAGCTAATTTAACAAACCTCCGGACATTATTCCTGATTATGTCCAATCACTTTTCTTCAACAATCCAACCACTTTCATCCTGCAAAAATCTCAAGAGGGTCACTTTGGCTGGCAAGATAAAAGATCCAGAAGAATTAAGTTTTCTGCCTGATTCAGTCACTGATTTAACACTGTGGAATACTGATTTCAAAAAAGATCCGATGCCAACTTTGGGAAGTTTGTCCAATCTCACCGCTCTTGCTTTTATTCATGCTTACACAGGGGATAAAATGGTTTGCAGTGCAGATGCGTTTCCATGTCTACAATTTTTTAGGATACTGTACCACAGTAATTTGAGAGAACTTCAAGTTGATGATGGAGCTCTGCCTTCTTTAAAAGCTTTTCAATTAATTGATTGTCCTCATTTAGAGATGGACAGGATTCCGCAGCGAGTAAAGTCTATTCCTCCAGGACCTTCACATTTTTCAGACCTATTTTTGGTGTACTAGATCACGATGGTCTTGTTGTTCTATCATTGTTTCTAGTTTCTTATCTTCTTCGAGTCCATGTATACTTTTTTCATATGAGAATTTTTTTTATTTTTTTTTGGTGTTTCATATTTTTGAGGACCAAAATGGGGTGGAACTTTTGGTACCATTAAAACCAGGTTCAAAAAGGGTGGGTTCACAAGGTTACATTACATTACAGGAGTACAGAAGTATAGATACGGTGTATGAATGACTGAAAAGAAAAAAAAAAAGAAGGCAAACGTATCATACGTTTGTTATTAAATTGTTTGACAATAAATGTTTTCCAGACCTTTGGATCAACCATCCAACGGTTCTGATTTTAAAAAAATCCGCATTCTACCGCGGAAACTGCACTGTACCGCAAAAACTTTCCGCGATATGAGCAAATTACTAAAGTACCCTTTCCTGTTTTCACACCAAAAATCTATTGTTCACGTATCGTAGAAATTTTTTGCGGTATGAGACGGACCATTTGTTGTGGCAAACGTTTGTGCCTGACCGTGCCCCAAAAAAAAAAAGATGACATATACAGAAAACCATCCTAAATTAATATTTGATTAATTAATAAATTCTTTGAGTTAATAATTTTCTCTGATCCCAATTTGGGACTCGTTCAAAAAATGATCAATTTTGATAAGATAATAAAATAATGATTTTTTCGGAAAATCCTATATAAATTTATGGTCCCAATAATATTATAAATTAATAATCCTTTTATAATCATTAAACTATATATATTACACTTTTTTAAATTTTTATTATAGCATTCTTAAAATTTAAATTTATATTAGACTCATCTCTAACCTTTTTTGTTGCATCCAAAAGTCCGAAAGTGATTTTTCGTACTGCATTAAAAAGTTATTGATTAATGTTTTTAATAGCGTTTCTTTACATGTAACAAATTCCAAAAATGTTGTATTTTTTTTTGATATTATCTATATATATATATATATATATATATATATAAATTAATGTACATTGAATTTAATATAAAATATAATTTGTAGGATTCATTCTATTTAAATTTACATAAATAAAATTAATTTAGTTTTATGTCAAAAATTCTCTATAAATTTGTAATTATTAATTTATCAATTAATTAACACTTTCTTTATTACAATTATAGAGGTTTAACTGTAATGAGAGTTCAATAGGCTCTCGGAAGAAAATTAACTCATAAGCTTCAGCGAGGATGACATAATATGAATCAGAGTTCGGAAATTTAGCAAAAGAACTAGAGCCTCTTTTATGGTTGGAAACCCACAAATTTCCACCCCAACTGGAAAATGAGATAATAATGTAAAAATCGGTAGATATTTTCAATAAACCTAATCTGCAACCGAGAGCATTAATTGACAGCAGAAATTTACTTCCCCCTCCATCCCTCTCATTTTTTTACAATTTTGTTTTCACTGGTTTGACACGCATTTTAGGGTGTATATAAATTAAAGTTTCATAATTTTAAAATTTTATTTTCTTGAATAAAAATTAAAACATTAAATTTTTATTCAAAAGAAAAAAAAATTAAAATATTTTATGGAACTATACTTTATATGAGTTGAAATTTTTTCAGTATAAAATGGGAATCGTATGCTTTGGTTTCCACAGAACCTGGCATTCATATTGTCTATCTGCACAAAGTGATTTGTATGGTAAATTAAGGAGACATATGTTAATAGATACACATCGATGTAGTATGAGAAGCTTCATCGTGTGTTGTTTTTTTGAATTTAATCCTTCAAGATTCGAATAACAGTGGAAGATGGAACAAGTGATAGTTTTAGAGAGAAATGATGGAAATAGGACTTGAAGGTAGGTGGAAACTTGTTTAGCTTGTGGAAGAATTGTTTTGCACTGATTTATTCAGTGTGAAGAACTTAAATTATGCACGGTCCACTAGACCTTAATTTAAAGTCAATATTTTGGCACAACTGGGGATAGTAAACTAGTCACATCTACGCAACAGAGAGCCCCTTATGAGTCGGAACTAAAACAACAGTGAACTCGTAGATGAGTCAAACCTTAACAACATTGAACTTGAGCTGGAGCTCAGTTCTGGTTCTGGTTGGCTTGTTTCTGTTTATAAGCCCCAAAGAATTGAGTTTGTTGGTACTTGAGTATGAGTTTGGCTCGTTTATAATTTAGAGCTCCACAATTGCAATACCACACTTCCGGAAATATCTTTTATAATTTAGAGCTCCACAATTGCAATACTACACTTCCGGAAATATCTTTTGCAATACCAGAATTCACATTTCGTTACATTAGTGCACATTTCGTTTATTTCAACCAACTTCTTGAGGACTTTATTTTTCCAATTTTTATTTCAACAACTATATTTTCAGGTTGGTGAAAAAATATTGTACAAATATAGTCGCCGAATTATGAATCCCAGTTCGATCCTGAGTTTTTGGTGTAGGGAGCTCCGTTTGGTGGTATCTAGGACATGGTAGGTAAGTCCCGTGTGGAGAAAGCCATGGGCTCAGGTACTGCTGTGAACTTTGTCTCATATCTTGTAGATTCCTTAGTATATATCACTCACCGTATATGTCATGCACATAGCCGAGGGTCTTCACGGAAACAGCCTCCTCACCCTAAAAAGTGGGGGCATGGTCTGCGTACAACCTACTCTTCCCAGATCCTGCTATGAGCGGGATATACTAGGTTTGTTTGGTTTGGTTTGGTTTAGTTCGATCCTGAGTTTTTCTTTAGATGGAGCTGCAAAATTAGCGTAAGATGTTAGTAGGACAATGTGTAGCATGTGATAAATGGAATAAGGCTGGGTCAATGACTAGATTGTTTATGAAAAACCTTTTGTCTGATTATTCTCATATGGTTTTAATAAATCCACTCGATGATGACCATATTTTGGCCCAGTTTCATCGTTGACAGGAACAAACTCAATTAAAATTCCAAATTCAACTCATGAACTACTGAATTAGTCTTTGCTGTTTAAGTCGCCTCTGGTGTTTAATTATCAAATCACAAAAGGTTTTTATTATGTATTATAAATTTATATTAATATAAATATAATTATCTATATTATATTTATATTAATATAAATATAATTATCTATATTATATTAATGAATATAGATATATAAATTTGTTATTTTACTTAATAATGAATAAATTTTATCTTGAAGACATGGCTGGCAATGAGCTGCCTATCATGTGGTTTCTATGATGCATTTTCTCTCTTTGTTGTAATTGTAGTACTGAAAAAAGCTGAAATTTTTTTCATGACTTTGCATATTAAAGGGGGTTAAATGGCTATTTAGTCACTGTACTATACGAAAACTTTCAATTGGGTCACGATCCCAAAAAAATTTTCAATCGCATAATGTAACCATCAATTTCTTTCAATCGTAACACTAAACTGTAAAAAACTTTCACTGCCGTTAACTTAATTTTGACTTAACGTCAATTTAAACAATCAACGTTAAAAAACGCCAGCTCGCTGCCACATAAGCGCCACATACGCGCCACATATACATATCCATACCCAATTCTACCCGACCCGATAAACCATACCCAAACCCGTTCTAAAATTAAACTCCCGATATATTGCCTAAAACCCTTTTATAATTCTAAACCTAATTACACTGAAACGAGAACGGAGAAATTGGGGGCGACCAGAGAACGGAGGGCTCGACTGAAGAAACGGTGCGATCGCTGCTTAAAGTTGCGATTGAAGACTAATAATTATGTAAGTATATAGTATGTATGTGTTGATTTTGTTCTCTTTATGTATTATGTATGTATTGTATGATATATAAGATGATATTCGTGTGTTTTGGCTTGTGTATGTATGTGTTGATTTTGTTCTCTTTATGTATTATGTATGTATTGTATGATATATAAGATGATATTCGTGTGTGTTGGCTTGTGTATGTATCTTTATTTATACATTATGTGTTGACAGGACACGCGATTTAGTTGTTTATTATGGAGGTCATTTTATGACTTGTTTAAAGTATCAATATGCTGGACCTATGAAGAAAGTGTTTAGAAGCCTTGAAGTTCAAAATTTGAGTGTTAGGGAGATTAGGGATATGGTTGCGGAAGTGGTTAATGATGATGATAGAATGTACTTTGCTAAAGATGGTGTGACACCTGATAATGGATTTAAGTTATTGCTTACTAAGAATGATGTTTTGCAAATGGTCGAGGCAAGTAAAATGACTGGTGTGTGTAAGATTCATGTGTTTCATGCATGGTCTACGGCTGATCCACCAAATGTAGAAGAAGAGGATGAAAACAATGTAGTTGAAGAAGATGAAAACAATGAAAATGTGGTAGGTGAGGATGAAAGGGTATATGAGGATGAAAATGCAGGGGAGAGTGAAAATGCTGGGGAGAGACAAAATGTAGGGGAGAGTGAAGTTCAGAGAAGCAAAAAATACACTGCTAGGAAGCGAGTTCTACCAGATAAGGGTAAAGAAAATATAATTGTAGAAGAAGATGATGTTGACAGTGGTGATGAAAGCGGGGAGGAGAGTTCAGATGAAAGTGTGGAGGTTCATAATGATGACTGTAGTGATGAGGAGTTTGCAGACATGAGAAAAATCAGAAATGAAATTAGGAGGGAACAAGAGGAGCTTGAAAAGGAGCAAAGTCAATTTATTAAAGATAGTTTGGTGGGATATAGGTGTACAGCTGAGGAGATATTATTACTGGGAGACAATAATTCAATGGATAGTGGGTCAATTTATGGAATAGGCAGTGAAGAAGACAGTGATGTGGATGAGAATTATGCATATGCTGAGCCAAGTAATTTTGTTAAAAAGAAAAGGGTAGATGTGCCATTTAACCCTTGTACAGCTGGGAAAGACATTAGGTGGAGGTGTGGGTTAACATTTGGGAGTAAAGAGGAATTTAAAAGTGCTGTGAGGGAATTTTCTATTGCTACTGGTAGACCACTGAGATATCAAGTGGATGACCAACAGAGGATACAAGTGGTATGTACTGAGGGATGTCCTTTTAAAATGTGGGTATCCTATGTCAAACAGTGTGAGGGGTGGCAGATAAGAACACTTTATGATGACCACAACTGCATATATCACTTTTCAAATAAGCTAGTGACTGTGAAACACCTTGCAAATCTATATGGTGAAAGAATTAGGAGGAATCCTAACTGGAAGTTAGCAGAAATGAAAGAAGAGTTTAGGAGAGTGTTGAAGGTGGAAGTGTGTGATGCTAAGTGTTGCAGAGTAAGGAAGATGGCATTGAGTGGAGTAGCTGAGGAGATGAAGAAGCATTATGCAGGACTGAGAAGATTTGGAGGTGAGATATTAAGGAGCAACAAGGAAAACACAGTGAAGATCTGTACCACTAGAGAGAATGAAGGAGATCAGCCTCACTTTCAGAGGATGTATGTGTGCTATGCTCAGCTGAGGAAAGCATGGAAGGAAGGTTGCAGACCTATCCTTGGGTTAGATGGATGCTTCCTCAAAACTGTTTGTGGTGGCCAACTTTTATCAGCTGTGGGAAGGGATGGAAATAATGCAATTTTTCCAGTAGCTGTGGCTGTGGTTGAAACTGAAAGCTATGATAGTTGGAAGTGGTTCATTTCACAATTAAGTGAGGACCTAGAGCTTGGCAGTGTCTATGCATACACCTTCATCTCAGACCAACAAAAGGTACCAAGTTGTCTTTCAGTTGTGTAATAATATCTGTTTTGCATCTCTATTAATATCTTGTGCATCAATTTTGCAGGGATTGTTGAAAGCAGTTAAGGAACTCCTACCACATGCTGAACATAGAAACTGCACACGACATATATATGCCAATCTCCAAGGGCAACATGGTAGTGAAGCTGTTAGAAATGCTTTCTATGAGGCTAGTCTGGCAACCTTTCCTGAAGCCTTCAAAACTGCTATAAAATCTCTAGAGAAAGCATCAAAGAGGGCTGCAGACAAGATGAATCGGTTTGAACCCAAGGTGTGGAGCAAGGCTTATTTTCAGACCCATGCAAAAACAGACAGCACAGAGAACAACATTTCAGAGTGCTTCAATTCTTGGATTCTCAGAACCAGGTACATGCCTTTGATTGACATGCTTAGCGAAATACATGATATGATTATGGAGAGATTGTATCAAAAGAGAGATTCAATGAGTGGTGTAGACTGTATTGTACTGCCTAGGGTTAAGAAATTGTTAGATGAAGTTGTTAAAGATAGTGCTGAATGTACTGTCCTTTGGGATGGTAGGCAGAATTTCCAAGTGAAATGGAGAGGCATAGGCTTTTGTGTTAACTTGCAAGAACAGTCATGTAGTTGTAGGGTTTGGGAGCTAACTGGCATCCCTTGTGCTCATGCAATATGTGCCATTCAAAGAATGAGACAGGATCCATTTGATTATGTTTCTCATTACTTTAAGAAAGATACCTACATGAAGACATACTCACATTGTCTTGAAGTACTAAGAGGGAGACCATTCTGGGAAGAAGTTGAAGGAGATGAGGTATTGCCACCTCCAATTGTAAAACAACTTAGAGGTAGACCAAAAAAACTAAGAAGAAGGGAGGGATGGGAAGGAGGGCAAGGCAGGGGACCTAGGGGTAAGTTATCTAAGTTAACTAGGCAAGGGAGGGTGATGCATTGTTCTAATTGCCAGAAAGCTGGTCACAACAGAACAAAATGCCCTGATCCTATACAAACTGCACCTCCAAAACCAAGGGGAAGAAAGAGGAAGACCACTGAAGTAGATGAAGAAATTGCTGGAGAAATGGAGATGAATGAAATGGAAGCTGAGACAGGGGAGGCAGAGCTAATGGGGGAGGCATTAATGAATGAAACACCAGCAGCACCTAATACTCCAAGGAGGAGCCAAAGGATTGCACAAGGGACTCAAGAAACTACTGGAACTCCTGCTACTGCTATTTTTGTATGTATACTTATCCATGCTTTGTTCTTATTTAAATCATTAAGTTATGAATCTTTATTAATGCAATTGTAACAGATGCCTACACCTGGTCTCAAGGCTCAAGTGGGCACTAGTGGCACTCCACAGGCAGACAAACCGGGAACATCAAGGAAGAAGAAAAAGGGACCAGCCAAGTCTTTCACAGCCCCAAGGAAAAAGTAGTTGTAATTTTATTGATCTTTTGTAAGCTTCAACAAAGTAAAACTTTAAGTATCCACTATGCAGTATTCTAATATTTTGGACAGTGTTGATGTAAGCTTCAATGAAGCAAACACATTAAGTATCCACCCACTTGTAGTTGGGAATATGTTTGGTTTTGGACCATGTGATTTGCTTTTCTATGTGTAAGGAATCTGAAGGCTTTATTCAGTGACTTGCAGTTGTCTTTGTATATGTTTTATGTATTGTATCTCATGCTACTCCTATATCTATTTCTACAAAAAATGACAGTGACAAGAAAACAACTTCATTCAATCTTCATTTCAACTAAATTAGACCATTCCAACTGAAATTTAACACACATACAATCTAAATGCTTACTTCAATAAAGCAAACAACACACAAACTACAACAAAAACTACTATCATCTTCTTGAATGTCCAGCCTCCGTTCTCCCTCTTCTTCAACATTATACTTGCTTCTTCATTCTTCTTTTGTAGTCTAGCCAGTTCTTCATTTAACACTAGCATTTTTCTTTCCAAAAAATTCATATCAGCCTTAGCGTTTTGCAATTGTTGATCCTTCCTTTTTAGTGCCATCTTCAACTCGTTAATAACATCTCTAGCTCTATCCGGGAATGGCGGATCCGCCCATACAAAAAAAATTACATTTCTTCCTTGGATCCTTAACATCAAAACAATTAATTAATCAATTTGCAAAAATAAAGAATTTGTAATTATCATAACAAAATCATACCATGTATCGGCTACAACCAAAGAATCTTCTACCCGGATCAAGTGTTCCTTCCTTCCAAGCTTCTCGACAAGGAGCCGGTAAATCGCATTTGCATTTCACACCAACATACTCAAAATCGGAGCTACTATTTTTAGGAGGTTTGTATATGTTCGAACCAATTGCATACGGGTTTCTAATCGAAGATGAGGAGTCACTTGAGCTATACATGGAAGGATCTAAGTTGTAGTTATTCATAGGGGTGCATAAAGATTGAAGGAAGAGAGGAATGAAATTTAAGAACTAAGAACCCTAATTGAGAGGAAAGGATATTAAGGGGGCTGAAGAATGGAAAAGATGGTACTGTTTTTTCGGGTTTAATTATTTCGTTTACCCTTCTGGATACCAGCCACGTAGGATGCCAACTGTGTCTTCCGTTAGTGGATTTAACGGAAGTAAACGACTGTTACCTAATTGAAATATTTTAGATGTTCAAGTGTTTGACTGAAAATTTTTTTGGGATCGTGACCCAATTGAAAGTTTTCATATTGTACAGTGACTAAATAGTCATTTAACCCATATTAAAGGAAAGCACTGAAACGCTATTTTTGATCAGCATTATTCTATGAATTGTACAATCATAGTAGCAAGGCACAAGAAAAATTGATGTAAATTGGTATCTTAGTAGCGAAGAGATGAATACGGTAGAGGTATATGAAAAGTAAAAAATAGTATGAAAAATATCTCTTTAGAAATTCATACATCCATGACTCAAACCTATAAATCCAGTAAAAGTTGTCCCGGGTTAGATCATTAAACTTATATGGACTTTGTATTCATTTGTGGCAGTTTGTATATACTTGGAGTCAGAAAATGAATGTGTGTATGAGTGTGTGTTTCAGATGGTCAGTTGCAAGAATGTAAAAACTCACACATATCCCTATTCCATTGGGACTTGAAGCTTCAATATAGGAACACGAGTATTAGCCAGTTTACAAGTCAAAGAGAGATGGAATGTGTTGTTAGTTAATAATGGTTGTTTAGCTCACATTACGCCTTTTGGTTCTATCAGATTGGAAGAGTATCTCCAAAAACGATTATTCGATAATTTTTGTTCAGAACCGCCTATAAGTCAAGAACAAGATAAAGGAATGGAAAACAAAAGCACAAGAACTAAGAAAGAACAAAAAGGTATATAGACTCTTATGGATACAGCTACCAGAATGGGGTCTATCCACAAATCCCACCACTAGCCTTGTTGCAGTTTCTGCAATTAGTAGCCATCCACCTTAAAACAAACCCATCTCTAATCAACTATAATCATGAATTGGTGCCAATGCTACAGTTTTACACACGTTAGTTGCATAACTCAAGCCGTACTTGGCAGAATTTTGGCAAGGCCGCAGACACCACTGTTTTAACAGAAAGCATTAGATGCGCAAAGAGAATTGTTTTGTTGAAATATCTCATGAACTCTGTACTGGTTTTGTTAGAAAGCATTAGATAATGTTCCTGGGTATTACCGAGGTGATAAAATCTGTAGGTGTCAGACACTAACTGCAACTACACACAAATGCTAAAACATTCAACTAAATCATAGGATCATGATCAAGTCACATCTACGCAACAGCAACCCTAACTGAATCGAACTAAAACAACACTGAACTTGAGCTCGAGCTCAGTTTTGGTTCCAGTTGGGCTAGATTATTAATGTTGCTGGGTATTTTATTTTTGCAAATTCAGCCTAACTTAAATTCTTGTATTATGGTTCATAAGCTTGTTTATTAGTTATGAATATTTGATCGAGTTCAATTCATACAAAAAAGTTATTGTAGCTTAGCAAAATTACAGTTGAGCTGCTCATGAACGGTAAATGTTAGTGAGTAATGTTGACTCACTTACTTAAGTGTTGACGAGAGTTGACTTAGTTGACTTTGGTGACTGGGCAGGTTGTTGGAGGAGTTTGTTAGAGTAACAGAATGTTGCTGTCATTTTTCTCATATATATAGCTAGCTTAGTTCTCTTGTGTTGTGTTCTCAATTTCATCATTCTCTTTTATCTCTCTGAATCTCTCTGAGAACTTATTCTGTATTTCTTCATTTACTGCAATGTAACAAAGTACATTTCCGTTGCTATGTTGATCTTTTACTAGTTTAGATGATGATGATGAGTTCTAACATGGTATCAAAGTTGAGTAAGCTTCTTTTCCGCAGAGATGAACGTTGATCGTAGCGATAATCAGAAAGATACAAACTTGAAGTACGTTCTGTGTATCATATCTTCGATCTGTAAGTTTCCTCTCAAATCTCGTCTGAATAGTGATGAATCTCACTATTAGTTGTTGATTGAAGTGTTCGTCTTGTTCGATCTGTTCATCTTGTTCGATCTGTATGCTTTGTGTTCATCGTGATTGATTGACATGTTTTGTGATCTGGACTTGATTCTATCTCTGTGAAGTTGATGATTTTTTTGTGATTTAGTCTAAGAAATTGAATCTAATATGGCTACAACTGCATCATATGCGTCTGCAACATTAGGATCAGTTAGTACTGCTACTCAAATTGACTGTAATCATCCTTATTATCTGCATCCATCTGATAATCCTGGAATGCAAATTACATCTGTGATCTTGAGTGAAAGTAACTATAATCAGTGGCAACGTTCTATGGAAATAGCTTTGTCCTCAAAGCTAAAGTTAGGATTTGTTGATGGATCATATGTCAAACCAGCAACTAACTCTCCATTGACAGTGTATTGGACTCGCTGCAACAATATTGTTACATCTTGGATATTAAACTCTGTTTTAGTTGACATAAGGAACATTATTGTATACATTAAAACTGCTAGAGAAATCTGGCTTGATCTAGAGGTTCGATTTGCTCAAAGCAATGTACCTAAACTGTTTCATTTACGCAAAGAGATTGCTCATTTGACACAAGGAAATTTGTCTATATCTGCTTATTTTACAAAGTTCAGAACATTGCATGATGAGCTTTAGTGTATGGTGTCTAAGCCTAAGTGTTCTTGCAACTTGTGTACTTGTGCTGTAAACACAAAGTTGACTGAATGGGAGCAGAGTATTCAACTAAATCAGTTTTTGATGGGACTGAGTGATGTTTTTACTGGTATAAGGGGGCAAATCTTATCGATGACACCATTGCCTTCTTTAAATCAGACTTATGCTATGTTGCTTCAAGAAGAAAAGCAGAGAGAAGTCCATACTTAGACTTATACAAATGATAGCTTGGCAATGGCAGTTAAGCCTTCATTTTCTGGAAAATCTCAGTCAAAAAGTGTATCTTCTGGTTCTGGTTCAGGTAGGAATACCAAGAAAGGTGCAGACTCTTCTATTATGTGTGATTTTTGTCACATGATTGGTCATTTGAGAGACAAATGCTATTGTATACATGGTTATCCAGCATGTCATAAGTTGTTTGGGAAACCCAAGCCTAAGCCCAAGTTTATGACTCAAAAAGGGTCTGTGGTAGCTCAGGTCACAACTAGTGGTAATGATCAAATGATGGTTACTAAGTCAAATGCAGGATTACAGATGTCTTCCTCATCAGATGCTTTATCTCTATTTGAGAGTCAATGCAAACAGCTTATTCAAATGCTTCAGAAGAACATGACTAATATACAGTCATCCACATCACAGCAGTCTGGTTCAACTTCAACTTGGCCATATCATCCTTCTATCAATACTGTTCAAATCTCAGGTATAACTGGTCAGACTTCTCATATTGTACATCAAGTACATACTATTGATCCTAGTCCATATCATCAATTTCGATGGATTATTGATACGGGGACAACAGATCACATTGCTCCCTTTCTACACTTGTTTAGTGATGTTCAACCTTGTCAAGCAATGTTGGAACTTCCAAATGGAGCTACTGCATCAATAACTCATACTGGCACTTTAGTTCTTAACTCCTACATAACACTTTCTAATGTGGTTTGTGTGCCATCTTTTGCCTATAATCTTCTTTCCATATCAAAATTACTCAAAGAAACTACTCATCAAGTGAGTGTTTTGGCTGACAAATGCTTTATTCAGGACCCTGCATGGATGAAGGCACTAGAGATTGGTAAAGCAGAACATGGACTATACATCCTGCAAGCTACAGATGTCAAAGTGTCTACACCATCTGAGGATAATTCTACCTCTACCTCCACTTCATGTAATTCTGCTACTGGTGTTGACAGTCTTACGTTTGTTGCTCATGTTTCTAATAGCAATGTTTGGCATGCTGGAATGGGGCATGTACCAGCTAATATACTGAAACTTCTGCCTGTTTCTTTACATAATCAAATTTTAGATGTTTGTGACAGCTGCCATCTGGCCAAACAACATAGACTTGTTTTTCCTACAGTTGAAAACACTAGTGTAGCATTGTTTGATTTGGTCCATGCTGATTTATGGGGACCTTACAGATTTAAGACTAATGATAATTGCAATATGTTTCTTACTTTGGTTGAAAACAAATCCAGAGCAACATGGGTGTATCTTCTTGCTGACAAGTCTTTGGTTCCTACTTTAATTCATGATTTTGTTGTCTTGATTCAAAATAAATTTGCTACTACTATTAAGGTCTTACGTACAGACAATGGCACTTAATTCATGAATCAGTCAGTCAAATCTTTTCTCAATAGTCAAGGCATAATCCATCAGTCTAGCTGTGTGTACACTCCACAGCAAAATGGTCTGGTAGAACGCAAACACAGACATGTGTTGAATTGTGCACGAGTACTTCGTTTTCATGCTGGTCTACCTATTGTTTTCTGGGGTGACTGCATTTTAACAGCTGTTTATCTTATTAACAGAACACCTTCTAGTATTTTAGATGGTAAAAGCCCATTTGAGGTGTTGTTTGATAAGCTACCTGATTATTCTTCTCTTCGAGTTTTTGGCTCTCTTTGCTATGCTACGGTTGTTCCTCAACCTCTTGATAAATTTGCAGCTAGAGCTGTGAAAGGAGTTTTCCTAGGATACCCTTATGCCAAGAAAGGTTATAAGGTGTTAGATTTAGACACCAAGAAGGTGTTTATTTCTCGAGATGTACAATTTGTTGAGAATTTGTTTCTTTTTAAGGACATGGGTTCTAAATCACCACAGCTGATGTTTCCCCCATCACCTGAATTTGTTGATGATGAGCCATTACAGAAGTCTACAGGTATTTCTGATACAGAACCTGTTATAGATAGTTCTTCTGGTAATTCGATGACTGATCAGTCAATGAATGATAATTCAGTAGATACCATTTCTGGTAGTTCTGTGATTACACCCGTTGAAAGACCACAAAGACAGAGACATTTACCAGTAAAATTTACTGATTATACAGGATTACCATCTCATTTGGTAAATCTTGTACCCAATTCTCAGTTAGAGAATACTGTCTTACCTGCAACTCCTTCTATTGATGAGCCTGAAACATTCAAACAAGCCATTCAAATTCCAGAATGGTGTGAAGCAATGAGTGTGGAATTGGCTGCTTTGGAGGCAAATGATACATGAGAGACTGTTCCATTGCCTCATGGTAAAAAGACTGTCAGTTGCAGGTGGTTATATAAGGTGAAGTATCAAGCCAATGGTCAGGTTGACAGATTTAAAGCTCGTTTTGTAGCTAAGGGATTCACTCAAACGGCCAATATGGACTATTTTGAGACTTTTGCCCCTTTGGCAAAAATGACTTCATTTCGCTTACTTATGGCTCTTGCTGCTATGAATGGTTGGGGCATTACTCAACTAGATGTAACTAACGCGTTTCTTCATGGTACATTGGATGAGGAAGTGTATATGTCTGTTCCTCCAGGTTACACCATTCCTGCTCATATTCAGGCTAAGTACCCAAATCAGAAACTTGTATGTCGTTTACTGAAGTCTCTTTATGGCTTGAAATAAGCCCTAAGACAGTGGTTTATTGCTCTGTCAAATGCTTTGCTGTCTTTTGGTTTTATTCAAACCATTGGTGATCCCAGTTTATTTGTATACTCTCACAATGCTCAGTTGATCTATCTGCTCATCTACGTATATGATATGATCATGACTGGTACTTCTTCAGAGTTGATGTCTCAAATCATAGAGTTTCTGAGCACTTACTTCAAGATGAAGGATCTGGGGTCCTTGAGTTACTTTCTTGGTATTCAAGTGACTCGAAATCATGTTGGTATATTCATTACTCAGCATCAATATGCTTCTGATATACTGCAGACTTTACCTCTTACACCTCTAAGTCTTCTCTGATTCCTATGGAACAACATCATGATTTGCTTCAAGACACTGATAGCCCATTACTGATTGATGCTACTAGTTATATACTAGTTATAGACGATTGGTGGGTCGTTTAATATATCTGACTATTTCACGACCTGATTTAGCTTATCCTGTTCATGTTTTAGCTCAGTATATGACTGCTCCTTGTGCAATTCACTGGCATGCTGCTTTAAAGTTGGTGCGTTATTTGCATCACACTACAGATCAAGGTCTTCTTTATGGAGCTGTTACTAATCCTGTTTTACTTGGTTTTGTGATGCTGATTGGGGGAGTTGTTCACGTACTCGACAGTCATTAACAGGCTATTGTGTGACTCTAGGAGGTACCTTGGTATCTTGGATATGTAAGAAGCAATAGATTGTTTCACGCTCGTCTGCAGAAGCTGAATACCGTAGTCTTGCAGACACATGTTGTGAGATTACTTGGCTGGTTTCTCTCCTTACTGAGCTTCACATCTCTAATCTCACTCCTGTGCCTTTATATTGTGACAATCAGTCAGCTCTTTATATTGCTTCTAACCCTGTGTTTCATGAGCGTACGAAATACATTGAGATTGATTGTCATTTGGTGTGTCAAAAATTTAAAGAAGGTCTTATTTCTCCTCATTACATCTCCACACATGATCATCCTGCTGACTTGTTTACTAAAGCATTGTCTTCTGCTCAGCTTGCCTATTTGCTATCCAAGTTAGGGGTTTCCAGATCTCTTCCAACCTATAACTTGAGGGCAGTGGCGGAACCAGGACCGTTTACAGGGGGGCTGAAAAATGTGTTGACTCTCGCGCGAAATGCGAAAAAAAAATTTGTACTTCGGATCCGGCGTGAAGCGCGATTTTTTTTATATAGTTCGAAATCATTGCTTCATCTTGACTTATATCAATAAGAATAAGAAAAAATAATTAAAGAACTACCTTTATAAATTGGTGAATCTCTTATTCTATGAATTTGGATGAGATTGTGTGAAGTTATTGGCTTGGCCAAGGCTTGGAAGTCTAAATTTCAAAATTTAACTTAGGCTATTAAAAAATATATATAGTCATTTTAAAAATTTACCCCGGGCTAAAAAAAAATTTTACTTAATTTTTCCGGTTCGACCCGGGCTAGCGCCTGGGCTAGCCCCCCTTAGTTCCACCCCTGCTTGAGGGGGGATGTTAGTGAATAATGTTGACTAACTTACTTAAGTGTTGACGAGAGTTGACTTATTTGACTTTGGTGACTGGGCAGGTTGTTGGAGGAGTTTGTTAGAGTAAAAGAATGTTGTTGTCATTGTTCTCATATATATAGCTAGCTTAGTTCTCTTGTGTTGTGTTCTCAATTTCATCTTTCTCTTTTATCTCTCTGAATCTCGCTGTAATGTCTCTGAGAACCTATTGTGTATTTCTTCATTTACTGCAATGTAACAAAGTACATTTCTGTTGCTATGTTGATCGTTTACTAGTTTAGATGATGATGATGAGTTCTAACAGTAAAGAATCATGTTTCTTGGTACTTGAGATCGACTCGTTATTAACTGAGGTTGTGTTCACTTGGGGAGAATGGAATGAGGTAGGAATGGAATGAAAATTGTAAACAAAATTTATGAATGAAGAAGAGATGTTGGGGGAAATAGTAAACAAATATGAGAGAGAAAAAATTTTTTATGATGAAAATTACAAGGAAAATGATGATGATGGAGAATGGAGCATTCCTTCCAAAACATGTGGGTTAGAACTTTAGTATAAATTATGTGGAAAGGAATGAAGTAAGGAATTAAATTTTTAACATTTTTCCCAATCTTCTCCAAATAAGAGTATAAATTTCATTCCATTCTTCCTCATTCCATTCAAGTGAAGTGAACATAGCCTGAGAGTTTGACAACCTCAACTCATTCAAATTCTTTTTAAAAGAAAGACTCCAACAAATTCACATTCAAAACTAAACAATCTACATTATTATCCTATTAAGCTGAACTATTACATCTCTGACTCTGGTAGTCAGTCATCGATCCTTTGGACTGGTTAAGGGCTCTGCGATGCTTGTATTGTTTATAACTAAAACTGGAAATCTATTTAGAATCTCCCTCGCCTTTTGATTTATTTAGAATCTTCACTGCCACAGAACGGTTATCTCGTGACTAGCCATTGTACACACCACCTTAACCGCCTAGCTTGAATGTAAAGACTCTGCCGTTTTTCTTTTTTTCAACACAAATGCAATGTCTTTTTTCTTTTTTTCTTTTTTTGCTAAATGAAACAAATGCAATGTTGGCAATGTATAACCGTATGAGTGAGTATTTATTTTATCAACACAAACTAGCAATTGATTTTAGAAGGGGAATTGTTAGATTAAAAAATTTAACAATTCCATATAAATTTAATACTCGTGAACGGAGAACACGGAATTCTACTATATCAGAAATGAAATAAACGGTAGAGAGATTATTCTAGATTGATGATATATGCACGTCCTCAATTGATATTACACGTCCTAATAAAATGAGAAATATTATGAAACCAAAAATTATTTTCAAATAAGTTATCAAAATGACACATATCTTTCTATGATTAGTTATGGAGATAATAATGTAAATGGACCCCCTACATTCATATTAGCCATCCAATTAAAGAGAAATGTTAGAGTTCCCAAAACGGTTCCCATACCTCATATATGAGATGGACCTGAGATGGACCCTTCGTGCATACATATGAATCCCACAAATAAAATCACGTCACGTATTATTCGGAACATTTTTGGAAACCATTTCGAAGTATGTAGCATTACTCCCAATTAAAACCCATCATATGTTGCCACCTCATTTTGGAGAAATTTTTGGAAATTTTCTGATTCCCTAGCATTAGTAAAACAAAATTTTAGACTAAAATATCTTTACTACAAAATAGATAACATTTCAGCTACACTTTTCTTATACACCTTCATTTTAATCAAACCAATCAAAAGTCAGAATAGACATAGGGATGGAAGAATATTATCTTTTTTTACAAATAATCATCTATTATTATTTATTACTAGATGATAACCCGTGCGAAGCACGGTTCCGAGAAAATTAATTTAAAATGAACACTAATTTATAATTTTGAATGATCTTAAAATATTATGTTATTTATACAGCTCAACAGTAATAAAAAAACAATTGTATTTACAACAAAATTTCAATAATTTCGATGGATACGAATCTTGGGGTGAAATCAAATTTAGAGACTGAAATATCATTAAAACGGATATTTTACTTATTTATAAAGATTGTTTAATTCATTTTAATTTAAGATTATTTTAAGAAAATCATGAAAATGCGATATCTATATATGCTTCTCATAGATACATTATTTTATAACTCGGTACGATTATAATAAAAGAATTGCAATTGTTATAGGATAACAATAATTTTACTATTTTATTAAAGATAACATAGAGTTCCGGAAATAAAATAGGAATATAGGGACAGAAAGAATTATAATTGTTCTAGGATTATAAAACATAGAGTATGATAGTTTTCATAAACGAAGGAAAAAGAAAGGAGAACTGTATGGATTGAATAATGAAGAAGTAGTCTGTACAGTCTATGCTCTGCTACTTATATACAAGTAAGTAAAAGAATAAGCGGGAACTAACTAACTTTCTAACTAACCTATCTAGTGTTACATAATAAATCCTTATTATCTATTTTTAGAATTCACACCACTACTCTCAATATCCCCCCGTTAGTTAGAATCGCACACGATGCCTAACTTGGAACACAAATCCTGCATTTAAGAAGAAGGTAATGTATTTGTAAGTACATCAGCTAGCTGATTTCTAGTTGGTAAATAAGATAGTTGAAGTAATCCTTCAAGAACCTTGTCACGAGTAAAATGTCAATCAACTTCTATAAGCTTAGTTCTCTTGTGAAAATCCGGATTCTTAGCAATATGTAACGCGGATTGATTGTCACAAAAGAGTGTAACAGGTTTTAAGTCATGAACTCTTAGTTCTTGTAACAAGCTAACAACCCAAGTAACTTTAAAAGCTGCTGCAACCATAGCTCGGTATTCTGTCTCAGAACTCGAACGAGACACTGTTGCTTGTTTCTTTGATTTCCAGGTAATGGGAGAACCACCCAATAAAAGTACATACCCTGTTATTGAACGTCGTGAGTCTGGATAGGAAGCCCAGTAAGAATCAGAGTATGCTTGTAAAGTTAAGGATTCTGGATTCTGCAACTTGATACCTTTACCTGCTGTATGAGCTACATAACGTAATGTGTGATGTAAAGCTTCATAATGAGATGTACGAGGAGATTGCATGAACTGACTCAACAATTGAACCGTATAGCTAAGGTCAGGACGTGTGTTTGTAAGAAATTTAAGTGTACCAATGAGAGACCTGTAATGTTCAGGATGTAACTTTGTATTCAATGGTAAAGGTGTCACTGCTCTCTTAGAAATATCCAGCTTGCAATCCTGCAGAAGCTCTTTGGTAAACTTGGTTTGACTCATAACTATACCATCGGATAGACATTATTCAAATGAGCCTTAATAGACTAAATATGTGCCACATTACTACCTGTGATAATAATGTCGTCAGCATATACTGCTAGAATAGTAATATTTGTGGCAGTCTTATAGGTGAACATACTATATTCGTTTTTAGATTGCACAAAACCCTGAGCTATTAACTCATGAGTAAGTTTGTCTGTCCACTGTCTTGATGCTAATCTAAGCCCATATAAAGACTTTCTGAGTCTACAAACCAAATTCAAAGGATTGTCATAACCTTCTAGAACAGTCATATACACCTCCTTAACCAAATCACCATGGAGGAAGGCATTGTTAACATCCAGTTGAAAATCCTCCCATTTTCTACTAGATGCAACTGAAAGAATACATCTCACAGTGCTCATTTTCACCACTGGTGAAAATGTCTCAGTAAAATCTACACCAAGCTTCTAGTTATAACATTTGGCAATAAGCCTGGCTTTACATCGTTCCACAGAACCCTCTGCATTTAGTTTCACCTTGAAAACCCATCTACAACCAATGACTTTTTTACCTGGAGGTAAAGGAACCAATTCCTAAGTTCTATTTTTATGTAATGCATCAAGTTTTTTTTGCATAGCAGCAATCCATATATGATTTTTAGAGGCCTCTTTATAACTAGAAGGTTCACTAATAGTGCACTGTTTTGACATGAATTGAAAATGGGAAGGAGGTAGGCATGAACTGGATACTAAATTGCACCAGTGTGAATTAGAACTGAAATTAAATTGTAATCAGTAAGATATGAAGGAGTGTGTTTATTTTGATTAGATACTCTAATAGGAACAGATGAAACTGATGTATCAAAAGTGGAAGGAGAATTAGATGTAAGTGTATCAGAATTAGTGATATTCTGAGAATTATGTCCAAAAATTGGAACTTCTGCAATAATGGTAGCATTTAGAAGATTTATATTATCTATAACAGTGTGAGAGTCAGAAAATTTAGGAAGAAAAGTAGTGTTGAGAAAATCAGTATTAGAAGTTTGAGAGATAATATGAAATGGAAAAATTGACTCATGAAATACAATGTCTCTGGAAATAGTAACTTGATTAGTCTTCAAACTATACACTTTATAACCCTTGGTAGTATTAGAGTATCCTAAGCTAACAGCAGCATCAGCTCTTGAATCAAATTTTGACCTATATACTTTATGAGTGGATATAAAACAGAGACAACCAAAGATTCTAAGATGAAGTAAATCAGGATCAGCATCATAAAGTTTGAAATAAGGATTGGCATTATTAAGAGACTTTAAGGGCATTCTGTTTATAAGGTAAGTTGCACATAAGATGGAATCACCCCAGAACTTTGGTGGCAAATTTTCTTGAATAAAAATAGCTCTAGTTGTTTTTAATAAATATCCGTGCTTCCTCTCCACAACACCATTTTGTTTTGGAGTATAGGCATAGCTGGTTTGATGGATTATACCCCTGGCTTTATATAATTGATCACAAAGTCCACCACTCAATTCTAAGGCATTATCACTTCGTATATAAAGAACATTAGCATGAAAGTGGTTTTCCACATAAACCAGAAAATTTTCAAGTACAAAGGATACCTCAAATTTACATTTAAGAAGGTGTGTCCAAGTAAAACGAGTAAAATCATCAACTATTGTCAGAAACTGTGTACAACCAGAAATAGACTTCACTTTATATGGTCCACGTACATCAATATGCAATAGTTGAAAAGCTTTGTCTGACTTTATAGATCTATTAAGAAAAGACTGTCTGACTTATCTGGCTGCAGGGCAAATCTGACAAACATAATTATGTAAAGAACTTTGAGCTTCTGGAAAAATAGCTTTCATTTGATTAAATGGTAAATGTCCCAATCATTGATGCCAAGTTTGAGCTTCAGTTACAAAGTTGAATCTAGCAGTATTGCAGTACTTGGAGTTGATAGATGAACCAGAATTCTGAGAAGACTGTAAACTGTACAAACCATGTGAAATGCTACCAAGAAGAATCTGAGGCCTTCTTAAGGAATGGCCCTGAATAAAACATTTTTCATTATTAAAGACTATACTGCAATTTAAGTCTCCACATAACTTTTGTACAGAGATCAATTTAAACTAAAAATCAGGAACATGAAGAACATTATCTAAGGTAATATCATCATTTAGCTTCACAGAACCAACATATAAGACCTGCACTTTGTTTCCATTTGGAATAGTAATTGTACTAGCAACATCTTGAATAGATTCATAATGCAAGAAACTATCAAGAGTTGGACAAATGTGATATGTGGAACCACTATCAATTATCCAAAAATGAGTAGAAGTAGACAATAAGCAGTAGTTACCTGCTAACAAAGCTACTTTTCCACTATCATCAACTTTGGTTTGATCACTCTTCTGATTGTACATGTTTAGAAGATGATTATACTGAGATAGACTAACAATTTCAGTCTCATTGTCATTTACAAAAATCTGAGTATTATCATTTCCAGTAAATTCATCATGAAAATTATTGTCACCATCCTTTTGCACAAAAGATGCAAACTTTCTACCTTGTCTTTCCTGAAAACCAGGTGGATTTTCAATACTATGTCCAGGAATTTTGCAATGATTTCAAAAGTAGTTTGATGCAGGCTTGTCTCCTCTCTTATAGGCTTGAGTATCATTTCTGGAATTCTGTTGAGCATTAAAAAATGAATTAGCTCCTTGATTATGTGTGTAAGATCTCCTTTTGTCTGCATAAAATGCCATGGATTCAGTCTGAAAAGTAACAAAATCAATTTCTTTATGCCTCTCTTCTTGAGCAAACAGCCTATAAGTTTGAGAAATGGTTGGCAAAGGCTGCATCATGAGCACATTTCCCCTAACTTGAGAGAACTGATCAGACAACTTCATCATAAATTGTAACACTCTGTGTTCATGTTGTTTCTGAATCAATCTCTGAGACAAATTACAGGTACACTGATTACAAGTGCAGTAAGGCAAGGGATTTGCATAATTTAATCCATCCCAAATTGTTTTTATTTTGGTAAAGAACTCAGATATGATGTCATGACCTTGATTAATCTCTAAGAGCTGTTGTTCAAGTGAATAAACTTGTGCCATGGAAGTATAACCAAATCGATCATCAAGATCTTGCCTGATTTCTTTAACAGTTTGCATAAAAAGATCACTCTTCGCTATTGTCTCATCTATATTTTCTATAAGCCAAGAGATAACAAGATTGTTACATCTTTCCCAATACTTGTAATCAATAGATGTCAGGTCTGGAGTTGCAATAGTTCCATCAACAAATTCTAGCTTGTTTTTAGCCGATAATGTCAAAATCATAGAGCTTTTCCAATCATGAAAACCAGAGCCAGAAAATTTTACAGAAACAAGCTGAGTAGTTGAAGCATCTAATGGATGAATATAATAGACACTTGAAGGATCTTGATTTCCTTGTAAATGTGTAGTTGTAGCCATTAAAACTGAGTTTTGCTTAGTCTTGTGTGAAAATACATAATACGAATGAAAGAAAATAGTTCAGAATCGAAGATCACAAATTTCAACTTGATCAATTCAGAGACACACAATCCCAAATATCAAATCACGGGAGATCGATTATGATCGATAAATACACAAAAAAAGATCAATTTAGAATTCAGTAAAAACATATCAGTTGAGAAATGCAAATACAGAGATGTTTTATATCTATATTCGAAACATCTCTATATTCGAAACAGATTCTAAAAAAATAAACAAGAAATATATGATCATAAACAAGGAATCAATTAGTCGATTGACGAAATCAAAACGATAAATCGCAAAAAATGGACGTAATGAATCACAAGAAATGGACGTAATCTTCATCGAGTTATGCAGTTAAAATCGATGAATCTTTAATAGTTTTTAACTACGAAGAAGGAACAAGAAAACCTGAGATTAGCCAGACAAGAACGCCTGAGATTAACCAATCTCACAGTTAGACGCCATTAAAGCTTCAGCACGCTCTGATACCATGATAGTTTTCATAAACGAAGGAAAAAGAAAGGAGAATTGTATTGATTGAATAATGAAGAAGTGGTCTGTACAGTCTATGCTCTGTTACTTATATACAAGTAAGTAAAAGAATAGGAGGGAACTAACTAACTTTTTGTATAACGACCTAGAATTTTTCGCGATTATATAAGAGTTTATTTAATTGATAAATATGAAATATGTGATATGAATATTTTGTGAAGTCAAGTTATGTGTGAAATCATGATTATGTGCTTATATTATGTTTGGTATATGTCGTATGTGTTCGTAAAATTGTATTTGCATTTTTGGTGCATTAAAACTATTTTTAAAGTGCATTTTTAATCTTCCAAAAATCTTATAAAATCATTGGAGTCGTTTAAATTTATGAAATCTTTTGTATTATCATCTTTGTGATATTAATTAGTTTTTAAAATTAGTGGGAGTATTTAATTGTGAGTTTTGGTATTTTAAAATGATTTAAAAAGCTTTATTTCTTTTAAAGGTTCTTTATTTCAAAAATTCATAATAAATTCATTTTTGACTCAACAATTATTTTAAAAATATGGAGAGGTTTGTAATTTCATAAACTTCATTTTAGAATTTTAAAAATGAATTTTCTCCTAATTCCCTATTTTGTTTCGCTTTTAAATTGATTAAAAACAGATTTTAAAAGGAAATAGAATTTTCAGCAATTATCAATTTACCATTTTGCCCCTCTGCCTATAACACCACCTACTGCCCACTTTCTTCTCCATTTCTTCATTCCAGCCGACTGTGAGCTCTCTCTCCCTCTCTTCTATTTCATTTCTTTTGATTTTCATCTTCAAAATCCTGTCTAATTCTTGTTTTAATCATCTTTATTATGTTTTTATGCTAGTTTAATGATTGGGTGAGGTTTTGTATGGTTTTATGTATGTATATATTCGGTTGGGTGTATGTATATGATTCGGGAGTGACATGCAAGGGCTGTAATAGCATGGGTTAGTGTTCTTGAGGCTGTTTAATCATTATAGTGGTTTAAAATCGAAGATTTGAACAATTTGGTGTTGGTTCTTCGAGTTCTGGTCAAACCCTCGTCGTTGGTAGCTTTTTCCGACGAGGTTATGGCGGCCAGTGGTGGTTTTATGTTGTAACAGCATGTATGAATAACTTGCAGTGATGTTATTTGATTTAATCAAATTGCATGCAAGGATTTCTATTTCCTTTGAATTTTTCGTATTATGTATAAATACATTTTGAATTTTCGAGTTTTATAATCCATGAATTAAATGTCAATTTTGATGATTAGCTGTTAATTACAATCTTAGATATATGTTATATGAATTTATAAAGATGCATGTTGAATTTGTAATTTATATGTAATTAATTCAAATTATTCGAATTAATTATTGAAATTGTAATTCGAATAAATGATTATATGTTTGATTCTTGAGATTGGAAATGTTAGTAGTGTTAATAGTTGATAGTTAGCAAGCATGAGTGATTTCTTGATTTAATAAGTATGTAATTCGATTTTTTGTAAATTAAAATGGTTTATTTGAATTTTCATAATTATAAATAGTAATTAAGAATCGATTTTCATGATATATGTTAGATGATTTCTAATTAGTATTTAAGTGTGATTTTCAGAATTAGTATAAGTTAAATTTCGAATTTTAAGATTTAAAGTATGAGTTACAAGATTGTTGCGATTTGATAAATATGGTTTAGTAGATTTGTTCGAGAATGAGTTAAGTTGTTAGTTATCTACAATTATCAATGATTTTGGAATATATAGTAGTGTAATGTTGGGCTTGTAGGTGGATTTGAAATCCATTGAATGATTTTGGTTGTGATTTGAGTCAGTTATGTTTCGACGGGATAGTTCATTTTATAAAGGAAACTCTGCCCGATTTTCGGTAGAATTATAAATCGTAAATACTTATAAGTCAAGTAAATTTTAAACGTTAAATGGTAAATATGATTTGCATGTTTATGTGAATTTCATGTTAATGTGCTTATGTGATTTAAATTGTCTAATATGTTATACGTGTTAAGTTAGCGATATAGGAATCGTTGGGTAGAATAGGATTAGACGATAAAGGAAGTATAGTGTTCTAAAGTAGTACTTATGTTTATGTAGATACGAAGGACGTAGGACCTAGCGACAAAGGAAAGGCTAAAGTTGAGTATTAGTGATTGAGCTGTTAGCTGTTGCATTCTACCAGAGGCAAGTAACTCTGTCTCTTCTTGAAGTTTATATTCTTGAACTGTTATATCCTGTTGATTCAAGCATGCCTATCTTATACCATGTTTATTGTAAATCTTATCAAACCTATCTTTGCATGTACCCAGAATTCTATTAACAACTATTCAACAAACTATAAACACTAAAACATCATAATTCTTTCTAATTGCTTCTTGACCATATATGTCCAACAGCTTGCCATGATTAAACCAAATTGACTGACGGATAAACCACTATTCTACTTAACCTTTGTTCGTAGCCAATTTAACATATGTTGACTCTAAAACTTATAAATTTCATTGTAACCTAATCACTAACATATAACTTGATCAGTTGTCTTAAAACTATTATGTCACATCTTTGACCATTGACTTGAGTTTTATTCTTATTACCCTGATCAAAGCCTTGGTTACTTTTGAGTCTATATCTTCTTGATTCAGACTTGTAACCTTATTTCCTTGATGTCAAAAACTTGGTCAAACCCTTTGACTTTTATCATTGCAAATCAAAATGAGTCATTTTCTTAAAATACTTTGAAGTTACTTAGGCTGGGCCGATTTGTTATCAGTGAGTCGAAGGTGCTTCGGAGTAAAGGTTTTTGAAAGGATTTAAGTATTTAAGTGTTTTCCAAATTTAAAATGGTTTTCTAAAATCTAAATGTTTTCAGAATATGATTTATAAAATGTTAGGAACTCCGTCAAAAATGGTTTCTATGGATTCCTGACGATTGGAGAGGTGTGAGCGAACGGGTAATTCCAGTTCCGCCTGTTTATGTATATTATGGTGTAGTTCTGGTCTGTCCAGTCCAACACCCTTATAGGCCAATGTGTTGCCTCTTGGGAACCCAAGCTATCCTAATGAGAGGGTTAATGTCCAGATGGACTTTGTGTCCATTTTGGGGACTTTATGGGCTGATCACCCGTATTGTTTGTATGAAGTAAAAGCTCCAATCAGTTTTCTTAAAGTGAATGATAAATTTTATATACTGTGAAATGAAATTGGCTTACCATTGGAAATGTCAATTGCTTTACACATATTTTAGTAATCATTGTTATCCTGTTTATCAGTTGAACTCCTGCTATATTCAAATACCAGTATTACTTTTCAGTTTCCAGTATTCATATGTTATCCCATGATTCTATTGTCATCCCCTGTGTTATCCTGGTATACTACTTTCAGTTTGAGATTTTTTGTTACTTGCTGAGCATTGGCTCATTATTATTTTTGTCTAACCTTTTTGACTATTGCATAAGAATCATGGTTCGTACTATTTATATAGCGAGAAAGCGCACATTCCGTGACCCTGTTGTGGTTTCTTTTGAGATAGCTCCCGATGTAGATGCAATAACAGCTCAGGTTGGAGATTTTCATATTTGGTTTCTAAGTTAGTTGTGAGAACTAGTTGGTGTAAGAATTTGAATTCATGGGTTATAATAATAATAATTTGAATTTAGATTTGTAATATTAATAGTTAGACGTTGGCTTGCTTGTTTCATACCATTACCTGTGAAAGATCCAGGTGATCACCATGCTTTATTTTTATTTATTTATTTTAGGGTGTTTGTATCTAGTGTGTTAGTGACTCCCCGATCTAGACCCCAGATTGGGAGGGCGTCACATTCTAACTAACCTATCTAGTGTTACAAAATAAATCCTTATTATCTATTTTTAGAATTCACACAACTAGTCTCAATAGAGTAGAAGAACAGAAATAAAGGGGTGGAATCAAATATGGTATCGTAGTACCATTTAAAAGAGGGTTTCTCTTATTAATAAAGGTTATAGAAGGCTAATGATGAACAAATTGACCTTAAAGTACAATTATGATGATTCTCCTTGCTCTGGAACTATAGTTAAATTTATTTCGGATTTTCTAAATATAATAAGGCTAATCATAAATAAATTAAGGTTTTTTTAATATGTCCCATTTTAAAATGTCATTTATAATTGTGTCCTATCTTTATTTGTTATTATAAACATATCCCATTTTTCTAACTTGTCCTATTTTTTGTTATAACCATGATTAAATAACTAACTACACATTCTTAAAAGACAATTTTGTCCTCTTATTATAATTGAACATTTACCAATAACAGAACAATATCAGATGAAGTGTGTCAATATCAGATGGAGCAGAAGACGAAAATGTCCAGTATCCTTTCTATAGTGAAGGCCCAAAAAATCTTTTAGAAGCCCGGAACAAAAACACACATACTGTACTCTGTTCTAAAAACAAACCATTCATTAGTTGCAAAACAATTTCAATAACTAAACTAAAAAATAGCAACAGTTTGAAAAGTTTGCTAACTGAATGGATGTGCCCCTGCGGGGCCAGGAATAGGAGGAGAGAGGTGGGTGGATGGTGGATTGGTGGGAGAGAAAAAGAAAGGGTATTTTAGTCTTATATAGTATAAATATATGTATAAATATATGTATATAAATTATATATGAGTTAAATTTAATCATGGGACATATTTATAATTATTCATTAAAAAGGGATATATTTATAATTGACTTATTAATTTGGGACATATCAAACTAATACCCATAAATTAACCTTAACAGGGTGTATATAACTGAATTCAGTTTATGAAATTGTGATTGGTGATGTAAATTTTCTATTATTTTTTGTAAAATCGATTTGCAAGCAAGATGCTTTAACACCTTCCCTTGGTGGTATATTACTAAAAATCGTCTTGCTTGTCTGATGAGTACCAAAAAAAATTAAAGAGTATATGCAGATTGTGACGCCCCAAATCCGGGGTCCAGATTTGGTGCCACAACCAATACAATTAAGTATAACTTAATTATACAGATGACCCCTCAACAAGGATCGATCTCAGGTTATAGTATGAAACAAGAATCTAAATTACAACAACTATTATAACTACTATACCTTCTTATCAGAAGCGCAGTCCAATACTGTATGAGTCCATGCTGATTCTGAAATCTAACTTGAATATAACGCCTTTCCACACTCGTTCGAATTATAAGACGTAGGTAGACCATTCTTAAGTCTAGCTGAAAGGTTAGATGAATAAAACAAGAGTGAGCCAATAACGCTCAGCAAGTGAATAGTGAAGTAACAACTTCTAAATAAACTGAAAACTGACAACAAACATAAAGCTGGCTTCCAACAATAATAATATGGTAGAATGATATGACTGGATGCAATAGAATAATACTGACGTTTGATAACAACAGGATATCAACTGAAAGGCAAAGCAACAGTTGATAATAAAATATGTGCAAGGCAATTGACATTTACAATAATAAACCAATTTCATTTCACAGTCTTATAAATAAAACATTTTAAAAGTAATTGGAGGTTTTTATTTCATAACAGACAATACGGGTGATCAGCCCATAAAGTCCCCATACTGGACACAAAGTCCCTCTGGACATTAATCCTCTCATTAGGATAGCTTGGGTTCCCAAGAGGCAACACATTGGCCTATAAGGGTGTTGGACTGGACAGACCAGAACTACACCAATAATACACACAAATGGGTCGGACCGGTATTACCCGGTCACTAACCTCTCCAATCGTTAGGAATCCTTAGAAACCATTTTGATGGAGTCCCTAACATTTTACAAAATCACATTCTGAAAAACATTAAGGTTTAGAAAACCCCTTTTTAAATTTGTAAAAAAATTTAATGCTTAAATCCTTTCAAAAATCTTTACTCCGAAACACCTTCGACTCACTGATAACAAATCAGCCCAGTCTAAGTAACTTCAAATTATTTTAAGAAAATAACTCATTTTGATTTGCAATGATAAAAGTCAAAGGTTTGACTAAGTTCTCTGACATCAAGAGAATAGGGATACAAGTCTGAATCAAGAAGATATAAACTCAAAAGGAATCAAGGCTTTGATCATAGTACAAGGAAGGAAATTTAAGTCAAAGGTCAAAGATGTGTACATGACTAGTTTTAGGGCAATTAACTCAGTTTAAAAGGTAATGAATATCAAGAATGGTAATCAAGTCTTTAGGTTAATGGTTTGATCAACATTATAATATATAGAGTTTTAAAACATTAGAGCAGGGCAACAAATCAATTTATGGTGATAAAGGTCTTGCATTAATGAAATAATGATTAGACAGGGTATAGTTAAATAAGTCTCACTTTTCTAAATCAAGGTTCTTTTGATTACGAGTTTTAAAACAGGCTTTAATAACATATAGTTTTTTAAAACAAGGTTCATTGAAAGTCAAGTTCAGTAAAAATATGATTCTTTAAAACATGGTTCATTAACACCCGGTTCTTTAAAACAGGGGTTCAATTAAACTTGGTTCATTAAAACAATTGCTCGATAAGATAGAAGTTGAAAAAACACGAGTAAGTAATACTTGGGTTAATAAAATAGGATTTGATAACTAGAAGAAGGGTTATCAATCAAGAAATCATAAAACAGTCATTAAGTTTTAGAAATCGTATTTAAGATTTGAAAACCTGCTTGGCTCATAGGGTATAAGACGATAGACATAATAAAGGTCTAGGTTTAAAACAAGGAACAGATTATAGAATCAAAGTTCACTGTTAATCTAAAGAAAAGTAGTCATAGGGTGCAAAGCAATCAATGTATATCTAAGGATAATTCACAAGATAACTCAATGGAAGGGTACAACAAGGTACTGATTACTTGCAAGCTGATTTGAAAGAACATTTGATAATTAACAGAAGCAGATATACTTCACTTGAACAATAAGTGAGGAATAGAAACACTTGCCTCAATATACGTAGTCTTGATTCCAACACATTGATTCGTTACTCACTATACGTCAGTCTCTACTTCTTTGTACGTTGATCTCTAATCGACTATACGTCTATCTTTCCTCCATAATTCGTGAATCAATACGCTTGTTAACTATGATAACATCTCACTTCTAAGATTCCAATTACGCACGTACTGGCTCTCACCGGCCTCCTACTGGTACCTATATAAAGGTAAAGTACTACTTCAGTACACGTATAACTTTAATTGCCTAACTCTATTCTACCCAAATGATTCTTATAACACGTTATACGTAATACATAATACACATCAAGTATTCTAGTTATACTTACCAAATAATTTCACATAATCAGGTAAACACTTAAGCATGCAACACACAGAACATATAAATCATATATGCCACTTAAACACTTGACAGATAAGACCAACTTGGTTAATAAGTAGCTTGTACTATAATACTATACACTTTACAGATTATAATTCTAACGAAAAATGGGCAGCATCTCCTTTGTTAAATGGACAAGCCCGTCGGAACATAACCGACTCAAATCAACAACCAAATCAATCCATAATCAACTACTAATTCTCTTTCATACTTATAACTCATAAATTACTATCAAATTGAACTAATTAACTTATTAATCAAACTCCATCAAAATTATTAATCTTCTTAATCAGAAACAAGATTTCAAACTAAAACACGACGGCGCACACTTTACTTAAACATTTTTAATAAATCGAAAAATAATCATTTTAATACAAAATTTGGTATACACCTTCCTGAATATCAACACAATCTTGCATAAAAAGTTCATCTCCAAAACATTTTAATTAGACCAAAAACGAACTGAAATAGCTCATAAATCGGACACTGAAAATTCTGCTATGCGCGGCATTTACTAAAACATGCATAACTTTTTACTCGTTAATCTAAATGACACAAGGATTTCGCGTGGACCAAACTAGACTCCGAGTAGAACATTCCTATATCATACCCACTGTCCAGAACAGGGGATAATCAGTCACGAAATACCAGGCAGAACAGAACAATGCAGAATTCCATGGTAATCATTTATATAACACTAATTCTAATCAATTTCCTTACTATATAAATTTGAAATAAACTACAAATCCACATAAACTCACATGCAAATCTGTACCTTAATAATCATGAACTAACAATCTTCAAAACATATCAACTAACACTTAACAATCCATATATATATATATATATATATATATTAATTTGAATAAATCAAAGACATGAAACCCTTTTGCATGCAATCAAATTTATTCACATATTTATACTCTAAATCACTTATAGAGACTGTAAAACCAACAAGCCACCACCACCGGCCGGCCGATCACCGGAAAACACCATGGTCGTCGGTGGGTTTCAACCAAAACTCGAAAACAATCCAAAAACAAAACAAACACTCAATTTCTACACATAATCAACATCATCTAATCATCTAAACATTGTTTTACTAACCCACGAGGCTTGCATGTTAATCAAACCCACATAAACACGCACGGTCCAAACATATACATACACGGATGCATACATAAAAGGTAGCAAAAGAAAGAGAATGAAGAGAGGAGTTTGAATATGGAATTTAATCAAATAACCAAGCTGATTTTGACCTTGCATGCGAGAGAGAGAAAGAGCAGAGGTAAAGAGAGACAAACCAGAGAGATAGACTGAAGCAAAACTGATAAAGAAGAAGGAAAGCAAGTCTGGTGGGTGTTTATAGAGGCAGGGATATAATGGTAATCTGCCAAAAGCTGAAAAAAATATTTCTTTTTTAAAATCTGTTTTAATCAATTAAAAATCGAAATAAAATGGGGAATTAGTAGAAAAATAATTTTTAAAATTATAAAATGAAATTTATGAAATTACAAACCTCCCCATATTTTTAAATTAATTTTTGAATCAAAAATGAATTTATTATGAATTTTTGAAATGAAAGACCTTTAAATGAAATAAAACTTTTTAAATCATTTTAAAATACTTACACCTACAAATAAATACACCCAACATTTTTAAAATTCAAATATCATCACAAAGATAATAATGCAAAAGATTTCATGATTTTAAACGACTCCAATGATTTTATAAGATTTTTGGAAGATTAAAAATGCACTTAAAAAATACTTTTAATGCTCTAAAAATACAAATAAAATTCCATGAACATATACGACACATACCAATCACCACATAATCACATAAACATGATTTCACACATATCTTGACTTAACAAAATATCCATAGCACATAATTTCACCTTTAATAACTAAATAAACACTTATAAAATCGCGAAAAATTCTAGGTCGTTATACAGATGGTCACCAGCACCACCGAACACGATAAAAAGCTAATATGAACATAATGCAAAGCTAATATGTTACAAAAGATTTGAGTTTTCATGAAGGTTTATCTAAATATAATTAGGCTATTGATGAATAAATTGACCTTAACGGCACATTAAAGAGTATGCATATGGGCACAACTTGGCTGGCTAGTTTATGTTGGAAAAAAATTAAGTTGTCATGAAATATAGAATCTTTACCTTTTCACAAATTTGATTATCGTTGATAGATGGTAATCACATCATCTATAACAATGGTTTGTATATTTGTTCGTGTAAGTATATTTGTAGGTAGATTGTACCCCGCTAGTATTTTATCCCGTTGTTGGAGTTTTACATTGCTGGTGTTTTACCATGTTAATTAAAATAAGTGCAAAAAGAGAATTATGGTTCTAATAGGTTTTTTTATTTCTTTTAATTAAAAAAACAACAAAGAAATAGGAGTTTATGGGTGAAATCAAAATATGGTGCGAACCAAATTTGTACAATGGTGTTAACCAAATTTGGTACAAAGTAGTACCATTAAAAAGGGGTTTCGCTTGTTAATTTATTTTTTTAATTAAAAAACAACAAAAAATTCTAATAGAAATAGGAGTTTAGGGGTGAAAACAAAATATGGTACGAACCAAATTTGATACAAAGTAATACCATTTCGCACATAATTGGCTACATAATTTTTGCACAGAAAGAGTTGGATTCCACTAATATGGATTTTTATTGGTTGATATTAATGTGAATACAGGAAGTCCATTGAATTATAACCAATCAAATTGAGACACTTATTATTTTGTGAAAATTTTTATGAAATTTTATGTAACTCTAGCATTTTCCTATTAATAAAGGTCATAGATCGTAAGTGTACACTAAACTCTTAGGGACCAAAGAATGATGGAGAATTTTCGAGAAACTCTAGAGCAATGTTCAATGCGGGACTTGGGCTTTGAATGTCATTGGGTTACTTGGGAACGTAGACTGACTCCAGAAACTCTAGTCCAAGAGCGCCTAGAAAGATTTATCGCTTCGCCGGAGTGGTGCTCCGCTTTTCCAGACTTCCGTGTCCAACATCTCACCAGGCACCAATCTGACCACGCTGCCATTCTGCTGCGCACAGAACACAAAAGGAAATTTAGGAACCAGAAAAGGAGAAATCTTTCAAAATTTGAAACATGTTGGTTGCTTGAGGAAGGAGTTGAAGAGGTGGTGAAAAAGGCTTGGGTTCAATCATCTCAGACGGACACCTGTAAACAAACTGAAAGGGTGGTGGAACATCTCACCTTATGGAGCAAAGATAGATTCGAGAACCTGGGAGAAAAAATTGACAAAACGGAGAGGTCTTTACGTGATCTTCGTCAGAATGCTACTTCTGCAGCAGAGCTAGGGGAATGCAAGGCTCTAGAGAAGCTCCTAGACGACCTGCTAGAGAAGAACGAGGCCTACTGGTTTATAAGATCCAGAGTGGCCGAGGTTAAGGATGGTGACAGAAACACGAAATACTTCCACCACAAGGCGTCACACAGGAAAAGAAGAAACTATATTCTGGGATTACAAGACTCAAATGGGTCATGGAAAACCGAGCAGAAAGATCTTGAGGAAACTGTCATCTCGTTTTACAGTGACCTTTTCTCCTCAATCAACAGCCCAACTGCAATTTTAGATGAGGTCCTCGAAGGTATTAGCAACAAGGTCACGGAGGAGACAAACCAGAAACTTCTGTGACCGTACTCGAAAGAGGAAGTTCATATGGCTCTTTCCCAAATGGCTCCCTGCAAAGCACCGGGTCCTGATGGCCTTCATGCTATATTTTACCAAAAATTCTGGCATATAGTGGGAAATGATGTGACTCGTTTTGTTAACAACATCACCAGCGGAAGAACTTCTCCTGCAGAGGTAAACAAGACATCTGTGGCTCTCATTCCCAAGGTTAAAAATCCAACAAATATGTCTGAATTTAGACCCATCTCATTATGCAATGTTCTGTATAAAATTGCCTCAAAATCCATGGCAAATAGAATCAAACCGCTTCTTCAGGATTTGGTCTCAGAAAATCAAAGTGCATTCGTTCCCAAAAGACTTATCACGGATAATGCAATTATCGCCATGGAATTATTTCACTCAATGAAGAAGAGATCAAAAGGAAAGAAAGGTTGGATGGCAATGAAACTTGACATGAGTAAAGCTTATGATAGAGTGGAATGGAATTTTCTGAGAAGACTTCTAACGAAGCTGGGTTTCGCAGGGGCTTGGGTGGACACGGTGATGTCCTTCGTGTCCACCGTATCATATTCTTTCATAATAAACGGAGCACCGTCAGACGAGCTGCAACCAACTAAGGGACTCCGTCAAGGGGATCCCATCTCCCCTTACCTCTTTATATTGGTAGCAGATGCTCTCTCTGCAATGTTGAGGCTAGCATCTGAAAGGAAAGCTATTCATGGAGTTCGGGCAAGTAGAAGAGGCCCATAAATCACCCACTTATTCTTCACAGACGACAGCCTTTTATTCACTAGAGCCAACCGACAGGAAAGTACGGTCATTGTTAATATTCTTAACAAATACGAAGCTGCTTCCGGTCAAAAAATTAAAATTAATAAGTCGGAGGTCTCTTTTAGCAAAGGAGTCGGCCCAAACATCTCATGCGAGATTGGTTCGATTTTGGGAATGAAGGTTGTCGAGGACCACGTAAAATACCTTGGGCTCCCGACCATTCTTGGGAGGTCAAAGAAATCCATTTTTGCGATGATCAAAGATAGGATGTGGAAAAAAACTCAAGGTTGGAAGGAACATCTTATATCACGAGCAGGGAAGGAAGTTCTGTTGAAAGGCGTAATTCAAGCTATACCAACTTATCATATGGGGGTCTACAAATTTCCAACAACTTTGATCCAAGAAATCCACTCCCTTATGGCTCGATTCTGGTGGGGGTCCAAGAACAACTCGAAAAAATCCATTGGAAAAGCTGGCAATTCCTATGCCAACCAAAATGTCTTGGAGGGATGGGGTTCAGGGACTTGGCCACTTTCAATGACGCACTGCTTGGCAAACAGATTTGGAGGTTAAACCAAAACGAGCACTCCCTTATGGCAAGAGTTCTCAAAGCAAAGTACTACCCCAACTCAACAGTCTTGGAAGCAGCTTTGGGCCCATGTCCAAGCTACTCGTGGCGCAGCATCTGGAGTGCAAAAGCTCTGGTCAAAGAGGGGCTTCTATGGAGGGTTGGCAATGGAAGAAGAATAAAAATCTGGACGGACCCATGGCTAAAAGATGACCACGGATGCCTCCCTACCTCTGTCAACAGTTTAGCTCACCAATGTGAACTAGTTTCGGAATTAATTTCCGAGGAGGACAAATGCCGGAAAGAAGAGATGGTCAACCAAATTTTTAATGACAGAGACAAGAAATTGGTGCTTGCTATACCTATCAGTGAACGTCTACCGGAAGACAAACTAGTGTGGGCATGGATAAAAGATGGTCTTTACAAAGTAGCATCGGCATACTCCCTTGGTAAATCCCACGATTTCAGTACTTACCAACAAAGTTGGGTTGATATTTGGAAGATAGAAGCAACTCCGAAAGTTCGCCATTTTATGTGGAGATGTTGTACAACCACTCTCCCAACTCGTGCTATCCTCAAACACAGACATCTAACAAAAGACGACAGGTGCCCCTTTTGCTTAACGGCGCCCGAGACCATAATTCATGGTTTATTCATATGTCCTTACGTTCATGCATTATGGGATCGCTCTCCCTGCAACAAGGCAGCAGAGGTGGAGAACGCCACCAGTTTTACTGATGTGTTGGAGGTTTGGAGAAGGAACCTAAATGCTGACCAGATGCAATGGAGTTCTTTTATGACATGGACGGTATGGAACCGCAGGAACCAACTGGTGTTCGAACAATGTCAACTACCAGATGAATTGATTCTGGAAAGGGTCAACAGATCAGTCCTAGAGTTCGGGACTTACTCGCAGCGCATCTACGGTACTTCGACATCTACTCTCATGACACACCACGGAAAAAACTCAGCTTGGAGGCCTCCCCCTGAAGGTGTAATAAAAATTAATGTAGACGCTTCTACGGCAGTAGAAGGATGGATTGGGATGGGGGCAGTGGGGCGCTCAGATCATGGAACCGTTCGCTTCGCTGCAGTCAAAAGATGCAGAGCTCGTTGGAGCCCTCTTGTAGCCGAATGCAAAGCAGCGTTGTTTGGTTTTAAAAAAGGCGAAAGATTTGGGCTTCGATAATGTCATCCTAGAATCGGACTGCCAAACGCTAGTGTGTAAAATGAAGAGCGACACTAGTTTCTCAGAGGTCGACTCGGTGTTGAATGATATCGCTTACTCAGGACCTAGTTTTAATTCCCTAGTTTGGTCTCACGTAAGAAGAGATGGTAATAGTGTAGCCAATCACTTAGCCAAAATAGTTCCGTTTGGTCAGGAACAATGCTGGGTAAACAATACCCCAGGTGAGTTATCTTCATTTGTAAGCATGGATGCTACCTTTCTTTAATAAAATTCTCTTGGCCATAAAAAAAAAAAAAAAAACTCTTCCTACACGGCATCACAACTTACATGTACACTAAACTCTTCCTACACCCTCGCTTCACGACTTAATCTAACGGATATAATAGGAGTTCCTAGTTCCTCCAACAACAAAAAAAGTTCTCATTCAAACCTTCTCCAAATAGTCATTTCTATGCCAAATTTAGTAAAGAGTTCCCAAGAAGTACAAGGGCAGCCTCACGGACCTCACCCAACTAAGTAACTGAATTTAGGAAAGTGTTCAAGCCAAGGGTACTAAACGGGAAAGTACACTGGTGGCTTACTTGTGCAATTTAATGCTGAGCAAAAACCCAACTTCAAATCCAAAAAGGAGTGCATCAAAACTGCTCAGTTATCTTCCTGATTTCTAAAATTCTCCTACCCCTTCCTTTCAATGATTTGCCCATTGGTTTTGTTCAAGAATACTTCAACAATGGTGATTTCCTACTAATAGCTAAAGAAATCTGGTATCTATACAACCCCGACCATGAAGAGGCCGATTTGTGTACCCCCAGAAATAAACAGGCCAGAGATTTCATGAATGAATTTTTTGGTGGTAAAATTTTCAGGTATGCAATGAGCCTTTATAAAATTGCTGGATTTACACAAGTCACCTAGATCTGGAACACTGAAGTTGACAGCGGAGATGATAATTAGGAACTAGGTATTCTTGTTATGGTTCATGTTGGCAATTATCATTGTTATTGTTTTTTGTTTTATTAAATTACATTGTTATTGTATTTGCATTTATTAGATTGCTCCGTGATTATTGTCTACAATATTGTTTATTTGCTTTTATGTTCCAGTACTTCTTCTAAAATACGTGGAATTACCTATTTTTGCATTATATAAGGCAAAGTAGTTAACTACTCCATATGATATAAGCCATGTCTATCCATGCCTGCATTTTATATAGGATCCTCATTGAGCTCTTTTAGGACCCTCAAAATAAAAACCAATTCAGTCTACTAATGCTTGCAACCTCATTGAGAAATTCTTCTCCGTCGCTTTTTTAGGTATTCAGAATCTTCACAGCCACAGCACGGTTACCTGGTAACTTGCCTTTGTAAACACCACCATAACCTCCCTGGCCTAGCTTGGATTGGAAAGACTGTGTCATTTTCTTAATATCTTGATATCTAAATCTTTTGGGAGCATGATTTCCATGCAACTTCAGAAAATCTTCAACCTTTTCATGGTCTTTTCTTGCAGTTTTTGATGATAACAGATATCTACTAGATGAGCATTTACTCCAGAAACAAAATAATAGAACTGCTGCAATCAGCACCCCAGCAGCCAAAGTGCCTACTGCCATTAAAATCATGTTAGATTTCATACTGCCTTGAAATTTTCACATCCGCTCAATTATCTGTTCTAAGTTGGTGCAGAAATAAGTTTAGTTTCATTTACTAATTTAGTTACCTAATCCCACCTTGACGCCAAGTTTGCCTTTAGATGGAGCTGCATAGGTAGAATGAAACGTGATTATGATATCGAAAAACGGATTCTTCATTCTTGAACATTTATTAAAAAGTATAATAAATAAGCAATCAATTTTAATGTTAAAATCATTTTGGAGAAATTTTTGAGAAAATTGTTTGATTCCCTAGCATTACTTATTCTTTGTGTTATATAATATTGTTGACTCTTAGCTTTACAACCACGACTGTAACTCCAACCTTAGCTCTTCACTATATCCTTGTAACTCCTCCAACTTTTGGCTTTTCATATAATTGTAACTAATGATTTTGGAGGCTATATAAAGCCTTGCTTGTTCATTGTTTATAGATATGAATAAAATGATAATCTCCTTTCTCTCTATTATCTAGCTCTCTTCATTGTTATATAGATTATTATACAACACTGAATAAAATGATAATCTTCTTTCTCTCTATTATCTAGCTCTCTTCATTGTTATTTAGATTATTATACAACACGTTATCAACACGACTAGCTCTTTCGCTCCATCAATACGATGGTGGATGAAAATTAGAATGTGTTTCTAATTAACATTCGAATGAGTTTCACCTCATAATCAAAATATATTAGGATTATTGAGTTTCTTTTATAAGCTGTGAAGTTTATTATTATTTTACAGTTTCCCCGAAACCATGCATATTTTGAAAGGGAAAACTATTTTTGAGCGGAGAGGAATATAATTTTTATGAGAATGCTTATAACTTGCGATTTATGAAAGTCGGTTGGATAAAGATCCCAGAAGGATTATAAATACGTGATCATACACTTATGTTTAATATATATATATGCAAGAGATGTTAATACATTCTGAAATACATCTTCTTCGGAAGTGATAGTCACCGCTGTGAACACTTAAAAAGACAATTCTTGGTCCTATAGTACCACATATCATAATGCGTAAGATATTCATTTATTTTGCTAATTATACATGTTTCGATTTAGTAATTAATATTACACTAGCGGAGTTTAAAGCAAGTCGAATATGAAGACATGAGAATCTTGATGAGAAATTTTTATTTGATCTCCACTAACCTATTCGAAAAAGGTTTATATTGATTTTTCAGGTGCAAAGTGTTTACATGATTATCATAATTTGCGTCTTAGAATTGAATATGCATTCACATATGGTGGAGATGTTATTATTTTGGTATACTATGAAATTAACAAATGCAGTCACTTCTTATGACGGTTGTTAGGGAGCAAACCCGAGATAATCAACTAACGCAAAGCACACACAACAAAATTATATGACACGGAAAACCCGCGTCCCAACTTGTATTATTAATCCAAACAATAATCTATAATACAATCAATCTCACCAAACGGTGTTTCACTCACACGATACTTAAGCCAAACAATACTCAAGCATATCTAACAAACATAATATGACTATGTATATATAGCCATCACAAACTTAGCCACCAAGTTACCATACAAGTATAATCATATTTGGTTTCTAATTACCTACCAAATTCTAATCATATTTTGTATCTAATTATCTACCCAAAACATATCATCTATAATAATTATCGAAATATAATTATTATATTACCCATATTTGTCTTGGATCACCAAAGTCCATACTACCGTATTGGGTTTTACCCAACAATCCTCCCCTTCAACCCAATACGATTTCATGCACAACCAATTTAACGGTTACTATCAACACATCAACGTCGATCCGTCAATGCCTCCCCTTGAACAATAACCTCTCCTTCTAGCACAAAAAGATTCCTCTTGTCCTTCCAACCTTTGAGTATCTCTAAATCCTTTTTAGTGACCTCCAACATACCGTTCTTCGTCATAACAGTATGTCCCAAATCAACTAATTTACCCAATGAAATTAGATTTCGATTTAACTCCGGTACGTACCTTACTTGAGTTAACCTCCGAACACGACCATTGTGAAGTTTCATTGTTACCTCACCAATGCCATCAACCTTTACCCTTTTACCATTTGGTAAAGTTACCATCTTTCTCTCACACTTCTCGTAAGACGAGAACCACTCCTTCCTAGCACATATGTGATGAGAACATCCCGAGTCAAGCACCCATTCTTCTTTCGATCCCTTATCTTCTTGAACCAGAAGAGCATCTTCATCAGCTACTACAAGCGAAACACTACCCCTTCCGTGAGTTTTCTTCAACTCCTTCAAATCTTCTCTTACTTGTGAACACGTGTATTATACATGACCCAATTCTCCGCAATAAAAGTACTTAATATTAGGGTTACATTTCTTAGAATACATCTTATTCTTGTCACGCGCATCTACCACAAGTGCACTTCCATCAGATACGTCACTCGATCCTTGCTTCATCAATCTTTCGGTCTCTAGAAGAACGACAATGGTCTTATCCAAATCTAACATCGTTTTCCCAACCAATAGAGAAGTAATCACAGTACTGTACTTTTTTGGTAGAGACACAAGTAGTAGAACAGCTTTGTTCTCATCCTTTAATTTTTCGTCCAAATTATTCAGCTGGTTAATCAACCCATTAAAATGATTCAGATGATCTCTTAAATCTCCATCTTCTTCCATCTTGAGCCCGAACAAATCTTTCTTGAGGAACAACTTGTTAGCCAAAGACTTCGAGTGATATGTCTTCGTCAACTTCTCCCACAAATTCTTAGGGTTATTCTCCTCAAGAACATCATACTTGATTTTCGGTGCAAGGGCCAACCGGATTGTCGATGCCGCACGTAACTTCATGTCTTCCCACTATTCAGTTTCCACATCAGTAGGCTTCTGATAGAATATATTTTTATATATATTTTAGATGATTTTATTCTCATATTTATTGTGTTTTGCATTGATTTGGATTTTTATTTAATAGATTTGATTGTTTTATTGTCGGAAATAAAGAATTCATGACTTGGAAGGATTTGGAGCAAAAAGAGCTATTTTGGAGATAAAATAGGAGAAAATTCGTATTATTGGGCTGCACGGGCTGCCTGCACTGTTTGGGCCATATCTTGAGTTCCAGAAGTCAGAATTTAACGATCTTACTGTCCACGCGAAGCTTAGGGAATTATCTTTAATTCAGAGGTGGTCCAGTAAGCAAAATCCAACTGGAAGAGCCCAGAAACAGAGGAGAAAAAGAAGTGACGAATTTTACAAGAAAATCCTATTCAATTATGGATATCTTTTTGTAAATTGATTAGAATATTAAAAATACTTTTATTAGGAGATAGAGATCAGATTTTATTAATTAGTTTTATTATAAAAGAGGAAGGACATGAAAATAGATGGGGGGATAGACATACATACGTATTTTTACAAGAGCCAGGTTTTTGGTTTTTTTCTCTCTTCATCTCTTCCTTTGTAAACACTTGGTTAATTAAGCTTGGATTAATTGTTCTTCATTATTCAAAGGTTTAAGGTATTACTTATCTTCTCTTTAATTATTACATGTTTATTATGGCTTTCTTGATTATTATTGTTAGTTTCAATCCTAGAATGAGTGAGTAATTTAATTCTAGGGTATTAGGGGGAGCCATGTTTGCACCATGATTTGGGCTTAATTTGATTAGTAAATTGATGGGTAGAGAGTAATTCTGATTGATATGTTTTAATTCTTAATTTGTGTAATTGCGCAATATCATGGATTAACTGATTGCAATAGGAGTAATAGATCGAAAGATTTTACTACTAGAGGCTTACATACAATTAGCAGAATTGAAGGTGATTGTGGAAGCATCATTAGATATTCTGAGAGTGTTAATGCTTGAAAAAGATTAACCATTGCTTTAATTACTTCATCCCATTAAAGAGCTATACCTTTGTGATTTGTTTGGTGTAAGCATGGTGAACCTGAATTGCCCTAGATCCCTTAATTAATTGAATTAAAACCTTGTTAAATTTGCTTTAGTAGTTAACAAAATTCTCAACTAATCGTTTGTGACTAGAAACAATTGATAACCATTGAATTGAATTTGAAACTGTCTCCTTGAGGATTCGACCCGTATTTGCCAGTATCTACTACAATTGATACCGTGCGCTTGCGGTTAGACGTAATTTAACACATCAAGTTTTTGGCGCCGCTGCCGGGGAGACGCCTAGTTTCTATAATTTTAGTTTGATTGTTTAGATTGTTTCTCTTGTCTCTTTGGAACTCTTGTTCCAATTGAGACCGATCTTACTGCTTTTCCTTGTTTAGTTGTTGATGCCCTAGACCAGGTCTCAAACGAAAGAAGATCAAGTGAAAGAGGATACAACTCCTCATAGTCCAGATTCTGAACTTTCTTGTCAACAATACATAGATCCACAAAGGAAAGAGAAGCAGCAAGACTTACCTGAACCAAAGATTGAGATGGCGGACCTTCCCAAATCTTTGAAGAACTACTCACAGCCCTCTTCGAGTGGGGTACCTACTGGCCTTGTTATGCCAACAATTCAAGCAGCAAATTTCGAGATCAAGCCTGCTTTGCTTACGATGATCCAACAGAATCAATTTGTTGGGCTTGCCTCCGAAGACCCTACAAATCATCTGCAACGGTTTCAACAGCTCTGTTCTACAATTAAACATCAGGGAGTCACTCCAGACCAGTTGAAAGTCATGTTGTTCGGTTTCTCTCTTCGTGACAAAGCTCAAAAATGGTTGAATGATATTGACCTGACCGAGTGGGATAAGATTGCTCAGGCTTTCTTAACTGAGTTCTTCCCTCCTAACAGAACCGACGATTTGATCGACAAGATGATGGGTTTCAAGCAAGATTATGGTGAATCTCTACGGGATGCTTGGGACAGATTTAAGGATTATCAACGTGCATGCCCTCACCATGGTCTTGAGAAGTGGTTTCTGCTTAAACGCTTCTATAATGGTCTTGATCCGGAAACAAAAGGGATGGTTGATAATGCTGCGGGTGGTGTGTTTTTAGACAAAGGAGTTGATGATGCACATGCTTTTCTCTCAAATTTGGCTGCCAATCACTTCAGTAATCCGAGAGCAGCCAAGAAAGGGGGTAAACTCGAAGTGGATGCCTATTCTTTATTATCATCTCAACTCGCTGCATTGACTCAGGAGATCCACTCATTGAAGACATCTCAGCCCTCTACTCAACCTATGAGTATCAATGCACTGTCATCCATGGCTCCTATGAATAATCATGTTTGTGAAGTCTGTGGCATCCAAGGCCACTATGGTAACGATTTCCAATACAATGCTCAAAATTCACAACATTTTCAGATGGAGCAAGCAAATGTTTTCCAACAGAGGCAGCAGTACAATCCGTACTCCAACACTTATAATCCTGGTTGGAAAGATAATCCAAATTTCTCATATAGGAACAATAATGCTCAGAATACAAATGTTCCTAATCAGCAGCAATATCAGCAGTCGTACTAGCCTCCTCCACAGCAACAGTATAGGCCTCCGTAAGGACCTATAAATCCCCCTGGATTCCAAAGGCCTCCTCAGAATTATGCTCCTCAAGCAAATCAAGCTGCACAGGCTGATAATCAAGGTGATATGATGAAGATATTGTTACAAATGCAAACAAAGATGAACCAGATGGAGATACATAATAAGATGCTGGAAACTCAGATTGCTCAAATGGCTAGTTCTTCGTCTACAAGGCAACAAGGCTCTCTACCAGCCCAACCAACTCAGCCAAAGGAAAATGTGAATGCCATTGCTCTTAGGAGTGGTCGTACATATGATGCTCCTCCAATGCCTACTGACGATGTTCCTACTGAGAAAGAAAAAGAGAATTCTGAGGAAGACAAGGTAGAGAAAGTTGTCGAAGATGCAAGCGAAGGCGAAACTGAGGAAAGCAAGAAAAAGGACAAGGAAAAGACTGTAGTTGCTCCTCCACCATTTGTGCCAAAGCTCCCATTCCCTAGCAGGATGAACAGAACTAAGGTGGACCAGCAGTTTGGTAAGTTCATGACACTTGTCAAGAATCTTGAGGTAACAGTTCCTTTCACTGATTTAATTTCTCAAGTTCCATCATATGCAAAGTTTCTTAAGGATATTCTCACTAAGAAAAGGTCTTTTGGTGAGGTGGAGACAGTAGCTTTTACTGAAGAGTGTAGTGCTGTTTTACAAAATAAGTCTCCACCTAAGCTTAAAGATCCTGGTAGTTTTTCGATCCCGTGTCATTTAGGTGCATTGTTCATTGATAAAGCTTTATGTGATTTAGGCGCTAGCGTCTCAGTCATGCCTCTCTCGGTTTTTCAAAAACTAAATATGGGAGAATTAAAATGTACACAGATGACTTTGCAAATGGCAGACCGTTCAATAAAATATCCCCTTGGAATTTTAGAGGATGTGCCTGTTAGGGTTGGAAAATTCTATATTCCTGTAGACTTTGTAGTTCTAGATATGGAAGAGGACAGCCAAATACCTATTATTTTAGGTAGACCATTTCTTTGTACTGCAGGTGCTGTTATTGATGTTAAAAGTGGGACTCTCACATTGAGCGTTGGTGATGATAAAATTACTTTTACTCTAACCTCTACTCTTAAATCCCCTTTGCTTGAGAATACTTGCTGCAGGATCGATGTTATAGATGGAATTGTCCGTGATGATACGCCTCAGATTCTATTGAATGATGCATTGGAAGTAGTGCTCATGCTTGAAGCTTCAGAAGGAGAAGGACATGCTGAAGTCGATTCATTGATTCTTGAGTTGGATGGTGCAGCTGATCCGAATTGTGAGGTAACCAACACTGACACTTCTTGTGGTCAACCTCAGGTAAAGAAAATAGAGTTAAAGCCTTTGCCATCTAATCTGAAATATGTGTTTCTTGATGATGAAAAGACTTGTCCTGTGATTGTTAGCTCTAGTCTTGATGATAACCAGATTTTTAAGCTTCTTACTATTTTGCGTGCGCATAGAAAAGCTATTGGGTATAGTATTGATGATCTTACGGGGATTAGCCCAGACTTTTGCATGCATAGAATTCACTTAGATGATGACCCTAAGCCTTGCATACAGGGACAACGTCGCTTGAACCCTAACATGCAAGAGGTTGTTAAAAAAGAAGTTTTGAAATTGTTAGATGCGGGCATCATTTACCCGATTTCTGATTCTAAATGGGTAAGCCCAGTTTAGGTAGTTCCTAAGAAAGGAGGAACAACGGTAATTAAGAATGATAAAGATGAATTAATTCCCACTCGAATTGTCACCGGTTGGCGAATGTGCATAGATTACCGTAAGTTAAATACTGCTACTAGGAAAGACCACTACCCTCTCCCTTTCATTGATCAGATGTTAGAAAGACTTGCTAAGCATAAGTACTTTTGCTATTTAGACGGATATTCAGGGTTCTTTCAGATCCCTATACATCCTGATGACCAAGAAAAGACTACATTTACTTGCCCATATGGTACTTTTGCATATCGTAGAGTGCCTTTTGGTTTGTGCAATGCCCCTGCTACTTTTCAGCGTTGCATGACTGCCATATTTTCTGATTTCATAGTCTATCATGGAAGTATTTATGGATGATTTCAGTGTTTATGGGTCTGATTTTGATGTATGTCTGCATAATCTTTCTAAAGTGCTTAAACGTTGTGAAGAGGTGAATTTGGTTTTGAATTGGGAAAAGTGCCACTTCATGGTCAATGAAGGAGTGGTACTTGGTCATTTGATTTCTGAACGTGGCATCCAGGTTGATAAAGCAAAAATTGAGGTGATTGAGAAACTTCCTCCTCCTGTTAATGTCAAGGGAATGAGGAGTTTCCTTGGTCATGCGGGTTTTTATCGTCGTTTTATAAAAGATTTTTCAAAAATTACAAAACCCCTCACTCAATTGTTGCTTAAGGATGCCACCTTTGTGTTTACTGATGCTTGTTTGGAGTCTTTTAACAGGATTAAGGAAGCTTTGATAAGTGCACCAATCATTCAACCTCCAGATTGGAATCTTCCATTTGAAATCATGTGTGATGCAAGTGATTATGCAGTTGGAGCAGTTCTCGGTCAAAGGAAAGACAAGGTATTGCACGCTATCTACTATGCAAGTAAAACCTTGGATGAAGCTCAAGTCAATTATGCTACAACCGAGAAGGAACTTCTAGCTGTGGTCTACGCTCTTGATAAATTCCGGGCCTATCTCATTGGCTCCAAAGTCATTGTTCACACTGATCATTCGGCACTTAAGTATCTGTTGGCGAAGAAAGAAGCAAAGCCAAGGCTTATTCGTTGGATTTTCTTACTTCAAGAGTTTGACTTGGAAATCAAAGACAAGAAGGGTGCTGAGAATGTAGTTGCGGATCATCTCTCACGGTTGCGTTTTAAATCTGATATTGCGTCAAGAACTCCTATTGACGATTCTTTTCCAGATGATCACCTGTTTTCGGTTGCTACTCAAACTCCCTGGTATGCAGATTTTGCAAATTTCTGTGTTAGTGGATCTCACCCTCCAGAATTGACTTATCAGCAAAGAAAGAGGTTTTATCACGATGCTAAACAATATTTTTGGGATGACCCTTTCTTGTATCGAAAGTGTGCTGATGGAATCTTTCGTAGATGTGTTCCTGAGTTCGAAGTACATGACATTCTCAAGCATTGTCATTCTCTCGCATGTGGAGGCCACCATGGTCCTTCCAAAACCGTTGCTAAAGTACTTCAATCCGGTTTCTTTTGGCCGTCTCTATTTAAGGATGCTCGTGCTTTCTGTTTGGCGTGTGATGCATGTCAAAGGACGGGTAATATTTCTAAACGCCATGAGATGCCTCAAACCGGTATTCTTGAGGTCGAGATATTTGACGTATGGGGTGTTGATTTTATGGGACCCTTCCCAAGTTCTTGTGGGATGAGATACATCTTAGTTGCTGTCGATTATGTGTCCAAGTGGGTTGAAGCAGTTGGATCGGTAACCAATGATTCCAAGGTAGTTATGAAGCTTTTCAAGAATATTATTTTCCCACGATTTGGAGTTCCTAGAATAGTGATAAGCGATGGTGGTTCTCATTTTCGCCATCGTCAGTTTGAAACTTTGTTGAAGAAATATGGCGTTACTCATAAGGTTGCTCTTGCATATCACCCCCAAACAAGTGGCCAAGTGGAGGTTTCTAACCGACAAATCAAAAGCATTTTGGAGAAAATGGTTGCAAAGTCAAGGAAAGATTGGTACTTGAAGTTAGATGATGCTTTGTGGGCTTATCGGACGGCATATAAGACACCTATAGGCACCACTCCTTATCGGTTGGTCTATGGTAAAGCATGTCACTTGCCAGTGGAATTGGAACATCACGCCTTTTGGGCTATAAAAGAACTCAACATGGATTTGAAGGCTGCGGGGCAAGCGAGACTTCTTCAACTTAATGAGTTAGATGAGCTTCGTTTTGATGCTTATGAAAATTCTCGGTTTTACAAGGAGAGAACGACGAAGATGCATGATAAGATGATTCAGAGGACAGATTTTCAGGTTGGTGACAAGGTGTTGTTGTTCAATTCTAGACTTCGACTTTTTCCGGGGAAACTCAAATCAAGATGGTTGGGACCTTTTACCGTCACCGAAGTCAAATTTTATGGTGCTATTGAAATTATGGGACGAGACGGAACAAAATTTAAGGTCAACGGTCAACGCCTTAAATTATATGTGGATGGTGCATTCGTAGGGAAGATGGAAGTGATTTATCTTGACAACCCCTCCACGGAGATCTGAACCAGCTGAGTCGAGCCAACGACGTTAAACAAAAGCGCTTCGTGGGAGGCAACCCATGCATTTGTGTCAAAAAAAAAAGAGTGTTGTATTTAAAAAAAATAAAAAAATAAAATAGGAACAGTGATTTTCACGCAGGCAGCACACCTGACACGCAGGCTGCGCCTGCGTTACTGATCTCCCCGCAGTCTGCACCCTCTATAACGCAGGCTGCGCCTGCGTTACTGCTGCTCGCGCAGTCTGCACCCCTGTAACGCAGTGCACCTGCGTTACACCCTTCTTCCCAGAATTTTTTTTTATTTTTCCCCGAAAATTGTTGTTTTGCATCATAAAAACACACCCAAACCTATTCTAACTCAAATTCTTTCAAACCCTAATTCTTATATTTATCCTACATCAATTCTAAACCTTCCAAATCTCTCCTACACTCTAATTTTTTTTTAAATCTCATATATCCCTCATCTTATATATATTACCCATCTATCCATACAAATCCAATTCCTCTTCTATTTATTTAAATCTCTAAAAATTCAATTCTAAAGAGTAATTAATTGCAAGTTCACCTCTTTGATTCGTATTGGCTATTATTGAGTGGAGTTTTGGTTATTATGGCTCATAAGCGAATGAGGGATGGTTTTCACACCCGACACCTTGATTCCAGGGGAGTTTTCTTTCTTTTCTTTTTAGTGTAGTTTTATTTTGTTTTTAGTTGTAGTTTTGTATCTTGTTCATTAGTTCATTGGGGACAATGAACCGCTTAAGTGTGGGGAAGGGTTCTCAATGTTAAGAGAATTTTAAAAAAAAAAATTAAAAAAATTAAAAATACCAAAAATAATTCTAGCCATGCAATTTGATTAGTTATTGTATTTTTCTTGATACACCCATGCATGCGTAGAATTCTTGTGTTCTTGACGCTTTTGTATGAGAAGTGACGTGCTTTGTTCTTGTGCACACACTTTCACTAGCAAGTTGAAACTGGTAGACTTAATTGAATGTAGTAAGTGATTAGAATGACATGAATATGTGCAAGATGACTTGGTTTACATGCTTTGAGTACAAGTAGGTGCGTTAGAGAGTCTTGTTACCTGGGATTGATTATGTTTTATCACACCAAGTGAGTTTTGAGCCTATATGCATACCTTTTGCATGATTTTTCGTTTGCTTGAGTGTCCACATGTTGTTTACATTGCTAGCACTTACTTAAGATCTTTCTTGAAATGCATGACATTACTTGATGATGAGATGATAAAGGCACTTAGGTTTAACCTCGTATTTCCCATATTTCCACACCTTTTAAACATGATCAATTAGTTAACCCGTTGAGCTTAATCCTATTCTTTTGGTGACACACCGCATTACTTGCCATTATCCTTTTTATTCTATTGGCCTTACATTGAATTTGAACCTAAATTGTCAAAGGCTAGTATTGTTCGTAAGGGAGTGATAAGGTGTTCATAAAATGGGGGTTATTGATGATCATACCATTGGGGAATATTGATTTTGGTCGATGCTTGTTAGTCGAAATTTATAAAAATATCTATGGATCATTGTGCTTATTCCTTAGCTCTCAGAAAAAAAAAACAGAAAAAAAAAAGAAAAATAAATAAATAAATTTGAGAGCATTCTTATGTTTGTATGATCCTTCTTCATTCGACTAGTCAAGTTATTATGTAAGGGTTATTGAAAAATCCAAGTGTGGGGAAGTATTTGTGGTTTTAATAGAAAGGGAATTGAATAATGATTATTGTTGGGTACTAGCTTTTGACATTTAACCTGTTTTAGCTTTACTTGACATACCTGGTCCCTAGCCCACGTTACAACCCGAATAAAGACCTTTTGATTGTCATCAGTGATGTATGTTGTGTTGAGAGTGAGATTGATTTCGAGTATCAAGTTGTGTTTATGATTTTGTTGGAATTGAGTGATACACTTAACCTTGTTCTTGAGTGAATAATCGTTTTTGAGTGAAAGGTGAGTTATTACTTGTTTTGGCATATGAGATCCCAGGTTTAGACTTAAAGATGTATTTCTTGTGGGCTTAGCATGATTACCAACTATTTTTACACTTGACATGAATTTTTATGACCTTCTGCATGTTGGTTGAGTAAACTACGTGAATACTTGCACTTTTGACACCAAGACATCGTATGTCTGCTTTGATTCTTAAGTTGATGTGGCATGAGAGGACTTGTGTGTGTGGTGTTGTGTTAGCATTGATCTTTTGCATGGTTAGATGAATTTTGTGGGTATATTCACTATAAGCCCTCACGAGACAACACTCGTCCTACTGGGGCTGCCTAGGGGTTTAACGGCTTGTTGCATATGCTCAATGCAATCGTGTCATCTACGAAAGTGATGTTTGTTAGGACTTAGTTTTTATTTCACTTATTTGCCCGAGGACGTACAAATGCTTAGTGTGGGGATGTTTGATAGAATATATTTTTATATATATTTTAGATGATTTTATTCTCATATTTATTGTGTTTTGCATTGATTTGGATTTTTATTTAATAGATTTGATTGTTTTATTGTAGGAAATAAAGAATTCATGACTTGGAAGGATTTGGAGCAAAAAGAGCTATTTTGGAGATAAAATAGGAGAAAATTCGTATTATTGGGCTGCACGGGCTGCCTGCACTGTTTGGGCCATATCTTGAGTTCCAGAAGTCAGAATTTAACGATCTTACTGTCCACGCGAAGCTTAGGGAATTATCTTTAATTCAGAGGTGGTCCAGTAATCAAAATCCAACTGGAAGAGCCCAGAAACAGAGGAGAAAAAGAAGTGACGAATTTTACAAGAAAATCCTATTCAATTATGGATATCTTTTTGTAAATTGATTAGAATATTAAAAATACTTTTATTAGGAGATAGAGATCAGATTTTATTAATTATTTTTATTATAAAAGAGGAAGGACATGAAAATAGATGGGGGGATAGACATACATACGTATTTTTACAAGAGCCAGGTTTTTGGTTTTTTTCTCTCTTCATCTCTTCCTTTGTAAACACTTGGTTAATTAAGCTTGGATTAATTGTTCTTCATTATTCAAAGGTTTAAGGTATTACTTATCTTCTCTTTAATTATTACATGTTTATTATGGCTTTCTTGATTATTATTGTTAGTTTCAATCCTAGAATGAGTGAGTAATTTAATTCTAGGGTATTAGGGGGAGCCATGTTTGCACCATGATTTGGGCTTAATTTGATTAGTAAATTGATGGGTAGAGAGTAATTCTGATTGATATGTTTTAATTCTTAATTTGTGTAATTGCGCAATATCATGGATTAACTGATTGCAATAGGAGTAATAGATCGAAAGATTTTACTACTAGAGGCTTACATACAATTAGCAGAATTGAAGGTGATTGTGGAAGCATCATTAGATATTCTGAGAGTGTTAATGCTTGAAAAAGATTAACCATTGCTTTAATTACTTCATCCCATTAAAGAGCTATACCTTTGTGATTTGTTTGGTGTAAGCATGGTGAACCTGAATTGCCCTAGATCCCTTAATTAATTGAATTAAAACCTTGTTAAATTTGCTTTAGTAGTTAACAAAATTCTCAACTAATCGTTTGTGACTAGAAACAATTGATAACCATTGAATTGAATTTGAAACTGTCTCCTTGAGGATTCGACCCGTATTTGCCAGTATCTACTACAATTGATACCGTGCGCTTGCGGTTAGACGTAATTTAACACATCAGCTTCTTATCTTCAAGAGTCGCATATAACCCTCGTTGAATTAACAGATCTTTCACTGTGCTCTGCCATAACGTAAAATTGTTTCTTCCATTAAACAATTCAATCTCGAATTTTCCTCCACCCATATCCATCACGAACCTTGGCTCTTGATACCACTTGTTAGGGAGTAAAACCCGAGATAATCAACTAATGCAAAGCACACACAACAAAATTATATGACAGGGAAAACCCGCGTCCCAACTTGTATTATTAATCCAAACAATAATCAATAATACAATCAATCTCACCAAACGGTGTTTCACTCACACGATACTTAAAGCCAAATAATACTCAAGCATATCTAACAAACATAATATGACTATGTATATATAGCAATCACAAACTTAGCCACCAAGTTACCATACAAGTATACTCATATTTGGTTTATAATTACCTACCAAATTCTAATCATACTTGGTATCTAATTATCTACCCAAAACATATCATCTATAATAATTATCCAAATATAACTATTATATTACCCATATTTGTCTTGGATCACCAAAGTCCATACTACGATATTGGGTTTAACCCAACAACTGTATCGTGAGTCTGGCAACCCATGACGATGGTCATCTATGTATATGGTTACGATTGGAGATCTGACATTAAAGGTGATAGGACGAAACACATTGATTCAAAGTTTTTCTTCACTCATGAGCTTCAGCAAAGGGGAGAAATTGATGTCGGTCAAATTTGGTCATCAGAGAATCCAGCAGATTTGTTCACAAAAACACTACCTAATCATCTTTTAAGAAATTAGTAAATAAGATTGGAATGCGTAAGATAGAGATATATTGAAATGAGGGGGAGACATGATACTTCTTTTACATTACATTATGTACAACACATGTACTCTTTTTCCTTCACTAGGGTTTTTCACACAGGTTTTTCCTAGTAAGGTTTTAACGAGGCATGATGTTTGTGCGAGTCATCCAAGGGGGAGTGTTATATAATATTGTATGACTCTTAGCTTTACAACCACGATTGTAAATCCAACCTTAGCTCTTCACTATCCTTGTAACTCCTCCAACTTTTGGCTTTTCATATAATTGTAACTTATGATTTTGGAGGCTATATAAAGCCTTGCTTGTTCATTGCTTATAGATATGAATAAAATGATAATCTCCTTTCTCTCTATTATCTAGCTCTCTTCATTGTTATATAGATTATTATACAACAATGAATAAAATGATAATCTCCTTTCTCCCTATTTTCTAGCTCTCTTCATTGTTATATAGATTATTATACAACAGTTTTTGTGTTTTGTGGCAAAGGATATGTTTCCTTTTATCATTTTAATGTTAAAATCTGGTGCGGGTTTGTTTATATACTAGTACTAGCTAATAACTTGTGCGAAGTACGGGCACAGATTCAACATGAGTTGAGATTAAAACATTAATACTAATACACTATTTAATTATGTAATTATAGAGAATTGAATCCGATATAAAGCTAAAAAATGAAAGTAAATAAATTTTTATAATTATATCGTTGTAAGGAATCGAACCCGAGGTGAAGCTAAAAAAATTAAATTAAATAAATCTTATATAATTATGTAGTTGTAAGGAATCGAACCCCGAATTTAGTGATAACCAAATTTGGTATTTTGGTACTTTGGTACTATTGCGTATGATAAGTGGATTTTATATCCACTTGGAATGCTTCGTATCGGCTTAAATTGATTACTTGACCTCAAGTATGTGGTGTGTTTAATGTGTTTTCGTTGAGTTTTTCAGAACTAAGAGTTGGAGGTTAAATTGAATTCAGATTTTCCGGGTAGGTTGCGCAGTCTGCACTGTTTTGGCCATATCTGGAGTTCTAGAAGTCCGAATTCAGTGATCTTACAGCTCACACGAAGACAACGAAAGTTTCTAGGACAGAAAGTGAGGCGCGCTGCGGCCTGGGAAGGGTGCTGCGGCGCGGTAGATATTCTGCAGAATCTGAAATTTTGTCCTGAAAATCCTGATTTACTGTTTGGGCCATATCTTGAGTTCTACAAGTCCGTTTTGGACGATCTTACAGTCCATGCGAAGCTAACGAGATTCCCTTTCATTATAAAGTGGTTCAGAGGTCCAATTACAACTGGAACGGCCAAGAAATATTGAAGAAAAGTTAGCTACGAATTTTCCTTCAAAACAGAATCAGTTTAGAAAACGTATTTTGCAGAAATTCTATTATAATTCTGTTTTGGTAGTTATTTGCTGGACAAGACATGGTGACCTATATAAACACATCCTATCATCATAAAATCAATTCACACTTCACATAACATTATAGGGAGAAGAGAGAGACTTGGAGAAGGATTTCCAACGCTCGTGACAAGCAACGGAGATCTAGATCTACTTCATCTTTTCTATTCTTCTATGCTCGTTTTGGATTTGTTTTCTAAACTCTATTACTCTTATTTAATATTCATACTTTGTTTATTATCATGGTTTCATCAGATCCCATGATGACGAGCGGTTCGATTATGAACTAATCCTTGTCATGGGATTCTAACGGACTTATCTATGTAGCTTAGTAGTTTGATTGCTTTAAAGATTTGTGTGTGGTGAATTCTTGATATCCTCGTATGGTTATGCTTAATTGATAGATGCGTCACGAACATCTAATTTGTTAATCTCTTGCGAAACGAGAGTGGATCTTTGTAAGATACCAGATTATTTTAGGATTTATTATTATTATTATTTATTATTTTTATTTTTATTAATTATTATGTTAATTATTATTTAAAGAATAGAATTGGATTTGAGAATATCGTTGTGGAATTCAACGATATTTAGTATTGAGTTTATATTAGTATATATTGAGTTATGTGTGCCAATGTGTGTCCAGTATTTTATTGGTATTTTTAGTGATTTAAAATATTTAAATCAAGTATTATTGATCTTCAAAAATCTTTATTTGATTATCGGAGGGCTTAAAAATCATGAAATCTTTTGTAAAATTATCTTTGTATATTTATTGAGTTTTTAAAATTGTTAGGTGGATTAATTTGGGTGGTTGAGTATTTTAAAATGATTTTAAGAGTTTTATTGTATTTAAAGGATCAAAACTTTGAAAATTCATATTTAATTCGTTTTTGATCCGAAAAATATTTTAAAAATATGTGGCTGCCCGTAATTTTGTACTTTTTATTTTAAAAATGAAAAGTGAAATTTTCCACCAATTTTCCGTTTGTTCTTGATTTTTGAAAAGACTGGATAATTAATTTTAGTATTTTTAGCAATGAGGAATTATTAAACTACCTCCCCTTTTTTTTTTCAATCCCTAAATCAGCATTCCCCTCTCCCAATTTCATTCCTACGCTGCTAGTTTCTCTCGAACACTCCAGAGATTTTCTTCATCTCTCTCTCCCTCAAAATCTAACTCGAATCTCCCTAAATCTCTCCCCTCTCCTCTCTCGTTAAATTAATCGGTAATCACCCCTCTCTTCCCTCTACAGTAAAACAACGGGTGTGTGTGTGTCCCTTCCTCTGTACCGATTACAAATACTTGGATTGGTGGGCGTATATGAGACGTGAGTGTGTGTATGTATGTATATGCGTGTGTATACACACGAATGGTGTGTGCAGCAGAAGAGGAAGTCGTGCGGGGGGGCCGGCCGGTGACTGCAACTGTTTCCGGCGACTGCAGCTACAGGGAGGAGCATGTGAATGGCGAAGAGGAGGAAGGAAATGATGGGTGTGTGTATTGTATGTATACGCAGCAGAGAGAGAGAGAGAGAGAGAGAGAGAGAGAGAGAGAGAGAGAGAGAGAGAGAGAGAGAGAGAGAGAGAGAGAGATTTTGGGGGAGATTATTCGATGGTTTGATTTTTTTGGTGGGCCGAATCGAAATGGTATACTCCTTTATTTTTTTTATGTAATTATTTAATTTTCATTTTAGATCAATTGTGATAATATTGTTATAATTAACTTAGATTTAATTGCGATATTCTTGTTTTAATTTTCATAGTTTAATTTGGAAAGTTTATAATTGTTAATTATGATTGTGGGATTAAATTGCGAGATTATGTGATAATTTTCGTAATTAGATTAATATTTTAAATTATGGATATTGTTTTAGTTCTGTGATTTAATTCGGAGAATTCATGAATGTCGATTATGATTATTTGAGTTAAATTCCCGGATTTTAAATTTAGAAACTTGTTTAGTGGTAGAATTGTAATTTCGGAAGTATGAGTTTGGGAACTCGAATAATATCCGTGTTTAATGCTTGCTGGTCGTTAGTTATAATTGTTGGTGGTTAATTATAATTTAGGTATTAAATATGGATCGATAGTATGTTGGGATTAAGTGCGATTCCGATTATGTGTTTGGATTTAGTGATTGTTAATTGTATTTGTTAATTGCTAAGTGCTAATTGTTATAGTCGCATAATGTGTGGTTATATGAGTTGGTCAGTTTGTAAATGTCTATGTGCTAAGTGCTATAAGTGGAGTCGTATTGTGGGATGCAGTCATATTTGTCAACTACGTGGTGTTGGCTTAAATGTGGATAAACTTAGTTTACTTTCCTTAAATGTTGAGGTGCCGCATGTCTGGGCGGATACTTTTCCTTATGTGTTAGGTGCCACATGTCTGGGCGGGTACTTTTCTTACTTGTTTACTTTTATGTTGCTGTAAGTTGAGGCAGCTTTATTTTTGCAAAACAGGGTTGAATTGTATTTGAGGGGTTGTGCCCATAGTCCGATAAACGAATACTTCATGCCGAAATTTTCTGAAAATCCCCTGTATTTAAAGTTATTTAAATTATTTGATTTAAAGATTTAAAGGCATGTATGTGTATGAGTGTTTAAGTACATATGTGATGATTAATGAGGTGTGGGTATATATATTTATGTATGTATTGCTTTGTGAGTTGTAAGTAATTAGTTATCGATTGGGTTGTTTATGTACTAAATAGTACTTTACTATTATTTCGAGTACAATTAGGGATTCGATATGGACCCAGCGAGCGTGTTGACGAGACGATTGAAGGAAATGAATGCGTGATCGAGTACAGACCGAAGAATAGTAAGTAGCGAATCGGCGCATTGGAATCGAGGCAAGTGTACTAACCCTCGCTTATCGTTCAAGTGAGATAAATATGTTTCTATTCAATATAAGCATTCCCTTCAAATCCGTATTGCTAGTATCCTCTCCTTCAAATTATTGATAAGGATGTATTTTATTCATATATCATGTGGAAAGTAGAATTTCAGTTTTATTGCCAGTATTATTCTTTCTTAAGTATTGTTAGTAATATTCTGTTAAAGTTTTGCTGGTATTGCATTCTTATTCCTTGTTTTAGTATAATGTTCTTAATGTATATGGTTTCCCTGAGATTAATTGATAGTAAAGTAGTTTAATGGAATTGGAAGAATTTTATAAAAATGTGTACCAGCTTCGTGGTCAGAGTAGTAAAGGCCAATGTCAATAAGTGCCTATTGAGGGATCCCAGAGTATTGTTTTTAGCTGGACTTTACGTGGCTGATCACCCGTAATGTCCAGAGTATGATGAAAACTCCAATTCTATTAAATGTTGTTTTTATGGAAATATATTCTTATGATAGAATGTTTAAGTTAAAGTACATTTTCATTTCCAAGTATGTTGGATATAAAGTTATGATTTGAGTTAAAAGTCATGATTTGAGTTAATAAATACTGTTAGTATAAAAATGGAAAGTTAGTATACTAGTGTTTTGAACGGTGAAAATTAATTCACGGTTATTATGGTCGATGTGGCATTTGTTGCGCAGTGATAGTAAGGACCGAGAATGAATTGAGATCTTCTTATTTATTCAAACTCATGACTGTCAGGCCGGTTAGGCAGCTAGGTGTGCAAACGCTTAGTGACATGAATGAAATTTGAGTAACTGAGAATTTCTTGGAGATTTTGTTAAAGCGATAGTTAAAGTATTTTGCAAGTATTAAAAGTAATGAATCTAGTATTACAAACCTTCTCAGTTATTAAATTCTGATTTCGAGTTATAAATGTTTTAAATGATATTAATTTTCTGTTAAAGTTAAGAATCCAGATTTCAATTATAGTATTGATTATAAATTGGTGAGCATTCCTTCGCTCATATTTATTGTTCCTATTTCTTGAATTGCAATTATTGCATTCTTATTTCATCCAGTTCAGTTCTATATATAACTTGCTGAGCATTTTTTGGCTCACACTTGTTGTTTTTAAAATCTAACTTTTCAGTAAACTAGTTGGCGAGGCTTAGCTTGTGCTGTTCAGAAAGTGGAAAGAAGAAGCAGGATGCTGTTGTGAAGCTGACGTGGATCAGGGTATTTAGATTTAAAGTTTGATTTGTTGTATGTAAATATAGTTTAGTAGTTATAGTATGTATTTGATTAGTTGGCCTGGTATACTTCCATTCGAAGTTATACCAGTGTATTAAGTCTGTATAAAGTTTTGTATATAGAGTTGTATTTAAGTTGGTTTTGGGTTTTCTTGTTTCTAGAACTGTAACCTAAGATCCTTAGTTGGGAGTTGGGGTCAAAGAGCTTTGATTGAGTTTTTATTTTTTATTTCAGTTTTATTTTGATTTCAGATTTTTAGTTTAGTATTCAGCAGGTTTATGTTGTATTTACGAATACATCATGGCAAATTTTTGTTAGATTTATTTAGTAAGTTTGTTATCGTGACGCCCAAATCTACTGACCCCGAATTTGGGGGCTTTACAATCTTGAGATTTAGAACTTGTCATGCTAGCATAGGATAGGTTGATGTTTTAACATCATGATTTGTAGCGTAAATAGAGATATTATGTTGCCCTATATGATCTTAATGGATGACTTGTGCTTAAACCGTTATGTTTTCAAATCTTATAGAGATATAGGATCTAAACATAATTGGTGTCTATTCATCTTCTATCTCTTTTGTGGATGTATGATTAATTTGGTGTTCGTATACCGAGAGGTAACCTATACTTGTTCCATGTTGTCTGATCAGATATCAAAACCATCACATACGTTGATTAAAGGCATCAACTCTAAGCGAAGTAGTTAATGAAGTTAGGATCCCATGTTTATTCTCATATAAGTAATTCGTCTTTAATTCTCATTAGTTAATTAATTGTTAGTTAATTTAGTTAATCAAAACCCAATCTTGTTAATTGTCTTAGCAGTGAGTAATAATCATACATTGTTGCATAGGTACATTAACTAATTTAAAACCTAAGATCTCTGTGGGAACGAACTTGACTTCTATCTGTATTACTTGTGACCACGTATACTTGCGTGATATTGTGTTAACAAGTTTTTGGCGCCGCTACCGGGGATCATCGGTGTTTTATTTTAGCTTATGTGCTTGTCATTAGTGGTCGTTAAAGTTCACTGACTCGGATTAGTTACTTACCTATCTTGTTTGGTTCGGTGTGTTTCAGGTACTTGAGTGTTGCCATGGTGGGCATATTCGAGGACATCCGTGCCTCAGCAATGTGAGCAATGTTTGGCTAACTCAGATGAGGATGGAGGTGTCTTTAGGTTATGAAGTGTTTACCGTCTATTCTATTTATAAACCTGTGATTATTTTGGCGAAGAATATGTATGATTTTTGATCTAGTTTTGGGAGTATTTCTGATGAGCATCGCACACATGCACGTTTTTGTCCATGTATTGTTAGTATACGGGGACTTAGTCGAGCTCTATTTGGAGTTAGTTTCGTTCTTTGAGATATTTGCTTGTTAGTTGGTTTTGGTTAGTCTAAAGGGATAGTTGCATTTTCATATTAGTTGCATTCATGCATTGCATGGTTTTTGCATTGTTTAGTTAGATGGATTTTGTGGGTACATTCACTATAGGCCCTCACGAGACCTTACTCATCCACTAGGGCTGCCTAGGGGTTTAAAGGGCTTGTTGCATATGCCAAATGCAACCGTGATCACCTACGGAAGTGGTACTAGTTAGTTGTATATAGTTATATTTGTTTATGCTTGAGGACAAGCATCGGTTTAAGTTTGGGGGTGTGATAAGTGGATTTTATATCCACTTGGAATGCTTCGTATCGGCTTAAATTGATTACTTGAGCTCAAGTATGTGGTGTGTTTAATGTGTTTTCGTTGACTTTTGCAGAACTAAGAGTTGGAGCTTAAATTGAATTCGGATTTTCCGGGTAGGTTGCGCAGTCTGCACTGTTTTGGCCATATCTGGAGTTCTAGAAGTCCGAATTCAGTGATCTTACAACTCACGCGAAGACAACGAAAGTTTCTACAATCTTGGACAGAAAGTGAGGCACGCTTCGGCCTGGGAAGGGCGCTACGGCGCGGTAGATATTATGCAGAATATTAAATTTTGTCCTGAAAATCCTGATTTACTGTTTTGGGCCATATCTTGAGTTTTACAAGTTCGTTTTGGACGATCTTATAGTCCACGCGAATCTAACGAGATTATATTTCATTATAAAGTGGTTCAGAGGTCCAATTACAACTAGAATGGCCAAGAAATATTGAAGAAAAGTCTGCTACGAATTTTCCTTCAAAACAGAATCAGTTTAGGAAACGTATTTTGCAGAAATTCTATTATAATTCTGTTTTGGTACTTTCTTGCTGGACAAGACATGGTGACCTATATAAACACATCCTATCATCATAAAATCAATTCACACTTCACATAACATTATAGGGAGAAGAGAGAGACTTGGAGAAGGATTTCCAACGCTCGTGACAAGCAACGGAGATCTAGATCTACTTCATCTTTTCTATTCTTTTATGCTCGTTTAGGATTTGTTTTCTAAACTCTTTTACTCTTATTTAATATTCATACTTTGTTTATTATCATGGTTTCATCAGATCCCATGATGACGAGCGTTCGATTATGAACTAATCATTGTAATGGGATTCTAACGGACTTATCTATGTAGCTTAGTAGTTTGATTGCTTTAAAGATTTATGTGTGGTGAATTCTTGATATCCTTGTATGGTTATGCTTAATTGATAGATGCGTCGCGAACATCTAATTTGTTAATCTCTTGCGAAATGAGAGTGGATCTTGAGATTTAGAACATGCCATGCTAGCATAGGATACGTTGATGTTTTAACATCATGATTTGTAGCGTACATAGAGATATTATGCTGCCCTATGTGATCTTAATGGATGACTTGTGCTTAAACCGTTATGTTTTCAAATCTTATAGAGATATAGGGTCTAAACATAATTGGTATCTATTCATCTTCTATCTCTTTTGTGGATGTATGATTAGTTTGGTGTTCGTATACCGAGAGGTAACCTATACTTGTTCCGTGTTGTCTGATCAGATATCAAAACCATCACATGCGTTGATTAAAGGCATCAACTCTAAGCGAAGTAGTTAATGAAGTTAGGATCCCATGTTTATTCTCATATAAGTAATTCGTCTTTAATTCTCTTTAGTTAATTAATTGTTAGTTAATTTAGTTAATCAAAACCCAGTCTTGTTAATTGTCTTGGCAGTGAGTAATAATCATACATTGTTGCATAGGTACATTAACTAATTTAAAACCTAAGATCTTTGTGGGAACGAACTTGACTTCTATCTGTATTACTTGTGACCACGTATACTTGCGTGATATTGTGTTAACAAGTGAACATGGTTTTCCACATTAAAAAAAAGTATATAGGATTTGTTGTCTATCCTGGCACACGGGAACTGGGTCTTTCTTAAAAAAATTTAAAAAATAAGATTATTTAATTTTTGCCACAAAAAATATGTACGGGTTTTAAAAATATATTCAATTTTAAAAATAATTGACCGATGATCATTGTTAAATTTTTGTTTGGTACAATATGTATCAGCGTAAAAATTAAAAAATAATTCACCAAAGATCACATTATTTGAATGCAATTATCCTTCAAAAACCGGCCATTGCAGAACAATCTAAAATAATTGAAGAACTCTTTGACTTTCATCAACATCGACAAATCTTGAGCACGGGAGATACATTAGTTGAAGTCTTTTGAGCAATAGCTTATCTGTTAAATTTGTTTTGTTCATGTTTTGTTGTCCAATAAATGAATGTTCAGTTGGTTATTTTTTAATATTTACAAGCCAATATGTCTAACTCATGTGTCATGACTTTGTCTTGTGTGTTACATGATTAAGCGTTCGATTCCCCTTCAACATTTAAATGTTGGGAGAGGGATTTATCCCATCGAGGGTGATGATGCTTAAACCGATGCAGGTATTTGTAAATTTTAGGCGTGTTGGTTTGCTCAATGGAGTTGCTGGCGGTGCAAGGCCTAGGCACGTTGATTCGTTTAGTGAAATCGTTCGTTCGTTACGTAAAGGTAATGACGGTGCAGAGCTAAAAAATAATCTACAGTAGAACATTTTAACAATTTAGCAAGATTTTCGGTGAAATTCCAATTGTTTCCTTTCAAGTCCCTTAAGTTACCTGCCCTACTCTAAAAACAAAGTTAAATCACTTTGATACATTTCAAATCATAAACCCACAATTTTCTTGTTACTTGATTAAGTAAAATGGTTGATGCAGCCAGGGGCGGACCTACGTTCAAAGGAGTGGGGGGATGGCCCCCAGTGAAATTTTTTCTAACACATTAATAAGTAAGTGAAATGGAATGTGCCCTACTGGTCAACCAATGGTGCCCCCGCCTATCAAAAAAAATCAGGTGCCCCATTAGTCCATTACCCACCAATTACTAAGCCCAAATCATTTAAATTTTGTTTTAATAACTAACAAGCCCAATCCATTAAAATTTTTAGTTTAGTATCAAAGTCCAACACCCAAACTCATTAATCAGAGTTTCAACTTTCACACATCTTTGCAGAAAATTATAAGTTATTTCTTTTTTTCTATATTACTACACATCTTTTATAATATTTCATTTTATTATTTATATCTTGTGTCCCCACTGAAAATTATTCCTGGGTCCGCGACATGCAGCTGTATCCTTTACCATCGAAAAACTTGGCAGTACTCAATCAACTTCCCAAATTGGATGATCTTGCTTTCGGTGAGAAAATCATTCACTAATAAAGATTGTTTACTTTTTCAACTGTGGTAGGTTGTGCTTGACAAGGGTGTATATATAATTAAGTACTCATATAACTAGTGTGCCTGCGTAACCATCAATATATATATATATATATATATATATATATATATATATATATATATATATATATATATATATATATATATATGGGGCACGTTCCACAGCCCCGGTTGGATATCCCCCTAAATCTCGCTGGCCGCCATGTTTCATGGAGGGCGTAGACGCCCGCCATGTTTCATGGAGGGCGTGACGCCCTCCATGTTTCATGCATGTTTCATGGAGGGCGTAAATTTGTTAAATTTAATTAAAAATAGAAAAATAAGATAAAATTAAATTTAAAATTCATAAAAATTCATTTCTTTCAGATTAATTTTAGTACTCATTAATTCTGTGATTAATTTTACATTAGATTCAATAATTTTCTATTTTTTTAGATTTTTTTCTTCTTTTCTAATTAATTTATATTATATTTCACAAATTAGTAAAAAATTATTGAAAAATCAAGAAAATAGAAAAATAGTGATATTGAGTTGACATTCATCCCAAAATTAGTGACTACCACTAGTATAGTGTGTATGAATTTTCAATTCGAATTTAAACTTTTTTACGTTTTTAATTAATTTCATAATATATTTCACAAACTAAATAAAAATTATTAAAAAATTAAAAAAATAGAAAAATATTGATTTTGAGTTGAAATTCATCCCAAAACTAGTGACTACCACTAATTGAGTGTGTATCAATTTTTAATTCAAATTTAATTTTGTTTTCTTCTTTTCTAATTAATTTATATTATATTTCACAAATTAGTAAAAAATTATTGAAAAATCAAGAAAATAGGAAAATAATGATATTGAGTTGACATTCATCCCAAAATTAGAGACTACCACTAGTATACTGTGTATGAATTTTCAATTCGAATTTAAACTTTTTTACGTTTTTAATTAATTTCGTAATATATTTCAGAAACTAAATAAAAATTATTAAAAAATAGAAAAAATAGAAAAATATTGAAAAATAGAAAATAGAAAAATAGTTGATATTTACTAGTTTTTAAATTTATTTGAAATAATAATTATTATACGAAAAGTAAATTCTCTATTTAAAATATAAATAAATAATGAAAATATTTTGGGATCCTGACGCCCTCCATGAAACATGGAGGGCGCCCGCCATGTTTCATGGAGGGCACCTCGGATTCCCTTTTAACTTTCCAGTGTTTTCTTCCAACTTTCCAGCTTTTTTTTTCCCAAACTGCACAGTTTTTCAGCAGCTTTTTTCATCTTTGGAGAGCAAAAAAATAAGGTTAGAATTTTCATGGCCTCTTATTTATTTAATTATGATTCTAACTCTTCTAGTGATCATAACGAGTTTAATTATGTAACTCCCGTTCGAAGTAAAAGAGTTTATCGTAAACTTTTTGATGAAAATGGTGTTGAAATTCATGAAACAATAGATGTTGATGATATTGATGATAATGTTGGTAAAAACTTTGGTGATGCTTCTAATTTGAAGGGTAAAGAAAAAATAATTATTGATAGTGATGAAGATGTTAATAATGGAAAAAAGGATGATATTGATGGTAATGACAATGATAAAGCTAATATTGGAGAAGAAAATATTGGATCTTTTTTTGCAAATATGAATGATGAAGTGCCTTATGTTGGTATGAAATTTGATTCTTTAGAAGAAGCGGAATTATTTTATAAAAATTATGGTCGTAATGTGGGGTTTGAGATAATTATTAGGAGCACTCCTAACTAGTGCTTTTGTCCCGGATTGTTGTTTCTATTTTTTAAAAAATACTTATCGACAATCCGACCGCACGTATGCCCATATATATCTAATTTAGTGATATTCCCAAGTTTTTAAAAAATAATAAATTTACTTGGATGGTAAAAGTGGCAGTCAACTATCGGTTTGACCCGTACTCCTAACTAGTGCTTTTGTCCCGGATTGTTGTTTCTATTTTTTAAAAAATACTTAGCGACGATCCGACCGCACGTATGCCCATATATGTCTAATTTAGTGATATTCCCAAGTTTTTAAAAAATAATAAATTTACTTGGATGGTAAAAGTGGCAGTCAACTATCGGTTTGACCCGTACTCCTAACTAGTGCTTTTGTCCCGGATTGTTGTTTCTATTATTTAAAAAATACTTATCGACGATCCGACCGCACGTATGCCCATATATATCTAATTTAGTGATATTCCCAAGTTTTTAAAAAATAATAAATTTACTTGGATGGTAAAAGTGGTAGTCAACTATCGGTTTGACCCGTACTCCTAACTAGTGCTTTTGTCCCGGATTGTTGTTTCTATTTTTTAAAAAATACTTATCGACGATCCGACCGCACGTATGCCCATATATGTCTAATTTAGTGATATTCCCAAGTTTTTAAAAAATAATAAATTTACTTGGATGGTAAAAGTGGCAGTCAACTATCGGTTTGACCCGTACTCCTAACTAGTGCTTTTGTCCCGGATTGTTGTTTCTATTATTTAAAAAATACTTATCGACGATCCGACCGCACGTATGCCCATATATATCTAATTTAGTGATATTCCCAAGTTTTTAAAAAATAATAAATTTACTTGGATGGTAAAAGTGGCAGTCAACTATCGGTTTGACCCGTACTCCTAACTAGTGCTTTTGTCCCGGATTGTTGTTTCTATTATTTAAAAAATACTTATCGATGATCTGACCGCACGTATGCCCATATATGTCTAATTTAGTGATATTCCCAAGTTTTTAAAAAATAATAAATTTACTTGGATGGTAAAAGTGGCAGTCAACTATCGGTTTGACCCGTACTCCTAACTAGTGCTTTTGTCCCGGATTGTTGTTTCTATTATTTAAAAAATACTTATCGACGATCCGACCGCACGTATGCCCATATATATCTAATTTAGTGATATTCCCAAGTTTTTAAAAAATAATAAATTTACTTGGATGGTAAAAGTGGCAGTCAACTATCGGTTTGACCCGTACTCCTAACTAGTGCTTTTGTCCCGGATTGTTGTTTCTATTTTTTAAAAAATACTTATCGACGATCCGACCGCACGTATGCCCATATATGTCTAATTTAGTGATATTCCCAAGTTTTTAAAAAATAATAAATTTACTTGGATGGTAAAAGTGGCAGTCAACTATCGGTTTGACCCGTACTCCTAACTAGTGCTTTTGTCCCGGATTGTTGTTTCCATTATTTAAAAAATACTTATCGACGATCCGACCGCACGTATGCCCATATATATCTAATTTAGTGATATTCCCAAGTTTTTAAAAAATAATAAATTTACTTGGATGGTAAAAGTGGCAGTCACCTATCGGTTTGACCCGTACTCCTAACTAGTGCTTTTGTCCCGGATTGTTGTTTCTATTTTTTAAAAAATACTTATCGACAATCCGACCGCACGTATGCCCATATATGTCTAATTTAGTGATATTCCCAAGTTTTTAAAAAATAATAAATTTACTTGGATGGTAAAAGTGGCAGTCAACTATCGGTTTGACCCGTACTCCTAACTAGTGCTTTTGTCCCGGATTGTTGTTTCTATTTTTTAAAAAATACTTAGCGACGATCCGACCACACATATGCCCATATATATCTAATTTAGTGATATTCCCAAGTTTTTAAAAAATAATAAATTTACTTGGATGGTAAAAGTGGCAGTCAACTATCGGTTTGACCCGTACTCCTAACTAGTGCTTTTGTCCCGGATTGTTGTTTCTATTTTTTAAAAAATACTTAGCGACGATCCGACCGCACGTATGCCCATATATATCTAATTTAGTGATATTCCCAAGTTTTTAAAAAATAATAAATTTACTTGGATGGTAAAAGTGGCAGTCAACTATCGGTTTGACCCGTACTCCTAACTAGTGCTTTTGTCCCGGATTGTTGTTTCTATTATTTAAAAAATACTTATCGACGATCCGACCGCACGTATGCCCATATATATCTAATTTAGTGATATTCCCAAGTTTTTAAAAAATAATAAATTTACTTGGATGGTAAAAGTGGCAGTCACCTATCGGTTTGACCCGTACTCCTAACTAGTGCTTTTGTCCCGGATTGTTGTTTCTATTTTTTAAAAAATACTTATCGACGATCCGACCGCACGTATGCCCATATATGTCTAATTTAGTGATATTCCCAAGTTTTTAAAAAATAATAAATTTACTTGGATGGTAAAAGTGGCAGTCAACTATCGGTTTGACCCGTACTCCTAACTAGTGCTTTTGTCCCGGATTGTTGTTTCTATTTTTTAAAAAATACTTATCGACGATCCGACCGCACGTATGCCCATATATGTCTAATTTAGTGATATTCCCAAGTTTTTAAAAAATAATAAATTTACTTGGATGGTAAAAGTGGCAGTCAACTATCGGTTTGACCCGTACTCCTAACTAGTGCTTTTGTCCCGGATTGTTGTTTCTATTATTTAAAAAATACTTATCGACGATCCGACCGCACGTATGCCCATATATATCTAATTTAGTGATATTCCCAAGTTTTTAAAAAATAATAAATTTACTTGGATGGTAAAAGTGGCAGTCACCTATCGGTTTGACCCGTACTCCTAACTAGTGCTTTTGTCCCGGATTGTTGTTTCTATTTTTTAAAAAATACTTATCGACAATCCGACCGCACGTATGCCCATATATGTCTAATTTAGTGATATTCCCAAGTTTTTAAAAAATAATAAATTTACTTGGATGGTAAAAGTGGCAGTCAACTATCGGTTTGACCCGTACTCCTAACTAGTGCTTTTGTCCCGGATTGTTGTTTCTATTTTTTAAAAAATACTTAGCGACGATCCGACCACACATATGCCCATATATATCTAATTTAGTGATATTCCCAAGTTTTTAAAAAATAATAAATTTACTTGGATGGTAAAAGTGGCAGTCAACTATCGGTTTGACCCGTACTCCTAACTAGTGCTTTTGTCCCGGATTGTTGTTTCTATTTTTTAAAAAATACTTAGCGACGATCCGACCGCAAGTATGCCCATATATATCTAATTTAGTGATATTCCCAAGTTTTTAAAAAATAATAAATTTACTTGGATGGTAAAAGTGGCAGTCAACTATCGGTTTGACCCGTACTCCTAACTAGTGCTTTTGTCCCGGATTGTTGTTTCTATTATTTAAAAAATACTTATCGACGATCCGACCGCACGTATGCCCATATATATCTAATTTAGTGATATTCCCAAGTTTTTAAAAAATAATAAATTTACTTGGATGGTAAAAGTGGCAGTCACCTATCGGTTTGACCCGTACTCCTAACTAGTGCTTTTGTCCCGGATTGTTGTTTCTATTTTTTAAAAAATACTTATCGACGATCCGACCGCACGTATGCCCATATATGTCTAATTTAGTGATATTCCCAAGTTTTTAAAAAATAATAAATTTACTTGGATGGTAAAAGTGGCAGTCAACTATCGGTTTGACCCGTACTCCTAACTAGTGCTTTTGTCCCGGATTGTTGTTTCTATTTTTTAAAAAATACTTAGCGACGATCCGACCACACATATGCCCATATATGTCTAATTAGTGATATTCCCAAGTTTTTAAAAAATAATAAATTTACTTGGATGGTAAAAGTGGCAGTCAACTATCGGTTTGACCCGTACTCCTAACTAGTGCTTTTGTCCCGGATTGTTGTTTCTATTTTTTAAAAAATACTTAGCGACGATCCGACCACACATATGCCCATATATATCTAATTTAGTGATATTCCCAAGTTTTTAAAAAATAATAAATTTACTTGGATGGTAAAACTGGCAGTCAACTATCGGTTTGACCCGTACTCCTAACTAGTGCTTTTGTCCCGGATTGTTGTTTCTATTTTTTAAAAAATACTTATCGACGATCCGACCGCACGTATGCCCATATATGTCTAATTTAGTGATATTCCCAAGTTTTTAAAAAATAATAAATTTACTTGGATGGTAAAAGTGGCAGTCAACTATCGGTTTGACCCGTACTCCTAACTAGTGCTTTTGTCCCGGATTGTTGTTTCTATTATTTAAAAAATACTTATCGACGATCCGACCGCACGTATGCCCATATATATCTAATTTAGTGATATTCCCAAGTTTTTAAAAAATAATAAATTTACTTGGATGGTAAAAGTGGCAGTCACCTATCGGTTTGACCCGTACTCCTAACTAGTGCTTTTGTCCCGGATTGTTGTTTCTATTTTTTTAAAAAATACTTATCGACGATCCGACCGCACGTATGCCCATATATATCTAATTTAGTGATATTCCCAAGTTTTTAAAAAATAATAAATTTACTTGGATGGTAAAAGTGGCAGTCAACTATCGGTTTGACCCGTACTCCTAACTAGTGCTTTTGTCCCGGATTGTTGTTTCTATTTTTTAAAAAATACTTATCGACGATCCGACCGCACGTATGCCCATATATGTCTAATTTAGTGATATTCCCAAGTTTTTAAAAATTAATAAATTTACTTGGATGGTAAAAGTGGCAGTCAACTATCGGTTTGACCCGTACTCCTAACTAGTGCTTTTGTCCCGGATTGTTGTTTCTATTTTTTAAAAAATACTTAGCGACGATCCGACCGCACCTATGCCCATATATATCTAATTTAGTGATACTCCCAAGTTTTTAAAAAATAATAAATTTACTTGGATGGTAAAAGTGGCAGTCAACTATCGGTTTGACCCGTACTCCTAACTAGTGCTTTTGTCCCGGATTGTTGTTTCTATTTTTAAAAAAATACTTATCAACGATCCGACCGCACGTATGCCCATATATATCTAATTTAGTGATATTCCCAAGTTTTTAAAAAATAATAAATTTACTTGGATGGTAAAAGTGGCAGTCAACTATCGGTTTGACCCGTACTCCTAACTAGTGCTTTTGTCCCGGATTGTTGTTTCTATTATTTAAAAAATACTTATCGACGATCCGACCGCACGTATGCCCATATATATCTAATTTAGTGATATTCCCAAGTTTTTAAAAAATAATAAATTTACTTGGATGGTAAAAGTGGCAGTCACCTATCGGTTTGACCCGTACTCCTAACTAGTGCTTTTGTCCCGGATTGTTGTTTCTATTTTTTAAAAAATACTTATCGACAATCCGACCGCACGTATGCCCATATATGTCTAATTTAGTGATATTCCCAAGTTTTTAAAAAATAATAAATTTACTTGGATGGTAAAAGTGGCAGTCAACTATCGGTTTGACCCGTACTCCTAACTAGTGCTTTTGTCCCGGATTGTTGTTTCTATTTTTTAAAAAATACTTAGCGACGATCCGACCACACATATGCCCATATATATCTAATTTAGTGATATTCCCAAGTTTTTAAAAAATAATAAATTTACTTGGATGGTAAAAGTGGCAGTCAACTATCGGTTTGACCCGTACTCCTAACTAGTGCTTTTGTCCCGGATTGTTGTTTCTATTTTTTAAAAAATACTTAGCGACGATCCGACCGCACGTATGCCGATATATATCTAATTTAGTGATATTCCCAAGTTTTTAAAAAATAATAAATTTACTTTGATGGTAAAAGTGGCAGTCAACTATTGGTTTGACCCGTACTCCTAACTAGTGCTTTTGTCCCGGATTGTTGTTTCTATTTTTTAAAAAATACTTATCGACGATCCGACCGCACGTATGCCCATATATATCTAATTTAGTGATATTCCCAAGTTTTTAAAAAATAATAAATTTACTTGGATGGTAAAAGTGGCAGTCAACTATCGGTTTGACCCGTACTCCTAACTAGTGCTTTTGTCCCGGATTGTTGTTTCTATTTTTTAAAAAATACTTATTGACGATCCGACCGCAATTATGCCCATATATGTCTAATTTAGTGATATTCCCAAGTTTTTAAAAAATAATAAATTTACTTGGATGGTAAAAGTGGCAGTCAACTATCGGTTTGACCCGTACTCCTAACTAGTGCTTTTGTCCCGGATTGTTGTTTCTATTTTTTAAAAAATACTTAGCGACGATCCGACCGCACATATGCCCATATATATCTAATTTAGTGATATTCCCAAGTTTTTAAAAAATAATAAATTTACTTGGATGGTAAAAGTGGCAGTCAACTATCGGTTTGACCCGTACTCCTAACTAGTGCTTTTGTCCCGGATTGTTGTTTCTATTTTTTAAAAAATACTTATCGACGATCCGACCGCACGTATGCCCATATATATCTAATTTAGTGATATTCCTAAGTTTTTAAAAAATAATAAATTTACTTGGATGGTAAACGTGGCAGTCAACTATCGGTTTGACCCGTACCCCTAACTAGTGCTTTTGTCCCGGATTGTTGTTTTTAAAAAATACTTAGCGATGATCCGACCGCACGTATGCCCATATATATCTAATTTAGTGATATTCCCAAGTTTTTAAAAAATAATAAATTTACTTGGATGGTAAAAGTGTCAGTCAACTATCGGTTTGACCCGTACTCCTAACTTAGTGAATATAATGAAAAAAATCTAAAAAATAGAAAATTAGTGAATCTAATGTAAAATTAATCACAGAATTAATGAGTATTAATATTTGAATTTTTATGAATTTTAAATCTAATATTATTTTATTTTTCTATTTTTAATTAATTTTAACAAATTGACGCCCTCCATGAAACATGGAGGGCGTGACGCCCTCCATGAAACATGGCGGGCGTACGCCCTCCATGAAACATGGCGGGCGTCACGCCCTCCATGAAACATGGCGGGCGTAGGCAGGGGGATATCCCCGGGGGGCTCCTGATTGATTCCCTATATATATAGGTTTTTGCTCAAATACAAATCAATCCTTAAATACAAACTACAAACTAACACTAGATTAATTATATTTCATTTATTCTAAGGTTCCCGCCAAGGGTACCTTCACAAAAAATGCTTAAAATAATTGGCTCTATCCACCCAAAAAAAAAAAAAAAAACTTGCCGTGGAAATGCGAAGCATTTAAGACAGTAAACGGATGAGTTAGGTAGTCATGAGGGTCGCAGGCCCTCGACACACCCGTCAATCGTCTATTGCCTTTACCCTTGATTGTCATTCCTTACAACTTTAGAATGATAATGGCGCGAAGCGCCGTACAAGAAGGTGCGAAGCACCGTTAACCAGTGAAATCCACTGCCACGTCATCACGTGAACAGTGATTTTTTTTTTTTTTTTGCTTAGTGGAGGCAATTATTTTAAACACTTTTTGTATTGGGATACCCCTAGTTTAATCATTAGATTAGCATGAAATATTGAATTAGTGTTTAGTTTGTAGTTAATTTTAATTTATAGTAGAGTAGGACCCTATATATATATATAGGGTCTTGCTCAGGTGAGACCTTATATTATTGTGAGAACTGAGATCTAATCTCAGCCCCACAATTTTTAAACTATTTTTAATCCTAGCCACATATTAAAACACACCCAGCACACTGCACATTCCATACACACAGATACACACACGCACTATACTATACACGCACCCACCCAGTCCCTTCCCCACCCTCCCCTCCAATCGTCGTCGACGTCGACCACCAACCTCCGCCGACGAATCTATACATATACTCACCCTGTATCTATCCATCCCCAAATCCACCCACCTCCCCCCCAATTCCATCCAACCCACTCGCCCCCTCCCAACGCCCACCCACGCCTCCGATGAACACCGCCGTCCCCGACTCATGCTCTTTATTATTCGGGAGCTTTATGAAAGTTTAAATCTGTATAAATTGAACTATATGATGATTTTTGTTGTTGAATTTTCTGATCTGATTTTGTATTCGCCGGATTTTGGCCAATTTTCCTTTGAGTTAGTGATTTTTGGAAGTGTTTAGCTTGTAAAACAGTGCTGGTTGTAATTTGTGGTGATTTCTGGTGTTCCGATGGTGATTTTTGGTGGTGGGAGGTGGTGGTGGTGGTTTGGTCGCGGTGATTTTCGTACACCGCTGGTGATTTTGTGGTGATCGGAGATGGTGGAGTGCGGTGATTTTTGTTTACAGTCGGTGATTTTTGGTGGTTGTGGCGGCGGCGCGGTGGTCAGAGGTGGTGGCATCGTGGTGATTTTCTGTTTATCGGTGGTGATTTTCTGAATTTATCGGAATTTTTCACCGGAGATGGTGACCGGAAATGGTGATCGGAGTAGGGAAGAAATGATTGTGGAAGATGATGGTGGATTAAATGAAGGATAAAAAAATAAAATTTAAATTATTAATTGTGGGGGCTAGGATTTAATTTAGATATAAAAAATATATTGCTATGATTAGATCTCATATCTCATCATAAATGAGGGTTCTCATTTGAGCAAGACCCTATATATATATATAGGTCTTATTCTAATATAAACTAGCTTAAAATAAAAACTAGAAACAAGCTATATGTTTTATTGATCAAAGTCACCCGCTATCATTGGAACGGCCACTTACGTTCACATCATGATTCATCTAGATAGCCCACATCATACTGCATCGTCGCTCACGATCATTATCAACAACCACCGTCTCCGGCAACTACTATTTTCGACAACAAACATGTCTGATCATCTCTTATTTTACATGTATATACATATCACCAGTCCCAAACCTCCAATCACTACAGTGAACATCCTTACTCCGAGAAACACTATCAACACGATCAATAAAATTTGATTTATTAATATACATCCCCGAGTTTATGCATAAATCATTAATTTTGTACTACAAAATCACCAAATATTAGTGATTTACGTAACTATCTTTAGTAATTTTCGTAAGATTTATTAGTGATTTTCATAAGTCCAGTAAGTGTTATTATAGAAAAACGGGTGATTTATTTACAAAGATCAAGAACACTAGAAAAGTGATGAATAAAAGTGCTTGCTATAGCTATAGATGAATAAATACAGTAGTGGTCACTGATTTAAATTGATGGTGATGAAAATTTGATGATCTGGTAATACTTAATAAAAATATATATATATGAAACAGTGATGGGTGGAGAAGAATATAACGTTGTCGGAAGTTTTCGAGAAAGATCAACGCGACTAACGAGATGAAATTTTAAAAGTTGAAGAGGATTAAATCGAGGAGAAAGGGGGAACAAAATGACGGTATTCACCGATGATGTTGCCAGAAAATTTTGATGCCGAAAAAATAACAGCGGAGAAGATGACTTGTTTACAGGTGGTGTTGTGGTGGATAGGGGGTCAGAGAAATGTATTACTGTATATACGTATGTTACATGTGTGGTTAGGATTTAATCTATACTATATTATAATAAGTAAAATGAGGTATAATTTATTGTTTGGTTATCTCCTCATTTTGGTTATCATTCATTCACAACCGTTAAATCTTTAACTCAAATAGATCATGACCGTTAGATATAACAATACTAAAAATTGTTATATACAAAGATCTAAGATTCGATTCCCGCTAACAACATATTAATTTATATACTATATGATAATAAGTAAAATGAGATATAATTTGTAGTTTTGTTCCCCTCATTTTGGTTATTCCTCATTCACAACCGTTAGATCTTCAACTCAAATAGATCATGACCGTTAGATATAACAATTCTAAAATTTTTTACATACAAAGATCTAAGGTTCGATTCCCGCTAACAACATATTAATTTATATATAATACTAAAAGTTGTTCTATACAAAAATCTAAGATTCAAATCCCGCTAACAACATAATAAAATTAACATTAATAATATCACTACACTATAAACAAAGTAAAACAATTTAAAAGTAACTTACAAATAATATATTAAAATTAATAATTATTATATTATACTATATTATAAAAAAAATGAAAAAAAAATTAAAATAGTCCGTGCTTTGCACGGGTTATAAGCTAGTATAATATAAAATTTGAGTGGTTCATATTAGTTTCTAGTTTCTAGATTAAAGTTTGTTTCTATTTGATCAATTGCCTATATATATATATATATATATATATATATATATATATATATATATATATATATATATATATATATAAAGGAGGATACGTGAGCGCTTAACTGGCATTTTAAGATCGTTTCAATTTAATTTCTAATTTTCTAGAATTTTAGGATTTTAAAAACTAATAAATATAAAAAAATCTTTTAGCACATTAGAATGAGAATAAGTGTTAGAGTTTATAGAAGAGAAATGTTTGAACTTATAGGGAAGACATATAATTAGAAGTTCTATCGGAAGTAGAATAGGAGTTCGAATCTATAGAGAATAAGAGTTCGAATTTATATTTCTAATTTTCTAGAATTTTAGGATTTTTAAAACTAATAAATATAAAAAATTCTTTTAACACATTAGAATGAGAATAAGTGTACGAGTTTATAGAGGAGAAATGTTCGAATTTATAGGGAAGACATATAATTAGAATTTCTATTAGAAGTAGAATAGGAGTTCGAATCTATAGAGAATAAGAGTTCGAATTTATAGAAAAAACATATAATTAAAAATTCTATTCGAAGTAAAATAGGTGTTTGAATATATAAAGGAGACATATAATTAAATAATTTATTGAAAGTAGAATACAAGGACGGTGGTGACATCTATTACGATCTTCTAAAATTATATTTTTTTTTTGCTTAGGTGGCGCTCTAAGAACGTCTCAATCTATTTTTTAATTCTTTAGAATTTTAGGATTTTAAACACTAATAAATATAAAAATATCTTTTAACATATTAGAATGAGAATATGTGTTCGAATTTATAGAGGAGAGATGCTCGAATTTATAGGGAAGACATATAATTAGAAGTTCTATTGGAAGTAGAATAAGTATTTATAAGGCATATGATTAAAAGTTCTGTTGAAAGTAGAATAGAAGTTCGAATATATAGAGAATAATAGTTCGAATTTATAGAAAAAACATATAATTAAATGAACTATTCAAAGTAGAATAGATGTTAGAATATATAAAGGAGACATATAATTAAAAATTTTATTGGAAGTAGAATACAAGGATGGTGGTGACATTTTTACGATCTTCTAAAATTATATATTTTTTATATAAGTTAATTATACTTCTATTAGGAAAATTTATTCATAAATCCAATATTATTCTCATAAAAAAGTCTTCGTATTTAAAAAGAAAAGAATTGATGTGTTAACATAATAAAAGAATATTTTCATACGGGAACCCTAACTAAAATACAGGAGTACCTATAATATAAAGAGAAAATAAGATGTATTTTCATTTTTTACAACTCCAAAAATTTTAGAATTTTAGAGAAAGTAAAAGTTGGAATTCACTCTATATCTAGGTTTTGATTTTATGAAAAAAAAATTGTTCTATAAGATAAGTATCATCAACAATAAGTAATAAAATTGGAACTTCGATCCCAAACAAAAGCTGCTCGAAAAATGTTTAACGGGAGAAAGATTTACTATAAAAGATTGTATTAGCTATTAGAATTTGATATTGATGTTATAAGTTTATTTTATTTTTAGGATTCGATTTTCATTAATAAACGTTGTTATGCAAGTAATATGTAAAAGTTATGGTTTTGATCTTAATGAGAGAGCGGCTTAATATGAATAACCGTGTTTAACAAGAAAGTTGTTCATTAGAGAAGACCGTGTTGAATATTAAAATTTAATATTAATGATATAATAGAAGATAAATATATTTTGAATTTTTAGAATTCTAGGATTTTAAATACTAATAACTAAAAAACTATCTTTTAACATATTAAAAGCATAATAGGGAAGACTTATAATTAAAAAAATTTATTGGAAGTAAATAGGTGTTTGTAAGACATAATTAAGAGTTTTATTGTAAGTAAAATATGAGTTCTAATTTATAGAGAAGAAAAGTTTGAATTTATAGAAAATACATATAATTAAAAAAATTATTGGAGGTAGAAAATATGTTTGAATATATAAAGAATACATATAATAAAATGTTTTATTGGAAGTAGAATACGAGGGCTGTGGAGATGTTTCATCCGATTTTTTATATCTTTTTTCCTAAAATTTCTTTATTTTAACTTTTTTATACAAGTTAATTATATCTGCATTACAAAAATATATCCATAAATTCAATATTATTCCCATAGCGAAAAGTCTACGTACTTAAAAAAGTTGATGTGTTAACATAACACAAAGACATTCTCATGCAGAAGCTGTAAATAAATACAGGAATATCTATAATATACATAAAATATAAGATATATTTTCATCTTTTAAAACTCCATAAATATTAGAAAGTTTAAAAAATGTAAAAATTGGAATTTATTCTCTTTTAAGGTTTTAATTGTTAAGAAAAAAAAGCTGTTTTTATAAGATAAATGTTATCAATAATATGTAATGAGGTTAGAATTTCAGTTTCAAATAAGACCAACTCGAAACGTGTTTAGCGGGAAGACGGCTTTGATACTGATGTTATTTTTTTTTTAAATTTTTAGGGTTCAATTTTTCTGGATAAATTATTATACAAGTCTTTATAATATATGTTAAAGTTGGGATTTCGGTTTTAACGAGAGAGCGCTCAATCGAAAGAATCGTGTTTAACAAGAAATTAGTTCATTAAAGAATATTATGTAACTACTAAAATTTAATATTGGTAATATATATAACGTATAAATGTATTGAATTTTTTAAAAAAAATTGTTACGCCGCCGCTACAAATCGCAGCTTTATCAACTAATTATGTGATAGAGATCAAAAAATTTAAAAATTTCGTGTCAATGGGAAAGCCACATTATAGTTGGAGAAATCCACAGCCTTTATTAATAAGTGAAATTATTTTTCAATAGTATTACTTTGTATCAAATTTGGTTCGCACCATATTTTGGTTTCATCCTTAAACTCCTATTTCTAATAGAATTCTATTTTATTTTTTTAATTAAACAAATAAAAAACCTATTATAACTATAATTCTCTTTTTGCAATTATTTTAACTAGCTGATAACCGGTGCAAAGCACGGGCACAAATTCAACATGAGTTGAGATTAAAACATTAATATTACTACACTATTCAATTATGTAATTATAGAGAATTGAATCCGATATAAAGCTACAAAATGAAAGTAAATAAATTTTTATAATTATGTCGTTGTAAGGAATCGAACCCGAGGTGAAGCTAAAAAAAATTAAAGTAAATAAATCTTGTATAATTATGTAGTTGTAAGGAATCAAATCCCGAATTTAGTGATAACCAAATTTGGTATCTTGGTATTTTGGTACTATTGCGCACCATTAAAACATGGTTTTCCACATTAATAAAAAGTATAGATTAACACGATAAAACTCCATCAACGGGCTAAAATACTAGCGGGTATAATCTACTTACAAATATACTTACACCAAATTTGTGGAAAAATAAATATTCTATATCTCAGGACAACTTAATGGAGTTGCCGTCCGTGCAAGGCCTTGGCGCGTTGATTCGTTCAGTGGAGTCGTTGGTTCGCTATGTAAAGCCAGTGGCGGTGTAGAGCTAAAAAATATCTACAATAGAACATTTTAACAATTTAGCAAGATTTTCGGTGAAATTCCAATTGTTTCCTTTCTAGTCCCTTAATTTACCTGCCCTGCTCGAAAAACAAAGTGAAATAAACAGTTAGTATGACTTGAATTAGGTAGCCGCCGGATTTGACTGCGGCGGCCGGCGGCGGCGACGTCGCTGGCTACTGTTCCTCCGGCGGCCACCAACCACACCTAACCCCTTAGATTTAGTCTATAAATAGACATCCATATTTCTCTTGTAAATTATCTGAGAGATCTGAGCATCTGAAATCTGTAATCTGAAAATCCTCAAGATCAATATAAATTATTTCTCTTCTATTTATCATCTTTCTTGCTTCCGTTATAACAAATTGGTATTAGAGCTTTGGTTGTAGTTGCTGTGTTTTTTCGAAAAGAAAATTTTCGTCGGAATTTTTTCAAGCTCGCCGGAGAAGACGACACTGTTCAGGCGGAGTTACTGTTCATCGCCGGAGAAGACGACACTGCTCATCACCGGAGAAGACGACACTGTTCATACGATACTATTCATATGCACTGTTCATACGTCACTATTCATATGGTACTATTCATACGGTACTGTTCACGGGTACTGTTCACGGGCACTGTTCACAGGCACTATTCACGGGCACTGTTCACATATACGGTTCTGGGAGAAAGATGTCTGGTGGTATTAACGTTAAGGTCGACAAATTTACTGGGAGAAATAGTTTCAGTCTGTGGCAAATCAAGATGCGTGCCTTGTTAAAGCAACAGGGGCTCTGGGCGCCGTTGAACACAAAAACGGCTGCTTCTACGAGCGCTAAGATGGTCATTCTGGAAGAAAAGGCACATTCAACAATTCTGTTGTGTCTTGCAGATGATATTATTACTGAAATCGCGGAGGAGGATACCGCGTCTGGTCTGTGGTTGAAGCTTGAAAGTCTCTACATGACGAAGTCTTTAACAAACAAGTTGTTGCTGAAGCAACGTCTGTTTAGTCTGCGAATGCAGGAAGGTATGCCTCTTCGAGATCACTTAGATCAATTAAACACAATTTTATTAGAATTGCGTAATATTGATGTTAAAGTTGAAGATGAGAATGCTGCTTTGATTCTGTTAGTTTCTTTACCATTATCGTATGAGAACTTTGTGCAATCATTTATTGTTGGTAAAGATACTATTTCTCTAGAGGAGGTTAGATCTGCTCTTCATTCTAGAGAGCTGCGCCATAAGGCGGCTGGTACAGGTACAGATAATCATGCTGCTGGGTTGGTAGCTAGCTGGAGTAATGGACATGGAAAGTCGGGGAAGAAATCAGTTCCTAAGGGTCCAAAACCTAATGAAATCTGTAATCTGAAAAACCTCTGTAATCTGTTTATCCTCTCAGATATATAAATTTATTTCTCTTCTGCATATAATCTTTCTTGCTTCCGTTATAACAAATTGGTATGATACCAATTTGATATCTGTAATTACTGTAAAGAGAAGGGACACTGGAAATCTGACTGTCCCAAGAAAAAGAAGCAACAGGATAATTTGACAGATACTGCTGCTGTAGCTGATGCTACTTCTGAAGAAGATATTGCTCTAGTTGCTGTCAAGGACACACATCACTCTGATGTGTGGATTCTTGATAGTGGAGCGTCTTATCATATATGTTCGCGTAGGGAGTGGTTTACAACCTACGAGCAAGTAGACGGTGGCAAGATTTCTATGGCTAACAGTTTTGCTTGTGAGACGGTTTGTGACAGCCCCAGATCCGGGGTCGAGGATCCGGGCCGTCAAGGTCCAATTTCCGATCATTAACAATATTTCTTTGGTTTTTTTTTTTTTTATACTTGACAGCGGAAATATAAATGCACAATAAAACTCACACACAATAGACCCCACACTTAATAATATTACACACCAGTCATATGCTCAAGGAACAACATCCATGACATAATAAGTTTAAAGTTGAGTAGTTATTACAAACCCAGAATCCTACTAAGTACATTGTTGAATAATACTTCTACAGGAAGCATTTCAACAATCAAAAGTTTATCACATAACTTACACACTTAATATACATAAGTCTAGTAAGACCCTTTCGCTTATCGGCTACCTCTGGGATCGTCGCCAGTACTCGATCAAAAGGTCGTCTTCCCTCTACCCTCTTGCGGGGTGTGGTGCGTAGAATCGGCATTGGCCCTAGCTGTTATATATATAAGTAGCAAGAGTGAGCTATAATAGCTCAGCAAGATAATATTATAAACTAGAAATCAAATTTGAACATATATGACTATATACATAACCGGAAACCAAGTATAAACCTTACGAAAGAATAGAATCTTTATTTAATAATACATCATCCACTTACTATTATAAGAAAAGAAATCTAGGATAATATAGTATCAGTTTCTCTTCTTTAACAATACAATAATCAATACTTCATCTCAGTATAATATCTCAAGATAATATAACATTTGATTAAAAACTTTCAATATAATCCTTCCATTTCCTTTTATACCGCAATAATATAAAAATAATATAAAATCAGTTTCTCTTCATTTGTAACAATAATTCCGTCATTTCATATCATCATTTTCTTGGTTTCAGCGTATAAAAATCTGAAAACCATTATCAATTCTCTTTTCAAAAACTTTGGGGATATCTGCTGTCGCCTGATACGTTAGGGCGATGATCAGTCGCCTAATCGTACCTGCTCTCTTTTTACTACCGGTAGAAGGAATGAAGATCATCCCTGGAGGAAGGCCACCTGCTAACATCCTCCCTTGGCATCTTCGTGCCGTAATAAAATAATGAATGCTGGACTGTGTCGCACACAGCCATGACACAGCCACTTACGCAAATCTTGTTGCAATCCCCCTTTTCATCAAGTCATTTTCCATTCATAAACATCATTTCACATTCACCTTTCTATTCACATTTCTTCTCATAATTCTTTTCACCTTTATCAATCACTCATATCATTTCCATTCTCGCACATTACTTCTATAAAATATATATAACATAATGCTCCAGACATCTCTTTCATATTCAAGAAATCAAATATACTTTTATATTCATAAAATATTCCTTCCATTTTAAAAGTAGTAAATAAAAATCAAATAATATTTACTAAATCACGAACACTAAAAAGGAATATTTTTAATATAATAATATACCTCATATAACCCTAGATAGCAACTGATACCATTCTCTTCCATATCTCTTTTACTATAGAGCATGCTCGCTCCATTTATAATCATTTCTATTTTCCATAACTCACATTCACCTCTCTTTAATTCCCTAAAATCAGGGAAAATATATTCTTTGCACTATAGCACAATAGCATCACATATATATATACATATACTCCATGATATCAATTATATTCCAAAGATAAATAAATTTCAAAGTAGGGATAGAAGGAATCTTGCCTCTATTCCTGAATCCGGTAGCTCGAGGTTCTCCCGAAGTTTCTATAACACAAAAGGTTCGTTGTTAGAATATTACATCTCTTTTCTCACTTCACCTTTATATAACAATACCCTTATTGTTTACTATGTGAATAACATACTATTATAACCCACTTGTTCCAAGAACCTAACCACTTTTAAACTCAATCAAAGTTTCAGTGTTTTCCACCATTTCCCCTAACAACCACACTCGACTGTAAAATTTCTTATAAATTTTAGAATTCGAATTTTAATGCAAGGTCAACTGTCAAGGGTCCTCTGACCACCCTACTACACTATCCCAAAATCTTATAATTTTTAAAAATGTCTAAGTATGGTAACTTTAGCCTCAAAGTTGATACAATTACGTTTTCTCGGTTTTCGAACGTCTTTCACTAAAACTGACTTTTCTCCTAAACCGTACGTCAGATTTTAACGCACCTTATATCGAAACGATCTATGAACTAAGCTCTATCATCTCATGGTCACTTAGTGTGCTGGACAGTAACCTACCGTGTGTGCACAGTTGCTAAAAACAGGGCAGTTTTCCGGTTTAACGAAAATCGGGCATTATAACGGCTATAATTTCGTACTTTCCAAATTTTCCCCACCTCCCAATTCATCACCAAGCACATATATCTACCCTACACCATGTGGTCATCATACCAACCATGGATTTCCAAGTCCACAACACAATTTCCATATCAAAACTAACCATTTATAACACAAAATCATCATAAACTAAACATTAACACTACCTAACTATGAATCAACTCAATTTCCACCATAAATACAAAAAGGCAAGAGTGGTTATACCTCTTTGAAGCTCTAACAACACTTAACAAGCCTTGGGTAATCCTTAAACAACCTTGTACTAGCTTGAATCAACTAAAGAAACCATAAAAACAAAGTTAGTTTCTAAGGGTTACTATTCATCATCACTTTTGTAAAAATCATAACAAATCGAAAAATAAGAGTTTGGCTCTCAAATTTTTACCACATCTTGGCATCTGTATAAGCTTTGATTCGAGCTATAGATCACCAAAAACAAAGCTTCCTAGCTATGGTTTTGAGCTCCATCTTTCCGCTGGATAGAAACTGGACAGATTGGGTTGTCCAACTTTGAGCATAGATTTGACTAGGCTATACTACTTTGTTGGCCATGAAATTTGGAACGAATAAGGACCATGGAGTGGAGAGATTGTGGTTAAAATTTGGTGATTTTATCATGGATAGAAATGGAGATATGAATTTTTCTTTCATTGTTGTTCTTGCTTGGCAGTTTTGAAGAGATTGTGTTTATCTTGCTTTATCTTCACTTTTGATCCAATATTGACTTATCCAACTTTGATCTAATGATATTTACAAGATAATATCAGATGTATGGCTGTGTAGGATCCTTGGTTCTTGTGCAAGAAGTATCTAAGAAGCTTGGTTTGATATTTTTACAAGTTAAATGACTAATCTACCCTTAAAAACAAGTTAGTGGAAAATGATGTCATTATTATGTCATAATAATTCCTTCTTCTTGGTTTTCTTTTCTAATTATCATGCTAGCACTCTTGGTAATTATAATATGGTATGTATCCTTGTTACATTATTAATCTTGGGTATGAGGTCTCCATACTCGTCTAATTGTGGTTCGTTTCGAATACACCTCATTATCTCAGTGGTTTCTCCTTTGTAAATTCCTTGGATATATAATATCCTTTCCCACATCATATATTAGTGTGTTAGGGTGATTCTAATCCTCAAGTAGGTATTAGATCCAATATCCTTGGTATATTCTCTTTTTCTCAGAAGTTGCTCTCCCGGTTATCTCTCGGGTTCTCAAGCATTCCCAAACTCGTTTAATAACCTAAATTCCCTTGGCATTTCCTTGACTTGATCACTCTTTGGTTTAATCTAATTTCACTAATTCCTCAATATATAATTTCCTTAAATATCTCCATGCTCCTTAATATCCAATAGAAGCTTATTCGAAATCAAAATCCTCAAAATCCATATTCAGGAATTTCTGAAATCTATCGTCATTTCGAGTCACTTATTTTCATTGTATAACACTAATATGGTTTCTGTTTACTCATTTTCTGTTTCTCTTATAGAGTACCTACATACCATTTCCATAAATCCTCAAAATTTACTATTCATTTGATCACTGTAGCATTGCTAAAGTTAGGGGATATTACAGTCTTCCCCCCTTAAAAGGATTCCGTCCCGGAATCACGTTGAAGATATCGACGAATACCTTTCTCACATTACACCTTCTAATTCTCGTATTACTTCCTCCTTCCTTTAGTTTCTCCTTAAACATCTCTATCTTGTTTGTACAGAAATACACCAACATACACTTGCTTGTCATTCATCAACATGCCATTTAGCTTATCAATAGCAGTACTTTCACTATCTTTTCCTTACTAATCTCCTCCTGTTTCCAGTCATTCTATATTATCTCATTCCTCCTTTCTCTTTTAATTAAGGTATCGGCCACCACATTGGCATTTCCTGAATGGTAGTGTATCTCACTTATGGTTTAACTATATTTTGATCTCTATCATGACATAAAATATTGATACTCCAATCTTCCTATATCTCATTTCTGTAAAATTTTCCAGAAAATAAGTTCTACTAATATTCCTTAAAACATTTGTAAGAAAATATTATCTATAATATATATTTCCTGTTCGTGTCCTACAAGGTTGTGTTTTTCCACAGAATACTCTTACTCTCTTTTCCTTAGATCGGTATATCCTACTTCCTGATCAGATAGATTATTCTTATCTATTTTATTAACTTATTTACACCATTAATAGATTAAGTCGATCCCTAACCAAACATTTACACCTAAAAGGTTAAATTAGAGCATACTTGCAATTTCCTCCGGATACCTTATCCCATATGTCTATTGTTCACTATACACTCTTTACATCTTGCTGATCCACCTTAGTTCTTTCATGATATACTATCTACTCCCCCTTTGTAATTTCCCTTTATTATTCTCATCAAAATCTTTACCTCAAGTTTTTACTCATTCACACCTTTTCGATTAATCTTTTGAATAATTAAGATCTTTAATCTCTCTCTGCTACTTAGGATATTAGTCACAATATTGGCCTTTCCGCCACTAATAGTTATCACACCTCGAATCCTTCATTAATTTTCCCCACTTCCTTCGTTTGTCCTTATCCTGACTCTATCCTCAAAATACACCTTACTCTCCATAGTAAATCTCAATTATGCCTTAAAATTCCTCATATTCTTTTCTCTTACTAATCATCAAATATACTCATTTCTTCTCACGAAATTCCTTCCTCTCTTATATTGAAACGCTTCTAGCTCTAATTATCTCTTATTGAAATTTCCCTTGGAATCTCAAGTTTCCTTGTATAATCACGTATACTATAACATTGCTTCCATTCATTAATAAAATCTTCTATATTCGAAACAATTAATACAATTTAAGAGACTTTGAATTGAAACGAACCCAGAAACAAGCAAGGGTCGCACAACAATTTATAAAATTAAAAGTTTTAAATAACTTTTATTCGAAACAAAAGAATATTTGAGAAATCAATATGATGGAAGAACCCCTATATCACACAAGTGAGGGCGTCCCCTCCGACTTTCAATCACACAGACAGATCGTCCTTGTGTATACATATAGGATTGTTCCTCTTAATTGGAGTAAGAAATATAAAGAAAATTTAAATCACGATGATAAATACCATCTTCCGAAAATAATCTTAGAGGAATATTTTGGCTAAGGTAGATAAAATACAATTTTGAAACACATTTCAAGGGTACCAGGAAGTTTTGAAAAGATACCGGCCCTTAATGAATAATTACCCACTAGGGGAAAAAAAAAAATTTGAAAATAGATACCGTTAATAGCCTTTGCCCAATTGAAAATCCCAATAAAAGAAGGTTTTCCTCAAATACTATTTATATCTTAGACTGCGTACTCTCCAAAATTTCTCAAATTTGGCACTCACCATGTAGCCTTAATTTATCGTCTGCTATTCCCAATTATCTTCATTCACATAGTCGTGACTTGGCTCGATACTCTCTGCCTTTACCCATAATAGATCACAACCTTCTAATCGATATACTTACGTAATATTGATCGTCTTAGCCTAACACTGCTCCGGTATCAAGGACCCTTCAAACTATACTTTATATTTGTATATTCTAACATATCTCGTATACTCACGAGATTCTCTAACGTACACTTCCCGATACATCAAATATTCCCTTTCTCATATCGATCCCGTGTGCTACATAAACTTAACACTTTTGGCATAATAGACTTTTATTAGCAATAATCTATAAAATTATAATCACGACTTAGAATAAACGCTTCGTTCGATAAATCACCCTTGAACTCGATGGGAGTTCGCAATTTATATTATAACTGATATATATTTATTATTATCACTTTTGTTCCTGAGCATTATGACTCTTAGCTCTGATACCATCTGTGACAGCCCCAGATCCGGGGTCGAGGATCCGGGCCGTCAAGGTCCAATTTCCGATCATTAACAATATTTCTTTGGTTTTTTTTTTTTTTTTTATACTTGACAGCGGAAATATAAATGCACAATAAAACTCACACACAATAGACCCCACACTTAATAATATTACACACCAGTCATATGCTCAAGGAACAACATCCATGACATAATAAGTTTAAAGTTGAGTAGTTATTACAAACCCAGAATCCTACTAAGTACATTGTTGAATAATACTTCTACAGGAAGCATTTCAACAATCAAAAGTTTATCACATAACTTACACACTTAATATACATAAGTCTAGTAAGACCCTTTCGCTTATCGGCTACCTCTGGGATCGTCGCCAGTACTCGATCAAAAGGTCGTCTTCCCTCTACCCTCTTGCGGGGTGTGGTGCGTAGAATCGGCATTGGCCCTAGCTGTTATATATATAAGTAGCAAGAGTGAGCTATAATAGCTCAGCAAGATAATATTATAAACTAGAAATCAAATTTGAACATATATGACTATATACATAACCGGAAACCAAGTATAAACCTTACGAAAGAATAGAATCTTTATTTAATAATACATCATCCACTTACTATTATAAGAAAAGAAATCTAGGATAATATAGTATCAGTTTCTCTTCTTTAACAATACAATAATCAATACTTCATCTCAGTATAATATCTCAAGATAATATAACATTTGATTAAAAACTTTCAATATAATCCTTCCATTTCCTTTTATACCGCAATAATATAAAAATAATATAAAATCAGTTTCTCTTCATTTGTAACAATAATTCCGTCATTTCATATCATCATTTTCTTGGTTTCAGCGTATAAAAATCTGAAAACCATTATCAATTCTCTTTTCAAAAACTTTGGGGATATCTGCTGTCGCCTGATACGTTAGGGCGATGATCAGTCGCCTAATCGTACCTGCTCTCTTTTTACTACCGGTAGAAGGAATGAAGATCATCCCTGGAGGAAGGCCACCTGCTAACATCCTCCCTTGGCATCTTCGTGCCGTAATAAAATAATGAATGCTGGACTGTGTCGCACACAGCCATGACACAGCCACTTACACAAATCTTGTTGCAATCCCCCTTTTCATCAAGTCATTTTCCATTCATAAACATCATTTCACATTCACCTTTCTATTCACATTTCTTCTCATAATTCTTTTCACCTTTATCAATCACTCATATCATTTCCATTCTCGCACATTACTTCTATAAAATATATATAACATAATGCTCCAGACATCTCTTTCATATTCAAGAAATCAAATATACTTTTATATTCATAAAATATTCCTTCCATTTTAAAAGTAGTAAATAAAAATCAAATAATATTTACTAAATCACGAACACTAAAAAGGAATATTTTTAATATAATAATATACCTCATATAACCCTAGATAGCAACTGATACCATTCTCTTCCATATCTCTTTTACTATAGAGCATGCTCGCTCCATTTATAATCATTTCTATTTTCCATAACTCACATTCACCTCTCTTTAATTCCCTAAAATCAGGGAAAATATATTCTTTGCACTATAGCACAATAGCATCACATATATATATACATATACTCCATGATATCAATTATATTCCAAAGATAAATAAATTTCAAAGTAGGGATAGAAGGAATCTTGCCTCTATTCCTGAATCCGGTAGCTCGAGGTTCTCCCGAAGTTTCTATAACACAAAAGGTTCGTTGTTAGAATATTACATCTCTTTTCTCACTTCACCTTTATATAACAATACCCTTATTGTTTACTATGTGAATAACATACTATTATAACCCACTTGTTCCAAGAACCTAACCACTTTTAAACTCAATCAAAGTTTCAGTGTTTTCCACCATTTCCCCTAACAACCACACTCGACTGTAAAATTTCTTATAAATTTTAGAATTCGAATTTTAATGCAAGGTCAACTGTCAAGGGTCCTCTGACCACCCTACTACACTATCCCAAAATCTTATAATTTTTAAAAATGTCTAAGTATGGTAACTTTAGCCTCAAAGTTGATACAATTACGTTTTCTCGGTTTTCGAACGTCTTTCACTAAAACTGACTTTTCTCCTAAACCGTACGTCAGATTTTAACGCACCTTATATCGAAACGATCTATGAACTAAGCTCTATCATCTCATGGTCACTTAGTGTGCTGGACAGTAACCTACCGTGTGTGCACAGTTGCTAAAAACAGGGCAGTTTTCCGGTTTAACGAAAATCGGGCATTATAACGGCTATAATTTCGTACTTTCCAAATTTTCCCCACCTCCCAATTCATCACCAAGCACATATATCTACCCTACACCATGTGGTCATCATACCAACCATGGATTTCCAAGTCCACAACACAATTTCCATATCAAAACTAACCATTTATAACACAAAATCATCATAAACTAAACATTAACACTACCTAACTATGAATCAACTCAATTTCCACCATAAATACAAAAAGGCAAGAGTGGTTATACCTCTTTGAAGCTCTAACAACACTTAACAAGCCTTGGGTAATCCTTAAACAACCTTGTACTAGCTTGAATCAACTAAAGAAACCATAAAAACAAAGTTAGTTTCTAAGGGTTACTATTCATCATCACTTTTGTAAAAATCATAACAAATCGAAAAATAAGAGTTTGGCTCTCAAATTTTTACCACATCTTGGCATCTGTATAAGCTTTGATTCGAGCTATAGATCACCAAAAACAAAGCTTCCTAGCTATGGTTTTGAGCTCCATCTTTCCGCTGGATAGAAACTGGACAGATTGGGTTGTCCAACTTTGAGCATGGATTTGACTAGGCTATACTACTTTGTTGGCCATGAAATTTGGAACGAATAAGGACCATGGAGTGGAGAGATTGTGGTTAAAATTTGGTGATTTTATCATGGATAGAAATGGAGATATGAATTTTTCTTTCATTGTTGTTCTTGCTTGGCAGTTTTGAAGAGATTGTGTTTATCTTGCTTTATCTTCACTTTTGATCCAATATTGACTTATCCAACTTTGATCTAATGATATTTACAAGATAATATCAGATGTATGGCTGTGTAGGATCCTTGGTTCTTGTGCAAGAAGTATCTAAGAAGCTTGGTTTGATATTTTTACAAGTTAAATGACTAATCTACCCTTAAAAACAAGTTAGTGGAAAATGATGTCATTATTATGTCATAATAATTCCTTCTTCTTGGTTTTCTTTTCTAATTATCATGCTAGCACTCTTGGTAATTATAATATGGTATGTATCCTTGTTACATTATTAATCTTGGGTATGAGGTCTCCATACTCGTCTAATTGTGGTTCGTTTCGAATACACCTCATTATCTCAGTGGTTTCTCCTTTGTAAATTCCTTGGATATATAATATCCTTTCCCACATCATATATTAGTGTGTTAGGGTGATTCTAATCCTCAAGTAGGTATTAGATCCAATATCCTTGGTATATTCTCTTTTTCTCAGAAGTTGCTCTCCCGGTTATCTCTCGGGTTCTCAAGCATTCCCAAACTCGTTTAATAACCTAAATTCCCTTGGCATTTCCTTGACTTGATCACTCTTTGGTTTAATCTAATTTCACTAATTCCTCAATATATAATTTCCTTAAATATCTCCATGCTCCTTAATATCCAATAGAAGCTTATTCGAAATCAAAATCCTCAAAATCCATATTCAGGAATTTCTGAAATCTATCGTCATTTCGAGTCACTTATTTTCATTGTATAACACTAATATGGTTTCTGTTTACTCATTTTCTGTTTCTCTTATAGAGTACCTACATACCATTTCCATAAATCCTCAAAATTTACTATTCATTTGATCACTGTAGCATTGCTAAAGTTAGGGGATATTACACGGTTGGAATAGGCTCGATTAAAATTCGGACAGATGATGGTAAATTCTGCACATTGAATGATGTTAGGCATGTTCCACTTATGACAAAGAATCTGATATCTTTGAGTATGTTAGACAGCAAGGGTTTCAGTTTTCAAGGTGAAGGTGAAGTTTTACATGTCTGCAAAGGTTCTGATGTGATTCTGAAAGGTGTTAAACGTGGTACCTTGTATCTTCTTCAAGGTTCTACGTTAACAGATTCTGTTGCTGTCGCGTCCTCGGAGAAGATTAAGAGGTTGTGAACTGATACGTTATCAGGTTCTGTTGCTGTCGCATCCTCGGAAAAGATTAAGAAGCTGCGAACTGATACGTTATCAGGTTCTGTTGTTGTCGCGTCCTCGGAGAAGATTAAGAGGCTGCGAACCGATAATGGTCTGGAATTTTGCTCATCTGAGTTTGATGAGTTCTGTAAGAGAGAAGGGATTTATAGGCATCATACAGTCAGGGATACACCGCAGCAGAATGGTGTAGCAGAGCGTATGAATCATACACTTCTTAAGAGAGAAGGGATTTCTAGGCATCATACAGTCAGGGATACACCGCAACAGAATGGTGTAGCAGAGCGTATGAATCAGACACTTCTGGAGAGAGAAGGGATTTCTAGGCATCATACAGTCAGGGATACACCACAGCAGAATGGTGTAGCAGAGCGTATGAATCAGACACTTCTGGAGAGAGAATGGATTTCTAGGCATCATACAGTCAGGGATACACCGTAGCAGAATGGTGTAGCAGAGCGTATGAATCAGACACTTCTGGAGAGAGCTAGGTGCATGTTCTCTAATGCTGGACTAACTAGAAGATTCTGGGCGGAAGCAGTTAGTACATCAGGTTATCTGATAAATCGTGGATCTACGATTGTTTCAGAAAGTGGTGGTGTTGAGAAACAGGTGGAGCAGGAAGTCACTCAAGATGAGAGTGAACCACAACAAGAAGTTCAACAACCACAGTCAGAATCAGAATCATCAGTTTCAGTAGCGAATCAGCACAGTTTGGCTCTTGATAGATCAAGGAGAGCTAATTATGGGGTGCATCCCAAGAGAATTGTGGTGAGCAAAGTGGGTACTGCTGATAACCCAGCTGATATGCTCACCAATCCGGTTCCACATAGCAAGTTTCAACATTGTTTGGACTTGCTAAATGTTCGGAGTTGTTGATTGCCCTTTTTTTAGGGCAAAATCTGAGGCAGAAGAGTTTTTTCTGGTACATCTGGCATTATTATGGTGCATCCGGTACATCTGGCATTATTATGGTGCATCTGGTACATCTGGCATTATTATGATGCGTGTGGTACATCTGTTATCTGTTATTTGTGAGAGGATTCAAGTCAAGGTGAAGAGTTTTATATGGTACATCTGGCATTATTATGATGCATCTGGTACATCTGTTTTCTGTGAGAGGATTCAAGTCAAGGTGGAGATTTGTTAGTATGACTTGAATTAGGTAGCCGCCGGATTTGACTGCGGCAGCCGCCTGCTGCGACGCCGCCAGCTACTGTTCCTCCGGCGGCCACCAACCACACCTAACCCTTTAGATTTAGTCTATAAATAGACATCCATATTTCTCTTGTAAATTATCTGAGAGATCTGAGCATCTGAAATTTGTAATCTGAAAATCCTCAAGATAAATATAAATTATTTCTCTTCTATTTATCATCTTTCTTGCTTCCGTTATAACATAAACAAAGTTAAATCTCTTCGATATATTTCAAATCATAAACCCACAATTTTCTTGTTACTTGATTAAGTAAAATGGTTGATGCAGTTGTATCCTTTACCATCGAAAAACTTGGCAGTACTACCTTGGCAGTACTGAATCAACTTCCCAAATTGGATGATCTTGCTTTCGGTGAGCTAATCATTCACTAATAAAGGTTGTGCTTGGCAAGGGTGTATATATAACTAAGTACTCATATAACTTAGTGTGCCTGCATAACAATTTTGTAATAGAGAGCAAAAATTTTAAAAATTTCGTGTCTATGGGCAAGCCACAATATAGTTGGAGAAATAATTATTAGTATAGCAATTGGGATTTCGGCTTGTCTACAGTCATGAAGAACTATTTACAGTTGAAGAAATATTTACAGTCATGAAACTGAATCTCCGTATCTCACTACTGGTTTTTTTCTAAACTCGAATGTTACAGCAGCATAATTTGTTGCTTTCGCATAAACCCGTACTTGGGAAATGCTACTTCACAGAGCTGGATTTCTCTCATCATCCTTCGCAAGGCAGGAAAGTACAATTATTCCAACATCTGCGGTTGTCTGGTACATCTTACCTTCCTCAAATCCTACGTCTACATGATTGGCATTTTCGTGTGGTTAAAGACATGCATGCCTTCATGTTATAGCATAGCTTTTAGAGGTGTGGTTAGAATTAAGGGTCTAATTTTGCTAAATTAAACTCTTTTCTAAAAAAATGCGATAATATGTGCAACTACATGTATTGGAATATAATTTAATTTTCATGTCCTGTATGTATAGGTGGCAAACGGGCGGGTTGGCCCGGCTCAACCGCCAACCGCCCCGCCAAAAACCCGTCTCAACCCGACACGCCACGAGCTGGTTCAAATTCGGCACAAACCGTCTGTATTAACGTGTCGTTCACGAGTTCATAATTTGTAAATCGTGACCAACCCGGCACGGCCCGGTTAACCAAGATAACTCGCTCAACTCGTAACTCGCCCGGCCCGGCACGTTCAACCCGTGTTATTTTAAAATTAAAATTAATGGATTTATCTTCTACTAAATTAATTAATTCAATAAATTGATTTATCTAAAAATATAGTTATATATACTCATCTTATATATGTAAGTTGATGAGAGCAGTAGAAAGTAAACAACAAAAAAGAGAAAAAGAAAAAAATAAGAAAAAAGAAAAAAGAAAACGGTAGAGTATATATCATGTAAGCTGTTGAACCGCACGGCCCGCAACCGCCCGGCACGCCTGTGTTCGTGTTCATTCAATTAAAAAAAAATAATAAACCGTCAACCCGCGTTCCGGTTAATCGCGTGCCGTTTAACCCGCTTAAACCGCGTGCCATATACGAGTTATCCTCTCTACGGCCTGACTCGGCACGGCCCGGCAGTCTTCACGTGCCGTCTACGAATTGGAAGCTGGCCAAACCGGCTCGCCGGAAAACCGGCCCGGCTCGCCCGGTCGCCACCTCTACCTGTATGTTATTATTCAGAAACATGATGTTGGTTTTGATCAAATATTCGAATGTGTTTTATTCAACCTCATTGCTGCTTGCTGAACATATATTGAACTACATGTACGAAAATTAGAAAAATGAAAAACTTAACATGGGACAGTGGGTGCACCGGTGCAGATCATGTATTTATATATCGATCACCTTTGGATTGTCCACACGGCCAATTTAAAGTCAACTGTAATCATCTAATCAGCATCCTCCTATTTAATCCTTTCTACTAATGACTTGGTCAAATCCTTGACATCAATAATTGAGTACTGTAATGAGTTACAGGTGTTGTACATGTTAAATGAGTTCATGTTTTTTTTATAGTGCACCACCATATGCGGCACCAAAGTAGAGGAAGTCAACTCTTATATTATATTCAGACGGCCAGCTTTGATCTTCAGAAATGTTAACGAAAATATTTTTAGTGATTTAATTTTTAGTGATTGAATATTTATGATAAGGATCGACCATAAAGATCAACAAAACTGCGAATCATAAAAGCTTTCAATCTAATCCCCCCTTCACAAACCAAAGTTTGCTTTTCACCTGATAGAGAAGAATGGTTGATGCAGTTGTATCTTTCACAATAGAAAAACTTAATGAATTTGTTACCAAACAAGTTAGCATTAGGACAGGAGTAAAAGATGGTATTGAGTGGCTTAAAGATGAATTGGGCTACCTTCTTATTTCTGTAAGAGCTGCAGAAGCACACCAAGATAAGGATCACATTCGCCTGTGGACAGCCAGCGTCAGAGAAGTTGCGAATCAAGCTGTTGTTATCCTGGAGAGGTTTATCGCCCAACAAGAAGAACATGCAGCTGCTGAACAAGGTGGTGTTTTGGATCGATTGCAGAGATTTATTTGCATCTGCAACAAAGAAACCAATCTTTATGATATCGGTAAGGAAATCGAGGCACTCAAAGAAAAAATCATTGGTATCAAGATTAGGCGAGATGAATACCATATCAACGACAGAATCATGGCAGCTCCGACTGTGCAACGAAGACGGAGAACATTGCTAAGAGCAGCTTCCTTTGAGCACAAGGAGGATGTGACTGGTTTTGAGGATGTTGTTCGGACTTTGTTGGCTCAACTTGGTAATGGAGATCCCTCCCTTGGCTTAATTTCCATTCACGGAATGGGGGGGTTGGGCAAGTCCACACTTGCTAGTAAATTGTACCACTCTGCACAATTAAGCCTTTTTAAAAGTCGTGCTTGGGTTTGTGTTTCGGAGGATTATGACATCACATATGTCCTGAAGAAAATAATAAACTCCATAACGGGACAGGAACTCGATTCACTGAACAAAATGGAGGAGATCGAGTTGCTGCGGCACCTGCGAACGAAGTTAGATGGTGATCACTATCTTGTGGTGATTGATGATATATGGGATGTAGAGGTCTGGAAAAAGATTAAAAATGCTTTTCCAGACAAGAAGAATGGTAGTAGAGTCATTATAACCACACGGAGTAAAATAGTTGCCGAGGGTGTGGATGATGCTTGTTTTGTCCACCAACTCCGTTTTTTAAGCGAAGAGGAAAGTTGGGAATTATTCTGTAAGAGAGCAAAACCAACCCTGAACCTGGAGATATTAGGTAGGGAGATGGTAGGTAAATGTGGAGGTTTACCACTTGCAATCGTAATCCTGAGTGGGCTATTATTGCAAATGAAGACGTATACGTTTTGGTCGGATGTGAAGGACCATCTTTGGAGAAAGTTGAAGAACAAGTCTTTGGAGATTGAAGAGATACTAAACTTGAGTTATGATGACTTGTCTTCCCCGATGAGAAAATGCTTTCTATACCTTGCAAGGTTTCCGGAAGATTCTTATATTGAAGTTTTCGAGTTAAAGCTGCTATGGATTGCAGAGGAATTCATTTCAGAAGTTGACGAAGAAGATGGAGTAGTCATGGAGGATGTGGCTGAGGATTATGTGAATGAGCTTGCTAATCGCAATATGATTCAAATCCAATTACTCTCTCGGGAAGGACAAGTCTTGAAGTGCCGGGTCCATGATCTTGTACGGGCTCTGAAGGCCAGGGAGCATAAGATATTGGGAATTTTCGACTCAAGTAAAGAACGTGCAAATCCCATCCGTTTGTTGCAAGGACAGTCACGGCATGCCATTTATAATGGAATTGGTGAGTACTTGAAATTACTTGGGCCTAATTCTGATGTTTCAATGTTGCGCTCATTAGCAATAACTAAAGGAATTGTTACACACGAAGTAGAAGAAGTGAAGCTGATGTACGCGAGATTTAAATATCTTAAAGTGCTGGACTTGAGCAGTGTTCAAAGTTCAGAGAGGATACCCGAAGAGATAGGAGATCTAATTCTCCTAAAGTTCTTAGGCCTGATGGATGCTGGTCTTCGTTATCCTTTAGTTATTCCTCCAAGTATAGGCAAACTCAAAAAGTTACAAACTTTATCTGGTAGAGGCCTATACATATTTCCTAAAGAGATATGTGAGTTGAAGGAAATAAGGCATTTATGCTTTGGGCAAATCAAAGGGAATTGAATATTGGCAACGACCAAACAAAACTCCAGAGTATACACCGCATATCATATACAGAATGGTTCCAAATTGATACCTTCAATTGGACCAATCTTCGTATACTTGGTATTAGTGGACGTGGAGAAGAATACAATTTTGAGTCCATAGCTAATTTAACAAACCTCCGGACATTATTCCTGATTATGTCCAATCACTTTTCTTCAACAATCCAACCACTTTCATCCTGCAAAAATCTCAAGAGGGTCACTTTGGCTGGCAAGATAAAAGATCCAGAAGAATTAAGTTTTCTGCCTGATTCAGTCACTGATTTAACACTGTGGAATACTGATTTCAAAAAAGATCCGATGCCAACTTTGGGAAGTTTGTCCAATCTCACCGCTCTTGCTTTTATTCATGCTTACACAGGGGATAAAATGGTTTGCAGTGCAGATGCGTTTCCATGTCTACAATTTTTTAGGATACTGTACCACAGTAATTTGAGAGAACTTCAAGTTGATGATGGAGCTCTGCCTTCTTTAAAAGCTTTTCAATTAATTGATTGTCCTCATTTAGAGATGGACAGGATTCCGCAGCGAGTAAAGTCTATTCCTCCAGGACCTTCACATTTTTCAGACCTATTTTTGGTGTACTAGATCACGATGGTCTTGTTGTTCTATCATTGTTTCTAGTTTCTTATCTTCTTCGAGTCCATGTATACTTTTTTCATATGAGAATTTTTTTTATTTTTTTTTGGTGTTTCATATTTTTGAGGACCAAAATGGGGTGGAACTTTTGGTACCATTAAAACCAGGTTCAAAAAGGGTGGGTTCACAAGGTTACATTACATTACAGGAGTACAGAAGTATAGATACGGTGTATGAATGACTGAAAAGAAAAAAAAAAAGAAGGCAAACGTATCATACGTTTGTTATTAAATTGTTTGACAATAAATGTTTTCCAGACCTTTGGATCAACCATCCAACGGTTCTGATTTTAAAAAAATCCGCATTCTACCGCGGAAACTGCACTGTACCGCAAAAACTTTCCGCGATATGAGCAAATTACTAAAGTACCCTTTCCTGTTTTCACACCAAAAATCTATTGTTCACGTATCGTAGAAATTTTTTGCGGTATGAGACGGACCATTTGTTGTGGCAAACGTTTGTGCCTGACCGTGCCCCAAAAAAAAAAAGATGACATATACAGAAAACCATCCTAAATTAATATTTGATTAATTAATAAATTCTTTGAGTTAATAATTTTCTCTGATCCCAATTTGGGACTCGTTCAAAAAATGATCAATTTTGATAAGATAATAAAATAATGATTTTTTCGGAAAATCCTATATAAATTTATGGTCCCAATAATATTATAAATTAATAATCCTTTTATAATCATTAAACTATATATATTACACTTTTTTAAATTTTTATTATAGCATTCTTAAAATTTAAATTTATATTAGACTCATCTCTAACCTTTTTTGTTGCATCCAAAAGTCCGAAAGTGATTTTTCGTACTGCATTAAAAAGTTATTGATTAATGTTTTTAATAGCGTTTCTTTACATGTAACAAATTCCAAAAATGTTGTATTTTTTTTTGATATTATCTATATATATATATATATATATATATATATAAATTAATGTACATTGAATTTAATATAAAATATAATTTGTAGGATTCATTCTATTTAAATTTACATAAATAAAATTAATTTAGTTTTATGTCAAAAATTCTCTATAAATTTGTAATTATTAATTTATCAATTAATTAACACTTTCTTTATTACAATTATAGAGGTTTAACTGTAATGAGAGTTCAATAGGCTCTCGGAAGAAAATTAACTCATAAGCTTCAGCGAGGATGACATAATATGAATCAGAGTTCGGAAATTTAGCAAAAGAACTAGAGCCTCTTTTATGGTTGGAAACCCACAAATTTCCACCCCAACTGGAAAATGAGATAATAATGTAAAAATCGGTAGATATTTTCAATAAACCTAATCTGCAACCGAGAGCATTAATTGACAGCAGAAATTTACTTCCCCCTCCATCCCTCTCATTTTTTTACAATTTTGTTTTCACTGGTTTGACACGCATTTTAGGGTGTATATAAATTAAAGTTTCATAATTTTAAAATTTTATTTTCTTGAATAAAAATTAAAACATTAAATTTTTATTCAAAAGAAAAAAAAATTAAAATATTTTATGGAACTATACTTTATATGAGTTGAAATTTTTTCAGTATAAAATGGGAATCGTATGCTTTGGTTTCCACAGAACCTGGCATTCATATTGTCTATCTGCACAAAGTGATTTGTATGGTAAATTAAGGAGACATATGTTAATAGATACACATCGATGTAGTATGAGAAGCTTCATCGTGTGTTGTTTTTTTGAATTTAATCCTTCAAGATTCGAATAACAGTGGAAGATGGAACAAGTGATAGTTTTAGAGAGAAATGATGGAAATAGGACTTGAAGGTAGGTGGAAACTTGTTTAGCTTGTGGAAGAATTGTTTTGCACTGATTTATTCAGTGTGAAGAACTTAAATTATGCACGGTCCACTAGACCTTAATTTAAAGTCAATATTTTGGCACAACTGGGGATAGTAAACTAGTCACATCTACGCAACAGAGAGCCCCTTATGAGTCGGAACTAAAACAACAGTGAACTCGTAGATGAGTCAAACCTTAACAACATTGAACTTGAGCTGGAGCTCAGTTCTGGTTCTGGTTGGCTTGTTTCTGTTTATAAGCCCCAAAGAATTGAGTTTGTTGGTACTTGAGTATGAGTTTGGCTCGTTTATAATTTAGAGCTCCACAATTGCAATACCACACTTCCGGAAATATCTTTTATAATTTAGAGCTCCACAATTGCAATACTACACTTCCGGAAATATCTTTTGCAATACCAGAATTCACATTTCGTTACATTAGTGCACATTTCGTTTATTTCAACCAACTTCTTGAGGACTTTATTTTTCCAATTTTTATTTCAACAACTATATTTTCAGGTTGGTGAAAAAATATTGTACAAATATAGTCGCCGAATTATGAATCCCAGTTCGATCCTGAGTTTTTGGTGTAGGGAGCTCCGTTTGGTGGTATCTAGGACATGGTAGGTAAGTCCCGTGTGGAGAAAGCCATGGGCTCAGGTACTGCTGTGAACTTTGTCTCATATCTTGTAGATTCCTTAGTATATATCACTCACCGTATATGTCATGCACATAGCCGAGGGTCTTCACGGAAACAGCCTCCTCACCCTAAAAAGTGGGGGCATGGTCTGCGTACAACCTACTCTTCCCAGATCCTGCTATGAGCGGGATATACTGGGTTTGTTTGGTTTGGTTTGGTTTAGTTCGATCCTGAGTTTTTCTTTAGATGGAGCTGCAAAATTAGCGTAAGATGTTAGTAGGACAATGTGTAGCATGTGATAAATGGAATAAGGCTGGGTCAATGACTAGATTGTTTATGAAAAACCTTTTGTCTGATTATTCTCATATGGTTTTAATAAATCCACTCGATGATGACCATATTTTGGCCCAGTTTCATCGTTGACAGGAACAAACTCAATTAAAATTCCAAATTCAACTCATGAACTACTGAATTAGTCTTTGCTGTTTAAGTCGCCTCTGGTGTTTAATTATCAAATCACAAAAGGTTTTTATTATGTATTATAAATTTATATTAATATAAATATAATTATCTATATTATATTTATATTAATATAAATATAATTATCTATATTATATTAATGAATATAGATATATAAATTTGTTATTTTACTTAATAATGAATAAATTTTATCTTGAAGACATGGCTGGCAATGAGCTGCCTATCATGTGGTTTCTATGATGCATTTTCTCTCTTTGTTGTAATTGTAGTACTGAAAAAAGCTGAAATTTTTTTCATGACTTTGCATATTAAAGGGGGTTAAATGGCTATTTAGTCACTGTACTATACGAAAACTTTCAATTGGGTCACGATCCCAAAAAAATTTTCAATCGCATAATGTAACCATCAATTTCTTTCAATCGTAACACTAAACTGTAAAAAACTTTCACTGCCGTTAACTTAATTTTGACTTAACGTCAATTTAAACAATCAACGTTAAAAAACGCCAGCTCGCTGCCACATAAGCGCCACATACGCGCCACATATACATATCCATACCCAATTCTACCCGACCCGATAAACCATACCCAAACCCGTTCTAAAATTAAACTCCCGATATATTGCCTAAAACCCTTTTATAATTCTAAACCTAATTACACTGAAACGAGAACGGAGAAATTGGGGGCGACCAGAGAACGGAGGGCTCGGCTGAAGAAACGGTGCGATCGCTGCTTAAAGTTGCGATTGAAGACTAATAATTATGTAAGTATATAGTATGTATGTGTTGATTTTGTTCTCTTTATGTATTATGTATGTATTGTATGATATATAAGATGATATTCGTGTGTTTTGGCTTGTGTATGTATGTGTTGATTTTGTTCTCTTTATGTATTATGTATGTATTGTATGATATATAAGATGATATTCGTGTGTGTTGGCTTGTGTATGTATCTTTATTTATACATTATGTGTTGACAGGACACGCGATTTAGTTGTTTATTATGGAGGTCATTTTATGACTTGTTTAAAGTATCAATATGCTGGACCTATGAAGAAAGTGTTTAGAAGCCTTGAAGTTCAAAATTTGAGTGTTAGGGAGATTAGGGATATGGTTGCGGAAGTGGTTAATGATGATGATAGAATGTACTTTGCTAAAGATGGTGTGACACCTGATAATGGATTTAAGTTATTGCTTACTAAGAATGATGTTTTGCAAATGGTCGAGGCAAGTAAAATGACTGGTGTGTGTAAGATTCATGTGTTTCATGCATGGTCTACGGCTGATCCACCAAATGTAGAAGAAGAGGATGAAAACAATGTAGTTGAAGAAGATGAAAACAATGAAAATGTGGTAGGTGAGGATGAAAGGGTATATGAGGATGAAAATGCAGGGGAGAGTGAAAATGCTGGGGAGAGACAAAATGCAGGGGAGAGTGAAGTTCAGAGAAGCAAAAAATACACTGCTAGGAAGCGAGTTCTACCAGATAAGGGTAAAGAAAATATAATTGTAGAAGAAGATGATGTTGACAGTGGTGATGAAAGCGGGGAGGAGAGTTCAGATGAAAGTGTGGAGGTTCATAATGATGACTGTAGTGATGAGGAGTTTGCAGACATGAGAAAAATCAGAAATGAAATTAGGAGGGAACAAGAGGAGCTTGAAAAGGAGCAAAGTCAATTTATTAAAGATAGTTTGGTGGGATATAGGTGTGTACAGCTGAGGAGATATTATTACTGGGAGACAATAATTCAATGGATAGTGGGTCAATTTATGGAATAGGCAGTGAAGAAGACAGTGATGTGGATGAGAATTATGCATATGCTGAGCCAAGTAATTTTGTTAAAAAGAAAAGGGTAGATGTGCCATTTAACCCTTGTACAGCTGGGAAAGACATTAGGTGGAGGTGTGGGTTAACATTTGGGAGTAAAGAGGAATTTAAAAGTGCTGTGAGGGAATTTTCTATTGCTACTGGTAGACCACTGAGATATCAAGTGGATGACCAACAGAGGATACAAGTGGTGAAAGGCAGAGTGTATAAACTTGTAACACTATAACTAATGTAACTCAAACTAAAGGAAAAGATACTTAACCAGAAGACAATCAAGAACAGGAAGTCACAAGAAATCAACACTAAATGAAGACAAGGTAATTGATACAATTAAACATGCTAACTATGATCAAGCCAAGAAGAAATCATTGAGAGAAGTTCAAGTTAAAGTTGTTCATGCCTCAGTGATTTGATAAATCAAGAATCAAGATCATAACTATCAGTATCAACAAGACCAATTGATTTCAAGTGAAGAAGAAGGAAAGCAAATATTGGAAAGCCAAGTTATTCAGTGAATATGGTAATTTATTCAAGAAGCAGAAACACTATCAAGACTAGTCACTTATGAACCAGACCAGTGCATCAAGTGTCAGGACATTGATAGCAAGTTTATGTCAGTAATAAAGAACCATGTTCAAGAGCTTGTTGAAGAATAAAGAAGACATGAAGATATCACAAGTTCAAGATGTGCATTGAAGTTTCAAGTTGAAGACCAGAATATTTTCTAAGTACTAAATGTTCTGGATGGCTAAGTAGAAATTCTCAAGTAGAAGTTCTACTTAGGAATTTCGAGATAGCCAAGTAGAAGTTCCACTTAGGAATTTCGAGATAGCCAAGTAGAAATTCTCAAGTAGAAGTTCTACTTAGGTGCAGCTTCAACATGACACATGGCATCTTCTGATTGGCAGATTTCCAAGCTTTCAAGATAAGGCAAGAATTATGTGGACATCATTGGGCCACGTACATCTTAGTCTTTGAAGACTACAGGACATAGATTACATGTAGTATAAATAGAAGTACTTGTGTAATGTTTTAGTGAGAGCAATTCTAGAGAAAAACACAAGAGAAAAAGAGAGAGTGCATTCACAGAGCTTAGTATCATTCACTTCTCTCTCAACTTCTGTTATACTTTGTAATGAATGTTGTAGCAACCCTTTCAAGTTATATATAAAGAAATATATTCCTTGAATCTTTGTGTTCATTTATTGCATCGTTTTTATTGCTTCTCATATTCGAAAAGTTGTATTCACCCCCCCCTCTACAACACATTTGGACCTAACAATTGGTATCAGAGCTATATGTTTAATATACAAAACATAGATCCTTGTGTTGAGTAGAAGAATCGTGAGTTTTCATTTTTCAAATCTACTTTTCATTTTCTCGAAAAGTGTGTTTTAATTCGTTGGTAGTGAAAACTCATCTGAAAAATTATTTAAATACTCCAGGTGTGATTATTTAGCTTGGGTGTATTTTAATTAATTTTTGTGAATTTATCTGGGTTAGTTCATATTTGGTGTTCTTGAGTGTTCATCATCTGTTCTTATCAAAGAATACAACCCAACAACTTTTTGATCTCCTTTTCAATAGTAAAAGAATAAAAAGGTGGTTTTTGGATTTTTTGATTTACTTTATTCGGCCGAAAGTAAAAGACATACTCAGTACCTAGCATGTGGGTTAGGTGGGTTAGGTGAGTAAAGCATTCAAAGTCAAAAGGTGTTAAAGAGATAATATTGTTTATTCAATATTAAAGTAATCTGCAGAAAAATTATTCTAAGGCAAAAATTTCTACATAGAATTTTTACTTGAGAATTTCTACATAGAATTTCGACTTGGACAATTTCTACTTGGTGATTTCGACTTGAGCAAAATTTCTACTTAGAGAAATTTCGACTTAGGCAAAAGTTCTACATAAATATTCTACATAGCCTAGTCTTGGGTACTTAGAAACTTTTAGTGACCAGAATTGAGATGGCTCCTAAAAATGCATTCAAGATCCCAATGTTCAACAAAGATCACTATGAAGAATGGGTTTTCAGAATGAGACTATATCTAGAGACTGTTAACCCTGAATATCTGGAAGTCCTTGACAAGGGTAAATTTGTCCCAATGGCAGTTATTCCTTCACATACGGAAGGAGGAGTGGTTATACCACCTCGATCTGAGCCTAAAAAGGTCTCAGAGTTTTCGGATGCTGACAAGGAACAAATAGCTTATGATACTGCCATACGACAAACCTTGATGGAATCTCTTGATCATGAAATGTTCAACATAGTCAAAGGTCTGACTACAGCGAAGAAGATTTGGGACAAGATAGAAGTTGTCATGGAAGGATCTGCAGAGGTCAGAAGCAACAAAACACTCATACTCAAGATGGAGTATGACACCTTTAGAATACGAAAAGGAGAAGGCATAACAGACGTCTACCTACGATTCAGTCAGTTGGTATTGGATTTGAATCTGAGAGGTGTAACTCTCCCCATGGTTGAGACTAATACGAGATATCTGAGGAACCAGCCAAAAAGCATTGAGCATAGGGTCTACGCAATCAGAGAAACCAGAGATTTGCATACAACTTCTCTGGAAGAGTATTATGGAATATTAAAGACCTATGAGCTGGAAACTCTTCAAGATCAAGCATGGGACAATGATTCAAAGGGAAAAGACAGTGCATCAGGATTAGTTGCTGATGAGGAAGAGTCTAAGAAGGCAATGGTTGCAGCAAAGCCTAAATCATCACTTGCACCACATCAAGTTGATAATGATGACGAGTGCGCATCTGACAGTGATGATGACTACTACACCCAAGAAGAGCTGGACAACATGGACGATAGTGTCGTGGCATACATGGCAAGGAAGTTCAGCAACATGAGATTTAGAAAGAGCAACCGACCACAGAGAAAATCTTCATCTTATTATCGGGCTGCTAAGGGTGGTGGTAGTTCGTCAGGCTACAAAGGAAAAGGCAAGAATACCAGCTACAAATCTCCTTTGGATTTCAAAATGAAGTTCAAATGCTACAATTGTGGTGAAGCTGGACACTTTGCCTCGGACTGCAAAAAGCCTAGACAGACTTATCCAAAAGAAACATTTGAAGCTCTCAAAAGCAACTATGAAGCACTGTTGAAGGAAAGACATGGAAAACGAGCTTTATTGGTGACAGAAGGAAGAGCTTGGGATGATTCAGATGAGGAAGACGTTACTCATGTAGCGAACTTTGCGCTCATGGCTGAGACATCAGAGGAACCAGAGGTACCAGTTCTGACTCTTAAAGTAGAAATGTCTATTGATGATTATAAAGAACAGAACGGGGCTCTTAGTGAAGAGATCTATATGTTGTGCAAAAGCCTAGACTCTTCTCAAAAGGAACAGAAAACACTTGTTGCCAAATGCAGAATGCTTGAGGCAAAAGTGGAAGAGCTAGAGGCTGCTTGCACTGTAGATACTTCTCTAAGAGACTTTATTAAATCTCTGGAACACAAGCTCGTCCTTAAGGAAGAGGTAGAAGCATGTCTTAGGAACAATCTAGCTGAGTTAGAAACAAAATGCGAAGCTTACAAACTAGCTGCTAGTAAAGTGTATGTAGATAATGACACATTTAAGAAGATAACTGGAGTAGGTATAGGGCTTGATTATTCTGACCTTCCTAAGAAAGAAGGAAAGAGACCTATTGACCCTAGTTCCAGTGACCTTAAACAGGAAACACCTAGAATTCTTAAATCGGCTGTCAAACCTATCTACAAACATCTTGTTCCTAGAATAGAAGAAGAAGAGACTGAATTGATAGCTAGATATGAGATTGAGATGGAAGATCGCCAGAAAGAACAACCTGTAACTCCTATCAAACAAGTTAAAATCAATTTCCCTAGAGATGAATCTAGACTGGGATTAGGAGCTAAGGCTGTTAAGCAACAAGGAAAGAGAGAGAAAGGCATAAAAGAGGTTAAGGCTGAACGAATAAAGAAAGCATGTTATCATTGTAAATCTACTGAGCATCTTTCTTATGCATGCAAAGCTAACATGAATGTTCCTGCTGCACATGCCATGCCTACCACACATACAATGAATAATCTGCATCAGAATCATGCACAGTGTGGTCAACCTAATTGCATGCCATGCACTTTTAATATCATGCAAACTTTTGTGCATTTAATGAATGCATCTAGCCAGTCATGCTCAAATACTGTTGCTAGTTCAAATATCAAGAAAAAGTATGGTAGAGCCAAGACTGTCAGTCCTCCTAAAGTTAGGAGTGACAAACCTTCTCCTAAGACTGACAAATCTGTCAAGTCTGAGAAAGGAAAGGAGATAGTCGAAAGCTCTAGTAATATGAAGAAAAGTGCATCTCCTGTTGTTAAATCTGTTGATTCTCGATCTTATCGAAAAGCCGGGCCCAATCAAAGTTGGGTTCCGAAGAATGTCTAACCAATCTGTCATTGCAGGGCATTAAGCAGAATAGAAATAAAGTTATATGGGTGCTAGACAGTGGAGCATCGAGGCATATGACTGGAAACAAGTCCCTGCTTACAGAGTTGGTTATGAAGGCTGGCCCTTATGTTACCTTTGGAGATGACAGCATAGGTGTGACTAAGGGATATGGCAAACTGAAAACTGGCAATGTCATCATTGAAGATATTTCCTATGTTGAGGGACTAAAGCACAATCTGTTGAGTATAAGTCAATTCTGTGACAAAGGTTACGAAATTGTCTTCAACAAGAAAGGTGTCTCAATCACTCACATCAAGGAAGGCTCACTAGCTTTAAGAGGAGTTCGAAAGGCAGATCTTTTTGTTGCAGATATGGATTCAGCAAATCAGGATGAGGTCACCTGTTTCTACAGCAAAGCCTCGGATGATGAAAGCTGGTTATGGCACAAAAAGCTATCTCACTTAAACTTCAAAACGATGAATGCTCTCGCGAGGCGAGAATTGGTGAGAGATCTACCTCAAATGGAGTTCGCTCCGAAAGGACTCTGTGAAGCTTGTGAAATGGGAAAGTCGAAGCGAGCATCGCATAAAAGCAAAGAAATTTCTAGTATTACTGAGCCTCTGCAACTTCTTCATATGGATTTGTTTGGCCCAGTGAATGTCCTATCTTTGTCTAGGAAAAGATATGCTTTGGTAATCGTGGATGACTTCTCAAAGTATACATGGGTATTGTTCGCAATGACGAAAGACGAAGTACCTTTCTTAATCATTGATCACATCACTCAAATTGAGAATGTTTCAACACTTACTGTGAAGACGATTAGATCAGACAATGGCACTAAATTAAAAAACGCAGTGCTAAATGACTTCTGTGTATCTAAGGGAATACGTCGTCAGTATTCAGCCCCGAGAACTCCATAGCAAAATGGAGTAGTTGAAAGGAAGAATAGAACTTTGGTTGAAGCAGCAAGAACTTTGTTGTATGATTCAAAACTTCCTTTGTATTTCTGGGCCGAAGCAGTGAGTACCGCTTGTTACACTCAAAATAGAACCTTGATCATAAAAGATAAAGAAAAGACACCATGTGAGCTAATGAACAACAGACGACCAACAATCAAATACTTTCATGTCTTCGGAGCAAAATGCTATGTGCTTATAGATGATGAAAATCTAGGCAAGTTTGCAGCAAAAGCTCGTGAAGGAATCTTTGTTGGTTACTCTACAGACGTGGTGGCAGCTTATAGAGTGTTCTTGGTGAATGATCGAAAAGTGACTGAAAGTTACAACGTCAGATTCGACGATACCAAACTCTCATCAATTTCAAGAGATTCTAGTGAACCTGAGTCCCTAAAATTTCAGAATCTGGACTTAGAAGATCTTGAAGATGAACCTGAGTTGGTTGTTCCATTAAATGTTCCAAGCGTACATGAAGAACCTGAGTCTAGTGAACAAGCTAATTCTACAAAATCAGGAGAGACTTCTTCAGTACCAACCGGCAACAACTCAGGGGGAGTAAATAGCAGCTCAAGGACTACTGTTCAAGGCTCGAGTCGAGTTGACTCTAGTTCTGTAGGAGCTGGCACTAACTCAGGGGGAGTTAATGAAAATAATCTAAGTAGTCAGCACCCCAACTCAGAAAGTCAAGCTGAATCATCAAGACAATTTCCAGGTGAACGAGTATGGAATAGAGACCATCCGTTTGAGTTAATTATTGGTGATCCAGATGCTGGTGTGACTACTAGAAGAACTGCAAGAGCTGACATGGCTACTATCTCTTTATATTCTGGGTTCTTATCCAAGCTTGAACCTAAAGAAATAGAAGAAGCTCTTGGCGATGCTGATTGGGTGATTGCAATGCAAGAGGAACTCAATCAGTTTGAAAGGCAGAAAGTTTGGAAACTGGTACCCCGACCAAAGAACAAATCCGTAATTGGAGCTAGGTGGGTATTCAGAAATAAACTGGATGAAAACGGACTTGTAACACGAAACAAGGCTCGTTTGGTTGCAAAAGGTTATTCTCAGCGAGAAGGAATTGATTATGATGAAACCTATGCACCGGTTGCAAGACTTGAGGCAGTCAGGATGTTCTTGGCATTTGCAGCACATAAGAACTTCAAGGTATTCCAGATGGACGTGAAAAGTGCCTTCCTGAACGGAGAGTTAGAAGAAGAAGTGTATCTGGAACAGCCGCCTGGCTTCGTTGATCCAGAACATGCAGATTTTGTGTATCTACTCTTCAAATCTGTCTATGGCCTCAGGCAATCCCCAAGGCGATGGTATGAAACCCTATCCTTATTCTTAATTGAAAATGGTTTTGTTAGGGGAGTAATTGATAAAACATTGTTCTATAAAGTTGTGAGAAATGACTTAATACTTGTTCAAGTATATGTGGACGATATTATTTTTGGGTCATCAAATGAGCGCTTGTGCGAGAAATTTGCCAAGCTAATGCAGGAAAAATATGAGATGAGCATGATGGGAGAGCTGTCCTTCTTCCTTGGATTACAGATCAGTCAGAGAAAAGATGGTATCTTTATCTGTCAATCCAAGTACGTCAGAGATTTACTCAAGAAGTATAATCTAGAAGATGCATCAGCAGCTAAGACTCCCATGGCAACAGCCACGAAGCTTGATGAAGACAAATCAGGTAAATCAGTTGACATCACAAGCTATCGAGGTATGATTGGCTCACTCCTCTATTTAACTGCAAGTAGACCAGATATAATGTTCGCAACTTGTTTATGTGCAAGGTTCCAAGCGGATCCTAGAGAATCACATCTCGTAGCCGTCAAAAGAATTTTTAGGTATCTCAAGGGCACACCAAATCTAGGGATTTGGTACCCAAGAGATACAGGTTTTAATCTTATTGGCTATTCGGATTCAGACTATGCAGGTTGCAGGATTGATAGGAAAAGCACATCTGGTGCTTGCCAATTTCTTGGCAGAAGATTGGTGTCCTGGCAAAGTAAAAAGCAGCATACAGTATCTACTTCTACTGCTGAAGCTGAGTACATTGCTGCTGGAAGCTGTGTAGCTCAAATACTGTGGATACACTCTTATGCTGATGATACAGCTGATGCCTTAGCATACATAGATGCAGACCAGAAACAAACACTCTTGCATATGAGTAGACAATGGCTGCTACAGACTCAAGATGCTGCATTTCTAGAGAAAGTGTTATATGTGTTCAAATGGGGCGAAGTGGAAGACAAGTTTGTTGAAGAAAAGCAGAGACTCATGAGTTACCTGTCTGAAGTAATTGTGGAGAAGAAGCGAATGGAGCGAGATGCGGCTAGTGTCTATAATACTGACCGTGTTAAAGGCTACCCCAAGATGATATATCGTTATCTCAAAGCCACTAAATCTCATTGGAAACCTCAGCTCATAATGAAAAACTTTGAGGAAATTCCAAAGATCAGGACTACTCAGGAGGTTGATAAACTCAGAAGGCTTTTCAAACATCCTAACCCAGAGCCCAGGAACCCTCTAGAAATGGAAGCTGTAAGTCTGTTGAATGCTAGGTGGAAGCAGCTTCACGATCCAGTGTACAAGAAAGAACAGCAGCAGAAGGAGAAGCGCAAAAGGCAGAAAGAAGAGAGAGTCCAAGCTGCTGAAGCTAGAAAGAGAAAACGGAATTAGGGTTAAAGGTCAGAGTGGTGTGTACTTGAAGTTGGAAAAACTTCATGTCTTTCGGTTGCTTTAACTCACTTGAGGAAATTCACCTTAGAGTGAATCCAATAAGGTGATATAAGTTTGACTAGAAGGTATGAAATAATCCAGGTGATAGGAATCATTCAAATGATCTTTAATTCGAGGTTCGAATTCTGTTTCTAGTTTTTATGTTCATTGTATTGTTTTCAAGTTCTTTTCAATTGTATATTATTCAAGAATGTAATGTTAATTATCTTTTCTCGTCTCATTGTTTAGTTGAGTTATCCTTCATTAATTTGAATGTCATTGTTAGACAATCAAATTGGGGGAGATTGAAAGGCAGAGTGTATAAACTTGTAACACTATAACTAATGTAACTCAAACTAAAGGAAAAGATACTTAACCAGAAGACAATCAAGAACAGGAAGTCACAAGAAATCAACACTAAATGAAGACAAGGTAATTGATACAATTAAACATGCTAACTATGATCAAGCCAAGAAGAAATCATTGAGAGAAGTTCAAGTTAAAGTTGTTCATGCCTCAGTGATTTGATAAATCAAGAATCAAGATCATAACTATCAGTATCAACAAGACCAATTGATTTCAAGTGAAGAAGAAGGAAAGCAAATATTGGAAAGCCAAGTTATTCAGTGAATATGGTAATTTATTCAAGAAGCAGAAACACTATCAAGACTAGTCACTTATGAACCAGACCAGTGCATCAAGTGTCAGGACATTGATAGCAAGTTTATGTCAGTAATAAAGAACCATGTTCAAGAGCTTGTTGAAGAATAAAGAAGACATGAAGATATCACAAGTTCAAGATGTGCATTGAAGTTTCAAGTTGAAGACCAGAATATTTTCTAAGTACTAAATGTTCTGGATGGCTAAGTAGAAATTCTCAAGTAGAAGTTCTACTTAGGAATTTCGAGATAGCCAAGTAGAAGTTCCACTTAGGAATTTCGAGATAGCCAAGTAGAAATTCTCAAGTAGAAGTTCTACTTAGGTGCAGCTTCAACATGACACATGGCATCTTCTGATTGGCAGATTTCCAAGCTTTCAAGATAAGGCAAGAATTATGTGGACATCATTGGGCCACGTACATCTTAGTCTTTGAAGACTACAGGACATAGATTACATGTAGTATAAATAGAAGTACTTGTGTAATGTTTTAGTGAGAGCAATTCTAGAGAAAAACACAAGAGAAAAAGAGAGAGTGCATTCACAGAGCTTAGTATCATTCACTTCTCTCTCAACTTCTGTTATACTTTGTAATGAATGTTGTAGCAACCCTTTCAAGTTATATATAAAGAAATATATTCCTTGAATCTGTGTGTTCATTTATTGCATCGTTTTTATTGCTTCTCATATTCGAAAAGTTGTATTCACCCCCCCTCTACAACACATTTGGACCTAACAAGTGGTATGTACTGAGGGATGTCCTTTTAAAATGTGGGTATCCTATGTCAAACAGTGTGAGGGGTGGCAGATAAGAACACTTTATGATGACCACAACTGCATATATCACTTTTCAAATAAGCTAGTGACTGTGAAACACCTTGCAAATCTATATGGTGAAAGAATTAGGAGGAATCCTAACTGGAAGTTAGCAGAAATGAAAGAAGAGTTTAGGAGAGTGTTGAAGGTGGAAGTGTGTGATGCTAAGTGTTGCAGAGTAAGGAAGATGGCATTGAGTGGAGTAGCTGAGGAGATGAAGAAGCATTATGCAGGACTGAGGAGATTTGGAGGTGAGATATTAAGGAGCAACAAGGAAAACACAGTGAAGATCTGTACCACTAGAGAGAATGAAGGAGATCAGCCTCACTTTCAGAGGATGTATGTGTGCTATGCTCAGCTGAGGAAAGCATGGAAGGAAGGTTGCAGACCTATCCTTGGGTTAGATGGATGCTTCCTCAAAACTGTTTGTGGTGGCCAACTTTTATCAGCTGTGGGAAGGGATGGAAATAATGCAATTTTTCCAGTAGCTGTGGCTGTGGTTGAAACTGAAAGCTATGATAGTTGGAAGTGGTTCATTTCACAATTAAGTGAGGACCTAGAGCTTGGCAGTGTCTATGCATACACCTTCATCTCAGACCAACAAAAGGTACCAAGTTGTCTTTCAGTTGTGTAATAATATCTGTTTTGCATCTCTATTAATATCTTGTGCATCAATTTTGCAGGGATTGTTGAAAGCAGTTAAGGAACTCCTACCACATGCTGAACATAGAAACTGCACACGACATATATATGCCAATCTCCAAGGGCAACATGGTAGTGAAGCTGTTAGAAATGCTTTCTATGAGGCTAGTCTGGCAACCTTTCCTGAAGCCTTCAAAACTGCTATAAAATCTCTAGAGAAAGCATCAAAGAGGGCTGCAGACAAGATGAATCGGTTTGAACCCAAGGTGTGGAGCAAGGCTTATTTTCAGACCCATGCAAAAACAGACAGCACAGAGAACAACATTTCAGAGTGCTTCAATTCTTGGATTCTCAGAACCAGGTACATGCCTTTGATTGACATGCTTAGCGAAATACATGATATGATTATGGAGAGATTGTATCAAAAGAGAGATTCAATGAGTGGTGTAGACTGTATTGTACTGCCTAGGGTTAAGAAATTGTTAGATGAAGTTGTTAAAGATAGTGCTGAATGTACTGTCCTTTGGGATGGTAGGCAGAATTTCCAAGTGAAATGGAGAGGCATAGGCTTTTGTGTTAACTTGCAAGAACAGTCATGTAGTTGTAGGGTTTGGGAGCTAACTGGCATCCCTTGTGCTCATGCAATATGTGCCATTCAAAGAATGAGACAGGATCCATTTGATTATGTTTCTCATTACTTTAAGAAAGATACCTACATGAAGACATACTCACATTGTCTTGAAGTACTAAGAGGGAGACCATTCTGGGAAGAAGTTGAAGGAGATGAGGTATTGCTACCTCCAATTGTAAAACAACTTAGAGGTAGACCAAAAAAACTAAGAAGAAGGGAGGGATGGGAAGGAGGGCAAGGCAGGGGACCTAGGGGTAAGTTATCTAAGTTAACTAGGCAAGGGAGGGTGATGCATTGTTCTAATTGCCAGAAAGCTGGTCACAACAGAACAAAATGCCCTGATCCTATACAAACTGCACCTCCAAAACCAAGGGGAAGAAAGAGGAAGACCACCGAAGTAGATGAAGAAATTGCTGGAGAAATGGAGATGAATGAAATGGAAGCTGAGACAGGGGAGGCAGAGCTAATGGGGGAGGCATTAATGAATGAAACACCAGCAGCACCTAATACTCCAAGGAGGAGCCAAAGGATTGCACAAGGGACTCAAGAAACTACTGGAACTCCTGCTACTGCTATTTTTGTATGTATACTTATCCATGCTTTGTTCTTATTTAAATCATTAAGTTATGAATCTTTATTAATGCAATTGTAACAGATGCCTACACCTGGTCTCAAGGCTCAAGTGGGCACTAGTGGCACTCCACAGGCAGACAAACCGGGAACATCAAGGAAGAAGAAAAAGGGACCAGCCAAGTCTTTCACAGCCCCAAGGAAAAAGTAGTTGTAATTTTATTGATCTTTTGTAAGCTTCAACAAAGTAAAACTTTAAGTATCCACTATGCAGTATTCTAATATTTTGGACAGTGTTGATGTAAGCTTCAATGAAGCAAACACATTAAGTATCCACCCACTTGTAGTTGGGAATATGTTTGGTTTTGGACCATGTGATTTGCTTTTCTATGTGTAAGGAATCTGAAGGCTTTATTCAGTGACTTGCAGTTGTCTTTGTATATGTTTTATGTATTGTATCTCATGCTACTCCTATATCTATTTCTACAAAAAATGACAGTGACAAGAAAACAACTTCATTCAATCTTCATTTCAACTAAATTAGACCATTCCAACTGAAATTTAACACACATACAATCTAAATGCTTACTTCAATAAAGCAAACAACACACAAACTACAACAAAAACTACTATCATCTTCTTGAATGTCCAGCCTCCGTTCTCCCTCTTCTTCAACATTATACTTGCTTCTTCATTCTTCTTTTGTAGTCTAGCCAGTTCTTCATTTAACACTAGCATTTTTCTTTCCAAAAAATTCATATCAGCCTTAGCGTTTTGCAATTGTTGATCCTTCCTTTTTAGTGCCATCTTCAACTCGTTAATAACATCTCTAGCTCTATCCGGGAATGGCGGATCCGCCCATACAAAAAAAATTACATTTCTTCCTTGGATCCTTAACATCAAAACAATTAATTAATCAATTTGCAAAAATAAAGAATTTGTAATTATCATAACAAAATCATACCATGTATCGGCTACAACCAAAGAATCTTCTACCCGGATCAAGTGTTCCTTCCTTCCAAGCTTCTCGACAAGGAGCCGGTAAATCGCATTTGCATTTCACACCAACATACTCAAAATCGGAGCTACTATTTTTAGGAGGTTTGTATGTGTTCGAACCAATTGCATACGGGTTTCTAATCGAAGATGAGGAGTCACTTGAGCTATACATGGAAGGATCTAAGTTGTAGTTATTCATAGGGGTGCATAAAGATTGAAGGAAGAGAGGAATGAAATTTAAGAACTAAGAACCCTAATTGAGAGGAAAGGATATTAAGGGGGCTGAAGAATGGAAAAGATGGTACTGTTTTTTCGGGTTTAATTATTTCGTTTACCCTTCTAGATACCAGCCACGTAGGATGCCAACTGTGTCTTCCGTTAGTGGATTTAACGGAAGTAAACGACTGTTACCTAATTGAAATATTTTAGATGTTCAAGTGTTTGACTGAAAATTTTTTTGGGATCGTGACCCAATTGAAAGTTTTCATATTGTACAGTGACTAAATAGCCATTTAACCCATATTAAAGGAAAGCACTGAAACGCTATTTTTGATCAGCATTATTCTATGAATTGTACAATCATAGTAGCAAGGCACAAGAAAAATTGATGTAAATTGGTATCTTAGTAGCGAAGAGATGAATACGGTAGAGGTATATGAAAAGTAAAAAATAGTATGAAAAATATCTCTTTAGAAATTCATACATCCATGACTCAAACCTATAAATCCAGTAAAAGTTGTCCCGGGTTAGATCATTAAACTTATATGGACTTTGTATTCATTTGTGGCAGTTTGTATATACTTGGAGTCAGAAAATGAATGTGTGTATGAGTGTGTGTTTCAGATGGTCAGTTGCAAGAATGTAAAAACTCACACATATCCCTATTCCATTGGGACTTGAAGCTTCAATATAGGAACACGAGTATTAGCCAGTTTACAAGTCAAAGAGAGATGGAATGTGTTGTTAGTTAATAATGGTTGTTTAGCTCACATTACGCCTTTTGGTTCTATCAGATTGGAAGAGTATCTCCAAAAACGATTATTCGATAATTTTTGTTCAGAACCGCCTATAAGTCAAGAACAAGATAAAGGAATGGAAAACAAAAGCACAAGAACTAAGAAAGAACAAAAAGGTATATAGACTCTTATGGATACAGCTACCAGAATGGGGTCTATCCACAAATCCCACCACTAGCCTTGTTGCAGTTTCTGCAATTAGTAGCCATCCACCTTAAAACAAACCCATCTCTAATCAACTATAATCATGAATTGGTGCCAATGCTACAGTTTTACACACATTAGTTGCATAACTCAAGCCGTACTTGGTAGAATTTTGGCAAGGCTGCAGACACCACTGTTTTAACAGAAAGCATTAGATGCATGAAGAGAATTGTTTTGTTAGAAATATCTCATGAACTCTGTACTGGTTTTGTTAGAAAGCAATAGATAATGTTCCTGGGTATTACTGAGGTGATCAAATCAGTAGGGGTCAGACACTAACTGCAACTACATACAAATGCTAAAACATTCAACTAAATCATAGGATCATGATCAAGTCACATCTGCACAACAGCAAGCCCTAATTGAATCGAACTAAAACAACACTGAACTTGAGCTCGAGCTCAGTTTTGGTTCCAGTTGGGCTAGATTATTCATGTTCCTGGGTATTTTATTTTTCCAAATACAGCCTAACTTAAATTCTTTTATTATGGTTCATAAGCCTGTTTATTAGTTATGAATATTTGATCGAGTTCAGTTCACAAAAAAAAGTTATTGTAGCTTACGAAAATTATAGTTGAGCTGCTCATGAACCGTAAAGAATCATGTTTCTTGGTACCTGAGGGCTGAGATCGGCTCGTTATTAACTGAGAGTTTGACAACCTCAACTCATTCAAATTCTTTTTAAAAGAAAGACTCCAACAAATTGACATTCAAAACTAAACAATCTACATTATTATCCTATTAAGCTGAACTATTACATCTCTGGTTGTCAGTCATCGATCCTTTGCGCCGGTTAAGGGCTCTGCGATGCTTGTATTGTTTATAACCGAAACTGGAAATCTATAATGAAATCATATAACTTGTTTTTAATGAAATCCAAGTTGTTAAGATTTCCATGTGATACAAAAAACTCGTTAACTAGAGCTCTTAGGACCCTCAAAAAAGAACCGAGGAGACTAAGAATGTTAATCGTGGGATGTTCTCGTGATTGGCCTTTGTACACACCACCTTAACCCCCTAGCTAGCTTGAATTTGAAAGACTCCACCATTTTTTTAAACATAATTAAATTTATATATCTTACAAACAAGAATCTCATTTTTCAAGCAAGATTTCCATGCTAACTTGGGAAAAGTTTCAACCTTTTCATGGTCAAGTCAAAGACAAATAAGTCAAGTCAAGTCAAAGCACTTTGCAACACAAATGCAATGTTTTTTTTTTAAATGAAACAAATACATTGTTGGCAATGTGTATAACTGTATGAATGTGTATTTTATCAACACAAACTAGCAATTGATTTTAGAAGGGGAATGGTTAGATTAAAAAATTTAACAATTACATATAAATTTAATACTCATGAATGGAGAACAAGAAATTCTTCTTGGAACCCTATAATAGAAATGCAATAAAGAGAGAGATCATAATTTTAAAAATGAAATAAATGGTGAAATTAAACTACTCCATGTAGTAAAACCCCACGTGTGGTTCGGATACATCATATTTTAGTTGCCATACTTTTTAGTTAGTACAAATAAAATTATATTTCTTTTTATTTTTTACAATTATTGTTTTATATTATATATATATATATATATATATATATATATATATATATATATATATATATAGGGACGCCTTTTAATGCCAAAGTTGGATATAATCTAATATCCAACCAACCCATCTATAACCGTCCACTAAAGATATGGGCGGTTGGGATTTAAAAGTATACGCTATATTATATAGCGTAGTACGCTATATAATATAGCGTAAGCCTTTTTACCTTTTTATCCCTAAATCTGTCACGTGCCCTGCACGTGTCGGTTTAAACTTACGCTATATTATATAGCGTAGTACGCTATATTATATAGCGTACACGGTTTTTTTTATCGAAACCGGGTTTATTTCACACAGAATATCATATAGCGTATTGTGGTTCATATACATAATTTTACAAAACATTTAGCAAATCATCCACAGACCACCGGACATCGCAAATCCACCGGAATCGGAAGTAAATCATCATCAATTTCATCATTTCTGCATATAAAGTGAGTAACTTCGTGTCTATTTCTTGTATGTAGATTCCTATAGGTATGTATGCATGTATATATCATTTCGATTTGTATGTGTAGATTCGTGTATGTATGTATATATGTATATATGTGTGTAGATTTCGAATTGTATGTATATATGTGTGTAGATTCGTGTATGTATGTACATTTCGAATTTTTGGAATTATTTCGAATTAGTGTTCGAATTTTTCGAATTAGGGTTCGAATTTTTGAATTATTTCAAAATTTTGGATTATTGGATTAAAGTTTGCATTTTAAAGTTTATTAGATTAAAGTTTGGATTTTTTTGTATGTATTGTGTAGTTTGGATTATTTTTTGTTTGGATTAAATTTTTTGTATATATTGGATTTTAGATGGAAGATTTTTGCGGTCCGGTTGATCCTTCTCTCCTTACCGACCAAGAAAACCATATAAGTAGTAGAATATGGGTTGGTGATCATCGAGATAAACTTACAATCCGTCAAAGTACCTCGTTTCTTAATCAATGGGAATTAGAGCCTTATCAAATTCATCTTTTACAACATTGGGGTTTCGGAATGTTTACCAACCCAAGAGCCGTTATGCAAAATGATGTGGCTTTAATTACGTCATTAGTGGAGCGTTGGAGGTCGGAAACCAACACATTCCACTTTACTTTCGGGGAGATGACGGTGACACTTGAAGATGTGTACATGTTGACGGGGCTTCCGGTTGTTGGAGAGGCGGTAACTTTGAGTGACGCAATTAACGTAAAAAATCTTTGGTTACAGGTTTGGCCGGATCCGACACTCTCATTTGAGGAAAGGGACAATGCTTTGGAGAGAGGTGGTGTGAAATTAAATTTTTTGAGGGAGAGATATCGCAAATGCCCGAACAAGGAGGATCGGGAGCTTCTAGAAATATATACACGGGGTTATGTGTTTTATTTGTGTGGGGCGATATTGTTCCCCACAAAATCAAACAATGTTGCTCATCCAAGATTAATTCCCTTGTTGCTTGATACTTCTAGAATTTTTGGGTATGCTTGGGGTGCAGGAGCACTTGCCTATCTATATAGGAATTTATTTGAGGCAAGTCAAAAGGATTGCAAGTCTATTTCGGGATGCTTGACAATATTGATGCTTTGGGCACGTGAGAGGTTGCGCCCGGGACAACCTAAGCTAGCATCTCAAACATATGGCCCGACTTATGAAAGGCCCGATTTCAAGAGTTGTTTGCCTAAAAGAAAGGCAAGAAAGACCCAAGAAATTAGTCCCTTGAAGGAAAATTATTTTGAGGAGTATGAACACTATGACCATCCTACTCAATTCGACGTTGATCCTAGTGCACACCTCGACGATGATCCTAATACTCAGGAAACTTTTATTGTTGGTCATAGTGCTCCAATTCTTAATCCTACTCAATTCGACGATGATCCTAGTGCACACTTCGAAGTGGAAGAGGCTCCAAGGGACATGGTTGGTCCTAGTGCTCAATTTGATAAAGGATCCCTTATAAAGCCGATCAAGATACATAAAGTGGATTGGTTGAATGCAAATTGGTGGGAATGTGGTAAGCCTATTAACCTTCCGCGTAACTGTAGTGCAAAAGCGATTATTTCTTTGAAACCGGAGAATGAAGTGGAGGATACTATAGTCGATTGTTATACTGTATTGCTTGAAAAAAGGGAAAGAACCCTCTTTGGTCATCAAGTTGGTGCCGTCAAATATTACTTCATGTCTCCGTGGTTCTTCCAAGTAATGGGGGCTCATCATTGCAAACCTATGAAGAAGAATCCCGCAAAAAGGAAAGCTAGTGAATGGGCGGCCATTGATACGGACTTTAGAGCATATGGCATAAAGGAAGGGGGGAAATGGTAACCAATTTCGACTATATTATCATGCCGGTTGCAACGAGCGGTCATTGGATCCTATTCTTGTGGTCAATGACCAATTTTAGAGTATCTTTGTTTGATCCTCTAAGGGACGATACTAAGCACATGAAATTAAAAGAGCTATACAAGACGGAGTTCTACATTGTGGTATATTTTATCTTCCTTTTTTTAATTTCTAGTAGTCCATGTTTGTTTGATACATTATTAAGACAATTCATGTTTGCTTGATAGGAAAAATTGGTCCCTCTCATGTTGAATCGGTTGGATCCTACAAAATTTGAACATGTCGTATTCCCTGATGTTGAAAATGTCTATGAACGACCTAGGCAAACCAATGGTATGGATTGCGGAGTTTTTGTTATGAAGTATATAGATTGCATATTGACTTGCAATACCCAAGCTTGGTGTGGTGTCCAATGGAATGATGATGTGATTAACACATTCCGACGGCGTATTGGTTGGGAGCTCCATAAAGACGAAGCTCGGCATTTGTCTTTGTATTCCCACGATTGTAGACTAGCGGGATTGTAGGTTACTAGTTTGTTTTTGGAAATTTTAAAGATTGTAAGTTACTAGTTTGTTTTATTTTGAATTGTAAGTTAGAGATTTTTATAGATTGTTGAATTGATTTTGAATTGTTGAAATTTTTATAGATTGTTTTTAGAGATTGTGTTTCAAATGTTGAAATTTTTATAGATTGTTTTTAGAGATTGTGTTTGAGATTGTTTTTAGAGATTGTTTTTATACAGGGGGTGTTGCAAAAACAGGGGGAAGCAAGGCAAAAAATTTCTGTACTTACGCTCTATAATATAGCGTAAGGGTTAAAAAACAGGGGAAACGCGTTTAAAAATTTCTGTACTTACGCTATATTATAGAGCGTAAGTACAGGAAATTTTAGCGCGTTTCCCCTGTTTTCAACACTTACGCTCTATTATAGAGCGTAATTACAGAATTTTTTTTTTCCTCTGTTTTTTTCTTTTTTCCTATACCAAATTCAAGCACCAAATTTCTACTAAAATCAAAAGCACCAAATTCCAAATTGAAAATTGCTAACCAAATCAACAAAATCAATACCAAATTCACTCAAAAGTAAAATCAAAAGCAACAAATTGAAAATTGCTAACCAAATCAACAAAATCAAAAGTGAAATCATGAATTACATTTCCTTGGTTTTTTTGAGTTGGAATTTTCGGGAATCGACTCTCCTAATTTTTTTGGACAATTTCGTGAATCATGTTTAGCATCAAGTTCTTTGCAACAATTACATTTCCTTGGTTTTTTTGAGTTGGACTCAATGCCACTCTTCACTCTTTCCCTCTTGCGACCTTTAGTGGTGGAAATTATAGGGTCTTCCAAATTTTCAAAATCTTCACCTTCACTTTCATCCTCACATGATGGAGTTTTTTTCGTAGAAGGCTTCTCTATAGGAAAATTTTCCACAACTTCCACCTCTTTTTCAATCAATCCCATGACATATTTAAATCTTGGAATCGAAAAACTTCCACGAGCCGCTAAATCTTGAAAGGCTTTGCACAAAGTTGTATATCGGGCGGGTTGTGATTGAAGAATATTGCCAATGATAGGACGTTTATACGATATAGACCCGGCAATTTTATTTGCTCCAATTGTCCATCTCAAGTTAATTAAGTAGTTAGGGATCTCCGTCCATTGCATCATATTCAAGTATCGAATAACATGACGACAAATCATTCCCGAACTTTCAAATTTCCGACAAATACAATTTATCATATCATTGGTCACGGTTATTTGATACACTTTTCTATTTTCCTCCGCCACCGTGGTCTTATATGTTTCGTACACCTTAAATAGCATCGTACTCATGGAATCTCTCTCATTCACAACATAGGCTCCACTTTGTTTAAGTTCGTGTTGAAAACGTCTAAACATTTCCTTTGTATAAAAAGATGCCGCATGATTCTCCAATGAGGAGGATGTTATTCTTGACCTTTCCTTTTCCTTTGTTTCATAGTCCGCTTCTTTCTCACGAAGATATTGTTTCTCCAATGCTTTTTGTGAATTCTCTATAAACTCTTTCAAACCGGTTCTAGCATTTACATACTCGTCAAAAAATGCATTCATTGACTCACTTCTCGAGGTAGTGGTTATCCCGGTAGTGAAATGAAGTTTAGTGTACACACGAACCCACTTATGTCGAACGGAATACATTTCTTGCAACCAACCATGATCAACCAAGTTATATTTTTCAACCAAATCATTCCACCTATCTTCAAATTGTTCAACCGTCATTGACTTGTACAAACATAAGTTGAAATCTTCTTTGAAATGTGGTTCATATGCGTACAAACCGGATAACTTCTCCCCGAATTTGGTACTTATATGCCAAGTACAATAAAGATGGTTCGTGTTTGGTAAAACTTCGGCAATTGCATTTCCAAGTGCAATGTCTTGATCGGTGATGATGGAGATTGGAGGGTTATTTCCTATAGCTTCCAACCAATTCTTCAAAACCCATATATAAGAACTTTCTTTCTCATCCCTTATTAGTGCAAAACCAAACAATATGGATTGGTAGTGGTGGTTCACCCCCGTAATAGGTACAAATGGCATACTATACCTATTTGTGCGGTATGTGGAGTCAAATACTACCACGTCTCCAAAAATTTTATATGCATTTAATGATCTTGGATCAACCCACAACATGGAACGCACCCGATTATCCTCATCAACATCTACTCGATAGAAAAAATCCCCAAAACTATTACATTTTAATTCTTGGAGTAATGTCAAACCTTCTTTGGCATCACTCGAATCAAATACATGATGTCTAATATCACGCAAAACATTCCTAATGTCTTGACTAGTAAATCCAATATTCTCTAAGCTTCCCGTAAGCTCACCCATTACATTCAAAGATTGTTGAGGCCCAATACCCGACTTACTCAAAATTATAATCAATTCTCGCATGATGGGTGTTATGTTTCTTGGCCTTTGCATGAAATGTACCTTACTAGGTGAAACCATCTCATGATTGTGTACCAAATGAACCAATGTTACCTCCCACTTATTTGATTTCTCTCTATGAACAATGTTGAGTATTGAATACAGTAAAAGAATACAGAGGGGGGGGGGTGAATGGATTCTTGAGTTTTTCTTCGGTTTTGAATCTTTGCAGCAAGATAAGTGATGAGTGTGTGAGATATGAAGATGCGGATAATTAAACACAAACACAACACAATATCACTCTAATCTAATATTTTATTAGATTAAAATGTTGCTACAATCTGTGAATACAAATGATAGTATTCTCAGCTTCGTTTTTCTCAGAGAGATATTTTCTGGATATATTTGAGAAACTTCAAAACCTGTTTAGCTAAGGAAGAGAGGCTGTATCCTTATAGACATGGATACACCCCCTTGCTACAAATGAGGTAGGTAAAACAAAAGCACTTTCCAGTCTGTCTATCTCATTTTAGTAAGAGTCCAAACGGCTACAGATTTGACTTTGAAAAGCCTGTTTAGATCCACTTCTTCAGCTCCTTGTCCCTTGTCTTATCTCTCCAAGCTTCTTTGTAGGCTTTCCAGCATGCTTTATAGGACAGAGTCAAATAAAGTATCCTGGCTTGTGGCAGGTTTCTGACTTGTACAATTCTTCAGTATTTTGTCCTCAAGAATGTATTCGAGAAGTGACTAAGTAAGTGATTCGAGAACTGGAGTTGACTTGATCGATAACTCTGAGTTCTCGAATAGTGTTATCTTGACATATCGAATCACTTCTCGAATAGCTCTTTTCTCTGGGACTCCTTGAGATATCGAATAGAGCATTTTGACATATCGAATCCCTGAGATATCGAATAGCATATTGAGAGATATCGAATAGTGTCTTCTGAGATATCGAACTCCAGACTTCTCGAATGCTAGACTTCTCGAATAGACAAATGTACTTCTCGAATTGGTACTTAGGCAAATTCTTCATTTCTTCAAATCCCAACTGTGATTATTTGACAGTCTTCATTTCCTTGCTTGAGGCATGAACCTTAGAACTTCTTTCAAGCTTTATTCTTGACTTAGTAGGTACAGTTACACAGATAGAATTTGATGCCTATTACATAGTACAAACAAGTAGAAACTCTACAACTAGAGGTTCCCTCAGTTAAGAGGTCATGTAGGTAATGCATAGCATTACACATACTTAGGCTTGTTATTAGATGTATTCAGGCATGCCTCTGTGACTAACAATCTCCCCCAAATTGTGAGTAAGACCCTTAGTCACAATTTCATGTCTGATAACAAGCCTATCATACATAAAGATAAAACTTGACAGTACAGGTATGAATTTCCATTAGCAATTTGGATAGAACTACAGAGTGAGTAATCTTACAGCCTATGATGAAGAACTAGCCATTGTCTTTTGATTCCCTTTCCATAGCTTTGGCTTGAAATTCATCATATTCTTTCTCTCTTCTTTCTTTCTCCTTCCTTGTATTCTCATCCATCGCTTTTATTATTTCTGCCATAGCATCCAATTCTTCAATCAAAATTGAGTCTTTGAAATCTTCAAGTACTGGTTCCAGAATATTTGCAGGATAGTGGTTGAGTAGATTCATTCTGATGTTGACTTGATTTCCATTCCTCCTCCTATACTTTACCATGTAGGGGTTGAACTGAACTCTACACAAACCCTTTTTCCTCAGCTTTTCTGCTTCACTTTCCAGTCTCTCAATTTCTTTCTCCCTTGCCAGCCATTTCTCAAAACACTCTTTTCTGACTTTTTCTTCATGATCTCTCTTCATTTTCACAAAATCAATTAGCTCCAGTTTCCATACTCTCTCCACTTTATCTTCTGAGCTCAACAGTGCAATGATTCTCTCTATGTCATATAGCTTGCCCCAGTGTTGACATCCTCCTTGTTTGAATTTCTCCTCCCTTCCATCCGAATATTTAATCTCAAGGCAATTATCAACAATGGCAACATGATAGATTCTTTGAGCTTGCAAAAATTGCAGTTGGTCTACATCATAATCTTCATCTAGTGGTTGGAGTTTTAGGCCTGGATAGATTGTCAGGGTTTTTGATATGGTTGGCTTTGATTTCCTTGCAGCTTGCTTGAACTTGATTCTTTTTACATGATTACTTGGCAGCAGTATGTGACCTTTGTTTGTAGACCATTGTAGTATTCCATTAGCAGTTTGCTTTTTGAAACATACAGATGGTTTCTTGACTTGAATCTTCTTCTCTTCTTGAGGTGGCAAGACAGTTGCAGAAGCCATAGATGCAAATTTTGAAAGGTCACTACTGGCAGCATTCACCCTAGACTTAGAGTCTTGTGTTGTGGTGAGGTTACTGTCAGCAATGCCTGAGGCTTGCTGTCTTCCACTTTTCCTCTCAGAGCCTTTACCTTGATCATCATCATTCTTCCTCTTCTCATCATCCTTCTTCTTCTTCTTGTCTTCATCACCCTTATTACTCCTGTGATGTCTTCTCCTTCCATCACTTTTATCTTCATCCTTGTCTTGATCTTTGCTTGGGTTGAACTTAGCAGTCTCAGATACAATGCCAGTTGCAATATATGACCTGAGATAAGATATAGCTTCTAATTCTTCTGCTGTTCTTGATCCCTTCTTCTTGATCAGTTTCTCAATGATGGCTATGATGAGATTTTTATTTTGAGGAGTTAGATGCTTAGGAATGACCAGCTGCTTGATATCTTCAATTCTTGTTCCAGCCTGGTAGATAATAGTTCTAGGATCTGTGAAAACTTCAGGTAGCCTTGAAGGTTGACCATTCCTCAATTCATCATGAAGACTCTTGTTGTTCTCATTTCCCTTCTCAATTAGTCCAAGAAGCACATTCACTTCTGAGTGCTTTAGACTCTGTAGAGTATTGATGGTTAAATGCCATATCTTGTTCTTTCCTACCATCAATATCTCCTTGAGCCATAGATCATTAAGCCTCCTTGGTACTACAGTGAGACAGTCAATCTGACTCTTCAAACTCTCATGATATAGCAGAGCATCACCAGCCTGTTCTCTAGAGACTTTCAGAAGCTCCAAGAATGCATCATCATGATAGACATTTGAGTTTGCAATTTCTTGTAGCTTGGCCTCAGTGACCACCTTCACTTCTACTGGCTTGGCACTCTTAGATATTGAGATTTGAGGCTTGTCAGATGGCATACTCCCTGCAACCACTGTGGTTGTAATAGACTGCCTTTGACCATCAGGAGTAGTGATGTGCACAGTTGGTAGAGTGACAACTGGCAGAGAAGTGGGAGGCAGATGAGTAGTAGATTTCAAAGTTCTCTGATGGCCACCCTCAGTGATCTTGATGCCCTTTTCTAGTGATCTCTCCCCCTTTGGATTTGAGTTCTTTGATATCCTCTTCTCCCCCTTAGGCTTGTTGACAGACACAGGGACTGTAGGATGCACCTTTGGAGTTGAAGATTCATCAGGTAGAGGAAGACCCATGTGCTTCATCATTGCAGACAACATTGATTGTTGATGCAGAAGAACATCAGCTGTGGTGGTGGCTTGAGTGTTCAACTGCTCAGTCAGAGTTGTCACAGTGTCTGTAAGATGAGCATTGGACTTGTGGAGAGAGACTACCTCCTTTTCAAGAGTATCCACTTTAGTGAAGAGTTCATTGGCCTTAAAACCAGATAGGGATTGATCCTTCAGTCTCTGCACTTCGAACCTTGACATCTCATGCACAGGAACCTCAGTGACCAGCTTGTCTCCATATTGATTTGCAAAGAGGGTCCTGAGCATGGCATTGGCATCAGTTGTCTGATCTGATAAGGATTGAAATTTGTGCCCCAGACCTGTGACAGCATCCTTGAGAATAGCTAAACCATTGTCCATCCTGGTGCAAGTAGCATTGCAGGTTCGAATGTCCTTGAGCACAGTCTCCAATTGAGGGAATTTAGCATCAAAAGTCCTCTTGATCTCATGCACCTCCTTGGTTGTAGCTGAACACACTTCATTAATTTCTGTCTTTAAGCCTTTACCAAGATAGTGTGCAGCCTTGAGAATGCCTTTATAGCTGTCATTCACTGCTTCAAACACATCAGTAGGGTTGAGAGATTTGGCATTGGACCCTAGTGAAGTGATGTACTCTTCTCTGAGATACTGGAGACCTTCTGAGAGAGGGATTGAATTGGTTCCTTGCAGCCAAGCATCGATATTCCCATCTCTCTCAGTTTCATCTATGATTTTCTCCTTCTGTAGCTCTACATCCTCTTTGTGACATAGGAGAATAGCTTCATAGTCTGGATTGGGCATGTTTGCAGTGAGAAGGTGCTGAGCAATTTTTGTGAACTCAGGGATCTGATCCACAACTAAGCTTTGAAGTGCTTCAACCGTCAATTGTGGTGGAACAGACCCTGATCCTGAAGCACTGTCATGTTGCACAGGCTTCAGCCATTGAGACAAAAAGTTAGAGCTAGAGCTAGGCTTGCTAGGCTCCTCAGTTACAGATGCAACTTCTGCAACCGGATGAACAGACTCTACTACTGTTGTCTCCACAGAAGTGGGATGAGTTACAACAGTAGTTGACACAGGCACAGAGTCTCTAGTAAGAACTAGTGAATCCTCTGTGTTTGTGATGGTGTCATTAGGATATGCCCCAGCATGCATTCCCTGACCATCCAAATGTGGTACCTGGGTGGTGAGCAAGGTGTCATGCACCAAGTCACTTGAATTCATTGGCTCATCAAAGGAAAAGAATTCTTGATGATCAATGCCTTGCTCCTCAATTGCTTGAGGTGCAGGCTTCAAAGAAATATGAGTGGTAGATTCTGAAAGAGAAGTGTGTTGTAGACAAGATTTTGGCAACTCCCCCTGAGAAATAGAGGGAGTTTCAGTTATGATGTGCTCTCCACTCAGTGTTGTACCAGCCTTATCACTCCCTTGTGCTGACTCTTTACAGATAGGTGCATTGGGGAGGATGCTTGATTCTATAGATGCATCCTGTTGAGAGAATACATCTAGTGAGCTGTGTGCCCCTGATTTTACAACTTCAGCCATTTGAGTGACTGAAGAGGTGGTTTTAGACTTCTTCTTCTTCTTTAGGCTTATGATAGGTAACTCAGGTTTCTCACTTTCTAACCCTAGTTCTACAGCCAAGGCTGCTTCAGTTAAGATTTCTAAAGGTTCAGAAGCAACCTGTTTTCTCTTCTTTTTACTAACATCACCCTTTTGAGAGGATGATGCAGTTGGCTCTTTGCTGGATAGAGTGTTTGGCTGAGGGGGTTGGTTAGCAGGCCTTGGGTTAGCATTTTGTTCTCCTTGCTTAGGCTGTGCTAACTGTGATTTAGAATCAAATATTGGCATGTTGTGGGGGTAAGACCTAAACAAACCCTCCATGTGGGGAGTTATGCTAAGTCTTACATCCACATCATTCCTAGTCTCCAAATTACCAAAAATGAGTTTGGTCATGGACCTAGGATAGCCTATTTTACTCTTATCTACTCCAGGCAATTCAATCAAAGAAGCATTTTTAAAGTTAAGCACTGATTGAATAAAGCGAGGAAAGAAAATTTCATTACCTCTCTTGGCTGTGGTCTGACCAAGTCTCCCATAGAGTTCCTGTAGGATGAGAAGTCCAACATCTATCTTTCTCCCATGAGCCAAGGCATAGGCAATCTGCTGCACGGGTGTACTAATCTGATCAAAGCTTGATTTCCGTGCAGTGAATACATGAAGGAGTGTAGCAAATACAAAGCTCCATTCTTTCCTTAAGAACTTCCTATTCAACTTTCCCAGCTTGATAGTATCAGAGTAGTTGATGAAGTCAAAGAATTCTTCCAACTCATCATTGGAGGCCAGAGCATCATACGTCTCTTGCTGCATATCCAAGGCTTGATTCATGTCTGCAGTGGTGATAGTGATATCCTCTCCTTGAATCTTGCAGTGAACAATATAAGAAGTGATAGCGTTCTCAAGAGCGATGACCTCCACAGTAGCAGTCCTCCAGAATTGTTCCAATAGATCTATGTACAGAGTTGGGTTGGCTGAGAGCGCACTCTTGATGTATGATTCAGACAACCACCGAACAAAGCACTTGAAATTGGCATTCGGTGCTTCCACATCACTGGTGATTGCGATGAAATTAGTTTGGAATGATATGGTGAGTTTAGGGTTTGCCATTTGGGTAGAGAAGAAAAGAGAATTAGGATTGAAGAAGAAATTCGCAGTTAGGGTTTTTCAGAGGTTTCAGGAGTTGAGGTGCTTGAGAAATCGAACGAAAAGAATTGAATAGTTGTGAAGTTGTATGTATATATATATGAATGTCTTGAGTTGTCGATAGATAAGTGTTCTGTAGCGACAAGTCATTCGAGAAGTATGAAACAACTATTCGAGAAGTCAAGAAAGGCTTATTCGATATCTCAGACAGTTTGTAACTCACAGCTGGCAGTTATTTGACTCAGAAAATAATTCTAAGCTAAATAAAATATGTTTTTATGAGCGAAATGAAATTTTGAATATAAATCCAAAAAGCGATTAAGTGTCAGCGAAAAATCAGCCTTTTCAAATGATTCGATAACTCAAATGCAGTATTCGAGAACTCTATCATTAGAGAACTAAAATACTCTATTCGAGAACTCAAAGTGTGCTATTCGATTTCTCTAAGAGACACTATTCGAGAACTCAAGAGGGTTCTAGATAGGCCTATTCGAGAACTCGAGCCACGACATAACAATGAACCATTCGAGAAGTCTGACTTATCGAACTATACTTTTCACTCATAAAATTCAATTTTCACTATCTCTTAAAATTTACCAGAAATATTCACTGAAGAATATTCTACTAAATTAAATAGTGATTTTCTCAAAATTTCACAGAAATTTCAAGCTAAAGATGTATGATTTTCAACATGTGCAGCATTGGAATATTTATAGATCATACTCCAGCCAATACTTACTTTAAAAATATTGAGCATTTGATAAGGTAAGTATTTACTGCTGCAACAATCTAGTTGATATATTCACTTAGCCAGAATTCGAAGAATTCAGCATTCCAATCTCACTGACCAGCCTAGTGAAGGTGGCTTCATCTAATGGCTTAGTGAATATGTCAGCTAGTTGTTTTTCTGTGGGAACATAATGTAACTCAATGGTTCCATTAGTTGCATGCTCCCTTATGAAATGATATCTGATGTCAATGTGCTTTGTTCTAGAATGATTGACAGGATTGGCAACTATAGAGATTGCACTTGTGTTGTCACACATGATAGGAATTCTTTCCAACACAAGTCCATAATCTCTAAGTTGGTTTCTAATCCAAAGCACTTGAGCACAGCAACTTCCAGCAGCTATGTATTCAGCTTCAGCTGTGGAAGTTGACACAGATTGTTGTTTCTTGCTGTACCAAGAGACTAACCTTTGGCCAAGAAACTGGCAGCTACCTGATGTGCTTTTCCTATCCACTCTGCATCCAGCATAATCAGCATCAGAATAACCAACCAGATTGAACCCTGTGTCCTTAGGATACCATAACCCCAAGTTTGGTGTGCCTTTCAGATATTTGAAGATCCTTTTTATTGCTATCATGTGTGATTCCTTTGGGTTTGATTGAAACCTTGCACATAAGCATGTAGCAAACATGATATCTGGCCTACTAGCAGTGAGGTAGAGTAGAGAACCGACCATGCCTCTGTAGATTGAGATATCTACCTTTTTGCCCTTAGCATCATCATCTAACTTGGTGACAGTGGCCATGGGTGTCTTCGCAGGTGAACATTCTTCCAAATCAAATTTCTTCAGTAAATCTTTAATGTATTTGGTTTGACTTATAAAAATGCCATCCTTCCTTTGACTCACTTGCAGTCCAAGAAAGAATGTTAATTCTCCCATCATACTCATCTCATATCTGCTTTGCATGAGCTTAGAGAATTTTTCACACAGCTTCTCATTTGTAGAGCCAAATATGATATCATCCACATAGATTTGAACTAGGATAATATCATCACCATGTTTCTTGTAGAACAGTGTCTTGTCCAGTGTGCCTCTAGTGAATTGATTCTCCAGTAGAAATTGTGATAGTGTGTCATACCATGCCCTAGGAGCTTGCTTGAGTCCATACAATGCTTTAAGTAATCTGTAGACAAAGTGGGGAAACTGTGGATCCTCAAAGCCAGGTGGTTGTTGCACATATACTTCTTCTTCCAACTCCCCATTCAGGAATGCACTCTTGACATCCATTTGATAGACCTTGAAATTAGAATGTGCAGCAAATGCCAAGAAAATTCTGATGGCTTCTAGTCTAGCAACAGGGGCAAAGGTCTCATCATAGTCAATACCTTCCTGTTGAGAGTATCCTTTTGCAACCAACCTTGCTTTGTTTCTTATGACTACACCATTTTCATCCATCTTATTCCTTAGAACCCATTTAGTTCCAACAACGGTTCTATCCTTTGGTGCAGGCACTAGTTCCCATACTTTGCTTCTTTCAAATTGATTTAGCTCCTCTTGCATAGCAATTATCCAGTCAGGATCCAACAATGCATCATCAAGTTTCTTAGGCTCAACTTGGGATAGAAAGCAGCCATAGAGACATTCATTTATAGTTGCTCTCCTTGTCCTTACTCCTGCATTTGGATTTCCAATTATCTGATCTGCAGTGTGTGATCTATCCCATTTCCTTGTATGTTCAGATTGATTTCTCATCCTTGATGTTGCTTCATCATTTAGATCATGATCATCTGCATTTCCTCCCCCTGTGAAGTTGTCACTCCTCACAGGTGTATCTTGGATGCTTGTTTCTTCATTGTTGGTTGACACAGGTTCTTCATTCACTTGAGTTTGTTGGATTATGAGTTCAGATTCACTTTCAATCTCCTCATCAGAATCATCTAGATTGTCAAACCTCAAGGGATCTTTATCTTCATCATTGGCTTCTTCTAATCCAGGTAGTTTGCTGTCATCAAATGTTACATCTGTGCTCTCCATTACTTTCTTTTGACAAATGACATAAACTTTGTATGCAATTCTTTCCATAGAATAGCCAAGAAAGATTCCTTCAAATGCCTTTGCATCAAACTTTCCAACATATTCTGAATTATCTTTTAGCACAAAGCACTTGCTTCCAAAAGTATGAACATACTTTAGAGTAGGCTTCTTTCCAGTCATCAAGTTGTAAGGTGTCTTTCCAGTGTTTTTGTTGATGAGGGTTCTGTTTTGGATGTAGCATGCAGTGCTCACAGCCTCAGCCCAAAAACATGTAGGCATCTTTGCATCAAGTAGCATTGTTCTAGCAGCCTCTATCAGAGTCCTATTCTTTCTCTCAACAACTCCATTTTGTTGTGGAGTCCTTGGAGCTGAGAATTGTTGAGAAATACCATTTTCTTTGCAGAATGCTCCAAGCATGGCATTTCTGAATTCTGTCCCATTATCACTTCTTAATGCAATCACACTTGCATTTATGGCCTTTGCTTCTTTGTCAACTTTCTTTATGTGCTCAATGATTACTTGTGGAGCCTCATCCTTTGATGCCAGAAATTCTACCCATGTATACCTTGTAAAATCATCAACCATCACTAGAGCATACTTCTTCCTTCCTAGTGACATGATATTGACAGGCCCAAACAAATCCATATGAATCAGTTGCAGGGGCTTGGTTATAGATGTCACTGTTTTTGACTTGTGGCTTGATCTTTTCATTTTTCCCTTTTGACACGCCTCACACACTCCTTCTTGACAGAATTCAAGTGTGGGCATGCCTCTCACTAACTCTCTTTTGACTAGGGAATTAATGGCTTTGAAGTTCAGGTGTGATAGCTTCTTGTGCCACAGCCAACTGTCTTCATTTGATGCTTTTGAGTAGAAGCAACAAATTGTGTCCTTGCTTGCAGAGTCCAAATTGGCTACAAACAGGCTTCCCTTCCTTACTCCAGACAGAGCAAAATCACCAGTCTTCTTGTGGGTGATCAAACATTCATCTTTGTCAAAGTTCACTTTGAAGCCTCTGTCAGTGAATTGACCAACACTCAGTAGATTATGCTTGAGCCCCTTGACCAGTGCTACATTCTCAATGATGACATTTCCAATTTCCAACTTGCCATATCCCAGTGTGTTGCCGATGCTGTCATCTCCAAAAGCAACCATTGGGCCAGCCTTTTCCTCATACTGTGATAGCAGGGCCATATCACCAGTCATATGATTTGAGCATCCACTGTCCAAAATCCACATGACTTTCTTTTTACTTTCTTTGCCCTGCAAACACAAAAGTATTACTTCTCCTTTGGTACCCAAACGAGTTTGGGTCCATGTGACTTAGTGACAGTTTTATCAAAATCAGCATGCTTATCAGTTTTCTTGATGTTGGTCTTCTTGTCACTGTTGGGAGTCTTAGAATCAGGGTTCTTAGACTTAGGTGACAGAGGTACCTTCCTAACTTTAGGAGGACTTGAAGACTTTGTACTTGTGTAGTGTGTGTGAACATTATGATTGATACAGCCCTCCATGAATTGTCTTCTCAAATTAAAACAACTAGTCATCACATTCATGTTACATGGCATACAATCAAGTTTATCACAGAAAGGAGAGTCTCTATGTCTTAAAGGCACAGAGCAATCATAGAATGGTTTAGCAACACTACCAGATGGTTTCTTGCAAGCATGAGTCAAATGATTAGAGCTAAAACAGTTTTGACAAACTTTCCTAGGGGCATTTGGCACATAAGCATAGTTGTTATCTTTGTTAATCCCTAATTTGCCATTCCTGTTTGGTCTCTTATTAGTCACTTTCTTCTTAGTCTCATAATTTCCAGCTGAAACAAACTTTACAGGTTTCTCAAGTCTAGGTCTACCTCCTACTGGCTCCTTGGCTTTGGTTTTGACATTCTTACTCTCAGAGGATGCTTGTTGTTCATTTGATTGTGCCTCATCTTCATCCTCCAACATTTGCTTGATGAGTAAGGCATCCTCATCAATCTCAAGTGTTGGTGTTTTAAATATTGGATTCTCAGTCTTTTTCAAAACCTGAGGCACCTCCTCTTGAACAACAATGTCATCTTCAATGACTGCATAGCCTTTCCTCTGTTTAAGAGTGTCATAATCAAGTCCAATGGCAGCCTTAGGTCTAGCTAGATTTTTCTCATGATAAGACTGCAATAGACTAGAGGAATTCTTAAATGTTTTCAACTTAAATTCATTTTCAGCTAATTCATCCCTAAGAGCTTTCTCAACTTGACTAGCACATAGAACTTTGTTCTTTAGATACTCAATCTCTTGTTTAAGATTTTCTATTTGCACAGTAGTTAGCTCTAGTTCCTCATTTCTCTTATTTAACAGTTCATTCCTGGTAGACAGTTTAGCAATCTCTTCATTAGCAGCAGTCATACTAGTATGAATGTTAAACATCTCAACGGATAGTTGTTCAACCAAAGATTTATATTCAGAAACAGACATGTCTATGGTAGTGAGAGATGGTACCTGTGAGTCTGATGCAGATGGTTCTTCCTTGGAATTGGCCATCAAGGCATAGTTGCAGAATTCTTGTTCTTCCCCATCACTGTCAGAATCATCCCAACACTTCCCTTCAGCTATGTAAGCCTTACCTGGTGTCTGCTTCTTTAGAAGGGCCTCATACTTAGCTTCAAGCTCAAGAAACTCCTTATCCTTCTTTTTAGGCTTCTTGCATTCACTGGCAAAATGCCCTAGGTCATTGCATCTATAACATCTTACAGATGACCTATCCACATAGCTGGTTTTGAATCTGTTCTTGTTTGTTTTCATAGGTGCCTTGCCCTTGTTGAATGAATGATTTTGAGGTCTAGGCTTGAAGGGCTGATTCCTCTTGAATCTGATGTTTGGAAATTTTCTGGCCATAAAAGCATATGATGTATTTTCCATGCCATCCAGCTCTTCAAGAGTGTAGAACTCATCTTCTTCCTTGTCATCAGAAGGTTCAGTCACTACTTCCTCAGTTTCTTCGTCATCTACTATCTCTTCTATTCTCAGCTGACTTGCAGATGCTTCCAGGTCTTGAATAGATTTGTTGACAATCAAGGCACAGGATGTGTTTATCATTCTGCCTTGGTTAGCTTGGATAGCCCTCTTTTGAAGCAACTCAAGCTCGTGTGTCTTTAAAACCCCATAGAGCACATCATACGTGACTTTGTTCAAATCTCTTTCTCTTAGAGATATGACCCTTTGCTCTAGATGGTTTGGTGACGATAGTAGAAACTTCATATTTAATTCCTTAGTGCTGTAAACCTTCCCATTCATTTGGAGCTCAGTCACCAGCTTGTGAAATCTTTCAAACACATCAGTGATACTTTCCTTGGGCTGTGCCATGAACGCCTCATACTGTGTGACCAGTATCTGTTTCTTATTTTCTCTTACCTCCTCTGTCCCTTCACATAACACCTCGATGTGATTCCACATGTCCTTGGCTGATCTGCATGATGCTACGTTGGCAAACATCGACATATCCAAGGAGTCTATGATTAACAACATGAGGTGGCTGTCTAGGGCAATCTTTTCCTTCTCTGAGTCCGTCCATTTGGATGGCTCTTTTGGAACGTATGATCTAGGAATGACTACTGCGCCCACTGTGGATTCAGCAACTTCTTGTTGTGGTATGAATGGACCATTCTTGAGAATGTCAGGGTAGAGAGGATTGGCAGCTTTGATGAACAACAACATTTTTATTTTCCAGAGGTGGTAATTTTCTTTGTCGAATTTAGGGACCTTTACCGTACCTGTAGTCTTTGGTGTATTCGAACTCATGATCGTTTTCTGTTTAGATTAAACAGCCTGCTCTGATACCACTTGTTGAGTATTGAATACAGTAAAAGAATACAGAGGGGGGGGGTGAATGGATTCTTGAGTTTTTCTTCGGTTTTGAATCTTTGCAGCAAGATAAGTGATGAGTGTGTGAGATATGAAGATGCGGATAATTAAACACAAACACAACACAATATCACTCTAATCTAATATTTTATTAGATTAAAATGTTGCTACAATCTGTGAATACAAATGATAGTATTCTCAGCTTCGTTTTTCTCAGAGAGATATTTTCTGGATATATTTGAGAAACTTCAAAACCTGTTTAGCTAAGGAAGAGAGGCTGTATCCTTATAGACATGGATACACCCCCTTGCTACAAATGAGGTAGGTAAAACAAAAGCACTTTCCAGTCTGTCTATCTCATTTTAGTAAGAGTCCAAACGGCTACAGATTTGACTTTGAAAAGCCTGTTTAGATCCACTTCTTCAGCTCCTTGTCCCTTGTCTTATCTCTCCAAGCTTCTTTGTAGGCTTTCCAGCATGCTTTATAGGACAGAGTCAAATAAAGTATCCTGGCTTGTGGCAGGTTTCTGACTTGTACAATTCTTCAGTATTTTGTCCTCAAGAATGTATTCGAGAAGTGACTAAGTAAGTGATTCGAGAACTGGAGTTGACTTGATCGATAACTCTGAGTTCTCGAATAGTGTTATCTTGACATATCGAATCACTTCTCGAATAGCTCTTTTCTCTGGGACTCCTTGAGATATCGAATAGAGCATTTTGACATATCGAATCCCTGAGATATCGAATAGCATATTGAGAGATATCGAATAGTGTCTTCTGAGATATCGAACTCCAGACTTCTCGAATGCTAGACTTCTCGAATAGACAAATGTACTTCTCGAATTGGTACTTAGGCAAATTCTTCATTTCTTCAAATCCCAACTGTGATTATTTGACAGTCTTCATTTCCTTGCTTGAGGCATGAACCTTAGAACTTCTTTCAAGCTTTATTCTTGACTTAGTAGGTACAGTTACACAGATAGAATTTGATGCCTATTACATAGTACAAACAAGTAGAAACTCTACAACTAGAGGTTCCCTCAGTTAAGAGGTCATGTAGGTAATGCATAGCATTACACATACTTAGGCTTGTTATTAGATGTATTCAGGCATGCCTCTGTGACTAACAAACAACATACATTCGCGCCTTACATTTCGTTCTACCAAGAGAATCTCTTTTTCTCTTTTTTTTTGGGAACTTCATCTTCATCATCCAAAGATTTTGAGGCTAATCTCCCACCCTTTCGACATATATACAAACGCGAACAAATCTTGTTGTTTTTTGAACGTTTATGTGTAGTTCTAATTATGACTTCAAAACCAATACGCCTACCATAATCTCTATAAAACCTCTCCGCTTCATCTAAACTATCGAATAATTGACCAACACATGGGCAAACATCATTCAAATCATCCAAAGAAACACCATTCTCAACATCTTCAACATCATCACCATCATCAACATCATCATAGACAACATCACCATCATCATTCTTAACATCTTCATTATTATCATCATCAAGATCTATTATTTTAGGTGTGTGTGGACGTTCGTTAACATCTTCATTTTCTACCTCAATCTCAATCTTACTAGGTGTCTTATTAGGAGATTTTAATTTCGAAAAAATGAAAGAAGCCATGGGTTAAATAGAGAGCTAACCTTGAATTCCAAGCTCAATCTTCAAAAATCTTAATTTGGGAATGGTACTCCAAGCTCAATCTTCAAAATCTTCAAATTTGGGTAAGATTTGACAAATAAACTAAGATTGGTAAAGTAGAAATAGGTATAGATTGGTGTAGATTAAGTTTGTAATGGTGTAAAATATATCTCCAAATGATTTAAGATTGGGTATAAACTCAAGAACACTCTTGAAATGATATTTCAAAACATGAAGGGCTGTTTGAGCTGAAATTGGTGTTGTTCTCGGCTAAGATATATAATAGAGCGGAACAGAATAAGGGTAAAATGGGAATATTTGTTACGCTATATTATATAGCGTATACGCTCTATAATAGAGCGTAGTACGCTATATAATATAGCGTAACTACTGTTCATCCTGCCCGTTGACTGGACGTTTTAATGGTATAAGATGGGTTGGTTGGATATATTAAAATATCCAACTGTGGCTGTTGACCAGTTTCCATATATATATATATATATATATATATATATATATATATATATGGGAATCCGCAGCCGCTACCTTCACGCCTGCAAACCACGTGATAGTCTTGCTACGACATTGTTTTCAACTGTTTTTTCACATATACTTTTTAATGTGATTTTCCTAGTATGTCATGTAATTTTATTGTGTATATGTGCCTTTTCATATTTTGTGGTGTGTTATATATATATATATATATATATATATATATATATATATATATATAGAGTCCTACTCTACTACAAACTAAAATTAACTACAAACTACAAACTAAACACTAATTCAATATTTCATGCTAATCTAATGATCAAACTAGGGGTACCCCAATACAAAAAGTGTTTAAAATAATTGGCTCCATTCAGCAAAAAAATAAAAAAAAATAAAAAAAAATTTCAGTGTTCACGTGATGACGTGGTAGTGGATTTCACTGGTTAACGGTGCTTCGCACCTTCTTGTACTGCGCTTCGCGCCTTTATCATTCTAAAGTTGTAAGGAATGGCAATCAATGGTAAAGGCAATAGACGATTGACGGGTGTGTCGAGGGCCTGCGGCCCTCATGACTACCTAACTCATCCGTTTACTGTCTTAAATGCTTCGTATTTCCACGGCAAGTTTTTTTTTTTTTTTTTGGTGGATAGAGCCAATTATTTTAAGCATTTTTTGTGAAGGTACCCTTGGCGGGAACCTTAGAATAAATGAAATATAATTAATCTAGTGTTAGTTTGTAGTTTGTATTTAAGGATTTGTTTGTATTTGAGCAAAAGCCTATATATATATATAGGGTGTGGTTCAAAAAAGAACTCATTATTTGAAGAAAACTAAGGTACTAATCCTAACCATTGGATGTATTATAATCAACGGCCCCGCCAGGGGCACCCACACATTAATCAAATACATCCTCACACACACAATCCCACCTAATTCCCTCCGTTTTAAATTTGATTTTTCCCGTCAATCGATGATATATATATATATATATATATATTTATTTATTTAACATGAGAATCCGCAGCGCTACCCTCACGCCTGCAAACCACGTGATAGTCTTGCTACGACATTATTTTCAACTGTTTTTTCACATATACTTTTTAATGTGATTTTCCTTGTATGTCATGTAATTTTATTGTGTATATGTGCCTTTTCATATTTTGTGGTGTGTTATGTAATATTTTATGTAATACATATATAATTTTTAATATGTAATATTTGTAATTTATTTTTTGATTTTTTTTATATTATGTAAAATTTATAATATAATTTAATATTTTCATGTCACAATGGTGCATTTTTAATTTTATTTTTTTGATTTATGTTATATATTTTGTTTATATATAAGTGTTGTTTATTATTATTTTTATGTGTGTATTTTTACTGTGTTTTGTACATTATATTTATTATGTTTTATGTAACGTGTAATTTAATATAATTTTTATGTGTGTTATGCTATTTTGTTGTGTGCACTACAATTTTTATGATTTGTTTATTTTGATGTGTGTTTTATAAAATTAATATTTTTTTTTATCTTTTTCAACTATTTTTCTATACATGTTTGTCATTTTTTGTTATGTGTTAGGTAGTTAATTTTTGAGAGAATTACCAAAATGCCTATTTTTCACAAGTTTTTGCCCAAAATACTGATTTTGAAAAAAATGGCCTGAAATACCGACGGGATACGGAGAATCGTCCTCCGTGTTAGCATAATACGGAACACCGTGTTCCGTATTATGCATGATACGGAACACCATCTTCCGTGTTAGTATGATACGGAACACGGTGTTCCGTATCCGTGCATGATACGGAACACGATGTTCCGCAACACCCCATGATACGGAACACGATGTTCCGCAACATCCCATGATACGGAACACGGTGTTCCGCAACACCCCTCATATCACGGTAGACGGTGTAGCGTTTGCATGGCTCCCATATTAATATTTTGGGCCATCACCCTAAATTTTTTGTGTTATGTACTTTGTGTAGTTTTGTGGTGTGTCGTATATAAATTTTATAATTTGAGATATATTTTGTTCAATTTGCATTGTATCCAAGTAATTTATGTATTACACATTTTTTAAAATATAAATATTATGCGTTATGTAAATTTTGAAATTGTTTTGTATTTTATGATTTATGTTTTGTAATTTTTTTGTTTTACGTAATATTGATGTGAATTTAAAGTTTACGTTATGTAAAAATGATGCATTTTAAATTTTTTATTATAATTTATGTTCTATAATAAATTGATTAATTAAGCATATTATTCTAGAACAACATATATATATATATATATATATATATAGGCTAGCGTTCAAATAGAAACCAACCTTAGAACAGAAACTAGAAACCTACACTAAATAAATTATATTTCATTTATTTTAATGGCCCCGCTAGGGGCACCTTCACAAAAAACGTTTAAAATTCTTGGCTCTATTCAACAAAAATAAAAATAAAAATAAAAATAATTTTTAAAAAAAAGTTACTGTTCACGTGCCACGTCATCACATGAACAGTAACTTTTTTTAAAATTTTTTTTATTTTTTTATATTTTTGTTGAATAGAGACAATAATTTTAAACGTTTTTTGTATTGGAGTACCCCTAATTTGGTCATTAGATTAGCTTGAAATATTTAATTTAGGTTTAGTTTCTAGTTTCAATTCTAAGTTAGTTTCTATTAGAACAAGACCCTATATATATATATATATAGAGTAGCACTCCATGAAGAACACCTTATATAAAGAACAATAAAGAACATCTCATATTTAATTCAATATAAGAGTTCCGTCATGACACCCAATACAAAAAGTTCTTATTTTTTTTATCTTATATCCATTTAGCAAAAAAAAATAAAAATATTTTTTTTTTGGAAAAATCACTGTTCATGATGACATCAGCAGTGACGTCATCATGAATAGTGATTTTTTTCAAAATTTTTTTTTTTAATATTTTTTGCTGGATGGATAGAAGATAAAAAAATAAAAACTTTTTGTATTGGGTGCCCCTGGCGGGGCCAATGGATCTATTGGAATAATTGATTTTATAGTGTTCTTTATTGTTTGTTATATAAGAATGTTCTGTATGGAGCAAAGGCCTATATATATAAGAGTGTTCTGTATGGAGTAAAGGCCTATATATATAAGAGTGTTCTGTATGTACAACGTAACGGGAGAGTGGATCCTGAGAGAGAACGAAGAGATTGAAAATTTCCAATCGGAATCGCCATTGTCGCCAGACGTCGTGAGCTCTGATCTGACGTCAGCTGACGTCACACACGCCGTTTCAAACGGCATATCATGTAATACGCTTTTAGCAGAGGCGCATCCAGCATCATTTACGTCAATTTTAGAGGCGTGTCTATGTGATACGCCGATTACAGATGTGTGACTGAGGAGATGCTGATGATGTAGGTGTATGTGGTCGATATTTTGGACATTGTTCTCCCACGGTGGGTATCTTAGACACCCAACAATAAAAAGTGGGTATTTATGGCACTCACCCATTACAAATGTTAAACAGGATTTGCAAAGTTGCACCTTATTTTTTTTAAAAGTTCAGTACGTATATACTAAACTTACAAGTTACATCTACACCCTCGCTTCACAACTTAATCTAACGGATATAATAGGAGTGCCTAGTTCCTCCAACACCAAAAAAAGTTCTCATTCAAACCTTCTCCAAATAGTCATTTCTATGCCAAATTTAGTAAAGGGTTGGTTCCCAAGAAGTACAAGGGCATCCTTGATCACCCAACTAAGTAACTGAATTTAGGTAAGTGTTCAAGCCAAGGGTACTGAAGAGGCAAGTACACTGGTGGCTTACTTGTGCAATTTATAGCTGAGCGAAAACCCAACTCCAAATCCAAAAATGAGTGCATCAAAACTGCTCACTGATCTTCCTGATGATTTAATGTCTAAAATTCTCCTACCCCTTCCTGTCGATGATTTGCTTCGATGCAAATCAGTTTGCAAATCCTGGCTCTCCATTATCTCTGACCCTCGCTTTGCCAAATCACATCTCGCATTCTCAAATGCAGCATGTCTTGATCGAATTTGCATCGTTCATAGCTACGAACGAAACGATGACTCTGACACCTCAATATTACTGGTGGACCTCGATTCTTGTCAAGTTGTTGCTGATCTCGACTTTCCTTTTCCTCAAGACGAGTTTCCGTATATGCCACCCTCTTTAGTAAGTCTTGTTGGTTCTGCTTGCGGTATTGTTTGTGTTCGCTGCTCTTTTGAACATGTATTTGATATTTACCTTTGGAATCCTGCTATTAAGATGTCCAAACTTATTCCTGAGAGTAATGTACATATATGTGATAAAGGTGATAAGCAGAGAGTGGTTTTAGGCTTTGGTTTTGATGTGATTAATGGTGATGATTTTATGGTTGTTAGGGTTGTTTCGGCTGATGAGGTCTTTTCTGCTGAGGTCTATTCTGCTCGTAGAAATGCTTGGCGAATCGTTGAGCCTAGTCCGAATGATTTTCCTACATGCCAAATTTATGATGTTGATGCATGGGGAAATCCTATTGTTTATTGCGAAAAAAATGAATTTTATGGCGAAAATTTTGATGTTTGTGTCAATGGATTTTTGTGTACGACTGGAAAGTATGGCATGATTGCTTTTGATTTGAACGCGGAGGTGTTTAATTGTGGTATTAAGCTCCCTGTCACCAAATTCGATAGTTTCTATCATGGTGCTCGCATCACTGAATACAATGATTCTATTGCTGCCGTTATTTGGATGATCAGTAGTGCGGGTGATGATAACAACATTAACTTGTGGGCATTGGATGACGAGGCATGCCTTTCTTGTGGTGGAATTCAAGCATCATGGACTCTAATGCGAAATATTGCTATAAATTGGCCCATTGGTTTTGTTCAAGGATACTTCAACAATGGTGATTTCCTACTAATAGCTAAAGAAATCTGGTATCTATACAACCCCGACAATGGAGAGGCCGATTTGTGTACCCCCAAAAATAAACAGGCCAGAGATTTCATGAATGAATTTTTTGGTGGTCAAATTTTCAGGTATACAAAGAGCCTTTATAAAATTGATGGATTTACACAAGTCACCTGGATCTGGAACATTGAAGAAGATGATAGTGAAGATGACAGCGGAGATGATAATTAGGAACAAGGTTAGACAGCCAATTGTGATTTAATAGTGCGAAGTAAAATCCTAATATCACATGTAAAATGTCAAACCCATTAAGTCTTCTCTTGCACAAGATTCTAAATCCTCGAGAGTTCACTTAAATAGATATTTATTTAACAATTCTTTTCTTCATCTAAAGTCTAAGCATCAATCAAATATAAACCTATTCTTCATCGTTGTAAACAGCAAAGCAAGGATGCATACGCGGCTGTATGAATTGTCGCCATTTGTGTGTTTTATTTAATACATGCAAGTGTGCCATTATAAAACAAATGAAAGAGAGATTGATACACAAATATAATGTACAATCAACAGTAAGTGATCTCAGATAGAGAGAGATGGGAAAAATTTGTATGATAGCTCTTGCTCTATGTTCAATAATTTTATCTATGTCCGTGGTTGAAAGCATTGACGAAAGTCCAGAAGCAGTTGAGAAATGGTTCGAGCAACTTGGGCATAAGAGAGAAAGGGTAACCAAGCTTCATTTCTCTCTTCATGAAAACGGCGGTGGAAGTAACCAAACAGCTTATCCAGTGGCCCAGTCCAATATTACCCTCACATCACCTACATTTTTCGGGCAAGTTTCTATGATCGATGACATTTTGAGAGAAGGATCTGCACCCGATTCTCAGATTGTGGGTCGAGCCCAGGGGCTGACCGGTTCATCCTCCTTGGAGGAGACCTCTTTAATCATGACCATCAACTTTGTGTTTACTACTGGCAAGTACAATGGTAGCACCCTCAGCGTTCTCGGAAGAAATCCGTTATCAAATAAGTACAGAGAAATGGCCATAGTTGGCGGATCAGGGGTTTTCCGGCTAGCCAGAGGAATCATTACCACGCAAACCACTCTAATTAACCCGACTTCCCGTGATGTTATTGCTGAATACAATGTACTCGTTTTTCATTACTAGATGACACAATTTGAACTTACATATTTCAGATTTTGTTCTTTATATTTACTTGATATTCATCGAGTAGAAAATGCACTTTTCATCAGATGTAATTTGAGAATAAGAGATGTCTTATGGTTTTCTCATTATTTGTTCATGTAATTCGGTCAACTGTATATAGTTGAACATGATAATTAGGAACAAGGTATTCTTGTCATGATATAAAATGGGAATGGTTTCCACAATAGCTAGCCTTCTTGCAGACCTTATATTGTTGATCTGCACAAAATGACTTGTATGGTAAACAGAGGAGACAGATGTTCACAAATATACATAAATGTAGCATCACAAGCTTCATCTTTTATCAATTTTTGAAACCCTATTATTCGAGATTCCAATAGCAGTGATACATGAAACAAGTGGTAACTTTAGAGAAAGATGACGGAACCAAGCTTGGGGTAAGGCTGAAGATTTGTTGAGCTTGTGGAAGAAAAGGTGTTGCTCTGATTCATTCAATGAAGAAAAATTGCATTATTCATGGGCCACTGGACTATAATTTAAAGTCGATATTTTGGCACAACAAGGATGTATCACATTTATGAAATTTAAAGTCGATATTTTGGTTGATCCAAGCTCATTGGCTAGAGAATATTCTGGCACAGAAATTCAACAAAATTTATGCAATACTAAAGAAAAGCAACTGTTAGATAGCCTAGATTCATGATTCATCACTACTCAATAAACAGGATATGAAATAACATACATTCACTTAAAAAACCCCAAGAGATTTTTTTTTTTGATAAAACATCAACCACCATACATCTTGGCAATGATAGAATTGCATCTTCCCTCCAGCTCCTTCATCTTGTACTCAAACTCCTCTGCTTCCGCGTGTTGGTTGCCCTCCAACCACTGAATTGACTGCACAACAGAATCTTCCACCTTCTTAACGTCCATAATTATACTTTTCATGTTATACGCATACTTCTCCAATGCATTCTTCGCCTCGACCCTCTTTGCCTCAACCTTTTTCTTGTGCTCCTCATCCTTGGCCTTGTACTTCTCAGCTTCTTGTATCATTTTCTCAATCTCTTCGTCATAGAGCCTCCCCTTGTCATTATTTATTGTTATTTTGTTTTTTTTTCCAGTAACTTGATCCTCAGCAGAAACTTCTAACACCCCATTTACATCGACATCAAAGCATACAGAAATCTGCGGTGCACCACTGAGGGAAGGAAGTATCCCAGAGAGTTTAATTTCCCCCAACGGAGTATCACTGAGGGAAGGAGGTATCCCAGAGAGTTTAAGTTTCCCCAACAGAGTATTATCCTTCGTCCTCGTTCTCTCACCCTCATATACTTGGATCAACACATCAGACTGGTCATCCGGACGTATCGAGAAAACTTGTTTTTTCTTTGTTGGAATAGGTGTGTTTCGAGGGACTAGGACAGTCATTACTCCACCAGCTGTCTCCATCCCAAGGGACAGAGGAATGACATCCAACAGTAATGAGTACTGAACTTTTTCATTACCCTGGCCACTCAAGATAGCAGCTTGAACAGCAGCACCATAAGCAACAGCTTCATCAGGATGTATGCTCTTGCAGAGCTCCTTCCCGTTGAAGAATTGCTGCAACAGTTGCTGGATCTTTGGGATTCTCGTAGACCCACCCACAAGGACAACATCATGTATTGTGCTCTTTTCCATCTTGGCATCCCTTAAACACTTCTCCACAGGCTCCATGCACTTCCTAAAAAGATCCATATTAATTTCTTCGAATCTAGCACGAGTAATACTTGTACAGAAATCAACACCTTCATACAAATAATGAAGCTGAATTTAAAGTCTTCAGCTAGACTTGCACAGAATAGAAAGGGAAAGAGAAGAGACTTTAAGAAAGAAAAACAAGTTTATCAAATCTCTTATCTTCCCCAGCTTTCAGAACTCATATAACTAGGGTTATACTAAAAACTGAGAACATATCTCAGCCATACACCAGTACTGATCATACGTGGAAGCTAGAAATCCTTACGATTAGAAAACTAATAAATTACATAATTTACTTGATCAATTATCTAGCTTTTCCTTTTCCATTCTTGCCCTTGATAAAGTCTTTCATCCATGCTGGCTCCTTGACATTCCTCCTTGACTTTCTTAGTTTGTCTAGTGTTAAAATATCTTCCAACTCAGCAGCTTCAATTTCTTTATCCACATTTACTTTATCATTCTCAACTTCATTGTCTGAAGAGAGCAACCCAACACTTTCTTGTTCAGGTTCTAGAGTCAGTTCTTCCTCACCACTTGCTACAAATAATCAATTGCAATCATTGTTTTGTAAGTACTAGATAGGGTTCTCTTTGCACTTTCACAAGAAGTCCTCAACCTCCTAAGAGACCTCGAATTTCCAGCTATGTCCTTTTTGTGCTTCCTCTTAAACTCCTGAACAAAGTGATTTACGAGACGATTGTCAAAGTCCTCTCCCCCAAGGTGAGTGTCACCAGATGTAGCCTTCACTTCAAATATACCCTCTTCAATTGTTAGAATAGAGACATCCAATGTACCACCACCAAGATCGAAAATGAGCACATTCTTCTCCCCTGTACTGCTATACCTCTTGTCAAGGCCATATGCAATGGCAGCAGCAGTTGGCTCATTGATTAAACGCAGAACATTAAGGCCAGCAATGGCTGCAGCATCTTTTGTGGCTTGACGTTGTGAGCTGTTAGAAGAAGCCGTGACAGTGACCACAGCATTCTTTATTTTAGTACCAAGGTAGGCCTCGGCAATTTCCTTCATTTTTCTGAGAACCATAGACATGATCTCCTCCGCAGCAAACTGTTTCTCCTCACCTTTATAGGTGATCACAATCATTGGTTTCTCATTAGGACCCGAAGCAACTTTGAATGGCCAATACTGGATATCACTTTGCACAGATGAATCACTATACCTCCTACCGATCAACCGTTTAATATCTACCAACAAAATCAAAGAAGGCAGTAATTATAATCTAGTATTCAAGAAAAACAATGATACAACAAACACAACATATCCTACCAACAACAGTAAAGACATGTGTTCAAATAGGACTTTAAGTGTCACACACTAGGAAAAATTTAAACTGTAACTGAACATAAAATTTATGTAACTCAAGACAAGAATTCATGATAAATAAGCATATATGATTACCGAAGATAGTATTTAAAGGATTGATGGCAGCCTGATTCATAGCAGCATCGCCTACAAGATGGTCCGTATCAGTGAAAGCAACACAAGATGGTGTAGTTGTGTTGCCATGTTCATTTGCAATGATTTCAACTCGATCATGTTGCCAAACTCCAACGCAAGAGTATGTTGTGCCTAGATCGATCCCAACTGCTGTAGCATCGTACATTTCCATTTCTACATGCAGCAACTATTCAAGAGCAGAGAGCTGCTTTAGGACTTTTATATGAGTGTGAGAAAGAAGTGCAAAAGTTTTATATGAGTTGTTTACAGCCACTGTAAACAACTCTTCATATTCCCTGTTATTAATGTTTTTTTTGTTTTTGAAACAACCCTGTTATTAATGTTAATAACTACACTATTTTTCATTTGTTATTTTAAAAAGTCCAACGAGTGCAAATTAGTTTACTTATTGAACTAACTGCCATTTTTATGGGAAGAATTCGACTTTTGTTTCTTGAAAAACTTTTTAGTGAATGTTAGGGGTTTTGGTTTCCCAAATATTCACAAATGTAAATCAACTTTCTATATTGAGCTATTTAAATACTTTATCTCAAGTTTTAAATTACAGGGTTCACGAGCCTAATTGAGTTTATATTAAATTTTTGTTTTATATAGAATAAATTATATTTACAATCAATTGAAAATTAAAGATTGAAAAATACATAAAAATTATTTTTTTAATAAAATAAACTTCTAACCATAAAACTACTTAGTTTTAATAGTTGATTTTAGGAGATTAATTTATAACAAACTGTAGATAAATTTTACTCTTTTATAAATTATAAATATATTTTTATATCGATATCCACAATTTAAACATATCAGAATTTCCAAACTAAATTCAAACATATCAGAATTATACGAATTAAATTTTAAACTTAAAATTGAAAATGGAATAAAAATCTTAGATCCCAAAATTGTGTTGGGGAAACAACAAAGACCAAATGAAGAAAGAAAAGCCATTATCTCCAACGGTGTTTTGTAAAATGATTAGCTAAATATTGATTATGTAAAATTTGTTGAACCTGTAACGTGTTTTACTCCAATGGGATTGATTATATTGGTTGGCTATATTTTAAAAATGGTATGTTATTATTATTTCAAATTGTTAAAAATAGAATGTATTATTTTTATATGGTAATTGATGATGTGGAATTAAACTACAGGTTGCTAAAGGTTCGACAAATATAGCCAACCTATTGTGATTATCTATATTTTTACCTAAGAGTTTTGTCCCATTGGAAATTCTCTATATACTACATCTTATTTAAGGTAATTTATTTTAAATTTTACCTAAGGGTTTTACACCATTGGAGATGAGCATCTCCAACGGTGTTTTGTAAAATGATTAGCTAAATATTGATTATGTAAAATTTGTTGAACCTGTAACGTGTTTTACTCCAATGGGATTGACTATATTGGTTGGCTATATTTTAAAAATGGTATGTTATTATTATTTCAAATTGTTAAAAATAGAATGTATTATTTTTATATGGTAATTGATGATGTGGAGTTAAACTACAGGTTGCTAAATGTTCGACAAATATAGCCAACCTATTGTGATTATCTATATTTTTACCTAAGAGTTTTGTCCCATTGAAGTGGATAAAATTTTACAAATTCTCTATATATCTTATTTAAGGTAATTTATTTTAAATTTTATGTAAGGACTTTACACCATTGGTGCTCTAAGATACAAGGTCAAACTGAAACAAATGAGTTTGGAAAGAATTCAAATTTTGTTACAGCAATTCTGATTTTTCTATATTATATTTTTGAAAATGAGACCCCACCTCCCTTTCCCTCTCCTCTCTCATCACTGACCAAACTCAAACCTCCCCCAAACCATCATCAGAAACACAACCAAACCCTAGCTCTCTCTCTCTCTCTCTCTCTCTCTCTCTCTCTCTCTCTCTCCCCCTCTCTCTGTATATATATATATGCACATACACATACAATTAATTACACTTCCCCACTACAATGCAAGACTTCCTGGGCTCAGTTCGCCGATCTTTAGTCTTTAAATCTTCCAGTGGCGGCGAAGAAGCCAACACTTTTGGTGGGTTTGTTGAGAAGATTGGATCCAGTATTAGAAAATCAAGAATTGGGCTTTTTCCCAAACCAATGCCTCCTGCACTGCCTCCGATATCGAAACCGAAAAGGGATGATGTTTCTTCGATTCGATGGCGAAAAGGGGAGTTGATTGGATGTGGGGCATTTGGGCAAGTTTATATGGGGATGAATCTTGATTCTGGGGAATTATTGGCTGTTAAGCAGGTTGGGTTTGTGATTTGAGGTTTTTTGGTTGGTTTTGGTTGATGGGGTGTTTAAAGATTTGATTTTTTTGGTTTTTGTAGGTTTCGATTGCTGCGAATTCGGCTTCTAAGGAGAAAACTCAGGTAATTGTGTGAGAATTCTTGTTTGATTGTATTGTTTATTTGAGGTTATAGAGTGATGTTATGAGTTTTAAAGTTGTGATTTTTCAAGATTTTGATGATTTGGGAAAAGGGGTAATTGTAATATACTTATTTGTTTAGTGCTGTTAAGTGATGTTTTGATCACCTGCTCTCACTTGAAAACCAATTTTTAGGAGTAAAGAGGGGATCATTAGGAGCCCTTATTTTGGGGTGTTATTTAAACTTTGTAGTTGGAATTGAATTTGAAAATAAAGGGGGTAGGAGGGTCGGAATTCAACACCTCTAGTAAACTTGAGCTCTGATACTATTAATTTACCAACTCTCCTAAAGTTTTAAGGTTTTAGGAATGCTTATATGGATTATTAATTATATATCTTTAATAGTCATAAGTACAAGTTGATGACTTGTGCTCCTAAGGGTGGGTAGGAAATGGCAGAACACCTTTTTACATGATATGATCATATTTACGTTTCTCCATGTCAAAGTGATTAAGTATGGTTTAAGATTCTGCAGGGTATATTTCGATAATGATTCTCTTCAGTCGGTAACTGCCCATTGTCATAATTTGATAATACTAATGTGACCCATTGTTCAATAAACATGCTTACATATAGGCTCATGTTCGGGAGCTTGAGGAGGAAGTGAAGCTGTTAAAGAATCTTTCTCACCCAAACATTGTTGTGAGTGTAGTAAAATTTGGAATTATGTGTATACATTTTTCGATTATCTTATAACGTTTTTTTTTCATTGCTTTTCAGAGATATCTGGGAACTGCTAGAGAGGAGAGTTCACTTAATATTTTGTTAGAGTTTGTTCCAGGAGGATCAATATCGTCGCTCCTTGGGAAGTTTGGGTCTTTTCCCGAGGCTGTAAGTAAATGCAACTTATTACATATGTTTTGTCTTTGAAACTAATTATTTTGGTAAAAAGAAAATTAAGTGAATTTTTAGAGTGTAAGGTTGTATGTGTTGGCCACTGCTGAGCTGCATACAACCCGAATGTTTTAAACCAATGGCTGCCATTAGTGATTTTTATTTATCCTGATTTATTTTAATTCACCTATATCCTTGCGGTAGATGCTCATAAAGGCGTATTGTAACTCTGTGCTGAGCAGGTTCTGAGAATGTATACAAAACAGTTGTTACTGGGACTGGAATACCTTCACAAAAATGGTATAATGCACAGAGACATCAAGGTACTTTCTTGTTTTTCCGAATTTTGTAATTGTGGAAGCAAAGAATCTTCACTTTGATTGCCTCTTTATTTAATTATTAACTCATATGCTTTATGCAGGGGGCAAATATACTTGTCGATAACAAGGGGTGCATCAAACTTGCAGATTTTGGTGCATCTAAGAAAGTTGTTGAACTGGTATGGAAAATTCTCGTCACTTGTAACTATTTTTTTATGATATACTGTTTTTACTGTATAAAATCCTAGTGTCCAATTGCAAATGTAACAAACCCATTTTGTGTTTCTGCATAGGCTACGATGACCGGTGCCAAATCAATGAAGGGTACCCCATACTGGATGGCTCCTGAAGTTATTCTCCAAACCGGACACAGCTTGTTAGTACTTTATATTCAACTTGCTAGTACTTCATGTTCATCAGAAATTATCTTGCTAGTGTTAGAAAAGTAAAAAACACACAAATAGAGTTGTCGCTCTAGTATGTTACAGTAAATTTTGTTCCTCTTATTTCTAGTTTTTATTAACTGGCATTAAACATAAGTGTATGCATGAGAAAAGAGCAGACTGTAAAGTATCTTGACTTGAGTCTTGAGATGCCTTTCACTTATCATTTGAGGACATTCAAAGCAATTCCTTTTTGTCAATCAATAACTTCATATGATAAAGCTTAATGAGATATTACACGTTTTATATAGATGCTTCAGTGGTAATTTGCTTTAGAAAAGGCCGTTGTAGTGTACAATATCAGTCAACTCTGGTCATGGTCCCCCATGTTTCCACGTCTCATTGCATCTCAATATCTTAGTTGAACATTGACATACTGTAATGTGCATATTGAAATGTTCTTGATTTTCTTTACTGGTTCACATGATAGTGTTTTAATCCATCTTTTTTTTTTGACGGATTTCACTCATGAGTGTATGTGTGTTTCCAGCTCTGCCGACATATGGAGTGTTGGCTGTACTGTTATTGAGATGGCTACTGGCAAACCTCCTTGGAGTCAGCAGTATCAAGAGGTATATGTGCAGGGAATAGATACTCCTAATCATATGTTGCGCGTTGACTTGTATCTAGGAACTATATGTTAGTGTCATCCAACTTGGTTGTATGCTAAGCTTTGATGTTGCTATCAGGTCGCTGCTCTCTTCCATATAGGGACAACGAAATCTCATCCACCTATCCCGGATCATCTATCGACTGAGGCTAAGGATTTTTTGTTAAAATGCCTACACAAGTATTTCCATGAATTTCTTCTTTTTATTTGTTTCTGTACATAATCTGTTATGTTGATGCTAGTATATAGTTTCGAAATGCTGCATGAAGTCATCCACTTTATTAGGGGCAAATAATCACTGCAAAGGATAGGCACATCTTTTCTGTATCATAAGGAAAAATATGTTTGTTTTATTTAAGTCAAATCTTTTTGAAGTTAAAGGAGGACCCCTAATGTATGTTTGTGAATCAGCCTATTAAAATTGAAAAAAATAATGCACTGCCAAAACAATTCCTGTTCAATGTGCAGAAAATTTCTTTCTTGCTTTAAGCTTTTCTTTTAAAAAACACGCTTTATCAGTTCTTTGTAACATGTAGTTGATGATATTTTTGTTTAAGGTGATTTCAACACTCATTCTTGTTCCCATGGAAGAATTTATTATCTGTGTTGTTATATGGGGTCTCTATTCTAAAAATCGGCCGATTAATCGGTAGTTGGGTGACCTCCGTCTCAATTAAGCGGAAATCGGGTCAAAGAGCGGTTCTTTTAAAAATCAGTCAAGAATCGGTCGAGACGGTGATTAATCGGTTAAAACGGTCAAAAATCGGTCTAACTTAAAAAAATATTATTTTTTCAAAAAAAGTAATTATTTGTGAAAACAAAAAATTGTAATGAAAGTGAAGCATATGATTTTAAATTCCTAATTTTACCTAATTTTAAAACCTTTCTCAATTTCTCAATTTCAATTTTAAACTTTTATTATGTACATGTGAAATTAATCCTTTGATTGTTAGAATTCAGTAAGTTCTATACTATCTAATTTTTGTATTTCTTATAAATTATTTGTTTTTAAAACTTCTTTCTTTATAAACTAATTTATTTAATTTGTAAAGTTTATTATTTTAGAATGGATATTACAAGAGGTCATAATTTGTAAATATAATATTTAATTATTTAATTAATTAAATTATTTCTGATTAGTGTCCCGATTAATCGCTACAAGGTGCCTTCACCTTCTAATGCTGATTCCTGCTTGTTAGAACACTGTATGTGGTTGATGTTGATTACATTTATTATATATTGTAATTGCTTCTCAGACATTTTTTTCTTTCTGAAAACTAAACAGGGAACCAGATTTGAGGCCTACTGCATCAGACTTATTACAGGTTCTTTCGAATTTCACTGTGCTTCCCATACTGAGCCCTAATGGTCAATGTGCTTGCTTCCAATCTTAATTACTTTACTTGGTTCCTGCAGCATCCTTTTGTTACTGGAGAATATCAGGAATCACATCCTGTGAATCGCATTTCAGTTATTGTCAGTAAAGCATTCTTCAAATCTGAATATCAAATCTTTAGTTCTAGCTTCATGTTTCTTTTTTTCTAATCATAGTGTTTTTAATACTCAGAGGGACCATTCTGGGAAGCATATGGAAATATCTAAAGCAAACCTTAAAAATTCGTAAGTTACATCAGTTGTCACTAGATGTTTTTAATATTCTTCAGCTGTTAATGATTGTGGCCTTTAATCATGTGGATGCTGCAGCATGAAGCCTGGGAAGAGATCATTTGGCATAGGTTCCAATGAATCTCATGATATGTGTAGTGTGAGGTGCTCTACAGTATATCCTGAAAATTTGTCAGGTGATGCACCCAACTGGGGGTCTAGCAATTACGATGACGACGATATGTGTCAAATAGATGATGAAGAAGATTTCTTTACTGACGTGTCAATAAAGCATAGTTCAACATCCCTTTCTGCTGATGTAAACAAGGTAATAGAGTGCCTCAGCATCCTTTGTATTTATGTTATTGCATTTCGTATTCAGTTTTATCTCTTAATTTCTACATTATCAGAGTTTTAACCCGATGTGCGAGCCTAACGATGATTGGCAATGTAAGTTCGATGATAGTCCAGTATTGGAGAAAAGTGTCACGAATATATTTCCAAGTGAAATTGCCAAAAAGAATTCTGTAAGATATGGATCATCTGGTAATGGGGATATTGACTTTACATTTCCAAGCGGCACATTAACAACAGATGATGAGGATGAAGTTACAGAGTCAAAAATTATTGCATTCCTTGATGAAAAGGTTTCACTTTACTTTCACACTTTCTTTCCTGCGAACTATTACATGTGTGAGTTGGACAATTTGTCTTCGTATTCAATTTTGAATTAAAGCCTTACTCTTGGAAATTGTTTCAGGCTCTAGTTTTGAAAAAGCTGCAGTCACCTCTATATGAAGAATTTTACAACTCACTGAACCCCATGTGTTCTATTAGTGCTGTCGGGACAGAAAATAAAGAAAACTTAGCTTATAATTGTAACTTACCTCCGAAAAGCAGGTCACCAAATCGGGTGCCTAGCAGAAGATTTTCAGCTGCTGTAGATGTTGCCTATACAGCAAGCCCCGAGAATTGCTCCAAACATGTATCAGATGGTAGTTCAAGTCATCAAGCTATGCAAGAACCAAAGTCACCTTCATATGTGGAACTGAAGGAGGTTCCTAATCAAGAGCCAGTCAGTCTTAGGTTTGTGAGTTTATTCAGTTATCGCCTTTATCGTCATTAGCTTACTTCAGACTTTAGAGCATGGAATCTATTTTAAATGTTTTCCTAGTAAGTTGGAGATACTTTATAACTTTTTGTATATGTTTTGTAAATAAGTTTTTATCTCAACTCCATTTTTTATTTCACAAAAGCTGTAATATACATGTATCTCCCAAATATTATGAGCCAATAGTAGGTCCCAAAGAGAGCATATATGATTCTTTCTTTAGCCTTTAATTGGTAATAGTATGTTTTCGGTTTGTAACTTGAGACTAAAACTTTTTCCTTACAGCACAAGCTTCTCTGAGAGGCAAAGAAAGTGGAAAGAAGAGCTTAATGAAGAGCTCGAAAGAAAACGAGGTATGTCCATCCCATCTTTATGTTAACTTTTTGCCATTGAAGAGTTCTGACAATTTTATTGGATTTTGGGGACAACATTTATTTATCCTCATCGAAAGCTTTTAGTTGCATTGCATGTAGCCATGGGCATGTTACATTACCTTAATAGTACTTCTCTGGAAGTTGCTGTTTTGTCTGCCCTAATAGGCATCATTTATGAGGTGCCCTAATGTTGATTAATAATGCACTCTTTCCAGTATTCATAATAGACTGTAGGACATTCAGGTTCACGAGTCTTCCCTCTCCCAGGGAAGCAACATTCAAGGCTAACAAGATCTATTACATAAATAATTGACATTATATGCCAATTTTTCTGATTACTGTACCCTTTCAACCATTCCCCAGTTATATGCTGTCCTCTTTACTCTATGATGACATAAGCATGTATATTTTGTATTACATTCTGGGTTCCTGCTTTTGGATACCCAAACCGTTCTTAACCCTAAAATTTTACAAAACCCATTATTTCTCATGTTCATTCAGCTGCGGAAAAACTAAACCCTTAGCAGCTTAAGTTTAATTGTATCTTGCCAGAATAGCTTCAATTCTGAAAATAGATCTAACACCTCCAAACCCTGTATCTTGCACTTTGCAGAAATGATGCGGCAGGCAGGTGTGGCAAATACATCATCTCCCAAGGCCCGAATTTTTAGCAGGCAAAAAGATCGATTCAGGTTTGCATTTCCTGGCAAATGAATGTATGTATATTTATGTTGACCATTTTCATACTTCAAAATGTATCCTCTTCTTTGGAAGCATGACAACTTAAGCTGCACTTTTCAGATATTATCCATCAGGCAGGTCAAGAGATTTGCATCTCCAAGGATTCAAATTATAAAGACCGCCCAAGCACATATTCACATATTAATGCGGCTGTAACATATTCTTGGTAATCTTTATGGGAATGTTTGATTTTCCCAAGTGTTGATGTTATGTAGCTCTGGTTTTGGTGACTTCAAAATTTTGTGTTATATGTATCATGGCTCCTCTAGTAGCCAAATTCATAAAAACAATTCAAGGTTTTATGTGGTTGGTCCTAAAGTATTATATAAACTGTATTTGTTCAATTTTTCCTGTAAGAGTAACTACTATGAATAACAAAAGGAATAAGAATGAAAACAACACCATTTGAGGCTTTTTTTTATAGTGACATAATGTGTGTGAAGTTTTGGTGTTTCATTCTTTTAGCAAACCAGGTTTCTCTATTAAAATTTAATGTCCTATTCCACTGCCATATGGATCAGAGGGGCTCAACTTATCCTTCTCACAAGTTGAACTATACTTAAAAAAGTAAAGCATAACCATATATACACTATACTACATACAATAACTATACAGAGTAACAATGGGGACAAATTTGTTCGTATAGAAGACACCAACTTGTGTATTTGTTATGACTTATTTTTTATCCACTGTTTATTGCTGGGATAATCTGATGATTTAGGAAACAACTATTCATTTGCCAAACTTGCTATTATATATAGGCTTTTGTTCAAATAGAAACAAGAAACCTACAATAAAAGAAAAAAACCTGTAGGGAGAACTTTTTATATAAAAAATTATAGTACACTAATTTTATGATTCTATAGTAGGATCAAAGTTTTATTTTTTGATTATATAAAAGAAAAGGACCAATTTTTTGATTTTATAATACAAAAACAACAATTTTCTGATTCTGTAGTAGAAACAAATGATGACATTATTATGGTATCACTGCCATGTGTCATGTCATCAATGTTGACGTGGCAGTGACACGTGCTAGTGCCACGTTAATAGTGTCGTTGATGATGTGACAATGCCATGTCAAAAATCAAAATTGATGATGTGACAATGCAATGTCATAATTTTTTTTTTATTTTTTAAAATTAAAAAAAATATTTATTTTTTTAAAATACTTTTTTAAAATTAAAATTTTTTTTTTAGTTTTTTTTGAAAAAAAAAGTTTAAAAAATTATTTTTTTAGTTTTTTTTTAAAAAAAAAAGTTTTAAAAAACGTGCATTCTCTATATAATTTGATTCTTTTTAGAATAATGGCCTACATATATCAACGGATCTTATTTTAAGAGAACACATAAGAGAGAAGGGCATACAACCAGGCCCTGTTGGCCTCTAACAAAGAAATATACAGACTGCTAAAGTAGGTTAGAATTAAAGAAAATTCTCTTCCCGCCAATGCCGCTAATTTGATTAATGTTAAATGTTAAATAAATTCTATATATGAAACAGATAATTACACAGTCAATTGAAAGTCCCAAAATTTTCAGCAGGGTCGGCCGTCGGATCTTCCCTAGGCTCATGTTAGCTTTTCTTTTGCTATTGCTGAAAAGAGTTTCAAAAAAAAAAAAAAAAAACCTACATAGACCATTACTGCTTAACCATCAAGTATCCCCATCTTCTATGCCCCATTGGCCACATCCATATCGATTACCCCATCAATTCCCTTGAAAACAACTCGTAATTTCCTTAAACATGATTGTTTTGAGCCGCTTCTGCCAGCTGCTCCAGTGACATGGACAATGTCTTTGGCACATTTATCCATCAGCTCATATAGTGGTTTATCCAAGTTAGAGCGGGTCATCTCTTCTAGTACTGCAGGTGCCTGCATGTACAAATTCTTACCCCTGTATAAAACACTAACTCTGGATAAAAGCAGCTTCGGGTGATCTTCTAATTGATCGATAAACTGTTACAGCAAGACATAGTAAGAAAACAGCCATCCACCAATTTGGAATCAAAGAGAAGAAAAAAGGACGGCATCTGTAATTTTCTACGTGAGACACTAACATAGTAATATGTAACAAGGGGACACAAAAAACATGCTTGGGGAACAAGGACACAGAAATAATTTTCATTTCCAAACCGAGAGTTTTTAAGAACAGAGCAATATAGATCGGAGAACTTGTTGATCAAGAATGAACCTATAATGTAATTTAAAAAAAAACTGTATTATAAAGCCCATCACTAATCTCGTAATCTTTTCATAATATGTTGTCATCACTAACCATATATTTATCATCTAATTTCCAGAGCCATAACCTAATCTGCCAGCGCAGAAAATTTTTTCAATCTTGTTTCACAGATGGACTTGCAACCTTCTAAAAGGAGCCAATTAATAATGTTCCCAATAATTTTCCATGCTGTACGGAATTCCTCCAAAAAGCCATTAAAGCAATAAAATATGCAGGGTTCCAAAGTTTCTTGTAGAATAAAATTTCAGACCAAAAATGGATCCAAAATTTACTTTCCAGCTTTTAATTGAGAATTTATAAAGGATTACACCATAGGACGATTACTCGCCAATTGCAGCACAAAATATTTTGGACATGGCACATGATGGCGCATTGAACTTAATAGTTAGGTGTTTTTATTGTTGATTTATCCGCTGAGTCAGTATTTCATATAGAACAAAAGCAGAACGTCAACGGCTTGGTGATGAAATGGTTCTTTCCTAGTTAACATTGGGACTGATTGCACTCTAGCTATAAAGTTAAATAAGCGGAAATGACAAAAGTTGAGCCAAAACAAGATACCTTCTTTAAGGTAATTGTAGTGTCCAGCTCAATAAGAATTCCAGGGCCACAAACAAGACAATCCTTGTCCTTCTCAAACTCAGTCACTTCAGTGTGCAGGCCATCAACACCATTATACCTGCGAATAAATCAACACCATTATACCTGCGAATAAATCAACACCGAAGATAGCAAAGACATGAAGGTTTGTTTTAGCTTTCCAGGAGCAGGAACATCAAGATAAATCCCTCTACAACAACGAGCACAATTTTGCTAAAACTTTAAAGACACGAGAAAACAATCTTACATATACTTCAGTTGGAGTCTAATGGAACATTTAAGGATCTGTGACCAGAGAAAATAATGGAACAACAAAGAATGTGTACTCGCAAACATGTATATATAGACTAGTAGTTGTAGTTTTGAGGCCATAATTAGTTAATTAATGTAATGGAGATTCCCGACACTCAATATAAGTTAGGCAGGCATGCTTAGATAATACTATTACTCCCTCCGTCCCCCTTTACATGTCCATTTCTACTTCCAAAGCAATTTTAGTGCTAATCTTCCAAGACTAATAATTTCCAAGGTTTGGTTCTTTTAAAACTTAGTAGGATCCTCAATTTTCAAGATAATAATTAGCCGAATACATGGGAAAAAATAATTTAACTAACATTTTCTTAATATACGTAATTTTTCCAAACTGGAAGTGTAAAAGGGGACAGAGGGAGTATAATATTAAAGTCAACACATGCAAAACTTTAGTAGGATACAATGTGTTGCTAACAAATTATGGGACAATTCGACAAATAAACATTTCCATTATCTAGTAACATGAAAAACGAATGGGTTTGTTTTGACCAACTCTTGCGTTCACCAAGAACTCAATTCAAATCCAATGCAGCAGGGATATAGAGATGCATTCTGAGGTGAGGAGATGAAGAAGCTGGTGTGTCAGAAAGCAATTATAAACGATGATTGTGTAGGTATAATTAAGTTCACGTACGTTAAGTAATTCGATAGTGTTTTACTGCATCCAGATGCAATCTTTAAGGTTTCCAAAGCACATGCAGCGGATATGATTGCATTGGTTGAAGCTATAGCAGGAATGATGTTCTTCACCACACCCTGTAACATACAAAGACAAATGATGGTAAAATTGCACCATTGCCTCGTAAATCTTACTTCTCTGAAAACAGTTAAGAATTGCTGATGATACCATACCTGAGTAAGAGTATAAGTAACACCTGGAATGCCAAAAAGCTCAGCTCTCTTCACAGCCTATTTATTTTGAGTATAAGTTAGAAAAACAAAAAAGATTAATTTCAGACAACAAAGAGGAGGATAACTATAAATATGCACTTATGAACCTCTGAATAGACCCACTGCATATCTTCCGGGTCATCTGGATCAAAATTTTTACCACTATGGACCTGCAAGTATGAACAAACAGTATTATAGGGCGATCTTCCAAAGTTGCTTCCTTCAAAAAGGAAGAGTATTTTACCTCATCCCACTTAATTAGATGGGCGTACTCAATACAATGAGCAGCAGTTCTAGGGGTTTCTGCAAGAGTGCATAAAGGAAACTTGACTTGTGGAGGGAAGAGCCAAATGGTACATTCGAAGCATGGTGTGACCCCTGGCATAATAACCCTTGCATGGCCCTTAAACCCTTCAGTTCCACCATCTACCATAGGTTTAATTGTTTCCTCTCGTGGATTGTCATCAGTATCATACTCTGAATTTACAAACACCAGATGAGGGACCAAAAACTAAAGACAATGTTGTTGAAAGAGAGACTATGGTTCATATATTTAATATACAAATAATTTTAAGGATAAAATGTGAAAGGGCATCATAAAAGTAATCGACTTGAAAAATGTACATCTTAACTGTTTTTTGTAGACTCAAAGCCTCTCTTTTTTGTTTAATCCTTCAAGTTCTTTTTGGTTTGTAATAATCTAACAAAATACAATATCATCTGTAATACATCAAATTGGTAACTGGTCATAACTCATAAGTAACACGAATTACCCAACAATTTCTTCCAGAGCACTATTCTTGTGCAGCAGAGCTTATATGAGGAGACGCGTATTGAAAATTGACTACATGAGTATTCTTTTTTAAATATGTGCCCAATCTGTCCATAATAAATTTGTACACAAAACAATTTGTACCTGAGATAGTAATGTAGAGATTAATGCAACAATTAATTATCATCATTTCCAACCTTAAAAGATCCGTATATGATCTAATTATACCATGGTCAAACTTAGTATATTACAATTTCATAACATACATACTATAAAAAAATGTAATTGCAAATATATGAAGTGCCTCAGTTTCAATGACATGGTAACTTTTCGCAGAAAATCTACAAGATAATACTCACCTAGAAAACTACAAGCAACAGAATTTATGTAGCTTCGGGCTTCAACGGAATCAAGACCAAGAGCAATAATGCTAAAGTCATTGTAAAATCCCAGCTCTTTGTCCTCAATGCGACAAAAATGTGGCACAATATTCACACCACTGACTCTTTCCATAACTCGTTGTGCTGCCACCTCAGCCTTTGGCTTTCCGACATCATGAAACCTGCAACATAGATCATTCTTGAGGAATCCAAAATCCATTATTACAAAATTACCTGTACTACAAACTAATTATATCCTACAACAATGAAAGACTACTAGCTGAGTGCTAATCCTATTAGGTACTCGGAGGAAGTGAAGGAAACAAGGAACAGATATAAAAAAAATAATAAAAAATCTGATCCATAGATCGATATTCAGTATATGGTAATTGTACATACATAGCCCTATCATCTGCTTCTAGGTTCTCACATAGAACACTTTCCCGTGTTATAAGCGAAACTAAGTAGGAGTAATAATTCAATCCCTTAACTTACACCTGAACAATATTGGCTTTATCAATTAAGAGAACTGATTCAGTCTAAAAATCATCTAAATAACATTACAATATAATTTTCTAAAGTTAACAGTACATTTTAGTTTTCCGTAACTTGCAGAAAAAACGCTACACTACATATATTAGGACCATCAAGAACCAATAATTTCCACAGTTTACAGCAGAAAACAAGCATTACTGCCAAACCTGAACAGAAACTGACGATTCAAATTAGAAACATCAATCCGGTCCATATCGATAACTTCAAGATTCTTAAACCCCGAAAAGGCCAAATCTTTAAGCAACTCACAACCCAATCCACCCGCTCCAACTACCAACACTTTAGCATACTCTTGAAGATCGTTTCTTAACTACAAAACCCAACAATAAAAAACAAAACTTTAACCTCTACAGCACAAAACAAGAGCATAAAAACGCAGTGCACGCAAGGTGTTTGATAAAAGTCCTCAATGAAAAAAGAGAGTTAAATAGCTTACGTCAGTGCCGGGATCGAAAGTGGGGCCGACAAGATTGCCGGAACGGAGGAGGAGCTTGTCGAGGTCACGTGATCTGCTACTGCTAACTTGCTTCTCCATTAGAGAGAATTATCGGTAGCTCAGTTTTATCAGAGTTGTAGCCCTTGCAAACGAATAGACGATACCCAGGTTTCAATTTATATGTTTTCTTTTTTTTTTCTTGAAAATTGAATATTTTAAAATATATGATTAAAAATAACTATACAAGTGTAAAATTTATATGATTAAATGTTTTTAAATTTATATGATTTTCTTCTATTTTTTCATTTTTGAATATTAAAGAAAGAGATTTTATCCTTTAAATAAAGGTGATTTAATTCTAAGGTTATTGATAAACAAATTAGTTTTGTTACAAACATGTGTCATTTAAAATGTAAATATATTTTAATATCAAAGTTGAATATTAAAATAATGTGTTATAATTTTAAATATTGTTAACAATCATGAGTTAGGATATTATGTAAATAATTATTTTTATGCCAACAGATGCATACCTTTTAAAATTCGTTGTGAGACTCCTTTTATTTTTGTCCATAATGTATTATTTATGAACTCGTTTATTTGAGAGAAATTACCGTTTTTATAGTTGTTTTAAGATTACTTTGTAAAAGTAAATTTTCAAAATTTATTTATAAAAATACAATAATTTACTGCCCTTTCCATTATACCGTTCTTGGCCTTCTCATATTATATTTTCTCTTCTTTTTTTTTTTTTTTCTAAATGCCTATTCATATTCTCTCTGATGGGGTTGTAAAAAGCAGTTGCTGAACAAACTCGAGTTCAAACTTATTTACCTGGACTCACTCAGTTCATTTATTGATCGAATTCGAATTAAATATGAAAATGTGTTTGATATCTGAACGAGTCCGAGTTGAATTTTACACCTATTTGATTCGAATTCAAATTATTTTGTTTGACATCGACTAGATATCAACTCTGAATTTGTTAAACTCAGATCGGCTCATTTAACTGAATAGAAAATTATGTATTTTATAAACATCATCAATCATCAATCATCAATATATCAATATATATATATATATATATATATATATAAAGGAGTATAGCGGGAGTTTAGGTGGCGCTCTAATATCGTCTCAATCGATTTTTCTAATTTTCTAGAATTTTAAACACTAATAAATATAAAAATATTAATTAGCATATTTGAAGTAGAATAGGTGTTCGAATTTATAAAGGAGAAGAGTTCGAATTTATAGAGAAGACATATGATTAGAAGTTCTATTGGAAGTATAATAAATATTTATAAGGCATACGATTAAAAGTTCTATTGGAAGTAGAATAAGAGTTCGAATTTATAGAGAATAAGAGTTCGAATTTATAAATAATAGTTCTACTAGAACTAGAGTAGGTGTTTAAATATATAGAGCAGACATATAATTAAATATTTTATAGAAAGTACGATCTTCTAAATTATATATTTTTTATAATTTAATTATACTTATATTAGGAAAATTTATTCATAAATCCAATACTATTGTCATGAAAAAAATCATCGTATTTAAAAAGAAAAGAATTAATGTATTAACATAATAAAAGAACAATGAGTAAAAGTACAATCTCATGCAATCCAATACTATTGTCATGAAAAAAGTCATCGTATTTAAAAAAAAAAAGAATTAATGTATTAACATAATAAAAGAACAATGAGTAAAAGAACAATCTCATGCAGGAATCCTAAATAAATACATGAATATCTATAATATAAAGAAAAAATAAGATGTGTTTTCATTTTCTAAAAACTCCAAAAAATTTAGAAAATCTAAAAAAAGTATAAATTGGAATTCACTTTATTTTTTAGGTTTTGATTTCAAGAAAAAAATTGTTGTGTAAGATAAGTATCATCAATAATATGTAATGAATTTAGAATTTCGATCCCAAACGAGAGCGGCTCGAAATGTGTTTAACATGAAAACGGCTCACTATAAAAAATTGTACTAGCTATTAAAATATCATATGATGTTATAAATTTTATTTTATTTTTAGGATTTGATTTTTATGGATAAACATTATCATACAAGTAATATATGTAAAAGTTAGGTTTTTTGTCTTAACGAGAGAGCGAATCAATAGTAAAAATTGTGTTTAACAAGAAAGCGGTTCATTAGATAAGACCGTATAAAAGATGTTTAAATATATAATTAATACATAAAATAAAATGTTTAATTTGAAGTAGAATACGAGGACGGTGGAGACGTCTTATACGATTTTTTAAAACTGTACATCTTTTTTCCTAGAAATCCTTTATTTTAACTTTTTTATACAAGTTAATTATACTTGCATTACAAAAATATATCCATAAATGCAATATTATTTCCGTAACGAAAAGTCTTCGTATTTTAATTTTTTTTTTGATATGTTAACATAACAGAAAGACATTTCAATGCAGAAACTGTAAATAAATACAAGAATATCTATAATATACAGAAAATATAACATGTATTTTCATTTTTTAAAACTCCATAAATATTAGAAAGTTTAAAGAATATAAGAATTGGAATTTACTCTCTTTATATAATGAAGTTAGAATTTCAGTATCAAATAAGAGTAACTCGAAACGTATTTAACGGGAAGACGGCTCGCTAGAAAAGATTGTATTAACTATTAGAATTTGATACTGAAGTCATAAATTTTTTTTATTTTTACGGTTCGATTTTATAGATAAAAAATATTATATAAGTATTTATAATATATGTTAAAAAGTTGGGATTTCAGTTTTAACAAGAGAGCGGCTCAATCGAAAGAATCGTATTTAACAAGAAATTGATTCATTAGAGAAGATTATTTAATTACTAAAATTTAATATTGATATTATAATATAACGTAAATGTATTGAATTTTTTTAAAAATATTGTAACGCCGCCGCGAAGCGCGGCTTTATCAACTAGTATATATATAAAGGAGGATAGCGGGAGTTTAGGTGGCGCTCTAAGATCGTCTCAATCTATTTTTCTAATTTTCCAGAATTTTAAAATTTTAAACACTAATAAATATAAAATCATCATCAATATATATATATATATATATATATATAAAGGAGGCTAGCGGGAGTTTAGGTGGCGCTCTAAGATCGTCTCAATCTATTTTTCTAATTTTCTAGAATTTTAAAATTTTAAACACTAATAAATATAAAAATATCAATTAACATATTAGAAGTAGAATAGGTGTTCGAATTTATTGATTAGAAGTTCTATTGGAAGTATAATAATTATTTATAAGACATACGATTAAAAGTTCTATTGGAAGTCGAATAGGAGTTCGAAGGCGCTCTAAGATCGTCTCATTCTATTTCTCTAATTTTTTTAGAATTTTAGAATTTTATATATTAATAATAACTAAAATATCCTTTAACCTATTCATAGCAGAAAATGTAATCGAGTTTATTGAAAAAAATAGAATTTGAATTTATATGAAAAACATAGAATGTAAAGTTTCCTTAGCATGGTAGAAGTAGGAAAATTCGAATTTATATAACTAAAATTAACTCTCATTTTCAGATTTATTGAGGAGGATAATTATATAAGGAGATTGCGTGCAATCAAATGATCACCTCTTGAACAGCCTTGAATTTTATAAAAGATTTGAGTGCAGGTTATGTAACCATCGTTTCCGCCAATTGTTTTTAAAGTGGTTCTTTTGATTTTTGATCTATGTTATTAATTACTCAAATTTGGAACCAAATTATGATCCCGGACTTAAAAAGAGAATAGACGAGATCTTGCAAAAGTTCATGTAGCTGTGGTTCGACAATGCGGATTCATGCAAGTTTGTTAAATTTTCTCCTTAATTATCTTTTGTTAATTATTTTTCTTCTTAAAATATTAGTTCGTTAAGTTGTATCTGATCAATGATTTGGTGTTAGTTAGGACTACACCAAATATTTTATAATCATATGATTTTAAATTATTTGGTGTTAGTTATAATCATATGATTATATGATTATAATCATATGATTATTTTATAATCATATGATTATAAAATATTTTAAATATTTTAAATATTTTATAATCATATGATTATAATTATTTGGTGTTAGTTAGAACTACACCAAATATTTTAAATTATTTTTCTTCTAATCATATGTCTTTCCTGTAGAAATTTATAGAAAAGACATATGATTAGAAGTTCTATTGGAAGTATAATAAGTATTTATAAGGCATACGATTAAAAGTTCTATTGGAAGTAGAATAAGAATTCGAATTTATAGAGAATAAGAGTTCGATTTTATAGAAAAAATATATAAATAAAAGTTCTACAAAAAAAATATATAAATAAAAGTTCTACTAGAACTAGAATAGGTGTTTGAATATATAGGGCAGACATATAATTAAATATTTTATAGAAAGTACGATCTTCTTAAATTATATATTTTTTTATATAAGTTAATTGTACTTATATTAGGCAAATCTATTCATAAATCCAATACTATTGTCATGAAAAAAGTCACCGTATTTAAAAAGAAAAGAATTGATGTGTTTAAATAATAAAAGAACAATGAGTAAAAGAACAATCTTATGCAGAAATGTTAAATAAATACAGGAGTATAAATAATATGTAATGAAGTTAGAATTTCGATCCCAAACGAGAGCGGCTCAAAACGTGTTTAACGGGAAGACGGCTCACTATAAAAGATCGTACTAGCTATTAAAATATCATATGATGTTATAAATTTTATTTTATTTTTAGGATTTGAAAGGCATATGACTCAGCCTATTTGTAGTTAGAGGATCCTAATCCAATTAAAGTAGTTTGTAATAAGTAAATAATATCAACTGTCACAGGAATCTCATAAGGTGACAACTGTCAGAAGAAAAATCAACAAGTCAATCTATAGTTTTGATGTTTTACACTGAAGAAGATTCAGTTGCCTGATCAAGCATCAGTGTAGCATTGAAATACATGGATTTATTTCAAGGACAGAGGTTTCTATAAGTGATAAGAAACAATATCAGTTCAGAATGATCGGAGAGAGTGAAGAAAAGAAAAAGACCACAGTTTAATGTCAAGATGAAGAACAGAGATTGGAGTTAGTCGTTCATGAACCAGACAGTACATCGAGCGTCAACAAAAATCCAGTGTATGTTCGTTATTATAATTACGTGGTCCACAGTGAAGTTTTGACTATTAAAAGGAGTTGTATTAATTCTATTTTAATTAATTAAATCAAATAGTTAATTTAATTAAATAAATTAATTCTATCAGAATTAATATATTTGTTAAAGTAATTATTAGATTAATTAAATAAGAATTAATCTGAAAAAGAAATAATTAATTAAGTGATTTATATAAATCATTTAGTTAATTATAATCTGAAAATATATAACAATATAACTATCTAAGGATAGTTATACCGATTGTTATATATAGTTCAAAAGGATAGTCATACAAAGGGAATGGTTTGGACAGTCATATTAAGTTCAAATAATAGTCATACCGAAAGTCATATACAAAGGAAATGATTATTGGACAGTCATATTCAGTTCAAAAGGAGATAGTTATACCGAAAGTTATATTCAAGTCAAGTGGCTATTGGACAGTCATATTCAGTTCAGTGGATAGTCATACCGAAAGTTATATTTAATGGGACAGTCATATTTCTTTCAATGGATAGTCATACCGAATGTTATATATGTGTTAATTGATTGTTATATCAATTAAAACAACACAATATGACTATGGACGGAATATAAAGATCAGAAGCAGCAAAGAGGCAGAAGACAATTCACTTACAACTTCTTAAAAAAATCCCAGCAGCTCATATCTATCTCTCTCAAGCTCAAGAACACTTACAAACATAATTCTGGAAATTCAAGTTCATCTCTTTTGTAATATTCTATCCGTTGGAACTTGTTTATGTGTGGTTCTTGTAATACTAGCGAATTAAGTTTCCTAGTTCACAACTTGATATCTTGATTTTAATTAACTAAATTAGAAAAGTTCATGTCGAATTTTCTAATTAGTTATTAATTACTTGATAATCATTTAGATTGATTTTGTAACACCCATCAAGTTAATATATTGTTATATTCAACTTGAAATTTGTGTTGTATTATTCCACTCAAATTTGTTTAAGTTAAATTTTATTTAAAGAACAAATTTCGATAAAATGGTATAGATTGTATTCAACCCCCCCTTCTACAATCGTATCGGACCTAACAATTGGTATCAGAGCTTATTGATTGATATACAAATCAAGATCCTAATTTTACTCCGCCAAAAATCAATCTTGAATTTTTAACTCTCTTAAAAATTCGTCATGTCTTCAAAAAGTATTGTTAAGATTCCTATGTTTAATAAGGACAATTATTCAATGTGGAAAAATAAGATGGAGTTGTTCCTTGATGTCGCAAATTCCAAATATTTGGGTGTTCTACAGAATGGACCTATAATTCCAATTCAACATACAACTGAATCAATAGTTGGAGGAGTTGTTGTAACACCTGCATCAACTAGTCCAAAGCCTGCTTCTTCTTTTACTCCGGATGAAAAGGAGGATGCTGGACTAGATAAGAATTTGAGACTTATTCTGATAGATTCCCTAGATGCTGTTATGTACAGTCATGTCATAAATTGTAAAACTGCAAAGCACATGTGGGAAACCATTGAGACTATTAATGAAGGAACAGATGAGGTTAGGGAGAACAGACTTCAAATTTTGACTTCTGAATATGAACATTTTAGAGCTGGTCCTAATGAGGGCATTCAGGAAGTGTTCGAAAGGTATAACAAAATAATCAACAACTTGCAAGTTCATGGCAAGCAATATACACAGAAGGAGATTAATATGAAGTTTTTGTTGACAATGCCCACTCATCTTGAACACAGGATAACGGCCATCAGAGAATCGAGAGATCTGAATAAGATTTCTCTTGAAAGGTTGTTTGGTGTTCTGAAAACCTATGAACTGGAACAAGTACAGCAGAGGGAGGTCACTGGAAAAGGAAGGGTGCTAAGTTCATCTACAGCTCTTGTAGTTGAAGCATCAAAGGAAGTGGAAGCTAAGGTTGTTCTACCTTACAGCTCAGACAAGGAACAAACTGAAGTTGAACAGGGTCAAACACCACCTATTCAGGATGGTGGAGACTTTTACTCACTTGAAGAGCTAGATCAACTTGAAGATGAATCCATGGCATTAATGGTAAGGCAATTTGGCAATTTTAGATTCAGAAGAAATCCAAAGTACAGGTTCAAGTCAAATAACAGATTCCAGAGAGGAGGCTCTTCTTCCTCTAGTAACAGGGGAGGATACAAAACTGGATCTGTTGACAGAAGCAAATTTCGTTGCTTCAACTGTAATGAATTGGGGCACTTTGCCACTGAATGCCAGAAACCCAAGCAAACTCAAAGAAGAGACTTTGCTGCTGAGAAGAAGAAACCTGGGAAAGCTTATGTTGCAGCCGGTAAGAGTTGGGATGACACGGATAGCGAAGATGAAGAATATGGAAATCTTGCGCTAATGGCAATTGGTGAATCATCTGATCAGCAGAACGGACAGGTAACTCTTACTGACACTGAATTAATTCGTAGTCTATATAATTCCTTAGGTAATGCACAAACTGGATATAATAGACTAGATCTACTAAGCACTAAACTTGGAAATGAAGTGTCAGAATTGAAAAAGATTCACATTAATCAAGACCAACAAAGAGATGAAATAACAATGCTTCTCACCAAGGAGAAATCTATTCTAGAAGTTGTTGGCAAACAAATGGCTAGAATTACTGAACTTGAAACGCAGGTCAGGGCTTGTTATAATTCTGTTAAAATTTCCAAGGAGTTCTTTAAAAAACAAGCTGTTGAACAAACAGTAGGGATAAGGTATGGCTACAACGAAGCTGTTGGATTGTTGGGCATAAATACCCCTAACCTTGTTAGTGCTGAAGAAAGAGGGATACCGCATGTTCTTAAGAAAGTTAAAGATCCCCTCTTTAAGAAATCTGATGCTGGACCACCAGATATTCTTTCTATGGTCATCCAGGAAGAAATAAGAAATGAGGACAGTGCTAATGGCATTGTTCTTGGAAATGTCAAAACTACTAAGAAACCAGTTAAGCATGTTGAGTTAACTAGTTCGTCTAAAAGTAGTTTAAGTAACGAGCAGTTGAAAAAGAAAAATACCATGTCTGATATGCACACCATGCCTATTAATGATCCATCTCATAAATCATGTGGTATTATTAATTGTATAACTTGTGCTTTTAATAGTATGCGAGCATATTTTAATGGTAGCTATGCATGTGATAAACAGACTGCTCCGCGACAGCATATGAACAGGAACAATAATGTTCGGTCAAAGACTGTTATTCCTTCTCAAGTTAGGAGAGAGACATTTGAACCTAAGAACAAACAAAGGGTTACGAAGAATGTTTACCAGGTCAAGTGTCCAGTCAATGACACAAGTGTCCGTGCTGTTAAAGAAACATGGATACCTAAAATAAAACAAAAGATTTTCAAATCTGTTTATAAGGTTAAATGTTTATTGGTTAAAGATGTTAAAATTAAAAGTGTTGCTTTGCCTGATAAAGGCCAATATTTTAAAACCGCAGGACCCAATCAAATTTGGGTTCCGAAGAAGGTTTAATCCGTTTGTCATTGCAGGGTGTTGAGCAGGTTGAACGTGTAACCTGGATCTTGGATAGTGGATGTTCAAGGCATATGACTGGAAATAGAACCCTGCTAACAAACGTGGTGGAAAAGGCCGGCCCAGTAGTTACCTTTGGAGATAACAGCAAAGGTAGAACTGATGGATATGGCAGACTTGAAGCTGGAAATGTTATCATAGAAGAAGTATCCTTTGTAAAAGGACTTGAGCATAATCTGCTCAGTATCAGTCAATTTTGTGACAAAGGATTTGATGTTCATTTTAATAAAAAGAATTGTCTGATTTCTCACAAAAGAAGTGAACAACCATCGCTAACTGGAGTCAGAAAAGGAAACTTGTATGTAGCTAACTTGAATACGGGAAGCACTGAGGAATTCAATTGCTTCTATTCTAAAGCGTCCACAGATGAAAGTTGGCTATGGCACAAGAAGCTCTCTCACCTGAATTTCAAAACAATGAACTCTCTTGTTAAAAGAGAATTAGTGAGAGGTTTGCCTTCTATGGAATTTACACAAGAAGGACTATGTGACGCATGCCAAAAAGGGAAGATAAAAAGGGCAACTCACAGGAGCACTAATAAATCATCAATAACTGAACCATTACAATTACTTCATATGGATTTGTTTGGTCCAGTTAATGTGATGTCAATGTCAAAGAAAAGATATGCTCTAGTGATTGTTGACGATTTCTCTAAATTCACATGGGTTTTGTTTTTACATTCCAAAGATGAAACTCCACAGTTAGTGATTGATCATATCAAGTTGATTGAGCTTGATTCAATGTATCCAGTAAGAGCGATAAGGTCAGATAATGGAACTGAATTCAGGAATGCAGTTCTAAATGAATTCTGTACTGAGAAAGGTATAACAAGACAGTTCTCGGCTCCAAGAACTCCTCAGCAAAATGGGGTAGTTGAAAGAAAGAATAGGACCTTGGTTGAAGCTGCTCGTACTATGCTAAGTGAATCAAGGCTTCCATTAAGCTTTTGGGCTGAAGCTGTCAATACTGCATGCTATACCCAGAATCGAACGCTGATTAACAAAGACTTAATGAAGACACCTTATGAAGCGTTAACAGAAAAGAAACCAACACTCAAGTACTTTCATGTATTTGGAACAAAATGCTTTGTGCTAAAAGAAGGAGACGATCAAGGTGGTAAATTTGAAGAAAAAGCACATGAAGCAATTTTTGTGGGTTATACTAGAAGAGCATATAAGGTGTATCTAATTGATCAACAGAAAACAATGGAAAGTGTCAATGTTACATTTGATGACACAAAACTTCCTAATATCCAAACTGAAGATTCATCTGAAAAGCTGTCTTTTGAAGATATGACAGATCTAGAATCAGATGATGATAGTCCACCTGAAGTGTTTGCTGATGCTAATGACAACAATGTCAATGATGAGACTACTCAGAATAATGGTGATGAAAATCATGATAATGTTGAAAGTGTCTCTAATGATTCTGAACAATCATCTAATCAGCCTGGCAACAACTCAGGGGGAGTTAATGAAGGATCTACTAGTCATATTCAACATCATAATGAAGATCAAGGCGAATCATCAAGATTAAATCTTCCAAGACAGACTGTCTGGAATAGAGCTCATCCTTTTGAGCTAATCGTTGGTGATCCAGATGTTGGTGTAAAGACTAGAAGAGCTTTTCAAAATCAATGTAATTATTCAGGGTTTCTATCTGAAATGGAACCTAAGAAAACTGAAGAAGCTCTTTCAGATCCTGATTGGGTGATTGCTATGCAAGATGAACTCAATCAATTTAAACAACAAGAAGTGTGGAAGCTGGTGCCCAGACCGACAAATAAAACAGTGGTTGGTACAAGGTGGGTATTCAGAAACAAACTTGATGAAGATGGTACAGTAACAAGAAATAAAGCAAGACTGGTAGCAAAAGGTTACTCACAATCTGAAGGCATTGACTATGATGAAACCTATGCTCCAGTGGCTAGACTTGAGGCCATAAGGATATTCTTGGCATTTGCAGCATTTTCAAACTTTAATGTTTATCAAATGGATGTCAAGAGTGCCTTTCTGAATGGAAAACTGGATGAAGAGGTATATGTAGAACAGCCACCTGGTTTTGAAGATCCAGATTTATTGGGGTATGTTTACTTTCTCTTTAAAGCAATATATGGTCTTAAGCAAGCACCAAGAAAATGGTATGACACACTCTCTGAATTTCTACTTGAAAATGAATTTACAAGAGGTGTCATAGACAAAACTCTCTTCACAAAGAAACATAAAAAGGATACGATATTAGTCCAAATCTATGTGGATGATATAATATTCGGGTCTACTAATGATATTCTTTGCAAGAAATTTGCTAAGTTAATGCAGGGTAAGTTTGAAATGAGCATGATGGGTGAGCTGAAGTTCTTTCTTGGATTGCAAGTAAGTCAAAGGACAGATGGAATATTTATCTGTCAATCCAAGTATGTCAAAGAGCTTCTCAAGAAATATCAAATGGAGGACTCATCTTCAGCAAGAACACCATCATCGACAGCGGTCAAATTTGGAGCATGTGAAAATTCTATCAAGGTAGATATCACAAGCTACAGAGGTATGATAGGCTCATTACTTTACCTTACTGCAAGTAGACCTGATATTATGCATGCTACGTGCTTGTGTGCAAGGTTCCAATCGGATCCTAGAGATGTTCATCTCATTGCTGTTAAACGAATCCTGAGATATCTTAAGGGTACGCCTAATTTAGGCATCTGGTACCCTAAAGATTCTGGTTTTAATCTTGTTGGATATACAGATTCAGATTATGCAGGAAGTGTTGTGGATAGAAAAAGCACCTCTGGGAGTTGTCAATTCCTAGGTGGTAGACTGGTTTCCTGGTACAGCAAGAAACAACAAACAGTTTCCAACTCAACAGCTGAAGCTGAATATATAGCTGCTGGAAGTTGTTGCGCACAGATTTTGTGGATCAGGAATCAGCTGAGAGACTATGGTTTTGTACTAGATAAAATTCCTATTTTATGTGACAATACAAGTGCCATAGCTATCTCTAACAATCCTGTGCAGCACACAAGGACAAAGCATATTGACATCAGGTATCATTTTATTAGAGAGCATGTCATGAATGGTACCGTGGAGTTACTTTTTGTACCTACGGAAGAACAAACAGCAGATATTTATACTAAGTCTCTTGACGAATCCACATTCACCAGACTTGTTGGTGAATTGGGTATGTTAAATAGTCCTAGTAATTAAATTAGTTAATATCTGAGGTTTGATCTTTAATAATTTTCAAGTGATTATTGTGTACAATATTTGTTATTTGAAATCACTTGTATAATTATTTTATCAACTTATAATGTTGTTTGTTTCTTCTTAAGGTTTTATCACCATCTTCGTTATACATCTCTAAATACTTTTTGTAATTTTAGAGTGATTCATTTTCCTTAAAAATATTTTTCTCGAATTTTACTAGCTGTAGTTTATGAGAAATCTATTTTTCCTGAAAATGTTTTTATTTTAAAATCAGTTTCATTATTTTTTTTGTGTTTAATAAATTATATTTTTTTTCTTGAATAATTTTCTATATGGAATTTATTTTATTAGAAAATTGATATTTATTAATTCACCAGAAATAATTTTGTATATATTCAATATTTTATTTATTTTAATTTGTAATGTTTGTCCTTTTGTTATTAATGTTTGATCTCGTAAAAAGGACTACATATGATCGTTTGTTTAATTTTTATTAGGTTTGCTAATTTTAGTGTAAATTATTTTACTAATTTTTGGCTTGGTTTTTGATAGAAATTAAATTGTTTCATTTTTAGAATTTGCTAGTTCTAAATATCCTGTTAATATTTAAATTTTAGGATAGTTATAATTGTTGTTTTGTTAATATTACTCTCGGTATAACAATTCATCTGATTGTTATATTCGAATTTTGTGATAGTTATATTAGTTTAGTTTAATGTGTTATAACTTTAGATATATATATATATATATATTAGTAATTAAATAGTTATATTGCTGTATTCTGTAAATATAACTCTAATTAGTGTATAGTTATATTGTTGGTTTTGTACGAAATATGACTGTCAAAATAGTAATGTTACATTGTAATATTCTTTGTTTTTCGATAGTCATATTAGTGTCTTTTAATACCATAAGCTGTTATATGACTAAGTACAGGATAGTCATATTTAGATTATTTTTCTCATTGGCGTGTTAAGTCACCCAATATAACAATCGATACTTACACGATACACACAGTTTACAGTCGAATTTCTGGCCAATTTTCTTCACGGTTCACGCTGTAATCACCTGTCTAAGAACATTAATCGATTACTCAGTCGATAATCATCAAAACGACGGTTTAAATGTAAGGATTATACGAGTTCTTGAGATTTTGAGTTTGAAAATTTCGAAAATTCGATTTGTAATTCAAGAACAAAGACTGTGATTTTGTAAAAACTAAAAATAGACGTGTGTTTGTGATGTTATGGAGATCATTGCCTCAAATTTTCAAAATTTTTGGTGAAGAATTCGATTATTCGAATTTTTATTTATTTATTTATTCGAATTTTGTGTATTAATAAGTTTAATTGCTGAATTTTGCAGATTCTCTAAGGTTAAAATTTGATTTGGAATGGCTGACACTTATAATAATTTTGAGATTGTTAATCACAACTTTATTGGATATTTTAATCCCGAGGATTGCTCGGTGGATCGTTTCAAACCGTGGATATCTTTTCTGAACGATCATAATATCTGTAGTCATGCTATAACTGCAAATGTTCCCATGAAATTTGGTCCGCTTAAATTAATGTGTACTACAGCTATGGTGGCCTCAGACAATAGATCATTTTCTTTCAACTTCAGCGATAAGACATATACAGTGGATGAATCTGTCTTCAATGCTGCTCTGAGACTGCCTACTGAACAATTTAATGAGCCTCCTTCAATTGATGAGTTGACACATTTCTTCACACATCTGAATTATCAAGGTCAATTGGATCTTAAGCGTCCCCTGAAAAGTAACATGGTTCAAGAATGGAACATATTCTTCGAAATCATTGCAAAGGTCTTTGCTAATTCTACCAAGAGTAACAACACTGTTATCACGGGAATGTTGCAGTTTATTGGTTACTCAATTGCTTACAACAGAAGAATCAATTTTGGTAACTTGCTATGGCCTATTTTGATAAATCATGTGAAGAAAGCTAGGAAGAACTTTGAGAAAGGTAAACTGGTTAAATGTCATTATCCTCGATTTTTGACATTAATTTTTAATCATCTTATGCCTACGGATCAGCCTACTCCTTTTCAAAATGACCGAGTTCAATGGTCTGGTAAACCAAATAAGAAGTTCTACACAAGGTTGGATACTTCTGGTACTCTGGCGCATGTTCCAGTAGTCATAACACCATATATGTCTACATTCATAAATTTGCCAAATGTTGTGGCTCAACCAGTTGCTGAGCTACTTGCAATTGAACAAGCTCCAGAACCTGAAGCAGAACTCACAGCTACTGAACATCAACCAGAACCTGAACCGTTAATTGATCCTGAACCTCACTATCAAGTGGATCAACCCATTCAGACTGAAGATGTTGGAAATGTAAATGATCAGGTATTTGACTCAACTTCTACTCAATCTCAATATCTTTCTGATAGTCAAACAAGTGCGAGAAATGACCAAGGGGCTGTACAACCACAACCTCTAACCCAGGTCAATACACCAAATACTAAATCCAAATTCTCCAAATACTATCAAAGAAAGAAATTGTCAGTCAAACGATACAATCCGAGTAGTGATATTCTGAGTGAAACTACAGTTCTGCATTTTCAAAAGAAAAGTAAAACTACATCTGAGTCAACTGTAAACCCTTTCAGTTCATCAACTACTCCCTTGTTACTTACAATGGGGGAAGACATTTTCTCAAATGAAGCTGAAAACACTCTCGTGCAAGTTGACCAAGTTACAGTGCCTGCCATTGTTACGGCAGAAGAACTCTCACAGGTTGATAGGGATTTGCGAACTCCCATTGCACCACCACTGACCTTCCAAGAGAAGGCTAGGGTGATTTCTCCTGCAGGTACAATGGATGCAGCTATGGATTATGAGAGGAGTGATGTGAGAATTACTTCAAATCTGAGTGAAACACTAGCACGTGAGGTGAGTGATACTCAGAGAGCTATTGAAGTGAGAGCACACACTGACACAAACACTCTGTCTCTTATGGAACAACTTGCTCAAATGAAAGAAAATCTTGCTCAAGCTGAAGAGGATAACAAGAACTTAAGATTTGATATGGATAACATGAGAACTATCCTCAACAACAAGATCAGTGCACTCAAGCAAACTCAACAACAAGCAATTGAAGACTCTGGAGATGTCACAGTGGCTCAAGATCTCATTATATCTTCAATGTCAAATCAGATTGAAGATATTCAGAATAACATGAATGAACATCACTTGTCCACGAAACATCGACTTAGTCAGATTGAAAGGCAGAATGCACTTCAAGCAAAAGGGTTGACTCACTTGTATAACATCATTACTAGAACTATCACTCCAACAGAAGAAGAAAGAAAGTTCTTTGAAGGTCAAGATGGAGGAGGTGATGGTGATGAACGTGACCCGAAGCCTGCTGATTTTGTTCCCTCTGTAGAGGATTCATCAACTAAGGGGGAGAAGTCAAGACATGGAGGAAGTTCAAGTAAATCTAAATCTGATCAAGGAGCTGATCAAGGTGATAGGAGAGATAAGGGGAAGAGGAAAGAAATTGGAAGTTCTGACATGCATGAAGAACCTGAAGATATTGAAGGTTACTACTACACAGGTGAACCAGATAGTATTGACATGTTTGCTGATTTAAAGTTCACAGATATGGGAGAAGTATTACCTGAACCAGATCTCAGGGACTGGGAAGATGAAATGCCCATAGACTCAGAAGCTGAAGCTGAACAGATACGTCTAGATTTTGAAGCTGAAGCAGAAATTGACAGACAAGAAGCTCAACTAAAATTGAGAGATGATAGGCTTAAAAAGACATTGGACTTGATTGCTCATAAAGAAAAACTTCAAAAAGAGGAAGCTGCAGCAATGCAACGTCAACATGCACTTAAGGTACAAGCTAGGAGAACATACATCAGATTAAAAAGTGGTGACAAGTGGGAACGAGCTCAAAAAGCTATAGACTCACCACAAATGTCTGAATATGATGATCGTCGGCTAAGTGCTATTCTTGATGAGTTTAAGAATTCAAATCCAATACATGAAGGGTATGTGAAAGCCTTACAAACAGAAGTCGTCAGGATATCTTCTGCTTTTGACCCAAGAACCGATGAGTTAGTAATTTTCGTTGAATGTCATAATGTTGGAACATTCAGAGTGTCCCTTCAATTCTTTTATGACAGATCTTTGACAGAACTCTGGGCTCTTAGACCAAAGGTAAGAACATCCTCTGAGTTGGGAATACTACTTCATGAAAAGTTCAAAGAGTTTGCTGAAAGAGCTGGACCGGAAGTGAAAGAAGAGCCTAAGCAAGTGAAGTTTCTTAAGGGTGAAGTGATACATACAGTCAAACTTCAGACTAAAGATTTGTATGAGCACTCTGCTAAACACTTGGTATTTGTGGAGTACATTCTTAGAAATCATGGATTTACTTCTCAACTTAAACGGGAAACTGCAGATCATATCAAATCTTATGCTCAAACCAATGTGAAAGACTATGAAAAATTCAAAGGTGAGTTGAGGAAATCACTTGGAATTCCATTGGTACTTCCTACAAGGCTATCATCAAGGAAAGAAATGTTAGTTGATGTTGAGCTACATAAAAGCCTACCAGTCCTGAATGAAGAAGAAGAAGAAGAAGGAGAGTTCAGACCTGGAGGAAGTGAAAACTGAAGAACCGCTCTACTTGTGATATTTTTAGAGCTTAGATAGAACAAGATAGCATAATTATACTATGTGATCAGTCTAGAGGATCATCTATCTTGTATTTATCTTTTCTGTTTGAATCTGGATAATGTTATATATGAACCAGAACTTTTTCATTATTTACTTAGCATTTAAAGTTTTATTCTTTACTTATTTAATTGGGATTAGTTGAAGAATCCTCTAGGTATTTGCTTGTTACTGTCTAACAAACAAATAGGGGGAGATTGAAAGGCATATGACTCAGCCTATTTGTAGTAAGAGGATCCTAATCCAATTAAAGTAGTTTGTAATAAGTAAATAATATCAACTGTCACAGGAATCTCATAAGGTGACAACTGTCAGAAGAAAAATCAACAAGTCAATCTATAGTTTTGATGTTTTACACTGAAGAAGATTCAGTTGCCTGATCAAGCATCAGTGTAGCATTGAAATACATGGATTTATTTCAAGGACAGAGGTTTCTATAAGTGATAAGAAACAATATCAGTTCAGAATGATCGGAGAGAGTGAAGAAAAGAAAAAGACCACAGTTTAATGTCAAGATGAAGAACAGAGATTGGAGTTAGTCGTTCATGAACCAGACAGTACATCGAGCGTCAACAAAAATCCAGTGTATGTTCGTTATTATAATTACGTGGTCCACAGTGAAGTTTTGACTATTAAAAGGAGTTGTATTAATTCTATTTTAATTAATTAAATCAAATAGTTAATTTAATTAAATAAATTAATTCTATCAGAATTAATATATTTGTTAAAGTAATTATTAGATTAATTAAATAAGAATTAATCTGAAAAAGAAATAATTAATTAAGTGATTTATATAAATCATTTAGTTAATTATAATCTGAAAATATATAACAATATAACTATCTAAGGATAGTTATACCGATTGTTATATATAGTTCAAAAGGATAGTCATACAAAGGGAATGGTTTGGACAGTCATATTAAGTTCAAATAATAGTCATACCGAAAGTCATATACAAAGGAAATGATTATTGGACAGTCATATTCAGTTCAAAAGGAGATAGTTATACCGAAAGTTATATTCAAGTCAAGTGGCTATTGGACAGTCATATTCAGTTCAGTGGATAGTCATACCGAAAGTTATATTTAATGGGACAGTCATATTTCTTTCAATGGATAGTCATACCGAATGTTATATATGTGTTAATTGATTGTTATATCAATTAAAACAACACAATATGACTATGGACGGAATATAAAGATCAGAAGCAGCAAAGAGGCAGAAGACAATTCACTTACAACTTCTTAAAAAAATCCCAGCAGCTCATATCTATCTCTCTCAAGCTCAAGAACACTTACAAACATAATTCTGGAAATTCAAGTTCATCTCTTTTGTAATATTCTATCCGTTGGAACTTGTTTATGTGTGGTTCTTGTAATACTAGCGAATTAAGTTTCCTAGTTCACAACTTGATATCTTGATTTTAATTAACTAAATTAGAAAAGTTCATGTCGAATTTTCTAATTAGTTATTAATTACTTGATAATCATTTAGATTGATTTTGTAACACCCATCAAGTTAATATATTGTTATATTCAACTTGAAATTTGTGTTGTATTATTCCACTCAAATTTGTTTAAGTTAAATTTTATTTAAAGAACAAATTTCGATAAAATGGTATAGATTGTATTCAACCCCCCCTTCTACAATCGTATCGGACCTAACAGGATTTGATTTTTATGGATAAACATTATCATACAAGTAATATATGTAAAACTTAGGTTTTTGGTCTTAACGAGAGAGCGAATCAATAGTAATAAATGTGTTTAACAAGAAAGCAGTTCATTAGATAAGACCGTATAAAAGATGTTTAAATATATAATTAATACATTAAATAAAAATTTTTATTGGAAGTAGAATACGAGGATGGTGGAGACATCTTATACGATATTTTAAAACTATACATCTTTTTTCCTAGAAATTTTTTAGTTTAACTTTTTTATACAAGTTAATTATACTTGCATTACAAAAATATATCCATAAATGTAATATTATTCCCGTAACAAAAAGTCTTCGTATATTTTTTTTTTGATATGTTAACATAACAGAAAGACATTCCCATGCAGAAACTGTAAATAAATACAAGAATATCTATAATATACAAAAAATATAAGATGTGTATTCATCTTTTAAAACTCCATAAATATTAGAAAGTTTAAAGAATATAAAAATTGGAACTTACTCTCTTTATATAATGAAGTTAGAATTTCGGTTTCAAATAAGAGCGGCTCGAAACGTATTTAACAGGAAGACGGCTCGCTAGAAAAGATTGTATTAGCTATTAGAATTTGATACTGAAGTCATAATTTTTTTTATAGATAAAAAATATTATATAAGTTGTTAAAAAGTTGGGATTTCGGTTTTAACGAGAGAGCAGCTCAATCAAAAAAATCGTATTTAACAAGAAATTGATTCATTAGAGAAGATTATTTAATTATTAAAATTTAATATTAATATTATAATATAACGTAAATGTATTGAATTTTTTTAAAAATATTGTAACGCCGCCGCGAAGCGCTGCTTTATCAACTAGTTAATATCATAAATGACTTAAATCTATCTATCTATACTATTATATTAAAGCCGAAACATTAAAAGTTTTGAGAGTTTTGGTTTTCGGTTTGGTTATCCTATTTATTAGAATAATTTTGGTTTTCGGTCTGGTTATCCTATTTATTAAAATAAATAATAACATCATTAATTGTAATTAGCCAATTGCCCTTTTCACATTTACTTTTACTTGAAAATATTACATTTTGTAAACATCAAATCATATCATATCTTCCAATCATTAATATTTCCTTTTGAATTAAAACGCCTTACCTTCTTGATTTAAAACTAATCTTAGAATCAATAATATATACCCGAAAATATCACACCATATTTTCTAATTATTAATAAAATATATTAAAATTTCCATATACGTTGTTTATAATAAGGAACATTAGTATAATCCGTAAACATGAGTATAACTGTTAGATCTAATGATTAGATATATTATATGATTAAAATAATTTACTAAAATTTCAAGGTTCGAATTCCGTCAATAACATATTTATTTTAAAATTTTATAATATGTGTTTTAAACCATGCATATCATTTATTAAATTTTTATTAATTACTTAAATTTAAATAAATTATTGAAAATAATGATTATGTAAAAATATAATTGTAACATAAAATAAAATTTATTACATATCAAAAGAAATCCGTGCACGGGTTAAAAATAAAAATAAAAGTTCTGAAACATTCAAAGTTTTGATTTTCGGTTCGATTATCCTAATTATTAAAATAAATAACTAATAAAATAATGTATTTAATGATAATATTGCCTTTTTCATTTAAAGGCACTTATTTTTAATTAAAGATGTTAACCTTTATAAATACCTAAAATAGCGTATCTTTCCATCATTAATATTTTTTTTCTAATAAAACATATTACCTTTTAATATAAAACAAAATCTTCTAATCATTAAGGATAATTAGCTTATTGCCTTTTTCATTTAAAAGACACGTTACCTTCTAATTTAAAACAAAATCTTTTAATCATTAACGATAATTAGTTTATTGCCTTTTTCATTTAAAAGGCGTTTACTTTTAATAAAGATATCGTATATCTATACTATATTATTATAATCAAACTGGAGATCTTTTGTAGTTTGTAGTTTGGTGAACCAAACTATTCATAAACATTGGATCTTCAATTCAAGTAGATCATGACCGTTAGATATAACAGTACTAAAAGTTGTTATATACAGAGGTCTATGGTTCGATTCCCGCCAACAACATATTAATTTATATTTTTTTTGAAATTATTATATACAAAGATTTAAGGCTCACATTCATTCAATAACATATTAAAATTAATATTTATAATATCACATTACACTATAAATAAATTATAAAAAACTAAAAGTAACCCGTGCTTTGCTATCCGAAAATATCACACCATGTTTTTTAATTATTAATAAAATATATTAAAAATTCGTATACATTGTTTACAATAGGGAAACATTACTATAATCTGTAAACAAGAGTATATTAAATTATATTAAATTAAAATTAAAAAAATATTAAAAATAATGATTATATAAAAATATAATTGTAATATTAAATATAATTTATAACATAATAAAAGAAACCCGTGCATCGCACGGGCATTAAAAGTTAAAAATAATTATTAAATAAAAATTAAATTATAATATTAAATAAAACTTATAACATAATAAAAGAAACCCGTACATCGCATGTGCATTTAAAGTTTGTCGGTTCGATTTTCAACACGACCATCCTAATGATTAAAATAAATAATAATATAATTAGTGATATTCAATTGCCTTTTTTTTTAATTAAAAGAGATTTACTTTTAATTGATTGATGATATTATATTTTATAAACACATAAAATATCGTAACTTTCAATCAATAAATAATATTAAAATATTTTTTTACAAAATAATGATTACATAAAAACATAATTATAGCATAAAATAAAATTTATAACATATTAAAAAAAACCCGTGCATCGCACGGGTTATAAGCTAGTACTATTATATTAAAGTCGAAATATTGAAAGTTTTGGTTTTCGGTTTGGTTATCCTAAGTTTTGGTTTTCGGTTTGGTTATCCTAATTATTAAAATAAATAATTAAATTACAAAAACAACTCAAAAAGCTAATTACTAATATTAACGTAATTATATTTTGATTAAAATTCCTTCATCCACTTCTACTTGGACTCTTTTTTTTTGCTCCAACAACTCAATTATTCATTTTTTCTTGGATAGCTTCCAGAAATCCAAACCTGGCTCACCCGGGATTCTCCATTCTACCCTTTTGAAAGACCCTATATATAAGATATAAGGTTAAGGTTAGGATCCCCCACAATATCTAATTGGAGGTATGAAAGAAATTTTTGGTAATGGAGGATCTATTCTCTTTTCTCATTTTTTTCCAAAAAAAGATCTTACATATTGTGTACTATTATATTAAAGCCGAAACATTGAAAGTTTTGGTTTTCGGTTTGGTTATCCTAAGTTTTGGTTTTCGGTTTGGTTATCCTAATTATTAAAATAAATAATTAAATTACAAAAACAACTCAAAAAACTAATTACTAATGTTAACGTAATTATATTCGGATTAAAATTCCTTCATCCACTTCTACTTGGACTCTTTTTTCTGCTCCAACAACTCAATTATTCATTTTTTCTAAATATTTTACTTCTAATTAAAACAATTTACCATTTAATTTAAAACTAATATTACAATAATTAATATATATCCAAAATATCACACCATATCTTTCTGAATTATTTTTAGTAGTAATTTTTATAATTAAAACATGGAGTACTTTTTAATTTAAAATTAATCTTGAGATCACTAATATACACCCAAAAATATCTCACCATATATACAAATCATTATTTTTATTAATAAATAACAATCGTTAGATCTAATAATAAGATATATTATATGATTAAATAAATTTACAAAAAATTCAAAGTTCGAACCCGTCAACGACATTTTTAATTTATAATTTTACCAAATAAATTTTAAACCATGCATTTCATTATATAAATTTATATTAAATTAAAATTAAAAAATTATTAAAAATAAGGATTATATAAAAACATAATTATAATGTTAAATAAATTTTATAACCTATCAAAAGAAACCCGTGCTTCACACGAAAAATATATTAAAATACATAAAAAATGTTATTTTACAAAAGATAAACCACATATTTAATTTAATAACAAACTCTTTTAATTACACTCCAATTAATATTCAGTTACATACACTTTTGGTTGTATTTGAGTTAAAATTCTTCACCTACACCCAACTTTTTTAGACTCTTTCAATTATTTGGAAACCAAATATTTTTAAAATCATTTTTAATAATTTTATAAATTCACATATTTATTAACAAATTTACAACAAATTATAAATTAACAAAGTGAAAACAAACTAAAATTATATAATAAACAATAAAAATTTCACTCAATTAAAAATTAATATTAAATTCTATTTTAAACAAATATTACATTATGCATTATTATGGAATCATAATTTGAATCTATACTATTATATTAAAGTCGAAACATTGAAAGTTTTGGTTTTCGGTTTGGTTATCCTAAATTTTGGTTCTCGGTTTGGTTATCCTAATTATTAAAATAAATAATTAAATTATAAAAACAACTCAAAAAGCTAATTACTAATGTTAACGTCATTATATTCTGATTAAAATTCCTTCATCCACTTCTACTTTGTAAAATCCTGTTAATTTTTTATTTTATTTTAATATTTGAGAAGTTTTTTTTAAAAATTAATTAGAATGTTCTAGAATTCTTTGTGTACAAGTTTGTTATTATCGGAAAGAAGTGTGAAAAGATTTTAGAAAATCAAGATCTTTTGATTTAGAATATTTGTGTGGATTAGAATATTTTATTTAGGTATTTACTTGGAGGAGTGGTAAAAACTTTTGGAGGAAGTTTTATAATGACTTAATTAAATTTGGGTTTAGGGGCCTATATAAGAATCCCCTTGTACATGTAAAACTCGTACAGTAGCACTCGCAGCAACAATAGGTATGTTTTTCTCTCTACTTTGGTTTTAATTATTTATTATACCTCCGTGTTAGCATACGTTTGTACATAAGTCATGAATTATGTTGCTAGTTTTTATATTTTGTTGTTAAGTTAGAAGGTGAAACATGAAGTTGATTTGATTATGGCATTTTCACAATAACCAGTTTATATGATTTTGTGTAAATATGATTGAATTTTAGAACATCCATGCGACCATGTTTTTGCGATGCTGCTAGGATGCTTTTGGTGTCAAGTAGATGTCCTAAAGTTATTTAATTTAACGATCTTAATTATATTTAGAAACTTATGTGTTTAATTATTATTTTAATAATGTAAATTACTTTTGAAATTATTAATTATTTTGTGATCATTGTGTTACAATTATTAAGATGATTAACGTGATTGATATTAGCTGCCAATTTGGTTAACTTGTTTATTATTATTATTATTATTATTATTATTATTATTATTATTATTATTATTATTATTATTATTATTATTATTATTATTATTGCTGTTATCCGTTGCATGCTTCTCTGTTTAACTTAATTACTAATCTAGCGTCAGTTAAATAGTTGATTATAATGATACCATGATGCATGATTTTAAGTTAATTAAGTTGTTTTGCTTTTTAAGATTCATATGTCTAGTTGCTGAACATGATTTATATGCTCACCAATAGAAATGGTATTAAACATTAGATTATAAAGTGACTGATTTGATTACTTGCAATATTTGTAAACGTTCGTGTATCTTTCTGCAATTTGACATGTCAACCGTCCAAGTCCAGTGTATGCCATGATGGGGCTTTAGCCCATTTATTTTCATTTATGATCCGATTACTTAAAGCTTCTGGCCCGTTTCTTTTTATTTGCTTAATTTGTTTTAGCCTAATATAGTGTGCATGTTTTTAGTCTTTGTTGAAAGAATTAAATATATGCTGAATTGCTATGCATGTATTAAAGAAGGTACTGAATAAATGATTAACTGTTTCATTTTCGTTTAATCAAATTATAGGATCAGTTCGTGTGTTGTTATATAATTTCAGTTTCGATCGCATTTGAGGTAAGTACTTTTTGACTTACTTTTATTTTCCGAAAATATTTTGATATTGTGATTTCGATTTCATATAAGATATAAGATATTGTTTCGAACTGTATAAGATATAAGATACGAGAATCTTCGAATCCCTCAGCCTCTACGTTTCGAATCCGTTCATAATTTACGCTATAGTTCCGGAACTAGCCTTAGATACCCTTAGTAGGCGCACAAGTGTGCAACTTTAGATATCTATTAAGGGCGCGTAATTATTGAACTTTAGATGCCGGTCACTGGTAAAGTGTGGCGAAAGAATAAAAATAAGAATAAGATGCGGTCACTGGCAAAGTGTGGCCGTAGAGCAAGACTGTGGTATTTTTGATTTTTCGTTTTGTTTCTGTTTCTGCTTCTGTTTTAAATTCTGGATTTTTGAAAATTTAAACTTTGGGTTGGATTTATTTTCGCAAAGATTTTGCAAACTTATATTTGATTTTAAAAATTATTTTATTAAAACACCCATTGATTTTAAGAATATATGTTAGTCAATTTGTACTTGCTGAGCTGTGTAGCTCACCCCTTTTCTAATATTTCAGGTTTGATTTTTGGAAGCTTATTGAGAATAAGATGTGATCTTGTGGACCTTCGTGCTAGCTATTTTAGATGCAATTATTGGAAAAGTTTTATCGTATTATTTGAATAAATTGTCAGTACTTTATTAGACAGTGATTATTGAATATTATATTTATGGAGCTGCGTCTCCGATTTAATGATTTTGAATTATCGAATTAGACCGCTGCTTTGACTTTGTGGAATATTTGCCTTATTTGAATAAAGTTTTGATTTTATTTAAGTTTCGAAATTAGATTTAATGTCCCGAAAGTTTCCATGATTTGACCTGTTTGACTTTTGTGCTTTTTGATCATTGATTATAAGTTTGAAAGTTTGTTGTTTTTAGAAAAGATGGACGGAGAAGACAACAACAATGGCAATCAGGGTAACAACAATCAGAATGGCAACAACAATATCAATCAAGGCAACGACAATCAGAATGGCAACAACAATGATGATGGTGGGAATGTATTCGATCAGCTAGCCGAGACTCTAGCTACACTCGTGAATCAGCAACCCAGACAGCAGAATATCGTCTCTCAGTTCAAGCGTTTGAACCCACCAACTTTCGATGGGGCAACTGATCCGGCCATAGTCGAGATGTGGATACAAGAGATGGAGAAAGCTTTCGGACTGTTAGGGAGCAATGAAGAACAAAAGGTCACTTTAGTTGTGTATCAACTGCAAGGCAGTGCTTATGACTGGTGGCTCATGGAGAAAAGGAAGAACGAGACCGCAACCGCTGAAGGGGGAACCAGAACATACACCTGGGCAAGGTTCAAGAAGGCTCTAGAAGACATGTACTTTCCTAGAACCATTCGTCTGCAAAAGGAAAGAGACTTTATTCGGCTTGAGCAGGGAGGAAAGTCCGTTGTGGAATACGAAGCAGAATTTGCAAAGCTTGCAATATATGCACCGACATTAGTTACTGATGAGGCTAGCCGAGCCAGAAGATTGGAAGAGGGACTACGAAGCGACATCAGGAATTCTGTGGCATCTTTTGAACTTCAAACGTACGAGGCTGTGCTCAACAAGGCATTGGTGATCGAGAGGGGTCTGGCAGAATCTGAAAAGGCAACAAGCAACTGGAACAAGAAGCGGTTCGCTCCAACTGGTGGATTTTCATCTCAAAGGGGACCTTTCAAGAAGCCACATGTGTACGATCAAATTGGAGGCCAAGGTGATCGAGATAAATGTTCGAGGTGCGGTAAGAACCATCCAGACAAGGACTGTCGATGGAACACGGGTGCCTGTTTTCACTGCGAGGAAGTAGGACACAAGATTTCGGAGTGCCCACATAATCCACCACCAAGGAAAGAAGCAGATAACAAGACCACTGGACGTGTATTTATGCTCACGGGAAGTCGCGCGAACAATCGTAATTAAGGTATGATTTCTTTTTACTTGTAACTTATTTGATGTTATTTTGTGAATTTGGGGACCAAATTCTTTTAAGGAGGGAAGAATGTAAAATCCTGTTAATTTTTTATTTTATTTTAATATTAGAGAAGTTTTTTTTAAAAATTAATTAGAATGTTCTAGAATTCTTTGTGTACAAGTTTTGTTATTATCGGAAAGAAGTGTGAAAAGATTTTAGAAAATCAAGATCTTTTGATTTAGAATATTTGTGGGGATTAGAATATTTTAATTTAGGTATTTACTTGGAGGAGTGGTAAAAACTTTTGGAGGAAGTTTTATAATGACTTAATTAAATTTGGGTTTAGGGGCCTATATAAGAATCCCCTTGTACATGTAAAACTCGTACAGTAGCACTCGCAGCAGCAATAGGTATGTTTTTCTCTCTACTTTGGTTTTAATTATTTATTATACCTCCGTGTTAGCATACGTTTGTACATAAGCCATGAATTATGTTGCCAGTTTTTATAGTTTGTTTTTAAGTTAGAAGGTGAAACATGAAGTTGATTTGATTATGGCATTTTCACAATAACCAGTTTATATGATTTTGTGTAAATATGATTGAATTTTAGAACATCCATGCGACCATGTTTTTGCCATGCTGCTAGGATGCTTTTGGTGTCAAGTAGATGTCCTAAAGTTATTTAATTTAATGATCTTAATTATATTTAGAAACTTATGTGTTTAATTATTATTTTAATAATGTAAATTACTTTTGAAATTATTAATTATTTTGTGATCATTGTGTTACAATTATTAAGATGATTAACGTGATTGATATTAGCTGCCAATTTGGTTAACTTGTTTTATTATTATTATTATTATTATTATTATTATTATTATTATTATTATTATTATTATTGCTGTTATCCGTTGCATGCTTCTCTGTTTAACTTAATTACTAATCTAGCGTCAGTTAAATAGTTGATTATAATGATACCATGATGCATGATTTTAAGTTAATTAAGTTGTTTTACTTTTTAAGATTCATATGTCTAGTTGCTGAACATGATTTATATGCTCACCAATAGAAATGGTATTAAACATTAGATTATAAAGTGACTGATTTGATTACTTGCAATATTTGTAAACGTTCGTGTATCTTTCTGCAATTTGACATGTCAACCGTCCAAGTCCAGTGTATGCTATGATGGGGCTTTAGCCCATTTATTTTCATTTATGATCCGATTACTTAAAGCTTATGGCCCGTTTCTTTTTATTTGCTTAATTTGTTTTAGCCTAATATAGTGTGCATGTTTTTAGTCTTTGTTGAAAGAATTAAATATATGCTGAATTGCTATGCATGCATTAAAGAAGGTACTGAATAAATGATTAACTGTTTCATTTTCGGTTAATTAAATTATAGGATCAGTTCGTGTGTTGTTATATAATTTCAGTTTCGGTCGCATTTGAGGTAAGTACTTTTTGACTTACTTTTATTTTCCGAAAATATTTTGATATTGTGATTTCGATTTCGTATAAGATATAAGATATTGTTTCGAACTGTATAAGATATTAGATACGAGAATCTTCGAATCCCTCAGCCTCTACGTTTCGAATCCGTTCATAATTTACGCTATAGTTCCGGAACTAGCCTTAGATACCCTTAGTAGGCGCACAAGTGTGCAACTTTAGATACCTATTAAGGGCGCGTAATTATTGAACTTTAGATGCCGGTCACTGGCAAAGTGTGGCGAAAGAATAAGAATAAGAATAAGATGCCGGTCACTGGCAAAGTGTGGCCGTAGAGCAAGACTGTGGTATTTTTGATTTTTCGTTTTGTTTCTGTTTCTGCTTCTGTTTTAAATTCTGGATTTTTGAAAATTTAAACTTTGGGTTGGATTTATTTTCGCAAAGATTTTGCAAACTTATATTTGATTTTAAAAATTATTTTATTAAAACACCCATTGATTTTAAGAATATCTGTTAGTCAATTTGTACTTGCTGAGCTGTGTAGCTCACCCCTTTTCTAATATTTCAGGTTCGATTTTTGGAAGCTTATTGAGAATAATATGTGATCTTGTGGACCTTCGTGCTAGCTATTTTAGATGCAATTATTGGAAAAGTTTTATCGTATTATTTGAATAAATTGTCAGTACTTTATTAGACAGTGATTATTGAATATTCTATTTATGGAGCTGCGTCTCCGATTTAATGATTTTGAATTATCGAATTAGACCGCTGCTTTGACTTTATGGAATATTTGCCTTATTTGAATAAAGTTTTGATTTTATTTAAGTTTCGAAATTAGATTTAATGTCCCGAAAATTCGGGATGTTACATACTTGGACTCTTTTTTCTGCTCCAACAACTCAATTATTCATTTTTTCTAAAGATTTTACTTCTAATTAAAACACTTTACCATTTAATTTAAAACTAATATTACAATAATTAATATATATCTAAAATATCACACCATATCTTTCCGTAATTATTTTTAGTAGTAATTTTTGTAATTAAAACATGGGGTACTTTTTAATTTAAAATTAATCTTGCGATCACTAATATACACCCAAAAATATCTCACCATATATACAAATCATTATTTTTATTAATAAATAACAATCGTTAGATCTAATAATAAGATATATTATATGATTAAATTAATTTACTAAAAATTTAAAGTTCGAACCCGTCAACGACCTTTTTAATTTAGAATTTTACAAAATAAAATTTAAACCATACATTTCATTATATAAATTTATATTAAATTAAAATTTAAAAATTATTAAAAATAAGGATTATATAAAAACATAATTATAATGTTAAATAAATTTTATAACCTATCAAAAAAAACCCGTGCTTCGCACGGGTTATAAGCTAGTATGTAAATTAAAACTTAAATTACAATTTATTTTAGTTATTATTTTAGTTAGTGAATGGTAAATTGTAAAATAACTAAATTTATAAATTTAGTCTTATTTAATTTGAAAAACGGGCTAAATATCTTGTTGATCATTTAAGTCAGTTTGATGTATCAAGATGGTCACTAAACTGAAATTGTACTCATGTAGGTCACTAACTTGTCACTAACTTGAATAGATGGTATAATTCGATATGTTGTGTGATTTTTTTGAACAAAAATTGCTGACATGGTAACCATTTTATCTACGTGTCTCACGATCGTCAACTTAATTGTGGTTAGTTAACTAGAATTTAAGTAAACCCTAATTACAAGTCGATTAAATTTCAATTATAATATAAAAAAAACATTTATATTACAGTTGCAATTGAATTAGGGAAGTAAAACTCTAATTACAAATCATAAATTGGCAACTAATCGCGCTAGCTACATACAATCAAACTAAAGCAAGAAGAAGGGAGGGAGAGAGCATCTGTATTCTTAAAGTATGTATGTATTAACACATTCTTATCGATCCATTGTATCCTATATAGTTATTACATATAACATATCCATTGTGTGTATAACAATTGTCTACTTTTTTAAATTTTACAGGATATTGACAAGGATTAACGTTTATGTAATTAGGTGGTCTGTGGACTTTTGTTGCCCCGAGCTATAAGATTAACATTTATGTACCATTTATTCAAGTTATTAACCTACATGAGTTCAATTTCAGTTCAATGACCATCTTGATACATCAAACTGATTTTAATAACCGGTATTTACCCTTTTAAAAACCTCCAATTTATGATTTTTGAAACGTAGCTTATACTTATGGATCTAAGGAAAAAAAATTTAAAAATAAAATATGATATATAATATCGACTCTTACTCATACATGTTGGACATTGGTACACTATATCAACACCCGTTAGCATAACATATTATGAATATTATAAAACCTGATCCGAATATTCATATCCCAACATGTTCATTATAAATTTATAAAGTTGTGTAAATTTTAAATTACGATTAAGATGTGATTTAATTGCGAGATCGTGAATTGCATGATTAAAAAATAGATTTAGTTGAGTATAATATATATATATATATATATATATATATATATATATATATATATATATATATTATTAGTGAAAAACTCAACTCGATTCGAATTCGACTTGATTCGAATTGTTCATACTCGTATTCGACTTGATTATTAACGCACTAATCTTGAACATAATTTTTCGTTCAATTTAAAGGTTAGGCTCAATTTAAATGGATTTAAAAAAATTAAACTTAATTCGATTTGGGCAAAACTCAACTATAATCCTTTAAGATAACTGATATGAGAGATAATTAAATAATATCTTCACCAACCACTTATTAAAGCGTATTATAAATTTATCCTCTATATCCTCCAAACAAATATGTTATTTAAAAGAATATAATCTTCAATCTAATTCCAAATAATTTACAAAATAAACATAAAATTAAAATTTTAATGAATTATAATCATATCTCCTACTTAATCCAATTAAATAAATATGGCTTAAGAATAGGGATAATTTTAGAAAAAAATTAATTTATATATACGTATTGATTTTTGATAATCCAACTATGCATCATAGACACAACTAGAGATGCACAAAAAACCCTTCGGGCCGGGCTTTATCCGGGTTTTAAAAAGCCCGGGATTTTTAACAATCGGGTCGGGCCGGGCCTGACTTTTTCTAAAATATGAGGCCCGTTTTAGGCCCTCGGGCCGGGCCGGGCCGGGCTTTTTTTTTAAAATTTATATATATGTAATTTTTGTCTTTTTTTTGCAAAGCTAATATATTAATGTAGAAAAAAAGAAAATCTTACCAAAGAAACAACCTTTAAATATGTACGCCCTTGAACTTCTATAATCTAGAATACATAAAAAGAGATAACATGAAACCTAATACTAAAAAATTACTAGCATAATACTTGTTTTATAATAAAACATCACTGCAACTCAAGAACTTTTTACTCATAATCTGAGTTATGACTTAAGGCAACCGTTATCCATATAAATCTTCTCGCATATGACCATTTCGAGAAGCACATCTTCTACACTCAATTAGTATTCTTTAAAGAAAAGTTTGTCTTCTATATTGTTGATTATTCCTAGCCTCATGATCAATCACATTCCCTCTATTTCCAAGTTTAATAATATTAAAATTAATCAAAAATATTATATAATTTTAGATTTTATTTATAAAAGATAAAATTTTTATCCGGATATTTGAAAAAGCCCGGGCTTTTATTTGGGCAGAATCGGGCTTTTCTAAAACCCCGGGCTATATCCGGGCGTTTACAAGCCCGGACTTTTAACCGGGCTTTTCGTGCTTCGGGACGGGCCGGGTTTGATGAGAAATAGGAGGCCCATCTTAGGCCCTCGGGCCAGGCCGAACCGGGCCGAGCTTTTCGGGCTTTTTTTGGATCGGGTCGGGCCGGGTTTCGGGCTTCAGGCTTTTTGAACATCTCTACGTCCACAACCCACCAAGCAGATAACCATTTCCAATGGCAATATCTATACTGATTGGCTAAAAAGAATTAAAATATGAAATGGTTAAAATTTTGCAAAAGGAGAATGGGGGACTCCAATGGTGTTAGTTTTAATACAAATTATGTATATTTTTGCTAAGGATAACACATGTTCGACAAATATAGCCAATGAAAAATAATTGTCTATAATATTTGCTAAAAACTTTTATACATTGGAGTATTTAATATTTTACATATTATCTATATCATTTGCCACATAGATTTTATACCTAAGAGCTCTTCACCATTGAAAATGCTCTTAGAATGTTAAAAAAATCCGAAATCTGAAATTCGGCCCAATCCAACCTGAAATTGCCAGGTTTTGAAAAACTCGAATTTTTATATATAAAATTTAAAAGTATGTAATATTTTTAATGATTTCAAAAATATTAATATATAAGTGTAAAAAGACTAGATAAAAACCCAAATTTTTTTGGATAAAAATCTAAAGATATGTAAAATTTTTAATAATATCAAAAATATTAATATAAAAATTAAAAAAATCCTAGATAAAAGTTCGGTTCGGGCCAACCCCGCAAGCTTAAAACAGTTCTCATATTTTATAGAAGACCGGTCCTACCCGGTCCGACCTAATTTTTTCTAAAGCCCGGTCCGACCAATTCTCAAAATTCTAAATTTTTAAAAACATGAATAAAATCCGATCCGAAGGACTATTTGTGCATCACTACCCACTATCCAACCAAGCATTGTTCGTTTTCTAGAAATTAAGTATTCTTAAACTCTCTAAATTTAAGTAAAAATAATGCTCTCTTCATCCCATTTTATGTATCTCGTAATTTTTTAGTGATCAAATTATTCAATTTTTGATTAAATATAAAAAGGGATATTCACAAAAATACCTAAATTCTTGAAAATATTTTCAAAAATACTACCTAAAGTTGCAAAGGAGGTTGCATCTGGGTTACAAACAACCGTATTTTTGAGAAAAAAAAAAAATTCTACAACATGGGTATTTTTGGAAAAAACTCAAAAAAATATTCAGTTATTATTTTTAAATGTTAGGCCGAATACACAATTAATAATCAATTTTGTATGAGAGATTAACAAGTAAAAGCGTTTATGCACTTAAAAAAAACTTCTTGTATTTCGAACCCTCTTCGTGATGTAAAATATCACAAAGAGCTGCTAGGTTACAATAAAGATAATTCGTTATCGATTCCCTTCTAGGGTTAACCTATCTGTATTTATATACCATACAGCTACGATACAATCTCTAATTGATATTCCTAATAATCAGCTATACAATGATATCAATTACAGATTGTCACACGTCTCCTATGTCAACTCGATCTCTTTGATAGCTATCCAATCTTCAAAGATATCGCTTCCATAATTAATCTTCAATCACTGTTGAACAGTAGACGCGCTTCCTCCAGACAGAGTTTGACAAACTCTGTCGAGCTTCCACCTGTCAGAGTTTACTCAAACTCTGACTGCTTCCAGCTAAACTCTGACTCTGATAACTCCCTGTAACACTTAATCACTGATTAAAACACATCAATTATATTTAACAATCTCCCCCAACTTGTTCATTAGCAAAAATGCACAAGTTAATGACAATAATTGATGATGTCAAAACAAATAGACAAATACAGTGTTTATACAAATTCAGAGTTTAAGCTTCTACTTAATAAAAACTATAGAGAATAAGAAAATTCTTACAGAACTTAATCTCTTATCATTTCAAGATCTGGCATGGTTCTGAGATAATCAATCAGCAATCTTCTTTCTGCATTTTCAAGTTCAATCTTCATTGCTTCTTTGATTTCTCTGAGCTGAGGATCACTTTCATCTGTCTGGTAGATAGCAGCCCTAAGATCATAAATCTTGTTCCTTCTCATTTCATTACCCAGTCTGATAAATCTGACTTTTTCTGCCTGTGTATTGAAATCAAGTACTGTGATTCCCAAATCAGTTTTTAACTTTGCAGTACCTTTCTTCATTTCAATGAGATTGCCTTTGTAATCCCTGTACTTAGGAATATATCTGCTATTGTATTTCTGTCCTCTGATTGCCAGATTCTGAGTCATTTTCTGTCTGAGCACATTAGCAACTGACTGAGTCCTTCGACTATTCACCTTGAGAAGATATAGAACATACTCTAGTTCTTCCCAACATTTCAAGCCAATATCATCCTCACCAACTTTAAATACTGTCCCATCAGCCATGAAGTATAAAAGAAAATCCTTGTCTAAACTCTTCTGATGAACTAACTGCACTGATTCCAGTCTGTCCAAACTCTCTTGAGGAACACCACGACCTGGAACAGCCAGTGAAGAAGGATCTCTAGGACCAGTATATTGCCTTTTGTCTCTATTTGAACCTAGTCCACCCTTATTATTACCAACCTTGCCAGATAAAGCTTTTCCATCAGAATCATTCATTGAGACTCCAGATAACACATTTGGATCAGAAATTGTTCCTTTTCCAAAAACAGATTTCAACTGTGAAGAGTGTAAAGGTGTGATCATTGCTTGTGATGCAACAGAAGTTGTAACTTCCTTCTGTGAACTTTCACCTTCAATGCCTTTTAGCTTGAGTTTAGCCTCTGCTGCAATTGCTTCCTTTGAGAACCGAGAACTTTGACTAACATCAGTCCTTTCTCTGATCACAACACCTTTAACAACAGGTCTAGGAGCTTTTCCTCTTTGTACCTTATCAGACTTTAAAGCTTTAAGATGTTCTTCTTGTAAACTCTTTTCCTCAGCTTCAATGTCCTCAATCGTAACTCCTTCCTCATTCTCTTCAATGAACAGCTTAGCAGTCAATTCTTCATCAGTTTGTGGATTAGAAGGTAACAGCAAACTCTTGGTCCTCGAAGTACCTTGAGTATCAGTATTTCTCCCAACAGACTGTGATTTTGATGACTTGCTAGTTCTCAGAGTTTGAATCTCTTCAGCCTTTTTCTTTCCTTTGTTACTTGCCCCTCCATCTCCAGCACTATCCCTTCTGACAACTCTCTCTCCCTTGTTGACATCATCAGGCATAAGGATAGAAGTAATTAACTCCAGGGAGGTAGCAATAGAATCAATTTTAGCAGATAAGTCAGACTGGTTCTCTTCAACTTTAGTCAGCCTGGCAAAGAGATTGTCTTGAGCTTTAGAGAATTTTGTAGTCACTAGTTTCGAATCTCTTTCCATCTTCATCTCTCTAGCTACAACCTCATTTCGCAAAGCAGTGATTGCCAAATTAGTATCATCAAATCGTCTATCCAGAGTTTTAACTTGAACTATAGTTGCTTTCAAGCAAGAAAGAATCTCTGGATTGGAGATAGTATCTGATGTGGCGGAAATGATACAATTAAAATCGCAAGCGCACGATCATCGTTTTAGTATTTTAAGATTCGATCCACAGGGAATAATATTTTCGCAAAACCTTAGTTATTAATTTAGGCGAAATAGAAAGATTTTATGTTTTGGATTTTTCATTTTACTATTTAATTTCTAAAACTATTTTGAAGAAAATTAAATCTATTCTAATTTTAAACTAATTAAAAAAAGGAAAGATCAAAAATTAATTTATTCTAAGAATTGGATTTTTGGAAGATTTGGATTTTATATTATTTAATTCCTAATTCTAAAATTTTCTATTTTTAAAGGAAAATAAATTTATTCTAATTTCTAATCTAATTAATAAAAATGATAAAAGTACAAAAACTAAGTTATTCTAAGGATCGAATTAAGACTGGAGTTTATTCTAAAATTTATTCTAAAAACAAGTTCTATTTTATTTTATACTGCCAAATTTTACAAAACTCAAAACGTGTACACAGCAACCTTGTTGAACTCAGTACCGACGAAACCAAAAACAACAAAAAACTGAATACTCGAGAGAACACAGATTCAACAAAGACTAAACCGTCCATAAACTTCGACAATACTGCAAAACTCGGACACACTACAAATTAACAACCAGAGAATCGGAACACCGAAATCATCAACAACAGCAATCTGAGTCAACTCGGCAGTTAAAAACCAAACTGACTACAACACTCGGAAACAAATCAATTCAAATAAACTCAGAGAACAAATACTCCAAACTCGAACATCTCACAATCTCATAACAGCAGAACGACAACAAAAATGAGCCAATTAATCGACATAAAACATCAGTGAAACCAATTGAACTCGGAAACTTCAAGCACACTTAGCAAAGCCAGAACTGTTACAATTCAAACGCAAAATCAAAACCGAAACAACACTTCCAGTCGGTGAAAACTCAAACTCTGTATTATGTACACAGCAACTAGACTACAAACAAATTACATAACATAACAACACTGCATAACAGTCGACTCGCAGAAACGGACTCAAAAGAAACTCACGAACCAAAACATGTAACACAGAACGCAGCCATTACTCAACGCGAATACAATTTACTTAGACAAAACAATTAACAAAATGAAAACACTGGGAACAAACAGCATTACCAAAAAGAAAAAAAACTACAACTCGGACAGCACTTTTGCAAACTTTACGACCACAACAAGTAATTCCTAAAATCGGACTGCAAAACAGGAGTAACAATTGGACTACAACTCAATTATACAAAACCAACACTCGACAGCAGGAACACACATCAACGAATTCAGCATACTCGACCCATGAACAGACTCGGTGAAAATAAGACTAGCAAATAAGAACGAATAGAAAACTCAGCAACTTAGAACAACACAAAACGAAACACTAATTCAATTACACACTAATGAATTCGAAAACGGAACAAAACAGGGGTATGGGTGCTTGATTCGAAAATGAAACAAGAAGATTGAGTGGTGGTGTTTGTGGCGAAAGAAAGATGAGGAGATGGGTGTGGGTGTGGTTTTAATCGAAGGAAGAAGAAGTGATGTCTGTGGGATTGGGTTTTGCATAGGATGGAAAGGAGGAAACCGGGTTTTTGTTGGACTAAGACAGGGGAATTAAAATGGGCTGGGTTTGATCTTAATAAAACATGGGAAATAAATTTGCTTCGAATTAAAGGTTTTCTACAAACAGAATTGACAAATAAATGTAGGAAAAATATGAACTAAAAAAAAAAATGTTTACAGCAGCTGCAGAAAAATTACAACTCAAATTTAGGAATTGAACTAAAAATTAATCCTAATTCTAATCTACTCCTAATTCTAAGTGCTTTTACAAGAGAGAAAAATGAATCTATTTATAGGAAATAGAATGAGATTGTGGTTGGTGTGGATTAATCCTCACCATTCATTTGTTTGGTGGGATTAAATCCTAGCCCTTCATGTTTATTTATTTTTTTATTTATTCTTTTTTTTTTCTTTTTAGTTTTTAAATAAAAATTCAGCTTTTGCACCAAACTCCCTCTTCTTTCCTTTTCTTCTATTTTGGTCCTTTTTCTTCTTCTTTTTCTCTTCTTTGACCTTTATTTCTTTATTTTGCAATTTCTTCAATTTTTCTTGAATTTTCCTGAAATGCAACAAAATAATTTATTAAAATACGATTTCGAACAATAAATAGGCAATAAAAATATGCAAAAATATGCACTTATCAAATGCCCCCATACCTATCTTTTGCTCGTCCTCGAGTAAAACACAAAAAAAATGCAGAATGAAAAACCTATACTCACTGTCGTAGGAATCACGGGTAATTTTAGGTTTACCAACCCGTTAAACCTATAGACGATCTCTACAGGAGGAGTGTTGTCTCCTAAGGGTTTACAGAAGATATACCCATAAAATCTTTGAGATAAGTCAGCAAGTATCCAACTTTCCTCTTTTACTCTAGCTTTCATTGATGTCAACAAAACAATTTTGTAGGAAAATACATGCCTTAAAGATCATTCTAATAATAGCCAAGTTATAGGTTCCCACAATCCACATGATTAGACTAAAAATTTACAAAAAATCCCAAGGTGTGTAGTGAATTTAAGGCCTATGATGGATAAAGTGCATACGAACATTTTCTCTTTTTCAACCAATATTGAACTGACCCAATCTCTATCAAAACAAGTATCTAGCCAAACTTCACGTTCTTAGCAGTTAGACCGACTGTGCAATGGTTGAGGTCCCAAAAGACTTATGCATCAATACCCATTTAGCGAGTTTTAGGTCAACAATCCCAGATCACAAAGGACCTTAGGTTGCTAAGCACAAAGTCCCATCGGACTTACTTACTCGGGTTATCAATGAGCCCAACCTAGCCGATTTCCCTACTAAGAATTTATTATTACAAAATCACACTAGCACTTTACAACTACAAACATTTATTGACTCTTTTTCTTTTTTTCTTTTTTTTTCTTTTTTTTTCTTTTTCTTTTTGACACTATAGGAACCAAATTTCGCAAAGGTTTGATTCAACATTGTTCTAACATGTGGGTTCTCTCTCAGGTATCGAATAACATTCCTATACAATTTTTCCATCAAAAGTCTTGTGCAAATGTGTCGTCTTGGTCTTTTAAGCAAAAATTTGTTCGACACAAGTTTCACGAGGAAAAACCTTACCTGACTACGTTCAAATTATCTAAAGGCATTATACATATAATTTTCGAAAAATAGTCAACACCAACTAGTTCTAGAATTTAAAGAGTGGGAAGGACAACTAAGCTAAAATATCTCTATTTTTGGATTTTTAAAATTTTTCAATTTTTTTGGATTTTTCAATTTTATGTATTTACACTAAAACCCTCCCCCATACCTAAATCATGCATTGTCCTCAATGTATGCAAAATGCAAGAGAAACGAAGAGAAAGAGGAGATAATACCTGATAAGGGATGACGGAGACTGAAAACTTCTAAAAATCACGAAAGAAAACAACTCACGCACAAAACAAATACAAAAGAAGCACACACACTGGCACTCCCCCATACCTACATTCTACTATGGGAGGTACAAAACAAATATTCACTAACCAATACCTGCTCGAGGGAAAACTACACATGTAACACAATCAACATATTTCAGAAACTCACCCAGAAAAATAGCATATACCACTCGAATGATCTGATTAGGCGTAAGAATAAAACTCATATTCCTAACTTCATTCATAGACCAATTAGACGCTTCTTTATGTTGTTTAAGCAAATTAATTACGACGAGATGCTGGTCATGAATATCCTGAGTTTCGATGAAAGATGGAGCACGAGTGGACAATGAAGAAATAGAAACGGGTGGGGGTGGCTCTTCGAAAAATGTTTTACCAACAGAATTAGGATCACAAGAACTATCCTGATGTTGGGTTTCCCATTTGGAACAAATATTCATCATCTCTCCAAACATTTCTTCCGAGGTCAAATCCTTAAAAGATTCGTGAAGCTCTCGATTGGTCTCGTAATGCAATTGAAAATCTTGTTTAAGAAGAGACTCAATCTCATGATCGTCCAGATTTGACTTTGAAACAACCTCCTTAACTAGATCAGATCCTATTGGTTGAGTATAAAGTTCTTCGGGTTTTTCGGGAAGAGGTTTGGAAGATGGAAGGAAAAGTTCACTAGAAGAAGATGATGGTTGTCTAGGTGAAGCCACAAACTCAGAATCATCGGGATTCTTTGTTTGACCTAGAGAATGAAAGATGTCAGTATCAGAATCTTCTTCGTATAAATCACCACCGAAAGGAGTGTCAACTTGAACATTAGTCCTAGGAGAAATGAAATTATCGAAAGTATCGATAGGTCTTTGAGTGATAAGAAATTCAGGGTTGACCTCGGGTTGTTTCGGGGTGGTTATTGTCTCACGCTCGCACATGGTGGCTAATTGATTCACTTGAAATTCTAACTTAGATAAGGTTTGAGCATTAGAGTTCAAAATTTGCCTATCAGAAGTTATGGTTTGCATGAAGTTTGCTTGAGAAATCAATAAAGCCTCGATACTCTTTTCTAAGGTGTCAAGTTGACTCGGAATTGGATAAGAGTTTGGTTCTTGAAAATGTGGAGGCGGAGTTTGATAGCTATGACCTTGGTTCCATGGGAGATCGGGATAATCTCTCCAACCGGAATTAGAAGACGATCTAAAGTGGTCATTTTGAGAGGTTGGTTGAAACATGGCGTTGACTTGATAAGAGTCGGGGCCGTGTTGAAAATCGAGACTCGGAGAGTTGAAATTTGGGTGCCAAGACGTGTGTGAAGGACCACTAAGGGTTTCTAAGGCTTCGAGTCGTTTATTAAGAGCATCTAATTCAGAGTTTATTGCAATATCGTTTTCACTATAATGCAAATCACTAAAAGTACTAGACGACTCGTTATAAACACTAGGTTCCATAATTGACTCACACCACATCGTATTATCCGATAACTCCTCGTCATAATCCCGTGAGTAATTTGTGTGATTCCCCCACCCGGGATTGTAGGTAGGTACAAATGGGTCATTCCTAAGAGTTTGTTGACATATAGAATTATCTTGCTCAAATTCATGGCAATTTGTAAACCCTAGTGTATAAGAATTATAATTTGACCACATTACTGATCACACAAAATAAGCACACAAAAAAGGGTGAAAAATTAAAAGAAAAATCTAACCTAGGTTCCCTAAATAAAATAACTAGACATTGCTCCTAACCGTAAGGACCACCAAAAACTCGATAAATCAGAATTTATTCGGACCGATTTGGCCAGATTAGAGCAGGCATTGCCAAGAGGCCAAACTCGTCACTTAGACACCAAATCTTAATTGGCCAGGTAAGCTTTCGCTTGCCTAGACACCAAAGAGTCGGAATAATTAATGATTACTTCGTTTCTTAGATACCTTCCTAATTGAGCGCGAAATCCTAGAGGGCAAATGTCTAATTAATTTTATTAAGGCTACAAACGATGCAACACACAATGATATATACAAAAAATTATGAACAAATATGGATGCTTACACTACGTGTTCTAATCTAAAGAAAAGAAGAATTTAACGTACCTTTGGGTCCTCCAGCAATCACCACAATTTAAAAGGTACGAAAAATTAAAAACAAGAAAATAAAAATCTAGATGATGTGTTCTAAGTGATTAAATGCATGATGCAACAATTATGTATTTACAACTAATTTTTTTGGATTTTTAATTTTTAATTTTTTTGTGATTTTTGTGATTTTTTTATTTTTTTGTGATTTTCTAAAAATAAAAATGCGAAAAGAGTGAGATACGGGTTACCGAAGCACGCTTTCCAAAAATTCCGATTAATTCCAAGCTCCGTGAGAAGATTCCCGTAATTCCAAACTTTCCTAAAAAAAATGAAATAAAAATAAGGCAAGCGAAAGAAAACTAATCCGAAAAATTAAAAATTAAGGTGCGAAAAATATTTAGTTCCCCGGCAGCGGCGCCAAAACTTTATGTGGCGGAAATGATACAATTAAAATCGCAAGCGCACGATCATCGTTTTAGTATTTTAAGATTCGATCCACAGGGAATAATATTTTCGCAAAACCTTAGTTATTAATTTAGGCGAAATAGAAAGATTTTATGTTTTGGATTTTTCATTTTACTATTTAATTTCTAAAACTATTTTGAAGAAAATTAAATCTATTCTAATTTTAAACTAATTAAAAAAAGAAAAGAGCAAAAATTAATTTATTCTAAGAATTTGATTTTTAGAAGATTTGGATTTTATATTATTTAATTCCTAATTCTAAAATTTTCTATTTTTAAAGGAAAATAAATTTATTCTAATTTCTAATCTAATTAATAAAAATGATAAAAGTACAAAAACTAAGTTATTCTAAGGATCGAATTAAGACTGGAGTTTATTCTAAAATTTATTCTAAAAACAAGTTCTATTTTATTTTATACTGCCAAATTTTACAAAACTCAAAACGTGTACACAGCAACCTTGTTGAACTCAGTACCGACGAAACCAAAAACAACAAAAAAACTGAATACTCGAGAGAACACAGATTCAACAAAGACTAAACCGTCCATAAACTTCGACAATACTGCAAAACTCGGACACACTACAAATTAACAACCAGAGAATCGGAACACCGAAATCATCAACAACAGCAATCTGAGTCAACTCGGCAGTTAAAAACCAAACTGACTACAACACTCGGAAACAAATCAATTCAAATAAACTCAGAGAACAAATACTTCAAACTCGAACATCTCACAATCTCATAACAGCAGAACGACAACAAAAATGAGCCAATTAATCGACATAAAACATCAGTGAAACCAATTGAACTCGGAAACTTCAAGCACACTTAGCAAAGCCAGAACTGTTACAATTCAAACGCAAAATCAAAACCGAAACAACACTTCCAGTCGGTGAAAACTCAAACTCTGTATTATGTACACAACAACTAGACTACAAACAAATTACATAACATAACAACACTGCATAACAGTCGACTCGCAGAAACGGACTCAAAAGAAACTCACGAACCAAAACATGTAACACAGAACGCAGCCATTACTCAACGCGAATACAATTTACTTAGACAAAACAATTAACAAAATGAAAACACTGGGAACAAACAGCATTAGCAAAAAGAAAAAAAACTACAACTCGGACATCACTTTTGCAAACTTTACGACCACAGCAAGTAATTCCTAAAATCGGACTGCAAAACAGGAGTAACAATTGGACTACAACTCAATTATACAAAACCAACACTCGACAGCAGGAACACACATCAACGAATTCAGCATACTCGACCCATGAACAGACTCGGTGAAAATAAGACTAGCAAATAAGAACGAATAGAAAACTCAGCAACTTAGAACAACACAAAACGAAACACTAATTCAATTACACACTAATGAATTCGAAAACGGAACAAAACAGGGGTATGGGTGCTTGATTCGAAAATGAAACAAGAAGATTGAGTGGTGGTGTTTGTGGCGAAAGAATGATGAGGAGATGGGTGTGGGTGTGGTTTTAATCGAAGGAAGAAGAAGTGATGTCTGTGGGATTGGGTTTTGCATAGGATGGAAAGGAGGAAACTGGGTTTTTGCTGGACTAAGACAGGGGAATTAAAATGGGCTGGGTTTGATCTTAATAAAACATGGGAAATAAATTTGCTTCGAATTAAAGGTTTTCTACAAACAGAATTGACAAATAAATGTAGGAAAAATATGAACTAAAAAAAAAATGTTTACAGCAGCTGCAGAAAAATTACAACTCAAATTTAGGAATTGAACTAAAAATTAATCCTAATTCTAAGTGCTTTTACAAGAGAGAAAAATGAATCTATTTATAGGAAATAGAATGAGATTGTGGTTGGTGTGGATTAATCCTCACCATTCATTTGTTTGGTGGGATTAAATCCTAGCCCTTCATGTTTATTTATTTTTTTATTTATTCTTTTTTTTCTTTTTAGTTTTTAAATAAAAATTCAGCTTTTGCACCAAACTCCCTCTTCTTTCCTTTTCTTCTATTTTGGTCCTTCTTCTTCTTCTTTTTCTCTTTTTCTCTTCTTTGACCTTTATTTCTTTATTTTGCAATTTCTTCAATTTTTCTTGAATTTTCCTGAAATGCAACAAAATAATTTATTAAAATACGATTTCGAACAATAAATAGGCAATAAAAATATGCAAAAATATGCACTTATCAGTATCAGCACTTTGCTTAACAAACTTAGCTGTTCTTTCTTGTGAAAAAATACAATCTTCTTTGTACCATTCAGCAGCATTCTTGGCAAATTGTGCTCTCTCAACTTCATGAGAAGTACAAGGTTGAGAAAAAGGTGTATGTTTATTGTCAGTTTGTACTGGTGCACTCAGAGAAGCATCAGAGTTTGCACTACTGTCACCTTCAGCTTCAACACTTGTAGCTTTAACTGGTTCATCTTTAGCCATAGGTTTAGCAATTTCTTCTGTAGGCTTGTCAAGATTTTCTCCATGTTGCTCAGGCTCAGCAACAGGCATTGACTGAGAAGTGACTTTGGTTGCCTGATCAATTTCTTCACCTTCTTCAACAGTTTGGTGAGCATCAGATATTAACTCAGTATGAGATGCCACAGCTTCAGAAAGAACAGCCGTAGGTTGATCAGCTATACCAATATCAGAGATAGGATCAGAGAATGGCATAAATGAATCAGGAATATCATTTATCGGAGAAACACCATCTATTGCATCCTCTTCTGCAGGCATTTTGTCCTCTGCAGGCATTTTGTCTTTTTCAACCTCAACAGGAGGTGTTTGTTGTGTAACGACTTCTGGAGCTTCAATTTCTTCATCCACAGAATCAGAGAATATCAGTTTTCTTCGTTTTGCTAGAGGTACATTGTCTGAATCCTCTTCACTAGATGGTGACTTAGGCATTTTTGCCCGAGCTTTCATTCTTGTCACCCTTCTAGTGTAAACAGCTTCAGGAGATTTCCGTTTTGATTTTCTTTGTGTCTCGTCCGCCTGCTTTAGACTTGCATGTCGTTTAGTAATTGCCTTTTTAACTCTTTGTATTCTAGACTGTGATTCTGGTGGAGATTGTGACGAATCAGAGTTTGTGTGTGAAGTGGGTGAAGGTTGTTTTGTAGGTGCTGACTGAGCAGGTGATTCAGTGTTTGGTTCTATTTGAGGTTCAGGATGTGGTTCAGGGTGTTGTTGTTGTTGTTCAGGTTCATGTTGTTGTGGTTCTTGTTGATCTTGTTGTGGTTCAGGTTGTTGTGGTTCTTGTGGTTGATTGAGAAAATTTCGTAGAGCAAGAGGCATGACAAAAGCAGGGAGATTTGCTTTACCAATATCCTTGTTAGTCATATCAGAGAATATTCGCTTATTGACTCTAAAAGGATCAATTTCATCAGTATCATCAATTTCAAGACCAGGTACACATGCATTGAACAACATTTGACAAAAACGAGCATAATAAACAGTAGTAGATTCTGACAGTTTATCACCTAAGCTCATCAGAACATGTCGACCAAAATCAAAATTAGTACCATAGAGCAGAGAATACCCGATTTGGAGACTGTCTATCGGAATGGCATCCCAGTTGGTGACTTTCTTCTGGAACGTCCTTGTTATGCAATCAAAGAAGAAGTTCCATTCCTTTCTGAGATTTGGTCTCTTTATACCGCCAAGTTTGTCAAGAGATTCCATGTAACCTATCTCTTGTAGCATCTCTCTCAGATAAGTTTCATTAACCAGAGTATAGGAAGTATGTGTGTCAAACCCCATTGTATCTCGTACAGTCTGTGGAGTAATCACATAATCTTGGTCTTCGTAAGTGAAGATAATGGTAGGAGTTCCACTCTCTCCTCCATCCTCATAAACTGAATTCTGCCAGAATGTAGCAATTTGAGACGCAGAAAGAGTAGCAGGTCCAATCAGAGCCTGTCCAATCTCTGAATCCCTCAAGAAGTTCTGCATGAGATGAAACGATTCTGGAACGCGTTGATGATAGAGTGGAGCTTCATAGTTGTTAGGAACAAACCGTAAACCAAGAGCAGTGAATGTTTTAGATGCCATTGAGTTAAGAAATTTGCAAGAATTTCCAAGAGATATGTATGTAGAAAAGGTGTTTGCGTGAGTGCCCAAGAGAAAAATAAGAAAACTGTGAGATGTAAGAATAAAGCAAAATCGTTTGGACACAAAAGTGATTAAGGTAAAGAAAAACTCAATCTCTTATGTAACAAACACTCAATCAGTTCCTTGATTAATGTGTAGTGGGACACGATAATAGGTAAGTGGGACACATTAAAGGGCGAGTGGGTCACGTTCGCTTATTTTTAAAAAGAGTATATTAAAAATTAAAACATTAAAATATTTGATTTAAACAAAAATCAAATAATACTCTTTTAAAAATATCTGGACCCAAGTAAAACCAGAATTTGAAACGTTTACCTGTTTCCTTTAATAACCAGAATACGAAGCGATTAAGAACTTCGTTCTTACCCATCTCTATTTAAGGCCTAGAGACTTGCTCAGATTATTTCATTAAACCTTTAACCTTTCAGTCTCCCTTGTAAAATCACAAACCCTTCAAACCAAATACTCTTGAAAACAATGGCCAACCTTACCATCAAAGAAAAGAACCTTCATCTTGTCGAGAATAGGGACATCTTCAGCTATACGCGTGAAGAATTTGAAGCGTTTGAGTGGGAAAGACAGCTCGAGACGCTGTGGCTGCAAATGGATGCTGGTCTGAAAGAGCTCGAGAGAGAGAAACCTGCAAGGGTGATCGACATCGATGCTGCCCTCCAAGCAACATTGGCATGGCTCTCCTCGAAGGCATCCTCATCCAACACCACCAACCATTGTTAATGAATATGTCAGCAAAAATAACCTTATCCCTTCAACTTCCACCCAAATAAAGTGGCAAAGATGGGATCTGGGAATTTTTGCTAACAATGGAGTGGTGTGGACGGACTTTTTACTTTCCTGTTGAATAGATTAGCAGATAGAGAGAACAAAAAGATGTAATATTTGCTTGTAATCTCTTTCGTATTATCAATGAAAATTTTGTTTCTCTAATCGTATTCATTGTGTTCTGCAACTGTTATTTATGTTTTATGAACTGTTCTTCAAGAAAATAAATCAAGAAGAGAATATGAAAACTAATTAAAGTAATCATATAAAGAACACATTCATCAACTATCCACTGATTAACAGTTGTCAAAAACCCTACTTACTCCAAGACTTTCAAATTGTCCAAGTGAAAATTTACCTTAGAGTACAAATCACGAATCAACAGCGTTTGTCAATTCTCCAACTTTATCACCGAAACCCTTTCATAAATTGCACAGTTGTGAATATTTGTGTGTGTGAAGCAGAGTTTACTAAGTCAATTTTTAGAGCATCTAATTTTTCATAAAATCCATAAAGTAAATCAATAAACACTGGATGCACAAACTGTCATAGTAAACACTGACTGTATGATGAAAGCTAAACTCTGAAGTAATCGAACTTTATACAGTAATTTTTATTTTATACCCCCTTTTTATACATTTTTGTTTTTTTTTTTCATCATTCTTGTTTTTTTTTCATTCCAGTAATCAGAGGTTGGAACCAGTCACCAAAAATTCAAAAATTTTAGCCCTTATCATTTTGATAAGTTCCTGGGTCATCCTAGTATTTAACTAGTCACCAAAAATCAGAGAATTTTAGCACATATTATACACCAATAGGTTCCTGGGTCATCCTAGTATCCAACATAATCTCAAAGGAGTATAACAACCTATATACATTTTCTTTGGGGTGTTGCAGTAAACATTTTATTCTATCAGAGTATAACTAACAGAGTTTAGAGTTCATCAACATCAGTAGTTTTTCATGAAAGGTAATGCACACAGTATTTATAGACTCAGAGTTTAGGACAAAATAAACTAAGAGATGCTATAAATATGAGCCAGTATCATGCTGTGTTAACTTTCTGCACAATCTAAGATTAGATCACAATAACTCAGAAAGATTCATGATTAATTGCTGAGAATCATGCTTCATACATATTTCTTCATTGGTGTTTTCATTCAGACAAAAATCAACTCAGAGTTCACAGAGTTTATCAAACTTATTAACAGTGTATGACATACAGACATGCTGACAGAGTTTGACAGAGTATGCATAACAGAGTTTAATCAACAGAGTTCACTTAGCATTTAACCAATCAGGAAATATGATTAATACATCACATAAGTAAAGTTTGAATCTAACCAACATTTCTAGTCAGAACCAGAGACCATTCCTAGTTCATTGACCAGTCTTGTAAATGTAGCTTCACTCAATGGTTTAGTGAAGATATCTGCAAGCTGTTGTTCTGTAGATACAAAATGTAGTTCAATATTTCCTTCTTCCACGTGTTCTCTGATGAAGTGGTACCTTATGCTGATGTGCTTGGTCATTGAATGCTGTACTGGATTACCTGTCATAGCAATAGCACTTTGATTATCACAGTAAATAGGGATATTACTGTACCTCAATCCATAATCCAGCAATTGATTCTTCATCCATAAGATCTGTGCACAACAGCTACCAGCTGCAATATACTCTGCTTCAGCTGTAGATGTGGAGATTGATTTCTGTTTCTTGCTGTACCAGGAAACAAGTCTGTCACCAAGAAATTGATAACTTCCACTAGTGCTCTTTCTGTCTACTTTGCAGCCTGCAAAGTCTGCATCAGAATACCCAAGTAGCTTGAAATCTGATTCTCTGGGGTACCACAGACCTAATGATATGGTGCCCTTGAGATACTTGAAGATTCTTTTCACAGCTGTCATATGTGGCTCTCTAGGATCTGCCTGAAACCTTGCACAAAGACAGGTTGCATACATGATATCAGGCCTACTAGCTGTCAAGTATAGAAGAGATCCTATCATGCCCCTGTAGTTTGTCATATCCACTGAAACTCCTGTGTCTTTGTCCAATTTAGTTGCTGTTGCCATGGGAGTTGATGCAGATGAACAGTCAAGCATACCAAATTTCTTGAGAAGATTTCTGGTATATTTTTCTTGATTAATGAAAATTCCATCATCTGTTTGTTTCACCTGTAGGCCTAGAAAGTAACTAAGCTCTCCCATCATGCTCATTTGATATCTGGACTGCATGAGCTTGGCAAACTTCTTACAGAGTTTGTCATTAGTAGACCCAAAGATGATGTCATCAACATAAATTTGAACTAAAAGGAGGTCACTTCCTTGATTGAAATAAAACAGAGTTTTGTCAATTGTTCCTCTGTTGAATCCACTTTCTAGAAGAAACTGAGCAAGTGTCTCATACCATGCTCTTGGTGCCTGCTTAAGTCCATATAGTGCCTTATCTAGCCTGTAGACATAATCTGGATATTTGGGGTCCACAAATCCTGGTGGTTGTTCAACAAACACTTCTTCTTCAAGCTTTCCATTCAGAAAAGCACTTTTCACATCCATCTGAAACACTTTGAATTTCTTGTGAGAGGCATATGCTAGAAAAATTCTGATTGCCTCCAATCTTGCAACTGGAGCAAATGTTTCATCATAGTCTATTCCTTCCTGTTGTGAATAGCCTTTTGCTACCAGTCTAGCCTTGTTCCTTGTGATAACACCTTCACTGTCAGTCTTGTTTCGGAAAACCCATTTAGTACCAACAATAGATCTGTTCTTTGGCCTTGGTACAAGGGTCCAAACTTCATTCCTTTCAAATTCATTTAACTCTTCCTGCATTGCTGTTATCCAGTCTGCATCTTGAAGAGCTTCTTCCACTTTCTTTGGTTCATTTTTAGACAATAATGCATGAAACAGACATTCACTTGCAGTAGCACTTCTTGTCTTTACTTTTGCATCTGGATCACCAATTATCAAATCAGGTGTATGTGATTTAGTCCATTTCCTAGCAGAAGGCAAATAACTTCTATCAACATGTGATCCTCCCCCTTGATCCACGCTCTCCTGATTTTGTTGTGATCTATCTTCGTTTTCTGAGACTCCCCCTGAACTTGACTGCCCAGAGTCAGAATTTGAATTTTCAGAGTTTGAAGCATCAGAGTTTGATCCAGATTTTTCAGTTGACTCAGTATCAGTGTTTGAGTCTTCATCTTGATCATGCTCTCCCTCAACTGGTTCTTCCCTTTGTTGTGATTGAGAAGTTTCTCCAGAATTTACCAGTAGAGGTTCAGAGTTTGTTTCAACAGAGTCTGTCAGAATTGTTTCATCAGAGTTTCCTTCATCAGAGTTTAAAACTTCATTTTCAAAGTTCAGTTGATCATATTCATCTTTGTCTTCAAGTCCAGTTATCTTCTTATCATCAAAAGAAACATGTATAGATTCCATGATCACTTTAGTTCTCAGATTGTAAACTCTGAATGCCTTTGTTGACAGTGGATAGCCAACAAAAATTCCTTCATCTGCATTTAGCTCAAACTTGGTCAACTGTTCTGGATGAGTCTTCAAAACAAAACATTTGCACCCGAAAATATGAAAGTATTTCAGGTTAGGCTTCTTTTTCTTCACCATCTCATATGGTGTCTTTCCATGCTTATTGATCAGTGTTGCATTTTGAGTAAAACAAGCAGTTTGAACAGCTTCTGCCCAGAAATAAGTTGGCAATTTTGCTTCATCAAGCATAGTTCTGGCAGCTTCAATTAAGGTTCTATTTTTCCTTTCAACTACACCATTTTGTTGTGGTGTACCAGGTGCTGAAAATTCTTGTTTCACTCCATTGTCCTTGCAGAATTCTTCCATTGTTGCATTTCTGAACTCAGTTCCATTATCACTTCTGATGATTCTGACTTTGTTGCTTGATCCTTTGTCCAGAAGCTTCACATGCTCCATCAGAGTCGATGCAGTTTCATCCTTCTTTGCTAGAAAATACACCCAAGTGAATCTAGTGTATTCATCAACAATGACTAAAGCATATTTCTTCCTTGCAATAGACATAACATTTACTGGACCAAAAAGATCAACATGCAGAAGATGATAGGGATCGGTGATAGAAAATTCTGTCTTGCTCTTGAAAGATGACTTCCTTTGTTTAGCCTTCTGACATGAGTCACATAGGCCATCAACATTTAACAGGGTCTTTGGGAGTCCTCTTACAAGATCCTTTCTGATCAATTCATTGATGTTGTTCAAGTTCAAATGTGAGAGTTTCTTATGCCACTTCCAACTCTCTTCACTAGACATTCTTGTAGACAGGCAAACAGCTTTTCCAACAGAGTCTATCAAAAGCTTGATTTCATAAATGTTGTTTTGCCTGTGACCAACTAGAACAACCTTTCCTGTAGATTTGCTGATAACTTCACAATATTCAGGTTGAAAATCTACATGATATCCCTTGTCATAGATTTGACTCACAGATAGTAAGTCATGCTTGAGTCCTGGGACATGAGCTACATTGTTGATGATGACATTTCCAAGATTAATATTGCCATATCCCAATGTTCTTCCTATATTGCCATCACCATAGGAAACTTTTGGGCCAGCCTTCTCCTCATATTCTGATAGCAGGGCTTTATTTCCAGTCATGTGTCCTGAACATCCACTGTCCACGACTAGGGTTGCCTCCCTGTTACCCTGCAATCACAAACAATTACTGAGGATTAGTTTTAAGGATCCAGACTTGCTTGGATCCTTTGGCATTCTTAACTTTGTTAGCTTTTGCAGCGGAATTAACATTATCAGAGTTTGAGCTAACAGTATCAGTGTTTACACTTGCAGTATCAACTTTAACCCATTTCAGATTGGGTTTCAGTTCATAGTAATTATGATAGATAGCATGGTATTCTCTGCAAGTATAAATGGAATGCCAGGTGCTTCCACAGTGTGTGCATAAAGTCTGTGGCTTAGTTCTAGAAAAATCCTTCTTTACCTCAGACTTTTTAGGTAAAGAATTTATATTTTTATTTTTCTTGCAGAAATTTGCAAGATGCTTAGTACTACCACAGTTATGACATGTCTTTCTTGGAGCATAACTAGCAAGCATTGGTTTATTTCCTGAAGTGATGCCTACTTTTCCATTTCTGTTCTTGTTTGACACTTTCTTTTTCTCAACAGATTTTAACTCCTTCAGTTTATGTTTGAGTTGTTTATCTGTCATTGAACCGATATTAACCTGTTTAACACTAGTTTTTACTGGTTTATTTTTGACAGCTTCCTTTTCATTTTCAGACAAAAATTTACTGGTTCCATGAACAAATTTAGTTCTGACTTTAACTTGATTTTGAAATCTAAGTTCATCTCCCTCATTATAACCTAGACCAACAGTGTCTGTTTGAAAAATCTGTTGAGTGTCCTTTCCAGAATTAGTCCAAGTCCTAATTTTATTATTTGCTTCCTCCAACTCTGACTCTAGTTGTTTATACTTCTGAAGCAAATTCTGTTCTTTGCAAACAGCATCATCTCTCTCTTTCTGAACTTGTTGCATGTTTTCAAGTTTCTCTTCAACAAATTTATTTCTTTCTTTAAGTTCAGAATTTTCAGCTTTTATCCTCTCATTTTCTAAAGTCTGATCCCTATAACTTATATGCAATGACTTAAGATAAATTCTTAATTGAGCAATGTCATCAATATTATAAGCATAGGTAGTTAGAGGTACCTGATTGTCAGAGGATTCTGATTCAGTAGTAGCCATGAGAGCATAGTTCACTTCTTCATCAGAATCTGAAGTATCTGCCCAATCTCTGCCTTTAGTGTAGAGTACCTTTCCAGTTTTACCCTTCTTGCACTCAGGAGCATAGTGACCCATCTCCTTACACTTGTAGCATTGAATTTCAGACTTATCCTTCTTCCCTTTAGAATCTCTCTTATCAGACTTCCTGTAGCTTTTCCTGTCTTCATTTGAATCCCTAGAAAACCTTTTTCCTTTCTTGAAATTCTTGAAGCCCATTTTCTTGAAAGTCTTCACCATTAACACAGTCATTTTCCTCATTTCTTCTTCATCATCCTCAGAGTCAGATGATTCAGAAGAATTTGAATCATAATCAGAGTTTGGTGATTCACTTTCTGAATGTATGACCAAAGCTTTTCCCTTCATTTTCCTTCTTGTTGCCTCTTTCTTCTGAGGCTTCTCTTCAACATTAAGAGCAACAGACTTTCCTTTCCTGCTTGATCTCCTGTTTCTCTGTTCCATTTCCAATTCATGAGTTTTGAGCAGTCCATAGATTTCATCAATCTCTGTTTCAGCAAGATCATAGTTGTCTCTAATAGTGGTTGTTTTCACATCCCACTTTTCAGGTAGAGAAAGAAGAAACTTGAGATCCGAGTCTTCTAGATCATACTCTTTGTTGACCAATGACAGATCATTAATCAGTTTACAGAATCTATCAAATGTTTCTGTCATGGTCTCTTCAGGTTTAGCCTCAAAATGCTCATACTCTTGTGTGAGTATGTTTCTCTTATTCTTCTTAATAGCTGCAGTTCCTTGACACCTGACTTCAAGAGCATCCCATATCTCTTTTGCAGTGGTGCAGTTAATTACTTTGTTAGACATAACATTGTCTAAAGCACTATGCAGTAAATGCCTAACTTTTGCATCCTTAGCAATTGATGATAGATCTTCAGGAGTCATGTCCTTCTTTTCCTTTGGAACCATTTTTGCTGCTTCACCAGCAACTGCAACAGATAGCTTTGTAGGATTGTGAGGGCCTTCATAAATCCTGTCAAGATATTCTGGATCTGTAGCCTCCAGAAACATAGTCATCTTGACCTTCCACATAGCATACTCTAATGGCCTCAGAATAGGAACCCTGATTGGTTCATAACGACTCACAGTAGTAGGAGCCTTTTCAGAAACAGTAGGTGTTGGTGGAGGAATTGCTGACATGATTATTGTTGTGTTTGGATCTTAACCTGTAATAAAGTAACAGATTGGCTCTGATACCACTTGTTAGGCCGAATACACAATTAATAATCAATTTTGTATGAGAGATTAACAAGTAAAAGCGTTTATGCACTTAAAAAAAACTTCTTGTATTTCGAACCCTCTTCGTGATGTAAAATATCACAAAGAGCTGCTAGGTTACAATAAAGATAATTCGTTATCGATTCCCTTCTAGGGTTAACCTATCTGTATTTATATACCATACAGCTACGATACAATCTCTAATTGATATTCCTAATAATCAGCTATACAATGATATCAATTACAGATTGTCACACGTCTCCTATGTCAACTCGATCTCTTTGATAGCTATCCAATCTTCAAAGATATCGCTTCCATAATTAATCTTCAATCACTGTTGAACAGTAGACGCGCTTCCTCCAGACAGAGTTTGACAAACTCTGTCGAGCTTCCACCTGTCAGAGTTTACTCAAACTCTGACTGCTTCCAGCTAAACTCTGACTCTGATAACTCCCTGTAACACTTAATCACTGATTAAAACACATCAATTATATTTAACATTAAAAACTCAAAATTACATTTTAAAATAAATTAAATGTATTTTTCAATGATATATATATATATATACACACATATAAATTCCAGTAAAATTTTGATCAATTTGACTGATAAAATCAAAAAATATATATATAATCATTGAGATATTTTATGTTCATTGTCTAACCTCAAAAATAAGTTATTAATCATGGTGAAGTTGTCAATAGAAATTAAATATTGTCATTTAAAGAAATGATTTTCAAATTTTAAAACACCTTACTAATAAAAGTTTTCATTTAGAAAAAGTAAAATCAAAATCGGCATTTAAAACCGTAACCAAAAAATTAATAAAATTTCTTTAAAAAAAAAGGCTTAACAAAATCCATTAACATGATAAAAGGTCACTAATACATGATAAAAATTTGAAGCATGAGCATTCAAAAAGTCCAAGTACAAGTAAATATTTACTAATAAATGGTACAAAATTTAAGCATGAAGATCCATTTACATTCAAACAAATGATTAGTACAAGATAATTCATTTCAAATTAGCTACAAGCAAATTTACTCTTCTTAAATGACAAATCCATATTCTCACAAAGCCAAACAAATTTTTCTACAATAGTGTCGATAGCCATTACACTCAGACAATAAACGAATTCAATATTTGTTGTTGGGTGTTGTGTTGTATTTCATTTCACGACCATTCCATAAATTCACAAACATGTAAATAATCATGCAAGTTTTGAATCAAATTCTAATTAAAAAAAGACAATACAACTAATGAACAATAAATTATCACACACTTAGTTAATTAAAGTTTTTGTACCATTTTCATGGGTGGAAATGATCGATCACTTTATTTTTGGGCAGGCATTCACGTGCCATATTGATAGATTAACTTTTTGCATTGTCCAAAAATGATTTTAGAGATTTAAAATTCAAATAGATATATAAATAATTTATATAATTAATTATATTTTATTATATATTATAAATTAGGCATCTTTTCCCTCCGGTTAGATTGAAAAGTTTTAAAGGTCGTCACCTGGGGTACTGGCGGTTGCTGCTGCTGACGAGTGAGGTTTTCGGTTTGCTGTCGGAATAGCTCTAGCATTTGCTGCATCATATTAATATTGCCCTGCTCCCCGGCGTTCTGATTATTATTCGCATTTCCCGCGTGATTTCCATGTGGTTGCTGATTATCCATAATCTGGTAGAGGAAAATACACAAGTTCCTTAGTAATTGGCTACACATGTTTTTGATAAACATTCATTGAAAAGAAACATGAATCAAGAATATTTATCAACTCATGTCACCCAATCACTAATTCACTTGAATATTGAAAAAATAAATAAATGCATGCTGGATGGAATCGATAGACGTAATGCTACAAAAGTACTGCTGATATATAGATAACCACTTACAGTCATACATGACTATCGATCGGTTCACCTACCATCATATCGCTCATAACCTACCTTAACAACTTTAATGTCGGTTATATACAACAAAATTCCCGACTTATTCTACCAAACTACTGCTCATACACACATACACTATTTTACAAACCACCAAAACCAAACTAACACAGGTAGCATTCTTCCTTCTATGACTCTGTCCCACAGTCTCTAATCCCAACTGGGATCTACCATCTGCTGAATATCCGCTAACATCCTCTGGAGGATGCGGTAGGCCTGGCGATAATCAATAGTACCCGAATCACCCAACCTCAATGCCTCCAGCTCATAAGTACCGGCTGCAATCAACTCCCGGAGGTTATGACGAATCTCGGAGTCTGAAACAGAACGACCTCCCATCCTACGCAGCTCCACATTCTGCCCTCTCAAAAAGTCATATGCCTCCCAAAGCTCACGGTACTCACCAAAAGGAACAGTGCGTGGTGCACCTATATGGCCCCTCGACTCAGCCTCTACCCCGCCTGTAACCTCCTCTATCAAAGCACGCACTCTCTCCTCTCCTGGTGGCATCTGATGCCAAGGTATAACTGGTGAGAGGGGTACATAGGGACCCTGCACAGTGGGGTCTGACTGATCCGTGAACTCTGCTGGCATAAGAAATCCTCCTATAGCTGCCTCTGCATCGGGTAGATGAAGCTCAAGTAAAGCGGGTGGCATCACTACTCCCTGCTGCTGATCAGGAACAAACATCCGTACGGGGACTGGTGCTAGAGGGTCAATCACCATGATCTCCTCCCCATGTGCCATACCCAAATGTGCCACATAACTCGGCTCCCTAAGCGCTGGTAAGCCCATCCATTCACCTGGATCAACAGGATGAACTGGCGGTACGGGCCAACCCAGCCAATAGTCTACCCCCATCACTGGGTAGTCAGGATCCATAATAGCTGGAATAGGTGGTAAATCAATAGGTGGGAACAGCGGTGGTGTAACTGACTCTAGGGCCGGCATAGGCTGAGGTGCAACCACCGGTGCAGTCACCACAACAGAAACCTGCGCAACCCAGTAACATAATATCACAATCATCTCAAAACTTAGGCTTAGACTAAAATCAAATGCAACGTAACACAAGAACGTCGTCCTATCTCATGTGATATGCCTAATTTTTCCTAAGGTATATATCTGCTTATTTCAGTGACTATAACCTGTCAGCTCTAATGCCAACTGTGACACCCCTCCAAATCTGGGTTCCAGATCCGGGGGTCACCAACTAATCACAACTAAAATAAATCAGAATGCGCAACTGACCCCGCAAACCAAAGATCACAACAGGTTATTGTATGAAGCCAAGCAGAAATAACCCAAAAATAAACTATTCACTTATTACAACCCATAAATAAAGTCAACTTAAATCCAGTCTAGTTCCGTTTTACTATTACATCCCATTTTATTTAAAATTCTATCTAGCGCCAACTGAAACGCACAAGTACCTGCACGGCTTGGGGTGCTGACACTCGGCCCCTCTTACTCTCTCTAACACGGTCTGGACTGCTGATCGGAACCATACTTCCCGTCTGGAAAGGTTTAGTGAAAGCAAGAGTGAGCAAAAGAAAAGCCCAGCAAGTATATATATATAAATAGTTTTATAATAAAACCAGAACAAATGCTGCATAATATCGACTGAAAAGTAAAACAGTTTATAAAACAAACTGAATCAACAACTGAAATGTAATTCAATCATAATTGAAATCATTTGACATGACATAAAATTGAATCATTTGTCAACTCACAATATATAATAGCCATTCGGGCGATATGGATTGGATATACATAACTGAAACACCATTGCCCCCTGATCAGGTTCAAAAGCAATGGGACCCTTTATACTCCACTGGTACAGCTACACCCGTGTGTATAATCCGAATTTCATGAGGGTACCAAAATAGGCAAGTAATGTTAGCCTATAGGAAGATGGAATGGTTACCATATCTTCCTTAAATATTGCTGGACCATGAAATCATCATGGCCTCCTACGCTTTACCATTTGCCAATCCAATAGAGCAATTTCCGAATTCAACAGGAAATGCTTAGTTTTACATACAGTTCACATCCCTATTATTTACTACGATAATAAGGATATGAAGAGTTCATCTTAAACAATTTCCCACATCAAGGGTACCAATATCAAACAACCGTGTTCGCATAAAATATTTAAGAATCACAAATAGCTCTGAACAATAGCTATTCGTCATGATATGAATCAATGAAACATAAATTAACAGTGTTTAAGATGATCAAGGGAGAAAATACTTACCTGAATATACTGCTGGTAATTTATGCTTTCTTGCTAGGGTTTTCTCACTTCTAAGAATACTGCAGGTAACTCTGCCCGCTGGCTAGGGTTTCTCCTACTTCCACAATAAAACATGCTATTTTAAACATCTGGCTAGGTACAAGGTCAAATACCAATCAAACCTCGATTTTAGGGTCTACCCCATCGTTGTCTCACTACCGAATAAATATTAAAAACAATTAATAACATGTACGGAACATTTAGACACGTAATCACATAGCAGATACGACTTACAAACCAAAGAACACTCAAATTATTATTATAATATTTAAAAGTATCTTTAAAATAATTAAAAGAATTTTAAAATAATTAAAAGAATTTTTAAAGGATTTAAATACCCCCTTTTGAATAAAAAAGGATCATTAATAAACCCTCTAGGTAATTATTAGATCCCCAAAATATTTTAATAAATATTTAATCCGAGTTTATAATTAATTTTAGAATTTTAAAACTATTTTTATCAATCCCGGATTATTTTTAGGATTTAAATCAATTTCGTACTATTTTTAAATCATTTTAAATAGAAAATTTGTTAATTAAGAATTAAATAATCCCAATTAAATTAATTAATATCAACTAATAATTAATTAATAAAATCATTTAATAAATAATTACCTTTAAATAATTAAATTAATTAAATCATTATTTGAAATTAATTAAAGTAATTAAAAGTAATTAATTCTTAATTATTTTTGATTTATTAGTAAATAATAAAATAATAAAATAATTAAAATATAATTCAGAATTAAAATATTAATTCCTAAAGATTTTCAGAAAAATAAATTTCTGAAATTCTATAATGAAAAACAGTTTTATTAAAAATTTTAAAAGTAATTAAAATAAAAGAATAAAAGTAAAATAAATAAGTAAATGTAAAGTATTTTGGTAAAAGTAAAAAGTAAAAAGGTTAAAACCATTTTATTTTTACCTATTGAACAACAAAAAGATCAAACAGCCCATCTCAAGAACACGGCCGGAAAAATCAAGAAAGTCGCCGGAAGTTCACCGGAATCTGGGTTTCCCAGAAACCGGCCGACCTCCGGTCGACTTCCCCGGAATCCGGCCGCCTGAACACGGCCAATCGGCCTCGTTTCTACACCAAATCACGGGGTTTTGAGTCCCCCGTGACCCAAATACTGCCAGGAGTTCATCCCAACCAACAACAACCCGAAAGAATCGGTTTTCAACCGATTCTCTAAAAACCCGACCGGAGTCCGGCCAAACTCCAGCGAGCCCAAAACACAACCAAACTACGATTAAAAATCATCTATGAGTTGCTGGGAACACGATCTACACATTAATAACAACCAAAAATACAACAAATCAACCAACAAAAACATGGAAATTCGAATTAATATCCGAAAATTGTAAAATCACGAATCGAACAATTTCAAGTATACACACACACGTATAAACATATAGTACAGATCATAAGATTCAGTTTGACTACTCATATGAAAGATTTGGATAACAAAATCACCTTCAAAAGGTCGATTGATCCTCAAGAACACCAAGAACTAATTTCCAGAGAATTCCAAAAATTAAATCAGAAAATCTGATTTTTCTGATTATTTTAATTAATAAAAATAATTTAACTGCTATTTATATTAACCAAAAATTAATACCCCAAAAATATTTTTAACCCCTAATTAAAATTATTAAGCCTTAAAAATAATTTTTATGGGATAAAAATGTAAAAATTTTATTTTTAAACAAATATAATATATATGTCAAAATTTTCCAAAAATTATGAATAGTACAAAATTACAAGAAAATTCATTTTTATATATCCTACCATTTTATAAAAATAATTTTATCAAAAACAGGGCCTCAGATTCAGTATAGGGGCTGGATCCGGAAATTAAAATGCGAAATAATTGTATTTTAAAAATATAAAAATTACAGAAAAATATAATAAAATAATCTATGCTACACAGAAGTCATATAACACGTATGTGATAATTTTCCTATTTAATAAAAATCATAATGTGTTTAAATGCATTAAAAATAAACCAAAAACACAATAAAATCAACTAAAAACATATTTTAACATAATAAAATACCCGAAATTTTCCCGGTCGTTACACTATTGAAGGCATCACTGCACTTTCCATTTTTTATCTTTTTCCCATCACCGTCAGTCAAGAATTTGCTCCGTCAGTTTGACTGTTAAAATGCTGACTGTGATGCACTGTCACCCTGCCACGTGGACGCCACATCAGCACAACCATAAATTTTTATAAAAATTTATTAAAAACTTTAAAAAAAATTCAAAAAAATCGTAATAAATCCATAAAAAAATTTAAAATTATAAAAACTTTAAAAAAATATTAAAAATTATAAAAACTTTAAAAAATCATACAAATTCAAAAAAATCGTAATAAATTCATAAAAAATTATAATTTTTTTATATAATCTTAATTTTAATTAAAAAAAATCGAATCCCACCAGTTCAAAAATTTAAGTTTTAACTTTAATAATCTTTATTCTCGTATTTAATTTTACAAAAAAAAAACGTAATTGTAAACTCTGTAAAAGAATTATTGTATGTATACTCTGTAGACTGTAGTTGTAAACTTGATGCTTGTATAGGTTAATCGTCTCCAGATGGAACACAAATGTATAGTTTCTTTTTAGATACTTCATGTTTATAGAGAATGCTCAAGTCAACCTCCCTAAGATTTCAAAGTGCCGGAATTATACATCCTTTTCAGCCCCACTTCTACACTTGCCCATAATCTTTCACCATTAAAATTTCACCACACAACTTCTTTGGTACTTGCTCCAATGCTTCTCCTTCCTGCCATGCTTGTCCTACCAACACCCCTGGCCCAATTTGCCGAATGTAAACAACCACCTCATCATTGAAAGGCCATGGGTGCTTTGCTGCAAAAGGAGCAGCAGTAATTTGAAAAAAAAAACACACAATGTTCTCTCCCCCGTTCAACTCCTCCGCTTCATTTTCCGACCAACAGTCCTCCACCCATCTTCTCCTACAGTCTTCACCAACTTCATTCCTCCATTCACAACCAAACTATCCACCTCATTTCTTCAACAACAGCCGCCCAATTCAACAACATCACAACAGCCATTTCACCACTCACCCGTAACCACCACCGTAGTTCATCGCCAACAACCCACCGCTGCAAGCCATCACAGTCCACCCATCCTCCACCACCACTATCCGCGCCATCTCCCCCGTTCATCTCATCTCTTCGTTCTCCGACCACCAACACCTGCTAACATCACAGCAGCCCACCACCGTTCCGTTCACCACCCCACCTCCGCCCTTTCCACGAGAGAGAGAAGCATCGAGAGAGTTCACGAGAAAAAGAGAGAAATAGAGCTGGGATCGATTTGGGGGAAAACAAACCGGTTATTTAGGGATTTAGAAGACATAGAAATTTTGTAATTACATATAACTGAAAATTAATTTAGGGATTTTTTAAAATTTTTATAAAAAAAAATTATGGCTTTCCTGATGTGGCATGTACTTTGCTGACGTGGCATGTATGTGACAGGCTGATTGTACATCCCAATCATCAATTTAACGGTCAAATAGACGGACTGAATTTTTGACTAACGGCAGTGGGGTAAAAGGAAAAAAAGGAAAGTGCAGTGATGCCTTCGATAGTATAGTAGGCTAAACGGAAATTTTACAATAGTACAATAGGGAAAGTGACCTTTTGCCCGTTTACAGGAGAGCAAAGGGGAATATCTTCTTTTGAGTATGTATATTCTCCCATACACAATAGTCATTTCCAGAGGTAGATACTTTATAATTTGGTGGAACAAGGTCTCCAACATCGTACCTAGATCCAATCTTAACATATATTTTATCATCAATTTTCGCTACATAGAGATCAGCATCAGAAGCCATGATCTGCACATTGCTTGTTGCACTGATTGCATTCCTTATTCTAATTGCTGTTATTTTTGAGATTGCATCCTTTAGTCCCCAATCGAAGAAGTGGTCATAAAACTGCAAATAGTGTCAAGCAATTCTTTGTCAATCTTTATGCCAAAGCGATTCAAAGCTATATGAAATGATTATGATTATATAGTACAACTTACAATTGTCGGAATCCCAGGATGAGTGAGAATGTAGGCATATCCTTGCATTACTTTGTCAGATGGGAATGGCCACATCTTCTGAGAGTAAGTATCATGATTATCAATGAAGGTCACAGCATTTCCTGGTGAAATTCCTATCAAACCTGGAGGTTTTCCATTTGAGTCCTTCATTCTCCACAACTCCCCCTCCACAGCAGCTTGAAGAATCCCTTTAGTTGTAAAATCAAATGCTGTGACACCACCACCACCAGTTTGAACCCATTGAGCCAGTGCATTGCGGTGATTGTCTTGGTTATAGTCCGGTTTTCCATCTTGCCCATAAGAAAGACTATCCCAGTACTCGCCAACAGCAAAATCTGGGGATGTGTTTTGCATATAGACCTTGGTAATACTCGGAGCATATCCCCTGACAAAATCAAATCTCCAGCCATCAAATCCAATTTCAGATTTGAGCCAATTCATCCATTCTGATAACTCTCTTTGTACCCTCAGATTAAGATGGTCTATATCTGGAGCTCCTGGAAAGTCCAGGCCAGTGTCTAGGTTCCCCTTTCCATTAGAATATGCTGTATCGTCTCTGCAAATATAAGAAGGGCCCCAGTCAAGGCGATCATCAGCAGTTCCTCCCTCAAAAATGCACCATATACCTCGGCTATCTTTTTTCTCCGCACATCTATGATTTATTACTATGTCAGCAATGCATTTAATCCCCTTTTCATTGAATGCCTTGATCAGTGCTTTTAGTTCGTTTTCATTTCCATATGTTGACACATTGAGATCATAGAGCCTTCCTGGCAGATATCCTGAACAAACGACAAAAAAACAAGCAATGAGACTTTAGATGGCTAAAAAACAAAATTTAACTATCAAGACAATCAGTTCATTTTCATTGCATTAGCTATTTCAAAATTTCCCAAGTTAATGCTAAAATTCTAATCAAACTACATCAGAGGAAGGATGTTGGTTGTAGGCACAGAAGTGCATCTATAATCCAAAGTCCAAAATTTCAAGTAACAAATTCAGAAAGAATAATCAGTCAATATGCGCCAAGCCGTAATTATTCTTTAAAGCCATAATAGAACCAAAATATAATAGCAAATTAAATGGGGCATAAATTTCGAAACAACAGTCTACGAAGCGATGACACAATAGCTGAATGGTAAAAAGAAATAAATTATACAATCACAAAGCAAATAATTAGATGAACAAAAGAGATAAAAGAATTTCATTAATTAGTCTAGTGAAACTCTTAATTTATCTCTTAATATCAAGAACGACCACCTTGAGGGGCCATGTCTAGAACTACTGATCGTATGTATTTAAACTTCCGTAATCGATAAAAAGTAAAAGTAAAAAGGAGAGGAGAGAAGAAAGAAATCGACCTTGGGGTGCGACAGATTGAGAAGGTGGTGGGAGCCAAACATGGGTAACTCCGGCAGAAGCCAGATCAGCCACAGAGTTGATTAATGAATTGTACCACCCTCCTTGCTTGTTGCACGAGTTCCAGTTAAATCCCTTAATAATTCAAGAAATTGTAAGCTAATAATATTAGAAAATAAAAAGAATTAGTTGGTGTAATTACTGAAAATCTATGTACCTGAAACAACAACGTAGGAGTTGGTGCTGCAAACGTGGGGAGGATCAACAAAAAAAGACATGGTAAGAAATAGGGAAAAGTGACACTAGTTGGCATGATTACTGCTGCTTTGTTAAGATGAGATTGTAGACTTTTTGTATCGGGAGTATTCCTTGTTTCTGGTTACAAGTTAGTAACTAGTTGAGTTAAGTTGATAATTATGCTTCTATTATTTATACGCGTTTATCTTTGAACTCTCTGATTGATACTACTATTTTCATTTACCAGGTGGAGGTGTGGGTCCTGTGGGACAGATAATTAGGTACGTGGAACAAACGGCAAACAACGTGATGAATCACTGTCAGATAAGTATTATCTTTCTCTAATGTATGATGATTAACAAATTTGATTAGTTTCTTAAATTACTGGGAATTTTGGTTTTTATCATTTCTTGCGTTTTGATGGCGGAGAAGGATTCATCACGTATCAGTGTGTGGATCAGGGCTTAACAAAACTTGGGCCATCAGTGTATTGGATCAGGGCTTAACAAAAGATTATTATTGATTTATAAAATTCAAGCAATTACACATCCCTGGCAACAGTAACATAATAGAAAAAGCATAATACTATAATAGATATTTATCACACATGCTCGTTGCTGTAGCCACACATAAATGACAAAATGAGTAACAAAAATTGATTGGAGTCGAAGTGATACTTGATTCATTTCGGGGTCACCTTTTCCGTCCTGGTTTAACATTTCCACTCAGAACAAGATATGGTGTCTTCAGATGTGCTTGTGCTTCCCTCGTTCTTTCCCCAAACAAAGATGGAGTATCTGAATTTTTCATTTTTTTCGCATTCAATTCCTCTTGGTATTGCCTCATGCGCTTTTCCTGTTTCATCTTGCCAGGGCCTTTCCCATGAAATTTGTGGGAAATTAGCCGAAAAGCTTCCTTAGGATCAGTCACAGTTCGTCCATATTCATCAGTCCTCTCGATGTGTATTTCTTTCTTACCATCATTGTGCGAGATTCCAACCAGCTTGCTCTTTTTCCTGTCCATGTTGCGACCACCCCATTCAACACTTTCTTTTAGCTCGCCTCTGTCTTTCAAAAGATTCAATGCTCCTGACAAGCCCTTTCCAACTGCAACTTCATGAATTGTTTGCTCCAATGCTTTATCCTCCTTCTTTTCCTTTGACGCAATTTCAACTTTGTCAATTTCTTGCATCTCTGTCCAACCACCGTCCTCGGCTTTTTTCTCCACAACAGAGGCTCCCGGTGCCTTATCTTCGCCCTCAGGTTTGTGAGCTTCTTTGCCAAGCTGCAGACCCCATACAAACTCTTCCATCTCTGTAAAGACAACTTTGTTTTCTTGTGGCTCTCCAGAAAGAGTGTTTTCGTTGTCTGCGCCAGAATTTGTTGCTGCGGAAGAAGCAAGAAGTGCAATTGCCTCAGGACCAGAAGGTGCAGCCTCAACTTGCTTTTCCAAAGCTAATTTTCTTGCTCTTTCTGATGATTTACGGAGGTCAGCATCGTCATCACCAAAAACTTATCCACACAAGTCCCTGGTTTCCTCTGTGCAGCCTTATAAGCATCATCCCTCTGCTTCTGTTCACCAATTTCCACATTTTCAAGCATATCAACATCTTCATTAATGTCTCCATTAGCAAGTATGCTCTGATCTTTGAGTGTCAAAACAACTGCCCCCCCTTGAATCACTTTATCAAGCCCGTGAAGAACTTTAACACCCGAAAAATCATGCTGAGCAGCAGTTTCATCTTCACTGTCCCCTTGATTAACATTGTCCTGCTCCTCGAAGACTCTTGAGAGCTGCAAAGCTCTCTCCTTTTCAGCATTCCTTTTCTCCTCAATCTTGCGGCTCTTGTTAACCCATGATAGTGTATCCTTAAGAAACTCTCTTTCCGTGTCGCGTTCTTTTTCCTTTGCATGATTTTTGCGGCGTTCTCTCTCTCTTTGATGACGATTCCTCTGTCTGTACTTGTCGAAATCACCATCCTTATCCCTGGCTTTCTCTCGCGTCCTATAATCATCTCTGCCCTCCTTCCTTCTATCTATACTCGAAACTCGTTCTTTCTCCGACTCTTTAGAGCGCTCTCGATCTTTGCTTCTCTTTCCATCTCTTCTCCTACAGCTCTTACTCACGTCCTTATTACTCCCATGATGCCTGATGGAGTCCCGTGGCACCACTACACCTTCCAAATCATCGGTCCCTCCCTCCCATCTCTCTTTAACCGGAGATTTATCACCACCCATATGTTCAGGTGCAAAATTTACTACACAGCACCAAGGGTTCTCAATCTAAATACCTCAGAGAACTTTAAGCCTTTAGTATATGCGTTTGATATTATGTGGAGGATTCATATATAGGCCGATTGAATTTGTAATTTAGGTTTAGGTATACCATTCCAAATCTGATTCGAGAACCGAAATTCTATAGTTTATAATCTTAAAATTAAACAATGTAATGGATTTGGATTATAATTTATGACTAGTCCACTAAGCCGCTAAGGATTTATAACAATTTATTTTTAAATTTTAAAAAAAAATTATTTTAATAAAAAAGTCGACAAAAATATATCTATAAATATCAATATTAATAATTAGCGAGCATAATATTTTTTATTAAATATACATAGATAATAAGATAAATTATTCATTTTATACTGATTTTATCTCATAATTTTTTAGACCGACACCCGTTGTATATATTATAAATATACTAAGCGTATAAAATAATAAAAAATTAAATACCAAAATTCTCATTGACTTTGATTTCGGCACGCAGGTGAGATTTTTTTGGGAAATACTATTGTAAAAAAAAGGCTAGAACTTGCTTTTCATATCAATATCAATATCAATCAATATATTTCTAATGTGTGCTAGTATTGCATTTCGAAAATTATTGCTTTTATCCTTCATTTTTTTAATCTTCTTTATTTCTTTGATGTCCTTTTTTGTCATTACACAGAAAAATTACTGCTTTTATCCTTCATTTTTTTAATTTTCTTTATTTCTTTGATGTCCCTTTTGGTCATTACATAACATTTGGAGCGACCCAATTTAGATTGGATCGACGCAAATCTAAATCTATACTATTTTTTATCATTACACAGCATTTGGAGCGACCCAATTGGATCGACCCAAATCTAAATTTCTATTATTATCCTTCATTTTTTTATTAATAATATAGATAATGATAATCAGTCGAGTACCTTTTTCAATTAAAAGATGTTTACTTATAATTGATATGATATTACCTATTATAAATACCTAAAATATCATATCTTCCAATCAATAATTTTTTTTCTCTCTAATCAGCATTTGGAGCGACCCAAATCTAAACCTCTCCTATTATCCTTCATTTTTCTATTAATAATATAATTAATGATAATTAGCCGAATACCTTTTTCAATTAAAAGATGTTTAGTTATAATTTATGATATTACCTTTTATAAATACATAAAATATCATATCTTCCAATCAATAATTTTTTTTCTCTCTAATTAAAACACGTTGACTTTTAATTTAAAACAAAATATTGCAATAATTAATACATACCCAAAAATATGACATCATATCTTCTAACCACTAACAAAATATAATAAAAATTCATATTCCGAATCGTTAAGATTTTTCGGATTCGGATTCAGATCGGATCAGGAGTTGGATATTTTTTAGGTCGATCCATATCCGATCCGTTCGGATTTCGGGTTATCGGATCGGACCTCCGATCCGTTTAATAAATTTTAAAAATATATATTTTTTATTTTTTCAAATTAAAAAAATAGTATTTTAAAATTTTTTGACGAAATAAAAATTAAAATTATGACATATACATTGGCAAATCCAAATTTATATTTCAAAATAATATTATTTATATAAAAGTTTATATATTATATATGTTATATATATATATATATACATATATATATATTGAGATTAGGGAGCCTGAGATATATATCAGGTAAGTTCCCCGAGATACCTGTGTTTTACATGTAAAAATGGGGTGAACGTTTTTGTAAATTCAGAATTTTTTAATTAGTCCTGCGGGTCCAGTAATATTTAAAGTTATTTTCTATTGTAACTCAGGAAAAGTTCCTGAGATATATCTTAGGATCCTTTTTCTCATATATAATATATATTACATTATCGGATCGGATTATCCAAAATCCATATTATCTTGTAATCAGATCAGATCTAACGGATCAAATTTTTTTGGAAGGATCCATATCCTCTAATTTAGTTATCGATCGGATCAGATCGGATATCCGATATATTGACAGGCCTAGCTTGCTGCGTAAGCTTGATTTATATAATGTTATTTTATTGAATGTGGATAGAATTAGTGGATATAAAATTGATCATGATACTGGCAAGTGGACTTAAATGCCATACCGTTACCATCTGATTAATTATGCTTTTATATTGATTTAAGAGAGTGGCATTTCGAGTAATTGTTGTAAAATGTGAGGGCGAAAAGTTGACACTATAATATTAGAGATATAGATTCCGTTTAGGAAATCTTATTCTTCAAATTAAGTTTTTTTTTTTGATTTTTTTTCAAATTAAATTACTTATTTATTTTGAAAAAATTACATAAATATATACTTTTTTTTTAAATAAATAACTTATTTTTGCAAAATAATGAATGTTAAACTCTCCATATATAAATATGATTTTTTTTCAGAGGGACAAACAGTACCCTAATAGTATCCTAATAGTATTTGAGAATAGAACACGACATTCTACCGAAAGGATACGTGAAAGTTTCAAAAACCATGTGTTGTTTAACATAACACTACCAAATCCCAAACAAGATTATGGGTTTGTTTCCCCATGATCCTAACAGTCCATGCTACCTTTGAAGGTACAACTGGTCAGGGAAGCATTCAACAATCTCTTTTTTCTTTGGATGTTTTGCTATGATCTTCTTATTCTGATCTAGTTCTATTTCTATCCAAGTGAATGCAGCTTGTGAGTTGTGACAAGAGTTGTATATTTTGTCTAGGGGTGTGTTCACTTGGAAAGAATGGAATAAGGTAGGAATGGAATGAAAATTGTAAACAAAATTTATGAAGAAAATAGGATGTTGGGGGAAATAATGAACAAATATGAGGGAGAAGAAGTTTTTTATGATGAAGATTGCAAGGAAAATGATGAAGATTGGGAATGGAGCATTCCTTCCAAAACATGTGGGTTAGAATTCTAGTTCAAATTATTTGGAGAAGAATGAAGCAAGGAATGAAATTTATAAACACTTTCCCCAATCTCCCCCAAATAATAGTATAAATTTCATTCCATTCTCCCCTCATTCCATTCAATCCAAGTGAACATAGCCTAAGGGTTACAACTTAACTATTAAAAGAAAAAGAAACCTTTTTTTTTGTGGGTATACAAGCAAAGAAAAAAAACCTTGCTAGCCGTTTATGTATTCTTCTCTTCATTTCCGTATACTGTCTCATGAACCTAAAAAGTAAAAACTGATTGTAAGCATTCCACATATATCCTGCTGGTGCTAAACTCTTTAAAACAATTTTTTTCTGATGGTCTTTATGTATGTTCTTTCATGGCTTCAATTTTAAGCCAAAAATGTACTGTTGTAGGCACTCATGCAGTTGTCCACAGTGTAGAAGAATTCGTGACGAATGACGCCTCTCGCTTTAGAAAAAGCGCATACATCAGCTCGTTCCATGAATCCGGAACTCCAGGTAGACACCAGTGGCTGCAGTCCTGTCTACTGCGAGACGATTGTGGAACAAGATAATAAATAGATGAATGTCCATCTTTTCTTCTCAGAGTCATATTACTAACATCTAAAACTTCTAAATGACTACGATACGATTTGCTCAACAGGGATGATAATACTTCTTTAAATATGTTGTAGTTTCCTAAGCTGTGAGATGGCACTTTGTGAGTGTCTAGTTCTGGCAGTTTCTCCTCGTGGCAGCCTCCGCCATTCCTCCAATCCCCACCTCTGTATCATCAACATCATGTTTACTTTAGCTTAAGCTTCTGTACATAAAAAGAGTAGGAAACTAGATAATCAAATAGAGACTTGTGAAGGAGTTACAAACAAACCTGAAATGCACTGGGGAATATGTACGAAAAAAGACTTGAGTCTTGCTTGTATCTACTTCCTGCTTTATAAAGTCTATGACAGTTTCTAAGGACTTCCTATATGCAGCATCTACTTGCATCTCCATCTTCACTTCTCTACGTTCTTGGAAGTAACAACCCCTGATCAGTTAGAATTATAATTTAGGGAAAACACATTATATGATATTAACAAAACAATGAAAAGAGAGATAATAGTCTCAATAATACTTGTACAAATGCACGTACATTCTAGTAGTCTTCTCAAAATTCCACCAATGCCCTGTGTTGAAAACCAAAATATCTGCATTTCTCCATTTCAAATAGCTCCAATCGACCTGATCTAATTTCAGGGTAGTTCTTACATTTGGTGGAGATTTAGCAGGAGGCCTGCCCTGTGACACGAGAAATGGAGCCCTATAATACTCCACTGTGCAATTATAGTCCTCAAACTTAAAGACCAAGAACCCTTTGTGCTTAGTAATTGGTTTGCCATTAACTTCATAAATTGATCCCTTATTGGCAACTCCAGAAGACAGCATGCAAAGGAGGGACTCCCACTGGTTTCTTCCAATCGAGTCTCCCACGAAAACTAATCTTTTGTTCCGCAGTTTCTCCAACATAAATTTTGCATTAAATCTGGAATTGAAATTAAAGAATACATTCTTATGTTCTTCCTTCCATACCAGAAATGTTGAAGTTTAATGTTGTCATCACAATATTACAAAACAACCTTATGAGAAGACATGTATGATTCTCGAATGTATAGTTCATGATAAGAACACCTTCTAGAGCATCAAGTTAATTTTAATTCTTTTTAAAAAATATAGAAAAAGTCTTTTGAGTTTTTTTATTTTTTATTTAAAACAAAACTGATATAAAAGCAAAACTGATAGAAAGGATTGGTGGTCCATACGTTCACGGGCAGATACACAAAAAAGAAGCTAGCACACAAACAACTGAAACAAGAGTACAAGAGAGTACAAAAAGAAAAAAACAACCATATTTTGTATCCATCTAAATTTTGATATGATAGTTCGATATTATATTACTGAGAGTCTATGTTACATGAAGAAACTTCCAACAGTTTCTTATTAGAAAACTTAACAAAAAAAGACCATATACACATTAAAAGCTATCACTAATAGGAAACTCAAAATTAAATTAGTAAAATCACAAAATTAGCAAGTTCATACTGATCAGGCAATGACAAGCTTTGTGTTTTAACTTTTAACTAATTCAATACAACTTAAGGTAAAAAGTAGGGAAAAAATGAAGAACCTGGGCAGATTACAAGCTTTAGGCTGCCACCGCCACTTAGTGTAGAAAAAATCAGGACGGCCATTCTCCGAACATCTGAATCCATCATCCAAAAACTTGCAATCTTTAGACTGATACAATGGATAGCTTTCATCCCACACCCAGTCACCCTCAAACACATCACAAGAACCACCATTTTCACTTAAAAATTCAATCTTTCTACGCGAACCACCAGTTCCATGAAATCTCAACCCCGTAAACTTCTCAGGTTGTGTCGAAAACTGAAACCCTTTAGACAAATCTCCATAGTTAAAGTAAAGAAAGCAACACGTAACTAAAACCGTAACAGAGATTAAAACCAGAATTCTAACAGAAGGCTCGAAAAGTCTAAGATGGCTCTTCATTTTCTTGAAATTATATGTACAAGGCATTGTGTCTAACTCTGTTTGACATGAGCATTTCGACATCTTGATAGGAAAACAATATGGTTAAGAAGCAAAAGTGAAGTAAACATGGAAATTGTATGTTTATTTGGTACGAAAGTGAAATGAGACGATGGAAAATGCATGGGGCATGTCATGTATAAATCACATGTTGCAACACATTTTGGAAGAAAAGAGTTATGAAAATGCAGAAGCAAATGAGAAGTCACTTATGAAAATTAACTGCAGATACAGAGAGAGACAAGGCTTAATTACTCTCATGCACTAAAATGCGTGGGTGCGTTAGTGTGTGGGTCTCGTGACCAGTGGGGAGACAAAAGTGTTGTAACTTGTAACGGTTACAATAAAAGGTAAAAACTTATGATTACTATTCTTTTTCTTTTTTTTTTCATGGATTCTTTCTGAACGTGGGATATTTATGACGTCATGTCAAAGCAACTATACCGTCAGCATATAAAGGTACTTATTTTAATGTTTATCTACAGAATAATGCAGTAGGAGTAAATTAACATGGCTAACAAATACAGTAAAAAAAATCACAGTTTTGTTACATTAAAATTAAACATTAGGCTAAGATGATAAAACTTATACATAAAATAATGCAGCATATTGCACTAACAGGCTTAAACTGGGACACCAAAATGAGGAAAATTTGAAGCCCCATGAACACGGAAGCTTGATTATTGTGATCATGGGCTTTCAAATTTTGGATATCTAATAAAGGTAATTAAACCAATTAGCAGAAGACGAGGATTACAATTTACAATAGTGGTAACGAATAAAAACAGTAAGTGTAGGCTTACTTTTAAGTGTTCAAGTGGAACCGAAAAATTTAAACAGAGTATGCTAACACAAGCTAATTATTACACTCCTGAGCCCCCAGGTTGCATCAATTTTTTATATGCTCAAGATTCTTCAGGAGGTTGAGGTTGTTGTGGCCACATCTGCGGTGGCGTATAAGGTCGGGGCTGCTGGCCATAAAGGGCTTGATCCACAGGCTTACCCATGTACGTACCTGACGACCCAACTTGGGCAGTGTGCTGTGGCGGCATATAATAGTACGGAAGGCCCTCAGCTGGACCTCCTGCAGGAAGTGGCCCTCTTGGGATTGTTGCAGCAAGAACCTCGTCTTTTAAATCTTCCCTCGGAACAATATCAACCAAGAAATCAAATATATCAGTCCTTGTGATGGCTGCCGCTATGTCATTCTTCTGAAGTGTCCTCCTTTTATTCTCTTCGGTGTGATTCCAAGACCTTAGTGTTAACTCGAGAATGAACATTTCACAGGCACGGGCAAATATGACCGGAGCTTCAGCTGATATCATCCTTACATCCTCATCTGCTTTCATAATCTTCTTGATCCTAGCTAACGGTAAACTATGGTTCTTAAAATCATTTACCTGCTCGATTTCTTGGTACTGGTTTGCCCAAAAACTCTGGAGTTGTTGCTGCAATTGCTGTTGCTGCTGCTGCTGGATCTGCTGATAAGCAAGTTGATGTTGTGCAAGCTGAGCTGGAGAAGACGAAAGACCTGCTGCCTGTGGAGATTGGATTGTACCAGCTGATGCAGGAGGAGTGGATCCCATCATTTGGTTCGCTTGATAGGTTGGCACACCATATTGCATCTGAGCTGAGCTACCCAACCCCATTCCTGGGGGCTGTCCATGCCCTTGCTGATCCATTTTTTTCAGTTTTAAATTCCTTGGAGTGCTAGACTTCAAATCCAAATGCAAAAATATCATATCATCAGGATAAGAAAATTTTATAAAACAGCATTAAGTAGATTCAAATTCAAACATGTTTCAACTTCTAAAAATTTATAAGATAATACACACACATACATCACGAGCCGCCACAATACAGGTAATGAAATCAAGGAACAATATACAAGTACAAACAATATAAATGAAAAAATTGACCAGGTTCAAAAGAACCATTTGAGACTTGCTCACCTGTTTATTCATTCATACAAGAAACAGTATACAAGTACAAGCATTATTGGTAATGTGTACAATGTGATGACCTGGTACCATGATTGGAATATACTTCTGACTGGCTAAGTACTGTTCCATTAAATTTACTGATCCATCAATTTACAATTAATTGTACAGACTTTACTGCATAACTAGTTTTTCCACTATTGTAACTAAGTCGTTATCAGTTACCCATCTAAAAATAAAGATGTTGAATTCCTGTTTTGTATAATATCATTTCTTAGAGCCTGATAACTACTTTGGCGCACAGCTCAACAACCCAAATATTAAGATACATCTCCATCTCGATATGTTTGGGACAAGTATATGTGAATTGCACATATGTTAGAACGTGTCCAAAAATATTGTTGACATATTATACTACTCCACACATCATAACAAAAGTACCATCGGGCAACCAAGCCAGTGCTATAGATTCTGATGCACTACTCTCTAATATTTATCCATTTAATTATATAAAGCATATACAATATACATGACGCAAATGCAGAACATATAAATAATTAATTATAAATAGTAAAACATGAAAGACACAAAATAGGAAGCAGACCAGTACGGCATTAGATATAAAGAGGACGTATTATCATGGCGAGGGAGGGGGGATGTATCTAGGTGAAGGAGTGGAGAACTGCAATGTGTAAATTTAGGGAGGGAATGAACCATTAGACCAAGAGAAGGTGATATATTCAAGAGATGTACGAAGTACTGGGAAAGAGATACACGAATGGTGCCTATCATCTGTAGGATGCTAGAAAAGTGAAAACCATTTCCCTCTATAATATAACTGAGAACAACACAAATCAACATGTCAGAAAGTTATTTTAGATGTAAGAATAATGATTCTATGGCGGTAACATGGAATTCATTTGAAATTCTGGATTTGGTCAAATGACATTTTGGATAACCAAAAAAAATTAGGATTTGATTTGATTCCTAGGCATTCAAATATAAGCTTATATTTGAGAATACGAAATGACAACTCGATTCCTTTCATTTGAAATGAATTTCATGTTTCCAAACACAATCCTAATATATTTAATAATGGTCATGAAAACTTACAATCCAAACTGAAGGTGCTACATCACATTTTAGAACTCATTAACAAGTAAACGACATGTCGGAATTCTAATTCTTGGGGATCTATGTGGGAAAGGAGAGGTGAACACATAGTATTTACGCTCGGAGGCAGAGACTATTGCTTAGGTGGAGGTCTAGGAGCCTAAAAAATAAAAAAAAGCGCAAACTACTGCGAGTCAAGGCATCTCCATTATTCAGTTGAACTAGACGCGTGCAACCTATCTAGACATCTCAAATCCAAAATCACAAGACACCAGGTGCAAAGAAAGTATAATGAGAAACAGAAGATTGATATTTAAGAAGATCTAGAACACATCGGCCAACAACAAATTAAGAACACATTAGTAACTGATACATATAAACAGTGAACACACATCAGTGAACACAATAATACTTGAAGGCTTAAAAGTTATAGCAGAGGTTTGGGACTATGATCAATGTGTTTAGTCTAGATTTCTACACCTCAGACTAGCTCAGAACCACCTGCCTGAGTGGCTTAAACAAGAGATTATGAGGTTGAAATGAACTACTTAAGTGGAGAAACAATAAAAATTGAGTGCACCATACTTCGTCTCACTAGATATGTCGATGTTGTAAGGCTGACTACTTCTCACTAGAGCTGCAAAGTATATTACAATAAATCCTCGTTTGGCTTGCTTGTGCAAATTAAATGTTGGATTATTAAAGAATCTGACGATCATTCTAAAGATATAAGATGGACAATAAATACAGTAAACATATTCCCAAGTTTAAGATATCTCAGTCCTCTCTCACAAGCTCTACATTCATTCATTCAGGATCCATTACTGAACTATCTTTGCCCGTTTCATTCTTAAGGCAATAAAATTTTCTTCATCAAACTTTGTAATTTCTTCCCTAGCGCTATATGTTTGAACTTTGAACACATGGAAGAGTAAAGAATTGAAGTACCTACAGAAATCAAAAAGTAGCTTGCCTTCCACTTATCTAGTGTCAACCAACGATGCACCTTGTCCAGTAAAAGATTAATTACTTTTAGTAAATAAACCAGGACTACAATCAATACGATTTGAACACGTAAGAAGATACTACTAGTATATAATCGCAAGTTCGGAAATTTTCAACTTGTCATCTCCACAGTGGAAAATTCTGGAAAACCTACTATTGTGCACACCTTATCTAAAAGTTAAACACCAGCACATAAAAAGCGACCCATTCAAGAAACAAAAATCGCGCAAGAAAAATCGATTCAATTGTACAATTCATCAAGAAGATCAAACTGCTTGTGTCGATAAGTACATATATAGTGCTTAAAAGCTTACAAATTACGGCAACATTTACAAAGTTGCCAACATATTCTTACTAATGATCCGCTAATCCACCATAAACAAGTCTATACAGTGAGAAACAAATAAAAATCACTATAATAAACAAGAAAGCAAGATGTAGCAGTACCTTTTAATAGCTCAGCTGCTCTGAAATATAGATCTCGGTTCAGAAATAAAATCCTAAGAAATGGAAGAAAAGATAAGTAGAGTCAATAAAAGCACAGAACAAAGTGTAAATGAAAGTATTATATATTGAAACACACCGACAGCGTAGCTTATATGAAGAATGGCAGAATTGAATGAGTAAAAAATTAGCTGGGAGAGGAGAGATTGATTCTTAGTATACTTTCTAAGTTGGGAGGCATTCAATGGAAGTGGTGAGTGAGTTGACATATATAACAATTAATTGTACAGGCTTTAAATGCATAACTAGTTTTTCCACTATTATAATTAAGTTGTTATCAGTTAACCATCTAAAAGAAAAGATGTTAAATTCCTATTTTCTACATATAATATCAAATTTTAGAGCCTGATTACAGGTTTGGTGCACAGCTCAACAACCCAAATATTAAGATACATCTCCATCTCAATATGTTTGGGACAAGTATATGTGCTTGGCACAGATGTCAGAACATGTCAAAATATTGTTGACGGATTATACTACTGCATATATTATACTAAAAGTTTCATGGGGCAACCGAGCCACCTATATATTTTGACGCGTTACTGTCTTATATTTTACCATTTGATATTTAAAGCATATAAAATCAGTATTGCATGGTTCGTGGGTCAGCTTATGGAACTGCGATCCAGTTCGCTCGTTCCGGAACGCGATTCCTCTTCGACCCGGATCGCTGGGGTTCATGGTCCGGATCGCTAACTCTGGTGATCCACCTTTTACTCCGGAGATCATTACGTAGGAAAGAGAATGTGATAAGGAAAGGGAAAAAAAAAGCTTGATACCATCTTGATTAATATTATTCTCAAAACCTAATCTATAGAAGGAATAAGAAATGTCAGGCTTTGGATGCAGATGAAAGAAAAGACACAACTGATTTGACTATCCTTTAGAATACGTATTGGAAGTCCTCTGCCACTTTACTGTACTGATCAACTTATCTTTTATATTTTTGGTTAAAAGTAAATATCTTAAATATATAAACAGTAACTAAAACATAAATACATAGTACATACAATAACAATTATATACATACCGTTTATTAAAAAAAAATAACTATAAAAGGGATCGTCATATCGACCCGCGTATCCGATTCGCGGGTCATCGTACCCGATTCATAGAAACTAACGTTATATATTCAAGAAAGAAATTTACCAAGTATAGGTAAAGAGAAGTACAAATGGTGCCAATTATTTGTAGGATCCTCTTCAAAGTTATAATTGAGAACATTACAAATCGACACGTCATAAAGTAATTTCATATGTAGGAATAATGATTCAAACATATTTAAAAATTGTCAAAACTCACAATCCAAACTGGCGATACAAAAAAAAGAGCGAAGAGATTGAAGCTGATGTAGTACTAAACAGTACAGCACCAATAGATGTTCTATCTGATCCCCATAATATTTTCCTTGCTAGAGAGACTATCCCCATCTTTACTACAAGGATTTCTACTGAATCACATTTAGAACTCATTGACAGGTAAACAACAATATCAGAATTTTTATTCTCGGGGATCTATGTGGGAAAGGAGAGGTGAACACATAAGTATTGGGACGCTCGGAGGCAGATATTATTGCTTAGGGGGAGTCCCAGAGCCACAAACATTAAAGAGAGCACAAGCTACTGCAAATCAAGGCATCTCCGTTATTCAATTGAACTAGACGCTTGCCACCTCTCTAGACATCTCAAATTTAAAATCACAATACACCACATGCAAAGACAGTGTTATGCCATATTTTTGGCATGTCTAATAATCTCCCAAATTTCTAATAATATTAATTATTAATTCAGATTAATAATTATTGCTTAACTGCTAAGTTTTATCCTCTCTCTGAAATGAGGAAAGAATCAATCTCAATCAATCAATAACGGAATATATCTCCAAACGATATTCTTCAAATCAGGAAGATATCACAACGATAAGATTAAATCAGATAAAATCAGTAATCACCAAGATTAACGAAGTTTATCCCTAAAGTCTCTAAGGGATAGACACAAATCAATTTCACAGAACTACGTGGGCTTGATCCTATATAAACATATAGGTACGCAGGCATCTTGGCATGATGGGATCTGATACACGAGACAAATCGAGACACCTGCCAAGTCCAGCCCCCTCTTTTTCATAAACCTAAATCCCGTAAAACAACTACATTCATACAATTCGCTCTATTATTCCAGCATCCCTCCGATTTCGTGTTACGAAATTCCTCCAACAACATTTGGCGCTAGAAGGAGGGGCTATTTTATTATTCGTGGAGGACGAATAATTACTATCAAATTCAGGGTTTTGGGGTTTAATTAAAAACACGAAGAGGTGGCTTTATTTTCGAAGCAAAGTTACGGCATCAACACAAACAACAAGAAGCAAGAAGGCATTGTTCAGTTCAATTAAAAAAGGAAAGGGAAAAAACAAGGCCAAGAAAACAACGGGAGCTAAGGAAACAAAGAAAGAATCAAAGTGATGGTTTTGTTCGCGGGACCAGTCAAAAGAAAAAAGAAAAAAAAACAAATTGGCATACGTGACCGCAAAAGAACTAGCACGAGCAACTTCAACAATCGCATGGCATAGCGAATGCATTAGCTGGATTCGACATGGCGACTTAACACGCAGCAGTTGGATGCGATTTTTCTCGGAAGCTCCAAACAAAAATAAAAGATAAGTCTTCAATTTATTTTTTGTAATTTATTTTAATATTATACCATGCATGCATAAATTATGTTTTTAAATATTTTTACAAGGAAATATTTATTATTCAAAAAATTCGTGCGAGATATCTATTTTTATGTTTGTAAAATTATTGCGATTTAGAAAATATCGTACGAGATATTTATGATTTGATGAATTGATTGCGGATTTATTTTACAATTCCGTACGAGCTGCATGCTTTGAAAAAATATATATATATATATGCGAGACGCATAATTCTGAAAAAGATTTTCTACAATAAAAGGAGCATTATTTTCTAAGAAAATAAATATCGCGACATTCTTAAACGAGCATATTTATTATTGCATATGGATTTGTAAAATATTTTTCGTATATCGTCGCGATAGTACATATATGTCAAAAATATTTTTAAACTTGCGAACTAAAGTGCCAGGTAGGGTAGCCTGGACAAGCTATAAATTTCGCAATGCTACATGCTTAGTAAAGTGCAGTGCAGCACCATCTGGATTATTGGAGGCCCATGGCCAGATCTCTCAAGATCGCATGGGTGGAGGCATCCCTATGCACAATTACATTGAAGGCCCATGGCCAGATCTCTCAAGATCGCATGGGTGGAGGCATCCCTATGCACAACTACATGTACATGTACATCTTATCTACATCGAAGACTCCGCAAGACACATCATTATGTGATTGCATCAAACACATCCTTATGTGATTGCATCAAACACTTGAAAAGCGTGTATGCCAGCTCGGGATATATACAAGTGCCGAGGTCCTAACTTGACAATGAGGATCGCAACAGATTTCAAACGAATTATTTATACTCGCACATTTGAAAACCTTGGCAAAAATGTATCTTATAGTGGTTATCGCATGCTATCACACTTGCATCCGCATACGCCTAACGAGCACAGTGGTGCTCTAAGAGTTTTTGCTAATCTTGTATTTTCAGTTTTTTCAGCGACTCAAGAAATTTGGAAGCTTGAAGAATTTTTAGTTCTCCACTGCAGAAAGCTACACTGAAGAACTGAGGGCTAGTTGTTATGCCATATTTTTGGCATGTCTAATAATCTCCCAAATTTCTAATAATATTAATTATTAATTCAGATTAATAATTATTGCTTAACCGCTAAGTTTTATCCTCTCTCTGAAATGAGGAAAGAATCAATCTCAATCAATCAATAACGGAATATATCTCCAAACGATATTCTTCAAATCAGGAAGATATCACAACGATAAGATTAAATCAGATAAAATCAGTAATCACCAAGATTAACGAAGTTTATCCCTAAAGTCTCTAAGGGATAGACACAAATCAATTTCACAGAACTACGTGGGCTTGATCCTATATAAACATATAGGTACGCAGGCATCTTGGCATGATGGGATCCGATACACGAGACAAATCGAGACACCTGCCAAGTCCAGCCCCCTCTTTTTCATAAACCTAAATCCCGTAAAACAGCTACATTCATACAATTCGCTCTATTATTCCAGCATCCCTCCGATTTCGTGTTACGAAATTCCTCCAACAACAGACAGCATAATGAGAAAGAGAAACTTGATATTTCAGAAGATTTGAAACTCATCAATCCAAAACAAAATAAGAATGAACTAGTAAGCACAATAATACTTAAAGGCTTAGAAGTGATACCAGAGGTTTAGGTATATGATCGATGTATTCAGTCTAGATTTCTACACCTCAGACTAGTGAAGACGTTATTTCAATGAATACCAACAGGTTATGTACGTGTAACTACTTGAGTAGATATCTATATAACAGAAATCCCTTTAGTTAGGTTCACAGTTTTGATTTCTTTGAATGGGAGACAGGACATTACTAGCTATTATCTTTTCGAACATTGTCCAAAAAATTTAAAATACTCCCACCCACCTGCCTGAATGTGAGGCTTAAACAAGAGATTATGAGGTTGAACCATTGAAGTGAACTACTCAACTGGAGAAACAATAGATATTAAATACAGACATCATCATACTTTTACAAGCATATGAGAACCCTTCCCAACTAGATATGTCCATGTTGTAAGACTCGCTAATTCTTCTAACTAGAAGTGCATAGGAAATTCCAATTAACCAATAAAACTGGTTAGACTGGATAAAGCTGCCTTCTCTGGTTCTAAATTCTTATAATCCTTGTTTGTAGCAAGAACCTGACATGGGCGTGGTTTTTCAAATAAAATGTCGGAGAATCTGATAATTAGGGCTGGAAAAAAAATCCGAAAAATCCGATATCCGTCCGAAATATCTGTATTCGTATCCGGAAAAAAGCGGATATTATCCGTATCCGGAGTTAACCGGATATTATCCGTATCTGAATCCGAGAGTTTAGGATACGGATATGGATATAGGCACATCCGTATCCGAAAATATCCGTATCCGAAAGTAATTATATATAATATATTTTTAATATATTTTTAATATATATAATAATATAATTATATATTTTAAACCCATTTATAGTTATAAGCCCATTTATATATTTTTATACACACACTTATAGTTATAGGCCCACTTATTTTTGATGAATTTGCAAGTTATTTAGAGACAATGATGTGTAATGAAGTTATTTTGATATAAATTTGCATATGCAAATTTGGATAATGTATATGATTTTTGTAATTTGTAAATTAGAACCGAGTATCTCTTTAATATGCCTATTTTTTTGTTTTTGTTTTTTTTGCAAAATATGCCTATTTTTTATAATAATGCAAATTTCACAAAAAAAAAATTCTTTTTTTGCAAAACGGATTCGGATCCGGATATTATCCGTATCCGGATAATATTTGCCGAATTCGGATCCGGATAAAGTTTTTTCGGATATTCCCGGATTCGGATACGGATACGGATACGATTGTAAAAAACGGATCCGGATTCGGATATAGCTATATCCGTATCCGTATTATCCGTTTTCCAGCCCTACTGATAATAACTGTAACGATATTAGATGGACAAAAAATACATTAAACTTTTTCCCCCAAGTTCAAGATATCTCACTTCTCTATCACAACCTCTGGTTACATTCTTTCAAGCTTCATTACTGAACTATCTTTGCTCACGCCTTTCTAAAGGCAACATACGTTTCTTAAGCAATGACGCATCATGTCCAGTCCAAGATTGATTGATTTTAGTAATAAACCAGGAATACAATCAATACGCTTCGAACACAAAGGAAGGAATTACTTGTATATAATCTCAAGCTCAGAAATTTTTAACATGTCATCTCCACAGTGGAAATCTAGGAAAACCTACTATCGTGCACACCTTCTTTAAAAGTTAAACATCAGCATACGCAAAGAATTCCATTCAAGAAACGCAAACCGCGCAAGTAAATTGATTCAATTATACAATTCAGCAAGGACAACAAACTGATTATACCTATTAAGTACTTATATAGTCCTCAAAAGCTCACAAAATACGGGCAACATTAATGAACTTGTCAACATATTACGTATTATTACTAATGATCTGCTAATCAGCCATACTTACATAAGTCTATGAAGTAAAAAAAAAAAAAAAAAAACAAATAATAATCTCTATATTAAATAAGAAAGCAAGTAGTAGTAGTACCTCTCAATAGCCCAGCTGTTCAGAATTCTCGATCTTGGTTGAGAAATAAAATCCTACAAATGGAGCATAAGATAAGTAGAGTCAATAAAAACACAGAACTGAATAAAGTGTAAATGAAACCTATATGGGTATATATATTTTATAAGTTTATATTAAAACACACCGACAGCGTAGCTTATATGCAGAATGGCAGAACTGAATGAGAGAAAAAATAGCTGGGGGGGGGGGGTGTTAATAAAATACAGGAGAGATTGATTCTTAGTGTGCTTTCTATGTTGGGGGGCATTCAATGAAAGTGGTGAGTGAGTTGACAGATATACGTACATAGAGAGACTTTAAATTAGAAGTGGGTAGTTTAAAATGCAAGTTTGGTCAGATAAACTCTCAAGTCTCAACTAACCTTTAAGGGTGTGTTTGGTTTGAGGGCTGGGGAGGAAACAAGGAATGGATTGGGCTTGGGAGGGGTTGGATTTTAAGAAACCATGTTCGGCTGAGTTTTAAGTAAGGAGGGTTGGTTCCGAGAGTTATGGAGGGATCAAAAATGAATAATAAATAATTTTTGTTATTTTGTATTTTTGTTTTATAAAAAACTAGCCGATAACCCGTGCGAAGCACGGATCGTAATAAATTATCTTAAATTTTTAATTTTTAACTTTTTTTAATAAAATAAAATCTTGAAGCACCAAGTTGTATATAATACTATATTCTCGACTTTTATTTTGATTGCTAGTTAATACTTAATAGACTCCTAGTATATAACTTCACTATTAAATTAAATTAATATTTAATATTGTTATTTTAATTAATTAAATTTACATAACTTCATTCTGGTAATATAATATAAGAGTAGCTATATTATTAATTATATTAATTATTAATCTATTATAGATACTTTTAAATATTAATTAAAGGAGTCATAAGTTCTATTTAATACTATATTCATGATTTTTTTATTAATTAAAGGAGTCTTAAGTTCTATTTGATACTATATTCATGACTTTTATTTCAATTTTTAGTTAATAAACTCATAGTATATAATTTCATTATTAAATTAAATTATTATATAATATTACAATTTTAATTAATTAAATTAATTAATATTTAGTGGCATACCGTGCATACCGCGGTATACATGGCATACCATTTAAAGAGGGTTTCTTGGCGTACCATTTAAAGAGGGTTTCTGTTTTTAATAAAGAGTATAGATTTCATTGGTTATCATTTATATTAGTATTAATAGTTCGAATTTAAATTTTATTAAATTTTATAATTTGATCTTCATTTTATTATATTTTAAAATTTTCCAAAAATAAATTTTAAGCAATTTTTTTTCGAGAAATTCTAAAGATAAATTTTTGGAGAAATTTTTTCTCGAAAAAGATTTTTCCTAGAAACTCTTCCCGAAAACTTTTTACAAGAAGGTTTTAGGAAAAAAAAAAATTAAGTTTATTTTCAATGAACAACACTTTTCGGAGAAATTTTTTCTTTTTTTTGAAAAATTTTAAGAAAAATCAACATTAAGCTATTTTCCGGAAACCAAACGAAACTTAAATAATAATATAATTTACTTTTTAAAAAACATTAAAATATTATTCGTCATACTCATCCCAACCCAACCAAACCTTCCATCCAAATAAAATAAGGATTGAACCCTTACTTACTTAACATCCAAACAAGAAAATGATTAACCCAATCTAGCCCAACTAACCTAACCCAATCCTTCCCAATCTGACCCTCGATTATGAGTCAACGTGTGACTGTCTTTGTTAGAACTTACATCTTGTCCGGTAGTTGTGATTCAAAAATTCAAATTTGGATCATTAATTAATCCAAATTTTTCATCAATCTAAATTTTGATTCAAATTACTATTTACATATTACATTACATAAACTTATATTAAATTTTTTTAATCAGCATATAAAATATCACAGATACATTAATTTATTGCAATTAATGAAATTGTTATTTTATGCATTTAATGTAATTTTATTTAAATTATAATGAAATATGTTTCTTTCATTATTATAAGTTTTTTTCTAAAATGTAAATTTTAGTAAATATTAATTACATTCTATTATTAATTAAGTAATTACAAAATTACAAAACAACTTTAAATTTAATAAGTTAAAAATATACAAATAATAATACCATTATTGTAATATTAAATTATGATCCAAATCAATACTATTATATAATAGCCGAAACATTAAAAGTTTGGTCGGTCAGTACGGTAACTGTTGATTTTACTTATTTACCCTTACTTAATTATAAATAAAATCCATCCTACTAACTAATCAATTTCCTTTTACAGGTTAAACATATTATCTATTCTATTTTTTAATAATTATATAATTTTTTTTCAGATAAAATACAATATCTTTTATATTTTATCCAACTAAAATTTCTCCTTTATTAATCAATTTCATTTTTCAGGTTAAATATATTACCTTTTCTATTTTTCAGTAAATAAATAATTTTCTTTTTCAGATAAAATACAATATCTTTTATATTTTATATAACTATTTTTTTTAACGAGCAATTTTGTTTAATAAACTAACATAATTATATTATAATTACTATTTACTAATAAATTACATTTTTCAGCCAAAAAACATTACTAACTAAAATATCTCTTTTTCCAATTATATCGGTTACCTTTTTCAGCTAAAATATGTTACCTTTTCTCTTTTATCTAACTAAAATCTCTATTTTTTCACTTATATCACGGGCAATTCTATTTAATAAAAACAAAATAATAATATTATAATATTAATAATTAATCGATTACCTTTTTTGTTAAAACGTATCATCTTCTCTATTTTTTCAAATTAGATTCTCTTTTTTTCTAAAAATATTACGGGTAACATTAATTTCACATTTTTTAAAAACACTACGAGCAATTTTATTTAGTAAAATAAGATAATTAAATTATAATTACAATAAACTAATCAATTACCTTTTTCACCTATAACATGTCATCTTTTTAATTTTCACGTTACTTTTTCCATTTTCTCTAACTAAAATCTTTCTTTTTCCAATTATATCACGGGTGATTTTATTTAATAAAATAAAATAATTATATTATGATCTAATAATTAACTGATTACACTTTTCAGCTAAAATATTTGATTTTTTCTACATTTCTAACTAAAATCCCTCTTTTTCTAGAAATATGAGGGAAACATTAATTTCTTCTATTCTAAAAATATTACTAGCAATTTTATTTTGTAAATTAACATAATTAAACTATAATTACAATAAAATAATCAATTACCCTTTTTGCCTAAAACATGTTACTTATTTAATTTTCACTACTAACTAAGACCTCTTTTTCCAATTATATCATGGGCATTCTATTTAATAAAAAAAATAATAATTTTATAATTACTAATAATTAACCGTTTTCAACTAAAATCTATTATATTTTTTATATTTTCTAACTAAGATCCTTCATTTAAAAATTTAAGCCTTCAATTTTTTTTTAAATTAACTCAAATTATTAAAAAAAATTATAGAATATTAAAAAAAACCGTGCATCGCATGAGTATAGCACGGATTTTAAGCTAATTTAAATAAATTACAATTGAAGGAGAATTTGAGATAATCTACCCCAAATTTAAATTTTTGAATCACTCCTGTACTTGTCCCTGGTAACTAGTAATGGCTAAAACACTATCCCCTTTTGAGTTTTGACCCCCTTCCATCTTTTCTTCATTGGTTCCAAATATTTTTATATATAAAAAAACAAATCTCGTTGAACTGTATATTGCCTAATTCTATTCGTTAAAACACGTACTATTTATTTCGTACGATGTATAGTTTCGGTTATATCGTCCTCTGCTATGCAGAATCCCTTGCAGATATTTGTTGCTCGGTACATTGGTGCTTCATTAACCACATTGATTTTCTTGATGAGCAGCTTGACGGTGTAATGTTGTATGCAGAGGAGGTGGATCAATAAAAGCAGAGGAGACGGATCATTAACAGCCTATGTTATGTATGCTACATTCAGACACAATCTTAAACTATTTTATACATATTCCAAGTCAGGATTCAAAAAATAGGGACGACTGTAGACATATTAATTTGGCTATTTGCTAATTGTCATTGGTAAAACTGCGGAAATTTAATATAACCCTTTTGAATTTTTCTTTGAAAAACATGACAATCTTTGTGTCCAAGTCTAAATTATGGTAGAAGGTTATCATAACTCCGCACCAAGATGGCAATGAATACATTTCAAAGATTTGTTAGATCAGATTAAGCTGTTTTACAGTTCTTTCTTTGAAAACCCCCTCCGATAATTTGGTTGGATCGACATTTCATGATCGATGATTTGAAGATTATGGAGCTACTAGTACAGAGCCTAAAATTGTGCATGTCTTGAATTCCCGCAAATTGAACTTCTTTTTATTAAATTCATTCATAATTTATAACTGGAAGCAAGTGTGAATCATGTTCCACAAGAGCCAGTCTTATAGAAAAGCAGAACGAAGGAAACTAAAAACAAGAAATACAAATGGCCTGGTAGTTCCATATGAACTTAGGACTTGGCCACAAAGTTGTAGTTAGCACAGATCTGCTTACGGTACACGAGTGGGCTGAATCCCAATTTAGAAGATTCAGTATCAATCTCCAATAGATTCTCCTCCAGTTGATGCCCTCCAATCACTATTGAAGTTGTAGGATTTCCACCATCCACAAATCCCAAACACATAACATCTTTGCTAACCTGGACCATCGAGTTCCGGCCATAAATCCTCCAGTAAACATCCTTGCTTTGTAACACTAGATCAATCATTGGCACGGCCGGACCCGTATAGGCAGTGTCAATGTTCTTGGAGCTAAAACATGCATCGAATGGTTCCACGGATTGAACTTTGGGCACATTCAACTCTTTTACAAATGCCTTTACGACAGCTTTGTAGATTGAAGTTTCCAACACTGTGTATGGATGGACAGTGCTGATTTTGGTTCCACCGCTACCTTGAGTGGCATTGATTGACAACAGCTCAGCATTTATGGGGATGACTTTTTCGTTGATCTTGATGGATTTAACTCCTATGAAGTAATCAGCGGACACTTCGCCTTCAGTCATTATGCCTGCAGTACTTATTGGATTAATGAGAAGTGGTGTATAAGTAAGTGGTGCAGTTGGAGAGTCAAAATCTCCGAAAAATATAGCCCCGTTGGATGATGTTGAACTCAAGCACACTCCAAATTTTCTTTTCAATTTAAATGCATTGGAAAATTGTGAAGGCATTGACACGTTAGTCCTTCCAAGGCCTGCCATGCCAGTGACACCGCTAGAAAGTTTGTCTAATAAAGACGTGGAACCACATACAAACAGAAACTGTGATATAGTGACATGTGGCCCACCGAATGCAGACTGGACTGAGATGACATCGGAACCCAGGGTTCCTGTTGTAGCAGTTGAAGCGATAGCGTTGTCAGGAAAGAGCGTGCATGTGTTGTTGGTGCAACCAGGCCTAGAACGAGAGTAACACTCGGTCAAGCAGTTACCTGACTTTGCAAGTAAGCATGAGGTTGATTTGCAACGTGCTGGACTGTATGTTGAAGTGGTGTAGCCCTTTTCACAGTTAGTCCATAGGAATTGGCCCCCGAGATCTATAGTAAGTTTGACAGGAACAAGAGGAGTTCTCTGTTTGATTTGCGTTGTGTATTGGAGAGTTGATGGGTCTTTTGAGACAGGAATGATGAGGCCATTGGGACGACTAGGTCTACCAATTTTGGCTGATGATAAGGAAAGGAGACAACAAAGTAAAGCCAAGTGAAACAAAATTGACAAAGACATCTTGAAAATTCGTATCGGATAAGAGAGTATGTAGTTGTAGATTTGGAAGGTGTGTTTAAGCTGTGAAGGTCATAGCATTATATACTAGCAAAACTTTGGTGCCATGGATCTCAATGGCGGCCATTGGACAGGACCTTAATATCCTAGTATTTGTACAGAGGATATAATTAAACATGCATCATCTTTGTCTTCTACAATAAGTCCTACTATATGATAGTTATTTGTATAGCACGCATGTTACCTTGTCGCCAAAATCATTTGTTATCTGCGAGTGGCTGGCCAGTAGTGGCGGCTAGTGAGGTTGTTCCTATAACTTCTATCATTTTCGTTTCAATTTTGCGTTTTGTTTAAACATTTTTTTTGGAAGATATGAACACATATATGATTTTTTCACCACTTTAGTTCTTTATATTGAAGTATGATTCAATGCTTTTTTGATTCCAGAACGTGTAGTCCATTGTTACTTTCTCGATTTTCTTGCTTTGTTTCAAACAAATAGCAATGTCTATCACTTTTGCGAAAGAACAGAAAAAACAAAGTGAAGTGCTTGGCTTTCGAAATAATATATGCATCGACTGATGATTCTTCTAAATGTTACAAATTTGAGTGGAAGACTGTGAGATTTTAAAACGAGAGGTCCCTATTTCTGGCTCCATCTAGCATATTAGTAAAACAGAGTGATGTACTAGTGCATATGGATCACCAACGAACTTAATTCGAAACATGCTAACATTGTAATATGCATGTCCTCCCATTTATATATATCATCTTGAAGGCCAACAGTTGAAGACTAAAGTTTAGCTTTGAATGAAATTTTAAATTACATGCTTTAAACTACAGTCAAGTGTCTTGTATAATAAAAAGATAACGATGACTGTATGCAATATACTAAATGGAGATGTGTATTGCTCCCACATGAGACAATGAAGTTCTATTTTCCCTTATGGAAGGAGAACATGAGATCCATTAGTGAGTTTCTTTGGGAATACACTTTGTTTTTACTAAGATTGTTCCCGATTTTCTTTATAATTTTTTAGGAGAAATAGGCCTACTCAAACCTCCCAAATTAAGCAGGGATTAGTGGAAAAAAGATCGAGGGAGGAAAACGAGTGCCCAAAATTATCATTGATACTTGTCATCAAACATGATTTTCATGGTTGAATACAATTAGGGAATCGCGGCTACAGCCTACAGCATGAGCTACCCACTATCACAAGATCTAGTGATTTTTAGAGAATTTGACATCCAGAGATTAGATCTCATGTTCATAACATCTTGATAACCAGCCCCAAAGAAGGGTCATGCTTCCTTTCCTACTGAATCTTATTTACAATGCTTTTGCAATCTGTTCCCATTAACACATTCAAAATTCCCATGATACCACACTGACAAATATCATGTTGAAGAGTCAGAGCTTCCCCTTAGGATTAAAGGAATCATGTAGATACCAAATAGCTGAAGCCATCACAAACACATTGACATTGCTAACCACCATGTTAACACAAGTTAAAACCGAAAGAAAGACAATCACTGCAATGTAACATTTTTGTAAAGCTTTGACTTCAAAGGCATGATTGATGGAGCTTAGTGCGTATGATTTTGCATCTTCAGAGCATTCTCTTATCTGTGGAACCGCATTTTTATGTTTTAGTAAGGAACGTTTGTCAGCATTTTCTCCTGAAGATGCAAGCCAAGTAGTCTGGAAAGGAGGGAGGTTATGTGTCTCCATTAAAAAAGTGTTCTCCAGAGTTTGCTAATATTCATGAGAATCGTAAGATTTTATGGCAACAACATTCCAGGAGACGGGAAAATACACTTCAGAAGTTGAGGATTCGTAACGGAGTCTTTGTGAATTGTGATTCTGGATTATCGAGGGTGCTGGGTAAATATTTTCTTGATATGTTGCTACGAGTGTCAAGGGAGTTCCTTTTAATAAATTTTCAAATTATTATTTTTAATTAATTATGCTCTTATCATCATTTACTTACTCTTAAAAGAACTCCCTACCAATATAGCATCATGTACTTTTATAAACATATCTATGAATGTGTTAGATAATGGTGGAGAAACATACAAGACAAAACCACCAACAGAAGTCAGCATTCATAGATAGATTGAAGAAGAAACAGAAACAAGAAAAAACAAGTGAGTACAATTTCAACTATGATTTAGCTTGGAAGTTGTAGTTGGCACAAATTTGTTTACGGAACAAGAGCGGGCTAAATCCCAACTTAGAAGCAGCAAAATCAATCTCCAATAGATTCTCCTCAACTTGATGCCCTCCAATCACTATTGAAGTTCTTGAATTCACTCCTCCATCCACAAATCCTAAACACCAAACGTCGTTGTTTACACGTACCATTGAGTTTCCACCATAAATCCTCCAATACACATCCTTGCTCTGCAACACTAGATCGATTGTTGGAACATCTGGACCTGTATACAACGTGCCAATGTTCTTGGCACTAAAACATGCACCGAATGGTGCCACGGATGGAACTTTAGGCACATTCAATTCTTTTACAAATGCATTGGTTACGGCTTGGTAGATAGAAGTTTCCAATGTTGTGTACTTATCTACACTGCTAATCTTTGTTCCTCCATAACCATCAGTGGCATTGATCGCCAACAATGTTGCATTAAGTTTGATAGGTTTTTGGTTGATGTTAATAGATTTAACACCAATGAAGTACTCGGTGGAAGCTTCACCTTGAGTGTAAACTCCTGCAGTACTTACGGGATTGATGAGAAGTGGAGTGTAAGTAAGAGGTGCTGTTGAAGAATCAAACTCTCCGAAAAAAATAGCACCATTTGATGAAGTTGAACTCAAGCACACTCCAAACTTTCTTTTCAAGCTAAATGCAGCAAAGAATTGGGAAGGCAATGACACTTTGGTCCTTCCAAGACCTGCCATGCCAGTGACACCACTAGAAAGTTTGTCTAACAAAAATGTAGTACCACAAACAAAGAGGAATTGTGATATGGTGACAGGTGTCCCAGTGAAGGCAGATTGGACGGAGAGGACATCGGAACCTAATGTTCCGCTTGTTGCTATGGGAGCATATTGGTTTTCGGGGAACATCGTGCATGTATTGTTGGTGCAACCAGGCCTCGGGGGTGAGTAACACTCAGTCAAGCAACTGCTGGCCTTAGCAAGAGAGCATGAGGCCGAGTCACAACGCGATGGAAGGTACGATGAGGTGGTGTAGCCTTTATCGCAATCAACCCATAGGAACTGACCGCCAAGATCAACAGCCAGTTTGACAGTAACAAGAGGTGTCCTCTGTTTGATTTCTGTAATGTATTGCAAAGTTGATGGATCTTTTGTGACAGGAAGGATGATGCCTTTGGGTCGAGTCGGAGTTTGGGCTGTCGAAAAATCTATAAAGAGGAGACAACAAGTGAGAAATAAGTGAGTAAATACTGTTGAAGAAGAAGAAGAAGCCATTTTGCAAGATGTAAGATAGGAAGAGTGAAAGATTTGAAGGTGTGTTTGAAGTTGTAGAAACTCATTGCTCTTTTATACTAGCCCCTGTGGAACAGTCAAAAGTAGGCACCCAAGCCAGTTCGTTACTAAAATATAAAATTCATATTTTTCCTTTATTAGACTACCTAGCAGGCTCTTGTCGTCTCCTTGCATTATTTTTCAGTCCACTTGCTCCTGAAATTTCTAATCTGAACGACTTTAAAATTTAAAGGTGTTTCTTTGTCTTTAGCTTTAAAAGATTATATATTACTTGTTTGTGTGTAGCATTTCAGTGGTCTTTTCCAAATAAGTATACGATCTGTCTAGCATTTGTTAATAAGTAATCTGTAGTGAGCAAAACTTCTTTTCCTTCGAATTAAAAAAATTGGCTTAATTGCTAAAGAAAGGAGGCAATGTATATCAAATCTTCCTACTCTATTTTATATCATCGAACTATTGCGAGTGTTGTGTGTAGTATCAGCGCATGTATGCATTCCCTAATTAACTCCCAACGACATTGACTTGACACCAGTCTTTCGTTCTTCGTTCTATGTAAAGAGGTCTGATCATGGGCAAACGTTTGCCACAACAAATGATGACAATACGTATTGCAAAAAAATTATGCGACAGGTTACAGTAGGATTTTTTGTGTGAAAACATGGGAGCTCCATTATCTGTGTATCGCAAAATGTGGTATGGTTTGCTGGCTAACAACCGTTTGTTGTGACCGCCAGCTCTTTGTAAAAGGTGTTGTTTGGATCATGAGACTTGAATCCCGTAAATGGAAATGAGAAGGAGATTCAAGTACATTTTGGTGTCATAATCCCATTCTGATTCTCATTAACCAGGTTCAAATCCCATGATCCAAAAGGCACCATGATCCAAAAGGCACGAAATAGTTTCTAGCTAGTAATCTATTTATATAAAATACCAGGTCCCCGAATTTTCAGCCTTATATCAACTTGCAATTAAGTACTCCCCGTCTCCCTACAAGAATTAACCAAAAACATGGAAACAATAGTTTTACTAAAACTGAGCTTTCCTTCAGAAAACAGCCACTTCACTTTCCTTGTCGACCTCTTTAGATACTTACAAAGTTCAGCCCACAGAACTTCTTTTTATATCCATTAAATGACATACTTTGTCTTTATTGCATTCTGATAATGTTCTTCGTTGGCAACCAGTATGATCAGGTTGACAAATATTCTCATATTTGTCTACATGCAATTCGGCATGGGTCAACAACTGACCATGCAATTATGAGACTTTTGTTCACTGGCTCGTACGTGAAATTTCAATTATTCCTTTATATTTTTCCGTTTTTCGACCTTTCAATTTGGAAAGGACCAGTGCACAAACCTTTCAAGACGGACCACTGCTGTAAGCGATTTGTCTAAGCTTTAACTCAAGTTATGAGTTAAAAGTAATATATCTAGGAGTGATTCATGGGTAAACATCTCCCGCGGAATCTAAGAATTTAAGGAAATGTATTCAATTCAGATTTTAACAAATTATTAATAATTCATGGATTTTGATAAATTATTACTGATTTAATATTTTACGTAGAATTCATGCAGCCGTCCATGCCGAATCGACGTAGAGGTCGTTGAGTCAATACATAGAATTGAGCTTAAATCCATTAAAATTTCTTGGATTTTGGTGAAATTTTCGTAAAGTCCAGATAAGTAATGTAGTTTTATTAGTTAACCTTATGAGATCTGAAGTTGGTGACTAAGTTCGCTTTGGTGCAAATTGTTTGATCTTAATTGTAATTTTATAAATGAGTTGAACCTAAACATCGAGAAATTACAATAAATTATATGCCATTTGCACCATTTCTACATTTGGTCCTTCGTATGAATTAATTTATTCGCACTACGGTTGCCACCATGTGCACCACATGCCTTTATATATTTGCAAAGATTTCCCTACCATTATTCCAGCATTTCCAGTAATTAGCATCAGTTTGGACTTCGTATCGATTCCTTTCGATATTTCCCAACCCTTTCTACATATCAGTGTGCTCCATCTTCACAAATTTATACTTGACAATGGCATCCAATTTCATCTTTTACCATCTTCTCTTCCACTTGGTGGTTGTGTTCTTACTTGTTACCAACTCAGAAGCTCAGCCTAACAAACCAAAGCGCTGGATCCGCACTTGTATTTCCAATAAGAAAAGACCCCAAAACATTGCAGTACTACACTACCTTAACAGTTTCAACAAAAGACAACTATGTCAAAGTAGTCATGGATCTTAGTAGCCAATTGACCTGGTTCAATTGTGACATCTACAATTTATCGACCTACCAGCCTATCATATGTGGCTCCGAGAAATGCAAAAACGCTAAAACAGAAGGACGATGCAGGCTGAGCTGCACCGAGTGCAAGAGCTGTAATCTCCCTAAAAAGCCCGGGTGCACCAACAATACGTGCAGCATTGACTCTTCCGATCCCTTCACTAATTATCTTTCTGACCAAGGCCTAGGAGAGGAAACATTCTCCTAGGAGAGGAAACATTCTTTGTTGATTCTACCGATGGCCTAACCACCAGTTTCAACTACAAATCACCCAAACCATTTCCATTCTCCTGCGCAAATCCCATACAATTGAGAAAACTACCTGCCGGAACTAAAGGCATGACAGGCCTTGCTAATTACAAAATTTCACTACATACACAAATGTCAACCCTGTTTAAGTTCCCTCATAAATTTGCACTTTGTATGCCTTCTACGTCCCAGGCCACATGTTCGTAGGCGGTGGTCCTTATATGTTTCTATTATAACCGGATTTCTGCCAAGCCTTAGTTCGGTCCCACCTGCAAAACAAGAATAATGCGGATTCACCTCCGGTATGAGAATCAGTAAATCGGTTTTTGTAGAGGAATAAGGTAAAACGTAGAGTGTTTGTGTGTGTATTTTCTCTCGTGTTCTCTCGTGTTCCTTGGATCCGATCGGGATCGGTATGATAAGGAGACATCATCATTCTTCATTGTCCATCATACTCAAGTAAAGTAACCATGTGATCTGTAAAAGAGGAAAATGACCATGTGACCGTTGAAGTAAAGTGTTTGGGCCGAATATGGGCTGAGAGACTATGGGTCGATCGACTGTAGGGCCTGTTTTGATATTGGGCTTTATATTTGATCTAGTGGGAAGATGGGCTTCTAACATGTCCCTGAGCTTCGTTCGGAAATATCCATAGGACGAAGGTCAAACCTTAGGTCCATCTTCGGAGTATACCCATCGGATGCTTTGGTTGGATATTTTGGCCGATGGACAAGGTCGAGATTTTTCTTGGAAAGTTGCGTCTATTTATGATTTACAGCTGTCTGCTCTCGAGATTCTCGCGTCAATCTTGACCGTTGAATTTAAAGCGACTCTTGATCCAAGCGTCGTGTCTCTTTATTTAAGCCCTGCAATTCAGTCTTCTTTTTACACATTTCTTTTCCCAGAGATTAAAAAACCCTTTAAGAAAACTTCTATCAACGATTGGGAACATTACTTCATCGTCGGAAATTCCTGATTCTCCGATTCTGGTATCATCCTATCTCCGGAACACATATCCTCAAGAACTCGATCTTATTTCTTCAAGTAAGTTCCTTTTCCCTTTCTTTTCTCCGCAATTCTCAAACACGGTGATTTGAGTATATTATTTTTTCATAGTTCATGTTGTGGGTATATGTATGTATAACTGTATGTATATGTGTGAATCCACTTGCATTTCTTGATCCAAACGTTTACATGATTATCCCCCTTTCCTGCTTTTAGTTTTCTTTATTTTGTCTGAGAAAAAACCTTTACGGGATTCGTGGGGTTCATCTGAAAATGATCTAGGAGGAGAACGGCCTTCGGGATCTTAGGGTTTAGATAACTTCCTTCGGGATGTCCCCTCTTTTAACCGTGAACTTTAGGCTCTTTAGGTCATAGATTTGTCCCCGACCGATCTCGGCCCACTGTACTCGGTCGGTTAATTTCTATCCTCTTTCATTGCTGTCCGAGTACATGGCTAATGTCTCTTCATTTCCGAATGCAGGGACATGGATCGGTCGACCGAAGACGCGGGTCAGAAAAGTCCCTTTAGTGATGTCGAGTTATATCCGGCCGCATTTACGTTCTAGATTGACCGAAGACGATATTGGGTCATACCCATCGTATTACCTTATAGATAAGTATACATGGTACTTTTATGCTCCTAGGAGGAACGATAGGATCTGGCATAATCCCGAGGTTCCTGCGTGTTACCGGGGAGGTCGAGCGACGGGCATATCTGAAGCCGCGTTTAAATGCGGCTTTAGGTTGCCTATGCTGCATATTCTCAAAAGTATATTGAAGCAGACCAGGATCGCTATAGGACAACTGGATCCGAATAGTTTTATACACATAAACACCTTCCAGGCTCGATGTTTGGCGTGTGAAATAGTACCCCGAACGAGTCTCTTTTGGCTCCACTATGAGTTGCGTAAGAACCCGAAGAGTAAGGGTTTCTATTCCATCGCTCGTAAGAGTAATCAAGACGACTGGGCAAAAACAAATTCGAGTAATAAAGAAACTCACCTTAAGTGGGTGTTTGTTTCGGGTCCGAGGATAGAGAAGTTCGGCACGTGGAGAGTGGTCGATCCACATAAACTGAGATTTGCAGATCCCTTGGAAGCGGACAAGCATGATTATAGGCTTCTCTGTGAGCTCAAAATGGACAAGGTTCCTCTGGCGGACAGTCGGGATAATGACTGGCTGCTCGGTCTTTGGGGTAGTGGTAACCTTTCATTTTTTATTTTTAGCTTTCTGAAGGCATGATTATTCATGTTTTTGCACATCTTCGGCTTCAGCTTAGTATAATCCTGCATATTTGCCTCAACATATGTCTAATTGTATTTGTCTGTGCAGTGGCTTCTCGAGAAGAGATTATGGAGCGAAAAAGGAGGAAGGCGGTCGAACTTGCTGCTGCTGCTATGGCTGCCGAAGGGGCTGCCGCTGATTCGGCCGAAAGAGTGGATCAATCTGATCCCGACCAGGGGGAAAAGAGTTTGGCCTTACTCCACCTGCTTCTTCTCCTCCTCAGGAATCAGGGTCGAAGTAGGCGACTCTGAATCCCTCAGTTGAGCCAAGAAAGAGGATTCGGTCGGGTGATCAGGAACCGAAGGTGTACTCTCCTCAATGGGGAGTTTTGGAGAGCGATCAAATAATTGTTCCAGTTCCTCCTTCATCCCGGAATGTGGCTCCCGACCTCTGTCGTGGTCTCATTCTGCCGGCTGATCGACCTACGGTTGCTAAGGTCGATGATCTTCAAGCTTGCACCGAAATGATGACCCTTCTGTCTATGGTAAGCCTCTTCTTCTTTCGGTCATATTTATTTGCCTTGGAGATTTTTAACTCTTTTCCCTGATTGTTTTCAGGGCGCTGCCTGGTCGGCTGTTGTGACCGAACGGGTAGAACAAATGCGAACCCGAGGGGTTAAGGCGGAAGAGGACCTTCGAAACTCGGCCATTGAGTTGGAGCGAGTGACTGGTCAAGCTAAAGCTTTGAAAGAAGACAATGATGATCTTCGGGAGAGACTGAAAGAGGTGGACGTTTTGAAGAGGCGCATTGAATGGAGGAATCAACAGCTCAAGGCTAGCAGAAAGAACGTCCGGAAATTGCAGAAGAAGCTTGACTTGACCGAGGAGAGATGCTACCAGATGGGTTATGAGGATGCAGTGTTGAAGGCACATACTCTCGGTTTTGATCATACTCAGCTGCTTAATGCCGAGCTTGGTATAACGGATCCTGTTGGTAGAGAAAAATCCGATGACCCCCTGGTAGTCTCTTCGGGCGAAGACGAAGCTCTTTCTGACTAGTCGCTTTGTAACTTTTATTTGAACTGTTTAGTTGTGATAGCCTTCGGGCTTGTAATTCTTAACTTTGCCTTCGGGCTTATAACTTGGTCTATTTTATGCATCTTTTCTGTTACCTTAGCATCTTTTTATGCATCTTCAGCGTTATTTTGCCTTAGCATAATTTTATCTTTTTTATGCATCTTCGGTCTTCGGCCTAGCATAATTTCTATATTTTTATGCATCTTCGGCGTTATTTTGTCTTAGCATAATTTTATCTTTTTTTATGCATCTTCGGCCTTCGGCCTAGCATAATTTCTATATTTTTATGCATCTTCGGTGTTATTTTGCCTTAGCATAATTTTATCTTTTTTATGCATCTTCGGCCTTCGGCCTAGCATAATTTCTGTATTTTTATGCATCTTCGGCGTTATTTTGCCTTAGCATAATTTTATCTTTTTTATGCATCTTCGGCCTTCGTCCTAGCATAATTTCTGTATTTTTATGCATCTTCGGCGTTATTTTGCCTTAGCATAATTTTATCTTTTTTATGCATCTTCGGCCTTCGGCCTAGCATAATTTATGTATTTTTATGCATCTTCGGCGTTATTTTGCCTTAGCATAATTTTATCTTTTTTATGCATCTTCGGCCTTCGGCCTAGCATAATTTCTGTATTTTTATGCATCTTTGGCCTAGCATGTTTAGTTCTGTTAGGTCATAACCTCCCTAGTGTTTGGGTATTTTTGTAAATGATTAAGGTTTTATTCGGTCGTTGAAAAATATTTCCTCCATGCCTTAATCATGTCAAAATAACAAAATACTGAAGCAAGAGAACATATGCTTTATTTGATCGTTCCCGAATATGGGTTCGTTAAGCATAACTCATTTGATTTTCATTGTGCTCTAGTTAACAATCGTAGGCATAAACACCTATTAGGGAGCTTACTGATAGAAGCGACGAAGGCGTGCCGCGTGCCACGTGTTTTTGATGAGGCTTCTGTCCGAATGTGCTAAATTATATGTGCCCGGGCGAACTATTTCCACCACTGTATAGGGTCCTTCCCAGTTTGGCATGAGTTTTCCTTGTTTTGTGGGCATGGAAGTAGCAAGTTCTCAAAGTACTAAGTCTCCTACTCGGAAGGATCTCTTTTTTATTCCTGAATCGTAATACTGAGCTGCCTGAAGCTGGTATCTTAAGTTTCTTCGGTAGGCCGCCTCCCTTTCTTCTTCAAGTAGATCAACGTTCGCTCGGAAACCGTGTTCATTTGTTTCAATATTGAATACTTGTGTTCGATACGACTCCAGGCCGACTTCTGTTGGCATTAAGGCATCGGTTCCGAAGGCTAGTCTAAATGGCGTTTCTCCGATTGATGATCTTGGGGTTGTTCGGTAGGCCCATAGGACGTACGGCAGTTCTTCGGCCCATAGTCCCTTTGAATCTTCGAGTCTTTTCTTAATTCCATCGAAGATGATTTTGTTAGCCGCTTCGATCGCTCCATTCCCTTGAGGATGACCGACTGAACTAAACTTTTGTTGGATTCCAAATTCGGATAAGAATTTTCTGAATTTGCTGCCAATGAATTGTGTTCCGTTATCTGATACGCAGATCATCGGGATGCCGAATCTTAATATTATCTGTTCTAATGGGAACTTTTTTGCCGCTTCCTCGGTGATAGCTGAGAGGGGTTTGGCTTCTACCCATTTGTTCATGTAATCAATGGCCACAGTACAGTATTTTGCTTGTTTAGTGCTAGTCGGGAGGATTCCAACAATGTCCACAGCCCACATTGCAAAGGGAATGGGGTTTAGCACTGATGTCATTTCCTCTGGGGGTTGCTTCGGTACATGGCTGAACAACCGACACTGTTTGCACTTTTTGGCATATTCCGATGCATCATCCCTTATTGTTGGCCAAAAGAAACCTTGTCTTAGGATTTTAAAGGCTAGTGATCGTCCGACGAGGTGTTCTCCGCAAATGCCTTCGTGGACACTTTCGAGAGCCATTCTCTGTTCTTCGGAATCTAGGCATCGAAGCAGAGATTGAGTGACTGACCTCCTGAACAACCTTCCTTCAATTATGGAGTAACTGGCTGACGATATTTGATTCTTTGGGCATCTTTTTTGTTAAGTGGAAGGGTACCTTTCTCCAAGAAGGCTCTGATTGGAGTCATCCAATTAATTCCTTGGTGTATTTCGAGGCATCGCTTTTTGTCTATCGATGGTATTTTTACTTCGGTCAGATAAATTGAACCTGTGAGGTTCTGCGTTTCTGCTGAAGCTAACCTTGATAAGGCATCGGCTCGGCTGTTATTCTCCCTAGCTACTTGGCTTAATTCAAATGATTCAAATAGCTCCGAGCTTTGGCGTACCTTCGTAGCATAGGCCTTCGTTCGTGGATCTTTTTGTCCATACTCTCCCGAGAACTGCTTGACGACTAGCATTAAGTCACTAAAGGCTCTTAGGTGCTTTACTTCCAGGTTTTTTGCCAGATCTAATCCTGCTATTAGTGCTTCGTATTCCGCTTCGTTGTTGGTCAAAGGGAAAGTGAATCTGATGGCTTGGCAAATCTCGAAGCCTTCGGGACTAGTTAGAATGAGTCCTGCTCCATATTTCAGTCCGGCTACCGACCCATCAACAAAGAGTTTCCACTTTCCTGGTGGCCGAATTGATTTATCTTCGAGTTCCAAATCCTTCGAATCAGAGAAAGAGCATTCCCCTATAAAGTCGGCTAGGGCTTGTGCTTTAATCGCTGTTCTTGGGACGAATTCTAGGTCAAATTCTCCTAATTCGATCGACCAAGCGACCATCCTGCCCGAAGCCTCGGGTCGTTGCATAATTTTCTTCAATGGTTGATTTGTTACTACTTGCACCGTTCGGCCTTGGAAGTAATGTCGCAACTTTCTTGAGGCCATTACCACCCCATAAGCAAATTTTTCTGCATTGGGGTATCTTGTTTCTACATCTTTTAGTATGTGAGAGACGTAGTACACTGGATACTGATTCCCTTCGTGTTGTTTGATCAGAACTGCCCCCAGTGTGCGGTCGTTCACTGCTAAATATAGCTGCAGAGTTTCGTTCGGGCTTGGTTTCATGAAGAGGGGGTTTTTACCAGATATTCTTTGAGTTCTTCAAATGCTTTTTGACAATTTGGACCCCATTCGAAGGTCTTTGTCCCCCGAAGTACTTTAAAGAATGGTAGAGCTTTTTCGGCTGATCTAGAGATAAATCTTCTAAGAGCTGCTATTCGTCCGGTCAGCTTTTGGATTTCCCGAATGGTCTTCGGCGCTTTCATGTCGATTACAGCTTGTATTTTTTCAGGATTTGCCTCGATTCCTCGTGCACTGACCATGTAGCCTAGAAACTTGCCACTGCCCATTCCGAACGTACATTTGTTCGGATTGATCTTCATATTGTTTTTCCTTAATGTTTCGAAGCATTCTCTAAGGTCTTCGGCATGATCTTTGTTCAATGATTTGACGATCATATCATCTACGTAGCATTCCATATTTCGGCCGATCTGATGTTTGAAAACCTTGTTTAACATTTTTTGGAATGTTGCCCCTGCGTTCTTCAAACCGAAGGGCATTTTTACGTAGGCATATGTGCCGTTCGGTGTGATGAATGCTGTCTTCGGTATATCCTCGACATTCATCGCTATTTGGTGGTATCCCGAGAAAGCGTCTAAGAAACTGAGTATTTGACATTCATCGCTATCAGTTGATCGATGTTCGGCAAGGGATAATGATCCTTCGGACAATTTTTGTTCAAATCAGTGTAATCCACGCACATTCTCCATTTGCCGTTCGATTTTTTGACTACCACCACGTTTGCCAGCCAATCAGGGTAGTCAATTTCTTCTATGAATTTTGCCTCCAGCAATTTTTCTACTTCGGCCTGAATGACTTGCTGCCTTTCCATGGCGAAGTTTCGTTTCTTCTGTTTTACAGGCTGTGCATCAGCCTTGACGTTGAGACAGTGTTTGGCTATTGATGGATCTAATCCAGGCATATCTTCGGGGCCCCAGGCAAACACGTCATGGTACTGTCTAATGATTTTGATGACTTTCTCCTTTAATTCAGGCTCCATGTCTTTGCCTATTTGGATCATTCTTCCTGATTGTCCCACAAACAACTCGACCTCTTTCGTTTCGGCTACTGGTTCGGCAATTGGGTTGGATAGGTCGGCTCCAAACTTCTCCAACTCAATGTTTAATAGTTGGTGACTGCCTCCAGCATCATTTTCGGCCTTTTTTCTTTTTCTAGCTTCGGTCATTTCCACATCTTTATCTTTTTCCAAGTCCTCCAGCATAATTATCCGTGCGGCCTTCTGGTCGCCTCTCATTTCTCCGATCCCATGTTCGGTCGGGAATTTTAACTTTAAATGAGGGATCGATGATACAGCTTAGAACAGTGATAAAGCTGGCCTCCCGAGAATTCCGTTGTATGGGCTGTCTACTCGAACAACATAGAACTTGGTTTCCTTCATTGCTGTATACGGTGTTTTTCCCATTAGGACAGAGAGTGTGATAGTTCCTTCGATGGGTACGGGTTGATTCCCGAAGCCGTAAAGCGGTGCCTCGTGGCATGGTTCCAGTTGTTCACCTCCCAAGTTCATTTTGCAGTATGTTCGGTGGTATAGAATGTTTACCGAACTCCCCTCATCGACCAGCACTTTCCAAATCTTATTTTCCCCGATGACAGGGTTGATGATGAGTGGGTCTTCATGAGGCCAAATTACATCCTCGTAGTCATCCTCTGTGAAGGATATAGGCAATGGTTGTTTCGCTGCGCTTGACTGATATAAGTTGTAGATTTGTCTGGCGTATTTCTTACGGGCGGTTTTACTGTCCCGATCCAATACTGTCCCCCCATAAATTGTTCTTACTTCACCTCGGAATTTTTCCGTTCCTTCGGTCTCCTTTTTCTTTTCCTTGATATCCAGCTTCTCCCTCAGATCTCCGATGAATTGTGCTAAGTCTCCATCCTTGATCATTTTTTCTATCAACCTCTTCAAATGGAAACATTCGTCGGTGTTGTGCCCTATATCTTGATGGTATTCACAATACTTGTTCTCGTTCCTTCGGTGTTCGGGGGTTCTTAGCTTGGCTGGCCGAAAGAATCCTGGCTTACCTTTTATCTCGTGGAAAATCTTCGAGATAAGTGTATTCAAGGGCGTAAACACCACGCTGTCTCTATCTCGTCTTCGTTCGGGCCCTTTGTCTGGCCTGAGGTCTTTCAATCGGCTTTTGATATCCCCTCGGCTTCTTCGATCTTCTCGTCGATCGTCCTTTCTGTCGTCCCTGCCGGAACCACTCCTTTTTTCATCTTTATACCCTCCTATTGACTCCATTTTCCTTCTAATGGCTTCCCCCTGCAGGTATATGTCGTTCAATGATTTTGGTGGTACATCATATAACGAAGATCGAAGCTTTTTTCCTTTCAGGGGGTCCACGCCTGCGGAGAGGAAACCTGCAGCTTTGACTTTATCTAGGTTCGTCACCATCCCCGCTTCTTCTTTAAACCTGGCAAGATAATCGCCAAGCTCCTCGTTCGGTTTTTGTCTACAATGGATCAGGGCTTCGGTATCCTTTTCTCTACGGCACAGGTGTGAGTAGTGCCTCAAAATTTTTTTCTTGATCTGTTCATATGAACCGATCGACCTTGGTCTTAGCAAACGGTACCACATAAATGCCGTCCCTTTCAAGTAAGTTTTGAACATCTTGCATAGCATGACATCAAAGTGCCCCATACCAGTCATGAGAGATTCGTATTTCTCACAATGGTCCTCGGGATCACCTTTTCCATTGAACTCGTACATCTTAGGGAATTGTCTTCCGGGCGGTGGTCGGTATTGTTCAATGTCTTCGGTTACCACGGGTTCGTGAATGACCTTTCTATCTCCGAACATTACCTTCTCAATCCTTTTTATCCTATCCCCCACATGTGAGTCGTCATCATCGGAATCTGAGGTATAAACCACCTTCGATCGGGACCGTCTGGAACATGGTTTGGAGTTTTCTGAGTCGTTTTTGTCGTCCCTGGTCCTCTTTTCCTTTCGATTCTCGGAATGTTCTTCGGTCTCTAGGGCCTTTCGTAGAAGTTTTTCTTGGAGCTCTATTTCTTCCCTTTGGAGTTTTAAGGCTTGTAATTTCAACTGGTCGGCCATTTTTTGTTTGGCCCTTCGTTCTGTATCCTGATCGCTTTTTTCTTTTGATTTTCCTTTGGTTTTTTGCTCCTCTCTCCATTTTTGGAGCATTTGTTGTTGTTCTTCGGGGGTTGGCATTTCTCCCTCTTCGTCGAAGTTTAGATTTCTTGGTGTAACAGGAGGTGGACGGCTGCCTCCTGCTTGGGTATTAGTTGGAGTTTCTTCGTTAGCCACGGCAGCTTGGTAGGTGGTGATTTTCAACACAAATCGTATCTCTACGTTCCCACAGACGACGCCAAATGTTATAACCGGATTTCTGCCAAGCCTTAGTTCGGTCCCACCTGCAAAACGAGAAGAATGCGAGGGATTGGCCCCCCGATTCACCTCCGGTGTGAGAATCAGTTAATCGGTTTTTGTAGAGGAATAAGGTAAAATGTAGAGTGTTTGTGTGTGTATTTTCTGTCGTGTTCTTAAGTTTAATGATACTTCTCTTTTTATAGACTTGGTTTTCACCTTTTTCTCCTTGGATCCGATCGGGATCGGTATAATGAGGAGGCATCATCATTCTTCATTGTCCCTCATACTCAAGTAAAGTAACCATGTGATATGTAAAAGAGGAAAATGACCATATGACCGTTGAGGTAAAGTGTTTGGGCCGAATATGGGCTGAGAGACCATGGGTCGATCGACTGTAGGGCCTATTTTGATATTGGGCTTTATGTTTGATCTAGTGGGAAGATGGGCTTCTAACAGTTTCCACCATGCAGTAAAGACATTACTGAAGAGTTTATCAGTACCCAACTTCTTATTAATCCTCAAAGTACTTTCATTATAGCTATTTCGATTGGATTTCTACTTGCCACCCTGTTAAAATAAGTCAAATTAAGTTAGCTAAGGTTGCTAGTCTAAATTAGTTGCTAGTCTAAGTTATATTGTCAAGCATTCACCAACCAATCTTAGACTTTATGTACTAGTTTTCCTCTATATATAGACTTATCTACTCATGTAATCAATCAAGCTACTCAACACAATGCAGTCTTTAATGTCAATCCAATTTAGTTTTAGATTCTTGTTTATCAATACACTCATATTTTCTACAAAAAGTTAAAAAAAAAGAGAAAAAAAAGAAGCTATCTTAGATCAGTTGGAAGGTCTTCGTTGTTTATTTCTTTTATTTGGGATACACCAAAACCATCCGCTGTTTATTTCTTTTATTTGGGCTACACCAAAATCAGCCCACCTGAGCCACATAATAAATCCATGATTTATTGGCATAAATTACAATCCTGCATCCAATCTTTTACATATCTTGCAAGTTGACACTACAGCTTCTGTCAACTGACACATCAGTCCCTAGCACAAGGTCATCATCATCACCGCCTCATATTGCTTATACGATATTGTAACTCTGTTATGTTACACATATGCACACACAAGCAATGGCACAAGGTCACCATCATCACCAAGCTCACATTGCTTATACAATATTTATAACTCTTCTACGTTATTATATACACACAAGCAGAGCTACCCTCACAATTTCTACATTCATCGGTCAACAAGTTCAAGATGGCATGATTCTGCTACATTATGTTCCTCAACGAAGCTCATCCTCCTACCTTCTCCGGTGATTTTATTTACAAACTCAAGCTGGTTTTTCAACCATCTTTAGTTTGAGGGGGGGTGTTAAAATAAGTAAAATTAAGTTAGCTAAGGTTGCTAGTCTAAATTAGTTGCTAGTCTAAGTTATATTGTCAAGCATTCACCAACCAATCTTAGACTTTATGTACTAGTTTTCCTCTATATATAGACTTATCTACTCATGTAACCTCCTTCTTATCCGCTCCCCTACTCTCCGACCTGCCTTGTACCTTCATCTTCTCCTTCGCAATCCAATCAATCTCCTTTTCTCCGTTACGATTCGTAATCGAAACGAATTCCACCACCATACACCAAACCAGTGACCAACTCACCAGATCCAACAACGGTAACTCTGTTCAAAACCGACAGCGTTATCAGGATTACCGGCAGGAAGTAGTTGAGATCGACGACGGAGGAGTATCAGCACCGGTAGGAGAAACAGTCGGAGTAACAACCGGTGGCGTTGCAACTACCGGAGGTGGTGCAGAGACCGGTGGTTTCACCGGAGTTGCTGTTGGTGATGCTCTGGTTGTAAACTGGGCTGCTATAATCGTGGGGTAGGCCTTAACCAAAATCACACACACGGTGTTCTTTTAAACATTTTAGTTATATTACATATTAGTACCCGAGTCTCTTAAAAAAAATCCAATTTAGTTTTAGATTCTTGTTTATCAATACACTCATATTTTCTACATGGTATCAGAGCTTTAAACTCCTGATCTTTGTTGTTTCCGCTGTCACCAAAATAAGTTGTACAAAACATATTTCATACCTCAAGTTAAGCTCCGACAGTTTTTGCAAGCCTCTTTCAAAACTACATGCTTATCTTGTTGCTTCACTCCTTATTTCGCTGCACCACCAACCACCACCAAAGTCCGGCAAACCCAATTAAGTAACGAGTTAATTCAATAACTCACCCATTTTAGCTTGCCGAATCATAGTTTTCAGTCACCCAACTGCACTTGTCTTTGAGACAATTGCTCAAACAGTTGGTGGCCACAAATCAGACTACTCCAACCTTTCACCTGTCCACCCTCCATCCAAGTCGTTCTTCCGTCGTGCCTGTGTCTCGGAGGGCTTCTTCGCTGCATCTTTCAGATCGTCGTGTGTCTTCTCTCACTTCTGATTATGGTAGTGACATTACTTACGAGGCATCTGAGATCGGAACATCGGGCTGGGGAGAGATAAAAGCTCTGAACTTGGTATAGACGAGCTGTCTTTGGATGAAGATTTGACTGACCCAATAGAAAGGCTCGTGAAGTATGGCATGTCTAACATAGATGATGGGTTGTTTATGGGAGAAGGCGAGAAGCTATCTTAGATCAGTTGGAAGGTCTTTGTTGTTTATTTCTTTTATTTGGGCTACACCAAAATCATCCGGTGTTTATTTCTTTTATTTGGGCTACACCAAAATCAGCCCACCTGAGCCACATAATAAATCCATGATTCATTGGCATAAATTACAATCTTGCATCCAATCTTTTACATATCTTGCAAGTTGACACTACAGCTTCTGTCAACTGACACATCAGTCCCTGGCACAAGGTCATCATCATCATCATCGCCTCATATTGCTTATACGATATTGTAACTCTGCTGCGTTACACATATGCACACACAAGCAATGGCACAAGGTCACCATCATCACCAAGCTCACATTGCTTATACAATATTTATAACTCTTCTACGTTATTATATACACACAAGCAGAGCTACCCTCACAATTTCTACATTCATCGGTCAACAAGTTCAAGATGGCATGATTCTGCTACATTATGTCTCCTCAACGAAGCTCATCCTCCTACCTTCTCCGGTGATTTTATTTACAAACTCAAGCTGGTTTTTCAACCATCTTTAGTTTGAGGGGGGTGTTAAAATAAGTCAAATTAAGTTAGCTAAGGTTGCTAGTCTAAATTAGTTGCTAGTCTAAGTTATATTGTCAAGCATTCACCAACCAATCTTAGACTTTATGTACTAGTTTTCCTCTATATATAGACTTATCTACTCATGTAATCAATCAAGCTACTCAACACAATGTAGTCTTCAATATCAATCCAATTAAGTTTTAGATTCTTATTTATCAATACACTCATATTTTCTACACACCTTTATGTAAAAATTTAATTATTTCTTAGTTTAAAATTTTTTAACCAACCACTATACATATTGTCATTGTAGATGCTCTTATAATATGCTTTGATTTTCAGTGTGCAGTGTAGTTTTGTATTTGTATTTTGTAGTGCACTGCTGGCGCCAATTTTTTTTGCAGAACATGGGCGATGTCATTCCTCTCTTCTCTGCTTGTAATATTAACGGATAAGGTACCAAAATACTTCAAAGGTATCCATGCAACGTATGTGTTTTTGGTATGTGTCTCTATTGTCAAAATAGTTTTTCTCTTAATTTCATACAAAAAAATGGTTACTTTTGTACTTTTTCTCAATATTATTATTCCACTAGAAAGAATATGCATGTTTGGCTGAAGTCCAAAATGAGCGTTTTCAACTTATTTAGGCGAAAACGGCCGTTTTCAAATTTCATGCAATGTTTGGCAAACATTCCAAGCTAACTTATTTTATATAAACTAGACGATACTCCGTGCAAAGCACGGATTGTGATAAATTATTTTAAATTTTTAATTTTTTAAATAAATAAAATTTTAAAGCACCAAGTTGTATATAATATTATATTCTCGATTTTTATTTCGATCGCTAGTTAATAGACTCCTAATGTATAACTTCACTATTAAATTAAATTAATATTTAATATTATTATTTTAATTAATTAAATTTACATAACTTCATTCAGGTAATAAAGTAGTTATATTATTAATCAATTATAGATTCTTTTTAAATATTAATTAAAGGAGTTCTAAGTTTTATGTAATACTTTATTCCTGACTTTTATTTCAATTTTTAGTTAATAACTCATAGTATATAATTTCATTATTAAATTAAATTATTATATAATATTACAATTTTAATTAATTAAATTAAATAATATTTAGTGACATATCGTGACCGCGGTATACATGACATACCATTAAAAGGGGTTTCTGTTTTTAATAAAGAGTATAGACAAGTTGATAAGTTGAAAATTGGAAATTCTAACATTCAGCTTTCAACTTATTCTATTTTCTCCATACATAATATATAATATCCTTCAAATTTTCAAAATAATATATCTTTTAATCCGTTCATTAAAAAATTGATATATATATATATATATATCAAATTTCTATACTCATCGAGATCTATCTATTGATATATATATATATATATATATCTTCATATTTTAAGCAAATATTTTGAAAATAAAAAAAATTAACTTAGAAATTCTAATTTATCAAACATTCTTTCTGATTTACCAAACACTCTACTAATTTATAAGTTGTGATTTACTTATAAATTACACTTATCACATTTATCATTTTAAACTATAATTATTTTAAGGTAAACCAAACGGACCCAATGTTATATTCGCTGTTTGTGCGTGCAGGTAGAGCTATAAGCGAACCGAACAGTTCGGTAAGTTCGTTCGTGTTCGCTCGTATTCGAGTTCGTTAAGCTCGATTCGACTGCTTAACGAACACTAACACGGACAAGAAAATCTGTCCGATAAGTTCGACAGTTCGGTTCGTTAAAAGTTCGTGTTCGTTAAAAGTTCGTCTGAGTTCGTTCGAGTTCGTCCGAGTTCGCGTTCGTTCGATAAAAAACAATAATATTTACAATATTATATGTATATATAATATATAGTATCCATAATATATGTATTTTCTAATTTTATAATTATAAAATTGTCTAAAATAGATATTGTATGGGTTAAAAATATTTAAATAGTAGTTGAGCTAATTTTTTTATATTAAATTAAGTTAAAAATAGGTTTAAAAAATTTAAAAATATAAAATGTTAACGAACTGTTCGTGTTCGGTTCATTTTCGGTTCGGTTCGATATGTTCGCGAACAGTTCGGTGTTCGTTCGTGTTCGTTCTACTGCTTAACGAACACTGACAAGAAAATCTGTCCGATAAGGTTATCGAACATTGTTCGGTTCGTTAAGATTTTGTTCGTGTTCGTTAAAAGTTCGTCTGAGTTCGTCCGAGTTCGGTTCGTTTAGAGCTCTAGGTGCAGTTATTGGCCAACAGGTTTTGCACAAAGATATTGACTCCGACAATAGTCTTTTTCCGACATCAACAACTTGCACTGCTGAGTGCTGTTTTACTTTACATGTGGGAATAGACCAGTAAACAATTTTTTTTTTTTTTTTTGACACGGAAAGGAAACTTCATTAATAATGCAAATCTTCCGACATTACATCCATAAGACCAGAGGGAACTTCATCCACCCTCCAATTACGCTCAGCTATGAAACTAGTATGTCTCGCTATATAGTGAGCCACATTGTTTGCAGAACGTTTAACGAACCTCAAAGATACATTACTATCTTTCAACTCTAAAAGAGTAGACCTACACTCCTCTATAATCCTCCCAAAGTAAGATAGCATGACTGTCTTACTTCGAATAGCCTGGACAGAAACTAAGCAATCTGTTTCCACAAGGACATTGCTCCATCTTTTCCTTTTTATCCAGCTCAACGCCTCTCGAATTCCTATTGCCTCGGCCTCCTCTGGTTTTATACACCCCTGAGAACATTTGGAAAATGCCTCTACTAACTCACCAGCATGATTCCTTGCGACCATAGAATAACTGAAGCACTGTGAAGAATCAAATATAGCAGCATCGGTGTTGATCTTAATCATATTAACATCTGGAACGCACCAGTGCTCTACCCCATCTTCTTGTGTCATATGACTAAGAGATGGACTGAAGAATTTGTCTTGAGCACTTAACCATTGATTAAGCATAGTTTTTGCCAACATCACTACATCTGTAACTTCCATACCTCGTTGATTCCAAACAATTTCATTTCTACATTTCCAGAGAGCCCAGCACAACATAGCTATTAGTTGAATATCCATACCCGTGTACTGTGAAAAAGCCGCCTCTAACCAGTCAGAGAAGAGATTTGTAGTCGTAACAGAGACTATTTTACCCAACTTGAGAAAGCATTCTACTGCGAACAAGCATGTAGTTAGAGTATGACAAGTAGTCTCAGGAGCTACATTACATACTGGACATAGCTCATTCACCATCACCCTTTTTACACGCAACTGATCCTTCGTTGGTAAGCATCCTGTTGAAGCACTCCATAAGAAGTGTTTTACTTTTGCTGGTATCTTTAGATTCCACAGCCTCCTCCAAAATCCCGAATTGTTACTAGAGCCAACATTGCCTCGAGATTCTTGCATTAGATTATAGGCTGACTTCACTGTATAGTGCCCGAAATTATCCTTACGCCAATACCATGAGTCTGTAGCGTGAATCTGAATAGGAATGGTGAGGATCAAATTTCTATCCCGAGAAACAAAAATATCATTTATCAGCTCAACATCCCATCGAAAGTGCTCAGCTTCTAACAAGGAAGAAACCATCTGACCTTCAATAGCTTCGTTATTAGTATGCACATAAGGGTCTTGCTCGTTAGGTAACCAAGGGTCTGTCAAAATATTAATACTTCTCCCATCACCAACCCTACAACCCAGACCTCTTCGTAACAGGTTTTGAGCTTCCATAATGCTACGCCAAATGTAGCTCGGACTACTACCAACTGAAGCATTTAGAAAAGAACTCCGAGGATAGTATCTAGCCTTATAAAGCCTCCCTACCAGACTATCCGGATATTGAATTAGCCTCCACCCTTGCTTTCCTAATAAAGCGATATTAAAATCGTGAATCTGACGAAAACCCAATCCACCATTACCTTTAGTTCTGCTAAGTCTTTCCCAAGACATCCAATGTATGCCCTTCTCCTTATTTTTCGAGTTTTTCCACCAAAATTTATTCATAAGTTGCTCCAAACTGCTGCATAAATCTTTTGGAAGCAGGAAAACGCTCATCGCGTAATTCGGGACAGCTTGAGCCACTGTTTTAAGCAATGTTTCCTTCCCACCTTTTGACAACCAAATCTTTTCCCACCCTTGAATTCTAGAGATGAAACAATCCTTTAAATATCCCAACACTGTTGATTTCTTTCGAGACATGGTATTTGGAAGCCCTAAATACTTTGTGTGTTCATCAGCCTCATTAAAATTCAACACTGAATGCACTTCATTTTTTGTTTGGACATCTGAATTTTTGGAATAGAAAACTGAAGATTTCTCAATGTTTATTTTCTGACCTGAGGCACGTTCAAATTTGTTTAAAATCTCCAAAACTCTCATAGCAGAATCAGTATTTGCCCTGCAATATATGTAAGTATCGTCCGCAAAGAACATGTGAGAAATCGATGGAGCTCCTCTTGAGACCTGAATACCCCTGATTAAGCTTCTCCTTTCATAGTCACTAATAAGAGCAGTCAATCCCTCCATACACAACAGGAACAAATAAGAGGACAGAGGATCTCCTTGACGGATTCCTCTCTGAGGAACTATGTTACCAAACTCACAACCAGCATGGCTGATCTGATACCTAGCCGACGTAACACATTCCATGAACAAATTAACAATTTTCGGAGCGAACCCAATCTTTGTTAGAACAGCCTTCAGAAATCCCCATTCTACTCTATCATAAGCTTTGCTCATATCTAATTTCAATGCCATCCAACTAGCCTTTCCTTTTGTTTTCCTTTTCATATAGTGCATAATCTCATATGATATCATAATGTTATCAGTAATGAGCCTTCCCGGAATGAATGCACTTTGCGAATCGGAGATGACCTTGTCAATTAAAACCTTTAATCTGTTTGCCATTACTTTTGAACAGATTTTATAAGCTACGTTGCACAGGGATATTGGTCTGAGGTCTTGCATTACATTCGGACATTTCTTCTTTGGAACCAGCACTATGTTTGTATCTGTCAGTCCAACAGGAAATTTACATTCATCAAAGAACTGTTTGACCAACTGAATAATATCACTGCCAATTATACTCCAAAATCTCTGATAAAATGCAGGACTCATCCCGTCTGGTCCCGGGGATTTGTCGGGATGCATGTGGAACAAAGCTGTTTTCACTTCAATATCTTCAACAGGCCTTAACAACTCATCATTCTGATTCTCTGTTATTTTTTGTGGGATGCAACTAATGGATTCCTCCCACTGCGTATTTGAGTACAACCGAGTGTGTATAAATTTAAAATGGTTTTGCTCTGTGTTCTGGTACCTTGCAAATCCATACACCACAATGTCTTTTTGCATTCATTATCATCTCCTCGTCTTTTCCTTAACAGTACTCTTCTTGTTTTCCATATCAGAGGCTCAAACCAAAAAACCAAAGCCCACTACACTTCTTTTTCCCATAAGGAAAGATGTAGACTCAAACCAGTACTACACTACCATAGAGTTTTCAAGCCCACATAACTATAAAAACATGGTCATCGATCTTGGTGGCGAACACACATGGTTCGACTGTGGCAATGGCTCTGATTTACCAACATACAAGCCCATTAAATGCGGCTCTACAAAATGTAAAAGTGTTAAGAACTTTGGATGCGTTGGCTGCTATGGACCTCGCAAGCCAGGGTGCACCAACAATACTTGTGGTGTTGCATCCTACAATCCATACACCAATGATCTTTACGCCCAAGGCATTGGGGAGGAGGCATTGTATGTTGACTCTGTTTCCACAAATGGCCTATCAATCGGATTGAGTTACCATTCTCCTCGGCCATATCTATTTTCTTGTTCGAATTCGGATCTTTTAAGAGGCTTGTCTAGCTCAACCACAGGCATAGCAGGCTTAGCTAATACCACAACTTCATTACATGCACAAATGTCTACCCAATTCAATTTGCCTCATAAATTTGCTATTTGTATGCCTTCTGCATCTGATTATGTACTAGGCCAAATCTTTATAGGCGGGGGCAAGTATTTGTATCCTCCCTATAATAAAGATATCGCAACAGAATTATCTACCACGCCTACATATTCATTAGGTGACCCTTCGGATGATTACTTTATAAATGTTAAGTCTATTAGTGTTGATCACAAACTTGTGGCGATGAACTATTCATTACTATCCATAGACAAACAAGGTGAAGGGGGGACAAAACTCAGTACAGTTACTCCATATACAAAATTGGAGACTTCCATTTACAAGGCTCTTGTAGATGATTTTAAGAAAGCTGCAGCACTTAGAAAGATGAAAAGAGTAGCATCCGTGGCGCCATTCGGAGCATGTTTCAGTTCTAAAACTATTGCTAACAGTCAAACCGGACCAGTAGTACCGTACATAGATTTTGGCTTAGCAGGAAACGATCATAACTGGAGATTTTATGGTGCAAACTCGATGGTACAGGTTAATAAGGATGTAATGTGCCTTGCGTTTGTGGATGCAGGCTTGAAACCAAAGCCAACAACGTCAATAGTCATAGGAGGGTATCAGATGGAGAACTATGTTATCGAATTTGATCTGGTGTCCTCAAAGCTTGGTATCAGCACTTCACTTTTGGTTCACAACACTACCTGCTCCAAATCTCCACTCAGGTAGATATTTCTTGAGATTTGATTTCGAAAGAAAATTAAATTTCTGGGCCTCAACACCTTGGTGATCACTGTGGGGAAGACAGAGCTTCAAAGTGATCTTCACTCCTAATAAAATTGTTTTCTTATTTTAGTACGCTTTAGTTTTTTAGCCATGAGTAATAGTTTTTTGGTAAAGTTTAAGTATGTTGTACTTGGTTTCCATGTAATCATTCTCAAATTATATTAGCTACGACCTACTGTTCTGTAACCATCTTTTCGAAATATTCTCGTAGTATATTAATTTTTGCAAGTTAACCATGGTAGGAACAACTTAGAGCAGGTCAACCATGGTGTAAAAAAGTTGCTAATTCGCACTCTGTTTTGCTACATTTCGAAATGAAGATTTGACACGTATTTTAAGATTTATATAAAGTATAATTTCATAAATTATAAAATTATATTATATTTTATATATATATATATATATCTTAAAATGGATGTTAATTAATGAAAAAATTATAAAAAAATGAGAGGAACAGAAGGTGTATCATTCAAATAAAAAAACCGCATTTGTATGAAGTGTAAAATGAAAATATAAAATAGCAAAATATATACTCGTGTGAAGTATATGTATTTTATTATTACCATTGACCTTGCTCTTAGGAAACTGTAGATGCAGTCTTGCAGGATGAACAACTGAGAGATAATACAATACCCCAAGCAATACACTTAGATTTATTAGATTTGTTGCTAAAATATCGGTATTAAACCCGCAAAGGCCCGGCGTATTCAGGGCCAATACGTTGTTGTATCCCCGTAGATATTTCTCGTTCATTTGGCAAATTTTATTTATCAGAAATGAGTTATTTATTGTTTAAAAAAATATATTAAATTATACTTTTTTCTGAAATAAATTACTTATTTTGTGTATATAAAGAATATTAAATCCCTACTAAATATTTAATCGTAAAAATTAGTATATAAATGTAAAAAAATTTCTCGAAATAAATCCTTATTTTTTTGAAATAAGGAGAGCCAAGGCTCATATGTCCTTTCCAATTCCTTGCACGCTGAGTGCTGAGTTGCACGCTGAGTGCTGAGGAGGCTCAGCTCCCTGGACCCAAATTGTCGGCCGATAATTTATAGTAGGAAAATACTAGAGACCCGAAAACTTATCTAAAAAATGTTCTCAAATGTTTATGTATCACATCTACTATTGGTAAGTTTTCTGTATGCGTCCACGGATTAAAATGTGTCATATGTCTTCTATTCTCGTCTCCTTGCCTAGTCCGAAAGCCGTAGCCATGCCACATCATTTTATAAAAATTATGGAAACAAATTTTGGTATACCTAACACTACTCTTTATAGAAATCATAAAATCTTAAGCATGTTACACAAATTTTCACAATCGATTTTGTTAGTTTTCTCAATTTGTTCATAATCATACAAATGTTGAAACGTCGGATGTCAGGTTGAGTAATAATATTGATAAAATTTAATATAAAATGTAATAAAAGCATTTTCTTATTATCATTAATCGATCTAGAATATTATGATTCTAATGATTCTTAAGTAATTAGCAAACAATGAAACAAATAATTAGTTTGAGTCATTGAATTTGTTTAAATTTGAATCAAATTTGTATTTATTTTCCGAAATTTTCGAATAAATCTGAATAAATTCGTAACCTCGATTGGAGCTTAGTTTTTAATTTGATTCAAATTGGGTTCAAGTATACGGTTAGTTCTATTCAAATCATAAGCGAACATCTTGACAAAAAAAAATGAAGCGAAAATGGTCGATGTCATTCCTCTCCGGTAGAGATGTTCAAAAAGCCTGAAGCCCGAAGCCCGGCCCGATTCGGCCCGAAAAAAAGCCCGAAAAGCCCGGCCCGAAAAAAGCCCGGCCCGGTTCGGCCCGGCCCGGAGGCCTAAAATGGGCCCTCTATTTTTCACGAAGCCCGGCCCGGCCCGAAGCCCGAAAAGCCCGGTTAAAAGCCCGGGCTTTTAAAAAGCCCGGATAAAGCCCGGGCTTTAAAAAAGCCCGGATAAAGCCCGGTCCGAAGCATGGATAAAGCCCGGCCCGGATAAAGCCCGGCCCGAAGCCCGGATAAAGCCCGGATAAAATTTTTATTTTATTAATTTAACATATAATCTTCAACCAAATTAATTTTTTATTTTTTGAAAATTTGGGAATATCATTTAATTAGATATATCTTGACATCCGTATGGTTAGATCGTCGAGAAATATTTTTAAAAATATAGAAACAATAATCTGGGATGAAGCACTAGTTACGAGTACTAGACAATATAGTAGTGTTCTATTAAGATCTTCAACCAAATTAATTTTTTATTTTTTCAAAATTTGGGAATATCATTTAATTAGATATATCTTGACATCCGTACGGTTGGATCGTCGAGAAATATTTTTAAAAATATAGAAACAATAATCTGGGATGAAGCACTAGTTACGAGTACTAGACAATATAGTAGTGTTCTATTAAGATCTTCAACCAAATTAATTTTTTATTTTTTGAAAATTTGGGAATATCATTTAATTAGATATATCTTGACATCCGTACGGTTGGATCGTCGAGAAATATTTTTAAAAATATAGAAACAATAATCTGGGAAGAGCACTAGTTACGAGTACTAGACAATATAGTAATGTTCTATTAAGATCTCCAACCAAATTAATTTTTTATTTTTTGAAAATTTGGTTATATCATTTAATTAGATATATCTTATCATCCGTACGGTTGGATCATCGAGAAATATTTGTAAAAATATAGAAATTACATATATATAATTTTTTAAAAAAAAAGCCCGAAAAAAGCCCGGCCCGGCCCGAAGGCCTAAAACGGGCCTCATATTTTAGAGAAAGCCCGGCCCGGCCCGGCCCGATTTTTGAAAAAGCCCGGCCCGGCCCGGTTGTTAAAAAGCCCGGGCTTTTTAAAGCCCGGATAAAGCCCGGTCCGAAGGGCTTTTTGTACATCTCTACTCTCCGGCTCTTCTGCTTGCATTATTAATGGATAAGGTACCACAATACAACAAGGCATCCCTGCAACGAATATGATTTTGGCTTGACTAATTCATATTTACACTCTCGCAGCTCTACTGCTGATAATCTTTTCAACTCTGAACTTTCATTGTATTTGTGCAACTTGCCATCAACCATAGTACAACCAAGTACTACAGTAAAATCTCCATAAATGAATATTCGATAAATGAATAATTTCATTAAATTAATAATTTTTTCGATCCCGACATAATAGAGACGGTGTATTTTTGACCTTGATAAACGAATAATCTCGATTAATGAACAAAATTTTTCAACCCCGAACGTATTCATTTATCAGGTTTAATTGTACCGAAAACTTAATAAAATTTGTTAGTGTGATTAAAACATACGAACTTATAATCGGTATATTTAATCGATGTAATAGATTGATATTTTTTTAAAATTTATTATTATATTAAATTAAGATTTTTTTAAATATTTTTTATTTTAAATACTATGATTTTTTACAATTCTAACAAGAGAGATATTTATTTTTAATATGATGCCATCGGGGTTATGGACTTTTGAATAAATAATTTACCTATTACAATATATAACATTTTTATATATATAAAAAAATCTAATTGGAGATAGATACATTAAATTTTTATCAAATTTTAGACGACTTTTTTTTTTGCTAAATGACTATTTTATTCTTTGGATTCTATGTTAAGTTCTAAAAATTAAATTTGAAAAATTTTACGCTAAACTTACAAAATAATCTTAGTAATAGTTTAATAATTATTATCTAAATTGGAAAAACTAAAAAGAAAGAATTCTTACATTCAGAATTCTTATATTGAGTTTAAATTATTAAAATATACTACTTCCATCTCATCCAAATTTTTATACTGGGATTGGGTACGAAAATTACGAAAAAGTGTAAATTAGCGGGAAAAAAAATAAAAAATTAAGTAAAATGATGGGACCAATCAATATTTAATGTTTAAAGTAAATATAATACAGTAACGTAGTAAATATAATTAATTTTTATATTATAAAAGTTTACTACTTTTGAATTTTTTTGAAATATAAGAAAATGAGAGTGATATCCAAAAAATGGATCGGATAAAAGAAATAATTTTTAATATTTGAATATAGTTCTAGTGACAATAGATACTACATTTTTTAATATTAAATTTAACGATTCTCATCTACATATATAAATTTTTTAGATTTAACGGTACAAATTATTTTGACAGAATCACAATTATGGATAAAAAAAATTACAATACCATGTACTATAAGGATATAATGACATTCGACCATATTTGACTGATTTATTAATCGAGTAGAAACAATCAAACTAAATATGTGATATTTGCTAAAAAAAAAAGGAAAATGCTAGGTATCCCAAATTGGTACCAAAATTTTTTCCAAAAAATGCCAAGTGTAGTAATTTAATTAATTATAATAATAGTAGATCCCTTGCATTCACACCGATCATCCAATCAAAAATTTCCCAAAATTGTGTTACTATATAAACAAATGGTAACTTTCCAAACTAAAACATGGATCCATGTATACATTTCCTTCTTTACAAAATATTTTTATACTCAATTCGGTAACTTTAACAATTTTTCTCTCCTCTCGAAGAACATAAACCTACATAAGAAATCGTAAGAAATACGAACTCTTAAATCAATCAACTTGTAATAAAAGACTGCAAGCGCAACTCCCATTTCGAGTAAAGAAACTATGCACTGGCCACAGCTAGATATGCGCAAAAATCTAGAACTACTAGCCGTTGTATATATTAATTTAATTTTAAAAAGATGAAACGTTACTGGTACATAGGGGGTGTTTGGCTAACCATGGAGTGGTTTTAGTGCATGTTTGGCTAATCATATAAGTCGACTTATATGGCGAAATCCCGTTTCCAGCTTATTTAGAGTGTTTGGCAAAATAAGCAAAAGCCCGTTTTTAGAACTTATATGTGATAAGTTGAATGTTAAGAAATCCTAACATTCAACTTTCAACTTATTCTTATTTCTCGATATACGCAATATATAATATCCTTCAAATCTTCAAAATCATATATCTTTTGATTCGTTCATTAAAAAATTGATATGTATATGTCAAATTTCTCTACTCATCGAGATCTATCCATTGATATCCACTTATATATATTAAAAAACAAATATTTTGAAAATATTTAAAAAAGTTAACTTATAAGTTCTGATTTACCAAACACTCTACTGACTTATAATTTCTGATTTACCAAACACTCTATTAACTTATAAGTTTTGATTTACTTATCACTTATATGATACTTATCATTTTAAGTTATAAGTTACTTATTTTAAGGTAAGCCAAACAGACCCCATATAAGTGAACTTATACGGCCAAAGTCCGTTTCAACTTATTTTGTAGTGTTTGGCAAAATAAGTGAACGAGCTTATTAACAACTTATATGGGATAAGTTGAATGTTAAGAAATCCTAACATTCAACTTTCAACTTATTCTTATTTCTCGATACACGCAATATTCTTATTCTTTAAATCTTCAAAATCATATATATTTTGAGCCGTTCATTAAAAAATTGATATGTATATATCAAATTTCTCTACTCATCGAGATCTATCCATTGATATCCACTTATATATATTAAAAAACAAATATTTTGAAAATATTTAAAAAAGTTAACTTATAAGTTCTGATTTACCAAACACTCTACTCACTTATAATTTCTGATTTACCAAACACTCTATTTACTTATAAGTTCTGATTTACTTATCACTTATATGATACTTATCACTTTAAGCTATAAGTTACTTATTTTAAGGTAAGCCAAACGGGCACATATTTTGGTCCCTCTATGCAATTTGAACTCTGTAATAGTAGTAGAAATTCTACTGTAGAATACTACAAATACCAATGTTGTTGTATTTGGTTGGAATTAATGTAATAAAATAAAATAAAATAAAATTTAAAATATAAATTGAATTTTCATTACATCCCATTTTGTTCCATTCAAACACAACATGAGAGAAATTATGTATTGGCCAGCTAGATTTGCGCAAAAATCTAGGACTACCAACCCATTATATAAATCTAAAATTTAAAATTTTGAAAGGAAAAACTTTACTGATAGTTTATTAGCATCTCCAATGGGAGAGATCCCTTAGCTAAATTTTAAAATTAATTATCATAAGTAAGAATTATAAAGAATGTGTAAAAAAATTTACACTCCAATGGGACAAAACTGTTATCTATAATTATAGATAATCTCTTGATGTTGGCTATATTTGTCGAACCTCTAGAGACCTGTAAGAAGATTCCACATCATCTATTACCATAATAAAATAATACATTCTATTTATAACAACTTGAAATAATAATAACATACCATTTTTAAAAAATAGCCAATCATTATAGCCAATACCATCGGAGCACAACGCCTTACAGGTTCAGTAAATTTTACATAATCAATATTTTATATCATTTTAGCCAACTAATTTAACCAACACCATTGAAGATGCTATTAGTACTTTATTTTATTCCCTCTCTGCCTAGCAATCACGTTCGACAATATTTTTCTTTCTCGCGTGACAAAAGTTGTGTGTAAGAAAATTTAGGGGGGTGTTTGGGTAATTTTTTTTCAGAATAAATTAATTTATTTTAAGATAAAATTAGAGATTTTTAACTTTTTTCTGAAAAAATTAATCTTTTTTTTTTGCAATTTTTACAATCTAAAACATACACTAAATAATTATATAAAAATATTATCAAAATATGAAATTTTTACCCGAAAATAAGTTCATAATAAATTAAAAAAATTCAGCCAAACATGCTCTTTCAAGGACAATTCATGGTGTATATTTTTCTTTTTTTGCAATACTCGGCTGATTATTGAAGCGCACGTTCTGTTTCAAAAAAATAAAAAATGGGTTAATTATCTTGAAGGTCAATTAAATCAGCCTAATATATTAAGAAGGTCACTGAACTGAAATTACGTCACTAACTTGTATCAATTATACATTCCGTTAATTTGTCTTAATTTTTTAGACGAATTTGCTGATCTGGTACTAATTCTATCTACGTGGGTAACGTCTATTTGTGTAACTATCGTTACTTAACTCTAAGTTTAACTAAATCCCCGTTTAAATCGATAGAACTTGAATAAAAAAATTGAGAAAACTTAACGGATTGTATATTTAATACAAGTTAGTGACCTACTTGAGTCTAATTTCAATGACTATTTTTATATATTATGACGACTTGAGTGATCATCAAGATATTTAATCCGATAAAAAATCCATTTAGAAATTAATTTGTCTACAAGCGTGTCATTACTGATGACCAAAAGAGATTGAGAGTTCATATATCGAAATATCGTTATAAACATGGTTGCGAGTATGGTTTCTAACATGGTTAAAAATTTGTTGCACAACCGGTAATACAAATACAAGTCTGAATAGGAATCCAAATCTTCTACATCATATTATGTGAACCAGAAACTAAATCTAGCCGGGATTCAAATAGCTTAGTGTCACTGGAGAAATTTTTTTTGGATCCGACACTATTGTCATCGACGGGAAAAATTTCTGGATCCGACAATGTTACCACTATAAATGACTTATTTTTACTATTTGGACTATAAATTACTTATATTTACTACTTGGACTATAGTTTTGACGTCAAGAAACAATCGAAAGAAAGCGGAGAGTGAGAGTGGGATGAGACTGTTGAGCTTGTGACTTATTTTTACTACCTGGACTATAGTTTTGATGTTAAGAACAAAGCACAATCTGATCATCATCCGGGGCTAAAATAGTTTTGATGTCAAGAACAAAGCACAATCAGGTTATCATCCGGGAAATACCCCGGGCTAAAAGAAAAATTTACTTGATTTTTTTAGTTCAACCGGGGCTAGTACCGGGGTTAGCCCCCCTTAGTTCCGCCCCTGTGTGCCACTTCATGTTCCATTTACAAATTGATGTTAATAGAATCCATTCAACTTAATTAACCAATAAAAAAATGGAATAAGAAGTGACACATAAAATGACGAAGAGGATTTGGACTATCTGAATAGCTGATCAGATCTCCTCACTGCAATATGGCATAGGATAATTTTTAGGATAACCCAACTATCTTTGGACTATCTTTTTCCTTTTTCATTTTGTATTTTTATTATCATATGTTGCCCGATTGTGCAGGTGCAGGGAGCTTCGCTTGGTGGTTTTTAGAGGCTTGGTAGGTAAGTCCCGTGTGGAGAAAGCCATGGGCTCAGGTATTGCTGTGAACTTTGTCGCGTATTTTTTAGATTTCTTTGTCTATATCACACACCGTTTATGTCGTGCACTTAGCCGAGGGTCTTCACGGAAACAGCCTCCCCACCTTAAAAAATGGGGGCATGGTCTGCGTACAACCTACCCTCCCCAGACCCTGCTCTGAGCGGGACATACTGGATATGTTTGGTTTGGTTCAACTGACAGCAAATTCGAAAACAGTAAATGGACTGTCCAAATCTTATCGTGCATATCCACTCCCTGGTCCCTTCTTCCCACGTGGGTATATTACTAAACTAAACTATGTATTGAATTTGAACGTATATAGAGTATGTTACAATATATCATACCACAAAAAATCGTAGAAATATGGATCATGCATTCACATCAAAAAATTTAATTTAATTTAACATTTTTCGTGATATTGTATGATATAACATGTGTTTGCTAATTGCTAATGTTAAGTACCAACTCATCTAAAATCTTAAAATTTTATATGAATAGTTACTTAAAATGTTATAGAGCTCATACACATATAGATCCTAGGTTCGATTCTTTGCGACCTTCAATATTCTCAATATTTAATGTCAATATTTAATATGGACACGAATACAAGTTATGCTCTAAAGATGGGCGCCCGTGATCCACTATTCGACGTATAAATGGAATTTCGAGTAAGGAAGGATGTTAGAATATAATATAAAAATTTAAAAAAACGTTCCTCTAATACCTCAAATTTTTCGATGAATTGGTTACTTAACATGAAGACCAACCTCCTTCCATTTAAATCAGCTAGCTTTGCACTGCTTGACCGATCTAGAAATCATTTATAAGTGCAGCCCTGCAGCACACTTTTAGTGCACCAGCAAACCATTACTTCACAAAAATGTCTTCCTTCATCTTCTTTAGTCTTCTCATCTTTTTCCTTGCAGTTGGAATATCTTCAACTTACGCGCAGTTCAAACCCCGTGCCTTTCTTTATCCCATTAGGAAAGATTCAAAAGCACTTCAATATTACACAAGTATACAAGTTTCCACAAGAGAACAATATGTACCAGTAGTGTTGGATCTTGGAGGCCAACACACTTGGTTCGATTGTGACTCCTACAAATTACCAACCTATAAGCCCATCAGTTGTGACACTACAAAATGCAAAAATGTCAAGTACAACGGATGCGTGGGCTGCTTTCTCCCTCCTAAGCCAGGCTGCACCAACAATACATGTGGTGTCTCCCCCTACAATCCATATACTAATGCTCTTTATACCCAAGGCCTAGGAGAGGATGCTTTCTTTGTGGTTGACACCAATGGTCTAGCAGTCGGAATAACCTACGATTTGCCTAAGCCATTTCCTTTCTCGTGTGCAGATTCCGATTCGTTAAGGGGTCTATCTAGTAAAACCAAAGGTATGACTGGCCTTGCAAATACCATAACCTCGTTACATTTACAACTGTCAACCAAGTTTAAGTTACCTCATAAATTTGCGCTTTGTCTACCCTCTACAACTGAGTATCCACTTGGCGACATGTTTATAGGCGGTGGCCCTTATTATTTTCAACCATATGGTAAAGACGTTGCTAAAGAATTAATCACCACAAAACTTGTCATTAACCCTGTTAGCACTTACCCAATATATTCCTTAGGTGACGCTTCTGATGAATACTTCATCGATGTTACATCTATTAGTGTCGATAAAAAACTTGTCGCTGTCAATTCTACTTTGCTATCCATCAACAAAGAAGGCGATGGGGGTACTAAACTTAGCACTGTTGCTCCTTTTACAAAATTACAGACTTCCATCTACAAGAGTCTTGTTAGTGATTTTAAGAAAGCTGCAGCGCTCAGAAAGATGAAAAGAGTAGCATCTGTGGCACCATTCGGAGCATGTTTTAAAGCTAGTACTGTGCCAAAAAGCCAGACAGGACCTGTAGTGCCATACATAGATATTGGTCTTGCAGGCAAGCAGCATTGGAGATTTTACGGTGCCAATTCGATGGTCTCGGTGAAGAAGGATGTGTTATGCCTGGCATTTGTGGATGGAGGGTCGAAGCCACAAACTTCAGTTGTCATCGGAGGGCATCAAATGGAGGATCATCTTATTGAGTTCGATCTAGTTTCTTCAAAGCTGGGAATTAGCACTTCACTCTTATTTCGAAATACAACTTGCACCCAGTCTCGAGTCTTGTAGCTAGATTTTGTGGAACAATATCTACTTTAATAATTCAAGCAATGAATGGAAGTTCACTGTGATGGAGTTAATTATGCAAACAATTTAGTGAAGCTTCATGCTTGAGATGTAGGATTTTCAACAAGACTGTTAAATTTCTTTTTAGATTATGTTTCTCTTCCTAATTTGTGTGATTTTCTGGAGTATTGTTAAAAGAATAGGAATCTCTGTATTGGCCAACCAGATTAGCTCAAGAATCTAAATAACTTGACACTACAGTCTGCATTTTCCTATGATAAGAGTTGTAGTGCAATTCATTCTGATACCAATCAATCTGTTCTTGCGTTACGATTATTAACTTCGGTTAATTCACAGCATTTCTGCATTGCATTGTTTCTATACAGTACTTCGTTCATTAAAATGGTGCAAATTAATAAGGATGTAATGTGCCTTGCATTTGTGGATGCAGGCTCAAAACCAAGGCCAAGAACGTCGATATTCATAGTAGGAGGGTATCAAATGGTAAAACTATGTTATCAAATTTGATTTGGTTTTCTTAAAACTTGGTATCAGCACCTCCGTTTTATTGCACAACACAACCTGCTCCCAATCACCACTCAGTTTAGTACAGACACCTCCTCTTATTCGAGTTAAAATTTATGTTTGGGTCATGAATAATTTCAGAGTGATTACTTAGGTGAAGATAGCTTTGAAATGAGGTTTATTTCTTCGAAAATTGTTTAATAATTTTACGGTAGAGCAAATTAGTGCTGATTAACAGCTTTTTGCTTTTTGCTCTTTTGTGTATTCCACCGAATTAGACATGGGTAATGAAGCCTCCCCAGCCAATAACATGTTGGTGCAGTGGTTGAGTCACTGGTCAGGGGTTCGATTCCTGCGTGTGCGTGAGTTTCTTAGTTTGTATTAGGTTTCCTTTCTGTATTTGTATTTCTGTATTTGTAATGGCCGGGGGTCCTTCGGAAACAGCCTCCCTATTGTATAGGGGCATGGTCTGCGTACAGCTACCCTTCTCAGACACCACTTTGAGTGGTATTATAACTGAGTAAGCTAAGTTTTAGTTAATGAAGCCTCCCCCACTTCTCAGCTGTGTGTGCAATAATTCAACCATCTTTGTTGACTACAAGTTGTCATCTTAAAAAAAAAGTAAAGTTAGTGTTTTAACTTAAAGGAGAAAGTAAAATTGTTTACTTTAAGTTGAATTTAAGTGTTTGGATAAGTTTACTTAAAGGAGTTTAATAATTTTGATTTAAATTGAAATTTGACTTAAAAAAATTTTAAATTCATAATATTTGAACTTTACAAGAATCGTGAAAAAAAAAACTTGATAAGTCTTTTTTTAACTTAAAGTGGACTTAAAGCCCATGTTGCCGAACAACACAAAAACAACTTAAAGCTGTTTTTTCCTTTCAGCACGTGTTACCAAACAGGCTGTTAATTTTTTTCACTCCTCTTACTCTATTCAAGTAACATGATAGAAATAATAAAAAAAAATATATAGGATATTAACTAAAAATATCAATTCCTTAAAAAAAATTACGATTTTACTATGTTCTCAAAATATGTGCAAAAATATTTTTTCAAAATTTTTTTTTTATGAAAATAATAAAAATATGGTCACTAACCAAATCAATGGCATGCAACATGTTGGTACATTGGATGCCGTTGCATAAATGATTTCAAACATTTGATTATAGATCGTAAATTTTTTGTAAATAAATTGTAATTTTTGCAAAATATTTTTCTTTTAAAAAATGTTTTTGTAAAAAAAATTTACACTTGATATTTATGAAAGAAATCCAAAATCATATTCTATTTTTTTTAACACTCAACTTAAAACATTTTAAATTAAATAATAGTGAATAATTGTATATATTACCCATACATTTTCAGTTCTTACCTTGAGCAAATTTTATACAAAAAATTAAGTTATTTGACAATAAATAAAATATTTTAAAAAATAAGATGAAATTTACATTAATTAATTATAATTAAAAAATGAAAATCATTTAACAATTATTTCCTCATCATTAATTCAAATATATATAAACACTCTACCTATAACAATGAATCTTCAATTTAATTTATTTCACACTAAACTAATTATTAAAAATATAATAAATAAAGTATATTATATTAATGAGATCGATGCAACAATTTCGAGGTGCTACAACTAAAAACTTTACTCTATCTTATACAATTTCTTTCAACAAAACTAAAACTTCAAAATATTTTTTATTGTCTCTTTCTCAAGTTTGTAATTATAATTAATATGATGCTAAATGCATTGTAATTTCGACCTACTATGCATGTATATGCAATTTGTTACATTATTTTTTGGATAACAAAATTTGTCACTTTTAATTAACTTATATAGACCTTTAATAACAAAAAAAATCCACATCTAAATAGCTGCACATTTTTACAACTAGAAAATGATTCAATATCAATTAAACATAAATTAACCTGTTTTAAGGAATTTTTTTTGTTTAAACTAACAAAATCTAGAAAATTATGTAAATCTTAAATAAAAAATTTATGTGATATCAAGTATTAAAGTACCTACATAAATATTTTCACCTGGGCTAAAACATATTTCCTGTGATTTATTACTAAAGATTTTTTGAATATTTTTTGTTTCAGATTTTGGCCTAACCTAGCCATATTGATGATCCGTTTAATGGTGTTGAAGACTAGAAGCTGCAATATTTGATGATCTATCCAATGGTGTTAAAGACTAGAAGCTGCAATATTTTATACTCCATCCGTCCCAATTATATTGTTCATTATTTTCTATTTTCTTTGTCCCAAAATCATTATCCATATTTAGTTAATAAGGTAAATTATGTGTTAATTATGTTAACTTTTATGAAAAATAATACAATTATTTGGTAACTTAAATTTATTTAACATGATTGCATGGACAATAAAAACGGGACACAAAAATTTACTTCAGCTTTCAAGATTGGGTTAATTATCTTATTGGTCACTGAAGTCAGCCTGGATTATCAAGTTGGTCACTGAACTCAAAACGGTCTCAATCAGGTCACTTACTCGACATAAATGTACGGTCCGTTAAATTGTCTTCATTTTTTTGACGGAAACAGACTGTAGATTGACATAAACGCTTATAACTATAGATTCATTTAACATTTAAAAAATCCGAGACAATATTTGTGTTACCCAGGTTATTCTCTTCAAATTAGATATAATATTGATAAGTTTTATTTCAGTTTTTGAAGAAGAACAATTCTAGTTCTTGAATTTTCTTTTTCGATTCATATAAATTTAGAGTTCATAATGAAAATCTAAACCAGTTTTATGAGACCCATAGCATCTAGATTAACACATTTTAATTTCACAAAATTTAGTGAAGATTTTTCGGACAAAATTTTGCGGACAGTAATTTCCGTTAAAAAATTAACAACTTGATAATTCAGGCTGACTTCAGTGACCTGATTGAGACCGTTTTGAGTTCAGTGACCAACTTGATAATCCAGGCTGACTTCAGTGACCAATCAGATACTTAACCCTTTCAAGATTAGTGGTTGGATTCAGAATATAACATCTACTAGTTACTTTTAAAGTCTAGAGTAAAGCTGATGAGTTCTCTCAACGGCAACATGACATTGATTAATTTTTGGATAATGTAGCTGACAGAAAATTTAAAAATACATAGATATTGGTATACTTGGTATACTATATGCACTTAACGACTGTCCAAATCGGATCTTGCATACCTCCCCCCTTACTTTTCCCCATGTGTTTATATACTACTAAACTATGTATTGAATGTATTGACCGGCTATTTTAATTTGCACATGATGCAGCACAGTTTATCCATCAATAAACAAGTCGACGGGGGGCAATAAATTTAGTACTGTTACTCCTTTACGAAACTCCAGACTTCCATCTACAAGGGTCTTTGTCAGTGATTTTAGGAAAGCTGCAGCGCTCCGAAAGATGTAAAGTGTAGCATCTGTAGCACCATTCGGAGCATGTTTTAAAGCTAGTTCTGTAGCCAAAAGCCAGAAAGGACCTTTAGTGCCATACATCGATATTGGTCTTGCTGTTGCAGGCAAGCAGCATTGGAGATTTTAGGGTGCCAATTCAATGGTCTCGGTGAAGAAGGATGTGCTGTGCCTGTCGTTTGTGGATGGAGGGTCGAAGCCACAAACTTCAGTTATCATCGGAGGGCATTATTAAGGATATATAATAGGCATCGAATGGAGGATTATCTTATCGAGTTGGATTTAGTTTCTTCAAAGCTAGGAATTAGCACTTCACTCCTATTTCGAAACACAACTTGCACCCAGTCTCGAGTCTTGTAGCTAGATTTCTTGGAACAATATCTACTTAAATAATTCGAGCAATGAATGAAAAGTTCACTGTGATTAAAACAATGTAGACTAGTGGTGCTTGGGTTAAACAATGTAGACTAGTGGTGCTTGGGTTAAACAATATAAGACTGTTTTAATTATTTTCAGCAAATGTATCCCTTTTCTCTAGTGTTTTTGATTTCGTTGAGTTATTATATTATAGCAAAGTACGTATCCTTATACTTTGTAATAGAATGCTGCAAGCCTGCAACTAGCGTTTAGAATAAAGAAACTCTGTTTTCAATATAGATTTGCGTTTAAAATGTATTCTTTTATACGTTATAACTTATAACCTCATTACCCACACGAAAGAAATTTGATTAATGTATCATTCTGAGTTACCCACATTCAGAAATCAAATCTTTAACCATTACCGGGTACTCTATATAATAAACTTTTAATTTTGAAAAATTATATTAGAACAATGGAAAAATATTGACCAAGTGGCCGCCATGGCATTCCAGTAATAATACATTGAGCACCAACTTCGCAGTTTACAAAATAACATGTGTACATTACTGGTTCTTCGAATACTTTTTTACTCTCTCTTTCCGTTTCTTCATATAGTACAGGGATCTCCTTTCATGTATTCGGTCTTAATTTCTTGTCAGACTTACAGACCAGTGCACAATTCTATTTGAACTAGCTGGTCTAATATCCTAAAATATATGTTTGCAATATTACTAGAATTGATTCCTTGTTGTTAGAGGTGACTCCTCAAAACTTTGGCATGCATGAATATAAGGATAACAGATAATCTGACATTGGTTTACTTCTTGTTTTGTATAGTCTGTTAGGTTTAATCCTACTAAGCTTCAGTTATCATGTATCCAGTGCATGTCAACCTATCGAAAGAATCGAAAATAACATGAAGAGATGTAGAAGAGGACATGGACGTAACTGAATGGTTTTTCTCTTCAAAGTTGCACTTACAAACTGGTACATAAGCATGCTTTACTCACATCGTATAGGCTATATTACCCACATCTAAATTAAGTACTAACTCTGAGAGTTTTTGAGCAGGCTTCGGGTCAAAAAATAAATGCAGATAAATCATCTATGTTTTTCAGTCGAAATACGGATTATGACTTGAATGTCATTTGCGATATGTTGCATTTCAAAGAAGCAGGGGACAATACAACTTACTTAGGCCTGCCTAATATATTGAACAGAAATAAGTCGGCAGTCCTGGGTTATTTGAAGCATAGACTCAAAGAAAAGCTTCAGGGATGGGATAAGAAAACGCTATCAAAAGGAGGCAAGGAGATCCTTTTGAAGACAGTAGCTCAGACACTCCCGAATTATGCGATGAGTACGTTTCTGTTACCTAACCAGTTGTGTTCTGAGATGGAAAAGGAGATGTGTAAATATTGGTGGAGAAGTGGATCGCAGAACGGTAGGGCGATTCATTGGATGAGTTGGGATCGGATGAGCAGGAAGAAATCAGTAGGAGGTATTGGTTTTCGTAAGTTGCAAGATTTCAATATTGCTCTTCTTGGTAAACAAGGCTGGAGGTTAACTACTCAGCAGGATAGTCTAGGATAGTCTTGTAAGCAAAATCTACAAGGCGCGTTACTATCCGGATGGCTCTTTCTTAACAGCAAAAGTTGGTAGTAACCCTAGTTACATTTGGAGGAGCATTATAGAGGCTCAAGTTCTTCTTAAACAAGGTGCAGTGCGGCGTGTGGGTTCAGGTGCCAATGTCGATATCCTTAAAGATCCCTGGCTTCCTCACGCTGAAGACCTTTATGTTCATACTGAGCATATGGCTTTGGTTGGTAGGAAGGTTGATGCATTGATGATCACATGTCAGAATGAATGGGATAGAGATTTAGTTGAGGATATTTTTACTGAGAGAGACGCCAGACTCATTCTATCAATCCCTTTAAATTACACGGATGTGGACTCTTGGTTCTGGAATAAAGAGAAATTGGGCCATTACTTAGTAAGGAGTGCTTATTCGGCGCTTCAAGATGCTAAGTATTCGTCTCAGTCAAACAACTCAAAGCTCTGGAAGCAGATATGGAACTTGAAGATCCCTCTAAAAGTCAAGCATTTTATATGGAGAGCTTTGTCAAGATGCTTGCCTACAAAAGACGAGTTGGTTGCTAAGAGAGTTCCGGTTAATATTATGTGCCCAGTCTGCAATACCGAACCAGAAAGCGTGTATCATATTCTGGTGCTATATGAATTTCATTACTGCTAGGGGAACTCACGACAATTTCTTTGAATGGCTAACTGCAAAATTTCAGAGATACAAGAAAAAGGAGATGGAAGAGATAGCTATGATAAGTTGGTCTTTGTGGAGAAATAGAAACAACATAGTTTGGAAACAAGGTGGTTCGGATTACACAGAGGTGTGCAGGTCAGCAACTTCTACCCTTAACGACTGGAAGAGTGCTCAGGATAGGTTGTACGATAATTTTCCGGGGTTTATGACCTTAGAAGACAGCAATGAGTGCTGGGAACGTCCAACAGAAGGTACAGTTAAGGTCAATGTCGATGCTGCAATCTTTGAGCAACTCGGTTCATATAGTTACTCTATGTTAGCTCGTGATCATGAAGGAGTTTTAGTAGAGGCAAAGTCTAGCTGCAGACATGGTGCTATTGCCCCAGACTTGGCTGAAGCGATAGGAATCCGCGAGGTGTTGAGTTGGATAAAGGATAGGTTTACACAACCAGTTGTCGTGGAGACTGATTGTCATTCCATTGTCCAAACAATTCGATGCAGTTCAGTAAATTTATCATACCTTGGAAGGGTGGTTGATGAGTGTAAGTCTCTAGTTTCCGAATTAAAGGAACGTCATGTGGCGTTAAAGTTTGTAAAACGATCTGCGAATAAGGTAGCTCACTTCATAGCTAGGTACAATAGTTCTATGGCTGATTGGTCTTGGAGCGGGGGGAATGCCCACCCGGAACTCTGTAATGTTCTAAGGAACGATTTGAAGTTTTAATGAAAGTTTTATTTCTTTGGCAAAAAAAAATTTGTAACTCATTCCTGTCACTTGCATGCGTAGCTGTCTTAAGATTTATAATAATGCTTCTAGAAGGATATATATTAGAGAACTCAGATTGTAACATCCCAAAATCCAGGATACAGAATTGGGGCACGGACCACAACTATTACAATACAAACCTGGGTATAATCAGAATATAATAATGAAATATCCCTGATCCAAGATCGCATACAGGTTATGGTATGAAACAAACTATCAACTTTAATATTACAACCCAACCTTAGAATAAAATGTTATACAATTTTTTTTTTTATAAAATCTCCGCCTAATTATATATCCAACCTTGGAAAATTCCCAAACCACTATTCGGGAAAAACCACAACCCGAGTGTCTCCTCTTGCTGCTAAAAGGGCACTATGTTTGACCACTGCTATATCTACTAATCTTCTCTATTAACTGGAGAAAACAAACAAAAAAAAACAAGGGTGAGCCAATAACGCTCAGCAAGTGCAACAGTGCTATTAATATCAATGACAACTATGAGTTCTGATAACAAGAAGAATCATTATATGTACTGTGAAAAGAAGCAACTAAGAAAATTCAATATCGCATCAACAGGATGAGCCAACATTGCTCAACTAGAATAAGGGCATCAACAATGAGAACTGATAAAAGTTCTGATAGCAACATATATTCGAAATGAGCTTCAAGGGAATCAGATAACAAAACAACTCAATCTCAATGTATAGATTAGAATTCGATTTTCATTTTGATGCAACGAGTTAAAGTGGATGATCAGTCACACTAAAACTCCGGATATACTCTCTTGGTATATCCGAATACTCAACTGGATCCATGGCCCATTTTGGCCTAAAACATAATACTCATATACTCACTGGCGTCCTCAGTCCTGAAAACATTTCCAAGTCTATATTCACGCACTAGGTGTCGGAACAATCGACAACCCTTGCCAACCAACTAACTGGAAACTCACGTTCCAAAACAACAACTCATAATCCAAGAGTCAATGAAGGATTCAAGATCAACAAGTGTCGACAAGTTCGACACCACAATTGGGTAATAAATGAAGAACAACCACCTCAAAAGGTATCAACAAGTTTGATAGAATACAAGATGATAACCGAATAATCAAGATCTTCAATAAATAGCGACGATTTCGATAATAAATGAGGTGACATCATAATAAAAAATAATTAAAAGTAAATTTCACTTGAACAAGAAGTGAAGAGAAGTACTTGCCTGGTAATCATAGCTTAATCCATCTAACCGTCTGGTCGTCACACTCGACCACTGACTTCCATACATCTTGCCCACTCGATTCTACAACCCTTATCTTACATCAACTTCTGACTAACCTATTCTGCTTTAAATATCTCTCGCAGATACACTGGATTCAAACAGAGTACTACTCAGTCAAACACTTAATCACTATAAGATATTTAAACTCGATATGGATTAACACACATAACCTACAAGTACGTCTCTTACACAAAAGAACTCGTTTTCCTCATTTTGTTACTCATCCGAACTTAAGAAACAATTATTTAATCGACTCTCGATTTGGGTTCTCGAATAAAATCTATTCCAAAATATTTGAAGATATTCATAAAGTATTTCCCGGACTTTTAGAAAATTTTCTACTATTTTCAAATCATTTTAAACCAATTTAAGTCAATTTAAAACATTTTTAAATCATAAATAAACTGATAAGAAATTAAATAATCCCAATTAAATTAATTAAAATCAACTAATATCTAATTAATAAAATTATTTGATAACTTATTATATTTATCAAATAATTAAATCAATTAAATAATTAATTGAAATTAATTAAGGTAATTAAAAGTATTTAATTCTAATTAAGTTTTGATTTAAAAATCATTTAAGAAATACTTAAAAATTACATTTTTTCGAATTTATAAATGAAATAAATAATTCAGAATATTTTCTGAATTTTTAAAATAATTTTCAGAATTATTTCTGAATTTTAAAATAAAATTCAAATTTTTGAAATCTAAATAAGTAAAATAAAGTGATTAAATAAAGTAAATAAAAGTAATATTTGAAATTTAACTGCAGGGGTAAAAAGGTACAAAGTTAATATCACTTTAATATTACCCACAGCAGTAAAAACGAATCAAACACCACTGTTCATATTCGAATTATAATTAAAATAAAAATTAAAAATGAAGAACATTCAATCGGTGCCCAAATTCCGACGAGAAACCCAGAATCCGGCGAAACTCCGGCGAGCAATTCCGACCAATCTACACAGTTTCTGGGCCACTTAAAATACTCTACAAGTTCCATTTAACTTCCCCTTCCTTCTGATACCACTCAGGTCACCCCCCGATTCCCAGAACAGTTTTTCAGGCCAAATTCTTAAGAAGTCCGGCCAAAAACGTAACTTCCTATTCTATGAATCAAATCTAACAAACAAGGTGTCAAAACGAAGCTTATAACTTCAATAAACTACCCCTGCCCTCTGAATCATTGGAAAATTCACCAAATTTAAGTTATGATTATTCAAAATTTCGGTTTTGCTTTCTAGCTCATTTCAAACTTTCTAACGATGATTTTGCTCATGTGAATACTTAAAACGAATCCTAAAAACATAATAAAGCTACTGGTAATCTCAGAATCACTGAAAAATTGCTAAATCAAGAAACCCTAATTTTAGTCATAAGAACCCTAATAATTCGAATTTTGAAGAAAAGTTCATAAATATTCGAGATTGATACCTGGGTAAAAATTGATGATATATTCGGAAACTAGAATTTTGTGGCTTCAATCTGATTACTCATATGCTGGATTTGGACAACAACACCATGCTCAAAATTGCTTCGATCTTGAAGAACAATAAGGATTTTACAATTTAAAATATTTTTGGAAATTTATTTGGGAGCAATTATTTGATGATTCCCAGCAGGACAAGTGGCAATGCTGCATTGGAGGTGAAAAGATAAGATTTTGACTCGGTTTGATAATTTTTGTTGATTATTTCGACTTTCGGAGTGTTCGGGACCCTAATTAACATTTAATCGTTCCAAAACGAATCGATTATGGTAATTACGGATCCGAACCGAATGAAAATATTTTGTTAAAATATAAAAGATGGTCTACGAGAAATTTGCAAGACTTTCGAAGAAATTTGAATATCGAATAATTTAGGGTGTATTTGATGAATATTGATACGAATTGGTTCGAAAATCGAAACCCAAGAATTTTTAAACGAAAATATTAAAATGACTTTTTGACTATGAGATACTTTTATTCGAATTTATTCACATATCTACATATTCATTATTCAATATGGACTCATATTCGGCCAATTGACAGATTCAAAATATCGATTCGAAACTCCTCGAATAATTCCAGAAAATATAATTTCGAGTCCAATTACCAAAACAAATATTTTATAAATTAAATAATTTCAGATTCTTACACAGATTCACTAACTTGAGCTTTTTCTTTGAGCGTCTGGCTTTAACTTGATCTTTTTATCATCACCGGCAACTAAGGGCTTCCCTAAGGACAATGACTTCATGTTCCTTGTTTGCGACTGTAAGATAGCTGTAAGCCTACAACTATATAAAAGTCCTGACAAATCCAATTTACTCTTTTAAATTTAGAGAGTCACTAACCCCTTCTACGGAGATACTTTCAACAAAACTTGTTCCCCTTCTTCGAAATCCACATTTTTTCCTAGTCAAATCAACATATTTCTCTTGTCGACTTTAAGCTGTCGTCAACCCTTCCAAACAAGTTCGATTACTTTCTTTGTCTATGCCACCATCTCTGGTTCTAACATAATTTTTTCGTCCATCAACTTCTCCCAACATATCGGAGATCAACACTCTCGTTCGTATAGCGCTTTGTAAAGCGGTAGTCCAACATTAGTGTAAGATACTAGATTATTTTAGGATTTATTATTATTATTTTATTATTATTTAATTATGTTGATTCGTATTTAAAGGATGTGAAAGGCATATGACTCAGCCTATTTGTAGTTAGAGGATCCTAATCAACTTAAACCAAATTGTAATAAGTAAATATACATATGAACTGTCACAGGAATCTCAAGAAGTATTATCTGTCAGAAGAAAGAAGAAAAGTCAATCTATAGTTTTGATGTCATACACTGGAAGACGATTCAGTTATCTGATCAAGCCCCAGTACAGCATTGAAGTGAATGGATTCATTTGAACAGTGACAGAGATTTTTCGAGTGATAGTTTGAAGGTCAGTTACAGTACAAGAGAATTGAGAGAAGAAATAAACCACAACCTAAAGTCAAAAGTAAAGAAGCATCGTTGAAGTTAGTCGTTCATGAACCAGACAGTACATCGAACGTCAACACAAATCAGTGGTAATTCTTTACTACCTTCAGTGGTTTATAAGAATTAATTATTTATTGATTTAATTAAATTCATTTATAATTGATATAAATCATTTAGTTGATTTAATTAAATGAATTAATTCTGGAAGAATTAATTTATTTGTTAAATTAATTATTGTATCAATTAAATATGAATTAGTTAATCATTAATTAATTAAATGGATCAATATGACTTAAAGAAAGAAGATTGGATTAAGTCTTGGAGAAGGAAAATTCGGTATGACCTAATTTTAAGTCATACCGACAGAAACTTTTCAGGATTATGTCTTACCGACCTCTGCCAGCTGTTGTAAGTCTTACCGAATTTCTGTTAAGTCATACCGACAAAATATATGTCTTAATGGAGGTTTGTGTAAGTCTTAATGAAGGAAAATCAAGTCTTGGTAGTAGTTTAAGTCATGCTGGAGCAGTTAAATATCCTACAGAAAACCAGCAAGACCTGTTACTAATATAATAGAACAGAACACATCAGATTATGTCATAACGGAGAAAACACAGCAGAAAACATTATATTCAGAACAGAATTCTCTCTCTCAAGAACACCAAGAACACCAAAGCTTAAACAATTCCCAGAAATTCAAGTTCTTCATCTTTGTAATATTCTATCCGATAGAACTTGTTTATTTGTGATTCTTGTACTACTAGCGAATTAAGTTTCCTAGTTCTTATCTTGATTATTATTAACTAAATTAGAAAAGTTCATGTCGAATTTTCTAATTAGTTATTAACTTCTTGATAAGTTGTTATACTGATTTTGTAACACCACATCAAGTTAATATACAGTTATATTCAACTTGAAAAATTGTGTTAAATAATTCCGCACATAAATTTGTCTTTATCAAATTTAATTTAAAGGACAAATTTCGATAAAAAGGTAAAGATTGTATTCAACCCCCCCTTCTACAATCTTATCGGACCTAACAATTGGTATCAGAGCAGATTGATTGATACACAAATCAAAGATCCCATTTTACTCGATTAAAAATCATCCCCGAATTTTTTAACTCTCTTAAAAAATTCATCATGTCTTCTAAAGTTGGAACTGTGAAAATTCCCATATATGACAAAAACAGTTATGATATGTGGAAGAACAAAATGTTAATGTTCCTCGAGGTTGCAAATCCTAAATACATGAAAGTCTTATCAGAAGGACCAATAATACCTTTTGGATTAATTCCTGAAGTTGTTACTGATGGAAAAGTTATTTCCCCTGCAAGGTATGTACACAAAGATTCTTCTGAATACACTCTTGTTGAAAGAGAGGAAGATGGACTTGACATTAATTTAAGACTAATCTTAATAGACTCTCTAGACTCTGTAATGTACAGTCATGTGATTAACTGCAAGACTGCAAAGCAAATGTGGGAAACCATTGAAACTGTGAATGAAGGAACAGAGGAAGTTAGGGAGAATCGACTAGAAATTCTGACATATGAGTATGAACACTTTCGATCAACATCCAATGAAAGTATTCAAGATGTGTTTGAAAGATATAACAAACTTGTCAACAATTTACAGATGCATGACAAGTACTATACTCAGAAAGAGATCTACAGAAAATTTCTACTGTCAATGCCTGTTCATCTAGAACATAGAATTACAGCTATCAGAGAGTCGAGGAATCTAAGTGAAATTACTGTAGAAAGACTCTTTGGTGTTTTAAAAACCTATGAACTGGAACAATCTCAACAAAAGGAGATTTATGGAAAAGGAAGAGTTGCTAATACTTCTACAGCTCTTATTGTTGAGAACAAACAGGAAGTGGAAGATAAGGTTATTCAACCTTGTAATGTTGACAGTGGTAAACTTGAAGTTGAAGTTGGTCAAACGAATGCTAGTCCAGATGAAGGAGACTTCTATTCATTAGAAGAGCTAGATCAGTTGGAAGATGAGTCCATGGCTTTGTTGGTAAGGAAATTCAGCAACTTCAGATTCAGGAAGAATCCCAAGTTCAGGTACAAATCTAACTATAACAGGTTCCAGAGAGGAGGTTCTTCATCCTCAAGTAACAGAGGAGGTTACAAAACTGGAACAGTTGAAAGAAGTAAAATCAGATGCTACAACTGTAATGAACTTGGACATTTCGCTACTGAGTGTCAGAAGCCAAAACAAAACCAAAGAAAAGACTTTGGATCTGAGAAGAAGAAGACAGGTGATAAGTGGATTTATATCCACTTGGAGCGTTCCATATCGGCTTAAATTGATTGTCTTGGGCTCAAGTTTGTTGTAATTTTGATGTGTTTTGCTTAGTTGTGCAGATTTACGAGAATGTTGATTAAGGTGGATGCTTCTATCGTTTTTGGAGAATTAATTGATTGAAATTCGGATTTCTGAGACAGTTGCGCAGTCTACACTGTTTTGGACATATCTGGAGTTCTAGAAGTCCGTTTTCAGCGATCTTACTGCCCACGCGAAGCTTGGGAGATTTTCTACAATATGGGACAGGTGTTGCACGGGCAGGTTGCGCGTGGTTGGCGCAGGCTGCGCGACAAACAGACTGCTGGGCGCAGGTTGCGCTTGGAAAATCTTGAAAATTACTGTTTTGGCCATATCTTGAGTTCTAGAAGTCCGTTTGAGGCCCGTAAGCAGTCCACGCGAAGATAACGAGATTCTCTATCATTCTAAGGTGGTCCAGAGGTCCAACTATGATTGGAACGTTCCAGAAATACTTAAGAAAAGTCAGCTACGAATTTTTCCTACAAAACCGAATCAGTTTAGGAAACGTATTATGTGCCGAGCTGCAGAAATTCAACTTTGACAAGGAAATTGCTATAATTCCTACTTCTAATAAGTATGGTAATTTCTCTGGGCGGCTAGAACATTCCAGAATCAGATCTATACATGGAATTTGCAATTCTATTCTCATTCAAGAACGGAAATTGCCAATCTTCTATTCCAACTCTGAAACGGCAATTGCTTGGTGGGCAAGACTTCTAGAGCCTATATAAACACATCCAACCTTTGTAATTTGTATCATTAGGAGAGACCATTACATATCAATTACTTAGAATTATTTGTATCTTTTTATACTTTGTTTTTATCATGGTTTCATCAGATCCCATGATGACGAGAGGTTCAATTATGAACTAATCGTTGTCATGGGATTCTAACGGATTTATCTATGTAGCTTAGTAGTTTGATTGCTTTAAAGATTTGTGTGTAGTGAATTTTTGATATCCTCGTATGGTTGTGATTCATGTGTTTAGATGCGTCATGAACATCTAATTTGTTAATCTCTTGTGAAGCGAGAGTGGATCTTGAGATTTAGAACTTGCCATGCTAGCATAGGATAGGTTGATATTATTATCATGATTTGTGGCATACATAGAGATATGATTCTACCCTATGTGATCTAAGTGGATAACTTGTGCTTCAACCTTTATGTTTTCAAATTCTATAGAGATATAGGGTCTAAACATATTTGGTGTCTACCCATCTTCTATCTCTTTTGTGGATGCATGTGTAGTTTGGTATTAGTATACCGAGAGGTAGCTTTTACTTGTTTCGTGTTATCCGATCAGATATCAAAACCATCACATGCATTGATTAAAGGCATCAACTCTAAGCGAAGTATTTAATGAAGTTAGGATCCCATGTTACTCTTGTAGACGTAATTCAATTTCAATTCTTGTTAGTTAGATAATTCTAGTTGTTAATTTACTTCTTAGTTAATTTAGTTAATTAAACCCAATTTGTTATTTGTCTTAGCAGTGAGTAATAACCATACATTGTTGCATAGGTACAATAACTGAATTAAAACCATAACCAGATCTCTGTGGGAACGAACTCGACTTATTCATATATTACTTGTGACCACGTACGCTTGCGTGATTTAGTGCAAACAAGCTTTTGGCGCCGCTGCCGGGGATCATTGGTGTTTTATTTTTGGTTTATGTGCTTGTCAATAGTGGTCGTTAGAGTTCGCTGACTCAGATTTTTTCTTAACTATCTTGTTTAGTTCGTTGTGTTTCAGGTACTTGAGTAGTTGAAGATGGCAGGTCAGGAGTTACCATGGTGGGCATATTCGAGTACATCCATGCCTTATCAATGTGAGCAGTGTTTGGGCGTTCATGATCCATCACAATATTGTTACTACGAAGGATTTGATCCATATGTCACTTATGAGGAACAACCATATTTTCCATATCATCCTCAACAGTACCAGCAAGATGTTCCAGATATGTCATATTACTATGGAAGTGAAGAGTTTCAACATCAGCAACCTACTCCTACTTTTCAGTCAGATGAGGTTCCTAATAGGGAGGAGATTATGATGTTTGTAAAGAGTAGCGAGGAGTCTCTCAAATCTTTGGAGATTCTAGTTGCTCAAGCTGTGAGAGCCTTGGAACAAGAGAAACAACAATTCACACCAGAAGCAATACCAGAAAATAATGATGACTTGGAGCAAGGTACTGCATGCTTAATTGAAGAAGACAAATTCCAAGGTGATGTGAGCGTTCGCAAGCCATGTGAGGAATTTGATCATGTTAGGATGGTGGATGATTTGGAAAGGGCACTATTTGGGACAGACACTGATGAGCTGCACAAATTTCAAGAATTGGTATGTGCGTACCAAGAGGCTGAAGAACATGGGAAAGATGCAGATCTTTTACTTGTCTCAGAGTATAAAGATGGAGGTAGCGCATTAGAGCCAATGGAGGAAGTTCTCTTTGAGAAACCAAAGGCTTCAGTAACCTACACTTACCCTCCTCCATTATATTCAACCGAAGCCCGCGAAGGTGTGTTGTTCTACAAATTGACAGATTTTGGGTCAACAGAAGAAGGCATTGGAACAGGACATATTTGTTATACGAATAGGCCAAGCGAGGAGAAGGGGCAGAAAGTGTGTCGCCGTGATGATGATGAAGTCTCACGAAGAAAGGACCAGGCAAACTATTATCATCCTTAATGGAGGCTTGGAAGTAACGTCAAGCTAATGACGTTAAAGAAGCGCTTCTTGGGAGGCAACCCAAGCATTGTTGTATACTGGTATGTTTTCTACTTTCCCTCGTATTTACTTCCATTCAATGAGGACATTGAATATTTTAAGTTTGGGGGTGGTTTGAGGGATAAGTAGTGTATATATGTGATTGTTAGTCATTGTGTTCATGTAGGATTTCATGCTTTGCATATTAGTATTAGTAAATTATGCATTTATGTTCGTGATATCTACGTTTGTTTCATATAGGACATTCTGTTTTTATATATCATGTGAGTTCATAATAGTTTGCATTTGCACCCATGTTTGATAGGAATTTTGTGTTGTTGACGCTTTTGATTGAGAAGTGATATGCTTTGTTCTTGTGCACACACATACACTAGTAAGTTGAAGCTAGTAGACTTATTGAATGTTGTAGGTAATTAGAAGGACATGAATATATGCAAGATGATTTAGTTTTCAGGCTTTGAATACAAGTAGGTACGTTAGAGAGATTTTTACTTGGGATTGAGTATGTTTTTCCCACCAAGTGAGATTTTGAGCCTTATTGCATATTTGTTGCAATTTATTCGTTTGCTTGAGTGTCCACGGATTGTTTGCATTGCTAGCAGTTGCTTGAGGTCTTTCTTGAAACGCATGACATTATTTGACGATTAAAATGATAAAGGCATATAGGAATAACCACGCATATTTTCCCATATTACCACACCATATTTTACATGATCAATTAGTTAACCCGTTGAGCTTAATCCTATTTTTTTTCGGTGACATACCACATTACTTGTCTAGACCTTTTTTCTTGTATTGGCCTTACATTAATTTGAACCCGCATTGTCAAAGGCTAGTAGAGTGCTTCAGGGAGTAATAAGGTGTGCAAGAAAGGGTTTATTGTTGGTCATAATTTTGGGGGGAAATATTGAAATTTGGGTTTGGTTATTTGCTTGATAGTCGGCATGTGTAATAAAATCGTGGGATCATTGTTATTGTCTATATTATTGTTGCTTTAGCTCTCGAAAAAAAAAGAAAAACAGAAGAAAAAAAAAGAAAAAAAAAAGAGAAAAAAAAAGTTATATTATGAGAGCATGTTTGTGTTTGTTGTGATCCTACTTTAGTCGACTAGTCGAGCATTTTTGTTGGAAGAAAAATAATAAATTATGTGGGGGGAAAATAGGTGGTTGTGTATGATTTATTATAAGTTCCTACTAGTTTTTGACACTTCACCTGTTTTGGCTTATTTGACATACCTTGACCCTAGCCCCGTTACAACCCAAATAAAGACCTTTTGATTATCGTCATTGATGTATGTTGTGTTAAGAGTTAGATTGATACCAAATGTCAAGCATGCTTATGATTTTGTTGGAATTGAGTGATACACTTACCCTTGTTCTTGAGTGAATATTCTTTTATGAGTGGATTGTGAGTGTTTGCTTGTTTTTGCGTATGAGATCCTGAGTTTTGTCTCAAAGATGTACTCTTGTAGGCTTAGCATGTTTACTAACTTATTCTTACACTTGACATGGACTTGTGAGAACTTATGCATGTTCATTGAGTGGACTATGTGAATACTTGCACTTTCGACACCAAGACATTGCGTATTTACTTTGATTCTTAAGTTGATATGGCATGAGAGGATCTGAAGGTATGGTAGGATATTAGTTGCATTTTCATATTAGTTGCATTCATGCATTGCATTGCATTAGGTTAAATGGATTTTGTGGGTTCATTCGCTATAGGCCCTCACGAGACCTTACTCGTCCACTAGGGCTGCCTAGGGGTTTAAAGGGCTTGTTGCATATGCCAAATGCAACCGTGATCACCTACGGAAGTGGTACTAGTTAGTTAGTTAGTTGTAATTGTTTATGCTTGAGGACAAGCATCGATTTAAGTTTGGGGGTGTGATAAGTGGATTTATATCCACTTGGAGCGTTCCATATCGGCTTAAATTGATTGTCTTGGGCTCAAGTTTGTTGTAATTTTGATGTGTTTTGCTTAGTTGTGCAGATTTACGAGAATGTTGATTAAGGTGGATGCTTCTATCGTTTTTGGAGAATTAATTGATTGAAATTCGGATTTCTGAGACAGTTGCGCAGTCTACACTGTTTTGGACATATCTGGAGTTCTAGAAGTCCGTTTTCAGCGATCTTACTGCCCACGCGAAGCTTGGGAGATTTTCTACAATATGGGACAGGTGTTGCACGGGCAGGTTGCGCGTGGTTGGCGCAGGCTGCGCGACAAACAGACTGCTGGGCGCAGGTTGCGCTTGGAAAATCTTGAAAATTACTGTTTTGGCCATATCTTGAGTTCTAGAAGTCCGTTTGAGGCCCGTAAGCAGTCCACGCGAAGATAACGAGATTCTCTATCATTCTAAGGTGGTCCAGAGGTCCAACTATGATTGGAACGTTCCAGAAATACTTAAGAAAAGTCAGCTACGAATTTTTCCTACAAAACCGAATCAGTTTAGGAAACGTATTATGTGCCGAGCTGCAGAAATTCAACTTTGACAAGGAAATTGCTATAATTCCTACTTCTAATAAGTATGGTAATTTCTCTGGGCGGCTAGAACATTCCAGAATCAGATCTATACATGGAATTTGCAATTCTATTCTCATTCAAGAACGGAAATTGCCAATCTTCTATTCCAACTCTGAAACGGCAATTGCTTGGTGGGCAAGACTTCTAGAGCCTATATAAACACATCCAACCTTTGTAATTTGTATCATTAGGAGAGACCATTACATATCAATTACTTAGAATTATTTGTATCTTTTTATACTTTGTTTTTATCATGGTTTCATCAGATCCCATGATGACGAGAGGTTCAATTATGAACTAATCGTTGTCATGGGATTCTAACGGATTTATCTATGTAGCTTAGTAGTTTGATTGCTTTAAAGATTTGTGTGTAGTGAATTTTTGATATCCTCGTATGGTTGTGATTCATGTGTTTAGATGCGTCATGAACATCTAATTTGTTAATCTCTTGTGAAGCGAGAGTGGATCTTGAGATTTAGAACTTGCCATGCTAGCATAGGATAGGTTGATATTATTATCATGATTTGTGGCATACATAGAGATATGATTCTACCCTATGTGATCTAAGTGGATAACTTGTGCTTCAACCTTTATGTTTTCAAATTCTATAGAGATATAGGGTCTAAACATATTTGGTGTCTACCCATCTTCTATCTCTTTTGTGGATGCATGTGTAGTTTGGTATTAGTATACCGAGAGGTAGCTTTTACTTGTTTCGTGTTATCCGATCAGATATCAAAACCATCACATGCATTGATTAAAGGCATCAACTCTAAGCGAAGTATTTAATGAAGTTAGGATCCCATGTTACTCTTGTAGACGTAATTCAATTTCAATTCTTGTTAGTTAGATAATTCTAGTTGTTAATTTACTTCTTAGTTAATTTAGTTAATTAAACCCAATTTGTTATTTGTCTTAGCAGTGAGTAATAACCATACATTGTTGCATAGGTACAATAACTGAATTAAAACCATAACCAGATCTCTGTGGGAACGAACTCGACTTATTCATATATTACTTGTGACCACGTGCCTATGTGGCTGCTGGAAAGAGTTGGGATGATACAGACTCTGAAGATGAAGAGTATGGCAATCTTGCCCTGATGGCAAAATCTGATAACTCCAGTGGTACTTCATCTGAGGTATCATGTACTGAAAGTCAATATATTTATCAACTTAGTGATACACTAGGTAATGCTAATAGAGAGATTGAAAGGCTAAATTTGTTAAATACAGATCTTAGTAATCAATTATCAGAATTACACGATGTACAAAATTGCCATGATAAACAAAAATCAGAAATAAGAATTCTAAAAGAACTTGATAGGTCTCTAGCGTTGATAGTGGTTCAACAACGTGAAACAATAGCTGAGCTAGAAATAAGGGTTAATGCTACTTCTAATTCATGTAAAGTGGCTAAAGAGTTGTTTAACCAACAAGCTATTAATCAAACCGTAGGAATTGGGTTTGATTATAATGAAGCTATTGGTCGAAAAAGCATTATTACCTCTAATCGTGTCAGTGCTGTAGATAGGGGTATACCATTAGTGCTTAAGGGTGTTAGTAACCCACTCTTTAAGACATCCATAGCAGAACCTTTGGATACTACATCTTTAATCATTAAGGAAGAGATGCGCATTGAGGATTTAGCTAATGGCGTAGTCTTAGAAAGTAATCAAGTTGTTAAAAATGATGAAGATAGAAAGACTGTGTTTAAGAAAACAGAAAGAGTTGGTGAGTCTACTAGTTCCTTGAAAACTAGTAGTAGAAGTAACAACATGAATAAATGCAACAACATATCTACCATGCATGCTATTCCTGTTATTGATACTGCTCATAAAAAGTGTGATGCTGTTAATTGCATGTCTTGTGCTTTTAATATAATGTCTGCTTACTTTAACGGTAATCATGCATGTGTTAATAAGAATGTTCCTAGACAGCATATGAGCAGAAATAAACATGTTAGATCCAGGACTGAAAAATCACCTAATTCTAAGATTAGGACTCCAAATCCTTCTCAGGATATGGTAAAGACATGGTTACCCAAGCTGAAACCAAAACAAGTTAAAGCTGTTTACAGGGTTAAATGTCCAGTACCTGAAGAAAATGTTGTTAAAATAAAAAGTGTTGCTTTACCTGATAAAGGTCAATTCTTTAAGTACTCCGGACCCAATCAAATTTGGGTTCCGAAGAAAGTCTAACCAATTTGTCATTGCAGGATTTGAAACAGGTTGAACGAGTCATGTGGATTCTGGACAGTGGATGTTCAAGGCATATGACCGGAGATAGAGCCCTGCTGACAAATGTGGTGGAGAAGGCTGGCCCAGTCGTTACCTTTGGAGATAATAGCAAAGGTAAAACTGATGGATATGGCAGATTAGAAGCTGGAAATGTTATCGTTGAAGATGTCTCTTTTGTGAACGGCCTTGAGCACAATTTGCTCAGTATTAGTCAATTCTGTGACAAAGGTTATGAAGTTCATTTCAACAAAAAGAATTGTCTAATATCAAACAAGAGAAATGAAAGGCCGCAGTTGACTGGAGTAAGAAAAGGAAACTTGTACATAGCCAATATGAACTCTGGAAGCACAGAAGAAATTAGATGTTTTTATTCAAAGGCATCCACTGATGAAAGTTGGTTATGGCACAAGAAACTTTCTCACCTAAACTTCAAAACAATGAATTCTCTAGTGAAAAGAGAGTTGGTGAGAGGTTTACCTTCGATTGAATTTACTCAGGAAGGTCTATGTGATGCTTGTCAAAAAGGGAAGTTAAAAAGGGCAACTCACAGGAGCACTAACATATCATCAATAACTGAACCATTACAACTTCTCCATATGGATTTGTTTGGTCCAGTTAGTGTGATGTCTATGTCAAGAAAAAGATATGCTCTAGTGATTGTTGATGATTTCTCAAAATTTACATGGGTACTATTTCTGAACTCAAAAGATGAAACTCCACAACTGGTAGTTGATCACATTAAGTTAATTGAGCTGGATTCTAATCGTCCAGTAAGAGCTATAAGGTCAGACAACGGAACTGAATTCAAGAATGCAGTTCTGAATGACTTTTGCACTGAAAAGGGTATAACTAGACAGTACTCGGCTCCCAGAACTCCTCAACAAAATGGGGTAGTTGAAAGAAAGAATAGAACCTTGATTGAAGCTGCACGTACTATGCTAAGTGAATCAAGGCTTCCATTGAGCTTTTGGGCTGAAGCTGTCAACACTGCATGCTATACCCAGAATCGAACACTTATCAATAAAGACTTAATGAAGACACCATATGAAGCTCTACATGACAAGAAACCAACTCTCAAGTACTTCCATGTATTTGGGACAAAATGCTTTGTGCTGAAAGAAGGAGATGATCAAGGTGGTAAATTTGAAGAAAAAGCACATGAAGCAATATTTATTGGTTATACTAGAAGAGCCTACAAGGTGTATCTTATTGATCAACAGAAAACCTTGGAAAGTGTCAATGTTACATTTGATGACACAAAACTCCCAAATATCCAAAATGAAGATCCATCTGAAAAGCTTAAGTTTGATGACATGTCAGACTCAGATTCAGATGATGACAATCAACCTGACGTTGTTGCTAATAATAATAATCCAAATGTTGGTGGTAATGATCAAGGTGATGCTGGTGAAAACAATGATAATTTTCAAGACACCACTGATACTCTTGAACCATCAACAAGTCAAACTGGCAACAACTCAGGGGGAGATAATGAAGGGTCAACAAGTCATACTCAACATCATACTGAAGATCAAGGCGAATCGTCAAGATCAATTCTTCCCAGACAAACTGTTTGGAATAGAGCTCATCCTTTTGAGCTGATTCTTGGTGATCCAGATGTTGGTGTGAAAACAAGAAGAGCTTATCAGAATCAATGTAACTATTCTGGGTTTCTGTCTGTCATGGAACCTAAGAAAGTAGAAGAAGCTCTATCTGATTCTGATTGGGTGATTGCTATGCAAGATGAACTCAATCAATTTAAGCAACTTGAAGTATGGAAGCTGGTACCCAGACCTAAAGATAGAAAAGTGGTGGACACAAGATGGGTATTCAGAAACAAACTAGATGAAGATGGCACTGTGATAAGAAACAAATCAAGACTGGTAGCTAAAGGTTATTCTCAAGCTGAAGGCATTGATTATGACGAGACCTATGCTCCAGTGGCAAGACTTGAGGCCATCATAATATTCTTGGCATTTGCATCCTATTCAAGATTCAAAGTTTATCAAATGGATGTCAAGAGTGCCTTTCTGAATGGTAAGCTAGATGAAGAAGTGTATGTAGAACAGCCCCCTGGTTTTGAAGATCAAGATCATCTGGACTATGTCTACTTTCTTTACAAAGCTATCTATGGTCTTAAGCAAGCCCCAAGAAAATGGTATGACACTCTATCTGAATTTCTATTAGAAAATGGTTTTATAAGAGGTGTCATAGACAAAACGCTCTTCACTAAAAGACATAAGAATGATATAATACTAGTCCAAGTCTATGTGGACGATATTATATTTGGGTCTACTAATGAGCTTCTATGCAAGAAGTTTTCTAAGTTAATGCAGGGTAGGTTTGAAATGAGCATGATGGGAGAACTGAAATTCTTTCTTGGATTACAAATAAGTCAGAGACAAGATGGAATATTTATTTGTCAATCTAAGTACATTAAGGAGCTCCTCAAGAAATATCACATGGAGGAGTGCTCATTAGCAAAGACACCATCAACTATAGCTGTCAAAATTGGTTTATGTGAAAGTTCTGCCAAGGTAGATATCACAGGCTATAGAGGTATGATTGGCTCATTGATTTACCTAACTGCTAGTAGACCAGATATAATGTTTGCCACATGCTTGTGTGCAAGGTTCCAAGCGAACCCTAAAGAAATCCATCTCACTACTGTCAAAAGAATCTTAAGATATCTAAAGGGTACGTCTAATTTAGGCATCTGGTACCCTAATGAAACTGGTTTTACTTTAATTGGATATACAGATTCTGACTATGCAGGAAGTGTTGTAGACAGGAAAAGTACATCTGGGAGTTGTCAATACCTAGGTGGAAGATTGGTATCCTGGTTCAGTAAGAAACAGCAAACAGTTTCCAACTCTACAGCCGAAGCTGAATATATAGCTGCTGGAAGCTGTTGTGCTCAGATCTTATGGATAAGGAATCAATTAATGGACTATGGCATTGTATTGGAAAATATTCCTATTTTATGTGATAATACAAGTGCCATAGCAATCGCAAGCAATCCTGTGCAGCACTCAAGGACAAAGCACATTGACATAAGGTATCATTTTATAAGAGAGCATGTAATGAATGGTACAGTGGAACTACTATTTGTAGGCTCTGGAGATCAAACTGCAGATATTTTTACTAAGTCGCTTAATGAATCCTCATTCACTAGAATTGTTAGTGAATTGGGTATGTTAAACAGTCCTAGTAATTAATACTGTTAATATCTGAAATTTGATCTTTAATAATTTTGCAAGTGATTATTATGTGAATATTTGTTGTTTGAAATCACTTGTATAATTATTTTACCATCTGATTTTCTTGCTTGTTTAGTTATTTTTCACTCTGTTTATTCATATTATTTAATACTTCATACTTTTGTATTTTTAGAATATTTGTAGATATTTATTTCTATTTTATTAATTAATTTATCATATGTTTTGTAATGTTTGTCCTGTTAATATTGCTTTGTTCTCGTTAATATGATAGCATATGGTATTTATAATTATTTTTATTATTTGTTTAATTTTCTATAATATTTTTATTGTTTTTATTAATTATTTGTATATTTTAGTGTGGTTTTTAATGTTTGTTTAAAGTAAATATGACTTAAAATTATATAAAACTCTTAATATGACTTAAAAAATTCGGTATGACTTAAACAGGTTAAGTCTTACCGAGGTTCTGTAAAGAATAAGTCATATTAATAAGTCTGTTAACATTAAGTCTTATTAGAATAATTCTGTTTTTTAACTTTTAGTCTTATTCGAATTATTAGTTAAGTATTGTTTATATATAATTCTAAGTCTTAATTAGTTTAAGTCTTAATCGAGTCTTAGTGTTAGTTAAGTCATATTGATTTATGTCTTAATAGTTTAATAAGTCATAATAGAGTCTTGTTTTTTTAATTAAGTCATAATTGTATCTAATATATATATATATATAACAGTTATGTCTTAATAATTTTTTAAGTCTTATTTGTCTAAACTAATATATATATATATATATATATATATATATATATATATATATATAACAGTTATGTCTTAATAATTTTTAAGTCTTATTCGTCTAAACTAGTATATATATATATAACAGTTAGAAGATGTTAAGTCTTATTAACATTTTAAGTCATCTCACATGTTAAGTCATTGAGAACCATATATACATACAATACACACACAGTCGAATTCATGCCCGATTTTCATCTCGAATCTTGCTGATAATCACGATCTAACCACATATTTGAATTCCTTGATTGATTATCTTCGTTTTGAGTGGTTAAAATCGAGTTTTGGTTCGGTTTTTGAAGATTTTTATTTTCGAAAATCGCTTTCAAGATCTGTTTTTCTGAAAAACTGAGTTCGATTCTTGCAAAACTAAAAATATACGTGTGTTTGTGTGTATACAAGGATCATTGTGTGAATTTTTCAGAATTTTTGAAGAACTTTTAATTATTTCAATTTTTTAATTAATTATTAATTCGAAAAATTAATTTTTAAATCATTATTTTGTAAAATCTGAAATTTTCAAAGAAATTAAATCTTGATTAAAATGGCTGATCGATTTGAAATTATAAAACATAATTTAATCGGTTATTTTGATCCAGAAAAATGTTCAGTTGAACGTTTTCGACCGTGGATTCGATTTTTAAATGAAAATTCACTGGTTCGCAATGCTTTGAGATTGGATGCTCCTCTGAAAATTGAACCTTTGCGAATCATGTGTACTACTGCTGTCATTTCTAATGATAACAGATCTTTTGTCTTCTCTGTAGGAGACAATCAGTACATAGTGAATGAAAATACAATAAATACGGTCTTAAATTTTCCAACTGACAATTTCGAAGAATTACCATCAGATCAAGAATTGATAAATTTTTTAAATGGTGTATTCTATCAAGACAGTCCTGATCAAACTGTCTGGAATAAAAAGAACTTCGTTCAGGAATGGGATTATCTGTTTGACACATTAGGTAGAGTCTTTGCCAATTCTACTAAAGGGAACTTCGGGGTATTACCATCTTTCTTGCAGCATATTGGATATGCAGTTGCACACAGCCGAAGAATTAATATTGGTAGACTACTGTGTGTTCCGATGGTTAGAAGAATCATTAATGCAAAGAAGAATTTTGATAATGGACATAAAGTATCATGTTATTATCCAAGATTCTTGTCATTGATTTTTAATCATCTTGTGGAACTAGAAAACCAAGCCCAATTCCTGAATGGAGAATCACTGGCGTCAGGTAAACCTACTACCAGATTGTTCACTGAGTACAGCAACAAGCCTAAATTCACAAACATACCTGTAGTTGTCACCCAATACATGTCAAATTATATACAACTACCTGTCATTGAACCTGTACCAGAACCTGAACAACCTGAACAAAACCCTGAACCACCAGTGGAAAACATACTTGTTGATAATGAAAATCAAGGCAATCAACGAGTTGAACCTGCTCAGCAAATTGTTCCTCAGCCAGCTGCACTTGCTGTTGAACATCCAGTGCAAGAAACTGCATCTGTCCCTGAACCTGAATCAGATCAACCCATCTTATCAGAGACTGTTGCGGAATCAGCTGACCAGGTATTGCCTTCTGTTCCTCAAACTACTACTTCTCAATCTATTTCTGGAACCCAAGTGGTTGGTAGGTCTGACCAAGGGGTTGTAGTACCACAACCTCTAACCAAGGTCGTAGAGCCAAATACTCAACCAACAAAACTCATATCTTTTCACTCCAGAAAGAAATTGCAAGTTAAAAGAAGTCGAATCAGTAGTGGTAGTATGAGTGAACCCACAGCTCTGCCTCTAGAAAAGAAAAGTAGAACTCAACCTGAGGCAACTGTAAGCCCGTCTATATCCTCCCAACAGGATATGGAAGTTGATATGGCCATTACACAGTTACTAGAATCATCTTCTCAACAGGATGATTCTATTGAAGTTCGCCATAGGGCCGTGGCACCTTGTAGTGAGTCAAGCACACCACCCCTATTACTCACAATGGGGGAAGACATACCTTTAAATGAGTCTCAGGACACATTGCAAGGAGAGCACGTAGAAAATGTGACAGTGCCTACCATAGTTACGGTAGAAGAGTCTTCACAGGCTTTAGAGGGAAATCTTGGTTCTCAGCCAACTTTAATAGAACCATCATCTCCCCTCCCAGGACAAACACTCCTGGCTCCCATAAGGGATTTTCCACTCGCAGTTTCGACTGGAGAAGGTGGAAGGCAACTTGATCAATCTACTACTGAAGCAATTCAGTCAACAATTTCAAATGTTCAAGTAGATTTGATTAAAGAAAGGGATTTTCGAACCCCCATTGCACCACCACTGACCTTCCCAGAGGAGGCTAGGGTGATTTTACATGCAGGTACAAATCTGGAAGCAGCTAAGGAATCTGAGAGGAGTGATGTGAGGAATACCATAAAATTGAGTGAAACACATGCACTTCAGGTGAGTGGATCTCAAAGTGAACGTCAAGTGAGCGCACACACTGACACATACACTCTCTCATTATTAGAAAAGATAACTGCTTTAGAGAAAGAACTTGCAGTCAGCAAGGCTGAAACAGAAATCCTTAAAGCACAAGTGGGTGAGCGATCTTCTTCATCCACCTCTGTCAACAGTCAGCTTGCTGTAATCAAGAAGGACATTAACTACTTAAAGACATCTTTCACCAAGAAGATAGATTCTCTCGAACTCTCTCATGAAAAGGCACTTGATGACTCTGGAGATATTACTGTTGCTCAAGACATGTTAATTTCTGAGATTTCCTTGAAAGTTGATAATCTACAGTCAGAGGTACAACACAATCAGGAATCTACTGATTCTCGTCTGGACCAGATCGAAAAGCAAAATGCACACCAGGCTAAAGGGTTAAGACATTTGTTTAATCTTGTAAGTCAAAGTCGCAAACCTACAAATGAAGAAATTGAATTCTTTACAAGCAAGGATGGTGATGATGATGAACAAGATCCTGAAGCTGGGGCAACTGATAAGTCTGTAGAGGATTCCTCAACTAAGGGGGAGAAATCAAAGGAGTCACAAGATAAAACTAAAGAAAGAGAGGGAGGAGAGGGAAAATCTGGTAAATCTGACCAAGGTGAAGATAAGAGGAAGAAAGTAGTTGAAGAAACTGAAGAAGAAATTCAAGACAAGAACACAGGTTATTATTACACGGGTGAACCGGATAACTTCGATGTTTTTGCTGATCTTGAATTCCCTGATCAAGGTGAAGAACTTCCTGAACCTGATCTTAGTCACTGGGAAGATGAAGGACCAGTGATATCTGAATTTGAAGCTCAACAAGCTGAGAAAGAATCTGAAGAATTATTTGCTCAAAGGGAAGCTAATTTGCAAATGAGAGAAGAAAAACTTCAAAAATCATTAGAGCAAATTGCACGAAATGAAGAACTTCAGAAAGCTGAACAGCAAGCATTACAACGACTACATGCTGTAAATGTTGAGAAGAGAAAGACATATATCAGACTAAAGAGCGGTGACAAATGGGAACGTGCTCAAAGAGCAATTGATTCACCCCAGAGTTCTGATTATGAAGATCGTCGTCTTGGACAAATTCTCGAGGAATTCAAACTGGCAAATCCAATTCATGATATGTATATAAAGGCCTTACAGGTAGAAGTCATCAGGATAACTACTGCATTTGAACCCAAATCTGATGAGCTGGTAATATTTGTAGATTGTCATAAAGTTGGAACTTTCAGAGTATCTATTCAGTTCTTTTATGATAGATCGCTGACAGAGATTTGGGTACTTAGACCTAAGGTAAGAACATCTTCTGAGCTAGGTGTGTTGTTACATGAGAAGTTCAAAGAATTTGCTGAAAGAGCTGGACCAGAAGTAATTAAGGAACCTCCACAAGTAAAATTTCTTAAGGGAGAGGTACTTCACTCAATCAATCTTCAGACAGATGAGTTATACGAACATCATGCAAAGCATTTGGTATATGCTGAATATGCTCTCAGAAATCATGGATTCTTGACTGAAGAAAAGGTAATAGCTGCAGATCACATTCGATCCTATGCACAAACGAACATAAAAGATTACAAGAAATTTCAAGGTGAACTGAGAAAGAAGCTTGGAATTCCTTTAGTCTTACCTCAAGGATTGTCATCAAGAAGAGAACGTCTTGTTGATTCTGATCTACACATGAAACTTCAAGTCACAGATGAGCCAGAAGAAGGAGAATTCAGAAGGGAAGACAACTGAAGAAAAAGAATTGCTCTACATGTTATATCTTTAGAGCTTAGATAAATCTTGATAGGAATTTGTATCATATATTCAGTCTAGAGGATCATCTATCTTGTATTTATCTTTCATGTTTGAATCTGGCAAATGTTAAATATAAACCAGAATTTTTTTCATATTTACTTAGTATTTAAAGTTTTATCTTTCATTTGGTTAAGTTGGATTAGTTGAGGTATTCTCTAGGAATTTGCTTGTTATTGTCTAACAAACAAATAGGGGGAGATTGAAAGGCATATGACTCAGCCTATTTGTAGTTAGAGGATCCTAATCAACTTAAACCAAATTGTAATAAGTAAATATACATATGAACTGTCACAGGAATCTCAAGAAGTATTATCTGTCAGAAGAAAGAAGAAAAGTCAATCTATAGTTTTGATGTCATACACTGGAAGACGATTCAGTTATCTGATCAAGCCCCAGTACAGCATTGAAGTGAATGGATTCATTTGAACAGTGACAGAGATTTTTCGAGTGATAGTTTGAAGGTCAGTTACAGTACAAGAGAATTGAGAGAAGAAATAAACCACAACCTAAAGTCAAAAGTAAAGAAGCATCGTTGAAGTTAGTCGTTCATGAACCAGACAGTACATCGAACGTCAACACAAATCAGTGGTAATTCTTTACTACCTTCAGTGGTTTATAAGAATTAATTATTTATTGATTTAATTAAATTCATTTATAATTGATATAAATCATTTAGTTGATTTAATTAAATGAATTAATTCTGGAAGAATTAATTTATTTGTTAAATTAATTATTGTATCAATTAAATATGAATTAGTTAATCATTAATTAATTAAATGGATCAATATGACTTAAAGAAAGAAGATTGGATTAAGTCTTGGAGAAGGAAAATTCGGTATGACCTAATTTTAAGTCATACCGACAGAAACTTTTCAGGATTATGTCTTACCGACCTGAATTAAGTCTTACCGACCTCTGCCAGCTGTTGTAAGTCTTACCGAATTTCTGTTAAGTCATACCGACAAAATATATGTCTTAATGGAGGTTTGTGTAAGTCTTAATGAAGGAAAATCAAGTCTAGGTAGTAGTTTAAGTCATGCTGGAGCAGTTAAATATCCTACAGAAAGCCAGCAAGACCTGTTAGTAATATAAAAGAACAGAACACAGCAGATTATGTCATAACGGAGAAAACACAGCAGAAAACATTATATTCAGAACAGAATTCTCTCTCTCAAGAACACCAAGAACACCAAAGCTTAAACAATTCCCAGAAATTCAAGTTCTTCATCTTTGTAATATTCTATCCGATAGAACTTGTTTATTTGTGATTCTTGTACTACTAGCGAATTAAGTTTCCTAGTTCTTATCTTGATTATTATTAACTAAATTAGAAAAGTTCACGTCGAATTTTCTAATTAGTTATTAACATCTTGATAAGTTGTTATACTGATTTTGTAACACCACATCAAGTTAATATACAGTTATATTCAACTTGAAAAATTGTGTTAAATAATTCCGCACATAAATTTGTCTTTATCAAATTTAATTTAAAGGAAAAATTTCGATAAAAAGGTAAAGATTGTACTCAACCCCCCTTCTACAATCTTATCGGACCTAACAGGATGGAATTGGATTTGAGAATATCGTTGTGGAATTCAACGATATTTAGTATTGAGTTTATATGAGTATATATTGAGTTATGTGTGCCAATTTGTGCCCCAGTATTTTATTGGTATTTTAGTGATTTAAAAATATTTAAATCAAGTATTATTGATCTTCAAAAATATTTATTTAATTATCGGTGGGCTTAAAAATCATGAAATCTTTTGTAAAATTATCTTTATATATTTATTTAGTTTTTAAAATTGTTGGGTGGATTAATTTGGGTGGTTGAGTATTTTAAAATGAATTTAAGAGTTTTATTGTATTTAAAGGATCAAAACTTTGAAAATTCGTATTTAATTCATTTTTGATCCTAAAAATATTTTAAAATATGGGGAGATAGATAATTTTATTCTCTACATTTTAAAAATGATTTTTTTAGTTTTTTTCTAAAATATTATACATTTATTTGAGATTTACAAGGTGATTTTAAATTGTTTTAAGTAGTAAATGATGGAATTGCCCCTTATCTCCTTTAATCCTCAAACACAGCAGCCACCCATTTGTATCTCTATAAGTCTCTCGGTTTTTCCTCTCTCTACAGCTCTCAATCTCTCCCGCTTAATCTCTCTCGCCTCTCTCTGCAATCTCTCTCAATCTCTTCCCCCTCTCTACTCGCATATACACACGTATATATCTATATATATATACCGCTGGGTGTGTGCGTGTTCATATGGTGTGGGTATATGCTCGAGCTGCTGTGTGTGCTTGGGGGAGTCTGATTGTTTTGCCAGGCCTTCGAGGTCGTGTTGATGGTCGGGTGTGAGGTTAAAGCAGTGCTGGAGGCCAGATAGGTGGTGGGTTGGTCAGTAAGCGACGGACAGACCCTTGAAGGGGTTGTTTTTCCGCGAACAGCGCCGCTGGCAATGAGCCCGGCGAGCCGGCAACTGGTATGGAGTGGTTTTGCAATTTTATTGCTGTTGTAAACAATCTGATATGCTAATTGTTGCTTAATTAGGTTTCGTGTAATTGTTTTTGAATGTCTTGATGTTATTTGAATTATATTAGTGTAAATTTGAATTATGTCATTGTTAAGGTTAATTGGTGTGAATTAGAGGTTGTTAACGGTGATTAGATGATTATGGTGGTAATTCGGAGATGTTTATAGTGTTATAAAAATTTTGATGGAACTTCTGAGTTTATAAGTTATAAAGGGTAAGTTTAATCGATTCTCGGATTGTCGAGTAGTGAGTTAATATGAACTTGTGGTATATGAACCGTTAATTGTAAGTTGTATTTAGTGTGAATTATAATTGTTAAATTATTATTATGGATATTAACTTGATTTTCAAGGATAAAAGAAGCTATGTGGGTTGGATGTGTAGATTTGATATGGGAGGTTTATATGTTTACTTTCGAATTTTTAGGGTATAAATTACTAGATATCAAAATGCATAAAAGTATCTGCTTATTGCTTGGTTCGATTTTAGTAAAGTCAGGGGTGTGTCAAACTCATTTCTTGTTTTCCAACCTGTGCTAGTTGCTTAGTTCATTGTCTTCTGATTTTATGATTTGAGCGTATAAGATGGTACTTGATGGATTAATTAGTGTAAAATTTTTAATAGACAAAAGAAATTACTGATTGAGTTATAGTATAATTTTTAGATATTAGTTAATAAAGGAAGTGTTAAGTGAAATCTTCTTAATTGTTAGGTATATTAATTGTTTCTGATTTCGATTAAGTAATTGTATAATTGCTTAAGCAGTATATTTCGATTTGAATGTTATTTGTCAAAGATTAACAGTGAGATTCATTTTTTTATTATGTGTTTATCTGCGAGGAGTTACAATGAGATCACAAGTCTTAAGTGTCAATATTTAAGGACTTGTGTAATTCTCTTCAACTAGTTCCTCGGGCTTACGAATAGCAATGATTAAATATCACGAGTATAATTAATATACTTGAGTGATGCGATCATTGATATAGCATAAGTAATAGTTAGTGCTAGGGGTTGTTCCCTAGGGCTTACGAACATCAATGATTGATTGTCACGTGTATTATTAAAATGCGTGAGAAATACGATCATTGGTGTAGCGTAAGTAGTAGTGTAATGTAAATTATTATGTGCTATGTGCCGCATGTCAGGGCGGATACTTTCTTATGTGTTTACTTTAAGTTGCTGCCATAGAAGCAGCTTGATATTTCCTTGGGATTGTTGAGTTGAAAAACAGGGGAATAGTTCTATTTACGAATACTTCATGCCAAAATTTTCTGAAAATCCCCTGTATTTAAAGTTATTTAAATTATTTGATTTAAGGATTTAAAGGCATGTATGTGTATGAGTGTTTAAGTACATATGTATTGATTAGTGAGGTGGGTATATATTTATGTATGTATTTCTTTGCGAGTTATAAGTAATTAGTTATTAATTGGGTTGTTTATGTACTAAATAGTACTTTACTATTATTTCGAGTATAATTAGGGATTCGATATGGACCCAGCGAGCGTGTTGACGAGACGATTGAAGGAAATGAATGCGTGATCGAGTACAGACCGAAGAATAGTAAGTAGCGAATCGGCGCATTGGAATCGAGGCAAGTGCACTAACCCTCGCTTATCGTTCAAGTGAGATAAATATGTTTCTATTCAATATAGGTATTCCCTTCAAATCCGTATTGCTAGTATTCTCTCCTTCAAATTATTGATAAGGATATATTTTATTCATATATCATGTGGAAAGTAGAATTTCAGTTTTATTGCCAGTATTATTCTTTCTTAAGTATTGTCAGTAATATTTTGTTAAAGTTTTATTGCAGGTATTGCATTCTTATTCCTTGTTTAGTATAATGTTCATAATGTATATAGTTTCACTGAGATTAATTGATAGTAAAGTAGTTTAATGGAATTGGAAGAATTTTATAAAAAGGTGGACCAGCTTTGTGGTCAGAGTAGTAATGGCCAATGTCAATAAGTGCCTAGTGAGGGATCCCAGAGTATTGTTTTTAGCTGGACTTTACGTGGCTGATCACCAGTAATGTCCAGAGTATGATGAAAACTCCAATTCTATTAAATGTTGTTTTTATGCAAATATATTCTTATGATAGAATGTTTAAGTTAAAGTACATTTTCATATCCAAGTATGTTGGATAAAGTTCTGATTTGAGTTAATAAATACTGTTAGTATAAAAATGGAAAGTTATTATACTAGTGTTTTGAACGGTGAAAACTAATTCACGGTTATTATGGTCGCTGTGGCATTTGTTGCGCAGTGATAGTAAGGACCGAGAATGAATTGAGATCTTCTTATTTATTTAAACTCATGATTGTCAGGCCGGTTAGGCAGCTAGGTGTGCAAACGCTTAGTGACATGAATGAAATTTGAGTAACTGAGAATTTCTTGTAGATTTTGTTAAAGCGATAGTTAAAGTATTTTGCAAGTATTAAAAGTATTGAATCTAGTATTACAAACCTTCTCAGTTATTAAATTATGATTTTGAGTTATAAATTTTTTGGATGATATTAATCTTATGTTAAAGTTAAGAATCCAGGTTTCAATTATACTAGTGATTATAAAGTGGTGAGCATTCCTTCGCTCATATTTATTGTTCCTATTTCTTGAATTGCAATTATTGCATTCTTATTTCATCCAGTTCAGTTCTATATATAACTTGCTGAGCATTCTTTGGCTCACACTTATTGTTTTTAAAATCTAACTTTTTAGTAAACTAGTTGGCGAGGCTTAGCTTGTGCAGTTCAGAAAGTGGAAAGAAGAAGCAGGATGCTGTTGTGAAGCTGACGTGGATCAGGGTATTTAGATTTAAAGTTTGATTTATTGTATGTAAATATAGTTTTAGTAGTTATAGTATGTATTTGATTAGTTGGCCTGGTATACTTCCATTCGAAGTTATACCAGCGTATTGAGTCTGTATAAAGCTTTGTATATAGAGTTGCATTTAAGTTGGTTATGGGTTTTCTTGTTTCTAGAACTGTAACCTAAGATCCTTAGTTGGGAGTTGGGGTCAAAGAGTTTTTTATTGAGTTTTTATTTTTATTTCAGTTTTATGTTGATTTTAGATTTTTAGTTTGGTATTCAGCAGGTTTATGTTGTATTTACGAATACATCATGACCAATTTTTGTTAGAATTATTGAGTTTGTTAGCGTGATGCCCAAATCTACTGACCCCGGATTTGGGGGCGTTACAATTAGTACGAGAACTATCATTATACGAGAATTCCATTAGTGGTAATGATCGTCTCAATTGCCTTCGAAATCAAGTGTATATACCCTAACATGTCTTTGATGGTTTGAATCGATCCTTCGCTTTGACCGTTTGTCCGAGAATGACAATTCATACTTACTTCTATCTTAATGTCTAACCCTTCTTGAAGACTTTTCTAAAGTCTCGAGTTGAATTTTGTGTCTCATATGAGCCATAATATTCCATTATAAACTTGAACGTTTTGTTTACAAGTCCCGGTAATTCGAAACGCTTACTAGTCATAAATGAATGTCCTGTCCATAGAAAAATCGGGCATGACCTTTTTGTTTAACGTACTATTCCCTGTGTAACAATTTCCAATACCAACCCAATCATTCACATACCATCCATTTTTGTACTCAAAAAATTTCACAATCTTAATTTGATCATACATAATGCTAATATGAAAGCTGCCTTGACTTGCAGTAAAATATAAGTAAAGAAAACTTCCTTGACATGCAGTGCACAGATAAATAACAAATCTGCCTTGACTTGCGGTAAATATGCAATTGAACAATCCATGATACCTTTATTCCAATCTAGCAACCAACTTCATGTCATCTATTTTCGATCGCGTCCTTGGAATCAAATACTACAATCAAACATATACTTCATTAGATACACGTCAAACATGATTTGATTAACAACTCAATTCTCACTCTTATAAAAACATTTTGGTTTGTTAAATCTTTTGAAATACAGCCTTGAATATTTACATTTTTGGAAACTAGTAAACCTCATCACCTTAACTTTAACAAAACTCAATACAAGAACAAGATTCAAAATAACCAGTTTGTAATATCAATTCTCCCCAGGTCACAGCCTCACTCGATACTAATCATGAAACAATTTTTACTTTAACAATTTCCAATAAACTTCAACTTTTAATAATGTGAAAATTCGACTGGGTACGCATCAAATTGATTATACGCCTCCAATAAGTAATTCACAGCCTTCAGAGTTCTTAAAATCAACTCCTGAAGCATAGCTCCAAATACGCATCAAGATCTCAGATCTAGATTCTGAGCAATACAATTCTATCATCTAGCAGTGATTGATTCATCAACAAAACTACAGCATTATACATTACTTGCCCTCAAAATATACAAAAATATAAATACGCGTCCACCACTTATCTCTACTAACAACTCAATTCCTCTTCATTGTCATCATTCTTACTCCCCTTTCACGTAAAGTGTTACTCGATAAGGGAATAACCGAAAACTCTTATCCATCCTCAATTCTATTGTCTTACTGAGAACTCTCTTCTGATCAAGAAAGAAAACAACTATTTCTGACATCCAAAATTTCAAAATGAATTATCATGAAAATTATCACGATCAACCCCAACTTACGGTTTGAACACTTCCATTCATAAATACCAACAGATACCTCTTTAAAGCAACACACAACCTCAACTTTTTATAAAAAAAAATATCACAGTGATCCATAAAATCTCTTTCCATCTAATTAAAAGATTTCGATAATTTTCAGAATTTCCTGATTAATCTCACAAAACTTCCGACCTATACTGGCATTGATTTCTTTCCATCCAAAATTTATATCAAAATTCTTATGCACAATCTTCCTCTTATTGAAATTTCTTTCATTATTTTCAAAAGATCTGCATACTCTTCACCAATCTTCAGATATCTTGAAATATCATCTATAACCATAATTAAAATTTCATCCAAATACTCCTTGATATCTTATTCATTGTAACTATAAAGCGATAGGTGTTCTCGTCCAACCAAACATCATTACTAACAACTCATCGTGTCCATATCGACTCAAAATGTTGTCTCAAGAATATATTAAAGTTTCTATTTTCCAATGATCCTATAGTCTCATGGATCAACTTTAGACAAAACATACACCTTTCAACGGGTCATCCAACTTTGGTAAAACTTCTCATTACTCCTTGTCCAGTTATTCCACCCTTAAAGATTAATGAATAACTTCAAACTACCCTTCTTCCTTCTCACGAGCAGTATTGGTGTATCCTTCTAAGATACACCGAGTATTACTACTCCTTCTCTTGCGAAATCCCTTTAAATAAATCGCTAGCTCCAACGTTTCCATTAATGTCATTCGATGTTGAACTCCTTGAAACTGTTTCTATATTTGAAAACAAATAACACATAAGCTCTACATCTTTGTCTAGTGACAATTCTGGTAATCCATCAAAATATACATTCAAAAGTTATGAACTACTAAAATTCCCTCTAGTTTAACTGTCTCCTCTCTGATATTCCCCTTAGTATAAAACAACTTCATACTCTTGATATAATAATCTATTGAAAATCACAATCTCACTTTCTTGTCCTCACAATTCGCTTGTACTTGTAATTAGCTAATTAATCCAATCCTAAATCACACTTAACTCTTTTAACTGCCGTCACATCCATATTCTTAATAACATCATTCGTAATCACATTGAATTTCAAGCTTCTTAGTAATTCATAGAAAATGGTTCTGTTACCCTCATCCTAGGGTCCGCTACGACTGGTATGATACCATCTTTGGCAAAATGTCTTATCTTCCCACACTTATGGCACACAACTATCGAATTCTGACTCTATCACTTATTACCATTTTGTTCTCTAAGATTATACTTGCATCTCTCTACATTTACTTCAACACCATCTCAACATGTTTTCTCTCAAAATCTTATCTTCCGACCATGGGGTCCTGTTAATCCCTGTCAACTCTCATCTCGTGGGAAACTATTGTGCCCTAACTCTTCCGGCTCTAAATCTTCTAAATTCTACATTCTCCCCTTAACTAAATTACATGTCCTTAAACGATTCTGAAAATTTCCTCGTTCTTTGTCTCTTTTTTTGTTTAATGTCTTGTTCTATCTTGGTCAACTATGTCTTACTCTAAACATCATAACTCTTTAATATCAAAATCTTGTACATGTATTCTCAATCTGATAAGCAATCCAATTCAATATGCCTTCTATGTTTTAACACCACTTCTCAACTTGCTCAACCAATTCTTCGTCAACATAATTGTAGTTTCAACCACTTAAAATGCAGTCACGTCTATCTTCGCAGCTCCTCATTGCTAGTAATTCTGAAATCATTAAGGTTTCTGCAAAAGAATTTAATAGAAAGAATAGGTATCAAGTGTGAATATACACCGAGTTTTGTTTAATAAAACTTAACCGAGAGATCAATATGATCTTTGAACTATTATCAGGTTGCATTTGTCAATTAGGTCAACCGCCATAGTACGAAAAGATGGCCAGTCTTTTGTACTTTCATGACAAACAAAATCAGTGGCGTCCCACTGGACTTCTATCACAAAGATAAGATGTCCCTGAATCCCCTATCTGCATAGGTTGTTCATCTCAGCTGAAATAGAGAAAATCAACATTCATGAAAATGGAAGGGATTCAAGAGTTTCAAAATCTTCATGTAAAATTAGTTCAAGTGCCCTCTGAAATTTTTTAGATATTTCTAAAAGAACGAGACTGAATTCGAATAAAGCTGATATACAAAGCTCGTCATCGATTGTTAAATAAAAGACTTTCCAATAAATGCATCAACAATTGATTAAGAAAACATTTAATAAATTCCTAATTATCCATAACCTCACTATTGTCGACTAAGCACTAATATACTTAGCTGCCAAAACCGGCCTGACAATAATGGGTTGAATAAATAAGAAGATCTCAATTCATTCTCGATTTTGGACCGTCACTGCGCAACGAATGCCTCAACAACGATACCAACCGGGAATTAATTTACGACAATTCAAAAGAAGAGTAGGAAATTTCTTCAAGCAATGAATTTGAACGAATCAACGATTAAGGGTGCACAATCACGCTTAACTTCCAATTCTTGTTGATAATCAGTTCCCACTTCACATTCTTAACTTTCTTGTACCATCTCTGTATCATTCACATCGAAATATCGTAGAAAGTTCTAGATTCTACGCAAAATCTCGAGATAACGCCCCCGGAATGATGGCTCCAGCTGCCCACTTAGCTTATGCCACTTCGGGTTCCCTGTTTCGTTTATAGCCCAATCCTTAAACGATTCAAACTCCTACTCGCGCGATATGCCGAAAGACCGTATAACGTCGCAATACTTGCCGTTGTATCCTAAGGCGATCCTTACCCTAAATCATTCTACCCGACATCTATCTTATACTCGTACCCTAACCCTCCTAATCTGTTTCAGTGAAGATAACCTGTAGCTCTGATACCAACTTGTAACATCCCAAAATCCAGGATACAGAATTGGGGCACGGACCACAACTAATACAATACAAACCTGGGTATAAGCAGAATATAATAATGAAATATCCCTGATCCAAGATCGCATACAGGTTATGGTATGAAACAAACTATCAACTTTAATATTACAACCCAACCTCAGAATAAGATGTTATACAAATTTTTTTTATATATAAAATCTCCGCCTAATTATATATCCAACCTTGGAAAATTCCCAAACCACTATTCGGGAAAAACCACAACCCGAGTGTCTCCTCTTTCTGCTAAAAGGGCACTACGTTTGACCACTGCTATATCTACTAATCTTCTCTATTAACTGGAGAAAACAAACAAAAAAACAAGGGTGAGCCAATAACGCTCAGCAAGTGCAACAGTGCTATTAATATCAATGACAACTATGAGTTCTGATAACAAGAAGAATCATTATATGTACTGTGAAAAGAAGCAACTAAGAAAATTCAATATCGCATCAACATGATGAGCCAACATTGCTCTACTAGAATAAGGGCTTCAACAATGAGAACTGATAAAAGTTCTGATAGCAACATATATTCGAAATGAGCTTCAAGGGAATCAGATAACAAAACAACTCAATCTCAATGTATAGATTAGAATTGGATTTTCATTTTGACGCAACGAGTTAAAGTGGATGATCAGTCACACTAAAACTCCGGATATACTCTCTTGGTATATCCAAATACTCAACTGGATCCATGGCCCATTTTGGCCTAAAACATAATACTCATATACTGACTGGCGTCCTCAGTCCTAAAAACATTTCCAAGTCTATATTCACGCACTAGGTGTCGGAACAATCGACAACCCTTTCCAACCAACTAACTGGAAACTCACGTTCCAAAACAACAACTCATAATCCAAGAGTCAATGAAGGATTCAAGATCAACAAGTGTCGACAAGTTCGACACCACAATTGGGTAATAAATGAAGAACATCCACCTCAAAAGGTATCAACAAGTTTGATAGAATACAAGATGATAACCGAATAATCAAGATCTTCAAGAAATAGCGACGATTTCGATAATAAATGAGGTGACATCATAATCAAAAATAATTAAAAGTAAATTTCACTTGAACAAGAAGTGAAGAGAAGTACTTGCCTGGTAATCATAGCTTAATCCATCTAACCGTCTGGTCGTCACACTCGACCACTGACTTCCATACATCTTGCCCACTCGATTCTACAACCCTTATCTTACATCAACTTCTGACTAACCTTTTCTACTTTAAATATCTCTCGCAGATACACTGGATTCAAACAGAGTACTACTCAGTCAAACACTTAATCACTATAAGATATTTAAACTCGATAAGGATTAACACACATAACCTACATAACCTACAAGTACGTCTCTTACACAAAAGAACTCGTTTTCCTCATTTTGTTACTCATCCGAACTTAAGAAACAATTATTTAATCGACTCTCGATTTGGGTTCTCGAATAAAATCTATTCCAAAATATTTGAAGATATTCATAAAGTATTTCCTGGACTTTTAGAAAATTTTCTACTATTTTCAAATCATTTTAAACCAATTTAAGTCAATTTAAAACATTTTTAAATCATAAATAAACTGATTAGAAATTAAATAATCCCAATTAAATTAATTAAAATCAACTAATATCTAATTAATAAAATTATTTGATAACTTATTATATTTATCAAATAATTAAATCAATTAAATAATTAATTGAAATTAATTAAGGTAATTAAAAATATTTAATTCTAATTAAGTTTTGATTTAAAAATCATTTAAGAAATATTTAAAAATTACATTTTTTCGAATTTATAAATGAAATAAATAATTCAGAATATTTTCTGAATTTTTAAAATAATTTTCAGAATTATTTCTGAATTTTAAAATAAAATTCAGATTTTTGAAATCTAAATAAGCAAAATAAAGTAATTAAATAAAGTAAATAAAAGTAATATTTGAAATTTAACTGCAGGGATAAAAAGGTAAAAAGTTAATATCACTTTAATATTACCCACAGCAGTAAAAACGAATCAAACACCACTGTTCATATTCGAATTATAATTAAAATAAAAATTAAAAATGAAGAACATTCAACCGGTGCCCAGATTCCGGCGAGAAACCCAGAATCCGGCGAAACTCCGGCGAGCAATTCCGACCAATCTACACAGTTTCTGGGCCACTTAAAATACTCTACAAGTTCCATTTAACTTCCCCTTCCTTCTAATACCACTCAGGTCACCCCCCGATTCCCAGAACAGTTTTTCCGGCCAAATTCTTAAGAAGTCCGGCCAAAAACGTAACTTCCTATTCTATGAATCAAATCTAACAAACAAGGTGTCAAAACGAAGCTTATAACTTCAATAAACTACCCCTGCCCTCAGAATCATTGGAAAATTCACCAAATTTAAGTTATGATTATTCAAAATTTCGGTTTTGCTTTCTAGCTCATTTCAAACTTTCTAATGATGATTTTGCTCATGTGAATACTTAAAACGAATCCTAGAAACATAATAAAGCTACTGGTAATCTCAGAATCACTGAAAAATTGCTAAATCAAGAAACCCTAATTTTATTCATAAGAACCCTAATAATTCGAATTTTGTAAAAAAGTTCATAAATATTCGAGATTGATACCTGGGTAAAAATTGATGATATATTCGGAAACTAGATTTTTGTGGATTCAATCTGATTACTCATATGCTGGATTTGGACAACGGCACCATGCTCAAAATTGCTTCGATCTTGAAGAACAATAAGGATTTTACAATTTAAAATATTTTTGGAAATTTATTTGGGAGCAATTATTTGATGATTCCCAGCAGGACAAGTGGCAATGCTGAATTGGAGGTGAAAAGATAAGATTTTGACTCGGTTTGATAATTTTTGTCGATTATTTCGACTTTCGGAGTGTTCGGGACCCTAATTAACATTTAATCGTTCCAAAACGAATCGATTATGGTAATTACGGATCCGAACCGAATGAAAATATTTTGTTAAAATATAAAAGATGGTCTATGAGAAATTTGCAAGACTTTCGAAGAAATTTGAATATCGAATAATTTAGGGTGTATGTGATGAATATTGATACGAATTGGTTCGGAAATCGAAACCCAAGAATTTTTGAAACGAAAATATTAAAATGACTTTTTGACTATGAGATACTTTTATTCGAATTTATTCACATCTCTACATATTCACTATTCAATAAGGACTCATATTCGGCCAATTGCCAGATTCAAAATATCGATTCGAAACTCCTCGAATAATTCCAGAAAATATAATTTCGAGTCCAATTACCAAAACAAATATTTTATAAATTAAATAATTTCAGATCTTACACAGATTCACTAACTTGAGCTTTTTCTTTGAGCGTCTGGCTTTAACTTGATCTTTTTATCATCACCGGCAGGCGGCAACTAAGAGCTTCCCTAAGGCAATGACTTCATGTTCCTTGTTTGCGACTGTAAGATAGCTGTAAGCCTACAACTATATAAAAGTCCTGACAAATCCAATTTACTCTTTTAAATTTAGAGAGTCACTTCTTCCATCCATTAAAAGTTTATAACCTCTTCGTCAGCGTTAACCAACACTTCTAAGACAATGCTTTGCCCCAGGTAAGCGCTTTGATTAATGGCCACATTCAAGTATTGTTTGAAGTTTCCCAAATTACGATAGCTGCTCAAATAACAAATTTTAAAGTATTAGTATGCAGATTACATTATATGCTCGATCATAGAGTCAACTTTTCTACATTTGAGCCATTACCAAACTTTCAACTCACGATCTTTTTCTTAACAGTTGTATAATTAGTGTGGATCAGATCACCTGTTTCAATTTAAAAGGGTTAGATTTATGTGGTCGTATGAGTTCCTAAATCTTATGTGGTCATATGAGTTCTTTACTTCTTGTTTTGATTTCTACTAAATATATAATTCACACGCTTTACAAATTTTTTACTACTATAATATTCAGTATACTTGACTGTTTGTTCCTCTTATAGAAGCTACCCGCTTCTGCTTTTCTCTGTTTTTGATTTCTGTTCTTCTGATGTAGACACATCAGGTTCTACTTCTTCAAATAACAATAGCAACATGTTCGTGTTCATGCAATGGAAGTGGTCATGGCCTGTTGGGAGCTCGAGCATACGAAGCTTGATTGGCATCCACTTGTTTCTTGTTATAATTTCTTCTTCGATATCATATTTATTTAAATTGCATGCTACCAGATTATTTGATGGCGCTTTATCAACTGTCTTCAGTTTTCATCTTTCCACTAATGTATAACAGCAAATTAGGTGAGTAAAGCAGCAGCAATAATATATTGAACCCAAGCCAACATTCTCCCAGTGTGTGCGTAGATATATACTAGTACTATACTAAAGTATGCACTGACCAGCTTCTTTGCACAGCACCGTAATCTTGACTGATAGATACTACTCTTTTATAAATGCTATTCGGTCCTGTAATAGAAAACCATTCACAATAATGTCTTCTCTTACCCACTATAGTGTAATCAACTTTTTGTTTGTTGTTGACATATCTTCAGCTTCAACTGCAGCCAATTTCAAACCCACTGCCTTTCTTTTTTCCATTAGGAAAGACTCAAAAGCACTCCAGTATTACACTGGCTTAGAACTTTCCACACGAGAAAACTATGTAGAAGTAGTGATGGATCTTGGTGGCCAACACACCTGGTTTAATTGTGACCCCTACAATTTACTAACCTATCAGCCCATCAGTTGCGGCTCTACCAAATGTAAAATGGCCATAAGTGATGGATGCATGGGCTGCAACCTACCTCGTAAGCCAGGCTGCACCAACAATACCTGTGGTGTCTCCTCTTACAATCCATTTACTAAGGATCTTTATGCCCAAGGCCTAGGAGAGGATACCTTATTTCTGGTAGACACCAATGGCCTTTCAGTCGGATTAAGCTACCAATTGCCCAAACCATTTCCATTCTCCTGTGCACATTCAGATCTATCGAGAGGCCTGTCTAATGAAACTAAAGGTATGACAGGGCTTGCAAATACCACAACTTCATTACATGCACAGATCATAATTATTCATAACTCAGTTTAAGCTTCCTCATAAGTTTGCCCTTTGCTTGCCCTCTACATATGAATATGCACTTGGCCACATGTTTATAGGTGGCGGCCTATATTTTTTTCAGCCATACAATAAAGACATTGCTAAAGAATTTATCACCACAAAACTTGTCATTAACCCTGTTAGCACATCCCCCATACACACTGAAGGTGACCCATCAGATGAATACTTCATAGATGTTACATCTATTAGTGTAGATGATAAACCTGTCTCTTTCAATGTTTCTTTGCTATCCATTAATAAAAAAGGCAACGGGGGCAATAAACTTAGTATTATAACTCCGTTCACAAAATTAGAGACTTCCATGTATAACTGTCTTGTCAGTGATTTTGCCAAAGCTGCAGCGATCAGAAAGATGAAAAAAGTAGCATCTGTAGCACCATTCGGTGCGTGTTATGAAGCTGGTTCAATTACCAAAATCCAAACAGGACCTCTAGTGCCATACATAGATATTGGTCTGGCAGGCAAGCGGCACTGGAGATTTTATGGGGCCAATTCAATGGTCACTTTAAAGAAGGATGTACTATGCCTGGCGTTTGTGGATGGAGGATCAAAGCCAAGAACCTCAGTTGTCATCGGAGGGCATCAAATGGAGAACTATCTGGTTGAATTCGATCTTGGTTCCTCAAAGTTGGGGATTAGCCCTTCACTATTATTTCGAAATACAACTTGCACCCAATCTCGAGTCATATAGAGTTCCTGGAAAGAATATGTACTTGATTATTTGAGCAATGGATGCAAGTTCACTTTGATTGAGTGATGGAAACAATTTGATGAGGCGTGGAATGTAGAAATTTCAGTAAGAGTGTTTAGTATCAGATAATGTGTTTCTTCTGAATTTATGTTATTTATGAATTATGATTCTGATTTATAATAACAGGGTAGATATCCCTGAAACAACAAATAGCTCGTGACTCAATCAAGCATGCTGAATTTATACGAGTTTTGGACTGAATTCGATTTGAGCACTCTGGACTCTGTAAAAAAATTATTGATCCAAACCTTATCTAAAGTGTTCTGGAAAACTTCTGATTGTTTCCTGATATAAGAGATTTAGTTTCTTGTTTATTATAGAGTTGTATTAGGTTATAGGTAGACTCCAAGTCTGGCAGCTATATATATTGTAATGACTTCCGCAAAGCAATACTATAAAGTTATTTCTGTTTCAAATTACTTGATATATTTAACTTGAAATGCATTGAATTTTAAAATCAAAGCCTGCTGCTCTTTGTTTTTCCCATCAGGAAAGACACCAAGGCACTCCAGTACTACAAGGCAACAATTTAGAAGTAGTGATAAATTTTGTTGTCCAACATACATTTTTCAACTGTGACGCCTACATACCAACCTAGCAGCCCATCATTTGTGGCTCTGTAAAATGTGAAAAGGCCAAGAGCGATCTATGCAAGAAGGGAATCAACACCTGTATTGTCTCCTCTCCTAAAAATTGAAATTGAAATGATAGCAAGTTGCAGATAAGGAAAAAGAAAGAGAGAGAGAGCAGAGACTATTATCTTCCACCAAAAGATATCACTAATTGATTCAAAAGACAAATGACAGCTTGGTGTCCTTCTTATTCTACCAAATTGGCTAAACAACTCTCTGTCAAAGAGTACTACTAACGGTCTTAACTTAACAAACAAACAGACTAGATAATGCAAACAAAGTAACAGAACTAGCAGACAAATTAGAATGTAAAATACAATTCTATCCATGCATCCATGTCAGCTGCCACCTTGTTGTCTTCATTCTCTTCTTATTCCATTACTCCCCCTCAAGCGAAGAGGTCACTCCAAGCTTGGCTAGAAGGTCATAGTGCTGCTTGACAGTCAGTGGTTTGGTGAAAACATCTGCTGCTTGAGCATAAGTTGGAACATGTCGAGTAATAATCTCCCCAGCTGTGATTTTGTCCCTTATGTAATGACAATCGAGCTCTATGTGTTTTGTGCGTTCGTGCAGCACTGGATTTGCAGCAATAGATAGTGCAGCCTTGTTATCACATTTGAGTAATGTCGGTGGCAATTTGCTCAATCCCATATCCTTTAGCAAAGCAGTTAACCAAGTAATCTCACATGCTGTTAATGCCATGGCCCTGTACTCCGATTCTGCAGTTGAACGAGCTACAAGAGACTGCTTCTTTGTCTTCCATGACAGGGGTGAGCTACCAAGTAGAACACAAAACCCACTTGTTGATTTTCGTGTCATTGGACAACTTGCCCAATCTGCATCGCAATAAGCAGTTAGTTGAGCTGCAGAGGTCGATGCTAGTAGTATTCCTTGTCCAGGATTCCCAGTCAAATATCTGAGGAGACGCTTTCCTGTTTGCATATGCACAGATGTGGGTCGTTGCATGAACTGAGTTAAGATGTGCACAGAGAATGCAATATCTGGTCGAGTGATTGTGAGGTAAATCAGTTTCCCAACCAGACGCTGATAAGGCACAGTGTCAGCTAGCAACTCTCCTTTATCTGCTGTTAATTTCATATGAGCATCCATTGGTAGTTTGAGAGGAGAAACATTGAGCATGCCAAACTCTTTGAGTAAGTCAATCGTATACTTCTTTTGAGAGACAAAAAATCCTGCTTCTGACCTGTCAATTTAGAGCCCTAAGAAGTATCTTGGTGAACCTAAATCTTTCATCTTGAATTTCTGTGACAAAAGCCTTTTAAGTTCAGTTGTTTCAGCTAGTGAATCACCTGAAATCAAGATATCATCGACATAGACGAGCACCACTGTCATCTTCCCATCTTGAGTTTTAGAGAACAGACTATAGTCAGCCTTGGATTGAGTGTAGTTGAGGGTCTTGAGAGTGAAAGACAGTTTAGAATACCATTGCCTTGATGCTTGACGAAGTCCATAAATTGCCTTCTTCAATCGACAAACCAGATTGGCTGTATTTTTCAGATCATGATCATCAAAAGATAAGGAGATTCGACTCCCAAGTCCTGTATACCCAGGTGGCATTTTCATGTACACAACCTCATCTAATTCGCCATTTAAGAATGCATTGCTCACATCCATTTGGCAAGCATCCCAATTCTGAATAGCAATTACTGCCAAGAGAGCTCTCACAGTTGTTAGCTTGGCCACAGGAGCGAATGTCTCTGTGAAATCAATCCCATGAACTTGTTTATTCCCAAGAATCACCAATCTGGACTTGTACCTTCCTATGGATCCATCTGGGTTGTAGTTAGTTTTATACACCCACTTTGATCCTATTGCCTGTTTCCCATCTGGCAGAACGACAATGTCCCATGTCTCATTGGCCTCCAAAGCTTCCAATTCCATATTCATTGCCTCTACCCAGTGTGGGTTCTTCACTGCATGTTTGAAAAATACATGATCATCTTGAGCAACAGTGTCGAGATAAAGCAATGGAATCGTGGCTCCACTACTTGACTTGCCACAACATTTACATTTCTCTTTCCAGTTGTAACATAGTCACCCATCCAGGCTAGTCTTTTGGATATGAGTGTCGTGGTGGAGGGACAGTCTCATCAACAATCTCATTTTCTTCGTTCTCATTGCTTAAATTCCCTTCCTCAGTTTCTGAATCATCGTGAACATCATCAAATGTTAACCAATCATCATGATGGTTGTAGTTTGTTGATGTTGATACACCAGTTGGCAGAAGCTGCATTGTCAAGCTGGTATTACTCTCCTTGAATGGAAAAATGTTCTCATGAAACTTCACATCCCTCGAAATGAAAATTTCCTTTGTCATCAAATCCATCATTCTGAATCCTTTCTGAGTTGGGGGGTATCCCAAGAATATGCAAGGCTTAGCCTTTGGCTGAAACTTGTCATGTTGTTTCCCACCATAAGTTGCAGCAAATCCCAGACAACCAAACACTTTCATGCTGTCATAATCAACAGGTTTTTTATGCAAGACTTCATAAGGCACTCTGTTTTGAAGTGCAACAGTGGGAATTCTATTCATAATGTGTACTGCTGTCAATACACAATCTTCCCAATGAGATATAGGCAACCCAGATTGGAACTTTAATCCCCTTGCAACTTTAATCCCCTTGCAACTTCAAGTATTTGTCTATTCTTGCGTTCAACTCGTGCATTTTGTTGAGGACTGAACACACATGTAGTTTGATGTATTATGCCATTCATTGCATAATATTCTTTGCAATGTTTATCAGCAAATTCCATTGCATTGTCAGACCGTATAATTTTGATTCCAGTGCTAAAATGATTCTTTACATAACTCAGAAACATAGTCATTGTCCTCAAGTAATCAGACTTGTTTTCTAACAGATAAATCCAAGTTACTCTAGAGAAGTCATCATCTAAGGTGAGAAAATACCTGTATTTCGTACGAGTTGGAAACTTATAGGGTCCTCATGTGTCCACATGCACCAAGTCAAATCATTTCTTTGCATACGAGCTGCTTTCTGGGAAAGGAAGCTTGGTGAATTTCGTCATTGGACAAGTTATACAGATTAAAGCTTCTCCCTTAAGCTGTGACTTAATGCTCGAGATAAGCTTCAATTTTGGAACAGGTGTATGACCAAGACGATGATACCACAAGTTAAGTTTGTTGATAGCTTTCTCCTGTGACTCCACTTGTACACAAGTCACTTCCTTTTGTGCTTGCTGATCTACAGAGCTTGCCAAATAGTATAGACCATTGTGCATTTTTCCAATGCCTTTCAGCTTCTTTGAACTTGAATCTACAATCATACATGCCTCTGAATGGAACGTCACATCACATCCATTGTCCTTTACAAGTTTATGTATAGAAAGCAAATTATGAGTGAAGTCAGGAACATGCAGCACATTAAGCATCTTGAGGCCATTTTCAAGTGTCATATCACCAATGTGTGTAATCAATGTTGTAGCCCCTGTTGGCAACTTGATAGTGAAATTTGTTGGAGCCTTCCTAACGTTCGACAATGCACCCAGGTTGACAGTCATATGGTCTGATGCACCCGAGTCCACGATCCATTTTCCTATTTTTGCTCCACCTGTTCCACTGTTTATCATACCAGAAAATGGGCTATCACATTCATCATCTTCACACTGATTCTTACTTCTAGGTAGCATAGACAACAGCTGCTGCATTTGTTCCGATGTAAAAATCACACCTTGATGCTCAGAAGTCTGACTCGTTGATTGAGCCACATTTGCCATCTTTACCTTGTTGCCACTCCTTTCTCAGCACCTCCATTGGTCTTAACAGGTTTGTTATGCCTGTAATGCCACTTTGGATATCCATTGACAGTCCATCATTTTGCTGAGCTATGCCATTTCACACCACAAGCAGAGCACACAATTGTTTTCTCATGAGATCCTTTGCTATACATCGCTGCAACCTCCATCTCAGGGACAATGCTTAGTGCATCCCTTTGTGATTCCTCTTGCTGTAGAGCAGCACAGGCCTCCTCAATCGTGGGCAATGATGACAACATCAACAACTGACTTCTTTGAGCTCCATATATGTCATTCAAACCATTCAAGAACTGAAAAAGTCTTGACTCCTCTCTCATAGTTTCTATTGCTTTCAAGAGATGTGTTATCTCTTCAGACACAGTGGTAACCCTAGGTAAAACTGTCATAGACTCAATTTCTTCCCATAAGCTACTCATGGGTGTGTAGTATTCAGAAATGGACATCTCATTTTGTTTTAGAGAGAACAAATCCTTACTTAATTTATATTTTCTTGATCCATTTGTTAAAGAGAACCTACGTTCTAGCTATTTCCAAAGTTCACTAGCTAGATTAATGAACAAAATAGATCTCTTAACAGAATCAGAAATATTATTGTGTAGCCAGGATATTACCATGTTGTTACATGTTTCCCATTGGGCTGCTTCTGTCTCATCAGTTTTGCTTTTTGCCACAGAACCATCCACAAACCCCAACTTTCTTTTAGACAGCAACTGAATCTCCATTGACCTTTTCCATGACCTGTAATCAGCAGGCCCTTCAAGCTTTGTCACACTGATGGATGTTGGACCATCAGAGGGGTGTAAGAATAGTGGATTCTGCATATCTGCAAAGGTGAAACGACTCCCAGTAGCCATGAATCCAAAGAACAAGAATGTTTGAATTCAAGATCTGTTTTAAAAGAGTTGAAAACCACCCTACAGACTAGACAAGAGACGATGACTGACAAATAAAGACAGAAGAAATGGAATCAGTGAAATATGTGCATAGTCACATAAACTCAATATTTTCTTTCATTAGCAACTGCAAGCTCTGATACCATAAAGATTGAAATTGAAATGATAGCAAGTTGAAGATAAGGAAAAAGAAAGAGAGAGAGCAGAGACTATTATCTTGCACCAAAAGATATCACTAATTGATTCAAAAGACAAATGACAGCTTGGTGTCCTTCTTATCCTACCAAATTGGCTAAACAACTCTCTGTCAAAAAGTACTACTAACGGTCTTAACTTAACAAACGAACAGACTAGATAATGCAAACAAAGTAACAGAACTAGCCGACAAATTAGAATGTAAAATACAATTCTATCCTTGCATCCATGTCAGCTGCCACCTTGTTGTCTTCATTCTCTTCTTATTCCATTACCTCCAACTATCCAATCGCTTTTAATCTTTGTACTGAAGGCCTTGGAGGCTAGGAGAGGTGCCTTCGTTATCATACCATATAATAAAGACATTGCTAAAGGTTTTATCACCATCATTAACCCAAGTAGCACTGCCGCTTGTTTTAAAGTAGGCCAGCCTTTGAGTGAATACTTCATTGATGTTAAATCTATCTGCATTGATCATAAACTTGTCTCTGTGCATGCTTCTTTGTTGTTCATGAGTAAACTTGAAATTATTACTCCTTTTACAAAATTTTACACCCCATAATAGTCTTGTCAGTGATTTTAAGACGGCTGCAGCACTCAAAAAGAAGAAAAGAGTAGCACTTGTAGCACCATTCAGAGCGTGTTACAAAGCTAAATCTATAACCAAAAGCCAGAGAGGGCCTGTAGTGCCTTGTGAGTTACGTAGATTTGGTCTGTCGCGCCAATAGCATTGGAGATTTCACGGTGCCAATACAGTGGTCTGAGTGAATAAGAAAGTGTTATCCCCTGGCATTTGTGAATGTAGGCCTATTTCCAGAAACTTCAGTTGTGACTGGAGTGCATGCGCATCAAATGGAGGTTCATCTTATTGAGTTTGATCAGGTAAGGTATAATTTTTAAGAACAATGGTCATAGATCTTTGTTTTGTAGAATAAATACCAGATTTGATATTGTAATTGCAACTGTATCTGCACGACTGCACCTGCTTTTCATTTTGATTCCAATTCTATTTTTAAGCTCCAGACAAGTTTTAATAATACTTTTTTACTGTTTTAGATGATCACACTGCAAGAAAACGAATTTAACCAGCTAATTTAAATATAATAATAAATTATCATTTATTCAAAAAAATAATAATAATAATAAATTATCACTTTTACGAATTTTTTACTCTAACTTTTACATCTACAAGAAATGATAATTTAGTGACCGGAAGCTACTTTAGGCCAAAAAAGTGAGAATGCTACGAGTACTTTCTTTTTTTCCACAACGAATAACGAACCGGTAGCCTTGCATTAATCAGCATAATTTTTCACTATCATCATTTAAGGAGTAAATCCCTCTCCTAATATTTGTATGTGTGACATATCAACTGGGTTATAACTTGTTGGTTTGAGAATGCTATTTTTTGACAATGAGAAAATAAGTATCTATATTTTATATTAATGTGCAAAACCATGTTTTAATGGTACATAATAGTACCAAAATATCAAAGTACCAAATATTAATGTGCAAAACCATGTTTTTTTTTGACAAACAAGAAATTGTATTAACTAGCATCAAACCAATCACAGCCAGGACAAAACCCCGAACTGACAGTACAATCTGACAGGAAACAAATAAACGAACTAACCAAATAGCCGCTTATGTTTACAGACTGTTTTACATCATGAATAATAATATTCTTAGAATTAAAAAAGATTAAAGTAGCTTTCCGATCAATCCAATTTGCACCATTTATGAAGCCAGTAATATCGCAAATGACCTTCACATACGCACCACCTGTAGCCCATTGTTCAGCAACACCCCAGCTATCTACATGCCGAAGACCAGCTATAGACATGCCGAAAGTGAACCCCCAGCTATCTACATGCCGAAACCCAGCTATAGACATGCCGCGAATGAAATATCTCATTATATGAACAAATTCTAGTTGTGAAAAGTAAGCTCTTGCAATATCCAACAGCAGCCCCAAATCAATGCAAACATTACAGATCTCCCACCAAGCCACAAAAATCCTTTCCAAATTAGCCCGGAACCAAACCCATAATAACATACAAATAAACAAACCAAACTCGCCAACAGACGAGACGAAAAACACGTCAAAAGACGAGACAAAGATTCAAAATCAAAGTCCTCGGAATAACACCAAATTTTGGTATGATGTTGAGGAGGAGAAATGGAATCTCAAGATATTTTTTATTTTCAGAACTAGCTCAAAATCAGAAACAGATCTGAGAAAATTCTGGAACTTTATTGAATTAAAAGCTGTGATAATTGGAAGGTGAGAAAAGAGAGGGGGGAAGGGGGACGAAGATGGAAGAAGGCAGAGGAGGAGAGGCGGAGGCGGATTCGAAGGGAAGGGGAGGGGAGGGGAGGGGAGGGGCCGGCGGCAACGATTTAGACGACTCTCATGAGAGAGAGGTAGTGGTGTTTGTTATGTGCAAAACCATGTTTTAATGGTACACAATAGTACCAAAATACCAAAGTAACAAAGTATCAAATTTGGTTATCACTTGACTCGGGGTTCAATTCTTTCCAACTACATAATTATACAAGATTTATTTATTTATTTAAATTTCTTTAATTTCACCCCGTGCTCGATTCCCTATAACCACATAATTAAATAGCGTTTATTTGTTATATACTTTTATCATTCAATTCTTTACAAGTTTATATTTAAATAAAACTTATTAATTACATTTATTTATTTATCTATTTTATTTTTTTTAATTTCACCCGTATTCAATTCCCTATAATTACATAATTTAATTGTATTTATTTATTATATGTTTTTATCATTCAATTTTTTACAAATACATATTAAAATAATATTCATTAATTATATTTATTATCGATAGTTTACACGTGTCCGCCCGGCCCGTGCTTCGCACAAGTTACCGGTTAGTTTTAAATAATAACTGGAACGAGATAAAATCGAAATAAAGACCAAAAGCAACGTGAACTTTTCAACACTTATCGGTCAGAATCCTAGTATGTCAATGAATAACATCGTACAACATACATTTGGTAGTGATTCTGTGAGTTCACCTTGGTTATTTTTTATAAGCTAAATTAATTTACGAACTTTTTCATTAATAAAGGAAAACCGAAAATAAGAAAAAATTTGTTGGCTACAGCGGCGACAGGAAACAGTTGAGTGCTGGGTAAATAACATGCCAAAAGATTAGTCTAATTCTCAACGAGTAATACTGGAGGCATTAAAATGGGGACCAAAATAGGTACCAAAATGATATAATGACATGATAAAATGATTGATTTTAATTGGTTCTATTAACGTGAATATAGGAGGGTTTATCATGCCACATCAATTTTGAGAACTATTTTGGAGGACACTTTGGGAGATCTAACATTTTCCATTCTTAAATGGTAAAAATTTCGTGTCAAAAAAAAAAAAAAAGATAAAAATTTGGGAAAGTTGGATTTATCATTATTTGTTTCAAGGCAATTGATTGCGTGCTGTAGTTTTTTTTTTTTTCAAACAAAGTTATTCTGATGTAAAAGAGCTCCGCTGATACAAAAGCTATGTATATCTATCGAGTCTTGTTCTAATAGAAACTAACTTAGAATAGAAACTAGAAACTAAACCTAAATTAAATATTTCAAGCTAATCTAATGACCAAATTAGGGGTACTCCAATATAAAAAACGTTTAAAATTATTGTCTCTATTCAACAAAAATATAAAAAAATAAAAAAAATAAATAAAAAGTTACTGTTCACGTGATGACGTGGCACGTGAACAGTAACCTTTTTTTTAAAAAAAAATTATTTTTTTTTATATTTCTGTTGAATAGAGCCAAGAATTTTAAACGTTTTTTGTGAAGGTGTCCCTAGCGGGGCCATTAAAATAAATGAAATATAATTTATTTAGTGTAAGTTTCTAGTTTCTATTCTAAGGTTGGTTTCTATTTGAACGCTAGCCTATATCTATCTATCTATCTATCTATCTATCTATCTATCTATCTATCTATCTATCTATCTATCTATCTATACTATTATATTAAAGCCGAAACATTGAAAGTTTTGGTTTTCGGTTTGGTTATCCCATTTATTTTGGTTTTCGGTTAGGTTCATTTAATTTTTAATTAATTTTAAATATAAAATAAATCAATTTTAATCCGTTATTGGCTATAGTCCTAAAGACACAATAGTATTTTATATTTACACCATTACTAATACAGCTAAACTTAAAACCTCAGTTGCCTTCCCGAACACTGCGCACAGATAATTAAATTATAAAAATAACTTAAAAAGCTAATTACTAAGGTTAACGTAATTATACTATTATATTAAAGCCAAAACATTGAAAGTTTTGGTTTTCGGTTTGGTTATCCCATTTATTTTGATTTTCGGTTTGGTTAATTTAATTTTTAATTAATTTTAAATATAAAATAAATCAATTTTAATCCGTTATTGGCTATAGTCCTAAAGACACAATAGTATTTTATATTTACACCATTACTAATACAGCTAAACTTAAAACCTCAGTTGCCTTCACGAACACTGCGCACAGATAATTAAATTATAAAAATAACTTAAAAAGCTAATTAACGTAATTATATTCAGATTAAAATTCCTTTATCCATATTGAGCTTCTAACTTTTCTAACTTTTCAAATTCAAATCTATTCTACATGATCGTTCTTATTAATAATGAAAGAAACTAATGATTTTTTCAGATAAAAGATAACATCTTTTCTATATTTTTTAATTAAAATATCTCATTTTCTCCTAAATAATACATTTTCTACCATTCTAACAAAAATTTCTTCTTTCCAAAAATATGACCGTTTTAATTAATAAAATAAATTAATAATATTATAATTACTAATAACTAACTGATTATCTTTTTCAGCTAAAAGGTAAAATCTTTTTAATTTTTTTTAACTAAAATATCTCATTTTCTCCTAAATAATAACTAACCAATTGTCTTTTTCAACTATTACCTTTTCTAACTAAAATCTTTTCTTTCCAAAAATATAGATATTCTAATCAATGAAATAAAATAACAATATTATGATTATTAATAACTAACTAATTACCTTTTCCAACTAAAAGATATTATATTTTTATATTTTTTAACTGAAATATCTCATTTTCAAACTTGGTTTTTTTTACTTAATTATCTTTACTTAAATACTTATTATTAATTGGTAAGAACATGTATTTTATTATATAAAATAAAATAATGATATTGCAGTTCCTAATAACTAATTACTTTTTTCAGCTGAAACACATTTTCTTTTCTAACTTTTCGAACTAGAACTTCTCATTTCCAAAAATATCACGGGGCATTCAATTAAATGAAATAAACTAATAAAATTATAATTACTAATAACTAATTGATTACCTTTTTCAGCTAAAATGTAATATCTTTTCTATATATATTTTCTAACTAAAATATCTCACTTTCAAACCTTTTTTTTTCTTACTTAAATATTTATTATTGGTAAAAACATGTTACTTTTTTTATTTTTAATAACTAATTAGTTTCATTTTTATATTCTAAAAAATACTACGGGCAACTATATTTAATGAAATAAACTAATAATATTATAATTGCTAATAACTAACTGATTACCTTTTTAAGCTATATTTTCTATAATTTTTAACTAGAATATCTCATTTTCCCCTAAATAATAACTAAACAATTACCTTTTCCAACTATTACGTTTTCTAACTAAAATCTCTCATTTTCAAAAATATGGTCGTTCTATTTAATGAAATGAATTAATAATACCATAATTACTAATAAGTAACTGATTACCTTTTTCAACTAAAATGTAATATATTTTTATATTTTTTAACTGAATTTTCTCATTTTCAAACTTGATTTTTTTTACTTCATTATCCATACTTAAATATTTATTATTGCTAAAAACGTGTAATTCTATTTTATAAAATAAAAGAACTATATATTAATATAATTCATAATAACAAACTAATTAACTTTTTTTCAGCTAAAACACATTATCTTAATTTTTATGCATAGAACCTCTTCATTCCAAAATTATCACACGTCATTCTATTTGATGAAATCTATTTATACTATTATATTAAAGCCGAAACATTGAAAGTTTTGGTTTTCGGTTTGGTTATCCCATTTATTTTGATTTTCGGTTTGGTTAATTTAATTTTTAATTAATTTTAAATATAAAATAAATCAATTTTAATCCGTTATTGGCTATAGTCCTAAAGACACAATAGTATTTTATATTTACACCATTACTAATACACCTAAACTTAAAACCTCCGTTGCCTTCACGAACACTGCGCACAGATAATTAAATTATAAAAATAACTTAAAAAGCTAATTACTAAGGTTAACGTAATTATATTCAGATTAAAATTCCTTTATCCATATTGAGCTTGTACTTGACTCTTTTTTCAGCTCCAACAACTAAATTACCCATTTTTTCTAAAGATTTTATTTCTAATTGAAATACTTTACTATTTAATCTAAAATTAATATTACAATAATTAATATATATCCAAAATATCACACCATATCTTTCCGTAATTATTTTTAGTAGTAATTTTTGTAATTAAAACAAGTTACTTTTTAATTTAAAATTAATCTTGCGATAACTAATATACACCCAAAAATATCTCACCATATATTCAAATCATTAATTTTAGTAATAAATAAGAATCGTTAGATCTAATACTAAGATATATTATATGATTAAATTAATTTACTAAAAATTCAAAGTTAGAACCCGTCAACGACATTTTTAATTTAGAATTTTACAAAATAAATTTCAAACAATGCATATCATTATATAAATTTATATTAAATTAAAATTAAAAAATTATTAAAAATAAAGATTATATAAAAACATAATTATAATGTTAAATAAATTTTATAACCTATCAAAAGAAACCCGTGCTTCGCACGGGTTATAAGCTAGTACTATTATATTAATGCCGAAACATTAAAAGTTTGGTTTTCGGTTTGGTTATCCTAAGTTTTGGTTTTCGGTTTGGTTATCGTAATTATTAAAGTAAATAATTAAATTACAAAAACAACTCAAAAAACTAATTACTAATGTTAACGTAATTATATTCTAATTAAAATTCCTTCATCCACTTCTACTTGGACTCTTTTTTCTGCTCCAACAACTCAATTATTCATTTTTTCTAAAGATTTTACTTCTAATTAAAACACTTTACCATTTAATTTAAAACTAATATTACAATAATTAATATATATCCAAAATATCACACCATATCTTTCCGTAATTATTTTTAGTAGTAATTTTTGTAATTAAAACATGGGATACTTTTTAATTTAAAATTAATCTTGCGATCACTAATATACACCCAAATATATCTCACCATATATACAAATCATTATTTTTATTAATAAATAACAATCGTTAGATCTAATAATAAGATATATTATATGATTAAATTAATTTACTAAAAATTCAAAGTTCGAACCCGTCAACGACATTTTTAATTTAGAATTTTACAAAATAAAATTTAAACCATGCATTTCATTATATAAATTTATATTAAATTAAAATTAAAAAATTATTAAAAATAAGGATTATATAAAAACATAATTATAATGTTAAATAAATTTTATAACCTATCAAAAGAAACCCGTGCTTCGCACGGGTTATAAGCTAATACTATTATATTAAAGCCGAAACATTGAAAGTTTTGGTTTTCGGTTTGGTTATCCTAATTATTAAAATAAATAATTAAATTACAAAAAACAACTCAAAAAGCTAATTACTAATGTTATTATATTAAAGCCGAAACATTGAAAGTTTTGGTTTTCAATTTGGTTATCCTAATTATTAAAATAAATAAATAAATTACAAAAAATAACTCAAAAAGCTAATTACTAATGTTAACGTAATTATATTCCGATTAAAATTCCTTCATCCACACTCTTTTTTCTGCTCCAACAACTCAATTACCCATTTTTTCTAAAGATTTTACTTCTAATTAAAATACTTTACCATTTAATTTAAAACTAATATTACATAATTAATATATATCCAAAATATCACACCATATCTTTCCGTAATTATTTTTAGTAGTAATTTTTGTAATTAAAACACGTTACTTTTTAATTTAAAATTAATCTTGCGATCACTAATATACACCCCAAAATATCTCACCATATATTCAAATCATTATTTTTAGTAATAAATAAGAATCGTTAGATCTAATAATAAGATATATTATATGATTAAATTAATTTACTAAAAATTCAAAGTTCGAACCCGTCAACGACATTTTTAATTTAGAATTTTACAAACTAAATTTTAAACCATGCATATCATTATATAAATTTATTTTAAATTAAAATTAAAAAATTATTAAAGATAAGGATTATATAAAAACATAATTATAATGTTAAATAAATTTTATAACCTATCAAAAGAAACCCGTATATTAAAGCCGAAACATTGAAAATTTTGGTTTTCGGTTTGGTTATCCTAATTATTAAAATAAATAATTAAATTACAAAAAACAACTAAAAAAGCTAATTACTAATGTTAACGTAATTATATTCCGATTAAAATTCCTTCATCCACACTCTTTTTTCTGCTCCAACAACACAATTACCCATTTTTTCTAAAGATTTTACTTCTAATTAAAATACTTTACCATTTAATTTAAAACTAATATTACAATAATTAATATATATATCCAAAATATCACACCATATCTTTCCGTAATTATTTTTAGTAGTAATTTTTGTAATTAAAACACGTTACTTTTTAATTTAAAATTAATCTTGTGATCACTAATATACACCCCAAAATATCTCACCATATATTCAAATCATTATTTTTAGTAATAAATAAGAATCGTTAGATCTAATAATAAGATACATTGTATGATTAAATTAATTTACTAAAAATTCAAAGTTCGAACCCGTCAACGACATTTTTAATTTAGAATTTTACAAAATAAATTTTAAACCATGCATATCATTATATAAATTTATATTAAATTTAAATTAAAAAATTATTAAAAATAAGGATTATATAAAAACATAATTATAATGTTAAATAAATTTTATAACCTATCAATAAACCCGTGCTTCGCACGGGTTATAAGCTAGTACTGTATGATGAGTAATATTAGGGGAATGTTTTTATTAAGACCCATTTCTAGATATCCCCAAAAAAAATTCCTAAATGCTTTATGTATCATGTATATAATTGGTAATTTTCCTTATTATAAAATGGATTTCCGCCTATATGTGCCACAAACTAAAATGTGCCATGTGGCATGCCACATTATTCGATAAAAATTTTGGGAAAAAATTTGGGAAACCCAGCATTCCTATTTTCTTATTCATGATGAGATGTACAACACATGCATCTTAAAATTCAAAAATTAAATAAATATTATATCATATTCTTGATATTTATAATATAATGAGCAGATAATCCGTGCGAAACATGGATCGTGATCAATTATCCTAAATTTTTAATTTTTAATTTTTTTAAATAATACTATTTATCAGATATTCTGATTAAATAATTTAATGACTTTACTTACATTGATATTAATATTTAAAAAAATCCATGTTTAAGTTGACTATAATTTAATTATCACTACTATTTACATGGTCTGGATCAAGAGAGAACCAAGAATTGAAGAACCATTATTAGTCATTGGATTACTTCTAAATCAATTATCCAGATTCAATTAATTTTCAAATAATTTTTGTAAGGGTACTTTTGAAAATAAAAACTACGCTATTAGTTTAATTAGTTGAAATAAGAAAATTTAAACAATAACTCATTATTTAAATTTTTTATTTTATTAATATTTTTTATCTCGCATAACTTTTGGCTGATTTTTTCAATTTTTTCAATCTTCTTTATTCAAAAATTTTAATTATTTACAAAAAAAATAATTCCCAAAATAATATGGTTGTACTACAAAACCTATTTTGTTTCGTAATAAAAATATAATATTTTGCTACTGAATTTCAAAGTTATGCACACGAACTTAAAAGTTTTACAATTGAACTGGTTTTTTTTTTTTTACAAAATTCTACAACTGAACTTACTTTTTTACAACATTATGTTGTTGAACACTATTATCTCATATTATATTTATACCATAATTTAAATGTTATACAAGTGAACTTAAAAATTATGCATCCAAATTTTGAAGTCAAACACATGAATTCTAAATTTGTGCTATTGAGCATACTTATATTTGAATATTTAGTTTTTAAACATTTAGTCTCGTATTGTATTGGTACCATAACTTAAGTATTCTCACTTTGAAAATTTTTTATGATGTTAGTGGAAGATTTTGTGATTAATGTTGGTGTATGATTATAATTATTAATCAAATACGTATGAATTGTCTCCAAATTATATCTTATGTTTTTTGACAATTTTGCCCCTCATCTATATGTAATAAAATATATATTAATATGAAATACTAGCCTATAACCCATGCGATGCACAGTTGCTTTAAGTTATTACTTTAAAATACGTATGTATACATATAAATATTATATAAAAAATGTTTTTTTAAACTTTTATTTAATAGAAAAAGTGAAATTTATCTAATCATGTAAACCTTTTTTCGATTTTTATACAAAATTTTCTATATTTTAAGTGTTTTCCAAATTTTGTGTAATTTTTACTATATAGCTTATTACTCGTGTGATGCATGGATGTATTTTTTAATATTTTTTGTTTTATTACCCATATTTTCATATATATTTTTTAATTAGTAGGAAAATAAATTATAGAAGATAATAAAATGTTGTAATACATGTTTTGATAGTATTTTAACGATAGTGTTTTAATAATTAATAATATGTTGTTGACGGAAATTGAATCTTAAACTCGTGAGAGTAGTTTATAAAATAATATACATGTTTAATAGAGATATGTTATTTGTGGGATTCGAACTTGGAACCTATAAGAGTATTTCAAATATTAGAAAATGAATATTCTTTTAGCATGAGATCCAACGGTTCTTATTTATTTATTTTAAAATCTAACTGTTGTTATTAAGTGTACCAAACCGACAACCAAATATACCCTGTTTTGCTTATAATAATATAGTATAGATATGTAAGAGTTCTTAGTTTCTCCGCTTAAGGATTTTCCCAGGAACATGACCCAATATTTATAATTGATTACAATATATGTTAACCACCTTAAAATAGAGTTCCGGTAATAAGTTATATTATTAAATATATTTATTATTAATCTGTTATAGATAAATTTTAAATATTAATTAATATAGCACTCGACTTAATCTTTTCATTAATTTTGTTAGTCTTTTATTTTAATTAAAAATGGTCATTTCATTTAATTAATATTGACATAGTACCATCTAGAAAAACCAATTGTATAAGGGCACCAATGAGAATTTTCCAAAAAAAAAAAAAGATTTATAGTTTCATTAACGTTGTCACTAACAGAAGGATATGACAAGTGTAATTACTTACTTTAGGGGTACCACTCGTAATACCAAAACATAAAATGACACCATTTGGAAAAACCAATTGTAGAAGGGTATCAATGAGAATTTTTCTCTAAACTTAATATTTTAAAACAACTATGGAATAGGATATTTTAAAGGATTATAATCCTTTGAATTATAAATGATAGGACTATTATACCAGAATTATTATCCCAAGATTATAATCCCTCGAAACAAATCTGGCCTATATTCTCGACTTTTATTTTGATTGTAAGTTAATAGACTCCTAGTATATAATTTCACTATTAAATTAAATTAATATATAATATAATTGTTTCAATTAATTAAATTAATCTAATATTTAGTGATATACCATGCTATGCATGACATATCATACCATTAATAGGGGGTTATCGGCTTATCGGCTTATCAGCCAACAGAATAGGAATTAAACTGACAGGGACAGACCCTATCAAACACTCGACCTGGAAAAGAACGTGACTCTCTCGCAATATTTTGAGCAGCCATATTAGCAGATCGTTTAATATAAAACAATACAATGTATAACTCTTCAACCATCTTTTGACACTCCGTTATAACTCGACCAAACGAAGATACCAGCCTGACCTCACTTCTAATTGCTTGCACAACAGACAATCAATCAGTTTCCAGAATTACCTTTGTCCAATTCTTCGAATTACACTAGCTTAAGGCTTCTTTAATCGCCATAGCTTCAGCAAAACCTGGTTTTACATTACCTTGGAATGGAGCAGACCTGCCTTGAACTACAGCACATGCACTATCTCGAGCCAACAAACCTACACCATAGGATGAGCTCTCAGTAAAAACCGCTGCATCGACTGTTATCTTAACTTCATCATTTAAAGGCCTCACCCAGTACTGAGCTCCGTCCCCATTTACAACGAACTGGTACAAAGCTTGAGTAGCATTTACCTGGGCATTCTTCCATTTCGTAAGATACTGCTTCATCGATGATACTACATTATTCACCAAAGCCCTCTTTTGATCCCAAACTAGCTCGTTTCTCGTCTTCCAAATACTCCAGCAAGTAGTGATAATCTCAGCATATTTATCCTTACCAATGAGAATGAACATTTGGCTCAACCAGTCTGCAAAACAACTATAGTCTCCACTATCAACCACCCTGCCTTTTTTTCGCCAAACTTGAGCTGCAAACTCACAGTCGACCAAAACGTCCTGGATTGTTTCCTCACTTCTATTACAAATTGGGCATATGGTCGAAACAGGCACATACTTAGCATATAAATTCAATTTTGTAGGGAGGCAATGACAGAGAGCCCGCCAAGTCATATTCAAAACCTTAGGAGGGGCCTTGATTTTCCAAAGCTGGTTCCAAATGCTGTCATTACTCGAAGGACTCCAACCACCCTTTTGCCACTGAATCAACTTATACGCATTCTTCACTGAGAAAATTCCATTTTCCTCCTTACTCCAGAAAAGGCTATCTTCTTCCTCATTACTATTAATGACCATGTTAAAAATACATTGCTAGTCCCTGTCATTGAAAAGATCCTTAACAACTTCCACATCCCACTCTCAACCCCCTTCTACCATTAAGTTTGAGACTGTGGCACCCTCCAAGCCCTGAATGTCATTCGTAATATATGGATTTACCTCATCATGAAGCCAAGGCTGGCCATTAATTTTTACTGCCTTTCCAGTCCCCAAACTCCACCTAGAACCGTCCATAACTACTTTCCTTGCTTTCAAAATACTTCTCCAAACGAAACTTGGGTTGCCACCTAATTTTGCTTCAAAAAAATGACCATCTGGGAAATAAAGGGCTTTATAAATTCTACTGGCCAGGTTCTGGGGTCTAGTAACGAAACGCCAACCTTGTTTACCCAGAAGAGCTAGATTAAAATTGTGAAAATTTCGGAAACCTAGACCACCCATCTATTTGTGTTTACTCATTCGCTTCCAACTCATCCAGTGAATCCCCGTACTAGAGTTTGAACTTCCACCCCACCAATACTTTGACATACTTCTCTCAAAATCCTTAGTAATTTCCAGAGGTAGTAAAAACACACTCATAGCATATGTAGGCAGTGCTTGAGCAACGTTTTTAATCAAAATTTCCCTACCTGCCTGAGACACCCACCCCTCCTTCCACGACTGAACTCTACGCTTCACCTATTTTCAGAAAGCCAAGAACACTTGATTTATTACGACCCACCAGACTTGGTAACCCCAAGTAAGTACTATTACCATCAGCCTCACTCATCTGAAGAGTATGACAAATATCATTTATGCACTCATGAGAAACGTTCGTGCTAAAAAAGACTGAAGATTTCGCCACATTGACTCTCTGACCAGACGCCTCCTCAAAGATGTGTAAGATTTCGTTCATTCTCATTGCTTCTTGATCATACGCCTTACAAAACAAATAACTATCATATGCGAAAAGTAAATGGCTTATACTAGGAGCTCTCTTGCAAACTTTAATACCTTGAATCAACCTCCGGCTTTCAAACTTACAGAGCATAGCTGAAAACCCTTCTGCACATAGAATAAACAGATACGGTGATAGGGGATCACCTTGCCGGAGACCACGACTATGAATAATTGGACTCATCTCCTTCTCTCCATGAGTAATACAGTAAGAAACCGAGTTAACACATTGAATAATTAAATAAATCCACCAATCATGAAACCCCAGTTTGTGTAAAACTTCCCTTAAAAACACCCACTCAATTCTATCATATGCTTTACTCATATCAATTTTGATGGCCATACTACCTTCCTTCCCTCTACATTTCCGCTTTAAGTAATGAGTCATCTCGTATGCTACGATTATGTTGTCAGTAATAAGCCTTCCCGAAATGAATGTGTAAGAACTTGTATTAAAAATGTAATTATTATTATTGAATGGAATAAATATTTATCTAAGTTATTTAACTCGATGGAACGATGTGTTATAGACGGATATTATTATCGTTTTATGTATTTAATTGAGGTTAGAGTTCCCCGTATATGTTAAGAAAAAATAAATGTGTTAGTTGATCATATTCTTTTAATCAAAAATCATGTTAGTAGTATTTGCCGTTTCGGCAGACCGTACTTTTAAAAGCTCAGCGGTTTCGTTTTTAAAAGCGTATTTATATCAAAACTGATCAAATAAATTTTAAAATATTCTTGTCTCAAGTTTTATTCTTTCTATCATGTTTGAGGATTTTTCAAATTATTTTCGTGATTTTTCGTAAAAATTTCGCCTCTGTTTTATATCCGAAATTCCACTAAGCGGCAATTACGGAACCGATTTCATGAGACCTGAATAAAATATTCACAAAAGCAAAATATTTCTCAACAAATCTGTCAATTATACCAATACCAGCCCCAGCAATCATTCTCTCAAATTATTGTTTCAAAAATCAAAAATTTCTTAGAGAGAAAATTCTAGTGTTCTTCAATTTCAAGCTCCAAATCGGAGGCCTTCCCGGAATTGAAATCAAGCGTTCTAGTAGTTAAAACGAAGGTATCAAAATCTAGTTTCTAAATATGTGCCCAGAATTCGTGGGGGATCATTATTTGATTTTATATGATTTTTACAAAATTTGAATTTAAAGATTCAAAATTATGATTTTTCGTAAACTTGATTGTTTATGTGATTTGATGATTCCATGTTGTAGATAATTTTCTCCTGGTCAGTTTGGTATATCATATGTTAGGTTTTGAGTTTGTTAAACGTGTTTAAATGTGGTTTGATTATTTCGAAATTGTTCTTGAGTGTTCTTGGTGTTCATCGGAAAATGTTGACTTTTTGAACGGAATTTTAGTTCGAGTAATTGTTTGGAAATTCAGGGTTGGTAAAGTTGTAGATCGTTCAAAGACAAAGCTTGTGTTGAGTTTGGGTCATGTTTGACTAGATTTCGAGCTTCGCCGGAGTTGCGCCGCCGGCCGGAGCTGCCATTGACGCCGGTGGTGGATCTTGAAGAAGAAGACGATGAATAGTGCTGATTATTTCTGATTTTTATTTTAATTATTTTAATTTTAGAAAATTCATATTTAATTCAATAAAAATCAGAAAAATACGAAATCAGTTTCTAAATTTTCAGAAAAATATTTTCTGTATTATTTTAAAACAAAAATCGGATTAATTCAAAATTATTATTTATTTTAAGATTTTTGGATCATTTCCTTAATTATTTAAATGTAGAATTTAATACTTTAATTATATTAAATCATTTTGAATAATAATTTAAATTAATTTAATTATTCGATAAATGAGATCATTTATCGAATAATTTTATTCATTAATTATTGTTTAATTTAATTAATATAATCGAGGTTATTTAATTCCAAATTATTCCGTTTTGAGTTTTAAATGCTTTAAAAATATTAGAAAAATCCCAAAAATTATGAAAATTGTTTTAAAAATATTTCGAAGCGAGATTTAATTTATGACGAGGTTTGGACATGTGTTAAAAATAATTGTAGAGTTCCATTAATTGATTACGTGATCTGAATGTGTCCGCTAGGGCAATATAAATGTTACGTGCTAAATGAATTATGTAAATTATGTGAATTACATGAAATACGTGGAGTGAATAGTGAGATGTATTAGTATTTGATTCGAGACGTTTATTATAGAGTCGAGTCAGAGGAGCAAAGGAAAAGCTAAAGCAGAAGGTTACGAGAATATTTAGACGGACTTGACCTTATTATCAGGCAAGTATTTTTCTATCACTTGTTATCCTATTAAATATACAAATGCTATGCCATGTATCCCTTTAAATTATTGTTCAAGAAATCATTCTTAAATTATTCACAGCATGAATCCATCGAATTATTCTTATCAACTTTGACGAGATTCATTTAAATTATCATTGACGATTCATTTCAACCTTTTTAGGCATTCGCTCTAGTCGATGCCTTATTACTCTTGATTAATTATTATTACCCAGATTGTGGCGTTCGACTTCGTCGACGCCTATAATATCGTTGCATTCGATTTACCCATTTCTTGTATCGATCCAGACGACACTTATTGTTATTATTGTTGATTCTTCATTATCACCCCAATGTTGTATCGAACTCATCGATACTAGATGTTGTACCATTTGTTATCGTACATTCACTTTGAGTTGTTTTCCTGGAACGTGAACTTCTAATGATTGTTGTGATCGAGGTTGTCAATCTTCCGACACCTAATTATGATTTAAAGGTTGTCAATTGTACCGACACCTGAACGTAAGGTTAGAATTGGTGGATTTATATAAAACTTGACCTTAATTGGTCTAACCATATATTGGTCGATGTGTAAGGCCTTTCAGTGCCTTGGATCCGATGAGGACTTTGCTTTGTGCACTGTCCGGGTTAGAGCGTGACTGATCAGCATGTCTAACTTTGTTTTTTTAAAAATTATGAGATGGACCAGTTCTAACATTCTGAGTATTTGACTCTAGTTGATGTTGAGCCACTTTCTTATGGCATTATTGATTGTCGGAACTTATCTGAATTTATCTGTTCATATCACTGAACTTGATTCACCTTTCAGATATTCCAGTATGGCTTGTAGTTAATACCTGGAACGATTAAAAGTTTAGTATTTATTTATACATTGAAGGATATTCTTGTTGAGCTTTCTGGCTCACCTTGCAATGTAATGTTTCTTTTCCAGTTAAGATCGAGGATGTTTAGACCTAGTGGCTCGGCAGCCAGGGGAGTGATGTTTGATGATTGAGAGTGCAGCTGGTTTAATTTCGTGTATTGTTGTAATAAATGGATTGGATAGACTAGACATTTAAGATCTATCAGATTGTATTAAATTATATTTGAGGTTTGTAATAGTAATTAGCAATGTTTGTTTCATACTTTAGCCTGTGCTCGTATCTTGGATGAGGGATTGTATTATTATTGTTCCGCATTTACAGGTTTGGATTGTTTAAGTGAGTTGTCAGCCCGGATCTGTATCCCGGATCTGCGAGGCGTCACAGAATGCAATCTGGATCTCCGACACCACACCATCTAGGATGTTCTTCATTCCATTAGCCAAAACCATCGTGATTATCTTAACCAGAACATTGCACAATGAAATAGGTCGTAAATCACCCACAACTGTTGGACATTTTTTCTTTGGAATGAGCACAATGTTTGTTTGATTGATCCCATATGGCAACACCCCTTGGTTAAAAAAATTCCTTACCATCTGAACTATATCATTCCCCACTATAGAATGGTTTTGATAAAAAGCTGGAGTCATACCATCCGGACCCGGCGATTTATCTGGATTCATATGAAACAGAGCAGATTTCACCTCTTCCCCCGTTACTTGCCTTAACAATTATGCATTTTGTCTTCAGTAACTAGGCCCTCAACACTGTCTATAACCTCATAATAATTCGACTGAGTAGCTCCAAAAAGATGAGAATAGTGCTCTGTTATATGCTCCTCTAACCCACTACCCCACTCAACCCAATCTCCTTCACCATTTTTCAGTTTGAGTATCCGATTAGTTCTCCTTCTAACACTTGCAGAAGCATGGAAATATTTAGTGTTTTTATCTTCTGAATGCAGCCACAACTGTTTTGATCGTTGATGCCAGAAAATCTTCTTTTGCTCTAAAATAAGGAACAACTTCTTCTTCATTTCCTTATATTGATTCAAAGACTCAGCATCCCTTTTTCACCTCAAACTACGAAGGGCCCTCTTGCAATCTTTAAGACGATTACTGAAACTCCTAGTAATTTCTCTTCCCCATTCATCTAACTTATCACTACAAAACTTTACTTTTTGTTGAATATTAACCTCTTCACACTCCTACCAACTATCTTGAACTAAAAGCTTACACATAGGCTCAGTAAGCCAGGAATTTTCAAATTTAAAGCTACGTCTCCCCACCTTACTTTGCATTCCTCAGGTAAGAATACAATTGGATTGTGGTCTGAAGAAGAACACTCTAGATTAATAAGTTTTGTAATAGGAAACAACGAAAGCCACTGTACTGTTGTCAATGCCCTATCCAACCGAACCTCCATCCAGTCTTCGGTACCTCTCCCTCGCTCCCAAGTGAACTGGTAGCTTGTCAACTCCATGTCAATCAATACTGTTTCGAGCAAAACATCATTAAAACCTTCAATCAGCCAGCTTGGATATGATGCACCCCCCCTCTTATCCTGTTGTGAGATTACGTTACTCATGTCCCCTATAGCACACCAAGGCAGGTTCGAGTCACGAGCTAAATTTCTAAGAAGATCCCAGGTTTTGCGTCTTTGGGCCCTATCAGGTTCACCATAAATACCTGTCAACCTCCATTTGTCTTTCCCTCAATGTTTATCTCTACATCAATATGATTACGGGACACACTCCGAAGTTGAACTTGATCTTTAACCCGCCATAGCAAAGCAAGACCCCCACTTCGCCCCAAAGGATCCACTACCATCATACCTTCAAATCCCAGACTTCTTCTAACAGCCTCCATTCTACCCTTATTGTCCATTGTTTCACAAAGAAAAATAAAAGATGGCCTTTCTTGTCTTACGACTTCTTTAAGGAACCGAATGGTCGAAGGAAGACCCACCCCTCGACAGTTTCAACTGATTAAACTCATAACTCTAGGCGGGGCTGCCTCACAGCACCCGCCTTTAACTCATTTTTTTGGTTCTATTCATCAATCTCCACCAGCTTTGTCATTGTTGTATCTTTCAATGTTAAGGCTTTTTGACGCCCAACAAGTGACAACCCATCCACTCTTCTACTCTTTGGATCCGTAATTATAAGCCCATTATCTAAATCATTATTTCCCTCCAACTCGTTATTTGAACTTTGCCCAACTATTTCCACATTAAAATTTGAAATTCCCATATCTTTATTTCCCTGATTCTCGTAACTAATAGCCATTCTGTTAGCAACAGAATTCACTATTTCTCCCCCTGAAATTATGGGATTAGCCTTATCTCCAGCAACAGTCATGGAAGTTTCCTTCTCGGGCATACCACCCTTCTCTCCCACCGTATCACTCGCAGGAAAACCGGTCTAAGCCATTTCGAACCAATTGCATGATTTCTACGCCTCGGCCTCGCTTCTAATAAAACTAGTCTATAATCCGTGTAAAGCACGGGTTACTTTTATTTTTTTATAATTTATTTATAATATAGTATAATATTATAAATTTTAATTTTAATAAGTTGTTAGAAGGATTCGAATCTTACACTTTTGTATATAACAATATTTAATATTAAATTTAAATTAATATGTTGTTGGCGGGAATTAAACATTAGAACTTTATATATAATAACTTTTAGTATTGTTGTATCGAACGATTATAATTTTTTGAGTTGAAAATTTAACAGTTATGAATGTAAGGGATAACCAAAAATAGCGGATAACCAAAAATGGGGATTAATCAAACTACAAAATATAGATAATAAAAAATATAGATTCAATTAGTTTTAATTTTTTTAATCAATAAAGCAAACATTAATTTTAAAAAAAAATCCACCAATTTAACAAAGCATCGCATATCATAAACTAAAGTCAAAGGCAAAGGAGATGGCTCTATAAAAAAGGTGACTACCTTTCTTTACTTTCCTAGGGTTTATATTCTTCGCACACCTCCATTCATTTTATCCTCCATCCCCACACATCCCAAGAAAACACTCCCCCTCATCATGACCGGAAAAGCCAAGCCCAAGAAGCACACAGCCAAGGAGCTCGCCGCCAAGCTTGACGCAGCCACCACCAATCGCGGCGGCGGTAAAGCCGGAATCGCCGATCGAACCGGTTCAACTAAAGGCGGCCACGCTAAATACGAGTGTCCTCACTGTAAGATTACTGCTCCTGATGTTAAATCTATGCAGATCCATCATGATTCTAAGCACCCCAAGATTCCTTTTGATGATACCAAGATTAGTAATCTTCATGCTACTGCTCCTGTTGTTGCCGAGACTTCTGCTCCTCGTCCCGGTGTTCGCGGGAGTCTCAAGAAGTGAAATCTTCTGATTTCTGTTGCTTATAAGGACAATATCTTATGTTTTTGTTTGTGGGGACACTTGATTTAATCTTGATCTAGTGTATGTTGTTGTTGTGATACGCGTTATGTTTCGAATCAAATGTTAATCGTCTTCTGTTTATTTTGTTCCTTGTTGCTCTTGTATATAATTCGTGTTTTGTTGGTTTATTTCGGTGATTAATTAGCTAGGCTGATAGACTGATCGTGTGTGTTTATTTCAACAATTTCTCTAAATTACTAGCTATCTAAGAACAGACACGGAGGGATATCAGTTACTAGCTAGGCTGAGAGACTGATCGTGTGTGTTTATTTCGAGAGACTGATCGTGTGTGTTTATTTCAACAATTTCTCTGAATTACTAGCTAGCTAAGAACAGACACGGAGGGATATCAGTTACTAGCTAGCTAAGAGCAGATTGCAAATTCGAGTATAGTGTAAATGAAAAGAGATTCATCTTATTATGATAAAGCTGTGAGAAGGTCATTGGTTTTGGATTTTATTTCCTAGCATAAATGAGTTTAATCGAGTTGCTTATCCATAGGTAAATGATATGGTAATTGTTTGAGTACAAATTTTGGTTGAGCTATTAATTGTAATCTTTGTTAAAGAAATGTTTTCTTTCGTAAACATGTCCCAGAATTCAATGACTATAGAACTGATTGGGATATCTTGATTCATTCGTAAATGTTCAAGCAATATCCTCTGTTTTTGTTGAAGATGCTTGGCTTGACAATTATTTTGACTTGTTTGATTTATTGGTTTGATTTATTGGTGTTCTTTGTTTAAATACCAATTACTTGCACAAATTCCTTCAGTTTTGTAGTGTCATTAAATTCATAGCAATTCAGGTATGATAATCAGTTTGGTTCTATGTTGGATCATCATGGTCGAAAATTGGCGAGACAAAGCAAGTTAGTATTTGATAGAACCTTGAGAGGTATCTGTTTCAGTGTTGATGTATAACCTGGAAGTGTTGTGGATGTTTATAAGCTTTTAGCTGCTTTGATTAACATATGGTGGAATTACCTACTGGATTTAGCTGTTATAAAAGTTTTTATTGGGTGCACATTAGAAAAACCGTTTCTTAATTGTGGTCTTTACCCACAGCTCCAGAAGCTTGATAAAATCTTGCTTCTTGTGCGAGAAATTGGGGCAGTGCTTACATTCTGGGTATGGCTCAATATACACTCTTGGGACAGTTTAATGTCGCTTTGAATCTCGATAGTATTTAATTCATGAAATAACAAATCAAGAAGAATGAATCAAATTTATAGCAGCCCCCCTTGGAATTCTTTTTGCATATATATTGAGTTATACATTTGTCTGTTAAGGTTGTCGGAGTGAGTTTTCGACATTAGATCTGATTAGTGTGTTTTCAGAATATCGAATGTGGCCTTATTAGCTGTGTCTAAGAGTTGTCAAAGAGGTGTGGTGCTTGTTGGTTTGATTTTATTTCTCATCAAAATCCTCACTCGATTCAAATTTGTTCCAAGAAAAAACAAATTTAGCAACTTCTATTCCAGTGAGAGCAATAACCCTGGATAAAAATCCACAGAGAAAGTAAGAAAATATTAGGCTAATTTTAATTTAATAGTAGTAAATTAGTTAACAAGTCGGTCTTCAGATGAGGCAAAAAGTATCTTTGAAATAATTTTTCACAATATATCGGTGGATCCAAATAAAAATCCAGTTAACCTCACGAAGTACTATATTTTTTGTATTCAAAGTTTTTTTTTAAAATAATTAATTGTCAATATTTTCCGAGACAGTGTTCTTACTTGTGCATGATGCAGAGCATAATTTATGTTTGGATTTTAAAAATGAAATCAACTCTTATAATGATACATTATTGTATTTTAAATTCAATTTTAATTCACCGCATTTTTCCGTTTTTCAAACTAAATACATGCATGAATTCACTAATCATGTACTCTAGAAAGAAATATTTCAATTAGTTTTAATTAACATTATACCCATGCAATGCATAGATACTTTATAAGTTATTCGTGAAATTTTTTCTTAATATACTTTGTTGTTTTTTATTACATTTGTTTTTTTAAATGTTGTTCTAATTGATTTTTACATTTTAAATCATCAAAAAGTAAATTATCCTATTTTTAGGATTTTCTAAAAATACTACCTTTTAATAAGTGTATTATTGTTAACTTTAACTTGGATTGTTTTATGTTATAAAAATGTTTGTATTAGTTAGGAATTGAACTTTAATCCTTTATTTGATAACACTATTTGTGAAATGATAGTTTTACCCACGACGATTAAACCAATGTAACCTCTACATAAATCAATTATATATTGAACATGATAAATATATTTTAAAAGTTTTTTGTATTAAATTGAATTACTTTTTAATTTTTTTTTTACAAAATTTCTAAACTACTAAATGCAAGCTCCATTAAATCGATGTACTTATTTTATTAATATCAACATTTATTATTTAGTTGTTAACACTAATAAATGCAAGCTCCATTAAATCGATGTACTTATTTTATTAATATTAACATTTATTTATTTAATTGTTAACGTATTATTACAAAAAAAATCATATTATTCAAATATAAAAGTTTACGTATTTTGTATTTTTTCACTTAGTAATTACATTTTGCTATATAATTAATTTCTAATTTTTTTAAAAAAAATTGCAAAATAATATCTTCAAACTGCATTCGCAATTGTTGCAATATGATGTACAATTTTATAAATTTTTAAATTTTATTTAATATCATTTTGATAATAATACTTAAATAGCGTATTTGTCCCTAACCCAAACAACATGATCACCCTTGCCCCCAATTATATATAGAATATAACTTCTTAGTATGTAACTTTTTCATTAGTTATTGCAAAACTTCACTTCAGAATTGTGCTGTTAATGGTTTAAAGTTTGCTCCATCGAAACTGGTGTTTTTAAACATCGGCCTTCGCTAAATCTAGGGCCTGGGGCATCATCATATACTGACAGCTCGAATAATAATCTGCATGAATTTTGGTCCTGGCCCGCTTGGCAATGTGCATCTTATGGCACAATCCAACCTTTGGTATGAGAACTAAAGCTGGTATCCCGTCCCTAATTAGTTGTATGGTTTAATTTTTAATCGATGAAATTGACCGAAATTTATACAATATAATATAAATTTTTATATAATTGAGAACCGAAAAACATAATGTTATTGAAAAATAAATCAGTCTAATTTAAAATGTGACTTTAAATGTTTAAAAAAAAATTGATCTTTGGTATAAATCTGATTACTGAAAATTCAAAACTGACAACTAATTTAAGTACTAAATGGAGCCATAGAGACTCGGCCGAAATAATAATAATATATGGTATTATTATTATTATTATTATTATTATTATTATTATTATTATTATTATTATTATTAAGAAATAACTTGTTACATTTTTTAAAAAAATTATGTAATAGTTTGGTTTTTAAAAATATTTATGTAATATACTTCTTGACTAAATAATACAGTGTACTTTTTAGACTGCTTATCTTTGGAAACCATAATTTTTCATTTTTCAATTCTTGATCTGAATATCGAATCCATGACCCAATATGCGCTTAATCAATCAGGCCATCCTCTCGGAAACTATAGTTAATTATTGACAACGAACAAAAAATTACGTTCTAGTTTTTATCATGTTACTATAACTTCGTATTTTATAATTTTCATTAACATTTCCATTTGCCTCGTGTAGGTACTTCACGATATGATATACATATATTTGGAATAAAAAAAAGTTTCCAAAAATATTTCCAAATATGAGATTGTTTTACTTGTATGATTCATAATAATATATGAATAATTCATTTTATTAATGAAAAATAATTAATTATATAATAATTTAATATTTGAGAATAAAATGTTTTCAAAAATTTTAACTTTTTTTTTTTGGAATATGATGTCTTAGATTTTAATTGAAATGAATTAAAACCAGTACCGCAATTTTTTTGATAACGGTGACAAGTTAACTCCTGATTTATCTAACTTCCAATCCCACAACCGAATGCATACTGGATCCAACAACCCACCATAGATCAGTCTAAAATTGCTAGCAAATTGGTACACAATAATTTTTGACTTTTATCTATAAAGGACCCGAATACTCTTTATTCTAATTGTTGTGGGATGTTACAAACACCCTCTCTTATTGGATTGACGTCCTCGTCGAGCCCACACACAAACTTACTAAATCCGGGCAGTGCCTTTGCACTTTCGGCCGGGCAGACCTCTGATACCATTTATAACATCCAAGTCCACAACAGAATGCATACTGGACCTAACAACTCATCACAGATCAGTCCAAAAATGTTAGGAAATTGGTATACAATAATTGTTAACTTTTATCTTTAAAGAACCCGAATACTCTTTATTCTAATCGATGTGGAATGTTATAATAAATGATATATATTGCAACATATTTTACCATCGCGCTTATAATTTAGAGTACTCCATATTTACGTGTAAACGAGAAGGATAATAGGGAATGCAAAAAAAAAAAAACCAGATTCGATGGATACCTGATCCATACCGACCCGATTGGATTTTACCGAACCCAATTTTTTGGATTTAGATTTAATTTTTAAACCCGAAATCCTATCTAAACCCGATCCAAACCCGAAAAAACCCGACACACACACACACACACAGATATATATATATATATATATATATATATATATATATATATATATATATATATATATATATATATATATATATTTCCTCTGTCCCTCTCATTTCTTTACACTTTCCTTTCTGGGACGTCCCACCAATTCTTTACATTACTAAAAATAGTAACTTTTTACAATAAAATACATTATTACATCCACTACTTCACTCCACTTTTTCAACACTTTACACTACTACTTCATTTATTTTAACAATATTACATCCACTATCCTTGGTCTCCGTCCAAAAACACAATGTAAAGATTTCAAGGGGACAGAGGGAGTATATATATATATAAATATATATATATATATATAATAGTATTTTAATATTTTAATCTTAATAAATTTATTTATATTTCAAATATATATATATATTTAAGATACATATCAAATAAACAAAATGATCACCCACGTATATATTTACTAGCATAATTGCACGGGCCATTCCTTAGCATGCTTGAAAACGTATATTGTTGTGAACTTATTTGTTAACCCGAAAAGGTTTTGCTAGGTAATGGAATTTATATGTTCTTAATCATGTAAGTCTGATGTGGAAGCAAGTAGAATGAAACTGGAAGCTTACAATTGTAATTATCCGGGACATACACAATTGCACCCATAGGTGTTTTAACGAAAAGGAAAACAAATGAAATGCAAAATCCTGAAGCATGAATGTAGAATATATAATATCTTTTTATATTAAAGGAAAAAACATCTTTTGGAGATGATTTAAAGCATTCTTTTATTTCTTCTTCAAGTTCGTACTGAATCATCCTCAATATTTGCATGTGGTGATCACTTTGAGACGCGTGCTATAGTGTATTCCTCACAACCTGGAGTAATGTTGTATATTGTGACTTTAATTTGAAACGAATAGAATTTCCCAAGTACTTGTGTGATATCTTCAGTTAAAAAAAGAATAATGTACCTTATCAATTATCTAGATATGAAGTTATCTGCATTAATATTCATTAATGGAAAACAATACCTCTTCCATTTCGGCCAAGATTTTCTGCAGTGGTACGCCTATAAGCTGTTGGGCCTCCATTTTGAACGGTGGTAGGGTTGTTGTGCCAAAAGCATCTTCAATGCGGAAGATCAACCCGTACCTGGAAAAAAAAGGCATGAATTGCTTGGTTGCAAGTTTAAGTTTTTCTACAGGGTGAAAAGTCCGCTTGTAGTAAATAGTTTGTAGTTTGAAAAACTGTGGACAAAGTTTTAAACAAATATTGCAAGGGAAATTCTCAATGGCACCCTTGTAGTTTTGGCTTTTGCCAATGGTACCCTTTTCCCATTGGTATCCTTCATTATTCAACTGACAAGGGTACCATTAAGAATTTCAGAGATTAACATTTTGATTAATGGAGTGACATTTCTTGGAAAAACCAAAAATACAAGGGTACAACTCGTAAGTCAAAAACACGAAATGGCACCACTTGGAAAAGTCAATAACAGATGGGCACTCTTATGCCATATTTTGGCATATCTAATAATTTCCCAAATTTCTAATATTTAATAATTATTATTTAAGATTAATAATTATTTCTTAACCGCTAAGTTTTATCCTCTCTCTGAAATGAGGAAAGAATCAATCTCAATCAATCAATTACGGAAAATATCTCCAAACGATATTCTTCAAATCAGGAAGATATCACAACGATAAGATTAAATCAGATAAAATCAGTAATTACCCAGATTAACGAAGTTTATCCCTAAAGTCTCTAAGGGATAGACACAAATATATTTCACAGAACTGCGTAGGCTTGATCCTATATAAACATATAGGTACGCAGGCATCTTGGGAGAAGAGATGATCGATACACGAGACAAATCGAGACACCTGCGACCTGCCAAGTCCAGCCCCCTCTTTTTTCATAAACCCTAATCCCTAAAACAGCCACACATTCATATAATTCGCTCTATTATTCCAGCATCCCTCCGATTTCGTGTTGTTACGAAATTCCTCCAACAACATTTGGCGCTAGAAGGAGGGGCTAATTTTTCGTTTGTGGAGGACAAACGAATACCAAATATACACACTGGGGTTTTGGGTTTTCATTGAAACGTCAAAAGTCGAAGACGAAGGCAACAAAGAGGAACTGATAAGATAATTTTCGGCATGAGATGTTTGTGCAAGGAAGAATAAAGAAAAAATAAAGATGGACATGGTGCGAACAACAAGCAGGAAGCAAACAATTTGGGATAAAAAGGAAGGGACCCATAAAAGTTTTAACAAATAAAAATATGGGAGACAAGGGCAACAAAGGAATCTGACGGGTGATGTGTTCGTGGGACCAGCGGAGAAGAAAAACAATACTACAAAGCAAATTTGGAGGAGGCCAACAGCGCGCACAACAAAAAACAAAAGAAGAGAAGCAACAGATTGACGCACAGGAACAAAAGCGAGGCGCGTGGATACTCGAAGTCTGTAAGAAAAAACAAACAAAGCCCTTGGAAATTTCAACCGAGAAGAAACAAAAGTCAAAGATAAGTTTTATTTTCTCTCTTTAATTTAATTTCTGCAAATCAAATATCTTGCCTTGTCATGAATTAATCATGTTTTTAAATATTTTTCAGAAAAAAAAATATTTATTATTTTAAAATTCGTGTGAGCAATAGATATTTTTAATGCTTGTAAAATTATTGCAATTTAGAAAATATCGTACGAGATATTTATGACTTGATGAATTGAGGATATTTATGCTGATTGATTGTGGATATTTTACAATCTCGTACGAGCTGCATGTTTTCAAGAGAAAAAATTACATATGCGAGATGCATAATTTTGTAAAAAAATTTCTACAATAAAAGGAGCATTATTTTCGAACAAATAAATATCGCGACACTATTAAAAGAACATATTTATTATCGCATTTGGATTTGTAAAATATTTTTCATATATCATCGCGATAGCACATATATGTCAAAAATATTTTCAAACTTGCGAACTAAATTGTCAAGTAGGGTAGCCTAGACAAGCTATAAATCTCGCAAGGCTACATGCTTAGTAAAGTTCAGCACCCTCTGGATTATTGAAGGCCTATGAGATATCACTATATCGAATGGGTGGAGGCATCCCTATGCAAACTATCTTTATTGAAGGCCTATGAGATATCACTATATCGAATGGGTAGAGGCATCCCTATGCAAACTAGTTCGCCAGAACTACATCTACATCTCTTATTGACAGTCCCGTCAGAAACGAAGGCACATCCTTATGTGGTTGCATCAGACACTTGAACAGCGTGTATGCCAATTCGGGATATATACAAGTGCCAAGGCCCTAACTAGACAATAAGGATCGCAAAGAAATTCAAAAATTTTATTTATGCTCGCACATTTGAAAACCTTGGCAAATGTATATCTTATACTGGTCATCGCATGGTGTCACACTTGCATCCGCATACGCCTAGCGAGCACTATGGTGCTCACAATGTTTTGATAATCATCCACTTTCAGTTTTTTCAGCGACTCCAGAAATTTGGAAGCTTGAAGAATTCTTAGTTCTCCACTACAGCAAGCTACACTGAAGAACTGGGGGCTAGTTGTTATGCCATATTTTGGCATGTCTAATAATTTCCCAAATTTCTAATATTTAATAATTATTATTTAAGATTAATAATTATTTCTTAACCACTAAGTTTTATCCTCTCTCTGAAATGAGGAAAGAATCAATCTCAATCAATCAATTACGGAAAATATCTCCAAACGATATTCTTCAAATCAGGAAGATATCACAACGATAAGATTAAATCAGATAAAATCAGTAATTACCCAGATTAACGAAGTTTATCCCTAAAGTCTCTAAGGGATAGACACAAATCAATTTCACAGAACTGCGTAGGCTTGATCCTATATAAACATATAGGTACACAGGCATATTGGGAGAAGAGATGATCGATACACGAGACAAATCGAGATACCTGCCAAGTCCAGCCCCCTCTTTTTTCATAAACCCTAATCCCTAAAACAGCCACACATTCATACAATTCGCTCTATTATTCCAGCATCCCTCCGATTTCGTGTTGATACGAAATTCCTCCAACAACAGGCACCATTGAGAATTTCCCATATTGCAATATACATAGTTTCTATGGTATTTGATGAAATTATGCATTAGTGTTGTGGAAGTTTGTAGCAGTGCATTATTGCATAGTCGAATGCACCCTAAGGTCACATAAGACAGTGATTAATTTACACAATTTTATTTGCTAACCATATGAATAGAGGCATGGTATATATTGCCCATTTGACAAATCTTATTTATCAAAAATAAATAACTTATTTCTGAAAAAAGTACATCAAACTGTACTTTTTTCTGAAATAAGTTACTTATTTTCTGCATATAAAGAATACTAAACCCTTCCTAAATATTTAATCCTAAAAATTTGTATGTAAATATGAAATTTTTTCTCGAAATAAGTTCTTATTTTTTTAAAATAAGGAGAGCCAAACAGGCAAACTGTATATACATCTTTAAAACTTAGTGACAACATTGCACACATTGTACTAAGACCGGTTCCATCTATATGCTCGCTAAGCAATTTCACTCATAAGAATAGAGTTTTCCCTTTTAATTAGCACATAATAGGCAATAATATGTATATACATGAAAACAGAATAATATTCATTACTACACCAAGATTGTAAGTAATTTATGGAATGAAAAGAGTTGGGCAATCGAAGCAACCTAGAAGTACACACACACATTTAAATGTACATTCAGCTATAGGCTCTTATGTCTAGGTAATGCAAGAATTTGCATCACCTAATACTGTTTTGTAAAATGATTTTTTTTTTATCGTTGTGTGTAGGAACTGGATTCTTGGAGCATTGACCATGGTAAATTTTTTCCCGCAAGTTGTCGGACCTTGCGAGCACGTTTTGAGCAAGAGATATGTTTTGAGAGATAAGGTGGTGGGAAGCAAGGCTATTTTTAACAAACCAAAAACAGTCAAAGCCAGAAACACTATGCTTCAGCTTATATGACATCTATGCTTGTGCCTAACTTAATTGTACTGCCATATTTTCATGAGGCGTCCTGCCTCTATATTCTTAAAATTCCAAGTGGTATAGAACTTTAATCATGAGGCTAATTGTATACCACCTTGATCATGAGGCTTATTGTATACCACTTTGATTTTTCCAAATATTGGTACAAGGCTGATGAAATCCGAATTTTAATACATTTAATTCCTAGTGGTATAGAACTATATATGCAGGGCATAAAATTATACTTACAAACTCATTAAAAATCGAGCCCTTAAGCTTCTTATATACAATATTATCAATTACTGCACTCCTGAATCTCTCATGCAAATTAATGTACCTCGTGAATGAGGTTGCCTATAAGTTCCAAACTAACTCTTTTTTAATATTTTTTAGAATATGTTTTAAAAAAAAAAAGATAAACGTAATGATACATGTAAAAAAAAAGTAGCGGACAATCGTGGCATCCGACAAATCAACAATTATATTTCAAGTTTGATATTATATTTCACTTTTGCAGTAAGTTTTAGCCAATTGAAATTAACATTAGTATAATTTAGATATAGATGTGCTTGTTCTTGTTCAATTCGGGTTTGACAGAAAAGAGGGAGGGAATTTCCAAATTTCTCATGGGAATCTGAGCACCATCATTATAATTACTGCCATCAAGCATGGAGATTTTTTCTTAAAATTACATTTTGCAAAGATTATTGGGGTGTTTTGCTTGCATCTTTTCCCGCTTGAATTCTAGCCTTCAGGATAAATTTATTAGAAGTTCCTGTTGAAATATGGATTCGATTATAATTTGAATTCATTGATTCGGTAAAATCAATTCCGTTTTTACTACGGATTTTTTGCCACCGCCTTAACATAATTAATTAACACGGTTAATTAATTAAGGAAATTTCCACCGATTTAATTGATTAGCACGGCTAACTAATTTAGGTAATTGTGTTAAGGAAATTGCCACCGATTTAATTGATTAGCGCGGCTAATTAATTAAGGCAATTGTGTAGCGCACAAGTCTTCTGATCCTATAAATACTCATCTAGAGCATTAGGATTAAATACTCGAAAACACACATCCTCTTCTCATATACAGTCTCTTCTCTTCCTCTGGTGATAGTTCTTGCTCGTCTCAAGCTCGCTGAGAGTGACGCTCTTATGTAGCCTCACTGCAATCCGTTTTATCCTGGGAGGCGGTTCGCTCACACATACGGTGGGGGCTAATACGCTTTAAGGAGACAGTCACGCACTGGACTCGGGTTTTTTCGTTCCTTATCTCCTCCTTTGTCTGTTTTAATTATACACATAACTGTTACTCACACATGCACAAATATTATACTGTTTGTATTTATCGCAGATTGTCCAACAGTTCCCCCACTGGGTGGAACTCTTCAATGAATTTCACCAACCTATAATGTGAAGCACTAAAGTTTAATCACCATATAGTTTGTTGTGGTATACACTTTATATTGAATACTTGTGGGTGCCATTGCAAATCTTTGAAGATAGCAGGCAACCTGCATATAATTATTAGTGACCTGCTATATCATTCTTGCGTGTTGCATTTTATAATATAAATGGTAAATACTCAACCATGGATCATGCCACTGATGAATTTTGGTGGTGTATAATCCAAAGCATAAAATATTAAACTGCAAACAAATGACCTTACTACAGTTAAGGTAATATATATGACCTTCAAACTCTATCGATCATTCTGGATTTCGTATATTTCCTTCAATTCAATATCATTGCATACCTTTTTCCAACATATTGTACCAAATTTTGAACTTTAATTTCACAATTAGTGAATATTTTCAAGACATAAACAAACCCTTTTTCTAGATGAAATGGACTAATAGAAAAAAATCCATGCATTAATAGTAAACTTGTTAAAAAAAGGGAAAGGTTGCCTAGTTCCATCCACGCCAGTGTCCAGACAACCAAAGAGCACCTTCCAGTTGGGTTTGACGAATTTGTTCTCTAGCCCTCTATTGATCCATTTGGAAACATATATGAGACTTTATTCGACTTAGCTGCATTCACAAATATAAGAATGCCCCGGATTATGTTCGAACCTGAGATTTTTTGGAGCCTAACATGCAGGATCGTAGGTATGGTTATCTTATTTAAGCAAAGTAATTAGGTATTTGGAAATTTAAAACGTTCCATAAGTACAAGAAGTCAACACATCCCAAGAGTTAAACGTCTTTTACATAATAAAGGACCATGACAACAAAAATGCAAGATAAATGCATTTTGTGTTGCGAGCAATCAATATTTTGTGATGGTAATTGATAAAGTCACCGGGACTAATGAAATTCATAACTGTGACCTGACTCATAAATTGCCAGCCAATACTGAATATAAATTTGGAGGACAGTCGCAAAAGTCGCGATGTTAAGCGCTTTTTCAATAACCTAACAACATCAACATAAACTATCTATCAAAGAAGTAATTGTTAATAATTATCTCAGCTTATTCATTTATTAAGATAATGTAATAAACTGCTGCGAATCCTTTGAATAAATCAAGTAAGACAACAGATTCAATAATTTAATAAACTCCGAACAGACTTATGAATACGACTCTGAGAATGGAAAACAACTTGCAAGCTTTCGAGAGGCTGCTCTCTCCCAATAACCTAATTGAAAATACGATTACAAAATAATTCCCTCCCCTCTGTGACTTGTTTCACAGGCTTATATATCTATTTTTCTGGAGTTGGGCCTGGGCCTGCCCTTTTGCAAATTAAGAGTCAGTGGAGTTGATAAGTTGGGCCAGTGCATAACATTACTCCGCCCCCCAAGAACGACCTTGTCCTCAAGGTCGAATGCCAGAAATAGTACCCGAAGTTGTTTCATGTCTTTCCGGTGGGAAGCTCGTGTTGATACAGCCTTTTGACCATCCTTTATATATGAGGAATTCAACATAGATTTTATTGCCTTTCCACCAGAACCTCCTCCAACCCTTCTTGTAATCACATGAACATTATTTTCAGTAATACCAAGACAAACTGCAATTACTTTGTGTGCAAATTCAGGGCACTGACTTGAACTATGCACCACTATGCAGTTGTCCTCATCGGGGATAGCAAGGGCAGTTTTTGATTCCATATAAAAGTAATATTGTGACGGAAGCCTGATCTCAGCAGAGAGAATACTCTGATCAGCTTCAGCCATGCCTTTCGAGAAATTTCCTACTTGCGCTGGAAGTAGGAAGAGAAGGATGTCAAAGGAGATTGATTTCTCAACAGCCTCTTCCACAGTCATAATTGGGGGTTCTAAGTTTTCAGTGTCATAATCTATAATAGCTAGGGATGCAGCCATATCTGCATGTTTTAGTGTATCTACAACCACTAATGCAACACGCTGACCAGTACACTCGGTAAGATTGTCAGCAAATAATGGTTCTATACCAAGGATGCTCTTTAATCCTATGTTCTGACCTCCTCGTGGGATATCACTGCATGTTATAACAGAAGATACTCCAAGTGGTGGCAAATTGGAAATAAATCTGATGTTCTTCACCCTTGCCAACGGCTTTGTGTTATAAATAAAGGCACCATAAACGCAACTTGTTGGTGAGGGAATGTCATCCACATAGACAGCTTCGCCAGACGCTTGAATACCAGCACCAGACTTTGTAATTGGTTCACCAACTAGATAGTACTCTGTTCTTGACTGTATCACATGTTTCCCAGAAGACAGTAGTGTTGGTTTCCTAATGCTATCGTAGCAGTTCTTTTCCTTTTTATCGCTGTTTTTGAAATATAATTCATTCTTTTCAGTCAGCCTGCTATTAGTAACAATGGGACCAGTTTTAACCATAGGATACAGAAACTCAAAAAGATAAGACACGACCAAGCTTGAATGATACAGAGCATCAGAAGTTCCTTCTTCCAGTACCACATCAGCTCTGATTAGTTTGATAGCTTCATAAAGAACACCAGAACTTAAAAATTTCCCCGCCAAGTATTTCTCCACCGTCCTTGCCCTTTTCGCATGTTTGGTTCCAATTTTCTTTATATGGCTGGCAATTTTCTTATAGATTAGCTCCCCCACAAAAGACCACATACCTTCTTTTCGAGTCCACTTCACGAGGCTGTCTAAAGATTTTTCAGCAATGTTTTCCTGAACCAACAGCCGCGAGGTAGCACTGCAAATCTGACCGTTGGTCCAAAAACAACCAAAAGCTGTCCACTCAGCAGCTTTGTCCAAGTCGACATCCTCAAATACAATAATTGGACTTTTGCCACCAAGCTCCAGTGTCACAGGCTTTACTTGCTGTGCCACAACAGTCATGATCTTACTTCCTGTCGCAGTACTTCTAGTAAATGCAATCTTATCGACATGAGGATGAGATGCCAGCGGAGCTCCAGCTTCTGAGCCTAAACCAGTAACAATATTAAAAATGCCAGGAGGAAGCCCAACATCTTTACACACTTGCCCCAACTCCAAACAGGTAAGGGACGCCAATTCAGAGGGCTTAAGTATTGTCGCACAGCCAGCTGCCAAAACAGGAGCAACTTTCCATGTAGCCATCAGCATAGGGTAATTCCATGGAGTAATTAAACCAACAACACCGATCGGTTCCTTTAGGGTATAACAATTAAATGTTTCCATTGGGAGAGATATAGGGGACTTCTGTTTTCCCTCCAAAGCTTCTGCAAGATCTGTGTTGTACTCGAAACCTGCAGCAACATCATCAATATCCCAAGCTGCTTCATCAAGTGGTTTCCAACTATCTAAAGACTCAAGTTTTGCGAGTTCTGTTTTCCTCTCTGCTATCTTAGCAGCAATAGCACGCAAGTACTTAGCACAATGTGCACCAGTGGCAGACGCCCAATCCTTGCCCTTATTCCTAGCGAGGGCTTTTCGAGCAGCTTCAACAGCAATATCCACATCTTCCGATGTAGCTGCCGGTATATCTCCTTGGTGCAGCTCCAACAAGATCCTTTCCATCTCTCTTGTTGCATCATGCCTATCTTGTATCACAGCTATTGTCTCCAGCACTTTTCCCTTCCCATGTTCCTGAATAGATCTAGCCAAGAACTCTTCACCACCATTACCTCTATACTCATTACAATGAGACTCTCCTACCAGAAACTCACTTCTTCCGACATACCCCCCATAACCACCATAACTACCATTGAAATTTTGGTACGTGGATGAACTGTACTGCCTCAGTATAACCATCTTCAAATCGCTCCAACAACGAAAAGGACGTCGTTTATTCTCCCATTGATACCATTGTAACACATCCCCTACGAAAGCCATTTCTACTGCCTCTAATAACTCATCTTCGGACACACGATATTCATACCCAATACGCTCAACACTCATAACCCACCCATTTGGGTCCTTACAATCAAACCTCGGTATGTCGAGTGTTCGAACTCGCCCTTGCCCCGGTCCACCACCCGACCCACCATCCTTATAACTACCCCAAACATTTGTACCCATTTCTCCATAACCACCCACATCAGTCCCTTTTCCAGTTTTATCATAACAATTAAAATGAGAGTTTATGTGAGGGGAGAAATCTGGGTGTGTACCTGTACTTGTAAACACTCTCTCGGGACTTCCATCACACACCTTCACTGCATACCCCAGTTGACACATAGCCTCAACATCGTTCACTTCCTTCGTGTCACGTTCTTCCTCCAAATCTCTCTCAGGACTTTTATCAAACACCTTTACTGCATACCCCAATTTCCAAATAGCTTCAACATTTTTTACTTCTTCCTTGTCAAACTCTGAATGCCTAGTACTATCGCGGTGTACCTTCCGAGCCTCAACCTCTGTACCCCATTTCTTCGTGGCTGTGGTTTGGTGGTCCATCGAAAATTCCTTCAAAGAGCGGCGCACAGCCTCCATGGCCTTATCAAAGGCCTTATCAACCATCTCCTTCCACTCTTCGTCGAAATTCCAAAGCTTCTCTTCGGTTAAATCAACATGTGGTGTTATGATCGGCGGCCCCATCAGATCTACTGCTCTGATACCATTTGTAATAAACTGCTGCGAATCCTTTGAATAAATCAAGTAAGACAACAGATTCAATAATTTAATAAACTCCGAACAGACTTATGAATACGACTCTGAGAATGGAAAACAACTTGCAAGCTTTCGAGAGGCTGCTCTCTCCCAATAACCTAATTGAAAATACGATTACAAAATAATTCCCTCCCCTCTGTGACTTGTTTCACAGGCTTATATATCTATTTTTCTGGAGTTGGGCCTGGGCCTGCCCTTTTGCAAATTAAGAGTCAGTGGAGTTGATAAGTTGGGCCAGTGCATAACAGATAACTTGTATACATATGGCTTACCGTCCAATTGCAATCCATCTTTCGTTTTGTTAATACCTTCATAAGCAGTGGTAATTTGTATCACAGTCAGTACAAAGGTTATGGTCGATATAGCGGTGCATCGGTCAATATAATGGTCCCTCGACTTTAAGGCTCGCCGTGATATGGAGATAGTGTCAGGCATCTGTTTAGTGTTGACATAGAACATAAATAAGCGCATGTCAATTCACCAACCTATACTTAAAAATAGACTAAATATTACATGTAATCGGTAAAAAAAAGTGTTTTGGAGTTACTGGCCATTTTCCAGAAGTGTTTTACTTAGCAAAATAAAAAAAGTACTTCCATCTCCAGCACGAGCAACAACAACCCTCCATTCAACCATCCACACAATTTATAAAGTACACTACACATATAATTTATAAAAAAAATCTGCTGTAATAAGGTACCTACAGCAAGTTGTCGAGCAATTGAGTCCAGCACTTTGTATCCTGCTTAGATATAAAAAAAAGATATGTGATGCAATACACGATAATACAAAGTACGCAACCAAATTTCATAATTAGCCTCGATAGATAATCAATGCACCCATGTGTGTAGAAAAGTGTAATAGCAATTGGGACGTGATCTCGTTGAATCCAACGTTAGGGTTCAGGCTTTCCATTAAGGATGTGGCCACTGGATTTCTTTATTTTACTAAATATATGGTTCAATTACTTGCTGGTTGATGAAAGTGTTTACAAAGTATACATTGGTTGGCTAATGTATTTTAGAATGCAACTAGGGGCAAAGCTATTTATAACCCAGAGGTACCTCCCACATACCCTGGGTTTTTGTGTTTTGAGCAGGTTTATATAACTTAACATTAAACTCCATATACGAGCCTGTATTCCAGCAAAAGCATGGCCAAGAACAAAAAGAATCATGTACCTGAGTTCACCCTCATGCAGTAGCCTGAGGTTATAAGAAGTCCCCATATAAATACACGAAGGGGAATTTGTAAATTCAGGAATAAGTTTTTGTATTTACCAAATTGCCATTAAAATTGTAGAGGAATATGTTATAACCTCAGGGGAGTTATTTAAGGTCATCCTCAGGTCCATTTTACTCTTATACAAAACTTCCAGATTAAAATTAATGCAATTTCTTTTAGGATCACAAGATTTGCAATCACACAACTTGTAATAATTCTATATAGAAATTCACAAAACTTGGGCAAGTACATAACATAAAATCCCTACGACGGTGTAATTTTTCCAATCACAAAAAATTCAAAAACATTACAACACTTTTATGCCTTCGGATATACACATAAATATACAAATTAGGGTTGTGTACAGAGCCACGCATATTCATACATATCAATTGAAAATGAGGTGATACATATATAGATACTCGCACGTAACTGAGATGAGTCTGTGAAGATGATTAATAATTGAAATTCTTAAGATGATGATCACCAATGTAATTGAAGTTCTAAAGATTCCCAAAACAGAGAGCGAGATATTATACCTGCTATATTGTAGTTCCCAGCATGTAATGAGCTGCTGTGTATCGGACGGGGATATGCATCGGTGCCACAATATCTGTATCACTGTGGCAAGAAGTGTAATTTACTGAAACAAAGGGGTTTATCTGTCATTTCACATGGTTTTTCTTGCTCAAATTTACCCCTATGTTCTCCTGTTATATATAGAAGGATATAAATATATATATTCTTTTATTTATCTTATAGTTTTAAAATTTATCTATAATATTCTATATTTTTTATGCAACTAAAAACATTTTTATATTTTAAATATGTTTGTACCTTTATGTTTTATTTAATGTTATTATTTTAATTTTTTAATTTTAAATTAAAAACCCGATTTAAACCCGAATTCGAATCGAAACTCGATGGTTTGGATTTGGATTTTGTTTTTTAAACCTGTTTCCAAATCCGAATCAATCCAAAAATTTTGAATTTAAATTTAACCAAAACCCGATCCGATCCGACCCGACCCGTTGCCAATCCTAAAGAATAATTATGTCTGCAAAAGAAGTCACATAATTATTGAAAAAACGGCGTGGCCCAATAAAACAATGGTCGCATTACTGAATGAACAATGGTCAAATGACAAACGAACTTTTTAATATGCCAATATTCTTCCCGTCGTTACTTTACATACGTGCTCCTCAAATTTTACAAAAATCAAATGGCACAACTTGATATTTTTCTAATTTTTATTATTTTATGAATCTATATTTCTATACTATTATATAATATTCAAAATATTAAAAGTTTTGTTATGATATGTCATGAATTACTTATTTATCCTTTTTGATACATGATTTTTGGTACATCGTGAACTTACTTATTTATTCTTCATTATAAAGAAAAATATATAAGATATATATACTATTAAAACACCTAAAATTTATAATAACATAACATAATTAATAATAATTAGTCCATTGATTTTTTCACATTTACTTTTAATTGAAAATATTACTTTTTAAAAACACCTTTTTCACGTTACCTTTTTGATATAAAATTAATCTTACAATCATTAATATATACCCGAAAATATCACACCATATTTCGGCATGGTCATCCTAAATATTAAAAGAAATAATAAAATCATATAATGAAGATAATTATCTATACTATATCATAAAAGACGAAATAATAAAAGTTTTGGTACGTGTTTTTTGGATTTATCTTATTTATCTTATTTAACTGTTTTACTTTATTACTCTTAATTATTTTACTTAATTATAAAAAACAAAACACAATCTTTTCTCAAAATATTACACACAGTTCTTCCCAACACTTCTCCTAAATAATAACTAACAAATTGTCTTTTTCAGCTATCACCTTTTCTAACTATTCTAACAAAATCTCTTTTTTCCAAAAATATGATCGTTCTAATTAATAAAATAAACTAATAATATTATAATTACTAATAACTACTAATTATTAATAACTACTCCCTCCGTCCCAACCAATTCTTTACCTTTTTTTTATTTATACTTTCTGCCATGCATTTTAAGGTATATTTTAAGAGTAGTTCCATAACTTATTTTTAATTTTTTTTTGTATAAAATATATACATTATATTTTTTTAAAAAAAAGAAAATTTTTAAAATAAGTTATGGAACTGCCCTTAAAATGCATCTTAAAATGCGTGTCAAAAATCTCATTCTGAAAGATAAATAACCTATTGGGACTGAGGGAGTAACGGACTACCTTTTCCAGCAAAAAAAGTAATATATTTTCTATATTTTCTAAATAAAATATCTCATTTTCTCCTAAATAATAACCAACCAAATAAACTAATAATCTAACTTTTATCTAACTTTTCTATCTAAAATCTCTTCTGGAAATATGGTCGTTCTAATTAATGAAATAAACTAATAATATTATAATTACTAATAACGAATTAATTACCTTTTCCAGCTAAAAGATAATATCTTTCCTATATTATCTAACTAAAATATCTCATTTTCAAATTTGATTTTTTTACTTAATAATCCTTACATAAATATTGATTACTGGTCAAAACATGTAGTTCTATTTTATAAAATAAAAATAACGATATTATAGTTCCTAATAATTATTTATACTATTATATAATAACCAAAACATTAAAAATTTTGGTACCTGTTTTTTGGCACTTCGTGAGTTTACTTATTTACCCTTCATTATAAAAAAATACATAATATATTTATAATATTAAAACACCTAAAATAAATAGTAACATAATATAATTAATGATAATTAGTTGATTGCCTTTTCACATTTACTTTTAATTGAAGATATTACATTTTATAAACACCTAAAAATATCAAGCGTATCATATCTTTGAATCATAAATATTTATTTTCGAATTAAAACATGTTACCTTTTTTATTTAAAACTAATTTTACAATCATTAAAACACGTTATCTTTTTGATTTAAAACTAATCTTACAATCATTTATATATATATCCAAAAATAACACACCATATCTTTCAATTATTAATAATATATATAAAAAATCCGTATACGTTACTTATAATAAAGAAACATTAGTATAATCCGTAAATATGAGTGTATTAAATCTATATCTATATACTATACTATATTATAATAGACGAAATATTGAAAGTTTGGTCGGTCGGTACTTTTTGTTTTTACCTAATTACCCTTACTCAATTTTTTATAATCATTACTTAATTACCCTCACTTAATAATTTGTAGTATTTGATATGGGCTAAAAATAAGCCCTAAAGACACATTTAATATGACATTAATTAGACCCAGCATGGTCCAAACGTGGGGCCCATTAATGAGGTCAGAATCCATATTTTAATATTAATTTCGTAATTAATATTGAGGGAAATAAACAGCTCAGCAATAAGAGTTGGATAAGGATATTACTCCTGCCTGACTTAGCCACCAAGTCATCCAATTCGATATGGAAACTGATTCCTACAAGGAATAGATCTGGAACCTTCCTCAAGGAAGACTTGTCCACCAAGTCTTTGACTCCTACCATAATTCTAAGGCTCCTACAGCCTATATAAAGGGCCTGACCCCTCATTCTCAGAACTACGTTGGCTTGATTCTCTAGCAATACAGAGATACGTAGGCATCTTGTGAGGACCGATCAGTCTCGAACGCAAGAACAGCCATTAAAGCTCGAAGCTCACCATCCCTTGTATTTAATACATACAAACCCTAGCCGCAGTTTACAAACCCTCGTTTTTATTCCACAACATTTGGCGCCGTCTGTGGGACGACAACATCAACCATGGTTCAAACACGAAGAACAACACCAGTTGCAACTGAGGCCATACCTCTCAGATCTGTTCCACCCATCACCGAACAGGTTCCCCCAGCATCAGGGGCGATTGCCCAACAAGCTCCGCCAGCATCAGGGGCGATCACCCAATCTCAAGTTTCTCAACAATCAGGGGCGATCCCCCACATTGAGAGTACATTACCTCCGATTACCCGTACAAGACGAGAAACCAATCCTCTTCAGATGGTGGTCTCTCCTCTGATTGATCAGAACAACTCATCGCATGGGGTCCAGATCCACACTACAGATCTCCCCGTGAGTACTAACCCGACATACGGGCTGCCTAATTATCCTCCTATCCAAGGGACAGGCCCAAGTGGTCACGCTTTGCAGATCCGAGATCGAGAGTATCACGATTATTCGGGTCCTTATACTGATGAAACCTCCTCCGACGATGAGGATGATGACCGTGATGAAGCCCCGAGGAGGCGACTTGCTAGTAGAGAACATCGAAGGAGGACTCAAGACATCCGTGATGGACAATCTTTGACAACTGCTGAAAGGATCAAGGCTTATGAGGCCGAGATCTTAAAATTGAAGGAAGATATGGCAAGGGAACAGGCAAGACAGAGTCTAATTCGACCCCATCCAATCTCAGGAAGGATTCCCGTTATAGATTTGGAGAGGTCCTCAAGAAGACAGAAGAGGGCTGATGTCCCAACAAGAGAAGCTATGAGGGTGGAAACCCCCAGGAGTAACCCCAAGGATCTCATGCCACTTGGAGATCCTGATGATCCCACACCCCCGTTTACTGAGGAGGTGATGAATGCTCATATTTCTAGGAAGTTTAAGATGCCGACAATTAAGGCTTATGATAGAATGGGTGATCCCGCAAATCACGTCAGGACGTTCTCAAACGCACTGCTACTGCAGCCTGCAAGTGATGCCCTAAAGTGCAGAGCGTTCCCCCAAACCCTGTCGGGCATGGCTCAGAGATGGTATAGCCGATTGCCTGCGAACTCTATTGGCTCTTTTAAGGAGTTGAGTGCCGCTTTCGTTAGCCAATTCATTAGCGGAAGGGTGCATGAGAAGAGCTCCGCATCTCTTATGTATGTAGTGCAAGGAAAGAATGAAAATCTGAGGGATTACCTTAAGCGATTCACTAAGGAGACCCTGAATATCACTGATTTGGAAAATAAGGTGGCAATGGTAGCCATGGAACACGGAACCATTGACCTCTTCTTCAAGAGATCATTGGCGAAGCATCCCCCTGAGGACATGGCTGAGCTCCAACGAAGGGCTGATAAGTATATTAAAGCTGAGGATAGCTTGAAGAAAGAAACCACCGTAGGTGGAGGAGGAGGTAACAATGACTCCAAGAAGCGAAAGCAAGACCAGGACTATGATGATCAAGAGTATGATGCTAGTGACAAGTATCCCCGAACTAGCGAGGATTCCGACTCTGCCCCTAAGAAGAACCAAGGGTCAAGGTTCACTGAGTATGCAAGGTTGAATACTCCTAGGAGTTGAATCTTGTTGGACATTGAGAATGATAATGATTTCAGATGGCCGAAGCCACTCAGGGGTGATCTCGCAAAGAGAAACCAGAATCAGTATTGCAGATTCCATAGAGACGTGGGGCATGACAATGACGGTTGCAAGCAACTCAAAGATGAGATCGAGTTTTTGATCCGTAGAGGGAAGCTGAGGCACTTCACTAAGGGTGAAGACCGTGGTAACCAGAGAAGAGACTATAATAGAAGGGATGACAATCAAGATCGCAACCCACAGCCCCGAGGGCCAGTAATCAACATGATCTCAGGAGGCCCGACTGCGGCCGGGACAACTAGGAACTCTCGAAAGGCTTATGCTCGAGAGGTGTTGCACATCGTGGGAGAGGCCCCGAAGCGTGCAAAAACTGAGGTAGCGATTAGCTTTGATGACTCAGACTTGGAAGGGGTGAAGTTCCCCCATGATGACCCGTTGGTTATAACTCCTGTGATTGGAAACTCGGAGGTGAAGTGAGTCTTGATAGACAATGGAGCTTCCGTTGACATTCTATTTCATGATGCGTTTGTGAAGATGGGATACACTGATTCTCAGTTGACCCCCAATAACATGCCTATATACGGATTTAATGGAGTAAAATCCAAAGTTGAAGGGACTATTCAACTGCCTGTAACTATTGGGCAAGAGCCCAAGGAGGCCACTCGGATGTTGAACTTCCTGGTAATCAAGGCGGATTCAACGTACAACGCTATCCTTGGAAGGACTGGACTTCATGCATTCAAGGCTGTTGCCTCAACCTATCATGTGAAGATCAAGTTCCCTACCAGGAATGGTGTTGGAGAACATAAAGGTGATCAGAAGATGGCACGAAGCTGTTATGTAGCCTCGTTAAGGCCTGATGGAGTCGGGGGGCAGGTCCTTCCGATTGAAGACATGGAAGTCCACAGTGGTAAGGAACACAAAGAAAGGTCAGCAGAGGACATCACACAGAAGCCTCGGACAGCCATTGAGGCTAAGGCGTTAACTGACTTTGTGGTTGAGTGTACCATTGGCAACCAAGAAGTCGGGGGGCAGGAGGTAGTACCCCAAGCAGGAAGTGAACTTCAGAATAAGAATGAGGAGACCAGAAGGAGTGGTGGGTGCCCTATTTTGATGGAGCATCAAAAACAAAATTAAGTGGTGCATACCTAGTCTTGCAAAACCCCGATTGGGCTTAAGTTATCCTAGTAGGACTTAGCTTCATATTTATATAGTAGAAGTAGAAATAAGGTTCATTAAAACCATTGCAGAGCATGTTGCTCTGAGTAGGACAGTAGTACTCTATGTAAGGGTTGAACCCATTTCAAGTTATTAATGCAAGTTTGTTTTCCATTCATTGATTGTGATTTTATTTATGTGCCAAGCACCTGATGTGTGAGTCAAAGAAGACCAAGTACCGAAAATAAAAGAATACACGAATGAAAACAAACGAATGCATACCCCGAATGGTAGAGTTAGGTTACAGCAGATAAGAGTTTAAGTCCTTGAAGGACCCTGGATAAAGACAAACGTTGAAGCCCTGATGGAGAACCCGCTGAAGAAACATATTTCATAGCCCGAAATATAATGGAAGGCTCACCAAGTGGATTGAGGCTAAACCTTCAGCCAAGATAACCACCAAACAAGTAATGCACTTCTGGAAAAGTGTAATATGCAGATGTGAAATTCCACGAATCCTGGTTACGGACAATGGAACTCAGTTTAACAATGATGAGTTCAAGAAGTATTGTGAAGAGAATGATATCCAATCGCGTTTCACTTCTGTTACCCATCCTCAAGCAGATGGGCAAGCTGAGGTTGCAAATTGAATTATCCGAAATGGACTAAAGGGTTGAAACCCCATGAACCTAAGACATTCAGTCCAAACCCCATCATTCGATATGCTCAATGTAAGGCTTGAAGCCGAAATAAGATCCCAAGTCTCGAAAAAGACCAGTATAATTTCTATGAAATCTTATTGCATTATCATGGATGTTGGGAAGCATGATCAGCCATTTTAATCCCAGAAGTTCTTCAAGTCTTCAAGAAATCATCAAGGGATGAAGATCGAACCCAGAAAATCTTCAATAAATGAAGATTGGGCCCAGAAAACTCTAAGATCAAAGCGAGGCAATGAATTTAGGCCAGGTTAGGCCTAGTTCAATCAAGGCCCATGCTGGCTAGGCCCAAACCCCAAACGGGTCATGTCCAACAGAATAAACTCCCGAAAGGAGCACTCAAAATTTTAAAGTCGAATTAGTGCTAATTCCAAGTCGCAGAGGTAAAGTCGAAATTATACCACAAAAGAGGTTTGAATGCTTCGACCTCACGGCGAAATGAGATCGTGAAAGGCCTTGGAATGAGGTCGAAAAATAAAGGTTTGAGCTCACAAGTTTGAGCTCGAAAATACATGCAGAGGTAAGGTAAAACACGACGATCTACATCCCTGTGCGGACGAAACCTTGAGGTCGTTAATAACCTACGGATGAGGTCGAAAAACAGTTGAAATGTGAGGCCCACGTCGAACAAAAGGCCGGAAATTAATTAGGTTTAGTCTTAAAGGCTAAACACCATGACGCAATCAAGGCCTAACATGGCCCAATCAAATTTCTGTAGAAATCCCAAAAGGCTGAAATGATTAAAAGTGGCCTAAAGGCTCTACAAAGCCCAAGTCAAGCAAATGACTCAAGAATGAAGGAACAAGTGATAGTAGGCTTAATAAATTATGTAGGCCCATCTTGGATCAAGCCCAAACTAAAGGCCTGATAAGGTCCAGACAAAAATGAATGACGAAAGTTGATAACAAAGGCACGAAATCCTAACAAACTTTTAGTTGGACTTGAGTAACAAGGCCTGTTAAGGCCCAAGTCAAAATCAATTAGGACTTCAAGATGAAGAGCCCAAATATACGATTGGGTTCACGAGGAAAGGCCCCAAACTCTGATGAGTCTAAGGCTCGAAACAGAGGAAAGGCCCAAAAAAAAAACTAAAGGCCCCAAACGAAGTTGTCTGAGGTCGAGACCAACGACCTCGTTTTGCAGCATGTTTTCGAACTCGTTCAAACGACCAAGAAGTCGATTAAAACCCTGGGTTGAGGTCGTAAATGTGATAAGATAAGCTCGTGCGAATCTGCTCGAAAAAGAACTAGCAATCTCAAGTCATGTGAGCGACCTCACTCCCATTTGAGGTCGTAAACGACCTAAGAGATGAGGTCGTGGTTATATCGATTCCAAGTCGAAGCATCGAGCTCGTACTTGAACTAAAAGTGAATACGAACATGTGCGACCTAGGTGTAAACTAAAGCCCAGAATGAAGTCGAGATAACCTTGGGTCGAAGTCGTGCAATCCTGGTCGAATATCGACAGTGAAATGAAGTCGTCGAGCACGACCAATGTCCAATTTGAGGTCGTTAGATCATGAAGTGAGGTCGTACGTTTGAAATCGTAGTTGAACTACGAATAGGGCTCGTAACGTGCGACCTGGACATAGAAAAAGCTTACGTTGAGCTCGTTGCATCCTAGTCGAAAATGAACTAGAAAAATGGAGAAAACCATGCGACTAGGATATGAAATGAGGTCGTGTGTACCCCAATTTGAGGTCGTTGAACCCAGGTCGTTTTTGAACTAAAAACTGTGACCAAAAGCTGCGACCTGGCCCTAGTTTGAGCTCGAAAAATGTGAAGTTTCCTGATCGAAATTTGTGATTAAAACTCAGAAATTTGAGTCGAAATGATAATTTCTGAATAGTACTAGCCCTTGGAAATAACAGCTCGACCCCAGCCAGGGGCTCTGCCCCTTGGACCCCGCCAGGGGCTGCCGCCCCTTGGACCCCGCCCGGGGGCTGCTGCCCCCGGACCCCCGCTAGTGCCGTTTAGCACCGTTTAGCGCCGTTTAGAATCGCTTAACATTGTTTAAGTGTCGTTCAAGGCCCGTTAGTGCCGATAAGCACCGATTAAGTACCGATTAGCACCGTTAGTGCCGATAAGCACCGTTCAGTGTCGTTTAATGCCGGTTGGCGTCACTTAAACGTTGTTTAAGTGTCGTTTAAGGCTAGTTAGTACCGTTTAGTGCCATTTTATGCCATTCAACGTCGTTTAAACATTGTTTAAATGTCGTTAAGGCTGATTAGTGCCGATTAGCATCGAGTTAACATTGTCGTAAACGCGTCGGTCGCTCCACGCTTTACATAAAGACAATACTCGTGAAACACTAGTGTATAAAGATGAACCCTGACCCGAGTCTTGGAAAGGACCATTAATACTTCAAGGAAAACCTGATCAGTTTTCCTAGAAGTTGGGGGGCAAATGATATGGGCTAAAAATAAGCCCTAAAGACACATTTAATATGACATTAATTAGACCCAGCATGGTCCAAACGTGGGGCCCATTAATGAGGTCAGAATCCCTATTTTAATATTAATTTCGTAATTAATATTGAGGGAAATAAACAGCTCAGCAATAAGAGTTGGATAAGGATATTACTCCTGCCTGACTTAGCCACCAAGGCATCCAATTCGATATGGAAACTGATTCCTACAAGGAATAGATCTGGAACCTTCCTCAAGGAAGACTTGTCCACCAAGTCTTTGACTCCTACCATAATTCTAAGGCTCCTACAGCCTATATAAAGGGCCTGACCCCTCATTCTCAGAACTACGTTGGCTTGATTCTCTAGCAATACAGAGATACGTAGGCATCTTGTGAGGACCGATCAGTCTCGAACACAAGAACAGCCATTAAAGCTCGAAGCTCACCATCCCTTGTATTTAATACATACAAACCCTAGCCGCAATTTACAAACCCTCGTTTTTATTCCACAACAGTATTACTTAATTAGTCTTACTTAAATATTTATAATTATCAATAATTGTAATCAATTTACATTTTCATGTAAAACATATTACCTTTAATAACTAATCACTTTTCTATTATATTTAATTACTAATAATTAATCGAGTACCTTTTTTATGCCTAAAACATATCATCCTTTTTATATTTTCTAACTAAAATTCTTCATTTTCTAGAAATTTCATGGGCAACATTTATTTAATTATCAAATCATATCATTTAAAAATTTAAAACCAAAAAATTCATGTCTTAAAATTTTTAATTCAAATTAAAAAGGAAAAAATCATATAACTCTAAAGAAAATCGGTACTTATATTTGACACTTGCACTTTAATCCCTCCCTTATTATTGTAACTTATTCTTTGATCCATAATTCTACTTATTCTTTGAAAAATCCTATTCTCTCTAAGAGCCGTCGCCTTCTCTATGTTTTTTCTCATGCTAATCGAGGGGCTTTTACTGGGTTTTCTTCGGTGGAAAGCCCTAATCCTTTAATTTTCTTTCGTCTTTCGTTGATTTCCTTTCAATAAAACTCAATCTTTTGGTTGTTTGTGTGTCTCTCCTTTTGAAGTGTGTGTTTTGTCTCTCCTTTTGGGGTGTTTTGTTATATTTTTAATTAGTTATGTTTGGGTTTGTCCTGTGTTCGATCCATTGAAAATGATTTTGTCGATGTTTTTGGGGATCTGAAAAGCCTGCATCGAAGATGGGGTGGTAGTGAATATTGCAAGAGCTCACCTTTTACAACCAAAGATTATTCATCCTTTGGGGTTTTCACTTTCGGCATGTCTATAGTTGGTATCTGGCATGTAGATAGCTGAGGTACCGTTCTTCTAACCTCAGTTTATTCAATTGGGGCTTCTGAATATTTGGCTAATAACGGGTGTTATGTGAGAAGGTCAATTGTGATGCTGCTACTTTCAGGGATGTTGGTGCAATTTTGATTATTTGGGATGTATTTGATTTCATTTTTAGTTTCAAGAATTTTTAAATTCTGTGTGTTAAACGACCAGGAAACAAATCAGCTAATTATTTTTAGTTGGTTATTTGTTTTACAACCTGGTTGTATTGGAAGTCAGGGGTTTGTCCTAGATGTATTCTAGTTTATTGAGTGAAAACCGCTTTATTTTCTAGCAAAAAAGTAAAATAATATTATAACAACCAATAACTAATCAATTTTCTTTTTTCTGGTGAAACATATTATATTTTCTATTTTTAAATAACCAATCAAATCCCATTTTAGATAAAACATATTATCTTTTGCATTCTATCCAATTAAAATATCTCCTTCTCAAAATACTACAGTGAATTCTATTTAATTAATTAAATGATAATATTATAATTAGTAATAATTAACTAATTATCTTTTTTAGCTAAAATACGTAATCTATTTTATTTTTTCTAATCAAAACCTAACCGAGACCTATTATGTTGAAATCATATCACCAACAATTTTATTTAAATAACATAAATAAATAATAATAATATATTAATTAATAACTAATTAACTGTTTACCATTTCAACTAAAACATATCATATTTTATTAATTTTTAAAGTAAAATCTGTCATTTTCTAAAAATATCACAATATATATATATAATCAAATCATATTATTTAAAAATTTAAACCTATAAAATTCATATCTTTACAATTTCAATTAGAATTAACAAAATTTTATATAATATTAAAAAAAATTATACATTGCATGATTTTTAAGCTAGTAATTGTAACATGCCAGGTTATATTATTCGACTCCATTATTATCATGAAGTGAAAGTCATATGCAAGTTATGCTCAAATATTTTAAAAATCATAGTAATATTCGCAAATAAAATATTACGAACAAGATAAACTGATTAAGGTTGAACTCCAAAATTTACTAGTAAACACTACATATAGGATTAAATTGTACCCGTACTTCGTCCCATTTATTCACCTTAGCGTTTATATGAGTCGTGACTCGTGAGGTGTGCAGTTGTGCACCCGTCAAAGGGATTCCAGCAGCTCTCCCTCATTTGCGGTACTTTTTGGAGCAGAAACTTATTAAGACGCATTTTCTGCACAGTTTATCACGGAAGAAAAGGCTCACTAAGCCGTCACTTGTTACCTCATGTATTCTTTTTTTCTATCATCAAACCTCTTGAAGATTTAACAGAAAATTCATATAATTAAGTGAGAATGTTGAATAACAGAGTATAATGTTTTATTTTAAAATTTTAGATGAACAATGATCTTAGATTCGAGTTCTTCCAAATTTTAGTGATATATAAGTGTAATTATGCTGTTCAAGGAATATCATGATTAATCTGGGATCGTCTTAACACTATATTCGAATTCCTAAAAATCTTTCTGATTTTGATTTTGAACGCTGTTTATTATAAGCAATTTACATATGAATCTTGTACGACATATGAATTTACACAGGTAAATAGATATCGAGAAAAGTGATATATTCGAATCTTGTACGACATATGAATTTATCCCAAGTTGCGCTGGTCATTCAACTTTAAATTTGGTTCGTGTCAAATAAATCATTATTACTCGGCATGGTATAATTGTACCACTCTTTTTTTTTGTTCGATAATTGTACCACTCTTGATATAATTATTGTTCGACTGAAAAACTAATCTACTTTAACATATGCTAGGGTATGCATGCAAATAGACTGTTATCATATTATTTGTACTATATACTATACTACATCAATATTAAAACATGTACGTGTATATTACTACAGTATATTATAAACCCTACAATTATTCAACTACAATTTGGTACATGCATGTCACTTTTCGAATACTCGATTTTACAAGACGAGCAGTAAAATTACGGTGACAACTGTTTGTAGTACTGGAGCCGGTTTGAAAATTTGAATTTCATTTGAAATTCTGAATTTAATCAAACAAATATATATTAAATAATTATGAAGATTTCAATCAATAAAATTTAAAATATTTAAATATATTAAAGTAAGTAAGAGAATTTAAAATGATAACACAAATTATATTACTTAACATGAAATAAATGTTCGTGATATAATCTAGAATTATTTATGTAATTGAGTTGTTGAACGCTGAAAAATTGATCCAATTATAACCAGTATCCAATGTTCTAAATCGTCCGATTATTTAAAAATTATTGATAAATCATCGATTTATTGTTAAAAATTATTTAAATGATTTGATTTTTAAAATTTGATTTATCGCTATGAAATATTTTTAAATGATATGTTATATTATAAATTCGATTAATATATTAAATATTATGAAAATATTAAAATTTATCTGATTTTTGTTCCGATTTAATATTCTGATAAATTTCCAATTTACCGATAAATCACTGTAAAATACTTAAATCAATTTATTCCGATTTTTGAAATCTACAATAATACCAAGATCCTCTCGATGTGTGTTTGGTGCATCCTATGTTTATAAATTATATAATCAATCCCCACTCTCTCTTCTCGGAAGCCAACAACATGTTGGTGCGGTGGTTGAGCCATTGGCCTCCTTTGAAAGAGGTCAGGGGTTCGACTACTGCGTGTGCGTGAGTTTCTTAGTTTGTATTAGGTTTCCTTTCTGTATTTGTAATGGCCGGGGGTCCTTCGGAAACAGGCTCCCTATTGTATAGGGGCATGGTCTGCGTACAGCTACCCTCCTCAGACACCACTTTGAGTGGTATTATAACTGAGTAAGCTAAGTTTTTTTTTACTCTCTCTTCTCGGAAACAGCCAGTGGGGGTATGGTCTGCGTACAACCTGACCCTGCTCTGGGCGGGATATACTGAGTATGTTTGGTTTGATTTAATCCCCACTCTCGGCTTAAATAGTAGTAGCAGCATCAGCACAAAAGTAAAACGCGGGGAATCCACTAGCTAGCTTTCCATCTCTTTGTGGAAATATATGAACAAGACAGCCACTAACTGTCAGTAATTGAATAAAGTTGGCTCTAAATTTACTCACTTCGGTCAAGATCTAGATATCTTTCGAATTGGCTACTCTTGCTAGTTGCTACATATTTTTTCATGCATGAATGTGACACAAAGATTTCGATTTTTTTCATGCAACTCCCTTTCCACTGTACTTCATTAACGAGGCACATTCTATGCAGCGGCCAACAACATGTTGTTCAGTGGGTTGAACCCTTGTCACCTTTGTAGGAGGTCAAGGTTCAACCTCTGGGTGTGTGTGAGTTTAGTTTGTATTAGTTTCCTTTCTTTGTATTTGTATTTGTATTTGGTCGGGGTCCTTGGGAAACAGCCTCCCTATTGTATAGGGGCATGGTCTGCGTACATCTACCCTTCTCAGATACCACTTTGAGTGGTATTATAACTGAGTAAAGTTTCGTTTTTTATTCCATGCACCGAAAAAACAACCGGTCACTGTTTAGCTACTCAGGTTTCATCTGGCCATAAAATGCACAATTTGTATAAAGTTAAAACAATCATATGGTGGAACGTGTAGTGGAACCACATGCTAAAAAGTGTAAAATTTTAACCACTTAAAAGTCGGAAAGACTCGTGTCGACACACTCACTCAAGCTACCCAAGCTTTCACTGTGTATTTAATTATTTAAATACACAGTGAAAGCTAGGCAGCAAGTGAGTAGAACTGTATCAAGTGCCCCTGTGTGGTCAACTTGGCTACAATTAGATGCCTGCCAATATGTGTACCTCGCCTAATATAGTGCGGGTGGTGCACTGGTGTGCCATCGTATATGCGACGCATGAATTGCATTGATCACAATCACACACATACACAAGTTCATATTCAAACACTAATTTTACAATTGAGTGCCAATTGATCACTACGAGTAACAGTGGTTAACATTGATAACGGGAGGAAAATTAAAAATCTGAGTTCGTTTTAAACCCTTCTAAGTGGTAGCGTGGTGGAAGCCCAGTATACGGATGACATGTGCTAATGTGCATAATCAATCCACTTTTCAAGTTTAAGTTTAAGTATAGAAGCATTTGTGTTTTGTCATGATATATCCCATGATTTTACGCAACTTGTACAAACATTCGATACATATGATGACTGATAGTTACCGCTAGTTCATTCGCCGGACACGCGCCCGCGAGTAGATGCACGCTATCAACGCAGTACTTATCTTTTCGAACACGTGTCTTAAGATATTAATTTTCCTAAATTACCCAACTAGGCAATAAATATCATTTAAATACTCTTGCACGGAGTATCTTGCTTCATAAGACAGGAAACAATAAAGTATTCAGGACACCCAACTGTACCAGACAAATTATGAGCAATTCGGCGCACAGTGGCAGAATGGCGGTGTGTCAGGAAGGGTCACACCAGTTACTGTAGCTTTTGCGGCTCACTATAGCTTTTGTGGCTGCCACGTGGGTCACAATGACTGGAAGGCTCAGCCTATAAATACCCTCATTCTGCACATAAGAGAAAGAGGACAATTCTGAAAGAGAAAGAAAGCCCACAGCTAAAAATTCTCTCCCTTCACATCAGATACACTCTTACCAGCTTGATTATTATTTTCGATTACTGATTCTTACGCCGGAGGTGTTTGACGGTCACCACCCCCGGGCAAGCATTGTTTTGCAGGTACCCAAACTCAGGCAAAGTACCCCGGAACAGTAATTGGAAGCCTTTACTCAACCGTGGGAGTTATCATTTGGCGCTAGAAGGAGGCGATTTTTTTTTTCTTGGAAAGAAATCCCTCACCTGCTCTACCAGAATAGTGACTACCACGAGACGAGACACAACACCGATAATATATATATATATATATATATATATATATATATATATATATATATATATATATATAAAAACCAGAATACCCGTAAACTACTAAATGGCCCCAAACACCCGATCTAAAAACACCACCACAAGGGCAAACCCAGACGAACAGCCACCAATAGAAAGAGAAGGAAACACAACCGGCGTTCCACCCCCTAACCCGCCAACAAACCCAGAAAACCGCCTGCAAATAAGCCATCCCCCTCAGGGAGACGACCAAGAGCAAATCCTTAGCCTTAACCTCACAGGATATAATCAACAGCAGATCGACTTAATCATGCAAATAGCCTCGGTTTTTCCCCAGATCGGGCAAGGACAACCACCAGAACAGGGAGGCTCTCAAATAAATCCACACAGCGACCGCAATGAGGCACATAGCCAACCCCGAAGAACCAATTCTGCATTTTCCCGCCTAGGCCCCTCTCAGAACACGAATCATGAAGGGCACGGAAAAAACCACCATCGACCCGAAACATGGGAACAAAACAGAAAACAGAGAGATTTGAGGAAGGTGATTATAGGCAAAAAGGCCGCCTACGAAAAAGTTGTGGCCGAATACGAAAAACAGAGACAGAGGGAACGATCCCCCGTCCGTCCAAAGGAGGCCGAAAACGCACAACCAACAAACGTAGATATGTTACACAACATCATGGAAATCAAGAAAAAGATAGAGGGAAATAGTGGACATGACTTGGGCGAATCACCATTCACTAAAAGATTGGAGGCAGAGCCCCGACAAAAAGACATCAAGCATCACAGCTTCAATTCTTTTGACGGGTTAGGCGACCCGGAAGAACACCTCAATTATTTTGACCAGTTGGCTCTCCATTATGAATACAATGATCTGACAAGATGCCGTTTCTTCGCCGCCACTCTCCGCAGCGGCGCTCAAAGATGGTTCTGTAGGATATCCGCGAGATCTATAGACACTTGGCTGGAATTTAAGAAACTATTCCTAAATAAGTTCAAAGCAAACCAGCAGCATGAAGTCCACACCGTGTTTCTAGAAACCATTGCACAACGCAACGTGGAAACTTTACAAGATTACATTGACCACTTCAAGGAAGCCGTAAACAAAGTTGTCTGCGTTAACGAAACGAAAGCATTATTCCATTTGAGAAGAGGCCTTAACCCCTATGAATGTGAAAAATACGTGTGCCGTCTCATGGAAACAAAACCCACCACACTGGCAAAGGCATACGACTTAGCATCCCAAGCCATCAATGAAGCCGAATCTCTAAACGTGCTAAAATAATCCAGGGCTCCGCCAACCCAATCACCTTTCATTCAAAGGGAAAGATTCACCTCCTATCAAAGATAAGCGCCAGTCTTACACCAAGTACAAACCACTCATGGGCCACCACCTCCCACCCAGAGGTCCCAACCGTCGACTCCGGTTAGAGATCGCTTGGGATCACCAAACCCGCCAAGACCAGATAGACGTCCTGAGCCGGAATGGACCAAGTTTACGCTCCCAAGGGCAACCATCCTGAAAGAAATCAAAGGGAAACCTTTCTACATGCCACCAGCCCCAATGTACTCCTCACCAGACGATAGACCTAAAGACAAACACTGTGATTACTACGAAACACACGGGCACTACACAGACAGCTCTCTCTCCCTCAAATACTTCCTAGAAAAACAAGTCAAAGATGGCAACTTGTCTCAGTACTTGTCGAGACTGGCACTAGAGACGTCAAATTCTCAAGGACACAATAAAAACATCGTGAACACTGTCTTTGGTGGCCAGAACTCGCCACTAAGAGAAGAACACTTTATCTACACAATATCCGAAGGGCCACCAAACATCATTACTTTCACAGATGCAGACTATGAAGGCATCAACCCAAACCACAACGAGGCGTTAGTCGTGTCGCTGGGCATAGCCAACAATGAAGTCAAAAGAATCCTCGTGGATAACGGATCATCAGTCGATATATGCTTTAAACACACTTGGGACAGGCTGAAGCTAGGCAACGAAAAACTGGAAACGTGTCCTGACGAAACACCTCTCTACGGTTTCGGGCACAATGTCGTTCCAATTGCCGGCATTATGAGCCTCCCTGTCTATTTTTTTGAATCACCTAGGCAAGTATGTCGAATTATCAAATTTTACATCATCAATACCGCCTCCTCATACAACATGATCTTGGGAAGGCCTACCCTAAACATGCTCAAAGCAGTTACTTCCACTCCTCATCTTAAGGTCAAATTCCCCATTCTGAACGGGATAGGAGAAATCAAGGGGGACTCAGAAACATCCAAAAGATGTTACGGCATAGCGATCACCCTGGGAAAAACTGAGCCTAGTAACATCCGCCGAGAAAAGGCAAGTAAGAAAAGGCGAGAAAAGAGACAAAGGCACGCTGAACACCAACGAGAAAGTAACAAGAAAAGAAAAGAGGTACAATTCATTGACGGGCATGACCCGGCAATAGAAGACCCATCCCGGATAGATGCAAATCTCTTGAAGTGTCTTAAGCGAGAAGAGAAGCCGCAGATAAGCCCGGCGGAACAAACAGAGAAAATAGAAATCATACCCGAAGACCCAACTAAAAGCGTAAGTGTAGGAACCGGTTTGGACTCTATCTTCAAAGCTGGCCTCACAAACCTTTTGAGATAACACGCAGACATTTTCGCTTGGAGCCCGAAGGACATGCCAGGATTGGATGAGTCTGTGGCGATCCACAAGTTAAATGTGGATCCAAACAAAACACCAAAAATTCCGAAAAGAAGAAACTTCGTACCAGAGCGACAGCGGACGATTGACATCGAAATCGACAAACTCTTAGACGCGGACTTGATCTGTGAAGTTACATACCCTAAATGGGTGGCAAATGTTGTTTTGGTAAAGAAAGCCAACGGGAAATAGAGAATATGCGTCGATTACACTGACTTGAACGCGGCATGCCCCAAGGATCCTTATCCACTACCTTCAATGGACGCCTATTCAGGCTATAACCAAATCAAAATGACCCCCGAGGATAGGGAAAAAACCACATTCATCACACACTGAGGGGTGTGTTGTTACAAAGTCATGCCATTCGGATTAATCAATGCCGGGGCCACATTCAAAAAGGCCATAAACAAAATCTTCGCCGCCCAGCTCTGTCGAAATATGGAAGCATATATGGATGATCTTATCGTAAAATCTCTCTTAACGGCCTCCCACCTCCAAGATTTAGAAGAATGTTTCTCAACCCTCAGAAATCACAGCATGAAACTTGTTAACTCGAATAACTTGTAGAAGGGGGGGGGTTGAAAACAAGTTATATAATCGTGTCTGATTTTTGCTTGATTAGATGAACAAGAACAAACGAATAAATCAAACTTTGTTTGTATTAAGTAAATCAAATACAAACTCTACCAAAGGTGTACAATACCTTTAGCAGCTGTTGACAATACAAATCTCTCTCTCTATTTGTTTCGAACTCTCGAATACAAACCTTATACAGAGCTTCACACGATATGCAGTCTAAAAATCCACTCTTTTACAATGATATAGAGAGAGTATGTATAATGCTACCTATCAACTAATAACAGAAAATAATGATCTATACATGACAATGTTCTGCCGTCCAGTTGATAGTTTCCATCAATAGAAAATTCTTTCCTTCCTGATATCTTCTTGCTTGTTCTTCAAAACAACGATCCTATTTTATAGCACTTGCTAGTTTCTGTAGCATCCATAATGACATCATCAGTAACACGACTGATATCAGGATTCCACCTTGCATCAAAATTCGACATCCATCAGTATTTGACTTGGCGTATCAGGATTTGATCTCAGTTCCTAACATGTAGTCCTTGATGCACTGCTGTTCCTGACTAAACTTTATAGATTTCTGTCTAACGTATATATCATATAAAAAGTGCTAAATCCTTTATAAGATCAGGATTTACAAGAAGTATAAGCAAAATTCTATTCTCAACATCACAACTTATGAATTATTCCTAACAATCTCCTCCTATTTATGCTTTAGAATCTGAAGCATAAATCTAAGTTGTAGACGTCAAAACATATGAAAATTCAACTAGAATAGAATTTATGAATTTAGGATCATGAAGTTAAGTACCTCCTTCTTCAGATGTAGACATAGTATTCAGTACTTAGAAGAAAGAATTCAACTATTTGATGCTTCCACTTCCTTGTTGAGATTCACCTCTGTCACACTTAGTTCTTCCTTTATCTCCAGTCTGTTCATCTCCCCCAGTCTGTTGCCTCTGAATTATTTTTATCTCCCCCGTTTTGACATTAACAACTTTAATTTTGAGAGATTCAGTAACAGAAGAAATAAGATTCATCAGAATTGCTTGATTTTCCATAATATTGACTTGGTTATCTTCAAATGTTTGAAGTCTTGATTGAATAGTAATTTGAGATTTCTGAATATCCTTTAGAATTCAAGAATTAACTTCAAAGTTGGAAGTGCTTGTTGTATCTTCAGACTCAGATGCAGAAATAACATTATCTTCAATCCTTGTAGAAGAAGTTGTCGGTGTAGCATGCTCTACTGAGTAGAATAATATTCAAGTAATAATACTGTAGTAGAAGTACACACATCTTCACTTTTCTGCTCTGAAGCTGAAACATGATCATCCTGTCCTTCACCAGTATTCTGTGAACTAACATCTACAAATCCTGACTCCTCCTTAGATTGATCAGATACTGTTGATGTCTCAATTCTAGCTGATATTTGAAGTACATACAAAGGAATACTAGGATCATTAGGAATATCTTCTGGTACATGTGGAGTAAGAGATTGTCTTGGTTTTTCTTCTTTTCTGTTGATGATTCCTGCAAGCCTCTCTTTCTGTTTCTGAGCTTTAAATTCTGGCTTTGTATTGTGCTTTGCTAAGTCATTCTTCTCATACATCTTGATAAAGAAATAAGTACCAGCATCCACACCAAGAATTTCAAACCAAGATTCAGGAAAAACCTGATCCCAGAAATCAAACGATGGTGGTTTCCTAATTTTCTCTCCCTCACTATGGAGTTGATCATCCATACCCTCATTCTCACTTTGACTATCTAAAGTCAACACTCTTTTTACCTCTCCTTTTGCCTGGTCAGGAGCCAGCCTCTCTGTGTGTGGATCTATGTCCATCTTTTCAAGTGTATCACATAAGTGCTCTCATGACCTACAGAAAAATAGGGGTTAGAAGAAGTTTTTATACCTGAACTCATATGGAGAGAGGGTTCCTCATATGGCATGGGGCTTGAGTTTTTCTCCAAGGAGTGAGCTGCTATAGTCTCTGAACCCTTACAAACATCTACTTTCTTTCCAGAGACTACAGGCTCCAGTATACCACTTTCAGGATCTACACTAGACTCTGATGTCTTCAGTAATACTTCATTAGACATCATAGCTAGTATGTCACCGTCTTTAAGTGTTGGTTTCTGAGACACACCCTTAAAGTGGATAGACTCTGAAAGAACAATATTGGTTTGATCTTCAGGAAAATCAATCAAAGTCATTCCTCCCATATCATAGGGTTTCTCACTTGCAATTTTAGTCATTACAGAAGACCTTCCAGCATCAGCAATCACAGTTCCTGAGTCATCCAACCTCTGACTAGATGGTTTTTGTGTTGCAGTGACTGTGATCTGATCTATCCTACTATTCACCACTGGTGCAATAGTATCTTCTGTTGATTGCTTCCCTCTATCAACTACCTCCTCTTGTTCACCTTGAGCTGAAGCATCTTCAACAATGACATCCTTGTCAAATAAATATGCATGAAGTGATTGAAGTGCAACATGCTTAGGAAGTCCAAATTTGTTATGCAATTCCTTTCTGACTGATACATAGAAGTACATCTTCATTAAATCAAGTCTTTGATGTAATAGTCCATATTCTTCAAGAAATGAAAGTTTGGGAACTCTTTCAATCAGAAAATCTAGAACAGACCTGGAAAGCTTCACTTTTAGAGAAATAAGTTCCATAGCCAGTCTGTATGTCAATGTAGTTTCCCATGAAGAATCAAGATCCAAATCTCTCTTGTCAGATACTAATGTGGATATAGCCTTATTTGTAGAGACCTGCATAATGTTAGTTGGACTAGACACTGTGTGTGTAGGTGACAAATGAATCTTTCTCCTTGTTCTCCTAGTATAGTGAGCAACAGATTTATCTTGAGAAGACTCAAGAGGTGTAGACACAGAAGTGATCTTGGGATGAGATCCTTTTTCAATAGACACAGTCTTTGAAGAGAAAGTATCCAGTAACTGTTTTCCCTTTTTAAGAACTACAGCCTTTTGGGAGACTGTAGCCTGGCTGTGACTATGTGTTCTATCTCTTTGTCCTAGCTTAGAAAGTTGAATTGTAGCCTTCAATTCTACTCTTTCAGCAAGAGATATATTATCATCATCTTCACTAGAACTACTACTATAAACAACAAATTTCCTCTTCTTTACAACTGATGTCTTTTGAAAAACACCAGAGGTTGGTTTCTTTGAAACAACAGGTTGTGGATCAAAATTTGGTTCTAGAATTGTTTCAGTGACTGTAATGTTTTTGGCTACTTGGGTAGACACAGGGGGGTTCTCCTCCAATTGAGATTCCCGAGTCATTTCACCACCAAAGAAAGAAGAATTATAGATAGTAGGAAGATGATTTCTTAGAAGTACCTGAACATGATTTGGATAGTGTAATGCAGGTATTTCATCTAGATTCTTTTCACTGTTCTTCTTTGTAATGTCAGAGAAAATTCTCTTTTGTTGTACATAAGAAGAAACACAATATTCTCTACCAAATCTAGCTTCAACATCAGGAATGAAATGGTTAATAAACAGTTGCATGAATCTGTGATAATAAACCATATTCCTGTCATGATCTCTTGACCCAAGTTTAATACACATCTGACTTAAGATAATGTGACCAAAATTAGTTACTCTGTTATAAATCAAGCCATATGCAATGTAAGATGAACAGCAGTAATTTGTTGAAAAGAACTACATTTACTAGTAAAACATTTAGCAAGTTGGTCAAAGAAGAAAGACCATTCTTTCCTAAGAAAGGATCTATTTAACTGGCTCATGTTATCTAGAGGTCCATTATAATCTAATGCAGATAACATAGTTCTAACATTATCATCAGATGGCACATTCTCAAAATTTGAACTAACAGGTAAGTGAAGTACTGAATTAACAACAGATTCAGTAATATCAAATGAGTCTTGTCCTAAGTGTAGAACAATCTTACTTGATTGACTCTGAGTAGAATCCATTACCTCAGCATTCTCCCAAGCTTGTGAAACAGCTACTTGATTGATCTGTGGAGGTGCTGTCAAGGCATAACTTAATGGTCCTTTCACCATAAAGTTCATAATTGGGTGAAAATCAGTTGACACCCCTTCCTTGTTGGTGATAGCAATCCTGATGCAATCACATTTGAATTCCTGATCAATATCATCCTGATTCTAGAGACTAAATGGAGTTTCCACGTGGCATTTTCTTTTACCTGTAAAAGAAATAAATAAAATCTGAACAAAATTAATTGGTTAGATACATTCAACATTACTTGAAAATATAAGAAATACAGTCACACATAATTATGACTGACTGCATTGATAACCCCCAAACGGATGTTCAGCTTCCCACGTCTTTCTATAAAAGAAACTGACGCCTTATGCCAACTCCAAAACCTTTCAATTCTTTTCGCTGTAAACCATTTCTTTCCAAATGGCTTTCCACCAAAATAATCACATGAACCCTATCCTTTGGTTCATTTCTTCTGACTTAGAAGAGATGACTTTTCTCATCGAGTTCCATATGGTTAGTATTAACCCAAATGATTACAAAATGTCTTTTCTAAAACATCTACCAGTTGAACAAAATCCTCCTCTAATCTCTTCACACCTCGAGGATGAGAATTTGGTGATGAGTCTGAGGTTGATCTCGATGGAGATGCTATTCATATATCCATCAGTCCTCAATAAACATGGGATCGTACCAGCTGCTCTCATTCAAGTCATCCTGAGAAGAAATTCAAGAGCAGATGGGACTTCTGAACTTCCCAATCAGATTTCTTGAGATGCTCCTTGTCCTGTATCTTAGATGCATGAAAGAAGCAGAATCCAAAAACATTAGACAAGATTAGGATTATCAGTAGAAGTTAGACAAAAAGATGTTTGTATTTCATTTCCATGTATGTAAAGCTTTTGATTAATGAAAATACAAGTTTCTTATTATCTACTTGTCTATTGTTGTTTATTGACTGATCTGAATAATAACATAAATTATCAGTATGCATGTGGTAAAACTTGCTAACATAGACCTAACAAAACTCAAAATTGAACCACTGTATAGAGTGATCTTCAGGATTTGAAATAGTAAGACACACAAATTTCACAATCCTGATAATGACGATACAATCCTGATGTCGATACTGATGACGTCAGCATCCTGATAGCAATCCTGATCCTGATGTTTATTAATAAGTCTATCATACTGAAATTTATCAAAATAAGATGTTACAGCTTAAGCATTTAACAATCAAGTATAGATTCTGACAAAGATATCAAGTCTATAAGTTGAAACAACATACCTTGCTACTTGTGCAGATGTTAAAGATATAAAAGTTTAACATTCCTAACTCACTAACCAATCTAATGAATGTAGCCTCATCAAGTGGTTTAGTTAGAATATCTGCAAGCTGTTTGTCAGTAGAAACAAAATGAATTTCCAGAGTACCATTTTCAATGTGTTCTCTGATAAAATGATACCTGATATTAATGTGCTTAGTCCTTGAGTGTTGAACTGGATTTTCTACAATTTTGATAGCACTAGTATTATCACAAAACATAGGAATATTACTTAGTGTCATACCATAATCCATCAACTGATTTCTTATCCAAAGGAGTTGAGCACAACAACTGCCTGCTGCAATGTATTCAGCTTCTGCAGTTGAGGTTGAAACTAATTGTTGCTTCTTGCTTGCCCAAGAAATCAATCTGTTTCCTAAGAATTGACATGTACTTGTAGTGCTTTTCCTGTCTATTTTACACCCTGCATAATCAGAGTCTAAATAGCCAATTAGGGAGAAATCAGATTCTCTTGGATACCACAAACCAAGATTTGGATTTCCCTTGAGATATCTAAAAATTCTCTTCACAGCATTTAAATGAGATTCCTTAGGATCACTTTGGAATCTAGCACACAAACAGGTAGAAAACATTATATCTGGTCTACTTGCAGTTAAATATAACAGTGAACCTATCATGCCTCTATAGCTAGTGTTATCAACACTCTTTCCCTTAGAATCAGAGTCTAGCTTAGTGGCTGTTGCCATGGGTGTCTTTGCAATTGCACAATCTTGAAAGTCAAACCTTTTTAAAAGATCTTTGATATACTTTGACTGATTAATGAAAATACCAGTCTCAGTCTGTTTGACCTGCAAGCCTAAAAAGTAATTTAGTTCACCCATTGTTAGGAATATGTTGTACTTGATGATAACTTCACAATCAATCAAATTGTATAAGGTTTTGTAGCTGTCAACGGATGAGGATTTATAACTCTATCCGTTGACAGGTAGCTCATCAACGGATGAGGTTTGTAGCATACTGCAGTATCTCCATGTTATCAGTTGATAGTGTTTTTAACCACAGTCATGTTGACCATCAACGGATAGGTAGAATAGGGTAGCCAATTGTAAATAAGCTATGCTATGTAATTTTGTCTAAGTGAAAGTGTATCAACAGATGAAGACAAAACTCTATCAACGGATACAACTCAAATTCACTCTATCAACGGATACAGCTCAAGTCTCAATATCAACGGATACAGCTCAATACATCATCAACGGATGTTAGTGTACAATATCAACGGATAATCATTGACACTATCTTCTATGCTAAGCTGGGGATTAGCAGTTGATAAGGACATGTTTAACTGACAGATCACATGGGTTGATAGTAGATACAAAAAGCAGTATGGCAGCCATACTTTGGAAACACAGAAGAAAGAAGCATTCCGTTTACACTATGAATACAAGAAAGGTGCAGGAGACATGTCTGTTCACAAGGACAACCTTTCGGCTACATGTGTATTTGGAGTGTAGTAGCAAGTCAACTAGAATTAGATTAATATTATCTTATTCCAGTAGTACTTGTAAAACTTGGGATTTATAACCAAGTGTAGCAACTCTTTGTAGGCTAAGAAAACAAATACATTTGCTTAGGGTTTTTACTGAATATTCTTAGAAAGCAAAGAGTTGTAAAACAGAAGCTGTGTACTTTTGTATCACAGAGTTTTCTTCGAATAAAAGCTTCAGGTGGTGCATTTAACCACCTGATTTTTTATGTGTTTGCGCATTAATCTTTCTACAGCAATTATCTAAGTATAGATTTCTGGAGTTCTTATCAGAAATTTATAAATATCAAGAATTGTATTCAACCCCCCCCTTCTACAATTATTCAAGTGTGTAATCTGGGAATAACAATTGGTATCAAAGCAAGCTTCTAACATATTTGGAGTTTAAAGATCAACACACTTCCAACATGTCTAAGAAGGATTATGGAGTAAAGATTCCAGTTCTTGATAGAGAGAATTACTTTCACTGGAAAGTAAAAATGCGTCTACATCTCTCGTCTATTGATGAGGGTTTTGTGGATTGCATTGACAAGGGTCCTCACGTTCCAATGAAGACTGCAACAAGAGTTGGCCTGGCTGAAGGTGTGCCTGACACTCTCATTCCCAAACCTGTTTCTGAGTGGAGTCTTGAAGATATTGCAGAAGTCCACAAAGACAAAAAGACCATGAATATACTGTTCAATGGTCTAGAAACAGACATGGTTGACAATGTTATTAACTGTACTACCTCCAAGGAAGTATGGGACACTATTCAAACCCTTTGTGAAGGAACAGAACAGGTGAGGGAAAACAAGATGCAACTACTAATCCAACAGTATGAACATTTCCACTTTAAGAGTGGAGAAACATTGAATGATACATTTAGTAGATTTCAAAAGCTACTAAATGGTTTGAAACTGTATGGAAGAATCTATCAAGTTAAAGATTCTAATCTCAAATTTCTGAGATCACTGCCTAAGGAATGGAAGCCAATGACTGTTTCTCTAAGAAACACTCAAGAGTACAAGACATTTACTCTTGAAAGGCTCTATGGAACTTTAAAGACATATGAGCTGGAAATAGAGCAGGATGAAGAGATTGAGAAGTCTCAAAAGAAAAGTGGGTCAGTTGCACTTGTTGCCAACTTGGAGCAAAAGGAGGAAAGGACAGAAGCTGCTAGTTCTACACCAAACAGGGAGGTTTGTAAAGGTAGAGCAGAATCAAGCAGGAGCAAGGAAAAGGTGTCTATGGAATTGAATGTCCTTCAGCAGGATGAATTGGATGAGATAGATGAGCATTTAGCTTTTCTATCTAGGAGATTCTCTAAGCTGAAATTCAAGAGAAACTCTGGGGTGGCCAAGCCATTTAACAAGGATTTTTCCACAAGCAACTATGTGGATAAATCCAAAATTAAATGCTACAATTGTGGAATTGCTGGTCACATGATAAGTGAATGCAGGAAACCTAGATCTGAGAACAAGGGAAAGTCAACTGAGGCTGTTGACTATAAGAAGAAATATTTTGATCTTCTCAGGCAGAAAGGAAAGGCATTCTTGACCCAAAAGTATGACTGGGCTGTTGATGACAATCATTCTGATGATGATGTTGAGTTTGTCAACCTTGCTTTAATGGCTGATTCTGGAGAGCAGGAAGCAAGTTCGGCTAGCAATCAGGTATTTTCTACTAATCTCTCTGAGCTCACCAAAGAGGAATGCAATAGTGTTATAGATGAAATGTCTACTGAACTATATCACTTAAGTGTTACTCTTAAATCACTTACTAAAGAGAACAATAGGATTAAAGAGTCTAATCTGTTTTTAAGTGATATAAATGCTGCTCTAGAAGCTCAATTTCAAGAATTTGAGAAAATGAGAGTTGATTGCAATAATGCTAAAAGTGAACTTGAAGCTTTGTTAAAAAGAGAACTGATTTTAAAAGACCAGCTTGAAAAAGAACAAGGGATAATTGCTAAATTTCAAAGTTATAGGAATATTTCTCAAAACATAATAGAAGTCCAGGGAATAGAATCGTTTGTGAAGGATACCTGGACTCAAAAGAAAAAGGAGCTAGAACCTGGCCTTGAGGATCTAGAGACTATTTGTGAATCAACGGATAGTGATCATCCGTTGACAGATAAACCATCAACGGATGAGAGGTATCCGTCGACTAACAAAAAGTTTGTTAGTAAGAAGGAACTCAGGAAACTGGATATCAAGTATGGTCCAGTCAACAAGAATTTTGTTAGTGGTGAGTGTAGCAAAACCAAATCCAGTGGGAAGGCTAAGGCAGGTGATTTACATAACAAAAAGGCTGTTGGTAAATCAGATAATGAAAAGGTAGAAATTGAGAGTAAAAAGAAAAAGAACAGAAATGGTAAGATAGGTATCAACAAGAAAAACAATTATTCTCCTGACAAGTTTGCTCCTAGGAAAACTTGTTGTAATTGTAATAGTGTCAATCACCTATCTTCTAATTGCAAGATTGTCAACAAGGCTCCTGTTCATATACCTCAAACAATGCCATGTATGCCTGCAATGCCTGGTTTGTATCAAAATGCTAGTTTTTCAAATCCATATGTGAACATGCCATATGTGTCTAATCCTTATTTTCAATCTGTGAATGTGCCACAAATGTCATGGAACATTCCTAGCATGAATAATATGTATGCCAATTTTTCTCAAATGCATGCATCAAATATTCATGCAAATGAGCATTTGTCAAACCCCATCACTCAAGCATCTACACCTAAGTTGAAGAATGCTAAGAGTGCAAAGTCAAAGGCTAACAAGAAAGGACCCGAGGAAGCTTGGGTACCAAAATCAGCTTGATTTGTTTTTGAAATGTGTGCAGGGAAACAGAAGGAATCTATGGTACCTAGACAGTGGATGCTCTAGGCACATGACAGGAGATTCAACCCTGCTCACAGAGTTCAAGGAAGGAGCTGGCCCTAGAATTACCTTTGGAGATGACAGCAAAGGATATACTAAGGGATATGGCCTGATTTCAAAAGACAATGTCATTATTGAAGAAGTGGCTTTAGTTGAAGGTTTGAAGCACAATGTGGTATTGACAGGGTTTAGAAAAGGAAATGTTTACATAGCTGATTTCAATTCAGCATGCTCAGAATCCATTACTTGTCTCTTCAGCAAAGCAAGTAAGGATGAGAGTTGGCTATGGCATAAGAAGCTGTCACATTTGAATTTTAAAGTTATGAATGATTTGGTAAGAAAGGATCTTGCTAGAGGAATCCCTCAATTGGAGTTTGTCAGAGATGGACTGTGTGATGCCTGCCAATTAGGGAAACAAAAGAAATCATCCTTCAAAAGCAAGACAGAGTCATCCATTGTTAAGCCTCTTCAATTGCTGCATATGGACTTATTTGGTCCAGTAAATGTCATGTCTATTTCAAAGAAGAAATACTGTCTGGTGATTGTAGATGATTTTTCTAAGTTCACATGGACCTTCTTCCTGCACTCCAAGGATTGTGCAAGTGAAATCATCATCAATCACCTCAGAATACTAAACAATGGTTCTGAAGACAGAGTACAAAGAATCAGGAGTGACAATGGTACTGAATTCAAGAATTCCACAATGAAGATTTTCTGTGAAGAGAATGGAATTGTCCATGAGTTTTCTGCTGCCAGAACACCTCAACAAAATGGGGTTGTTGAAAGGAAAAACAGAACTCTCATTGAAGCAGCTAGAACAATGTTAAGTGAATCAAGGTTACCAACATATTTCTGGACTGAAGCTGTCAACACTGCATGCTTTACTCAGAATATTTCCTTGGTCAATCAAGCTAGAGGAATGACTCCTTATCAGTTGTTAACCAACAAGAAACCAACTTTAGCTTTCCTTCATGTCTTTGGATGTAAGTGTTTTGTGCTAAGGAATCATGGACATAACTTGGGCAAATTTGAAGCAAAGGCAGATGAAGCTATTTTCGTTGGATATGCAGCAGGGAAAGCCTACAAGGTCTACAATCTAAGAACCAACATTGTTATGGAATCTGTACATGTTGTGTTTGATGATCAAAAGATTCTAGGCCTAAATGATGAAGGCTCCCATGAAAAGTTGGAATTTGAGAATGAAGGTGAAGGAAGAATGTACTATGATGATGATGAGGATGATGAAGATCATGACCACAGAGACCCACCAAGAGTTGTTGTACAAACTAGAAGTGATGCTTACACTGGAAATGAAGCATCCATTGACAGTCATTCTGGAGCATCCGTTGACATTATTAGAGATGCATCCGTTGACAGAGATTCTCAAGCATCCGTCGACAGGCAAAATGATGCATCCATTGACAGTCAACTTCATAATTCAGCAAGGACAACAAACTCAGGGGGAGTTTCTCAAGGTCAAAATTCAATGCTAAATCAACATGATCATGCTCATGGAAATGAAGCAACCTCATCAAGATCAAACCTTCCACCTGCAAGAAAATGGACTATAGATCATCCATTTGAGTTAATCATTGGTGAATCAAATTCAAGAGTCCAAACTAGAAGGGCCACTCAAGCAGAATGTCTATACAGTAGCTTCCTGTCTCAAGAGGAACCTAAGAAAGTGGAAGATGCCCTTCTAGATCCAGATTGGGTCTTAGCAATGCAAGAAGAGCTAAACCAATTTGAAAGAAATAAAGTATGGAAACTTGTGCCCAAACCTGATGATAGAAGTGTCATAGGTACTAAATGGGTTCTCAAGAATAAGAGAGATGAAAATGGCATAATTGTGAGGAATAAAGCTAGATTAGTGGCAAAAGGCTACTCTCAAGAAGAAGGAATAGATTTTGATGAAACTTTTGCTCCAGTGGCAAGACTTGAGGCAATAAGAATCTTTCTAGCCTATGCAGCACATGCCAATTTCAAAGTCTATCAGATGGATGTCAAAAGTGCCTTTCTAAATGGGGAACTGGAAGAAGAGGTCTATGTCCATCAACCTCCTGGCTTTGAGGATCCAGAATTTCCAGAATATGTATATCTTCTCATGAAAGCACTTTATGGTTTGAAGCAAGCACCAAGAGCCTGGTATGACACTTTATCTCAATTTCTTTTGGAGAACCACTTCACTAGAGGTATAGTAGATAAAACCTTATTTCATAGGAATATTAATGGCTCTTCAATACTTGTTCAAATCTATGTAGATGATATTATTTTTGGGTCTACAGATGAGAAGCTTTGCAAAAGGTTTGCCAAACTTATGCAAAGTAGGTATGAAATGAGCATGATGGGTGAATTAACTTAATTTCTTGGCCTACAAGTAAAGCAAGTTAATGAGGGCATTTTCATAAGTCAAACAAAATATATTTATGATCTCTTAAAGAAATTTGACTTAATGGATTGTACCTCTGCAAAAACACCTATGGCCACTGCAACTAAGCTTGAGTTGAATACTAAGGAAAAGTCTGTGGACATCTCAAGCTATAGAGGCATGGTAGGTTCACTTCTATACCTAACAGCTAGTAGACCTGATATAATGTTTTCTACTTGTCTTTGTGCTAGATTTCAAGCTGACCCTAGAGAGTCTCACTTAATAGCTATTAAAAGAATTTTCAGGTATCTCAAGGGAACACCAAACCTTGGCATTTGGTACCCAAGAGAATCTGGTTTTGATCTAACTGGCTATTCAGATGCAGATTATGCAGGTTGCAGAGTTGATAGGAAAAGTACTACAGGTTCCTGTCAATTTCTAGGAAACAGGCTTGTTTCATGGTTCAGTAAGAAACAGAACTCAGTCTCCACTTCTACAGCTGAAGCTGAGTACATTGCTGCTGGAAGCTGTTGTGCACAGATTCTATGGATGAGAAATCAACTCATTGACTATGGTCTAAAAGTTGAGAAGATTCCAATTTTCTATGACAACACAAGTGCTATTGCCATCACAGGGAATCCAGTGCAACATCCGAGAACCAAGCACATTGACATCAAATACCACTTCATTAGAGAACATGTGATGAATGGTACAGTAGAAATGCACTTTGTGCCAAGTGAAATGCAGCTTGCAGATATCTTCACCAAGCCTCTTGATGAATCCACATTCACAAGATTGGTAGGTGAGCTAGGCATGCTTAACTTGTCATAATTCCTAGTGATATTTGATTTCACTGCATTGTAGCTAGGAATGTGTTTTGATTTACTTGAGAATTAAAAACTCTCAGAAAAATTTTTCTTTAGAAATTTTGTCCAAGGCAAAATTATCTTATCAACGGATATCCTTTTACCCGTTGATAGCATAAACACATTCCTAGATTTTTGTATATCAACGGATAACAGCTTATCCACGTCATCAACGGATAAACTGTTTCTCAACCGTTTATTCCATATCCGTTGATATACATATTTTCTTCTAAATATAACCGTTGGTAAATGTGTATCTATATAGGACTGGTTATATTTATTTTCTTTTATTATTTGACAGTTACTTTTGACCAATGGGTAATTACTTTTAATTATTTCATATTCAATTCTTGAAAAGTATAAAAGGCTGTCTTGTGCTCTCACATCTCACTTTTATCGACTTTCAAGATTCTCTTAAGTAAACTGCATCTTCTTCACAAAAACTCTCTGCAACAAAAGTTCAAACTCTTCAATGGCGCCTATTGTTAAGATGATGTCTTCCACTGGGTTCACCTATGAGAAGAACAATTTCGCGGCCTATGTCGATACAGTGAATGCCCTAGAAGCTTATCACACCATGATGAATTTTGTGAAGAACTGTAAACTTTCGTATGCTATGACTGCCACCACTCCTCTAATCCACGAAGTAATCGAAGAGGTGTGGGCATCTGCTGAGTATAATGGCACAGACGGTACAAATGCTTTTTCTCTAAAGGGCAAAAACTATGTAGTTGTAACGACTGGGAAAATTACGTGTATTTTATTCTGTTAAAATATGTTTTTAGTTGATTTTATTGTGTTTTTATTTAATTTTTAATGCATTTAAACACATTATAATTTTTATTAAATAGGAAAATCATCCTATACGTGTTATGTGACTTCTGTGTAGCATAGATTATTTTATTTTATTTTTCTGTAATTTTTATATTTTTAGAATACAATTATTTTGCATTTTAAATTCCGGAACCAGCCCCTATACTGAATCTGAGACCCTATTTTTGATACCAATATTTTTATAAAATGGTAGGTTGCATAAAAATGAATTTTGTTGTAATTTTTGTAATATTCACAATTTTTGGGAAATTTTGGCATATATATTATAATTGTTTAGAATTAAAAATATTACATTTTTATCCCCTAAAAATTATTTTTAAGGCTTTATAAATTTAATTAGGGGTTCAAAATATTTTTGGGGTATTAATTTCTGGTTAATATAAATAGCAGTTAATTTATTTTTATTAATTAAAATAATTAGAAAAGTTAGATTTTCTGATTTAATTTCTGAATTTTCTCTGGAAATTAGTTCTTGAGGATCAATCGCCATTTTGAAGGTGATTTTGTTATCCAAATCTTTCATATGAGTAGTCAAATTGAATCTTATGATGAGTACTACATGTTTATATGTGTGGAAACATCTGTATATGTTTCGTTCGAAATTTTATGATTTTCGGATTTAATTCGAATTTTCATGTTTTTGTTGGATGATTTTCTGTAAGTTTGGTTGTTATGGATGTGTAGATCGTGTTCCCAGCAACTCGTAGATGATTTTTAATTTACGTTTGGTTGTGTTTTGGAGCTCGCCGGATTCCGGTGAGTTCATAAACTCCGGCCGGCGAGCACTGTTTTATAAAAAAAAAAAATTACTTTTATTTACTTTTAATTACTTTTAAATAAAAATAAAAATCTGAATTTAATTATAAAATTCAGAAAATTATTTTCTGAAAATGTTTTGGAAATTCAGAATTTATTTCTGAATTTTGTTTTTATTTATTTATTTATTATTTGGTTTTAATTTAAAAATAATTTAGAATTAAATACTTTTAAAAAAATTCGAAGAATCATTTTTAAATTTCGAAAAAATTATTTTTAATTTCGAAAAATAGTTTTAAAATTTTAATAAATTATTTTTAATTCGAAATTTATTTTATTTGATTATTTTAAATCTATTTAGCTAATATTTTAATTAATTTAAATTGATTGGTTAATTAAATAATAATCAATTAATTTAATTTATTAAATATTATTTGAATATGATGAAAAATAATCAAATTTAATTATTTTGAAAAATAAAATAATTTATTTATTTTATAAATATTATTTTACCATTAATATTTATTTCCTTATTTGTTTAAAATGGAATAAAATTGTTCTAAAATTCTAAAAATAATCCGGGAAGGGTAAAAATAGCTTTAAAATTCTAAAATTGATTCTAAAAACCGGAATAAAATAGCTTTATAATCCGGATTATGTGAAACTAAGCATTTCCTGTTGAATTCGGAAATTGCTCTATTGGATTTGGAAAATGATAAAGCGTAGGAGGCCATGATAGCTGTCATGGTCCAGCAATATTTAAGGAGGATATGGTAACCATTCCATCTTCCTATAGGCTAACATTACTTGCCTATTTTGGTACCCTCATGAAATCCGGATTATACACACGGGTATAGCTGTACCAGTGGAGTATAAAGGGTCCCATTGCTTTTGAACCTGATCAGGGGGCAATGGTGTTTCAGTTATGTATATCCAATCCATATCGCCCGAATGGCTATTATATATTGTGAGTTGACAAATGATTCAGTTTATGTCATGTTGAATGATTTCAGTTACAATCGAATTATAATTCAGTTGTTGATTCAGTATGCTTTATAAACTGTTTTACTTTTCAGTTGATACTATGCAGCATTTGTTCTGGTTTTATTTTGAAACTGTTTATATATATACTTGCTGGGCTTTTCTTTGGCTCACTCTTGCTTTCACTAAACCTTTCCAGACGGGAAGTATGGTTCCGGTCAGCAGTCCAGACAGTATTAGAGGGAGTCAGAGTGGTCGGGTATCCACACCTCAGGCTGTGCAGGTACTTGTGCGTTTCAGTTGGCGCTAGATAGAATTTTAAATAAAATGGGATGTAATAATAAAATTGAAGTAGACTGGTTTTAAGTTGACTTGATTTGGTGGTTTGTAATAAGTGACTAGTTTATTCTGGAATATGTCTGCTTGTATTCATGCAATAACCTGTTTTGCGATCTTTGGTGTGCGGGGTTGGTTGTGTATTCTGATATTTTTTTTTGGTTGTGTTTGGTTGGTGACCCCCGAATCTGGACCCCGGATTTGGAGGGGTGTCACAGTTGGTATCAGAGCTGACAGGTTATAGCCATTGAAATAAGCAGATATATACCATAGGAAAGATTAGGCAGATCACATGAGATAGGACGACGTTTTTGTGTTACGTTGCGTTTGATTTTAGTCTAAGCCTAAGTTGTGAGGTGATTGTGATATTATGTTACTGGGTTGCGCAGGTGTCTGTTGTGGTGACTGCACCGGTAGTTGCACCTCAGCCTATGCCGGCCCTGGAGTCAGTTATACCACCGATGTTTCCACCTATGGATTTACCACCTATTCCAGCTATTATGGATCCTGACTACCCAGTGATGGGGGTAGACTATTGGTTGGGTTGGGAGTTCCCGCGGGAGCCGATGAGTCCCGTACCACCAGTTCATCCTGTTGATCCAGGTGAGTGGATGGGTTTACCAGTGCTTGGGGAGCCGAGTTATGTGGCACATTTGGGTATGGCTCATGAGGAGGAGATCATGGTGATTGACCCTCCAGCACCAGTCCCCGTACGGATGTTTATTCCGGACCAGCAGCAGGGAGTAGTGATGCCGCCCGCCTTACCTGAGCTTCATCTACCCGATGCAGAGGCAGCTATAGGAGGATTTCTTATGCCAGCTGAGTTCACAGATCAGTCAGACCCCACTGTGTAGGGTCCCTATGTACCACTCTCACCAGTTATACCTTGGCATCAGATGCCACCAGGAGAGGAGAGAGTGCGTGCTTTGATAGAGGAGGTTACAGGCGGGGCAGAGGCTCAGTCGAGGGGTCATATAGGTGCACCGCACACTGTTCCTTTTGGTGAGTACCGCGAGCTCTGGGAGGCATATGACTTTTTGAGAGGACAGAATATGGAGCTGCGTAGGGTGACAGGTCGTCCTGTTTCGGACTTCGAGATTCGTCATAACCTCCGGGAGTTGATTGCTGCCGGTACTTATGAGGTGGAGGCATTGAGGTTGGGTGATTCTGGTACTATCGATTATCGTCGGGCCTACCGTATCCTCCAGAGGATGTTAGCGGATCTTCAGCAGATGGTAGATCCCAGTTGGGATTAGAGACTGTGGGACAGAGACATAGAAGGAAGAATGCTACCTGTGTTTGTTTGGTTTTGGTTGCTTGTAAAATAGTGTATGTGTGTATTAGTAGCAGTTTGGTAGAATAAGTCGGGAATTTTGTTGTATATAGCCGACATTAAAGTCGTTAAGGTAGGTTATGAGCGATATGATGAAAAATGAACCGATCAATAGTCATGTATAACTGTGAGTGGTTATCTATATATCAGCAGTACTTTTGTCGCGTTACGTGCATCGATACCATCCAGCATGCATTTATTTATTTTCAATATTCAAGTGAATTAGTGATTGGGTGACATGAGTTGATAAATATTCTTGATTCATGCTTCTTTTCAATGAATGTCTATCAAAAACATGTGTAGCCAATTACTAAGGAACTTGTGTATTTTCCTCTACCAGATTATGGATAATCAGCAACCACATGGAAATCACGCGGAAAATGCGAATAATAATCAGAACGCTGGGGAGCAGGGCAATATTAATATGATGCAGCAAATGCTAGAACTGTTCCGACAGCAGACCGAAAACCTCACTCGTCAGCAGCAGCATCCGCCAGTACCCCAGGTGACGACCTTTAAAACTTTTCAATCTGTTAAACCCCCAGAATTCCAAGGCTCAGCGAATCCAGTTGAGGCCCGAGCTTGGTTAAAAGAGATGGAGAAAGCTCTTGCATTGGTGAATGTAGAAGAGAATAAAAAGACCGAGTTCGTGAGTTACTTTTTGAAAGGAGAAGCGAACTACTGGTGGGAAGCCAGGAAGGCTTTGGAAGGAGAAGGGGTAACTACGTGGGAAAGATTCAAGGAGTTGTTTTTGGAAAAGTATTTTCCCCGCTATATGCAGAATCAGATGGAGATTAAATTTTTGGAATTAAAACAAGAAGGCAGTGCCACTGACTATGAAGCAAAGTTTACAGAATTAGCCAGGTTTGTTCCAGACTTGGTTGATACTGAAGAGAAGCGAGCAAGGAGATTCCAGCAGGGTTTGAAGCCGTGGCTCCGAAGCCGGGTAGCCGCTTTTGAGTTGACCACCTATTCCGCTGTGGTCCAGAAGGCACTGATCATAGAAGGAGAAAGTGATAGCTCTCAGAAAGAAAGGGAAGGTAAGAAGAGGAAATTCCATAGCCAATCCGGGAATTCGTTCCAAGGCAGAGTGCAGAACAATTTTAGCTATGGACCAGCATTTCAGCATAGAGGCAACGGAGGACCAGGGAATGGAACCCAGAATTTTGGAAATCAGGGGAATTGATTTCGGAATAGCAATCAATAGCAAGGAAGTCGATTTTTGAGCAATAATCAACAACAAGGAGGTCGAATTCCAAACAATAATCAGCAACAAGGGATGCGACCACCCCTGCCAGCATGTGGAATATGTGGAAAGAACCATGGAGGTGCATGTAATCTGGCTAATGTAGTATGTTTTCGGTGTGGCAAGAAGGGGCATTATGCCAACGGATGCGATATGCCAGCAGCTAGTGGGATTGGTTGTCACAAATGTGGAAACAAAGGGCATCTTGCTAAAGATTGCAGAGTTAACTTGAACTCGGGAAACCATAATAAAGCTACAGGGACAAATAATGCGGGACAGCCAAGGGCCCAAGTTTTCAATATGACCATGTCAGATGCAGAGCAGAATTCTGATGTTATTACAGGTACACTTTCCGTAAACTCTACTAATGCCAAAGTACTTATTGATTCAGGGGCTTCTAAATCTTTTATTTCGGAAGAGTTTGCGGGTAAGCTAGAATGTGAATGTCAGTTATTAAATGAAGCATTAGTAGTAGAGATAGCTAATCAGGAGCGTATACCCGTTAGACAAATTTACCCAGCATGTGATATCGAAATATCCGGTCAACATTTTCATACCAACTTGATTCCTTTCAAGTTGGGAGAGTTCGAGGTTATACTGGGAATGGATTGGTTGACAAAGTATAATGCCCAGATTGATTGTAAGAAGAAGGAGTTGAGGCTGAAGCTGGATGGGGATAAAGAGGTGGTGTTTCATGGACAAAAGCAAGCGAAGAAACTTTTGACTATGATGCGAGCCAAACGATTGATGCGGCAGGGATGTAAAGCATGCTTAGCTTATGTAATGGATACCAATAAGGAAGTTCCACAGATAGAACAGATTCCAGTAGTGAATGAATTTCTGGATGTGTTCCCTGATGAATTGCCAGGCTTACCTCCAGATAGAGAAATTGAGTTTGCTATTGATTTGGCACCAGGTACTGAACCTATATCGAAAGCTCCGTACAAAATGGCGCCAGTGGAAATGAAAGAATTGGCCAAGCAGCTGCAGGAATTGCTAGACAAAGGAGTGATCAGACCAAGCGTATCCCCATGGGGCGCACCAGTATTGTTTGTGAAAAAGAAGGATGGAAGCATGAGACTTTGTATTGACTACCGGGAGTTAAACAAATTGACGATTAAAAACAAGTACCCATTACCGAGGATCGATGATTTGTTTGATCAACTAAAAGGAGCATCATGGTTTTCCAAAATCGACTTACGATCGGGATATCACCAGTTGAAGATCAAGTCAGATGATATTCCCAAGACAACATTTCGTACGAGATATGGGCATTACGAATTTTTAGTTATGCCATTCGGATTGACTAATGCACCAGCCGCTTTTATGGATTTGATGAATAGAGTTTTCAAGAAATATCTGGATAAATTCGTGATCGTTTTCATAGATGATATCTTGATATACTCTAAGACAGAGGAAGATCATGCGGAGCACTTGAGAACAGCTTTAGAAGTTTTGCGGAAGGAGAAGCTATACGCTAAATTTTCGAAATGTGAGTTTTGGTTAAGGGAGGTACAATTTCTGGGGCATGTTGTCACTAACGAAGGAATTAAAGTGGATCCAGCCAAGATCGAAGCTATTAAGAGTTGGGAGCGACCAAGAACACCAACCGAAGTTCGAAGTTTTCTGGGATTAGCTGGATATTATAGAAGGTTTGTTAAGGATTTTGCTAAAATAGCAGCATCTTTGACAAAACTCACCAGGAAGAATGAGACATTTGAATGGAACGAGAGGTGTGAGCAGAGTTTCCAAGAATTAAAGAAGCGATTGATGACTGCACCAGTATTAGTTCTACCCAACGAAACTGGAGATTTTGTAATCTATAGCGATGCATCTCATAAGGGGTTAGGGTGTGTGTTGATGCAGGATGGCAAGGTAATTGCTTATGCGTCTAGGCAACTCAAGAATCATGAACGGAAGTATCCAACGCACGATCTGGAATTAGCTGCAATTGTTTTTGCACTCAAGCTTTGGAGGCACTATCTATATGGAGAAAAGTGTGAAATATTCACGGATCACAAAAGTTTGAAGTATATCTTCACTCAGAAGGAGCTCAACATGAGGCAAAGACGATGGTTGGAGTTGATCAAGGATTACGACTGTACTATCAGCTATCATCCAGGCAAGGCCAACGTAGTGGCAGCTGCACTAAGCAGGAAGGAAAGGTTAAATCTCTTAACCTCATCTGACGAGTTGCTAAAAGAATTTGAGAAATTGGAAATAGAGGTCCATACATCAGAAGAGACCAGTGAAGTATTGTACGCCATGACCTTTCAGCCAATATTAATGGAAAAGATCCGTAGGTGTCAAGAACAGGTAATGGACCAAGACAAAGCAAGTTTAACCGGAGAGGAAATTAGGAGTCAAAAAGATGATAAAGGAATTCTCAGGTTTTCTTCACGTATATGGGTACCTAATGTCGCAGAACTGAAGGATGAAATCTTACGTGACGCGCACAACTCTAGGTATTTTATTCACCCTGGCAGTACCAAGATGTATAGAGACTTGAAGCAACACTTTTGGTGGCCCGATATGAAGAAAGAAATTGCAGAATACGTCAGCAAATGCTACACCTGTCAGAGAGTTAAAGCTGAACATCAAAGGCCAAGTGGATTGCTACAACCTTTGGAAATTCCAGAATGGAAATGGGAACATCTCGCAATGGATTTTGTAGTAGGACTTCCGAAGACTAAATCAAACCACGATGCAATCTGGGTGATCATTGATAGGTTGACCAAATCAGCACATTTCCTCCCAATCAACGAAAGATTTTCGCTAGAGAAACTGGTTCAACTATATTTGAAAGAGATCGTAGTACGACACGGGGTTCCCGTATCTATAGTATCTGATCGAGATCCTCGTTTCAATTCAAGATTCTGGAGGCAATTTCAAGAAGGTTTAGGAACCAAACTAAACATGAGTACGGCATATCATCCTCAGACGGACGGGCAAAGCGAGAGAACAATCCAAACCATTGAGGATATGCTAAGGGTATGTGCCCTAGATTTTAAAGGTAGCTGGGATGAGCACTTGCCACTGGTGGAATTCTCATACAATAATAGTTACCATGCTAGCATTGGAATGCCACCATATGAAGCTCTTTACGGCAGAAGATGTAGATCTCCGGTGTATTGGGAAGAAGTAGGAGAACGCGCAATCTTAGGTCCAGAACTACTCCAACAGACGAAGGAAAAGATTGGATTGATACAGAAAAGATTGATTGCCGCTCAAGATCGACAGAAGAAATATGCAGATCAAACCAGAAAGGACCAGAGTTTTGAAGTTGGGGAATTGGTATTGCTGAAAGTATCACCATGGAAAGCAGTGACCAGGTTTGGGAAAAGAGGTAAACTCAATCCAAGATATGTAGGACCGTTTGAGATATTGAAGAAGGTAGGGTAGCTGGTTTACGAACTAGCATTACCGCCTCACATGCAGAACATCCATAACGTATTCCATATATCGATGCTGAAGAAGTACAATCCGGATCCAATGCACGCAATAGAATATGAACCTGTAGATATTCAACCTGATTTATCTTTTGTCGAGCAGCCAGTTAAAATATTAGATTATAAGGATAAGGTGTTAAGAAATAAGACAATACCTCTAGTTAGAGTTTTATGGAGGAATCCCTTGGTGGAGGAATCAACCTGGGAAGTAGAGAGTGAAATGCGAGCTCAGTACCCTCAGTTATTTTCTTAAGTAGGATTCTGGGGGCAGAATCCTTATAAGGGGGGAAGGATGTAACGACTGGGAAAATTACGTGTATTTTATTCTGTTAAAATATGTTTTTAGTTGATTTTATTGTGTTTTTATTTAATTTTTAATGCATTTAAACACATTATAATTTTTATTGAATAGGAAAATCATCCTATACGTGTTATGTGACTTCTGTGTAGCATAGATTATTTTATTTTATTTTTCTGTAATTTTTATATTTTTAGAATACAATTATTTTGCATTTTAAATTCCGGAACCAGCCCCTATACTGAATCTGAGACCCTGTTTTTTATACCAATATTTTTATAAAATGGTAGGTTGCATAAAAATGAATTTTGTTATAATTTTTGTAATATTCACAATTTTTGGGAAATTTTGGCATATATATTATAATTGTTTAGAATTAAAAATATTACATTTTTATCCCCTAAAAATTATTTTTAAGGCTTAATAAATTTAATTAGGGGTTCAAAATATTTTTGGGGTATTAATTTCTGGTTAATATAAATAGCAGTTAATTTATTTTTATTAATTAAAATAATCAGAAAAGTTAGATTTTCTGATTTAATTTCTGAATTTTCTCTGGAAATTAGTTCTTGGTGTTCTTGAGGATCAATCGCCATTTTGAAGGTGATTTTGTTATCCAAATCTTTCATATGAGTAGTCAAATTGAATCTTATGATGAGTACTACATGTTTATATGTGTGGAAACATCTGTATATGTTTCGTTCGAAATTTTATGATTTTCGGATTTAATTCGAATTTTCATGTTTTTGTTGGTTGATTTTCTGTAAGTTTGGTTGTTATGGATGTGTAGATCGTGTTCCCAGCAACTCGTAGATGATTTTTAATTTACGTTTGGTTGTGTTTTGGATCTCGCCGGATTCCGGTGAGTTCATAAACTCCTGCCGGCGAGCACTGTTTTATATAAAAAAAAAAATTTTCTTTTATTTTCTTTTAATTATAAAATTCAGAAAATTATTTTCTGAAAATGTTTTGGAAATTCAGAATTTATTTCTGAATTTTGTTTTTATTTATTTATTTATTTATTATTTGTTTTTAATTTAAAAATAATTTAGAATTAAATACTTTTAAAAAAATTCGAAGAATCATTTTTAAATTTCGAAAAAATTATTTTTAATTTCGAAAAATAGTTTTAAAATTTTAATAAATTATTTTTAATTCGAAATTTATTTTATTTGATTATTTTAAATCTATTTAGCTAATATTTTAATTAATTTAAATTGATTGGTTAATTAAATAATAATCAATTAATTTAATTAATTAAATATTATTTGAATATGATGAAAAATAATCAAATTTAATTATTTTGAAAAATAAAATAATTTATTTATTTTATAAATATTATTTTACCATTAATATTTATTTCCTTATTTGTTTAAAATGGAATAAAATTGTTCTAAAATTCTAAAAATAATCCGGGAAGGGTAAAAATAGCTTTAAAATTCTAAAATTGATTCTAAAAACCGGATTAGGTAATTAGAAAAATATTTCAATGACCCAATAATTATATGTAGGGTTTTAAATTATCCTTTTTAATCCAAAAAGGGTAATTTAAATTCTTTAAAATTCCGAAAATGTCTAAAAATGTTTATAAGGGTCCTAAAAATACCTTGAGTGTTCTTTTATATGGTGAGTCATATCTGCTATGTAAATTACGTGTTTGATTACTCTGTACATGTTATTATTTGATTAAAATATTTAGTCGGTAGCCATAAAACGTACGGGTAGACCCTAGAAACGAGGTTTGATCTGTAATTGACCTTGTGCCTAGCCAGATATTTGAAATAGCATGTTTTATTGTAGTAGTGGGAGAAACCCTAGCTAGTGGGCAGAGTTACCTGCAGTATTCCTAGAAGTGAGAAAACCCTAGCCAGACAGCATAAATTACCAGCGGTATATCCAGGCAAGTATTTTCTCCCTTGATCATCTTAAACACTTTTATTTTATGTTTCATTAATTCATATCATGACAAATAGCTATTGTTCAGAGCTATTCGTGATTCTTAAATATTTGTGCGAACACGGTTGTTTGATATTGGTACCCTTGATGCGGGGAAGTGTTTAAGATAAACTCTTCACATCCTTATTATCGTAGTAAATAATAGGGATGTGAACTGTATGTGAAACTAAGCATTTCCTGTTGAATTCAGAAATTGCTCTATTGGATTTGGAAAATGATAAAGCGTAGGAGGCCATGATAGCTGTCATGGTCCAGCAATATTTAAGGAGGATATGGTAACCATTCCATCTTCCTATAGGCTAACATTACTTGCCTATTTTGGTACCCTCATGAAATCCGGATTATACACACGGGTATAGCTGTACCAGTGGAGTATAAAGGGTCCCATTGCTTTTGAACCTGATCAGGGGGCAATGGTGTTTCAGTTATGTATATCCAATCCATATCGCCCGAATGGCTATTATATATTGTGAGTTGACAAATGATTCAGTTTATGTCATGTTGAATGATTTCAGTTACAATCGAATTATAATTCAGTTGTTGATTCAGTATGCTTTATAAACTGTTTTACTTTTCAGTTGATACTATGCAGCATTTGTTCTGGTTTTATTTTGAAACTGTTTATATATATACTTGCTGGGCTTTTCTTTGGCTCACTCTTGCTTTCACCAAACCTTTCCAGACGGGAAGTATGGTTCCGATCAGCAGTCCAGACAGTATTAGAGGGAGTCAGAGTGGTCGGGTATCCGCACCTCAGGCTGTGCAGGTACTTGTGCGTTTCAGTTGGCGCTAGATAGAATTTTAAATAAAATAGGATGTAATAATAAAATTGAAGTAGACTGGTTTTAAGTTGACTTGATTTGGTGGTTTGTAATAAGTGACTAGTTTATTCTGGAATATGTCTGCTTGTATTCATGCAATAACCTGTTTTACGATCTTTGGTGTGCGGGGTTGGTTGTGTATTCTGATATTTTTTTTTGGTTGTGTTTGGTTGGTGACCCCCGAATCTGGACCCCGGATTTGGAGGGGTGTCACAGTTGGTATCAGAGCTGACAGGTTATAGCCATTGAAATAAGCAGATATATACCATAGGAAAGATTAGGCAGATCACATGAGATAGGACGACGTTTTTGTGTTACGTTGCGTTTGATTTTAGTCTAAGCCTAAGTTGTGAGGTGATTGTGATATTATGTTACTGGGTTGCGCAGGTGTGTGTTGTGGTGACTGCACCGGTAGTTGCACCTCAGCCTATGCCGGCCCTGGAGTCAGTTATACCACCGCTGTTTCCACCTATGGATTTACCACCTATTCCAGCTATTATGGATCCTGACTACCCAGTGATGGGGGTAGACTATTGGCTGGGTTGGGAGTTCCCGCGGGAGCCGATGAGTCCCGTACCACCAGTTCATCCTGTTGATCCAGGTGAGTGGATGGCTTCATTAAAACTTTTTCAGGCAAAATTAGTAACTTTGATGCTGTTATCCATTCCATGCTAGTTATGCTGTGTATGCTTCTGACTGATAAATTCTATAACTTTGGCACACTAGTCATGTATGAGATAGCAGCAAAATTAGGTAAAAAGGAAACTAGGGGCAAGAATATCTATTTTGCTAGATTTTTGATGCTCTTAGCACTGCATGTATCTGAGAATAAGCTATCCATTGCTAACCCGGATAGCAAGTTCACATGTTTTGTTCAGGAGAAGAGAGTCTTAAGTGATTTTATTCGAATGAACTCCAATGCAGAAGTGCAATTGGTATATCTACCAATTGTTCAGGTAACTCTTTCCAACCTTGGAACTCCTATCTCTAACCCCCAAATTTCATTGCCTTCCTCAGTCACAATGGAGTCTGTAGTAGTGACCACACAGGCTCCTACCCAAGTGACTAAAACAAAAGTTTCCAAACCAAAATCTAAGAGACAAACCTCAGGTGTTTCTCAAAAAGCACCTGTTGCAAAAACTACCACAACTCTTGAGGGGAGTGTGAAGGAGGTAGTGAGTGGTGAGGGACAGGGTGCAAGCCCTAAGAATAAGGTGGGTGAGGAAAGTGCACCAAATAGCCAAGCCCAAGTTATATCCTCTCAACAGGGTGTGACTACTAGTTCTACAGCAACTCTGCACAAAAGGGTAAGGGACACTAGCTCTCACTCAAAAACCTATGGAAGAAGAGTAAAATCTAAAACCATAGGGGAAGCACAGGGTGCACACACAGTACAACAAACTGTACCTTCTCAAATTCAGTTTGATGTGACTTCAATAAATGTGGAGTCACAGCCCCTTGATCTTAACCTTCAAATCGATACACATTACAATCCACCATCACCAACTCCACCTCTGGATGTGGATATGATATCTACATCAATTCATGATTCTCCATTTAAGATTCTTGGAGAAGCCCCACTCTGCAATTGGTGGTCATCATCTTTTAGATGATTTGTTGGGCCATCAACCTTCCATTCCTGAATTCACAACAACATCTGTGGCCTCATCTTTAAAATCAATCTCCACAGATTCAGTGTTGGTTTTCACTTCAACGGATATTATCATTCCTTCATCAACGGATATCCTTCATCCGTTGACAAGTGTTTCTCCATCAACGGATGCGCCTCTGTCTAGCCATCCGTTGACAGCTATAACTACTCCATCAACGGATATCCCTTATCCGTTGATAACTCACTCTACCACTGCTATATCTGACATTCCTGTGTCAAGTGGAGGAGTTCTCAGTAGTTGAAACACTTTTAGGATTGAGGGAAGGGAGTGAGAGGCTGCCTTGTGATCAGGCAAAAGGAGAGGCAAATAATGAGAGGCTGACCATTTCTTCAGGTCAGGCAGAAGGAGAGCAAGAGAGTTCCACCTTAGTAGGTGAAGGTGAGGGTGTGAGAGGTGTGAGCCAGGGGGAGCCCCTGATGCAAGAAAAGAGAGATGAGAGGAGAGAAGGGACTACAGGAGAAATAAGGCAGGAAGATTCAACCATTGCGAGTTAATGGAGGTTAATGAAGCTTCTAAAGAGATGGAATTTCGACAAGAATATCAGTCAATCATTGACTCCATCTCTTTGGATCCTGAAACCTTTACTCATCCTGTTTCTGCCTATCAAGTCATGGCACAACAGGGCAATATGGAGGCAGAGGAGGCAATGCACCTAGTGCACACCTCACAATCTCTACAAAGAGCAAAGGATGCTTTGACAACTCTGTCTTCAAATGCTGACAGTGAAGAGTTTGGCAATGATGACAGTGACAGCACAGCAAATGATGAAGAAGTCAATGTGGCTGATACTCCAGACTGGCTATTTTCTACTGCCACTGTGGCTGGTGACTTCAATGTGGAGATTGTGAAGCAATATCAATCTACTAGGGCTAAGCACCAAAATGCAGATCCACAGAGAAAGGCTGTCCTTCTACAAATAATGGACTCCCTGAAACTTCACAAAATGCACATGGTCATTCAAAGAACACAACAGGAGGAGGTCCAAACTGCAATTAGAGAAATGAAAGTGGAACTAGATGCTAGGATTGAGGCACTAGCCCCTACTACCACTCAGAAGGTGCTGACTAGCAAACTATTGAAGGAAGATAGCCTGGCCAAATCTGTTCAGCATCTCTCCTCCAGAGTGGATGGTATGGAATCTCAAATGCAGACACTCATTGCCAATCAAGCCAAACAGACTGAGCTACTGGAAAGGCTGCTTGCAGCCTCATCTCCAGCCCTTGATGCTAACAAAAAGGGGGAGAAAAAGGTAGAAGAGGTTGCAGCTACTTCTAGTCAAATTCCAACTTCCAGTAGCAAGATAGCACAAAGTGAGGGGGAGCAACAACCAATGATAGTGGTCAATCCAAAAGAATTTACTATAGAGGCTTCCCCTGTGAAGAAACAAAAGGCTTTGCCTGTGATTCCTGACTTATCAGAAATCTCAGATGGTGAAAGGCAAGCGAGAATAGAGGCCTTAGAAAAGATCAACAAGGAGGCAAATGAAAGAATGATGAGAACAGAAAGGATGATCAATGAATCAATTGTATCAAATCTGTTCTCTACTAAGTCCTCAGCTCCAACAATATCAACTACAATTCTGAAGGTGCTCACTCCAGAGATTGTAGATCCTACTTTCTATGATGCTGAACCATCTTATGTCAAAGAATTTGAACCATACATAAAAACCAGAGCCTACTCTCCACCAAAGGCAAATGGGAAGAACAAGTTACAATTGGACTTTCCATTTCCCAAGGATGATGAAGGAAAGCTAATGGGAAAGCAAATTAAGGAGTTCAAGGAAAATGCCAATAGAAGTGTAAGAGAATGGATGGCTGTAATAATAAGGAATGGAAAAGTCTTAAATATATCCAATAGTCATCCTAGATTTGTTGAAGCAAAAAGAGAGGAGACCTCCAGACTTCTCAGGGAAGCTCATCCAAGTGAAGAAAATCAATATGAAAACTCAGATGAGAAGCAAGCCAGGCTGGCTCAAGAGTTAATGGATGAGGTAGAGGATGAAATGAGGGAACCTGAGGAAGTCCCCAAATCCAAAAGGAAAGTGAAATCAATCCCCAAATCCAAATCTAAGAGAGTGAAATCAAAGGCAAGGAGGCCTGTCTCTCCAGAAATTGAAAGCAAGGAGACAGGTGGCTTATCACAACCTATTTCTGTAAAAGTATTCAACCCAGTTGTGAATTTCCATGGTGATCCTATAGTACCTAAAGAGGAACCAATGAATCTTGACTCCATTGAGGTTCCTTCATTCTTGCTGAAGCCTCAACAGAAGCCTATACAGAAGAAAAGGATACCAAGGAAGCAACCTTCAAAGGAACCAATTCAAGTTGCTAGGGTACCTGCTATTATCAAGCAGCCACTCTTGGAAAACAAGGATGATTTTATCTATCAGGCAGATATTGAAGAATACTCTGGCATGAATCTTTATCTGGATGAATTGTCATAAGTAAGAGGAATTGACAAATATAAACATTTGCCTGAGAGATTGGTCTTTGTATACAAGGGAGGAAAGGAAAGGACATGGCCACTACAGAGGGTTCTTGGAGAAAATTATCCGACCTTAACCAAAGTGTTCTCTGCAATCAAGAGATACACAGGGTTCTCCAAGATAGCAAAAGGGGAGATACTGGACAGAATAGAACAGATAAGGAGGGAATGGAACTCACCATCAAGTCTACCAAGGAAGATGAAGATCCCATACAATGGACAGAAAATCCACCTTCAACCCTTCTGGATGATGGAGTTTAGGGATGAAGATGGTAACAGGAGATTCTTTAGGTTAGAAGACCAACTATCAAAGGCTAGTTCTCAATACCTGAGATGGTTACAACAAAAGCTAAATCCAAAGGTTGATGAAGAAGATGCCTTCTATAGGGAACTCCAAATGCAGATTGAGTCCAACTCTGCCAAAGAAGGAAAATCAAGGGTGATGCCAACAAGAGAAAAGAAACAGTCTTAAATCTGCTCAGTCTAGAGGAGCACTTCTCTGTAAATTTCTCAAACTTTCAGTTTTTAATTTTTGTAGCTTAATACAATTTTTGCATTGTTCTATATATATATATATATATATATATATATATATATATATATATATATCTTTAGGAATGTTTTGTTATCATCAAGGTCCTGAATTTATGCTTTATTGCCATCAAGTATAAATTGGGGGAGATTGTTAGGAATATGTTGTACTTGATGATAACTTCACAATTAATCAAATTGTATAAGGTTTTGTAGCTGTCAACGGATGAGGATTTATAACTCTATCCGTTGACAGGTAGCTCATCAACGGATGAGGTTTGTAGCATACTGCAGTATCTCTATGTTATCAGTTGATAGTGTTTTTATCCACAGTCATGTTGACCATCAACGGATAGGCAGAATAGGGTAGCCAATTGTAAATAAGCTATGCTATGTAATTTTGTCTAAGTGAAAGTGTATCAACAGATGAAGACAAAACTCTATCAACGGATACAACTCAAATTCACTCTATCAACGGATACAGGTCAAGTCTCAATATCAACGGATAAAGCTCAATACATCATCAACGGATGTCAGTGTACAATATCAACAGATAATCATTGACACTGTCTTCTATGCTAAGCTGGGGATTAGCAGTTGATAAGGACATGTTTGACTGACAGATCACATGGGTTGATAGTAGATACAAAAAGCAGTATGGCAGCCATACTTTGGAAACACAGAAGAAAGAAGCATTCCGTTTACACTATGAATACAAGAAAGGTGCAGGAGACATGTCTGTTCACAAGGACAACCTTTCGGCTACATGTGTATTTGGAGTGTAGTAGCAAGTCAACTAGAATTAGATTAATATTATCTTATTCCATTAGTACTTGTAAAACTTGGGATTTATAACCAAGTGTAGCAACTCTTTGTAGGCTAAGAAAACAAATACATTTGCTTAGGGTTTTTATTGAATATTCTTAGAAAGCAAAGAGTTGTAAAACAGAAGCTGTGTACTTTTGTATCACAGAGTTTTCTTCGAATAAAAGCTTCAGGTGGTGCATTTAACCACCTGATTTTTTATGTGTTTGCGCATTAATCTTTCTACAGCAATTATCTAAGTATAGTTTTCTGGAGTTCTTATCAGAAATTTATAAATATCAAGAATTGTATTCAACCCCCCCTTCTACAATTATTCAAGTGTGTAATCTGGGAATAACACCCATCATGCTCATCTGATACTTAGACTGCATAAGCTTGCTAAACTTAGCACATAACTTTTCATTAGTAGAACCAAATATAATATCATCAACATAAACTTGAACTAAAAGCAAATCACCTTTTATCTTTCTAAAGAATAGAGTTTTGTCAATTGTACCTCTTGTAAAGCCATTTTCAAGAAGAAATTTAGACAAAGTTTCATACCATGCTCTTGGTGCCTGCTTTAGTCCATAGAGTGCCTTGTCAAGTTTGTAGACATGATTTGGAAACTTTGGATCAACAAAACTAGGTGGTTGCTCCACATACACTTCCTCATCAAGCTTGCCATTTAGAAAAGAACTCTTTACATCCATCTGGTATACCTTGAATTTTGAATGAGCTGCAAATGCAAGAAACATTCTGATTGCTTCCAATCTTGCTATAGGTGCAAAGGTTTCATCATAATCAATTCCTTCCTCCTGAGAGTATCCCTTGGCCACCAGTCTTGCTTTGTTTCTCACAATCATACCAGATTCATCTAGCTTGTTTCTGAAAACTCATTTTGCACCAATAATAGATCTATCTTTAGGTCTTGGTACGAGTTTCCAGACTTTGTTCCTCTCAAACTCTTTCAATTCTTCCTGCATTGCTATTACCCAATCAGGATCCTGTAAGGCTTCTTCAACCTTCTTAGGTTCATTCTTTGAGAGAAAGCAACTGTACAAGCATTCATTTTGAATTAATCTTCTAGTTCGAACACCACTACTTGGATCACCAATTATCAAATCTTCAGTATGATCCCTTGTCCATTTTCTAACAGGTGGTAGATTACTCCTGCCAGACTTTCCCCCTAAGTTAGTGGTATCTCTCGTAGAAGAAATTTCTCTGCCTTCAAAACCTCCCCCTTGATCAGTAGAATCAGTAGAATCCATACTGCTGCTTGTTTCTGATCTTCCTTCACTAGACTCTGAAGGATCAGTTCCTGATGAAGTAGACTCTGAAAGACTAGTCTGATCTTGACCAGTACTGTGTTCTCCTTGATTGAATTGCTCGCCCTCAATAGTAACATTCGTTTGAGAAGAAATAGAGATTTCCTCTGGAGAACCTTCATCATCACTGGAGAGAATCTCAGAATACTTAAGATTTTCAAATTCTAAATTGTCATGGCTTTCATCAGTTTGCAAAATTCCAAACTTCTTGTCATCAAATGCAACATGAATTGATTCCATAACAATGGGAGTTCTGAGATTATATACTTTGAAGGCCTTTGATGCTGAATATCCTAGAAAGATTGCTTCATCCGATTTGGCATCAAATTTTCCAAGTTGTTTTGGATGAACTTTCAGGACATAGCATTTGCATCCAAAGATGTGAAAGTATTTCACACTTGGCTTCTTTCCTTTGATCATCTCATAGGGAGTCTTTCCATGGCCATTTATCAAGGTACAATTTTGAGTGAAACATGCAGTGTTAAGAGCTTCTGTCCAGAAATATGTTGGAAGCTTTGCATCTGCAAGCATGGTTCTTGCTGCCTCTATGAGAGTTCTGTTCTTTCTTTCTACTACACCATTCTGCTGAGGTGTTCCAGGTGCAGAAAACTGCTGAGTAATTCCATTGTCTACACAATACTCCTCCATTGTAGAATTCTTAAATTCTGTACCATTATCACTCCTAAGTACTTTGAATTTGTACTCAGAGCTATTCTGAATATTCTTGACAAGATCAATGATTTCCTGAGGAGCTTCATCCTTCTTGTGTAGAAAGAATACCCATGTGAACCTTGTGTAATCATCCACTATAACTAGAGCATATCTTTTCTTGCTGATAGATATAATGTTTACTGGACCAAATAAATCAATATGCAGCATGTGAAATGGTTCAGTAATTGAATTTTCTGTCTTGCTCTTGAAAGTGGTTCTTCTTTGTTTTCCAAGCTGACAAGCATCACAAAGTCCATCTTGCACATAATTTGCTTGAGGTAGGCCTCTCACCGGATGGTTCTTAACAAGTTGATTAATCTTCTTATAATTTATATGTGAGAGCTTCTTGTGCCAATTCCAACTTTCTTCAGTTGTTGCTTTGCTGTAGAGACATCTAACAATTCCTTTAGATGTATCACTCAAGCTGGCTTCATATATGTTGCCATGTCTCTGACCAGTCAGAACAATGTCTCCATTCTGCATATTCAAGATTTTGCATCCTTCTCTGTCAAAGATTGATTGGTAACCTTTATCACCCAATTGACTTATGCTTAAAAGTGTGTGTTTCACGCCTTCAACCAGTGCTACGTTTTCTATGATGACATTCTCCAAAATAATTGAGCCATATCCCAGACTTTCTCCTTTGTTGCCATCTCCAAAGGATATTACTGGGCTAGCTTTTCTCTCAAACTTTGTAAGCAAGGACTTCTTTCCAGTCATATGTCCAGAGCATCCACTGTCCAAGATAATTGAATGCTTCTTTCCAGTGCCCTGCAAACAAAAAGTAGCTAGTTAGAATTTTTTAGGACCCAACTTTGATTGGATCCTTTCTTACTAACTTTTGAACCAACAGGCCTTGAAGATTTTGCTTTTGATTTACCTGTTGCATAGTCAACCTTAGACACTGATTTCACAAACTGTTTGTGACTAGGAGTTTCAGATTTCAAAGAATAACAGTCATAATACAGTTCATGATATTCCTTACACATATAAATGGAATGAAGTAAACTACCACAATGATAACAGGGTTCTTGTGGTTGGTATTGAATTCTCTGAGTCTTGGGGAATCTGGACTCAGTTTTTCAAGAAGGTTTTTGATTGCAGTCTAGGGCCAAATGATTATGATTTCCACATTTATAGCATTTCTTCCTAGGTACATCAGGTACATTCTTGTAATTATTCTCTTTGTTAATACCTTCTTTTCCATTCCTATTTCTTTTGATCTTGCTAGACTCTGAAATACCTTCTAGTCTCTGTTTCAACTGAGACTTAGACAGAAAGCCTATGTTGACATTCTTAGGTTTTTCTAACACTCTCTCATCTGAATTGGTATTGTTACTCTTTTGTGCACAACTGGGGTACCTTTAGAATCAACAAATTTAACATGTTTAGGTTCAGAAACTATCTTCTTACCTTTAGATTAGGATATGCTAGCTTCTTCTTTCCTATCATCTAAGACAATAGCTACAGAATTTTCACTTTTATTCTTTCCAAAACCTAAGCCATAGACTTTACCAAGAATTTGATTGTCAATGATTTCTTGAGTCTTTTTACCAGAAGTGTTAATGGTTTTTATCATATCTCTCTCTTCCTCTAGTTCTTTTCTGACATAGTCATAAGCATCAAGGATAACACCATAATCATGCTTAGCTTTATCAGAACTTAATCTATATTCTTCCATTTGAATTAACTCAGATTGAAGAAAATTATTTCTACTAACTAATTCATCATTCTTAACCTTAAGTTCATCTTTTTCACTAGCAAGAATTTTGAAATTAGTCATAAGATTCTTAAACTCAACATGAATAGATCTAATATCATCAGAATCTAAGCTATCAAATGAATCAAGAGAGTGAATTGATACCTTAACAGAAGATGAAGAAGTTTTCTTTGGAGATCCAGACTTGTCAGAAGCACTTGCCATCAATGCAATGTTGTCATAATCCAATTCATCTTCAGAATCACTCGAGTCTGCCCAATCCTTCTGTGTGACCATGAGTGCATTACCCTTCCCTGAATTCCTAGGCTTCTTGCACTCACTAGCAAAGTGTCCAAGCTCACTGCAATTAAAGCACTTGATCTTGGCCTTATCAAGCTTGATAATTGAACTCTTGCCTTTGTCACTCTTCTTCTCCTCTTTCTTCTGAAAAGATCCTTTGCTAAATCTTCTCCTGTTGAATCTTCCTTTCTTGAAAGCTTTAGCAAACATAGCAAAGCGTTCTTGCATCTCTGATTTAGAATCATTATCTTCAGAGTCTATATTTGCAGTCTCTGACTCAGAACTTTCTTTGCTCTTCTTCTTCCTCAAGTCTCTTTCAGTAGATCAGACTTTTCTTCTGGAGGCTTCTTTGCTTCAGATTGAGCAATGAGTGCAACAGTTTTCATCTTTCCTTCACTCCTGCTCTTTTTCTGCTACCTGTCAAGTTCATAAGCTCTCAATTTTCCATAAACTGCTTCTAATGATATTTCATCCAGATCATTAGCTTCCTCAATTGCAGATATCTTCTCATTGTAGAAATCAGGAAGAGCTTTCATGAACTTAGTATTCATATCCTCCAAGTCATAATATTTACCATGCATGGCCATCTCATTGATGAGTTCAGTAAACCTATCAAAGGTGTTAGTAAGTGACTCACCAGACTTGGATTCAAAGTACTCATACTGTTGTATGAGAAGTGTCCTCATATTCTTCCTGACAGGTTTTGTTCCTTCACAGTGAACCTTTAGATTGTCCCATATCTCCTTAGCAGTTTTACAAGAGAGAACATAGTTAGTGAGAACAGAATCAAGACTGTTGAATAGTATGTTTCTCACTTTAGAATCCTTAAGAACGTTCTCCTTTTCCTTATCTGTCCATTCAGATTTAGGCTTCTCTGCTGTATGTTCTGGAACAACTTTTCCTTCGACAGTTGCTTGAGGAACAAGCCTTGTTGGAACAAAAGGCCCATCTCTGATTCTGTCAAGATAATCAGGATCTGTTGCTTCCAGGTGATGCAACATCTTCACTTCCCATAGAGTATACTCGTTTCACTTTAGCATAGGGATCTTAGTATTACCATCGTTGTAACCAGACATGATTGAAGATCTTTATGATTATTCGAAATCAACCTGCTCTGATACCAATTGTTAACTCGAATAACTTGTAGAAGGGGGGTTGAATACAAGTTATATAATCGTGTCTGATTTTTGCTTGATTAGATGAACAAGAACAAACGAATGAATCAAACCTTGTTTGTATTAAGTAAATCAAATACAAACTCTACCAAAGGTGTACAATACCTTTAGCAGCTGCTGACAATACAAATCTCTCTCTCTCTCTCTGTTTGTTTCGAACTCTCGAATACAAACCTTATACAGAGCTTCACACGATATGCACTCTAAAAATCCACTCTTTTACAATGATATAGAGAGAGTATTTATAATGCTACCTATCAACTAATAACAGAAAGTAATGATCTATACATGACAATGTTCTGCCGTCCAGTTGATAGTTTCCATCAATAGAAAATTCTTTCCTTCATGATATCTTCTTGCTTGTTCTTCAAAACAACGATCCTATTTTATAGCACTTGCTAGTTTCTGTAGCATCCATAATGACATCATCAGTAACACGACTGATATCAGGATTCCACCTTGCATCAGAATTCGACATCCATCAGTATTTGACTTGGCGTATCAGGATTTTATCTCAGTTCCTGACATGTAGTCCTTGATGCACTGCTGTTCCTGACTAAACTCTCCAGATTTCTGTCTAACGCATATATCATATAAAAAGTGCAAAATCCTTTATAAGATCAGGATTTACAAGAAGTATAAGCAAAATTATATTCTCAACATCACAACTTATGAATTATTCCTAACAAAACTCAACCCGGACAAATGCGCGTTCGCGCTAGACGGAGGAAAATTCCTTGGTTTCTTGGTATCTCACAGAGGCATTGAGGAAAACCAAGAAAAGATAAAGGCCATAATCGACATGCAACCGCCCAAAACCTTGAAGAAAATACAAAAGTTAACAGGGAGGTTAGCCGCTTTGAGGAGATTCATTGCGTAATTGGCAGACAGGTGTCTACCATTCTTTGACACCCTGAAAGGAGCGATAAAAACTAAGGCAATATCTTTCCTCTGCTCCCCTACTTGCGGTAGAAGGTGATTTGGTTAACCGAGCAACTGAAGCGTCCGACCCCAGACACACGGGAAAACTTATGCCCAAGTGGGAGGGTCCCTACAAGATCATCCAAGTACTAAGGCCGGGTTTCTACAAACTAGCACGCCTAGACGGTACTGAAGTCAACAAAACTTGGCACGGAGACAAACTGTGGAAATATTACCAGTAGACGACTAAGCAGTCACTTCTCCTCTTTTTTGTAATCAAGGGTATTATGTTTTAATAAAACACTTTTTGCAGAAAAAATTACCTACAATAGCAACCAACGTACAAAAGCAAAGTCCCTAGCGGGCACACAACCAACTACAAAGGCAAATGCAACCTATAATAGCAACCAGCGTACAAAAGTAAAGTCCCTAGCGGGCACACAACAAACTACAAAGGCAAATGCAACCTACAAAAGCAACCAGCAAACAAAAGCAAAGTCCCTAGCGGGCAAACAACCAACTGCAAAAACACAAGTTATTTACAATAGCGACCAACAAAAGAAAAGTCCCTTTTGAGGGCACACAACCGACTACAAAAACAAATGCAACCCCCGGTTAGCGACCAACAAGGTCTGAGCCCTACCGGCGGACAAATAACCAACTACAGAAACACAAGTAACAACTACGACAGGAGACAGCCGCATTAAAACAAACTACTACAAAGACAGTTTACAATGACAACCTGCACAAACAAAGGTACGCCTACAATCTACAGTAGCAACAAAACAGTCCTAAGCAACAGACATTCACCACACTAAAAAAATACAAAACACAAGTCCCTTAGCGGACATCTACAAAGGTTCGCATGCCAAAAACACAAGTACTTCGATAAACGGCCATTCTATACATATACACACACCACCTGAAAAAACCAAATCGGGAAAAGAAGAGATACACACAAACAACCCACCAAATATGAAGACAAGGCATACAAAAAACAAAGAGAAATGCAACAGGAGACGACAAGAAATACAAACGTATACGATGAGAAAGGAGAGATTTTATTAATAATATTATTATTACAAGTACGGGTTTACAAGGATTAGATCCCTACATCTAAACCTCCCTCATTCTTGGGAAACCTTTTTCCCAGCTTCCGCAGTTTCTTTCTCAGAGCCCTCGCGATTCTCCGGCCCACGGAATCGGAAGCGAACCGTATCAGCCTCTGCAATCTCCTTTGCCGCACGAGCAGCGGCAACCTTCCTGGCCCATTTTTGGCATTCTTCAGCTTTATACAGGTTGCCTTCTTCCTCGTAATGTGCAGCAAGCGCGTTCCATGCTTCTTCAGTCTCCTTTGAAATGCAGAGCTCTCGCCCCCAAGAAAAGGGCGTGAAAAACTCATCCATCTCAAGGTTATCCATGTTACAAAAAACGAAGAAGAAAGGTTTTATAAAGAAAGTAGAAAGGAGGGTGATCAGAACCACAAGGTAACACCCCTTTTTATAGGGTGGTAAAAGAAGGTTAAATAGGCCTCCAGTCAAAACTCTCAATTCTCATGCAAGGAACAGTAAATACACAGTCAAAATACTTTGATTCCCATGCGGTATTTAATGCTCAACAAAGCCCCACAGTCAAACGCACACTTCCCAAAACCTATTTATTCTAACCTTTGACAAGAAAATAACACACACTCGATTATATTCAACCACAAATTACCAAAATATGCCCCACCAATCACAAAAATACTTCATAGCTTAAAATTTTTGAAGAACAAATTACATCAAAATGTTTTCAAGTCACAAAGCGGACAGACCCACTGAGTGATTTCAAAACAAATCAAAAGAACTGCCTACAAATGACAAGCATAGAAAGGAAATTATACCCCACACCTCTCAGCGGCTTTTCATCTTCATCCCCACTTCCGTACTCCGCAGCAATAACACCAAGGGATTGGGTACCAACAACCTCCTCACTGACATCTACGGAAGCATTTTCTTCCTCTTCAACATCCCCCTCACCATAGACAGCCGCTATCACTGAAAGCGGAGTCACTCCCTCTACGACCAGAGTACCTTCACTGGCAATGGCTTCACTTTCAGTGGCCTGCACGGTGGCATCCACAACGGCGCCATCAAACTGACAACCAACACTCACTCTCGCCACTTCCCCAAGCCGGCCTTTCAAAGACTCAACGACACATTTGGACCTCCTTGCTTTGGATTTAATCTTAGAATTCTTGGCTTTCAGGCGGCTCATTTCTGTAATGGCCTTAGCGGCCTCCTCTCTTAGGCGAGCTACCTCAACTGCACCTTCAGCAACACGGGCATTAGCGGCCTCCACCTTCACAATCTCATCAAACTCAACACTATTTCTAAATTTCCTTATGGCATCCGCCTCAGTAGGATGCGAAGTAAGATGAGCTTCAGCCTCCTCAGCACGCTCCTTTTCATACTTCAGCATCGCCTTCAGGCTGTCAACCTCCGCAGTCAGAGCTTCCTTCTCGGCAGCAAGAGCAATTTTGTCCGTCGCCAGGTTAGCCCGAAGCTGTGAACTATACCGTAAGCTAGCATGAGCATCAGTTTTTTGTGTCTCAATCTTGAGTAGAGCTTTAGCAGCATTCTTCTTCATAGTCTTCTCAGCGGTTAACTCCGCCTCCAGTTGCTTAACTCGCTTCTTCAAAACAATGTTACTGTCGCGATAGAGATTACCTCGAGCCATCAAACCCGTATACATACATTAATTCTACACAAAACAAAAAACAAACAAATAAATAACATAGCCTCAGCAAAAGAAACAAAAACGTCACTACAAGAGAAATGATCATACCCGCGCAGCGTACTTTTGGGAAAGACGGCACATCCGCTCCCAACTCAGACCATTCATCTTCAGCAAATCATCATCGGTCATGGAATCAGCAACAAAAGTATTAGGTCCCGACTTAAACAAAAAACCATAACCAGGTCTTGTCCCACCCTCTACATCGTTTACATCGTCCCTACTGCTCGTGTAATAAACGATCTCCTCAGAAGACTCCCCGACATCGTCACCCGCACGATCTTCAGTACCGCCGACATCAGAGTCACTATCAACAACTTCTTCTCCAACCCGGGCATCGTGGACAACATCACTTGTTTTGGTAGGCTCGATCCGCCTCCGTTTCGAAGAACCAGCCTCATCTACAAACTTGCGTTTGGCCTCTCGAGGGGGGACAACACCCGCTACATCCTTCACAACGGTTTCTCCAACTCCCTCTGTGGTATTTTCAGTTGGCACAGCCTCTTCTGCATCAAGTTCCACAACGACTTTACTCCCAGTAACAACCTCCATCGGCAGCCGATCCCCGCTCAACCCTTTGAATCGCTACCCTAAACTCCATTAAATGTATATCAGGCTCATCATCATCCACTATCAGGCTGGCAGCGTACCTCCCCACCACAGCACCGGGACTTTCTGTTTCTGGGACACCGGGAACATCACCCTTAGCGGCATTCTCTTCTGAATGGCTATCCTGTACATCCTGATCAAAACCGGCACCCTCCTCACTTTGCTGAAATTCGCCACTCTCAAACCCAGCAGTGGCAGCGCCCAACAACTCCTCAGACAAAAAATCCGCCCCTGAATCTATATCATCCCCGGGCACCTCCTCTTCAGACACAGCCTCTTCAGCCATGTTTTCAGGAATATTAGCTTGAACAAAAGTCTCAGGGCCCCCACCACCACCAGAAAGATCAAAGGCATCTAGTATGTTTTCAGTGGAAAACAAACCAACACGGGTTCGCTTAGGCCTGGGGGGAAGAGTAAGTATGAAATCCGCATGTAACTTGGCCTCATGCACACCCAGGCTCGGATGTATATCTAGCTCCTGTTTACGAGGATCCAACACTACAAGGATAACATAAATAAGAAAAAGTCAAAAATACACATGGATACAACAAAAGCCACTTAAACATGATACAGCAACTTACAACAATGCCTTCTCAAGTCAGCTGGATCGACTAAATCTTTCTCCGTCCAAACTACGCCCAATGCTTTGACAAGACCAACAAGGATGTCAATCTCATTACGACTAAGGCGACTGCGATCCACCATATAGTCACATTCCACCTTCTTCACAAAATTCCTCTGCCAAGGAAACTCACCACCACCAAAGACCAAAAATTCCTCTTGCCAACCCGCCATCCCCTTGGGAAATAGAAATGGACGGTGGCCGCCTAGAGCCTGTCCTATGCGACTCTGAGGCATGACAAACTGCAGCTCATAAAAAGGTTTCGCACGACCGGCTTTGACATCAAACAGACAGAAAAATGCCTTAAAAGTAGGCTACTTACCTTTTCTTTCACAATTGGCTATGAACCAATTAATAGCCCTTATCGAGTTAGGAGTAAACTGAGCTAGCGGGCACCGAAAATAAAGCCGAAATAAGTCCATGACAAACTTGTGCGGAGGAACACGGAAACCCCCTTTCAAGTGGCTAACCGGTATGCAAACAGATCCATCATCAAAGCGATGATAAAGCCTCTCTCCGGGTTCTGCTCGTCTCCAAAAGTAACCATTTTCAATCCGAAACATCCTTCTAACGTGCTCGGCCCAGTCATCAGCCTTGAAAGTACTATCGTGCTGAAGATGGGAAAACTCAACAAATGGAGCATCCATTTCCACGTTCGAATACGCTGTCGCTGCTACGTTGGTTGCCCGAAACAGACTCTCACTGCTCTCAAAATATCTATAGCGGTTCCTCGGCAAGACAGCCGGACAGGTCAACTGATTGGGATCCGCCCAGCGCCCGTACACAGTTACCAACGCCCTTCTCTCCCCGGTAGCGGCATCTATAAATTCATCACCCATCTGGAAAATTTGGAACAGACAAAGTGTTAATACTGACTAGAGAAAACCCGCTACCACCTACACAAGGTACACGCGCCTATTCAAAGCAATTTCAACTTTTCTTTTTATCAATATTTCAAAAGCACGGTTCGTGTTCCATTTCCCCCCACAAATAAAGAAACCCAAGAATCAGTAACCAATCGACACACTTTATCCAATACATACACACATATATACAACATCTCATGTACATATATACAGTATAAACCTCAGTTTCGCAAGATTCAGAGATAAAAAACACAGCACCACAAAAAAATAACGGACAAAGATCGCAGAAATCACTCACCACATACAAAACAAAATCCCTTTAGAACTACACAATCAAATCTAAACCAACAAAGACTCACATGCAACTCGAAAAAACATACACGAAACCCTCTTACAAACAGAAATCATAAAAGAAAATTAAGAAACAAGGATAGAACAAGAGCATACCTCGATTCAGGAGATAGAAACAGCTTCAGTGGCAGAACGATCGGTGAAAACCAGCAAAAACGCAGCAAAGATTCCGAGAGAAGCGAGAGCAAACGAAGAGCACACTCGTGGAAACAATAGAAAAACAAAGAAAAAAGGCACAACTCTCCCTCTTTTATAGCGTGAGGCGCGTGTAACAAGGGTTACAAACCCACAACACAACGTCGAAAGCTATGATAGGGCCACGTCAATAATAAAGCAAACAGTAACTGCCTCGGTATAAACAACTACCTACTTGGTAATAACTTCCCACCTTTTCATTTCATCTTACATCACAAAAGTACATACTCTTTCCACCCAAAGGTCACTTCACTCATTAATACGCACCAGCACTTATCATTTTCATATTATTGGCATTAAATATTATTCTTTCATTTATTCCGATTTTCATTTATTAGCAGAAATAGCATTTATTTCAAAAAATTTATGCATATCAAACAAAAACGTTTCAACTTAGAAGCCCGTCAAGCACCACACTCCGCCACATAGAGCAACCGCTACCAACATTTTTTCTAACTCCTAAGTGTTGTCCGCCAACACTTGGGGGCACAAAGTTTCAAATTTTTTCTAACTCCTAAGTGTTGTCCGCCAACACTTGGGGGGCACAAAGTTTCAAATTTTTTCTAACTCCTAATTGTTGTCCGCCAATACTTAGGGGCACAAAGTTTCAAATTTTTCTAACTCCTAAGTGTTGTCTGCCAACACTTGGGGGGGCACAGATCACAAAATCTTTTCTAAACCACTCAAACATTGTCACCGTATTTTGGGTATCAGTCTTTCCTCTACTCCCCCTATCCGCTAAAGCGCATAGAGGGAGTGGGGGGCAATGATAGGTACCCGCTGTAAAGCTGGTCCACTCGCCGGACACGCACCCGCGAGTAGATGCCCGCTACCAACGCAGTACTTATCTTTCCGAACACGTGTCTTAAGATATTAATTTTACTAAATTACCCAACTGGGCAATAAATATCATTTAAATACTCTTGTACGGAGTATCTTGCTTCATAATATAGGGAACAATAAATTATTGGGAAATTCTATATGGTACAAATGTAGTTTTTGCTTTTCTACATGGTACCATCACTTTATTTGCTTCTCTACATGGTACCCCTAACATAATGTTTTTGTTACAATTGTAGCCCTCCGTCATCTGAAACGTTGTGGAATCGTTAAAAAGCTAAAACTTGTAATATAAAATGATTTAAACAGCTAAAAAACACCCAAAAATAGTTAAACATAATTAAACATTAATTAAACCATAAAAGGAAAACAACGAGGGCTCATATGATCAAAACGACAATTCTGGAAGGCTCGAGGGTTCAAGAGAAGCGGAAGGATAGGGTTTAATCGGAAGCTATACTTGACGATCGAGGGATCGAAGATAAACGTGGACAACACTCTGTTTTTAAAAGCTTCAAACAGGTATCTATTCTCAAGCCCTGTATTACTTTCGTTGTATGTATACATGTATATATATATATATATATATATATATATATATATATATATATATATATATATCTAATTCTCATATGACTTTAGGGGTTTCTTGTACTGTCTGAGCTGGGTCTTTGATTAAGTTTTTGTTGTTAAGATATTTGTCCTATTATTGTGATATTGTGATGTTTTTGTATTATTGTCAATTTTTTGTATTAAATTGCAGAAAATGGATGAAAAAATCTTGAGAATGAATCGGAGGGGTAATAAGGTTGATATTAAGGTTGAATTAGACAAGTGTACTCTGTTGGATATAGTTTTAGAGTACGAAGATGAAGCAAAGAAGAAGGGTTTTTGTGATTATGCTTACCCTACCTTTGGCTATTCGTATGAGATGAAACATCACATTTTACTAACTGATACGGACTTGATGTTGATGTTCAAAAGGCTGCCTCAAAAGAGTTTGATAGATATATGGGTTGGGACTGTGATGAAACCAAATGCATTGTATAAGTTAGTCCTAAACTTGAAGAGACAGAATGAAAATGCGAAGAAACAAGAGGCTGGTAAAATGAGAATAGCAAACTCTGTTCATGTGGTGCTTGGCAGCTATGTGGCATTCCATGTAGACATGCCATCAGGGCTATGCAGCATGCAAAGGTTGATCCAATTAAATTTGTGAGCTCCTGGTATTCAGTTAAGACATATAAGCAGTCCTATAACTATAGTATCAATCCAATTGCTGATAAAGACACTTGGCCTCAATATGAAGGCCTTCCCACCATTACTGCACCTGCATTAAAAAGGGGAGTGGGCAGGCCAAGCAGAAACAGGAGAAGAGAAGAGGGTGAGGATCCAAAGGGAAAAAGAAGTAAGACAGTGATATGTAAGACTTGTGGTCATTTCGGCCATAATGCAAGAACTTGTAAGGGTGCACCAACTGCCAAAGAACTGAAGGGAGCTGTCCCAAAGTTGATTAGAAATACAAAGGTTAGAGATCAATCAAATGCAGCAAAAGCATCTAGAACAGCAACTAAGGCAGTAAAGGAAGCAGCAAAAGGAAATGCACAAGCTGGACCCTCTACAAGGAAGAGAAAGAGTACAACTGAAGGGACTGCATCACAACCATCACAAGCTTCTGTTCTCACTGCATCTCAGGCTCAACATCAGAACTAGAATTATATTTTACCTAGACTTTTCGATTATGTTGGTCTATCTTGGATGATATCAGGTTTTTGGGGATGATATTTAGCTATCCTTTATGTAATGTGGATTATGTTGGTCTACTTTTGATGCTGTCAGGTTTCCCCTGTTTTTTCCTTCATTTCTACTGTTTGTTATATTTGGCGCCAAAATTCAGTTTGAAACAGGTGTAGTTTGGGCTTTTAAACGTTTCTACAACGTTTGCTTTGACGGAGGGTTACTACTTAGAAGGAAACAGAAGTTTAGGGGTACCATGTAGAGAAGCAAATAAAGTTATGGTACCATATAGAAAAGCAAAAACTACATTGGTGCCATATAGAATTTCCCTAAATTATTCAAGGGAACACAAGGACACCCAATTGTAGCATACAAATTCTGAGCAATTCGGCGCACAGTGGCAGAATGGCGGCGCGTCAGGAAGGGTCACACCAGTCATTGCTTTTGCGGCTGCCACGTGGGTCACAATGACTGGAAGGCCCAGCCTATAAATACCCCCATTCTACACATAAGAGAAAGAGGACAATTCTGAAAGAGAAAGAAAGCCCACAGCTAAAAATTCTCTCCCTTCACATCAGATACACTCTTACCAACTTGATTATTATTATTTCTGATTACTAATTCTTACGCCGGAGGTGCTTGACGGTCACCACCCCGGACAAACATTGTTTTGCAGGTACCTGTTGTGAGAAAATTCCGCAACAACACCCCGAGAAAGCCTCGCCGGAATAACGGGAATTATCCTTGGTTTTCGGATAATTAACAAACCGAACAGCTGTACCAAAACAGGGCAGCTGAACCTAATAATGATATTTTGTGTTTTTTTGGGCTGAATTAGCAAGTTCACCGGACAATAATGGCAAAAATCCGGCCAAGTATGTCCAGGGATGTATTACTTAGGGTACACGTGCCTTGTGTATTCAGAAAGTAAAAAACCGAACCTCTTGCTAATTGCCTACATATCCTATTTATAGGAATCAAGCCCTAATGTAGTTCTTTTAGGTTAGGAATCCTTTCCTTGTCCATTAAGCCACGAAATTGATAAGATTTAATCCCTCCATCCATGTTAATCTCGAAGTATTTGTGTAGAAATATGACTTTTCCTTAAATCAGCTAGCCCCTTAGTAGAGTCCTATTCGAAGTAGAACTCCCAAATCCTACTCATATGAGAACTCCATGTATGTTTAGACATATATCATAAATTTCTAATATTTATCATATTAGAAACGTGTCCCTCATTAAAATAGACTATTAACAGGACTCAATTCGTATTTCCTACAAATTAGGAGTCAATCCTTATCCGTTCGGCCAGCAGAGGTGGAGCCTGTAAGCCCACCTGCACCTACACAGCTTCCCCCAAATGTGAACCTCCACCTCCAGAGCTACCCTCAAAATATACACCTCTCCAGCTTCCTTCAAACTAGTACCTGCCTTCCAAATATCCTACCAATCCTTAATACCCGTGGGCCTAAAATTAAGCCCATTACAAATTTTGGGCACAACAATGTGTATAACGTGTATATCCCATTTGATGTAGTAGAATCCATCTCAAAGTACATCTTTTGAGTCCATTCCCGTGCTCCTAAAGTTTAGGAACAAGAGTCCTTGTGCAACTTTACTTCTGTTAGTCAGAGGTGGAGCTGTAAGCAACACCTGCACCTATACAGCTTCCCTCTAAACCGAACCTCCACCTCCAGAGCTACCCTTCAAACGTACACCTCCACAGCTTCCTTTAAACCCATACCTCCACAGCGGAATCTCCAGAGCTACCTCCATATTCATACCTCCACAGCGGAACCTCTAGAGCTACCTCCATATTCATACCTCCACAGCGGAACCTCTAGAGCTTCCCTCAAACTTTCCACCTCCAGAGCTTCCTCCAAAACTGATCCTCCTCAAATATCACTCAAACCACTCAAATTGGGCCTCCAAACATCCATGGGCCTAAAATTAAATCCATTACAAATTTTGGGCACAACAACTACCCCCCGGTTCCTTGATGTCATGAAATGCGAAAGGAACCAATACAAGAAAAGGCCCAATCCTTCCTTACCTTCTCAGACGGATACATAGCTTCAACACTGTACTTTCAAGCTTACATGAGCTAACTCGACGTAAGAAACAGGAAACACAATGCTTCTGCATATGCACCTCAATCTGAATCATTAAATGAGACCCATTCGTATACAATAGATCACGTACGACACTCCAGTTCCAGTTATAAGCTTCCTCAGCTTCCCAGTTAAACCTACCAACTTCCAGCTTTTTTCCCTTGAAAACCATAATCCAATTCCTCGAGATGCTCCTTTTTCTTGCTAATTTGACCTCTGTGTAAGAATTCCTCGTGAGCCATGCCATGGAGCTTCTGTATGGAGCTCCTGCTGTTGTAAAGATACCTTAACATCCCAAACCTGAGCTACGACAATAACTAGAAATGATGATTAGTAGTAAGAGCTAAATAGCTCACATATACAGTGCATACAACTCATACACATAGAAGACATGCAAACAAGTATGAATATGCAAGTGCAAATGATTTTTTATATATATATATCCGTTGCTGCCTCTACAATCAAGCAGAAGCTTGGCGAACACACTCTTCAAGACATAATGCCGCAATTTTCAGAAATTTCCATGAACATATCACAATGGACCTCCGAAGATGTTTGTTAAGTATTTTGAGGACTTCTCCTATAATGCCCATAAATCGTGGGACTTTCCAGACCTTTCCCATAAGCCTTGGGATCCTCCAAGCGTTGTAAGTTATAAGTGATTCCATATACGTATCACAAGAGGGACCAATGGAATGCCATGTAGACCTCCTCAATTGCTGCTATGTCTTTCCAAGTGGTTACATTATGGAGCATATAGCGTGCCTAGGCACCTACCTGACAGCTTCAGCTAGCAACTTTGAAAACACCTTTGAAAACCATGCATAATTTAATAAATGTATATGGAATGATGACCTTTTCTTTATAAATCCATGCAGACTTGTTTCCTTGAAATCATATGAAATGCGCATTTTGATAATCATGAGCTGATGCAATGCTAAAGATAATGATCCATTTGAAAAGATGAGGTTCGAATGATGTTTTTAGCTTAAGGCTATGAAAAATTTCCATCCATGTACATAAAACATGCATGATAATTAATATGTAAAAACATGAGAATAGAACTTATCTGTTCCCTTATGGTTCCGGTTTAGATCAGGTTCGGCCATTGAACCTACTTGGTAGAAGCCCCCCCTCAGCAAGCTCATAATGAGAACCTCTTTTCCAATCTGCTAACTCTTCGATGAAAATCTAAAGTACCCCCCGAGCCGTTGGATTTCCTTTCGATATGACATGCAAAACCTTCTTCAACATGAATTCCAAATATATTAGCCAGCTCAGAAGCAATTGGTCAAAAATATGCAGCTGTACCTGAACCTGAACCTCAATAAACCATAAGAAGTTGTAGCTAAACCACACTTCCAGAACTTGGCCTTTTAAGATTCTAGTAGGTATAACTCGTATCAAGTCTCCATATGCTTTTAAACATCATTCCATTGACGTAAAGATTTTCAAAAATGAAAGAGCTTCACTACCCGAACAAGGGTTTGATGACCTTATAGTCCAATCCGAATTCCAATCCACATGCTAATCCATATTCCAATCCATATGCCAATCTATATTCCAATATTCGTGATCCTATAAGCATAGGAACTTCGCGAGCCTGACTCCATTAAGGCACCTCGCGATCCTATAAGCATAGGAACTTCGCGAGCTAGTCTCCATTAAGGCACCTCCCGATCCTATAAGCATAGGAACTTTGCGAGCTAGTCTCCAGTAAGGCACCTCCCGATCCTATAAGCGTAGGAACTTTGCGAGCCTGGTCCATACTCCCCGTGGAGGTTCGTACCTAAGAGGTTCATACTTAAGAGGATCTACCTAGCAGGTCCATATTCTCACTACCCTCCTATTTATTCGACATATGACTAACGACAATAAAGAACTAGATCCAACCATTCAAACATTCAAGATTCACACATAAACCATTAACAAGAAAGCATTTTCACATAAACAAATAGCAAATGAACACATAAACATATAATCCACATAGATCATGTAAACATATAATCCACATAAGTCATGCAAATAAAATGACACATTTTAGTGACAGATCAAAACCTAAACCTAAGCGTGATAGTCGTCCAAATAAGCCTTTTTACTTCTTCTAAGCCTAAAGAGGTCTACCGAATCCCTACCCAAAGGTGTCTACTGGTGAGGTTTCTCCAAATTTCCAATATCCAAATCCGTCCAAGCCACACTTAAATATCGCGAGCTAGCGAATATAAGGAAGCTCCTCAAGAATGTGAACCTAGATCCTAGAAAATCTATAGATAAAACCAATGCACCTGCATATTGTAGATGAAACCAATGAACCTGCAACCAATAGGTAAGTTCCTAATGAAACTGCAATCCGTAGCTAAAATCCAATGAAGCTGCACTGCAGCTAAATCCAATCAACCTGCAACCAACAGGTGAATACCAAAGAAGCTACTTGCAACCATCCAGTTAATACCAAAGAAGCTACCTGTAACCAGCAGGTGAATAGCAAAGAAGCAACCAGCAGGTAAAATCCGAAGAAGCTGCTCCAGCAGCTGAAACCAACCAACCTGCAACCAGCAGGTTAATACCAAGGAAGCTGCTCCTGCAGCTGAAACCAATCAACCTGCAACCAGCAGGTGAAATCCGAGGAAGCTGCTCCAGCAGCTAAAACCAACCTACAACCAGCAGGTTAATACCAAGGAAGCTGCTCCTGCAGCTGAAACCAATCAACCTGCAACCAGCAGGTTAATACCAAGGAATCTGCTCCAGCAGCTGAAACCAATCAACCTGCAACCAGCAGGTGAAATTCGAGGAAGCTGCTCCAGCAGCTAAAACCAACCAACCTGCAACCAGCAGGTTAATACCAAGGAAGCTGCTCCTGCAGCTGAAACCAATCAACCTGCAACCAGCAGGTGAAATTCGAGGAAGCTGCTCCAGCAGCTAAAACCAACCTACAACCAGCAGGTTAATACCAAGGAAGCTGCTCCAGCAGCTGAAACCAATCAACCTGCAACCAGCAGGTGAAATTCGAGGAAGCTGCTCCAGCAGCTAAAACCAACCTACAACCAGCAGGTTAATACCAAGGAAGCTGCTCCAGCAGCTGAAACCAATCAACCTGCAACCAGCAGGTGAAATTCGAGGAAGCTGCTCCAACAGCTAAAACCAACCTACCTCCATTCTCTTAACAAGAAAGCTACCAATGATAGTGCCTTGGGGGGAACCTCTTGATAGATAACAATCTCCTTGTAAGGTTCACCTTCAAAACTGAGATGAATATTTCGCTCATGTGCGACCCAGATTGCCTAACGATCCTTCAGATTTCATTAAGATTACCGACATCTGCCAATTTTGAGATGGTGTCTTCAGTCACACCTGATTTCCTTCCACTACCTTAGCATGCAAAGATGTAGCTCCACTATTTCTTGAGCTTTCATAGCTTCCGGTGATTTTCCCTTGAGAGGTTCTTGCTTATATGCCTTTAACATAGGTTTCCATTCTGCATCCGTTGATTGGTAGGTAGCTCCATATGTGAACCTCGCACCACTTTCTTTATTAACAAAGAGGTCGTTCGTATCTCCTTCTTTGTCCAGTAGCATTTTTTCCAGAATCTGATTGAGATTATTATCATCTACTCCTTCTGCAATTCCTTCCATGAGGTATTCCCAAATTCCAGCTTCCAATATTCGAGAAGCTTATAGCAGCAGAACCTCTTTGTGAGACACCTTCCAACTTATCATGCCTAGAAGGCTTACAGTTGAGAACCTCCTCGGGATTCATCACCATGATGATCATCATATAATTAAATTGCTTGAAGCTTTCACGAGCTGAGATGGTTCCTTTCCAGGAGCTTCCTCTTTTAACCTTATTGTTGGCTCCTCTATCAATTGAGCACCTTAGAAGCTTCATAAGTCCCTCATGCTGTATTTTTTAGAATGGGCCACTCCTCTTTCAATCTATAAGAGGTACCAATTCGCCTTTAACTTCCCTTATGCCTATTTTGTTGGAGCTTCAACATCACCTAGATCATACCTCGGCACCTTTGCTCAACGCCTTCAACTAGATATTCTGACCTTCAACCTTCCACTATTGGTGAAGCTTCAGCTATAAGCACCCCTATAAGTTTCTTTCGCCTACTTCTGTAGGTGCTGCCACATGACCAACCAAGAACTTCGCGAGGTTCCCTTGCACTTTTTTTATAACTTCCACATGGTGTGCCTTGCCCTCATTATCCTTCATTAGAGCAGCAATTTTCATCAATGCCATGGGTGGTTACCCCCCGAAAAATTGGAACCTTCATCGTGAGGTTCCTCCATTAAGGCTACCTGGTAACATGCTTCCTTCGTTATTCTACATTGAGCTTCCTGTAGTGAATTTCGTCATGCATAAGGTGGATCCTTCAGAGAACCTCAATCAAGTGTAGTATCTTGTTGTAGTGGAATCTCCAGGTTCAACTGTCGAACCTCAAGTTGCGTGGTAGAACCGCTACGATTGACACAGATTGCTTCCTTTGATCTTCTAGCTTCCTGTAGAGGTTCTTGTTATACGACTTCTTGTTAACTCCAGTAGCTGGACCTCTTCCATGAACCTCATTCCTCATGCCTTTGTTTCCTGGTTCATTGGTACCTCCTTGGTCAAGAGGTTCGCATCTAGCTCCACCTTCCTTCCCATGCAAGTTCACCTCCAATCAGATTGTTCCTGGATTGTTGGAGCAGGGGAAATGGGAGCAGCTATGTTGGAGGCATTTGCCTGAGCTTCAGCTGTCTCTTTCATGGGAACCTCCACCTCATTCTCCTTAACAGCTGGATTCACTTCATCCACCTTGATTTTGGCAACCTCCTTTTTCTTGATATCCTCCACCGCTTTAACAACATCTTCGCCAAGCTGGGACCAGTCTAGGTCAGGGAACCTGAGGTGAGTGGATTTGATATAATCGTTGATGGCAATGTTGTAGCCAGCTTCATAGGCTTCCTTCCTTCTTTCCTTCTGAGCAGACCTTTCCTGGGCAAGCTTTGTGTTCCGAGCTTCCATCTTCAGCTCTAGCTGGGGACCGTATACAAATTCCCGAATTTGTAGATAACTCGGGGTGTTACCTCATATACATTGAAATTGAACCTCCAACCGATTGAACCTCTAAATTGAGATTCACCATTTTCTGACCATAAGAATCTCCTTATCATATGCCAAGATGAAGTATTTGAGGGTACCTTACGGAAACCTTCTTCCATAGGTGCAACCTCAAGATTGAGGTCTCTCCTGTCTTTGCCATTAGAAACTCTCGACCAAACCTCTCTAGATGGTCGTACCTTCATTAGCAGGTGGATATGGTCGTACCTCCATTAGCAGGTAGATGTTCAGCTTCACTATCTAGTTAAACATATCAGCACCCCTGATTGAGGGAAGCTCTCATCGTGGGACCTCATTTCTGGGTATTTCCGATCGAAATTAACATCAGAAACTTTCATTTTCCGGCCATTCTTTTCAGGTCTCTTCCATCAAGCCAAAAATATGTGCATCTCCGAGCCATATATCGTCCTTTATGCATTTTCACCATCAAATGACTAGTATGAAGGTAATCACCTCCCTTCTTCTTCGCCTTTCTTCCATCAAGCCATGATTTTTCCTCCGTTTCTCCATCTTTTCCGGTTATTTTCCATACTAATGATTCTCCTGACCATACGTGGAATTCAATCCGTGAAATCCTTGCTCAAGAATTTGTTTTCGGGCTCATCGCCGGAGCTCTTAGACATTGTTCCTCTCAAAAGATCAGAGACCCCCTCCTTCTAGCGCCAAAAATGTTGTGAGAAAATTCCGCAACAACACCCCGAGAAAGCCTCGCCGGAATAACGGGAATTATCCTTGGTTTTCGGATAATTAAGAAACCGAACAGCTGTACCAAAACAGGGCAGCTGAACCTAATAATGATATTTTGTGTTTTTTTGGGCTGAATTAGCAAGTTCACCGGACAATAATGGCAAAAATCCGGCCAAGTATGTCCAGGGATGTATTACTTAGGGTACACGTGCCTTGTGTATTCAGAAAGTAAAAAACCGAACCTCTTGCTAATTGCCTACATATCCTATTTATAGGAATCAAGCCCTAATGTAGTTCTTTTAGGTTAGGAATCCTTTCCTTGTCCATTAAGCCACGAAATTGATAAGATTTAATCCCTCCATCCATGTTAATCTCGAAGTATTTGTGTAGAAATATGACTTTTCCTTAAATCAGCTAGCCCCTTAGTAGAGTCCTATTCGAAGTAGAACTCCCAAATCCTACTCATATGAGAACTCCATGTATGTTTAGACATATATCATAAATTTCTAATATTTATCATATTAGAAACGTGTCCCTCATTAAAATAGACTATTAACAGGACTCAATTCGTATTTCCTACAAATTAGGAGTCAATCCTTATCCGTTCGGCCAGCAGAGGTGGAGCCTGTAAGCCCACCTGCACCTACACAGCTTCCCCCAAATGTGAACCTCCACCTCCAGAGCTACCCTCAAAATATACACCTCTCCAGCTTCCTTCAAACTAGTACCTGCCTTCCAAATATCCTACCAATCCTTAATACCCGTGGGCCTAAAATTAAGCCCATTACAAATTTTGGGCACAACAATGTGTATAACGTGTATATCCCATTTGATGTAGTAGAATCCATCTCAAAGTACATCTTTTGAGTCCATTCCCGTGCTCCTAAAGTTTAGGAACAAGAGTCCTTGTCCAACTTTACTTCTGTTAGTCAGAGGTGGAGCTGTAAGCAACACCTGCACCTATACAGCTTCCCTCTAAACCGAACCTCCACCTCCAGAGCTACCCTTCAAACGTACACCTCCACAGCTTCCTTTAAACCCATACCTCCACAGCGGAATCTCCAGAGCTACCTCCATATTCATACCTCCACAGCGGAACCTCTAGAGCTACCTCCATATTCATACCTCCACAGCGGAACCTCTAGAGCTTCCCTCAAACTTTCCACCTCCAGAGCTTCCTCCAAAACTGATCCTCCTCAAATATCACTCAAACCACTCAAATTGGGCCTCCAAACATCCATGGGCCTAAAATTAAATCCATTACAAATTTTGGGCACAACAGTACCCAAACTCAGGCAAAATACTCCGGAACAGTAATTGGAAGCCTTTAATCAACCGTGGTAGGTTATCAATGACTACCCAGATTCCCAAGCCTTTAATCAACCGTGGTAGGTTATCAATGGCTACTCAGATTCCCATCAACAATTGTCAAGGTAGTTGAGAATTTTAGGGGCTTATTATCCGAATTTATTTTTGGTATAATGCTCGAATTTAAGTAGATCATGAATCAAAATGCTCGTTTCTTTAGAATTGATCGATCATGAACGTACACTGGTTCGGATATCTGATTTTAAAGGTAAAAAAAGAAACTTATTTTTAATATTTTGAGATTTATTTATCTTTAGTGTGCTTAACCCAATAAAAAAAATTAAAAAAACATCTTTACTAATCAATTTATCCTTCATGAAAACTTTGACTTAAAAACAATCGTGAGCCCTGCATGTGTATGCGTAAACGACGTCATGTCAAAGTTTAAATCGCCACTCGAAAAGAAAAAGAACTCCAGTAGTAGTTCAGTGCATATATATTAGTCTGTGGGCAGATATGATAGACAATTTCGCAGGTAAATGTTTGGACTTGAAAAGACTGGTTGATTAGTTGTTTGACCCTTTAGGAGTGTTCTTGTGAGGCCGCCGAACCATAAAGTGAAAAGCAACATAAAAAGTGGAAAATTAAATGATGTATGGATTATTCATTTGTGTCCCATCAACTCTGTCTTTTTTGTACAAAAATTGTTAGTTTTGTAGTTCTATTATCTTAATTTCTTGAAAATGAAATTTAAATAAATCGATAGGCTTAGAAATTGTTTGGAAAAACTTAAAATTATTACTTATAACTTAAAGTGATAAGTGGAAAAAAAATAATTTTAAATCATTATCTGTTTAGATGATTTTTATAATGAGTAAATTATGAATTATTAAAAATATAAAAATAAATTAAATAAATTCTTAATTTGAATGATGGCATTAACTTTTATCAAATAAATTCATTAAAATAAAATAAGTCATCAAAAAAAGTATTTCATATAAATTTCTGGCTTTAAGCTATTTTTTAAACTTTAAATCATTTTCTAACTTATTATATAAACACATAATTTTCAACTTAAAATCAAAAATCATTTTTAGTCGAGAACTTAAAGTCCCAGGCAAACGGGGCTCTTACTTTAAAGTTATTATCAAAAACTTTGAATTTGAAGAATCAGAATTGCAATTCAATTTAGTCTTCTCAATTTGGCCAGGTAAGCAAAAGAGTTATAAAAATTGTTGTACTTGTAGCCAATCGATTAATAATCTAATTCAATTTGCTTGTTTAGGAATGTAAATCGAACGGTAGCCAGTAGATACTGTTGCAACCAAACTAAGGGAAATTTGGATGAGAATTTTGTAGAGTGGATGTTAACTCAAGTTTCATATTGTTAAAATAAAAAGTAATTATCTTGAATATAAGTAGTTAAACAATTTCATTAATATTAGGCTTTTTGATAAGAGTCCAAAAACAAATTTGTGCTTGGCCATGACCCAAAGCGAACAATATCTTACTAATGTATAATTAATGAATATTGCGCGACCTAACAAGTGGTATCAAAGCCGAAGTGGTATCAAAGGCGATGGTTAAGAAGTTGATCCTGAAACCTGACACTGAGGTGGTTACGCGGCGTGTCCCGCATGATAAGGAATAGCTGCGGTATAATAATTACAAGATTTGTGGTTCTTGGATTGAGAGAATATTACAAAGTGGATGTTAACTCATTCCACATCATTAAGATAAATTCGTACGAACTTTGTCACAATCCAAATAAATAATATCATAATAATGTGAAGTTAATGAGTGTTGCACGGTACAACAAATCTCCATCCATGGTACTACAAAGATGCATTGCTATGTTAAATCAATCGTACGTTTCTTGATTTTTGACAAAAATCAATCGTACGTTAATTCAGCCACTTCTGCATATAAAATGTATGTAATGCATTTATAATGTACCTATAATATGCAAACTTGTCTGTGGAACACCCCACGTAGAGGAACATGGAGTCACAATTATGCAACGGACGAATATTTTCGTACGAGTACTATAGACCCGCATCGACCCCATTTTAATTATACTTCTGGTATGTGTTAAATTCAACAAGACTATAATTATCTTCTCTTTTTTACAATACAACTTGAAAAATTATCCGGTGCCAGTTGGATTCGATATAGGAATTCATTTTCCTTTGTAATTAACCAATGCAACGATCCTTCGGTTTAGTTTTACCAAAATTAAAATAATGAGAAGTTTAAAATTTTATTTGCCGAAACCACCAAATTTAACGCCAAGTTTAAGTTTTCAGTTCTGCTGTATCAATTCGTTCGAATTCAATTATATATATAATTTTTTTTTTTGCTAAATGAATTCAATTATATTTATGGGAGTAGAGTAGACTCTTTATGAGAGTCCTATCAAAGTATCAACCCGTAAAATATTTTTTGGGATGATCATCTTATTCTGTTCGATCCCGATCCGATTTTTGTCCGATTTTAATTAAAAGTTTAGAAATTTACTGGATTCAGGATGAGATTATTTCAAAAAAAATCCGGGTATCGGAGTGGGGTCAGGATTAGGATATCTTCGGCCCGATCCACGATTTTATCTTAATAAAAAAATATTTATATATATATATAACTATATTATTATAAATAAATATATTTATATGTGTCATTAGTTTTCTAAATTTTTTAATTTATTCTACAAATTTAAAATTGATACCTCCAAATGCTTATTTTTTTCAAAATTTTAGTAGCAAAATATAATTTATTTATACGCCAGCCGCAGAGGCATCAACTAGGAATGAGCTACCTATAGACACACTATCGCCTCACATTAAACTCCTAGCTTGCATAGTGCACCTAGCACGAAAGAATATCGAGGGTTCGGAGGAGAAACTTACTTAATCATATCTCGTAATACTAAAAAAATTTATTTGAATTACATTTTAGAATATTATTAAATTTAAAACATATATTACACATCATTATTTTTCAAATTAAAATTATTATAAAATGTATTAAAATTATTATAAAATTTATATTTTTATAGATTCAAGAATCGGAAACAGGAATAGCATTTTCAAATTCGAAGTAACCCGATACACAACCCTAGTATTTTAACATAAAGGTGTCCATGTTCTTACTCATTTTTAAGTCTTAACGCTAAGACTCTGGTGTTTTGAAAATTTATTTTCCAGTGTCAACGCCGTTGGATTTGGCAAAATGGAGAAGTTGTTAGCTTGTCAGTGTCACAATTTGGCTCATTTTTCTTTATGTTGCCGATACAGTTGATACCGAATTCGTGAAAGTTTTATACTCTACTTCTCCAATCCTATACATTCTCGTGTAAATTTGCAGGATCATATTTACCAAGTACTATTGAATAGACATGGAAACCGCGGACCCCATCTGCCCCTACCCACTTATGGCGGGCCCACATGTTTACAATGCTTTTGAGTCAAAATCATGAAGGTGGGCCCACTTTCCCTTGTTCACCATTCCATTACAGCATAATGGCACTGTACATACAATGTTAATTGATGCACTTGATAATTTTCCAACAACAATTACTACTCTACATCACTTGCAGTCCCAAATCTAGTATTAGTAGAACTACATACAATGTTTTTGGTAATATGCAGCTTTTTCTTCTTTTCATAAACATCTTATTGTTACTGTTTGTGAAAGCTGCTTAGCTTTATAAGGAAAAAAAAAAAAAAACTCATTAAGTCATCATGACCATAATATAATATGATCTAGTATAAGATACCCTACTATATTTTAGAATATATAAAAATCCTAACAAAAATTAGGATTACGAAATAAAAAGGCAGACTAGAGCTAAAGCCAGAAAAAAAGTGAAAACCAGTTTCCATGTATATATGAAGACTAGCAAGATTAAACTTATAATTGAACCATTACCAAAGCACCAACAAGTCCACCATCAGTAAACTAGCAAACTAAAGGCCAAGGGGCTGTACTTAAAAGGGATTATTGAATTCACATAACATTGCAGCTTGAGGTGTTTTCATCATTGAAGTAGTTGGTGTATGGATCAGAAGGTGCTTGCTGGTATGGATAGTAAGGAGGGGGTGGAATGTAATTCACGGCCGGAGGTGGCCTTGCATACATCATTTGATGGAACCCTTCGTTTCCGTTTGCACGTTGTTGGTTCATCATTGCTGCCATTTGTTGCTGGTAGTAGGGGTTTCCGCCCATTGCTTGAGATTGAGGGCCACCAACACCTGGGAAGTACCCACCAGGAGCACCACCATTCATTGCCGCAGCAGGCAGGCCCTGAACAGCTGCCGCTGCTTGCATACTACTCATCTGGCCCATAGGCATGTTTCCCATTTGACCCATCTGAGCCATAGGCAAACTACCAATGTGACCTACACTACTACCACCACCAGTCATGCCCATCATGTTAGGCATAACATGTACACCCTCATTCATCACAACCTTCTTTCCTCCATTTCCATTCATATTGTTGCCACCAGGAGGTCCACCACCTCCTCCACCATTCTTGTTTTGACCACCACCTGCTCCCCCACCTCCACCACCACCATTAGGCTTTCCGCCACCATTCTTTGGTGCCCCACCACCTCCTTGATTCTGATTGCCTCCATTATTTCCACCACCACCTTTCTTTCCACCATTACCATTCATCTGAACAGGAACATTTCCACCCCCACCACCTTTCTTGCCATTTCCGCCACCATTTCCTCCGTTATTACCACCAGGAGGTGGACCTTTCATGAAGTTTGGTGGAAGCTGGCCAGGCTTCATACCATTCATCATCATGTTCGGAGGCATCTGCCCTCCACCCCCTTGACCCATCATCACAGGTTTCATCTTATTAGGTGGAGGAGCATCCTCCAAATCATCCTCTAGATCATCATCATCATAATCATCCTCATCATCGTAATCATCATCATCATCAAACTCATCATCACTTAAATCATCATCATCCGGCAAATTAAACTTCATAGCCTTTTGGTTCGGATCCTTACCGAAAGATGGAGGCATCTTCATGTCCTTAAACTGAGGGGGCAGCTTCATATCTTGAAACCCTTTCATCTGCTGCAACTGCTGCAATTGTTGTTGTGTAGGCATCTGCTGACCACCCTTCTGAGGCTGCTGTTGGTTCCCACCTTTCGGAGGCTGCTGCTGCCCCTTGTTATTTCCCCCTTTCCCATGGTCAATTTGCATATTTTTCATCTGATTAGTCAGCTGGTTTTTATTATTAGCATTATTATTATTATTAATGTTGTTCGATTTCGGAGCACCCCAAATCTCAGCATGTTTTCCATTCTTTGTAAGTTTCTTGATCAGTGTAGCTGCATCTACACTACCAGAAACAGTAACCTTCCCCTGTTCCGAATCTATCGAGATTTTGTAAACACCTAGCACAACCCAAAGAAACCATCTTTATACATAACATATTTGACAATTTAAGTAAATACACACAAATCAGAATCAATTCTCACCTAATTACATATTCTACATAGTCCAACAAATTGAGATTACACACATACATCAGAGTAATTGAGTATCTATATCTATAAACACAAGATTCTAGGTGTCTGGAATAAGTAAAGCATAAATATACCTTCAATTTTCTGCAAGATTTTCTTGACTTTATGCTTACAGCCATCACAGTGTATGTTAACTTTGAGGACACAAGTCTGCATGTGCAAAAACAGAGCCAAACCACATAAATTACACCACTCATTTACAAGAATACTAGTACCAATCAAAAAAGCTATCTTCTTGATAAAGATCCATCAATAGTAATCAATTAATAAAAGTAAAATCATAGAAAACAAGACAAAATAATGAAAAAGGAACAAAAGATAAGTGCAGTCCAGTGAGGTAGAGTTGGTAACAAGCAAAACCATTGAAAAGGTAACACAAAATGAACAATATGGGCATGTAAACATCAAAAATATAATTAAAAAAGATGAAATTAAAATGGGTACCTGGATCTTCAAAAACTCTTCTTTACTCATATTTTCTTGAATAATGCAAATGGGCAAAAGAGTTGTTGTGTATAGATCTGAGTGAAGCTTAAAAGAGTAATCTTTACAAGAAGTAGTTAAGAAACTGAATTTAAATGTGTATAAATATATTGTTTGGGGGGCTGAGAGGATATGGGGTATGTAATTCAGAAGAAAGAGGAGAGAAAATGAGAAGGGGTGGGTGGAAGAGACATTAAAACTTGTGTGGTGTCTCTGGTGCTTCCTCCATTTCAGAGAGAGAGAGAGAGATAGAGAGAGAGAGAGAGGAGAGATGAGTGCAGACAGGAACAGAGTGAGAGGAGTTCAAGGCGTTACCTCATTCTTTGTTTTTGCCCTTTTTATAAAAAAATATACTTGCATCTAATTTAACACTGCTGCATGCTTGCATACGTATAATCTGTCATAGCCCGCCCCTAAGGAAAATAAATACTCCGTAAATAATACTCCTAAGTATATAGTAGTAATATAAAATATGATTTTCATACACAATCAAATGTGCAGTGAATGTCAATTCGTGTGTGTGCATCCATGTTACAATTCCATTTGAGAATCTTATAAGTATAGAATTCTGGAGGTTTTAAAAAAGAATGAAATGTTGTGCACTCGTCCTACTCTAGCAAGTTGCAACGTAATATATACGATAACATTCCAAGACGGATCCTCGTTAGTTAAAAGAATTTTTGGGCCGAATGACGATGGCCAGGTTTTAATGGGCTCTCGTTATATTTTAAAGGGTTGGTGAAATTTTTTTTTTTTTTTGAATTTAAAGGGTTGGTGATTTAAATTTGAGTTTATTGTAATTTGTAATTCATATTTTTGGAAGAAACATGTTTGAGTACTCAAAAAAAATTTTAGTGATAGTTCATCTTCTTTATTTCAATTTTTCATCCAGTTTGTGACTCGTGAGCGTGATTTTATCAAAATTGTTTCGTTAAAGGTAATGGATGTTTTAGTTATTTTATCAATAAATATATTTATTTTACATAAAATATATAATTGATTTTACATAAAAAATATTTTAACTTTTTATTTAAAAAATATAATCCTTTTTATTTAAAAATATTTTCTACATTGTTTGATTTAATTGAATAATGGGATGATGTAACTGTAAATTAATTTTTTAAAACAAAATATTTTGCAATTTAAGATTATATTGTTTAAAAATTTAAAATACTAGCTTAAAACCCGTGCGATGCACGGATTTTTTAAAATATTATATGAATTTTTTTCATTAATTTAAATTATTTTTTGAAATATTAATTTTGGAGGATTAAATTTTTATATGAGATGATTTGATAATAATTGTATAAATGTTATCCATGATATTTCTAAAAATGGAGAGATTTTAGTCAGAAAATATAGAAAGATGATAGGTTTTAGTTGAAAAAAATAATTGTTTAATTATTACTCCCTCCGTCTCATAATGTTTCTCTCGTTTGATATGTCGGGACTGTTCATAACATGAGACAAATTACTAATTTATGTCTAATCTATAAGACCAAATATAGTCATGAGTGATCTTGTTAGATTCGTATTTATGAATACTTTAATACATTGAAGTTTTTATATTTAAAACTAATACAAAATTAAAAATATTAACGATTAAAAATGTGCGTTGGCAAACGTGTCCCAGGGAAATGGGAAAAGTTTTTAGAGACAGAGGGAGTAGTATTTATAAAATAATTCTTTTATTTTATTAAATATAATGTTCGTGTAATGATTAGAATAAGAGAGGATTTAGTTAAAGAAAATTAAAATGGTAACATGTTTTTGGTGAAAAGGGTAATTGATTAGTTTGTAGTATTTATAATTTAATTACGTTATTTTACGAAATACAATTGCTCGTAATGTTTTTTGAAAAGAAGAAATTAATATTGTACGTGATATTTCTATTAAAAGAGGGATTTTAATTAGAAAATATATAAAAGATGATACGTTTTAGCTCAAAAAGAAAATCAATTAATTATTAATATTAGAATATTATTAGTTTATTGTATTAAATAGAACCGCCCGTAATATAATTGGAAAAAAAGATATTTTAGCTATAGAAATAGAAAGGCAACGTGAAAATTAAAAAGATTATATGATTTATGTGAAAAAGGTAATTGATTAGTTTATAGTAATTATAATTTAATTAAGGCAATCGACTACTTACCATTATTTTAATTAATTAATTTTAATTTAATATAATTTAATATACTCATGTTTACGGATTATACTAATGTTTCCTTATTATAAACAACGTATACAAATTTTTAATATATTTTTATTAATAATTGAAAAATATGATGTAATATTTTCGGGTATATATTAATGATTGTAAGATTAGTTTTAAATTAAAAAGGTAACATGTTTTAATTTGAAAGGAAATATTAATGATTGTAAGATATGATACGACTGATGTTTTTATAAACAACGTATACAGATTTTTAATATATTTTATTAATAATTGAAAAATATGATGTGATATTTTCGGGTATATATTAATGATTGCAAGATTAGTAGGTGTTTATAAAAGGTAATATCTTCAATTAAAAGTAAATGTGAAAAAAGGCAATCGACTACTTACCATTAATTATATTATGTTATTATTTATTTTAGGAGTTTTAATAGTATAGATAAAGGGTAAATAATTAAATTCACTTAGTAACAAAAAACAGGTACCAAAACTCTTTTATTGTTTCGACTTTTATATAATAGTATAGATATTTGTGATTGTAAGATTAGTGGGTGTTTATAAAAGATAATATATTCAATTAAAAGTAATTGTGAAAAAAAAAGCAATCGACTACTTACCATTAATCATATTATGTTATTATTTATTTTAGGAATTTTAATAGTATAGATATCATATATATATATATATATATATATATATATATATATATATATATATATATATATATATATATTTCTTTATAATGAAGGGTAAATAAGTAAATTCACTTAGTACAAAAAAACAGGTATATATATATATATATATATATATTTTTATAATGAAGGGTAAATAAGTAAATTCACTTAGTACAAAAAAACAGGTACCAAAACTTTCAATGTTTCAGAATTTATATAATAGTATAGATTTATAGTCATAAGGCTAAAATATGATATTAAAATTCTTATATTATAATTATTTTAATTAAATATAGCATAGTGTATTATATTTGAGAATAATAATATTTTAGATAATTGAATTAAAATATACTAAATTTTTTAATGTAAAATTAAAGATTTTATAATGTAATTACGAAAATGATCTTCTAATATTTGACGTTAACGGTCAAATAACGAAAAATGGTATAAAGTGAAGCTAAAATTGAAATTATTGTGATCAGTTGTCTGTCTCTAAAAAAATTACGAATACTTAAGCTTATTCCAAAAATATGAGGTACAAAGTACAAACTGTAATAAATTCTTTCAAAGAGAAAAGTACAGTGTTCTGTATGTTCTATGTACCTATTGGCATTTATACCGGAACGTAAATTCCATTCTAACTTCTTTCGAGATTTTTTTAAATAAATACAGTAATTATTTGTAAGACATGTATAGTTTAGTTATCTAAAAGAAATCATGCACCTGTATTTTTTAAGGGATTTTGTTTCTTTAAATAGAAAAAAAAAATTGGTAAAAAATTTCTTTGGAAAAACTCCCCAAAATTCCTTATAATTTTTCTTTTTGAAAAAATGAATCAATTCATTAATCAAAAGTCATACGACATCTACAAATACAATCGAAATTAGATAGATGGTTAAGAATATCGTTGTTGAATCCTTTTTTCTCAAAAAAACAATCAAGCGATTTAAAGATAATTTGAATGTATGTACTTGTTTTCATTCGATTGTTCTGTACAATCGATCATAGATGCGATCACATAATAACCTTCATCTCTGAATCAAATCTATAAAAATGTTGCCGATCTATGGCCTCGATCATGGAAAACACTAAAACACAATAAAATAAAAGTCAAACTCTCACCAAGAGACTAACAAAACCCAAATAAATTGAAAATTTACTAAAGGAAAACAAGATTTTAAACAAAGAAAACAAAAAAAATAAAGGAATTAGGGTTTTTCACCGATGAAAATCAATGAAAGTCCCCTTAAAAATCTTTAATGGAGGCTAGGGTTTAGAAGAGAGAGCCTTTTTCTCCCCCAGATTCTTTTTTTTTTTGATAAAATCGTACTTGCATTAAAATATCTCAAGGTTACAGATGATACAATCTCGAGCGGAAACACTCCACTCCGAAAAACCTGACATAGAATATGTCGCCCTCGCTAAGCAATGAGCTACAGTATTCGCAGACCTAAGTGTGTAACACACTAACACTTCATCAAAGTGTTTATCCATATTATCCGTATGAGCCTCCAAGATAATATAATCCAGCACCAAAACTCACACAAACGGTGAGAGAAAAGCAAACTCACACAAACAAGCGGTGAGACAATAACAAACTCACACAAAGGTGAGTGTTATTCCCAGATTACACACTTGTATAATTGTAGAAGGGGGGGTTGAATACAATTCTTGATATTTATAAATTTCTGATAAGAACTCCAGAAATCTATACTTAGATAATTGCTTGTAAAAGATAAATGCACAAACACATAAAAATCAGGTGGTTAAATGCACCACCTGAAGCTTTTATTCGAAGAAAACTCTGTGATACAAAAGTACACAGCTTCTGTTTTTACAACTCTTTGCTCTCTAAGAATATTCAATAGAAACCCTAAGCAAGATATATTTGTTTTCTTAACTTACAAAGAGTTGCTACACTTGGTTATAAATCCCAAGTTTTACAAGTACTACTGGAATAAGATAATACTAATCTAATTCTAGTTGACTTGCTACTACACTCCAAATACACATGTAGCCGAAAGGTTGTCCTGCACCTTTCTTGTATTCATAGTGTAAATAGAATGCTTCTTTCTTATGTGTTTCCAAAGTATGGCTGCCATACTGCTTTTTGTATCTACTATCAACCCATGTGATCTGTCAGTCAAACATGTCCTTATCAACTGCTAATCCCCAGCTAATCATAGAAGACAGTGTCAATGATTATCCGTTGATGTTGTACACTGACATCCGTTGATGATGTATTGAGCGGTATCCGTTGATCTTGAGACTTGAGCTGTATCCGTTGATAGAGTGAATTTGAGTTGTTTCCGTTGATAGAGTGGATTTGAGTTGTATCCGTTGATAGAGTTTTGTCTTCATCTGTTGATACACTTTCACTTAGACAGAATTACATAGCATAGCTTATTTACAATTGGCTACCCTATTCTGTCTATCCGTTGATAGTCAACATGACTGTGGATAAAAACCCTATCAACTGCTAACATAGAGATACTTGCAGTATGCTACAAAACCTCATCCGTTGATGAGCTACCTGTCAACGGATAAAGTTATAAATCCTCATCCGTTGACAGCTACAAAACCTTATACAATTTGATTAATTGTGAAGTTATCATCAAGTACAACATATTCCTAACAATCTCCCCCAATTTATACTTGATGGCAATAAAGCATAAATTCAGGACCTTGATGATAACAAAACATTCCTAAAGATATATAAAGAACAATGCATAAATTGTATTAAGCTACAAAAATTAAAAACTGAAAGTTTGAGAAATTTACAGAGAAGTGCTCCTCTAGACTGAGCAGATTAAGACTGTTTCTTTCCTCTTGTTGGCATCACCCTTGATTTTCCTTCTTTGGCAGAGTTGGACTCAATCTGTATTTGGAGTTGCCTATAAAAGGCATCTTCTTCATCTACCTTTGGATTTAGCTTTTGTTGTAACCATCTCAGGTATTGAGAACTAGCCTTTGGTAGTTGGTCTTCTAACCTGAAGAATCTCCTGTTACCATCTTCATCCCTGAACTCCATCATCCAGAAGGGTTGAAGGTGGATTTTCTGTCCATTGTATGGGATCTTCATTTTCCTTGGTAGACTTGATGATGAGTTCCATTCCCTCCTTATTTGTTCTATTCTGTCCAGTATCTCCCCTTTTGCTATCTTGGAGAACCCTGTGTATCTCTTGATTGCAGAGAACACTTTGGTTAAGGTATGATAATTTTCTCCAAGAACCCTTTGTAGTGGCCATGTCCTTTCCATTCCTCCCTTGTATACAAAGACCAATCTTTCAGGCAAATGTCTATATTTGTCAATTCCTCTTACTTCTGACAATTCATCCAGATAAAGATTCATGCCAGAATATTCTTCAATATCTGCCTGATAGATAAAATCATCCTTGTTTTCCAAGATTGGCTGCCTGACAATAGCAGGTACCCTAGCAACTTGAATTGGTTCCTTTGAAGGTTGCTTCCTTGGTTTCCTTTTCTTCTGTATAGGCTTCTGTTGAGGCTTCAGCAAGAATGAAGGAACCTCAATGGAGTCAAGATTCATTGGTTCCTCTTTAGGTACTATAGGCTCACCATGGAAATTCACAGCTGGGTTGAATACTTTTACATCAATAGGTTGTGATGAACCAACTGTCTCCTTGTTTTCAATTTCTGGAGAGACAGGCCTCCTTGCCTTTGATTTTATTCTCTTAGATTTGGATTTGGGGACTGATTTCCCTTTCTTTTTGAATTTGGGGACTTCCTCAGGTTCCCTCAATTCATCCTCTACCTCATCCAATAACTCTTGAGCCAGCCTTGCTTGCTTCTCATCTGAGTTTTCATATTGATATTCAGTGCTTGGTTGAGATTTTCTTAGCAGCCTTGAAGTCTCTTCTCTCTTGGCTTCAACAAATCTAGGATGGCTGTTGGATATGTTTAGAACTTTTCCATTCCTTATGATTACAGCCATCCATTCTCTTACACAACTGTTGGTCTTCTCCTTGAATTCCTTGATTTGCTTACCCATCAGCTTCCCTTCATCATCCTTGGGAAATGGAAAGTCCAGCTGTAACTTGTTCTTCCCATTTGCTTTTGGTGGTGAGTAGGGTCTTGTTTTGATGTAGGGTTCAAATTCTTTAACATGAGAAGGCTCAGCATCATAGAATGTAGGAGCCACAATTGCTGGGGTGAGCACCTTCAGAATTGTTGTAGATATTGTTGGAGCTGAGGTTTGGCTAGAGAACAGAGTTGATGCAATAAATTGATTGATCAATCTTTCTATCCTCATTATCCTTTCATAGTTTTCCTCTTTCATCTTTTGTAGAGCTTCAATTTTGGCTAGCTTTTCCTCTTCTGTCAAGTATGAGAAATCAAACTCTTCAGATAGAGCTACTTGTTCAGGTTTGGAATTGCTGGGGGAGGCTGTGACAATGAAGTCCTGTGGATTGACCACTATGGTAGGCTGCTGCTCCCCCTCACTTGCTGTTTCCCTTCTTTCAGAAATTAAGATTTGACTTGTAGTTGCCACAGCCTCTTCCACTTTCTCCCCCTTTTTGTTAGCATCAAGGGTTTGACTAGAAGTTGGGGCTGCAACTAACTTTTCTAACAGTTGGGTTTGCAGTTTCTGATGTTGAAGAAATTGCTCCATCTGGGATTCCATCTTTTCCACTCTTGAGTTGAGTAGTTACACAGACTTAGCCAGGTTGTCTTCTTTGATGAACCTTTGTTGCAACACCCTCTGAGTGGCTGTAGGAGCTAGTTGCTCTAGATTGGAATCCACAGAGATCTTCACATCCTTGATTTCTTGTTTGACCTCCTCTAAGTTGGATCTCTGAATCACCATTTGCATTATTTGTAACTTAAGGGAGTCAACTGCCTGTTGAAGAACAACCTTTCTCTGTGGATCTGCTTCTGGGTGCTCAGCCAGGGCAGATTTATATTGCCTTATGATTTCCATATCAAGTTGATGATAGGTGTAGTTGTGAGCAAATGTAAAATCATGAATACTGCTACCACCTTCATCTTCAGAGCTCTGGCTGTCTTCATCTTCAGAATTGTCAAATTCTTCACTCTCAGCAGTGGTTGGCAGAGCTGCTATAGATTCCTTAGCTCTAAGTAGAGACTGTGAGGTGTGCACTAGGTGCATTGCCTCCTCTGCTTCCACATTGCCCTGTTGTGCCAGAATTTGATAGGCAGGAACAGGGTGAGTAAAGGTTTCAGCATCCAAAGAAATGGAGTCAATCATGGACTGATATTCTCTTTGATATTCCATTTCCTTGGCTGTATCCTCAACCTCCATTGACTCACTAGCAATGGCTGCTTCTTCCATCCTTATTTCTCCTGTAGTCCCTTCTCTTCCCTCATCTCTCTTTTCTTGCATCAAGGGCTCCCCTTGGCTCACACCCTCACCTTCACCTACTAAGGTGGAACTCTCAAACTCTCCTTTTGCCTGACCGGAAGAAATGGACAGCCTCTCATTATTTACCTCTCCTTTTGCCTGCTCACAAGGCAGCCTCTCACTCCCTTCCCTCAATCCTAAAAGTGTTTCAACTACTGAGAACTCCTCCACACTTGACACAGGAATGTCAGATATAGCAGTGGTAGAGTGAATTATCAACGGATAAGGAATATCCGTTGATGGAGTAGTTATAGCTGTCAACGGATGGCTAGATAGAGGCGCATCCGTTGATGGAGAAACACTTGTCAACGGATGAAGGATATCCGTTGAGGAAGGAATAATTTTATCCGGTGAAGAGAAAACCAACACTGAATCTATGGAGATTGATTTTAAGTTCGAGGACACAGTCTGTGTTGAGAATTCTGGAAGGGAAGATTGATGGTCCAACAAATCATCTAAAAGATGATGACCACCAATTGCAGAATGGGGCTTCTCTAAGAATCTTAAAGATGGAGAATCAGGAATTGATGTAGATATCATATCCACATCCAGAGATGGAGTTGGTGATGGTGGATTGTAATGTGTGTCGATTTGAAGATTAAGATCAAGGGGCTGTGACTCCACATTTATTGAAGCCACATCAAACTGAGTTTGAGAAGGTACAGTTTCATGTACTGTGTGTGCACCCTGTTATTCCCCTGTGGTTTTAGATTTCACTCTTCTTCCATAGGTTTTTGAGATTGGGCTATATGTGTCTCTAACCCTCTTGTGCAGTGTTCCTTGTGGGGAACTTGATTCAGTAGTCACACTCTGTTGAGAGAGTGTAACTGGAATTTGGCTTGAAGTTACATTAGCAGTCTTTTGAGAGACTGAAATGGTGGTTGCACTCATCTCTCCTTCCTTATCCTTAGGGCTTCTTTGATGTTCACCCTGTCCCTCACCACTCACTACCACCTTCACACTCCCCTCAAGAGTTTTGGTAGGTTTTACAACAGGTGTCTTTTGAGAGACACTTGAGGTTTGCTTTTTAGACTGTGATTTTGGAACTCTGGATTTGGCCACTTTGGTAGGAGCCTGTTTGGTCACAACTACAGACTCCATTGTGACACTAGAAGGCAAAGAAATTTGGGGGTTGGAGATAGGGGTTTCAGAGTTAGAAATAGTTACTTGAACAATTGGTAGATATACCAATTGTACTCCTACATTGAGGTTCATTCGAATTAGGTCACTTAAGACTCTCTTCTCCTGAACAAAACATTGGAACTTGCTATCCGGGTTAGCAATGGATAGTTAATTCTCAGATACATGCAGTGCTAAGAGCATTAAAAATCTAGAAAAGTAGATATTCTTGCTCCTAGTTTCCTTTTTACCCAACTTTGCAGCTATCTCATACATAACTAATGTGCCAAAATTATAGAATTTATCATTTAAGAGCATATACATCATAGTTAGCATGGACTGGGTAACAACATTAAAATTACTAATTTTGCCTGAAAAAGTTTTAATGAAGGCATCACAGAATAGCTCCATTCTTTAACCATTCCTTTCCTAACAATTTTTCCTAAGTTTTCAGTACTAAGGGCATAATTAATAGAATTAAGCATGGCAACAATTTCAGCATCAGTAGGTACTTTCAGACAGTTATTCTCAGGCAATTTTAAACAAGCAGTTATTACATCAGAATTAACCACATAGTTTTTACCCTTTAAAGAAAAAGCAATTGTACCGTCTGTGCCATTGTACTCAGCAGATGTCCACATTTCTTCAATTACCTCGTGGATTAAGGGAGTGGTGGCAGTCATAGCATATGACAGTTTGCATTTCTTCACGAAACTCATCAAAGTGTGGTAAGCTTCTGGAGCATTCACTGTGTCAACAAAGGCCGCGAAATTGTTCTTCTCATAGGTAAACCCAGTTGAGGACATCATCTTAACAATGGGCGCCATTGATTGGACTTTGGTTACAGAGAGTTTTAGAGAAGAAGATGCAGTTAACTTTTGATATGCTTGAAAATGAATAAAAGAGAGATGTGAGAGTACAAGTCAGCCTTTTATATTATTCAAGAATTAAAAATGAAATAATTAAAAGTAATTACTCCATTGGTCAAAAGTAACTATCAGATAATAAATAAAAAGAGAATAAGTACAACCATGATTAGATATACACGGTTACCAAAGGTTATAAAAAAAATGTATATCAACGGATATAGAATGAACGGTTGAGATACAGTTTATCCGTTGATGACGTGGATAGCCTGTTACCCGTTGACATGCGAAAATCTAGTAATGTGTTTATACTATCAACGGATAAAAGTATATCCGTTGATAAGCTAATTTTGCCTTAGACAAAATTTCTGCAGAAAATTTTTCTGAAAGTTTTAACTTTCAAGTAAATCAAAACACATTTCTAGCTTCAAAGCAGTGAAATCAAATATCACTAGGAATTATGACAAGTTAAGCATACCTAGCTCACCTACCAATCTTGTGAATGTGGATTCATCAAGAGGCTTGGTGAAGATATCTGCAAGCTGCATTTCACTTGGCACAAAGTGCATTTCTACTGTACCATTCATCACATGTTCTCTAATGAAGTGGTATGTGATGTCAATGTGTTTGGTTCTCGAATGTTGCACTGGATTCCCTGTGATGGCAATAGCACTTGTGTTGTCACAGAAAATTGGAATCTTCTCAACTTTTAGACCATAGTCAATGAGTTGGTTTCTCATCCATAGAATCTGTGCACAACAGCTTCCAGCAGCAATGTACTCAGCTTCAGCTGTAGAAGTGGAGACTGAGTTTTGTTTCTTACTGAACCATGAAACAAGCCTGTTTCATAGAAATTGACAGGAACCTGTAGTACTTTTCCTATCAACTCTGCAACCTGCATAATCTGCATCTGAATAGCCAGTTAGATCAAAACCAGATTCTCTTGGGTACCAAATGCCAAGGTTTGGTGTTCCCTTGAGATACCTGAAAATTCTTTTAATAGCCATTAAGTGAGACTCTCTAGGGTCAGCTTGAAATCTAGCACAAAGACAAGTAGAAAACATTATATCAGGTCTACTAGCTGTTAGGTATAGAAGTGAACCTACCATGCCTCTATAGCTTGAGATGTCCACGGACTTTTCCTTAGTATTCAACTCAAGCTTAGTTGTAGTGGCCATAGGTGTTTTAGCAGATGTACAATCCATTAAGTCAAATTTCTTTAAGAGATCATAAATATATTTTGTTTGACTTATGAAAATGCCCTCATTAACTTGCTTTACTTGTAGGCCAAGAAAGTAAGTTAATTCACCCATCATGCTCATTTCATACCTACTTTGCATAAGTTTGGCAAACTTTTTGCAAAGCTTCTCATCTGTAGACCCAAAAATAATATCATCTACATAGATTTGAACAAGTATTGAAGAGCCATTAATATCCCTATGAAATAAGGTTTTATCTACTGTACCTCTAGTGAAGTGGTTCTCCAAAAGAAATTGAGATAAAGTGTCATACCAGGCTCTTGGTGCTTGCTTCAAACCATAAAGTGCTTTCATGAGAAGATATACATATTTTGGAAATTCTGGATCCTCAAAACCAGGAGGTTGATGGACATAGACCTCTTCTTCCAGTTCCCCATTTAGAAAGGCACTTTTGACATCCATCTGATAGACTTTGAAATTGACATGTGCTGCATAGGCTAGAAAGATTCTTATTGCCTCAAGTCTTGCCACTAGAGCAAAAGTTTCATCAAAATCTATTCCTTCTTCTTGAGAGTAGCCCTTTGCCACTAATCTAGCTTTATTCCTCACAATTATGCCATTTTCATCTGTCTTATTCTTGAGAACCCATTTAGTACCTATGACACTTCTATCATCAGGTTTGGGCACAAGTTTCCATACTTTATTTCTTTCAAATTGGTTTAGCTCTTCTTGCATTGCTAACACCCAATCTGGATCTAGAAGGGCATCTTCCACTTTCTTAGGTTCCTCTTGAGACAGGAAGCTACTGTATAGACATTCTGCTTGAGTGGCCCTTCTAGTTTGGACTCTTGAATTTGATTCACCAATGATTAACTCAAATGGAGGATTTCTAGTCCAATTTCTTGCAGGTGGAAGGTTTGATCTTGATGAGGTTGCTTCATTTCCATGATCATGTTGATTTAGAATTGAATTTTGACCTTGAGAAACTCCCTCTGAGTTTGTTGTCCTTGCTGAATTATGAAGTTGACTGTCAATGGATGCATCATTTTGCCTATCGACGGATGCTTGAGAATATCTGTCAACGGATGCATCTCTAATAGTGTCAACGGATGTTGCAGAATGACTGTCAATGGATGTTGCAGAGTGACTATCAACGGATGCTTCATTTTCAGTGTAAGCATCACTTCTAGTTGGTATAACAGCTCTAGGTGGATCTCTGTGGTCATGATCTTCATTTTCCTCATCATCATCATAGTACATTCTTCCTTCACCTTCATTCTCAAATTCCAACTTTTCATGGTAACCTTCATCATTTAGGCCTAGAATCTTTTGATCATCAAACACAACATGTACAGATTCCATAACAATGTTGGTTCTTAGATTGTAAACCTTGTAGGCTTTCCCTGCTGCATATCCAACGAAAATAGCTTCATCTGCCTTTGCTTCAAATTTGCCCAAGTTATCTCCATGATTCCTTAGCACAAAACACTTACATCCAAAGACATGTAGGAAAGCTAAAGTTGGTTTCTTGTTGGTTAATAACTGATAAGGAGTCATTCCTCTAGCTTGATTGACCAAGGAAATATTCTGAGTAAAGCATGCAGTGTTGACAGCTTCAGCCCAGAAATATGTTGGTAACCTTGATTCACTTAACATTGTTCTAGCTGCTTCAATGAGAGTTCTGTTTTTCCTTTCAACAACCCCATTTTGTTGAGGTGTTCTGGCAGCAGAAAACTCATGGACAATTCCATTCTCTTCACAGAAAATCTTCATTGTGGAATTCAATTCAGTACCATTGTCACTCCTGATTCTTTGTACTCTGTTTTCAGAACCATTGTTTAGCATTCTGAGGTGATTGATGATGATTTCACTTGCACAATCCTTGGAGTGCAGGAAGAAGGTCCATGTGAACTTAGAAAAATCATCTACAATCACCAGACAGTATTTCTTCTTTGAAATAGACATGACATTTACTGGACCAAATAAATCCATATGCAGCAATTGAAGAGGCTTAACAATGGATGACTCTGTCTTGCTTTTGAAGGATGATTTCTTTTGTTTCCCTAATTGGCAGGCATCACACAGCCCATCTCTGACAAACTCCAATTGAGGGATTCCTCTAGCAAGATCCTTTCTTACCAAATCATTCATAACTTTAAAATTCAAATTTGACAGCTTCTTATGCTATAGCCAACTCTCATCCTTACTTGCTTTGCTGAAGAGACAAGTAATGGATTCTGAGCATGCTGAATTGAAGTCAGCTATGTAAACATTTCCTTTTCTAAAGCCTGTCAATACCACATTGTTGTCTTCCTTGGCAGAAACAACACAGGCTTTTTTTGTGAACTTTACTTCAAAGTCTTTGTCACAAATCTGACTGATACTCAGCAAGTTGTGCTTCAAACCTTCAACTAAAGCCACTTCTTCAATGATGACATTGTCTTTTGAAATCAGGCCATATCCCTTAGTATATCCTTTGCTGTCATCTCCAAAGGTAATTCTAGGGCCAGCTCCTTCCTTGAACTCTGTGAGCAGGGTTGAATCTCCTGTCATGTGCCTAGAGCATCCACTGTCTAGGTACCATAGATTCCTTCTGTTTCCCTGCACACATTTCAAAAACAAATCAAGTTGATTTTGGTACCCAAGCTTCCTTGGGTCCTTTCTTGTTAGCCTTTGACTTTGCACTCTTAGCATTCTTCAACTTAGGTGTAGATGCTTGAGTGATGGGGTTTGACAAATGCTCATTAGCATGAATATTGGATGCATGCATGTGTGGAAAATTGGCATACATATTATTCATGTTAGGTATGTTCCATGACATTTGTGGCACATTCATAGATTGAAAGTACGGATTAGGCATATATGGCATGTTCACATATGGATTTGAAAAACTAGCATTTTGATACAAACCAGGCATAACAGGCATTGCAGGCATACATGGCATTGGTTGAGGTACATGAACAGGAGCCTTGTTGACAATCTTGCAATTAGAAGATAGATGATTGACACTATTACAATTACTACAAGTTTTCCTAGGAGCAAACTTGTCAGGAGAGTAATTGTTTTTCTTGTTGATGCCTATCTTACCATTTCTGTTCTTTTTCTTTTTGCCCTCAATTTCTACCTTTTCATTGTCTGATTTACCAACAGCCTTTTTGTTGTGTAAATCACCTGTCTTAGCCTTCCCACTGGATTTGGTTTTGCTGCACTCACCACTAACAAAATTCTTGTTTACTGGACCATACTTGATATCCAGTTTCCTAAGTTCCTTCTTACTAACAGACTTTTTGTTAGTCGACGGATACCTCTCATCCGTTGACGGTTCATCTGTCAACGGATGATCACTATCCGTTGATTCACAAATAATCTCTAGATCCTCAAGGCCAGGTTCTAGCTCCTTTTTCTTTTGAGTCCAGGTATCCTTCACAAAGGATTCTATTCCCTGAACTTCTATTATGTTTTGAGAAATATTCCTACAACTTTGAAATTTAGCAATTATCCCTTGTTCTTTTTCAAGATGGTCTTTTAAAATCAGTTCTCTTTTTAACACAGCTTCAAGTTCACTTTTAGCATTATTGCAATCAACTCTCATTTTCTCAAATTCTAGAAATTGAGTTTCTAGAGCAGCATTTCTATCACTTAAAAACAGATTAGACTCTTTAATTCTATTGTTCTCTTTAGTAAGTGATTTAAGAGTAACACTTAAGTGATATAGTTCAGTAGACATTTCATCTATAACACTATTGCATTCCTCTTTGGTGAGCTCAGAGAGATTAGTAGAAAATACCTGATTGCTAGCTGAACTTGCTTCCTGCTCTCCAGAATCAGCCATTAAAGCAAGGTTGACTAACTCAACATCATCATCAGAATGATTGTCATCAACAGCCCAGTCATACTCTTGGGTCAAGAATGCCTTTCCTTTCTGCCTGAGAAGATCAAAATATTTCTTCTTATAGTCAACAGCCTCAGTTGGCTTTCCCTTGTTCTCAGATCTAGGTTTCCTGCATTCACTTATCATATGACCAGCAATTCCACAATTGTAGCATTTAATTTTGGATTTATCCACATAGTTGCTTGTGGAAAAATCCTTGTTAAATGGCTTGGGCACCCCAGAGTTTCTCTTGAATTTCAGCTTAGAGAATCTCCTAGATAGAAAAGCTAAGTGCTCATCTATCTCATCCAATTCATCCTGCTGAAGAGCATTCAATTCCTCAGACACCTTTTCCTTGCTCCTGCTTGATTCTGCTCTACCTTTACAAACCTCCCTGTTTGGTGTAGAACTAGCAGTTTCCGTCCTTTCCTCCTTTTGCTCCAAGTTGGCAACAAGTGCAACTGACCCACTTTTCTTTTGAGACTTCTCAATCTCTTCATCCTGCTCCATTTCCAGCTCATAGGTCTTTAAAGTTCCATAGAGCCTTTCAAGAGTAAATGTCTTGTACTCTTGAGTATTTCTTAGAGAAACAGTCATTGGCTTCCATTCCTTGGGCAGTGATCTCAGAAATTTGAGATTAGAATCTTTAACTTGATAGATTCTTCCATACAGTTTTAAACCATTTAGTAGCTTTTGAAATCTACTAAATGTATCATTCAATGTTTCTCCACTCTTAAAGTGAAAATGTTCATACTGTTGGATTAGTAGTTGCATCTTGTTTTCCCTTACCTGTTCTGTTCCTTCACACAGGGTTTGAACAATGTCCCATACTTCCTTGGCGGTAGTACAGTTAATAACATTGTCAACCATGTCTGTTTCTAGACCATTGAACAGAATATTCATGGCCTTTTTGTCTTTGTGGACTTCTGCAATATCTTCAAGACTCCACTCAGAAACAGGTTTGGGAATGAGAGTGTCAGGCACATCATCAGCCAGGCCAACTCTTGTTGCTGTCTTCATTGGAACGTGAGGACCCTTGTCAATGCAATCCACAAAACCCTCATCAATAGACGAGAGATGTAGACGCATTTTTACTTTCCAGTGAAAGTAATTTTCTCTATCAAGAACTGGAATCTTTACTCCATAATCCTTCTTAGACATGTTGGAAGTGTGTTGATCTTTAAACTTCAAATATGTTAGAAGCTTGCTCTGATACCAATTGTTATTCCCAGATTACACACTTGTATAATTGTAGAAGGGGGGGGTTGAATACAATTCTTGATATTTATAAATTTCTGATAAGAACTCCAGAAATCTATACTTAGATAATTGCTTGTAAAAGATAAATGCACAAACACATAAAAATCAGGTGGTTAAATGCACCACCTGAAGCTTTTATTCGAAGAAAACTCTGTGATACAAAAGTACACAGCTTCTGTTTTTACAACTCTTTGCTCTCTAAGAATATTCAATAGAAACCCTAAGCAAGATGTATCTGTTTTCTTAATTTACAAAGAGTTGCTACACTTGGTTATAAATCCCAAGTTTTACAAGTACTACTGGAATAAGATAATACTAATCTAATTCTAGTTGACTTGCTACTACACTCCAAATACACATGTAGCCGAAAGGTTGTCCTGCACCTTTCTTGTATTCATAGTGTAAATAGAATGCTTCTTTCTTCTGTGTTTCCAAAGTATGGCTGCCATACTGCTTTTTGTATCTACTATCAACCCATGTGATCTGTCAGTCAAACATGTCCTTATCAACTGCTAATCCCCAGCTAATCATAGAAGACAGTGTCAATGATTATCCGTTGATGTTGTACACTGACATCCGTTGATGATGTATTGAGCGGTATCCGTTGATCTTGAGACTTGAGCTGTATCCGTTGATAGAGTGAATTTGAGTTGTATCCGTTGATAGAGTGGATTTGAGTTGTATCCGTTGATAGAGTTTTGTCTTCATCTGTTGATACACTTTCACTTAGACAGAATTACATAGCATAGCTTATTTACAATTGGCTACCCTATTCTGTCTATCCGTTGATAGTCAACATGACTGTGGATAAAAACCCTATCAACTGCTAACATAGAGATACTTGCAGTATGCTACAAAACCTCATCCGTTGATGAGCTACCTGTCAACGGATAGAGTTATAAATCCTCATCCGTTGACAGCTACAAAACCTTATACAATTTGATTAATTGTGAACTTATCATCAAGTACAACATATTCCTAACAGTGAGACAACAAAAAACAAATCGATATTACAGTCGGAAAAAGCTTAGAAACCTTATATCCGAATTAAACATAGATCAACTAAAAACCGAAATCCTCGAGGTTTAAACAACACTCGATTTTATTGAATTAAAAAGCAAGCAAAGCGGAGGGACGGCGGGCGGAGGGTGGCGGGGCGGCGGAGCATCGGGGCGGCGGAGGGTGGGCCGGGGAGATATGATTGGGCAAATCTGGAAGAGGGGGAGAGGATGAAGAAGATGACGGAATGAAGAAGGGAGGGGGAGATGCTAAGGTCGGCCGACTCTCATTGGATCTGAGAGAAAAAAGCTGTGAAGAGGAGAGTTTTCCCCCAGATTCTTATAATTGAACAATTGGAAGGTTAGCTCTCACAAGCCATTTTAAATGATTTCTCTTACGATAAAAAACTTTTAGGTGCGTGAAGCATATTTTTTTCACTATTTTTGTTTTTTTAGGTACTCCATGAATATGCTACTTCGTCTATTGCAATATATGATGCGCTATTTCGTCTACCATATTAGACATCTAATACGATACTTTGTGTGCAATATTAGACCTAATGCAACAGACCATTTTCCAAAATATAGCTAATGCGACATACGAATAATACAACAAGTAGAATTATTTGAAAATTCGTTAATGCTGCATTTATGGGATAAATGAGGACCATCATTCTTGAAAATAGTCCATTTTGATCATTATCTCTTCTTTTTTCTTGTTTCTTTCGACTAAAATTTCTGAAGCACCATTAGGGTTTCACTTTTAAGCATTGACAACATCATAGTTTAAAATTCACCACTACCAAATACCAATAATAAACGTTTGTTGCATTTTATAAATTGAGAACGACCACCAAAAATTCTGTATTGTTCAACAGCTCTCTCTCGATGTTTCCTCTTGTTTTTTTTTTTTTTTTGAATAAATAAGCTTACATTATAATTGTTATTAAGAAATCTTGGGATGAGAACGTCTGAATCAGTCTGATTAACAACAAAATTCAAGCTTATAATAATTACCACTAAACCTAATTATGCTTCAGTTACTAGATATATATATATATATATATATATATATATATATATATATATATATATATATATATATAGAGTCCCACTCTATGGAGAACCATGTTACGTGGAGAACCGTGGAGAACCACTTAAAATGCATTAAAATTGTCCTTTATATAAGGCCCCTGGCGGGGCCCCTTTACAAAAAAGTCTTATAATTCTACCCTCTATCCATTCATCCAAAAAAATAAAAATTTAAAAAAATTTAAAAAAAATTAAAAAAACTGCTGCCACGTCATCATTTTTTAAAAAAAAATTAATTTTTTTTTTCATAAATAGATAGAGGATAGAATTATAAGACTTTTTTGTGAAGGTGCCCCTGCGGGGCCATTATATAAAGGGCAATTTTAATACATTTTAAGTGGTTCTCCACGGTTCTCCACGTAAGATGGTTCTCCATGGAACAATGACCTATATATATATATATATATATATATATATATATATATATATATATATATGTCAGCAGTCATTAGTAACTAGTAAGTCATGTTGATTAGGATAAGATCACACTAAATCAAACTAATCTAGAAACCTAATCATACATTTCATTGAAAACATGAATGCTTAACATATGAAAATGCTGTCAAAACATTTCAATAGATAATCAAATGGATGAATAGCTTGTAATAATTATGTGCCCTCTATGTTCATTTTTTTTTTTTTGGGTTTAATCATGGGTAACACATTAAAGAATATCAGGAGAAAATAATGATAGTAATTTACTTGAATACTGCCACTGATATTGTGAAGTTGTAATGCTAATATGAACACTTTTTAAAAGCCTAACTCATATCATAATGACACCCTTCTTCCTCACTCTTCTCGGTTTTCAATTTTCCAAATCACTTTGAAGTTTGAAGTTACCCTTTTTATCTGTTTATTAATTAAAAATGGTGCAAAAAGTGCCAACCCATTCTTCCTAATGATGATGTCTGAGGTCCCATAAGTCTCTATTCATTAGGTAGAGAAATGACATTTTTGTCATTATCTCCTTCATTATCTGTTTTTGCTTTAACCCCATAGTAAAGTCATTTTATTTAAGCAACTCCTTTAATCCCATTATTTGTTGATGTCACGTCTTAATTGTACATTTAAGATTCGAATGTGCCGAATTTTCGGTAGAAAACTAGGATCACCATGCTTTTAGTCCGATATGGATATTTACGTGGTATAATCAAACTCTCGAACTCTTGTTATCGAAATATAATAAATAAAATAGATAAATATTGTATCGGTAACTTTAAAAAGTTTATTTGCATTTCTTGGAATACATTTTCCCTCCATCTTCCTTTCCAGGTTTGAAGCCAAATAATGCATCTTAGAAAGAAATAGCCTATAAATGTTAATGCATCTAGAAATGATATTACATGCTTTATTCACCATGGTGTTGTAAGAAAATGCATTAGGCAATTCTGCAGTGGCATTGCTATTTATGATTAAAGCATCACATGTGCACCAGATGTTGTTGGTATGACTATTGAAAAAAAAATGAAGAGAAGAAGAACAAGATATTACTGAGAACAAAAAGAAAAGCAAGGTAAAAAGTCATTTATGTATATATACTGTATATAGTATGACTGCTTTTCTCTGGAGTCACTTTAAAGTTATAGTACTGGGTCAATACAATTATACAAACACACATGATTAAGTATTGAGAAGAAAGGAAGTGAACAAAAGTTTGACAGAGACACAACTGGCAGTAACTACATGGACACCAGCAAATGAATTCTCTCAATTTTTGTAAGCTTTTGTCACTTAATGGAATTTGTAAGCAAGTAGTAATTTATTGAAATGAATACAACTATACCATGCTCCAATTACCGTATGAGTAAAGATTACTATATGCTAAAATCTGACACATTGACGATAAGGCAATTTAAAACAGAAGCACGAATATTAATTGCATGCACTAGTACCTCGCCAGCATCACACACTTGCACACAGTAAAGATTGAAGAACATATTGATATTGGAGTGTAGCTATACAAAGATACAAAATTAAGATGAAGATAAAAATTTACTCTGTATTAATGTCAACAGCTCTGCAAGTTTTGCCCAGTACAGGAACCCACAACAAGTTTGATGAATGCTCTCAGTTCGGGACTCTAATTTGGCTTTTAGCAACATCTCTCCTCTCTTTGAATCTATTTCATGCCCTGATATTTTCCAGGGGTGAAAGGTAACTTGCAAGCATTAAAAGGATGAAGAAATTATCGCACAGATCTTTATTGGTTTGGTACAAATATAATCGTTGAGAACTTCTCGTTAAGTTGGTCTATGAACGCCAGGGAAACGAAGAAGGCTACACTTCCGCACCAGGAAAAATAATTACATTTAAGTTCAGAAAATGTTTAGACAGCTAGAAAATGCGCTCCTAAATTCTGTAACAAAACTTACTGAGTTTAAAGGGGATGCTCAAATTCCGTCGTGTGAACTGTGAACATATATATAAACGAACATTCAGTGGTAGGTACAGCAAAATGGGGGCAAGACTTGTATGATTATTTACAATTACATATACAACGGTACTGCACACAACTGAAAAGACGTAACTACAATCTACACTAGGAAAAAATCATAAACCAAAGAATCTCTCACAGACCTGCATTATCAATCTTTATCTCCATGAGCTCCTCAATGGGCTGACGGCATATTGGGCAATTATTCGATTGGATCCTTAGTGCTTTTGCACACTCACTACACAAACACTGAAACATGAAACAGTTTGTACTCAGGCAATAGTCAACTTACGTCATAGGGAATAAGATTAAGAAAGAAGGTACTACATATAAAATTGAGAGCATCATATTTGCATACTACATGTAAATTTTGAAAATTCCCAGGATTTTGAATCAAGGATACTGAAATAATGGTATATATAATATTTCATATTTCACAGATTTTTATATCTATTTTTAAAAAGGTGAAAACTGCATAACAAAAAAGATGTGGAAACCAGTCAAAGAATGACCCCGTGCAAAATTACGTAATTTCAAGTGAGTGCATTCAAAGTATATTTCATTTGAAGTCTTACCGTCCCCTCATTCACAAATAATGAGATTCCACAGATTAGCATAAGTTGGATCGAAGTACAAGATCGGAAGGATAATGTCAGCCAAATGTTGCCGATCCTTTTTTGCATCTTTATTAGTCACCATTTCTTACTCAAGAGATGTTGAACATTGTAACATTTGTGTAAATGTACACCAGCTTCTCAACAAAATTAAAGGTTATTTCAATTGAAACTAGTAGAAGAGATTGACTACTGTTAGAGGAGTTAATTCATTTGAAATCACCTAGCAATCTAGTAGTAGTTTGGTGTAAGAACTATGAAAACTAAGAGTAGAGCATGCCTTCTGTTAATCATTTTCTGATCACCTATATAAGAACTGATGGACCATAGTGGAAACTAGTAGAAGAGATTGACTATAGTGGAAACTTGTGCCAGTTCGACAGAGTGTTAGAGGAGTTGATTCATTTGAAATCGCCTAAGCAATCTAATAGTAGTTTGGTCATTTGGTGTAAGAACTATGAAAACTAATAGCAGAGCATGCACTCTGTTAATCATTTTTCTGATCACTATATAAGAACTCTAATCATTTCCTTTACTATGGAATGTAATTCTATACTGCAGGAATTTTTAGCACTCAATGCCACTCCTTAACACTGAGCAATGAAATTTTACATAAACATAAAGGGAGTACTTTAGATAGGATCGAACCATATGTCGGCATGGAAGCACATCAGTGTCCCTAGGTTCAGTCATGCAGATAACACACTCTTTTCCAGAGTCGTTGTCGTTAATGGCTTCCCCAGAGTTTCCAATTCCATAAATCTCACGTAGCTCATAGCGAACCTCATCAATCCACAATATCTGCTTCATAACTCTCACTTTGAAAGGATCTGCATCTTTCTTTTCCAGCACAGCTTGAGTAATCTGTCTGTGAGGGGATGAATTTGGCAGGTGACCACCAGAATTTTCATCATTGGAAAAAGGTGAGCACGTTTCGGCAGATATAACAAGTGGAAATACATCTCCCGCTGCTGGTTTTGAAAGATCATCCAACTCGAAGAAACCCAAATCGATTCCAGTTCCAGAAGGCTGACGAAATTTCTGGCCAGCTCCTTTTTGGAAAGGGACTTTCACGGGATTATATGATTCAGGAAATACTGGAACAAACTTGCAGTTAGGTTCCTCCTTGGCAAAGTAAAAGATAGTGATACTGTAAAAACCAATTGACAAGATAGAAGTAATCAGCAGCTGATCAGGTATTTATGAAAAGGTTTGTCATGTAATTTGCTACACATCCTATCATAATTTCAGATTAGAATGAAGTATACGGTCTTTCAGCACAAAATGGAGCTCATCCTAACAGGCCATTAACATAACCTTTGTATGAAAGGACTCCGAAGTTCAGAGATGACATGACTAATAACTACATGTAACTGGTCAAGGAAAAATACTTGTACATAATTGCATGTCTAATCAGTTTCTGGAACGAAAATTATATCCCAAATGGAAGCACATTAAATCATAATGAAGTCCACAGTAATAAGATCATTGCAACACAGACTGAATATACCATCCTAACACAAAAAAGCTCTTTATCCATGATGTTGTATTGTACACAAAAACCCCACATTATTTGACATGCAACCACAACTCAAACATCATGTAATCACAGGCCTTAAGAAAATTCTAAGCTACACCATACAGTCTGGTATATTAGAACGACCATCCCAGAAATTAAGCCATCCACCAGTTAAATCTTACTATGGTCTATACACTCAAACAAGTCAAGTATACTCACGGAAATTGAGCCAATACCAACGTAGCTATTTCTAAATCATGGCATTATACAGGTAATTTGATTTATCAGAGCAAAAAATTATGAATTTATGATATTACTGCAGGTCACAAAAACCACATGTCAAACTCTTACCAAATGTGTGATTCAATAATTTTTTCTAAAAATCTTTGACAAATGACAGATTCAGAAAACTGAGGAACCTAAAAAGCTTACACATGATCTACATTCTAGTATATATACAGCTACATCACCAAAATAAACAATAAAATGGGAATCTGTAGACAAATAGATAAACCACACAATTATCACATTATATTGACAATAGCCAAACCCTAAAAGCTCAAGGTGGGAAAATAATGACCAGTCCGGTACCACGACCAACTAGATTACAAAGACTGTACCGTGTCATATCTGGTCACAAAACTGCCACCAATTTCTAGGCTGCAGATGATTATAGGGCAAAGATGAATGACATTTTTAAGTGCTAAATTTGGAAGGAAATGACAAACCACAAACCTCGTCCCACCATTAGAATGGTGAAATCGAATTCTTGCATCAAGTATATCTACTTTAAAAAGTGAACTGAGAGCGCATACTGAAAAAGTATAAGTAGGCTTGGCTACACATTATGTTACTAAATAAGGAAAATTAAATCAAGATAGATATCAATGTCAAATGACACCAGATCGGCTTGGGTCCTTTAAAACTTATTCATGTGCCAGAACTCCTGTTTCTAAAAAAAATTACCAGTGCTCAGTTTTGTACATAATGCAAAATGCAACAACATTCAGTCAGTCGATTGTTGTTTCCCTGGACCCGGAAGTTACATTCTCTGTATCAAAACATAAGTAACGATCAGTAAGTTGGTGCTTTTATAGTAGCAAGGATAGTTTCCCTGAATTTTATTGATCAGTTTTCCTGATTTTACTTTCTTCGAATTTACTTATTACTTCTTTATTTATATCTTCCTCACTCTGGTTTATATTAATCACATTCTCTGTTAATGCGCCTTAAGATATTTAAGTATAGAAATAGGTTACGCTCCGTGTTTTGCTCTCTTACAGTGGCTGTGGTTACCATTTACCAGTGCTTGGGTCATACCTACCGGCTACCGCAACATGCATCAACAATCCAATAATTTGGCAGTTTCAAATTCTCAGAGGCAGTTTCCCTGGACCCTGATTTTACATTCTTTGTATCAAAACATTAGTAAAATTCAGTAGTGGTGGTTACATAAAGCATACACAGTTTCCCTATTTTGAATAATTCGTTTCCCTGGTTCTACTTTCTTTGTATCAGATTATCAGTTCTTTGGTTACATTTGCCTCCCTCTGGTTTGGATTAGTCATGTTCTCTATTGGTAAGCTACACGGTATTTGAGTGTGGATTGTGGAAATAAATTACGCTTCGTGTTTGCTTTCTTGCAGTGGTTACACTCAGACAATTTTATACTGTTCCATTCTAACATGCTCTCATTCAGTTCCACTCAAACTTTTGGAATTCTAATTCTGTCAATCTTATTTCATTCAAAATCTATATCCAGTCTAAATATCAACAATTAAAATCACTTATGGAATCCTAATAGTTTCCATAAACCAAGGATACAATTAAAATCAATGTTCAGACCATCAGGGTCATGTTCCCCTAAAATGTTTATTTCCTAGCCAGTAAACAGATATGAGCATTATATTTGAATATATAAATAACTAAAACTAATTTTCATATGTAGTAAGCTATTCATAGCAGAAAGTTATCATATAACTAAGACATACTTGAGCAACTAAGATAAAATGAAACAGGATTAGACCGGATGAGACAGGATTTGGAAGTATAAGGGAGATATTCCTATGATTTTCTATCTCGGCACTCGAGAGTTTAAACACTTATTAAGGAAATATTCCTATGCTTTTCTTATCTTGTTGCTCTTGACCATTCCATAGCAAAAAAAACTTTTTTCTGGACACCTAATCAATTTTTAAAGCTATGTGATCATATTAGTCAACATGTAACTACCAAATATGTTATACCATATTCTGGAACTACTGCACTCACTTCAGAGAAAATGCTTAAATATAACCAAGCTGGTCACCCCTTCGAGCCATGGTTGATTACCATTTATCACAAGAATCCATCAAACCACTTCAATAAAAGAGAAAGCTTGTATTTTTGTTTCAATGAGAAGATGCTACCATCACAAAATGTCAACCGAACCAGTATCCTCATGAATAATTAAATACGCATTCCACTTAAAATAGCTACTGGATAAAGGAAAAGATGAAACTAAAACCAGCCATGCATATATTTAGGTCTTGCAATCAGTAAAAGCATATTTTATGTAATAACTGATGTCAAAAAGGTGCCAATGTCTATCTAGAGCACGGCAGTTGTAACTACCATGCAGTGTGCACCACAAAAGAATTGCACTAAATTGTTTGAGAATGCTTTTTCCGGTTTATTTATCTCATCAAGTAAACTCCTACATTTCTAACATGATAATATCTCTTTGTAGTATCAATGTGGAGTCAATCCTGATAGTAAACACCAATTCGACCCCCAAAAAGTACCTTTTTACATGTATAATTAGGTGTGTTTCCCTCTAAAAATTGTTTTAGCTATCCCTTTCGATCTAGCAGATTTACTCAAGTTGATTTAGGTGCCTACACATGATAGACAAATAGTCAACTATATTGACTTTCAAAAGCAAAACTTCAATTTAATAAGCACTTACGGTAGACCTCTTCTTTCACAACTACAAACATTTAATTCACAAAGTATTAGATTATTTAACCCTTATAATAAACATCACAAGATATATATAGTAAGAACACAGGAAAAATACTGAGTCAAATTCCACAATCATCCTGTATGTAATCCTAGATCTACTTCATCCGAAACAAGATCATCCCGACTGTAATTGATAAGAAATTGAATCACATAGACTAGATAAGGCCTTTCTCTTTTCACTATCATAAACTTAGCAACCACTGATCTGAAAAATGATATAAAAGGCAAAGCACTTAGTAGACTAAGGTAATATACAGGGTCAGACACTAATTAAAACTTTATACAAGAACGACCCTTCGAATCCTCAAGTTATTACTTTAATATCTCCCAATAAGGGTCCTAAAATAGGGCATACTTAGTTACTTACCTTCACTCAGCTAATGTCATAATTTCGTGAAGGGTTCACTATTCTCAAAATACAGTATAGTTATTTCAGTAAATTAATAAAGTCAACATGTTGAGAATGGAGTGCTCAAGCACTGACAGAAGGTGCTCTGGAGAGGTCTATAGTTCAATTATCCCCTGCCCTGCCCCTATACTTATAAAATATAACTATCACATTTTTTATTTTGTCGAATGTTATGAACATTTCTGTATATCTAAAGATTCAACATGGCAAAATTGTTAAATACTAGTTGTAACTGTTTCTATGTATGATTTAACAAGTTAAATTTGACCCTATACTTAAAGATTCAACAAGTTGAATATAGCCAACGTTATTAAATTAAACCAAATACTACAACATCAATGTAATGAAATCATTACCTGCCATCAAAAAGAGCATCTAATACAAAAGTAACAAAATTGTGATCAAGGTTGTGTTCATCCACCTCAACCTTTATACCATCTTTATGCACATTCACATCTTTCCTCATCTTCTTCGCTTGTTGCTCCTCGACAAATGCTGCAGGCTCATGCATAGGCGCCACAGGCCTAACTCAACCCAACCAAAATCAGAGCGAGCTATTACAGGATACTGATGATTAGGCCCACCAGAATAGTAGTAAGGGCGAGTACATAGGTGGGTGTGGTTGTGGTGAATGAGCGTGGTAAGGGAGTAAGGGAGGGGGTGGGGTGGCATCAGAAGCAGGTGGAATCTAAGTATCTAACAATTAATGACTTTCGCAATTGATGTGTAGGTAGTTCCTTTTTATATATATAATCAAGACAAATCTAACAACTATATTACTTTTGCAAGCGAAACTTTAATCTATTAAGCATTTTCTGGCACGGCTGTTCAGAATTATCATTATTTTCTTTTAGTTTGTTTGTTCTCCTTACCAATTACTGACTTCAATAACACATTTCCAGTTTCAGGGACCCAACATAATGTTTCTCAGGTGGGATGCCCTATCTCTACTCCAACCCGCATCTGAGTTATGAGTATATTCTCTGACTCCCACTTCTCTTCCCCTTCCCATCTTTACCACTCTCTCCCTTTCACTTAATCTGCATAGCCGCCAGCACCACCATCAAACATCCGTTCTAATTCTTCTACCTTTATACATAACCCCAACATATATCTATAAAACATACATATAGTTGCAACATAAATCTCAGGCTTCTTTTCCCTCTCAAATCTAGCTTCTCACATGCAATCCTCCAACAGCGGACTTTAGTCCCAACTTCAAGTATCAATACAGAAGTCACGTACGTTAAAAATGCGTATAAACGGCCAAGCATTTGCATTACCAAAATGCTTATGCAGGAATCCGCATATCCATAGAATGCGTACCTCAGTCGGTAATAAGGTGAGCATTTCCGAGAATTCGCAATTCGATAAGCTCTTCCAACAAAAACATTATATTGCTTCTTCACCCACCAGTCACATGGTATTTCATTCATTAATTTAATACCTCGAATTAACTGATGTACTTAACCACTTCAACCATTACAGCACAATCCATGTAACGTAGTTAAAACAACACACGGTAAACCTTTTACTTGCAAAACTAGAAACACTAGATCGAAAAAGTAATCAGATCATTTGATCTTTATAACGAACATGTTAACTTGTAAAGAGTAAGAACTTCAAAAGTAAAAAAGAAACAACTCAGATTCCATAATCCCATTTCTACTTCATCCAAAACAATATCATTTCAACTATAACTTGTTATTTTTTGCACAAATAGACTGGAATTTTCCAGCTTTCTCTGTTCACTAACATAAACTTGGTAAGCATTACTTAGCCAAAAACAAACTTGACAACCATTAATCCAACAACTGATATAAAATATTGTCCAAAAAAAGGGAAAACAAATTATATGGCAATACAAGCAAATCACTTGCTAAAATTAGCCATGTATAAAAGGTCTCTATTAGTGCAAGTCCAATGCTAAACTTAAAATGACACCAGAAAGGATTTTACCGTGCATTAAGGGTATATTTACTTACTTTCACTCCGCTACTAATGTCATAATCTCCTCGAAGGGTTTACTGTTCTCAGAATATAACATAGTTATTTTTGTAGATTCATAAACTCCACATGTTGAATCAAGGAGTGCTCGAACATTGACAAAAGGTGATACCGAGAGGTCTCGAGTTTACCTCTCCAGTCTCCCCCTCCCCTGCCCCAATACTTAAAAAGATATATAAACAGTCAGATGCCCCATTAATTGAATCTTAGTAAGGTTTCTGTAAAACTAAACATTCAACAAGTTCGATAGTAATCATAACTGTGTCAATATAATAATTCCACAACTTAGAATTTGACCCTATACATAAACATTCAACAAAATTAACTTAACCCTAAATGTAAGGCAACATTAATAATTAAACGAAATACTAAAACATCAAGTATCGAGAAAAAAAAACAGTACCTGCCATCAAAAAGAGCATCGAAAACAAAAGTAACCAAATGGTGATCAGGGTTATGCTCATCCACCTCAACCTTAACACTATCTTTATGCACATACACATCATTCCTCACCTTCTTAGCTTGTTGTTCCTCAACAAACGCTGCTGGCTGATGCGTAGGTGCCACAGGCCTAACTCCAACCCAACCATGATTAAGATACCCAAAATCAGAGCGACCCATTACAGGGTACTGATGATTAGGTCCACCAGAATAGTAGTAGTGAGGTGTGTACATAGGTGGGTGTTGTTGTGGAGGAGGTGGGTGATGAGTGTGGTAAGGGGGTAGGGGAGGGGGTGGGGGAGCATAAAGAGCAGGTGGGTGAGAAAATGGATGAGTTGTTGAAGAGGAGAGGAGTTGAGAAGGTGGATAGTTTTGATTTCTTCTTCTGTTTCTACTCCACGATGCACCCATTTGATGATTTGTCCGAGAGAGAGAGAGAGTTCCGTTGGCAGACGGATGTTAGACCATCCACTAGGGTGAGAAAAAACCGAATTGAAACCGAAACCGAACCGAAATCGGTCAAAATCGAAACTGAAACTGAACCGGCGGTTGCGGTTTTTGATTTTTAAAAACCGAGACTTTCGGTTCCGGTTCCGGTTATAGGTTAAAACCGAACCGGCTAAAACCGAACCGAACCGATTATTAAAATAAATATATAATTTATATTAATTTATGTAATTTATATGTATTATTAAAATTAATAAATATATTATATCTTGAATTATCATTAAGTTTCTAAACGATGTCGGATGAGGAAACGTTGTTTGATCTTCAAGTCCCAGCTAATGAATATTTAGTTGTAGCGACATTTAGTAGATGTAATATTCTCTTCATGTTCAGTTTCTTATTGTCATATCTGAATATTTAGCCTGTACAGGGAACGCTGGAATTGATGCAAATTGTGTTCCTAAGTTTCACCAATCACAGAAATTGCCTTCAACCTATACAAGGAACTGTGGAAGTGATGTAAATTTAATTTATAAATTTAAAATTTTGTAATATATTTATGATATTTTTCGTTCTGTTTTAAAACCGAAACCGAACCGTTAAAAACCGAACCGAGCTTTTTAAAACCGAAACCGACGGGTCGGTTGCGGTTGCGGTTTTCAATTTTTAAAACCGAAGACATGCGGTTTCGGGTTCGGTTTCAGGGCAAAACCGCCCCGAACCGAACCGTGCTCTCCCCTACCATCCACAATGGCCTGGCCAACCCACTTACATGTGGGGTTACTTTTTTGCCACATAAGCACCAAGTGGCCTTCCTAAAAAAAGTGGTCACTGCACTCTAATGTTACAATCTTTTTCCACTTATAAATGGGTCCCATTTAACTTTATTTTACCTTTTCTTTCACAATACTTCTTATAAAATTATAATATATTAGAATAATAACAATTAAACTAAAACGATTAATTTTTGTAAAAAATATCAGCAAAATAAAAGACACATCACATAATAAAAATGCATTATATTATTAATAAAAGAAATTACATGAAAAAATATTACATTAAAAACATCACACGAAAAGCATTAAGTTTAAAACATTGTGATATGAAAAATTAACGATTATTATGAAACTGCGAGATATGCTCAACCAAGTCATTTTGTAACTGACGATGTGTCCGTTTATCACGCATCTGTATAGTGTTCTGAATATACGTTTCATACTGAACAGGATGTTCTTCACCTAAATTTGGTTGAGATAAACCATTTGTTGCATCATCATAAATTGGTAGGGGACCAAATTGAGTGGCATATGATAAACCTCTCGTCTTCAACAATCATATTATGTATTAAGATACATGCTCTCATAATTCTTCCAAGATCGGCTTTGTCCCAAAAACGTGCAAGACCTCGTACAATTGCGAAACGGGACTGTAGCACACCAAACGCTCGTTCCACGTCTTTTCGCTGGCTTTCTTGATATTTTGAAAATAATTTTCTTTTCTCACCTTGCGGACGTGGTATGGTTTTAACAAATGTTGCCCATTCAGGATATATTCCATCAGTTAAGTAGTAGCCCTTATTATAATTGTTTCCATTGATAGTATAATTTACCTCTGGAGCACGGCCTTCTACACTTCATCAAATACAGGTGACCGATCTAAAACATTTATGTCATTATTTGATCCAGCAACCCCAAAAAAAGCATGCCATATCCATAGATCAGATGAAGCAACCGCCTCTAGTAAAATTGTTGCAACTCCTTTGTGACCGCTCATGAACATTCCCTTCCATGCTTTAGGACAATTTTTCCATTGCCAATGCATGCAATCAATACTACCCATCATACCAGGAAAGCCACGAGCCTCACCCATCTGTAATAGACGTTCTACGTCATTAGAGTTCGGCTTTTGCAAGTATTCATCCCCAAATATCATAATGACATTAGAGACAAACTTTTTTAAGCATTCAATCGCAGTAGTCTCTCCAATACGAACATAGTCATCAACAGCGTCCGCAGATACTCCATAAGCCAACATACGCATTGCCGCAGTGCATTTCTGTAAAGGTGATAAACCTTTTCTTCCCTCTGCATCGTCCCTTTGTTGAAAGTATGGATCAAAATTTGAAAGAGCATCCACAATACGGAGAAAAATATGTTTTCCCATACGAAATCTTCGTCGGAATATTTGCTCAGTATATACTGGATTGGGTGAAAAGTAATCATTTACCAAACGTTGCTGACCGGCTTCACGATCTCTGAATATACTTTTTCTAGGCATGGATCTTGAGCTCTGTCCATGCCTTTCATGATAGAGTTCAAGAATACGATCATCTTCAGTATGATCGTAGCAGAACTCATGAATAAAATCTTCAGTTAGAGAATCTAGTGTGGGTGTTTGATCCATATGAGAGTGGAGGTTTTGATTCATATGAAAGTGTACTAAATGAATTAAGACAAGTAGTTTATATAGAAGGAAAAAAGGAATATATTCTATGACAAACACTAGCTTACAACAGCTAGATTACAAGGAAATAAAGACAAACACTAGCTTCCAACAGCTAGATTACAAGGAAATAAAGACAAACACTAATTGCTTGCCAAAATCTTCTCAAGCATCTTCGAATGAGCCTGTCGCTGAAGATCAGTCATTTTGGTAGTATCAGCCAAAATGACTTGTAAATCCATCTCACTTTGTTTTGCCTTAATTTCTAGTTGTTTAGTTTCATTTATTTCTTGCATCAGGTCTAGTTTTCTGCATGCATTCACTTGTATTGTTTCCCAGTCTTCATCTGCTTCCGCCGTTCTTGCCTTCCCTTTTCCCTTCCTTTTAGCTGCTTTTGTTCCTTTAGGACGAACCGGAGATTCAGCAACATTCTCATTTGTTGGTGTATCGTTATTTCCCGATGATGAGTAATTTCTAGAATTGCTTATTTTAGTTCTTTTTGAACTTTCAATAGACGAAGGACCTCTCCACTTAGGCTGTCTACGAAGCTCAAACCAGTGCTTGTCAAAGTTAGACTTCTTTTTGTATGTAGTTACATGAAGATCATGAGCTTTCTCAGATATAGTAACCAAGTTTGAACCGCTCCCGACTAGCTTCATTGCCTTTTCATAACATGCTCCAAATTTCTGAGCACCCTCATTTATCCGGCACCATCTTTTTCTCATAGCCACAACTCCTCTCTTGATAACACCAGGATTTTCTTCTTCGCAATATTGATGAATTCGTTCCAAAAATGCTTCAGTTTTTTGATCAGTACCGACCAATGGATCAATTGACACATTCAACCATCCACTTATTAAGAGTTCATCTTCAACCCACTTCCATTGACCAGTAACTTCTCGAACATCTTCAGTTTCCTCACAATCATCATTCAGATCAATAAAATTTGGGTTCTCACCTTGAGAACATTGAGAATTTAGATTATTGGTGGGTGTTTGTTGGGTTTCAAATTGCGGATTTGAAAATGGAGTAAATGGAAATTGGTACGGAGAATTTGGATTTTGAGAATAAAAATTATAGTTTTGTGGGTTTGGAAAATAGGAATTTGGATATGGATATGGAAATTGAGGGTTTGAATTTTGAGAATTTGATGGAGGAGTATTATTTGGATTCATCTTTTGAAAGAAAAAAAGTTAAATATTGAAGAAGTAAGGAGTATGAATAATATTGATATGAAAATTGGATATATATAGAAAAAAAATACGAACGTTGCTGATAATATTAACGTTAATATTACCGTTTCTTTGATTTACAACTTGAGGAGACAAGCTGCTGGCCCACTCACATGCTTGTTCACCAGGATTAAAAAAATGTAAAGTAAGAAAATGGCCATGCCCACTTTCTCGGCCATGCCCAGTTTTTAATTTATCATCCAATGCTATATTGTTAACCATTTGCCCACTTTGAAAGGTTCAATGAAGCAAGTGGCCTTCATTGTAGTTGCTCTTATGTGCAGATTTTGTCCGTATGGACGCTGTTTCAACGCAACAGCTTCAACCTGTAACCTCACAAGTTACGGAAGTCATATAATTAAGATTAATTAAAGCATATTATAAATAAAAATTATAGAAATTATTAAAAAAAATTTAATTTTAATGGTTCATTTTTCTTATCTATATTTTTAGTCAATCTCATTATGTTGATTATATTTGTCGAACCTCTAAATACGTGTAAGATGATTATACATCATCTATTACCATATTCAAATAATATATTCTATTTATAATAATTTAAAATAATATTTTAAAATATAGCCAATCAGTATAGCCCGTACCATCGAACTACAACGCCTTACAGATTCAGTAAATTTTACATAATTAATATTTTCTATATTTTAAACAATTATTTTAGCCAATATAATTGGAGATACTCTAACCCCTCTATCTAATTCAACTACTCCTATTTCTCTCCCAATTAGGCTGCATAACATTCCGGTTTGGATTGTTAAATCAAATCAAATCGGGTTTATCGGTCCATGATTCAAATCGGACCATGTATAGCCGATTCGGTCAGCAAAATTAAAAAAAAAATCGATTTTCGGTTCGATCTGGTCTAAATCCTAAAAAAACTCAGATCAAACCAGATTTTATTTATATAGCTATTTTTATATTACTTTATTTCTTAAAATATCTAATATAGAAATTAAATATTTAAATACATTATAATTTGACAAGTCAAATTAGTAAAAAATAAATTGATGAAAGAGTAGCGATCAACATTACAATGTAAATGATTAAATGTAATATTATATACGATAAATACTTGATACTCAAATGTTTAGAAACTACGATTAATTCATAAAAAAATAAGATATGGACTTCATTTTAAACTTATATTAACTTGCAAATTAATTTATTTATTTTATGTATTTAACCTTAAAAAAATAAATATTAAATTATAAAAATTTATTTTTTATATAGAAATTAACTAACTGGTCTATATTGGTCCGGTTCCGATCCGAATTTTTTTGGTCCAGTCTCTAGACCGATTATAACAGGTCCGATCATTGATCCAAGAAATTGGAAAAATTCGTTCGTCGGGCTGGTTCGAATCTCTTTATATATATCAATTATTATCAACAACAAATTTTTAATTTGATTAATATTATTTAATATATACTAGTTTTTATTTTTCATTGTATATAATATTATATATATATATATATATATATATATATATATATATATATATATATATATATATATATGTAATATTTTAGATTAACAATTCATCCCTCCTACTATTGGTTTTTTAATTTTTCATCTTATTTTTTGAAATGTAAATTTTTAATCTATTTTTATTAATTTTTATTTAGGTACTATTAGTATTAAATTAAGATATAATCTCATCTTAATAATCATTTCATTTATTTTTATAAATCACAATATTTGTTTTTTACTTTTATTTTTCTGTTAAAATTCATTTTATTTTATTTTAATATTACATATTAAATAATTATATATATATATATATATATTAATTTTGTATTACACGAATAGTCAAAATTCTAGTTACATAATTATTCACTACACATAAATCAAACAATGATTTCTTTATTTTCACAGGAACTGGACGTTATAACTTGTAACATAGTTACGACTTACAAGTAACTTTAACATAGCATGTAACTATAATTTTTATTAAACAAACGAGGCCTTAGTCAGGTCAACGACTCTAACTTAATTTATTTTTTTATATTATATATTAATTATAATTTTTTAGTTGGTATGTAAAATTTTCATAATTTCTAGATTTTACTTTTTAATAAATAAAATCTGATAAATAAATATTTGAGAAATTAATAATTTCATGTGTAATAAAATATATGTCGAACTCGATAAAAGAATAACATTGATAATGAAATAACATAATTGTTTCCAAATTTATATAGTGATTGAATTTTATATATCTTAACTGATAAACTATAACGGTCGTATATCACTACCTTAACTTCTATATTAATAACTTTTGGATATGTGTACTTTAAAAAAATGATATAGAATATTATATAATGTATTTATATATTATGTGATATTATATTTTATTTCAATCTTTTGACTCAACCACATATTTTAATTTAATAATTTTCGTATACACTATGTAAATATCTGTTATGAACATTTTATTTTGTTGCTAATTGAATCCTACTTCTATATATAAATTTAAATAATTTTTACATCTAGTAAGAAATTTTATTGTTAATTTATATTTTTAAAACATTATTATTCTAAATAGCCTAGATATCGATTAATTAATGATGAGACTAGACATCATTATATACTATTGACAATTTTAACTTCGATTTCATTATTTGTTCCATGCATCTATACTAATTATATATAATCTTCACTAATTATATATAATCTTCATCACCTATATAATAGTGAAACTTTCTTTATTCCATGCATCTATACTAATTATATATAATCTTCATCATCTATATAATAGTGAAACTTTCTTTATGATAGGTATGAAATTTTTTAGTATGCGATGGCGAAACTCCTAACGGATCTGCTCACCGGACTCGAAATTTTCACTATAAGAATAACGTACTCCTTGTAGCAGGCGGAGAAACCTTTACAACTCTACAAATATAAATATAAACCTTTACAACTCTACAAATACAATATTGGTACGTAACTCTCCGTTACTACATCATTATTTTGATGCAACGGTAATTTTAAAGGAGAAAGAAAGTACATGCACAACTTTTCAATGAGTGGTACAACTAAGTACTTCATTACAAATGATGGATGATACTAAAAATAAGATACGAGTACAAAAAAATTATAGCGTAGGCCACTTAAATGTAATTAAGTCAATATATTAGAAAACAAGTGAAGTCACATATAAACAATAAATAATTAATTACTTCAAAATGTCATTAAAGGATGTTACGTCTTTGTCTTTAAAAGAAATTTTTAAGTGTTCTACAAATTCAACAAATCAATATCTAACATATGTGATAAAGATCCAATAAATAAAGAATTGAATTGGCAAAGTTACCGGAACTACTGGTAGGTTTTGAGAGCTTAAAAGTTTCTCCATTGATATACATTCTTCGATATGTAAACCCCATAGGGTTTTTTTTTGTTGACTGGTAAGCTTCTTTGCTACCATCCTTATAACTGCACTGAAAGTCATCCCAGCCATCAGGACTTTACCACTGCTGTCAAATATCCACATATCATTTTTCTGTTTCTATTTTGATATCCATGTATGTACTGTCATCCCCAAAAAGTTGCCAACCCCAATTATTTATTCTCCTTCACGAAAAGAGGCTGTTGAGACAAAGTCATACATCCTAGATTCTTTAATCCTCTCCATCAGTTCTTCTTCTTCAAAAATTTTAGCACTCCTTATTTCTTTTTTAGCTCCAACCCCGGCCACTATACATTCCATCACGCCATTCCGATCCTTCTTCACAAGGCTTAGACTAATTTGAAAACTGTGGCTATCATGTTTGTGCAGAAACTGCAACAATGGAAATGATTTATACCAAAAAATAAAATTAATAAGCAACATAAATTTATGACAATTGGACTACCATATAAACCTTTACTTCTTTCTCTTCGGCCCACGTGCCCATTTTGGTTTGCTGCAAAAAAACAATGGTAGTCATAATGAGAGTCGTTTGAAAATAGAACTTGGTTCCATAAAAGCATATTGTATAAATTTACTAAGTAGAAATATGGTGAAGATGTAATATAAAATATCCTATACAGTAATTAAACACAAGGGAAAAAACTTTAAAAGGTGGATCCTTATTGGCTATAAATTTTTTGCAAACAAGTTCCATACTTGTTTTTCAATTTGTTTATTACAAGAGTTTGTTTAATCAACCATTTTCTCTTTTTTTTCTACAACTAGAACTTTATTATCAAAAGCAAAAGCATTTAGTAATGGTGAACGCTGAGACAAAGGTCCAATCTTTGTTGATAATTGGGGATTTCATTTAAAAAAACAATTATAAGAAAGTATCCTACAAAATTTTATATAGTGAAAGTTTTATTCAATCACTAGAACTTCATGTATGGATGTGACTACATACAAATATACATTAAGGTCGATTCTCAAATCAGTAATAAACGAATTGAAAAATAAGTTTGGAACTTGTTTGCAAAAATTTATAGCCAATAAGGATCCACCTTTTAAAGTTTTTCTCGTGCTTAATTATAGTATAGGATATTTTATATTACATCTTCACCATATTTCTACTTAGTAAATTTATACAATATGCTTTTGTGGAACCAAGTGCTATTTTCAAACGACTCTCATTATGACTAACATTTTTTTTTGCAGCAAACCAAAATGGGCACGTGGGCCGAAGAGAAAGAAGTAATGGTTTATATGGTAGTCCAATTGTCATAAATTTATGTTGCTTATTAATTTTATTTCTTGGTATAAATCATTTCCATTGTTGCAGTTTCTGCACAAACATGATAGCCACAGTTTTCAAATTAGTCTAATCCTTGTGAAGAAGGATCGGAATGGCGTGATGGAGTGTATAGTGACTGGGGTTGGAGCTAAAAAAGAAATAATGAATGCTAAAATTTTTGATGAAGAAGAACTGATGGAGAGGATTAAAGAATCTAGGATGTATGACTTTGTCCCAACAGCCTCTTTTCGTGAAGGATAATAAATAATTGGGGTTGGCAACTTTTTGGGGATGACAGTACATACATGGATATCAAAATAGAAACAGAAAAATGATCTGTGGATATTTGATAGCAGTGGTAAAGTCCTGATGGCTTATAAGGATGGTAGCAAAGAAGCTTACCTGTCAACAAAAAAAAAAATCCTATGGGGTTTACATATCGAAGAATGTATATCAATGGAGAAACTTTTAAGCTTTCAAAACCAGCCAGTAGTTCCGGTAACTTTGCCAATTCAATTCTTTATTTATTGGATCTTTATCACATATGTTTGATATTGATTTGTTGAATTTGTAGAACACTTAAAAATTTCTTTTAAAGACAAAGACGTAACATCCTTTAATGAAATTGTGAAGTACTTAATTGTTTATTGTTTATATGTGACTTTACTTGTTTTTTAATATATTGCCTTAATTACATTTAAGTGGCCTACGCTACAATTTTTTTGTACGAAAATGATCAAATTATATAACTTGTCACGTGAATAGCTAATTTTTTTTAAAAAAGCTTTGTTGCATTCCGTCAAATTTCATAATTAGAGGTTAATTTTTATAGACTAATATTGTCAACTTCAGTTTTAGAAACTATTTTAATAAAATATTCAAATATATTCAAATACATTCAAATATTTTCAAATATATTCAACTAATATTGTCCTTAGTTGTATATATTCAAATATAGCATTCAAAGCTTTAACACTAACTCATAATTAAACATGTATAAATGTAACTCATGATGCATTTGTTTTTGGGCAAGTAGAATCTGTCCCCATATGAATTTCACTTTCTAATAGTCTTTCGAAAATATGTCCTGCTATATATGTTTATAAATGTTTGTGTAGGTGTTTTTCTATACATTGAGAATAATTACTCATAATTAATATTAAGTATTTGGTAGAAATAGTTAAGGAAAAATGTTGACATTGTGATGCATATGTATCGAAGATTCGTAACTTTTGATTCTATCATATCTTCTGATGTTTCCATTTGTATTCAAGATACAAGGATATAATCTGTATCCCAAAAGCGATATATTATCCGTAACTGAATCCGACAATTTAAAATTAAACAGGATACAGATATAAGTACATTCGTATTTGAAAAATCCGAATCCGAAATTAAATATATATGACTTTTAATTAATATACATATTTTTAAATTTATTCTATTAACTTTATAGTGTGTGTATATATTTATTAAATATTAAATAATATATTTTTACAAATTTTATATAATTATAAACATATTATAGACATATATAAAAATATCATTTGAATTTAATATTTTGAAGATAACAAAATTAGATTGAAAAGATAAGTAATTTTTTTTCTAAAATATAAAATAGGCTTAAATCACTTTAACTCTTAACTCAATTTTAAAATATTTATTTGAATTTTTACTATTTATTTTGCAATTGTTTTGAATTTTTAATATAAAAATATAAAACTAATTGAAAATTGGATTCAGATATTATCTATATCACAATAGTATCCGTCGAATACGGATATTATCATTTAAAAGATTTTCGAATTCGAATTTTGATGTTGGCAGATCCGTATCTGAATCATCAATCCTATTTAAAGATACTTTATAATTTTGTTGACCAGTGTCCAACGTACAAAATTAATAATGTATTCATGCTGTTAAAACTCGATAAAGTAATACTATTTGGATCAGAGAAAATAATTAATTGATTGATAAATTAATAATTTATTAATTTATTGATATATATTATATTTGATTTCTCTAACATATATTTAAAATTATAATATATATTTATTATACTTGCATCTACAAAAATACTAATTTTTTTTAAAGATTTGAGTAAATAACATTTATGGATATAATTATATTATAGATTTATGAATTTTAAATGATTAACAAATAATTAGGGGTGTCATGAGAATTGAGAGAAAGTGGAGCCAAAAATTACGGAATTGAAATAAAAATAAAAATAGTATTGTATACTGATAAAGATGAAATGCATGGAGCCACTAATAAAAAATAAGTAACATTAGATTTTTTTTATTAAAATACATATTAGAATTAATAAATATGTATTATTAATGTAAGATGAAATTATTTATTTATATGTTATATTTGACTTATATGTTTTAATAAAAAAAATACTATCTTATAAATTTAAAAAAAATTAATTTATATTAAAGGGTCCGGGCCGGGACATCAAAAAATTATTATATAATTGAGATTATTATTTTATCAAAATTTAACTAAAAGTGAAATAAATTCATACTCCCTTTGTCCCCTTGGTTCTTTATCTTGGGGGACGTAATTCTGCCACGGATTTTAAGGTGCATTTTGCGGATAGTTTCATAACTTATTTTTAAAATTTTCTTTTTTTGTATAAAAATAGAATTGTTCTATTTTTATACAAAAAAGAATATTTTAAAAATAAGTTATGGAACTACACTTTTTAGAAGCCTTAAAATGCGTGTCAAGCAGTGAAAAAAATGTAAAGAAATGAGAGGGACAGAGTATAAATTATTAAATCCAATCATGTAAATGTACCGGCCTATATTAAAAAAATCCAATAACAAGTATAGGAGTAAACTCACTATAACTAGGTAGGGATAGATTAATTAAAAGTAAATCCTGAAAATACACCTAGAGGGGAGGGGTGAATAGGTGTTATGACTAACAATGATCAAATAAAAAATCTGTTTAAAATTATATTCTGGCAGCTAGCTGGATGCAACAAATTTATGAATAAGCAGCTAGCTGAGTTAACTGGATGCAACAGATTAACAAATAAGCAGCTAGCTAAGTTATGCAGCGCAGTAAGATAAAATGCAGAAAGTAAAGAACACCACGAATTTTAGCTAGGTTCGACCCCTAATCTTCTATGGTCTACGTCCTAGTCCCTTACCAACTTGGTAAGAGAATATATTATTGATCACAATGAAATCCAATTACAAGATACAATAATATATCTCCCTTAATCACCCAGTTACTGACTGCAGCTAGCTAGAACCCCTTGTTTCCTGAACACAGCTCTCTAAGTTCTATACTAAACCAAGTATAAACTTCTCTAGCCTAATACTCCTTAAACCCTTGTTCCACAAGCTTGACAATCCAGCAACTACCAACTTTACAAGTTGAACAATACAATGGATAAAGATAATTACAACTCAAAGATATGAACTCTCTAAAATCTCGATATATAATATAGTACACGAGCTCGTGTGAAGTAGAGGGTGCAGAGTTGTTTCTTGTATTCTTGAATATTGCTTGAAGGTTCTTAATCTTCAAAGGAGAACCACACAAGCCTTTATAGTGAAGTGCAGGAGCTACAATTCATGAACAATCTTGCAACGGTCTTGAAGAGCACTTCTCACATTTGGCTTTGTTCAATTTAATCGTACTACTAACGTTCACCTGCAGGTTTGACAGAATGATTCTCATGTAGAGGATATATTCAGTGGAGAGAGATGAGAGCAAAGCTTTTTGTTCTTGAATAAATCCGTTAGTGACACATGAAGGAAACAATAGATATGATAATGAATGAATGTGTTTTCTTTGTAAGCTTTTCTACAAGACAACAGGTGGTGGAGTTTGTGAGTGTATGGAATATTTGATTATTGGCAAGAGCATGCTTGAAAAGAAAGTACATGGGTTGTCTTTAGTGGAGCATTAAAGAAATAAAAAGATTCATTTAATGAGTGGAAGTTGTCTAGCATGATACTTCTACTTGAGTAGTGTTCTAATATATATAATATCATGTTTAAATATATTAGACCAATCTTACAACTGATTTCTACAATATTTACTATAAAAAAAACGTACTCCCCTTTATATTTTGGACAGACTGCCAGATTGCTATGTTGTACTGTCAGCTAGCTGTGTTATCTGTCAGCTTGCTGTGTTATAAGAACTCTTGTACTGTCAGCTAGCTGAGATACCCTGTTTTGCTAAGAAATAATATAAGTAATAATCCTGCAAAACAATATTAGTCCAGTACATATATCCAGCTTGTTAACATCTTTGTATATAGCATAACTTATATGTCCTGCAAAATAGAATTAGAAATATTCACAAGAAGCTTGCTATAATATACCATTACAAGCGTACCAGCTTGCTAACTATGTATGATCATCAAAATTATAGAGTTTCAATCTTCCCCTTTTTGATGATTATACACCTATATTCAGGAGTTAATTACTCCCCCTGAATTTATGCTTCCCCTGCAAAAGGATTAGCAATCTATACAGGCAGCTAAGCATAATCTCATGGCATCACATAAACATTTAGCATTAAACCATATGATCCCAGCAAAGTACGTGAAGTAAAGAGTTATAAGAATAAATATCAACTCCCCCTAAATCACACATACTTTTAATCACACATACTTTTAATCCTGAATTTTCTCCCCCTTATTCATCAAAAAGAATATCCACATGTTATCCTTCAATAGAAAATTTCAAATACCTTGAATTAATTAATCACCAAGAAACATTCAGCACATAAAGCAAATAAGTGGACTAAATTTCACAAAACAATAAAATACATAACAAATATATATATGCAAAGAAAATATTAACACATAAAAGTGTACCAGGCATCCATAGCAGCTAGCTGGCTAGACATTACACATGCCTAATTCGCGACGAAGAACAATGAAACGCTCCTCGGCTAGTGGCTTTGTGAAGATGTCAGCTAGCTGATACTCTATCCTTACAAATATCAGCTCAATTTTTCCCTTTGAAACATTGTCTTTCAAGAAATGATGTCGAAAGTCGATGTGCTTTGTTCTTGAGTGATTCATTGGATTCTTTGATATGTTGATAGTGCTTGTATTGTCACAATAAATGGGGACCTTGCCACATTTAATTCCAAAATCTCGGAGTGTTTGAATCATCCATAGCATTTGAGAGCAACAACTTCCCGCTGCTAAATACTCCCCTTCAGTTGTGGATAATGCAACAGAAGTTTGCTTCTTGCTTTGCCAAGATACTAAACTCTGTCCTAAAAATGCACAAACACCACTTGTACTCTTCCGATCAGTTTGACAACCTGCATAATCTGCATCACTATACCCAACAAGATCAAATGCATTTGTGATGGGATAAAATAATCCAAGAGTAGTAGTTTCACTTAAATATTTGAAAATTCTTTTAATAGCATTCAAGTGAGACTCTTTAGGTTGAGCTTGAAACCTAGCACAAACACATACACTATACATAATATCAGGTCTAGAGGCTGTAAGATATAATAAACTACCAATCATACCTCTATACTTTCGCCTCATTCATCTGCAGCCAGCTTGCTGGCAGAACTCATAGGTGTAGATTTTGCCTTGATATTCTCATATACAAACTTCTTTAGCAAGTTCTTGATGTACTTGAACTGATGTACATATATTCCATCTTGAGTTTGCTTGATTTGGAGCCCCAAGAAGTAATTGAGCTCACCCATCATACTCATGTCAAACTCACTATGCATACACTTAGAAAACCACTTGCACATATTATCATTAGTTGATCCAAAGATAATATCATCCACATATATTTGCACAACTAGAATATCATTACCAGTAAGTTTAGTAAACAATGTAGGATCGATTTTACCTCGAATGAAGCCATTCTTTATCAAAAACTTACTTAACCTTTCGTACCAAGATCTAGGAGCTTGCCGTAATCCATATAATGCCTTCTTAAACTTGAAAACATAATTAGGAAATTGATCACTCTCAAATCCAGGTGGTTGCTTGACATATACTTCTTCTTTCAAGTAGCCATTAAGAAATGCACTTTTTACGTCCATTTGATGTAGCTTGAATTTCTTGAAGCATGCAAATGAAAATAGCATCCTTATTGATTCTAGCCTTGCAACCGGGGCATAAGTTTCATCAAAATCGATTCCTTCTTGTTGATTATACCCTTGTGCAACAAGCCTTGCTTTGTTTCTAGTAACCGTACCTACTTCATCAACTTTGTTCTTGAAAACCCATTTAGTACCGATGATTGAAGCATCTTTAGGTGGCTCTACAAGTTCCCAAACATCACATCTTTCAAATTGATTAAGTTCCTCTTGCATTGCCATGATCCAATTCTCATCTTTTAGTGCTTCATTGACATTCTTTGGTTCCTCTTGAGCTAGGAAGGCAGCAAATGCACAAAAGTTAGCTTGACTTCTCCTTGTCTTGATGCCTTCTGATTTATCACCAATAATCAACTCTGGAGGATAGTTCTTTACTGTCCTTGTTGACTTAGGAAAATTGTGATGAGCTATGACTTCTTCTTCATTGACTCTAATTCTTTTAGATGGTGGGGATGCTTCATCTCCATTATAGATTGACATCTTTTCTTGTGATCTCCGACCTCTAGGATCTTCTAAGGTGAGTTTTGACATCTTATCACATGTTTCATCTACTGGAGGAGAGATTTCAGCTGGTGTATCATTAACTGAAATAAATTCAGGTTCTTCTTCAGCTTGCTGAGTTGCTGTATTCTCTGAATCTGATTCATTGGCAGCTCACTGAGTTGCTATATTTTCTGAGCCTACTTATTTGTCAGCTTGCTGAGTTGCTATATTTGACCTTGGAAGCTCGCTGGCATAGTCTGAACCTGCAATTTCTTCCTCATCTCTTGACAGATCAACATTAGATTCTTTAAATGAAACATCAATTGACTCTTTAACACTACGTTTAGAGATATTATAAACTCTATATGCACGACTTGTTAAAGAATAACCCAAAAATATTGTTTCATAAGATTTAGCATCAAATTTACCATCTCTATCAATAGATTTGAGTACAAAGCACCTGGATCCAAAGACCTTAAAGTAGCCTATGTTTGGCTTCTTGTTTTTCAGTAGTTCATATGGAGTCTTGTTGAGAATAGGCCTGATTAGTATTCTGTTAAGAACGTAGCTAGCTGTGTTGACTGCTTCTGCCCAGAAACTTTTTGGTATCTTGCTCGCTTGCAACAAAGTCCTAGCTGTTTCCTGTAAAGACCTGTTCTTTCTTTCCACAACTCCATTTTGCTATGGGGTTCTTGGAGCAGAGAATTCATGAGAAATGCCTCTATCTTCACAATATGAGATAAAGTCCTTTTGGAATTCACCACCTCGATCACTCCTTATACTTACAAGTCTTATCTTAAACTTGTTCTCAAGAAACTTAATTAGCTTTTCAAATTCACTGAAAGCACAATCTTTAGTACTAAGAAACAATACCCATGTATATCTAGAATAATCATCTACAATAACAAATGCATATTGTTTTCCACCAATGCTTTTATATGCTTCCGGACCAAATAAATCTAAATGAAGAAGCTCTAAAGGTTTAGAAGTTGATACCACATTCTTTGACTTACGTGGAGTCCTGATTTGTTTGCCTAATTGGCAAGCCGAACAAGTTTCCATCTTGACATACTTCAATTTTGGAAATCCTCTAACTAGTTTCTTTGAAGACAGCTTGCTGAGTAAGTCCATATGAGCATGTCCGAGCATTCTATGCCAAATATCTGGATTTGTATCAACTGCAGGTAGACACCAAGATGAATCCTGCATTTCAAAGTCCAAAATATATATATTTCCTTCCCTTCTAGCAACTAGGGGGACTTTGTTAGTGCCAACATTAATCGTACACTTCTCTTTATCAAAATGAACAGAGTGTCCATCATCATATAACTGACTTACACTAAGCAAATTATATTTAAGACCTTGAACATATTGTACTTTATCAATAGAGATGACAATATTACCAATTTTTCCTTTTCCAAGAATTTGGAGTGTTTTGCTATCACCAATAGTGACACTTCCTCCCTTTTTCTTATTGAGAGCAAGGAACTGAGACTTATCACCACTCATATGTCTTGTGCATCCATTATCCAAAATCCATTGTTTTGATCTCACTTTGACAACAAGACATTCCTACAAAACAAATAAAGAGCCAACTCAACGTTTTGGTACCCATACTTGCTTGGGTCCATAATGGTTAGTTGATAGAACATATAAAACATTTAAATCAGATTTCTTGATCCACATTTGGACCACTTTAGAAGCTGTATTTCTTGTTCCAGCTGTTCTGTCAGCTAGCTGCTTGTGAGTTGTCTGTCTGTTCCAGCTAGCTGGATAGGCATTCTAAACTTTGCAATGATTTGCCAAATGACCTTTATTTCTACATTTGTGGCAGATTCTCCATGGCATAGGATAGTCATAAGGAATTCCATGTTTGCCATCATACTTTAGACGTGAGGTTGAGGCCATTCCAACTCCTTCTCTTTCGATTGGAACCTTTGCATACCTCATCATTGTTTTGAGTGTATCTTCTCCTTGAACAAACTTTCCCATTCCTTTCTGGAGATTCTTGATTTCAGTTTCTAACTCTTTGATTCTTTCAATTTGTTGAGATACTTCCGTTGAACATGATTCCCTTGGACTAAATGATTCTAAACATGCATCTTGAGCATCTATTTCTGCTCTCAGCTCGCTGAGTTCCTTCATGAAAGTATCATTTCTTTTGATAAGCACTTTGTTTATCCCTTCAAGCTGGGATATCTCAGCCTTAAGATCAGTAAGATTTTGAGCATGATTTCTAGCAGGTGTCTTCTCATTCATTAACTCGGATATGATCTTCTTAAGTTGAGTATTCTTCTTTTTGAGTTTATCATTCTCATCTTTTAACTCTTCGAACACCTCATTAGATAAATCTCTATGATCCTGCATGGTTAATTCATCTAATATTGAAGAATGAGAATATATATCAGAAAAATAATTTACCTCACTATTGTTGTCATCCGAATCCGAGACATCACTATCTACAAGGCCATCTTGAATGATTCCTTGAGCATCATTCTCATCATCAAGACCAACAAGAGCTAGATTCACCATCTCATCACTTGATTCATTATCAGAATCTGAATCTTCATCATCACTCCATGTCAAAAGTGCCTTGGCTTTCTTTTTGTCCTTGGAGGCAGCTAGTTGCTTCTGCTTATTTTTCAGCTTGTAGCAGTCTCTTTTGTAATGACCTTTCTTTCCACATTCAAAGCATGCTTCCTCTTTGACATCTTTCTTTGTTCCAGAAATTCTTCTCTTCTCCTTCTTTAGCTTGTTTCTCATGTCTAGAATTTTCTTGATTTTTCTGGACAAGAGAGCCAATTCTTCATCAGAATCGGATTCTGACTCTGAATCCAGCTTGCTGCTACTGGAGTGTAAAGCTAGATTCTTCAACTTTTCTACTAGAGCCTTGACTGATTCCACCTTGCTGTTATTGATCTTGTTTTCAAACTGCTCTAACTCGGCAAACACAGCCAAATGATCCATAGAATCAATGGAGGGACATGATTCTAATGCATTGACTTTAGCTTCGAATATAAATGGAACTACACTTAGAACTTTCATGTTGATTTCGTCTTGAGGTATGGTCTTTCCAAGTCTCTTTAGAGTGTTGATAGTGACTTGAAATCTTGTTTGGCCTTCCTTGATAGTTTCACCATTTTTGAGCTTGAAATTCCCGAAGTCATTCATTAACTTGCTAAGTTTCACCTTTCTTAAGGTTTTCGAACCTTCATGATATGATTCCAAAGCATCCCACATTTCTTTTGCTGTCTTTAGAGAAGATACTTTGTCATACTCAGCTTGATCTAATGCATTCATTATAGAGTTTCTAGCTTCTCCATTATAACCACATTTGATAATCTCATCGGGAGTGAGATCATCAACATCTTTTGGCTTGTTTTTATCGTCTAGAAATTCCTAGTTTCCTTTCTGCACAACTCTTAGAACCATAGGTTTCTTGGACAAATAAGTCTCCATTTTACATTTCCACCAATTGTAGTTCTCCGAGCCAGTGAGAAGAGGTGCCCTATAATCACACTTAACTTCAAGATAATTATCAGCCATTTGATCGATACTTTTCCTGTTACAGAAATATTAGTATACCAAAGCTCTGATACCAAATGAAAATACACCTAGAGGGGAGGGGTGAATAGGTGTTATGACTAACAATGATCAAATAAAAAATCTGTCTAAAATTATATTCTGGCAGCTAGCTGGATGCAACAAATTTATGAATAAGCAGCTAGCTGAGTTAACTGGATGCAACAGATTAACAAATAAACATCTAGCTAAGTTATGCAGTGCAGTAAGATAAAATGCAGTAGGTAAAGAACACCACGAATTTTAGCTATGTTCGATCCCTAATCTTCTATGGTCTACGTCCTAGTCCCTTACCAACTTGGTAAGAGAATATATTATTGATCACAATGAAATCCAATTACAAGATACAATAATATATCTCCCTTAATCACCCAGTTACTGACTGCAGCTAGCTGGAACCCCTTGTTTCCTGAACACGGCTCTCTAAGTTCTATACTAAACCAAGTATAAACTTTTCTAGCCTAATGCTCCTTAAACCCTTGTTCCACAAGCTTGACAATCCAGCAACTACCAACTTTACAAGTCGAACAATACAATGGATAAAGATAATTACAACTCAAAGATATGAACTCTCTAAAATCTCGATATATAATATAGTACACGAGCTCGTTTGAAGTAGAGGGTGCATAGTTGTTTCTTGTATTCTTGAATATTGCTTGAAGGTTCTTAATCTTCAGAGGAGAACCACGAAAGCCTTTATAGTGAAGTGCAGGAGCTACAATTCATGAACAATCTTGCAACGGTCTTGAAGAGCACTTCTCACGTTTGGCTTTGTTCAATTTAATCGCACTACTAACGTTCACCTGTAGGTTTGACAGAATGATTCTCATGCAGAGGATATATTCAGTGGAGAGAGATGAGAGCAAAGCTTTTTGTTCTTGAATAAATCCGTTAGTGACACATGAAGAAAACAATAGATATGATAATGAATGAATGTGTTTTCTTTGTAAGCTTTTCTACAAGACAACAGGTGGTGGAGTTTGTGAGTGTATGGAATATTTGATTATTGGAAAGTGCATGCTTGAAAAGAAAGCACATGGGTTGTCTTTAGTGGAGCATTAAAGAAATAAAAAGATTCATTTAATGAGTGGAAGTTGTCTAGCATGATACTTCTACTTGAGTAGTGTTCTAATATATATAATATCATGTTTAAATATATTAGACCAATCTTACAACTGATTTCCACAATATTTACTATAAAAAACGTACCCCCTTTATATTCTGGACAGACTGCCAGCTTGCTGTGTTGTACTGTCAGCTAGCTGTGTTATCTGTCAGCTTGTTGTGTTATAAGAACTCTTGTACTGTCAGCTAGCTGAGATACCCTGTTTTGCTAAGAAATAATATAAGTAATAATCCTGCAAAACAATATTAGTCCAGTACATATATCCAGCTTGTTAATATCTTTGCATATAGCATAACTTATATGTCCTGCAAAATAGAATTAGAAATATACAAAAGAAGCTTGCTATAATATACCATTACAAGCGTATATGTATGATCATCAAAATCATAGAGTTTCAAATCCCTTGACAAAAAAAAGTGAGTCCAATACATAGATTAATTTTAATAAAATAGAATTAAAGAGTTTGAGTGATAATCCGATCATGTTGGTACAAGATATAAATCCGATCATGCATGGATACCATCCTATATTAAAATAATATATATAATTAGCTTAAAAAGGTTTTGATGGTAAGGTTTGATCGTCATGCCTATTATAGTAAATTCAAGACAGTACACGGAAGAAAAAGAGTTGTTAGAGCACAAACCCTACAACACTATTAACAAATAACATATCATTTTCAAAATAAATAAAGTAAACAAACAAACAAAAATAATAAGCAAATAAACAAACAAAACAAACATATAAACAAATAACACCAAAATTTAACGAAATATATATAACACTTATAATAAAAAGTTCTAAAGAATTCTTAGCAACCACGCATTTGTTAATTTATTTAATAAAAAAAATAGTTATACCAATAAGTTCCAACATTTTCAAGTATATTATCTATAATCTAATGAAATAGAAAAAAAAAACATCCCAAAATTTTTAAATATTAAAATATAGGTTAGGCTAAATGTTCATATATATATATATATATGTATATATATATATATATATATATATAATTTGCAAGAAAATCGTTAAACAAAAATATAAAAAACAAAAACAAAAATACAATTAACAACACAATCAACAAAAAATTTATAAAGAAAATATTAAAAAAAACATTAAAATGTAAAAAAACATAAAATGATTGGAAATGACACCAAATCTTAAGAAAATATATTCTACAAAACAAACTCTAATGTAAAACAGAATTGAAGATCACAAATTACTCCAATATAATACTCCAATATAATACACATCAAGAAATCTAAACTAACATAAAAGAAACATAGAAAAAAGATTTAAAAATTTAATTACAAAAGTACGATACTAACATGTTTTAACTATATCACATCTAACCTAACAAGAAAAAAACAAAAAAATATATGAAATAATCAAAAAAACACCAAAATTTTAAAATGTAATTTACATTAAAACTAATAAACACCCTTTAAGGAAATTAATATTTCAAAATAATGAAAAAAAGAAATACTCAAAAATTTAATATCAAATTTTTTTTTAAAACTCATACTAAAAATAGGGAACACCAAAAAAAAAACCAAACATTTCATTTACAAAGATTATAGATTCTGTACTACATGAAAACAAATACAAAAAATCAACAAAAAAAAAGCCAAACAAAAAAAAAAGACATAGTTTTTAACTAAAAATTATATCTCAACAAAATCCCTAAAATAATTTAATAACATAAAAATTACAAAAACATTAAATTCCATGACCAAGAAAAAAATGAAAACTAACACAAAAACGAAAAAGTTACAATAATTATTATTATAAGTTCACATAATTTTTTTGTTTTTGCAAGATAAGTTTACAAATATTTTAATATATATATATATATATATATATATATATATAAAGAGAATTCAAAGAAAAACTAAACAAAAAACAAATAAAAGCAACCTGTGCATCGTACGTTTAAAGCAACAGGTATAGGAGTAAACTCATTACAACTAATACTCCTTACGTTTTGATGATCACTAACAGTAAGCCATTTAGGTTATTAGTAGATATAAAATAGCATGCTATTTCTGTATGTACTAACTTGGTTTTGCAGGGTAATATAGACTACTGATTGTATAATCAGTGCGTCAGAAACAGCAAGCCAAAGTTGAAATACAGTGACAGCTTGGCAAGACATTTGCTCAGAGACAGATCACAATCATCAAGCCAATTGTCAACAGTCGAGAAAGTTTAGGAATGCGGAAATCAAGGAGTTACAGCTGTAAGGGTAATTAAATATGGAATACGTATTTATATATGTATGAGCTCATTTTAAATTATATCTTTTCATTCAAATTAGATTTCTTAAATTATAGGAGTTTGTTTTCAACTAAAACTCTTATCCTCTTTTATAAAACTCTTATACGTGTTTTATATACGTATATATCTCTGAAGAACTGGTATTACACGTTCTATCTTTTCTCCTCTTCATTCAAACGTTAACATTAACGTTGTAAACAAATCTAACAAATTGAACGTTGGATTGGATCCAAACGTTGGATAATTTGTTAGATTAGTTTGTGACCGTTTGTGTTAAGTATTTAAATACATGTTCTTGGTTTCGTTTTTTGGTTGCTGAAAATACAAGAACCTCGAGAACATACACAACTCTGATTTACTTTGCAAAATCTTTTCTCCTTCTTGATTCTATCGAGCTCTCATATATATATCTTTCGTATTACTTATTTAGAGAATCCATAGGTTGAGTTGTATCTTTATTAATTGTATTGTTCGATTGTAATTGTTAGTTGTTGGATACGTGGCTTGGAATATTAGGGATTCGAGGTTGTTGATAGAGAAGTATACTAGGGTAGTATAGCTTAGAGAGCATAATCTGTATCAGGTCTATTTTGCAAGCCATTTGTATCAACAGCTGGGTTTGAGGGAGATATATTGTTGTATCTTGTAATTGGATTATTTTGATCAATAATATATTCTCTTACCAGGTTAGTAAGGGACCAAGACGTAGACCATAGGTGATTAGGGGTCGAACATGGTTAAAAGTTTGTGGTGTTCTTTATTTAGCCTGCACTTTACTTACTGCTTGTGCATTCAGCTTACCATTTACATTCAGCGTACCATTTGCATCTGTTAAAATTGAAATCAGTGAGCTGTTTCTGGTAATTATTAAATTTGGACATAGTTAGCCATTTACACCTATTCACCCCCCATTAGGTGTGCATTTTCATTTGGTATCAGAGCTTGGTGTACTAACATTTCTGTAACAGGAAAGTATAGATCAAAATGGCAAAACCTCATCTCGAAGCAAAATCTGATTATAGTGCTCCTCTCCTCACTGGATCGGAAAATTACAACTAGTGGAAAGGCAGAATGGAAACATACCTATCCAAGAAGCCACTGGTCTTAAGAGTTATGCAGAAAGGAAACTTTGAATTTTTGGACAAGGATGGCAAGCCAAAAGATGTTGATGTTCTCACTCCCGATGAGGTTATCAAATTTGGTTATAATGGAGAAGCTAGAAACTCTCTAATGAATGCATTGGATCAAGCAGAATATAACAAAGTCTCTTCATTAAAGTCAGCAAAGGAAATGTGGGATGCTTTAGAAGCCTATCATGAAGGTTCGAAATCTTTAAAAAAGGTGAAACTTAGCAAGCTGATGAATGACAATCGATTGTCAGGGACCAGGACCCTATATATATATATATATTGGACTTTGATAAGCAGGAAACAGCGTGCTATTTAGCTACAATGGACAATGACCCTTATATTTGGCATAGAAGATTGGGACATGCACATATGGACTTGATTAATAAATTATTAAGCAAGAAACTGGTCAGAGGGCTACCCAAAATAAAGTATGCTAAGACATAAGTATGTTCAGCGTGCCAATTGGGCAAACAGGTTAGAAGTTCACACAATGTAAAGAAAATGGTATCAACTTCTAAACCCTTAGAGCTTCTGCACTTGGATTTCTTTGGTCCAGAATCTTATAAGTGTATTGGAGGTAAACAATATTGTTTTGTAATTGTTGATGATTATTCTAGATTACATGGGTATTGTTTCTTCGTACTAAAGATTGTGCTTTTAATGAGTTTGAGAAGCTGATTAAATTACTTGAGAACAAGTTGAATACAAGACTTGTAGGTATAAGAAGTGATAGAGGAGGTGAATTTATTCACAAAGACTTCATTGCTTATTGTGAAGAAATAGGAATCTCCCATGAATTTTCTGCTCCAAGGACTCCATAACAAAATGGAGTGGTGGAAAGAAATAATAGGTCACTTCAAGAAACAGCAAGGACTCTATTGCAAGAAAGCAAGCTGCCTACAAGTTTTTGGGCCGAGGCTGTGAATACAGCATGCTATGTGTTCAATCGAGTGCTAATCAGGCCTATTTTGGACAAAACTCCATATCAATTGTTGAGAAACAAGAAGCCAAATATCAGTTACTTCAAGATTTTTGGTTCAAAGTGTTTTGTGCTCAAGATAATTGGTAATGTGGTAAATTCGATGCTAAATCTTATGAGGCTATTTTTCTTGGTTATTCTTTAACAAGTAGAGCTTATAGAGTTTATAATATTACTAAACGTATTGTTGAAGAATCTATTGATGTTACTTTTCAAGAACCTAACAGTGGTCTGTCAGGAGATGAGGAAGAATTTGCAGGTGAAAGTGATAGCATGCAACCTCAAGTACTGGATCAAATCAGCAAGCTAATAGCACTGTTGAAACTGGAAGTCAGCAAGCCAGGAAGGATGCAGACACTAGCAATCAGCAAGCTGGAACTTCAAATCAGCAAGCTGAAGTTGAAGATGCAATTTCTAAAATGGCAAAAATGACTTTGGAAGGTCCTAGAGGTTCAAGGGCTACTGAGAAATTACCTCTCTATGATGGAGAAGATCATTCACCACCAGCAAAGATGAGAAAGACAACTCATGAGGAAATAGCTCAACATTCTCTACCGAGGTCAACAAGGATAGTAAAAAATCATCCCCCAAAGTTGGTCACTGGTGATATTACAGATGGAATCACTACAAGGAAAGGGAAGGCTAATTTTTGTACTTATGCTGCCTTTTTAGCTCAAGAAGAACCAAAAAATGTCACCGAAGCATTAGAAGATGAAAATTGGATTATGGCTATGCAAGAAGAATTAAATCAATTTGAAAGATGTGATGTTTGGGAACTTTTCAAGCCACCAGAGGATGCTTCAATTATTGGAACAAAATGGGTGTTCAAAAATAAAGTGGATGAATTTGGCACCGTTACTTGAAATAAAGCAAGGCTTGTGGCTCAAGGATATAATCAACAAGAAGGCATTGACTTTGATCAAACTTATGCTCTTGTTGCTCGTTTGGAATCAATAAGGATGCTTCTGGCCTATGCATGTTTCAAGAAATTCAAGCTATATCAAATGGACGTGAAGAGTGCGTTTCTAAATGGCTTACTGGAAGAGGAAGTTTATGTAAAATAGCCTCCTGGATTCGAACATGAACAGTATCCAGACTATGTATTCAAGCTAAAGAAGGCTCTCTATGGTTTAAAGCAGGCCCCTAGAGCTTGGTACAATAGGCTTAGTAAGTTTCTTCTAAAAAATGGATTCATTTGAGGTAAAATCGATCCCACATTATTTATTGAGCAAAATGGTAATGATATTCTTATTGTACAAATATATGTGGATGATATTATTTTTGGATCTACGAATGAATCTATGTGTGAGTGGTTTTCTAAGTGTATGCATATTGAATTTGAGATGAGCATGATAGGTGAGCTCAATTATTTCTTGGGTCTTCAAATCAAGCAATCTACAGATAGAATATTTGTGCATCAATCTAAGTATACAAAGAATCTGCTCAAGAGATTTGGCTATGAGAATGTTAAGTCAAAATCAACTCCTATGACCCAAAACATCAAGCTGACTGCAGATGAAAATGGTAATGATGTTGATATCAAAAAGTATCGAGGTATGATTGGTTGCTTACTATATTTAACTGCTTCTAGACCTGACATCATGTATAGTGTGTGTGTTTGTGCAAGGTTTCAATCCAAGACTAAAGATTCTCACTTAAATGCAATTAAAAGATTTTTTCGATACTTAAGTGGTACCATTTCTCTTGGTTTGTTCTATCCTATCACAAATACTTTTGATCTTGTTGGGTATAGTGATACAGATTATGTAGGTTGTCAAGTTGATAGAAAAAGTACTAGTGGTGTTTGTACATTCCTTGGACAAAGCTTGGTTTCATGGCAATGCAAGAAACAAACTTCTGTTGCTTTATCCACGATCGAAGGAGAATAATCAGCAGCTGGTAGCTGTTGTTCTCAAATTCTATTGATGATTCAAACACTAAGGGACTTTGATATCAAGTGTGGAAAGATTCCAATTAATTGTGACAACACTAGCACCATTAATATTTCGAAGAATCCGGTGAATCTCTCAAGAACGAAGCATATTGATGTTCGACACCATTTCTTGAGAGATAATGTTGCTAAAGGTAAGATTGAGTTGGTTTTTGTTCCATCAGAATTTCAACTAGCTGATATTTTCACAAATCCCCTTGTTGAGGAAAGATTCTCAATCATTCGAAGGGAGCTTGGCATGTGTTCTGTGTAAATCAGCGTGCTGGATGGTAATTGCTGGTCAGGTTAGCTTACCATTTGTCTCAATCGTTTGTTACAATTAGCATACTGTTTGTCATTACTTCTGGCTTACCATTTGTTCGAATTAGATATTTTATACCTGTGAGTAATTTGAATTGATTGGGTTTGATTTATAATTTTATACTTATCTGATTTAACAAAAATGTGTTATGTGCCTATTATTTTTTTTTGTTGTGATTTTATATTCGTGTTTAGATAAAGTCTATTTTGAATTTTTAGATTAATATTTACTCCTAAAAATTCTCCCCTAAAATTATCAAAACAAATAAGACTGGGCTATTCAGTTTATTCCCCCAATACGCAAACAACTCATCTACATGAGGTCTCATATTTGTCCAAGATTGGGGAATAAATCAAATTTTACAAATCAAGATGTAATTGTTGCTGCTATGATTTTGGCTAGGAAACAATTTGACTTGTCCTATCTTATTTTCCAAAAGATGATTGGTACTCTTGAGAAGGCTGTTACTAGTATTCCTTATGCTCAGCTTCTCACAAAGGTTTTTGAGGCTTTTAAAATAGATGATAAGTCTGCTGTTAAGGTGACTGTTAAATAGATGTTTGATCAGAAAGCTTTAACTTAGAATAATATTAAGTTTGAAGATGGACAAGTGACAAGGATTCGACCCCCTCCATTATCTGATTCTGTTCCTGAAATTGGAGAACTTTCAATTCCTGCTATTGATACTGTATCAGAATTTGATCCCAATGGAATGTTGCTTCTCAAATCTCTGCATACTGATTCTAGTATTATCATTGGACAAATTACAGCTATAAAATCTAAGTTTCAAGCTCTCATGACTGATATTCAGGAGGTTAAGGCTGGTTATCAAGCAATTAAGTGTGCTATGAAAGATTTTATTTTTGAGATAAAGTTGGTGAAGGAAATGCTTTTGAAGACAGCTGGTACAACTTCTGCCACCCACTCTGCTATGGAGACTGATTTGGGACTTGAAGGCTTAGCTCAAGTTGCTGTCCAGGATGGTCAAGATAGGTCAGACAAGGATGGAGAAGATGGGTCAGACAAGGATGGAGAAGATGATTTCCACGTTTCTCCAAGGGTCTCTCCAACAGATTCTTAATTTGTTTTTGATGAGTTAAGGGGGAGATTAATTAGGAGAATGTGTTTTTATGTGGTAGTTGAACTTATTTGGTTATGCTGGTTTATGTTTGAACTTGTTTAAGGTTTATGTTTGAACTTGTTTAAGTGGCTGTTTTGGATGTTTGAACTTGTTTAAGTGAATGTTTTGGATATTTGATGATGTTTTAATGTTTTAATGTGTTTATGGATTTGTTATGTTGATGTGTGGTTATTATTAGATTTCTGTTTTATATATGATCTTAAGATGCAGGGATTTAGGGGGATTTATTTTTAATTCTCCTAAATTAGGTGTAATCATCAAAAGGGGGAGATTGATACTCCTTAGGTTTTGATGATCATAAACAGTAAGCCATTTGGCTTATTAATTAGTAGATATAAAATAGCATGCTATCTCTGTATGTACTAACTTGGTTTTGCAGGGTAATATAGCTTACTGATTGTATAATCAGTGTGTCAGAAACAGCAAGCCAAAGTTAGAATACAGTGACAGTTTGGCAAGCCATTTGCTCAGAGATAAATCGCAATCACCAAGCTAATTGTCAACAGTCCAGAAAGTTTAGGAATGCGAAAATCAAGGAGTTTTTATAGATATGGACTTTTAAACAGCTGTAGGGGTAATTTAAATATGGAATACGTATTTATATATGTATGAGTTCATTTTAAATTATATCTTTCCATTCATATTAGATTTCCTAAATTATAGGAGTTTGTTTTCAACTAAAACTTTTATCCTGTTTTACAAAACTTCTATACGTGTTTTATATACGTATATATCTCTGAAGAACTGGTCTTACACGTTCTATCTTTTCTCCTCTTCATTCAAACGTTAACATTAACGTTGTAAACAAATCTAACAAATTGAACGTTGGATTGGATCCAAACGTTGAATAATTTGTTGGATTAGTTTGTGACCGTTTGTATTAAGTATTTAAATACATGTTCTTGGTTTCGTTTTTTGGTTGCCGAAAATACAAGAACCTCAAGAACATACACAACTCTGATTTACTTTGCAAAATATTTTCTCCTTCTTGATTTTCTCAAGCTCTCAGATATATATATATATATATATATATATATATATATATATATATATATATCTTTCGTATTGCTTATTTAGAGAATCCATAGGTTGAGTTGTATCATTTATTAATTGTATTGTTCGATTGTAATTGTTAGTTGTTGGATACGTGGCTTGGAATAGGAGGGATTCGAGGTTGTTGCTAGAGAAGTGTACTAGGGTAGTATAGCTTAGAGAGCATAATCTGTATCAGGTCTATTTTACAAGCCATTTGTAACAACAGCTAGGTATGAGGGAGATATATTGTTGTATCTTGTAATTGGATTATTTTGATCAATAATATATTCTCTTACCAGGTTGGTAAGGGACCAGGACGTAGACCATAGGGGATTAGGGGTCGAACCTGACTAAAAGTTTGTGGTGTTCTTTATTTTTCCTGCACTTTACTTACTGTTTGTGCATTCAGCTTACCATTTACATCCAGCGTACCATTTGCATCTGTTAAAATTGAAATCAGTAAGCTGTTTCTGGTAATTATTGAATTTGGATATAGTTAGCCATTTACACCTATTCACCCCCCTCTAGGTGTGCATTTTCAAGGGATGGCCATCATGTTAACTTTAGAGTCGGGGAGTGCTATCCTAGCCCCCAGTTCCCGAACCCGAAATTTATTCCTGAACCGCCCCAATCTTCGAACAGGGATTATTTTACTCTTTTATTCCCGTCCTGAACGGGAAACAGGGATCCCTGCGAAGAGTCGAAGTTTTTTTTTTTGTTTAACAAAATTTAAATTATGAATAATATATTTTTATATAAATTAATATGATAAATCATAATATTAGAAATCTCTTTTGAATTCAATAATAATTTTAAAGCTTAATTTGAATTAATATTTTATAATATCAATAGCAAACAAAAATAATTTTATTATAATCAAATCATATGATAATAGGTAAACTTTAAATCATTGAGTAGAATAGAATTAAAGATTAAAATATTATATATATGAGAAAAAGGACCCTGAGATTAAACCCAGGAAAGCTTTCTGAGATATTTTAAAAAATTAGTTTTAAAACTTATTGGGTCCGTAGGGCTAATTAATAATATTATAAAATTTTAAACGAATCCTGATTTTACAAAAATTTCCCCCTATTTGCATATAAAATCTATAAATCTCAGGGAACTTACCTAAGACATATCTTAGGCTCCCTAATATATATATATATATATATATATATATATATATATATATATATATATAGTTGCACTCCATGAAGAACACCTTATATAAAGAATAATAAAGAACACTATCAAAAAAAAGTTCTTTTTTTGGGTGAACAGTTCTGGGTGACGTGGCAGGCCACGTCCACGTGGCAGGCCACGTCCACGTGGCAATGCCACGTGTCACTGCATGTCATCATTTGCTGACGTGACAGTGCCACATGGCGTTTGCTGACGTGGCTGCCATGTCAGCAGTTACTGTTTACCCGAATTTTTTATCTAGTGTGTGATGGTGCATTTTAATTGGGTGGGTGCCCTTGGCGGGGCCGTTAGATCTAATTGATTCAATGGTTTAGATTGATTCTCTAGTGTTCTTTATTGTTCTTTATATAAGAGTGTTCTTTATGGAGCAATGATATATATATATATATAATTATATAAATATTATATGAAAATATATAAATAAATATATAGTAACATTTTTTAACTAGAAAAATAAATAGAGTATGTATAATATTTTTATATATGGTACTAATCTCATATCCCGCCCCAATCCCTGAAAGTTTTTTATATTTCTTCCCGATCCCTGTCCCATACCCAAAAATGTGCCCAATTCTCCGCCCCGAATAAGGTGGGAATCGGTTCGATTCGGGTTAGGCGAGTCGGGTGAATGACCATCCCGAATTAAATATTCGGAATTTTGTACTATCTAGAATTCTACATAATTAAGACAGTAAATTTTAATAAAATTATGTGAACTTGATTCTCTATAAATATGGAAATATGTATGCAACTTGAGCGAGATTCCGAAATCCAACACTCGAGATTCTACAGACCCTCTATCTTAGACTAAAAATCTCAAACTCAGTCTAAAACTCCCCATAAAACTCTACTCTCTTCCGGTAACAATCATGAATATTTACTAAAACTCTATACGAATACCCGTTATCATGATGTCTAGTTCCTAATAAAAATTAACCACAACAATATTATAATATATTTTATAAAAAAGGAACTTAAAATGTATTAGGTATCTTTCTTAAGATTTAAAAATAAAAGTACGTAGTTTTAATCTTTACCAATATAATATTTACACGTTCTAAAATTTATTGTCACTGTCTCCAATCATAACAGGTACTATTATTTACAATCACGTATTTATCACCAATCATAAGGTGTTCTATCAGAGAATTTTGAATTTTGAAATTTTAGATTCATGAATGCTTAAAGTAGTATGTGGGGGGAGAGAGAGAAGGTGCATGTTAATAACGATTTCTTAAATGTACGTGTATGTATTTACATATGGGTGTATAGACGTGTGTTGTATGGGTTCACAGATGGATTGATAGTAAAATAAAGTTGGGGACATGGAATGAAAACAAAATAAAATAAAATAAAAAGATTTGATCCACATCTAATATAAAGCGGACGTAGTTTTAGTATGATATCTAAAATATATTTTAGGGTTACTTATTCCCATTTATACTATTGATATGGGCTGAAAATAAGCCCTAAAGACACATTTAATATGGCATTAATTAGACCCTGAATGGTCCAAACGTGGGGCCCACCAGATGGGCCCAAAACCCCTATTATAATATTAATTTCGTAATTAATATTGGGGGAAATAAATAACTCAGCAAATAAGAGTTGGATAAGGATAATATCCCCTTCAGACTTATCCTATAAGGCATCCAATTTCATATGGAAACTGATTCCTATAAGGAATAGATCTAGAACTTTCCTCAAAGACTTTTCTACCAAGTCTCTAACTCCTACCATAATTCTAAAGGCTCCTCAGCCTATATAAAGGGCCTGACCCCTCACCTCAGAACTACGTTTTTTGGCTTGATCTTTGATATTCATCAAAGTACGTAGGCATCTTGTGAAGGCAGAATCAGCCACGAGCACAAGAGCAGCCATTAAAGCACGAAGCTCACACACCCTTACATTAAATACATAAACCCTAGCCGCAATACTAGTAGCCTAGTTTTTATTCCACAACATTTGGCGCCGTCTGTGGGAAGAAAACATCAACCATGGTTCAAACACGAAGGACAACGTCAACCGAGGCCGTGCCCCTTAACTCTGCTCAACCAGCCACTTCAGATTCGCTGATCGTCACTGAGGAAGGACAAATACTCCCATCGACAGGGACGGTCGTTCAACCTCTGCCCACTCAACCCCCAGGGACGACTCCCCATGTAGAGGGGACTCACTCAGTGATCGTCCATCAGGGCCAAGAAACCAACCCTCTCCAGATGGTGGTTTCCCCTCTTGGTAATGTTGATCGCACGGGGGTACAGATCCACACTACGGATCTCCCTTTGAACACCAACCCTATGTATGGACTACCTAACTATCCCCCTCGACGAAGGGAACCTGGACCGAGCGGACACGCCTTACAGATCCGGGATCGAGAATATGATGACTACTCGGGTCCCTATACTGATGATTCATCATCATCTGAGGATGATGATCGAGATGAAGCCCCGAGAAGGCGACGAGCTAGCAAGGAACCCCTAAGAAGAATACGGAGAATCCATGATGGGCCTCCACAAACGATTGAGGAGAGGATTAAGGCTCATGAGGCTGAGATCCAAAGGTTGAAGGATGATATTGCAAGGGAACAGGCAAGACAGAGTCTGATTCGACCCCCTCCAATCTCAGAAAGGATTCCTGTTATAGATTTGGAGAGGTCTTCAAGAAGACAAAAGAGGGCTGATGTCCCAACAAGAGAAGCCCCCAGGGGTAACCCCAAAGATCTGATGCCACTTGGGGACCCTGACGATCCCACACCTCCGTTTACTGAGGAGGTGATGAATGCCCACATCTCAAGGAAGTTTAAGATGCCAACCATTAAGGCCTATGATGGAACGGGCGATCCCGCAAATCATGTCAGGACTTTCTCGAACGCACTGCTGCTACAGCCTGCTAGTGATGCCTTAAAGTGTAGGGCGTTCCCTCAAACTCTGTCAGGAATGGCTCAAAGATGGTATAGCCGTCTACCTGCAAATTCGATTGGCTCTTTTAAGGAGTTGAGCGCTGCTTTCGTCAGCCAGTTCATCAGTGGGAGAATTCATGAGAAAAGTTCTGCGTCTCTTATGTATGTGGTGCAAGGGAAGAATGAGAACTTAAGGGATTATCTCAAGCGATTCACCAAGGAGACGCTAAATATCACCGATCTGGAAAATAAGGTGGCCATGGTAGCCCTGGAACACGGAACCACTGACCTCTTCTTCAAAAGGTCTTTGGCAAAACATCCTCCTGAGAACATGGCCGAACTCCAAAGAAGAGCCGATAAATATATCAAGGCCGAGGACAGCATTAAGAAGGAAACCACAGTAGGTAATGGCAAGGGCTCTAATGATTCGAAGAAAAGAAAATCAGAACAAGAATACGACGCTAGGGACAAGTATCCCCGGACTGGCAAGGACTCCGATTCATCACCTAAGAAGGGTTTTGGGTCAAGGTTTTCTGATTACGCAAGGTTGAACGCTCCTAGGAGCCAAATTTTGTTGGACATTGAGAAGGATAAGGACTTCCGCTGGCCTAAACCGCTCAGGGGTGATTCCGAAAAGAGAAACAAAGATCTGTACTGTAGGTTCCATAAGGATGTGGGGCATGACACAGATGACTGCAGACAGTTGAAGGATGAAATTGAGTTTTTAATCCGGAAGGGAAAGTTAAACAAGTTCACTAAAGGTGAAGACCGTGGAACCCAGAAGAGGGATTATGAAAGAAGAGATAATGATAGGAGGGATAACGATCGCAATCGTAACCCGCAGCCTCGAGGGCCAGTAATTAATATGATTTGGGGAGGACCAACAGCGGCCGGCACTACCCGAAACTCTCGAAAGGCTTATGCCAGGGAAGTGATGCACATCACAGGAGAAGCCCCGAAGCGTGCTAAGACTGAGGCAGTGATTGGTTTTGATGATTCAGATCTTGAAGGGGTGAAATTCCCCCATGATGACCCGTTGGTCATAACTCCAGTAATTGGAAACTCGGAAGTGAAGCGAGTCCTGATAGACAATGGAGCTTCCGTCGATATCTTGTTTCATGATGCTTTTATGAGGATGGGGTATACTGACTCTCAACTAACCCCGACTAACATGCCAATCTACGGATTTAATGGAGTTGAGTCCAAGGTTGAAGGGACCATTCATCTGCCTATGACAATAGGGCAAGAACCTAAGGAGGCCACCCAGATGCTAAACTTCTTAGTAATTAAGGCTGCCTCGACGTACAATGCAATTTTAGGGAGGACCGGACTTCATGCATTCAAGGCTGTTGCCTCTACTTATCACATGAAGGTCAAATTTCCAACTAGGAACGGTGTTGGGGAACAAAAAGGAGATCAAAAAATGGCCAGGAGTTGCTATGTGGCTGCTTTGAGAGCTGACGGAACCGGGGGGCAGGTACTCCCGATTGAAGACATGGATGTCCGTGATGATGAACACCGGGGAAAGCCAGCGGAGAACTTAATACCTATCCCTCTGGAGCTAGGCGACCCTGAGAAGGTTACTTATATTGGAGCCTCTTTGAAAGAACCCCTGAAGGGGAAATTAATAGAGTTCTTACAAAGGAATAGTGACGTTTTTGCTTGGACAGCAGCTGACATGCCAGGGATTGATCCTCAACTTATAACTCATAGATTGAATGTTGACCCTAATCGGAAGATAGTACAGCAGAAGAAGAGAAATTTTGCTCCGGAAAGGCAAGAAGCCATTAAGCAAGAAGTGGATAAGCTCTTGGAGGCTGGTTTTATTGAGGAAATTCAGTTTCCCGAATGGTTAGCAAACCCAGTGATGGTCAAGAAAGCGAATGGGAAGTGGAGGATGTGTATAGACTTCACTGACCTGAATGATGCATGCCCAAAGGATTGTTTCCCTCTGCCAAGGATAGATATGTTGATAGATGCCACAGCTGGACATGAGATGCTAAGCTTCATGGATGGGTTCAGCGGCTATAATCAGATTAAGATGCACAAGGATGACATCCCTAAGGTATCTTTCATAACCGACTTTGGTGTTTTCTGCTATCTTGTTATGGCGTTTGGCTTAAAGAATGCAGGAGCTACTTACCAACGATTGGTGAATAAGATATTTGCCCATCTGATTGGAAAAACCATGGAGGTTTATGTCGATGATATGCTGGTTAAAAGCTTGGTCAAGACAGATCATATCAAGCACCTCAGAGAGGCATTTGAAGTGCTGAGGCACCACAAGATGATGTTGAATCCAGCCAAGTGTGCCTTTGGCGTTGGATCAGGCAAATTTTTGGGTCTGATGGTTTCTAAAAGAGGCATAGAGGCCAACCCCGACAAGATCAAGGCAATCTTAGACATGGAACCCCCGCGCTCTATAAGAGACGTGCAGAAGTTGACGGGCCGGGTAGCGGCTTTAGGAAGATTCATCTCCAAGTCTGGTGACAAGTGCTTGCCTTTCTTTCAAGCACTGAAGAAAGTGAAAAATTTTGAGTGGACTCCTGAGAGCCAAGAGGCCTTCGAGCAATTGAAGAAATACATGGTTGAAGCCCCATTATTGACCAAACCAAGTCCTGGAGAGACTCTTTACCTATACCTGGCGGTATCTGAGCAAGCCCTGAGTGCTGTCCTTATTCGGGAAGAGGGGAAAGTCCAGAAACCTATCTACTATGTAAGCAAAGTGTTGCATGGGGCTGAGTTGAATTACTCACCCATAGAAAAGTTTGCTTTGGCTTTAGTAACTGCCTCAAGGAAATTGCGACCTTACTTTCAGGCACACAAGATTCAAGTTCTGACGAACCAACAGTTGAGGAACATATTGCATAACCCAAAGGCCAGTGGAAGGCTAATTAAATGGGCAATTGAGTTAGGAGAATTCGATATCACATACAAGCCTCGGACAGCCATCAAGGCTCAGGCATTGGCTGACTTCGTGGTTGAATGTACTATTAACAACCAAGAAGTCGGGGGGCAAGAGATAATGACTACCCCGGGGCAAGAGAAAAAAGAAGAGGAACTTACACCCGATCTAAAGGAATATTGGGTGCTCTATTTTGATGGAGCATCAAAAACAAATTCTAGTGGTGCAGGTTTGGTTTTGCAAAGCCCTGATGGGTTCATAGTTGAGTATGCATTAAAGCTGGATTTTCCTACTACTAACAATGAGGCAGAGTATGAGGCATTAATAGCTGGTTTGGGTTTAGCTAGAATCATGCGGGTCAAAAACCTTAAAGTTTGTGGAGATTCACGACTTGTGATATCCCAAGTAAACGGTGAGTTCGAAGCTAAGGATGAGACTATGGCGAAATACCTGAGAGTGGTGAAGGCAGTTATGTCTCAGTTTGAGGAATGTCATGTTGAGCACATCCCGAGAGAAGAAAACGTTAAGGCCGATGCCCTGTCTAAGTTTGCTTCTTCTGAAATAGAAAATTATGCTGGGAGTGTCTACTTTCAGGTCCTGAAGGCTCCAACCATTAATGCAAAGCTAATGGCACCAATTGATATAGGAGGCTCTTGGATAGATCCTATCAAGGCACACCTGGAGACCGGTTGGCTCCCAGACAATGCCATGGAGGCACGAAAACTCTCAGTAAGAGCGTTGAGATATACTTTGATTGAGGGTATTCTGTACAAAAGGTCGTTTGTCATCCCGTACTTGAAATGTCTAAGGCCTTTAGAGGCAAGGGAAGCATTAGAGGAAGTTCATGAAGGGATTTGTGGGCAACATTTGGGGGGCAGAGCCTTAGCTCACAAGATAATTCGTTTAGGGTTTTATTGGCCGGAGGTGTTGGCTGATGCACAAAACTATGTCAAGAGATGTGAGAGATGCCAGAAGCATGCCCCAATTGTGAGGCAACCGCCTGAGATGTTGACCTCTATCAACTCTCCCATTCCGTTTGCAATGTGGGGGATGGACATACTTGGACCCTTTCCCATGGCTTCAGCACAGAGGAAATTCCTGATAGTGGCCATTGATTACTTCACTAAGTGGATTGAGGCTAAACCCCTGGCCAAGATAACCACCAAGCAAGTTTCCCAGTTCTTCTGGGAGAACATCATTTGCAGATACGGAATCCCACGAATCTTTGTGACAGACAATGGGACACAGTTCAATAATGAGGAGTTTAAGAAGTATTGTGAAGAGAATGCGATTGAGCTCCGCTTTACCTCAGTGGCACATCCACAAGCCAATGGGCAAGCTGAGGTAGCTAATCGAATTATCCTTGATGGACTGAAGAAGAGGGTCGAGCGCTCTAGGAACACTTGGGTAGATGAACTGCTGCCCATACTCTGGGCGTATCGTACCACTTGTAAGGTAACAACTGGAGCAACCCCGTTTTTGCTGGCTTATGGAGCCGAGGCTGTTGTGCCCTTGGAGATCATGCAGGCATCACCTCGAATCGAGGCATATGAGCCAGAAACTAACGAAGAAGGGATGAGACTTGCCCTGGATTTAATTGACGAGGTTAGAGATGAAGCTAATGCTAGGAATGCTGAGTATCAGAAGAGAGCCTCTTTTCATTACAACCAAAGAGTTAAAGAAAGATTTTTTCGACAAGGCGACATGGTCCTAAGGAAGATTGAAGCCTCAGGAGTTGGCCAAAAAGGAAAGTTAGCACCAAACTGGGAAGGACCGTATCTGGTCAGGAAGGTGTTAGGACGAGGATCTTACAAGTTAGAAACCTTGGATGGGGTTGAGGTGCCCCGGACTTGGCATGCTGTGAACCTCAAAGTTTATTATGTTTGAGGTCTTTTGATAAAGACCTAACTTTTATCTATTTATTAGGAATAAGGTTCGAATGAAACCATTATAGAGCATGTTGCTCCCAGTAGTTGATAAAGTATCTATGTAAGGGTTGAACCCATTTTATTAATGTCCTTTGACAGCATAATGGGATTTAATCTGTTTTCTCTATTGGTTATCTTTCCTTGCTAAAATAAACGAAAGACGAATGTTGGACCGACTTATAAGTTTAAGTACCAGCCAGGAGGCCAAGTACTCAAAAATTCTAAAGTATTAACAAACTATGAGCAAAGGCAAGAAAAATGAGCGGAAATAAACTGCATAAATAGTTAAGTTAGAAATTACAAAGGCCCGAAGGCTATTAAGTCAAATGTTTGAAACCCAAAGTTCAGAAAGGTAAATGATAAATAAATAAATAAAGTCTAAGGGGCCTTAGGGGCCTCCTTAGCAGGAGAAGCATCCTCAGAGCTAGTCTCAGTAGTAGACCCCTCGTCGGCAGAGACAGCAGCACCAGGCTGAGCTAGAGTAGGCTCGGGATCCAAAGCTGAAGAAGTGGCAGCAGCATGCTCCTTAACCAAAGTGTCATCCTCCCCAAACAGCTCTTCACTGGAACCAGGCTCCTGTGTCAAGGCATGGGGAAGGTGAGGGCTAGGAAAAGCAGAAGGCAAGAATAACCCTGGATGCTGCCTCAGAACTGCTTCAAGGGCCTTGGTCCACCCATCAGAAAACTGACTAGGAAAGAGCATCTCATCATGCTGATCCATGAGGGTCTTGTACTCCTCCGAATCCAGATATTCATCAATATGCTTCTCCTTGTCATCTCTTAGGGCGACCAACTCCGCATGCATCCCTACCATCTCTTCATCTTTCTTCTTTATTTGCTCTTCCAAACGGTTAATATGGAGAGTCTTCTTCTGAGACTCAGACTCAAAAGCTTTAGACTTCTCTTTCCAAGCTTTGGCTTTATGAACCAAGCTTTGGAAATGGACATTAGCCTGCATAAAAGGTTAGCATTGAAATCAAGTATTGAACTTAAAAGCCGTAAAGGTATTGAAAGATAAAAGTTTGAGACTTACCACAGCGAGAGCCTGAGCACCAAGTGCCTCTGACTCCCCAATACCTCCACCAAGGACCATGTCCTTATAATCAGGGGTGGTGATCGAGTTTAAAGACCAATCCATGGAGTGCTTCGTAGAGCCCACCACAGAATCCTGCTTCCTAAAGCCCCAAGGAGGCCTGAAAACCGTCGACTGGACATTGACCTGGGAGCTCCCCTCCAGTCCAGCTATATCACCATATCTCAGCTCCCCTTTATGGACCTTGTGGGGGCGCAAGAAAGGAGGCTCCGTGTTTTTCCCGCGAGGGTCAGCAACCCTCTTAGCCCGAACCATCCTGGCCGTCTCTTCATCAGGAGAGGGTGCAGCCTCCACAATCAATTTAGCAACTGCAAGAACGACCAAAAAGAGAGTTGGAATAAATTTAGTATTAAAAAGTAAATGGCAAAGACCAGTAAGAAAATTACCCCGCTCAGAAACTCTGGAAAGGCCTACTCCCCTTAGAGACTCCTCATTTAAAAGACTTAGGCAGGTAATAGAACTACCGTCTGCCTCGGTCAAAGTATTATAAGCGGCCTGTTCCTCGGTACTAAGGACGATTCCCTTAGCACTTCCATCTGAGACTCTCGAGAATGTCTGCCTAAAGAGAGTGCCCCAATCACCTCCATCCCATTCTAAGTATGCGAACTCATTTTTCCAGCCCGCATTATTATCAGGAATCGACTTGCCATTAAAGATTGGGGGGACTCTAGGACGGAGTTTAACATATACCCAGCCAGGGTTCGTGGCAGGACTATTGTAAAATTGAAAAAGTTTGCGAAAAAGAGCAACTGATAAAGGGAGTTGTTGTCGAAGACACAAAACCATAAAACATAATATAATTCTCCACGCGTTTGGCGGGAGTTGACATGGACTAATTTGCACATCAGCTAAGAGTCTAGGAATGAATTCATGAAATGGAAAACGAAGGCCAGCCACTAGACTCTCCCTATAAACACACAAAGAATTGGGTTTCCAGTGACAAGGTCTGTCACCTGGCTCGGCTGGGACAAGTTTATAAGGTGATTTAATTTTGAAAAGCTTGTTATATCTAGTGATTTCACCAACATCATGATAAGAGCTACAACAGTCATATGCATCTAATTCTGACAAAGAGGGGTAATCATCTCCACGTTGATTTAACATATCTACTAGAGATGTGTAAGAAGAGCGAATGGTGATTGTACCTTTGGAGGAGGCAGAATTCATCTTTGCAAGGCGAGACTTAGCTTTGTCTTCCATTGATGCTCTTGAAGAAAGGTTCGAAGCTCTTGAAAAACCCAGAAAATATGAAGATTTGAAGAAATCTTCAAAGAAAACCCAGAAGCTATGAAGATATGAAGAAATCTTCAAGGAGAAACCCAGAAACCACCGTGAAGAGGAGGAGCTTCGATAAACTCTCGCCGGAAATCGCCTTGAAATGAAGAGAACTATAGAGAGAATTTCTAGTGAAGTGTTTGAGTAAAAGTGAGAATGAGAAAGTGAACTCTCCACTCTCACTCTTATATATAACTTTTCAGCCGGTTGAAATTCCTCCAAACGGTCAGAAAACCTACAGTAACAGGTCAGAAAAGCCCATAAAACCGGCCCAAATTAAGGCCCGATTCTAGGACATTCTTAGGAAAATATCTTTGAAAATATCTTAAATATTTTGAAGAAAATTATGGGTATTTTTTAAAAAAAAAAATATATATAATAGACAATAAATCCTGAATTTGAATCCAAATAGCCCGGATGGGCCCAATAACAACTATGAGGATAAGCCCATTTTTGAAAAGAAAAGTACCAGGCCCCATAAGAATAGGCCCAAAGCTAAAGTCGCCCTTAATTCGACCAGAATCCTGGTCGAAACGACCAAGAATCCTGGTCGAAAAACCCTTCGACCAAAGCGTTGGAAACGCCCCTAATTCGACCAGAATCCTGGTCGAAACGACCAAGAATCCTGGTCGAAAAACCCTTCGACCAAAGCGTTGGAAACGCCCTTAATTCGACCAGAATCCTGGTCGAAACGACCAAGAATCCTGGTCGAAATCCCTTCGACCAAAGCGTTGGAAACGCCCTTAATTCGACCAGAATCCTGGTCGAAACGACCAAGAATCCTGGTCGAAATCCCTTCGACCAAAGCGTTGGAAACGCCCTTAATTCGACCAGAATCCTGGTCGAAACGACCAAGAATCCTGGTCGAAAAACCCTTCGACCAAAGCGTTGGAAACGCCCTTAATTCGACCAGAATCCTGGTCGAAACGACCAAGAATCCTGGTCGAAAAACTCTTCGACCAGAGCGAAATTGGACCCTTAATTCGACCAGAATCCTGGTCGAAACGACCAAGAATCCTGGTCGAAAAACTCTTCGACCAGAGCAAAATTGGACCCTTAATTCGACCAGAATCCTGGTCGAAACGACCAAGAATCCTGGTCGAAAAACCCTTCGACCAGAGCAAAATTGGACCCTTATTTCGACCAGAATCCTGGTCGAAACGACCAGGAATCCTGGTCGAAAATCTCTTCGATCAGGAAGAAAAAGAAGGCCTTAATTCGACCAGAATCCTGGTCGAATTCCTGGTCGAATTCCTGGTCGAATTCCTGGTCGAATTTCTGATCGAAAATACTCAGTCCTGGTCGAAATTTGCTATAAAAATTGATTTTCTGACAGCTAATCTTCACAGACATGGAATTTTGATACCTGTAGGTACCATAATAGGATAAAAATGGAAATACGAGGAATTTCATAGATAATTCCTTGAAGAAAAAAAAGACTCTGTAACTAAAGTTATGGAAATTGCTTAGCCTCGAATAAGGCATATCGTCGTAAACGTGTTGGTCGCTCCACACTTTACATCAAGACGACATTCGTGAAACACTAGTGTACAAAGCCCGGACCCAAGTCTCACGAAAGACAGATAAAACTTCAAGGAAAACCTGATCAGTTTTCCTAGAAGTTGGGGGGCAAATGATATGGGCTGAAAATAAGCCCTAAAGACACATTTAATATGGCATTAATTAGACCCTGAATGGTCCAAACGTGGGGCCCACCAGATGGGCCCAAAACCCCTATTATAATATTAATTTCGTAATTAATATTGGGGGAAATAAATAGCTCAGCAAATAAGAGTTGGATAAGGATAATATCCCCTTCAGACTTATCCTATAAGGCATCCAATTTCATATGGAAACTGATTCCTATAAGGAATAGATCTAGAACTTTCCTCAAAGACTTTTCTACCAAGTCTCTAACTCCTACCATAATTCTAAAGGCTCCTCAGCCTATATAAAGGGCCTGACCCCTCACCTCAGAACTACGTTTTTTGGCTTGATCTTTGATATTCATCAAAGTACGTAGGCATCTTGTGAAGGCAGAATCAGCCACGAGCACAAGAGCAGCCATTAAAGCACGAAGCTCACACACCCTTACATTAAATACATAAACCCTAGCCGCAATACTAGTAGCCTAGTTTTTATTCCACAACAACTATATTATTATAAGCGAAAAATTAGTCTGATTCAACCTCCAACAAAACGTAAACACTTTCTAAAAGTAAATTAAATACATATAAATTACTTTATGGAAATTATCAATCATGCCTTTCTATTCTTTGCTTTTCCAATTAATGTCATTTCGTGTTTTTAATTTATGAGTGGGACCCTCAAAATAAATAATTTCATTAAATATGCCATTCCCTTAAATAAAACGTTAACCAAACATTAATGTTATTAATTTTTATAGAAAAATTCTCAAAAGTATCCTTCTCTTTTTGGTTTTTTCTAAGTGATATCATTTCGTATTTATAACTTATGAATGGTACCCTTGATTTTTAGACTCGTTTTTGATGGTTTAGACTATTTTTTGTAAATAATTTTGATCATCTTATTTCTAAGTGTACGAGACTATTATATTTGTGAAAAATTAATCGAACTTCTAATTCGTTGGTCATCAATTTTTTTTGTATTTTAACATTTAGTAAACAATTTATTTAACAGAAGGGCATATTTTGTGAAATCATATACTTCGAGGATACCTCTCGTAAGTCAAAAATAGAAAATGACATCGCTTGGAAAGCCAAAAATAAAAGGGCACCATTGATAATTTTTTTATAATACAATTGTTGTAGAATAAAAATTAGGGTTGTTAAATTGCGGTTGTTAAATTAGGGTTATTACAATTTTTTATAATTTTTTTAATGATTGCACTTGTGTTTCGTGACTTAATTCGGGTCCTCACAAGATGCCTACGCATCTCAGAGTTGAGAATCAAGGCAAGAGGTAGTTCTGAGAATGAGGAGTCAGGCCCTTATATAGGCTTTGGGAGCCTTAGAATCGTGTTAGGGTTAGGAGACTTGATGGACAAGCCACCTCCTTGAGGAAGGTTCTAGACTCCTACCTTGTAGGAGTTAGTTTCCATGTTGAATTAGCTAGGTGCCTTGGGGGCTACTTTTTGTCCCTTGATTCTAGAACGTTCCTTGTTTACAGATCAGGCCCATATTAGAAACAAGCTTATATCAGGCGTCCCCAGTTTGGGCTGTTTCTTGGGCTTAACCATAATTACGAATTTAATGCCCAACTAGGGTTTTCGGCCTTATTAATGAGCCAATAAATGTAACATTAATTATATTTTTATGGATTATTTTTCACCCATATCAACAATAATATAGTAATATTAATTAAAGACAGTTATAATTTAACTGATCTAATTCAATTTCATTACCACTCAAACTCCTTAACTTTATTAAAATTATATATATAATTATTTTTTATAAAAATCTTCCTAATTTTTTTCAACAAATATATGTATAATTTATTTAACATTAAAAATTCGTTCGATACTATACAATTATAATTGAAACAAGATTTATTTGGTGGTTGTTGGTTTCGTTTAACATCCAATAAAATGTATCAAGACATTATAATTTGACTGATCTAATTCAGTTTCATTACCACTCAAACTCTTTAATTCTATTAAAATTGTATATTTTATTATTTTTTATAAAAATCATGTTGGTTTTCAAACACCTTCCTGGTTTTCAAACACCCTCTTGGTTTTCAAACACCCTCCTGGTATTTCAATACCCCTAAACTCAAATTTTGAAGTTGAGTTTATATGATGGGGATTCTTATAATCTCGTGGTATGAAGAAGAATCACATGAAAACATGCATTTTTGAACGTTTTGGAGGTGAAATATCACATTTTAAACTGGTTTTCAAACCAGACCTTATTTTCAAACAAGGTTTTTTCGAAACTTCAAAGGATCACTAGGGCACCTACATAGGCTTGTAGAGGATCTTATAAGCTCCTTGAATCTCAAATTTGAAAGCAATCAGAGCATTTTTGAGCGTCCTTGAGCCAAACGAAATCAACTAGGGGTTCAGGTGTTTGAAACACCTGAACCATTTTTCCTCCATAATACTCTGGTCGGCCATTTGGCCAAGGGTACCTGGTCGGCCACCCTTGGTCGGCTGGGTCCCTCCCAATTTTTTTTTGAATTTTTGCCAAAATTTGTCTGTTTGACTTTGACCAAAACCAAATCTTGTCTTTGGCTTCCCTCTTTGTTTCTAGAGTGGATTTGGCACACCTTGGTTGGTTTTGTGATCCTTGATCTCATACAACCTACTTCTTAGTTTTCGGTACCTTTCGGTACCTTCTGGGCCTTAACTTGTTCTTGAATTCTTGGTTTCAAACAACCTTAGATTCAACTATGGCCTTTGGTTTTCAAACAGCTTTCCATCCTCATAATAGGATGTAGAATTTGTGATGAAGTTTCCTTGGCCTTGCCCCCTTATCAAAGAGGTCTTTGCTTCTTAGTTGTCTGCATAGGGAATTCCCTTATTTTCAACACCTGACTTCAAGTCTAGGATACCTTGGTCGATTTTTATCCTTGACTTTAAACTCAAGGACTTTAAATCTCCTACCTTGTTTAAAAAACCTTTCCTTGGTTTGAATTTAGCCAATGGTTCCTGATTTTCAGGCCTTGAATTCAAACAACCAGCTTGATTTGGGGCAAACAGCCTTGTTGGCCATCAAGGCTTATATTTTGTGTAAGCATCTATAATTCAAAGCCCCAACACTATATTCTAGAATATATCTTCCAAAATCTCTTAAAGTAGCTTTTTAGCTGGTCAAATTCGCCAACCCAAATCAATGAGTGCAAGCGGTTCGTCAACTTCGACTTCCAAGAGCGGGGAAGAGGGTGAAGAGTCGTCTAGTGGGGAGGAAGCTCCCGTTCAAATTGTTCCTCCTAAGATACGTCTGGTGAAGAAGGCTTCTGTCAAGAAGTGATTCATGTTTGAGCCTTGCATGGCCTCTACTAGCCTCATGTGGCTTTTATTCAGTTTCTGTTATATCTCGACTTTGGTTGTGGTCCTTCTAGGACTTGTACTTTTATTCGGTGTGTTTGTAATCATGACTTGAACCCTGCCCCTTAGGGGTGTTTTATTTACGTGCTTATTTCCTTTAATTCGTATGTTCTTTTATTTACGGTACTTGGCCATCTTAGACTTACACACATCAGGTGCTTGGTACATAACTGAAATCATAGAATCGTAGAATGGAAAAAAAGTTTGCATTAATAATTTAAAGCGGGCTCAACCCTTACATAGAATACTATGTCCTACTGGGAGCAACATGCTCTTGAATGGTTTCATATGAACCTTATTTCTACTTCTACTAGATAGGCAAAAAGCTAAGTCCTTATCAGGAGAGCTTAAACACAATAAACCTTGAGATTCGAGGCATGCCAAGTGCGGGGCACCTCGTCTCCGTCCAAGGTTTCTAGCTTGTAGGAACCTCTTCCATGCGTTTTGCTAACCCTATACGGCCCTTCCCAGTTAGGGGCCAACTATCCTCTTTGTCCAACTCCAGATGCTTCCATCTTCCTTAAAACCAAGTCGCCTTGTTTAAAGAACCTTTCTTTAACCGTCTGGTTGTAATGAAAGGATGATCTCTTCTGATGCTCAGCATTGCGGGCATTTGATTCATCTCTGACCTCATCAATTAGATCAAGGGCAAGTCTCATGCCTTCCTCATTGGTTTCTTGTTCATATGCTTCCATCCTTGGAGTCACATGAGAAATTTCCAAGGGCACCACTACCTCTGCTCTATAAGCTAGCAAAAACGGGATAGCTCCATGCAACACCTTGCTCACGTAGTAGATAGGCTTCTGAATCTTGTTTTCCTCTCGAATAAGAACGACACTCAGGGCTTGTTCGGATACCGCTAGATATAAATATAGGGTCTCTCCGGGACTAGGTTTGGCCAATAACGGGGCTTCAGCCATGTATTTTTTCAACTGTTCAAAGGCCTCTTGGCTCTTTGAAGTCCACTCAAAATTTTACACCTTCTTCAAAGCCTAAAAGAAAGGCAAACACTTGTCGACAGACTTTGAGATGAATCTCCCCAAGGCAGCCACTCTGCCAGTTAACTTCTGCACGTCCCATACAGAACGGGGTGGCTCCATGTCTAAAATTGACTTGATCTTATCCGGGTTGGCTTCAATGCCTCGTTTTGAAACCATCAGACCTAAAAACATTCCCGATCCAACACAAAAAGCACACTTGGCTGGATTCAACATCATCTTATGGTGCCTCAGCACTTCAAACGCTTCTCTGAGATGCTCAATATGGTCTTCCATGAAAAGGCTTTTGACCAACATATCATCAACATAGACCTCCATGGTTTTCCCAATCAGATGGGCAAATATCTTATTTACTAATTGTTGATAAGTAGCTCCTGGATTCTTTAGTCCAAAAGCCATGACAAGATAACAGAAAACACCGAAGTCAGTTATGAAAGATATCTTTGGGATGTCATCCTTATGCATCTTAATCTGGTTGTAGCCACTGAAATCATCCATGAATCTCAACATTTCATGCCCAACTGTGGCATCTATTAGTGTGTCAATTCTTGGTAGGGGAAAACAATCCTTAGGACATGCATCATTCAAATCAGTGAAGTCTATGCACATCCTCCACTTTCCATTGGCCTTCTTGACCATTACAGGGTTACCCAACCATTCAGGGAACGGAATCTCCTCAATGAAACTAGCTTCTAAGAGCTTATCCACTTCTTGCTTAATGGCTTCTTGCCTTTCAGGAGCAAAATTCCTCTTCTCCTGCTTGATTGTCTTTCGTTTGGGATCCCCATTCAACTTGTGAGTTATGAGTTGGGGATCAATCCCCTGCATATCAGCTGTTGTCTAAAAGTGCACACCTAGAGTATGTGTTATGGCTTTCTATGATTACTTTTAGATTTACCGAATATAAGGGCTGACTGTTATTCAAACAGTCTGCGTGCCAGAAAGAATCGGCTTACTGATTTGCTTACACAGATAAAAATGGCTTGCTGTAATGTAAATATGCTGTAGAATAGAATTATAAAACAGTAAGCAATAAAGAACACAAAAGAATTTTATCCAGGTTCGACCCATAATCCCCTATGGTCTACGTCCTGGTCCCTTACCAACTTGGTAAGAGAATATATTATTGATCAACGAAATAAACCAATTACAAGTTACAATAATATATCTCCTATTTCCTGGAAAACCAAGAAGCATTCTGTGGTTGCACGTTCTAGTGCAGAAGCTGAATACCGATCTATGGAATTAGCTAGCTATGAAATAACATGGTTAAGTGCATTGCTTAAGGACATGGGGCGGCAAGATTTGCCACCTACAGTCTTAAACAGTGATAATCAAGCTGCCTTGGCTATAACAGCTAATCCTGTGTTACATGAGAGGATTAAACATGTCGAGTTTGACTGTCATTTTATCCGTGACAAGATTGCTGCTGGTGAGATTGTTACCTGTCATGTTCCTACGTACTCACAAGTTGCAGATATGTTTACTAAGCAATTGACAGCTTCTCAGCATAGTTACCTCATGCAGAAACTTGGTGTTTCATCTCCAATTCTTCACCAAGTTTGAGGGGGAGTAATAAGCAAGTAAATCAGTAAAGTCAATGCAGTCAAACTCAGGGTCATATTAGTCTTTTATTACTTCTAGTCAAGGACAATTTGGTCATTTCATCAAGTCAATGCAGTCAAACTCAGGTTCATATTAGTCTTTTATTACTTCTAGTCAAGGACATTTTGGTCATTTCATCTAATGCTGTTAGGAGTTAGTTATGTTCTTGAGCTTTATATTCTGAAATGTAACAACCTAATACTCAAATCTGTATGTTGTGTTCTAAGAGTGTTATAAACTTCTTCTTCAAGCTTGTGATCACTGTTAATTTCTTTATTGATGCCAATGGTATTCATCTCCTTTGAAAACACTTTTGGCTCCTACAAAATAGTGACAATTTCCCTTCAAGATATAGGCACAGAGTCTCCCACGATGGTCAATCCAGTAGAGCCTGTCACCAGAGATTACAGGATCAACCAAATTGAACCACCCTCGGAAGTCAAGGAGATCACAAAAATGCGTAGAGGCACGGAATGGAGACCAACACCATGAGGATGTATTGAAAGTATAGACGACTTGTGCTGTTGGTCCGATTAGCAAAATACAGGAGAAGTTATGAAGGGGAAACAAAAAGAGTTCGCGATAAGCTAATTTTCCAAAGGTGGGTTCTGGAAGTGCGCTCCAAGATCCAACGTTGGGGTCAAATACCACAGCAAAGGGAGATTGGTCGTTAGTAAGAAGATTACCTCCGAAAGCATAAATCTTACCCTTGATTGAAATGAGTTTTGGCCATACACGAGGAGATATGAGTGGTTCAGGATTGATCTTTTTGGCCATACTTAGTTTGCTAGTATTATTTTTGGTACGTTGTGCTACATTATAAGCACCGTGACTCTTTTGATCATGCTTCCACGTGGTTTCAGTCTGGACAAATTTTATTGTTTTAATATGTTTCGTCATGTTTGTTGTATTTGACTTATTTTATCAAATAAAATAATGTGTAAATACAAGAATAATAAATGCATAAGTTATAAGTATGTATTGATTATGAGATTAATACAATTAATTGTACATCAATATAATGATTGAATGTTATATGGACAGTTACAATTTGGGGTGAAGGTGATGTGAGAAATGTCCTATATAATGACTTGTGTTCAAGAGAAGAAAACAATGATGTAGAGAGAGAGAGAGAGAGAGAGAGAGAGAGAGAGCTTGTTCAACATATACCAAGAGCTCCAAAATATAGATTATAAATTTTCTTTTGTAACTAATCATTTCTCTTATATATTATTGTAGGTTGATAATTCTTTCATTGGTATCAGAGCTATGGAGTTTTTTTTGGGTGGATATTATCTGGTTCTTCTGCTGCGGGTTTTCAAATCAGTGTGTGTTTTGTTTACAGTTTTCCTATATCTGGTATTCAGTAACTTGCTTCGTGGAGTGATCTTTGATTGTTTTTCTTTCTCTTTTTTTTGTTATTCTTTTACGTAGTGTTTTGTGTCATTTTTCCTACCTGCTTCCTTGCCCAAGTTGTAATAGTTATTGTTATTATTATTTTTGCTTTTTATACAATTCATGCTTTAAGCTTGATTTATTTCCATGTGCTTGTTGTTGATGTATGTACATGTTGTCTTCATGATTAATTAGTTTTTGATTATTTTATGATCATTATAATACTGATTTTTGCAGATATATAACCCGAGTGGTCTAGTTTTCTTGAGATCTTAGTGTTCACCATTTTGTAAATACACAGAATACATGTGTTTTCTTGTACGTATAATTTTTGTAACGTTTGTGATATTTTGATCATATATTTGCATTTATTATTCTTGCTTGTGTAAATGCTATCGTTTTAGTTTAGTAAATATTTTATGGATATTTTTATACTAAGATTAGATATCATCATGTATTTTTATTTTTAGACTTCTGTGATTTTTAAATTGATAGCCTAATGTTCTTGGTTAAGTGGATATGTTTTTAGTCTTACTATTGGTCCATTCTTCATGCTCTCTTGGACATATCTTTTTAATTTAGGATTAATGTTTATGATTGTGTTCCGGATTATCACTTGATATATTTTTGATTGTTTGGTAGTTCCTGCATCTGCGCGTACTAATTTTTTTTATTCTTATATATCTTCTGCGATGGAATGTTTTTTTTTTGAGTGACAAGAATGTAAATTTTACCGAAATTGGTAAATATATTGACCACGATTGTATTGGCTGCTAACGAAAAAAATTAAATTATTTCTGATTAATTTGTAAACCGTTGAAAAAGATGGAACTGTACTAGAGGAAATTTGTAGTGAAACTCTAAAAGGAGAGTTATAATGTTTGTAAATAATAATTGAGTGTGAATTGAAAATTATCGTTGAAATATATGGTATTGTACTAGAGGAAATTTTTAGTAGAGCAAATAAAACACATAGTTGAGTTTGGGGAACCGAAAAAAAGGGAAGGATGTAGATTATTTGAAAACAATCAGAATTTATCGGTGAAAGTCGATATTATAAAGAATTTGTTTATGATGTTCAGAATAGAGCACGAAAATAAAAGAAATTTTATGTGATGCTCGGAAAAGAGAGCTGGAGAATAATAAAAAAATGTGACACATATGAATATTTCTTTAAGGAAATTGAAAATTATTAAATGTTTTTGTACTTGTGGTCGCATTTTGGATATTTTATAAAATTAGAAAAATGGGTTGGGTTAACATTTTTCGATGTGTCGATATTGAACTAGATCTGATTGAGAATAAAAATTGAATTTGAATATTGGTTGTGAACCAATCATTTATGGTTGAATATATGAGATTGAGAATTTAACTAAAGTGGGTGATTGAATTTTATGTATATGGAAGTGAAATATTTTTTTTGACGTGAATATTTAAGGAAGTAGAGTCCATAGAAATAATCTAAAGTGGGAGCTGTTTGATCAATTTGAAGAAAAATACCCACAGATTGTATAGATTTTGGAATGAAATTATAAGTCTGGTGGATCTGTTGATAAATTTAAGACCCACAAACTTATAGAAGATATTATATGAGAACAGAAAGCTGATTATAAAGAGATGTAATCTTGTGTAAGAATTTGTACATAAATTTAAGGTGGGCTTAGTTGGAAAAGGTTTTACAAAAAAATTGAAAATTTTATATCGAGAATGAATTAGACAATAGTGTTTGTATTTTGAAAAGTAGGAGTTTGTTTACAATATTATTAGTATAAGTTAATGATATATTATTATCGGAATTAATAAAGGAATGCTAAAAAAAACTAAGTTGGAACTTAGTGGGAAAGTTGAGAGTGTGAGAGAAATATGATAAGTTCAGAGGATTAAATATTTTGAATATTTTGTGTGAACCAGAAAAGTATCCAAGTGAAATGCTTAATCGTTTTAGAATGAAAAATTGAAGTTCGGCGCCAACCTATTGGTAATGGGGAGACAGTTAATGCGGAAAAGGCACTTGATGTATCATATGTGCAAGTAGTCGAAAGTTCGATGTTGTGTAATCGATTGACTTGACTTGGCGTATTTAATTGGTCTCGTAAATGGATACGAAAGAAATCCTAATCAAGCCTAGTGAGAGGTTGTGAATAGGATAATTAAGTACTTGAAGTGTACATTGCACCACTAATTGGTTATGAGGCAGACGTGCTTGAATTTATCGATTTTTCTGGTGCAGATTTCGAAGGTGATAAGATAATGAGAATTCAACTTCGGAAGACCTATTAATTTATGGTGGATCCGAAGTTGGGAAAGTAAGAAATATGAATGTGTTTGCAAGAAGTGAAAGTGATAATGTTTAATTAGAGATTATGAATTTTTAATAGAAGGTATATCTATGATAGTATATATATATATATATATATATATATATATATATATATATATATATATATATATATATGGAATGTTATTCGAATGAATAGTAATAAAAATTCATATTTGAATTATAGACTCTAAAAAGGTGGGAGTCACGAAGAATATTTGATAAAATAAGTCAAGTGGGAGATGTTGTATTTGACTTATTTTATCAAATAAAATAATGTGTAAATACAAGAATAATAAATGCATAAGTTACAAGTATGTATTGATTATGAGGTTAATACAATTAATTGTACACCAATGTAATGATTAAATGTTATATGGTCAATTACAATTTAGGGTGAAGGTGATGTGAGAAATGTCCTATATAGTGACTTGTGTTCAAGAGAAGAAAGCAATGATCTAGAGAGAGAGCTTGTTCAACACATACCCGGAACTCCAAAATATAGATTATAGATTTACTTTTTTAACTGTTGAGGATAATGATTCAGATCATTTGTGATAAGGCATAATAGTTTGTACCGATAGGTTTTAGGTGTTGTAGATAAACTAGTAGTATAGTCTGCTGAGAGCAAATCTCTCATTTTGTTGTAAGAGAGTATTATATATATATATATATATATCAATACAAACAGCCCAACAAATAACGTGGGTTTCATTCTGTTGTTCTACTCTTCACATGGTATCAGAGCTTAGGTTCTTCTTCTTTATCTCATCCCAAACTCTATTTCCCTCTATTTTCTTCCTCAACACATTTCCATTTGCGAGTTTGTTGGCACGAGGACCCCTTAAGACAACAAGCAACATAGAATTGTGGTATAATCCAGTTGAGCCAAGTGGTTCGTCTCATGATTTATTGTTTCCAACCTCACATCCCGCATCCAACAGTCACACAACTATGCCAAGTTCAGTTACCAATGTACCATCTGAACCACCTACTACACCTATCCAACATCCACTTTCTAAATTCCCACAGCCAATAAATAACATTCCTTTAACTATCAGTTCAACCCCACAAAATAATACCTTTCCTTTGTCGCCAGCACCACCTATTTCTATTTTGGATGGTTCACACACTTTAATCCACTCAAGTAAAAATGAGTTACCTGCTACTGCTATGAATAGTACTCTCACGTCACATCCAATGGTTACACGTCTCCGTGATGGCACAAGAAAGGTAAAGGTTCCATATACTAGTCGTCATCCGATTCCTTTATGTTTGCAGGCTGTTCTCCATGATAAATATGTTGAACCAACCTGTTATACTGATGCTTCTAAATTTTCTGAATGGCGTGCTGCAATTCTTGATGAATTCAATGCCCTTCTTAAACAACGAAAATGGTCCCTTGTTCTGGCATCCATGGCTAAAAACATTGTTGGATGTAAGTGGGTATTTAAAGTTAAAACAAAAGCAGATGGTACTATTGAGCGACACAAAGCACGCTTGGTTGCAAAGGGATTCACTCAACAATATGGTATCGACTTTGATGAGACTTTTAGTCTGGTTGTGAAGCCTGCAACTATAAGGCTTGTTCTTTCTCTTGCAGTGAATCGTGGCTGGTGTATTCGTCAACTTGTCATTAAAAATGCGTTCTTACATGGTGTGTTAAATGAGGTCGTGTACATGAAGCAGCCACCTGGTTTCGTAGATAAGAGTTTCCAAATCATGTTTGCCTTTTGCATAAGTCTATATATGGTCTTCGTCAGCCTTCAAGAACCTGGTTTGGTGATTTTAGCAAATTCTTGATTGAAATGGGTTTCAACAGAAGTCGTGCCGACACTTCTATGTTCATTCACTGTGCTTCCCATAGTATGACTATATTGTTACTCTATGTAGACGATATTATACTAACTGGTGCCAGCAATGAGTTTATGTGTGCTTTAATATCTCGGCTCAATTCTCGTTTTGAAGTTAAAGATTTGGGGACATTGCACTATTTCTTAGGAATTGAAGTCAGCAGACAAACATCTAAAATGCAGTTATGCCAAACAAAGTATGCCCTTGACTTATTAAAAAGGGCTAATTTTCTTCTTGCAAAGCCATGTTCTTCTCCGGTGGCAGCAGGTTCAAAGCTTTCAATTCATGACTCAATTCCACTTGTTTATGCAACTGCGTATCGTCGTGTGGTTGGCGCGTTGCAATACCTAACCATCACCAGGCCGGACATTACTTATTCTGTTAATCAGGTCTGTCAATTCATGCATAATCCTCGTCAAATCCATTTGATTGCTGTTAAACGCATTCTACATTATCTCAAAGAAACTCCCCATTTTGGAACCCATATTATTCAGTCAAAAGATGAGGATTTATATGGTTATTCAGATGCTGATTGGGCGTGTTGCCCTGATGATAAACGTTCCACTACTGGTATGTGTGTATACTTCGGTCCGAATCTCATCACATGGGTGACAAAGAAGTAGAATATAGTAGCACGTTCCAGCACAAAGGCTGAATACCGGGTTCTTGCTTACACAGCTGCTGACATTCAGTGGCTTCTCTTTCTTTTTAGAGAGCTGGCTATTCCACTTCGATGACCTCCCATTTTACATTGTGACAATGTTAGTGTTACTTATTTAGCCTATAATCCTGTCCTTCATGCTCGAACGAAACACATAGAAATTGATTACCATTTTCTACGAGAGAAGGTAATACATGGCTCTTTGCGTATAGTTTTTGTTCCCAGCAAAAGACAATTTGCTGATGTCTTCACCAAGGGGCTATCAACGCCAAGGTTTAAATTTCTTCGTGACAAACTGACCGTTAGACCTTGTGTGGCCATCAGTTTGAAGGGGGGTGTTGAGGATAATGATTCAGATCATTTGTGATAAGGCATAACAGTTTGTACCGATAGGTTTTAGGTGTTGTAGATAAACTTGGAGTATAGTCTACTGAGAGCAAATCTCACATTTTGTTGTAAGAGAGTATTATATATATATATCAATACAAATAGCCCAACAATTAACGTGGGTTTCATTCTGTTGTTCTACTCTTCACAGTAACTAATCATTTCTCTTATATATTATTGAAGGTTGATAATTCTTTCAATGTTTCTATAGAATGGATATTGTGTAGGTGTGGTGGGTTTTTGCCGAAAAGTTTTCCATATGATAGTTATATTGTGGTAATTACTTGAGGTGCCAGAGCTGTGCTTCGATTGTATTTAGTTAAGAGATAATATTTAGTTAAGAAATAATCCATTTTTTGTTGAGTAAAGGTTTTAGAGGAAGACCCAACTGGATCTTTATAAAAATATTCTGACAAATTTTTGTTTTTGTTTATGTATTTGGCACTTTGATTGTCCGATATGTCTAGTCATAATCTAAGCTTATGAAAATAAATATGGGGTGTTATTTTACTCAATTACATTCGGTTATGCTATGATGTAACACCCCCAGATCCGGGGTCCGGGATCCGGTGGTTATGGTTTCCAATTCTGTCCACAACAATTGAACTTTCCTTAACATAAAATAAATTACGTCTCTATGACCCAACACAACAATATAAAACACACCCGTTATAGTCCCAGAGATGAAATCAGAGTAACAATAAAATTTTTATTAATCACATTATGAGTTCTTACAATCCAAAAGAATTTCAATATAAATACATACTCTTTGCCATCCATTTACATAAGTCATACTAGACCATATTCTTGGTACTGAAAGAATAAATATATCCTACCAATAGCTTCTTCTTCAGCTCTGGTAGTCTCATCGTCCTCGCCCGCGTCGAGTGCGCCTTGTGCGAGTCATCTGGTCTAGCTGTTGTTGTGATATAATAATAAAGCAAGGGTGAGCAATAGCCCACCAACAATAATATATAACTGAACGATAATGTATAACAGTTCAAAAGTATCTTTCAAACCATATGCCATGCATTTACGGAAATGATGCCAGTATAATATGAACGATGAAGTTACAAGGTAACTTAAAGTATTTGTTTGTAGAAATATCTGCTACATCAAAAGTAAGCGAGATATTCTCATTGTTATTAAGAAGAGGAACTTGCATGAAAAGGTTGCAATTCCAGTTATGAACACTTTTCCAGCTCTGCCAACAGCAATCATGTTGCAGGAAATATATAAGTTTGGATGATGAACCAATGAGGGAGTATTCACCGCGCCCGCTGTTCCAATCTTGATGATCAGTCGAGATCGTACAGCTCAAATTAGATTTACTACCGGTAGAAGGAAGAACTGACGGCTTTACTTGTATACCGCCTTACTAGCTCTCCCCGGCCAACGGTTGGGCCAAAGGGGATGGACCGGCGCTACTCGGCCTCTTACACGACTCCTAGTTCAAATAGAATTCATGATTCTGAATGTAACGTTCGTCCCCCTTTCCCCAAGTATAATACTTGTTGATAAGACTCTACAAGGTAGTCGTATCTAGTTGGAAAGGAAAATTCACCAATAACTTCCAAGCTGTGGCTTGGTATCGAATATCAACTTGTTCCAACAATCTTACCTCTCGAAAGATGAGAAGGTAAACAACGACTTAATAAGTCAACAGCACCCGAGTTGCGAGTGAAGAGAATACTCTATGACCGGGAAGTCGACAAGATAAATAACATTTTTCCAAGTAAGGTTCCCTTATTATCAGGGAGGTAGACTCAAAGAAGAATGATGTCTGGGAACCTTTCTTGATATAAGATTAATAATAATATGACTCCGAGATATTTTCTGTAATAATCGAAGAAGATAAACCTTATTGAGGTTATTCTAAGTATGAAATAAATATTCAGAGAATATTTATTGAATTAAAAATATTTAAAGAATATTTAAGAATATTAAAGGATATCTTTAATCAGGGTATTTCTCAAAATAATCCCTGGTGAAACATCAGGAGAATATTTATTGAATAAATAAATATTTAAATGAATATTCAAAATAATATTCATTAATTAATAGGGCCTGAAAGGAATACTTAAGATAATATTCATAATTAATTAGGAATTTAAATGAATATTCAAATAGTAATATTCATTTAATGAATAATATTCTAAATGAATATCAGGTAATATTCATTTAGTAATCCAAGCCCTAAAGGAATATTCGAGATAATATTCGATAAATAAATCAGGCTTCAGATGAATATTTAAAATAATATTCATCAAGTAATTAATATCTTAAATGAATTTTCAAAAGTAATATTTATTTAATAAAATAATATTCTAAATGAATATCCAAATAATATTCATTTAGTAGTCTCATCTTTAGAACAATATTCGAAATAATAATCGATAATCAATTCGACTTTGAATGAATATTGAGAAATATTATTCGTCGAATGGTTACGTTCAAATAATTATTTGAAGTAAGGATCGTTAAATAAATAATCTCGAACGAATATTCAAATAATATTCGTCGCCCGAATAAGGGAAAATATTTACTTAAATATTTTCCTTCGAGGTAACCTTGATATATCAAGAAATATTGACTCCCAGTCTATAGTTGATGAATAAGATATATACACCCTTCTCTGAGGGTCTTACAATAACCGGCTTATAATTGATACGTTAGCTGTCTAATTTATAAGCCAATAAACAATCAGGGAACAAGCATAATGATATAACTTGAAAGTAGGCATGCATGCTATGGCATATGTACAACAGAAAACATATATATATATATATTCAATCACAACAACAGCCTAAAAGAAGGGAATTGAAACTTGCCTGGTAGTCGAGTACGGTAAGGGGTAGTGGTAGTGGGTCCCGGGTCAGCTTGGTGATCTATAAATAGCCAAGGCATTCGGGATTAATCACTTAACATATTAAAAGTTAAGTTGTACTTAAATCGAAACACATTCTCGAGTTATCTCGTTATATCCCTTTTAGTGGATTCATTTTTATCACTGATCCGACCCGACATTCGTTTGTTAATACGACATGTCACTGTACTTATACTTGGGATATACTTAAGTCATACGAGTTCTAAGGTCGATCGTTACAAATCAATATTATGCTCCGAGTTTTATCGCCCGTTTCCTAAGTGTTTTACCGAAGTTATAATCAAGCGGGTTTTTAGGGGTTCGTTTGCGATTAACTTTGATTCGAACATTTTTATAAAATCGGAAAACGATCCGTTTCACATGAGGTTTTCTCTCCCACACCTTCCTTTTTACGTCTAGTATTTAATTACCAAGATTTGCCACTGACTTACGTATTTTACGAGGGTTCAATTTTAATAACGAACTCGTACTTACGGTTTCGAACGTCTTTTATTGAATCGGCCATAATTCCTAAACCGTAAGTCCGTTTCACATGATCTTTATATCAAAACGAAGCTTATAACATGATCTATCTTGCCATGGCAGAACATGATACTGGACAGTGACTTATGGCTACTGTCAAACACGATTTCTTAAGGTTAACAAAAATCGGGCATTACGACGGCTATAAATCGGACGTTCCAAAAATCACAATCAACAACCCAAGCCACACCGGGCATCTAAACAACTTATAAACATATTAAGAACCTCAACAAGTCCAGAAGCCACTGATCTTAGTATCAAAATCATCATGATAATCAAATCACTAAATCACTAACTAAACATGCTTATAACATGAACATAATCATAACAAAGCTAGATCCATCAAGAACATGCTTAAAACTCAAAGTAGATCTAGGGTTTTCAATTCTTATACCTTCCTTGGAGTATGTACTAGCCTCACAAATCTTGGTATGGTCCTTGGATAGCCTTAAGTTAGCTAGGATCAACCATGAAAACAAGAAAAACAAAGATTAGTTCTTGAAAACACTATTCATCATCATCTTTGATGATTTATTTGAAAATGGAAAAAGATGAATTTGAAGCTGAAATTTCTAGGGGATCTAAGCTATGATATGAAGTACTCACCATAAATATTTCAAGATCAAGTGATGGTTGGAAGCCTTACTTCTAGCACCTTGGCAGAATTTTTCAAGGAAGAAAGGAAAATGGAGAGTTCTTTGTGTTTGCTTGGTTGTTTTGATAATAATTCATAAAGTGATGAGCCTTGGATGATATCTCATCTCTTTTTACTTTATTAAAGTGCTTTTGGAATGAATGGTGAGATTTGAAAGCATGTGTAGCACTTGGATTGATTTATGGCTAACTAGAGTTTGATTTGGCTAACTACTAGTTCAATCCTTAACATGCTAGTTACTTAGCCCACTTGATTGCTAGATATTTATCTAGTAGCTTATGCATGACTCTTGCTTCCACTGCTTGTTTCTTTTTTCCGGTTATTGCTCGTTTCGATTGATCGTTCGGGCGAATAACTAAGTAGTTTCACCTCTAGGGTTTACCGGGAAATTTCTCGATATTCATAATACCTTCCCCAATCCTTAATATAATCCTCGTGATGACCATGTAGGATATTTAATCTCGATACGAACTTAATCCGTAATCTAGGATTCGTTCGCTTTATTGATTAATCACGTTATAACGTTTTAGCGGTTTCTAGAACGCTTGTTTCACTGCCTCAGTGGTTTCCTACCTTCATTCTTAAATCAAATATAATAACATCCCAAAATATCAAATCCTCAAAGTTAATATCTCAATTCTTGGATTATAATAATATTTAATCCACTGTCCGGTCAAATATTATACCGAAAAAGAATTTGGAATTTCTGAATTCCGATCGTCTCTGCATTCACTTATTTCCTCCGCGTATTACTAATATGACTTCGAAACATCCATATCACGTCCCGTACATAGGGTGGCATGAAAAGTTTTCCAACTTACAAAATCACTATTCATCCACCAAATTACTATGCACGTATAGGAAACACTATGCACGTACGGGAAACACTATGCACGTACGGGAAATACTATGCACGTACGGGAAACACTATGCACATATGGGAAACACTATGCACGTACTCATTTCCCTTCAAGGATCCATTAGCTCCTTCCTGGATGGTAGATTATTCTTATCTAGGTCCTCAACCATCGAATTACTCTATTCTGACAATATACTAATGCATCAGGATCATTTTCCAAAGCAATATCCATTCATTACAATCATTGTTCTTTGAAACCACCATTCATTAGAGCTGGTGACCTTGTTGTCGGAATCATTGTTCCTCATTTTATCATTACTTAATAAAAAGTTTTAATTATATCCAAAATTTGGGGTTCTTACAGTCTCCCCTCCTTAAAAGGATTCCGTCCCGGAATCAGGTAGGAAGCAAAGAGTCGTTTGCCTGTCGTTCACTTTTTAGCTTCCCGGTCAATTCTTAGTCGTTCTACCCTTCCTCAGCACATCTTCTAGTGCTACAATCCATACTGTATCCTTTTTCCATCAACGTTGCTACTTTTCGTACAACTCACTATCCGGGTTATACTCTTACTCAGTCTTATCCTTATTGATACCTACAGTAACATTGGTATCACTATCACCCTACGAATTCGGAGGTAACCTCGCTCGTACTGTGCATTTCCTGATTGCTTTAATCTTCGCAATCTCGATCAATATAGAGAAGTGGAAAGATTTATTGAGAGATCACTACGATCAATTGAACATTTGTTATATTGCATAATTAGTACAGAAGGGGGCCAGCCTTTAGTACTTGACAAGCAATTAAACAAGTTATGGTATTCCACTTAGACTTCTATCACATAGACAGATAGTCACGTAGCAGTACCTCCCCTCCTAAAAGGGTTGTTCTTCTCAATTCATAAAGAAGATGAATAAGAGAGAAGAAGAGAACAGAGTTCTAAAGGATTATAGAAAGCTTTCATGATTGTAGAATATCATACTCAGAATTTACCTCTGAACTATAGAGGTTTATCAAAGAAGAAATTAATCATAATTATATCCAATACTATTTGATCGCAATCTCACGTGACAACATATCTTGCTGCTTTGTCCATTATTCTATGGACAAATACTCTTGTTCAATCTTAGCGATACTCACATTCGGGAAATCCTTCAACCTTTCAGGTTAAATCTTAGATTTCTCACTTGACATCATTATTACTGACATCCCATATCATGTTACTAGCTTTTTCATAACTATAATATTGATACTATCAGGTTGTCATCCTGAGAATTCATTAGAAAACCCATTCATAACATTCCTTGCTTCTCATTCCATAGTTGCTTTCCCAGCCTTTTCTTTATCAATCACATCCTTCTTATTATCTTATTCTTACTCATTTCTATTATTTACTTTCACCTTCACCTCTTTATTGAGACACCTTTTTGCACTTGGTACCTCCTTATCGGTATTCCGTCACATTTATTCTATAATCATCACGTTATTCCAATTTAAACTTTCCGAAATGAATCTGGCCCGATCCCTTTAACTTAGATTCATATAATCTACTTCTGCCAACCTTGTTTCTCATCACTTGTTCTTTTCTATCCGTGGTTTTCCACAAGTTGTCTTTCGTAAGTCAGACCAGGTCGTATATCTACGTGCTCGTACTCCTATCATCTGTTGAACATCTGCATTTTACTGGCGTAGCCTTGCCACATGAAAACCCGTTATGACCGTGCTATAAGTTTTGGGGGTAAGGCTGGCTCGAATACCGCCGTCCGAACACTTTAAACTCTCAGGTGGCCCAATAAGTCTCGGGCTCAACCGCCCTTCCCTCCAAGTCTCATTAATTCTTTCCACGGGAATATCTTTAACATCATGAATCATCAACCTCATATTCTCTATCTTGTTTGCGCAGAAGTACACTAACATAAACTTGTTTGTCATTCATCAACATGCCATTTAGTTAATCAATGGCAGCACTTTCTTTATCTTTACATTGTCATCTACTTTCTTAGAAGAATCACCATCGCTTGTTGTTTACGTAGTGCATTAATAGCTAACCCTACGGGTTTCAAATCCCTTAGGGAGACAAAGTAATCACTATTCCTTATCCATAAGGAACACATCCTGAACTTGATGTAGATATAACATGAAGTAGATAGAATTGCAGAAGAGTTTCAAGCATCGCAGCTAGGTCCGGTTGATGAAACTATCACTTATGCATCTTCCATAAAGACTGGAAACTTAACGGTTTACTTCATCAATTTTGTACCATGGTCCTGGTTTGCCTCAAAACGGGACCTTCTAAGGTACGTAATATGCTTAGGACTCCATTAGGAACCGAATCTTTACTTAAACTATTATTACCTTCGATTCTTGCACAATCATCAAAAGGAATGTAACTTCCTCCACTCCAATATGACCTTCAAGGTCTTTCCAAATATCATTTTGTTTCTTCGGTATGATCATTTATAATTATTCCTTTATACTTAGACTGTCGGCCACCTCATTGGCCTTTCCTGATAATAATAATTTCTGGTAATCTTTGTTCTCTGGATATATTCCAATTAAAACATTTCTACCTCATTCCCATCATTGTTGGGTGAAAGCATTCTCCCTTAAGCTCTGCTGATGGAGAAAAATATATTTATCAGTCTTTCTCCATAAGTCATTGCTTCCACCTACCCGTGGGAACTTTATCACATTTATTCCCAATCCTACTTAGGATACTTCTCTTCTTAGTTCTTTCCTTATCTTAGGATAATCTCAACCTTTATAGGTTCAATCCATACTTCCTCAGGGTTTCACACATGCCTCGTCTGGCATAATTATTTCTATGTCATATATTCCCTACCAAACTTCCATTTTGAACTTCAGAATATTACCTTTTTCCTTGTAAGGTTTCTTAGGTAATCCTCATCATTCTTCCTGTATTTTCTGGGTACAGGGCACATCAAAATATCAGTAATTAATCATATAATAATTCTGTCTATATACCTTTCAAAACTGCTTTTTTTTTATAAATCCTCAAAGTTTGATGTCGCCTTAATCAATTCAATTTATATCATCCAAATTCACAATTTCCTTTATTAGGGGTAATGCCATCCCTTGTCCATTCCCCAGGGTTTGCCTTACTCTATGGATATCTTATCCTTAATTCAACTGCCAAGGAATTCCTGCATCCTATAATTGGCAATCAAATCATGTATCCTTAATAAGGGTCTCTTTTCAATCATTCTTATTTGATAATCGATCGGTAGCTTACTGCTAATTTCTTCTTTCAGATAGTGGTCAACCTATTTGACCTTCCAAAAGACAACGTATGTCTATCTGTTCTCTTACAGAACTTGTTAATGGTAGCAAGGATGTTCTGAAAGATATTGGTCGAGTTCAACGTGAATTTCCTAGTGCTTATCGTTCTTCGCAAAGGTACTTGCCTCAAAGAAAATTCCTACAGCATATTGTTCAATTTCTGACCATTTCTATACTCTCTTCATATACCTTCATTGTTTACTTTCCTCCGTCATAATATATTCATGGTATTCATGATACCCTAACATCATACATCTCAAGTCATTATACTCCCATTTTACTCGTAATCTTGGATAACCATATACACATGAGTCACTTTAGTACGGGTGACCCCATCCCAAAAAGGTCTAGTGAATTCCCAATCAAAACATGGGCTGTTCAGCAGAAGATTCCTACGATCTCATTAATGTTTCCTTTATATCAGAAGGCCTTGCAGTCGGTGCTTTCTTAGAAGCAACCCTGCTTTGTCTTTTCATTGCTGGTCTAGTCACTTTATAGTCCGTTGTGACTTGGCCTCAACTGGCCACACTAAAATAAAAATATATGATTTTAGGGGTTGGCTAATAGCATTACTTTTCTAGCAATTGCCGGCATAGTGCCTTCTTCTTTGATACCTTTCTACCTTTCCAAAACTTTACTCCATATAAGTCTTAATCGACTACTCGGCACCGTCTCCGGTCACCTTTCCTCCACTTTTATCTTTTCAACTATTCTTATCAATCCCGCGTGCCACACAAGCTTACCATTCCTGGCATAACAACCTTTTCATTTAAGTCAATCCTGGAATTTCTCAGTCCGGCTGGTTTCTTACTTACATTTCCTGTTTTCGTCCAATCTCACTTCATCATTTTATCACTACCGTCGATTGTAATACTCAGGGTTCGTCTACTAACCCATATATGACGGCAACCTTACCCAATCCACAGGGTTCGCTCCAGTTTCCATTCTCTTCAATGATGTTCTCTGATAATCAGAAGGACAAGATTTGCCAAAATTCGATGAATTCCCTTTTTTTTTGAATCAGGGAAATTTTGGTCAATCTATTCACCTACTGGTAACATTAAGGAGACCAATTTCGAAACCTGAAGAATAGTTCTATGAACCTCCAAGCAGGTAGAACCATAAGCAGTCATAATTAACGAAATAATCGTCATCAGGTTGGAAGTTTAACCACCGGAGAGGAACCAATTATATACATCCTTTAGAGGGGAATCAACAGTTTCAAACTGAAACCAGTCACAACTTCCTGATACCTATATGTCCTGATATTCAATATTACCAAATGTTAGTCTACCCAACCACTAGTCTCAGCAGGAACCTTACCGTCGGAGTTGGTTGTTCCAAAAAATTTGGCACTACTAAAGCCATCCGAACCTAGTGAACCGTGTTGTCCAAATGCATCCGCCAGTACTTTGTCATGCTGCGCAAGCACACATCCTAATCCTTTATGTGAAGCGTCGTTGGAAGCACAAAGTCTCCTTTTTCCATTAAGCAATGCCAACTCTTGGTCATTACAACTTTCATCTTTTAGCTCCAGGAAGATTTTCTCACATTTTTCCCTTTAACTGCTGATCGTATTACTTGATCCATTATAATTCCGTGTCGGAGTAAACTTAAGGTAACTACTATAATCCATTCAAAGAAAAGAAAGAATTTAATATTCCTCTGAATCACATGCATCTAACGTTTCTGGTTCATCATTTAACTGAGTTGAATTAACTCTATACTCAGTCTCTGACAGTAGTCTCATTACGAGTTCATCTTGACTCACTGGTCTTATCTTCCGGTAGGTTCTGAGATCATTGTCTTGCTTACTACTTCCTTATATAACTTTACCCAATCATGCTGTCACTTCCCAATGTCATTACTTTCTACTAATTCATTCATGAACATTTCCCTGAATAAAACCACCTTATTAACCTCACTTTGGTTTCGTAAATTATAACCTATGACATCTGCCTTCTTGTGGCGAATTATTACTGACAATATTCATACTGATTCATTTATCAAATGATATGGCACTTACTGCCTCATTCTCAACTATTCCTAGGGACTCTGCTCCTCGTCCTATATCGCTGTCTTTGATAATCATACATCCCTCTAGCTCTTTCTTTGTTAAGATGAAAATCTCTAAGGATTCTCATCTATTTCCGTATAAGATCTCAAGTAATTCTTCCAATCCGTCTTACTTGCTGGTACTACCTCCAGTAGTCCAGCCACGAATCCAACATGAATCTTCAGTTCTCTTGCTAATAGCTTAGTTCTTTATGCCCACTTTTCTGAGCTCTATACCTTAATCATCTCAGTCTTTCTGGCTACAGCCCTCATTCCTCGAGGGTAAGCTCCTTATCCTAATAAGATTTTCCTTATCTGCTGGAACCTCTTCCGGGTCTCCAGTAGGGTACTCCATCGTATTACCCGCTGATCTTCAGCATTTAAAGCATCATCGCGCTGCTGCTCGTATGCCTCAAGGTCTGTCACCTTACTCGTCGATACGATATCGAGCTAAGTTACTATCATGATACTTACGAGTTCCCATAAGGCTTTTATATGTCATCACTACATTAAGTAGTCCGACTATGAACTTGGCAAGAGTTCTTATTATCTTATTGAATTTATTGTTTTAACGTCACCTCATCTCTGGGATTTATAACGTACGCTCTGATACCACTTCTGTAACACCCCCAGATCCGGGGTCCGGGATCCGGTGGTTACGGTTTCCAATTCTGTCCACAACAATTGAACTTTCCTTAACATAAAATAAATTACGTCTCTATGACCCAACACAACAATATAAAACACACCCGTTATAGTCCCAGAGATGAAATCAGAGTAACAATAAAATTTTTATTAATCACATTATGAGTTCTTACAATCCAAAAGAATTTCAATATAAATACATACTCTTTGCCATCCATTTACATAAGTCATACTAGACCATATTCTTGGTACTGAAAGAATAAATATATCCTACCAATAGCTTCTTCTTCAGCTCTGGTAGTCTCATCGTCCTCGCCCGCGTCGAGTGCGCCTTGTGCGAGTCATCTGGTCTAGCTGTTGTTGTGATATAATAATAAAGCAAGGGTGAGCAATAGCCCACCAACAATAATATATAACTGAACGATAATGTATAACAGTTCAAAAGTATCTTTCAAACCATATGCCATGCATTTACGGAAATGATGCCAGTATAATATGAACGATGAAGTTACAAGGTAACTTAAAGTATTTGTTTGTAGAAATATCTGCTACATCAAAAGTAAGCGAGATATTCTCATTGTTATTAAGAAGAGGAACTTGCATGAAAAGGTTGAAATTCCAGTTATGAACACTTTTCCAGCTCTGCCAACAGCAATCATGTTGCAGGAAATATATAAGTTTGGATGATGAACCAATGAGGGAGTATTCACCGCGCCCGCTGTTCCAATCTTGATGATCAGTCGAGATCGTACAGCTCAAATTAGATTTACTACCGGTAGAAGGAAGAACTGACGGCTTTATTTGTATACCGCCTTACTAGCTCTCCCCGGCCAACGGTTGGGCCAAAGGGGATGGACCGGCGCTACTCGGCCTCTTACACGACTCCTAGTTCAAATAGAATTCATGATTCTGAATGTAACGTTCGTCCCCCTTTCCCCAAGTATAATACTTGTTGATAAGACTCTACAAGGTAGTCGTATCTAGTTGGAAAGGAAAATTCACCAATAACTTCCAAGCTGTGGCTTGGTATCGAATATCAACTTGTTCCAACAATCTTACCTCTCGAAAGATGAGAAGGTAAACAACGACTTAATAAGTAAACAGCACCCGAGTTGCGAGTGAAGAGAATACTCTATGACCGGGAAGTCGACAAGATAAATAACATTTTTCCAAGTAAGGTTCCCTTATTATCAGGGAGGTAGACTCAAAGAAGAATGATGTCTGGGAACCTTTCTTGATATAAGATTAATAATAATATGACTCCGAGATATTTTCTGTAATAATCGAAGAAGATAAACCTTATTGAGGTTATTCTAAGTATGAAATAAATATTCAGAGAATATTTATTGAATTAAAAATATTTAAAGAATATTTAAGAATATTAAAGTATATCTTTAATCAGGGTATTTCTCAAAATAATCCCTGGTGAAACATCAGGAGAATATTTATTGAATAAATAAATATTTAAATGAATATTCAAAATAATATTCATTAATTAATAGGGCCTGAAAGGAATACTTAAGATAATATTCATAATTAATTAGGAATTTAAATGAATATTCAAATAGTAATATTCATTTAATGAATAATATTCTAAATGAATATCAGGTAATATTCATTTAGTAATCCAAGCCCTAAAGGAATATTCGAGATAATATTCGATAAATAAATCAGGCTTCAGATGAATATTTAAAATAATATTCATCAAGTAATTAATATCTTAAATGAATTTTCAAAAGTAATATTTATTTAATAAAATAATATTCTAAATGAATATCCAAATAATATTCATTTAGTAGTCTCATCTTTAGAAGAATATTCGAAATAATAATCGATAATCAATTCGACTCTGAATGAATATTGAGAAATATTATTCGTCGAATGGTTACGTTCAAATAATTATTTGAAGTAAGGATCGTTAAATAAATAATCTCGAACGAATATTCAAATAATATTCGTCGCCCGAATAAAGGAAAATATTTAAATATTTTCCTTCGAGGTAACCTTGATATATCAAGAAATATTGACTCCCAGTCTATAGTTGATGAATAAGATATATACACCCTTCTCTGAGGGTCTTACAATAACCGGCTTATAATTGATACGTTAGCTGTCTAATTTATAAGCCAATAAACAATCAGGGAACAAGCATAATGATATAACTTGAAAGTAGGCATGCATGTTATGGCATATGTACAACAGAAAACATATATATATATTCAATCACAACAACAGCCTAAAAGAAGGGAATTGAAACTTGCCTGGTAGTCGAGTACGGTAAGGGGTAGTGGTAGTGGGTCCCAGGTCAGCTTGGTGATCTATAAATAGCCAAGGCATTCGGGATTAATCACTTAACATATTAAAAGTTAAGTTGTACTTAAATCGAAACACGTTCTCGAGTTATCTCGTTATATCCCTTTTAGTGGATTCATTTTTATCACTGATCCGACCCGACATTCGTTTGTTAATACGACATGTCACTGTACTTATACTTGGGATATACTTAAGTCATACGAGTTCTAAGGTCGATCGTTACAAATCAATATTATGCTCCGAGTTTTATCGCCCGTTTCCTAAGTGTTTTACCGAAGTTATAATCAAGCGGGTTTTTAGGGGTTCGTTTGCGATTAACTTTGATTCAAACATTTTTATAAAATCGGAAAACGATCCGTTTCACATGAGGTTTTCTCTCACACCTTCCTTTTTACCTCTAGTATTTAATTACCAAGATTTGCCACTGACTTACGTATTTTACGAGGGTTCAATTTTAATAACGAACTCGTACTTACGGTTTCGAACGTCTTTTATTGAATCGGCCATAATTCCTAAACCGTAAGTCCGTTTCACATGATCTTTATATCAAAACGAAGCTTATAACATGATCTATCTTGCCATGGCAGAACATGATACTGGACAGTGACTTATGGCTACTGTCAAACACGATTTCTTAAGGTTAACAAAAATCGGGCATTACGACGGCTATAAATCGGACGTTCCAAAAATCACAATCAACAACCCAAGCCACACCGGGCATCTAAACAACTTATAAACATATTAAGCACCTCAACAAGTCCAGAAGCCACTGATCTTAGTATCAAAATCATCATGATAATCAAATCACTAAATCACTAACTAAACATGCTTATAACATGAACATAATCATAACTAAGCTAGATCCATCAAGAACATGCTTAAAACTGAAAGTAGATCTAGGGTTTTCAATTCTTATACCTTCCTTGGAGTATGTACTAGCCTCACAAATCTTGGTATGGTCCTTGGATAGCCTTAAGTTAGCTAGGATCAACCATGAAAACAAGAAAAACAAAGATTAGTTCTTGAAAACACTATTCATCATCATCTTTGATGATTTATTTGAAAATGGAAAAAGATGAATTTGAAGCTGAAATTTCTAGGGGATCTAAGCTATGATATGAAGTACTCACCATAAATATTTCAAGATCAAGTGATGGTTGGAAGCCTTACTTCTAGCACCTTGGCAGAATTTTTCAAGGAAGAAAGGAAAATGGAGAGTTCTTTGTGTTTGCTTGGTTGTTTTGATAATAATTCATAAAGTGATGAGCCTTGGATGATATCCCATCTCTTTTTACTTTATTAAAGTGCTTTTGGAATGAATGGTGAGATTTGAAAGCATGTGTAGCACTTGGATTGATTTATGGCTAACTAGAGTTTGATTTGGCTAACTACTAGTTCAATCCTTAACATGCTAGTTACTTAGCCCACTTGGTTGCTAGATATTTATCTAGTAGCTTATGCATGACTCTTGCTTCCACTGCTTGTTTCTTTTGTCCGGTTATTGCTCGTTTCGATTGATCGTTCGGGCGAATAACTAAGTAGTTTCACCTCTAGGGTTTACCGGGAAATTTCTCGATATTCATAATACCTTCCCCAATCCTTAATATAATCCTCGTGATGACCATGTAGGATATTTAATCTCGATACGAACTTAATCCGTAATCTAGGATTCGTTCGCTTTATTGATTAATCACGTTATAACGTTTTAGCGGTTTCTAGAACGCTTGTTTCACTGCCTCAGTGGTTTCCTACCTTCATTCTTAAATCAAATATAATAACATCCCAAAATATCAAATCCTCAAAGTTAATATCTCAATTCTTGGATTATAATAATATTTAATCCACTGTCCGGTCAAATATTATACCGAAAAAGAATTTGGAATTTCTGAATTCCGATCGTCTGTGCATTCACTTATTTCCTCCGCGTATTACTAATATGACTTCGAAACATCCATATCACGTCCCGTACATAGGGTGGCATGAAAAGTTTTCCAACTTACAAAATCACTATTCATCCACCAAATTACTATGCACGTACAGGAAACACTATGCACGTACGGGAAATACTATGCACGTACGAGAAACACTATGCACGTATGGGAAACACTATGCACGTACTCATTTCCCTTCAAGGATCCATTAGCTCCTTCCTGGATGGTAGATTATTCTTATCTAGGTCCTCAACCATCGAATTACTCTATTCTGACAATATACCAATGCATCAGGATCATTGTCCAAAGCAATATCCATTCATTACAATCATTGTTCTTTGAAACCACCATTCATTAGAGCTGGTGACCTTGTTGTCGGAATCATTGTTCCTCATTTTATCATTACTTAATAAAAAGTTTTAATTATATCCAAAATTTGGGGTTCTTACATATGATGGCCTTGTTAGCTGGCAATACCATTATTTGGTTTCGATATTCATTCTACTATGACCTGTGTCGTTCATTAGAGGTTCTTTAGTTTTTGGTGCAGTTTGGTGATTTGACAAAGTTTAAGAATGTCTATGGTGTCTAGGATGTTTCTAGTAATATTTAGTGACGGTGGTGGCATATGTTGGTGTAGCAGTTCAATGGGCCGTTACTATGGATGTATGGTTTGTACCTTGGTTGTTTTGGTTTTGGTGGCAAGTCAAGACCTTGTATATATATATATATATATATATATATATATATATATATATATATATATATATATATATATATATATATATACTAGCCTATAACCCGTGCAAAGCACGGGCGATCATGTATTATTATTATTTCTTAATATATACATATTAAATATTTGATTTAATGTAAAATTTTAGTTTTTTTAATAAGTTTTGCTATTAATTTTAAATTTACTTATGTTCCGAACTTAGTTTCAAGATATAAATAAATACTGTTCATTTAATGTTAATTTTAAATTTGTTGTTAAGTGTTAGGAATAATTCATAAGTTGTGATGTTGAGAATAGAATTTTGCTTATATTTCTTGTAAATCCTGATCTTATAAAGGATTTAGTACTTTTTATAGGATATATGCATTAGACAGTAATCTGTAGAGTTTATTCAGGAACAGCAGTGCATCAAGGACTACATGTCAGGAACTGAGATCAAATCCTGATATGCCAAGTCAAATACTGATGGATGTTGAATCCTGATGCAAGGTGGAATCCTGATATCAGTCGTGTTACTGATGATGTCATTATGGATGCTACAGAAACTGGCAAGTGCTATAAAATAGGATCGTTGTTTTGAAGAACAAGCAAGAAGATATCATGAAGGTAAGAATTTTCTATTGATGGAAACTATCAACTGGACGGCAGAACATTGTCATGTATAGATCATTACTTTCTGTTATTAGTTGATAGGTAGCATTATAAATACTCTCTCTATATCATTGTAAAAGAGTGGATTGTGGATTTTTGAGTGCATATCGTGTGAAGCTCTGTATTATGTTTCTATTCGAGAGTTCGAAACAAACAGAGAGAGATTTGTATTGTCAGCAGCTGCTAAAGGTATTGTACACCTTTGGTAGAGTTTGTATTTGATTTATTTAATACAAACAAAGTTTGATTCATTCGTTTGTTCTTGTTCATCTAATCAAGCAAAAATCTAACACGATTATATAACTTGTATTCAACCCCCCCTTCTACAAGTTATTCGAGTTAAAAATTGGTATCCGAGCAGGTTGATTTCGAATTATAAAAAAGATCTGCAATCATGTCTGGTTATAAGGATGGTAATACTAAGATCCCTATGCTCAAGAGAAACGAATATACTCTATGGGAAGTGAAGATGTTACATCACCTGGAAGCAACCGATCTCGATTATCTTGATAGAATCAGAGATGGGCCTTTTGTTCCAACAAGGCTTGTTCCTCAAGCAACTATCGAAGGAAAAGTTGTTCCAGAACATACAGCAGAGAAGCCTAAATCTGAATGGACAGATAAGGAAAAGGAGAACGTTCTTAAGGATGCTAAAGTGAGAAACATACTATTCAACAGTCTTGATTCTGTTCTCACTAACTATGTTCTCTCTTGTAAAACTGCTAAGGAGATATGGGACAATCTAAAGGTTCACTGTGAAGGAACAAAACCTGTCAGGAAGAATATGAGGACACTTCTCATACAATAGAATGGGTACTTTGAATCCAAGTCTGGTGAGTCACTTACTGATACCTTTGATAGGTTTACTAAACTCATCAATGAGATGGCCATGCATGGTAAATATTATGACTTGGAGGATATGAATACTAAGTTCATGAAAGCTCTTCCTGATTTCTACAATGAGAAGATATCTGCAATTGAGGAAACTAATGATCTGGATGAAATATCATTAGAAGCAGTTTATGGAAAATTGAGAGCTTATGAACTTGACAAGCAGCAAAAAAAGAGCAGGAGTGAAGGAAAGTTGAAAACTTTTGCACTCACTGCTCAGTCTGAATCAAAGAAGCTTCCAGAAGAAAATTCTGAATCTACTGAAAGAGACTTGAGGAAGAAGAAGAGCAAAGAAAGTTCTGAGTCAGAGACTGCAGATATAGACTCTGAAGATAATGATTTTGAATCAGAGATGCAAGAACTCTTTGCTATGTTTGATAAAGCTTTCAAGAGAGGAAGATTCAACTGGAGAAGATTTAGCAAAGGATCTTTTCAGAAGAAAGAGGAGCATAAGAGTGACAAAGGCAAGAGTTCAATTATCAAGCTTGATAAGGCCAAGATCAATTGCTTTAACTGCAGTGAGCTTGGACACTTTGCTAGTGAGTGCAAGAAGCCTAGGAATTCAGGGAAGGGTAATGAACTCATGGTCACACAGAAGGATTGGGCAGACTCCAGTGATTCTGAAGATGAATTGGATTATGACAACATTGCATTGATGGCAAGTGCTTCAGACAAGCTTGGATCTCCAAAGAAAACTTCTTCATCTTCTGTTAAGGTATCACTTCACTCTCTTGATTCATTTGATAGCTTAGATTCTGATGATAGTAGATCTATTCATGTTGAGTTTAAAAATCTTATGACTAATTTCAAAATTCTTGCTCGTGAAAAAGATGAACTTAAGGCTAAGAATGATGAATTAGTTAGTAGAAATAATTTTCTTGAAACTGAGTTAATTCAAATGGAAGAATATAGGTTAAGTTCTGATAAAGCTAAGCATGATTATGGTGTTATCCTTGAGGCTTATGACTATGTCAGAAAAGAACTAGAGGAAGAGAGAGATGTGATGAAAACCATTAACACTTCTGGTAAAAAGACTCAAGAAATCATTGACAATCAAATTCTTGGTAAAGTCTATGGCTTAGGTTTTGAAAAGAATAAAACTAAAAATTCTGTAGCTATTGTCTTGGATGATAGGAAAGAATAATCTAGCATACCCAAATCTGAAGGTAAGAAGATAGTTTCTGAACCTAAACATGTTAAATTTGTTGATTATAAAGGTACCCCAGTTGTGCACAAAAGAATTAACAATAACAATTCAGATGAAGGAGTGTTAGAAAAACCTAAGAATGTCAGCATAGGTGATAAGTGGATTTTATATCCACTGGGAATCCCTCCGTTCGGCTTAAATTGATTGTTTTGGACTCAAGTTGTTGTAGTTTTGATGTGTTTTGCTGAGTTGTGCAGATTTACGAGAATGTTGATTAAAGTTGATGCTTCTATCGTTTTTGGAGAATTAATTAATTAAAATTCGGATTTTTGAGAAGGGCTGCGCACTTTATACTGTTTGGGCCATATCTGGAGTTCTAGAAGTCCGTTTTCAACCCATTTACAGTCCACGCGAAGCTTGAGAGATTTTCTACATTATGGGATAGGTTTCACACGACCAGGCCGCATGTGGTGGGCCCAGGAAGCACGACCAGCAGATAGATGGAAGCAGAAAAATTACTGTTTTGCCCTTTTCTAGTTCTAATTGTATTTTGGGAAATTTTTAATACCTGAATTGAATTCTAATTGTAATAGAAGGTAATATCTTGCTGGGCAAGATTTGTAGAGCCTATTTAAACACATCTTACCATTGTAAATCATAACAATTGATAGCTGTAAATCGTATCAAGGTACTTTCGATCTTCAATTCTTTCTTTAATATTATGTTTTCATTCATTATCATTATTATTATGTTTTCTTTATTAAATATGCATAACTAATTCTCTAATCTGAGAATTGGGTAGTATTCCTTGGTATTCATGCATGCTTGATTATGTGATTTTCTGCCTGGCTGATTTGTTAATGAGATCTTAACACAATTAGGGGAGTCATGAACCTTTGATTGTTTTCTAGGGATTGTAATAAGCTTGGGAGAGAAGTTGCAATCTTAGTACATGATTTAACAGACATAATTTGAATATTAGATCGGGAGATTAATAGGAGAATTGTGAGACATATAATTCTTGGTATTTAATAGTGTATAGATATACTTTGATTGTATCACGGGAGTGTCAATTAAGGTGTAGCTGTAAGCACTATATTGTAGCCTGGGAGGGTGCAGTATAACTTTAGAAGAATTGTTTTCAGCAAGGTAGGAACACAAATATCACATTAATATTGAGCATGTATTGAGACCAGGTGAAGAACCCCAGTTCTTAGATTGTTTTCCTATATATTTGAATCTCAGTTTAAAATCAATTCTTAGTGCTTATAATTAGTTCTTGGTTAATTTAGCTAAAACACAAACCCAAAAATTCTTCTCACACACTTCTAGACGTAAAGAGATAAGATACTTGAACTTGATATTACATTCAGTCCTTCCCTGCGAACGAACAACAAAAATACTAATAACAATAGTTTTTCTGTCTAAGTCTCAGTTGAAACAGAGACTAGAAAGTATTTCAGAGTCTAGCAAGATCAGAAGAAATAGGAATGGGAAAGAAGGTATTAACAAAGAGAATAATTACAAGAATGTACCTGATGCACCTAGGAAGAAATGCTATAAATGTGGAAATCATAATCATTTGGCCCTAGACTGCAATCAAAAACCTTCTTGGAAAAGTGAGTCCAGATTCCCCAAGACTCAGAGAATTCAATACCAACCACAAGAACCCTGTTATCATTGTGGTAGTTTACTTCATTCCATTTATATGTGTATGGAATATCATGAACAGTATTATGACTATTATTCTCTGAAATCTGAAACTCCTAGTCACAAACAGTTTATGAAATCAGAGTCTAAGGTTGACTCTGCAACAGGTAAATCAAAAGCAAAATCTTCAAAGCCTGTTGGTTCAAAAGTTAGTAAGAAAGGATCCAATCAAAGTTGTGTCCTAAAAAATTCTAACTAGCTAATTTTTGTTTGAAGGGCACTGGAAAGAAGCATTCAATTATCTTGGATAGTGGATGCTCTAGACATATGATTGGAAAGAAGTCCCTGCTTACAAAGTTTGAGAGGAAAGCTGGCCCAGTAATATCCTTTGGAGATGGCAACAAAGGAGAAACTCTGGGATATGGCTCAATTATTTTGGGGAATGTCATCATAGAAAATGTAGCACTAGTTGAAGGCTTGAAACGCACACTTTTAGGCATAAGTCAACTGGGTGATAAGGGTTACCAATTAATCTTTGACAGTGAAGGATGCAAAATCTTGAATATGAAGAATGGAGACATTGTTCTGACTGGTCAGAGACATGGTAACATATATAAAGCCAGCTTGAGTGACATATCTAAAGGAACTGTCAGATGTCTTTACAGCAAGACATCAAATGACGAAAGCTGGAACTGGCACAAGAAGCTCTCACATCTCAATTTCAAGAAGCTTAATCAACTTGTTAAGCACTTCTAGTGAGAGGCCTACCTCAGGCAAATTATGTGCAAGATGGACTTTGTGATGCTTTTCAGCTTGGAAAACAAAGAAGAACCACTTTCAAGAGCAAGACAGAAAATTCAATTACTGAACCATTTCACATGCTGCATCTTGATTTATTTGGTCCAGTAAACATTATGTTTATCAGCAAGAAAAGATATGCTCTAGTTATAGTGGATGATTACACAAGGTTCACATAGGTATTCTTTCTACACAACAAGAATGAAGCTCCTCAACAAATCATTGAACTTGTCAAGAATATTCAAAATAGCTCTGAGTACAAGGTCAAATTGCTCAGAAGTGACAATGGTACAGATTTTAAGAATTCTACAATGGAGGAGTATTGTGCAGACAATGGAATTACTCAACAGTTTTTTGCACCTGAAATACCTCAGCAGAATGGTGTAGTAGAAAGAAAGAACAGAACTCTCATAGAGGCAGCAAGAACCTTGCTTGCAGATGCAAAGCTTCCAACCTATTTCTGGGCAGAAGCTATCAACACTGCATGTTTCACTCAAAACTGTACCTTGGTAAATGCTCATGGCAAGACTCCCTATGAGATGATCAAAGGAAAGAAACCAAGTGTGAAATACTTTCACATCTTTGGATGCAAATGCTATGTCCTGAAAGTTCATCCAGAACAACTTGGAAAATTTGAAGCCAAATCGGATGAAGCAATCTTTCTAGGATATTCAGCATCAAAGGCCTTCAAAGTATACAATCTCAGAACTCACATTGTTATGGAATCAATTCATGTTGCATTTGATGATAAGAAGTTTGGAATTTTGCAAACTGATGAAAGCCATGACAATCTGGAATTTGAAAATCTTAAGTATTCTGAGATTCTCTCCAGTGATGATGAAGGTTCTCCAGAGGAAATCTTTATTGTTTTTCAAAGGAATGCTACTGTTGAGGGGGAGCAATTCAATTAAGGAGAACATAGTACTGGTCAGGATCAGACTAATCTTTCAGAGTCTACTTCATCAGGAACTGATCCTTCAGAGTCTAATGAAGGAAGATCAGAAACTAGCAACAGTATTGAATCCACTGATTCTACTAATCAAGGGGGAGCTTTTGAAGGAAATGAACACTTTTCTACAAGAAATACCACTAACTCAGGGGGAAAGTCTAGCAGGAGCAATCTACCACCTGGTAGAAAATGGATAAGGTATCATACTGAAGATTTGATTATTGGTGATCCAAATAATGGTGTTCGAACTAGAAGATCAATTCAAAATGAATGCTTGTACAGTTGTTTTCTCTCAAAGAATGAACCTAAGAAGGTTGAAGAAGCCTTACAGGATCCTGATTGGGTAATAGCAATGCAGGAAGAATTGAATGAGTTTGAGAGGAACAAAGTTTGGAAACTGGTACCAAGACCTAAAGATAGATCTATTGTTGGTGCTAAATGGGTTTTCAGAAACAAGCTAGATGAATCTGGTATGATTGTAAGAAACAAAGCAAGACTGGTGGCCAAGGGTTATTCTCAGGAAGAAGGAATTGACTATGATGAAACCTTTGCACCTGTAGCAAGATTAGAAGCAATCAGAATGTTTCTTGCATTTGCAGCTCATTCAAAATTCAAGGTATACCAGATGAATGTAAAGAGTGCTTTTCTTAATGGTAAGCTTGATGAGGAAGTGTATGTGGAGCAACCACCTGGTTTTGTTGATCCAAAGTTTCCAAATCATGTCTACAAACTTGACAAGGCACTCTATGGACTAAAGCAGGCACCAAGAGCATGGTATGAGACTTTATCTAAATTTCTTCTTGAAAATGGCTTCACAAGAGGTACAATTGACAAAACTCTATTCTTTAGAAAGATAAAAGGTGATTTGCTTTTAGTTCAAGTTTATGTTGGTGATATTATATTTGGTTCTACTAGTGAAAAGTTATGTGCTAAGTTTAGCAAGCTTATGCAGTCTAAGTATCAGATGAGCATGATGGGTGAACTAAATTACTTTTTAGGCTTGCAGGTCAAACAGACCGAGACTGGTATTTTCATTAATCAGTCAAAGTATATCAAAGATCTTTTAAAAAGGTTTGACTTTCAAGATTGTGCAGTTGCAAAGACACCCATGGAAACAGCCACTAAGCTAGACTCTGATCCTAAGGGAAAGAGTGCTGATAACACTAGCTATAGAGGCATGATAGGTACACTGTTATATCTAACTGCAATGTTAGATATTGATTCAAGTGATGATCAGGATCTGGACTACTGATCAGATACTGATGCTGACATCATCAGTAATGCACCGTCAGGATTGGGTTATCATCAGGATTGGAAGCTGATCAGGATTTCATGAGGATATACATCAGTCCAGGAATCTAGGAAGATTGACATGTCGGTTCCTGATTTATAGGAACACAACTATCATTCAAGATATGTACTAAGAAACGTATGTAATTGATTTGATATATCTTGTAATTGATAGTGTAGTTGTGTACTGTATATAAACATAGTTTAGGTTTTACTTAATTGGAATATGTTAGGAATAGTTCATAAGTTGTGATGTTAAGAATAGAATTTTGCTAATACTTCTTGTATATCCTGATCTTATAAAGGATTTAGCACTTTGTATAGAATATATGTGTTAAACAGTAATCTGTAGAGTTTAGTCAGGAATAGTGCGTCAGAGACTACATATCAGGAACAGTGTATCGAGGACTACATGTTAGGAACAGAAGAGCAGATCCTGATACATTAAGTCGGATCCTGATCAAATACTGATGGGATAATCAGATCCTGATGCAATGGGAAATCCTGATATCAGTCGTGTTACTGATGATATTAGTTGTGTTACTGATGATGTCATTATGGGTGCTACAGAAACTGGCAAGTGCTATAAAACAGGATCTTTGTTTTGGAAAACAAGCAAGAAGATATCATGAAGGAAACGAATTCTCTATTGATGGAAACTATCAACTGGACGGCAGAACATTGTCATAGATAGATTATAATTCTGTTATTAGTTGATAGGTAGCATCATAAATACTCTCTCAATATCATTGTAAAAAGTGTGAGCGAGTGAGTTCGTAAGTTTTGTATTCGAGAGATCGAAACAAACAGAGAGAGAGATTTGTATTGTCAGCAGCTGCTAAAGGTATTGTACACCTTTGGTAGAGTTTGTATTTGATTATTTTAATACAAACAAAGTTTGATTCATTCGTTTATTCTTGTTCATATAATCAAGCAAAAATCAGACACGATTATATAACTTGTATTCAACCCCCCTTCTACAAGTTATTCGAGTTAACAATTGGTATCAAAGCAGGTTAATTTCGAATAATCATAAAGATCTGCAATCATGTCTGGTTACAAGGATGGTAATACTGAGATCCCTATGCTCAAGAGAAACGAATATACTCTATGGGAAGTGAAGATGTTGCATCACTTGGAAGCAACAGATCCTGATTATCTTGACAGAATCAGAGATGGGCCTTTTGTTCCAACAAGACTTGTTCCTCAAGTAACTATCGAAGGAAAAGTTGTTCCAGAACATACAGCAGAGAAGCCTAAATCTGAATGGACAGATAAGGAAAAGGAGAACGTTCTTAAGGATGCTAAAGTGAGAAACATACTATTCAACAGTCTTGATTCTGTTCTCACTAACTATGTTCTCTCGTGTAAAATTGCTAAGGAGATATGGTATAATCTAAAGGTTCACTGTGAAGGAACGAAACCTGTCAGGAAGAATATGAGGACACTTCTCATACAACAGTATGAGTACTTTGAATCCAAGTCTGGTGAGTCACTTACTGACACCTTTGATAGGTTTACTAAACTCATCAATGAGATGGCCATGCATGGTAAATATTATGACTTGGAGGATATGAATACTAAGTTCATGAAAGCTCTTCCTGATTTCTACAATGAGAAGATATCTGCAATTGAGGAACCTAATGGTCTTGATGAGTTATCATTAGAAGCAGTTTATGGAAAATTGAGAGCTTATGAAATTGACAGGCAGTAGAAAAAGAGCAGGAGTGAAGGAAAGATGAAAACTGTTGCACTCACTGCTCAGTCTGAATCAAAGAAGCTTCCAGAAGAAATGTTTGAATCTACTGAAAGAGACTTGAGGAAGAAGAAGAGCAAAGAAAGTTCTGAGTCAGAGACTACAGATATAGACTCTGAAGATAATGATTCTGAATCAGAGATGCAAGAACTCTTTGTTATGTTTGCTAGAGCTTTCAAGAAAGGAAGATTCAACAGGAGAATATTTAGCAAAGGCACTTTTCAGAAGAAAGAGGAGAAGAAGAATGACAAAGGCAAGAGTACAATTATCAAGCTTGATAAAGCCAAGATCAAGTGCTTTAACTACAGTGAGCTTGGACACTTTGCTAGTGAGTGCAAGAAGCCTAGGAATTCAGGGAAGGGTAATGCACTCATGGTCACACAGAAGGATTGGGCAGACTCTAGTGATTCTGAAGATGAATTGGATTATGACAACATTGCATTGATGGCAAGTGCTTCAGACAAGCCTGGATCTCCAAAGAAAACTTCTTCATCTTCTGTTAAGGTATCACTTCACTCTCTTGATTCATTTGATAGCTTAGATTCTGATGATATTAGATCTATTCATGTTGAGTTTAAGAATCTTATGACTAATTTCAAAATTCTTGCTAGTGAAAAAGAAGAACTCAAGGCTAAGAATGATGAATTAGTTAGTAGAAATAATTTTCTTGAATCTGAGTTAATTCAAATGGAAGAATATAAGTTAAGTTCTGATACAGCTAAGCATGATTATGGTGTTATTCTTGAGGCTTATGACTATGTCAGAAAAGAACTAGAGGAAGAGAGAGATGTGATGAAAACCATTAACACTTCTGGTAAAAAGACTTAAGAAATCATTGACAATCGAATTCTTTGTAAAGTCTATGGCTTAGGTTTTGAAAGGAATAAAACTGAAAATTCTGTAGCTATTGTCTTGGATGATAGGAAAGAAGAATCTAGCATACCCAAATCTGAAGGTAAGAAGATAGTTTCTGAACCTAAACATGTTAAATTTGTTGATTCTAAAGGTACCCCAGTTGTGCACAAAAGAATTAACAATAGCAATTCAGATGAGAGAGAGTTAGAAAAACCTAAGAATGTCAACATAGGTTTTCTGTCTAAGCCTCAGTTGAAACAGAGACTAGAAAGTATTTCAGAGTCTAGCAAGATCAGAAGAAATAGGAATGGAAAAGAAGGTATTAACAAAGAGAATAATTGCAAAAATGTACCTGATGCACCTAGGAAGAAATGCTATAAATGTGGAAATCATAATCATTTGGCCCTAGACTGCAATCAAAAACCTTCTTGGAAAACTGAGTCCAGATTCCCCAAGACTCAGAGAATTCAATACCAACCACAAGAACCCTGTTATCATTGTGGTAGTTTACTTCATTCCATTTATATGTGTAAGGAATATCATGAACTGTATTATGACTATTATTCTGTGAAATATGAAACTCCTAGTCACAAACAGTTTGTGAAATCTAAGTCTAAGGTTGACTCTGCAACAGGTAAATCAAAAGCAAAATCTTCAAAGCCTGTTGGTTCAAAAGTTAGTAAGAAAGGATCCAATCAAAGTTGGGTCCTAAAAAATTCTAACTAGCTATTTTTTGTTTGCAGGGCATTGGAAAGAAGCATTCAATTATCTTGGACAGTGAATGCTCTGGACATATGACTGGAAAGAAGTCCCTGCTTACAAAGTTTGAAAGGAAAGCTGGCCCAGTAATATCCTTTAGAGATGGCAACAAAGGAGAAACTCTGGGATATGGCTCAATTATTTTGGGGAATGTCATCATAGAAAATGTAGCACTGGTTGAAGGCTTGAAACACACACTTTTAAGCATAAGTCAACTGGGTGATAAGGGTTACCAATAAATCTTTGACAGTAAGGGATGCAAAATCTTGAATATGAAGAATCGAGACATTGTTCTGACTGGTCAGAGATGGTAACATATATGAAGCCAGCTTGAGTGACACATCTAAAGGAATTGTCAGATGTCTTTACAGCAAGGCATCCAATTATGAAAGCTGGAACTGGCACAAGAAGCTCTCACATCTCAACTTCAAGAAGCTTAATCAACTTGTTAAGCATCATCTGGTGAGAGACCTACCTCAGGGAAACTATGTGCAAGATGGACTTTGTGATGTTTGTCAGCTTGGTAAATAAAGAAGAACCACTTTCAAGAGCAAGACAGAAAATTCAATTACTGAACCATTTCACATGCTACATCTTGATTTATTTGGTCCAGTAAACATTATGTCTATCAATAAGAAAAGATATGCTCTAGTTATAGTGGATGACTACACAAGGTTCACGTGGGTATTCTTTCTACACAACAAGGATGAAGCTCCTCAGCAAATCATTGAACTTGTCAAGAATATTCAAAATAGCTCTGAGTACAAGGTCAAAGTGCTCAGAAGTGACAATGGTACGAATTCAAGAATTCTACAATGGAGGAGTATTGTGCAGATAGTGGAATTACTCAACAGTTTTTTGCACCTGGAACACCTCAGCAGAATGGTGTAGTAGAAAGAAAGAACAGAACTCTCATAGAGGCAGCAAGAACCATGCTTGCAGATGCAAAGCTTCCAACCTATTTCTGGGCAGAAGCTATCAACACTGCATGTTTCACTCAAAACTGTACCTTGGTAAATGCTCATGGCAAGACTCCCTATGAGATGATCAAAGGAAAGAAACCAAGTGTGAAATACTTTCACATCTTTGGATGCAAATGCTATGTCCTGAAAGTTCATTCAGAACAACTTGGGAAATTTGAAGCCAAATCGGATGAAGCAATCTTTCTAGGATATTCAGCATCAAAGGCCTTCAAAGTATACAATCTCAGAACTCACATTGTTATGGAATCAATTCACGTTGCATTTGATGATAAGAAGTTTGGAATTTTGCAAACTGATGAAAGCCATGACATTCTGGAATTTGAAAATCTTAAGTATTCTGAGATTCCCTCCAGCGATGATGAAGGTTCTTTAGAGGAAATCTTTATTGCTTCTCAAAGGAATGATACTGCTGAGGGGGAGCAATTCAAGGAGAACATTGGACTGATCAGGATCAGACTGGTCATTCAGAGTCTACTTCATCAGGAACTGATCCTTCAGAGTCTAATGAAGGAAGATCAGGAACTAGTAGCAGTACTAAATCCACTGATTCTACTGATCAAGGGGGAGCTTTTGAAGGCAGAGAAAGTTCTTCTACAAGAAATACCACTAACTTAGGGGGAGAGTCTAGCAGGAGTAATCTACCACCTGTTAGAAAATGGACAAGGGATCATACTGAGGATTTGATATTGGTGATCCAAATAGTGGTGTTCGAACTAGAAGATCAATTCAAAATAAATGCTTGTACAGTTGTTTTCTCTCAAAGAATGAACCTAAGAAGGTTGAAGAAGCCTTACAGGATCCTGATTGGGTAATAGCAATGCAGAAGAATTGAATGAGTTTGAGAGGAACAAAGTTTGGAAACTGGTACCAAGACCTAAAGATAGATCTATTGTTGGTGCTAAATGGGTTTTCAGAAACAAGCTAGATGAAGGAATTGACTATGTTGAAACCTTTGCACCTGTAGCAAGATTGGAAGCAATCAGAATGTTTCTTGCATTTGCAGCTCATTCAAAATTCAAGGTATACCAGATGGATGTAAAGAGTGCTTTTCTTAATGGCAAGCTTGATGAGGAATTGTATGTGGAGCAACCACCTGGTTTTGTTGATCCAAAGTTTCCAAATCATGTCTACAAACTTGATAAGGCACTCTATGGACTAAAGCAGGCACCAAGAGCATGGTATGAGACTTTGTCTAAATTTCTTCTTGAAAATGGCTTCACAAGAGGTACAATTGACAAAACTCTATTCTTTAGAAAGATAAAAGGTGATTTACTTTTAGTTCAAGTTTATGTTGATGATATTATATTTGGTTCTACTAGTGAAAAGTTATGTGCTAAGTTTAGCAAGCTTATGCAGTCTAAGTATCAGATGAGCATGATGGGTGAACTAAATTACTTTTTAGGCTTGCAGGTCAAACAGACCGAGACTGGTATTTTAATTAATCAGTCAAAGTATATCAAAGATCTTTTAAAAAGGTTTGACTTTCAAGATTGTGCAGTTGCAAAGACACCCATGGCAACAGCCACCAAGCTAGACTCTGATCCTAAGGGAAAGAGTGCTGATAACACTAACTATAGAGGCATGATAGGTACACTATTATATCTAACTGCAAGTAGACCAGATATAATGTTCTCTACCTGTTTATGTGCTAGATTCCAAAGTGATCCTAAGGAATCTCATTTAATTATTGTGAAGAGAATTTTTAGATATCTCAAGAGAACTCCAAATCTTGGTTTGTGGTATCCAAGAAAATCTGATTTCTCCCTAATTGGCTATTCAGACTCTGATTATGCAGGGTATAAAATAGACAGGAAAAGCACTACAGGTACATGTCAATTCTTGGGAAACAGATTGATTTCTTGGGCAAGCAAGAAGCAGCAATCAGTTTCAACCTCAACTGCAGAAGCTGGATACATTGTCGCAGGCAGTTGTTGTGTTCAACTCCTTTGGATAAGAAATCAGTTGAAGGATTATGGTATGACACTTAGTAATATTCCTATGTTTTGTGATAATACTAGTGCTATCAAAATTGCAGAAAATCCAGTTCAACACTCAAGGACTAAGCACATTGATGTCAGGTATCATTTTATTAGAGAACATATTGAAAATGGTACTGTGGAACTTCATTTTGTTCCTACTGACAAACAGCTTGCAGATATTCTAACTAAACCACTTGATGAGGCCACATTCATTAGATTGGTTAGTGAGTTAGGAATGTTAAATTTTTAGATCTTTAACATCTGCACAAGTAGCAAGGTATGTTGTTTCAGCTTATAGACTTGATATTTTGTCAGGATCTATACTTGATTGATAAATGCTTAAGCTGTAACATTTTACTTTGATAAATTACAGTATGATAGACTTGTTAATAAACATCAGGATTGCTATCAGTATGCTGACATCATCAGTATTGACATCAGGATTGTATCGTCAGTATCAGGATTGTGAAATTTGTGTATCTTACTGTTTCAAATTCTGAAGTTCATGTTATTTGGTGGTTCAATTCTGAGTTTTGTTAAGTCTATGTTAGCAAGTTTCATTACATACATACTGATAATTTATATCATTATTCATGACAGTCAATAAACAACGATAGACAAGTAGATATTAAGAAAACTTGTATTTTCATTAATCAAAAGCATTACATACATGAAAATGAAATACAATTCTTCTTTTTACTTAACTACTACTGATAATTCTATTCTTGTCTAAAGTTGTTGCTGCTTCAATCTTCAACGATCGACTTCCGGATAAGGAGCATCTCAAGAATGAATTCCTTGTCTGGGTGACTTGAATGAGAGCAGCTGACTCATCTTCATGCTTATTGAAGAAGAAGAATAGCATCTCCATCAAGATCAACCTCAGACTCTTCACCAAATTCTTCATCCTCAAGGAGTGCAGAGATTAGAGGAGGATTGTATCCAACTGGTAGATGTTTTAGAGGAGATTTGTGGAAATCATCTGGGTTAAGATTAACCATATTTGACTTGATGAGAAAAGTTATCTCTTCTAAAAGATAGTTCACTGGCTCCTGATCATCAAGAGTAAAGAACTTCTCAGTAGTAATGAACCAAAAGCTAGGGTTCATATGAAGGTTTGGGTTGAAAGCCATAATGGAAAGAGAAAAGAATGAAAAGGTTTTGGAGAATGGCATAAGGCGTCGGTTTCTTTTATAGAAAGACGTGGGAAGCTGAACAGTCATTTGGATATCAATGCATTCAGTCATAATTATGTGTGACTGTATTTTTGGTATTTTCAAGAAATATTGAATGAATTTAACCAATTGATTTTGTTATTTCTTTTTCAGGTAAAAGAAAATGCCATGTGGAAACTTCATTTAGTCTCTGGAATCAGGATGATATTGATCAGGAATACGAGTGTGTTCACATCAGGATTAGTAATTCTTTTTATTCAGAAATCACATTGAATTGTGTGATTATTCTGATGAGTAGATCACATCAGGAAAAGGAAACTGATCAGTATTGATTTTTATTTTTATTTTACCGTGACTTATTTACTCGAAATTATTTTACAAAAGTCATAGGTAACTGCATTTTTCAGGGACTGACACCTGTCAACCTACGTGTCAACGTGGGATAATGGGTCTGAAGGATTTTTGAAATATAATTATTTTGACACTCTAATCGTGTAATTGCTTTCTCTAATTTCATTCTCTAAAGCAAAAACACTCTCGAGTTCTCAAAATCACTAATCAATTTCAAAGATTTCTTAAGTTCTTTTCTGATCAAAATGGCAACTCAAAGAAGGCTACCCAATTCAGTAGCTTTCAAGTTTGGTGACTTTGATTTATGATGAACAATCATGTTGCAGCTATCACCAACAAGGAAGGGGTGTCAACTGATTTTCACCTGATAATGGACTTTATGGCGAAAGGACCATTAAGCTATGCCTTGACAGCATCTCCACAAATTAATCAAGTAGATGTTTCACAAGCTTGGGAGAATGCTGAGGTAATTGATTCTACTCAGAGTCAATCAGGTAAGATTGTTCTACACTTTGGACAAGATTCATTTGATCTTACTGAATCTGTTATTAATTCAGTACTTCGCTTACCTGTTAGTACAAATTTTGAGAATGTACCATCTGATGATGATGTGAGAACTATGTTATCTAAATTAGGTTATGATGGACCTCTAGATAACATGAGCCAGTTAAATAGATCTTTTCTTAGGAAAGAATGGTCTTTCTTTTTTTATCAAATTGCTAAATGCTTTACTGGTAAATGTAGTTCTTTTCAACAAATTACAGCCGTTACATCACATATTGCATATGCTTTGCTGTATAACAGAGTAATTAATTTTGGTCACATTATCTTAAATCAGATGTGTATTAAACTTAGGTCAAGAGATCATGACAGGAATATGGTTTATTATCACAGATTCATTCAACTGTTTATTAACCATTTCATTCCTGATGTTGAAGCTAGATTTGGTAGAGAGTATTGTGTTTCTTCTTATGTACAGCAAAAGAGAATTTTCTCTGACATTACAAAGAAGGACAGTGAAAAGAATCTAGATGAAATACCTGCGTTACACTATCCAAATCATGTTCAGGTACTTCTAAGAACTCATCTTCCTACTATCTATAATTCTTCTTTCTTTGGTGGTGAAATGACTCAGGAATCTCAATTGGAGGAGAACCCCCCTGTGTCTACCCAAGTAGCCAAAAACATTACAGTCTCTGAAACAATTCTAGAACCAAATTTCGATCCACAACCTATTTTTTCAAAGAAGCCAACCTCTGGTGTTTCTAAAAAAACATCAGTTGTAAGGAAGAGAAGATTTGTCATTTCAAGTAGTAGTTCTAGTGAAGATGATGATAATATATCTCTTGCTGAGAGAGCAGAATTGAAGGCTGCAATTCAACTTTCTAAGCTAGGACAAAGAGATGGAACACCCAGTCACAACCAGGCTGCAGTCTCTCAAAAGGCTGTAGTTCTTAAAAAGGGAAAACAGATACTGGATACTGTCTCTCAAAAGACTGTGTCTATTGAAAGAGGATCTCATCCCAAGATCACTTCTGTGTCTACACCTCTTGAGTCTTCTCAAGACAAATCTGTTGCTCACTATACTAGGAGAACAAGGAGAAAGATTCATTTGTCACCAACACACACAGTGTCAAGTCCAACTAACATTATGCAGGTCTCTACAAATAAGGCTATATCCACGTCAGTATCTGGCAAGAGAGATCTGGATCTTGATTCTTCATGGGAAACTACATTGACATACAGACTGGCTATGGAACTTATTTCTCTAAAAGTGAAGCTTTCCAGGCCTGTTCTAAATTTTCTGATTGAAAGAGTTCCCAAACTTTCATTTCCTGAAGAATATGGACTGTTACATCAAAGACTTGATTTAATGAAGATGTACTTCTATGTATCAGTCAGAAAGGAGTTACACACGAAATTTGGACTTCCTAAGCATGTTGCACTTCAATCACTTCATGCATATTTATTTGACAAGGATGTCATTGTTGAAGATGCTTCAGCTCAAGGTGAACAAGAGGAGGTAGTTGATAGAGGGAAGCAGTCAACAGAAGATACTATTGCACCAGTGGTATATAGTAGGATAGATCAGATCACAGTCACTACAACACAAGAACCATCTAGTCAGAGGTTGGATGACTCAGGAACTGTGATGGCGGACGCTGAAAGGACTTCTGTGATGACTGGAATTGCAAGTGAGAAACCCTATGATATGGGAGGAATGACTTTGATTGATTTTCCTGAAGATCAAACCAATATTGTTCTTTCAGAGTCTATCCACCTTGAGGGTGTGTCTTAGCAACCAACATTTAAAGATGGTGGCATATTAGCTATGGTGTCTAATGAAGTATTACTGAAGACATCAGAGTCTAGTGTAAAACCTGAAAGTGGTATACTGGAGCCTGTAGTTTCTGAAAAGAAAGTAGATTTTTGTAAGGGTTCAGAGACTATAGCAGCTCACTCCTTGGAGAAAACCTCAAGCCCCATGCCATACGAGGAATCCTCTTTCCATGTGAGTTCAGGTATAAAAACTTCTTCTAACCTTATTTTTCTGTAGGTCATGAGAGCACTTATCCAAATTTGAGTGATACAATTGAAAAGATGGACATAGATCCACACACAGAGAGGCTGGCTCCTGACCAGGCAAAAGGAGAGGTAGAAATAGTGTTGACTTTAGATAGTCAAAGTGAGAATGAGGGTATGGATGATCAACTCCATAGTGAGGGAGAGAAAATTAGGAAACCACCATCGTTTGATTTCTAGGATCAGGTTTTTCCTGAATCTTGGTTTGAAAATCTTGGTATGGATGCTGGTACTTATTCTTTTATCAAGATGTATGAGAAGCATGACTTAGCACATCACAATGCAAAGCCAGAAGTTAAAGCTCAGAAACCAAAAGAAAGGCTTGCAGAGATCATTAACAGAAGAGGTGAAAGGCTAAGACAAACTTCTACTCAACCAGTACCAGAAGATATTCCTAATGATCCTAGTATTTGTAACGCCCCCAAATCCGGGGTCAGTAGATTTGGGCATCACGCTAACAAACTCAATAATTCTAACAAAAAAATTGGCCATGATGTATTCGTAAATACAACATAAACCTGCTGAATACTAAACTAAAAATCTGAAATTAAAATAAAACTGAAATAAAAATAAAAACTCAATCAAAAGCTCTTTGACCCCAACTCCCAACTAAGGATCTTAGGTTACAGTTCTAGAAACAAGAAAACCCAAAACCAACTTAAATACAACTCTATATACAAAACTTTATACAGACTTAAATCACTGGTATAACTTCGAATAGAAGTATACCAGGCCAACTAATCAAATACATACTATAACTACTAAAACTATATATACATACAACAAATCAAACTTTAAATCTAAATACCCTGATCCACGTCAGCTTCATAACAGCATCCTGCTTCTTCTTTCCACTTTCTGAACTGCGCAGGCTAAGCCTCGCCAACTAGCTTACTGAAAAGTTAGATTTTAAAAACAACAAGTGTGAGCCAAAGAATGCTCAGCAAGTTATATATAGAACTGAACTGGATGAAATAAGAATGCAATAATTGTAATTCAAGAAATAGGAACAATAAATATGAGCGAAGGAATGCTCACCAATTTATAATCAATACTATAATTGAAATCTGGATTCTTAACTTTAACAGAAGATTAATATCATTTAAAACATTTATAACTCAAAATCAGAATTTAATAACTGAGAAGGTTTGTAATACTAGATTCAATACTTTTAATACTTGCAAAATACTTTAACTATCGCTTTAACAAAATCTCCAAGAAATTCTCAGTTACTCAAATTTCATTCATGTCACTAAGCATTTGTATACCTAGCTGCCTAACCGGCCTGACAATCATGAGTTTGAATAAATAAGAAGATCTCAATTCATTCTCGGTCCTTACTATCACTGCGCAACAAATGCCACAGCGACCATAATAACCGTGAATTAGTTTTCACCGTTCAAAACACTAGTATAATAACTTTCCATTTTTATACTAACAGTATTTATTAACTCAAATCATACTTTTAACTCAAATCACAACTTTTAACTCAAATCAAAACTTTATATCCAACATACTTGGAAATGAAAATGTACTTTAACTTAAACATGCTATCATAAGAATATATTTGCATAAAAACAACATTTAATAGAATTGGAGTTTTCATCATACTCTGGACATTACGGGTGATGAGCCACGTAAAGTCCAGCTAAAAACAATACTCTGGGATCCCTCATTAGGCACTTATTGACATTGGCCTTTACTACTCTGACCACGAAGCTAGTCCACATTTTTATAAAATTCTTCCAATTCCATTAAACTACTTTACTATCAATTAATCTCAGGAAAACCATATACATTAAGAACATTATACTAAAACAAGGAATAAGAATGCAATACCAACAAAAACTTTAACAGAATATTACTGACAATACTTAAGAAAGAATAATACTGGCAATAAAACTGAAATTCTACTTTCCACATGATATAAGAATAAAATATATCCTTATCAATAATTTGAAGGAGAGGATACTAACAATAAGGATTTGAAGGGAATACTTATATTGAATAGAAACATATTTATCTCGCTTGAATGATAAACGAGGGTTAATACACTTGCCTCGATTCCAATGCGCCGATTCGCTACTTACTATTCTTCGGTCTGTACTCGATCACGCATTCATTTTCCTTCAATCGTCTCGTCAACACGCCCGCTTGGTCCATATCGAATCCCTAGTTATACTCGAAATAATAGTAAAGTACTATTTAGTACATAAACAACCCAATTGATAACTAATTACTTATAACCCGCAAAGCAATACATACATAAATATATATACCCACACCTCATTAATCATCACATATGTACTTAAACACTCATACACATACATGCCTTTAAATCTTTAAATCAAATAATTTAAATAACTTTAAATACAAGGGATTTTTAGAAAATTTCGGCATGAAGTATTCGTTTATCGGACTATGGGCACAGCCCCTCAAATACAATTCAACCCTGTTTTTGCAAAAATAAAGCTGCCTCAACTTGCAGCAACATAAAATAAACACATAAGAAAGTATCCACCCTGACATGCGGCATATAGCACATAATGATTTATATTAACACTACTACTTACGCTACACCAATGATCGTATTTCTCTCGCATTTTAATGATACACGTGACAATCAATCATTGATGTTCGTAAACCCTAGGGAACAACCCCTAGCACTAACTATTACTTACGCTATATCGATGATCACACCACTCAAGTATATTAATTATACTCGTGATAGCAAATCATGGATATTCGTAAACCCGAGGAACTAGTTGAAGAGAATTACACAAGTCTTTAAATATTGACATTTAGGACTTGCGATCTCATTGCAACTCCTCGTAAATAAACACATAATCAAATAAATCTAACAATTAATTCTCGATAATTAACATTTGAAACTAAATCAAAATATCCACACAGCCTCTAGAGCCAGCGGTAACTTTCAGAAACTACCACTTAACACTTACACAAATATACTGTTTAGGCAATTATACATTACTCTGACAACCTCGTCATCCACCAATATTTATAATGACTCACCTATCTCAAATCCATATGCATGACCCATCACCATTTAACCACATAAGCAAATACAATTAACAATCATTAAACCGAACATTTATTCGGTCTCACAATTTATACCACAATTACAATTAACGACTAAAAATTCACAATTAATAATTACTAAATCCGAATACTTAATCGGACTCATAATTAACCATCAATCATCATTAAACTCGAATATTAACGAGACCACGATTAATCTCACAATTCCAATTAGCAACTAACAATTTAACAATTAACAATTAACAACTAACAATCATTAAACCGAACATTTATAATTACAAATATACTCTCCGAATAACTCACGAAAATTAAAGCAATAATCTCGCAATTTAAAACTAATTAAACCACGAAAATCAAATAATTAAAATATTAAAATACAACACATACCCGCGGGGTGTATACATACAAACACCACCGCTACCGGAAGCCACCACCGCAACCACTCTCCCGAAAAATCTCTCTCATCTGCCATCTCTCTCTCTCTCGGCAGATCCCTCTCTCTCTCTCTCAGACCTGCACACACACTTACACATCAGTCACCCCACGAGCCACACCACAGCCTTTTCTCGCGGCTTCAAGCTCTCCTCGACACAGCCACGACCTCGAGCTCTATCTCTCCACCGCCGTCGCGCTAACTTCTACGCCACCGCGACCCACCACCTCTCTGCCTTCCACAGCCGCGCACAGAGATATACAAACACACACCCGCATACACACACACACACACACACACACACACACACACACACATATATATATATATATATAAGTTACTCAATTGTTTCACAACAATCAGATCCCAATTGAAATCCCCAAATTCAATTCCCCTAATTCCAATTCTCTCTCCCCGTATATACATCTCAGCGTGTGTGTTTTTCTGTCTAATGGGCTTGGCCCAATTCTATTATATAACTACTTAACTCCGAGCCCAAATAAAACACTTGTTCGCTTTTAAAACTAATACGTAAATTCATAAATCGAATTTAAATAAAATATTCAGAAAATTAAACTTTTCACCTTTAAAATAAAGAATATAAAATTACGAACACCCACATATTTTTAAAATACTTTTCGAATCAAAAATGAATTAAATATGAATTTTCAAAGTTTTGATCCTTTAAATACAATAAAACTCTTAAAATCATTTTAAAATACTCGACGACCCAAATTAATCCACCCAAAAATTTTAAAAACTCATAAATATATAAAGATAATTTTACAAAAGATTTCATGATTTTTAAGCCCTCCGATAATTAAATAAAGATTTTTGAAGATCAATAATACTTGATTTAAATATTTTTTAATCACTAAAAATACCAATAAAATACTGGGGCACACATAACTCAACATATACTCATATAAACTCAATACTAAATATCGTTGAATTCCACAACGATATCCTCAAATCCAATTCTATTCTTTAAATACTATTTAACATAATTAAATAATAATAAATCCTAAAATAATCTGGTATCTTACAGTATTCCTTTGTTTGTACTTCCAATTTCAGCTAGATTTGAGACATCAATAATATCTGATCAATCTAAGGAGGAGTCAGGATTTGTAGATGTTAGTACACAGAATACTGGTGAAGGACAGGATGATCATACTTCAGCTCCAGATCAGAAAAATGAAGATGTTTGTACTTTTACTCAAGTATTATTACTTGAATATCATTCTCAACAGGCAACTTCTTCTACAAGACTTGAAGATAATGTTCTTTCTGCATCTGAATCTGAAGATACAACAAGCACTTCCAACATTGAAGTCAATTCTGAAATTCTTAAGGACATTCAGAAATCTCAAAGTGATATTCAATCGAGACTTCTAATTCTTGAAAATAACCAAGTCACTATTATGGAAAATCAAGCAGTTCTGATGAATCTCATTTGTTCTGTTACTGAATCTCTTGGAATTCATGTTGCTGATGTCAAAAAAGGGGAGATAAAGACAATTCAGAAACAACAACAACAACAACAACAACAACAACAGACTGGGGGAGATAAGCAGACTGGGAACAGAAATAAGGGTGACAGAGTTGGTAAATTTCATCATGGGAGTGGTAAAGGAAAAGAAGCATCAAATAGTTGAATTCTTTCTTCTAAGTACTAGATACATGTCTACATCTGAAGAAGGAGGTACTTAACTTCATGATCTTGAATTCATAAATTCTATTCTGGTTGTATTGTTATATGTTTTGACATCTACAACTTAGATTTATGCTTCAGATTCTAAAGCATAAATAGGGGGAGATTGTTAGGAATAATTCATAAATTGTGATGTTAAGAATAGAATTTTGCTAATACTTCTTGTATATCCTGATCTTATAAAGGATTTAGCACTTTGTATAGGATATATGTGTTAAACAGTAATCTGTAGAGTTTAGTCAGGAACAGTGCGTCAGAGACTACATGTCAGGAACATTGTATCGGGGACTACATGTCAGGAATAGAGGAACAGATCCTGATACATTAAGTCAGATCCTGATCAAATACTGATGGGATAATCAGATCCTGATGCAATGGGAAATCCTGATATCAGTCGTGTTACTGATGATATCAGTTATGTTACTGATGATGTCATTATGGATGCTACAGAAACTGGCAAGTGCTATAAAACAGGATCTTTGTTTTGGAAAACAAGCAAGAAGATATCGTGAAGGAAACGAATTCTCTATTGATGGAAACTATCAACTGGATGGCAGAACATTGTCATAGATAGATTATAATTCTGTTATTAGTTGATAGGTAGCATTATAAATACTCTCTCAATATCATTGTAAAAAGTGTGAGCGAGTGAGTTCGTAAGTTTTGTATTCGAGAGTTCGAAACAAATAGAGAGAGAGATTTGTATTGTCAGCAGCTGCTAAAGGTATTGTACACCTTTGGTAGAGTTTGTATTTGATTATTTTAATACAAACAAAGTTTGATTCATTCGTTTATTCTTGTTCATATAATCAATCAAAAATTAGACACAACTTGTATTCAACCCCCCTTCTACAAGTTATTCGAGTTAACAGAATCGCTTACACGAATTATCTTGTAACCTAGCAGCTCTCAAGAACATAAGAATTTCTTGAGAGAGTTTGTAACAGTTTTATATCAAAATTAATAAAGCTGTTATTTATTCATACTTGTGTTATTATTTCTGTTTAAGTCGAAAATCTTATACAATTGTATTCAACCCCCCCTTCTACAATTGTTAATTACTAGGCAACAATTGGTATCAGAGCAAACTGACTAATTACAATCAGAAACGATCTTAATATGTCGACAAGCAAGTATTAAAGTAATAAAATCCTTGTTCTCAAAAAGGCTGAATACCCCACATGGAGGGTAAAGATATTGATGTATCTGGAGGCAACTGATCCTAACTATCTCAATCGAATATATGATGGACCATATATCCCTAAGAGACTGGTTGCTAGAACAGATACTATACCTGAGCACTATGTTCAGAAGACAAAGTCTGAATGGACTCCTGAGGAAAAGGCTGAAGTACTCAGAGATGCAAAGGTGAAGCACATTCTTCATAATAGCCTTGATGATGTCATGTCAAATAGAGTGATAGTATGTAAAACTGCTAAGAAGATCTGGGAAACTTTGGAGACTCAATGCCAGGGTACTGAATCTATCAAAAGGAACAGAAGGGCTCTGTTGATTCAAGAGTACGAGCAGTTTGATGCAAAATCTGATGAGAGACTCACTGATCTGTATGATAGATTTCTGACACTATTGAATAATCTATCTTTAGTGGGTAAAGGGTATGAACCAGAAGACTCGAATACCAAGTTTCTTAGAGCTTTGCCTGAGGAGTGGGATACTCAAACCTCTTTCATTAGGCATCAGTATGATCTTAATGCTGTATCTCTTGATGAAGTCTATGGGATGCTAAGAACCCATGATCTTGAGGTTCAACAAAGGAAGAATAAGAAGACCAACAAAGCAAAGGCTGTTGCTTTGAATGCTGAATCAAAATCAAAAGGAAAAAGCGTGGAGGTTTCACGAAGGAGAAGTAGAGTCGTTGAGTCCAATACTGATGACTCATCATCAGATCCTGATGCAAATCCTAATACTGATACTGATGATGACTCTACTGATTCTAATATGATAGAAATGGTTGCTATGATAGTCAAGGGTTTCAAGAAGATGAAGTTCAGAAAGGCTAGAAGACAAGGCAACTTTCAGAAGAAACCTGTCAATACTGACAAGAATAGGTACAAGAAGAATGAAAGCAAAAGCATCAAGTTTGACAAGTCAAAAGTCAAATGCTACAACTGTGATGGAATGGGTCATTTTGCAACTGAATGCAAAAAGGCCAAAACCAAAGCTCTTATCTCATCTAGCAAGGATTGGATGGACTCTTCCTCAGACTCTGAAGAGGAAAAAATGAACTATGCATTAATGGCAAATGTGGATGAGATTGCTGCTCCTGAAAATAAGGTACCTGAAGTTGTTTTTGATTTTGATACTAATAATGTCTCTGAGTTAAGATCTTTCTTAAAGTCTCTGCATATTAGCTTTAAAAGTCAATCTCTTGAAAATGCTAGAATAATATCTGAGATGTCAGAATTGACTAAAAGAAATGATCATCTAGAAGCTGAGTTACTTTTCATGGAAGAAGTACAAAATGAATGTGATAAGGCTAAGCACATGAAGCTAGAAATGGAGTTTAAATGTACTGCACTTGAAAAGGAACTTAATGAAGCTAATGAGAAACTCAGAACCTGGACACACTCTGGAAAGAAAACACACGATCTTATCACAGATAAGAACTGGAAAGAGGGTCTAGGTTATAAACCAGAGGACAAAAAGAAGAATAAAGGTAAAGTTGTTACTGCTGAAACAACAAAATCAGGAAGAGTTGTTGTGAATGAGTCAACAAATCCAAAAACCTATAGACATGTAATAGACAGAACAAAGACCAAATTAAAACCTGTTAAGTATGTGTATCCAGAAAATCCCAACTCTACTTAGAAAAGGGATCTACTTCTACACAAAATTCTAAGTCTAAATCTGTCAGAAATATAGGTCTTTTGTCTAAGAAACAACTCAGAGACAGAATCTGTGAAGCGACAGATAGAGAGAAAACCACTACTGCTAAGAGGAACAGGAATGGTAAAATTGGAATAAACAAAGAGAATAATTATAAGTATATTCCAAATGCACCAAGGAAAACATGCTTTAATTGTGGTAACTCTAATCATCTTGTTATTGATTGCAGGAGGAGTAAAAAGAAGGTTACTGTAGTTCATAAGTCTGACATTAGGAATAGATCAGTATTTTATAAACCACAGAATCCTTGTTTTCACTGTGGCAGTAAATGGCATTCTATCTATACATGTGAAGAATACCATAGTTTGTACTACAATTATTATGATCCCTTGCCAAAATTTAATAAAAGTGCAAATTCTGGTAGAACAAAGAGTCTGAATACTAAGCATGCATCTGTTAATTCTGATAATGACAAAGCAAATTCTTATGGATTTAAATTTGACAGAACTGCTTTTGTTAAAAAGACTTCTACTGCTAATAGTGTTAAATTGCATGCAAAAAGAACCCAACAAGTGTGGGTTCTTAAAAATTCTAACTGAGCTATTTGTGTTTCTGATTGCAGGGTAAAAAGAAAAATGTGTTAGTCATGGATAGTGGATGCTCTGTGCACATGACTGGAAACAAAACCTTGCTATCAGAATTTGAGGAGAAAGCTGGCCCAACAGTGTCTTTTGGAGATGGCAACATTGAACAAACTTTGGGATATGGCAATATAATCATTGCAAATGTCATCATTGAAAAAGTAGCTCTGGTGAAAGGACTCAAACACAATCTGCTTAGTGTTAGTCAAATCACAGACAGAGGTTATCATGTCAACTTTAATGATACTCACTTTAAAGTGATCAGTAAAACATCTGGAAGGAGTGTCTTAACTGGTCAAAGACGTGGTAACATTTATGAAGCCAATGTCTACACCAATACTGATGGTCCCTCAACATGTCTCATCAGTAAAGCAACAGTAGATGAAAGTTGGAATTGGCACAAGAAGCTTTCTCATCTCAACTTCAACAACATCAATGAGTTGGTTAAGAAAGATTTGGTGAGAGGATTACCAAAGGTGTTGTATACTCCTGATGGACTCTGTGATGCTTGTCAGAAGGCTAAACAGAGAAAGACATCATTCAAGAGTAAATCTGAATCCTCAATTGATGAACCATATCATATGCTACATCTTGACTTGTTTGGACCAGTCAACATTATGTCCATCAGTAAGAAAAGGTATACTCTAGTCATTGTTGATGAATATACTAGATTTACCTTGGTGTATTTTCTGCACAGAAAAGATGAAACTGCAGAGATACTTTTGGACCATGTAAGACTCATTGAAACTGGCATAAAGTATAAAGTCAAGATTCTAAGAAGTGATAATGGAACTGAATTTAAGAATTCAGTAATGGAAGAGTTCTGCAAATACAAAGGAATATTTCAACAATTCTCTGCTCCTGGCACACCCCAACAAAATGGAGTAGTTGAAAGGAAGAACAGAACTCTTATTGAAGCTGGCAAAACAATGTTGGAGGAAGCTAAACTACCTACATATTTCTGGGCAGAAGCAGTCAACACAACATGCTACACTCAGAACATTACTCTAATCAACAGATATGGTGTCACTCCTTATCAAATGATTAAAGAGAAGAAGCCAAGTCTGATACATTTGTATGTGTTTGGTTACAAGTGCTTTGTTCTTACACCTCATCCTGAATAGCTAAGAAAATTTGAAACTAAAGCTGATGAGGGCATTTTTATTGGTTATCCAACTTCAAGAGCCTTTAAAGTATATAACCTAAGAACAAGGATAGTCATGGAGTCTATCAATGTTTCTTTTGATGATAAGAAGATAACAGGAATTGCTGAAGACTCACATGACAGTTTGATCTTTGCAAATGAAGCTACCAAGAATTCTGATGAAGTAATGTCCGATACTGATACTCCATCAGATCCTGATGATCGACCAATGCCTGATGAAACACCAGTTACTGATGATGATTTAAATAATGTAAATGTTGAGCGGGAGCAACAGCAAAATACCATCAGTACTGATATAACTCAAACATCAGGAGGAGAATCATCAGAAACAGATTCAAGTGATAATCCTGACACTAGTTCAGGAGGAGATAGCACTATCTCAGGGCGAACTTCTAATAATTCTAGTTCTTTTGAACATAACACCAATCAAGGGGGAGCATCCAACTCAAGAAATGATTTACCATCAGCAAGGAAATGGACCAAAAGCCATACTCCTGATTTAATTATTGGGAATCCTAATACAAGTGTTAAAACCAGAAGTGCAACACAAAATGAATGCCTCTATAATAATTTTCTATCAAAGGAGGAGCCTAAGAAAGTTGAAGATTCACTCAAGGATGCTGATTGAGTTACAGCAATGCAAGAAGAACTGAATGAATTTGAAAGAAATGAAGTCTGGAAACTAGTACCAAGACCAAAAGGTAGATCAATTGTTGGTACAAAGTGGGTGTTCAGAAACAAGACAGATTCAGATGGCACTATTGTGAGGAATAAAGCAAGACTAGTTGCAAAGGGGTACTCTCAACAGGAAGGAATAGACTATGATGAGACTTTTGCTCCTGTTGCAAGGCTAGAAGCCATCAGAATTTTTCTGGCATATGCAGCTCATAAGCAATTCAAAGTTTTCCAGATGGATGTTAAAAGTGCTTTTCTGAATGGAGAATTGGAAGAGGAGGTATATGTTGAACAACCTCCTGGTTTCATTGATCCTAAATATCCAGATCATGTCTATAGATTGGATATAGCACTTTATGGACTAAAGCAAGCTCCAAGAGCCTGGTATGAAACTCTGGCTCAATTCTTACTGGAAAGTGGTTTCAAAAGAGGTACAATTGATAAAACCTTGTTTTATTTGAATCATGGGAAGGACTTGCTGTTAGTTCAGATTTATGTTGATGATATCATTTTTGGGTCAACTAACCCCAAATTGTGTGAGAAGTTTTCAAAGCTAATGTAGTCTAGATATCAAATGAGCATGATGGGAGAAATGAGCTATTTCTTAGGTCTGCAAGTTAAACAGACTGATGATGGAATTTTTATCAATCAGTCAAAGTACACAAAGAATCTATTGAAGAAGTTTAATATGCAAGACAGTGCTACTGCTACAACTCCCATAGCTATAGCTACAAAGCTTGATCCTGATCAAGGTATTGAGGTAGATGTAACTAACTACAGAGGTATGATTGGCTCACTTTTGTATCTAACAGCTAGCAGACCAGATATCATGTATGCAACCTGTCTATGTGCAAGATTTCAGGCAAATCCCAAAGAACCACATCTCATTGCTGTAAAAGGATTTTCAGATACTTGAAAGGCACTCTATCACTTGGCCTTTGGTATGCTAGAGAGTCTGACTTTAATCTATGTGGTTACTCAGATGCTGATTTTGCAGGATGCAAAATAGATAGGAAAAGTACTTCAGGCAGTTGTTAGTTTCTTGGAGGAAGACTAGTTTCTTGGTTTAGTAAAAAGCAAAAGTCTATATCCACATCAATTGTAGAAGCTGAGTACATAGCTGCAGGAAGCTATTGTGCTCAGATCATGTGGATGAGGAATCAGCTAATGGACTATGGTTTGTTATATTCAAAAATACCTATTTATTGTGATAATCAAAGTGCTATTGCTATGACAGGAAATCCAGTTCAGCATTCTCTTACTAAGCATATCAGTATCTGATATCATTTCATAAGAGAACAAGTACTGGAAGGGACAATCGAACTCCACTTTGTTCCTACTGATCGACAGCTAGCTGATATATTCACCAAGCCACTACCTGAAGCTACTTTTACAAAATTGGTGAATGAATTGGGAATGGTAAACTATGAAAGTTTCTGAGAACAAGGGGAGACCAAATACTGTTGAGTGTCAGATCCTGATGCATGTCGAATACTGACGAAAAGTCAATCCTGACGTTAGTCAAACATCAGATCCTGATGCAATGGTTTGGTTATCAGTACAATATGTATACTTCAAGTAATCCCTAATTGTTCTGTTCCTGATTTAACTATGGTTATTGTTGATGAATTTGTTACTTACATGATTACTTTATTTAGTTTTCATTTTCACTTCTTTGATTTAATTCTTTGAAGAACAGTTCATAAACATAAAAAATTGCAGAACACATTGAATAAGATTAGAGAAATATGATTCTTCATTAATAATAAGAAAGAGATTACATGCAAATATTACATCTTTTTTTGTTCTCTCTATCTACTAATCTATTCAACAGGAAAATAAAAAGTGAAGTCCAAACCACTCCATTGTTAGCAGCCATCCCAGATCCCATCTTTGCCACTTTGTTTGGGTGGAAGTTGAAGGGATAAGGTTATTTTTGTTGACATATTCATTAACAATGGTTGGTGATGTTGGATGAGGATGCCTTAGAGGAAAGCCATGTTAATGTTGCTTGAAGAGCAGCATCGATGTCAATCACTCTTGCTGGCCTTTCTCTCTCGATTTCTTCAAGACAGGCATCCATCTGTAGCCACAAAGTTTCAAGCTGCCTTTCCCAGTCAAAGGCATCAAACTCTTCACGAGTATAACTGAAGATATCTCTATTATCTACGAGATGGAGATTCTTTTCTTTGACGGTAAGTTTTGACATTGTTTAAAGGTGTGTTGTGTGAAGGGTTTTTAATTTTCAGGAGAAAATGAAGGATTGAAGGGATAGTGGACAAGTCTCTAAGTGTTAAATAGAGATGGGTAAGTAACAAAGTGAAGAAATGCTTCGTATTCTGGTTGTTAATGGTTCCAGGTATTTTAAGAGAGTGTTATTTGATTTTTTTAATTAAATATTTTATTGTTATATTCACAAATGCACTTCTTAAAAATACGAGCGCGTGTATTTTACTCACTGATACATATAGATACACAACGTGTCATATACGGTTAACACCACTCTCTCATGATGCACAAATCGATTACTGACACCTGTTTCTGAGAAATTATTAGTTGTCTAAAATCAATTTAGTTCAATAACTGATTCATTATTCTCAAAACTATCAGTATTGTCCTTTTCTCTGCGCGAACATAAACCCTAATTGCTCAAAATTTCAATCTCTCTTTGTCACACCAAAAATGGAGAATTCATCATTTGTAAACAATAAGGTTGTTATCAATGGTGTCACTTTTTCTCCCAACAATTATGTTGCTGTTCTTGACCATCAGGAACTATCGAATGATTTTCATATCATTCAGGATTTCTTGGCGTCTAGTCCGATCCATTATGCTTTAACGGCACCCGCCAAAGTCTCTTTCAAGTGTGTGATGCAGGTTTGGAAGACCGCTGTCTTTGGTGTACTTGAACCTTCAGGAAGGCCTAACCTGACCTTTACACACAATGGAGTTACACATCATGTTACTCCAGAAGTAGTTGTTGAAGCTCTACAATTACCTTCTCTAAATGGTAAGACTCCTACAACAATTTTTTATGCTTCTTTGTTAGAGTTTGCTACGAGTCTTGGTTACAATGGAGAACCAAGAAAGTTTGGAGAGTTATACAGAACTAAACTAAAGAAGGAATGGAATTTCTTCTTTAATACCATCAGTAGATGCTTCTTGAACAAAGTATCTAACTTTGATGCACTACCGACTGCTTCAGTTCACATTGGGTACTCTCTAATCCATGATACTGTATTTGATTATGGGTCTTTCATTCTGAGAGCATTAAGTGCTAGGAAAACAGATAAATGTGGTTATGTCTGTTTTATTAGATTTTTTTCAATTAATATTCTCTCATTTATGTCCCAATGTTGAATTTGAAAATGATACAGTATTGCCTATCTTTAAGATTTCTGATAACAATATCAAATCCTTAGTTAAATCAGATAAGACAAATGGTTTTAAGGGAAATCCTTATATTCCTGATGGGGTCTGGCTTCTCTTGAAAAAGAGATTGCCTGAACTTTATGGCCCAGCCACAAGTGCTATGGGACAGGACCAAACACATCATGTTCCTGACACAAGCACACATCATAAACAGTTACCTAAACAGTCAACCACCTCTGGTGTCTCTCAAAAGACATCAGTTGTAAAAGAAAAGAAGTCAGTTAGATCTGATGTGTCTGGTAGACAATCAGGATCAAAGGATTTCTCCACTTCAACCCTCACTAAAAAGAAGTCACAAGGAGGTAAACAAGAAGTTCATATTGATGAATCTTTGATTAAGGCTGGAGCATCTAAAGAAACAGGTGAAAAGAGGAAGTTTTTGCAACAGGTCTCTGATTCTGATAGTGATGATGACAAGACCATCTCTATAATCATGAAGAAAAAGGAAATTGCTGCTCCTGTTACTGCTGAATTGGTTAAACCAATACAGCAAAAGAAAAGAAGAAGAATAATCAACAAGAGTCAGTATTATATTCCTGAAGATATGCAGAATCTTAATGATGATATTGATCTTGATGAATCATCAGTTCCTGATACAACTGTTCTTCCAGATATCTCTACTCCTGATACATCACCTGTAAAGACTGTTGAGATTACTGATTCTCCAGCACCTACATCTCCTAAGAGAAGAATAATTGAGATGTCTGTGGATGAAGTAAATGCTATTGCTGCTCAGCTTGGTCATAAACCAACACCTCTTCAGATAAAGAGACAAGCTGAAGCAAAGGTTTTTAGTAGACAGAAGAAACAGAGGATAACTTCACCTCTGAAAGGATCAAGCCCACAAGAACCTGAACTTCAAAGGAGTTCAGAAGCTATTGAAGATCCAGTCCCACAAGAACCACCCACTCAAAGTGTGGGTGCAGACATTTCTGAAGGAATGGTCCCACAAGAACCACTTTCTCAAAGGGAAGGTGAAGACAAGAACATTCCTGACCCACAAGAACCATCTTCTCAAAGTGAAGATGCAGGCAAGCTCACATCAGCACAGGAGATTTCTAACACTGCATTTGAGGGAAGCACACAAGAACCTTTGACTCAAAGTGTTAAAGCAGCTTCACAACCTCAGACTACACAAGAACCATTGGTAGCAAATACTGATGCAAGTCATTCTCCAGTTGCAGATGTCAATCCTGATGAAAGTATTTCTGATCCAAATATTCCACTGCTCATTGAACCACTTTCTTCAAGACCAATGGAATCTATCTCAACTTCATCAGGTAACACTTCTATATCTGCTTCTTTTACTGATAGTATGATTACAGATAGACCTGAGACAAGGGATACCTCTATTTCTATGACTTCAGTCCACTCCTCTCAGCCACCTCTTATTTCTTTGAATTTGTTGAGCCAGAACCTTTCTTGTGAGAAAGAGAGTGAACATTTAGAGAAAAAGAAGAGTGAAGAAAGGCAGTCTCCTGAACTGGCAAAAGGAGAGGTAGAACAGAGTGAGAAGTTTCAAACTTCTAGTGAGGTAGCAGTTACTATTGAAAGTAACTTAGGTGATGTTGTGAGAAGTGATGAGATCACTTTAGAAAAACAGAGAGATTTAAGAATTGTTTCTACTCTGAATGCAGGTTTTCAGGATACAACAATAGCATCTGCTGTTGATTTAAAAATGAAAGGAGTTATGAATCCTGAAGACAATTAGGATGATAGAATTCCTGAGGCTAAAGATAGCTCAGATGATGATGATGATGATGATGATGCTGATAATGATCCTGAAGTGGCTCAGCTTAATGCTGTCATGAAAGCAAGTCTAGGATCTACTTATGGATCATCCAGTATGTTTATGGAGTCTATGGGTAAATCTACAGCTGCTCATGTTGAGATCATAGGAGATTACAGCAATCTTCTTCCTGAACATATTCAAGCTGCCAGAAGATCTGAATGGTATATTGAGTGGAATCAGCCTTCTGCTGATATAAATTTCAATAATGCACCTTTTCACTCAAGTCATATAGCTACTAAGATTTCTGATCTTAATCTCAAAGCTCATTTGAAGACAACAACTATTCTGGCAAAAGGGCTGAAAGATGAAATTAATTCCGTCAAGCGTGATAATGAAAAATTTCATGCTCGATTTGTTAAGGATTATTCTGAAATTGCCACTGCTAAACAGCTTCAACGTTTAAGCACTGCCTTCACCACAAGGATGGATACCTTGGAAGATAAGGTGGTCACTATGTCCTCAAGGATGACAAATATTGAAGATTCTCTACAACTTATCTTATCCTTATTGACTGATCCTGATGATACTACTGATGTCAAAAAGGGGGAGAAGGTAGTCAAAACAAAATGCACACCTGATCTAGTTGTAAGAAAGGATGATGATACTTCTGGAAATGATGGTGGTGCTCAGTCATATGAACCGGGAACCTCTGATGCTGCTTTGGTAACAAGGAGAAGTCAGTCACAAACTCAAACCAAGCGGTCAACTCATGTTTCTGAATCTGGGAAGAGAACAGTAAGAACAATGGTGCAATCTCAAATCCTGACTGAAGAAAAATTTTTGTCACCTGGTCAAAGTCAAAGGCAAACACTTCCCACAATTCTTGAAGGTGATGAAGATTTGCTAATTACTGATGTAGAAGATGCTCCACATCTATTTGAGAAGATTACTACTGGGACAGGTGATGGTGAAATTGTATATCACACTAGTGCTAAGGTTCATCAGTATCATGCTGAGAAGGCACTTGCTTTAACTTCTGAAGAAAATCCAAATATGACTATTGATGAGATCTTAGAAGAACAAAACAGGATTCTTGAGGAGATTGCTAGACAAAAAGAAGCTCCTACTGTAAGAAGAGGAAGAGGCGGTGGAGATAGAAACAGAGGAAGAGGAAGAAAGCCTATTCAAACAAGTTCAAGACAGACAAGGTCTACTGGAATAACGATTGAGGATATACCTGAAGATTCTTAGAAAGTAAAGAAGAAGAAATCTCCGTTACTTCTCACACTGACTCCAGATAACAAATTTAATGTACCTGAAGAAGCTACTGATGAAAGACCACAGTTAGCTAGAAGAGGTAAAGTTACTGTGAGGACTACTCAATCTGTTGTTCCTGATTCTGATGAAGCTGAAATCTTGAAAGAACTTGAGGTTATGATTCTTACTGTTGTGATTGAAATTCACAATCTGGAAGTTGATGAACAAGAAAAGGAGGCCAGAAAAAGAGCAAAAGATACTGAGGTTGAAGAAACCAGAAAGTACTTGGAAGATCTGGCTGGTTCAAACAGATTATTGTGGTATGATCGAAATAGACTTGTTCCAGAACATCAACAGAATGATACACCAGTAATAGGAAAGAAAAGCAAGAAATGGAAGAACAGAGTAAGCAACTATAGAGAACCAGTTGTTTTCAAATCTGTTGGATTAATTACTGGACCGTCACTGATTGAGTCTGATGAATCTTCATTGATTACTAAAGCTGAATCTGTTGAATCTGCTAAATCTCTGCCACTGTGGATGAGTATGCAATCTGGTTTGAAGGGTTTAGAACCTGGAACAAGAGGAGGTATTGGATTTCATAGTGCAGAAGTTGTTTTTATATCTCAAACAGATCAACATTTTCTTGTTAAAAGGATTGGTGATGAACTAACTGTTGATGATCTTTGGGAACTAGAATCTGTTGCTATTGTTACTTGCAATGTGAACTCAAAGAAGATAGAGAAATTGCTGTATTTCATGAAAGACAAAAGTGTCAAGAAGCTGTCTATTCATGAGGTGTTGTGCAAATCAACAAAAGAGCTAAAATATGTTCTCTATTTGCTTGAAAATAGACAAATCCCTGATAAAGAAGCCAGTGTTTACAATAACTGGTGTACCATGATTTTCAGGATAATCAAGTCTAGATATTTAGAAGGAGGATCAAGGTATGATGGTAATTACACTTCCATGTACTTGAATACTGAAGGACAAGAAGTTGAAATGCAAAGGGGTTCAGCTGTTAAAGAAGTGATATTTTATCAAGAACAATTATCTCTGAATCCTGGTGGAAGAAAACTTGCATATTTACTATTGGGAGAGTTAGATTTACCAAGAAGCTCAATTCAGAATCTCAGAGCTGGAATCTATCAGATTGGTAAAGGAGATGAAGAACTTAGAAATCTGAAGAAAAGACTAATTCAAATTCTCGATGATAAAGAAGAAGAGTTATTATCAAGTTTCTTGTAGTTGAGTAATTTCTTTGTGAGAATTTCTGAGGCTAAGCCTGAGGATTTCTTGTAATATTTTGTTTTGAGTTTTTGACATCACTGAATCAAGGAATGTGCTTTATTTCATAAAGTACAAATTGGGGGATATTGTTAGATATTGATTCAAGTGATAATCAGGATCTGGACTAATGATCAGATACTGATGCTGGCGTCATCAGTAATGCACCGTCAGGATTGGAAGCTGATCAGGATTTCATGAGGATATACATCAGTCCAGGAATCTAGGAAGATTGACATGTCGGTTCCTGATTTATAGGAACGCAGCTATCATTCAAGATATGTACTAAGAAACGTATGTAATTGATTTGATATATCTTGTAATTGATAGTGTAGCTGTGTACTGTATATAAACACAGTTTAGGTTTTACTTAATTGGAATCGCTTACATGAATTAACTTGTAACCTAGCAGCTCTCAAAAACATAAGAATTTCTTGAGAGAGTTTGTAACAGTTTTATATCAGAATTAATAAAGCTGTTATTTATTCATATTTGTGTTATTATTTCTGTTTAAGTCGAAAATCTTATACAATTGTATTCAACCCCCCTTCTACAATTGTTAATTACTGGGCAACATGCAAGTAGACCAGATATAATGTTTTCTACCTGTTTATGTGCTAGATTCCAAAGTGATCCTAAGAAATCTCATTTAATTGATGTGAAGAGAATTTTTAGATATCTCAAGGGAACTCCAAATCTTGCTTTGTGGTATCCAAGAGAATCTGATTTCTCCCTAATTGGCTATTCAGACTCTGATTATGCAGGGTGTAAAATAGACAGGAAAAGTACTACAGGTACATGTCAATTCTTGGGAAACAGATTGATTTCTTGGGCAAGCAAGAAGCAGCAATCAGTTTCAACCTCAACTGCAGAAGCTGAATACATTGCAGCAGGCAGTTGTTGTGCTTAACTCCTTTGGATAAGAAATCAGTTGATGGCTTATGGTATGACACTTAGTAATATTCCTATGTTTTATGATAATACTAGTGCTATCAAAATTGCAGAAAATCCAGTTCAACATTCAAGGACTAAGCACATTGATGTCAGGTATCATTTTATTAGAGAACATATTGAAAATGGTACTGTGAAACTTCATTTTGTTCCTACTGACAAACAGCTTTCATATATTCTTACTAAACCACTTGATGAGGCTACATTCATTAGATTGGTTAGTGAGTTAGGAATGTTAAATTTTTAGATCTTTAACATCTGCACAAGTAGCAAGGTATGTTGTTTCAGTTTATAGACTTGATATTTTTGTCAGGATCTATACTTGATTGTTAAATGCTTAAGCTATAACATTTTATCTTGATAAATTTGAGTATGATAGACTTATTAATAAACATCAGGATCAGGATTGCTATCAGTATGCTGACGTCATCAGTATTGACATCAGGATTGTATCGTCAGTATCAAAATTGTGAAATTTGTGTGTCTTACTATTTCAAATTCTGAAGTTCATGTTATTCAGTGGTTCAATTCTGAGTTTTGTTAAAGTCTATGTTAGCAAGTTTTACCACATGCATACTGATAATTTATATCATTATTCAGATCAATCAATAAACAACGATAGACAAGTAGATAATAAGAAAACTTGTATTTTCATTAATCAAAAGCATTACATACATGGAAATGAAATAAAATTCTTCTTTTTGTCTAACTACTACTGATAATTCTATTCTTGTCCAAAGTTGTTGTTGCTTCAATCTTCAACGATCGACTTCAGGACAAGGAGCATCTCAAGATTGGATTCCTTGTCTGGGCGACTTGAATGAGAGCAGCTGACTCATCTTCATGCTTAATGAATAGCATCTCCATCAAGATCAACCTCAGACTCTTCGCCAAATTCTTCATCCTCAAGGTGTAAAGAGATTAGAGGAGGATTGTATCCAACTGGTAGATGTTTTAGAGGAGATTCGTGGAAATCATCTCGGTTAAGATCAACCATATCTGACTCGATGAGAAAAGTCATCTCTTCTAAGAGATAGTTCACTTGCTCCTGATCATCAAGAGTAAAGAACTTCTCAGTGGTAATGAACCAAAAGTTAGGGTTCATATGAAGATTTGGGTTGAAAGCTATGGTGAAAAGAGAAAAGAATGAAAAGGTTTTGGAGAATTGCATAAGACGTTAGTTTCTTTTATAGAAAGACGTGGAAAGCTGAACAGTAATTTGGGGGTTATCAATGCAGTCAGTCATAATTATGTGTGACTATATTTCTTGTATTTTCAAGAAATGTTGAACGTATCTAACCAATTGATTTTGTTCAGATTTTATCTATTTCTTTTACAGGTAAAAGAAAATGCCACGTGGAAACTTCATTTAGTCTCTGGAATCAGGATGATATTGATCAGGAATACAAGTGTGTTCACATCAGGATTAGTAATTCTTTCTATTCAGAAATCACATTAAATCTTGTGATTATCTTGATGAGAAGATCGCATCAGGAAAAGGAAGCTGATCAGTATTGATTTTTATCTTGATTTTACCTTGATTTATTTACTTGAAATTAATTTTGGATTTTATTTTCCAAAAGTCATGGGTAACTGTATTTTTCAGGGACTGACACCTGTCAACCTACGTGTCAACGTGGGATAATGGGTCTGAAGGATTTTTGAAATATAATTATTTTGACACTCTAATCGTGTAATTGCTTTCTCTAATTTCATTTTCTAAAGCAAAAAAACACTCTTGAGTTTTCAAAATCACTAATCAATTTCAAAGATTTCTTAAGTTCTTTTCAGATCAAAATGGCAACTCAAAGAAGACTACCCAATTCAGTAGCTTTCAAGTTTGATGACTTTGATTTTATGATGAACAATCATGTTGCAGCTATCACCAACAAGGAAGGGGTGTCAATTGATTTTCACCCAATTATGGACTTTATGGCGAAAGGACTATTAAGTTATGCTTTAACAGCATCTCCACAGATTAATCAATCAGCTGTTTCACAAGCTTTGGAGAATGTTGAGGTAATTGATTCTATTCAGAATCAATCAGGTAAGATTGTTCTACACTTAGGACAAGACTCGTTTGATATTACTGAATCTGTTGTTCATTCAGTACTTCACTTACCTGTTAGTATTAACTTTGAGAATGTACCATCTGATGATAATGTTAGAACTATGTTATCTGAGTTAAGTTATAATGGATCTCTAGATAACATGAGCCAGTTAAATAGATCCTTTCTTAGGAAAGAATGGTCTTTCTTCTTTGATCAACTTGCTAAATGTTTTACTGGTAAATGTAGTTCTTTTCAACAAATTACTGCTGTTACATCACATATTGCATATGGCTTGCTTTATAACAGAGTAATTAATTTTGGTCACATTATCTTAAGTCAGATGTGTATTAAACTTGGGTCAAGAGATCATGACAGGGATATGGTTTATTATCAGAGATTCATGCAACTGTTTATTAACCATTTCATTCCCGATGTTGAAGCTAGATTTGGTAGAAAATATTGTGTTTTTTCTTATGTACAGCAAAAGAGAATTTTCTCTGACATTACAAAGAAGGACAATGAAAAGAATCTAGATGAAATACCTGCATTACACTATCCAAATCATGTTCAGGTACTTCTAAGAACTCATCTTCCTACTATCTATAATTCTTCTTTCTTTGGTGGTGAAATGACTCAGGAATCTCAATTGGAGGAGAACCCCCCTGTGTCTACCCAAGTAGCCAAAAACATTACAGTCTCTGAAATAATTCTAGAACCAAATTTTGATCCACAGCCTATTGTTTCAAAGAAACCAACCTCTGGTGTTTCTCAAATAACATCAGTTGTAAAGAAGAGGAAATTTGTTGTTTATAGTAGTAGTTCTAGTGAAGATGATGATAATTTATCTCTTGCTAAGAGAGTTGAATTGAAGGCTGCAATTCAACTTTCTAAGCTAGGACAAAGAGATGGAACACCTAGTCACAGCCAGGCTGCAGTCTCCCAAAAGGCTGTAGTTCTTAAAAAGGGTAAACAGTTACTGGATACTGTCTCTCAAAAGACTGTGTCTATTGAAAAAAGATCTCATCCCAAGATCACTTTTGTGTCTACACCTCTTGAGTCTTCTCAAGATAAATCTGTTGCTCACTATACTAGGAGAACAAGGAGAAAGATTCATTTGTCACCTACACACACAGTGTCTAGTCCAACTAACATTATGCAGGTCTTTACAAATAAGGCTATATCCACGTCAGTATCTGACAAGAGAGATCTGGATCTTGATTACACACGAAATTTGGACTTCCTAAGCATGTTGCACTTCAATCACTTCATGCATATTTATTTGACAAGGATGTTATTGTTGAAGATGCTTCAGCTCAAGGTGAACAAGAGGAGGTAGTTGATAGAGGGAAGCAGTCAATAGAAGATACTATTGCACCAGTGGTGAATAGTAGGATAGATCAGATCACAGTCACTGCAACACAAGAACCATCTAGTCAGAGGTTGGATGACTCAGGAACTGTGATTGATGATGCTGAAAGGTCTTCTGTGATGACTGAAATTGCAAGTGAGAAACCCTATGATATGGGAGGAATGACTTTGATTGATTTTTCTGAAGATCAAACCAATATTGTTCTTTCAGAATCTATCCACCTTGAGGGTGTGTCTCAGCAACCAACACTTAAAGACGGTGACATACTAGCTATGGTGTCTAATGAAGTATTACTGAAGACATCAGAGTCTAGTGTAGATCCTGAAAGTGGTATACTAGAGCCTGTAGTCTCTAGAAAGAAAGTAGATGTTTGTAAGGGTTCAGAGACTATAGCAGCTCACTCCATGGAGAAAACCTCAAGCCCCATGCCATATGAGGAACCCTCTCTTCATGTGAGTTCAGTTATAAAAACTTCTTCTAACCCCTATTTTTTTGTAGGTCATGAGAGCACTTATCCAAATTTGAGTGGTACACTTGAAAAGATGGACATAGATCCACACATAGAGAGGCTGGCTCCTCACCAGGCAAAAGGAGAGGTAGAAAGAGTGTTGACTTTATATAGTCAAAGTGAGAATGAGGGTATGGATGATCAACTCCATAGTGAGGGAGAGAAAGTTAGGAAACCACCATCGTTTGATTTCTGGGATCAGGTTTTTCCTGAATCTTGGTATGAAAATCTTTGTATGGATGCTAGTACTTATTCTTTTATCAAGATGTATGAGAAGAATGACTTAGCACATCACAATGAAAAGCCAGAAGTTAAAGCTCAGAAACAGAAAGAAAGGCTTGCAGGAATCATCAAAAGGAGAGGTGAAAGGCTAAGACAAACATCTACTCAGCCTGTACCAGAAGAAATTCCTAATGATCCAAGTATTCCTTTGTATGTACTTCCAATATCAGCTAGAATTGAGACACCAACAGTATCTGATCACTCAAAGGAGGAGTCAGGATTTGTAGATGTTAGTACACAGAATACTGGTGAAGGACAGGATGATCATTCTTTAGCTCCAGATCAGAAAGATGAAGATGTGGTAGAGCATGCTACACAGACAACTTCTTCTACAAGACTTAAAGATAAGGTTCTTTCTGCATCTGAATCTGAAGATACAACAAGCACTTCCAACATTGAAGTCAATTCTAAAATTCTACAGGACATTCAGAAATCTCAAAGTGATATTCAATCGAGACTTCAGATTCTTGAAGATAACCAAGTCACTATTATGGACAATCAAGCAGTTCTGATGAATCTCATTTGTTCTGTTACTGAATCTCATGGAATTAATGTTGCTGATGTCAAAAAGGGGGAGATAAAGACAATTCAAAGACAACAACAACAACAACAGACTGGGGGAGATACACAGACTGGGAGAAGAACTAAGGGTGACAGAAGTGGTAAATTTCATCATGGAAGTGGTAAAGGAAAAGAAGCATCAAATAGTTGAATTCTTTCTTCAACTTCATGATCTTAAATTCATAAATTCTATTCTGGTTGTATTGTTATATGTTTTGACATCTACAACTTAGATTTATGCTTCAGATTCTAAAGCATAAATAGGGGGAGATTGTTAGGAATAATTCATAAGTTGTGATGTTGAGAATAGAATTTTGCTTATACTTCTTGTAAATCCTGATCTTATAAAGGATTTAGTACTTTTTATAGGATATATGCGTTAGACAGTAATCTGTAGAGTTTAGTCAGGAACAACAGTGCATCTCAGGAACTGAGATCAAATCCTGATACGCCAAGTCAAATACTGATGGATGTTGAATCCTGATGCAATGTGGAATCCTGATATCAGTCGTGTTACTGATGATGTCATTATGGATGCTACAGAAACTGGAAAGTGCTATAAAACAGGATCGTTGTTTTGAAGAACAAGCAAGAAGATATCATGAAGGAAAGAATTTTTTATTGATGGAAACTATCAACTGGACGGCAGAACATTGTCATGTATAGATCATTACTTTCTGTTATTAGTTGATAGGTAGCATTATAAATACTCTCTCTATATCATTGTAAAAGAGTGGATTGTGGATTTTTGAGTGCATATCGTATGAAGCTCTTTATTAGGTTTGTATTCGAGAGTTCGAAACAAACAAAGAGAGATTTGTATTGTCAGCAAGTGCTAAAGGTATTGTACACCTTTGGTAGAGTTTGTATTTGATTTATTTAATACAAACAAAGTTTGATTCATTCGTTTGTTCTTGTTCATCTAATCAAGCAAAAATCAGACACGATTATATAACTTGTATTCAACCCCCCATTCTACAAGTTATTCGAGTTAACAATAAGCATTTTAAGAATTCAATAAATATTTAAATAAAATTATTTTTTTAAGTGTGTAATTCCTACTAAAATCCTACAATATCCTATTTTAAAAAGTTTTGCTTCTTTTAAGCCGTAGAATATGTTGGTGACATCAATATTTTTATAGGTATTTTTAAGTTTATAATATTGTTAACCTATATATGTCATGTTATAAGTTTTTTTTTCTAAATTAAGTTATTTGTTGAGTTATTTAGTTTTTCTACTTATTTAGTTTTTATATATTTAAAATCGTAGAAGAAAGAGTCGTAGGAAGAATTGTGTGCGGAATTTTTAAATTAAATATGATATTGTCGGGATTTGAAACTTCGATCTTTCGTAGAATAATTAAAATATATAATATATTTTAATAACATCCAACTGTTCTTATTTATTCTACTAAAAATATAATTATCATTATTCGTTGTATGGTTGCACCAAATAAAACAATTATAATCATGTTTTCTTATTATAAATGTATATAGGTTTTTAATATATTTAATTAATGACTGGAAGATATGATACAATATTTTTGGGTATATATTAATGATTGGAAGATTACATTTTAAATTAAAAGGTAACTTGTTTTGATTAGAAAAGAAATATTAGTGATTGAAAGATATGGTACAACTGATAAATTCAGGTGTTTATAAAAGGTAATTTCTATTAATTAAAAAGTAATGTATTTTAATTTGAAAAGAAAATCAACTACTTACCATTAATTATATTATTTTATTATTTACTAATTAAAAATGATACAATATTTTTGGGTATATATTGATGATTGAAAGATTGCATTTTAAATTAAAAGGTAACTTATTTTAATTAGAAAATAAATATTAATGATTGAAAGATATGGTACAATTGATAAATTTAGGTGTTTATAAAAGGTAATATCTAATAATTAAAAAGTAACGCATTTTAATTTGAAAAGACAATCGACTACTTACCGTTAATTATATTATTTTTTATTTATTAATTAGGATAGTATCTTGATTCAACAACTAATTGATTATTGGCTTAGTTGGGTGATCAGACTTTTGACGCTGGTGGTATTGAAATCTTTGGAGAAGATGGGTAATCGAGTTGTTGAAGCAGAGCAGAAGAAAGAATCCAAGAAGAAGCACGATACGGGTGGAGGAATTTTAGTAGGAATATAATTATGTTAACATTAGTAATTAGTTTTTTGAGTTGCTGTTTTTATAATATAATGTTATTATTATTTATTAATAATTAGGATAACCATACCGAAAACTAAACCAACAAATTTTCAATATTTCGACTTTAGTATAATAGTATAGATTCCCCTTTCGCCTATAAAGCACGGGGTAGCTTAGTTTTTTTCTTTTTTTTTAATGTATTTGTTGTGCAACTTTCATCTATGTATTATTAATTTATTGTATGTATGTTAATGTATACTAACATTTTCTCGACAACACGTGCAATTATGTTGGATATTTTCGCTTGTTTTCTTCAGTGAATTTTTTTCAAATTTAGGTTGACTGTTCATTTGTTACAAACATTGTATTTTGCAAAGTGAAGGCTGAAGATGCCATAAATGAGCTGCTAGTAGCTATGAATTACATATTGAGATTGGAGAGGGAAATGAATGCCAAGACCTTATTTCAATGCAACAACTCCAATTTAATTTTATAATCAATGGACACTAAACAGAGAATCTGAAATATATATAGTTCCAAATGTTACTACCCTTTTATTTTCCACCAGAACCACAAAACCAAACAAAAGATACCCAATGGGTGCTAAATTTGATATATCACAAACAGAGAGAAAATGACAATGCCTGGCAGCTCTACAAATTAATCATTTGTTTAATTACCTTTTCACCCTACTTTGATTCGTCCAAAGAATTGCTCTCAAGGCCCATGACCTGCAAGGACCACCGAATTGGTGGGAGCAACGGTAGCATGATGATGAGCCACTTTGAGCATCCTTCCCGGGTTTTGATGGAGGTAGCTTCATGTGAGGAGCTGGATTGTGCTTGAGCTTTAAAATAATTTGGCGCATCCTTGAGAGATCAACTGGCTTTCCTGGTTCTGGCCCATGGTTCACGACAATAGAAGGTTTCTTTTCTTTGTTCTTCCTCCCCTTCTTTTCAGTTTTAGAAATTTCTTTGGGGATTAGTTCAACTATTTCTTTCTGGTAACTCTAACCAGCTTCAGTATAGAACTTTTCTTGACTTTCCAAATTATGCTGCCAGAGACCATTAAACATGTTATTTACTTTCAGTGCATACAAAACTATATCGTATATCAACTAACGTCAACAAAAATAGTAACGTCTTAGGCATTTACTAACGGACACTTATATCGCAACAGTGAATACACCGATAGATCAGTTAAATGATTTGAAAATGTGTTATCCAAAAGTACAAAATAAGGCTAAGTCTGGGTGTCTTATATTACGCACTCTAAAATGTCAGTTCAGGGATTAAAAATCCTGCTTCAATCAATGCCTTGCAAACTGACGCTATTCTAAAATAATTTAACGAAAAGAAAATGAACGATATGAATAAACCTCGAGCATTCGTATTAAAATCGAAACAATGACCATATGCTTAAATTGGTGCCATCGAATATGAACAAATCTCGAACAATAAATTTTAATTTCATCCCATTTTAACCTAAATGCATTCCAAGCAACCAGACGTAACACAACAGACTTGCAATAACCAGTTGAAGGAACTTGGTTGTAACTTCTAAATAATTATCACTTTTCCTTTTTCGTGTTTGCTACTTTGTTGTTTACGCACCTAGCCTTCCACTTCTTGACGAACTTGTGCTCATTAGCTATGAATGTCATCTATTTAACTACGCCCTTCTAAAGTTAAAGCATATAAACAAAAAATACATGAATGAAGAACACCAAGCAGCAGAGAAATAAATATCAAAGAAACGTACAATATTAATGCGACATTAAGTTATTATCCATATTATTTTCTACACTAAGAGCAACAGCTGATAAATTGCAAAGGCAATATATTAATGCGACATTGAGTTATTATCCATATTATTTTCTACACTAAAAGCAACAGCTGATAAATTGCAAAGGCAAATATTGGTAACGGTTGAAGAATTGCAGAGGCAAATACCAGCAACACTTCCAAGTCATAAATATGAAACAATTGTAGACATAAATATTAACTTTCGAAACCACTGATCATATAACTGTACTAAGAGCGTGTACACACCTATATAAGCAAATGGATAACAGTAAAAGTACATAAATTTAAAAATAAAGTCGAACAAAGATAATTTATAACATAACATGGATTTTATACTAAAAGTTCACTCAATCTTAGGTCTGACTCATTAAAGAATTCCTACAATGAAAATATAGAAGTAGTGGAGTAACGAAGCAATAATATTCGTAGTCCATTCCTTTTATTTTCGTAGATGTTCAAGTTGTATTAACTAATAATTAATCAGCTTCTACCATGAACACTTAATGAGTGCTGCTAGCGTGTTCATTATAGCTTCAGGGAATACCAAGTGAATCTATTGTCCTCTCTTGAATTTCAAATCTCTAACATATTTAAAGTTAACTATAACGATAATGTTGAAGTTTTAATAAGAATATATGAGTCTGAAAAAAGGTGTTTATCAGTTCCCTTCTTGAAAATATATGGTACTTGTGACCTTCGCATCAATATTAAAAAAAATTGCACACATGTACCTAGTGTCATATAATTCGTGTGCAAGCAAGATTCAACCTATACGCCTCATTACAAAACTGGAACTGGACTGCAATTCATAACATCGAGGGAAAAAATCTAAAATTATAAATAAGTTGACAATAAAGGAAAACCAACTTCATTCTATTAAAGGTTTTGTAGGTACTATTTGTGTGCTCTTTAGACAAAACATATATTAAAACCCAACTTCATTCTATTAAATATATTACGGGCATCATTTGTGTGCTTTTGAGACAGAAATGCCTTAATGAATATAAAAAATTATGCTTGTAGTTTCTTTCTATCTTTTAAATAGTATGTGGAGCGGAGATTGCAGCAAAGCACGCATATGCTGAGAAAGAACATGTTCGCAAGCTTTTTTTTCACACATGCATCTGAGTTTTTTTTCTTATAAATCCAGCTTCCGTAGTTGGAAAACTTGTATTATCAGATAAAGAACAATAAAAACCATTCACTGTCCGATATTTTCCCATTGGTGTTGCCATAGATGCCTATCAAAAATCAAAAAATCCGAAAGAAGGCAATGAAGGGTAAGCATTTCAAGCAAGGGCATCTGGGATGTAATGTTTCCAACTACACGCTTATGTTTGTTTTGGGTGAGTCTTGTAGGTGCCGGATTGTTCTTAGGGTGGACACTGGTTAAATGTTTCTAACTCGTGGTGCAAGTAGCTATCTGTCTCAATAAGCTGTCTTATAGCTTCTTTCTATAATATTGTTTTTCCAAAAGTTTAAGTTCGTTAACAGAGTTATTAATAACCAATTATACGTATTCAAGGACATTTTACAACATTTGACTACATATAGTTTCAAGTTGTATTACCAAATAATTAATCAGTTTCTACGACGAAAACTTGTATTTTTTTTATTTTCTGAAATAATTCATCAAATTATTCTAGCTTTTTGTATTTCTTATCCCCTGTATTCAAAAACTACGTAAATAAGTAGATGCAACAAAAGATTTCGGATAGGATCAGTAAAGTGTAAACAAATCAGAGCATAAGGTAGTGACATATACATAGCATAAGACAGTGTCATGTATATTTTTCCTAACAAAATTGTACTTTATTTTTCACTAAACTAAGACAATTAATCAAACAGGTTGTTGTATGAACTCAACCTACCAAACTCAACCTACTGTTTAGGATGCAAAGGGTACTACATAGAGGTTAAATTTTAAAACACAACCAATTCAAGCTATTTGAAGTACGGAAAAGAGAGATACCAAAACTTTTGAATATGTACCTGAATATGTATGCATAGCAAGAGATTCTGAATACGTAAGCATAGCAAGAGATTCTGAATCATAAATCTGTGAAGCCTTAATGGTGTGAGCATCGACGTGATATAGGAATTTTGATGGGGCGCAAGTTTTAAAGATTGTGTGTACTTCTTTCTGTTAGGAGTTCTATTTTAGGCAGACTTTTGAACTGACGCGTGCGTTTATTTATTTATTTTGTTAATCTATTTACTTATTTATTATTTATTTATTTTGTTAATTTATTTATTATTTATTTATTTTGGTAATTTGCTTATAACAGTTATTTTTAGGAAGTTGTGCTTATAATAGTATAGTATAGATATTGTTGGTATTTATCATTTTTATTTTCTTTTCTCCTTTTGATCCTGTTCCAAAATATTAATATTTCTACAAGTGTAGTCTTCTCTTGTCGTCATGTATGTCAATGTAAAAAAGAATAAATTTATACAAATCCCTTTTTGTTCTGATTATAAAAGAAAATTCAATTTAAATTCTGATAAATTACCTGGAATTTACAAATAAATCATTTTTTTAACTTAAGAGGTGTGGTTATTTATTTAAAAAAATATTTATTGATACTACTTATTTTTAAAAACAGTAAACAAATCATCAATAAATCTACACAAATCACCTTTTTGTACTTCGACATTATTAGTAATAAATTAATAGTTGTTTTTATATGACATATTTATTAAAAATTATACACAAATTATTAAAAAAATATGGTATGTTTAAAAGGTGAGTTTTTGTAAAAAAAAAAAAAGAATTTTATAATTTATATGGTATATTTGAATTAAAAGACATGCATATATCCCTTAAAATACTCGGATATCACCTATTTATACCTAATGGACATTTATAAAAAGAAATATCTATTATTTGTATTGCATACTTATTATTTAAAGGATAGCAAATTACGAAAGTGAAAATCTCCTATTTAAAAGAATATACATGAATCACCAAAGATAAACAAAAATTACTTTTTTATAACTACAAATTTTTCTTTCATAATTATAAGAAATATAACAGTGAAGGAAATATAAAAATGATTTTTCATTTTATCACTTATTTTTTAGATTAATATACTAATACTTTTTTTTCTAAACCAAAATAATTATGCCTAAGAAAACACAAAAATAATCTTTCTCGTACTTAAAGAATTTATCATTCATAAAATTATATTTATCATTTATAAAGCACTTTGCAACATTAGTTAATCAGCCATATCCTGCGGCGTTGGAAATAATATTATCTATTGGATTTTTTATTGCTTTTGCTGTCAAATCGCCGATTATACCTCCACATACATGGTTACAAGAGACCCATGGAGAAGCACATTACGGTACTTGTATGCTTTTAGCCGGAATCTTATTAAAAATGGGAGCGTATGGATTGATTCCGATTAATATGGAATTATTATCTCATGCTCATTCTATATTTTCTCCGTGGTTGGTGATAGTAGGCACAATACAAATAATATATACAGCTTCAACATCTCTTGGCCAACGTAATTAAAAAAAAAAAAAATTCTATGAAAAACTTACGGGAGCAACTGTAAAAGTGTTGTTAATTATTTATATTATTACAAATATATTTGTATTACCAAATATAGATGCAAATCATTTTCAATAATTAAACCATTCAACATTTATAAAAAAATTAGTTTTTTTTTATTACAGTTTTGTGAAAAATTTGACAGAAATCACCAAAAAAAATATATAAAGATATAAACAATTTTTTTTTGATACTTAAGAGGTGAGTATTTATATAAAAATGTATGATTCAATTCACCAAAAAAAATGTGCAAATCACTTTTTTTTATTGTATTTAACAAAGGAGCATTTTTAATATTTAAAATTTATTTTAATTATTTAAAAATTTATTATTACTGTTATTACTAACTTTTTCCTAAATGATAGATTTAATATATATATTAATCATATAGAAGTAGTATACACCACAGGATTCCTCCTTAGAGAAAAAATATGAGTCTTTTAAATCTCCATAGCTACCATCTATTTCTCAACAAATGTTTATGAATAGAAAAAAATAATAATAAAAGAAATGAGAGATATATCTAGTTAAACAAGGCATCTCTCCTTTGACTAGTGCATGTGCACCTATATAACAACCTATGCACCAAACTGAGTGCAACATTTTTTTTTTCCCCAAACCGCAGCACCTTAGCCAAAACATTTCGACGAGAAATAATCTATTGAAGCTCATCAGAATCCCACCAATAGCGACAAGCTAATCTGATTGTTACGAGGCCAAACTTATCCGCGCAAAGAAGATAATAAATTAGAGACAGAGGATCAAATTTTTTTTGATACAATTGAACGCCATAAGTCTTGTGGAACATTGCTACAATATCACTAAATCACATGATAAAATGAGACACAAATAAAATATATAGTCTTAAAGTCACATATATCAACAATCTAAATAAGAAATAGATTAAGATAACAAAACAACAAAGAAAAACAAGGGTAACTTAGTCTAAAAATATGTTAAGGTTTGTATAAATAAATTTAGTGTATGCATATATCATTATCCTTAGTAATATACAATACTAATTTATTTTCTACAGATCGGTCATTGTCATTTGCCAAACATTTGCTATTCAAAAAGTTGGTTCTTTCTCAAAATTAGACACTAACCTTGAATTATCTAGTATTACAATCAAAAGCTGTGTTGTTAGAGTATCTTCCATAGTGATATGTAAAATTGTTAGCTAAAATGGTCTTCTATAATTATTATGTAAAATTTTAACTAAAGGGAATGACATTCAGTCCGATGATATTATCTATAATAATAATAATCATGTGAAATTTTATATAAGAATTTTATTGGTTCGATAAATATAGAAGATCAAATATGATTATCTATAATTTCTTGCTAAGGGGCCAAAGGTTGGAGTGCATCGATTTTTAGATATCCTCTAAAGAATAACACATAGATGCCACCTATGGAGCACGTAGATAATTTAGCTACCACATTTCCCCAATGGAGATGTTCTTACAGATAAGAGAAAGATAATTACAAGAAAATGATGATGCGTGTCATGTGTGCTGTTGATAAGGACCATAAGGTGGTATCAAATATAAATAACTAGAGACCATAGACCACTATAAAACAAATGGAATTTGAAGTTTTGCACCATGCTTGCATTCACAACCACACCATGTTTGTGGAGAAAAAGCTGATCAACTTGTACACATTGCAAAAAAGAATAACAAGAAATGCATATATGTTCGAGAAGACTAGATATTTTTCGCTTTAATTACTGAATTGTTTCAAATTTGTATGTATATTTTTTAAGAGATAACGTACATATATACATGCACAGGGTAGAATTACGTACATTCCCAACTAAGTTTCATAAGAAACGCAGTTCAAACTGCGTTTCAAAGCAAACACATATTTCTTTTGCGTTTTGGTTTTTTTTTAACTTCACATTTTTATTTACATACTGCCCCCTGCCAGCCACTTTAATTTACCAACATCAACCAATAAAAAACTAATACACCCTCCTGCCAGCCAGTTAACACAACATAAACCAATCAAAAAAATAATAATGCAGTAAATCATAAAAATATCCAAAAACATTAATCCACTAAAACCATAAAAATAAACCAATCCATTAAAGAGTTTAACTACAACCTCCAACTATTACAATATTAAAAACCACCCGAAAATCCGATTAGTCACTTCAACTAATACCAACTAGTTCCAGAAGAACACTTCGATTGGTTTATGTTGTGTCAAACACTTCAGAACTCTAAAAAGCAACCAAAGCGCAAGATACTGCAAAAAAGAACAAGGCAACAGTAATTCATTAATCCATTAACTTAATGTTAAAGTCAACAGCATTAAAATGTTACGAAAATCTGCCAAATCACCCAGCAGCGTGCCAGTTCTATTCCTAGCTCTACCAACATGCTGATTATGTATTCGAAAGTGAGCTGCAGGACAAAAGTTCATCTCTTTCAGGAATAAACTTGCCCTCCGGGCAACCTTCCAATCATAATGACGCTTACTTTTCACTATCATAATTTCGTTTATGAATAGCAGGAAATTTTGATTTGTAGTTTTAGAAGGACAGTAGTAAACCTTTAATGAATAAAACCATAAGAAGTATCAGACTAACTAATTTATTAATCTTGTTTTGATAATCAAAAGTTGCCTAGTACATAAAATGAAACTAGCTTTAAAGATTGTTGATTACTGTAGTTGAAATATAACCGAGGCAATAAGCACTTTGCATTTAGCTAATCGAGGCAATAATCAGTTTAAATCGTTGCCGAATATTACGTTTGCAATGTCGATTCTCAGTTCATAAAAAAGCCATGACAAGAAATCATAAGTACAAAGCACACTCTAGCTAGTGATCAAGTAGTATAGTACCAAGCTTTTCAAGATACCAAACTAAAGACAGTGTAACATGGACATTCATGTTATTTCAGTTCGAGTTTGACGTAAAGAGTGTATATATGTAATGTATCTTCCAGAAATTCTCATACCAACCTTTTCAACTTGACCAGAATTAAGGTTAGTTGGGAACCTAAATCAAAATGTTCAATATGATCAAGAAGTTAGTACTAGTACACACGCCATTTGTTTATATTTGATGAAACGGGAAATAATATCACAAGGAATTAAAGAAAGATATAGAAAACCTAGTCTACATCTCAACTACCAACTCATTGTTATCATGTTTTTCATCTGTTAATTGAGAAACCCCTAAAAATTAACTATCAAAGCTGGATTACAACCCACCTTCATACTATCAGAAATCACATGGATGTATATAGAGATGCACATAAAAACACATAAAAACATTAACTAAGAAAGCATAAAGATGGATGTATATAGAGATGTAGGAGGATCAAGTAGACATACAAGATATTCCATAGCTGTGTAAAATCGTACGTTGATGAACCCTAATTCAGTTTGACGCCCAAATCTCTTGTTAGCTGTTGTCGTCGTTATGTTATGTGCATGTAATTGTGCTGGACTAAAAACGCAAGTGTATCTTGCGTGGGAGTATAAACGCAATAGTTATTTGCATTTCCTTGTGATAGTAAGGACCATTTTTCCCGCCTGTGATGTTTTGGGCCGTTCACATTAAATATGTGATATTTCGGCCCTTTTCTCTCTATTAAGTTAATTTCGCATTTTTTTTTTAATTTGACTTGTCTATTAAGGAGTTTTTTCAGTGAGGGACGAGCTAGAAAGTGAAAGTACATTAAGAAGAAATTCTGAGAGCTACAAAGTGAGAGTACATTAAGAAGAAATTCTGAAAGCCTTGACCGCAACCTAGTTCGAGAGAACTTTCAGATGTAGAAACCTCCTGTTTTTTTTCAATTCTTTAGATCAGAAGTCAGAGAATAGCAAGGAACCTATCAAAATATTTGTGTGATGAATTAGCCAAAAGGGTTGCAGATTATGCAGAAGCTCAGATCTCTATAACTGTAAAACACGAGACATATGAGTGTTTTTATTTCAAGGGAACGCCACTATTGACAGATTGGTCATATTTTTTAATCATGACTAGATGGGTGGATACAATGAAACTAGCAGCAGCTCCGAGTTATCAGGCAAATAAAAACACAGATGCACATACATTAAGCTTGGAAATAAAATCCAATCTTTAGGCTAAACAACATGTTCATTCCAGAGGGTTATGGTCCATTTTAGCACAATTTGTAGTGAAAAGACCAAAATAGCACCTGAAAGAAAGTTGGCCCTCCAAAGGCACTTTGATAACATATATTGATTATGCTGTACCCTCACAACACAAAGCAAAACCACGTTACTGTAACATTCACTCTTTTCATCAGGATCAACACATATATAGCTAGCATTTACATTACTAAACTATACTTTGTGCTATTTTGGTCATTTTCTCCTTTCCAGAAATGTTGACGGACTAACTCGAAAAAGTCCAAGAAAAATAGCCTAGGCATATATTATTTGGAGTCCTTTCACTTCACAGATTCTGTAAGGGACTGGTCGAAATGGGGATTGTGTAGAAGATACTACAGGTAGTTGTTTGAACTCTTCAGATTTCAGATTCAAGCTATTTAATCCTTAGTAAAATTCAAGTGGCGCACGAACTAATGGTGCTTCCAAGCTACTTGATGACTTGGGTAACCTATTAATCAAGTCAAATCCTAGTAAAAATAAAATCCAGTCCACAGATGTGTTCAAGCACAGTGAATATAATTTTTTAGTCCAGCCACAAAACTAGTTTTATAACTCAGTCATGTGATGGGAACCATATTAAAGTTCACGACGACTACTAGAGAAACTACTGAAGCTTCACAAGCAGGAAAACAAAAACGAGCGGAATCCCAATAATTTCAACATAAAAACCAGACTCTGAATCATCAACAGAAAGGACTTCAAGGTATAAAGAAAAACTCCTTAAGGACAAGGCTACACGAAGAGAAGTTTGAGAGTCTGCAATCAAAAATGAAAAATCCTAAAGCTACTATATATTTCTGAGTGTTAGCTGCATATTATGATTCTGAAAAAGTGTATTTGGGTTGTGGCTAGGACTGTATTTCCTAATTTCTCATCCTTGTTTTTGTTCACTTGATGCTACCAACTAAAAACTCCTTTACGCTAACAAGTAACTAAAAACATGGAATATCCAGGAGAAATCATAGAGCAGAGACGAAGATGATGGTTCCACAAAACAAAAAAGCTCAAGCACAAACACCAAGTAAGGTCCAATGTAACAGCAAAAAATATATTATCAACTGAATTTCTAGACCTTTGCAAAAATAATGTAGCACATAATTGAAATTTCATGTTCAAGAAAAGTACAAACTGGTGCAGCACAAAATTGAAATTCCATGTTTGAGAACAGTAGTAGAAAGTAATGTATATTAATAATAAGGAAAGAATGAAACTTTAGAGAAACTCACATCAAGTATGCATCAATTTCGACTAGATGTCGACCGAATCTGTGAATTAACAATTTGTCACTGGAATTAGTGTTTGTATTACTAATGTTCTTCAAATAACATTGGAATTAGTGTTTGTATTACTAATGTTCTTCAAATAACATATAATTTACTGGAAACCTTATTTAAATACATCTAATGAAATTTAAATTTATGAATTTGTATATGAAAATTATGAGCATTAGATGTTGTACTAACCCATACTGTAATCAAGTCCCTCCGCCTTGAGAATTGCAACTAATGATGCCAAATCCATAAAATCACTCAAATAGCCTCGCAACCCATTAATTTGGCAATAGACTTTAGAAAATGCCAAAGAAAATATATTCAACAGTTCTTTATCAATTGCGTCAATACGAGAACACGGATGGTTAGCCGATGACTAAAACAAAAACAATATAATATTAATCTATATAAATTTAGAGATATGCAGCCATAAGTTTACGTAAAAAAATTTAAGACAAATTAGATAACATTTTCATAACAGTGATGGTAAACATGTCTAATATATGATAGGAGAACACAATTTTCCTCCCAGAAAATCCATCATTGTTATACACTATCTCAAGATGATATGCATCATCCGGTATCGCTCTCCACCACTCCCCTACATCAAAAATGTCATCTTTGAGTCTAATAGATCGATCAAAGTCCTTTTGTGAACATTGCGAATGAAATCAAATATGATTTCATACGATTTCATTCGCAAAGTTCAGAAATAGGACTTTGACCGATCTATCATATTCAAAGATGGTGGCATTTTTTATGTGGGGGAGTGGTGGAGAGCGATACCGGATGATGCATATCATCTTGAGATAGTGTATGACAATGATGGATTTTCTGGGAGGAAAATTGTGTTCTCCTATCATATATTAGACATGTTTACCATCACTGTTATGAAAAGGTTATCTAATTTGTCTTAAATTTTTTTACGTAAACTTATGGCTGCATATCTCTAAATTTATATAGATTAATATTATATTGTTTTTGTTTTAGTCATCGGCTAACCATCCGTGTTCTCGTATTGACGCAATTGATGAAGAACTGTTGAATATATTTCCTTTGGCATTTTCTAAAGTCTATTGCCAAATTAATGGGTTGCGAGACTATTTGAGTCATTTTATGGATTTGGCATCATTAGTTGCAATTCTCAAGGCGGAGGGACTTGATTACAGTATGGGTTAGTACAACATCTAATGCTCATAATTTTCATATACACATTCATAAATTTAAATTTCATTAGATGTATTTAAATAAGGTTTCCAGTAAATTATATGTTATTTGAAGAACATTAGTAATACAAACACTAATTCCAATGTTATTTGAAGAACATTAGTAATACAAATACTAATTCCAGTGACAAATTGTTAATTCACAGATTCGGTCGACATCTAGTCGAAATTGATGCATACTTGATGTGAGTTTCTCTAAAGTTTCATTCTTTCCTTATTATTAATATACATTACTTTCTACTACTGTTCTCAAACATGGAATTTCAATTTTGTGCTGCACCAGTTTGTACTTTTCTTGAACATGAAATTTCAATTATGTGCTGCATTATTTTTGCAAAGGTCTAGAAATTCAGTTGATAATATATTTTTTGCTGTTACATTGGACCTTACTTGGTGTTTGTGCTTGAGCTTTTTTGTTTTGTGCAACCATCATCTTCGTCTCTGCTCTATGATCAAATAGAAATCAAAATTAAAATAGAAACTAATCTACGCCTTTAGAGCATCTCCAAGGGACTCTTAAATAAGCTCTTAAATCCAAAAATAAATAGCATGGGAAAAAAATGGGCTCCAAGAGACTCTTAGTGGCTCTTAAAAAGCTTAAGAGTCTCTTCTCTCTCCTCAATGTTAAGAGCTACTACATGATTCTTAACTATTATCTACCAATAAAATATTCACTTGCACATGGTTGGATTTGAATGTAGGTCATAGGTAGGTTTGAAATATTAATAAAATACAAATTAGGAGTCAAGATAAGGAGTATTGTTGGAGTTGACACGAAAATCTATGTACTAACTAGCTAAGAGCCATATAATTTATATTATATTTAAGAGCCAACTAAGAGATTGTTGGAGATGCTCTTAGATCAATCTAATCTAATGCCCCCTCAAAGCACCACAATTAAAATACTCTCCCATACATAATTCCACATAATCCCCTCCGTTTCTATTTTGATTTTTCCCGTAAATTGGTGGACATTTTTTGAAATCTAACTTCACTGTATTTTTCTCCATCTCTCAACGATCAATTTGCATACCATATGTGCTATATTTCGACGCAATTTAAGAAATTTTTTATTTAGTTTCTAGTTTAAGAGTGGCTTCTATTGGAGTAAGACCCTATATATATATATATGTATGTATATATATATATATATAATTTATGTTGTTGGCAGATTTGAAGGAATAAAAAAAGATAAGATATTTCAAGTGATTTGTTCAAGCCTTTTTAGGAAGGAGACCTTTTCGTACCGATCAGAATGCAACACATCAGACTATATATGACCTTGCTGTAGATTTGTGTGAGGCAGCTAATAAACTTCAAACTGTTGAACATCTTCAATAAGTTTGTGCTTTTTATACAAACACAATATCCTATTTTTTACTAAAAGAAAAGTGAAATATATATATATATATATATATATATATATATATGAAAAGATTTCATTTGATTTGTTCTGTTATTTTGTATAGGAACTTGTCATACTTTGTAAGTCATACGCTCTTATTTTGGGAGACCAATCAGAAAATAAAATTTTGTGATGGCTTCGATAGGATCTACAACAAAGACAAGAATCTATTTAATATTAAAAACTTGTATCATGACAAATCACACTACCGTAAGACTAGGATAAAGTCATACTTCAACTGAAAAACCCACAATACATCAAAGTTCTCTCATGCCTACCCGGTAAATATTGAACGGCTATGAGTCTCATAATATATCATGGACATTGTCAGATTCATTTAAGAGATAGTGTAAGTTACATTATTAAAAAAGTATATTTTTTTAGATAAAATTTTAATTGTTCTTTTTTAAATAGTAAGATTTTAGCTTTATTTGTAGAAGACCGGACCTCCCTTTACCAGCAAAGAGAGCATAGATGAGTACCTTCACATCGCTTTTCCTGATATTACACCAAAAACTTGGTACGTGTTATATCACGGCTTGTTAAGCTGTAAAGGAGACTTGATTGAAGAATTGAAGTGCCAACCCAGTAATCTGAATTACAAAAAGGTACGTAATAATTTTTTAAATAAAGTACAATTTTGATGTATATATATATATATTGGCATAGCCGCATGCGTACTAACTATTGACGTATTTTTCAAATAATGTCAAAAATGATGTATATACATATATTTTATATGATGAAGCAAAACTGACACCACTTGCAAGAGTGCCAACCAATGAATTGTTCTTGTATTGCTTGTAAGTGGTGTCAATTTTGCTAAATAGCCGTTAGAACTAGCTATAATTGAAGAGGCACTTCAATTCTTCAATCAAGTCTCCCTTACAGCTCAACAAGCTGTGATGTAACACGTACCAAGTTTTTGGTATAATATCAGGAAAAGCAATGTGAAGGTACTCATCTATACTGGTAAAGAGGGAGGCCAGGTCTCCTACAAATAAAGATAAAATATTACTATTTAAAAAGAACAATTAAACTTTTTACTCCTAAAATTCCTTAAAAAAATATAATTATTTAATAATGTAACTTACATTATCTCTTAAATGAATCTGAAAATCTCTATGATATATCATGAGACTCAGAGTCGTTCAATATTTACCAGGTAGGCATGAGAGAACTTTGATGTATTGTGGGTTTTTCAGTTGAAGTATGACTTTATCCTAGTCTTTACGGTAGTGTGATTTGTCATGATACAAGTTTTTAATATTATATAGATTCTTGTCTTTGTTGTAGATCCTTCCGAAGGGATCAAAAAATTCTATTCTCTAACTGATCTCCCAAAATAAGGACGTATGACTCACAAAGTATGACAAGTTTCAATACAAAATAACAGAACAAATCAAATAAAATCGTTTCTTATATATATATATATATAGTCTTATTCTAATGAAAACCATTCTAGGCTAGAAACTAGAAACTAAATAAGAAAAAATTCTAAATCGTGACGGAATATAGCACATATGGTATGCAAACTAATCGTTGGAAGATGGAGAAAAATACAACGAAATCATATTTCAAAAAAAAAACCAGCGATTGACGCAAAAAATAAAATTTAAAACGAAGGAAATTAGGTGGGATTGTGTATGTGGGGTGTATTAGATTTATGTGTAGTGCCCCTAGCGGGGCCATTAAATTAGATTGATTTAAGGACTAAGATTAGTTTCTAGTTTTCATTAATTTTGGTTTTTATTTGATCATTTGCCTAGTTTACATATATGTATAAACTAGTTTATTTGCCTAGTTTATATATATGTATAAACTAGTTTCACTTTTATATGTATAAACTGGTTCTAATTTCTAGTTTATATATATGCATGAACTAGTTCTAATTTCTAGTTTATATATATGTATATATATATATATATAAACATATATATTCCACTTTTTTAAAAAAAATAGGTACATATATGTATAAACTAGTTTATTTGCCTAGTTTATATATATGTATAAACTAGTTTCACTTTTATATGTATAAACTGGTTCTAATTTCTAGTTTATATATATGCATGAACTAGTTCTAATTTCTAGTTTATATATATGTATATATATATATATATATATAAACATATATATTCCACTTTTTTTAAAAAAAATAAGATCTTGTGTTTGTATAAAAAGCACAAACTTACTGAAGTTGTTCAACAGTTTGAAGTTTACCAGCTACCTCAAACAAATCTACAACAAGATCATATATAACCCGATGTGATGTATTCAGATCGGTACGAAAAGGTCTCCTTCCAAAAAAGGCTTGAACAAACCTCTTGAAATATCTTATATCTTTTTAAATTTCTTCAACCAAATTTGCAAACATAAATTATATATATATATAAACCAAACCAAACCAAACATACCCAGTATATCCCGCACAGAGCAGGGTCTGGGGAGGGTAAAATGTACGCAGACCATGCCCCTACCTTTTACAGTAGGGAGGCTGTTTCCGTGAAGACTCCCAGCTTAGTGCACAACAGAACAATAGAGTGTGATATTTAGCACAGGCTATAAAACATTTTGACAAAGATATACCTGTGCCCATGGCTTTGAACACATGGGACTTACCTACCAGGGGATTGACTACCCCACTCTGTAAGATACTCAGATTTAAGATTCCACCAAGCTAAGCTCCTTTTACCTGCAAAAGTAGACAACAGAAGACAGTAAAACGAAAAGTGAGAACGAGAAAGCCATACTACTATAAAATAGCTAACCGAGACAAAGCAACTCTGATGCTCTCAACAACAGAGTCGCTCCCTAACAGAGAGTCCACCACTCTAATCTGACGCCTCCAAAAACACCTATCCGAGGTGAAGGTCTCATTTAAATTTAAGGCCTTCATATCCAGCCTAAGTTGCTCCTCCCACGATCTCCTCGGTCTACCTCTCCTCCTCACCCCCACAACCGAAAGACTCTCGACCCTCCTCACTGGCGCTTCAGCCCGCCTCCAACTGACGTGGCCGAAATGAACAAACTAGGGGTACCCCAATACAAAAAGTTTATAATATTCTAGGCTCCATTCAGAAAAAAATACTGTTCACGCTGATGACGTGGCAATGACGTCATCGAGTGAAAAGTATTTTTTTTGCTTTGTATTGGTAAGTTAATTTGTGGCATTTTTTGTGAAGGTGCCCCTGGCGGGGCCCTTAGAATATATGAAATATAATTTATTTAGTGGTAGTTTCTAGTTTCTATTCTAAGTTTGGTTTCTATTTGACCAGGAGCCTCTATATATATATATATATATATATATATATATATATATATATATATATATATATATGTCACCGCAATAATAGACTCATAAATATAAAAAATATATACACATATTTATCTTTTGCACGGCATATCATAGTTGTATCTTGTGATTCTATAAAGCAACACATGGAGTGTACTCATTGTGATTCTACAAAGCAACACATGATGACTAAATTTCTAAATATAAAAACACTTAATACACAACAGATACAATCACAAAGTAAAACCAAATAATCTATCAAAATGCAATCTTTAGTCAATCTAGAAGCGAGATATTTATCCAAATACAGAGCTTGCTCAATAGATCACCTAAGTTTAGTCTTTATCAACACCATAACTAAACACAACTTTATTACAACCATCACCAGGATTCTCATCGACTAAACCCTCAATCAATTCACTTAAAACATCAATAAAACAAGAGATGATGTCAAGAATTTTCACATAAAAACCAGATCTCTCAATCATCAAGGAAGGGACATCAAGGTATAAAGAAACACTCCTTGAAGGAGCTACTTGAAGCGAAGTTGGAGAGTCAGCAATCTAAAATGAAAAATCTCAAAGCTCCTATATCATAAACATTTTCTCTGAGTGTTAGCTGCATATTACGATTCTGCAAAGTGTATTGGTTTATGAGTAGGACCGTATTTCCTAATTTTCCATCCTTGTTGTTTGCTGTTCATTAGATGTTAACACCCTTACCCTAACCTGAATTGTCTGAAATTTGATCCATCCCGTACCAGGCCTGTCATACAAGTCTACTTATTTGGTTGTACTTCTCAGCCTATTCTCTTTCACCATTTAAAAAAAAATCCCATGTATGAGAGCTAATAAGTTTAGACATGGTCTAATAATTGTACACAAGTTTGGACAAGGTCTTAGAAGTTCAAATCACACAAGATACAATGTTCAACTACTCTCAAAATGATATCAACCAAGTTCAATTCAGAAAAAGATACAAGCTGATCATCAAAGCATACAAGTGTAACTTCCCCCAGAGTATAATCTACTTCACATACCCAAAAGAAGTAAAGCATAAGTTTACTTTACATAGCAGAAGAAGCGGAAGTTTACTTTACATACCCAAAATAATTCAGCATAATGGCTCAGAATCTGCCGTAAATTACAATTCCAGGACTCTAACATCTAGCCCGATCATTTATGGTAAGATACGAGGAGCACGAGCTCATAAACTTCCAGCTCTCTTTGTCGTCATCGCTGCAGGGAAAATTTTTCAAAATATATATAAAAAATGCTTAGACCCCCCCAAAAAATACGACAGATTACTGAGTGGAACTACAAGAGCCTGTTTTGTGAAGAAAAACATGGAATATCATGGAGAAATCATAGAGCATATACAAAGAAAATGGCTCCAAAAAACCAAATGAGTAAAGGTCCAATGTAAAAGCAAAAAGTATTTTATCAACTAAACTTCTATACCTTTACAAAAATAGTGCAGCACATAATTGAAATTTCATGTTCCAGAAAAGTACTAAGATGGAGTGCTAGACCTTTACAAAATCGATAGTGTAGGACAAAATTCATATTCCATGTTTGAGAACAGTAGTAGAAAGTAATCTATAATGATAATAAGGAAATACTAATGGATTTGGAGAAACTCACATCAAGTACGCATCAATTACGCTCACATTATCTCTGAGAAATGGAAAGCAGATACATGCTACGGCAGAAGCAGTCAAAGAGAGCACCGGATCTTTATCCGTACTGGAATCTGTATTCTCCAAATTTATCTCGTTATGAAGAGAAACATGCAAGATGGAGATATGCAAGGTAGAACCACTATGCACGCACCCGTAGACGAAATGCATGTCGCACCATAACAGGCCCAATAGGTCTTGGGATATAGGAAGCAACGCAACAGGATAATGATAATTTGACTCTTTCAAAACCTTGTTGATGAAACAATGGTATTCATCTTCTTTGAAAACACTTATGGGTCCTACAAAATAGTGACCCTTTCCCTTCAAGATATAGGCACAGAGTCTCCCACGATGGTCAATCCAGTAGAGCCTGTCACCAGAGATTACAGGATCAACTGAATCAAACCACCCTCGGAAGTCAAGGAGATCACACAAATGCGTAGAGGCACGGAATGGAGACCAACACCATGAGGATGTATTGAAAGTATAGACGACTTGTGCTGTTAGTCCGATCAGCAAAATACAGGAGTTATGAAGGGGAAACACAAAGAGTTCGCGATCAGCTAATTTTCCAAAGGGGGGTTCTGGAAGTGCGCTCCAAGATCCAACGTTGGGGTCAAATACCTCAGCAAAGGGAGATTGGTCGTCAGTAAGAAGATTACCTCCGAAAGCATAAATCTTACCCTTGATTGTAACGAGTTTTGGCCATACGCGAGGAGATATGAGTGGTTCAGGACTGATCTCCCATTGAGGGTTTTGCTTGCTGAAATCACAGAAGTGCAAGCGATGAGATGTACGGAGGCTAGTAGCGATGCTACGGTTGCAGGAGGGAGGTTTGACACTGGCAGGCCCACCTGTTATATTCCAGTAAGTAAGATTAAAATTTGTAGTGTGTGTGTAATCTCTAATTTCAGGAGTTATCTACACTAGTTGGATAAAATTTGTTTGTTTTATAAATTGAAGTTGATTGTTCATCTCCTTGCCTTTTGTATTATTATATTCAAGTAAGTTTACATAATAATATCCAAATACAGGCACACATACATACATACAAGGAAAATACACTATAGTATTAAGCCAGCATACAATACAAGGGGACAAGTAAATAATAATGTACCTGTACGAGGTTTGTTAGGCTCAAATTTGGGTAGGCGGACTTGAAGAGTAGCCTGGAATAGAATATCTTGATAAGAAGTAACGTCAGTTGGGTCGGCACCAAGGGCAAACATGACCGAACCTAAAGGGGCACAACGGAGCTTAGTGGGGTAATTAACATCTTCAAAGGTACCATCATAGGTACCAGGAAGGGGTGGGAGAGCAAAAGGGCCATTTAATTTATCGACACCGCACATAAAGGTACTGAAAGGACCTCTGAAGCAACCAGCATCTGCATCGGCATCAGCATCGTCGTCGTCGTCATCATCATCAGGAGAACCTCCTCTTCCAAGTTTATGCAAAAGGTAAGCTGGGATCTTGACCCTCAACCACTTAGCATCGAGAATCGCGCGGTCATCCGGGTTCTCAAACTCCAAACGAATACATATGCAAATATCCTTAAAATCTCCATAACACGTAGTCGTATCATATCTTCTCTTCTTTGATTTCGATCTTTTCACTCCTAACGGCGACGACGGCTCTGGCTCTATCCGCGGCGCAGACCTTATCCTCTTTCTCCCCCATTTCATCTTCATCTGCGGCGCAGACCTTATCCTCTTTCCTCCCCATTCCATCTTCATCCGCTGCGTGGGCTGCTCGTCATCATCAAATCCCTAGTATCACCTGTCCCCTTTATGTGCTTCCCTTTGTGTGCTTTATATATACTGTATTGTTCTCTTGTTTACTTCCTTCCCCCAATTCTAACTCCGTATTATTATTATTTGTTTATTTATTTATTTATTTGGGTTGGGTTTTCGTTTCCCTTAGGTCATGTTTGTTTTAAGGGATTATAATCCCCAAATTATTACCTTATAAATCCCAAATGTAAGGGATTATAATCCCATGAATTCACATTTTGATCATTGTTTTAGTTCACTCCCATGGGATTATAATACCTTGTGAAAGAAGGTATTATAATCCCATAGAAATGAATCAAAAAGATGATAGCAATATACCTCCATGGGATTATAATCCTTTAAATTTAAGAAAGATAGTGTAATTTTTCAAGGATTATAATCCCCTAAAACAAACATGGCGTTAGGGTTTTAATTGTAAGCGGCCCCTTCGCTCCAAACCATATCCATCTTCATAGCTACCTAATTATTTAGGCCATTGTTGTATCGAAAACCATCTTACGTGAATAATCGTAGAGAATTACCGCATTATTTCTTTTAATTCTTCTGAAGCTGCCACATCAGTAGTGCTGATGTGACACTGTCTCGTCATCGATAACGACATCACTATTGATGTGGCACTGCCACGTCATCAATGCTGATGTGGTAGTGCCACGTGGCATTGCCACGACATCGATGATGACATCATTGGTGACGTGGCACTGCCACGTCAGCAAGGTTGCCATGCCAGCATTTGGTGCAGAATTTCTTTTTGTAGGACCAAAAAAATTGCTCTTTTTTTATAGAACAAAAAAAAATAGAATTTTGGTTCTGCCATAGAATCATAAATTAGTGGTTATTCACGGTTCTCTATAGAGTGCTACTCTAATTATTTAATATATCTATGGAAATCCACATTTTTAGGGTTTTTTTTTATAAATATATTAAAAAAGTACCCTTTATGTTTCACAAAAAATGATAGCTTATAAAACTTTAAGTTCAAATAACTCAACTTTAATCGATGATCAATAATTATTATTAGATATTAGCGTTTTATGTGTGTTACGCTCCGAACCACCAATCCATAATAATTATTAGAGATTTTTTGAAAAGTACAATTTTTTTTTCAAAAATATGTTTTTTTAGAATTTCTTATTTGCAAAAATTCAGTTATTTTTCAAAAACCGTAAAAAAAAAGTTGCATATGTGGTTACTTTTGATTGCAAACCATATTTTTGTAAATATTTTTAGAAAATTGCATTAATATTAAATGGGGGGAAGCAACTTCAGTTGGGTCGGCACCAAGGGCAAACATGACCGAACCTAAAGGGCCAAATAAATTGAGTGATCCAATTTTAAATTGCTGAAATCAATGTATGTCTGCTTCGATCTTCTTTCTAATTTATGCTATACATAATTATAGTTTTATTCATTTTTCTTGCTTTAAAAGAGTAGCCCCAAGAAGTTTGAATCTAGATCAACTCTAAACAGACGTTGGGGATATCACTTTTTGTTGCTTTAAAAGAGTAGCCCCAACAGGTGCAAATGTTTCATCATAGTCTATTCCTTCCTGTTGACAGTATCCTTTGGCCACTAGTCTTGCTTTGGTCCTTGTCACATTTCCACCTTCATCCAGTTTGTTTCTGAAGACCCACTTCGTGTTAACAACTGATTTCCCTTTAGGTCTAGGGACTAGCTTCCATACATTGTTTCTCTCAAATTGGTTGAGCTCTTCTTGCATGGCTATCACCCAATCTGAATCCAACAATGCTTCATCAATTGACTTTGGCTCAGTTTAAGATAGAAAATAAGAGAACATGCTGTCAGCAGAAACGTTTCTCATTATCCTTATACCAGTAGTAGGATCACCAATAATTAGATTGCTGGTGTAATCTCTGTTCCACTTAGTGGTTCTAGGCAAACTTCTTTCTTGATCTGCTTGATCAATTCCTCTTTGAGGAGTTTATTCTCCACCATTGATGGTTTCTCTTTCATGTTCTTCAACATCTCCAGACTCATTCTCATTCTGTTGATTTGGAGTTATTGTTTGAGACTGAGCTGGGGTTTGAGTAACCTCATTGGTGTTGACAGCATCTCTTCCAAACTCAATGGACTGGTGTTAAACTCATTGGGATATCACTTTTTGTTGCGTTGGAGCTTATAGCGAAGTACTTGGGTTGACCTTGACATCATTTTACCTTATTATTTCTACTTGGTATGATTTCTACTTACTACTTTCAGGAATACTGAAATCCACTGTAATGCATTTGCATCTGTAATGTTCAGATTCTTAGCTTAATGTTAAGTTTGCTTTAACTATGTCACGCCTGAAGTCACAAGAATATGCACCAAGCAGTCTCTTTTTATTAGATATACAAAGATTTTTTTTCATTTGTATGTAAAAGACTATACAAAAGCCCAATTTATATTATAGTAACACTGTACATGTGAACAAGCAGCAACTACCAAGATGCCAGGTGCAAAGAGATCCTACATTTACCCCAAGAAGTTTAGGATAAAGTAGATTAGAAGCAAGATGCCAGGTGCAAAGAGATCCTACATTTAGATATATATATATAGTTAGTATGTATACAGAGTAAGTTTCATTTTTCATGGCTGTTAGAGGAATCTATCTTGATTAGTAGTGGCTACTGGAGATCCACACATTGATGATCAGGGATGAGTGTAATCCGCCAAATCAGTGTATGTCTGCTTCGATCTTCTTTCCAAATTTATGCTAGACAAAATTATAGTTTTTGATCATTTCTCTTGCTTTAAAAGAGTAGCCCGAATTTTGAATTTTTATGAGGTTTAGGGAACTGACAGTTAATCTAGATCAACTCTAAACAGACGTTGGGGATATCACTTTTTGTTGCATTCGAGCTTATAGCGGAGTACTTAGGTTGAGATCATTTTACCTACTTATTTCTACTTGGTATGATCTCTACTTATTACTTTCATGAATGCTGAAATCCACTGTAATGCATTTGCATCTGTAATGTTCAGATTCTTAGCTTAATGTTAAGTTTGCTTTAACTATGTCAAGCCTGAAGCCACAAGAATATGCACCAAGCGGTCTCTTTTAATGCCCAGGTAGATATACAATTTACAATTTTTTTTTTCATTTGTATGTAAAAGACTTTACAAAAGCCCAATTTATATTATAGTAACACTGTACATGTGAACAAGCAGCAACTACAAAGATGCCAAGTGCAAAGAGATCCTACATTTAGATATATATATTTAGTTAGTATGTATACAGAGTAAGTTTCATTTTTCATGGCTGTTGGAGGAATCTATCTTGATTAGTAGTGGCTGCTGGAGATCCACACCTTGATCAACTTCAGTGGGTTCTTCTGCTGAGCCTACAACATCATCTATATCCTCATGTTTGGCCAATGCTTTATCCAAAGCCGACTTTGTAACTCTGGTAACACATATCAATAAAACCACTGCAACCAAAGCAAAGAACAATTACAGTGTGTAATAACAGGAGAAGGTAAACATACAATACAAAGGAGGAAGAATACACTATTAGACATGCGGGAAACAGAAGTAGTCATCTATAATACGGGGAACACAAGTCATGTACAATGAGTACACTGAAACTGAATTCTAAGCAAGTTAAGCAATCTTAAACTTAAGTAGTTACATTGTGAACCATGTACAGTTCCAGGTGATAATAAGACATTCTTCAGGGATTCAAGTACTAAGCCTATGTTCCCCTTGCAGCCAATACAATCACAACCTAACTTGCTCAACAAATACATTTGGTCCATACTGAACCTTGGGGTGGTATAACTAATCAATCAAATAAGAATCTCAATGGAAGATCTTATGCTGATTGGTGCGTCTTTGCACAAATTGCAGTTGCATTACATATTTTTCAGTGGATTAGATTTTAAGTATACAGGGCTAGGTGAACGGAAATTTAAAAAATGGGTAGGGAGAAGGCACTTGCCACTGGGCTATCAAAAAATTCTCAAAATACATGTTAAACGTTTTTCCCCCCCCCCACCGCGGTACAATATACATGAAAATTTTAAGTGTATTTAAGTGATGCCAGACATCACCCTTCATTCATTATTTGTAATTCAACCAAGTGACGCCAGAGTCCAGACAGCACCCTTCATTCATTATTTGTAATTCAACATACTCAAATTGCTGTAATACTATTAAACATGAGAAGGTAAGGTAGTTGTGAAAAAGGTACTGATGCTATCTTTTAACACGAGTTATAGTTCTCATTCCTTTATTGAACAAAAAACTTTTTAAATAGTAAAATTTTATCTTTATTTGTAGGAGACCGGACCTCCCTTTACCAGCCAAGAAAGCATAGATGAGTACCTTCACACCCTTTTTCCTGATATTATACCAAAAACTTGGTAAGGATTATATCACGGGTTGTTGAGCTATAAAGAAGACTTGATTGAAGAATTGAAGTGCTAACCAATCTGAATTACAACAGGGTACGTAATAATTTTTCAAATAAAGTATAATTTTGATATATATATATATATATATATATATATATATATATGCTCTTGGTCAAATAGAAACCAAACTTAGAATAGAAACTAGAAACTATCACTAAATAAATTATATTTCATATATTCTAAGGGCCCCGCCAAGGGCACCTTCACAAAAAATGCCACAAATTAACTTACCAATACACATCAAAAAAAAATAATGTTCACTCGATGACGTCACTGCCACGTCATCAGCGTGAACAGTATTTTTTTTTTGCTGAATGGATCCTGGAATATTATAAACTTTTTGTATTGGGGTACCCCTAGTTGGTCATTAGATTAGCTTTAATTTTTTATTTGGGTTTGGTTTCTAGTTTTTATTCTAATTTAGTTTATATTAGAACAAGACCCTTTATATATATATATATATATATATATATATGTTGGCATGGCTGCATGGGTAATGATTGCTGCGATTATTTGAATCTTTGTATGAATTATGTGTAATATCTATTAAAGTTATTCAGCAAGAATTTCAGATTGTGGCTTTACATATTTCTTTCATGTTTTCAAATGCAGTGAATAGGATGCGTCCATTTGCTTTGTTAGGAACTGGACTATCTGTGTCAACTAATATTTCATTCTTCAGTGTTCTTATTTCTTATTTACATTTAATTTGACTGTCATTCCGGCCTTTAGAACTAACTTTGGACATCTATGTTTTCTAGTGTACGTCATTGTTTTTGTTGTGTATACTTGGATGGTTCAACTAGGTTTTTTATTATTACCCTTTGTTTTGAACATGAACAATCATGAACAAAATGATGGAACAAAGTGACTTCGATACTGTGGTTAGGAGAATAGAGGAACGAGACTAAACCAGAAATGCAGTTTCCGTTAAAGGCATAAGAGTCAAGTGGTGCACAAACGAATGGTGCTTCCAAACTACTTCATGACGGGGGTAAACTAGTACTAAAGTCAAATCCTAGGAGAAATAAAATTCGGTTCGCGGATGTCTTCAAGCACAGTAATTAGTAGTATTTATTAATCTAGCCACAAAACCAGCTCCAAAACATATAACTTTGTCATGTAATAGGAACAATATTAAAGTTGACAACTACCAGAAATCAGAGAAACTCCTAAAGCTTCATAAGAAGGAAAGCAAAACGAGCAGAATCCCATTATTCCCACCCAGCCTTCGTGTTCAATTCTGTAACTAGAATCATCTGCTGTCAAGATATCACGGAAAGCTTTACATGGGAAGCCTTCTATTCTTTAGATAATACTGCATCTAAAGTCATCCAACTATAAAACAAGAGATGATGTCAAGAATTTTCACATAAAAACCAGATCTCTCAATCATCAAGAAATGGACTTCAAGGTATAAAGAAACACTCCTTGAGGGAAAGCTACTCGAAGCGAAGTTGGAGAGTCGGCAATCTAAAATGAAAATCCCAAATCTCCTATATCTTGAACATTTTCTCTTGAGTGTTAGCTTCATATTACGATTCTGCAAAGTGTATTTGGTTTATTAGTAGGTGTAGGGTTTCATGCAATCAAACGTAGCGGAAAAAACGCGAAAAATAAAATAAAGCTGAAACCCACCGTAAGGATCCATGCGAGAATTTTATATTTAATTCGTAGTCAATTCCCCCACTTGAACTTTGCTAGTCCCGAGCAAACTAAAATTAACATAACCATATACTCCTAACTAGTACCACTTCCGTAGGTGATCACGGTTGCATTTGGCATATGCAACAAGCCCTTGGAACCCCTAGGTAGCCCTAGTGGACGAGTGAGGTCTCGTGAGGGTTTATAGATGATGTACCCACAAAATCACAAAAACCACTAATAAACAAGAAACTAACAACACCTACTATTAAACTAACTACTATACTCACATGTCCGAGTCGTCTACTTGTAATTAAAATCAAACATATAGAGCTATTCACCTTGTCATCCACTATAACGAGCTAACAACCAATTCAAGAATCAAGATAACACACCTTGTGCAAAATGTAACCATGACATTAAGGATAGAATGAATGCACTTCAATCGTGAACACTAGACAAGATGATCAAAAAGCATACATGGCTTCGCATTAAGAAGATGAAATTGTATGGTGAAAAATCTCACATCTCTCAATTATGTATCACACAAGTATGGGTTAGAGATTTCACTCAACTCCAAGTCTAAATGCATGCGCTCTACTTGACCTTGCATGTCCACCTAAATTCCGGATTGCACCAAAAACAAGGAATTCATAAAATGGGTTGTAATGAGGCTAGGGTGAAGGTGTGAAAATTTAAGTTCAAGGAAGGTGTAAAAGTCTCGCTAGTTGAGTCAAAATGACTCTTGCTCGCTTCATCCACCAAATTCTCAAACTAAAGAATGTCTTCACTCATTTACAATTACAAAACACAACCACATTTACTAAGAAAATTGAAACAAAATAAAGTACAAAGATTTATTGCTTTTTTTTCTATTTCTTTTTTTTTCTTTTTTTTTACATCCCCTTTATTATTATTATTTTTTTACCAACGGGAAATGCATAACATAAATAAATACTACAAAGAACTTTGAACCACATCTAGATATACACATCAAACTAGTTCCCACTTACAATAATTAGAATCCTTCCTCTTCACAACCTCTCCAAATTCACATGCTCATTAATCAATTCTTTCCAAGACTCAACTAGCTCAACTAGGTCGAGAGTGAAGTAATTGGCTATGGCTCATGTATAAAAGGGGAAAGTGACGAAGAAAAATATGGATATAAGCTTCAAAGGGGGTAACTAGGGATTATTTTCATGGTTCACAAGCTAAAAAGGCCAAAATGGTTATCCTAAAAAGAATTTCCTTATTATGGTGCATCCATGAATAAAGGTTTAATGCAAGCCCTAGAGCAACAAACATACATAAAGACGGAGAAACACACAAGCAAAAGAAATCACCGTTCAAGACCTCACAAGGTTTAAGTTTTAATAACATCCTCTCGATTTGATTCCATGCATGCTAAGAGATAATCGTCATGTCACAATTTAATTACAAACATCTAGACTCTTCATGCCATTTCAAGTGTGTGTGTGTGTGTGTGTGTGCAAAAAGGTGCATCAAACTTATAGATTCACATCAAATTGGTAATGCTAGGCACGAAATAAGAGAAAACAAGGCTACAAGCTCACAATGTCATAAATTTCACAAACAAGTAAACACACTCATGACTAAACTTATTTACCACGTGCAAACAAAACGGACATCAAAATGAACAATCCTTCCCCCACTTAAAACATGGCATGTCCTCATGCATGACAAATAAAATGAAGTAGAGATATGAGTGAAAGAGAACTCCCCTAAAAATAAATAACAAGGACCGGGAGCAAAGCCACTCATACTTGTCAAAATCCAACTCCAAATATTGCAAGCCAAGATTTGAACTAAATGCCACCAATCACAATCATCCCAACAAAATAACCAACAAGCGAAATCCACACCTACAAAGCCACTTCAACACTTATTAAGGATATATAAATAATAATAAAAAATTGTTTTTGTTTTTTTTATTTTTAAAAAAAAAATAAATAAATAAAATAAAATAAAATAACTAACCAATTAATAATAAAATAAAAAAAATCAAATCAAATGTAAAACTGAAATAATAATAAAAGCAAAAATCAAATTAAAAACTAAAACCAAAATAAAAAAAAAGTAAAAAAAAATCAAATTGAGAATTAAAATAAAATAAAATAACTAACAAATTAATAATAAAATCAAAATCAAATTCTAAAGTGAAATAAAATTTATTCTTGAATTTATATAAATGACTTAGTTTTAGAAAATGAAAAACTAAAATAAAAATTAAAAAGAATTAAAAATCAAATTTAAAACTAAAATAAAATAAAATAAAATAAAAATAAATTAGCTAACCAAATAATAATAAAATCAAAAATCAAAACAAATTAAATTTAAATTCATTTCTGAATTTATAAAAAAAATTAGTTTAGAAAATTAAAAAATTAAAATCTAAATTAAAATGAAAGAAGTAGTGAATAAAACAAAATAAAATAAAACAAAACAAAAAGAACTAACCAATTAATAATAAAATCAAAAATTAAATTTAAATTTAAAGTAAATATAAATTGATTCTTAAATTTATATAAAATTAAAATAAAAACTAAAATCAAAATTTAAAAAATGAATAAAAGTAAACAAAATAAAAATAAAACAAAATACAAAAAAGAAAACAAAAACAAAAAAACAAAACAAAAAACAACAAAAACAAAAAAACAAAAAGGGGGTGGTGCGTTAACTTTATTATACACAGGGGGGTTGGGAGTGGAGGTACGGGGGATTGAACGGAGGTAATGGGTGTGGGTGAATTGGGTGGGGGAATTGACGAGGTGGCGCGGTTGGTCGGAGAATGAAGAGGGGTGGATGAGGAGAATTGTAGTGGTGGTGGGGAGATTGAAATGAGTGGAGGCTGGTGGCTGTTGTGGGGAGGAGGGAGATGGTGAGGATGCGTGGTGGTGTGGAAAGAAGAAGGCGGGGTGGCGAAATTGTGCTGTTTGAACGGAGGCCTGGGGGTTTTGTAGGTGATGGGATGGAACGAAGTGGAGGTGTTGGTGAAAGGAATGGACAGGGAGATGGTGGCTGGTGGCTGTAGTTAAAACAGAGGAGGGAGGTGTGGAGTTGCAGGAAAACAACGGAGGGGAAAGGAGATGTGGTGGTGGTTGCGCAGAGGGTGGAAGGAGGCTGACGTGAGGTGGGTTGGTGGTTGGGATTTGCAGCGGCTGGGCATTGTGCTGTTGTGAGTCGGTAATGGAGGTGGTGCAGGTGGGTGTTGGACGGGGAAGGAGACGGGAGATGGAGGATGTCGTTCGGTGGTGACGGGGAGGAGAAAACAGAGGTAATGGGCTGTAAATGAAAAGAAAAAGAGAATATTGTTCCTCTGTTTCGTATTTTTTTTTTTTTTAAAGAGTTGCACGGTTGTACAAATAAGTGGGTAGAAAATTTTAAAACCCCTTATTTTACACTACAAACTTGACAGAAGCGGAATAAAAATGTACGGGCTGCTGCACGGCTTGCATCCCGTACGACAGCCTGTACAGTCCTGAAATTTTACAAAAACTATTTTTTTTTTTTATAGAAAATTCCCACAAATCCTTGAATGCTTCAATAAAATACTAATTCCTGAAAACATGAAACAAACACATCAAGGCACGAGTGAAACAAATTTAAAAAATATAAAAACTATAATTAACGATACTAAATATTATTGAGCGGGGCGTTATTATTACAATTTTTTTTTTTTGAAAATCTATTATAAAATTCATTAATCACACCACAAAAATACATATTTTTTTTTTTGGGTTATTTACTTAGAATTAAAATAGATGAAAAATGAAATCCCCACTCACTAATATTTAGATCAATCCTCAAACTCACAATATGCATAACACCTACATAAATGCAATCGAGGAACAAAATCTAACACACACATAATAATATATAAACACATACGTACCTTGGGTTGCCTCCCAATAAGCGCTCTGTTTATTGTCGTTGGCTCGACTTATTTATACAAGTACCATAACTAATGAGGTGAAAAAGCAAATAAATGCACATACCTACGAATCAATAATAAGAACAAGGTGTGCAAATATACATTCGATCCATACAAATATAAAAATATTTTTATGATCTTCACATCTTCGGGAGACTTTGAAAAGGCAAAATAGTTAGAAAAATCGTCAGAATAATCATTATAACTACGACTCAAAAATTGTTCCCAAATTGGATCCTTATATACCCAAGCAAATATTTCAACCTCATTAATCTTAAGCTCAAATTCCTTCTCAATTTTAATTGGACATTCATCAATTTTTATCTCATCTACCAATTCATTAAGCACAAAAGTATTTTCTAAATTTGGTAGATCCTCAACTGCATCCAATTCATCATCATTAAGCCTAGGGCAATCGTCAACTAAACAATCAAATTCATCATGCACAACATTTTCATCAATTACAAAACAAGAATCATGATTAGTAGGAGAATTGACCTCCTCTAATCGACTCACGGATTCGGCTAGTTGACTCATTTGCTCTTCCAAGTTGGATAAGCTTTGAGAAGTGTTCTTTTCCATTTGAGAAGTGATCTTTTCCAAGTTGGATATACTTTGAAATGTGGTGTTTTGAAATTGGAGGTTGTTTGCCGCCATTTGCTTTATCATTTCTTCAAGTGTTGACAATGTAGATGAAGAAGACCCTTGATGGTCTTGGGAATTATATTGCGGATCATAGCATCGATTTTTAAAAGCAAGTTGGAGGTTGTTTGCCGCTATTTGGTTTATCATCTCCTCTAATGATGATAAGGAAGATGAAGAAGACCCTTGATGGTCTTGGAAATTATATTGCGGATCATAACATTGATTTTCACAAGCATATGAATAATCGATGCTAGGAGGGTAAGGAGCATAGCATGAGTTTGTAGAATATAAAGAATTCACCTGATACGCATTAAAATTCTGAAAAGAATTAAAATCTTGATATCGTTCTTGATCATAGGTGAAATCTTGAGCGTTATTCCAACCAAAATAGTTATCCATCGTCTCCAGAAAGAGTTAGTTCATGTCTATATCCAATAAACATGAAGACACACCAATAACAAAAAAAAGAAAAAAAAAGAAAAAAAAATTATATACAAAGATAAAATCTAAAATATAAGAAACAATTAACTCAAAATTAATATTGTTGCCTTCCCCGGCAGCGGCGCCAATTTGAAGGTAGTGTTTTTCGAAGTTCGTTCACAGGGAAGGACTATCAATATCGATTTCAAGTAGATTATCTCTTACAATCTAGTAGTGTGGAAAATGGGGGGTTTTGTATTGGTTGTGGTGTTTTATCAAACACCTTGCATACGATAAATAAATTGCTACAAAAACACAACTAAGTTAATGGCTAATATCCAAATTTGCCAACACAACAACACAATGAGCAAATTAACAAGATAAGAGGCATTTGACCCAAGGATTATGGATATTCAAGCACTTCAACCCAACAAGCAAGATATATCCAACTCTACCTAACCAAGATAATTGGTGAAGCACACAATCACTTATTTCTCTTCTAAAAACACTAATTTAGTGAAGCACATAAATTAGCTCTCTTGATAATAGCTACCAATAATGAAGCACCACTAGTATAACCAAATCAAGGAATTAAACAAAGAGAGGCTAGGACAAACCCAAGGATGAGAAGCTCAACCAAGGTATTTGCACTTGAATGTTGTGGATTTAGGTACACTAAATCTTGTGCTACTATAATGAATGAACTAACGATTACGTATTAGAACAATCAATTAGCAATTGAAGATACGAGAAGAGTAAGGTGAAGCAACTTACAATCTCCAAGCAAAATCATAAGCAATACATCACAAGCATTCAAGATAGAGTGAAAATAAACCTTACTTAAATGAAATGGGTTTTGTACAAGAAATCCTCATTGAGCCAAATAAATGGAGTTAGTTACTCATAATCAATGCTAAATTACAAGTAATTAATGTCTCCTCTCTAATTCCTACTAACCCTAATTATGTTCTTGAAGAGGCAAAGAAGAAGATAAAGAAGTTAGATGTTAGAAGTGATATTAGGTTAAGAGAGATGTTATGTTCTTTTAATACACAACAGCTCTGTACGGCCTGTTGAACGGCCGTACAGCTGCCCGTACAGAAAATCTGCTCCTTTGAACGGCCTGTCGAACGGCCGTACATCAGCCCGTACGAGATAAAATCTTCAAGATAATACATTAAACACCTCCCAACATTGCGAGCTTTCATCTTCTAACTTCCCTCTTGAATAATCTTCGCTTTCAAGCCCAAAATAATCCATCTTTTCAACAATTAAGCATGAGGCCTGAAAGATGAAAAACATAATTAATATTGATAAAACAACATTCGAAACTAACAAAAATGCAAGAGAATAAAGGACAAAATGTGTATAAAATACACATTATCAAATTCGTAGTATCAGAAATCAGTACCTTAAAGAGCTTTCCGATGTCTGAGAGTGAAGAAAGGTTTGTTCGATCACAACGTATCCCGCACGAGCGATGTACGCTGTAAAGCATAATGTAATGTAATATGTGATAGATGACATATATAACTCAACTAGGATAAAAGATAAATAATATTAACTCTATACAGGGATCGTGGAATTTGAAGAACAGGCATCAACAAGGATCAAGTTGCTGAAAGAAGTTCATTAACATGATCAAGCCTCAGTGACAAAATAAGATGTACAGATGATTCAGTTGAAGGGCCAAAAGATTCGAGTGATAAAGTTTTTATGGTTGCACAATTCTTAGCAGTGTTCTTAAAGACATGATACAAAGACCATGAGTGAATGTTAGTCGTCTGTGAACCAGACCAGTTGCACTAGGCGTCAACACTTCACAAAGGAATCAAAGTATCTAACTTAGAAAAATTGTTAAGAGGTCTGATTGAGTTTAGAGTAGTATTGATATCCTCCATTTAATTGGAAGCTGAATATTTAAGGATGTCAAATTAAGAGAAAAATGAATAGTAACCGAAATAACTATTCATATGAATAGTAACCAAAATCTATATTCATATGAATAGTAACCGAAAACCCTATTCATATGAAAAGTACTATTCATATGAATAGTAACCAAAATTACTATTCATGAATAGTACCCAAAGTACTATTCATCAGGTGGAGCCCACATGAATATAAATGTTGAAAGAAGAAATGAAAGTCTTCGTGCAGAATATTCAAAGATTGAAAACTGAAGGCAGCAGGCGGAGACTGAAGACTGATAAAAAAAATGTCATCAGTTACGTTATATTAAGCAGCATAGTGACTTTCTATAGCTTATAAATAGGCCTGTTGTATTTCATTTAAAAATATACCTCAACACACAATTCTCTCTTCTCTCTCTTATATCTTCTCTGTGTAAGCTGCTAGACAGTCCATCTAGTAGGAAAGCCGGCTTAGCCCGCTTTCAGGAAGTGTCGAGTAGAAGGTCCTCGTGCCTAAACTATCCTTAGGAGTGTTCAGATTTTGAAGCTAATCCATTGGATTAGAAGTTCTAACACCCCTTCGAGTTTATTATCAATAAAGATATATTCCCGAAATTATTATTTTTATAGTATCGTATTCAACCCCCCTTTTACGATACTTCGGGACCTAACATACGCCTCTATGGTATCCGCACGAACGCTTTCTCGAAGGGATTGCAGTGTACTAGCACCAGAAACTCGAATCTTCTCCTCTTCTTTCTCTCTCACCTTTTTGTTGTTAGAGTTTAGTGTTTTTAATAATAAAAACGTGTAACCTAGCAGCCTACCAAGAGAGAGTTATATAGCTGGAGATAAAAACGAAATTCAACTCTAATCTCTTTTAGAGTTTTGTATAAATCCAAATTCTGTTAATTCTCATCTTATTAAGTCTTACTTAATAAGCAAGCTACTGAATTTTGAATTTATATTTATTCAAATTTTATTTATTTAATTAATCAAGTCAATACTTAATTAATTAATTAACAATTCGATTTATCATCTAAATTTAAATCCGAATATTTAAATTAAATTATCCTTCAAGCGCTCTTGTGTGTGACCCTATAGGTTATTATTATATTGGCAACAATTTTATTTAATAAATAAAATCGTAAACAATGAGCGGCATCTAGTAATACATCATTGTTACCCAAATAATAATAATTAAATCGGTGAATCGATTTCGCCTTTCGTGAACAATGTTCTATGTAATATAATTCCTTTAACCATAATATTACAGATTAAACTAGAGGCATTGAATGTGTTAGGTCCCAAAGTATCGTAGAAGGTGGGGTTGAATACGATACTACCAAAAAAAATAATTCCAAGAATATATCTTTATTAATAATAAACTCGAAGGGGTGTTACAACTTCTAATCCAATGGATTAGCTTCAAAACCTGAACACTCCTAATGATAGTTTAGGCACGAGGACCTTCTACCCGACACTTCCTGAAAGCGGGCTAAGCCGACTTTCCTACTAGATGGACTGTCTAGCAGCTTACACTCCTAAGGATAGTTTAGGCACGAGGACCTTTTACCCGACACTTCCTGAAAGCGGGCTAAGCCGGCTTTCCTACTAGATGGACTGTCTAGAAGCTTACACAGAGAAGATATAAGAGAGAGAAGAGGGAGTTGTGTGTTGAGGTGTGTTTTGAAATGAAATACAACAGGTCTGTTTATAGGTTTTAGAAAGTTACTATTTGACACTATTCCAATAACCCCCAAATAGTAACTGAGGACTATTCCAACAACCCCCAAATAGTAACCGGACACTATTTCACCAACCCCAAATAGTAACCGTTGGTTACTATTCATTTGAATAGTACTATTTATATGAATAGTGATTTCGGATACTATTCACATGAATAGTAATTTCGGATACTATTCATTTTCCTCTTAATTTGACATCCTTAAATATTCAGCTTCCAACTAACCAGAGGATATCAATACTGCTCTAAACTCAATCATACCTCTTGAACAGTTTTTCTGAGTTAGATACTTCGATTCTTTTGTGAAGTGTTGACGCCTAGTGCAACTGGTCTTGTTCACAGACAATTAACATTCACTCGTGGTCTTCATATCATGTCTTAAAGAACACTGCTAAGAATTGTGCAATCATAAAAACTTTATCACTGGAATCTTTTGGCCCTTCAACTGAATCGTCTGTACATCTTATTTTGTCACTGAGGCTTGATCATGTTAATGAACTTCTTTCAGCGACTTGATCCTTGTTGATGCCTGTTCTTCAAATTTCACGATCCCTGTATAGAGTTAATATTATTTATTTTTTATCCTAGTTGAGTTATATATGTCTCTATTACATATTACATTACATTATGCTTTACAATCTTCCCCTATTTGATTGTTAGGGTTTAATAAGCAAATTCTGAGAGGATAACTCAACTGATACAACAAAATAAAATACAAAGATAAATAATATTAAAGTGCATTCTGGATCATATATATACATTTTCCAGATTTCTAAAATTAACCAAGTGCAAGTTAATTGTTCCTCTAGACTGAACATATCCTCAAGTTTGCCTTGCTTTCTTTCCACATAGCACTAATACTCCCATTAGCTTTTCCTTTCCCAAAATAGAGTTAATTCCGTGTCAACAACCTTTTCTTTGCCCTTACGCCTAGTAGATTTTTCTTGATCATCCCACTTCTCCCCCTCAGTTGGGTTATCCTCCAGAGTAGTAGAATGTGGAGTTGGTAAATTAGACGAAGATGGCTTTACCAAGGAGTTGATTGCATCACTAAACTGGGTTGCCATGGTATTCAATTGAACCTGGAATACATCATGTTGAATAAGTTGCAATTTTTTATTTTTGCAATGGACTTACAGATATTTGGCAACTCTTTCCCCATTGTTTGGACCCGTGTAAGGAGTCTGTTGTATTCCTTTCTGGTTACAGGTGCATGCGGTTGAGTAGGTTGCTCACTCGTACGTTCTGCAGGTATTTCACTCAACACTCTATATTCACTCGGTTTAGTGGTTTGGGTTACACTTACATGTTCTGTTCGTGTTTCCCTTAACTCTCCTCTAGAGCTTCCATCGATATGTGTACCTGCAAATGAAATCATCCTAGCCCCTTTTTCAGAGGTCACGGATGGTGCAATGAAAGTTCGTGAGCTTTCATCCTCGCGTGAAGCGAGTTGCCGACCACTGGTAAAGAGTGGTAAATCTCGAAAGAGATCCAGAGATTTTCCTTCTGGGAGGTTAAACTTGAATCAATTAAATTGAACAAAACCCAAGTTTTCCTCGTATGTCTGTGAAGACACTTGGTTCATAAAAGAACCACCTACCGATGGATCTTTCCGTAAAATGGAAGATTCACCAGCAGTTATTGAGGTATGTAATTCCACCTCGGATGCCTGTGAAAGCATTTGATCTTTAGAAAGATCATCAACCACTCTTATGTTCCGTGAAATGGAACTCAAGATAGTTGCTCCTGCCAATTCAACCTCATTTACATTTTCACTCATTGGATAAGGAAGAATTGTTTCACTAACAGTTGCCGTTACCTCAGGTTCATTGGGTTTACTCCGTTTAGAATGAGGTAGAGCGGCTGATGTAACTAACTCCTTATGTGGTGCTGCTGAGGCACTATCTCCCTCAAAAATGTTGATGGATGGTCGTTTAAGTGACAATTGAGGTGTAGGAGTTTGTTGTATTTGTGTTTGTAGAATGGGCTCTTCGACCTGTGTTAGAGTCGGTGGGATTTCCTACTCTTGGTCGGGTAAGATGGCCACTAGGGGCTGTAGAAACTGTATTTCCTGTGACACAGCAGGGAATACAGAGGTTGGAATAGTAGAGATTGAAATATTACCTTGTCGTATACCTGCTCTCACTGGTCTTGGTAACAACGGGAGTGGGACAGTCTTTAGATATTCAGTTAGGACTGTAGGCACATCCGTATATTTCTTTTTGCTTATGTAATTAATTACATTCGTCTTCATGGAAGAACATTCCACCTTTTTGACCATTTTCCAAGTGTGCCCTGTCTTCATCATTCAAAAAATAATTTAATATTAGCTGTAGAAACCTTGGATATAGACATTTGACATTTTGAGTATGAACATCTCTTATTCCCAAGTGTTTCATCTTTAAAATGATTTGACCAAGCACTATTTTTCCAAAATTAATCCTCAAATTATTGGCGACCGCATACCCTATTTTTTGAATAAATTCAGGTATTCGATCTTGATTTGTTCTATCTGAGGAAAAAACATGGTTAAGAGTGTGAAAGAAGAAATTCCAGTACTGGGTTAGAAACGTTCTAGATAGATTACCAGTATTGAAATTGCCATCTTGGTACCTTATAAAACGAAAGAACATTTCAATCTGTTCAGGTGTAGGATAAAAGAACCAGTATAGAAACAAGATTTTCCATAGGAAAATGAAGAATTCGGTTAACATCTCGTTCAGTGACCCTAATCGACCTACCAAATAGTCGATATGTGAATGCTCACCCATCCTGTCCAGAAGTGTTAATCGCACTGCAATATAGTTCACGCAATGCATCATGATTAAGTTGCACTGGTGTAACTAAAGCATAGCGAATTAATGAATGTTCATTCAGAAATTGTGTCCAAGCCCGAAATTGCTTATCCGGAATGGTTTCGATTTGCTGAATGGAAATAGGATTAACTTTGGAAATTAAAAAGCTTCCCTACAATGCCATTTTCAAAACTTTGAGGAAATTCAAAAACAAGGGTTAGCTTTTTATAAAGGATGATGTATAAAGCAAGAATATGAAATCCGATCTAAAAACCACCAGCTAGATTGAGAGATCTTTCCGATCAAAGCTCGAAATATTCAGCAATTATGTGTATATGCTCTGTATATCTGAAAAATGATGATGTTAAACACAAACAAAAACTCATCATTTATAAGGTTTAAAGGATTAGTGGGTTAGGTGTGATAGTGACAGTTTATGTTGAATAACACCGCTCAATAATTTCTCACCTAATCAACCAATAATTTCTCACCTAATCAATCAATTAGCCGAAAAACATCTTATCACCGAAACCTGTCAGCCGAAAAACATCTTATCATTGAAATCTATCAGCCTATACACATACGCACATATTTAATACTTCTAATTATTATGGATTCACGCAATAAATCAAGAATTAATCCACAATAATCAGATAAACTCACAATTAAATAGACATGAAATTAACAAAATATCATTAATTGATATATGTCAATAAAATATTTATTTAATTATGCTACAATGATATCTCTAGAATAATTATGCAGATAAACAAATAAAACAAACAAAATCCAGAGAATGAAATTCACTGGCTGCAAGCAAATTGAACAGACATTTTAAAAGATCATGTGAAATTTAACATACCAAGCTCACTTACCAACCTTGAAAAGGTTGCTTCATCCAAAGCTTTAGTAAAAATGTCTGCCAACTATTTTTCACTAGGAACAAAATGCAGTTCCACAGTGCCTTCCATCACATGCTCCCTGATGAAATGGTATCTAGTGTCTATGTCAATATGTGCTTGGTTCTAGAATGTTGCACTGAATTCTGTGATATTGCAATTGCACTAGTGTTGTAACAGAAAATTGGAATCTTTTTAACTTTAACTCCATAGTCAAGTAGTTGATTTCTCATCCATAGAATCTGTGCACAACAACTCCCAGCTGCTATGTATTCAGCCTCTGCAGTTGAGGTAGATACTGAGTTCTGCTTCTTACTGAACCATGAGACCAGCTTGTTTCCCAAGAATTGACAGGTTCATGTGGTACTTTTTCTATCCATTTTGAAACCTGCATAATCTACATCTGAATAACCAATTAGATCAAAACCAGAATCTTTAGGGTACCAGGTGGTTAACTAACATACACCTCCTCCTCCAGAGTACCATTCAGAAATGCACTCTTGACATCCATTTGATAGACTTTGAAATTGGCATGCGCTGCATAGGCCAGGAAGATCCTTATTGCTTCTAACCTTGCCATTGGTGCAAAGGTTTCTTCAAAGTCAATTCCTTCCTCTTGACAGTAGCCTTTAGCCACTAATCTAGCTTTATTCCTTGTGACTATGCCATTCTCATCCATCTTGTTCTTGAATACCCACTTAGTGCCAATCACTAATTTGTCTTTAGGTTTGGGTACAAGTTTCCATACTTCATTTCTTTCAAACTGGTTTAGATCTTCTTGCATTGCTAAAACCCAGTCTGGATCCAGAAGAGCATGTTCAACTCTCTTTGGTTCCTCTTTGGATAGAAAACTGCTATATAAGCATTCTTCTTGAGTTGCTCATCTGGTTTGGACCTTTGCATTAGGATCTCCAATGATAAGCTCAAATGGATTATCCCTGGTCCATTTTCTTTGTGGTGGTAAGTTTGACCTTGATGAAGTGGCTTCATTTTCTCTGTGTTGATCATTATGGCTTGTTGTTGAGTTTTGACTGTGAGAAACTCCCCCTGAGTGTATGGCCCTCAAGATTGATGGAGTTCTTGCAGATTCATCAACAGATGCTTCTCTTTGATTTCCAACTGATGGTGTAAGTTGCTCTTCAACAGGTGGTTCATTCTGCACTTCAACTGATGATCCTTGTATGTTTCTCACACCATTAGATCTCCATTCTTCATCATCATCTTCACTTTCTTCACCACTTCTCTCATTCTCAAACGAGAGAGACTCATGAAAACCTTCATCTACTAGACCAGATATTTTCGTGTCATCAAAGACAACATGTATGGACTCCATTACAATGTTTAGTCTTAGGTTGTAGACTTTGTAGGATTTTTCAGCTGAGTATCCAACAAAGATAGCTTCATCTGCCTTTGAATCAAATTTTCCAAGATGCTCACCATGATTTTTCAGTACAAAGCATTTGCAACCAAAGACATGCAAAAAGTTGATTGTTGGTTTCTTGCCTTTGAAAAGTTGATAAGGTGTCATGCCTTTTGCTCGATTGACCAAAGAAATATTCTGAGTGTAGCATGCAGTGTTTATAGCTTCTGCCCAGAAGTATGTTGGTAGCTTAGACTCTTCAAGCATTGTTCTTGCAGCTTCAATTAGAGTTCTGTTCTTTCTTTCCACTACACCATTTTGTTGAGAAGTTCTTGGTGCAGAGAATTCTTGGATAATTCCTTCTTCTTCATAAAACTCTCTTATTACAGAATTCTTGAACTCAGTTCCATTGTCACTTCTGATTATCCTTACTTTGAGTAAAGGATTGTTGTTGACTATCTTGATGTGATTTATAATGACTTCACCCGCCTTATCCTTAGAGTGTAGAAAGAATGTCCAAAAGAATTTTAAGAAATCATCAATAATCACAAGACAGTATTTCTTCTTTGAGACTGACAACACATTGACTGGTCCAAAGAGATCCATGTGAAGTAGTTGTAAGGGTTGATCAATTGATGACATTGACTTTGATTTGAAAGAGTCCTTCTTCTGCTTCCCTTTCTGGCATGCATTACACAATCCATCCTTGGAGTAATCCAATTTTGGAATACCTCTAACCAAATCCTTCTTTACCAACTCATTCATTACTTTAAAACTCAAGTGTGACAATCTTTTGTGCCAAAGCCAACCTTTATCTACACTTGCCTTGCTGAGAAGACATGTAGTCATGTTTGCATTTGTTGAATTGAAGTCAGCAATGTACACATTTCCTCTTCTATCTCCTGTCAACACTACCTTGTAGTCACTTTTCTTAAAAATGACGCAAGCTTCAGATGTGAACCATACATTCTGGCTTTTATCACACAGTTGACTGACACTTAGCAAGTTATGCTTAAGTCCATCAACCAGTGCTACTTCTTCAATGACAACATTCCCTTGTGAAATCAAACCATATCCTCTAGTATATCCTTTGTTGTTGTCTCCAAAGGTAATGCTAGGGCCAGCTCTCTCCTCAAACTTAGTGAGCAGGGTAGAATCTCCAGTCATGTGCCTAGAACAACCACTATCCAGGTACCAAAGATTCTTTCTGTGTCCCTGCACACATCAAAATCAAATCAAGTTGATTTTGGTACCCAAGTTTTCTTGGGTCCTGCCTTGTTAGCCTTTTTCTTATTTTTCAAACCCTTACTACCCAGGGGTTCTGATTGAGTTAAATCAGCCTTAACTCTTGGTGTAGATTTCTGAAAAATAGGTTGTTTCACTTGCTCACATGCATTAAAACTAGATGTATAATTTGGCATAGTCTGTGCAAATATGTTATTCATCATCCATGGCAACTGAGGCATATTAAAATCAGTGTAATATGGATTATACATGAATGACATGTTAGCATAATGACTAGATGCATGAGCAGGCTGGACAAACATGTTTGGCATAACATTCGTAGCAGGCATAGGTACTGACTTAGGCATACTATGCACGGAAGCATTCTTAACATATTTACAGTTGACAAATAAATGATTAACACTACCACAGTTCACACATTCCTTTCGAGGAGCATATTTATCAGGTGTGTAATTACTATGTTTGTTAATTCCTACCTTGCCATTTCTATTCTTCTTATTAGCCTTAGCCTTAGGTTCAGTCTTTTCTAACTTATCCTTCAATTTCTTGATTAACAAGTTGCCTATGTTTCCTTGTTCAACTGACTTGGTTTTGCTACACTCTCCATTAACAAAGTTCTTATTGACAGGCCCGTACTTTTTATTCAATTTTGTTAAAGTTGCTTTGTTAACAGGCTTAAGTCTCAAAGAACATTCTTTTTCGACTAAATCACTGTCTGAAGCAACTTCCCTATCAACATCTAACTTAACTTCTGCTAATTTGTGAAAAGAATTAACTCCTTGTATACTATAAATTTCTTCAGTTTTAGCCTTTGATCCTTTCCACTTAGCAATTAAGTCTTGTTCCTCTTTTAACTATTTTATTAAACACTCTTCTCTTTTCAGAGCCTCAAGTAACTCATTCTTAGCATCTTGGCAATCTCTTTTCATTGCTTCAAAATCAATTAGTTGAGTTTCTAATAGAGTATTCCTATCACCTATCTTAGCATTAAGATCTTTAATCTTTTTGTTCTCATTGTTAAGCGATTTTAATGTGACATGCATGTTATACAATTCATTAGACATTTCATTAACAACATTATCACATTCATCTTTGGAAAGTTCAGTTTGGTTTGTAGAGTATACCTGGTTGCTTGCTAAACTAGCCTCTTCATCAGTTTCGTTTGCCATGAGTGCAAGATTGACAAACTCCTCTTCTGCATCTGAGTCTCCTCCAGCTGCCCAATCATTATCTCTAGATACAAATGCTCTTTCCTTTTGCTTGAGAAGATCAAAGTATTTCTTTTTGTAATCAACAGTCTCGAACTGTTTCTTCTCTTTCTCAGCTTTGGATTTTCTGCATTCATTGGCAAAGTGACCAGTAATTCCACAGCTATAGCATTTGATCTTTGATCTTTCAACCACATCCTTGTTCGGTTGATAGCTTTTCTTGAATTGCCCGGCTTCTGCTGGATTCTTCTTGAATCTTAGCTTCGAAAATCTCTTTGATAGAAATGCCAAATACTCATCTGGATCTTCAGCTTCATTCTCACTTAATGCATCAGATTCTTCAATCATCTTGCTTTTACCTTTGCTAGTTGCAGCTCCACCTTCACAAGTTCTTTGACTTGGTGTGGCTTCCACATTCTTCATCTTCTCTCCATCTTGGTTTGTTGGAATATTGGCCACCAAAGCTACACTTCCACTTTTCTTCTGGCTCTTCTCAACTTCTTCATCTTGTTGCAACTCGAGCTCATAGGTCTTTAAAATTCCATACAGTCTCTCAAGTGTGAAATCTTTGTAATCTTGAGAATTTCTCAATGAGACTGTCACTGGCTTCCATTCTTTAGGTAAAGACCTCAGAAATTTTAGAGGTTGGAATCTTTGGTTTCATATACTCTCTCATACAGCTTTAGCCCATTTAACAGTTTCTGAAATCTGCTAAATATATCAGTTAAACTTTCACCTGAATTAAAGTGAAAATGTTCATACTGCTGTATGAGGAGTTGCATCTTATTCTCTCTAACTTGCTCAGTCCCTTCACAGAGTGTTTGTATAGTGTCCCACACTTGCTTGGCAGTGGTGTAGTTTATTACATTATCGAACATGTCTTGATAAATTCCATTTAACAGTATGTTCATGGTTTTCTTCTCCTTCTGGACTTCTTCTTTGTCTGCCTCTATGAATTCTGCTGGCGGTTTGGGAATAGGCCTTCCAGCAACTGCAGTTCCAGCTGTTGCTCCAACTGCAGTATTAGCCTTCATAGGAATATGAGGGCCTTTCTCGATGCAGTTTACATAACCTTCATCAATGGATAAGAGATGTAAATGCATCTTTACTTTCCAATGAAAGTAATTATCTTTGTCAAGAACTGGTATTTTCACGCCTATATCCTTCATTCCCATGGTGGTGATCTTTAAACTTCTTGTATGTTAGAAGCTTGCTCTTGATACCAATTGTTAGGTCCCAAAGTATCGTAGAAGGGGGGGTTTAATACGATACTACCAAAAAAAATAATTCCAAGAATATATCTTTATTGATAATAAACTCGAAGGGGTGTTACAACTTCTAATCCAATGGATTAGTTTCAAAACCTAAACACTCCTAAGGATAGTTTAGGCACGAGGACCTTCTACCCGACACTTCCTAAAAGCGGGCTAAGTCGACTTTCCTACTAGATGGACTGTCTAGCAGCTTACACTCCTAAGGATAGTTTAGGCACGAAGACCTTCTACCCGACACTTCCTGAAAGCGGGCTAAGCCGGCTTTCCAACTAGATGGACTGTCTAGAAGCTTACATAGAGAAGATATTAGAGAGAGAAGAGAGAGTTGTGTGTTGAGGTGTGTTTTGAAATGAAATACAACAGGCCTATATATAGGTTTTAGAAAGTTACTATTTGACACTATTCCAACAACCCCCAAATAGTAATCGAGCACTATTCCAACAACCCCCAAATAGTAATCGGGCACTATTTCACCAACCCCAAATAGTAACCGTTGGTTACTATTCATATGAATAGTGATTTCGGATACTATTAACATGAATAGTAATTTTGGATACTATTCATTTTCCTCTTAATTTGACATCCTTAAATATTCAGCTTCCAACTAACCAGAGGATATCAATACTGCTCTAAACTCAATCATACCTCTTGAACAGTTTTTCTGAGTTAGATACTTCGATTCTTTTGTGAAGTGTTGACGCCTAGTGCAACTGGTCTGGTTCACAGACGACTAACATTCACTCGTGGTCTTCATATCACGTCTTTAAGAACACTGCTAAAAATTGTGCAATCATAAAAACTTTATCACTGGAATCTTTTGGCCCTTCAACTGAATCGTCTGTACATCTTATTTTGTCACTGAAGCTTGATCATGTTAATGAACTTCTTTCAGCGACTTGATCCTTGTTGATGCCTGTTCTTCAAATTTCATGATCCCTGTATAGAGTTAATATTGTTTATCTTTTATCCTAGTTGAGTTATACATGTCTCTATTACATATTACATTACATTATGCTTTACAGAATGTGTCATCCTCGTCATAATTTAATCTTTATTTTCTTGATCGATGAGTAGACTATTCAAACAAATCACTATTTGAGCACGACCATGCATTTCATAGTCTCACTCAAACAAGAGGCCAACAATATCACTCCAATATGTTAAGGAGGGTTAAAGAATATACATGAATCACCAAAGATAAACAAAAATTACTTTTTTATAACTATAAATTTTTCTTTCATAATTATAAGAAATATAATAGTGAAGGAAATATAAAAATGATTTTTCATTTTATCACTTATTTTTTAGATTAATATACTAATACCTTTTTTTCTAAACCAAAATACTTATGCCTAAGAAAACACAAAAATAATCTTTCTCGTACTTAAAGAATTTATCATTCATAAAATTATATTTATTATTTATAAAGCATTTCTATGAAAAACATACGGGAGCAACTGTAAAAGTGTTGTTAATTATTTATATTATTATTTGAACAAAAATATTTGTATTACCAAATATAGATGCAAATCATTTTTTCAATAATTAAACCATTCAACATTTATAAAAATATTAGTTTTTTTATTACAGTTTTGTGAAAAATTTGACACAAATCACCAAAATATATATATATATATATATATATATATATATATATATATATATATATATAAAGATATAACAATTTTTTTTTGATACTTAATAGGTGAGTATTTATATAAAAATATATGATTCAATTCACCAAAAAAAAATGTGCAAATCACTTTATTTTTTTGTTCTTAACAAAGGAGCATTTCTAATATTTAAAAATTTCTTTTTATTATTTAAAAATTTATTATTATTGTTATTACTAACTTTTTTGTAGATGATAGATTTAAAATATATTAACCATATAGAGTATCTTCCATAGTGATATGTAAAATTGTTAGCTAAAACGGTCTTCTATAATTATTATGTAAAATTTTAACTAAAGGGAATGACATTCATTCCGATGATATTATTTATAATAATAATAATCATGTGAAATTATACATAAGAATTTTATTGGTTCGATAAATATAGAAGATCAAATATGATTATCTATAATTTCTTGCTAAGGGGACAAAGGTTGGAATGCATCGATTTTTAGATATCCTCTAAAAAATAACACATAGATGCCACCTACGCACCACGTAGATAATTTAGCTACCAGATTTCACCAATGGAGATATTTTTACAGATAAGAGAAAGATAATTACAAGAAAATGATGATGCGTGTCATGTGTGCTGTTGATAAGGACCATAAGGTGGTATCAAATATAAATAACTAGAGACCATAGACCACTATAAAACAAATGGAATTTGAAGTTTTGCACCATGTTTGCATTCACAACCACACCATGTTTGTGGAGAAAAAGCTGATCAACTTGTACACATTGCAAAAAAGAATAACAAGAAATGCATATATGTTCGAGAAGACTAGATATTTTTCCCTTTAATTACTGAATTGTTTCAAATTTGTATGTATATTTTTTAAGAGATAACGTACATATATACATGCACAGGGTAAGAAATACGTACATTCCCAACTAAGTTTCATAAGAAACGCAGTTCAAACTGCGTTTCAAAGCAAACACATATTTCTTTTGCGTTTTGGTTTTTTTTTAACTTCACATTTTTATTTACATACTGCCCCCTGCCAGCCACTTTAATTTACCAACATCAACCAATAAAAAACTAATACACCCTCCTGCCAGCCAGTTAACACAACATAAACCAATCAAAAAAATAATAATGCAGTAAATCATAAAAATATCCAAAAACATTAATCCACTATAACCATAAAAATAAACCAATCCATTAAAGAGTTTAACTACAACCTCCAACTATTACAATATTAAAAACCACCCGAAAATCCGATTAGTCACTTCAACTAATACCAACTAGTTCCAGAAGAACACTTCGATTGGTTTATGCTGTGTCAAACACTTCAGAACTCTAAAAAGCAACCAAAGCGCAAGATACTGCAAAAAAGAACAAGGCAACAGTAATTCATTAATCCATTAACTTAATGTTAAAGTCAACAGCATTAAAATGTTACGAAAATCTGCCAAATCACCCAGCAGCGTGCCAGTTCTATTCCTAGCTCCACCAACATGCTGATTATGTATTCGAAAGTGAGCTGCAGGACAAAAGTTCATCTCTTTCAGGAATAAACTTGCCCTCCGGGCAACCTTCCAATCATAATGATGCTTACTTTTCACTATCATAATTTCATTTACGAATAGCAGGAAATTTTGATTTGTAGTTTTAGAAGGACAGTAGTAAACCTTTAATGAATAAAACCATAAGAAGTATCAGACTAACTAAATTATTAATCTTGTTTTGATAATCAAAAGTTGCCTAGTACATAAAATGAAACTAGCTTTAAAGATTGTTGATTACTGTAGTTGAAATATAACCGAGGCAATAAGCACTTTGCATTTAGCTAATCGAGGCAATAATCAGTTTAAATCGTTGCCGAATATTACGTTTGCAATGTCGATTCTCAGTTCATAAAAAAGCCATGACAAGAAATCATAAGTACAAAGCACACTCTAGCTAGTGATCAAGTAGTATAGTACCAAGCTTTTCAAGATACCAAACTAAAGACAGTGTAACATGGACATTCATGTTATTTCAGTTCGAGTTTGACGTAAAGAGTGTATATATGTAATGTATCTTCCAGAAATTCTCATACCAACCTTTTCAACTTGACCAGAATTAAGGTTAGTTGGGAATCTAAATCAAAATGTTCAATATGATCAAGAAGTTAGCTGAAAGAAGCTAGTACTAGTACACACGCCATTTGTTTATATTTGATGAAACGGGAAATAATATCACAAGGAATTAAAGGAAGATATAGAAAACCTAGTCTACATCTCAACTACCAACTCATTGTTATCATGTTTTTCATCTGTTAATTGAGAAACCCCTAAAAATTAGCTATCAAAGCTGGATTACAACCCACCTTCATACTATCAGAAATCACATGGATGTATATAGAGATGCACATAAAAACATTAACTAAGAAAGCATAAAGATGGATGTATATAGAGATGTAGGAGGATCAAGTAGACATACAAGATATTCCATAGCTGTGTAAAATCGTACGTTGATGAACCCTAATTCAGTTTGACGCCCAAATCTCTTGTTAGCTGTTGTCGTCGTTATGTTATGTGCATGTAATTGTGCTGGACTAAAAACGCAAGTGTATCTTGCGTGGGAGTATAAACGCAATAGTTATTTGCATTTCCTTGTGATAGTAAGGACCATTTTTCCCGCCTGTGATGTTTTGGGCCGTTCACATTAAATATGTGATATTTCGGCCCTTTTCTCTCTATTAAGTTAATTTCGCATTTTTTTTAATTTGACTTGTCTATTAAGGAGTTTTTTCAGTGAGGGACGAGCTAGAAAGTGAAAGTACATTAAGAAGAAATTCTGAGAGCTACAAAGTGAGAGTACATTAAGAAGAAATTCTGAAAGCCTTGACCGCAACCTAGTTCGAGAGAACTTTCAGATGTAGAAACCTCCTGTTTTTTTTCAATTCTTTAGATCAGAAGTCAGAGAATAGCAAGGAACCTATCAAAATATTTGTGTGATGAATTAGCCAAAAGGGTTGCAGATTATGCAGAAGCTCAGATCTCTATAACTGTAAAACACGAGACATATGAGTGTTTTTATTTCAAGGGAACGCCACTATTGACAGATTGGTCATATTTTTTAATCATGACTAGATGGGTGGATACAATGAAACTAGCAGCAGCTCCGAGTTATCAGGCAAATAAAAACACAGATGCACATACATTAAGCTTGGAAATAAAATCCAATCTTTAGGCTAAACAACATGTTCATTCCAGAGGGTTATGGTCCATTTTAGCACAATTTGTAGTGAAAAGACCAAAATAGCACCTGAAAGAAAGTTGGCCCTCCAAAGGCACTTTGATAACATATATTGATTATGCTGTACCCTCACAACACAAAGCAAAACCACGTTACTGTAACATTCACTCTTTTCATCAGGATCAACGCATATATAGCTAGCATTTACATTACTAAACTATACTTTGTGCTATTTTGGTCATTTTCTCCTTTCCAGAAATGTTGACGGACTAACTCGAAAAAGTCCAAGAAAAATAGCCTAGGCATATATTATTTGGAGTCCTTTCACTTCACAGATTCTGTAAGGGACTGGTCGAAATGGGGATTGTGTAGAAGATACTACAGGTAGTTGTTTGAACTCTTCAGATTTCAGATTCAAGCTATTTAATCCTTAGTAAAATTCAAGTGGCGCACGAACTAATGGTGCTTCCAAGCTACTTGATGACTTGGGTAACCTATTAATCAAGTCAAATCCTAGTAAAAATAAAATCCAGTCCACAGATGTGTTCAAGCACAGTGAATATAATTTTTTAGTCCAGCCACAAAACTAGTTTTATAACTCAGTCATGTGATGGGAACCATATTAAAGTTCACGACGACTACTAGAGAAACTACTGAAGCTTCACAAGCAGGAAAACAAAAACGAGCGGAATCCCAATAATTTCAACATAAAAACCAGACTCTGAATCATCAACAGAAAGGACTTCAAGGTATAAAGAAAAACTCCTTAAGGACAAGGCTACACGAAGAGAAGTTTGAGAGTCTGCAATCAAAAATGAAAAATCCTAAAGCTACTATATATTTCTGAGTGTTAGCTGCATATTATGATTCTGAAAAAGTGTATTTGGGTTGTGGCTAGGACTGTATTTCCTAATTTCTCATCCTTGTTTTTGTTCACTTGATGCTACCAACTAAAAACTCCTTTACGCTAACAAGTAACTAAAAACATGGAATATCCGGGAGAAATCATAGAGCAGAGACGAAGGTTCCACAAAACAAAAAAGCTCAAGCACAAACACCAAGGTCCAATGTAACAGCAAAAAATATATTATCAACTGAATTTCTAGACCTTTGCAAAAATAATGCAGCACATAATTGAAATTTCATGTTCAAGAAAAGTACAAACTGGTGCAGCACAAAATTGAAATTCCATGTTTGAGAACGGTAGTAGAAAGTAATGTATATTAATAATAAGGAAAGAATGAAACTTTAGAGAAACTCACATCAAGTATGCATCAATTTCGACTAGATGTCGACCGAATCTGTGAATTAACAATTTGTCACTAGAATTAGTGTTTGTATTACTAATGTTCTTCAAATAACATTGGAATTAGTGTTTGTATTACTAATGTTCTTCAAATAACATATAATTTACTGGAAACCTTATTTAAATACATCTAATGAAATTTAAATTTATGAATGTGTATATGAAAATTATGAGCATTAGATGTTGTACTAACCCATACTGTAATCAAGTCCCTCCGCCTTGAGAATTGCAACTAATGATGCCAAATCCATAAATCACTCAAATAGCCTCGCAACCCATTAATTTGGCAATAGACTTTAGAAAATGCCAAAGGAAATATATTCAACAGTTCTTCATCAATTGCGTCAATACGAGAACACGGATGGTTAGCCGATGACTAAAACAAAAACAATATAATATTAATCTATATAAATTTAGAGATATGCAGCCATAAGTTTACGTAAAAAAATTTAATACAAATTAGATAACCTTTTCATAACAGTGATGGTAAACATGTCTAATATATGATAGGAGAACACAATTTTCCTCCCAGAAAATCCATCATTGTTATACACTATCTCAAGATGATATGCATCATCCGGTATCGCTCTCCACCACTCCCCTACATAAAAAATGTCATCTTTGAGTCTAATAGATCGATCAAAGTCCTCTTTGTGAACTTTGCGAATGAAATCAAATATGATTTCATTCGCAAAGTTCAGAAAGAGGACTTTGACCGATCTATCATACTCAAAGATGATGGCATTTTTGATGTGGGGGAGTGGTGGAGAGCGATACCGGATGATGCATATCATCTTGAGATAGTGTATAATAATGATGGATTTTCTGGGAGGAAAATTGTGTTCTCCTATCATATATTAGACATGTTTACCATCACTGTTATGAAAAGGTTATCTAATTTGTCTTAAATTTTTTTACGTAAACTTATGGCTGCATATCTCTAAATTTATATAGATTAATATTATATTGTTTTTGTTTTAGTCATCGGCTAACCATCCGTGTTCTCGTATTGACGCAATTGATGAAGAACTGTTGAATATATTTCCTTTGGCATTTTCTAAAGTCTATTGCCAAATTAATGGGTTGCGAGACTATTTGAGTCATTTTATGGATTTGGCATCATTAGTTGCAATTCTCAAGGCGGAGGGACTTGATTACAGTATGGGTTAGTACAACATCTAATGCTCATAATTTTCATATACACATTCATAAATTTAAATTTCATTAGATGTATTTAAATAAGGTTTCCAGTAAATTATATGTTATTTGAAGAACATTAGTAATACAAACACTAATTCCAATGTTATTTGAAGAACATTAGTAATACAAACACTAATTCCAGTGACAAATTGTTAATTCACAGATTCGGTCGACATCTAGTCGAAATTGATGCATACTTGATGTGAGTTTCTCTAAAGTTTCATTCTTTCCTTATTATTAATATACATTACTTTCTACTACCGTTCTCAAACATGGAATTTCAATTTTGTGCTGCACCAGTTTGTACTTTTCTTGAACATGAAATTTCAATTATGTGCTGCATTATTTTTGCAAAGGTCTAGAAATTCAGTTGATAATATATTTTTTGCTGTTACATTGGACCTTACTTGGTGTTTGTGCTTGAGCTTTTTTGTTTTGTGGAACCATCATCTTCGTCTCTGCTCTATGATCAAATAGAAACTAATCTACGCCTTTAGAGCATCTCCAAGGGACTCTTAAATAAGCTCTTAAATCCAAAAATAAATAGCATGGGAAAAAAATGGGCTCCAAGAGACTCTTAGTGGCTCTTAAAAAGCTTAAGAGTCTCTTCTCTCTCCTCAATGTTAAGAGCTACTACATGGTTCTTAACTATTATCTACAAATAAAATATTCACTTGCACATGGTTGGATTTGAATGTAGGTCATAGGTAGGTTTGAAATATTAATAAAATACAAATTAGGAGTCAAGATAAGGAGTATTATTGGAGTTGACACGAAAATCTATGTACTAACTAGCTAAGAGCCATATAATTTATATTATATTTAAGAGCCAACTAAGAGATTGTTGGAGATGCTCTTAGATCAATCTAATCTAATGCCCCCTCAAAGCACCACACAATTAAAATACTCTCCCATACATAATTCCACATAATCCCCTCCGTTTCTATTTTGATTTTTCCCGTAAATTGGTGGACATTTTTTGAAATCTAACTTCACTGTATTTTTCTCCATCTCTCAACGATCAATTTGCAAACCATATGTGCTATATTTCGACGCAATTTAAGAAATTTTTTATTTAGTTTCTAGTTTAAGAGTGGCTTCTATTGGAGTAAGACCCTATATATATATATGTATTTATGTATATATATATATATATATATATATAATTTATGTTGTTGGCAGATTTGAAGGAATTAAAAAAGATAAGATATTTCAAGTGATTTGTTCAAGCCTTTTTAGGAAGGAGACTTTTTCGTACCGATCAGAATGCAACACATCAGACTATATATGACCTTGCTGTAGATTTGTGTGAGACAGCTAATAAACTTCAAGCTGTTGAACATCTTCAGTAAGTTTGTGCTTTTTATACAAACACAATATACTATTTTTTACTAGAAGAAAAGTGAAATATATATATATATATATATATGAAAAGATTTCATTTGATTTGTTCTGTTATTTTGTATAGGAACTTGTCATACTTTGTAAGTCATACGCTCTTATTTTGGGAGACCAATCAGAAAATAGAATTTTGTGATGGCTTCGATAGGATCTACAACAAAGACAAGAATCTATTTAATATTAAAAACTTGTATCATGACAAATCACACTACCGTAAAGACTAGGATAAAGTCATACTTCAACTGAAAAACCCACAATACATCAAAGTTCTCTCATGCCTACCCGGTAAATATTGAACAGCTATGAGTCTCATAATATATCATGGACATTGTCAGATTCATTTAAGAGATAGTGTAAGTTACATTATTAAAAAAATATATTTTTTTAGATTTTTAGGAATAAAAAATTTTAATTGTTCTTTTTTAAATAGTAAGATTTTAGCTTTATTTGTAGAAGACCGGACCTCCCTTTACCAGCAAAGAGAGCATAGATGAGTACCTTCACATCGCTTTTCCTGATATTACACCAAAAACTTGGTACGTGTTATATCACGGCTTGTTAAGCTGTAAAGGAGACTTGATTGAAGAATTGAAGTGCCAACCCAGTAATCTGAATTACAAAAAGGTACGTAATAATTTTTTAAATAAAGTACAATTTTGATGTATATATATATATTGGCATAGCCGCATGCGTACTAACTATTGACGTATTTTTCAAATAATGTCAAAAATGATGTATATACATATATTTTATATGATGAAGCAAAACTGACACCACTTGCAAGAGTGCCAACCAATGAATTGTTCTTGTATTGCTTGTAAGTGGTGTCAATTTTGCTAAATAGCCGTTAGAACTAGCTATAATTGAAGAGGCACTTCAATTCTTCAATCAAGTCTCCCTTACAGCTCAACAAGCTGTGATGTAACACGTACCAAGTTTTTGGTATAATATCAGGAAAAGCAATGTGAAGGTACTCATCTATACTGGTAAAGAGGGAGGCCAGGTCTCCTACAAATAAAGATAAAATCTTACTATTTAAAAAGAACAATTAAACTTTTTACTCCTAAAATTACTTTAAAAAATATAATTATTTAATAATGTAACTTACATTATCTCTTAAATGAATCTGAAAATCTCTATGATATATCATGAGACTCAGAGTCGTTCAATATTTACCAGGTAGGCATGAGAGAACTTTGATGTATTGTGGGTTTTTCAGTTGAAGTATGACTTTATCCTAGTCTTTACGGTAGTGTGATTTGTCATGATACAAGTTTTTAATATTATATAGATTCTTGTCTTTGTTGTAGATCCTTCCGAAGGGATCAAAAAATTCTATTCTCTAACTGATCTCCCAAAATAAGGACGTATGACTCACAAAGTATGACAAGTTTCAATACAAAATAACAAAACAAATCAAATAAAATCGTTTCTTATATATATATATATATAGTCTTATTCTAATGAAAACCATTCTTAGGCTAGAAACTAGAAACTAAATAAGAAAAATTTCTAAATCGTGACGGAATATAGCACATATGGTATGCAAACTAATCGTTGGAAGATGGAGAAAAATACAACGAAATCATATTTCAAAAAAAAACAAGCGATTGACGCAAAAAATAAAATTTAAAACGAAGGAAATTAGGTGGGATTGTGTATGTGGGGTGTATTAGATTTATGTGTAGTGCCCCTAGCGGGGCACTACATATATGTATAAACTAGTTTATACATATATGTATAAACTAGTTTCACTTTTATATGTATAAACTGGTTCTAATTTCTAGTTTATATATATGCATGAACTAGTTCTAATTTCTAGTTTATATATATGTATATATATATATATATATATAAACATATATATTCCACTTTTTTTAAAAAAAATAGGTACATATATGTATAAACTAGTTTATTTGCCTAGTTTATATATATGTATAAACTAGTTTCACTTTTATATGTATAAACTGGTTCTAATTTCTAGTTTATATATATGCATGAACTAGTTCTAATTTCTAGTTTATATATATGTATATATATATATATATATATAAACATATATATTCCACTTTTTTTAAAAAAAAAGGTACATATATGTATAAACTAGTTTATTTGCCTAGTTTATATATATGTATAAACTAGTTTCACTTTTATATGTATAAATTGGTTCTAATTTCTAGTTTATATATATGCATGAACTAGTTCTAATTTCTAGTTTATATATATGTATATATATATATATATATAAACATATATATTCCACTTTTTTTTAAAAAAATAGGATCTTGTGTTTGTATAAAAAGCACAAACTTACTGAAGTTGTTCAACAGTTTGAAGTTTACCAGCTACCTCAAACAAATCTACAACAAGATCATATATAACCCGATGTGCTGTATTCAGATCGGTACGAAAAGGTCTCCTTCCTAAAAAGGCTTGAACAAACCTCTTGAAATATCTTATATCTTTTTTAATTTCTTCAACCAAATTTGCAAACATAAATTATATATATATATAAACCAAACCAAACCAAACATACCCAGTATATCCCGCACTGAGCAGGGTAAAATGTACGCAGACCATGCCCCTACCTTTTACAGTAGGGAGGCTGTTTCCGTGAAGACCCCCAGCTTAGTGCACAACAGAACAATAGAGTGTGATATTTAACACAGGCTATAAAACATTTTGACAAAGATATACCTGTGCCCATGGCTTTGAACACATGGGACTTACCTACCAGGGGATTGACTACCCCGCTCTGTAAGATACTCAGATTTAAGATTCCACCAAGCTAAGCTCCTTTTACCTGCAAAAGTAGACAACAGAAGACAGTAAAACGAAAAGTGAGAACGAAAAAGCCATACTACTATAAAATAGCTAACCGAGACAAAGCAACTCTGATGCTCTCAACAACAGAGCCGCTCCCTAACAGAGAGTCCACCACTCTGATCTGACGCCTCCAAGAACACCTATCCGAGGTGAAGGTCTCATTTAAATTTAAGGCCTTCATATCCAGCCTAAGCTGCTCCTCCCACGATCTCCTCGGTCTACCTCTCCTCCTCACCCCCACAACCGAAAGACTCTCGACCCTCCTCACTGGCGCTTCAGCCCGCCTCCGACTGACGTGGCCGAAATGAACAAACTAGGGGTACCCCAATACAAAAAGTTTATAATATTCTAGGCTCCATTCAAAAAAAAAAATATTGTTCACGCTGATGACGTGGCAGTGACGTCATCGAGTGAACAGTATTTTTTTTGCTTTGTATTGGTAAGTTAATTTGTGGCATTTTTTGTGAAGGTGCCCCTGGCGGGGCCCTTAGAATATATGAAATATAATTTATTTAGTGGTAGTTTCTAGTTTCTATTCTAAGTTTGGTTTCTATTTGACCAGGAGCCTATATATATATATATATATATATATATATATATATGTCACCGCAATAATAGACTCATAAATATAAAAAATATATACACATATTTATCTTATGCACGGCATATCATAGTTGTATCTTGTGATTCTATAAAGCAACACATGGAGTGTACTCATTGTGATTCTACAAAGCAACACATGATGACTAAATTTCTAAATATAAAAACACTTAATACACAACAGATACAATCACAAAGTAAAACCAAATAATCTATCAAAATGCAATCTTTAGTCAATCTAGAAGCGAGATATTTATCCAAATACAGAGCTTGCTCAATAGATCACCTAAGTTTAGTCTTTATCAACACCATAACTAAACACAACTTTATTACAACCATCACCAGGATTCTCATCGACTAAACCCTCAATCAATTCACTTAAAACATCAATAAAACAAGAGATGATGTCAAGAATTTTCACATAAAAACCAGATCTCTCAATCATCAAGGAAGGGACATCAAGGTATAAAGAAACAATCCTTGAAGGAGCTACTTGAAGCGAAGTTGGAGAGTCAGCAATCTAAAATGAAAAATCCCAAAGCTCCTATATCATAAACATTTTCTCTGAGTGTTAGCTGCATATTACGATTCTGCAAAGTGTATTGGTTTATGAGTAGGACCGTATTTCCTAATTTTCCATCCTTGTTGTTTGCTGTTCATTATATGTTAACACCCTTACCCTAACCTGAATTGTCTGAAATTTGATCCATCCCGTACCAGGCCTGTCATACAAGTCTACTTATTTGGTTGTACTTCACAGCCTATTCTCTTTCACCATTTAAAAAAAAAATCCCATGTATGAGAGCTAATAAGTTTAGACATGGTCTAATAATTGTACACAAGTTTGGACAAGGTCTTAGAAGTTCAAATCACACAAGATACAATGTTCAACTACTCTCAAAATGATATCAACCAAGTTCAATTCAGAAAAAGATACAAGCTGATCATCAAAGCATACAAGTGTAACTTCCCCCAGAGTATAATCTACTTCACATACCCAAAAGAAGTAAAGCATAAGTTTACTTTACATAGCAGAAGAAGCGGAAGTTTACTTTACATACCCAAAATAATTCAGCATAATGGCTCAGAATCTGCCGTAAATTACAATTCCAGGACTCTAACATCTAGCCCGATCATTTATGGTAAGATACGAGGAGCACGAGCTCATAAACTTCCAGCTCTCTTTGTCGTCATCGCTGCAGGGAAAAATTTTCAAAATATATATAAAAAATGCTTAGACCCCCCCAAAAAATACGACAGATTACTGAGTGGAACTACAAGAGCCTGTTTTGTGAAGAAAAACATGGAATATCATGGAGAAATCATAGAGCATATACAAAGAAAATGGCTCCAAAAAACCAAATGAGTAAAGGTCAAATGTAAAAGCAAAAAGTATTTTATCAACTAAACTTCTATACCTTTACAAAAATAGTGCAGCACATAATTGAAATTTCATGTTCCAGAAAAGTACTAAGATGGAGTGCTAGACCTTTACAAAATCGATAGTGCAGGACAAAATTCATATTCCATGTTTGAGAACAGTAGTACAAAGTAATCTATAATGATAATAAGGAAATACTAATGGATTTGGAGAAACTCACATCAAGTACGCGTCAATTACGCTCACATTATCTCTGAGAAACGGAAAGCAGATACATGCTACGGCAGAAGCAGTCAAAGAGAGCACCGGATCTTTATCCGTACTGGAATCTGTATTCTCCAAATTTATCTCGTTATGAAGAGAAACATGCAAGATGGAGATATGCAAGGTAGAACCACTATGCACGCACCCGTAGACGAAATGCATGTCGCACCATAACAGGCCCAATAGGTCTTGGGATATAGGAAGCAACGCAACAGGATAATGATAATTTGACTCTTTCAAAACATTGTTGATGAAACAATGGTATTCATCTTCTTTGAAAACACTTATGGGTCCTACAAAATGGTGACCCTTTCCCTTCAAGATATAGGCACAGAGTCTCCCACGATGGTCAATCCAGTAGAGCCTGTCACCAGAGATTACAGGATCAACTGAATCAAACCACCCTCGGAAGTCAAGGAGATCACACAAATGCGTAGAGGCACGGAATGGAGACCAACACCATGAGGATGTATTGAAAGTATAGACGACTTGTGCTGTTAGTCCGATCAGCAAAATACAGGAGTTATGAAGGGGAAACACAAAGAGTTCGTGATCAGCTAATTTTCCAAAGGGGGGTTCTGGAAGTGCGCTCCAAGATCCAACGTTGGGGTCAAATACCTCAGCAAAGGGAGATTGGTCGTCAGTAAGAAGATTACCTCCGAAAGCATAAATCTTACCCTTGATTGTAACGAGTTTTGGCCATACGCGAGGAGATATGAGTGGTTCAGGACTGATCTCCCATTGAGGGTTTTGCTTGCTGAAATCACAGAAGTGCAAGCGATGAGATGTACGGAGGCTAGTAGCGATGCTACGGTTGCAGGAGGGAGGTTTGACACTGGCAGGCCCACCTGTTATATTCCAGTAAGTAAGATTAAAATTTGTAGTGTGTGTGTAATCTCTAATTTCAGGAGTTATCTACACTAGTTGGATAAAATTTGTTTGTTTTATAAATTGAAGTTGATTGTTCATCTCCTTGCCTTTTGTATTATTATATTCAAGTAAGTTTACATAATAATATCCAAATACAGGCACACATACATACAAGGAAAATACACTATAGTATTAAGCCAGCATACAATACAAGGGGACAAGTAAATAATAATGTACCTGTACGAGGTTTGTTAGGCTCAAATTTGGGTAGGCGGACTTGAAGAGTAGCCTGGAATAGAATATCTTGATAAGAAGTAACGTCAGTTGGGTCGGCACCAAGGGCAAACATGACCGAACCTAAAGGGGCACAACGGAGCTTAGTGGGGTAATTAATATCTTCAAAGGTACCATCATAGGTACCAGGAAGGGGTGGGAGAGCAAAAGGGCCATTTAATTTATCGACACCGCACATAAAGGTACTGAAAGGACCTCTGAAGCAACCAGCATCTGCATCGGCATCGGCATCAGCATCGTCGTCATCATCATCATCAGGAGAACCTCCTCTTCCAAGTTTATGCAAAAGGTAAGCTGGGATCTTGACCCTCAACCACTTAGCATCGAGAATCCCGTGGTCATCCGGGTTCTCAAACTCCAAACGAATACATATGCAAATATCCTTAAAATCTCCATAACACGTAGTCGTATCATATCTTCTCTTCTTTAATTTCGATCTTTTCACTCCTAACGGCGACGGCTTTGGCTCTATCCGCGGCGCAGACCTTATCCTCTTTCTCCCCCATTCCATCTTCATCTGCGGCGTGGGCGGGCCGCTCGTCATCGTCAAATCCCTAGTATCACCTGTCCCCTTTGTGTGCTTTATAAGTGGCCCCTTCGCTCCAAATCCATATCCACTTGCTCAACCCATGTTGGCCCAAATTATATAAATGTCTCCCAAATAAATTGAGTTATCCAATTTTAAATTGCTGTCGTTAATGTACCGGGGAATCCTCCTTTTTAGGGTTTTTTTTTCTTTGATAAATATATTAAAAAAAGTACCCTTTATGTTTCACAAAAAATGACAGCTTATAAAATCGAATGTATCCAAAAAAAAAAAAATTGAGTTATTTTTCAAAAATCGAAAAAATAATTGCATATCTGGTTGCTTTTGATTGCAAACCGTATTTTTGTAAATATTTTCAGAAAATTGCATTAATATTATTATTATTATATAAATTTAGGTATACAAATTATAAAAGATTTCATTGTATTATAAAACTGTATAATTCTATATTTATAGGGTAAATTAGTCGTTATTATCATTTGTTAGATGGCTTGTGCAATATTGACCTATTTATTATATAGATAATCATTAAATTTTTTTAAAAAAAATTAATATATAAATTTGTTAAACAGCTACACAGGCTTGAAGTTATACTCACTGAAAGAAGTTCTTTTATATGTTTAAGCGTCAGTGAAGAACAGAGAATGAAATATTCAAGATTGTGATAGTAATGAAAACGTTGTCTAAGTACAAGAAAAGATTCCAGTGAAAGTACAATGTTTATTAATAGTTAGTGTTTGAAGTAATGCAATGGTTGTGAACTTAACAATGTATTCAAGGCAATAATACGAAGACTTGAATCGAAGTTAGTCGTCTATAAATCAGACCAGTTGCACTAGGCATCAGCGGTTCGTGAAAGGAATCTGAGTATTATCTATAGAAGATTTGTTAAGTTAATGTTTGTTAAGGTAAATGACTACAACTAAACAACTCAAAAGGGCGCAAGGTGTAAAGTGTCAGAACTTTGGTACAAAAAGTATAAGTTTCCGAACTAGAGTCGAAGATCGGAAACAGCTCAGGGTACAAGGTGTAATGTGACAGGACTTTGGTACAGGAAATGGAAGTTTGTGAATTTCAGTTGAACAATGAAAAGAGGGGTCAAAGTGCAGTGGTCAAGGTGTAGTGGTCAAAGTGCACTTTGACCATGTAAATCAAAGTTTTTCAGCGACCATTTCTTAAGGGCGCCACCAGGTTAATCAACAACAATTCTCAAGGAGCATTTTTAATATTTAAAAATTTATTTTTATTATTTAAAAATTTATTATTATTGTTATTACTAACTTTTTTGTAAATGATAGATTTAAAATATATTAACCATATAGAAGTAGTATACACCACAGGACTCCTCCTTGAGAAAAAATATTAGTCTTTTAAATCTCCTTAGCTACCATCTATTTCTCAACAAATGTTTATGAATAGAAAAGAAAAATAATAAAAGAAATGAGAGATATCTAGTTAAACGAGGCATCTCTCCTTTGACTAGTGCATATGCACCTATATAACAACCTATGCACCAAACTGAGTGCAACATTATTTTTTTTCACAAACCGCAGCACCTTAGCCAAAACATTTCGACAAGAAATAATCTATTGAAGCTCATCAGAATCCCACCAATAGCGACAAGCTAATCTGATTGTTACAATTAAACGCCATAAGTCTTGTGGAACATTGCTACAATATCACTAAATCACATGATAAAATGAGACACAAATAAAATATATAGTCTTAAAGTCACATATATCAACAATCTAAATAATAAATATAAATAAGAAATAGATTAAGATAACAAAACAACAAAGAAAAACAAGGGTAACTTAGTCTAAAAATATGTTAAGGTTTGTATAAATAAATTTAGTCCGTGCATATATCATTATTTTTAATAATATACAATACTAATTTATTTTCTACAGATCGGTCATTGTCATTTGCCAAAACATTTGCTATTCAAAAAGTTGGTTCTTTCTCAAAATTAGACACTAACCTTGAATTATCTAGTATTACAATCAAAAGCTGTGTTGTTAGAGTATCTTCCATAGTGATATGTTGTTAGCTAAAACGGTCTTTTATAATTATTATGTAAAATTTTAACTAAAGGGAATGACATTCATTCCGATGATATTATCTATAATAATAATAATAATCATGTGAAATTATACATAAGAATTTTATTGGTTCGATAAATATAGAAGATCAAATATGATTATCTATAATTTCTTGCTAAGGGGACAAAGGTTGGAGTGCATCGATTTTTAGATATCCACTAAAGAATAACACATAGATGCCACCTATGCACCACGTAGATAATTTAGCTACCAGATTTCGCCAATGGATATATTTTTACAGATAAGAGAAAGATAATTACAAGAAAATGACGTGTCATGTGTGCTGTTGATAAGGACCATAAGGTGGTATCAAATATAAATAACTAGAGACTATAGACCACTATAAAACAAATGGAATTTGAAGTTTTGCACCATGTTTGCATTCACAACCACACCATGTTTGTGGAGAAAAAGCTGATCAACTTGTACACATTGCAAAAAAGAATAACAAGAAATGCATATATGTTCGAGAAGACAAGATATTTTTCCCTTTAATTACTGAATTGTTTCTAATTTGTATGTATATTTTTTAAGATATAACGTACATATATACATGCACAGGGTAAGAAATACGTACATTCCCAACTAAGTTTCATAAGAAACGCAGTTCAAACTGTGTTTCAAAGCAAACACATATTTCTTTTGCGTTTTGGTTTTTTTTTTAACTTCACATTTTTATTTACATACTGCCCCTGCCAGCCACTTTAATTTACCAACATCAACCAATAAAAAACTAATACACCCTCCTGCCAGCCAGTTAACACAACATAACCCAATCAAAAAAATAATAATGCAGTAAATCATAAAAATATCCAAAAACATTAATCCACTAAAACCATAAAAATAAACCAATCCATTAAAGAGTTTAACTACAACCTCCAACTATTACAATATTAAAAACCACCCGAAAATCCGATTAGTCACTTCAACTAATACCAACTAGTTCCAGAAGAACACTTCGATTGGTTTATGTTGTGTCAAACACTTCAGAACTCTAAAAAGCAACCAAAGCGCAAGATACTGCAAAAAAGAACAAGGCAACAGTAATTCATTAATCCATTAACTTAATGTTAAAGTCAACAGCATTAAAATGTTACGAAAATCTGCCAAATCACCCAGCAGCGTGCCAGTTCTATTCCTAGCTCCACCAACATGCTGATTATGTATTCGAAAGTGAGCTGCAGGACAAAAGTTCAACTCTTTCAGGAATAAACTTGCCCTCCGGGCAACCTTCCAATCATAATGACGCTTACTTTTCACTATCATAATTTCATTTATGAATAGCAGGAAATTTTGATTTGTAGTTTTAGAAGGACAGTAGTAAACCTTTAATGAATAAAACCATAAGAAGTATCAGACTAACTAAATTATTAATCTTGTTTTGATAATCAAAAGTTGCCTAGTACATAAAATGAAACTAGCTTTAAAGATTGTTGATTACTGTAGTTGAAATATAACCGAGGCAATAAGCACTTTGCATTTAGCTAATCGAGGCAATAATCAGTTTAAATCGTTGCCGAATATTACGTTTGCAATGTCGATTCTCAGTTCATAAAAAAGCCATGACAAGAAATCATAAGTACAAAGCACACTCTAGCTAGTGATCAAGTAGTATAGTACCAAGCTTTTCAAGATACCAAACTAAAGACAGTGTAACATGGACATTCATGTTATTTCAGTTCGAGTTTGACGTAAAGAGTGTATATATGTAATGTATCTTCCAGAAATTCTCATACCAACCTTTTCAACTTGACCAGAATTAAGGTTAGTTGGGAACCTAAATCAAAATGTTCAATATGATCAAGAAGTTAGCTGAAAGAAGCTAGTACTAGTACACACGCCATTTGTTTATATTTGATGAAACGGGAAATAATATCACAAGGAATTAAAGAAAGATATAGAAAACCTAGTCTACATCTCAACTACCAACTCATTGTTATCATGTTTTTCATCTGTTAATTGAGAAACCCCTAAAAATTAGCTATCAAAGCTGGATTACAACCCACCTTCATACTATCAGAAATCACATGGATGTATATAGAGATGCACATAAAAACATTAACTAAGAAAGCATAAAGATGGATGTATATAGAGATGTAGGAGGATCAAGTAGACATACAAGATATTCCATAGCTGTGTAAAATCGTACGTTGATGAACCCTAATTCAGTTTGACGCCCAAATCTCTTGTTAGCTGTTGTCGTCGTTATGTTATGTGCATGTAATTGTGCTGGACTAAAAACGCAAGTGTATCTTGCGTGGGAGTATAAACGCAATAGTTATTTGCATTTCCTTGTGATAGTAAGGACCATTTTTCCCGCCTGTGATGTTTTGGGCCGTTCACATTAAATATGTGATATTTCGGCCCTTTTCTCTCTATTAAGTTAATTTCGCATTTTTTTTTTTAATTTGACTTGTCTATTAAGGAGTTTTTTCAGTGAGGGACGAGCTAGAAAGTGAAAGTACATTAAGAAGAAATTCTGAGAGCTACAAAGTGAGAGTACATTAAGAAGAAATTCTGAAAGCCTTGACCGCAACCTAGTTCGAGAGAACTTTCAGATGTAGAAACCTCCTGTTTTTTTTCAATTCTTTAGATCAGAAGTCAGAGAATAGCAAGGAACCTATCAAAATATTTGTGTGATGAATTCGCCAAAAGGGTTGCAGATTATGCAGAAGCTCAGATCTCTATAACTGTAAAACACGAGACATATGAGTGTTTTTATTTCAAGGGAACGCCACTATTGACAGATTGGTCATATTTTTTAATCATGACTAGATGGGTGGATACAATGAAACTAGCAGCAGCTCCGAGTTATCAGGCAAATAAAAACACAGATGCACATACATTAAGCTTGGAAATAAAATCCAATCTTTAGGCTAAACAACATGTTCATTCCAGAGGGTTATGGTCCATTTTAGCACAATTTGTAGTGAAAAGACCAAAATAGCACCTGAAAGAAAGTTGGCCCTCCAAAGGCACTTTGATAACATATATTGATTATGCTGTACCCTCACAACACAAAGCAAAACCACGTTACTGTAACATTCACTCTTTTCATCAGGATCAACGCATATATAGCTAGCATTTACATTACTAAACTATACTTTGTGCTATTTTGGTCATTTTCTCCTTTCCAGAAATGTTGACGGACTAACTCGAAAAAGTCCAAGAAAAATAGCCTAGGCATATATTATTTGGAGTCCTTTCACTTCACAGATTCTGTAAGGGACTGGTCGAAATGGGGATTGTGTAGAAGATACTACAGGTAGTTGTTTGAACTCTTCAGATTTCAGATTCAAGCTATTTAATCCTTAGTAAAATTCAAGTGGCGCACGAACTAATGGTGCTTCCAAGCTACTTGATGACTTGGGTAACCTATTAATCAAGTCAAATCCTAGTAAAAATAAAATCCAGTCCACAGATGTGTTCAAGCACAGTGAATATAATTTTTTAGTCCAGCCACAAAACTAGTTTTATAACTCAGTCATGTGATGGGAACCATATTAAAGTTCACGACGACTACTAGAGAAACTACTGAAGCTTCACAAGCAGGAAAACAAAAACGAGCGGAATCCCAATAATTTCAACATAAAAACCAGACTCTGAATCATCAACAGAAAGGACTTCAAGGTATAAAGAAAAACTCCTTAAGGACAAGGCTACACGAAGAGAAGTTTGAGAGTCTGCAATCAAAAATGAAAAATCCTAAAGCTACTATATATTTCTGAGTGTTAGCTGCATATTATGATTCTGAAAAAGTGTATTTGGGTTGTGGCTAGGACTGTATTTCCTAATTTCTCATCCTTGTTTTTGTTCACTTGATGCTACCAACTAAAAACTCCTTTACGCTAACAAGTAACTAAAAACATGGAATATCCGGGAGAAATCATAGAGCAGAGACGAAGGTTCCACAAAACAAAAAAGCTCAAGCACAAACACCAAGGTCCAATGTAACAGCAAAAAATATATTATCAACTGAATTTCTAGACCTTTGCAAAAATAATGCAGCACATAATTGAAATTTCATGTTCAAGAAAAGTACAAACTGGTGCAGCACAAAATTGAAATTCCATGTTTGAGAACGGTAGTAGAAAGTAATGTATATTAATAATAAGGAAAGAATGAAACTTTAGAGAAACTCACATCAAGTATGCATCAATTTCGACTAGATGTCGACCGAATCTGTGAATTAACAATTTGTCACTGGAATTAGTGTTTGTATTACTAATGTTCTTCAAATAACAATGGAATTAGTGTTTGTATTACTAATGTTCTTCAAATAACATATAATTTACTGGAAACCTTATTTAAATACATCTAATGAAATTTAAATTTATGAATGTGTATATGAAAATTATGAGCATTAGATGTTGTACTAACCCATACTGTAATCAAGTCCATCCGCCTTGAGAATTGCAACTAATGATGCCAAATCCATAAAATCACTCAAATAGCCTCGCAACCCATTAATTTGGCAATAGACTTTAGAAAATGCCAAAGGAAATATATTCAACAGTTCTTCATCAATTGCGTCAATACGAGAACACGGATGGTTAGCCGATGACTAAAACAAAAATAATATAATATTAATTTATATAAATTTAGAGATATGCAGCCATAAGTTTACGTAAAAAAATTTAAGACAAATTAGATAACCTTTTCATAACAGTGATGGTAAACATGTCTAATATATGATAGGAGAACACAATTTTCCTCCCAGAAAATCCATCATTGTTATACACTATCTCAAGATGATATGCATCATCCGGTATCGCTCTCCACCACTCCCCTACATCAAAAATGTCATCTTTCAGTCTAATAGATCGATCAAAGTCCTCTTTGTGAACTTTGCGAATGAAATCAAATATGATTTCATACGATTTCATTCGCAAAGTTCAGAAAGAGGACTTTGACCGATCTATCATACTCAAAGATGGTGGCATTTTTGATGTGGGGGAGTGGTGGAGAGCGATACCGGATGATGCATATCATCTTGAGATAGTGTATGACAATGATGGATTTTCTGGGAGGAAAATTGTGTTCTCCTATCATATATTAGACATGTTTACCATCACTGTTATGAAAAGGTTATCTAATTTGTCTTAAATTTTTTTACGTAAACTTATGGTTGCATATCTCTAAATTTATATAGATTAATATTATATTGTTTTTGTTTTAGTCATCGGCTAACCATCCGTGTTCTCGTATTGACGCAATTGATGAAGAACTGTTGAATATATTTCCTTTGGCATTTTCTAAAGTCTATTGCCAAATTAATGGGTTGCGAGACTATTTGAGTCATTTTATGGATTTGGCATCATTAGTTGCAATTCTCAAGGCGGAGGGACTTGATTACAGTATGGGTTAGTACAACATCTAATGCTCATAATTTTCATATACACATTCATAAATTTAAATTTCATTAGATGTATTTAAATAAGGTTTCCAGTAAATTATATGTTATTTGAAGAACATTAGTAATACAAACACTAATTCCAATGTTATTTGAAGAACATTAGTAATACAAACACTAATTCCAGTGACAAATTGTTAATTCACAGATTCGGTCGACATCTAGTCGAAATTGATGCATACTTGATGTGAGTTTCTCTAAAGTTTCATTTTTTCCTTATTATTAATATACATTACTTTTTACTACTGTTCTCAAACATGGAATTTCAATTTTGTGCTGCACCAGTTTGTACTTTTCTTGAACATGAAATTTCAATTATGTGCTGCATTATTTTTGCAAAGGTCTAGAAATTCAGTTGATAATATATTTTTTGCTGTTACATTGGACCTTACTTGGTGTTTGTGCTTGAGCTTTTTTGTTTTGTGGAACCATCATCTTCGTCTCTGCTCTATGATCAAATAGAAATCAAAATTAAAATAGAAACTAATCTACGCCTTTAGAGCATCTCCAAGGGACTCTTAAATAAGCTCTTAAATCCAAAAATAAATAGCATGGAAAAAAATGGGCTCCAAGAGACTCTTAGTGGCTCTTAAAAAGCTTAAGAGTCTCTTCTCTCTCCTCAATGTTAAGAGCTACTACATGGTTCTTAACTATTATCTACCAATAAAATATTCACTTGCACATGGTTGGATTTGAATGTAGGTCATAGGTAGGTTTGAAATATTAATAAAATACAAATTAGGAGTCAAGATAAGGAGTATTGTTGGAGTTGACACGAAAATCTATGTACTAACTAGCTAAGAGCCATATAATTTATATTATATTTAAGAGCCAATTAAGAGATTGTTGGAGATGCTCTTAGATCAATCTAATCTAATGCCCCCTCAAAGCCCCACACAATTAAAATACTCTCCCATACATAATTCCACATAATCCCCTCCGTTTCTATTTTGATTTTTCCCGTAAATTGGTGGACATTTTTTGAAATCTAACTTCACTGTATTTTTCTCCATCTCTCAACGATCAATTTGCATACCATATGTGCGCTATATTTCGACGCAATTTAAGAAATTTTTTATTTAGTTTCTAGTTTAAGAGTGGCTTCTATTGGAGTAAGACCCTATATATATATATATATGTATGTATGTATGTATATATATATATATATATATATATATAATTTATGTTGTTGGCAGATTTGAAGGAATTAAAAAAGATAAGATATTTCAAGTGATTTGTTCAAGCCTTTTTAGGAAGGAGACCTTTTCGTACCGATCAGAATGCAACACATCAGACTATATATGACCTTGCTGTAGATTTGTGTGAGGCAGCTAATAAACTACAAACTGTTGAACATCTTCAGTAAGTTTGTGCTTTTTATACAAACACAATATCCTATTTTTTACTAAAAGAAAAGTGAAATATATATATATATATATGAAAAGATTTCATTTGATTTGTTCTGTTATTTTGTATAGGAACTTGTCATACTTTGTAAGTCATACGCTCTTATTTTGGGAGACCAATCAGAAAATAGAATTTTGTGATGGCTTCGATAGGATCTACAGCAAAGACAAGAATCTATTTAATATTGTATCATGACAAATCACACTACCGTAAAGACTGGGATAAAGTCATACTTCAACTGAAAAACCCACAATACATCAAAGTTCTCTCATGCCTACCCGGTAAATATTGAACGGCTATGAGTCTCATAATATATCATGGACATTGTCAGATTCATTTAAGAGATAGTGTAAGTTACATTATTAAAAAAGTATATTTTTTTAGATTTTTAGGAATAAAAAATTTTAATTGTTCTTTTTTAAATAGTAAGATTTTAGCTTTATTTGTAGAAGACCGGACCTCCCTTTACCAGCAAAGAGAGCATAGATGAGTACCTTCACATCGCTTTTCCTGATATTACACCAAAAACTTGGTACGTGTTATATCACGGCTTGTTAAGCTGTAAAGGAGACTTGATTGAAGAATTGAAGTGCCAACCCAGTAATCTGAATTACAAAAAGGTACGTAATAATTTTTTAAATAAAGTACAATTTTGATGTATATATATATTGGCATAGCCGCATGCGTACTAACTATTGACGTATTTTTCAAATAATGTCAAAAATGATGTATATACATATATTTTATATGATGAAGCAAAACTGACACCACTTGCAAGAGTGCCAACCAATGAATTGTTCTTGTATTGCTTGTAAGTGGTGTCAATTTTGCTAAATAGCCGTTAGAACTAGCTATAATTGAAGAGGCACTCCAATTCTTCAATCAAGTCTCCCTTACAACTTAACAAGCTGTGATGTAACACGTACCAAATTTTTGGTATAATATCAGGAAAAGCAATGTGAAGGTACTCATCTATACTGGTAAAGAGGGAGGCCAGGTCTCCTACAAATAAAGATAAAATCTTACTATTTAAAAAGAACAATTAAACTTTTTACTCCTAAAATTCCTTAAAAAAATATAATTATTTAATAATGTAACTTACATTATCTCTTAAATGAATCTGAAAATCTCTATGATAAATCATGAGACTCAGAGTCGTTCAATATTTACCAGGTAGGCATGAGAGAACTTTGATGTATTGTGGGTTTTTCAGTTGAAGTATGACTTTATCCTAGTCTTTACGGTAGTGTGATTTGTCATGATACAAGTTTTTAATATTATATAGATTCTTGTCTTTGTTGTAGATCCTTCCGAAGGGATCAAAAAATTCTATTCTCTAACTGATCTCCCAAAATAAGGACGTATGACTCACAAAATATGACAAGTTTCAATACAAAATAACAGAACAAATCAAATAAAATCGTTTCTTATATATATATATATATATAGTCTTATTCTAATGAAAACCATTCTTAGGCTAGAAACTAGAAACTAAATAAGAAAAATTTCTAAATCGTAACGGAATATAGCACATATGGTATGCAAACTAATCGTTGGAAGATGGAGAAAAATACAATGAAATCATATTTCAAAAAAAAAACCAGCGATTGACGCAAAAAATAAAATTTAAAACGAAGGAAATTAGGTGGGATTGTGTATGTGGGGTGTATTAGATTTATGTGTAGTGTCCCTAGCGGGGCCATTAAATTAGATTGATTTAAGGACTAAGATTAGTTTCTAGTTTTCATTTTAATTTTGGTTTTTGTTTGATCATTTGCCTAGTTTACATATATGTATAAACTAGTTTATTTGCCTAGTTTATATATATGAATAAACTAGTTTCACTTTTATATGTATAAACTGGTTCTAATTTCTAGTTTATATATATGCATGAACTAGTTCTAATTTCTAGTTTATATATATGTATATATATATATATATATAAACATATATATTCCACTTTTTTTAAAAAAAATAGGTACATATATGTATAAACTAGTTTATTTGCCTAGTTTATATATATGTATAAACTAGTTTCACTTTTATATGTATAAACTGGTTCTAATTTCTAGTTTATATATATGCATGAACTAGTTCTAATTTCTAGTTTATATATATGTATATATATATATATATAAACATATATATTCCACTTTTTTTTTAAAAAAATAGGATCTTGTGTTTGTATAAAAAGCACAAACTTATTGAAGTTGTTCAACAATTTGAAGTTTACCAGCTACCTCAAACAAATCTACAACAAGATCATATATAACCCGATGTGCTGTATTCAGATCGGTAAGAAAAGGTCTCCTTCCTAAAAAGGCTTGAACAAACCTCTTGAAATATCTTATATCTTTTTTAATTTCTTCAACCAAATTTGCAAACATAAATTATATATATATAAACCAAACTAAACCAAACATACCCAGTATATCCCGCACAGAGCAGGGTCTGGGGAGGGTAAAATGTACGCAGACCATGCCCCTACCTTTTACAGTAGGCAGGCTGTTTCCGTGAAGACCCCCAGCTTAGTGCACAACAGAACAATAGAGTGTGATATTTAACACAGGCTATAAAACATTTTGACAAAGATATACCTGTGCCCATGGCTTTGAACACATGAGACTTACCTACCAGGGGATTGACTACCCCGCTCTGTAAGATACTCAGATTTAAGATTCCACCAAGCTAAGCTCCTTTTACCTGCAAAAGTAGACAACAGAAGACATTAAAACGAAAAGTGAGAACGAAAAAGCCATACTACTATAAAATAGCTAACCGAGACAAAGCAACTCTGATGCTCTCAACAACAGAGCCGCTCCCTAACAGAGAGTCCACCACTCTGATCTGACGCCTCCAAGAACACCTATCCGAGGTGAAGGTCTCATTTAAATTTAAGGCCTTCATATCCAGCTTAAGCTGCTCCTCCCACGATCTCCTCGGTCTACCTCTCCTCCTCACCCTCACAACCGAAAGACTCTCGACCCTCCTCACTGGCGCTTCAGCCCGCCTCCGACTGACGTGGCCGAAATGAACAAACTAGGGGTACCCCAATACAAAAAGTTTATAATATTCTAGGCTCCATTCAGAAAAAAAATACTGTTCACGCTGATGACGTGGCAGTGACGTCATCGAGTGAACAGTATTTTTTTGCTTTGTATTGGTAAGTTAATTTGTGGCATTTTTTGTGAAGGTGCCCCTGGCGGGGCCCTTAGAATATATGAAATATAATTTATTTAGTGGTAGTTTCTAGTTTCTATTCTAAGTTTGGTTTCTATTTGACCAGGAGCCTATATATATATATATATATATATATATGTCACCGCAATAATAGACTCATAAATATAAAAAATATATACACATATTTATCTTTTGCACGGCATGTCATAGTTGTATCTTGTGATTCTATAAAGCAACACATGGAGTGTACTCATTGTGATTCTACAAAGCAACACATGATGACTAAATTTCTAAATATAAAAACACTTAATACACAACAGATACAATCACAAAGTAAAACCAAATAATCTATCAAAATGCAATCTTTAGTCAATCTAGAAGCGAGATATTTATCCAAATACAGAGCTTGCTCAATAGATCACCTAAGTTTAGTCTTTATCAACACCATAACTAAACACAACTTTATTACAACCATCACCAGGATTCTCATCGACTAAACCCTCAATCAATTCACCTAAAACATCAATAAAACAAGAGATGATGTCAAGAATTTTCACATAAAAACCAGATCTCTCAATCATCAAGGAAGGGACATCAAGGTATAAAGAAACACTCCTTGAAGGAGCTACTTGAAGCGAAGTTGGAGAGTCAGCAATCTAAAATGAAAAATCCCAAAGCTCCTATATCATAAACATTTTCTCTGAGTGTTAGCTGCATATTACGATTCTGCAAAGTGTATTGGTTTATGAGTAGGACCGTATTTCCTAATTTTCCATCCTTGTTGTTTGCTGTTCATTAGATGTTAACACCCTTACCCTAACCTGAATTGTCTGAAATTTGATCCATCCCGTACCAGGCCTGTCATACAAGTCTACTTATTTGGTTGTCCTTCACAGCCTATTCTCTTTCACCATTTAAAAAAAAAAATCCCATGTATGAGAGCTAATAAGTTTAGACATGGTCTAATAATTGTACACAAGTTTGCACAAGGTCTTAGAAGTTCAAATCACACAAGATACAATGTTCAACTACTCTCAAAATGATATCAACCAAGTTCAATTCAGAAAAAGATACAAGCTGATCATCAAAGCATACAAGTGTAACTTCCCCCAGAGTATAATCTACTTCACATACCCAAAAGAAGTAAAGCATAAGTTTACTTTACATAGCAGAAGAAGCGGAAGTTTACTTTACATACCCAAAATAATTCAGCATAATGGCTCAGAATCTGCCGTAAATTACAATTCCAGGACTCTAACATCTAGCCCGATCATTTATGGTAAGATACGAGGAGCACGAGCTCATAAACTTCCAGCTCTCTTTGTCGTCATCGCTGCAGGGAAAAATTTTCAAAATATATATAAAAAATGCTTAGACCCCCCCAAAAAATACGACAGATTACTGAGTGGAACTACAAGAGCCTGTTTTGTGAAGAAAAACATGGAATATCATGGAGAAATCATAGAGCATATACAAAGAAAATGGCTCCAAAAAACCAAATGAGTAAAGGTCCAATGTAAAAGCAAAAAGTATTTTATCAACTAAACTTCTATACCTTTACAAAAATAGTGCAGCACATAATTGAAATTTCATGTTCCAGAAAAGTACTAAGATGGAGTGCTAGACCTTTACAAAATCGATAGTGCAGGACAAAATTCATATTCCATGTTTGAGAACAGTAGTAGAAAGTAATCTATAATGATAATAAGGAAATACTAATGGATTTGGAGAAACTCACATCAAGTACGCATCAATTACGCTCACATTATCTCTGAGAAATGGAAAGCAGATACATGCTACGGCAGAAGCAGTCAAAGAGAGCACCGGATCTTTATCCGTACTGGAATCTGTATTCTCCAAATTTATCTCGTTATGAAGAGAAACATGCAAGATGGAGATATGCAAGGTAGAACCACTATGCACGCACCCGTAGACGAAATGCATGTCGCACCATAACAGGCCCAATAGGTCTTGGGATATAGGAAGCAACGCAACAGGATAATGATAATTTGACTCTTTCAAAACCTTGTTGATGAAACAATGGTATTCATCTTCTTTGAAAACACTTATGGGTCCTACAAAATGGTGACCCTTTCCCTTCAAGATATAGGCACAGAGTCTCCCACGATGGTCAATCCAGTAGAGCCTGTCACCAGAGATTACAGGATCAACTGAATCAAACCACCCTCGGAAGTCAAGGAGATCACACAAATGCGTAGAGGCACGGAATGGAGACCAACACCATGAGGATGTATTGAAAGTATAGACGACTTGTGCTGTTAGTCCGATCAGCAAAATACAGGAGTTATGAAGGGGAAACACAAAGAGTTCGCGATCAGCTAATTTTCCAAAGGGGGGTTCTGGAAGTGCGCTCCAAGATCCAACGTTGGGGTCAAATACCTCAGCAAAGGGAGATTGGTCGTCAGTAAGAAGATTACCTCCGAAAGCATAAATCTTACCCTTGATTGTAACGAGTTTTGGCCATACGCGAGGAGATATGAGTGGTTCAGGACTGATCTCCCATTGAGGGTTTTGCTTGCTGAAATCACAGAAGTGCAAGCGATGAGATGTACGGAGGCTAGTAGCGATGCTACGGTTGCAGGAGGGAGGTTTGACACTGGCAGGCCCACCTGTTATATTCCAGTAAGTAAGATTAAAATTTGTAGTGTGTGTGTGTGTGAAATTTCTAATTTCAGGAGTTATCTACACTAGTTGGATAAAATTTGTTTGTTTTATAAATTGAAGTTGATTGTTCATCTCCTTGCCTCTTGTACTATTATATTCAAGTAAGTTTACATAATAATATCCAAATACAGGCACACATACATACATACAAGGAAAATACACTATAGTATTAAGCCAGCATACAATACAAGGGGACAAGTAAATAATAATGTACCTGTACGAGGTTTGTTAGGCTCAAATTTGGGTAGGCGGACTTGAAGAGTAGCCTGGAATAGAATATCTTGATAAGAAGTAACGTCAGTTGGGTCGGCACCAAGGGCAAACATGACCGAACCTAAAGGGGCACAACGGAGCTTAGTGGGGTAATTAACATCTTCAAAGGTACCATCATAGGTACCAGGAAGGGGTGGGAGAGCAAAAGGGCCATTTAATTTATCGACACCGCACATAAAGGTACTGAAAGGACCTCTGAAGCAACCAGCATCTGCATCGGCATCAGCATCGTCGTCGTCGTCATCATCATCAGGAGAACCTCCTCTTCCAAGTTTATGCAAAAGGTAAGCTGGGATCTTGACCCTCAACCACTTAGCATCGAGAATCGCGCGGTCATCCGGGTTCTCAAACTCCAAACGAATACATATGCAAATATCCTTAAAATCTCCATAACACGTAGTCGTATCATATCTTCTCTTCTTTGATTTCGATCTTTTCACTCCTAACGGCGACGACGGCTCTGGCTCTATCCGCGGCGCAGACCTTATCCTCTTTCTCCCCCATTTCATCTTCATCTGCGGCGCAGACCTTATCCTCTTTCCTCCCCATTCCATCTTCATCCGCTGCGTGGGCTGCTCGTCATCATCAAATCCCTAGAATCACCTGTCCCCTTTATGTGCTTCCCTTTGTGTGCTTTATATATACTGTATTGTTCTCTTGTTTACTTCCTTCCCCCAATTCTAACTCCGTATTATTATTATTTGTTTATTTATTTATTTATTTGGGTTGGGTTTTCTTTTCCCTTAGGGTTTTAATTGTAAGCGGCCCCTTCGCTCCAAACCATTTCCATCTTCATAGCTACCTAATTATTTAGGTCATTGTTGTATCGAAAACCATCTTACGTGAATAATCGTAGAGAATTATCGCATTATTTTTTTTAATTCTATAATAGAATCAAAAAAAAAAATTTTTAAAAATCTGAAGCCGCCACATCAGCAGTGCTGATGTGACACTGTCTCGTCATCGATAACGACATCACTATTGATGTGGCACTACCACGTCATCAATGCTGATGTGGTAGTGCCACGTGGCATTGCCACGTCATCGATGATGACATCATTGGTGACGTGGCACTGCCACGTCAGCAGGGTTGCCACGCCAGCATTTGGTGCATAATTTTTTTTTGTGGAACAAAAAAAAATTGCTTTTTTTTTTATAGAACAAAAAAAATAGAATTTTGGTTCTGTCATAGAATCATAAATTAGTGGTTATTCACGGTTCTCTATAGAGTGCTACTCTAATTATTTAATATATCCATGGAAATCCACATTTTTAGGGGTTTTTTTATAAATATATTAAAAAAGTACCCTTTATGTTTCACAAAAAATGATAGCTTATAAAACTTTAAGTTCAAATAACTCAACTTTAATCGATGATCAATAATTATTATTAGATATTAGCGTTTTATGTGTGTTACGCTCCGAACCACCAATCCATAATAATTATTATAGATTTTTTGAAAAGTACAGTTTTTTTTCAAAAATATGTTTTTTTAGAATTTCTTATTTGCAAAAATTCAGTTATTTTTCAAAAATCGTAAAAAAAAGTTGCATATGTGGTTACTTTTGATTGCAAACCATATTTTTGTAAATATTTTTAGAAAATTGCATTAATATTAAATGGGGGGAAGCAACTTCAGTTGGGTCGGCACCAAGGGCAAACATGACCGAACCTAAAGGGCCAAATAAATTGAGTGATCCAATTTTAAATTGCTGAAATCAATGTATGTCTGCTTCGATCTTCTTTCTAAATTTATGCTATACATAATTATAGTTTTGATCATTTTTCTTGCTTTAAAAGAGTAGCCCCAAGAAGTTTGAATCTAGATCAACTCTAAACAGACGTTGGGGATATCACTTTTTGTTGCTTTAAAAGAGTAGCCCCAACAGGTGCAAATGTTTCATCATAGTCTATTCCTTCCTGTTGACAGTATCCTATGGCCACTAGTCTTGCTTTGGTCCTTGTCACATTTCCACCTTCATCCAGTTTGTTTCTGAAGACCCACTTCGTGTCAACAACTGATTTCCCTTTAGGTCTACGGACTAGCTTCCATACATTGTTTCTCTCAAATTGGTTGAGCTCTTCTTGCATGGCTATCACCCAATCTGAATCCAACAATGCTTCATCAATTGACTTTGGCTCAGTTTAAGATAGAAAATAAGAGAACATGCTGTCAGCAGAAACATTTCTCCTTGTCCTTATACCAGTAGTAAGATCACCAATAATTATATTGCTGTTGTGATCTCTGTTCCACTTAGTGGTTCTAGGCAAGCTTCTTTCTTGATCTGCTTGATCAATTCCTCTTTGAGGAGTTTATTCTCCACCATTAATGGTTTCTCTTTCATGTTCTTCAACATCTCCAGACTCATTCTCATTCTATTGATTTGGAGTTATTGTTTGAGACTGAGCTGGGGTTTGAGTAACCTCATTGATGTTGATAGCATCTCTTCCAAACTCAATGGACTGGTGTTAACCTCATTGGGATATCACTTTTTGTTGCGTTGGAGCTTATAGCGAAGTACTTGGGTTGACCTTGACATCATTTTACCTTCTTATTTCTACTTGGTATGATTTCTACTTACTGCTTTCAGGAATGCTGAAATCCACTGTAATGCATTTGCATCTGTAATGTTCAGATTCTTAGCTTAATGTTAAGTTTGCTTTAACTATGTCACGCCTGAAGTCACAAGAATATGCACCAAGCAGTCAGCAGCCGCTACTAATCAAGATAGATTCCTCTAACAGCCATGAAAAATGAAACTTACTCTGTATACATACTAACTATATATATATATATATATATATATATATATATATATATATATATATATATATATCTAAATGTAGGATCTCTTTGCACCTGGCATCTTGCTTCTAATCTACTTTATCCTAAACTTCTTGGGGTAAATGTAGGATCTCTTTGCACCTGGCATCTTGGTAGTTGCTGCTTGTTCACATGTACAGTGTTACTATAATATAAATTGGGCTTTTGTATAGTCTTTTACATACGAATGAAAAAAAATCTTTGTATATCTAATAAAAATCCACACATTGATCAACTTCAGTGGGTTCTTCTGCTGAGCCTACAACATCATCTATATCCTCATGTTTGGCCAATGCTTTATCCAAAGCCGACTTTGCAACTCTGGTAACACATATCAATAAAACCACTGCAACCAAAGCAAAGAACAATTACAGTGTGTAATAACAGGAGAAGGTAAACATACAATACAAAGGAGGAAGAATACACTATTAGAGATGCGGGAAACAGAAGTAGTCATCTATAATACGGGGAACACAAGTCATGTACAATGAGTACACTGAAACTGAATTCTAAGCAAGTTAAGCAATCTTAAACTTAAGTAGTTACATTGTGAACCATGTACAGTTCCAGGTGATAATAAGACATTCTTCAGGGATTCAAGTACTAAGCCTATGTTCCCCTTGCAGCCAATACAATCACAACCTAACTTGCTCAACAAATACACTTGGTCCATACTGAACCTTGGGGTGGTATAACTAATCAATCAAATAAGAATCTCAATGGAAGATCTTATGCTGATTGGTGCGTCTTTGCACAAATTGCAGTTGCATTACATATTTTTCAGTGGATTAGATTTTAAGTATACAGGGCTAGGTGAACGGAAATTTTAAAAATGGGTAGGGAGAAGGCACTTGCCACTGGGCTATAAAAAAATTCTCAAAATACATGTTAAACGTTTCCCCCCCCCCCACCGCGGTACAATATACATGAAAATTTTAAGGGTATTTAAGTGATGCTAGACATCACCCTTCATTCATTATTTGTAATTCAACCAAGTGACGCCAGAGTCCAGACAACACCCTTCATTCATTATTTGTAATTCAACATACTCAAATTGCTGTAATACTATTAAACATGAGAAGGTAAGGTAGTTGTGAAAAAGGTACTGATGCTATCTTTTAACATGAGTTATAGTTCTCATTCCTTTATTGAACAACAAACTTTTAAATAGTAAAATTTTATCTTTATTTGTAGGAGACCGGACCTCCCTTTACTAGCCAAGAAAGCATAGATGAGTACCTTCACACCCTTTTTCCTGATATTATACCAAAAACTTGGTAAGGATTATATCACGGGTTGTTGAGCTATAAAGAAGACTTGATTGAAGAATTGAAGTGCTAACCAATCTGAATTACAACAGGGTACGTAATAATTTTTCAAATAAAGTATAATTTTGATATATATATATATATACATACATATATATATATATATATAAATATATATATATATATACATATATATATAGGCTCCTGGTCAAATAGAAACCAAACTTAGAATAGAAACTAGAAACTATCACTAAATAAATTATATTTCATATATTCTAAGGGCCCCGCCAGGGGCACCTTCACAAAAAATGCCACAAATTAACTTACCAATACACAGCAAAAAAAATAATGTTCACTCGATGACGTCACTGCCACGTCATCAGCGTGAACAGTATTTTTTTTTTTTGCTAAATGGATCCTAGAATATTATAAACTTTTTGTATTGGGGTACCCCTAGTTGGTCATTATATTAGCTTTAATTTTTTATTTGGGTTTGGTTTCTAGTTTTTATTCTAATTTAGTTTATATTAGAACAAGACCCTTTATATATATATATATATATATATATATATATATATATATATATATATATATATGTGTTGGCATGGCTGCATGGGTAATGATTGCTGCGATTATTTGAATCTTTGTATGAATTATGTGTAATATCTATTAAAGTTAATCAGCAAGAATTTCAGATTGTGGCTTTACATATTTCTTTCATGTTTTCAAATGCAGTGAATAGGATGCGTCCATTTGCTTTGTTAGGAACTGGACTATCTGTGTCAACTAATATTTCATTCTTCAGTGTTCTTATTTCTTATTTACATTTAATTTGACTGTCATTCCGGCCTTTAGAACTAACTTTGGACATCTATGTTTTCTAGTGTACGTCATTGTTTTTGTTGTGTATACTTGGATGGTTCAACTAGGTTTTTTATTATTACCCTTTGTTTTGAACATGAACAATCATGAACAAAATGATGGAACAAAGTGACTTCAATACTGTGGTTAGGAGAATAGAGGAACGAGACTAAACCAGAAATGCAGTTTCCGTTAAAGGCATAAGAGTCAAGTGGTGCACAAACGAATGGTGCTTCCAAGCTACTTCATGACGGGGGTAAACTAGTACTAAAGTCAAATCCTAGGAGAAATAAAATTCGGTCCGCGGATGTCTTCAAGCACAGTAATTAGTAGTATTTATTAATCTAGCCACAAAACCAGCTCCAAAACATATAACTTTGTCATGTAATAGGAACAATATTAAAGTTGACAACTACCGGAAATCAGAGAAACTCCTAAAGCTTCATAAGAAGGAAAGCAAAACGAGAAGAATCCCATTATTCCCACCCAGCCTTCGTGTTCAATTCTGTAACTAGAATCATCTGTTGTCAAGATATCACGGAAAGCTTTACATGGGAAGCCTTCTATTCTTTAGATAATACTGCATCTTAAAGTCATCCAACTATAAAACAAGAGATGATGTCAAGAATTTTCACATAAAAACCAGATCTCTCAATCATCAAGAAATGGACTTCAAGGTATAAAGAAACACTCCTTGAGGGAAAGCTACTCGAAGCGAAGTTGGAGAGTCGGCAATCTAAAATGAAAATCCCAAAGCTCCTATATCTTGAACATTTTCTCTTGAGTGTTAACTGAATATTACGATCCTGCAAAGTGTATTTGGTTTATTAGTAGGTGTAGGGTTTCATGCAATCAAACGTAGCGGAAAAAACACGAAAAATAAAATAAAGCTGAAACCCACCGTAAGGATCCATGCGAGAATTTTATATTTAATTCGTAGTATCAGAAATCAGTACCTTAAAGAGCTTTCCGATGTCTGAGAGTGAAGAAAGGTTTGTTCGATCAAAACGTATCTCGCACGAGCGATGTACGCTATAAAGCATAATGTAATGTAATATGTGATAGAGGACATATATAACTCAACCAGGATAAAAGATAAATAATATTAACTCTATACAGGGATCGTGAAATTTGAAGAACAGGCATCAACAAGGATCAAATTGCTGAAAGAAGTTCATTAACATGATCAAGCCTCAGTGCCAAAATAAGATGTACAGATGGTTCAGTTGAAGGGCCAAAAGATTCCAGTGATAAAGTTTTTATAGTTGCACAATTCTTAGCAGTGTTCTTAAAGACATGATACAAAGACCATGAGTGAATGTTAGTTGTTAGGAATATGTTGTACTTGATGATAACTTCACAATCAATCAAATTGTATAAGGTTTTTGTAGCTGTCAACGGATGAGGATTTATAACTCTATCCGTTGACAGGTAGCTCATCAACGGATGAGGTTTTGTAGCATACTGTAGTATCTCTATGTTATCAGTTGATAGTGTTTTTATCCACAGTCATGTTGACCATCAACGGATAGGCAGAATAGGGTAGCCAATTGTAAATAAGCTATGCTAAGTAATTCTGTCTAAGTGAAAGTGTATCAACAGATGAAGACAAAACTCTATCAACGGATACAACTCAAATCCACTCTATCAACGGATACAGCTCAAGTCTCAATATCAACGGATATCGCTCAATACATCATCAATGGATGTCAGTGTACAATATCAATGGATAATCATTGACACTGTCTTCTATGATTAGCTGGGGATTAGCAGTTGATAAGGACATGTTTGACTGACAGATCACATGGGTTGATAGTAGATACAAAAATCAGTATGGCAGCCATACTTTGGAAACACAGAAGAAAGAAGCATTCCATTTACACTATGAATACAAGAAAGGTGTAGGAGACATGTCTGAACACAAGGACAACCTTTCGGCTACATGTGTATTTGGAGTGTAGTAGCAAGTCAACTAGAATTAGATTAATATTATGTTATTCCAGTAGTACTTGTAAAACTTGGGATTTATAACCAAGTGTAGCAACTCTTTGTAGGTTAAGAAAACAGATACATTTTGCTTAGGGTTTCCATTGAATATTCTTAGAAAGCAAAGAGTTGTAAAACAGAAGCTGTGTACTTTTGTATCACAGAGTTTTCTTCGAATAAAAGCTTCAGGTGGTGCATTTAACCACCTGATTTTTTATGTGTTTGTGCATTAGTCTTTTTACAAGCAATTATCTAAGTATAGATTTCTGGAGTTCTTATCAGAAATTTATAAATATCAAGAATTGTATTCAACCCCCCTTCTACAATTATACAAGTGTGTAATCTGGGAATAACAATTGGTATCAGAGCAAGTTCTAACATATTTGAAGTTTAAAGATCAACACACTTCCAACATGTCTAAGAAGGATTACGGAGTAAAGATTCCAGTTCTTGATAGAGAAAATTACTTTCACTGGAAAGTAAAAATGCGTCTACATCTCTCGTCTATTGATGAGGGCTTTGTGGATTGCATTGACAAGGGTCCTCACGTTCCAATGAAGACAGCAACAAGAGTTGGCCTGGCTGATGATGTGCCTGACACTCTCATTCCCAAACCTGTTTCTGAGTGGAGTCTTGAAGATATTGCAGAAGTCCACAAAGACAAAAAGACCATGAATATTCTGTTCAATGGTCTAGAAACGGACATGGTTGACAATGTTATTAACTGTACTACCGCCAAGGAAGTATGGGACACTGTTCAAACCCTGTGTGAAGGAACAGAACAGGTAAGGGAAAACAAGATGCAACTACTAATCCAACAGTATGAACATTTTCACTTTAAGAGTGGAGAAACATTGAATGATACATTTAGTAGATTTCAAAAGCTACTAAATGGTTTGAAACTGTATGGAAGAATCTATCAAGTTAAAGATTCTAATCTCAAATTTCTGAGATCACTGCCCAAGGAATGGAAGCCAATGACTGTTTCTCTAAGAAACACTCAAGAGTACAAGACATTTACTCTTGAAAGGCTCTATGGAACTTTAAAGACCTATGAGCTGGAAATGGAGCAGGATGAAGAGATTGAGAAGTCTCAAAAGAAAAGTGGGTCAGTTGCACTTGTTGCCAACTTGGAGCAAAAGGAGGAATGGACAGAAACTGCTAGTTCTACACCAAACAAGGAGGTTTGTAAAGGTAGAGCAGAATCAAGCAGGAGCAAGGAAAAGGTGTCTGAGGAATTGAATGCTCTTCAGCAGGATGAATTGGATGAGATAGATGAGCACTTAGCTTTTCTATCTAGGAGATTCTCTAAGCTGAAATTCAAGAGAAACTCTGGGGTGGCCAAGCCATTTAACAAGGATTTTTCCACAAGCAACTATGTGGATAAATCCAAAATTAAATGCTACAATTGTGGAATTGCTGGTCACATGATAAGTGAATGCAGGAAACCTAGATCTGAGAACAAGGGAAAGTCAACTGAGGCTATTGACTATAAGAAGAAATATTTTGATCTTCTCAGGCAGAAAGGAAAGGCATTCTTGACCCAAGAGTATGACTGGGCTGTTGATGACAATCATTCTGATGATGATGTTGAGTTAGTCAACCTTGCTTTAATGGCTGATTCTGGAGAGCAGGAAGCAAGTTCAGCTAGCAATCAGGTATTTTCTACTAATCTCTCTGAGCTCACCAAAGAGGAATGCAATAGTGTTATAGATGAAATGTCTACTGAACTATATCACTTAAGTGTTACTCTTAAATCACTTACTAAAGAGAACAATAGGATTAAAGAGTCTAATCTGTTTTTAAGTGATAGAAATGCTGCTCTAGAAACTCAATTTCTAGAATTTGAGAAAATGAGAGTTGATTGCAATAATGCTAAAAGTGAACTTGAAGCTGTGTTAAAAAGAGAACTGATTTTAAAAGACCAGCTTGAAAAAGAACAAGGGATAATTGCTAAATTTCAAAGTTGTAGGAATATTTCTCAAAACATAATAGAAGTTCAGGGAATAGAATCGTTTGTGAAGGATACCTGGACTCAAAAGAAAAAGGAGCTAGAACCTGGCCTTGAGGATCTAGAGACTCTTTGTGAATCAACGGATAGTGATCATTCGTTGACAGATGAACCGTCAACGGATGAGAGGTATCCGTCGACTAACAAAAAGTTTGTTAGTAAGAAGGAACTTAGGAAACTGGATATCAAGTATGGTCCAGTCAACAAGAATTTTGTTAGTGGTGAGTGCAGCAAAACCAAATCCAGTGGGAAGGCTAAGGCAGGTGATTTACACAACAAAAAGGCTGTTGGTAAATCAGATAATGAAAAGGTAGAAATTGAGGATAAAAAGAAAAAGAACAGAAATGGTAAGATAGGCATCAACAAGAAAAACAATTACTCTCCTGACAAGTTTGCTCCTAGGAAAACTTGTAGTAATTGTAATAGTGTCAATCATCTATCTTCTAATTGCAAGATTGTCAACAAGGCTCCTGTTCATGTACCTCAACCAATGCCATATATGCCTGCAATGCCTGGTTTGTATCAAAATGCTAGTTTTTCAAATCCATATGTGAACATGCCATATGTGTCTAATCCTTACTTTCAATCTATGAATGTGCCACAAATGTCATGGAACATACCTAACATGAATAATATGTATGCCAATTTTCCACACATGCATGCATCCAATATTCATGCAAATGAGCATTTGCCAAACCCCATCACTCAAGCATCTACACCTAAGTTGAAGAATGCTAAGAGTGCAAAGTCAAAGGCTAACAAGAAAGGACCCAAGGAAGCTTGGGTACCAAAATCAACTTGATTTGTTTTTGAAATGTGTGCAGGGAAACAGAAGGAATCTATGGTACCTAGATAGTGGATGCTCTAGGCACATGACAGGAGATTCAACCCTGCTCACAGAGTTCAAGGAAGGAGCTGGCCCTAGAATTACCTTTGGAGATGACAGCAAAGGATATACTAAGGGATATGGCCTGATTTCAAAAGACAATGTCATCATTGAAGAAGTGGCTTTAGTTGAAGGTTTGAAGCACAATTTGCTGAGTGTCAGTCAGATTTGTGACAAAGACTATGAAGTAAAGTTCACAAAATAAGCCTGTGTTGTTTCTACCAAGGAAGACAACAATGTGGTATTGACAGGCTTTAGAAAATTAAATGTTTACATAGCTGACTTCAATTCAGCATGCTCAGAATCTATTACTTGTCTCTTCAGCAAAGCAAGTAAGGATGAGAGTTGGCTATGGCATAAGAAGCTGTCACATTTGAATTTTAAAGTTATGAATGATTTGGTAAGAAAGGATCTTGCTAGAGGAATCCCTCAATTGGAGTTTGTCAGAGATGGGCTATGTGATGCCTGCCAATTAGGGAAACAAAAGAAATCATCCTTCAAAAGCAAGACAGAGTCATCCATTGTTAAGCCTCTTCAATTGCTGCATATGGACTTATTTGGTCCAGTAAATGTCATGTCTATTTCAAAGAAGAAATATTGTCTGGTGATTGTAGATGATTTTTCTAAGTTCACATGGACCTTCTTCCTGCACTCCAAGGATTGTGCAAGTGAAATCATCATCAATCACCTCAGAATACTAAACAATGGTTCTGAAGACAGAGTACAAAAAATCAGGAGTGACAATGGTACTGAATTCAAGAATTCCACAATGAAGATTTTCTGTGAAGAGAATGGAATTGTCCATGAGTTTTCTGCTGCCAGAACACCTCAACAAAATGGGGTTGTTGAAAGGAAAAACAGAACTCTCATTGAAGCAGCTAGAACAATGTTAAGTGAATCAAGGTTACCAACATATTTCTGGGCTGAAGCTGTCAACACTGCATGCTTTACTCAGAATATTTCCTTGGTCAATCAAGCTAGAGGAATGACTCCTTATCAGTTATTAACCAACAAGAAACCAACTTTAGCTTTCCTACATGTCTTTGGATGTAAGTGTTTTGTGCTAAGGAATCATGGAGATAACTTGGGCAAATTGAAGCAAAGGCAGATGAAGCTATTTTCGTTGGATATGCAGCAGGGAAAGCCTACAAGGTCTACAATCTAAGAACCAACATTGTTATGGAATCTGTACATGTTGTGTTTGATGATCAAAAGATTCTAGGCCTAAATGATGAAGGTTACCATGAAAAGTTGGAATTTGAGAATGAAGGTGAAGGAAGAATGTACTATGATGATGATGAGGAAAATGAAGATCATGACCACAGAGATCCACCTAGAGCTGTTATACCAACTAGAAGTGATGCTTACACTGAAAAAGAAGCATCCGTTGACAGATATTCTCAAGCATCCGTCGACAGGCAAAATGATGCATCCATTGACAGTCAACTTCATAATTCAGCAAGGACAACAAACTCAGGGGGAGTTTCTCAAGGTCAAAATTCAATGCTAAATCAACATGATCATGCTCATGAAAATGAAGCAACCTCATCAAGATCAAACCTTCCACCTGCAAGAAAATGGACTAGAAATCATCCATTTGAGTTACTCATTGGTGAATCAAATTCAAGAGTCCAAACTAGAAGGACCACTCAAGCAGAATGTCTATACAGTAGCTTCCTGTCTCAAGAGGAACCTAAGAAAGTGGAAGATGCCCTTCTAGATCCAGATTGGGTGTTAGCAATGCAAGAAGAGCTAAACCAATTTGAAAGAAATAAAGTATGGAAACTTGTGCCCAAACCTGATGATAGAAGTGTCATAGGTACTAAATGGGTTCTCAAGAATAAGACAGATGAAAATGGCATAATTGTGAGGAATAAAGCTAGATTAGTGGCAAAGGGCTACTCTCAAGAAGAAGGAATAGATTTTGATGAAACGTTTGCTCCAGTGGCAAGACTTGAGGCAATAAGAATCTTTCTAGCCTATGCAGCACATGCCAATTTCAAAGTCTATCAGATGGATGTCAAAAGTGCCTTTCTAAATGGGGAACTGGAAGAAGAGGTCTATGTTCATCAACCTCCTGGCTTTGAGGATCCATAATTTCCAGAATATGTATATCTTCTCATGAAAGCACTTTATGGTTTGAAGCAAGCACCAAGAGCCTGGTATGACACTTTATCTCAATTTCTTTTGGAGAATCACTTCACTAAAGGTACAGTAGATAAAACCTTATTTCATAGGAATATTAATGGCTCTTCAATACTTGTTCAAATCTATGTAGATGATATCATTTTTGGGTCTACAGATGAGAAGCTTTGCAAAAAGTTTGCCAAACTTATGCAAAGTAGGTATGAAATGAGCATGATGGGTGAATTAACTTACTTTCTTGGCCTACAAGTAAAGCAAGTTAATGAGGGCATTTTCATAAGTCAAACAAAATATATTTATGATCTCTTAAAGAAATTTGACTTAATGGATTGTACATCTGCTAAAACACCTATGGCCACTGCAACTAAGCTTGAGTTGAATACTAAGGAAAAGTTTGTGGACATCTCAAGCTATAGAGGCATGGTAGGTTCACTTCTATACCTAACAGCTAGTAGACCTGAAATAATGTTTTCTACTTGTCTTTGTGCTAGATTTCAAGCTGACCCTAGAGAGTCTCACTTAATAGCTATTAAAAGAATTTTCAGGTATCTCAAGGGAACACCAAACCTTGGCATTTGGTACCCAAGAGAATCTGGTTTTGATCTAACTGGCTATTCAGATGCAGATTATGCAGGTTGCAGAGTTGATAGGAAAAGTACTACAGGTTCCTGTCAATTTCTAGGAAACAGGCTTGTTTCATGGTTCAGTAAGAAACAAAACTCTGTCTCCACTTCTACAGCTGAAGCTGAGTAAATTGCTGCTGGAAGCTGTTGTGCACAGATTCTATGGATGAGAAACCAACTCATTGACTATGGTCTAAAAGTTGAGAAGATTCCAATTTTCTCTGACAACACAAGTGCTATTGCCATCACAGGGAATCCAGTGCAACATTCGAGAACCAAGCACATTGACATCAAATACCACTTCATTAGAGAACATGTGATGAATGGTACAGTAGAAATGCACTTTGTGCCAAGTGAAATGCAGCTTGCAGATATCTTAACCAAGCCTCTTGATGAATCCACATTCACAAGATTGGTAGGTGAGCTAGGTATGCTTAACTTGTCATAATTCCTAGTGATATTTGATTTCACTGCATTGCAGCTAGGAATGTGTTTTGATTTACTTGAAAGTTAAAACTTTCAGAAAAATTTTCTGCAAAAATTTTGTCTAAGGCAAAATTAGCTTATCAACGGATATCCTTTTATCCGTTGATAGTATAAACACATTACTAGATTTTCGCATGTCAACGGGTAACAGGCTATCCACGTCATCAACGGATAAACTATATCTCAACCGTTCATTCTATATCCGTTGATATACATTTTTTTATAACCGTTGGTAACCGTGTATATCTAATCATGGTTGTACTTATTTTCTTTTCATTTATTATCTGACAGTTACTTTTGACCAATGGAGTAATTACTTTTAATTATTTCATTTTTAATTCTTGAAAAATATAAAAGGCTGACTTGTACTCTCACATCTCACTTTTATTCATTTTCAAGCATATCAAAAGTTAACTGCATCTTCTTCTCTAAAACTCTCTGTAACCAAAGTTCAAACACTTCAATGGCGCCCATTGTTAAGATGATGTCCTCCACTGGGTTTACCTATGAGAAGAACAATTTCGCAGCCTTTGTTGACACAGTGAATGCTCCAGAAGCTTACCACACTTTGATGAGTTTCGTGAAGAAATGCAAACTGTCATATGCTATGACTTCCACCACTCCCTTAATCCACGAGGTAATTGAAGAAATGTGGACATCTGCTGAGTACAATGGCACAGACGGTACAATTTCTTTTTCTTTAAAGGGTAAAAACTATGTAGTTAATTCTGATGTAATAACTGCTTGTTTAAAATTGCCTGAGAATAACTGTCAGAAAGTACCCACTGATGCTAAAATTGTTGCCATGCTTAATTCTATTAATTATGCCCTTAGTACTGAAAACTTAGGGAAAATTGTTAGGAAAGGAATGGTTAAAGAATGGAGCTATTTCTGTGATGCCTTCATTAAAACTTTTTCAGGCAAAATTAGTAATTTTGATGCTGTTACCCAGTCCATGCTAACTATGATGTGTATGCTCTTAAATGATGAATTCTATAATTTTGGCACATTAGTTATGTATGAGATAGCTGCAAAGTTAGGTAAAAAGGAAACTAGGAGCAAGAATATCTACTTTGCTAGATTTTTAATGCTCTTAGCACTGCATGTATCTGAGAATGAGCTATCCATTACTAACCCGGATAGCAAGTTCCAATGTTTTGTTCAGGAGAAGAGAGTCTTAAGTGACCTAATTCGAATGAACCTCAATGCAGGAGTACAATTGGTATATCTACCAATTGTTCAGGTAACCATTTCTAACTCTGAAACCCCTATCTCCAACCCCCAAATTTCTTTGCCTTCTAGTGTCACAATGAAGTCTGTAGTTGTGACCAAACAGGCTCCTACCAAAGTGACCAAATCCAGAGTTCCAAAATCACATTCTAGTAAGCAAACCTCAAGTGTCTCTCAAAAGACACCTGTTGTAAAATCTACCAAAACTCTTGAGGGGAGTGTGAAGGTGGTAGTGAGTGGTGAGGGACAGGGTGAACATCAAAGAAGCCCTAAGGATAAGGAAGGAGAGATGAGTGCAACCACCATTTCAGTCTCTCAAAAGACTGCTAATGTAACTACAAGCCAAATTCTAGTTACACTTTCTCAACAGAGTGTGACTACTGAATCAAGTTCCCCACAAGGAACACTGCACAAGAGGGTTAGAGACACAAATAGCCCACTCTCAAAAACCTATGGAAGAAGAGTGAAATCTAAAACCACAGGGGAATCACAGGGTGCACACACAGTACAGGAAACTGTACCTTCTCAAACTCAGTTTGATGTGGCTTCAATAAATATGGAGTCACAGCCCCTTGATCTTAATCTTCAAATCGATACACATTACAATCCACCATCACCAACTCCATCTCTGGATGTGGATATGATATCTACATCAATTCCTGATTCTCCATCTTTAAGATTCTTGGAGAAGCCCCACTCTGCAATTGGTGGTCATCATCTTATAGATGATTTGTTGGACCATCAATCTTCCCTTCCAGAATTCTCAACACAGACTGTGGCCTCGAACTTAAAATCAATCTCCACAGATTCAGTGTTGGTTTTCTCTTCAACGGATAAAATTATTCCTTCCTCAACGGATATCCTTCATCCGTTGACAAGTGTTTCTCCATCAACGGATGCGCCTCTGTCTAGCCATCCGTTGACAGCTATAACTGCTCCATCAACGAATATTCCTTATCCGTTGATAACTCACTCTACCACTGCTATATCTGACATTCCTGTGTCAAGTGTGGAGGAGTTCTCAGTAGTTGAAACACTTTTAGGATTGAGGGAAGGGAGTGAGAGGCTGCCTTGTGAGCAGGCAAAAGGAGAGCTAAATAATGAGAGGCTGGCCATTTCTTCCGGTCAGGCAAAAGAAGAGACTGAGAGTTCCACCTTAGTAGGTGAAGGTAAGGGTGTGAGAGGTGTGAGCCAAGGGGAGCCCTTGATGCAAGAAAAGAGAGATGAGAGGAGAGAAGGGACTACAGGAGAAATAAGGATGGAAGAAGTAGCCATTGCTAGTGAGTCAATGGAGGTTGAGGATGCAGCCAAGGAAATGGAATTTCAAAGAGAATATCAGTCCATGATTGACTCCATTTCTTTGGATGCTGAAACCTTTACTCACCCTGTTCCTGCCTATCAAATTCTGGCACAACAGGGCAATGTGGAAGCAGAGGAGGTAATACACCTAGTGCACACCTCACAGTCTCTACTTAGAGCTAAGGAATCTTTAGAAGCTCTGCCAACCACTGCTGAGAGTGAAGAATTTGAAGATTCTGAAGATGAAGATAGCCAGAGCCCTGAAGATGAAGGTGGTAGTAGTATTCATGATTTTAAATTTGCTCACAACTACACCTATCATCAACTTGATGTGGAAATCATAAGGCAATATAAATCTGCCCTGGCTGAGCACCCAGAAGCAGATCCACAGAGAAAGGTTGTTCTTCAACAGGCAATTGACTCCCTTAAGTTACAAAAGATGCAAATGGTGATTCAGAGATCCAACTTAGAGGAGGTCAAACAAGAAATCAAGGATGTGAAGATCTCTGTGGATTCCAAATTAGAGCAACTAGCTCCTACAGCCACTCAGAGGGTGTTGCAACAAAGGTTCATCAAAGAAGACAACCTGGCTAAGTCTGTGCAACTACTCAACTCAAGAGTGGAAAAGATGGAATCCCAGATGGAGCAATTTCTTCAACATCAAAAACTGCAAACCCAACTGCTAGAAAAGTTAGTTGCAGCCCCAACTTCTAGTCAAACCCTTGATGCTAACAAAAAGGGGGAGAAAGTGGAAGAGGCTGTGGCAACTACAAGTCAAATCTTAATTTCTGAAAGAAGGGAAGCAGCAAGTGAGGGGGAGCAGCAGCCTACCATAGTGGTCAATCCACAGGACTTCATTGTCACAGCTTCCCCCAGCAAATCCAAACCTGTACAAGTAGCTCTATCTGAAGAGTTTGATTTCTCAAACTTGACAGAAGAGGAAAAGCTAGCCAAAATTGAAGCTCTACAAAAGATGAAAGAGGAAAACTATGAAAGGATAATGAGGTCAGAAAGATTGATCAATTAATCTATTGCATCAACTCTGTTCTCTAGCCAAACCTCAGCTCCAACAATATCTACCACAATTCTGAAGGTGCTCACTCCAGCAATTGTGACTCCTACATTCTATGATGCTGAGCCTTCTCATGTTAAAGAATTTGAACCCTACATCAAAATAAGACCCTACTCACCACCAAAAGCAAATGGGAAGAACAAGTTACAACTGGACTTTCCATTTCCCAAGGATGATGAAGAGAAGCTGATGGGTAAGCAAATTAAGGAATTCAAGGAGAAGACTAACAGTTGTGTAAGAGAATGGATGGCTGTAATCATAAGGAATGGAAAAGTTCTAAACATATCCAACAGCCATCCTAGATTTGTTGAAGCCAAGAGAGAAGAGACTTCAAGGCTGCTAAGAGAATCTCAACCAAGCACTGAAAATCAATATGAAAACTCAGATGAGAAGCAAGAAAGGCTGGCTCAAGAGTTAATGGATGAGGTAGAGGATGAAATGAGGGAACCTGAGGAAGTCCCCAAATCCAAAAGGAAAGGGAAATTAGTCCCCAAATCCAAATCTAAGAGAATGAAATCAAAGGCAAGGAGGTCTGTCTCTCCAGAAATTGAAAACAAAGAGACAGTTGGCTCATCACAACCTACTTCTGTAAAAGTATTCAACCCAGCTGTGAATTTCCATGGTGATCCTATAGTACCTAAAGAGGAACCAATGAATCTTGACTCCATTGAGGTTCCTTCATTCTTGTTGAAGCCTCAACAGAAGCCTATACAGAAGAAAAGGATACCAAGGAAGCAACCTTCAAAGGAACCAATTCAAGTTTCTAGGGTACCTGCTATTGTCAGGCAGCCAATCTTGGAAAACAAGGATGATTTTATCTATCAGGCAGATATTGAAGAATACTCTGGCATGAATCTTTATCTGGATGAATTGTCAGAAGTAAGAGGGATTGACAAATATAAACATTTGCCTGAGAGATTGGTCTTTGTATACAAGGGAGGAAAGGAAAGGACATGGCCACTACAAAGGGTTCTTGGAGAAAATTATCAGACCTTAACCAAAGTGTTCTCTGCAATCAAGAGATACACAGGGTTCTCCAAGATAGCAAAAGGGGAGATACTGGACAGAATAGAACAAATAAGGAGGGAATGGAACTCACCATCAAGTCTACCAAGGAAGATGAAGATCCCATACAATGGACAGAAAATCCACCTTCAACCCTTCTGAATGATGGAGTTCAGGGATGAAGATGGTAACAGGAGATTCTTTAGGTTAGAAGACCAACTACCAAAGGCTAGTTCTCAATACCTGAGATGGTTACAACAAAAGCTAAATCCAAAGGTTGATGAAGAAGATGCCTTTTATAGGCAACTCCAAATACATATTGAGTCCAACTCTGCCAAAGAAGGAAAATCAAGGGTGATGCCAACAAGAGAAAAGAAACATTCTTAATCTGCTCAGTCTAGAGGAGCACTTCTCTGTAAATTTCTCAAACTTTCAGTTTTTAATTTTTGTAGCTTAATACAATTTTTGCATTGTTCTATATATATATCTTTAGGAATGTTTTGTTATCATCAAGGTCCTGAATTTATGCTTTATTGCCATCAAGTATAAATTGGGGGAGATTGTTAGGAATATGTTGTACTTGATGATAACTTCACAATCAATCAAATTGTATAAGGTTTTTGTAGCTGTCAACGGATGAGGATTTATAACTCTATCCGTTGACAGGTAGCTCATCAACGGATGAGGTTTTGTAGCATACTGTAGTATCTCTATGTTATCAGTTGATACTGTTTTTATCCACAGTCATGTTGACCATCAACGGATAGGCAGAATAGGGTAGCCAATTGTAAATAAGCTATGCTAAGTAATTCTGTCTAAGTGAAAGTGTATCAACAGATGAAGACAAAACTCTATCAACGGATACAACTCAAATCCACTCTATCAACGGATACAGCTCAAGTCTCAATATCAACGGATACCGCTCAATACATCATCAACGGATGTCAGTGTATAATATCAATGGATAATCATTGACACTATCTTCTATGATTAGCTGGGGATTAGCAGTTGATAAGGACATGTTTGACTGACAGATCACATGGGTTGATAGTAGATACAAAAAGCAGTATGGCAGCCATACTTTGGAAACACAGAAGAAAGAAGCATTTCATTTACACTATGAATACAAGAAAGGTGCAGGAGACATGTCTGAACACAAGGACAACCTTTCGGCTACATGTGTATTTGGAGTGTAGTAGCAAGTCAATTAGAATTAGATTAATATTATCTTATTCCAGTAGTACTTGTAAAACTTGGGATTTATAACCAAGTGTAGCAACTCTTTGTAGGTTAAGAAAACAGATACATTTTGCTTAGGGTTTCTATTGAATATTCTTAGAAAGCAAAGAGTTGTAAAACAGAAGCTGTGTACTTTTGTATCACAGAGTTTTCTTCGAATAAAAGCTTCAGGTGGTGCATTTAACCACCTGATTTTTTATGTGTTTGTGCATTAATCTTTTTACAAGCAATTATCTAAGTATAGATTTATGGAGTTCTTATCAGAAATTTATAAATATCAAGAATTGTATTCAACCCCCCTTCTACAATAATACAAGTGTGTAATCTGGGAATAACATTAGTCGTCTGTGAACCAGACCAGTTGCACTAGGCGTCAACACTTCACAAAGGAATCAAAGTATCTAACTTAGAAAAACTGTTAAGAGGTCTGATTGAGTTTAGAGTAGTATTGATATCCTCCATTTAATTGGAAGCTGAATATTTAAGGATGTCAAATTAAGAGAAAAATGAATAGTAACCGAAATCACTATTCATATGAATAGTAACCAAAATATCTATTCATATGAATAGTAACCGAAAACCCTATTCATATGAAAAGTACTATTCATATGAATAGTAACCAAAATTACTATTCATGAATAGTACCCAAAAGTACTATTCATCAGGTGGAGCCCACATGAATATAAATGTTGGAAGAAGAAATGAAAGTCTTCGTGCAGAATATTCAAAGATTGAAAACTGAAGGCAGCAGGCGGAGACTGAAGACCGATAAAAAAAACGTCATCAGTTACGTTATATTAAGCAGCATAGTGACTTTCTATAGCTTATAAATAGGCATGTTGTATTTCATTTAAAAATACACCTCAACACACAATTCTCTCTTCTCTCTCTTATATCTTCTCTGTGTAAGCTGCTAGACAGTCCATCTAGTAGGAAAGTTGGCTTAGCCCACTTTCAGGAAGTGTCGAGTAGAAGGTCCTCGTGCCTAAACTATCCTTAGGAGTGTTCAGATTTTGAAGCTAATCCATTGGATTAGAAGTTGTAACACCCCTTCGAGTTTATTATCAATAAAGATATATTCCCGGAATTATTTTTTTTATAGTATCGTATTCAACCCCCCTTTTACAGATTCTGTAAGGGACTGGTCGAAATGGGGATTGTCTAGAAGATACTACAGGTAGTTGTTTGAACTCTTCAGATTTCAGATTCAAGCTATTTAATCCTTAGTAAAATTCAAGTGGCGCACGAACTAATGGTGCTTCCAAGCTACTTGATGACTTGGGTAACCTATTAATCAAGTCAAATCCTAGTAAAAATAAAATCCAGTCCACAGATGTGTTCAAGCACAGTGAATATAATTTTTTAGTCCAGCCACAAAACTAGTTTTATAACTCAGTCATGTGATGGGAACCATATTAAAGTTGACGACGACTACTAGAGAAACTACTGAAGCTTCACAAGCAGGAAAACAAAAACGAGCAGAATCCCAAAAATTTCAACATAAAAACCAGACTCTGAATCATCAACAGAAAGGACTTCAAGGTATAAAGAAAAACTCCTTAAGGACAAGGCTACACGAAGAGAAGTTTGAGAGTCTGCAATCATAAATGAAAAATCCTAAAGCTACTATATATTTCTGAGTGTTAGCTGCATATTATGATTCTGTAAAAGTGTATTTGGGTTGTGGCTAGGACTGTATTTCCTAATTTCTCATCCTTGTTTTTGTTCACTAAATGCTAACAACTAAAAAGTCCTTTACGCTAACAAGTAACTAAAAACATGGAATATCCAGGAGAAATCATAGAGCAGAGACGAAGATGATTGTTCCACAAAACAAAAAAGCTCAAGCACAAACACCAAGTAAGGTCCAATGTAACAGCAAAAAATATATTATCAACTGAATTTCTAGACCTTTGCAAAAATAATGCAGCACATAATTGAAATTTCATGTTCAAGAAAAGTACAAACTGGTGCAGCACAAAATTGAAATTCCATGTTTGAGAACAGTAGTAGAAAGTAATGTATATTAATAATAAGGAAAGAATGAAACTTTAGAGAAACTCACATCAAGTATGCATCAATTTCACTCGCATCAATTTCGACTAGATGTCGACCGAATCTGTGAATTAACAATTTGTCACTGGAATTAGTGTTTGTATTACTAATGTTCTTCAAATAACATTGGAATTAGTGTTTGTATTACTAATGTTCTTCAAATAACATATAATTTACTGGAAACCTTATTTAAATACATCTAATGAAATTTAAATTTATGAATGTGTATATGAAAATTATGAGCATTAGATGTTGTACTAACCCATACTATAATCAAGTCCCTCCGCCTTGAGAATTGCAACTAATGATGCCAAATCCATAAAATGACTCAAATAGCCTCGCAACCCATTAATTTGGCAATAGACTTTAGAAAATGCCAAAGGAAATATATTCAACAGTTCTTCATCAATTGCGTCAATACGAGAACACGGATGGTTAGCCGATGACTAAAACAAAAACAATATAATATTAATCTATATAAATTTAGAGATATGCAGCCATAAGTTTACGTAAAAAAAATTAAGACAAATTAGATAACCTTTTCATAACAGTGATGGTTAACATGTCCGATACTCCCTCCGTCCCCTTTTAGTTGGTACATTTGCAAAAAAAATTGTCCCTAAGTAGTTGTCACATTTGTTGTTCCAATACATTTTTTTTAATCAATTTTTCCAGTTTTACCCCTTTATTTGTATTACCCATGTTTGACTTTATACTTACAATGCACATATGTAACTCAGCTAATAAAGTTAAGAAATGAAGAGTTTCCTGTAGTTCCCGATTACTCCCAATTACTGTAAAATCATGCTAACGCCATGTATATATATTCTTCAAGTGCATTTTCTTTCAACGCCACACAATTAAAATTTTAGATAAAAACTGGTCACACTCAAAATGAAAAATTTTGATCTGAATGAGTTGCCGGAGGAAGGCGAGAATGAAAGTTTTGTTGCGAATGGTGAAAATGGTCAACAAGGACCCCATTTTCAGATTGATCTCAATGAATTGCCCCCTGAAGAGGAAAGCTCTCCTGACGAATCTTTGGGTTTGAATGAATCTTTGCGGGAAATAATCTTACATTTTGCAGCAATTTATTTTCCGATGGTATTGCAATATCTTAAATGAGATAAAGAGTTTTAGCTTATATAACTATGTTTACAATGCTTCTCTCCAAAAATCAAACTTCTTTTGGATAGTTGTGGAGTTGTAATTTTTAATTTATCTTGTTAAAGTGTAAGAAGAATTTTGATGAACAAGATGTATTTGATGGTTCCAGTTTACATTTTTGTTGCATCTTGTTTCTTTCGTTATCTCACTAAGTTGCCTGAGTTCCATTAATTACTAAGTTGTGGAGTATACTTACTATTGATGCAGCAACATGTATACAAGCATGTTAAAACTCAGAAATAAAATTACAGAGTCTGTCACCAAACTTGACATTGAAACAAAGTTACAGAGTTACTAGTCACAAGAACTATACTTGACCAGTAGACCAAGTATAAGAAATGGTTCTTTCTCTTTTGCTTATTCCCACGATGTGGGATCAATTAGGTATGGGATTGTGTTTATGCTCCATAACATGTAGCATAAATATTCGAATAGAGCTGCAATTTAAAATAGTCAAATTATTTTACCATTGTGTTGTCACTGTTGTTGATGACCAAGATTAGACTTGGGATTGCTGGTGCTTGTTGTGGTGGTAAATATATGGTACATTTTGCTGTGGCTGGACCATACCATTAATATTTACTCCAGAAGGTTGTACATTTTGCTTGTTGTGGTGCTGATTGTTGTTCCAAATCCAGTAAACGATGAAAGCAGAACAGACAATACTCCAACATGTTAAGCATTTAGCTGCACTTAGCAAGGCCAGTGTTAAGCATAATCTTCCAACATGTTTCAGAAACATGTACTCCAACATGCAACTCACTGTATCACTGTATCAGAAACATGTTTCAAAATAAGTCTGTTGGGCCTAGATTCACTGTATCACATGCAACTCACCTATACTTGCCAACCAAGAAGTAAACAACTCTCCATAACGAAAACCAAAATCCTCATTTTGATTCTAAACAAGCATAAGATATTAATGAAGCAAATTCACCTTGTGGATTTTGATACACTCCCAACAGAATAAATAAAGATTTGTTAATCTAATCCTGCTGTATATCTATGTTTTCATATGTTTGTAGCATAATAACAAAACCTACGGAGCTTAGTGACAATGATGAACACAATTACTCCTCTTATCTTTGTTGCCCAGTTGGTTTCATCAAGTGACCTTACCATGTCCCTAATAAATCAATGAGAAATTCCAGCATATAACGCTTATTCATTGCATGAATCGTACATTCCAACAAACTTTGACATAAAAGTGTACCAATGACTTGATTGAAATTGTAAAAACTCAGAAATAAAGTTACAGAGTCTGGCACCAAACTAGACATTGAAACAAAGTTACAGATTCACTGGTCACGAGAACTATACTTGACCAAAACAGAATTACAAAAATGAAATTGCATTCAAAACTTCTAAAACAAAATCAGAATATGGCCTTAATTAATCATCATTTAACACGTATTGAGCCAATTTGTCGCATCTTCTACGAGCTTTGCATCGCACTGCAATTGAAGTGGCAGATTTCCGCTTCTTTCTAAAGATTCCTTGTTCATGTGTGGGATTTTATAGTTGTTAGAACCCCTCACTTTCATAATTTCAAGCATACATTCCTGTAGAGTTAAGAATATATAATTCACCTTTTCAGAAGGATATGTATCAAATGCTTTCTGAACAGCAATTACTAGATCAATCACTGTTTTAGGAGCCTCCTTATGTTGCAGAGTTTGAATTGCATTAAAGAATCCGAGGTCTAAAATAATCAAGTCGGGAGAGTTAGGCGGTTGACATCTTAATTCGATGTTTAAACCATATTTTGCAACAGCCAGTCGAAATTCTTCATCATTTGGGTTGATGTGTGTCCTCGCATTGTCTTGTTGGATAACTATAGTAGTGTTCTCATCTCCAAACGGCCATTTCTCAAGAATAGCAGGGAGCACCTTGTTGATCAAATATGATCTCGATAGATCTTTCCCAACAGAAGTAATAGCCTTAGTCTCAAGAGTTCCCGCGACCCTATTTACGCTACTCCGTTTGGCAGGTTCTTCAGTAATAAAGGGAAAAATTCCTATTTTTCCGGAAAAGATCTCATTACCATCCGAGTCAAATCTTGGTCGTGCCATAGCGGCTAAGAACATAACCTTTGTCAAAAAAAATTTGCTCTTACAAGTTCGTTCTGGATCACATTCTTCTAACAAGAGATAATACTTCTCACATTTTTTGGTGATGTAGAACCACTTCTCATCGATGTGTATGGTGTTAAACATATCCAAAAATCTAGGATTATCTCCACTATTTTTGTCAATTATGGACAAGCAAAACTGAACACGTGTTTTCTTATTAGAATCCTTCAATAGTGGCTTAACAGGATTGGAATGACGACGGATTGTAGTACCAGACTGAAAGCTGCGGTGTAAGGCTGATTTACTCACCTCTATAGCACATGCTGTTGATCGAATACTTGTTCTTTTGGATAAAGGAATCTTTCGAAATTTCTCAGGATCGATTTCAATTCTTTTACGCCCACAATTTTTTGTTTTTCGATGATTAACATCTACCTTACCATTATTATATGCTGAAGACTTTTTGGCCTGCTCCCATATTCGCGAGATTGTACGAGCTGTAACAGAGAATAATTGTGAAACATCTTTGAAGGTACCCTTTCGAAGCTTCCCATTAGCACTTCTCGCTAGCAAAGCTAGATAAATTTGACGTCGTTCTTAATTGGACAACTCCTTTTTTCTGGATACTTGACGGTCTGGCAAATCATCTTCTTCACCTGCAATTTTTTTCGTAATATACTCCTTACTCAAAAGATTGTCTACATGGAAAGAAAGCACATATAGCAAGTATTGTAAAATTACAATCAGTTTGTAGGGATTGGTTCAAATCCATGTTATTAGTTGATTCTCTTTGATCCTCATGCATAATTTCCTCATCTAAATATTCCACAGAATCTTCAAATGCTGCAATAGTGTAAATTAGAAATGAATAAAATCTAAACAGAGAATGTATTAAAGGGAAATCAAATAAAAGGAGTATACATACCTTTATTAAGATCAAATGCATGATGATTCTTTGAACCTTCTAAATTTACATGGACCGGTATATCATCATTAACATGGATAAATATTTCTTCTTCACTTGGTGGAAGATTTAAATCCAAAATATTTGTGAAATTCATCATATTTCAAAAAAAATTGTATTGAAAAATTGTTGTGATGATGCTTCATTATATAAGCAAAGTTGGTGGGAAACATTAAAATTTTGAACTTCATTTTAGAAATGATTTTGAATTTAGCCTGAAGATTTTGGTAGGAATTTTTTTAACAGTACGGGAGGAATGAAAAAAAAAATGAATACAAACTGATGAAAGAATTTTAATAGTGTAGAAGGTGAAAGATTTATGCAAAAAAGGAAGATTGTTAATGGTGCATAATTAATGACTTAAAATCCCGTCAAAGTAATGATAAAAACAAAGCTGATTACTAAGCTAATCATGTAATTTAATGAGGGTAAATATGGAAACAAAATATATAATTCAATCTTTCTTAATATGTGTGTTTTTTGCAAATGTACCAACTAAAAGGGGACGGAGGGAGTATATGATAGGAGAGCACAATTTTTCCTCCCAGAAAATCCATCATTGTTATACACTATCTTAATTTGCCCACAATTTCATACGATTTCATTCGCAAAGTTCAGAAAGAGGACTTTGATCGATCTATCAGACCCAAAGATGATGGCATTTTTGATGTGGGGGAGTGGTGGAGAGCTATACCGAATGATGCATATCATCTTAAGATAGTGTATAACAATGATGGATTTTCTGGGAGGAAAATTGTGTTCTCCTATCATATATCAGACATGTTTACCATCACTATTATGAAAAGGTTATCTAATTTGTCTTAATTTTTTTTAAATAAACTTACGGTTGCATATCTCTAAATTTATATAGATTAATATTATATTGTTTTTGTTTTAGTCATCGGCTAACCATCCGTGTTCTCGTATTGACGCAATTGATGAAGAACTGTTGAATATATTTCCTTTCACATATACATTCGCATACTTGAAACGCTCCTTAAATGAGTAGAAAGGTGGGAAGTGACAAATCATGAAGAAATTCAACCTATTTAAAGATACAAATCCATATTAACTACACTTTTAAGATGATAAAAAAGTGGTTAAATATCATGTATCACGTTTTTCATTCTTTTTATTAGGATCTCTTTTACATGATTATAGTAACAGTAATGATACTCCGTTTTAAAATTATTGACTTGACAAAAAATAATGTGGCACAATCAACTTTATAGGCTCCCATAGTAAGAGTCTGGTTGGAGGGTGATTAAGCCAATACTATATAGTAATATATTTAAAGCAAAAAATAAAAACACCATACATACATATCACTTAAACAATATTTTTAATACAACATCTATTAACAGTAGGTATAGCCACTACACAATTAGATAACGAAATTTTGATATCCTCTTCTTTTCCAACCAATTTCAAAAAAGAACCAAAAATAACATATCTATTGATATTATAGTTTATAAGAGGTACTAATTTCATTTTTTTTAATTTTATAATATTTGTAATTAAACTTGATTTTAAATAGTTGATAAAAACCAACTTTTTTCAAAAATATCGTTAATATTGTATATTTGTACAAATTAAACTTATCTTCAGATTTCTCTATTAAATGAATTAAATTACAGAATTTTTTAATTTATTTATAAACACCCTTTATTATAATTTCAGGAACAACAAAAGAATAAAAAACAAAAAAAAAACTAAGTGGAAACATAAAATCTAAATTTACGGACTCGACATGGACTTTCAGCATGATTATCTTTTAATTGTATCGAAAAATTCATTCCATCTTCGTAGATTGCGCCAAAAAGTCATTCTACTACTATCCAATTGTTCTACTTTCTTTGGCATCGAAGTTTAGTTTTAACTCAATAAAATGAAAAACTAGTTATACATTATTTATACCTTTTACATCAATCAATTTTATGGATAAATAACGTTGTTATTCCGTAATTAGAAGATTGAAGGTTTGCAATTAGGGTTGTCTTTACATATTACATGCAAAATGCCGAGGAAGAGATAAAGCAACCAGATAAAGTTTTTATTTTGATGGATGAAGCTAAAAGTTAATACAGGAGAGCATAGAATAGATATGGAGTTATAGAGACAATTAGAGAGATGAGAGGTAAAGGAAGGCAATATACATACTACTAAAATAGTTGTTTCCAAGTAGGTGGCCAAGTCAGCATATAACATGCGGTTATGATGCAAGGTGTTAAAGTCAACATTGTCGTGTCATCTTTCTGTTGGTCAATAATTTTAAAATAACGGAATGTCATTAATTGCGATCATGTAATTGGGACCCTAACAAGAAGAGTAAAGAATTCGATACATGACTCTCGGTTTAGTGACACTAACCAATAAAAAAATTCACATATCTAAAATACCTTATTTTACAAAAAAAAAAAATTAGGAACCAACATACTTGCACTAAGGAGTCAATAGAGCACTCTGCATTTTCTTCCGGGAAGAGTCTATTGAACAACTCTAAAGCCGTATCATTCACATGGCTTAGCACGATTCACAAGCATCTGGAATTCCTTCAAGTCATTTGCTTTACCTTCAAAATCATCTACAAAAGCAAAAAATGGACATAAGATTAATATATATTAGACTTAATTGCATTTCAATGGCATAAACTATACTTCTATGCCACATAAACGGTTCAATTATATAACATGTCACATAAACAGCAGATTCAATTTTTTTTTAAAAGCGGATTATTGCATTCCGTTGAGTCCTGCATACAGACATTAACTTTTAAAGGATAAAGTCATCAGCTTCCTGGTCATATAATCCAACCTTCAAATCTTTATTTGTGACTAATAATTAAAAAAATCATTACAGCAAACGGAGATGATAAAGAACGCACAAACAACACAATTAGAACCATTTCTCATCGTCATCATATAATCCCCAGAAAACCGAAGGCCTTATTATTGTTGTTATCAATATACACACAGTATGTTCATCATGATATCTCTTTGTTTCTTCACAGATCCATAGAAGCAACCCCCTTTGGAACCCACATAAATTAACATAAATATCACACTGAAAAACATATTTTGCATAAACATAGATACGTACCACATACCGTATATGTATAGTTTATAAAGACTTGCCTTAATTAAATGGAGCTCTTGTCAATATGAAATAGGAGACTGTCTGTGTATGTGGGTGGCATGGCATGTGGGTGGTATGATAGAATCAAAAGTTATGAATCTTCGATACATATGCATCATAATATCAACATTTTTCCTTACTCATTTCTACCAGATACTTAATATTAATTATGAGTAATTAATCTCAATGTACATAAAAACGCCCACGCAAACATATATAAACATATATAGCAGGACATGATTTCGAAAGACTATTAGAAAGTTTCTCTTGTATTTGTAAACACTTATTCTCTTGAAAGTTTGGTGGTGTTTATTTGTTAGCGGCCATCTGTCTGGTTAATTTGTGTGGTCCAACCAAAATAATTTTATAATACATGTACTTATTCAAAAAATATAAATTATAATACTTGTAATTACTATTAAAATTTTAAAATATGTGATGTCGTTTAACTACAATTTATTTTGTAGAAAAAATTTTTACTCTTGTAATAAAAGATTGCTAGAGCAAATTAACAACTTAAACTTCCAATTGAAGAATATGTGATTCATTTATGCTCCTAAACAATAATTGAGGAACGCTTTTACTAGTTTAATATATAAGGGTGAGTTTCTAATGTAAAGTACCTGCATAGGGATTCAATAAACTATTGTTAGCTATTAATTTTAATTAATATACTTATATTTGCATTCTTGGTGATTCCTATTAGCTAGTCATAACTCATAATGAATATGACTATCGAAAAAATAGAATATAGAATTGAAAGGAAATATTCAATACTCATACTTACTGATGTGTAAAATAACTGCAAGCGCACAGTGGTTAATTGTAGCAAATACAGGTCGATCCACAGAGACTATGAATTTTCAAAACCCTAATAATTAAATCAGGCGAACTAGACAAATAGGTTTGAGATGAGTTTTAATCAACCTAATTAAACTAATTAACAAAGGTTATCAAATAATATGGAAAACCTAGGAATCCGAATCCGTTAATCAATCACAAATAATATCAACTCGCCCTAAATCAATCCTCTTTTCTTCACAAATAAGATATATCAATCAACGAGACAAACATATACTATGAAACTTGTTATCTAACAATAACCTATCAAAACTTTAAGGAGCAAGCATAGGCTATGAAAAACAAATCCGGTAACAATAATATATCAAAATCACTTTGTCAATTGAATAATTAAGCACCAAGAAAAATTATGAGAACCAATTAATAGAAATGAGAAGAGATCAAAAGTAATTAAATTAACTTCATCTTCATCCTAGGGTAAGAAATTTAGCTACTCATAATTATAGAATGAACGAAACAATTATTATTACAATGTGATCAAAACATGAATAATCAAATTAAACAAAATAATGTTAATAAATTAAGACCACAATTAACCTAACAAACAAGATTTATTAAACCTTATTTTCTAACGTGAATGGCATGAGTTTGTATATATACTAGTAATTAATAAACTAACCAAACAATAAAGCATGCATGTATGGCAGATGCAATAAGAAAACGTAAAAGCAGGAGAAGAAACAAGAATTATTAATATATTAATAATAGGAGGCAAAAGTGTGTGCTAGATAATAGCCACAGGCGAATGAAAAGATAACAATTAAATTCTAGGTGTCTAATTTACAAGGGAGAAGGCCATATATATAGGGGAAACTATTAGGTTTAGCCCCTTTAATTACAATCCGATATTGAATATAATTTCTTCAATTTCCTTTTCTTCTTGGATAAGTATTCGATTTTTCCTCCAATTTCTTTGACTTCAAGTATTTTCCACCCCCTTTCCCTTTTTGCACCTTTTCCTGCTTGAAATCTGTTTTTATTTATTTTCCTACAAAACAAAATAAAACAATTTATTAATTAATAAAATTACGAAAACGGACATAAAATAGGTATTAAAAATATGATGAAATATGGACCTATCAAATGCCCCCATACCTATCTTTTGCTCGTCCTCGTGCAAACTAATATAATATAAACTACTATATAAAAGATAATACCACTTCCGTAGGTGATCACGGTTGCATTTGGCATATGCAACAAGCCCTTTAAACCCCTAGGCAGCCCTAGTGGACGAGTGAGGTCTCGTGAGGGCCTATAGTGAATGTACCCACAAAATCCATCTAGCTCATGTAAAAGATTGCTCAATGCAACACCACACATACAAGTCATCTCATGCTACATCAAGTTAAGAAATCAAAGTGAATTTGCAATGTCTTGGTGTGTAAGGTGCAAGTATCACATAGTCTACTCAAAGAAATATGCAGCGGTCATTAGAAGTCCACGTCAAGTGTAAAAATAAGTTGGTAACCATGCTAAGCCCACAAGAGTACACCTTAGAGTCAAAACTTGGGATCCTATATGCACAAAACAAGCAATAACTCACCTTTCACTCACAAAAGAATATTCACTCAAGAACAAGGGTAAGTGTATCACTCCATTCCAACAAAATCATAAGCATGCTTGACATTTGGTATCAGTCTAACTTTAACACAACATACATTAATGATGATAATCAAAAGGTCTTTTATTTGGGTTGTAACGGGGCTAGGGACAAGGTATGTCAAGTAAGGCCAAATAAGGTGAAGTGTCAAAAGCTAGTAGAAACCATAATAAATCATACACAACACCATACTTTCTCCCCATACATGGATTTCTAAAAATTTTCAACAAAATTCTTGAATAGTCGAATGAAGAAGGATCGCACAAAACACATAAACATAAGTATGCTCTCATATGATTTTTTTCAATTTTTTCCTCTTTTTTTTTTCTTTTTTTTAAAGCAAGAAAATAAATATATACGCAACGACAATCCTTCTTCAAAAATTTATTGAATAACGACCGATAAGTAAGAAACAAAACCCAATATTTCCCAAAAGTAATGAACAAAAGTAAACCCCATCTCACACACATTATTACTCCCACAACTTCCTACTAGCCTTTGACAATTGGGATCAAATATACGTAAGGCTGCACAATAAAAAGGTCTAGGCAAGTAATGTGGTGTGTCACCGAAAAAATAGGATTAAGCTCAAAGGGGTAACTAATTGATCATATATAAAGGGTGTGGTAATTTGGATAATAGTAGGTTATTCCTAAATGCCTTTATCATCAAATAATGTCATGCATTTCAAGAAAGGTCTCAAACAAGTGCTAGCAATGCAAACAACATGTGGACACTCAAGCAAACGAATATAAAATGCAAAAGATGTGCATATGGGCTCAAATCTCACTTGGTGGCAAAACATAATCAATCCCAAGAAAAAGTCTCTTTAATGCACCTACTTGTACTCAAAGCATGGAAACCAAATCTTCTTGCACATATTCATGTCCTTTTAATTACTTACAACGTTCAATAAGTCTACTAGTTTCAACTTGCTAGTGTATGTGTGTGCACAAGAACTTAGCATATCACTTCTCAATCAAAAGCTTCAGAAACACAAGAGTACTATAGCATGTAAGGGTGTATCAAGCTAACTTTTAACAAGTAATCATTTCACAAGGCTAGAATTATTTTTTTTCATTTTTCAATTTTTTTTGGGTTTTTTTAATAATAATTCTACTAAATCCCTCCCCCATACCTAAATCATGCATTGTCCTCAATGTATGCAAATGAGAGAAAAATGACAAAGTAAAAGGACGAGAATACCTGATAAAGGCAAGACGGAGGAATATAACTAACTACTATATACAACAAGGTAACTTACTTGAGTCACGCATCAAGGAGGTGGATCACCTCCTCCTCATAATCAACTGGCAGTTCTAAAAATGGTTTAAGGCGTTGACCATTAACTTTAAATGTTTCACCAGTTTTATGATGTTCAATTTCAATAGCACCATGAGGAAAAACAACTTTAACAACATATGGGCCCTCCCATCTAGATCTCAATTTGCCAGGAAATAAATGCAGCCTAGAGTTATATAAAAGAACTTTTTGACCAGGAGAAAAAGATTTTCTCAGAATAGATTTGTCATGCAAAAGTTTAGTTCTTTCCTTATAAATCTTAGCATTTTCATAGGCATCATTCCTAATTTCTTCTAACTCAGACAGTTGTAACTTCCTATGACTACTAGCAGTGGGTAAATCAAAATTCAACTCTTTAATGGCCCAAAAAGCTCTATGTTCAAGTTCAACGGGAAGATGACATGCTTTACCAAACACAATCCTATAAGGAGACATACCCAAAACAGTCTTAAAAGCAGTGCGATAAGCCCAAAGTGCATCTATCAACTTAACAGACCAATCTTTTCTATTTGAATTGACAGTTTTCTCTAGAATTTGTTTAATCTGCCTATTAGAGACCTCAACTTGACCACTAGTTTGAGGATGGTAAGGTGTGGCTATCTTATGAGTGATGGAATACTCCTCAAAAGAGACTCAAACTGATGGTTTTTGAAATGCTTACCTTGGTCACTAATTATAGCTCTAGGCGTACCAAATCTAGAAAAGATATTCTCCTTTAAGAACTTAAGAACTACCTTGTTATCATTAGACTTAGTTGGTATGGCTTCGACCCATTTAGAGACATAATCAACCGCTAAGAGAATGTAGAGGTTACCAAAAGAGTTAGGAAAGGGACCCATAAAATCTATTCCCCAAATATCAAAGATCTCAATAACTAAGATTGGATTCATTGGCATCATGTTTCTTCTAGTGATCTTTCCTAAATGTTGACACCTACTACAAGCGGCACAAAATTCAGCAGAATCTTTAAACAGATTGGGCCAGTAGAAACCAGATTGAAGTATTTTAGCAGCAGTCTTTTTAGCACTAAAGTGACCTCCACAAGCCTGATCATGACAAAAGGAAAGTATACTTCTAAACTCATGGTTTGGAACACACCTCCTAATGATTTGGTCCGGACAATACTTAAAAAGATAGGGATCATCCCAAAAGAAGTATTTGACTTGTGAGAGAAATTTGGATTTTTCTTGCTTAGACCAATGAGAAGGAATAGCACCAGTGACAAGGTAGTTAACAATATCAGCAAACCAAGGAGTGGTAGATATGGAAAGAAGGTGCTCATCAGGAAAAGACTCATTCAAAGGCATATCAATGGTGGACTCCACTACTAGACGGGAAAGATGATCAGCAACAACATTTTCAGAACCCTTCTTATCCCTAATTTCTAGGTCAAACTCTTGGAGCAACAAGACCCACCTGATCAATCGGGATTTTGAGTCTTTCTTAGAGAAGAGATATCTAAGAGCAGAATGGTCTGTGTAAACAATGATTTTAGAACCTATAAGATATGACCTGAACTTTTCAAGAGCAAAAACAACAGCTAGAAGTTCTTTTTCAGTGGTGGAGTAGTTGAGTTTAGCATCATTTAGAGTCTTACTAGCATAGTATATGACATGAGGTATCTTATTAATTCTTTGTCCCAAAACTGCTCCTACAGCATAATCAGACGCATCACACATAAGCTCAAAAGGTTGATTCCAATCAGGGGACTGAATGATAGGGGCTGAGGTCAACTCTTTCTTAAGATGATCAAATGATTGAAGACATTCATTAGAGAATTCAAATTTTATGTCCTTGGAAAGAAGATTGGTCAATGGTCTAGCCTTTTTGCTAAAATATTTAATGAAACGTCTATAAAAACCAGCATGTCCTAAAAAGGAACGAATTTCTTTGATAGATTTTGGTGGAGGTAGATTAGCAATGAGATCAATTTTAGCTTTATCAACTTCAATTCCCTTTGACGAAAATTTATGACCAAGAACAATTCCTTCTTTAACCATGAAATGACACTTTTCCCAATTAAGAACAAGGTTTGTTTCTTTACATCGTTTTAAAACTAAGTCAAGATGATGAAGACACTGATGAAAAGAAGAACCAAAGATGGAAAAGTCATCTATAAAGATTTCTAGGAATTCTCCTACCATGTCAGAGAAAATGCTCATCATACATCTTTGAAAGGTGGCAGGGGCAGTGGTTTGACCAAAAGCTAAACGACGATAGGCAAAGGTTCCAAATGGACAAGTGAAGGTGGTCTTTTCTTGATCCTCAGGAGCAATGGGAATTTGGAAATAGCCAGAAAAACCATCTAGGAAACAATAGTATGAGTGACCTGCTAACCTTTCTAAGATTTGATCAATGAAGGGTAGAGGAAAATGATCTTTTCTAGTAGCAGCATTTAGTTTCCTATAATCAATACACATTCTCCAACCAGATTGGACACGAGTAGGAACTAGTTCATCATCCTCATTGACAACTACAGTGATCCCTGACTTTTTAGGCACTACTTGAACAGGACTGACCCAAGAACTATCAGATATAGGATAGATGATTCCATTATCTAGACATTTAAGGATTTCCTTCCTAACAACTTCCTTAAGAGTCGGGTTTAACCTCCTTTGTGGCTCCCTAACTGGTTTAGCATCATCAACTAAGTGAATTCTATGTTGGACAATGGCAGGGCTAATTCCCTTGATATCGGATATGCTCCACCCTATGGCTTCCTTATTCTCTCTAAGTACAAGTAAGAGTTCTTCCTCTTGAGAATGTGTCAAATTAGATGCAATTATGACTGGGAAAGACTCAGAAGGGCCTAGAAACATATACTTAAGAGTTTCGGGAAGAGGTTTGAGTTCTAATTCTGGTGGACTTGTTTCAACTGATTCATTAGCTTCATAAAGTGGCAAAGGAGAAGGTTCTAACTCTTGGCTGGTACTAGGAATGGTGGACTCTAACATTTCATTGACCTCATTTTTATGACAAGTATCATCCCATTCTTGACCAAAGTAGTTTTGACAAAAGCTAAGCACATCATCAACATTCATGACTTCATTATCAACTAACTCATCAATCATGTTAATTTCTATGGGTTGGTCAAAATAGTCATTGGGTTGTTTTCCTACATTGAAAATGTTGAGATCAATTGTCATGTTTCCAAAAGTTAGCTTCATTAAACCATTCCTACAGTTAATTAAGGCATTAGACGTGGCAAGAAAAGGTCTTCCTAAAATTATGGGAATTTGATTTTTGAGATTTTTGACTGGTTCGGTTTCTAGAACAACAAAGTCGACGGGGAAGACAAAATCACCAACCTTAATCAACACATCTTCCACTATACCTGTAGGAGTTTTAACAGAACGATCAGCTAACTGAAGAGTGACACTAGTCTTCTTAAGTTCACCTAAACCCAAGGCTTGATAGACAGATAATGGAAGAAGATTCACACTAGCTCCTAGATCGAGTAAAGCGTTATCAATGAAAGTATCACCTATGATACAAGAGATGGTAGGACAACCAGGATCCTTATACTTCACAGGGATTTGATTTGACAAAATAGAACTAACATGAGATGTTAGGAAAGCTTTCTTAGGAACATGAGTGGTTCTTTTATGAGTACATAAATCTTTTAGACACTTAGCATAAGAGGGAACTTGTTGAATCGCATCTAAAAGAGGAATGTTAATCTTGACTTGCTTAAAGACTTCCAAAATCTTATCTAACTGAGCAGATTGTTTGTTTGAAGTAAGTCTTTGAGGAAACGGGGCTTTCGGTTTAAAGACTTTTTCATTACACACATCAGAGTGGGGTTTCGAAGGTGGTTCATCGGATGGTGATGACTCATCAGCTTTATCTACTTCAGAACTCTCGGAATTTGAAGATTTCTTAAGACTAGGATTCAAGAGTAAAGGATTTGGTTTAGATGTTAGCTTATCTTCTTCTTGAGTATTGACACCAGCATGATTGTTGAATTGATTACCAGACCTTAGAGAGATAACAGAATTTACATTTTCATGAGACTTTTGATTTGGATGAAATTTAGGATTTGTCTCGGGTTGACCAGGAAATCGATTTTTCTCTCTCTCACTGATTGTGTTTGCCAATTGACTGACTTGGACCTCTAGCTTAGATATGGCTTGAGTGTTGGAATTTAGTAACTGCCTATCTTGGGCCATAGCTTGCATGAAAGATTGTTGAGATTTGAGTAATGCCTCCATACTCTTTTCAATAGAATTCAATTTCTTATCAGATTCACTAAAACCAGGAGGATTCATGGGGATTGAGTTTGGATAATGACCAAGATTTTGCGGTGGATATGAATTAGGATTGGGCTTTTGAAAAACAGGTTGAGGGTTTTGATTATACTGATTGTATTGACCTTGGTTCCATGAGAAATTTGGGTGACTCTTCCAACCAGGATTATATGTGGGTGCATAAGGATCATTCCTAACTCTAGGTTGAAACATGGCATTGACCTGTTCAATTTCAGGGCAATTCTCTACCACATGATTAGGAGAACTACAGTTTGCACAGAGAGACATTTGAGATGACGCATTGTTGGTTTCTAAGGCTTCTAGACGTCTAGTGAGTGTAGCTAACTTAGCTTCGGTTGCAATAGAATTACCAACTGCATGTAAACCCTTAGATGAGTTAGATTTTTCAGCTTCCTGATTAGGTTCCCTTGTTGACTCCCACAACATTGTTCTTTCAGCTAACTCCTCAAAAAATTGCCAAGCTTCATCTTCATCTTTGTCCATAAACTTACCATTACACATAGACTCTAACAAAGCAGTGGTTTGGCTATCTAAGGCTTCATAAAGAATTTTGCAAAGTCTCCATTTTTCTATACCATGTTGAGGACATTTAGACAACAACTTTTTAAATCTATCAAAATATTTCCAAAAAGACTCATTCCGATTTTGTTGAAATTGGTTGATTTCATTCCTAAGTCTGTTTGCCTTATGGTTTGGAAAATATTTTTTAAGAAAGATAGCAACAAATCCCTCCCATGTGGAAATAGAATTAACGGGTAGACGTACAACCACTGTTTAGCATCTCCTTTCAAAGCAAAGTTAATAAGCCTGAGCCTAATGGAATCCTCGCTTAATTGTTGAAGTTTCTGCAAGGCGCACACTTCCTCAAACTCTCGAATGAAAAGATATGGATCCTCTCCCTCTACCCCAGCAAACCTAGGTAACATGCTAATGTTGTGATGTTTGATTTCAAAGTTATTCGCGGTTACTGCGGGTAAGACTGTGCAAGAGGGTTGAGCGGTACGAGCGGGGTAACAACGGTCTTTGTAACGCCCCCAAATCCGAGGTCAGTAGATTTGGGCGTCACGCTAACAAACTCAATAATTCTAACAAAAATCGGCCATGATGTATTCGTAAATACAACATAAACCTGCTGAATACTAAACTAAAAATCTGAAAATCTAAATAAAACTGAAATAAAAATTAAAACTCAATTAAAAGCTCTACTGAAAGTTCTTTGACCCCAACTCACAACTAAGGATCTTAGGTTACAGTTCTAGAAACAAGAAAACCCAAAACCAACTCAAATACAACTCTATATACAAAACTTTATACAGACTTAAATCACTGGTATAACTTCGAATAGAAGTATACCAGGCCAACTAATCAAATACATACTATCACTACTAAAACTATATATACATACAACAAATCAAACAATAATCTAAATACCCTGATCCACGTCAGCTTCCTTCACCTCGTCTTGCTTGCTCTTTCTGAACTGCGCAGGTACTTCTCGCCAATATTTAGCTTACTGAAATATTAGATTTAATAACAGCAAGGGTGAGCGAAAGAAATGCTCAGCAAGTTATAAAATAATAGCACTGAATAATTAAATGCAATAACTGCAATTCAAGAAGGATTAACTTAAAAAGGAAAATGAACAATAGATATGAGCGAATAAATGCTCACCAATCTATAATCAATACTATACTTGAAATCTGGATTCTTAACTTTAACAAAAGATTAATATTATTTAAAACATTTATAACTCGAAATCAGAATTTAATAACTGCAAAGGTTCGAAAAACTAGATTCAATACTTTTAATACTTGCAAAATACTTTAACTATCGCTTTAACAAAATCTCCAAGAAATTCTCATTTACTCAAATTTCATTCATGTCACTAAGCGTTCGCACACCTAGCTGCCTAACCGGCCTGACAATCATGAGTTTGAATAAATAAGAAGATCTCAAATCATTCTCGGTTCTCACTATCACTGCACAACACATGCCACAGTGACCGTAATAACCGTGAATTAGTTTTTCACCAAGCAAAATATAAACCTACTCTTACAAAATACCAATACCTATTTTCTGCACTCATACTCTTTCTCATAACATAAACACCACCCTTTAATATTCTAACCTAACACTCTTCTATTTACTACTAACCATCTCTGCCCCAGATAAAACTTTGAGAGAAAGAATATCAAGAATTTTCCAATCATTCTTACTCCACTTTCACGTACAATGTTACTTGCGAAGGGAATAACTGAAAAACTTCTATCTATCCTTAATCTCATTATTTTACTGAGGTTTCAACTTTTATCATATAGACAACAATTTAATCTGAAATACACAATTCCTAAACCGATAATCATTTACAATAAAACATGTATATCTTATCAAAACATTCCTCTCATTAAAACTATTCCATCAATAAAACATCAAAACATTCATCTCTTTAAAACCATTCCACAAATAAAACATACTTTCCGTAATACTTTTTGAAACATTTAAATTGATTTTATTATTCTTCTGATTACGGACAATACGGGTGATCAGCCACGTAAAGTCTTCCTTTCTTTGAAATTAGGTTCTCAATTAGGCAACACATTGGCCTTTAATGCTGGACTAGGACCACCCTAGCCTCTTACGCTAAACAAAGGTGCTGGACTAGGACCACCCTAGCCTCTTATGCTTAACAAAAGTGCTGGACTAGGACCACCCTAGCCTCTTACGCTTATCCAACTTATAAACCATCTTATTAATACTTTAAAACGTTTCACTTTTCAGTCCTTTATACTCACTGGCAAAAGACCAGCCCAGTATAAGGAAATTTTAAAAACATCTTTAATTAATAACCATTTTAGGAAGCAATACTAAAAGATTTAGAAACATAGAAGCATTCGATATACGGAACAAAATACATCCTTATCAGTAATTTGAAGGAGAGGATACTAACAATAAAGATTTGAAGGGAAATACTTATATTGAATAGAAACATGTTTATCTCGCTTGAACGATAAGCAAGGGTTAGTACACTTGCCTCGTTCCACGCGTCGATTCGCTACTTACTTAACCTCGATCCTTATTCGATCACGCATGCATCTTTTTTCAATAATCCGTCAACATGTGCACTGGCTCTATATCGAATCCCTAATCATATTTTATACTACCTCGTGACTGTCACTGCACCACCGCGACACCACTGCCACGCGCCGCCAGCACCAGCATCGCGCCGCCACCGTCGCGAGCTCGTCGCCGTGCCTCCGCCTCTTCTCCTGCTCAAATCAGTTGCCTCCCCTCAACATACACGCACAGCCCCGCTCGTATACACACATACATACGCGATTCATATATATATATATATATAAGTATAGATTCAATCCCCCCAATTCAATTTCATCAAATCCCTAATTCCTCTTCTCCCCCTTTTCTTTTCTTTTGTTCTTTTCCTCTCCTTTATTCGATCTGTTCTTTTTCTTTCTCCCCACCCTTCCCGAATTCTCTCGACTGTTCTCCTTAAAAATGGGCTTGGCCCAATACTCCTCTTATTATTACTCTTATATTCGGCCCAATTACAACACTACTTACTCGCTTTTAAAACTAATAAACACTCTTATAAATCGAAATAAAATAGAAAATTGGGAAAATTAAACTTTTCATTTTTAAAATAAAGAATATAAAATTACAAGCACGTACATATTTTCGAAATATTTTTCGGATAAAAAATGAATTAAATATGAATTTTCAAAGTTTTGATCCTTTAAAAGCAATAAAACTTTTAAAATCATTTTAAAATACTTAAACACCCAAAATAATCCACCCAACACTTTTAAAAACTCAATAAATATATAAAGATAATATTACAAAAGATTTCATGATTTTTAAGCCCTCCGATAATAAAATAAAGATTTTTGAAGATCAATAATACTTGATTTAAATATTTTTAAATCACTAAAAATACCAATAAAATACTGGAGCACACATTGGCACACATAACTCAATATATACTCATATAAACTCAATACTAAATATCGTTGAATTCCACAACGATATTCTCAAATCCAATTCCATCATTTAAATACTAATTAACATAATTAAAAACAATAAAAATAATAATAATAAATCCTAAAATAATCCGGGATCTTACAGTCTTTAAGTGAAACAGCCATGACTATGGGTTGAACTTCTAATTCTTTTGACTCTATTCTAGTGGGTGAAGAGAACTCAAGTTGCCTCACTACTTTAGGAGATGACAGATTGGTTTGTCTTACTAATCTGGAGGTAGTGTCTCGAACCCAAGCACTTTGCATACAAAGGAAGTAAACAATTAAGCACGTAGCAGACAAGAGCTATAAGTAAACACCTAAAAAAAATGGAAAATTAAAAAGAAAAACCTATATTATCCTAAGAAAAATCTAGACCTTGCTCCTAACAATAAGATACTACTAAAAGTCACAACTCAAAAAGCATTCGTCCTGACTGGCCAGGCAGGTGCAAGCATTGCCAAGAGGCTAAACACCTTTCTAGACACCAATCCAAATTAGCCAGGTAAGCGTCACGCTTGCCTAGACACCAAACGAAAGAATACTTAGTGATTTGTTCCTCCTAGATTCTCTTCCTAATTGAGCGCGAGATCCTAGGGGCTAACGTCTACTTAGTTTTATTAAGGAAAGGGGAATGCAAGATGAAGGAATTAGTGATTTGTGGGCCAAGGAAATGGTGATGAAATCCCTCACCTTATCTTGTAATTGGGTGACACCCTTAAGATTGATTGAATGATGCAACACACAAAGAACAAGAAAATAAACACTTATGGATGCACTACACTACGTGTTCTATTCTAAATTGTACGTACCTCTTTCCTCCGGCAATCACCACAATTAAAAGATGGAAAGCAATAAATACAATAAAGAAATCTAGATGATGTGATCCTATGTGAGAGAATGAATGATGCAACAAATTGATTTTTAACAATCAAATAACTAACTAATATTTTTGGGTTTTTTTTGAATATTTAATTTTTTTTTGTGTTTTTTTCAATAATAATAAAAAAAATAGAGAGAGGTGATACGGAATACCGAAAAGCGCTTTCAAAAATTTCAAAAGAGACAGCGAGGCCTTCCAGCGATCTTCTTGTCCAAGCTTTTCTCCGCTTCACTATTCCCTAAAAAAAACAAACAAAAGAAAACAAGAAACTAATCCGAAGAATTAATATCAAGGAGTGAAAATTACCAATAGTCCCCGGCAGCGGCGCCAAAAACTTGATGTGTAAAATAGCTGCAAGCGCACAGTGGTTAATTGTAGCAAATACAGGTCGATCCACAGAGACTATGAATTTTCAAAACCCTAATAATTAAATCAGGCGAACTAGACAAATAGGTTTGAGATGAGTTTTAATTAACCTAATTAAACTAATTAACAAAGATTATCAAATAATATGGAAAACCTAGGAATCCGAATCCGTTAATCAATCACAAATAATAACAACTCGCCCTAAATCAATCCTCTTTTCTTCACAAATAAGATATATCAATCAACAAGACAAGCATATACTATGAAACTTGTTATCTAACAATAACCTATCAAAACTTCAAGGAGCAAGCATAGGCTATGAAAAACAAATCCGGTAACAATAATATATCAAAATCACTTTGTCAATTGAATAATTAAGCACCAAGAAAAATTATGAGAACCAATTAATAGAAACGAGAAGAGATCAAAAGTAATTAAATTAACTTCATTTTCATCCTAGGGTAAGAAATTTAGCTACTCATAATTATAGAATGAACGAAATAATTATTATTACAATGTGATCAAAACATGAATAATCAAATTAAACAAAATAATGTTAATAAATTAAGACCAAGAATTAACCTAACAAACAAGATTTATTAAACCTTATTTTCTAACGTGAATGGCAGGAGTTTGTATATATACTAATAATTAATAAACTAACCAAACAATAAAGCATGCATGTATGGCAGATGCAATAAGAAAACGTAAAAGCAGGAGAAGAAACAAGAATTATTAATATATTAATAATAGGAGGCAAAAGTGTGTGCTAGATAATAGCCACAGGCGAATGAAAAGATAACAATTAAATTCTAGGTGTCTAATTTACAAGGGAGAAGGCCATATATATAGGGGAAAATATTGGGTTTAGCCCCTTTAATTACAATCCGATATTGAATATAATTTCTTCAATTTCCTTTTCTTCTTGGATAAGTATTCGATTTTTCCTCCAATTTCTTTGACTTCAAGTATTTTCCACCTCCTTTCCCTTTTTGCACCTTTTCCTGCTTGAAATCTGTTTTTATTTATTTTCCTACAAAACAAAATAAAACAATTTATTAATTAATAAAATTACGAAAACGGACATAAAATAGGTATTAAAAATATGATGAAATATGGACCTATCACTTACCATAGACCATAGAATATAACGATTAATCTATCGATATATAATTTTAGTTTTTTTCTCACATCACAATTATATAGTACAATTCTATAGTATAGCATTTAATATTAAAAAATATTTAATTCGATCTATTTTTAGATTAAATCATTTCCGTTTTTGCTTTCAAATGATATTTGAAAGTATTTTTATTACACTTATATATTTTATTTCATATCATCATATATCTTTTTTATTTCTAAATGGAATGATTTGTTGTAAATAATCAGAAATTATTGCGCTTTGATTCGCAATGACTTTGCAGCTTCCAAATTTTCTAATTAAAAATCGTATGATTCATTCAGTGGTCTAAAACAGTTAGACACGTGAACAATCAAATAATATTTTTAATTTAATTTCTAATTATTTGTCCTTCCCCAGTAAAAATCATTATGAATTATGTGCCCAATATTTGGTTACAGTACCATTGATCCGATAATATAAATATAAATATAAATATAAATATATCTATATTTACATATATATATATATATATATATATACATGTACATGTACATGTACATGTACATGTATATACATGCATATCTATACATGCACATGTGTATATATATATATATGCGCTAGTGATCAAATAGAAATCAAAATTAAAATAGAAACTATTCTACGCCTTTAGAGCATCTCCAAGAGACTCTTAAATAAGCTCTTAAATCCAAAAATAAATAGTATGGGAAAAAATGGGCTCCAAGAGACTCTTAGTGGCTCTTAAAAAGCTTAAGAGTCTCTTCTCTCTCCTCGATGTTAAGAGCTACTACATGGCTCTTAACTATTATCTACCAATAAAATATTCACTTGCACATGATTGGATTTGAATGTAGGTCATAGGTAGGTTTGAAATATTAATAAAATATAAATTAGGAGTCAAGATAAGGAGTATTGCTGGAGTTGACACGAAAATCTATGTACTAACTTGCTAAGAACCATATAATTTATATTATATTTAAGAGCCAATTAAGAGATTGTTGGAGATGCTCTTAGATCAATCTAATCTAATGCCCCCTTAAAGCACCACACAATTAAAATACTCTCCCATACATAATTCCATATAATCCCCTCCGTTTCTAATTTGATTTTTCCCGTAAATTGGTGGGCATTTTTTGAAATCTAACTTCACTGTATTTTTCTCCATCTCTCAACGATCAATTTGCATACCATATGTGCTATATTTCGACGCAATTTAAGAATTTTTTTTTTTTAGTTTCTAGTTTAAGAGTGGCTTCTATTGGAGTAAGACCCTATATATATATATATATATATATATCTGTGTGTGTGTGTATGTATATATATATATATGTATGTATATATATATATATATATAATTTATGTTGTTGGAAGATTTGGTTGAAGATATTAAAAAAGATAAGATATTTCAAGTGATTTGTTCAAGCTTTTTTAGGAAGGAGACCTTTTCGTACCGATCAGAATGCAGCACATCAGACTATATATGACCTTGCTGTAGATTTGTGTGAGGCAGCTAATAAACTTCAAACTATTGAACATCTTCAGTAAGTTTGTGCATTTTTTACAAACACAAGATCCTATTTTTTACTAAAAGAAAAGTGAAATATATATATATATATATATATATATATATATATATATATATATATGAAAAGATTTCATTTGATTTGTTCTGTTATTTTGTATAGGAACTTGTCATACTTTGTAAGTCATACGCTCTTATTTTGGGAGACCAATCAGAAAATAGAATTTTGTGATGGCTTCGATAGGATCTACAGCAAAGACAAGAATCTATTAAATATTAAAAACTTGTATCGTGACAAATCACACTACCGTAAAGACTATGATAAAGTCATACTACAACTGAAAAACCCACAATACATCAAAGTTCTCTCACGCCTACCAGGTAAATATCGAACAGCTATGAGTCTCATAATATATCATGGACATTGTCAGATTCATTTAAGAGATAGTGTAAGTTACATTATTAAATAAGTATATTTTTTTAGATTTTTAGGAATAAAAAATTTTAATTGTTCTTTTTTAAATAGTAAGAATTTAGCTTTATTTGTAGAAGACCGGACCTCCCTTTACCAGCAAAGAAAGCATAGATGAGTACCTTCACATCGCTTTTCCTAATATTACACCAAAAACTTGGTACGTGTTATATCACGGCTTGTTAAGCTGTAAACAAGACTTGATTGAAGAATTGAAGTGTCAACCGAGTAATCTGAATTACAAAAAGGTACGTAATAATTTTTTAAATAAAGCACAATTTTTTATGTATATATATATATATATATATATATATATTGGCATAGCCGCATGCGTACTAACTATTGACGTATTTTTCAAATAATGTCAAAAATGATGTATATACATATTATATTTTATATGATGTAGCAAAACTAACACCACTTGCAAGAGTGCCAACCAATGAATTGTTCTTGTATTGCTTGTAAGTGGTGTCAATTTTGCTACATAGTCGTTAGAACTAGCTATAATTGAAGAGGCACTTCAATTCTTCAATCAAGTCTCCCTTACAGCTCAACAAGCCGTGATATAACACGTACCAAGTTTTTGTTATAATATTTGGAAAAGCAATGTGAAGGTACTCATCTATGCTGGTAAAGGGAGGCCAGGTCTCCTACAAATGAAGATAAAATCTTACTATTTAAAAAGAATAATTAAACTTTTTACTCCTAAAAATCTTTAAAAAATATAATTATTTAATAATGTAACTTACATTATCTCTTAAATGAATCTGAAAATCTTTAAGATATATCATGAGACTCAGAGTCGTTCGATATTTACCAGGTAGGTGTGAGAACTTTGATGTATTATGGGTTTTTCAATCGAAGTATGACTTTATCTCAATCCTTACGGTAGTGTGATTTGTCACAATACAAGTTTTTAATATTATATAGATTCTTGTCTTTGTTGTAAATCCTTCCGAAGAGATCAAAAAATTCTATTCTCTAACTGATCTCCCAAAATAAGGACGTATGACTCACAAAATATGACAAGTTTCAATACAAAATAACAGAACAAATCAAATGAAATCGTTTCTTATATATTTATAGTCTTATTCTAATGAAAACCATTCTTAGGCTAGAAACTAGAAACTAAATAAGAAAATTTTCTAAATCGTGACGGAATATAGCACATATGGTATGCAAACTAATCGTTGGAAGACGGAGAAAAATACAAAGAAATCATATTTCAAAAAAAACCCAGCGATTGACGCAAAAAATAAAATAAAAAACGAAGGAAATTAGGTGGGATTATGTATGTGGGGTGTATTAGATTTCTGTGTAGTGCCCCTAGCGGGGCCATTAAATTAGATTGATTTAAGGACTAAGACTAATTTCTAGTTTTCATTTTAATTTTGGTTTTTATTTGATCATTTGCCTAGTTTATATATATGTATAAACTAGTTTATTTGCCTAGTTTATATATATGTATAAACTAGTTTCATTTTTATATGTATGAACTGGTTCTAATTTCTAGTTTATATATATGTATATATATATATATATATATGTATATATGTATATATATATATATATATATATATGTATATATGTATATATATATATATATATATATATATATATATATATATATATATATATAAACAATTTCTAGTTTATATATATGCATGAACTAGTTCTAATTTCTAGTTTATATATATGTATGTATATATATATATATATATATATATATTCCACTTTTAAAAAAAAAAATAGGATCTTGTGTTTGTATAAAAAGCACAAACTTACTGAAGTTGTTCAACAGTTTGAAGTTTATCAGCTACCTCAAACAAATCTACAACAAGGTCATATATAACCCGATGTGCTGTATTCAGATCGGTACGAAAAGGTCTCCTTCCTAAAAAGGCTTGAACAAACCTCTTGAAATATCTTATATCTTTTTTAATTTCTTCAACCAAATTTGCAAACAACATAAATTATATATGAGAAAAATGTTCCAACAGTTAACTTTAGGAGAATTTTCAAAAGTTAACCTCTAAAATCATGTGATTATTACCTTTTATTTATAAGGGCCCCGCAGGGGCATTAATGATGTATCTTTTTATTTAGGAAACTATGTGATGTGTCTTGATTTCACTGGTTAACTTTAGGAAATTCTCATATAGTTAACTATAAGATCATTAAGCCCATTATATCTATATCTATATATATATATATACGTCACCACAATAATAGACTCAGAAATATAAAAAATATATATACCTATTTATCTTTTGCACGGCATATCATAGTTGTATCTTGTGATTCTATAAAGCAACACATGGAGTGTACTTATTGTGATTCTACAAAGCAACACATGATGACTAAATTTCTAAATATAAAAACACTTAATACACAACAGATAAATCACAAAGTAAAACCAGATAATCTATCAAAATGCAATCTTTAGTCAATCTAGAAGCGAGATATTTATCCAAATACAGAGCTTGCTCAATAGATCACCTAAGTTTAGTCTTTATCAACACCATAACTAAACACAACTTTATTACAACCATCACCAGGATTCTCATCGACTAAACCCTCAATCAATTCACTTAAAACATCAATAAAACAAGAGATGATGTCAAGAATTTTCACATAAAAACCAGATCTCTCAATCATCAAGAAAGGGACTTCAAGGTATAAAGAAACACTCCTTGAAGGAAAGCTACTCGAAGCGAAGTTGGGAGAGTCGGCAATCTAAAATGAAAAATCCCAAAGCTCCTCCTATATCTTAAACATTTTCTCTTGAAAGCTAGCTGCGTATTACGATTCTGCAAAGTGTATTTGGTTTATGAGTAGGACCGTATTTCCTAATTTTCCATCCTTGTTGTTTGTTGTTCATTAGATGTTAACACCCTTACCCGAACCTGAATTGTCTGAAATTTGATCCATCCCAGACCAGGCCTGTCATACAAGTCTACTTATTTGGTTGTACTTCTCAGCCCATTCTCTTTCACCATTTAAAAAAAAAAAAAAAAATCCCATGTATGAGAGCTTAATAAGTTTAGGCAAGGTCTAACAATTGTACACAAGTTTGGACAAGGTCTTAGAAGTTCAAATCACACAAGATACAATGTTCAACTACTCTAAAAATGATATCAACCAAGTTCAATTCACAAAAAGATACAAGCTGTCATCAAAGCATACAAGTGTAACTTCCCCCAGAGTATAATTTACTTCACATACCCAAAAGAAGTAAAGCATAAGTTTACTTTACATACCATAAGAAGTAAGCGGAAGTTTACTTTACATACCCAAAATAATTCAGCATAATGGCTCAGAATCTGCCGTAAATTACAATTCCAGGACTCTAATATCTAGCCAGATCATTTATGGTAAGATACGAGGAGCACGAGCTCATTAACTGCCAGCTCTCTTTGTCGTCATCGCTGCAGGGAAATTTTTTCAAAATATATATTAAAAAAATTCTTAGACCACCAAAAAAAATACGACAGATTACTGAGTGGAACTACAAGAGCCTGTTTTGTGAAGAAAAGCATGAAATATCCTGGAGAAATCATAGAGCACATACAAAGAAAATGGCTCCACAAAACCGAGTAAAGGTCCAATGTAAGAGCAAAAAGTATTTTATCAACTAAACTTCTAGACCTTTACAAAAATAGTGCAGCACATAATTGAAATTTCATGTTCCAGAAAAGTACTAAGATGGAGTGCTAGACCTTTACAAAATCGATAGTGCAGGACAAAATTGAAATTCCATGTTTGAGAACAGTAGTAGAAAGTAATCTATAATGATAATAAGGAAAGAATGGATTTGGAGAAACTCACATCAAGTACGCATCAATTACGCTCACATTATCTCTGAGAAATGGAAAGCAGATACATGCTACGGCAGAAGCAGTCAAAGAGAGCACCGGATCTTTATCCGTACTGGAATCTGTATTCTCCAAAGTTATCTCGTCATGAAGAGAAACATGCAAGATGGAGATATGCAAGGTAGAACCACTATGCACGCACCCGTAGACGAAATGCATTTCGCACCATAACAGGCCCAATAGGTCTCGGGATATAGGAAGCAACACAAGAGGATAATAATAATTTAACTCCTTGAAAACCTTGTTGATGGAACAATGGAATTCATCTTCTTTGAAAACACTTATGGGTCCTACAAAATAGTGACCCTTTCCCTTCAAGATATAGGCACAGAGTCTCCCACGATGGTCAATCCAGTAGAGCCTGTCACCAGAGATTACAGGATTAATCAAATCGAACCACCCTCGGAAGTCAAGGAGATCACACAAATGCGTAGAGGCACGGAATGGAGACCAACACCATGAGAATGTATTGAAAGTATAGACGACTTGTGCTGTTAGTCCGATCATCAAAATACAGGAGGAGTCATGAAGGGGAAACACAAAGAGTTCGCGATCAGCTAATCTTCCAAAGGGGGGTTCTGGAAGTGCGCTCCAAGATCCAACGTTGGGGTCAAATACCTCAGCAAAGGGAGATTGGTCGTCAGTAAGAAGACTACCTCCGAAAGCATAAATCTTACCCTTGATTGTAATGAGTTTTGGAAATATGCGAGGAGATATGAGTGGTTCAGGACTGATCTCCCATTGGGGGTTTTGCTTGCTGAAATCACAGAAGTGCAAGCGATGAGATGTACGGAGGCTAGTAGCAATGCTACGGTTGCGGGAGGGAGGTTTGACACTGGCAGGCCCACCTGTTATATTCCAGTAAGTCAGATTAAAATTTGTAGTGTGTGTGTGTGTGTGTAATCTCTAATTTCAGGAGTTATCTACACTAGTTGGATAAAATTCGTTTGTTTTATAAATTGAAGTTGATTGTTCATCTCCTTGCCTCTTGTATTATTATATTCAAGTAAGTTTACATAATAATATCCAAATAGAGGCACACATACATACATACAAGGAAAATACACTATAATAGTATTAAGCCAGCATACAATACAAGGGGATAAGTAAATAATTAATGTACCTGTACGAGGTTTGTTAGGCTCAAATTTGGGTAGGCGGACTTGAAGAGTAGCCTGTTTTAGAATATCGTAATAAGAAGCAACGTCAGTTGGGTCGGCACCAAGGGCGAACATGACCGAACCTAAAGGGGCACAACGGAGCTTAGTGGGGTAATTAACATCTTCATCAGAGGTACCAGGAAGGGGTGGGAGAGCAAAAGGGCCATTTATTTTATCGACATCGCAAAAAAAGGTACTGTAAGGACCTCTGAAGCAACCAGCACCGGCATCCGCATCGGCATCAGCATCGTCGTTATCATCATCATCATCATCAGGAGAACCTCCTCCTCTTCCAAGTTTATGCAAAAGGTAAGCTGGGATCTTGACCCTCAACCACTTAGCATCGAGAATCCCGCGGTCATCCGGGTTCTCAAACTCCAAACGAATACATATGCAAATATCCTTAAAATCTCCATAACACGTAGTCGTATCATATCTTCTCTTCTTTGATTTCGATCTTTTCACTCCTAACGGCGACGACGGCTCTGGCTCTATCCGCGGCGCAGACCTTATCCTCTTTCTCCCCCATTCCATCTTCATCTGCGGCGTGGGCGCGGCCCTACAAGGGCTGCTCGTCATCGTCAAATACCTAGTATCACCTGTCCCCTTTGTGTGCTTTATAAATTATAAGTGGCCCCTTCGCTCCAAATCCATATCCACTTGCTCAACCCATGTTGGCCCAAATTATATAAATGTCTCCCAAATAAATTGAGTTATCCAATTTATTTTAAGTTCAAATAACTCAACTTTTTTTTTTTTGAATAACAAATAACTCAACTTTAACCGATGATCAATAATTACTAGATAGTAGCGTTTTATTTGTGTTGCGCACCGATCCATAATAATTATTACAAGGTTCTTTAAAAATACAATTATTTTTAATTATTTTTTCAAAAATGCTTTTTTTTAGAATTTCTTATTTGCAAAAATACATATTTTTTCAATTTTTTTCTCCAAAAATACAATTTTGCAACTTGATGCAATCTCAAATGTATCCAAAAAAAAAATTGAGTTATTTTTCAAAAATCGAAAAAATAATTGCATATCTGGTTGCTTTTGATTGCAAACCGTATTTTTGTAAATATTTTCAGAAAATTGCATTAATATTATTATTATTATTACATAAATTTAGGTATACAAATTATAAAAGATTTCATTGTATTATAAAACTGTATAATTCTATATTTATAGGGTAAATTAGTCATTATTATCATTTATTAGATGGCTTGTGCAATATTGACCTATTTATTATATAGATAATCATTAATTTTTTAAAAAAAAAAATTTAATATATAAATTTGTTAAACAGCTACACAGACTTGAAGTTATACTCACTGAAAGAAGTTCGTTTATATGTTTAAGCGTTAGTGAAGAACAGAGAATGAAGTATTCAAGATTGTGATAGTAATGAAAACGTTGTCTAAGTACAAGAAAAGATTCTAGTGAAAGTACAGTGTTTATTAATAGTTAGTGTTTGAAGTAATGAAGTGACTGTGAACTTAACAATGTATTCAAGGCAATAATACGAAGACTTGAATCGAAGTTAGTCGTCTGTAAACCAGACCAGTTGCATTAGGCATCAGCGGTTCGTGAAAGGAATCTGAGTATTATCTATAGAAGATTTGTTAAGTTGAAGAACGTACTTGGAATGAATGTTTGTTAAGGTACGTTAAGTGATGTGCAATGGCTACAACTAAACAACTCAAAAGGGCGCAAGGTGTAAAGTGTCAGAACTTTCGTACGAAAAGTATAGTTTCCGAACTAGAGTCGAAGATCGGAAACAGCTCAGGGTACAAGGTGTAATGTGATAGGACTTTGGTCCAGGAAATGGAAATTTGTGAATTTCAGTTGAACAACGGAAAGAGGGGTCAAAGTGCAGTGGTCAAGGTGCAGTGGTCAAAGTGCACTTTGACCATGTAAATCAAAGTTTTTCAGCGACCATTTCTTAAGGGCGCCACCAGGTTAATCAACAACAATTCTCAAGGGCGCCTTCCTTGTATACTATCTGAATGGGCGCCCCTCAACCAATAGGCGCCAAGGGCTTGTATTAAGCGCCCCTCACCCCTTATGTCTACTCTCAAGATTTTGGTGATTTAATTTTCATACAGGGGATATACTCTTGATGCGCATTGTCCAAATTGAAGCTGAATCTGAAACAAGTAAAGAGGGCTGATCTTTCTAAAGAGGAAGAATTAGATGATCAGGGATGAGTGTAATCCGCCAAATCAGTGTATGTCTGCTTCGATCTTCTTTCCAAATTTATGCTAGACAGAATTATAGTTTTTTATCTTTTCTCTTGCTTTAAAAGAGTAGCCCGAATTTTGAATTTTTATGAGGTTTAGGGAACTGACAGTTAATCTAGATCAACTCTAAACAGACGTTGGGGATATCACTTTTTGTTGCATTCGAGCTTATAACGGAGTACTTGGGTTGACATCATTTTACCTACTTATTTCTACTTGGTATGATCTCTACTTATTACTTTCATGAATGCTGAAATCCACTGTAATGCATTTGCATCTGTAATGTTCAGATTCTTAGCTTAATGTTAAGTTTGCTTTAACTATGTCACGCCTGAAGCCACAAGAATATGCACCAAGCGGTCTCTTTTAATGCCCAGGTAGATATACAATTTACAATTTTTTTTTTCATTTGTATGTAAAAGACTTTACAAAAGCCCAATTTATATTATAGTAACACTGTACATGTGAACAAGCAGCAACTACAAAGATGCCAAGTGCAAAGAGATCCTACATTTAGATATATATATTTAGTTAGTATGTATACAGAGTAAGTTTCATTTTTCATGGCTGTTGGAGGAATCTATCTTGATTAGTAGTGGCTGCTGGAGATCCACACCTTGATCAACTTCAGTGGGTTCTTCTGCTGAGCCTACAACATCATCTATATCCTCATGTTCGGCCAATGCTTTATCCAAAGCCGACTTTGCAACTCTGGTAACACATATCAATAAAACCACTGCAACCAAAGCAAAGAACAATTATAGTGTGTAATAACGGGAAAAGGTAAACATACTATACAAAGCAGGAAGAATAAACTATTAGAGATGCGGGAAACAGAAGTCATCTATAATACGGGGAACACAAGTCATCTACAATGAGTACACTGAATTCTAAGGAAGTTAAGCAATCTTAAACTTAAGTAGTTACATTGTGAACCATGTACAGTTCCAGGTGATAATAAGAAGACATTCTTCAGGGATTCAAGTACTAAGCCTATGTTCCGCTTGCAGCCAATACAATCACAACCTAACTTGCTCAACAAATACACTTGGTCCATACTGAACCCTTGGGGGTGGTATAACTAATCAATCAAATAAGAAGCTCAATGGACACAACAGACAAGATCTAATGCCGATTAGTGCGTCTTTGCACAAATTGTAGTTGCATTACATATTTTTCAGTGGATTAGATTTTAAGTATACAGGGCTAGGTGAACGGGAATTTAAAAATGGGTAGGGAGAAGGCACTTGCCACTGGGCTATCAAAAAATTCTCAAAATACATGTTAAACGTTTTTTCCCCTACACGCCAGACAGCACCCTTCATTCACTATTTGTAATTCAACTTACTCAAAATTGCTGTAATACTATTAAACATGAGAAGGTAATGTAGTTGTGAAAAAGGTACTGATGCTATATTTTAACACGACTTATAGTGCTCATTCCTTTATTGAAGATTACGTCAAAGATGCTAATAATATATAAGATCGTATCTTTTTGGGTTGTAAAGCATATAAAAGATGATTCCATAACGATTCTCTACCAAATGTTTATATGAGCTTCAAGAATACTCATATATTAACTGGAAAAAGAAACAAGTGTATGTGTTAAAACTCACCAGACATTACAAGACCAGAAACGATAAGTGCCTGCATACCACCAAAAAGAAGTAAATATAGTCATTAAGAAAAAAAAAATGTGAAAAGAGCTTCTTAAACCCAGAAATGGCATTATATACATCAATTAGTAAGTTATTTCAATAATAATAGGTCAAAGGCACTTGTAAGAAAGATTGCATATCTCGAGGATATCCTGGGGGGAACGTACAGAAAATCATATGCACAAAAAACCCTCAATTTAAGATGGAAATAATCTTCTTCAGAAAATATAAGCATATTCTATCACATCATACCCAGCGAGTTTTTGAGAACTCATGCCATCCATGGGTGACATCAGAAAGATCCTTCAAAGTTGTACCGGCATACACTAGAGCAAGAGTAATTGGCTGTCAAAGACAATAGCAAGTATATTATTACATAGAAAGAGGGGAAATTTGTGAAGCTCTTGAATAAAAACATCAGATTACATAACAGAGAAACAATTATTTTACATACCACCATTCCCAACCATGAAGCCAGTATGTACTCGCCTAATGCAACCGGCGTCACAGATAATAGGTAATTCAACACGCTAAACGGAAGCATAGGAACAAGCCGTAGAAGCAAGACAATCTGTCAAAGAGGTGAACCCATTATCCAAAAGTGATCAATGGTTTAAGACCGTAAACATGAGTGCCTACTTGTACTAGTGATTGAACTCCTCGTTTATAACCAAACCAAACATACTCAGTATTTCCAACACAGATAAATGCATACAAATATATTATATCACTCTTAATTACTCTTTCAATTCATTTTTCCACTTACCTGGGATGTCACATACAGGCACAGCAAAATAATTGTATCATCCTAAAACGATTGTATTAAGTACTATTATGTACTTAAAAACTAATCCTAAAACGTATTAAGTATTCCTTTTATTTATAATACCCCCAAATAGTAATACATAATGTATAACTTGCTACACAGGAATAGTGTTCTGTATAAAAATGCAAACACACTCACAAACCATAAACCCAAACTTTCTTATTAAAAAAAAAAAAAAAAGAACAGGCAAACCTTAAATCCAGATTTTTCGATGGCAAGTGAAACTGCACGGAACTGCGGATAATCCTTTAACTTGGAAATAACAAATGACCTAGCAATCTGAAAAAATTAAGATAAGTTGCCATTTATCAAAAAACTAAATGATCAAAGTAAAAATTTTAAAGCTTGGAGGAAAAAGAAGTTCTGAAAAAAAGTAGACAAGTAATAAAAATAAATGAATCTCTACTAAATCTTTTTGGTGTGCAGTACTACTTGAAAGATGCACAAAGTATAGTAACTGGGAAGCAGAGAGAAGTATAGTAACGTGTCCTGAACAACACGTTTTGACCAAGTATAGTAACTGGGAAGCAGAGAGAAGTGAAATTATCATGTACGGATACTGGCGATGAATGAAACCCTACATACTTAAAAACAGCTCTATCTAATAATTCACCCAAAAGAAGTGACTATTAAACACCTACTGTTCTCCCAAGAAGGAATGCGACAGCTGCACCAATAGTGGCGCCACAAGAATCAGCAACAAAACCCACAGGCAAACCAAAAAGATAACCACCACCTAGCTGCAGGAAAAATAACATGTTAACTGTAATAGTTGAGAAAAGGGAGATCTAACTCTTTTAGCCCCTTATACGGTGTAATTAATGTAAAAAGGGCACATAAAGTTGCAAACACTAATAAAACATAATTAAAAAAAAAGAATAAAATGGAAAAGACTTTACAATTTAGTATATACAGCAATAACCTAACAATATTGAAAAAAAGAAAAAGAAAAGAAGACAATAACTGAACAACCTGAAAGTGGCAGAAACCACCTTCTTTGAGGAATTTCATACGTATTTGTAACACTCGGAAATTGTATAACTAAAACAATTTTGAAACTTCAACAAGTTTAAAAGCACCTCATATATCTATCTCAGCACTAAAACTTCCTCAAAACTTGAAAAGGATAGACAAGTAAAACAATTTACTAGTTACTCCATCCAATACCTTATACTATTCTGACTATTTATTTATTTTGAGACCCTTGTCGTAGTCTCTTTAGCTGATGACTAAGTATCTATTAGTCTTCCCAAACTTTTTGATATACATACATCATTTTTTAACTATTACTTTCCGGGAGGACTGTATTATCACTCCCTTATAAAAGTTAAATTTAGCAATGACTATTTTGTCTCCAATGTTGCCATGTACAATGAATGGCATTGATGGCCTACACGTGCCCACAAACGTACGTATATAGAAGTATACATATTTACAGAGAGATAGCAAGATATGAGAATCAACACAAAGAGAGGAATAGAAGTTCATGAAATAATAAGATAACAAAATAAATATCAAAGCAGAATTTAAGATCAAATTGAATAGGCTGAACAGAAGACAATTAATCCTTACGGTAAGTACAGATGCTGGTACGGCTAAAACTGTTAGAGGAATGTATGCAACTGCCCTGCAAGTTCAAAAAGAATTTACCCATCATTAACAGAAGTTTACTAAACAAAAATTTGATACAATATTTTGAAATATGTTAGTGCCAACTACATGCTGTTTATGACGAACACATTGATATACTTCTCCAGAATGCAAGGAAGGCTGTACATAATCTACATGCATGACCCCGACTGAATCAGTATTATTAAAAGCTCTAATCGTGTGTTTATTTTCCCGTGTGTGTGTGCAGTGTTATTAAAAGCATGCATATGCCCTCGCATATGCGAGATGTGATGCGATGCGAGGCTGAAGCGCTTCGCTTTGGTTATGCGATGCAACTTCACTGAAGCGCACGCTTTTCTGCGCTTTGAGCACTTAAGCGATATGCAAGAAGCGCAGAAAAAGCGCGCTTTTTTATTTTTGTTGACCGTGTCTGTTTTGAAGGAACTGGTCATAAAAAAACCCTAAAACCTAAGTTAACTAGCAGTTACATATCACACGAATGATAAGATACAGACGTACAAAACAGATATATATACACACGAATGATACAAGGCAGGCAATGGAACAACAACGGTGCCAGGATACTCAGGATAAAGATTTCAAAAATCTTCGAGAAGCGAGTGAAGATATTGATTTTTGATTAATGTCAAGTTGTCAACTGTTGAGAAGACCATAACTATTCTATAGGGCTTGTAGTTGATTCTCTATCTTTATTTAGATACCATGACTTAGTATTTGAGCCTTGAGTTTGAATCCGGTTATCATTAACATGTTGTTTGGCAGTTTAATTTGCCTATAACATGTTAAATTTATTGTTCTACATTTTTTTCAACTGTTGCGCTTTTTGAAAAAAAGCGTGCATATCGTGTTGCGCTTATGCTCGAGGAATCCTTTGCGCTTCAGTGCACATATCGCATTTAATAACACTGTGTGTGTGTGTGTTAGTTCATGCACTGTGGCCTCCCATTCCTTTGGTACACAGAAACAGTCTTCTTAGTTAACTGAAATAAAATAAAGAAGATTGACATCTTAAAAGGAATAAGATCAAACGCCTTGAATTTTGAGGCTTCAGGTCTTAAATACACATGTACCTCTCCGATGCCAGTGTTTATTTTTTTTGTTTTTTATTGAAAAATAGACAAGTCCTTCACTGACCACATTGTCTCCAGCGATGATTCCGGAACCGAAATCACATGTCATAAACTAAGTGCTTCTCTAACCGATATCTACACCTCCTAAACTAAGCGCTTCTCTATTACCATTACAATTTAATTGAGCATATGATTAACCTTTTTTGCATGGCAAATTATCATTCATTTGAAATGCGTCGATTCAAAACTTCATAAAAAGGATAGGCTTTTACAGTTACAAGCCACATACTCTCCTTCTGACAATTAAACTTCCAACTATGCAGGACACTGCTGTAGAAACTATATGCAGATTAACTGTTGCAAAATTATCTAGATTATGTACATCTTTTTAACATAAATGGGTTGTAACAATAACTTATAACATTCTTTATGTCATTTAAAGTAACTTGTTAAATTGCCATATTGAGAGAAACGTCATCATGTCCAACTCACTGCAACCTGATTCTTCCCACCATATACGTTTTACAGTGCAGAACTGGATTAGGCAGCTTAAGTGCAAGAAATTAAACATCCCCGTAAAGAAATTTCAAACTGATTTATGACAAAGAAATAAAATGTTTTACGAGAGCACATTCAGTCTTAACTACAAGTAGAGCGCCATCAACAGGCCAATCAATTGCAGCAAATAATATCAGAGTCGTACAATGTCACAGCTATACTTACAGCACTAGAGGACCCCAGGGGCCAAGATCTTGCTCTACCCATACAAGGAAGTTCTTTAATAGCTGTAAAAAAGTCAATTCTTCAGACATGTACCACCAAAAAATATGGACACTTCATTTAAAATCGAAACATGAACCTCAAAAGAGTTGACAGTACGAAAAATCAAAAATGCCTCAAAATTTGTTACTACAACATATAAAATTTATGATCATCAACTAGTAACAGCAGGGCAGAAATGAATCACTCACAACTCACACCATAACATCAATTAACACCACCATTATGCAAATCAACCACTATATTTACAATTATACAAAAATATTTTGTAAACCAATATAAGTAACACTAATGAAGCAAAAAATAGGTAAAGCTAAAAAAAATGAAAAACCAAGATAGACCCAGGTAAAAGAAAAAAAAAACCTTTTCAACAGGGAGAGTGAAACAAACGGTTGTAATAGCAGAAACAAGGAGGATCAAAAGGGTAATTCTAACAACATAAACCCAATTAAACGCCATCAAATTAAGCCCCTGCAAGAGGGTTTACTTTAAATTTTTTTTTTTGGGACGATGAAAATCAAGAATTTTGTGTGTAAATTGGGTCGGGAAGAAAAAGAATTGATTTAATAAATTGACAAGGGGGAGAACAAGACAGATAACGAAAGTGCTTATGTCCGCGTCTCGTGTGTGTGTGTTTTAGGTTGCTTTGTTATGTGTGTATAATGTATGTATGTTCTAGTTTAGGATATGGCGTGTTTTGGTCAAGTTGTAACTTAAAACCTGCGCATATATTTTTATCTCTTCGTCGCCTACCTAAACACCCGGTTTACAAAAATAATGAAGAACAAATGTATTTAAGTTTTTAATTCACGTTTTGTACTACTAATAAAGTAGCACACGGATATGTAGTACTAATTACTAGTAGTCCGCTCATCAAAAACTCTCTGCTCTCTCTTTTCTCATTTCTCAATGAGAGTCGGCCGGCCGACTTAACCTCCGATCCTCCTCCTTCCTTCTTCTCCCACCTCTTTCTCCAACCAAGCATTCAACCACCTTCACAATCCCCCTTCATTTCATCCACAAATCGGAACTTTTTCCTAAAAATTTCGAAAAACTCATTCGAGTTCTTTTCAGATTTGTTTTTATTTAGAACTCGAAATATCAAATAAACACATTTCTTAGACTCAAAATCTCATGTTTAACATCATATCAAAATTTGGTGGCAATTCGAGATTTTTGATTTTTCGAAGTGATTTTCTCTACCCATTTTTTGGGTTGTTGTCCCCAATTGTTTGGGGTTTTATGTTTATCCCCAATTTTTTGGGGTTTATGTTTTGGTTGTTTGGTTTGTTTGGTTTGATGAAGGTCTCTGAGATCTGGAAAGTCTGCATCGAATCTGGGATGCTGACGATTATTGCAAGAGCTCACAACTCACAATCAAAGATTGTTATTTACCTGTGGGGAGTCTTCACTTTCGGCATGTCTATAGCTGGTATCCGGCATGTAGATAGCTGGGGTATTGATCATCCTTTGAGGGTTTCCTTTTTCAGCATGTCTATAGCTGGTATCCGACACGTAGATAGCTGGAGTGCCGTTCCTTTAACCATAGTTTATTCAATTGAGACCTCTGAACACTTGGTTCGGAATTTGCTTGAGGGTTGGAGGAAAGATCAGATTGGAGCGAGCTGTTGTCAAGAAGCCATTTCTTGGACAAAATCACTAAAGCACAATTATCAAGTGCTAATACTTCGATTATCGATCTGCGAATTGTGTGGTTTTTTTGCTTGCAAATGCTGCATAAATTCTATGTCAGGCTATGGAGAGTGGTCTGTCACTCCTCCTGCTATTTTAATCATGTACTCGAAAATGATAATTTTTAAGTAATGCAAGTACGATTTGTTTCAAAAAAAAAAAAAAAAAACACCCGGTTTACACGCATATATGCCCCCCCCTCCCCTCCCCTCCCCTCCCCTCCTCTCCTCTCCTCGAATTAAACTAAGAATTCACTTGGCTAATTGAATTGTTTCTTTCAAGTTTTAAACCAAGATAAATTTTCACAATCCTGAATTTATAAGTTCCTCACCATTTAAATGATTTGCATGAGATATTTCATTGTGAATATAAGAATTAATAATTATTAATATTAATTTTCCTTCAATTGGATATGTTAAACGAATATAAAAAATTCAAGCATTTTAGTCTAAAAAATATTTAGGATCACATAACTTGTTTTACGAACTCATAATTATAGTAAAAATCAATATAAGATTGTCAGGAAAAAATAACATTTTTCAAATACATGTATTAAAGTATCTATTTTTTCAAAATGACTAAAATTTAATATTTTACTAAACTTAATTTCTTTCAAAGGTATGAAAAATAATAATAATTTTGAAATACCTAAATATCAAATAAGTGTCGTGTAATCTATATCTATACTATATTATAATAAACAAAAGGGGTATAATTTGTAGTTTGGTTAACCTATTTTTTTGGTTATCCCTCATCCACAACCGTTAGATCTTCAACTCAAATAGATCATGACCGTTAGATGCAATAATACTAAAAATTGTTATATACAAAGGTTTAAGGTTTGATTCCCGCCAACAACATATTAATTTATATTTAATACTAAAAATTATTATTTACAAAGATGTAAGGTTCGAATTCTTTCAATAACAAACTAAAATTAATATTTATTATATTATACTATACTATAAGCAAATTATAAAAAATTAAAAAGTAACCCGTACTTTGCACGAGTTATAAGCTAGTATTTTTAGAAAGTAGAATTAAATTGGATGCCCATATGCTTCTTACCGATAAGTAAATCAAATTTGGATTTTAAAGTCTTAAGAAAATTTGGATTTTCAAGCCTCAAGGGTCCTTGTAAAATGAGATATCGAATAGTGTTTTTGACATACCGAATATTTGAGTTATCGAATTCTTGGATTTTTTAATTAAACAAATTATTTCACGAATTTGTACTTAAACAAATTTTCATTCTTCAAACTTTAATAGCCTTGTTTATCAGTCTTGAGCCATGATCCATAGATCTTCTTTCAAGCATTATTATATGACTTTTGTACACCACACGTATAAAATTGAACCCTATTACTAAGTACAATTTACAAGATAAAAATCTAGCTAAAAGGTTACCCAGTTACGGGATCATGTAAGTAATACATGGTATTATTATGATCATGTAATCTTGTTATTATATGGTTACAGAAATGCCTCTATGACTAACAATATAAACACAATTTATATACTAATTTGTCATGTACTAAAAACAACCAAATTTATATACTAATTTATATCAAGATTTAACCTATATTAACGTTGGTGTCACCAACAATTTCTCTCGCCGCACGAACTGTTCGATCAATCTCTCTCTTGTTAATCGGCTTCTCCAGAGCCACAATAAACTCTTCTTCCGCATTCCCGATTACGATCACTGATATGTTCCGTTTTACATCTCCGACTAATCCTGTACAGCTCGATCAATCGTTGATCATCGTCGATCAATCTCTCTCTCTTGTTAATCGGTTTCTCCGGGTATTAATTTTCTTTTATTAATCATTTATGTTGATTTTGTGATTTCTTGATTTATTTTTACAAATCTCTCTCTGGTTTGTCATTTCGACCTGTTCTTGTACACATTTGTGATTGACTACCACTTATCTATCTTATTTTCTCTGTAATTGATCCAATTATTCTTGTTATGTTCTTAATAGTTGTGGTATTTTCTCTTTGACATTTACTCAAACACTTATCTGTTATTGTTTCTAATGGCTTTAATTTCACAACATTCTTCTACATAAAACTCTACACAAAATTGTTATCTCTTTTTGTAATAAATGTTCTGCACAAGTTTTGGAACTGATTTGTTAAGTTAGGAGAGGATTTGTTGCTCTTTACATTAATGAATATTTATAACTACATTTTTTGGGTACATTTTATTTAATATTTTAATTATAGCGTTTACCTTTTCTATTTTTAAAAAATGAATGTAGATAATTTATTGAACTCTTTGATTGAAGTTTTTAAATTTAATATTTAAATAAAATTTTCATTGTAAAATTAAATTTATAAATTGTCATTCATTAATTGTCATTCATTTAGTTTAATGCATATATAATTATCATTCCTTACTTACATCCTAGTCAGTTATATCTTTCATAAATCCTTGAATTATGCCCTTATTGACATAATTTGAATAAGTCAATATTTATTATGCTATTAAATTACTTTTATATTTAATTGGTTTGATTTTTTGTACCATGAATATTTTATTCATTGGAGACCATGATTGATGGCATATACACTTTTATGGAGTAAATTTGTACCATAATTGGTGGCTTGTATATCTTTGTGAAATCATTTTTGTGCCATGATTGATGGTGTTGTAGGTGACTAATCAAAGGGTTTTTAAACCCTTTGATTGGATATATACAACCATTTCATTTATAATTAAGTACAAATAAATTATATATACAATTGTTTTATATATAATCATATATGCAATTTGACTTACGTTTTTTCTTTTTTGTCATTGTTGTGATTTACTATTAAATATCCATAATGAACTTTATGTAATTTTGGATGGTTAGATGTAGGAGATATAGGATATGGAAGGAGGACTTCGGCGCACAAGGCAATTTAGCTACTAATTTGGATGCCATTTTCTTTGGATGGAAAGAAGTGTTAAGAGAAGATGGATAGAGCTAGGGGTGTACACGATTCGGGTTGGGCGGGTTACGTGATTTTATTAACCCAACCCAATTAGTTCGGGTTTATAAATTTTCAATCCAATCCGCACCAATTAAAATAAAAAAACCAACTCAATTTGTGAGATTCGGTTCAGATTGGTTCGGATTGGTTTGATGGTTGACAAATAAAATTTTGAAATAAAAAAAAGTAAGTTATAAAACTAAAACTAAATTTCAGAAAGTAACATGCTTCTGGAATCCTGGTCTTAGCAAAATATTACAATCATCCAGTATTACAATCATCCAAATGTTAAATAGTTTTTAGAGACAAACTGATTGCATAATACTTAAGTCTTCAAGTCTGAACAGAATAACAAAACAAGAAAATCGCTCGACACTTTCAAACGTCAATTACATTGATGTTATTGGTCTTGATCTTCACAGTTCCATGGTCCTTGATCTTATCTTCAGTATTTACCGAATAAAAAGAACAAAATTATATACTTTACTAAAAGTCAAGTAAAGTCAGCAATGAAAATTGAAAATATATTTATACCTTCTTCAAGGAACTCATATGAATGAGTATCATCAGTAAAGTTATCCAATTTCAACCCTCCATGTTGATCTTTCAACCAGCTTTGAGTGCACACCTTTTCTATTCCCCAACCAAGAAAACAAGCCTCAATTGCCTTACCGATGGTATCACCTTTGTGATTCGAAATTTGACAGAAATTAATAATTTTTTTCTGCAATTTTCAATCAGCATCAATATAGTGGGCTGGGAGACACATGTATGACATTTGTGTCCTAGATGTCCAACAATCGGTTTTCAAGCATACACTTTGACCAGTGGTAGTAAGCACCTCCATCAGTTTCGCCCTTTCTTTAAAATATAGGTGATGAACATCCCTAGCAATTGTTACTGTGCTTGGAACAACAAACACAGGATACAATTCTTGGAGAAGCTCCCTAAAACCATCACCCTCCACAACTCTAAAAACTTCCTCGTCCTTCACCACAAATTTAGCCAATGCATTTCGGCACCTCACCTTATTAAAAGTAACAGCCAACAAATTAGGAGCTCCACCAGTTTCCTTTTTAAAACTTAGTAGTTTCTGCTTCTTATCCAATGCCTTTTTTGGATTCTTGTCGCATTTTCTGAGGTGAAACCATAAACTACTGGTGTCATTGCTACTATGACAAGCATAATTAGCTCCGCAATAGTTACACTTGCATCTGGGATTCTTCGAATTTCCACCTTTGACTTTCGTAAAATGTTCCCTGATATCAGATATTCTTGTTGGCTTCCTCTTTTGTGTGAGTGCTTCATCATTGTCTTCTTTTTTAGGTGATTTAATCTCAATAGGAGGGGTGACATTTGGAGTAGTGTTTGGGGTTATTTCCGGAGTGTTTACAGTGGTATTTGGAGTGTTTAGGATGGGTTCTGTTGGAGGGTTTGGGATGGGGTTTGTTGGAGTAACTTCCATTTCAATGAACTGGTTTATATGGTCTCCTGTATAATAAATAAACTGATTATACTACACAACTAAATCAAGTAATCAAGGACACACAAATAAGTACATAGTAACAAAGTAAAGTTATCAACACACATCAAGTATATCCACTTAAAGAACATAACATTACCACTAACCACATACAGAAGCTACAAAATATAAACACATACCGAGAGTTTACTAAGAATAACAACAATAAGGAAAGAAAGAGAGTCGATTTGATACCTTCTTCCATTTTGTGCTTGAAAAAAGAAGGAGATGAACTGGTCGGCTGCGCGGTTGAGGAGAGTCGAGAACAAGGGTTCGGAAGAGTGGAATTGTGTTTATGACTTATTGACTCGTGTTTTTACCATTTAGAATGTTAACAGGCTGGATTGTTAATGGGTTGTGTAATGGATTGATACTAACAGTCCGAGAGGTTACATATGATATTGTATATAACAAATAACAATTAACATAGACATTACATTAGACAGGTTATATATATATATATATATATTATTTTTTATTTAATTTTATTATTTTTTAATCGGGTTGGGTTGGGTCGGTTAAAAAAAATTGAAACCCATACCCAACCCAATTAAATCGGGTTTATACTTTTTTAATCCAAATACATATCGGTTTTTAAAAAATCGGTTTGGATCGGTTTAAATAGTGTCGGTTTGGATTGGATTGATCGGTTTTACAAACCCGTGTACACCCCTAGATGGAGCAACCAAGATGAAAAGGAAAAGAAAGCAAGTATACGGCAATAACTGATTGCAATGGGGACTCACAAAAGCAGAGTAATTCTGCTTATTTTTAGCAGCAATTTATAAAACAATGTATTTTTATGTTTTGAGAGCACTCTTTTTCATCCTTGAATGTTTCCCCATAGGATTTTGCTCTTGTGGGGTTTTAGCGAGGCTTTTCTTGTCGGATATAAAGGTTTTATTATCTAAGCTTCCGGGAGAATTTCTTTCCTTCAGTTAGAGGATAAGCTTTTATTATCATTGTATTATCTGATATTTTATATCAATGAAATGATTTATCGTTTTAGAAAAAAATTATAAAAAGTGAATTGTGCACCGTTTATATAACTGCATAAGTCCCATCATTAGTAGTTAAGTTCTTCATTGCTAGGTTTCGAATTCTTTCTACAAGAAGAACAGAAGCTGGGAACACAAAAACGTATCCACAAATTATAGCAACACTTGAGTCTAATATATCAATTAGATTTAAAATACTTTTGTGTGTTTATTATTTCAGCATTTAATATTTCTTAAACACTAAACAGTTGCTATCATTTTTCATAGATTCACAAATAAAATCAAGAAAACGTAGATAATACATTCACCCACTCTTTATGTTATCTCACATGTGTTCGCTTATATCTAATAACTCTACTTTATGAAAAGCTAAACTTTTGTTGTTGAATACGTCTTTAGCGGTGATTTAAATTATTTAATCCAAACAATTTCTTTTTTGTAGCACTCCATAGTGTAACATAGCATTACTGATGGATGGCAATGCAACATTAAGTCTTAATTTGAGATTTGCGACACACGTATTTGTGTATGTGGTTATATTTAATTCAACGGTAGTTGATAAGTCTTAGAATCTTCGATTTAGACTGGTCTCATGGAATCTGTCTCTTCAAAAACTTAACCATCTCAATCATTAAATATGATAAATATTGTTAAGGGATAACAACAATGAAAATTTTGAATAAAAGAAATATATAGAAACTATATTTATTTTTCCGCATTACAATATGTGCTCAAATTCTTGCACATTTAAATTAAAAAAATTTATTTTTCTTTATCAAGGAAGGTCTAAGGGGACATCAACAGTTTTGCTATGTCCATTTTTGCTATGTCCATTATCTTCCCAACAACAAATTATCCACCAACAACAATATCCAGTGTCGCAAGTCAAACATGGTTTTCCTACACCACAAATATAAAACAATATTAAAGTTCTTAAAATGAATGTAATTATTTTAGTAGTAAGAGTATAACTTATATTTTTTTTTTGGTATAGGCTAGCTTACTGTGAAAAGAATGAGCGCGAATTGTCATTTCGTTTAGAGTCGGATTTCTGCTAACTGCAGCCTCCGATTGAATTGAGAAAATTGAGAAGGACGTTAAGAAGATGATGCAAATGAAAGATCTTGACAATGCCATCTTTATAAATATTTCATAAACAAACTCAACTTGAAGTAAAAAACTAATACATTGTTTTGTTAGTACTCCTTTAATAAATACAAACTTAGCTTGAAGCTATAGTCTATAGATTTACTTTGGATACTATTAATTTTGTTATCTTAAGGAGTTATGGATTTTATAAAATATTCAAACAATATCTACATTTTGATTCTTAAGTAGATATCTTTGTGGATGATATATCCTATTATCCTTATCCTTCATAAATAACAAACGTACACGTGGAGTTTCAATGGATCGAAGTAGTTGGTTGCATTTTTTTATAAATAATAAATTGATCACATAACTGATTTTTTTTTAACACATTCAAATCATGCAAATAAAAAGACAAATCTACTTGAAGTATTTTTTTTGTTATTATTAAAATTTTGAATGTATGCTACCTCAACAATTCTTTTCATACAAATGATATAAAAACTTCTCAGACTCCCCTCCATGATAATTTTGTAAGGCCTGATACGGCGTGATGATGATGTGGAAGGGTCGGGGGAATAAATAGTTTGTTGTAAATTTTGAAATTAAATTGTCTTATCATAATTCTCCGCTTTCAATAGAAAACTTGTGAAAAAAAAAATTGTTGAGATCAACCAGCCAATTCAGTTGGTATACCAGAAGGAGATTTATAAATTCACTGTGCTGAGACACTGATTTTGACAATTTGAAGATGAGTAAGGAAATGTACCTACTTCAAGTGCTTCTTATATAATCATAAAAAAAATTCTAATATATTTAGTGAAAACATATTGAGGCCACGTTCAAAAGTTTTATTAATAAAATTATTACATATAAATATTCTAAATTTAAACGTTTGAATTAGTTATTTCCAAAAAAAACCTTGTAAATAAGTTATAAAAAATATTATTAAGATATTATTAATTTATTGTGACGATACAACATGTGGTTGAAATTTATAGTGTTTAGATATACTAATAAATGATCTGTTATTGTTAGGCACAAAGGCAACCCAAAATGCAACATTTGCAAATTTATCTTCAATTTTAGGTAATATTTTTTAAAATACTTTCAAAAAGTTGGGTATTTTTCTATATATCCCTATTTTGATTATCTCATTTTGTCTATGATAGTCTGAGTAGTTTATGGTTTAAATATGTAAATCTAAGCTGTTATTACTTTTTTTTCAAACAAATCGTACTTGCATTACTTATATAATATCATAATCCAGTACATGATGAATAAACTCAGGAGGGGTAGCAACCCATTCCTTCGGACCAGACATAGAATGCGTAGATAACAAGTACGCCACATGTAATTGTTATGCTGGGGATGTTATATTTCAAATTATAACACTGGCAAATGTAATTGTAGCAGAGGTAGTTCTTTTTCTTCTTCTCCTTCTTCTTCTTAAAATGTCTTCTTCTTCTGATGCTGAGCTACCTTCTTCTTCTGCTACTGAGCTAACTGATAAAATCTTTAAATGCCTAGTAAAACTAGGTGAAAAATCTCCCGAAGCTTTATCCATTTTTTTTTATGTTCTTGGTATTAAATAATCTCGTGCTATATAAAGACATGAAAAAACTGAAGAAATCTGTGAAATTCTTGCAGAAAGAGCATGATGAATGGGCGAAGGTGACGAAAAGCATTCAGAAGGAGCTAATTGCCATTAAGGAAGAAAATAAGGCAAACATCAATAAGGTCGTGGAACACCTAACCGACATGATGGAGAGGATAGGTTGAAGAAAGTAGATTGTTGTTATGTTGTTGTTGTTATGTTATTATTCTAGTTCTAATCTTTCCATCTTGCTTTCTATTTTGTTTTGTTTATTAATAAAATTATTACATATAAATATCCTAAATTTATACTTTTAAATTAGTTGTTTCCAAAAAAACCTTGTAAATAAGTTATAAAAAAATATTATTAAGATATTATTAATTTATTGTGATGATACAACACGTGGTATCAGAGCCTATTGATTGATACACAAATCAAGATCCTATTTTTACTCAATCAAAAATCAAGCTCGAATTTTTAACTCTCTTAAAAATTCATCATGTCAGCCAAAGGCAATGTTAAAATTCCTATCTTTAATAAAGATAACTATGACATGTGGAAAAACAAAATGGAGTTATTTCTTGATGTAGCAAATCCAAGATTTTTGTGGGTTTTGAAAAATGGACCAGTAACTCCTATGCAACATGATACTGAAACAGTTACAAATGGAACTGTAACAATACCTTCCAAATCCTATCCAAAGGACCCTAAGAAATTTACCTCTGAAGATAAGGAGGAAGCTGGATTGGATAAAAATTTGAGACTCATTCTATTAGATTCCATAGATGCTGTAATGTATAGCCATGTGAGGAATTGTAAAACTGCTAAGCACATCTGGGAAACTATTGAGATCATTAATGAAGGGACTGATGAAGTCAAGGAAAATAGACTTCAAATTCTGACCTCTGAATATGAACACTTTAGAGCTGGCCCTAATGAAGGCATTCAGGAAGTGTTCGAAAGGTATAACAAGATAATCAACAACTTGCAAGTTCATGGCAAGCAATATACTCAGAAGGAGATCAACATGAAGTTTTTACTGACTATGCCTACTCACTTGGAGCATAGAATCACTGCCATCAGAGAATCTAGAGATCTAACTCAGGTTGCTCTTGAAAGGCTGTTTGGTGTTATGAAAACATATGAATTAGAACAAGTACAACAAAAGGAATTCTATGGCAAAGGCAGAATGGCAAATTCTTCTACAGCTCTAGTGGTTGAGGTTCCTAAGGAAGTGGAAACTAAAGTTGTTCAACCTAACAGCTTCAACAAGGAACAAACTGAAGTGGAACATGGCCAAACACCAGCTACTCAGGATGGTGGAGAATTTTACTCACTTGAAGAGCTGGATCAATTGGAAGATGAATCTATGGCAATGATGGTGAGACAATTCAGTAACTTCAGATTCAGAAGAAATCCAAAGTTCAGGTTTAAGTCAAATAACAGATTCCAGAGAGGAGATTCTTCATCCTCTAGTAACAGGGGAGGTTATAAAACTGGAACTGTTGACAGAAGCAAAATCCGTTGTTTCAATTGTAATGAGTTGGGACATTTTGCTACTGAGTGTCAGAAACCCAAGCAAGCACAGAAGAAAGATTATGCTTCTGAAAAGAAGAAGAGTGGAAGAGCTTATGTAGCTGCTGGTAAAAGCTGGGATGACACAGATAGCGAAGATGAAGAATATGGAAACTTTGCGCTGGTGGCAAATGCTGAATCATCGACTTATTACACCACACTGGTAACTCTTACTGATGCTGAGTTAATTGATAGTTTACGTAGTTGCTTGAATAATGCACAAAAAGGGTACGAGAGAATAAGTCTTGTTAACACTAACCTTGAAAATGAAATGTTAGATTTAAAAAAGGTGCAGATTAATCAAGATAAGAATATAGAAGAAATAGCTCGACTTAACTACAAAGAAAAGGGTCTAGGAGAATACATGGTAAAACAAGTTGATAGGATTGCTGAACAAGAAACCAGGATTAGAGAACTTGAAACACAGATTAGAGCTTGTTATAATACTGTTAAAGTTTCTAAAGAGTTCTTCAACAAACAAGCAGTAGAACGAACTGTAGGAATAGGATTTGATTACAGTCAAGCTGTTGGTTCTTTGAGTAATCATTCTCCTAATCCTATCTCAGCTAAAGAAAGAGGTATACCACATATTCTCAAGAATGTTGAAAAACCAATGTTTACAAAATCTGATGCTAGCCCACCAGATATTCTTTCTATGGTTATACAAGAAGAAATGAGAAATGAGGATAGTGCAAATGGCTCAGTCCTTGTTAAGGATAAATGTGTTAAGGATAAAACTGTTAAGAACACTAATACAAAGAATGTTTCATCCAAGAAAAATGTCACAGTCTTTGTTAAGGCTAAATCAGTTGAGGACGTTAACACAACGAATGTTTCATCCAAGAAAGATGTACCTAAAGTACCAGTCAAAGTTGTTGAATCAGCTAGTTCTTCTAAGACTGGATTAGGTAGTAATAAGTTGAAACAGAAAAATACCATGTCTACTATTGATTCTAATCATAAAGCATGTGGTATTATCAATTGTATGTCTTGTGCTTTTAACAGTATGCGTGCTTATTTTAATGGTAATTATGCATGTGTTAAACAGAATGCTCCTCGACAGCACATGAACAGGAACAATAATGTTCGATCTAAGACTGCTTTTCCTCCTCAAGTTAGGAGAGAGACATTTGCACCTAAGACTAAACAAAAGATTACCAAGAATGTCTACCAGGTCAAATGTCCAGTCAATGACACAAGTGTTACTGCTGCGAGAGAAACATGGATACCCAAGATTAAACAAAAGATTTTCAAATCTGTTTATAAGGTTAAATGTTTATTGACTAAAGAGGTTAAAATTAAAAATGTTGTTTTGCCTGATAAAGGTCAATACTTTAAATACGCAGGACCCAATCAAATTTGGGTCCCGAAGAAGGTTTAATTCATTTGTCATTGCAGGGTATTGAATAGGTTGATCGAGTAACCTGGATCTTGGACAGTGGATGTTCAAGGCATATGACTGGAGATAGAACCCTGCTGACAAATGTGGTGGAGAAGGCCGGCCCAGTAGTTACCTTTGGAGATAACAGCAAAGGTAGAACTGATGGATATGGCAGACTTGAAGCTGGAAATGTTATCATTGATGAAGTTTCTTTTGTGAAAGGACTTGAGCACAATTTGCTCAGTGTCAGTCAATTCTGTGATAAAGGTTATGAAGTTCATTTCAACAAGAAGAATTGTCTAATTTCACACAAGAGACATGAAAAGCCACAACTGACAGGAGTTAGAAAAGGCAATCTGTACGTAGCCAATATTAACTCAGGAAGCACTGAAGAAGTCACTTGCTTCTACACTAAAGCATCTAATGATGAGAGTTGGCTATGGCACAAGAAACTTTCTCATCTTAATTTTAAGACAATGAATTCTCTGGTTAAAAGAGAATTGGTGAGAGGTTTGCCTTCAATGGAATTCACTCAAGAAGGACTGTGTGATGCATGTCAAAAAGGCAAGCTAAAAAGGGCAAGTCACAGGAGCACTGATACATCTTCAATAACTGAACCATTACAATTACTTCATATGGATTTGTTTGGTCCAGTTAATGTGATGTCTATGTCAAGGAAGAGATATGCTCTAGTGATTGTTGATGATTTTTCAAAATACACATGGGTTCTGTTTTTGAATTCTAAAGATGAGACTCCACAACTGATGATTTATCACATTAAATTAATTGAGCGAGATTCTACGTATCCAGTGAGAGCTATAAGATCAGACAATGGAACTGAATTCAAGAATGCAGTTCTAAATGACTTTTGCACTGAGAAGGGTATAACTAGACAATACTCAGCTCCAAGAACTCCTCAGCAAAATGGGGTAGTGGAAAGAAAGAATAGAACCTTGATTGAAGCTGCACGTACTATGCTAAGTGAATCAAGGCTTCCATTGTACTTTTGGGCTGAAGCCATCAATACTGCGTGCTATACCCAGAATCGAACTCTAATCAATAAAGATCAAATGAAGACACCCTATGAAATTATGGCTGATAAGAAACCATCACTCAAATACTTTCATGTATTTGGGTCAAAGTGCTTTGTGCTTAAAGAAGGTGATAATCAAGGTGGTAAATTCGATACCAAAGTATTTGAAGCAATTTTTATTGGTTATTCAATGAGAGCATACAGGGTGTATGTGATTGATGAACAGAAGATGATGGAAAGTGTCAATGTAACATTCGATGACACTAAACTCCCTAGTATCCAAACTGAGAATCCATCTGAGAAGCTATCTTTCGATGACATGACAGATACAGATTCAGATGATGACAATGCACCTGAGATTTTTGCTGATGCTAATGACAACAATGATGATCAGGGTAATGGTGATGAAATCAATGATAGTAGTCAAAATTCCCCTGATTCTTCTAATCAATCATCATCTAGTCAACCTGGCAACATCTCAGGGGGAGAAAATGAAGGGTCAACTGGTCACACACAACATCTCAATGAAGATCAAGGCGAATCATTAAGATCTAATCTTCCCAGACAGACTGTTTGGAATAGAGCTCATCCTTTTGAGTTAATCATTGGTGATCCAGTTGTTGGTGTAAAGACTAGAAGAGCTTTTCAGAATCAATGCAATTATTCAGGGTTTCTATCTGAAATGGAACCTAAGAAAACTGAAGAAGCTCTTTCTGATCCTGATTGGGTGATTGCTATGCAAGATGAACTCAATCAATTTAAACAACAAGAAGTTTGGAAGCTGGTACCCAGACCTACAGACAGACCAGTAGTTGGCACAAGGTGGGTATTCAGAAACAAACTTGATGAAGATGGCACGGTGACGAGAAATAAAGCAAGACTGGTAGCAAAGGGTTACTCTCAATCTGAAGGCATTGATTATGATAAGACCTATGCTCCAGTGGCTAGACTTGAGGCCATAAGAATATTATTGGCATTCGCAGCATTTTTAAACTTTAAAGTTTATCAAATGGATGTCAAGAGTACTTTCTTGAATGGCAAGCTAGATGAAGAGGTTTATGTAGAACAGCCCCCTGGCTTTGAAGATCCAGATTTAATTGACTATGTCTACTTCCTTTTCAAGGCTGCCTATGGTCTTAAGCAAGCACCAAGGAAATGGTATGACACTCTCTCTGAATTTTTACTTGAAAATGATTTTGTTAGAGGTGTCATAGACAAAACTCTCTTCACAAATAAACATAAGAATGATACTTGGACTATATAATATTCGGGTCTACTAATGATCTTTTGTGCAAGAAATTTGCAAAGTTAATGCAGGGTAAATTTGAAATGAGCATGATGGGTGAGCTGAAGTTCTTTCTTGGATTGCAAATAAGTCAAAGGACAGATGGAATATTTATCTGTCAATCCAAGTATGTCAAAGAGCTTCTCAAGAAGTATCAAATGGAGGACTCTTCTTCAGCAAAGACACCATCATCCACAGCTGTCAAATTTGGAGCATGTGAAAATTCTGCCAAGGTAGATATCACAAGCTACAGAGGTATGATAGGCTCATTACTTTACCTTACTGCGAGTAGACATGATATTATGCATACTACGTGTTTGTGTGCAAGATTCCAATCGGATCCTAGAGATGTTCATCTCATTGCTGTTAAACGAATTCTGAGATATCTTAATGGTACGCCTAACTTAGGCATCTGGTACCCTAAAGATTCTGGTTTTAATCTTGTTGGATATACAGATTCAGACTATGCAGGAAGTGTTGTGGATAGAAAAAGCACATCTGGGAGTAATCAATTCCTAGGTGGTAGACTGGTTTCCTAGTACAGCAAGAAACAACAAACAGTTTCCAACTCAACAGCTGAAGCTGAATATATAGCTGCTGGAAGCTGTTGCGCACAGATTTTGTGGATCAGGTTTCAGCTGAGAGACTATGGCTTTGTGCTTGATAAAATTCCAATTTTATGTGATAATACAAGTGCCATAGCAATCTCTAACAATCCTGTGCAGCACACAAGGACAAAGCATATTGACATCAGGTATCATTTTATTCGAGAGCATGTCATGAATGGTACCGTGGAGTTATTTTTTGTACCTACGGAAGAACAAACAGCAGATATTTTTACTAAGTCTCTTGACGAATCCACATTTACCAGAATTGTTGGTGAATTGGGTATGTTAAATAGTCCTAGTAATTAAACTGGTTAATATCTGAGGTTTGATCTTTAATAATTTACAAGTGATTGATGTGTTAATATTTGTTATTAAAATCACTTGTATAATTATTTTATCAACTTATACTCTTGCTTGTTTCATTTTAAATCATTGTTATTATCTTCTCTATATATTTTTAATTACTTCTTGTATTTTTAGATTAATTCATTTTCTTTAAAAATATTTTTCTCGAATTTTACAAGCTGTAATTTATGAGAAATCTATTTTTCTTGAAAATGTTATTGTTTTAAATTCAGTTTAATTATTTTTGTTGTTTAAATAAATCATAGTTTCTTTTTGAATAATTTTCTATATGGAAATTGTTTTATTAGAAAATTTATAGATTTATTAATTCATCAGAAATAATTATGTAAATATTTAGTATGTTATTTGATTTTATTTTATTTGATTTATAGTGTTTGTCCTTTTGTTATTAATGTTTGATTTCGTAAAAGGGACTACATATGATCGTTTTTATAATTTTTATTAGGTTTTATAATTTTAGTGTAAATTAATTTGCTATTTTTTGGCTTGTGTAAATAATTAATTTGATTTTCTTGTTAAAATTCTGTTAATATTCAATTTTTAGGTAAGTTATATTAGCTATTTTGTTTAAATATAACTATCGGTATAACAATCCATTTGATTGTTATATTCGAATTTATGTTAGTTATATTAGTTAAAAGTAGTGTAATATAACTTAGTAATAAAATAATTATAATTTTGTTTTCTGTAAATATAACTTTTATTAGTTAATAGTCATATTGTGTGTTTTACTCAGAATATGACTATCGGTATAACTATTTATTCGATTGTCATATTCCTTGTTTTTCGATAGTCATATTATTATCATATTGTTATTTAAACTGACATATAACTATTAATATAGGATAGTCATATTATGTTTACACGTAATATAACTATCGGTATGACTATCAACCGATAGTCATATTAGAACTGATTAGTATATAAATCGATAGTTATATTCCATATTTATATCAGTTCTGTTCCTCTCAAACTCGCGTGTTAAGTCACCGAGAACGATACATACATACATATACACACATTTCTAAGTCGAATTGCTGCCCGATTTTCCTCTCAAATCACGTTTCTAAGAACTTTAATCGATTACCCAGTCGATTATCATCAAAACCACGGTTTAAACGTAAGATTTGGTCGAGTTTTATGATTTTGAGTTTGAAAATGTCGAATTTTCGATCTAAAATTCTGAACAATTGGTGATGATTTTACAAAATCTAAAAATATGTGTGTGATTGTACTGTAATCAAGATCCTTGTCTCAAATTTTCAGAATTTTTTATGAAGATTTTGATTTTTCGAATTTTTATTTATTTATTAATTCGAATTTTATGATTTAATTGGGGTAATTGTTGAATTTTGCAGATTTCTTAATTTTAATCCCTGATTTGGAATGGCTGGTGTTTATAATAATTTTGAGCTTGTTAATCACAATTATATTGGATATTTTAATCCCGAGGATTGCCCAGTGGATCGGTTCAAGTCCTGGATAAAATTCCTAAACAAATAAAATATCTGTAGCCATTCTATAACTGCAAATGTTCCCATGAAATTTGGTCCACTTAAACTAATGTGTACTACAGCTGTCTCAGATGAAAGGTCGTTTTCATTCAACTTTAATGACAAGACATATACAGTGGATGAATCTGTCTTCAATGCTGCTCTGAGGCTTCCTACTGAATAATTTGCTGAAGTGCCTTCAAATGATGAGTTGACTCAATTCTTTACAAACCTCAACTATCATGGTCAACTGAATCTTAAACGTCCACTCAAAAGCAATCTTGTTCAAGAATGGAATATCTTCTTCGAGATCATAGCAAAGGTGTTTGCTAATTCTACAAAGAGTAACAATACTGTCATCACAGGTATGTTACAGTCAATTGGTTTCTCAATTGCTCACAATAAAAGAATCAACTTTGGCAGCTTGATATGGCCTATTTTGCTAAATCGGTTGAAGAAGGCTAGAAAGAACTTTGGAAAAGGTAAACTGGTTAAGTGTCATTATCCTCGATTTTTGACACTAATTTTTAATCATCTTATGCCTAAGGATCAACCTGCTCCGTTTCCAAATGATCGAATTCAATGGTCTGGTAAACCAAACAAGAAGTTCTACACTAGGTTGGATACTTCTAAGGTCTTGTTACATGTTCCGGTGGTCATAACACCATATATGTCTACATACATAAATTTGTCAAATGTCATGCCACAGCCAGCTGCTGAGATACCTTTAATTCAACAAGCTCCACAACCTGAAGCAGAACAAGTTCCAGAACCTCAACCTGATTCTGAACCCTTGAATGCTCTTGAACATCAACTTCCAGTGGATCAACCCACTCAGAATGAAGATGATGTACATATCAATGATCAGGTATTTGACTCAACTACTTTGCAGTCTCAATATCTTTCTGATAGTCAAATAATTGTGAGAAGTGACCAAGGGATTGTAGATCCACAACCTTTATCCCAGGTCAATGCACCAAACACTGATCCTAAATTCTCCAAACACTATCGTAGAAAGAAATTGTCATTCAAAAGAGCTATCCCTAGTAGTGATATCTTGAGTGAAACAGATTTGCCATTACAAAAGAAAGGTAAAACCATGTCAAAGGCAATCATAAATCCTTTTATTCCTTCAAGTTCACCCCTGTTACTCACAATGGGGGAAGATATTTTCTTACATGAAGCTGAAAACATTGTTATGCAAGAGGAGCAAGATATAGTGCCTGCCATTGTTACGGCAGAAGAACCTTCACAGGTTGATCGGGATTTGCGAACTCCCATTGCACCACCACTGACCTTCCAAGAGGAGGCTAGGGTGATCTCTAGTGCAGGTACAATGGATGCAGCTCAGGATTATGAGAGGAGTGATGTGAGAATTACTTCAAATCTGAGTGAAACACTAGCACGTGAGGTGAGTGATACTCAGAGAGCGATTGAGGTGAGAGCACACAATGACACATACACTTTATCTCTCATAGCACAACTCGATCAAATGAAAGAAAGTCTTGCTCAAGCTGAAGAAGACAATAAAAACTTGAGGTTTGATATGGATAACATGAGAACTATCTTCAACAACAAAATCAATGCACTTAAACTCTCTCAACAACAAGCAATCGAAGACTCTGGAGATGTCATAGTGGCTCAAGATCTTATTATATCTACTATGTCTAATCAGATTGAAGATCTTCAGAATAACATAAATGAGAATCACTTAACCACTGAACATCGTCTCAGTCAGATTGAAAAGCAAAATGATCATCAAGCAAAGGGGTTGAGACACTTATATAATATCATTAGCAGAAATCACTCACTTACAGCAGAAGAGAAGAAATTCTTTGGAAGTAGTGATGAAAGTGACCCTGGAGCTGGTACAAGTCACAAAACTGTAGAGGATTCCTCAACTAAGGGGGAGAAATCTAGAGGGGGAGGAAGTGTAAGTAAAGAGAAAGATGAAGAGAGGAGTGAAGGGAAAAAGAAGAGGACAACTCATCAAGCAGCAAAACAGGAAGATGATGATGCTGTAGAAGGTTTTTACTATACAGGTGAACCTGATATTGATCTGTTTGCTGACTTACAGTTTCCTGATGTTGGTGAAGAATTCGATGAAACAGATCTCAGTTTTTGGGATGATGAAGAGCCAATAATTCCTGATTCTGTTGAAACACAACGAATGAATTTTGAAGCAAATAAAGAACTTGAACAGAATGAAGCTAATTTGTCCATGAGAGAAGAAAGACTCAAGAAGACACTCGAACAGTTAGCTCATAATGAAAGACTTCAAAAGGCTGAACAGGAAGCACTTCAAAAGCAACATGCTCAAAAGCTGGAAGCTAGGAAGATGTACATCAAGTACAAAAATGGTGATAAGTGGGAACGTGCTCAAAAGGTAATAGACTCACCACAAACTTCTGACTATGATGATCTTCGGATGATTGCTATTTTTGAAAGCTTTAAAAAGAAGAACCCTGTACATGACATGTACTTGAAAGCTTTAAAGACAGAAATTGTGAGAATAACCACTGCATCTGATCCTAAGAATGGTGAGCTACTAATCTTTGTTGAATGTCATAAGCTCGGATCTCACAAAGTATCGCTTCAGTTCTTCTATGATAGATCTCTGTCAGAGCTTTGGGTGTTGAGACCAAAAGTAAGAACATCTTCTGAGCTAGGCATACTACTTCATGAAAAATTTCAAGAGTTTGCTGAAAGAGCTGGTCCTGAAGTTATAAATAACCCTCCACAAGTTAAAATTCTTAAGGGAGAAGTTATTCATACTGTTAATCTTCAGACAGAAGAATTATATACACACCTTGCCAGACATTTGGTATATGTTGAATATGCTCTTCGAAATCATGGTTTTGCATCACAAGAAAAAATTGAAGCTGCAGATCATATTCGATCCTATGCCCAGACCAACATGAAGAAGTACAAGCAGTATCAAGGTGAGTTGAGAAAGAAACTTGGAATACCACTGGTTTATCCTACAGATGTGTCATACAGAAGGGAATTACTTGTTGACTCCGAATTGATCAAGAATCTACCTGATATGGATGAACAAGAAGAAGGAGAAATCAACGAGGAAGAAGGTGGTAAATGAAGATTACCTCTACAAGTTATATCATTAGAGCTTTGATAGAACAAGATAGGATAATTGTCTTATATGATCAGTCTAGAGGATCATCTATCTTGTATTTATCTTTTCTGTTTGAATCTGGATAATGTTAATATGAACCAGAACTTTTACATTATTTACTTAGCATTTAAAGTGTTTTCTTTTACTTGTTTAATTGGGATTAGTTGAAGAATCCTCTAGGTATTTGCTTGTTATTGTATAACAAACAAATAGGGGGAGATTGAAAGGCATATGACTTAGCCTATTTGTAGTTCGAGGATCCTAATCCAATTAAACTAGATTGTAATAAGTAAATAATATCAACTGCCGCAGGAATCTCAAAAGATGATAACCGTCAGAAGAAAAATCAACAAGTCAATCTATAGTTTTGATGTTTTACACTGGAAGAAGATTCAGATATCTGATCAGGCCTCAAGGTAGCATTGAAACAAATGGATTTATTTAAGAGACGGAGATTTCTATAAGTGATAAGAAACAATTTCAGTACCGAATGATTGATGAGAGTGAAGAGTATAAAAAGACCACAGTGTTAAAGTCACGATGAAGAACAGAGATTGGAGTTAGTCCTTCATGAACCAGACAGTACATCGAGCGTTGACATCATTCCAGTGTATGTTCCTTATCATAATTACGTGGTTTGCAGCGGAGTATTGACTATTAAAGAATTTATATTAATTCTATTTTAATTGATTAAGTCAAGTAATTAAGTTAATAAATAAATTAATTCTATCAGAATTAATATATTTGTTAAAGTGATTATTAGATTAATTAAATAAGAATTAATATGAAAAAGGAATAATTAATTAAATGATTTTTATAAGTCATTTAATTAATTATACACTGAAAAATATGATGATATAACTATCAAACTGATAGTTATACCGATAGTCATATTCAGTTCAAAGAAGAAATAGTCATATTCAGTTCAAGAGGAGATAGTCATATGCAGTTCAATTGGATAGTCATATTTCATTCAAATGGTAGTAATACCGAATGTTATATTGAAATGGAGAGTAATACCGAATGTCATATTGAGCTGGATAGTTATACCGAAAGTTATATTTAAACTGGACAGTCATATTACATTCAATTGATAGTCATACCGATTGTCATATTAATGTAAAATGATTGTTATATCAGCTTAAACTAAGTAATATGACTATGGTTGTGTTATATAAAAGCTGAATGCAGAAGAAGAAAATCAGTCGAGCATAACACAGAAAATACACACAGCAGCCCTTATATCTCTCTCTCAAGCTCAAGAACACCTACAAATTTAATTCTGTAAATTCAAGTTCATCTCAGTTGTAATATCCTATCCATTGGAACTTGTTTACTTGTGATTCTTGTACTACTAGCGAATTAAGTTTCCTAGTTCACAAATTGATATCTTGATTTTTATTAACTAAATTAGCAAAGTTCATGTTGAATTTTCTAATTAGTTATTAATTACTTGATAATCATTTGGACTGATTTTGTAACACCCATCAAGTTAATATATTGTTATATTCAACTTGAAATTTGTGTTATATTATTCCGCACAAAATATTCGTTTAAGTGAAAATTGTTTAACGAATAAATTTTGAGAAAATGGTATAGATTGTATTCAACCCCCCCTTCTACAATCTTATCGGACCTAACAAGCACTAACCTTAATTTTGGATGAATTTTTGAGCTCCAAACCCTTAAAATTCGTAGGTGTTTCCTGCTGTTTGAAAAAAGGAAATTGAAGAAGAAAAATTCTGTAACCTTAAAGGAGACATACTTTACGCTTTCCGCAATGAAACAATGCGGCAGGAAGCCTTAAATGCGACCTGCAATAATGTTTCATTACTGCAGTCGGTTCATTTATTACCAGCCACCAACCATAATTAATGTCGAAAATTTTTTCTGAGCCACAACTACATATTGCTGCAGTAGTAACTGCCGCAATGAGCCCTTGCGGCAGGAATTTGAGATTATTTCTTTTTTTTATTTTATTTTTAAATCTTCAAATATGCATCCAAATAATAAACTATATTAATTTTAACTTTAATGTATCTTTAATAATGTATTATGGATACTTTTTACATGTTATGTAGTTTAAATAATGATGGATTGACATGTACATCTCAATTAGCTAATTGTTGAAAAATAAATCAGTATGGTAACATTTATTGTTATTTTTTCTATTTAAAATATTCAATATAATTTTATTCTTAACGCTTTCATTCATTTTAACTTACATTACTGTTTTATGCTATTTTTTTTCATTTTTAAGAATATAATAATATATCATTATTTTCAAATTTTGACTTTACATAACATTTTTTTCCTAAATTTGTTTTAAAAATTAATTAATTAATAATTTAAATGTGTCAAGGTTGGAAGTCATTCCCATGTTCATTAACTCGTCTATACACATTTTTATATGTTATTATCTATTAATTTACTATTTTTTTTTATTAATTTTATAAATATATATCAAATTACAATAATGTTAAATAATAAGTAAGATAATGTTGCTTAAACTAGCAAGAGTACAAGTTGGTGGTGCGGAAAAATGTTTGTTACATTTGGAAAAGGTCAAGAGTTCTAATCCAAACGAATGATTTAATTTACTAATTTCTATTAATTTTATAAATAAATATATATCAAATTAATAATTTTAGATAATATATAATATAATTTTCTTTAAATTACTAGAGTACAAGTTGGTGGAGGAGTGACAAAAGTTTTTTATAATTTGTAAAGGTCAAGAGTTCGAATCCAAATGTATGCTATGTTTTTTTTAATTAAACAACTAATAAATACTACCGCAATGAAGGGCTGCGGTAGTGACTGCCGCAATGAAGGGTTGTGGTAGTGTTATTTTTATTACTTTCGCATTGAAGGATTGCGGCAGTACTGGTGGCTGTTCCAACCAACGGTGGTTGTGGACCAAACTCATATATATATGTCATTATTCTAGAGAGGACCTCCTTATATGGAGAATATGAGAGAACTACCAATTTTATGATTCTATAATAGAATCAAAGTTCTAATTTTTTGGTTCTATAAAAAAAATACCAATTTTTTTTGGTTTTATAATTAAAAAAAGACCAATTTGCTGATTCTGTAAAAGAACCAATTTTTTTTTTAAATTTAATTTTTTAAAATTTTTTTTTTATAAAAAAGCCTGCTGACGTGGCAATGCCACGTCATCACTGCCACGTCACTGCTGACGTGTCACAGTGACGTCAGCAGTGGTGACGTGGCACTGCCACGTCATCAGTGACGTCATCAGTGATGCTGTGGCACTGCCACGTGACACTGCCACGTCAACAATGATGCCGTCACTGCTGACGTGGCAGGTCAGAATTTTTTTTATTTGAAATTTTAAAAAAATTGCAATAAAAAATTAAAGAAAAAATTTGGTTCTACTGTAGAATCATAAAAAATTATATGGTTCTCTTCAATTCTCTATCTAACAAGTTCTCTCTAGAAGGGACTCTCTATATATATATATATATATATATATATGTTGGCATGGCTGCATGGGTAATGATTGCTGCGATTATTTGAATCTTTGTATGAATTATGTGTAATATCTATTAAAGTTATTTAGCAAGAATTTCAGATTGTGGCTTTACATATTTCTTCCATGTTTTCAAATTCAGTGAATAGAATGCGTCCATTTGCTTTGCTGGGAACTGGACTATCTGTGTCAACTAATATGTCATTCTTCAGTGTTCTTATTTCTTATTTACATTTAATTTGACTGTTATACCGGCCTTTAGAACTAACTTTGGCATCTATGTTTGCAAGTGTACGTAATTTTTTTTGTTATTGTGTATACTTGGATGGTTCAACTTGGTTTTTTACTATTACCCTTTGTTTTGAACATGAACAATCATGAACAAAATGATGGAAGAAAGTGACTTCGATACTGTGGTTAGGAGAATAGACGAACGAGACTAAACCAGAAATGCAGTTTCCGTTAAAGGCATAAGAGTCAAGTGGTGCACAAACGAATGGTGCTTCCAAGCTACTTCATGACGGGGGTAAACTAGTAATAAAGTCAAGTCCTAGGAGAAATAAAATTCGGTCCGCGGATGTCTTCAAGCACAGTAATTAGTAGTATTTATTAATCTAGCCACAAAACCAGCTACAAAACATATAACTCTGTCATGTAATAGGAACAATATTAAAGTTAACAACTACCGGAAATCAGAGAAACTCCTAAAGCTTCACAAGAAGGAAAGCAAAACGAGCAGAATCCCATTATTCCAACCCTGCAGCCTTCGCGTTCAATTCTGTAGCTAGAATCATCTGCTGTCAAGATATCACGGAAAGCTTTACAATGGGAAACCTTCTATTCTTTAGATAATACTGCATCTTAAAGTCATCCCACTATAAAACAAGAGATGATGTCAAGAATTTTCACATAAAAACCAGATCTCTCAATCATCAAGAAAGGGACTTCAAGGTATAAAGAAACACTCCTTGAAGCGAGGTTGGAGAGTCGGCAATCTAAAATGAAAGATCCCAAAGCTCCTATATCTTAAACATTTTCTCTTGAGTGCTAGCTGCATATTACGATACTGCAAAGTGTATTTGGTTTATCCGTTTATGAGTAGGACCGTATTTCTTAATTTTCCATCCTTGTTTCTTGTTTCATTAGATGTTAACACCCTTACCCTAAACTGAATTGTCTGAAATTTGATCCATCCCGGACCAGGCCTGTTATACAAATCTACTTATTTGGTTGTACTTCTCAGCCCATTCTCTTTCACCATTTAAAAAAAAGAAAATCCCATGTATGAGAGCTAGTAAGTTTAGATAAGGTCTAATAATTGTACACAGGTTTGGACAAGGTCTTAGAAGTTCAAATCACACAAGATAGTAAGATACAATGTTCAACTACTCTCATAATGATATCAACCAAGTTCAATTCAGAAAAAGATACAAGCTGATCATCAAAGCATACAAGTGTAACTTCCCCCAAAGTATAATCTACTTCACATACCCAAAAGAAGTAAAGCATAAGTTTAGTTTACATAGGAGAAGAAGTAAGCGGAAGTTTACTTTACATAACCCAAAATAATTCAGCATAATGGCTCAGAATCTGCCGTAGATTACAATTCCAGGACTCTAACATCTAGCCCGATCATTTATGGTAAGATACGAGGAGCACGAGCTCATAAACTTCCAGCTCTCTTTGTCGTCATCGCTGCAGGGAAAATTTTTCAAAATATATAAAAAAATGCTTAGACCCCCCCCCCCCCAAAAAAAAAAAAATACGACAGATTACTGAGTGGAACTACAAGAGCCTGTTTTGTGAAGAAAAACATGGAATATCCTGGAGAAATCATAAAGCAGATACAAAGAAAATGGCTGCAAAAAAACCAAATGAGTAAAGGTCCAACGTAAGAGCAAAAAGTATTTTATCAACTAAACTTCTAGACCTTTACAAAAATAGTGCAGCACATAATTGAAATGTCATGTTCCAGAAAAGTACTAAGATGGAGTGCTAGACCTTTACAAAATCGATAGTGCAGGACAAAATTGATATTCCATGTTTGAGAACAGTAGTAGAAAGTAATCTATAATGATAATAAGGAAATAATGGATTTGGAGAAACTCACATCAAGTACGCGTCAATTACGCTCACATTATCTCTGAGAAATGGAAAGCAGATACATGCTACGGCAAAAGCAGTCAAAGAGAGCACCGGATCTTTATCCGTACTGGAATCTGTATTCTCCAAATTTATCTCGTTATAAAGAGAAACATGCAAGATGGAAATATGCAAGGTAGAACCACTATGCACACACCCGTAGACGAAATGCATGTCGCACCATAACAGGCCCAATAGGTCTTGGGATATAGGAAGCAACGCAACAGGATAATAATACTTTGGCTCCTTCAAAACCTTGTTGATGAAACAATGGTATTCATCTTCTTCGAAAACACTTATGGGTCCTACAAAATAGTGACCCTTTCCCTTCAAGATATAGGCACAGAGTCTCCCACGATGGTCAATCCAGTAGAGCCTGTCACCAGAGATTACAGGATCAACTGAATCAAACCACCCTCGGAAGTCAAGGAGATCACACAAATGCGTAGAGGCACGGAATGGAGACCAACACCATGAGGATGTATTGAAAGTATAGACGACTTGTGCTGTTAGTCCGATCAGCAAAATACAGGAGGAGTCATGAAGGGGAAACACAAAGAGTTCGCGATCAGCTAATCTTCCAAAGGGGGGTTCTGGAAGCGCGCTCCAAGATCCAACGTTGGGGTCAAATACCTCAGCAAAGGGAGATTGGTCGTCAGTAAGAAGATTACCTCCGAAAGCATAAATCTTACCCTTGATTGTAACGAGTTTTGGCCATACGCGAGGAGATATGAGTGGTTCAGGACTGATCTCCCATTGGGGGTTTTGCTTGCTGAAATCACAGAAGTGCAAGCGATGAGATGTACGGAGGCTAGTAGCGATGCTACGGTTGCAGGAGGGAGGTTTGACACTGGCAGGCCCACCTGTTATATTCCAGCAAGTAAGATTAAAATTTGTAGCGTGTGTGTGCAATCTCTAATTTCAGGAGTTATCTACACTAGTTGGACAAAATTTGTTTGTTTTATAAATTGAAGTTGATTGTTCATCTCCTTGCCTCTTGTATTACTATATTCAAGTAAGTTTACATAATAATATCCAAATAGAGGCACACATACATACATACAAGGAAAATACACTATAGTGTTGCTAAGCCAGCATACAATACAAGGGGACAAGTAAATAATTAATGTACCTGTACGAGGTTTGTTAGGCTCAAATTTGGGTAGGCGGACTTGAAGAGTAGCCTGGAATAGAATATCTTGATAAGAAGCAACGTCAGTTGGGTCGGCACCAAGGGCAAACATGACCGAACCTAAAGGGGCACAACGGAGCTTAGTGGGGTAATTAACATCTTCAAAGGTACCATCATAGGTACCAGGAAGGGGTGGGAGAGCAAAAGGGCCATTTAATTTATCGACACCGCACATAAAGGTACTGAAAGGACCTCTGAAGCAACCAGCATCTGCATCGGCATCAGCATCGTCGTCATCATCATCATCAGGAGAAGCTCCTCTTCCAAGTTTATGCAAAAGGTAAGCTGGGATCTTGACCCTCAACCACTTTGCATCGAGAATCGCGCGGTCATCCGGGTTCTCAAACTCCAAACGAATACATATGCAAATATCCTTAAAATCTCCATAACACGTAGTCGTATCATATCTTCTCTTCTTTAATTTCGATCTTTTCACTCCTAACGGCGATGGCTCTGGCTCTATCCGCGGCGCAGACCTTATCCCCTTTCCCCCCCATTTCATCTTCATCTGCGGCGCAGACCTTATCCTCGTTCCTCCCCATTCCATCTTCATCTGCGGCGTGGGCGCGGCCCTACCAGGGCTGCTCGTCATCGTCAAATCCCTAGTATCACCTGTCCCCTTTGTGTGCTTTATAAGTGGCCCCTTCGCTCCAAACCCATATCCACTTGCTCAACCCATGTTGGCCCAAATTATATAAATGTCTACCCAAATAAATTGAGTTATCCAAAAGATACGGAGGAGAAAGGAGCAAATTTGTGTAAAATAAATAAATTGCTCAACCCTTTGTGTGTTTTTTAGAATTTCTTATTTGCAAAAATACATGTTTTTTCAATTTTTTTTTCCAAAAATACAATTTTGCAACTTGATGCAATCTCGAATGTATCCAAAAAAAAAAAATTTGAGTTATTTTTTAAAAATCGAAAAAATAATTGCATATCTCGTTGCTTTTGATTGCAAACCTTATTTTTTGTAAATATTTTCAGAAAATTGCATTAATATTATTATTAATACATAAATTTAGGTATACAAATTATAAAAGATTTCATTGTATTATAAAACTGTATAATTCTATATTTATAGGGTAAATTAATTATTATTATTATAATTTGTTAGATGGCTTGTGCAATATTGACCTATTTATTATATAGATAATCATTAATTTTTTTTAAAAAAAATTAATATATAAATTTGTTAAACAGCTACATAGGCTTGAAGTTATACTCACTGAAAGAAGTTCGTTTATATGTTTAAGCGTCAGTGAAGAACAGAGAATGAAGTATTCAAGATTGTGATAGTAATGAAAACGTTGTCTAAGTACAAGAAAAGATTCCAGTGAAAGTACAGTGTTTATTAATAGTTAGTGTTTGAAGTAATGAACTGGCTGTGAACTTAACAAGGCAATAATACGAAGACTTGAATCGAAGTTAGTCGTCTGTAAACCAAACCAGTTGCACTAGGCATCAGCGGTTCGTGAAAGGAATCTGAGTATTATCTATAGAAGATTTGTTAAGTTGAAGAACGTACTTGCAATGAATTTTTGTTAAGGTACGTTAAGTGGTGTGCAATGGCTACAACTAAACAACTCAAAAGGGCGCTAGGTGTAAAGTGTTACAACTTTGGTACGAAAAGTATAAGTTTCCGAACTAGAGTCGAAGATCGGAAACAGCTCAGGGTACAAGGTGTAATGTGACAGGACTTTGGTACAGGAAATGGAAGTTTGTGAATTTCAGTTGAACAACGGAAAGAGGGGTCAAAGTGCAGTGGCCAAGGTGCAGTGGTCAAAGTGCACTTTGACCATGTAAATCAAAGTTTTTCAGCGACCATTTCTTAAGGGCGCCACCAGGTTAATCAACAACAATTCTCAAGGGCGCCTCCCTTGTATACTATCTGAATTGGCGCCCCTCAACCAATAGGCGCCAGGGGCTTGTATTAAGCGCCCCTCACCCCATATGTCTACTCTCAAGATTTTGGTGAATTAATTTTCATACAGGGGATATATTCTTGATGCGCATTGTCCAAATTGAAGCTGAATCTGAAACAAGTAAAGAGGGCTGATCTTTCTAAAGAGGAAGAATTAGATGATCAGGGATGAGTGTAATCCGCCAAATCAGTGTATGTCTGCTTCGATCTTCTTTCCAAATTTATGCTAGACAAAATTATAGTTTTTGATCATTTCTCTTGCTTTAAAAGAGTAGCCCGAATTTTGAATTTTTATGAGGTTTAGGGAACTGACAGTTAATCTAGATCAACTCTAAACAGACGTTGGGGATATCACTTTTTGTTGCATTCGAGCTTATAGCGGAGTACTTAGGTTGAGATCATTTTACCTACTTATTTCTACTTGGTATGATCTCTACTTATTACTTTCATGAATGCTGAAATCCACTGTAATGCATTTGCATCTGTAATGTTCAGATTCTTAGCTTAATGTTAAGTTTGCTTTAACTATGTCAAGCCTGAAGCCACAAGAATATGCACCAAGCGGTCTCTTTTAATGCCCAGGTAGATATACAATTTACAATTTTTTTTTTCATTTGTATGTAAAAGACTTTACAAAAGCCCAATTTATATTATAGTAACACTGTACATGTGAACAATCAGCAACTACAAAGATGCCAAGTGCAAAGAGATCCTACATTTAGATATATATATTTAGTTAGTATGTATACAGAGTAAGTTTCATTTTTCATGGCTGTTGGAGGAATCTATCTTGATTAGTAGTGGCTGCTGGAGATCCACACCTTGATCAACTTCAGTGGGTTCTTCTGCTGAGCCTACAACATCATCTATATCCTCATGTTCGGCCAATGCTTTATTCAAAGCCGACTTTGCAACTCTGGTAACACATATCAATAAAACCACTGCAACCAAAGCAAAGAACAATTATAGTGTGTAATAACGGGAAAAGGTAAACATACTATACAAAGCAAGAAGAATAAACTATTAGAGATGCGGGAAACAGAAGTCATCTATAATACGGGGAACACAAGTCATCTACAATGAGTACACTGAATTCTAAGGAAGTTAAGCAATCTTAAACTTAAGTAGTTACATTGTGAACCATGTACAGTTCCAGGTGATAATAAGAAGACATTCTTCAGGGATTCAAGTACTAAGCCTATGTTCCGCTTGCAGCCAATACAATCACAACCTAACTTGCTCAACAAATACACTTGGTCCATACTGAACCCTTGGGGGTGGTATAACTAATCAATCAAATAAGAAGCTCAATGGACACAACAGACAAGATCTAATGCCGATTAGTGCGTCTTTGCACAAATTGTAGTTGCATTACATATTTTTCAGTGGATTAGATTTTAAGTATACAGGGCTAGGTGAACGGGAATTTAAAAATGGGTAGGGAGAAGGCACTTGCCACTGGGCTATCAAAAAATTCTCAAAATACATGTTAAACGTTTTTTCCCCTACACGCCAGACAGCACCCTTCATTCACTATTTGTAATTCAACATACTCAAAATTGCTGTAATACTATTAAACATGAGAAGGTAATGTAGTTGTGAAAAAGGTACTGATGCTATATTTTAACACGACTTATAGTGCTCATTCCTTTATTGAAGATTACGTCAAAGATGCTAATAATATATAAGATCGTATCTTTTTGGGTTGTAAAGCATATAAAAGATGATTCCATAACGATTCTCTACCGAATGTTTATATGAGCTTCAAGAATACTCATATATTAACTGGAAAAAGAAACAAGTGTATGTGTTAAAACTCACCAGACATTACAAGACCAGAAACGATAAGTGCCTGCATACCACCAAAAAGAAGTAAATATAGTCATTAAGAAAAAAAAATGTGAAAAGAGCTTCTTAAACCCAGAAATGGCATTATATACATCAATTAGTAAGTTATTTCAATAATAATAGGTCAAAGGCACTTGTAAGAAAGATTGCATATCTCGAGGATATCCTGAGGGAACATACAGAAAATCATATGCACAAAAAACCCACAATTTAAGATGGAAATAATCTTCTTCAGAAAATATAAGCATATTCTATCACATCATACCCAGCGAGTTTTTGAGAACTCATGCCATCCATGGGTGACATCAGAAAGATCCTTCAAAGTTGTACCGGCATACACTAGAGCAAGAGTAATTGGCTGTCAAAGACAATAGCAAGTATATTATTACATAGAAAGAGGGGAAATTTGTGAAGCTCTTGAATAAAAACATCAGATTACATAACAGAGAAACAATTATTTTACATACCACCATTCCCAACCATGAAGCCAGTATGTACTCGCCTAATGCAACCGGCGTCACAGATAATAGGTAATTCAACACGCTAAACGGAAGCATAGGAACAAGCCGTAGAAGCAAGACAATCTGTCAAAGAGGTGAACCCATTATCCAAAAGTGATCAATGGTTTAAGACCGTAAACATGAGTGCCTACTTGTACTAGTGATTGAACTCCTCATTTATAACCAAACCAAACATACTCAGTATTTCCAACACAGATAAATGCATACAAATATATTATATCACTCTTAATTACTCTTTCAATTCATTTTTCCACTTACCTGGGATGTCACATACAGGCACAGCAAAATAATTGTATCATCCTAAAACGATTGTATTAAGTACTATTATGTACTTAAAAATTAATCCTAAAACGTATTAAGTATTCCTTTTATTTATAATACCCCCAAATAGTAATACATAATGTATAACTTGCTACACAGGAATAGTGTTCTGTATAAAAATGCAAACACACTCACAAACCATAAACCCAAACTTTCTTATAAAAAAAAAAAAAAAAAAAAGAACAGGCAAACCTTAAATCCAGATTTTTCGATGGCAAGTGAAACTGCACGGAACTGCGGATAATCCTTTAACTTGGAAATAACAAATGACCTAGCAATCTGAAAAAATTAAGATAAGTTGCCATTTATCAAAAAACTAAATGATCAAAGTAAAAATTTTAAAGCTTGGAGGAAAAAGAAGTTCTGAAAAAAAGTAGACAAGTAATAAAAATAAATGAATCTCTACTAAATCTTTTCGGTGTGCAGTACTACTTGAAAGATGCACAAAGTATAGTAACTGGGAAGCAGAGAGAAGTGAAATTATCATGTACGGATACTGGCGATGAATGAAACCCTACATACTTAAAAACAGCTCTATCTAATAATTCACCCAAAAGAAGTGACTATTAAACACCTACTGTTCTCCCAAGAAGGAATGCGACAGCTGCACCAATAGTGGCGCCACAAGAATCAGCAACAAAACCCACAGGCAAACCAAAAAGATAACCACCACCTAGCTGAAGGAAAAATAACATGTTAACTGTAATAGTTGAGAAAAGGGAGATCTAACTCTTTTAGCCCCTTATACGGTGTAATTAATGTAAAAAGGGCACATAAAGTTGCAAACACTAATAAAACATAATTAAAAAAAAAAAGAATAAAATGGAAAAGACTTTACAATTTAGTATATACAGCAATAACCTAACAACATTGAAAAAAAGAAAAAGAAAAGAAGACAATAACTGAACAACCTGAAAGTGGCAGAAACCACCTTCTTTGAGGAATTTCATACGTATTTGTAACACTCGGAAATTGTATAACTAAAACAATTTTGAAACTTCAACAAGTTTAAAAGCACCTCATATATCTATCTCAGCACCAAAACTTCCTCAAAACTTGAAAAGGATAGACAAGTAAAACAATTTACTAGTTACTCCATCCAATACCTTATACTATTCTGACTATTTATTTATTTTGAGACCCTTGTCGTAGTCTCTTTAGCTGATGACTAAGTATCTATTAGTCTTCCCAAACTTTTTGATATACATACATCATTTTTTAACTATTACTTTCCGGGAGGACTGTATTATCACTCCCTTATAAAAGTTAAATTTAGCAATGACTATTTTGTCTCCAATGTTGCCATGTACAATGAATGGCATTGATGGCCTACACGTGCCCACAAACGTACGTATATAGAAGTATACATATTTACAGAGAGATAGCAAGATATGAGAATCAACACAAAGAGAGGAATAGAAGTTCATGAAATAATAAGATAACAAAATAAATAGCAAAGCAGAATTTAAGATCAAATTGAATAGGCTGAACAGAAGACAATTAATCCTTACGGTAAGTACTGATGCTGGTACGGCTAAAACTGTTAGAGGAATGTATGCAACTGCCCTGCAAGTTCAAAAAGAATTTACCCATCATTAACAGAAGTTTACAAAACAAAAATTTGATACAATATTGTGAAATATGTTAGTGCCAACACATTGATATACTTCTCCAGAATGCAAGGAAGGCTGTACATAATCTACATGCATGACCCTGACTGAATCAGTATTATTAAAAGCTCTAATTGTGTGTTTATTTTCCCGTGTGTGTGTGCAGTGTTATTAAAAGCATGCATATGCCCTCGCATATGCGAGATGTGATGCGATGCGAGGCTGAAGCGCTTCGCTTTGGTTATGCGATGCAACTTCACTGAAGCGCACGCTTTTCTGCGCTTTGAGCACTTAAGCGATATGCAAAAAAGCGCGCTTTTTTATTTTTGTTGACCGTGTCTGTTTTGAAGGAACTGGTCATAAAAAAACCCTAAAACCTAAGTTAACTAGCAGTTACATATCACACGAATGATAAGATACAGACGTACAAAACATATATATATACACACGAATGATACAAGGCAGGCAATGGAACAACAACGGTGCCAGGATACTCAGGATAAAGATTTCAAAAATCTTCGAGAAGCGCGTGAAGATATTGATTTTTGATTAATGTCAAGTTGTCAACTGTTGAGAAGACCATAACTATTCTATAGGGCTTGTAGTTGATTCTCTATCTTTATTTAGATACCATGACTTAGTATTTGTGCCTTGAGTTTGAATCTGGTTATCATTAACATGTTGTTTGGCAGTTTAATTTGCCTATAACATGTTAAATTTATTGTTCTACATTTTTTTCAACTGTTGCGCTTTTTGAAAAAAAGCGTGCATATCGCGTTGCGCTTATGCTCGAGGAATCCTTTGCGCTTCAGTGCGCATATCGCATTTAATAACACTGTGTGTGTGTGTGTGTGTTAGTCCATGCACCGTGGCCTCCCATTCCTTTGGTACACAGAAACAGTCTTCTTAGTTAACTGAAATAAAATAAAGAAGATTGACATCTTAAAAGGAATAAGATCAAACGCCTTGAATTTTGAGGCTTCAGGTCTTAAATACACATGTACCTCTCCGATGCCAGTGTTTATTTTTTTTTTTGTTTTTTATTGAAAAATAGACAAGTCCTTCACTGACCACATCTGTCTCCAGCGATGATTCCGGAACCGAAATCACATGTCATAAACTAAGTGCTTCTCTAACCGATATCTACACCTCCTAAACTAAGTGCTTCTCTATTACCATTACAATTTAATTGAGCATATGATTAACCTTTTTTGCATGGCAAATTATCATTCATTTGAAATGCGTCGATTCAAAACTTCATAAAAAGGATAGGCTTTTACAGTTACAAGCCACATACTCTCCTTCTGACAATTAAACTTCCAACTATGCAGGACACTGCTGTAGAAACTATATGCAGATTAACTGTTGCAAAATTATCTAGATTATGTACATCTTTTTAACATAAATGGGTTGTAACAATAACTTATAACATTCTTTATGTCATTTAAAGTAACTTGTTAAATTGCCATATTGAGAGAAACGTCATCATGTCCAACTCACTGCAACCTGATTCTTCCCACCATATACGTTTTACAGTGCAGAATTGGATTAGGCAGCTTAAGTGCAAGAAATTAAACATCCCCGTAAAGAAATTTCAAACTGATTTATGACAAAGAAATAAAATGTTTTACGAGAGCACATTCAGTCTTAACTACAAGTAGAGCGCCATCAACAGGCCAATCAATTGCAGCAAATAATAGCGGAGTCGTACAATGTCACAGCTATACTTACAGCACTAGAGGACCCCAGGGGCCAAGATCTTGCTCTACCCATACAAGGAAGTTCTTTAATAGCTGTAAAAAAGTCAATTCTTCAGACATGTACCACCAAAAAATATGGACACTTCATTTAAAATCTAAACATGAACCTCAAAAGAGTTGACAGTACGAAAAATCAAAAATGCTTCAAAATTTGTTACTACAACATATAAAATTTATGATCATCAACTAGTAACAGCAGGGCAGAAATGAATCACTCACAACTCACACCATAACATCAATTAACACCACCATTATGCAAATCAACCACTATATTTACAATTATACAAAAATATTATGTAAACCAATATAAGTAACACTAATGAAGCAAAAAATACGTAAAGCTAAAAAAAATGAAAAACCAAGATAGACCCAGGTAAAAGAAAAAAAAACCTTTTCAACAGGGAGAGTGAAACAAGCGGTTGTAATAGCAGCAACAAGGAGGATCAAAAGGGTAATTCTAACAACATAAACCCAATTAAACGCCATCAAATTAAGCCCCTGCAAGAGGGTTTACTTTATTTTTTTTTTTTTTTTGGGACGATGAAAATCAAGAATTTTGTGTGTAAATTGGGTCGGGAAGAAAAAGAATTGATTTAATAAATTGACAAGGGGGAGAACAAGACAGATAACGAAAGTGCTTATGTCCGCGTCTCGTGTGTGTGTGTTTTAGGTTGCTTTGTTATGTGTGTATAATGTACGTATGTTCTAGTTTAGGATATGGCGTGTTTTGGTCAAGTTGTAACTTAAAACCTGCGCATATATTTTTATCTCTTCGTCGCCTACCTAAACACCCGGTTTACACGCATATATGCCCCCCCCCCTCCCCTTCTCGAATGAAACTAAGAATTCACTTGGCTAATTGAATTGTTTCTTTCAAGTTTTAAACCAAGATAAATTTTCACAATCCTGAATTTATAAGTTCCTCACCATTTAAATGATTTGCATGAGATATTTCATTGTGAATATAAGAATTAATAATTATTAATATTAATTTTCCTTCAATTGGATATGTTAAACGAATATAAAAAATTCAAGCATTTTAGTCTAAAAAATATTTAGGATCACATAATTTGTTTTACGAACTCATAATTATAGTAAAAATCAATATAAGATTGTCAGGAAAAAATAACGTTTTTCAAATACATGTATTAGAGCATCTCCAATGGTAAAACATGTTAGTTAAATTCATCTATGTGTCACCTACATGGCATCTATGTGGCACATTTTAGATATTAGGTAAAAATTCAATACTCCAACCATTATCCATTAGCAAAAAAATATAGATAACTAAAATTGGGCTAGCTACATTTGTAAAACTTCTAAATCTATTAGGTATAATTTTAGATAATATAATTATACATAATACCATTGGAGTAAACCTAGAACCTCTTAGCTATAATTTTAGATAATTATCAATATATTATATTATAGCTAACAAATATACATAACAGCCTTGGAGATGCTCTTAAAGTATCTATTTTTTCAAAATGACAAAAATTAATATTTTACTAAACTTAATTTCTTTCAAAGGTATGAAAAATAATAATAATTTTGAAATACCTAAATATCAAATAAGTGTCGTGTAATCTATATCTATACTATATTATAATAAACAAAAGGGGTATAATCTGTAGTTTAGTTAACTCAATTTTTTGGTTATCCCTCATTCACAACCGTTAGATCTTCAACTCAAATAGATCATGACCGTTAGATGCAATAATACTAAAAGTTATTATATACAGAGGTTTTAGGTTTGATTCCCGCCAACAACATATTAATTTATATTTAATACTAAAATTTATTATTTACAAAGATGTAAGGTTCGAATTCTTTCAATAACAAACTAAAATTAATATTTATTATATTATACTATACTATAAGCAAATTATAAAAAATTAAAAAGTAACCCGTGCTTTGCACGAGTTATAAGCTAGTATTTTTAGAAAGTAGAATTAAATTGTAATCCCGGATGCTTCTTACCGATAAGTAAATCAAATTTGGATTTTCAAGTCTTAAGAAAATTTGGATTTTCAAGCCTCAAGGGTCCTTGTAAAATGAGATATCGAACAGTGTTTTTGACATATCGAATATTTGAGTTATCGAATTCTTGAATTTTTTAATTAAACAAATTATTTCTCGAATTTGTACTTAAGCAAATTTTCATCTTCAAACTTTAACAGCCTTGTTTATCAGTCTTGAGCCATGATCCATAGATCTTCTTTCAAGCATTATTATATGACTTTTGTACACCACACATATAAAATTGAACCTTATTACTAAGTACAATTTACAAGATAAAAATCTAGCTAAAGGGTTACCCAGTTACGGGATCATGTAAGTAATACATGGTATTACTATGACCAAGTAGTCTTTGTTATTATATGGTTACAGACATGCCTCTATGACTAACAATATAAACACAATTTATATACTAATTTGTCATTTACTAAAAACAACCAAATTTATATACTAATTTATATCAAGATTTAACCTATATTAACGTTGGTGTCACCAACAATTTCTCTCGCCGCACAAACTGTTCGATCAATCTCTCTCATGTTAATCGGCTTCTCCAGAGCCACAACAAACTCTTCTTCCGCATTCCCTATTACGATCACTGATTTGTTCCATTTTACATCTCCGACTAATCCTGTACAGCTCGATCAATCGTTGATCATCGTCGATCAATCTCTCTCTTTTGTTAATCGGTTTCTCCGGGTATTAATTTTCTTTTATTAATCATTTATGTTGATTTTGTGATTTCTTGATTTATTTTTACAAATCTCTCTCTGGCTTGTCATTTCGATCTGTTCTTGTACACATTTGTGATTGACTACCACTTATCTCTCTTATTTTCTCTGTAATTGATCCAATTACTATTGTTATGTTCTTAACAGTTGTGGTATTTTCTCTTTGACATTTACTCAAACACTTATCTGTTATTGTTTCTAATGGCTTTAATTTCACAACATTCTTCTACATAAAACTCTACACAAAATTGTTATCTCTTTTTGTAATAAATGTTTTACACAAGTTTTGGAACTGATTTGTTAAGTTAAGAGAGGATTTGTTGCTCTTTGCATTAATGAATATTTATAACTACATTTTTTGGGTACATTTATTTAATATTTTAATTATAGCGTTTACCTTTTCTATTTGTAAAAAATGAATGTAGGTAATCTATTGAACTCTTTGATTGAAGTTTTTAAATTTAATATTTAAATAAAATTTTCATTGTAAATTAAATTTATAAATTGTCATTCATTTAGTTTAATGCGTATATAATTATCATTCCTTAATTGCATCCTAGTCAGTTATATCTTTCATAAATTCTTGAATTATGCCCTTATTGACATAATTTGAATAAGTCAATATTTATTATGCTATTAAATTACTCTTATATTTTAATTGGTTTGATTTTTTGTAACATGAATATTTTATTCATTGGAGGCCATGATTGATGGCATATACATTTTTTATGGAGTAAATTTCTGCCATAATTGGTGGCTTGTATATCTTTGTTAAATAATTTTTGTGCCATGATTGATGGTGTTGTAGCCTGTAGGTGACTAATCAAAGGGTTTTTAAACCCTTTGATTGGATATATACAACCATTTCATTTATAATTAAGTACGAATAAATTATATATACAATTGTTTTTATTTATAATCATATATGCAATTTGACTTACATTTTTTTTTTGTCATTGTTGTGATTTACTATTAAATATCCATAATGCACTTTATGTAATTTTGGATGGTTAGATGTAGGAGATATAGGATATGGAAGGAGGACTTCGGCGCACAAGGCAATTTAGCTACTAATTTGGATGCCATTTTCTTTGGATGGAAAGAAGTGTTAAGAAAAGATGGATGGAGCAACCAAGATGAAAAGGAAAAGAAAGCAAGTATACGGCAATAACTGATTGCAATGGGGACTCACAAAAGCAGAGTAGTTCTGCTTATTTTTAGTAGCAATTTATAAAATGATGTATTTTTATGTTTTGAGAGCACTCTTTTTCTCCCTTGAATTTTTTCCCATAGGATTTTGCTCTTGTGGGGTTTTAGCGAGGCTTTTCTTGTCGGATATAAAGGTTTTTACTATCTAAGCTTCCGGGAGAATTTCTTTCCTTCAGTTAGAGGATAAGCTTTTATTATCATTGTATTATCTGATATTTTATATCAATGAAACAATTTATCGTTTTAGTAAAAAAAATTATAAAAAGTGAATTGTGCACCGTTTATGTAACTGCACAAGTCCCATCATTAGTAGTTAAGTTCTTCATTGCTAGGTTTCGAATTCTTTCTACAAGAAGAACAGAAGCTGGGAACACAAAAACGTATCCACAAATTATAGCAACACTTGAGTCTAATATATCAATTAGATTTAAAGTACTTTTGTGTGTTTATTATTTCAGCATTTAATATTTCTTAAACACTAAACAGTTGCTATCATTTTTCATAGATTCAAAAATAAAAATCAAGAAAACGTAGATAATACATTCACCCACTCTTTATGTTATCCCACATGTGTTCGTAATATCTAATAACTCTACTTTATGAAAAGCTAAACTTTTGTTGTTGAATATGTCTTTAGCGGTGATTTAAATTATTTAATCCAAACAATTTCTTTTTTGCAGCACTCCATAGCTTAACATAGCATTACTGATGGATGGCAGTGCAACATTAAGTCTTAATTTGAGATTTGTGACACACGTATTTGTGTATGTGGTTATATTTAATTCAACGGTAGTTGATAAGTCTTAGAATCTTCAATTTAGACTGGTCTCATGGAATCCGACTCTTCAAAATCTTAACCATCTCAATCGTTAAATATGATAAATATTGTTAAGGGATAACAACAACGAAAATTTTAAATAAAAGAAATATAGAGAAACTATATTTATTTTTTCGCATTACAATATGTGCTCAAATTCTTGCACATTTAAATTAAAATTTTATATTTTTCTTTATCAAGGAAGGTCTAAGGGGACATCAACAGTTTTGCTATGTCCATTTTTGCTATGTCCATTATCTTCCCAACAACAAATTATCCACCAACAACAATATCCAGTGTCGCAAGTCAAACATGGAGTTCCTACACCACAAATATAAAACAATATTAAAGTTCTTGAAATGAATGTAATTATTTTAATAGTAAGAGTATAACTTATATTTTTTTTGTATAGGCTAGCTTACTGTGAAAAGAATGAGCGCGAATTGTCATTTCGTTTAGAGTCGGATTTCTGCTAATTGCAGCCTCCGATTGAATTGAGAAAATTGAGAAGGACGTTAAGAAGATGATGCAAATGAAAGATCTTGACAATGCCATCTTTATAAATATTTCATAAACAAACTCAACTTGAAGTAAAAAACTAACACAACGTTTTGTTAGTACTCCTTTAATATATACAAACTTAGCTTGAAGCTATAGTCTATAGATTTACTTTGGATACTATTAATTTTGTTATCTTAAGGAGTTATGGATTTTATAAAATATTCAAACAATATCTACATTTGATTCTTAAGTAGATATCTTTGTGGATAATATATCCTATTATCCTTATCCTTCATAAATAACAAATGTACAAGTGGAGTTTCAATGGATCGAAGTAGTTGGTTGCATTTTTTTATAAATAATAAATTGATCACATAACTGATTTTATTTTGAACACATTCAAATCATGCAAATAAAAAGACAAATCTACTTGAAGTATTTTTTGTTATTGTTAAAATTTTGAATGTATGCTACCTCAACAATTCTTTTCATACAAATGATCTAAAAACTTCTCAGACTCCCCTCCATGATAATTTTGTAAGGCCTGATACGGCGTGATGATGATATGGAAGGGCCAGGGGAATAAATTGTCTTATCATTATTCTCCGCTTTCAATAGAAAACTTGTGAAAAAAATTTGTTGAGATCAACCAGCCAATTCAGTTGGTATACCACAAGGAGATTTATAAATTCACTGTTCTAAGACACTGATTTTGACAATTTGAAGATGAGTAAGGAAATGTACCTACTTCAAGTGCTCCTTATATAATCATAAAAAAAATTCTAATATATTTAATGAAAACATATTGAGGCCACGTTCAAAAGTTTTATTAATAAAATTATTACATATAAATATCCTAAATTTAAACGTTTGAATTAGTTGTTTCCAAAAAACCTTGTAAATAAGTTATAAAAAAATATTACTAAGATATTATTATTTTATTGTGACGATACAACTCGTGGTTGAAATTTATAGTGTTTAGATATACTAATAAATGATCTGTTATTGTTAGGCACAAAGGCAACCCAAAATGCAACATTTGCAAATTTACCTTCAATTTTAGGTAATATTTTTTAAAATACTTTCAAAAAGTTAGGTATTTTTCTATATATCCCTATTTTGATGATCTCATTTTGTCTATGATAGTCTGAGTAGTTTATGGTTTAAACCTGTAAATCTAAGCTGTTACTACTTTTTTTTTTGAAACAAATCGTACTTGCATTACTTAAATAATATCAGAATCCAGTACATGATGAATAAACTCAGGAGGGGTAGCAACCCATTCCTTCAGACCAGACATAGAATGCGTAGCTAACAAGTGCGCCACATGTAATTGTTATGCTTGGGATGTTATATTTCAAATTATAACACTGGCAAATGTAATTGTAGCAGAGGTAGTTCTTCTTCTTCTTCTTCTTCTTCTTCTTCTTCTTCTTCTTCTTCTTCTTCTTCTTCTTCTTCTTCTTCTTCTTCTGATGCTGAGCTACCTTCTTCTTCTGCTACTGTGCTAACTGATAAAATCTTTAAATGCCTGGTAAAACTAGGCGAAAAATCTCCCAAAGCTTTATCCATATTTTGTATGTTCTTGGTATTAAATAATCTCGTGCTATATAAAGACATGAAAAAACTGAAGAAATCTGTGAAATTCTTGCAGAAAGAGCCTGATGAATGGGCGAAGGTGACGGAAAACATTCAGAAGGAGCTAATTGCCGTTAAGGAAGAAAATAAGGCAAACATCGATAAGGTCGTGGAACACCTAACCGACATGATGGAGAGGATATGTTGAAAAAAGTAGATTGTTGTTATGTTGTTATGTCGTTATGTTGTTATTCTAGTTCTAATCTTTCCATCTTGCTTTCTACTTTGTTTTGTTTATTAATAAAATTATTACATATAAATATCCTAAATTTAAACTTTTAAATTAGTTGTTTCCAAAAAAACATTGTAAATAAGTTATAAAAAAATATTATTAAGATATTATTAATTTATTGTGATGATACAACACGTGGTTGAAATTTATAGTGTTTAGCTATACTAATAAATGATTGGTTATTGTTAGGCACAAAGGCAACCCAAAATGCAACATTTGCAAATTCATTTGCAATTTTTGGTAATATTTTTTTTAAAATACTTTGAAAAAGTTGAGTATTTTTGTAAATATCCCTATTTTGATTATCTCATTTTGTCTATGATAGTCTGAGTAGTTTATGGTTTAATTTTGCAAATCTAAATTGTTAATACTTTTTTTTAAATAAATCGTACTTGCATTACTTAAATAATATCAGAATCCAGTATATGATGAATAAACTCAGGAGGGGTAGCAACCCATTCCTTCAGACCAGATATAGAATGCGTAGCTACCAAGTGCGCCACACCATTCGCAGACTTACGAACAAAATTAACTAGAACATTATCAAAGTGCTTACATAACTCAACACAATCCGCAACAATAGTATGAAAATAATTTGCTCTTTGATCCCCTTTGCATGCCCTAACACGACTCATCGAATCTGACTCAAAAATGCAGTGCTCCATAACTAAACTTTTAACCCTGGATAACGCCTCTTTTAAGGATAACACCACTTTTAAACTCAGCGTCTCGGCTTCTCTAGGCTGCCAACCACCAACAATTTGACCACACCTAGCTCAAATAAATCTTCCTGTCGAATCCCAAATCACACTACCAAGGCCAACACTCCCATCAGGGAAAATAGCTGCATCAGTATTGATTTTGTACCATCCTACTGGCGGGATACTCCAATGATGCACACCCACAACTATTCTCTCTAGACTTCGAACACAAGCTTCTTGAGCTCTTCTCCAATTAGCCAACAGATTCAAGGCTGCCGCCTTTACTTCAAAAGCAGACCCATTAACCCGTTCCCATACCCATTTGTTCCTCCGATGCCATAAGCTCCAAGAAACCATCCCAATCAACACCCTTTTATCTCTTGTAGCAGTCTAAAATACTCGCACAAACATATCAAAGCACGACTCATTCTGAATCGTTGTCGCGTCATCCTGCAAACCAATCATTGCCCAAACAATCCTTGCAAACCCACATTCAAACAAGATATGCGTATCACTCTCATTCGCAGTATGACACCAAGGGCATCTAATGTCCACAGACTAGGGGTGGCAATTTCGGGTTTTGGGTCAGGTTTGTGTCGGGTCAGATTGTATTTGGTTGTTTCAGGTTGATTTTTTTCTAACCCGTACCTACCAGGTTCGTGTCGGGTTTCGGGTTATTTCGGGTTTCATCACCTCATCTCTTTTTTAGAGTGATTAAAAATATACTTCTATAATATATACTCCTTCTGTCCCGATTTTTATATGTACTGATTGCTTTTACAGAAATTTTAAGAAAAAACAGTTCATTTCTCTTTCATTGCACGTGAAAGTTATAATTTAAATGTATAATATGTACTGTACCCACTTTGTGACATATAAAAAATATTTTTATAACTACTAAATAATTATAAATCTGTTACAGATACACATGGTATCACAGGTGCACCTGAGCACACCTCCACTAATAACACTGAAGTCAGCAACACTGAATCCTAGCCACATATTCTTGACAGCTGTAATTCTTGTTTGATAGCTGTGTTAGTTAGTTATTTAGGTTAGAGGTTCAGTATATAACCATCATTTCCCTTTTATAAAAGGCCAAGAAGCATTTTTTTCGTTAAATACAGATTCTCTGTTCTTGTTCAGCTTCTTCAACTTTCTTACTGTAATTTCATAAAGTGTCATGGTATCAGAGCTATGGCGTTCGCTGTGCTAATATCATGAATCGCTCGTATGCTTCCACTCTACAGAATTTAGCCTCAACATATACTATAATGGCGTCTTCTGCCACAACAATAAACACAACTGCTATTGATATCAATCATCCATTTCACCTGAGTTTCTCTGATCATCCTGTTCTATCGCTTGTGAATGAACATCTCAGTGGATCCAGTTATCAGCATTGGAGTCTCTAAATTGTAATTGCACTTTCTGCAAAGCTCAAGCTTGGTTTCATTGATGGCAGCCTTGTTAAACCTGCAACAGATGCCACACAAATCTCTCTTTGGAATCGGAGTAACGATCTGGTAATCTCCTGGATTTTCAACTCTGTTAGCTCCGATATTTGTAAATCTGTTGTTTATATGCACACTGCAAAACAAATTTGGGATGATCTAACTGCTAGGTTTTCACAACAGAATGTGCCTCATCTGTTTCATTTACGAAAAGATCTTGCTTCTCTCACACAAGACTCTATGTCAATCACTGAGTATTTCACAAAATTTCGTTGTTTAGTTGATGAATTAAATAATATGTCTTCTATTCCTAAGTGTATCTGCTCTACTCGATGAGAATGTCAAAATGATAAGAAGCTAGCTGAGTATGAATAATTGACTAAACTAAGTCAATTTTTGATGGGATTGAATGATCGATATACGAATGTTCGAGTCCAAATCTTACTCATGAATCCTCTACCAGACCTAACACATGCTTATTCACTTTTGTTATAAGAAAAAAATCAAAGAGATTTTCATTCATCATCTTCAATTTTGACTGAACACTCTGTCATGAATGGAAAATTTACTCCTCCTTTGAACAAGGCTACATCCAATCAAAATAAGAGGTCTACTGTTCGCAAGAGTGTTTATTCTTCTAGTGTGTGTGATCATTGTAATATGATTGGACACATAAGAGAAAAATGTTTCTTTCTCCATGGTTATCCTGAGTGGCATCGACTTCACGGACATCCAAAACCTAAGCTCAAAACTAAAAATGCTTCAAAACGTTCATCTGGTTCACCTACTGCAAACTTGACAGTTCATGAGCAACCTACTATCAGTGAGTCTCCAATTGACACAACACCTGCCTTGACTGCATCTCAATATCAGCAACTGATAAGTGTGATTCAAGCTAATTTCAATCCTCAAGCCTTTCTTGCTCAGGCTCCCTGGATTAATGACACTATTGTTACTACAGCAGCAGGTACTACCTATCTGTCTCATTCTGCAGCCTTTATCAATACTGCTCAACTTGTACATTTTAAACAACCTGGATCATAGATTCAGGTGCTACTTGTTAGTGTATACTGAAAATATTTAGTTGAAGTATATATATTTATTTCTGGCCAGTTTTATTGAGAATCATTTGAATGTTTACATGCTGTCTGATATTATATATTGTGGACAATCTAGTATCAAATGAGATACAGAATATTAGATTGTTAAATACGGTTTATATAATATAATAAGGTTCACAGCACAGGTGGTGTTGGACAATCCACTGGTATGGCTGTAGTATTATTTAGATTAGTTTATATTGACTAATAAATAATACTAGTATACTTTATGTATATTGAACATGATCAAATTTAGAATTGTTCCTTTATACTGATTAAGAAGGAGAACTAAGATTCTATGTTATTATTAATGCTTAGGTTCTTAATCCGGATATAGTAACTGACACGTGTATATTATTTACATGCTTTGATATATATATGAAATAATTCTTTTGAATTATATCATTACATTTTGGGTGATGGAATTATATACATGGTGGATATTATTTATAGAAGGAATCCATGTCCTGATAATATTCGGGTTAATGATGTCCCCTTGAAAGCTCAAAAATATTTAATTATGTGAAACCCTGCAGGTGGATTTATTCCAGCATAATTAAATAAAGGTTGAGTGGATGATCAAGGATAAAATATATTAATTAAATGAATTATCAGTAATTTATTTAATTAATGGACATGCGATATTTTAAACATGGGGAATTTAATAAGCAAATAATAAAGGAGCCAATTTAATTAATTAAATAAATTATCGGAATTAGGTGGGTGGTGCAATATTAATTATTTAGTGGAATTAATTAATATTAATGATAGTGGGCTTGGCCCAAGTTATCATTAGAAGGCCCGACCTAATTTACTCCATGATCCCTATTGTAGCCTATAAATACTCATTATGCCTCCAAGAATAACTGTACTGAATTCTAGAGCTTGGAGGCTAAACCTTGGAGGATCGAAGGCCACACTTCGTTCAAGGGAGTAAGGGAATACAATAGAAGATCGTGGATTTGAATCGCTTGCGCCGTAGCGATTAAGGTAAATCTTCTAACCCCATTTGTAATCATTAAACGGGTTAAACACAAATCGCTATGATCCAAAGGGACCAACACTACTCACCATATTACTCCTCATCTATCTTTGTTGCACAATGTGCAAAAAAACTTGTATCAGATATTCACTTGCCAAATGATCAAGTATCTCAAATATGTCACATTGGTGATTTGACTCTTGGCACAGACCTGACACTTAAACAAGTGTTACTGAAAGGCATATGACACAGCCTATTTGTTATCCGAGGATTCAACTTAAATTAGATTGTAAAAAGTAGATATTGTATGAATTATCACAGGAATCTCAGATAGTATTATCTATCAGAAGAAATATTACTAAAGTTAACCCACCTACTTAAAGATTACAATATTAAAAGAAGTTCAGACATCTGATCAAGCCTCAGTGAAGTATTTGACAAAGAAGTGGATTCATTTACAGTGACACATGATTTTCAGTCAGAGCACAAGAGAATTAAAGAGAGATGAGATAAGCAAAAAAAGACCACATTTTTAAGTCAAAAATGAAGAATAATCATTGGAGTTAAACGTTCATGAACCAAACAGCACATCGAACGTCAAATAGAAAATTAAGTGGTAATTCTTTGTTAATTTCAGTGGTTCAAGAAAAAGATTTGGCTATTAAAGGATTCATATTAATTCTCCTTTAATTGATTATATTATGTGATTAATTTAATTAATAAGTTAATTCTATCAGAATTAATTTATTCATTAAAATAATTATTTAATTAATTATCAGAATTTTATGTAAAAGAAAATTAATTAAATGATTATCAGAAAATCATTTAATTAATTAAAGCTAAATTTGTACTGGTACTATCTTTTTAGAAAGGTAGTACCGAAGGTAGTTTCAGTAAAAAGGAGAAGGTAGTACCGACCACTACCAAGGGTAGTAGCCTTTTTAGAGAAGGTAGTACCGACCAAAGGAGAAGGTAGTACCGATTCTGCAAACCTAGCGGCCTTCCTGGAAAGGTAGTACCGAGCAGCCAGAAAAGGTAGTTCGAGGCAAAGAAAAAGAAAAAAGAGGCAGTAGCTTGTGTGATGAAAAGATATTAAAGACAGAGGCGGCTGCAGAAAGAAAACACCTGAACATTAGATCAAAAACTGAAACAAAACAGAAAATCTCTCTCATCTTTAAGAAAAACTGCAAGAGCCTTTAATTTTTTGTAAAAGTCAAGTTCAACTCCTTTGTAATATTTGATCCGATAGAACTTGATTATTGATCACTCTTGTACTACTAGCGAATTAATTTTCCTAGTTCATATCTTGATTTTTATTAACAAATCTAGAAATGTTCATGTCGAATTTTCTAGTTTGTTTCTATTAACTTGATATCACTCTGTACTAATATTGTAACAACCCTCAAGTTTAATATATCGTTATATTTAACTTGAACTTTGTTTCATTTTAATTCCGCACAAATTTGTCTAAATTAAGTTTAAATCGAACGGACAAATTTTGAGAAAAAGGTATAGATTGTCTGCAACCCCCCTTCTACAATCTTATTGGACCTAACAATTGGTATCCGAGCCGTTTGATTGAAGTACAAATCAAGATCCTATTTTTACTCAATTAAAAATCGAGCCCAAATTTTTAACTCACTTAAAAATTCATCATGTCTTCAAAAGTTGGCACTATTAAGATACCTATCTTTAACAAGGATAATTATCATATGTGGAAGAACAAAATGATATTGTTTCTTGAAGTTACAAATCCCAAGTTTTTGGGTGTGTTGAAAAATGGACCAAAAATTCCTTTGGTCTATTAAGGAGAAGTTGTTGTGGAAGGAGTAGTTGTTACTCCTGGAAGAACTTATCCAAAGGACTCTGCCTCATATACTCCTGATAAAAAGGAGGATGCTGGACTTGACATAAATTTAAGACTCATTTTAATAGATTCTCTGGACTAAGTGATGTACAACCATGTTGTTAATTGTACACATGTGGGAAACTATTGAAACCATCAATGAAGGAACGGATGAAGTTAGGGAGAACAGATTAGAGAGCTTAACCTCTGCTTAACCTCTGAGTATGAACACTTCAGATCAGGCCCTAATGAAGGCATTCAAGAAGTGTTTGAAAGGTATAACAAATTGATTAACAACTTGAAACTGCATGGCAAGTATTATACACTCAAGGAGATAAACAGGTAGTTACTTCTTACAATGCCTACTCGTCTAGAACACAGGATTACTGCCATTAGGGAATCCAGAGATATGAATGAAATCTCTCTTGAAAGACTCTTCGGTGTTCTGAAGACCTATGAACTGGAGCAAGCTCAAAAGAAAGAGATTTATGGTAAAGGTAGAGTTGCGAACACATCTACAGCTTTAGTTTTTTAGACTCCTAGGTAATTGGAAGCTAAGGTTGTTCGACCTTAGAGCTCTGACAAGGAACAGTTTTAGGTTGAAGTTGGTCAAACACCTATCACTTAGTATGGTGGAGATTTCTATTCATTAGAAGAGCTGGATCAGTTGAAAGATGAGTCCATGGCGATGATGGTGAGGCGGTTCAGTAATTTTAGATTCAAGAGGAATCCCAAGTTCAAATTTAAATCTAACAACAATAAATTCCAGAGAGGAGGTTCTTCATCCTCCAATAGCAGGGGTGGCTACAAAACTGGAGTTGTTGAGAGAAGCAAGATCCGTTGCTTCAACTGTAATGAACTTGGACACTTTGCCACTGAGTGTCAAAAACCCAAACAGAGTCAAAGGAGGGATTCTGCTCCTGAAAAGAAAAATATTGGAAAGGCCTATGTGGTTGCTGGCAAGAGTTGGGATGACACAGACAGTGAAGATGAAGAAGTTGGTAATCTTTTGCTGATGGTAATTTCTGACAACACCAATGGTTCTACCTCACAGGTAACATTTACTGATGCTGAGATAATACGTCATCTTGGTAGTACTTTGGATTGTGCTAAGAGAGAAAATGCTAGAATAAATTTGTTAAACACTGATCTTGAAAATCCAGTGTTAGAACTAAAAAATGTGCACAATTGTCAGGATAAGCAAAAGGAGGAAATAAAACTACTTAAAAAAAGGGAGAAGTCCTTAGTTGAAGTAGTGTCTTATCAGCTTGCTAAAATAAGTGAACTTGAGACCAAGGTTAGAGCGTATTATAATTCTTGTAAAGTGGCTAAAGAGATTTTCAACAAACAAGCTGTTGATCGAACCGTAGGAATAGGGTTTGGTTACAATGAAGCTGTTGAGATGTTAGGCATAAATTCCCCTGCTCCTGTTAGTGCTAAAGAAAGGGGAATAGCACATGTGCTTAAGGGTGTCAAGAACCCTCTCTTTAGGAAGTCTATTGTAGAACCTTTAGATACCACTTCTATAATCATTCAGGAAGAATTGAGAACTGAAGACATTGCCAAAGCAAATGTCTGTTCTAAACAAGATGTGCATAAGGTGCCAGTCAAGGTTGTTAATTCAACTAGTTCTTTGAAGACTGGATTAAATCATGATAATGTGGATAAATGCAATAACATGTCTAACATGCATGCCATGCCTTTGAATAATTCATCTCATAAACCATGTGGCATCTTGAACTATATGCAATGTGCTTTTAATGTTATGTCGACATATTTTAACTGTATGTATGCAACTAGTAGTATGATTGCTCCAAGGCAATACATGAATAATAGAAAGCATGTTAGATCCAGGACTGTCACTCCACCTAATTCTAGGTCAAGGACCTCAAGTCCTCCTAAGGTTATGGTGAAGACATGGATACCCAAGCTAAAACCAAAGAATGTTAAAGTTGTTTACAGGGTTAAGTGTCCAGTCTCTGTTGAAGATGTTGTTATAAAAATTAAGAATGTTGTTTTGCCTGATAAAGGCCAATTATTAAAGTACTCTGGACCCAATCAAATTTGGGTTCCGAAGAAAGTTTAACCTATTTATCATTGCAGGGTGCGGAACAGGTTGATTGTGTTATGTAGATTTTGGACAGTGGATGTTCAAGGCATATGACCGGAGATAGAACCCTGCTGACAAACGTGGTAGAGAAAGCCGGCCCAGTGGTTACCTTTGGAGATAACAACAAAGGTAAAACTGATGGATATGGTAGATTGGAAGCTGGTAATGTTATCATCGATGAAGTGTCTTTTGTGAAGGGACTTGAGCATAATCTGCTAAGTATCAGTCAATTATGTGACAAGGGTTATGAAGCCTTCTTTAACAAGAAAAATTGTCTGATCTCACACAAGAGACATGAACAGCCTGCATTGATTGGAGTTAGAAAAGGAAATTCATATGTAGCCAACATGAACTCTGGAAGCACTGAAGAAATCACTTGCTTCTATTCAAAAGCATCTTCAGATGAGAGTTGGCTATGGCACAAGAAACTTTCTCACCTTAATTTCAATACAATAAATTCTCTAGATAAAAGAGAACTGGTGAGAGGTTTACCTTCAATGGAATTTACACAGGAAGGACTCTGTGATGCCTGTCAAAAAGGTAAATTGATAATAGCAACACACAGGAGCAGTGACACATCATCAATAACTGAACCTATGCAATTACTACACATGGATCTCTTTGGTCGAGTTAATATGATGTCAATGTCAAAGGAAAAGTATGCTGTTATGATTGTTGATGATTTCTCAAAATACAATTGGGTACTTTTCCTAAATTACAAAGATGAAACTCCATATTTGGTGATTGATCACATCAAGTTGATTGAGATGGACTCAAAGCATCCAGTAAGGGCAATAAGGTCAGACAACGGAACTGAATTCAGGAATACAGTTCTTAATGGCTTTTATACTGAAAAAGGCATAACTAGACAGTATTCAGCTCCAAGAACTCCTCAGCAAAATGGGGTAGTAGAAAGAAAGAATAGAACCTTGATTGAAGCTGCACGTACAATGTTAAGTGAATCAAAGCTTCCTGTTATTTCCCAGTTGGACACCAAGATTTTAGAAGGGGGGTTGAATAAAATCTTGACTGAAAATTCTTTCGAATTAACGAGGCTCCAGATGGATTTAAGATGAACAGATAAAGCCAAAATAGAAATAAAAACATACAACACAATCTTAAAAATTTCAGGTGGATTTGTCGAGTCCACCTGAGGGTTGTATTGAAGAAAATAATCTATGTAAAAGATTACACAGCTGCAAGTACAAAACTTAGTGTGTACAAGAAAACCTAATGCTCTATGCGTTTATGCTCAGTGTTTTCTTCTTACTTAGTCTTGCTACACTTGAAGATATAGATACTCCAAGTTTACAAACCATACAATAATGCAAATATTACAAAGTCAAAGTATTTGCAGGTTTGCTGCCACTCCTCGTCTCCATGTGATACAATTTTCTTTGGATTGTCTTGGACAGATCTTCACTAGATTTACCAGCCAAATTATTTGTGAGAATAAAGAATGTTTTTTTTCTTCGTTTCCAGTACTGGATTCCATACTTTTTTTAAGTCTATCAACCCATGTGACTGTCAGGCATGTCAAGTCGCTGTCAACGTAAATATCAAGACATTATTGGTTGCAGAGTTTTATCCGTTGAAGCTGACATCGATCGATAGGTTGAATGCGGTTTGCTGGAGTGTCATATCCATTGGAGTAGAATTTTTATCGGTTGAAACATCACTTTACTTATACAGAATTATATAGCACAGCTTATATACAATTTGCTACCCTATTCTGCATATCCATTGATAGTCAACATGACTCAGGATACTAGCAACTATGATAACAACAAACAACTTATCTATCGAGACTTAAAATAGTATGTTACTAACTTATCAACCGATAAGCTACCTCATCAACGGATATTTGTAAACTGGATATCCGTTGATAAGTTACAAACATAACTTATACAAATATGTTTTTAATGTGTTTTGGTGTGCTTATCATCAAGGACAACATAATTCCTAACAATCTCCTTCAATTTATGACTGATGGAATAACAACCATAAATTAAGAGCCTTGATGATAACAAAACACCTTAGCATGATTACAGAGTTAAAGCAAAAACATATGTATTGTAATAAGCTTCTAAAAATGTAGAAAATGAACCGAGTCAAGTTAAAGAATCATACTATTACAAGGGATTGCTCCTCTAGTCTGAGCAAGTAATTTATTTCTTCCCCTTGCACTCCTCATACCATAGGATTTCTTTTTGTTCACCTCAAGCTGCTCCTCTAGAGATTTGTAGATGATCTTTTCTTCTTTATGACTTGAATCCAGCATAGACATCAAGTGTTGCAAGTACTCATTGCAAGCCTTTTCCAATTGATCTTTTAATCTAAAAAATCTTCTACAATTGTGTTTATCTCTGAATTCCATTATCCAGAATGGATAAAAATGAACCTTTTGACCAGGAACATATTGAATGTTCAGCTTCTTAGGCAAACCCTCCTTTGAAGTCCAGCTATTTCTTAATTCATTGATCTTGTTGAAGATTATGGTCTTTGCCTCTGGGGTGAATCCACCAGTTCTTTTCATTGAAGACCATATCTTACACAATTTACTGTAGCTTTCATTCAGCACTTAATGTAGGGGCCAGGTTATGCTGTTTCCTTCTTTATAGATGAAAATCAATCTTTCTGGTAACCTGACTATCCTATATGTAGCACTCACATCACTCACTTCATCCAAGAAAAGATTGATACTTGAATATTCTTCAATGTCAGCAATGTAGAGCTCAGTTTCTTTCTTGGCAGTCTCATTTGTAACTTGTGGAACCTCAGCAATTTGAATTGGTCTAGCTGGAGGTTGTTTCCTGGTTCTTGTACTCCTCCTTTCAGGTGAGAGTCTGACCTTTGGAAATACCAAGCTATTGAGATCAAAGTCAAATTCCATTGGTTCTGGCTTTATGTCTTCAAGAGTGAAAGTAATGGAGCTGGAAGTTTGAGTGGGTTATTGTGTGGCTTGGGTTGGAGGTATGGTAGGTTGAGGTTTTGTTGATTCAACTTATTCTTTTGGTTCTGCGCTCAAAGTCCTTTTAGCATAAGTCTTGACTCTGCTTTTCCTTTTCTTGCACGCAGACCTTGTGTTCATTTTTTTTTTCTATAATTTGGCATCTTCTTCTTTAGCCTCTTGCTACATCTCTGCTTCCAATTCTATTACAAGCTCATCAGCCAGTCTAGCTTCTTTCTCAGTGAATTCAGCAGGTGGTCTAAAAATTTGACCAGCTTGAAGTAACCTTGCAGTTTCTTCAGCCTTGGCCACAACAAAATCTGGATGACCTGCAGGAACATATATTTCCACTCCATTTCTGTAGACAAATGCTAAGTTATCTTTGAGTCCCACATCAATTGCAGCCTTCTATTTTAATTTAGCAAGTTGCTCTCTCATTAGTTTGAATTCATCTGGCTTTGGCATTGGAAATTCAAATCTCATGGTATTTTTACCATTTTTCTTCACTGGTGACTTCTCTCTTTTGAGCATAGGCTTAAATTCAGACACATATGATGGCTCCCCTCTGGCTAGAGACTTGGGAAGCACAAAATCTAGAATTAGTACTTGTCTGATTGATGTGCATTTGGAGGGAATTGTTACTTGAGAAATATGAGGATTGACAGCCAGTCTTGTGGCAATGGAATCTTCAGGTTGAAGAGCTGATTCCTCCTCACTAGATGGTATTACTAGAACTATTGGAATTGGAGTAGAATGAAGTTGCTCCCCCTCACTGGTTGACTCCCTTTCACTAATCTTCTCCCCCTTTTTATTAGCATCAAGGGTTTGAGTAGTAGGCAGTTTCAACAGCCTCTTAAGGAGGGCAATTTTGTCGATTATGAGTCTCAAGAATGAGTTTTTGATCTGTAATCACAGTACTCATTTGAGACTCCAATTTGTCAACTTTTGCAGATAGAGCATCAATCTTTTTATCTGTATCTGCATCTTTCTTCAGCTTGGATCTAATCTGTTGCATGGTAAGAGGAGGAAAGATGAGCTCCAAGTTCTTTGATTGAGTTTCTAATTCATTTTTTATTCCAGTCTTGAATTCATCCTTACCCTCAACCCTTTGGTTAAGAAGACATTTTTGCAATTTGAGAGTTGCCAGAAAATTCTCTTGCACATGCTTCAGAGCTGGTTCTGCATCCTATAAAGTAGCTACAGTCTTCTTATACTGTACTACTAGCTCTTTGTGAGCATCCTTTGAGATGTATGCATTCGACATCAACCATTCTGGTAAATCTCCGGGTTGCTGAGAAGGTCCTTCATCTTGACCTTCATCTTCGAATTCAGAAACATATTGAAATTCATTAGCAGCATTTGAAGGCAGCTTGGTAAGAGCATCCTTAGCTCTCTGCATAGATTCACTTGTGTGTACCAAGTTCAGCTGCTGCTCAACCTCCACATTGCCCTGTTTAGCCCAAGAGTCAAGGTCTGGATCAGGGTGAGTAAAGGTTTCAGCTCCAAGAAGAGTTCTATCAATGAATTTTTGAGATGCCTGTTGATAGTGACTTTCCCTGGGGGCATCATTAACCTCCATTGACTTACTTGCAATGGTTTCATCCACCCTTATGTCTCATGTACCTACTTTTCTCTCTCATTTTCTCTCTCCTTTTGCATCAGGGGCTCTGTAACACCCCCAGATCCGGGGTCCGGGATCGGGTCGTTACTGTCTCATAACTTATACACAATACTTGACTTGAGTCCAAAATCCATAAGTAGCAAGCTATGACCCCACAATAATATCCACTCACACACACACACACACACATACACACACACACACAGTTATAGTCCCAGAGATGAAATTGAAATAAGTTTTACATAAAAGGGGTTTACGAATGAAAGTTATTACAATCCCAAAAGGATAACATCATAAGTTTAAAAGTTTTGCCGTTGATTACATTAATTATACATATAGTTAAACAGGAAATAAAAGCTGTCTAACTATGCTACCTCAGCAATGGCGACTAGCATCTCAGCGGGGAGTCCGGTGGGTCGAGTAACCCGCTTGCGCCGAGTGCGCCTGACGCGAGCCATCTGCCCTAGCTGTTGTTGTGACATAATATGAACAAAGTAAGGGTGAGCGAAAGCCCACCAACAATAATATAACTGAACAGTGATACATATATACAGTAGTTCAAAATATCCTTTGAAATCATATGCCATGCCTTAATGAAGTTATTGCCAGTATAATATAAAGGATGAAGTTACCAGGTAACTCAAGTATTTGTTTGTAGAAATATCTGCTACATCAAAAGTAAGCGAGATATTCTCATTGCCATTAAAAGAGGAACTTGCATGAAAAGATTGCAATTCCAGTTATGAACACTTTTCCAGCTCTTCCAACAGTAATCATGTTGCAGGAAATAAATAAGTTTGGATGATGAACCAATGATGGAGTATTCACCGCGCCCGCTGTTCCAATCTTGATGATAAGTCGAGATCGTACAGCTCAAATTAGATTTACTACCGGTAGAAGGAAGAACTGACGGCTTTACTTGTCTACCGCCTTACTAGCTCTCCCCGGCCAACGGCTGGGCCAAAGGGGATGGACCGGCGCTACTCGGCCTCTTACACGACTCCTAGTTCAAATAGAATTCATGATTCTGAATGTAACATTCGTCCCCCTTTCCCCAAGTATAATACTTGTTGATAAGACTCCACAAAGTAGTCGTATCTAGTTGGAAAGGAAAATTCACCAATAACTTCCAAGCTATTGCTTGGTAACGAATATCAACTTGTTCCAACCATCTTACCCCTCGAAAGATGAGAAGGTAAACAACGACTTAATAAGTCAATAGCACCCGAGTTGCGAGTGAAGAGAATACTTTATGACCGGGAAGTCGACAAGATAAATATCATTTTCCAAGTAAGGTTCCCTTATTATTAGGGAGATAGACTCAAAGAAGAATGATGTCTGAGAACCTTTCTTGATATAAGATTAATAATAATATGACTCCGAAATATTTTCCGTAATAATCGAAGAAGATAAACCTTATTGAGGTTATTCTAAGTAGGGAATAAATATTCAGAGAATATTTATTGAATTAAAAATATTTAAAGAATATTTAGGAATATGAAAGAATATCTTTAATCAGAGTATTTCTCAAAATAATCCTTGAAGAAATATCAAGAGAATATTTATTGAATAAATAAATATTTAAATGAATATTCAAAATAATATTCATTAATTAATAAGACCTGAAAGGAATATTTAAGATAATATTCATCATTAATTAGGAATTTAAATGAATATTCAAAAAGTAATATTCATTTAATGAATAATATTCTAAATGAATATCAAGTAATATTCATTTAGTAATCCAAGCTTTAAAGGAATATTCGATATAATATTCGATAAATAAATCAAGCTTCAGATGAATATTAGAATAATATTCATCAAGTAATTAATATCTTAAATGATTATTCAAAAGTAATATTCATTTAATAAAATAATATTCTAAATGGATATTCAAATAATATTCATTTAGTAGTCCAATCTTTAGAAGAATATTCGGAATAATAATCGCTAATCTATTCGACTCTGAATGAATATTGAAAAATATTATTCGTCGAATGGTTACGTTCAAATAATTATTTGAAGTAAGGATCGTTAAATAAATAATCTCGAATGAATATTTAAATAATATTCATCGCCCAAATAATGGAAAATATTTACTTAAATATTTTTCTCTGAGGTAATCTCGATATATCAAGAAATATTGACTCCCGGTCTATATTTGATGAATAAGATGTATACGCCCTTCCATGAGGGTCTTACAATAACCGGCTTATAATTGATACGTTAGCTATCTAATTTATAAGCCAATAAATAATCAGGGAACAAGCATAACGATATAACTGGAAAGTAGGCATGCATGCTATGGCATATGTATAACAGAAAACATATATATATATATATATATAGAGTCCTACTCTACTACAAACTAAAATTAACTACAAACTACAAACTAAACACTAATTCAATATTTCATGCTAATCTAATGATCAAACTAGGGGTACCCCAATAAAAAAAGTGTTTAAAATAATTGGCTCCATTCAGCAAAAAAATAAAAAAAATTCACTGTTCACGTGATGATGTGGCAATGGATTTCACTGGTTAACGGTGCTTCGCACCTTCTTGTACGGCGCTTCGCGCCTTTATCATTCTAAAGTTGTAAGAAATGGCAATCAATGGTAAAGGCAATAGACGATTGACGGGTGTGTCGAGGGCCTGCGGCCCTCATGACTACCTAACTCATCCGTTTACTGTCTTAAATGCTTCGCATTTCCACGGCAAGTTTTTTTTTTTTTTTTTGGTGGATAGAGCCAATTATTTTAAGCATTTTTTGTGAAGGTACCCTTGGCGGGAACCTTAGAATAAATGAAATATAATTAATCTAGTGTTAGTTTGTAGTTTGTATTTAAGGATTTATTTGTATTTGAGCAAAAGCCTATATATATATATATATATATATATATATATATATATGTGTGTGTGTGTGTGTGTGTATGTGGTCTCTGACCAGGACCAGGAACCAATTCGAATTTGGATCTTGACATGTCGGTGGTTTTTAACCGTAGGCATTTTGCCAGGAAGTTGGTGGGCTCATCATGAATTAGGTCGGGGTGGCTGGTGGTTTCGGGACCCCGTAGAAAATGCTTCTTTTATGCCTCGGGTATTAGCCACAGCTCGTATTCATTCAGTAATTCTACCCCTTCTTCATTCTTGGACCTCGTTTCTTAATATTGTGACTCTTCCATGCTGTGTCTCAGGAACCTCTTCAATACGGTCCGGATTGCTAGATATATATATATATATATATATATATATATTCAATCACAACAACAGCCTAAAAGAAGGGAATTGAAACTTGCCTGGTAGTCGAGTACGGTAAGGGGTAGTGGTAGCGGGTCCCGGGTCAGCTTGGTGATCTATAAATAGCCAAGGCATTCGGGATTAATTACTTAACATCTTAAAAGTTAAGTTATACTTAAATCGAAACACATTCTCGAGTTATCTCGTTATACCCCTTTTAGTGGATTCCTTTTATCATCGATCCGACCCGACATTCGTTCGTTAATATGACATGTCACTGTACATACACTTGGGACATACTTAGGTCATACAAGTTCTAAAGTCGATCGTTACGAATCAATATTATACTCCGAGTTTTATCACCCGTTTTCTAAGTGTTTTACCGAAGTTATAATCAAGCGGGTTTTTAGGGGTTCGTTCGCGTTTAACTTCGATTCCAACATTTTTATAAAATCGGAAAACGATCCGTTTGACATATGGTTTTCTCTCATACCTTCCTTATGACCTCTAGTATTTATTTACCAAGATTAGCAACCGAATTACTCATGTTAAGGGGGTTCAATTGCAGTTACGAATTCGTCCTTACGATTTCGAACTACTTTTAGTTAATCGGTCGTAAATCCTAAACCGTAAGTTCGTTTGATCCGATTCTTTTTCCAAAATGATCTACGACTCGAGATCTACCAGGGTATGTTATATACTTAACCAGATCAGTGAATTATAGCTACTGCTATGCACGAGTTTCAAGGTGTAACGAAATTTCGGCATTATAACGGCTATAAATCGAGCGTTCCAAAAATTATAACATCAAAACCAAGCCACACCGGGCATAATACACATCTTATATACATGATTCTCATCCAAATATGTCCAAGATCATATCACTTCATCCTTATAATCATCATATGTTTCAACCACTACAAGATCATGTTAATCAAGCTTATAACCATGCTAATATCATAACTATACTAAAACTCATCAAGATCATGCATATACTTAAAGTAAAACCTAGGGTTTCAAGAGAGATATACCTTCCTTGGTGTGTCTTGGAGTCTAACAAGCCTTGATCTAGTCCTTGGATCACCTTAATATAGCTTAGAGCAACAAAGAAAACCAAGAAAACAAAGTTAGTTTCTAATGGTTACTATTCATCATCACTTTTGTAAAAATCATAGAAAATAGAAAAATAAGAGTTTGTCTCTCAAATTTTTACCACATCTTGGCCTCTTCATAAGCTTTGTTTTGAGTCCTAGATCATCAGATTTGAAGCTTCCTAGCTAGGGTTTTGAGCCCCCTTTCTCCTCTGGACAGAAACTGTCAAGCACATATCAGTTTGGTTTCTTCAACTTTGGGGAGGGATTTAACTAGGCTATACTACTTGGATTGCCATGAAATTTTGAAAAAATACTCTACATATATTGAGGAAGCTATGGTTAAAATTTGGTGATTTATGAATGGGTAGAAGTGGAGATATAAATTTTTCTTTGAGCTTGGTTTTGCTGGGCAGTTTTGGGAGAGATGGTGTTCCTTGCTCTTTGTTTTGCTTTATGAACAAATATCCTCTAATTCATGTATTATTGCTACATTACTTGGATGCATCATCTCCTTTTGTGTTGTTTGCTTCTCAATGGTCCATGTGTTGCCCATCCATTGGTACACTTGTTGGCACCACATTATGCATACCCCTTTTTGTTAAAGTGCAACTACACCATTTGCTTGTTAGTTGACTTTCATGTAAGTCCTTATAGTTCATTATTCTCCCACCAATTTGCACATGCTTATCTCTTGATTCTCTATTTGTTTATTTGTCCGATTATTGCTCAATTTCACTGATCGTTCGAAAGAATATCCCAAGGATTTCTAGTTAGGGTTTTACCGGAAACCTTCTTAATATTTATAATACTATACTCCATCATTCTTAATAACTCTCGGATCCATATTCCTTAAATCCTTTTAATAATCTCTTAGGTCTTTCAGTATCCATGGAAATCTAGGGGAAAGTAAAAGTGCTGTTTTTCAGAATCCGACAGCTTTTACATACACTCTTTTTCCCCTGGATCACTAATACGAACTTAGAATTTCGTTCCGGGTACCTCTATATAGTGTCGTCTAATAATATTCCTAATTCCACCAAAATCACTATTCATCCATTTTTCTTTACTCATCCTCTTAGGGTTGTACAATTGTCCCTGATCTCTTTCGATCGTTCCTTAACCTTTTTACGGACCCACTGGACCAATATCAGATATCGATTTGGATGACATAAGAATAATCTTCTCCTTTAGAATTATCAAATCTCAATTCCCTAGGAGATAGATAATTCTTATCTAAAGTGTCAACCAATAGTATTCTTCAAGACATATAAATATTTAAATCGAATTCCATTCCTTCCATTCATTATCTCAATCGTTACATCGTAGTCGTAATCACTATTCCCCATTACCTCAATACATAATAAAAAGTTTTTTTTATTATATCCAAAATTTGGGGTTCTTACAGGCTCCTCCTAGCTCACACCTCTCACACCCTCACCTACTAAGATGGTACTCTCTTGCTATCCTTTTTCCTGGAAAGAAGAAAATGCCAGCCCCTCACTCACATTCTCTCTTTTTGCCTGCTCACAAGGCAGCCTCTCACTCTCAGTAATGACACTCCCTTCCCTCATTCCTAGAAGTGTTTGAACTACTAATGTTACTTCCGTTGTAGTTGTAGTAGACTCAGATGAAGGAGTAAACTGTCTTAAATTAGATACATTAGCAGAAAGAATATTGATCAAGGAATGTAAGATATCCATTGATGCAGTAGTTGATGCTACCAATGGATGACTGCTGTTAGGCATATCCATCGGTGAACAAACACTTGGCAACGGATGAGAGATATACATTGATGGAGTAGAAGAGATAACAGTTGACAGAGAGACTAAGGTTGAATCTATGTAGATTGATTTTAAATTAGGAGGCACAATTTCAGGAAAAATTGACTGTTGGTCCAACAAATCATCTAAGAGATGATGACCAGCAGGTTCTGAGTGGGGCTTCTCCCTTACAACTAAAGAAGGGGAATTTGCTTATGATGTGGAAATCATATCCACATCCAGAGATAGAGATGGTGAATTTGGATTGTGTGGTGCATTTGTAGACAAAGATTAGGGGTGTGACTCCACATTTGCTGGAGCCACATCAAGCTGAATTTGAGAAAGTTCAATCACTGAATATTGAACTGTGTGTGTACCCTATGCACGCAAAGTAACTTTAGGTTTCTTCTTTCTGATAAAGGTTTTGGTTGGTGAACTTTGGCTAGTGGTGTCCCTTACCCTCTTGTGCACTGTTCCTCGTTGGGAACTCTTTTCAATAACAACACCCTGTTGAGAGGATGCTGCTAGGGATGTGTTTGATACCTTTTCAACATTAACAGTCTTTTGTGAGACTGCAATGTGGCTAGGCTGGGACTCACTTACCTATCCAACCTTATCCTTAGGGTTTCTTTGATGTTCACCCTGTCCCTCACCACTCACTACCACCTGTGTTGGGTTTCAACCCAATATGAAGTTATGGGCTTGGGTGGTCCAAGATATATATGTGTAAGATAATAATTGTATGTGTAGATAATTATTATGTATGGTATGTCTTGATCACTAAGTTGGGTAATTGGGTGCCAAGAATTGGAAGGCTTGTATAACAAGTATGGTAAGACTTGTAGAACAAGTATGGTAAGTCTTGGTGGCTAAGTTTTGGATGGCTATATATACATAGTCATATTGTATTTGTTTGATAAGGAGAATACTTTAGAAATATAGTCTTAGGTATTGTTTGGGAGGTGCTTGAGCATTGTTGGCTCAAGTATCGGGTTTGGGACACCGTGAATGTGTTATTGTTTTGATGTATTGTTGATATTGTTAAGATTAATAATACGAGTTGGGACGTGGGTGTTTCCACGTCAAATATTTTTTGTGTTCTTGTTTTGCTTTTACTTATTGTTGATAGAAGTAGAAGTAATACTTGAATAGTGTTTGACCGTGCTTTGGTGGATCTTGTTAACTAATGTGTGTGTGCTCTGTATTGGTATTATGAATCTCGGATTGTGTAAGTCCCCTAACCTAACAAGTGGTATCAAGAGCCAAGGTTCGGGTTCGTGATGGATGAAATTGAGGGAAAGTTCAAGGTTCAATTGGTATGGCAGACCATGATGAAGGATTTGCTGACAAGGAGATTGCTGCTAAAGTGGGTAGAGATAAAGTTACGTGCGGTTTGGCGGTTGGTACCGTGGATCAATCTTGTTTTCGGACTCGAGATGGAAGAAGATGGAAGAGGTCATCACAATTGTTTCAATGGCTTGATTAACCAGGTGAACTGTTTGGGTGATACTACGGATTTTCTTCAGGAGACCGAAGGATTGTGAAAGCAAGGATCGGGTGACTCAACATGTGGTAGAGCATTCGTGGTGGTTGATGCACGTTATTTTGTAGATTGATACATCGTTATGGTGAAGAACGGTGGTTTGGAGGGTCACTATATGGCTTTTATCGACACTCAAATATTGGAAGAGCAAAAGGAGGTTCTTGTTCGAGGGGAGACATTGGCGAATGGACGTCGATGGCTTGATGGTTACCGTTCAATCCGATATGGGTATTGGGTTGAAGGGGAGGATTGTTGGATTTCAACCCAATATGAAGTTATGGGCTTGGGTGGTCCAAGATATATATGGGTAAGATAATAATTGTATGTGTAGACAATTATTATACATGGTATGTCTTGATCACTAAGTTGGGTAATTATGTGCCAAGAATTGGAAGGCTTGTATAACAAGTATAGTAAGACTTGTAGAACAAGTATGGTAAGTCTTGGTGGCTAAGTTTTGGATGGCTATATATACATAGTCATATTGTATTTGTTTGATAAGGAGAATACTTAAGAGATGTAGTCTTAGGTATTGTTTGGGAGGTGCTTGAGCATTGTTGGCTCAAGTATCGGGTTTGGGACACCCTTAAGGTGTTATTGTTTTGATGTATTATTGATATTGTTAAGATTAATAATACGAGTTTGGACGTGGGTGTTTCCACGTCAAATATTGTGTGTGTTCTTGTTTTGCTTTTACTTATTGTTGATAGAAGTAGAAGTATTACTTGAATAGTGTTTGACCGTGCTTTGGTGGATCTTGTCAACTAATCGATTGGTTGTGTGTGTGCCCTGTATTGGTGTTGTGAATCTCGGATTGTGTAAGTCCCCAAACCTAACAACCTGTTCACTCCCCTCAGAAAATTTTGTAGTTTTTACAACAAGTGTCTTTTGGGAGACACTTGAGGCTGGTTTCTTTGATTTGGATTTAGATTTATGTTTGGTTGCTTGGGTAGGAGACTGTGGGTTACTAGCTTCAGCCTCCATAGCAACACAGGCAAAGAAACTTGAGATTGAGTAGTAAAAATAGGATTAGAAACCGTTACCTCAATCTGATAAATACATTTGATCAGCTTGTTGTTTGAGACACACCCTTTTGAGTTCATTAAGTCAAGAACAAATAAACTTGTTATTGATATCATGTGATATGCAGTAATGTGTAGAATCATTTTTTTAAAATTTCTAAGTCATGATCACAACTGAAAATGTCATGTCAGTCATTTTAATTAAGCAAATAGCAGATTCAATCAAGTAAATTTGCACACAGCATAATACCACATACGATAAAATTAGCAAATAATGAACTCGATGATGGAATCAAACAACTTTCATTAAGAGAACAAGAACATTCATTCATTTTGATTTCAATACATTGTTCTGATAAACAAGCAAAATACATTAAAAAAAACAAGTAAATAGAAATCCTAAGAACTAGAAGGGTCCTGGATTTTCTGCTTCTTGGCTGATGCACTTCGACGGTGAAGTATCCTGGACATGGTCACAGCAAGTCCAATGATACGCTCCTGTTCTTCCAGTGCACGACGCCTCTCTCTTTATCTTTCCTCTGCTATGATCTCCTGCTCGAGGACGAAGCTTCCAAACAAAAAGCTCATTTCTAGCTCATGTTCGAAGGAGAACTTTTTATGATGTCCGAAGGAACGTCGTCGACAGGATAGCTAGACCCTTCAACCACGATGACAAAATTTTAGTAGTTGAAATAAACTCCATAGATGAATTTAGAATACATGATAAGGGCCATTGTTTAGGTTTGAAAAAGAATTCGAAGAGATAGGAGTTTGCAGGGAAGAAATGATCGAATGAGAAAGGTGTAACTGGCTGCTGTGTAAATAGAAAGTGTTTGGGAATATGAATCGATGTAAAGACACGACTATTGATATCAGTTATAACTGCATGCAAGCTTAGTCTAGACAAGTAATCTCTCTCTTAGATTCCTTAGAAAGTGTCATGATTAATATATTTATTCTATTAAAACAAGTTAATAAAAATACGCATGAGTAATAGGACAATTTCTTAGAAATCAATTAGCAAATTTAGCACATAAGCATGCAAGCACAAAAATCAAGAAAATATTCGTTCATGAAATGGTAAATAAGATTTGACAGTACAGTCATGAGCAAAAATTAAAATAATTACCCAGTGAATAAAAGAATGCATTCTTGAAAAGCGAGTTTCCCGTTGACATGTATTATTGAACTAATACAACCAAAAAGAAACTTATTATCCACCGAAGTAAATAAAATAAAACAAAATAAAACCCAGAGATGTGTCTGAATATCGACGGATAAAATATATCCATTGATAGGCAAATTTTGAATTAGACAAAATTTGTGCCTTTTCTCAAGAAAGAAAACTCAACACATTTCTGGCTGCTCAACAACATGCAAATAACTAATATGGATTAGGAGAAATTCAGCATACCTAGCTCACTTACCAACCTTGTGAATGTTGATTCATCAAGTGGCTTGGTAAAGATATCTGCAAGTTGTTTTTCACTTGGAACAAAGTGAAGTTCCACAGTTCCCTCCATCACATGTTCTCTGATGAAGTGATATCTGATGTCTATGTGCTTGGTCCTTGAGTGTTGCATTGGGTTCTCAAATATAGCAATGGCACTGGTGTTGTCACAGAAAATTGGAATCTTTTCAATCCTTAGACCATAGTCAAGAAGTTGATTCTTCATCCATAAAATCTATGCACAACAGCTCCCAGCTGCAATGTACTCAGCTTATGCAGTAGAAGTAGAAAACGAATTTTGCTTCTTACTAAACCATGATACAAGCTTATTCCCTAAGAATTAACAGGTACATGTGGTACTTTTCCTATCAGTTTTGCAACCTGCATAATCTGCATCTGAATAGCCAATTAGATCAAAACCAGAATCTCTAGGGTACCAAATGCCAAGGTTTGGTGTTCCCTTGAGATACCTGAAAATCCTCTTAATAGCTATTAAATTAGATTCCTTAGGATCAGCTTGGAATCTAGCACACAAACAAGTAGAGAACATAATATCAGGTCTACTTGTTGTTAAATATAAAAGTGAGCCAACCATGCCCCTATAACTTGAAATGTCCACTTTCTTCTCCTTAGTATTCAATTCAAGTTTAGTGGCAGTGGCCATGGGTGTTTTTGCTGAGGCACGATCTAATAAGTCAAATCTTTTCAAAAGATCATAAACATATTTATATTGGCTTAGAAAAATACCATCACTAACTTGCTTTACTTGTAAACCAAGAAAGTAAGTTAGTTCACCCATCATGCTCATTTCATATTTACTTTGCATAAGTTTGGCAAGCCTTTTGCAAAGCTTCTCATCAGTAGAACCAAATATTATATCATCTACATAAATTTGAACAAGTATCATAGAGCCATTGACATTTCTATAAAAGAGAGTTTTATCAACAGTACCTCGAGTAAAGTAATTCTCTTTGAGGAACTGTGATAGAGTTTCATACCAGGCTCTTGGTGCTTGCTTGAGGCCATAGAGTGCTTTGAGAAGAAAATAAACATATTATGGAAAATTTGGATCTTCAAAACCAGGAGGTTGACTCACATATACCTCCTCCTCCAAAATGCCATTTAGAAAAGCACTCTTGACATCCATTTGATAGACTTTGAAATTGGCATGGGCTGCATAGGCCAGAAAAATTCTGATTGCTTCCAACCTTGCTACAGGTGCAAAGGTTTCATCAAAATCAATCCCTTCTTCTTGACAGTAGCTTTTGCAACCAATCTAGCTTTATTCCTTGTGACTATGCCATTTTCATCCATCTTGTTCTTGAATACCCACTTAGTGTCAATCACTAATTTGTCTTTAGGTTTGGGTACAAGCTTCCACACTTCATTTCTCTCAAATTGGTTTAACTCTTCTTGCATATCTACAATCCAATCTGGATCTAGGAGGGCATCCTCAACTTTCTTAGGTTCTTCTTGAGTTGCCCTTCTAGTTTGGAATCTTGCATTTGAATCACCAATAATGAGTTCAAATGGGTGATCTTTAGTCCATCTCCTTTGTGGTGGCAGGTTCATTCTACATATGGGCGTCGGGTCAATTCGAGGTCGGGGAATGCAATCCTCGCCCCCGATCCCCGAACCCCTACCCGCTCCCCGAACCCGCCCCGATCCCCGAACGGGAGATATTTTGCTCCCCGATCCCCGCCCCGAACGGGAAACGGGGATCCCCGCGGGGAATCGGGGATTTTAATTTTTATTAAAAAAAATAAAGTTGATACATTTTATAACAAATCATAATAAAATTAAGTTGCTAAATTATGATATACAATATATATTTTAAATTCAATGACCTTTTCGAAAAAATATTTCTAATTAATTTTTATTTGTACTAAAAGATATAATTAAATTATTATAATTAAAATAAATTTTACCATTAAACTTTTGAATATGTGAAATGAATTTAAATTTTAAGCACTAATAATATATATAAATATATTTACTTACAATTATATAATTATATACATTATATATATATATATATATAGGGATCGGGGCGGGGATCCCCTAATCCCCGATCCCCGAATTATTTTTAAAATATTCCCCGTTCCCCGCCTCGAACCCGAAAAATTCCCCCGAATCCCCGACTCAAACGGGGCGGGGATCGGATTGGGGTCAAGCGGGGCGGGTGAAATGCCCATCCATAGTTCATTCTTGATGATGTAGCTTCATTCTCCCTATGTTGATCATTCTGGTTAGTTGTTCAGTGAGAACTCTGATATATTGCCCCTGAGTGTGTGGCTCTTGAGGTTGGAGTTCTAACAGAGTGATCGATGGATTATTCCCTTTGGCTCTCAATGGGTACCTCAAAGTGATTTCCAACATATGGAGTTTCCTCAGTATCAACAAATGATGCACCATGCTCTTCACTAGATGGATCACCTAGAGCATGCTGCCTTCTCACACCAGATACTACTTCATCATCATCTTCACTGCCTTCACCACTTATCTAATTTTCAAATGAGAGTTCTTCATGAAACCTTCATCTACCAACCCCTGGATTTTCTTATCATCAAAGACAACATGTATAGATTCCATAACAATGTTAAGTCATAGGTTGTAGACTCTATATGATTTCCCAGCTGAATATCCAACAAAAATAGCTTCATCTACCTTTTTGTCAAATTTTCCTTTGTTCTCACCTTGATTTCTCAAGACAAAACATTTGCATCCAAAGACATGTAAGAAGTTAATTGTTGGCTTCTTTCCCTTTAATAGTTGGTAAGGAGTCATGCCTCTTGCTTGATTGATCAAAGAAATCTTCCGAGTATAACAAGCAGTATTAACATCTTCAGCCCAGAAGTATGTTGGCAACTTTGATTCTTCAAGCATGGTCCTTGCAGCTTCAATGAGAGTTCTGTTTTTCCTTTATACTACACCATTTTGTTGAGGAGTCCTAGGTGCAGAGAATTCTTGAATGATTCCCTGTTCTTCACAAAACTCCCTCAACACAGCATTCTTGAACTCAGTTCCATTGTCACTTCTCATCCTCCTCACTTTGAATGAAGGATTGTTGTTGACTGTCCTAATATGATTGATAATGATTTCCCATGCCTCATCCTTGGAGTGCAGAAAGAATGTCCAAGTGTATTTAGAGAAGTCATCAACAATCACCAGACAATATTTCTTCTTAGAGATTGATAATACATTGACTGGTCCAAAGAGAGCCATGTGCAGTAGTTGTAAAGGATGATCAATAGATGACATAGACTTGGATTTGAAGGAGGCCTTCTTTTGCTTCCCTTTTTGGCATGCATCACACAATTCATCCTTGGAAAAACCAACTTTGGTATACCTCTGACCAAATCCTTCTTGACCAAGTCATTCATTGCTTTAAAATTCAAGTGAGACAGTCTCTTATGCCATAGCCATCCTTCATCTACACTTGCCTTGCTGAAAAGACATGTAGCAGTAATTGTGCTTGTTGAATTGTAGTTGGCTGTGTACACATCCCCTTTTCTGTTACCTGTCATCACTACCTTGTTGTCATTTTTCTTGAAAACAATACAAGCTTCAAAAGTGAACCACACATTTTGACCTTTATCACACAGTTGGCCTGTGTTTAAGACCATCAACTAGTGCTACATCCTCAATGACAACATTCCCTTTTGAAATCAAACCATATCATCTAGTATATCCTTTACTGTTGTCTCCAAAGGTAATGCTAGGGCCAGCTTTCTCTTCGAACTTAGTGAGCAGGATAGAATCTCCAGTCATGTGCCTAGAACAACCACTATCCAGATACCAAATACTCTTTCTGTTTTCCTGCACACAACAAAACCAAATCAAGTTGATACTGGTACCCAAGTTTCCTTGGGTCCTGCCTTGTTAGCCTTTTTCTTGCCCTTCAATCCTTTTCACCCAAAAATTCAGATTGAGTTAAATCAATCTTAACTCTAGGTGTAGGCCTTTGAAAGCCAATATTTGATATTTGCTCATATGCATTGTAGATAGCAAAATTAGGCATAGTCTGTGCAGGCATGTTATTCACCATCGATGGCATTTGAGGCATATTAAAAGCATGGTAATATGGATTATGTATGAATGACATGTTAGCATATTGACTAGATGCATGAGCAGGTTGGACATACATGTTAGGCATAACATTCATAGCAGGAATAGGCATATTGGGTACAGAAGCATTTTTCAACTTTTTACAGCTAGCAGATAGATTATTAACACTACCACAGTTCACACATTCTTTCCTAGGAGACCTATCAGGTGTGTAATTGTTATGTTTATTAATCCCTACCTTTCCATTTTTGTTCTTTTTCCTACCCTTAGCCTTTGACTCTACTTTCTCTAACTTGTCTTTCAATTGATTGTTGGACAAGTGGCCTATGTTCACTTTATCAACTAATTTTGTTTTGATACATTCACATGTTACAAAGTTTTTGCTGACGGGACCGTATTAATTGTTCAGTCTAACTAAGGTTGCTTTGCTGACAGCTTTGGCTTTCGATGGATAATTTTGATCAGTATCCATTGATCGCTCATTGTTCAACGGATAATTCTCCTCATTATCCATTGATACAATGTCTGAAGCAGTCTCACCATCAACTCCTTACTTTGCTTCTTCTAATTTGCTAAAAGAATCAATTCCTTGGACACTATAGATCTCTTCAGTAGTAATCCTTGATCTTTTCCACTTAGTAATTAGATCATGTTCTTTCTTTAACCGTTCTTTTAAAGAATCTTCTCTTTTAAGACCCTCTATTAATCCATTTTTAGTATCCTGGAAATCTCTTCTCAAAGTCTCAAATTCAATCAACTGAGTTTCTATTAAAGCATTCCCATCACTTAACTTTTCATTGAGATCTTTAATCCTTCTGTTTTCTTTGTTAAGCTATTTCAAGGTGCCATGAATATTGTACAATTCAACAGACATTTCATCAGTTGTACTTGCAAATTCAGCTTTAGAAAGGTCAGTTAAGTTTGTAAAGAATACCTGGTTGATTGTTCGACTAGCTTCTTCATCATTTTCATTGGCCATGAGGGCAAGGTTAACAAACTCTTTTTCTGCATCAGAATCTCCTCCAGCAGCCCAATCATTGTCTCTTGACACAAATGCTTTCTCCTTTTGATTGATAATATCGAAGTATTTGGTCTTGTAGTCAACAGCTCCAAACTGTTTCTTCTCATTCTCAGCCTTAGGCTTTCTGCATTCATTGGCAAAATGGCCAATAATTCCACAGTTAAAGCATTTGAACTTTGACCTTTCAACCATGTCTTTGGATGGTTGATACCTTTTCCAGAATTGCTTGCCTCCTGCTGGATTCTTCTTGAATCTTAGCTTCGAGAATCTTTATGACAAGAATGCTCGATAGTCATCCAAATCATCAGATTCATCTCCAGTAGATGCATCAAGTTCTTCAATCAACTTGGTTTTCCCTCTGCTAGTTTCAGCTCCACCTTCACAAGTCTTTGGACTTGGTGTGGCTTTTATGCTCTCCATCTTCTCATCATCCTGTCTTGCTGGAGCATTCGCCACCAAGGCAATAGCTCCACCTTTCTTCTGATTCTTCTCCACTTCCCCATCTTGCTGCATTTCAAGCTCATAGGTCTTTAAGATTCCATACAGTCTCTCAAGTGTAAAATCCTTGTAATCTTGAGAGTTCCTCAATGAGACTGTTACTGGCTTCCATTTCTTAGGAAGAGATCTCAGAAAGTTTAAGTTGGAGTCCTTGGTTTTATACTTTCTCCTATACAACTTTAAACAATTCAGTAGCTTCTGAAATCTACTGAATATGTCTGTTAAGTTTTCACCAGAGACATAGTGAAAATGTTCATATCGTTGTACGAGGAGCTGCATCTTGTTTTCTCTGACCTACTTAGTTCCTTCACAGATTGTTTGGATATTGTCCCATGCTTGCTTGGCAATGGTGCAGTTGATAACAATATCAAACATATCTTGGTCGATACTATTGAATAGGATGCTCATGGTCTTCTTATCTTTGTGCATTTCTTCCAAGTCTTCATCTGTGAACTCAGCCTCAGTTTTTGGAACTGGCCTTCCAGCAGCTGCAGTACCATCAACTTCACCAACTCCAGAGTTAGCCTTCATTGGAGTATGAGGACCTTTCTCTATGCAATTTACATAACCTTCGTCGATAGCTGAGATATGAAGATGCATCTTTACTTTCCAGCGAAAGTAGTTGTCTTTGTCAAGTATCGGAATCTTTACCCCAGTGTCCTTTCCCATGGTGTTTGATCTTTAAACTTCTTCTTTGTTAGAAGCTTGCTCTGATACCAATTGTTATTTCTCAATTGAACACCAAGATTGTAGAAGGGGGATTGAATACAATCTTGACTGAAAATTCTTTTGAATTAACGAGGCTCCAGATGGATATAAGATGAACAGATAAAGCACAAAACAGAAATAAAAACATACGACACAATCCTAAAAATTTCAGGTGGATTTGTCGAGTCCACCTAAGGGTTATATCGAAGAAAATAATATGTGTAAAAGATTACACAGCTGCGAGTACAAAACTTAGTGTGTACAAGAAAACCTAATGCTTTATGCGTTTATGCTCAGAGTTTTCTTCTTACTTAGTCTTGCTACACTTGAAGATATATATACTCCAAGTTTACAAACCCTACAAATAATGCGAATATTACAAAGTCAAAGTATTTGCAGGTTTTCTGCCACTCCTCGTCTCCATGTGATACAATTTTGTCTGGATTGTCTTGGACAGATCTTCACTACATTTACCAGCCAAATTGTTTGTGAGAATAAGGAATGTTTCTTTTTCTTCTTCGTTTCTAATACTGGCTTCCATACTCTTTTTAGGTCTATCAACCCATGCGACTGTCAGGCATGTCAAGTCACTGTCAACCGCAAATATCAAGACATTATTGGTTGCAGAATTTTATCCGTTGAAGCTGACATCGATCGATAGGTTAAATGCTATTTGCTGGAGTGTCATATCCGTTGGCGTATAATCTTTATCAGTTGAAACATCACTTCACTTATATAGAATTACATAGCATAACTTATATACAATTAGCTACTTATTCTGCATATCCATTGATAGTCAACATGACTCAGGAATGCTAGCAACTATGACAGCAACAAACAACTTATCTATCGAGCTTAAAACAGTATGTTACTAACTTATCAACCAATAAGCTACCTCATCAATGGATATTTATAAACTAGATATCCGTTGATAAGTTACAAACATAACTTGTATAAATATGTTTTAAGGTGTTTTTGTGTGCTTATCATCTAGGACAACATAATTCCTAACACCCGTGATTTTGATTCCTGATTCGTTGAATTTGATTGAGTTTCTGAAAATTCGATTTTTTGAATTTCAATCGATTTCATCACAGTTCTTGGACTTTAGATTTGATCTTTGGAAAAATAAAAATAATGGGTTGTTCCTGAGTGTGTCCTTAACAACATATTTCAGAATTTTTGGAAAAGTTTGAATTTTTGGATTTTTAATTAATTATTAATCTGAAAATTCGAATTAATTATTAAAATTCTGAATTTGTGTCTTGTTGTCAATTTTTGCGTGTGTTAAGATAAAATGGCAGATAATTTTGAGAATTTCAAACACAATTTAGTCGGATATTTTAATCCGGATAATTGTCCGTACGAGAGATTTAAGCCATGGATAAGGTTTTTAAACGAGCATTCCTTGATCCGTACTGCAATAACAGTTGATGCTCCCTTAAAAATCACTCCACTTAGATTGATGTGTTCCACTGCTGTGGTGTTTGATGATTCAAGTTCTTTTACTTTTATTGTTAATGACACACAATATACAATGAATGAATCAATTATTAATTATGTCTTAAATCTCCCTTTGGATAAGTTTAAAGCCCTACCTTCTGATAATGAGCTGAATAATTTCTTTACGAGTATCAATTATCAAGGAAGGTAGAGCTTCCTAGATTGACTAAAAAGGGCCTTGCTCAAGAATGGGATGCGTTCTTTGACACTATTTGCAAAGTGTTTACCAACACTGGTAAAGGTAATTATAATGTGTTACCCTCCTTAATCCAGACGATTGGTTTTGCGGTTGTTCACGATCGTAGAATTAATTTTGGCTTTGGAAAGTCATTGTCTTTCGCATTATTAATGCAAGAAGGAATCATGATGCCAGTGAAAAGGTTTACTGTTATTATCCTCGCTTCTTGACCTTGATATTTAGTCATCTTATTCCTTCACCAATCAGAGAACAGTACCAGAATGACCAAGCCCAAGTGTCAGGTAGACAAGCCAAAAATGTATACACTTACCTTGACACACATAAAAAGTTTCCAAACATCCCAGTGCTCATAACACCATACTTGTCCAATTTCATAAATTTACCTGTAATACCTGCTCTTGTTCCTGAGCTTGAACCAGAACCTGAGCCTCCAGTGGATCAACCCACTCCTGTAGGGACTTCAGCAACTATTCAAGTATCGCCTTCTATCTCTTCAACTCCTATATCCCAAATTGTATCTGGAACCCAAATGGTTAATAGGTTAGACCAAGAGGTTGTAGAACCACAACCTCTGACCCAGGTCCTAGAGCCAAACACAGAGTCTACTCGAATCTTAAAACCTAAATCCAACCGGAAATTTCTAGTAAAAATAGCAGATAGAAGTAGTGATGCTTTGAGTGATCCCACAGCTCTGCCCTTACTAAAGAAGAGTAGAACTACAATTGAGGCAACTGTAAGCTCATCCATATCCTCCCAATAGGATATGGACCTTGATATGGCCAATCAATAGTTACTGGAACCATTCTCTCAACAGGATGATTCCATTGAAATTCGTCATACGGCCATGGCATCCTGTAATTAGTCAAGCACAACTCCATTGTTATTACTAACAATGGGAGAACATGTAGATCTGGATGTGCCTAGGGACACCATGGATGGAGAGCACTTAGGAATGGAAACAGTGCCTACCATTGTCACGGTAGAAGAGCCTTCACAGGTTTTAGAGGGAAATCTTGATTCTTCTCCACAATTAATAGAATCATCATCTCCGCTCCCAGAAGGAACATTCCTGGCTCCCTCAATGGATTATTCACTTGCAGATTTATGTAGAAAAAGTGAAGGGCAACTTGGTCATCCTATCACTGAAGAAATTCAGTTATAAAATCCAAATAAATTGATAGAGATGACTGAGGATCGGGATTTGCGAACTCCCATTTCACCACCACTGACCTCTCTAGAAGAGGCTAGGGTGTTTTCTATTGCAGGTACAGCTAAAGGGAAAGAGATTGTGTGCAATGATGTGAGGACCACCACAAATATGAGTGATATACATGCATAAGAGATGAGTGAAATACCATTTAGTGATCTTTAGGTGAGTGCACACACTAACATAAACACTCTATCATTACTTGCTCAACATCGGAAAATGCAAAGGAAATTTGAAGAAAGTGAAGCTGAAAAACAAATTCTCAACGCACAAATGGAGGCACAGTCTTCTTCTTCCACCTATGTACCAAACCAGCTCACAATGATCAAAGATGATATTCAAAACTTGAAGACAACTCTCACTACAAAGATAGACACTGTGCAACATTCTCAAATTCAAGCTGCTGTTGAAAGGTCTGACATCTTGACCTCCATTGACAACATCTCTACTAAAGTGGATGAACTTCACATGGAATTTTGTGTAAATGATGACTTTTATAGAGGCCCGCTTTAGTAACCTAGAAAACAAGTATGATCATCTCAGTGAGGGGATGACAGATTTATTCAACATCATTTCAACCTCTCACAATATAACTGCTGAACAACATGAGTTCTTTGAAAGGAAGGAGGTGGTAATGGAGGTGACCCTAAAATTGGTGATTCTGGAGCTGCTCATGACAAATCTGTAGAGGATAACCAAACTAAGGGGGAGAAGTTGAAAGAGGGAGGAGAATCTCAAGGTGGTGATAAGGGGAAGCAAGCTGAGGAAGCTGAAGATGCTGAAGATTACTACACAGGTTCACCTGATGAGTTTGATGCATTTGCTGATGTAAAATTTGATGGTGAGTATGAAGCTGATGTCCAAAAATATCTTGGTAACTTGGAAGAGGAAGCGCCAGTGGATCCTGAATTTGAAGCAACAATGAAAGATTATCGGGCTGATCTATTAATCAGAGAAGACAAGCTTCGGAAGACAACTAAGCTAATTGAAGAGAGATTAGAGATTCAGAAAGTAGAGAATGAACAAAAGCAACGATTACATGTTATATATGTACAGGAAAGGAAGAGAGATATTCAGCTAAAGATTGGTCCAAAGTGGGATAAAGCGAGAGGAATAATAGATTCTATTCAAACCACTGATACTGATGATCATCGTCTAGTCAAACTCTTTAAACATCTTGAAGAGGCCAATTCAGATTACTTAAGGTACATGGATGCACTGAAGCTAGAAGTATCAAGGATAGTGGTATGTTATGACAGAGTTGCAGAGCAGTTGGTAATTGAGGTTGATTGTTATACTATGGGTACTCTCAAAGCATCACTTCAATTCTTTCAACACAGGACCTTGACTGAACTCTGGATTCTGATGCAAAAGGTAAGAAAGAATTCTGAACTGAATGTACTACTTTATGAGAAACTTAAGGACTTTGCTTATAGGGGTAGTCCACAAGTAATACAAAATCCACATCATGTCAAGTTTTTCAAAAATGATGTATTCCAGTCTTGCTTCTTTGACTCAAAGTCAATGAAGGGATACACTGCTTCTCATCTGGTGTGGCTTGAACATATGATTAGAACTACCGGCTATGTTTCTGATGATTAAAAATTTGCTACCGACATTATCAAATCATATGCCCAAGACAACATTGGTAAGTATATAAAATTTAAGAATGAGTTGAAGAAGAAGCTTAGAACCTTGCCTGTTAGACCTGAAGGCTTTGCATCTGAAGGTGAACGTGTTCTTGATAAAGATTTGATCAAAGCCTTGGATGAACAAGAAGAAGGAGAGATAAGGGAGATAAGGGAACAAGGCACATCTTCTTGAAGATCAGCTCTACATGTAATATTTTTAGAGCTTGGGTAAATTAGGATAGGAAATTTTCATATATGATCAGTCTGGAGGATCATCTATCATGTATTTATCTTTATGTTTGAATCTGGAAAATGTTAATATAAACCAGATCTTTTTTATTATTTACTTAGAACTTACAGCTTTATCTTTTACTAATTTAAGTTGAGTTATTGGAGTTATCCTCTAGGAATTTGCTTGTTATCTTCTAACAAACAAATAGGGGGAGATTGAAAGGCATATGACACAGTCTATTTGTAATCCGAGGATTCAACTCAACTTAAATTAGATTGTAATAAGTAGATATTGTATGAATTGTCACAGGAATCTCATATAGTATTATCTGTTAAAAGAAAAATTACCAAAGTCAATCCACCTACTTGAAGATTACAATATTGAAATAAGTTCAGACATCTGATCAAGCCTCAGTGAAGTATTTGACAAAGAAGTGGATTCATTTACAGTGACAGGGATTTCTACAGTGACAGATGATTTTCAGTCAGAGTACAAGAGAATTAAAGAGAGATGAGATAAGTAAAAGGACCACATTTTAAAGTCAAAAATGAAGAATAATCATTGGAGTTAGTCATTCATGAACCAGATGTTGAGTATGGAATACACACACAAGGAAAATATAGAGGGGGCGGGGTGAATGTATTTTCAAACTTTTCTCTCGATTTGACTCTTAAGAACATTTGTTTGACAGTTTAAATCTGTTTGATGTTTGTGTAGCTAAGTGTGTGTGTTTGTGTTTAATAAAATATATAAGCGCGGAATAAAACACAAGAACACAATCACTTACATTAATCTAATGTTGTATTAGATAAAAGAGTTTGCTACAATCTGTGAATACAAATATTAGTATTCTCAGCTTTGTTTTTCTCAGAGAGATATTATCTAAGATTGTGTGAAAATCTTGTTAAAAACTTAACTGCTAGAGAAGTGAGGTTGTACACTTATAGAACATGTGTACACCTTACTTACTACAAAAAACAGTATATACAAATCTACTTTCTAACTTGTCTATCCCTATTTTGGAATAGATTCAGGCAACATGTAATTTACTTTCTTTAACCTGCCCAGATCCACTTCTTTAGCAGCTTGTCTCCTGTAACAACTCTCTAAGATTCTTGTAGACTTTCCAAAAGCACTTTATAGTACTGTGGTCCTGAAAGTGTTTTGGTTTGCTGCAGGTTTCTGACTTGTACAATTTTCAGTATTTTGTCTTCAAGAATGCATTCGAGAAGTAACCAAGTGGTTGATTCAAGGACTAGAATTGATTTATTAGATAACTCTGAGTTCTCAAATACTGTATTATTGATATATAAAATCACTTCTCGAATTAGTCTTTTCTTTAGGAATCCTTGACTTATCGAATAGAACTTTCAACTTATGGAATCCTTTAGATGTCGAATAGCTTCCTGAGTCCTTGAGATATCGAATGTAGCTTTGACTTGTTGACTCTTTGAGAACTCGAATGATGCTCTGACTTGTTGACTTCTTGAGTTCTCGAACAGAGTATTAGACATGTCGAATCTCTGGGTTATCGAATGAGGCTTTGACTTGTTGACTTCCTAAGATATCGAACAGTGTCTTTTGAGATATCGAATCCCTGACTTCTCGAATAGAACAAAATATTTCTCGAATTAGTACTTAGGCAAATCTTCAATCTTCAAAATCCAATTGTGTTTATTTCTACAGCCTTGTTCTCCAAGCTTGAGGCATGATCTCTGGATCTTCTTTCAAGCATTATTTCATGACTTAATTGGTATAATTACACAGATAGAATTTTGATGCCTATTACACATACTAGAAACAAGTAGAAACTCTACAACTAGAGGGTTCCTCGGTTAAGGGGTCATGTAAGTAAGGCAAAACATTGCAAATAATTAGGCTTGTTATTAGATGTATACTGGCATGCCTCTGTGACTAACACCAGACAGTACATCGAACGTCAATAAAAAATTCAGTGGTAATTCTTTGTTAATTTCAGTGGTTCAAGAAAAATATTTGGCTATTAAAGGATTCATATTAATTCTCCTTTAATTGATTATATTATGTGATTAATTTAATTAATAAGTTAATTCTATCAGAATTAATTTATTCATTAAAATAATTACTTAATTAATTAAATCAGAATTTTATGTAAAATAAAATTAATTAAATGATTATCAGAAAATCATTTAATTAACTAAAGCTAAAATTTGTACTGGTAATACCTTTTGAGAAAGGTAATACCGAAGGTAGTTTCAGTACAAAGGAGAAGGTAGTACCGACCACTACCAAAGGTTGTAGCCTTTTCACAGAAGGTAGTACCGACCAAAGGAGAAGATAGTACCGACTCTGCAAAGGTAGTGGTCTTCCTGGAAAGGTAGTACCGAGCAGCCAGAAAAGGTAGTTCAAGGCAAAGAAAAAGAAAAAAGAGGAAGTAGCTTGTATGATGAAAAGATATTAAAGACAGAGGCGGCTGCAGAAACAAAACACCTGAACATTAGATCAAAAACTGAAACAAAACAAAAAATATCTCTCATCTTTAAGAAAAACTGCAAGAGCCTTTAATTTTCTGTAAAAATCAAGTTCAACTCATTTGTAATATTTGATCTGATAGAACTTGATTATTGATCAATCTTGTACTACTAGCGAATTAATTTTCCTAGTTCATATCTTAATTTTTATTAACAAATCTAGAAAAGTTCATGTTAAATTTTCTAATTTGTTTCTATTAACTTGATATCACTCTGTACTGATATTGTAACAACCCTCAAGTTTAATATATCGTTATATTTAACTTGAACTTTGTTTCATTTTAATTCCGCACAAATTTGTCTAAATTAAGTTTAAATCGAACGAACAAATTTCCAGAAAAAGGTATATATTATATCCAACCCCCCCCTTCTACAATCTTATTGGACCTAACAGTTACACGTTCCCCAGTTTCACAGCAACCTACTTTCTGTGGCCAAACTAACTGCATATAACTCTTTCTTGGTATCTTTTTGTTCTTCACATTGTTATTTACAGGTTCTTGCTTTGAAGAAGGAGAAAGAGATTGGTAATTATACAGAAGGTCTTTACAAGCTGCAAACATCATCTAAACATCTATCTACCTCTGCTATTTCTGCTATTCATTCTACAATCTGTCCATCTGATAAATGGCACACTAGACTTGGTCATCCATCCTCTCTAGTTCTATCACATATCTCTAGTATTTCAGTAAATAAATCTTCTGATGTATCTAGCATTTGTGATATCTGTCAATTAGCAAAACATTCTAGATTGTCTTTTCCAGTTAGTAGCTCCCATAGTACTGAAATTTTTCAGCTTATACACTGTGATGTATGGGGGCCTTATAGACATGTCACTGATGGCAAATGTAACAAATTCCTCACCATTGTTGATGAGTTTTCAAGAACTACTTGGATTTTATTACTTGTTGATAAATCTCAAGTATACTCTATTCTTAAAAACTTCTTTGCCTATGTGTCAAATAAGTTTAAAACTATTGTTCAAGTGTTGAGGTCAGACAATGGAACAGAATTTTTTAATAAAGATCTTCAAAATTGTCTTGATTCTTTGGGAATTTTACATCAAACGAGTTGTGCTCAAGAATGGAGTTGCTGAAAGGAAACACCAACATTTGTTAAATGTAGCAAGAGCCTTAAAATTTCAAACAAACCTACATATTTCCTTCTGGGGAGATTGTTTGCTTACAGCCACACACCTCATGAACCTACTACCAGCTCAGTCTTTAGGATACAAGAGTTCTTATGTGTTGTTGTTTAAGAAATTACCAGATTATTCTACATTTAAAAACTTTGGTTGTCTATGCTATATTTCCAACTTTCATGATCATGCAGACAAATTTGCTCCTTGAAGTTTAAAATGTGTTTTCTTAGGTTATCCTTTCAACAAAAAAGGTTATAGAGTTATGGCCCTAGACACAAAAAAATGCTACATTTCTAGAGACATAGTCTTCTTTGAAGATATTTTTCCATTCAATCAGCAATCTAACTCAACAACTTCTTCATCTATTTTTCCAACTTCTCCTCTGACTTTTGATTAAGATCATACTCCTATCACAACTATTTTTACAGATCCATCACAAAATGCAAATTCATCTCCACCTACAGATTCACCCCAACATACAGATCAGTCACATTCTACACCTACTATTTCTGAATCTTCAGATTCTTCTATTACATTACCTATTGTTTCTTCTAGACCTGTCAGAAGAAAACAATTACCTATAAAATTCACTGATTTTGTAGGCTTACCTTCTACTACTTAGCTTTCTGCTCATAATGTCAACCCTGTGTATCCTATAGAAGCTTTCTTAAGCTATAATGCCTTCACTACCCCCTTATTCTACTTATCTAGCTGCTACAGCTAAAGTTCCAATTCCTTATACCTAAAAACAAGCCTCTACTAATTCAGAGTGGCTAAAAGCAATGAAACTGGAACTGGATGCACTTGAAAATAACAACACTTGGGAATTGGTTCCCATGCCTCCCAACAAACATGTAGTTGACTGTAAATGGATTTTCAAGATAAAATACTTGCCTGATGGTTCTATAGAGAGATATAAGGCAAGGCTAGTTGCTAAGGGATTCACTCAAACATTTGGTTTAGATTATCTTGAGACATTCTCCTCTGTAGCCAAGATGACCACTGTTAGAGTCTTAATTATTGTTGCTTCCACTTAAGACTGGTCTATTAATCAACTTGATGTGACTAATGCCTTCCTTCATGGAGACCTTAATGAAGAAGTCTATATGAGAGTTCCTCCTGACTATTTTGACTTATTTACACATGCCATCATACCACTTGATACAGACATTTCTAACTTGGTCTGTAAATTAGAGAAATCTATCTATGGCCTCCAACAGGCTCCAAGGTGTTGGTTCATAAAATTTTCCAAGGCTCTCAAGGCATATTGCTTCACTCAATGTCCTTCAGACAATAGTCTGTTCACTTGGTCTCAGAAATCTACCTTTGTTGCTGTTTATGTATATGTTGATGATATTCTCATTACTGACAATCATAAACCAGCTATTCAATAGGTTATTGCTTTCTTAGCTACACAGTTTAAAATCAAGGACTTAAGAACCTTGAAGTTTTTCTTAGGTATTAAGGTTGCCAGGTCTTCCTCTGGTATTTTTCTACATCAACACAAGTACACTCTCGATATACTAACTGATGTAGATCTTCTTGACTGCAAGCCTTCAAAAGTTCCAATGGAACAAAATCATACTCTGACGCCCCCAAATCCGAGGTCAGAGATTCAGGTCGTCACGTCACCATCCAACCATATCATACCTGTATTAACTTTACAACTCAACAATACATCCATCCAGACCTCAATCTTAAGCACAAACAAGTTAGAGCCTCAGAAACGATAATCAAAAGTAACACTAAATATTACAATTCATCTGTACAATCCAGAATCTTACGCACTTCCACATATACAACTACACTTGAAGACAAGTCTTACTATTACAGTTGAAAACCTATCAGACTTACTCTGTAGTATTTATCAGGAACTAAATCATCTCCGAGGTAATTCTTCTACTCCTCTTCTGCTGGTGCGGAGTTAATCGGCCAAATTCTTCTCTTGCTGAAAAGTTTTTATAAAGCAAGAATGAGCTACATAATGCTCAGCAAGTTCACCATTTTGAAAAATAATAATGTGGTTTATTTCGAAAACATTCCCAACTATATGGGTATATATCTCAGATTTCAAAACATAATTGGACAATGTATATGTCCGAGTTTGAATAAAACATCTATACTCACTAAGGAGCTTTAAGAATAACATATGAACCCTTTATAAGGTTCCCATTTCAATATATCTCAAGTTTGAAAATATATACATATGAGTATATCATTTTCGGCAAAACACTCTACGGTTAACATACTGTACCGGGAATACATCTTTGCAAACATCTTTCCTTCCATTAGCTTGGAAGGTTTCTCATTCAAAAACATTTCGTTCTTTGAAATAATTGCAAGAGTGCACTAACACGTGCCAATATTTATAGAAAATCTTGCAGTTCTAGATACTGCACGATGTCAATATTTTTCTTATCAAAAGCCACACTATCGGCAACTTGGTACTTAGGCCCAAGAAGCAGTGTTTGAGTATTTTTCCAAAGTGGAGGATGGGACTGGAAGAAAACATAAAAACCTGACAGGGATTGACGATGATCAGTCACCACATCCAAGTCCAATAATCCGCGGGTCTTCTCTACCGGTAGAAGGATAGAAACTACATCCGTAACTATCCTCGGGTGAAAACTACATCCGTAATCACCCTCGATGAAAACTACATCCGTAATCATCCTTCGGCAATACCTGGGCCGGAATAATAATTGATGGACCGCCTGACTCACGGCCGCTTACACATCCCGGGTATCGTTCGTCAACGATTCCCACACCTGCCAGAGTCCCTTTTCTTTTTCTTTTAAAAACTTGATTTTGATTGAAAACCGAGTAGTTGAGGTGCGACATCAGTCGACCGATGATTCTTGAAATCATACAAGAAGCAAACCTGACCGGGGGTTTTCGAAAATGTTTTGAGTTCGAAAGAGTTCGAGTTTGAAAGAGTTAAAGGTATCTTGGATTAGCTTGGTCTTTAAAATAATGAACAATAATTAATAAATGATATTTTAAGATTTAATATTAATAATTAATAAAATAATTATTTAATTAAATAAGCTTTTAATCCAAGATAGGTATTTTGAGTAATTACGAAGATATAAAAATAATACTTGAGTATACGATACTCCCCAAATGACCCTTCGGGTTTTCGCAATCTAGTTACGATATAATAATATACCGCTCCCCGGTCAATAGTATATACGGACCGCTACGACCTCTATTGCTAGAGACGTTGTCCGAGGAAAACATTTCAATCTAAGTTCAAGGGTACAAACATATATGTACTTATACATCTCAATTTCATCAATACTTCGATAAACATAACATTTGATATGATTGAAAAATACAAACACAACAGTGAAAGTCCTGTATATGTAAGTTTTGAAAAGTAAACTTGCCTTGGTGTGGTTGGGGTGGTCGAGCGTGCGGAGTGGAACGATCTATACATAAGCAATAACCGTTCGTTAGTACCTTAACAATATCTCTTTAATTGCGGGGTTTTAGGGGGTACAAAATTAACTTAATGACTTCGTCTTATGACACTCTATCCCCACTATAGGTTCATGTCATCACTCGATTACGCTCGTCACTTATTCGACTTAATTTGGTTACCATAAACGAATCATATTCATCACCCCTAAAACTACACTCCACTTACGACTTTTTCCCTTGCGCGAATTTTACTCTAGCATTTTTATAAAATTGAAAAATTCATATTTTAATCCAATTCATTTTGGGTAGCCTTCCCCACTGCATTTACTAGCTTCTCTAATTTTTCCATGATCCTACATAAATTTTTAGGGGTTCAAACAAGGTTCACAAGGGGATCATTTAGTGCAGTCCGGAATCCAGAAACACATTTCACTTCTCAGGCCATAACTCAAAATCTATACATCACCTAGTCATGAACCTTATATTTCTGGAAACTAAATTCAAATACCTTTCCAACAATATATATTAGGACCTCAGGGGACAAGATTTGGGGGTTCAAAACCCTCTTACAAGACAGTTCAAGTTCCTGGAAAAATCTCAGCATGCTTATATCATTAAACCAACCAAGAATCTTACATCCACATCACAACCAACATCTAAATCACCAAGATCATACTTTATAACATACATGGAGATACATACACTAACCACAAGCTTAAAAATCACAACCACAACACTTAAACTCAAGATCTACATCATCCATAACTTATATGTCCAAGATTCACACTAACATCCATGGATTTAACATTACACACCATAAATAATTCATGGCCAAGAGGGGTTAGGGTTTTATACCTTCTTGATGTTCTTACAATCTCAAACAATCTTGGTTAACCTTGGGGAAGCCTTACTCTATGCTCACCATCTTCAATCTCACCAAATAAATCAAGAACATGGAAGTGGGTTTCCTGACTGGAAAAACACGCCCCAAAGATCAGCCAAAACGAAGCCCTTTCACTCGTTTCCTGGTCGAGGCTCCTGAATGAAAGTTGTAGAGCATCTTCACAGATTTCTAACCATATAAAGAACAAAAAATTTCATTGAGTAATGAAGTCTCTAGGCCCGTTTTAGTGAGCTCCTTTCCTGCTGGGCAGAATGGAGTATTTGGTGTTTGTTTTGTTTGATTAAAGTGATAAAGTGATCAATAATGCTTGATATTTTCACTTGGATACATTTTATCTTCTTGCCATGTGGTGTCATCTCCTCATTGGTTCATTTGGATTACCTTTATCCATCCATAATTGCAAGCAAGTCCCTTGATTTATACATATTGTTTCCAAGTCCTTCCTTCCTTTTCTTATTTGCACCAAGGGGCTTCCCTTCTTGTATATTTACTAAATCAATATGTTACAACTTATATGTTGCACTTCAATGTAATAGTGTGGCCCAATACCTCAAACAATCGCTGTGTCCAATTTTCTTTGTATTTTCTCTTTATCTCAGAAAAAAATTCTCGCGGTTTCTCAATTGTTCTCATTTCCTTTAACTCTAGGATTTTATTCTCAATTCCATTTTCCTCTCATAATCATAATATATCCTTCCTTGGACTCTTAATATACCATATCCTTAATCCATGATTCGTTCGCTCAATCGCTTAATCTCATTGTAAAGTTTCAGTGGTTTCTAGAACGTTTGTTTCACTTCCTCAGTGGTTTTCGTTCCAAATTCTCAAATCACTTATAATAAAATTCCAAAATATTAACTCCTCAATTCCTCAAATTAAATATCTCATTTCTTGATATTACTGATATATAATTCACTGATCGGTCAAATATTACACGAAAATAGAATTTGGAATTTCTGAATTCCGATCGCATTTACATACACTTATTTACTCCGTAGATTACTAGTATAACTTCGGAATATCCACACTACGTCTCGTACATAGGTGGCATGAAAAATTTTCTTAATCCTCAAAATCACTATTCATCCACCAAATCACTATTCATTGATGCACTTCATCATAATAAGAAAAGTTTTAATTCTACCAAAATTTTGGGTTCTTACAGTCTCCCATCCTTAAAAGGATTCCGTCCCGGAATCAGTTTAGGAATCACTGGGGTTACTCCTTTGTTTCACTCTTTCAACTTCCAGGTGGATTCTTCCATATCTTGATTTTCTCACAATTTCTTATTAGTTTGAAAACCTTGTTCCTCAGCAATTGTTCTTCTCTATCCATGATTTCCACGGGTTGCTCCACATAGGTCAAGTCTGGTTGTAGGTCCACTTGGTCGTACTCTATCACATGCCGAAAGTCCGGGTGGTAGGGTCGTAGCATGGTCACATGAAATGCATTATGCACTTGCTGCAAGCTCGGGGGCAAGGCTAGTTCATAGGCTAACTGTAATATCCCGTAATTTTTAGAATAATAATAAAAAAGAATAATAGAATAAAAAGGATTAAAATTAGATATTAAATAGGATTTAAAATTGGATTAGAATAATGGGCTTAAAACATGGATCAGATTTGTATGCGGATTATTAGTAGGTCTGGAATTAGGGTTGTAAGACATTATAAATACATCATATTCTCCTTATTCATATTTATTATCAAAATTCGTAGGTCTCCTTCACACATAATTCAGCAGTTTTGTAAAATTCGTAGAAAATTCATCGTATGTCGGAATTCATTGATTCTGGACTTTTCGGAAAGCTATTTTCATGCTCTACAACTTTCGTGTTTTGAGTTTTCCAAGAAAACATCGTTTAGAGGGTCAAAAAGGCTAAATACAGATCTGATCAGAATTGTAATCATGGAGTCTTTCAAGATTTTAGATGTTTTGCTTCTGAGGGGTTGCTACATGTGTTCTTATGTGATTATGTGAATTCTTGATTTGCGTAATTGAGGTAAGTAACTATTCGTTGCTCCGTATATTGTAAGTATTTATACGTTGCTCCGTATTGATGTGAAACGTGCTCTATGTTTATTGATTATATGTTATCAAGTATTTGGTAACTAATTTTTCATACCTTTGCTCCGTATTAATGTGGAACGTGCTTTATATTGTTTGATTACATGTTCTCGAATATGTGTTTAAGTTATCGTAAATATGATTTTGACATGTGACTAATAAGATATTAATTTTTCAGAAATCCCCAGTCTAAGTCATGTATAAGAATAAGATTCCGATCACTGGATAGTGTGATACATAGAACTAGTTTGCGCACGTTCCGGAACACATCGATACCTTGTCAAGATTCGGTTTCACTTGAAGGGACGTAAACTAGCCCCCCATCGAATAAGAATAAGATCCCGGTCACTTGGGAAAGTGTGGCATAAGGTATAAGATGCCGGTCACTGGCAAAGTGTGGCGTAAGGTGTGATTTAGGACTGTGGGAATTAAAAGTAAAAGATATAAGATTAAGACTTATTTATTTGATTCAGAATTTAGATTATGTGAGTTATTGAAAATATTGTGTACATTGATTTGATATTTGTTATAGAATATATTGTGTGAATTTTTGTCGTAATTGTTATTGAGTATGTTGTGTGAAACTATGTGATAGATGTTATGTGCTACATGTGAAAATCGTGTTTTTTTTTAAAAATATAAAAATATAATTTTGAGCCGTCGGACGATAGTTGCTTGCTGGGCTTCGTAGCTCATTCTTTTAATATTTCAGGTTCGGTGTACGATCAAGTTTGCTAGCGTCGGAGTTTAAGGACCTTAGAATTGGGTTAGATTGACTTTTCGATAGATGTTAGCTGCGCTTTTGTAATAAGTACCTTTGTAATGGACTTTTGGATTAATGAAATCTGTTTTATTTTTATTTTCGATTTAGAATTAATAGTCCGAAAAGTCGGGCTGTTACAGTTGGTATCAAGAGCAGGCTGTCCTTCGGAGTGTATTAGGTATGGGACTAGTATATTCTCTAGGATGCGATCCTTAGGACTACACTTTAGGAATAGATGTATCACAAACTTTTTGGAGTTTAGGATTGTTGTGAATTTGGGGACCAAATTCTTTTTAAGGAGGGTAGTATGTAATATCCCGTAATTTTTAGAATAATAATAAAAAAGAATAATAGAATAAAAAGGATTAAAATTAGATATTAAATAGGATTTAAAATTGGATTAGAATAATGGGCTTAAAACATGGATCAGATTTGTATGCGGATTATTAGTAGGTCTGGAATTAGGGTTGTAAGACATTATAAATACATCATATTCTCCTTATTCATATTTATTATCAAAATTCGTAGGTCTCCTTCACACATAATTCAGCAGTTTTGTAAAATTCGTAGAAAATTCATCGTATGTCGGAATTCATTGATTCTGGACTTTTCGGAAAGCTATTTTCATGCTCTACAACTTTCGTGTTTTGAGTTTTCCAAGAAAACATCGTTTAGAGGGTCAAAAAGGCTAAATACAGATCTGATCAGAATTGTAATCATGGAGTCTTTCAAGATTTTAGATGTTTTGCTTCTGAGGGGTTGCTACATGTGTTCTTATGTGATTATGTGAATTCTTGATTTGCGTAATTGAGGTAAGTAACTATTCGTTGCTCCGTATATTGTAAGTATTTATACGTTGCTCCGTATTGATGTGAAACGTGCTCTATGTTTATTGATTATATGTTATCAAGTATTTGGTAACTAATTTTTCATACCTTTGCTCCGTATTAATGTGGAACGTGCTTTATATTGTTTGATTACATGTTCTCGAATATGTGTTTAAGTTATCGTAAATATGATTTTGACATGTGACTAATAAGATATTAATTTTTCAGAAATCCCCAGTCTAAGTCATGTATAAGAATAAGATTCCGATCACTGGATAGTGTGATACATAGAACTAGTTTGCGCACGTTCCGGAACACATCGATACCTTGTCAAGATTCGGTTTCACTTGACGAGGGACGTAAACTAGCCCCCCATCGAATAAGAATAAGATCCCGGTCACTTGGGAAAGTGTGGCATAAGGTATAAGATGCCGGTCACTGGCAAAGTGTGGCGTAAGGTGTGATTTAGGACTGTGGGAATTAAAAGTAAAAGATATAAGATTAAGACTTATTTATTTGATTCAGAATTTAGATTATGTGAGTTATTGAAAATATTGTGTACATTGATTTGATATTTGTTATAGAATATATTGTGTGAATTTTTGTCGTAATTGTTATTGAGTATGTTGTGTGAAACTATGTGATAGATGTTATGTGCTACATGTGAAAATCGTGTTTTTTTTGAAAAATATAAAAATATAATTTTGAGCCGTCGGACGATAGTTGCTTGCTGGGCTTCGTAGCTCATTCTTTTAATATTTCAGGTTCGGTGTACGATCAAGTTTGCTAGCGTCGGAGTTTAAGGACCTTAGAATTGGGTTAGATTGATTTTTTGATAGATGTTAGCTGCGCTTTTGTAATAAGTACCTTTGTAATGGACTTTTGGATTAATGAAATCTGTTTTATTTTTATTTTCGATTTAGAATTAATAGTCCGAAAAGTCGGGCTGTTACACTAACTTTCCAACACGCCTCAAAATCTCAAAAAGTCCTATAAACCTCAGACTTAGCTTCCCTTTCCTTCCAAATCTCATCAATCCTTTTCGAGGGGATATCTTTAGCATCACGAAGTCTCCTACCTCATACTCCTTCGATATCTCATAAAATTTCACCATACGAATTAATGGGTTTCGTAAAAAAAAACTAATGACTTTTACATACACTCGTCTGTACCGTAAGGACGTAATATGAATTCGAAATCTTCATTTAATAATTCGTACATCTCGTGATCGCAAAGATTTCTCATCCACCCATAAAATTACTATTCGACCAGGTTTCGAATATTCACGAAAATTAGGGTTAATGCAGTCTCCTCTCCTTAAAAGGATTCTATCTTAAGAACCTAAGGATAATAGTTGTGGATACAATTCCAACCTTACCCTTTCCAACTCTCAGGTTGACAGTTCAACCCTATTGTTCTCTCCCTTGGTCTCACCAACGCTTTAATGTTGTTTCTCAACGCATGCTCTCCTCGACCTGTATTCCTTATCGGTTGTGCTATGAATGAAAATTTCTATCCCACTACTTATACGTTCCTCTTCTACATTGTTCATAGTATCCGTGTTGAGTCCTTGTATCGTTGGCCCGTGAATACTTTGTGGTCGCATTTTATAATCTGAGACAACGTCAATACGCATGGTATTCCTCACATTCCTTGGCTTGATCAGCACGCATGTGTTGCCTCCCGTCAGCTGTTACCACTTGCTATGGATACTGTATAGTCTTCGGTATATGTCGAACCAGTTCAGCTACTATATCCCTCGTTTATTGACTTCTTCGTAGCGCAAGAAAAGCGAAACTTCTTCTTTCACAGTACGCTTTACAAGAGACGTCCTTACGTTCGCAGGGTGATGATCGTGATAACAACATTCATTTCATGGATAAGTTTTTATTCTCGATTTCCCCGTGAAATCTAAGGCACGACACTAAATACAAATTCGATCATCTGGATAATTCTTCTTTCCTGTCCGTCAGCCACAGATCAAATTAGTACATACGCTCAATCTCTTTATTAATTATACTTGAAAGCACCTTCAATATTTGAAGTTTAACCTTAAGTCTCTATCTGACGTAATCACTGCAGAAGTTTTATATTGCACCACCATCTCTTCCGTATATAAATCGATAATCTTCTAAATGGAAAGTCTCTCGTAGGTAAATCACTTGGTCCAGCAATTATAAATCAACTAGGGCCATCTCTTGGCTCGGTCTTCGGCGACCTACTCATGAAATTCATTATAATTCTGTCCACATTCAAGATTTTCTACAGGCGGAATTAATCCACTAGATCTCTATCATTCTGCTTTTGGCATGTCGCGTTTGTACTTAATAGTTTGCCAATACCATTCTTCATATCCGTTTGCCAAACATTCTCTTAATTCTCTATACATCTTTGTCCTTCCCCATAATTTATTTATTTTCCTCTAACATTATTCTTTATTGTATATACTCTATTTTCATGGTCAATACTGACTGAATTCCAATTTCGAATAATACCTTCTATAGGTATCGGCCACCACACTGGCCTTCCCTAGGTAATAACAAGTTTCTCCATTATACTCTCTGCCCCCTTTCGCCACCTTCTCTTTCTTATGTTTAGTTCTAATATGAAGATATACTTATGGCACTCGTGGAGAAATTTTCACACTTTTCTCATAAGGTTAACGTCTCAGTTTTATGCGTGAACGCCATCATGACTAATCCCAGACTCACGGTTAGTATATCCTATCCCGTAACCTTTATGTTGTTTAGAAGTATAGGCTATCATCCCCTTTCTACTGCATTAACACACCTCTTAAACTCTTGAAAGATGCATCATCGTGACTCTCAAAGTCCTCTTTTTATCATCAAGTATAGCTAACAACGAGGTTGTTGCTAATATCTCATTTCATCCCAAAACTTTGTTCATTAATCCATAAAGGCTTCTGACTCATTAGTCCATTCAAACGATACTACCATAATTTTATAACGTTTATATTAGTGTGAAATGCCAACTTTGGCACAGTACAGAGGTCGATCTTGAGTTGGTGAAACCTTCTCTTCAACCTTATCCTTGAAAAACAACTACTCATTTTAACTAGTCAACAATTCCTCCATTTCCGGTAAGGGTATCAGTTCTCGATGGTATATATAAGATGTCATACGCTCGTCCTCCTTCACAACTGGCGCCAATCAGCCTGAGGCCTACATGCGGCTGCGATTCCCAATAAACTTGATTAGGTGGTAATCTCGAAGGATCATTGGCATATCTCCATGCATCTATTTGCTATTAGGGGCCTGTTAAACTATATGTCTCTCTATGTGCATCAATCCCTTTAAGCTAAGTAAAGCTTCACATTCTTGCCACGATATTTCTTCCTTTCTCATTCATCTCACTTCCATGTCAGTTTCCTCCAAGGATATGTTTTACATCACAATCGATTTGCATTTCCTGGATCAGGAAAAGGCTTGGTAACTCAAGAATTCATTAATATAACATCCTGACAACGGTTGGTAGAAGCGTACTCCCAACCACCTCATCATTTCTTATAACTTTCCCCACACTAATATTAAAGGTCTTGTGGTATGCCCCGACATGTTATTTCTACTTTAATAATTACTCGGCATAACGCTCTGGCTACACAATTACAACATTTGGTTTTTGATCTCACATTGGTGTAACGGTTCATAATTGTACCTCCCGTTCACCTTAGAGTAATCACTTTGAAAGGAATGGTTTCAAAATAACAAGGTCCAAAAGATAATTTCAATAAGAATTCCACATTGGATGTTCCAAGAATGTTGATGGTTCCAAATACTAGGAGTCTCGATTTTTGGAGATGTAAGGATGGACAGAAAGAATACAACAAGGTTTATTCCTTCCCGTCCTGATAATTATGTAATATGATACCACAGAGAATGTTGCACAAGGCAATGATTGTTGGATACAAAAGTCATAAAGACGGTCTTTATACAATTCTTACATCGGGTGGATACTTTTCCTCCTGAATAATAAGAGGGAATCTAAAGTCGCATTGATGAAGGTCAGCCAATAGAAAGCAATTCTACTCCATGACAATTAAAGAATGAAGTAGTTTATCATTCAAGTAATCAGTGGTTTCAAATGAATTCTCATTGTGTGAATGAAAGAATAAAATATTCAAGTGATATAGAGTCTGATACGAAGATGGGTAGAATTCGAGTTAAGTGGGCGACCTCATTAGGTCTCAATCAAGTTATTCGTCAAAACTTTCGTCATCATACTTTACCACATGCAAAATGCATTCCAGAATGAATTAAATTGGGAGTTGGACCAGTGAAACAATAACTAATCCTTTTCAAGAAACACTAGCAACTAGCTAGACTAAATTTGCTAGTCCACCTGTTTGAGACATCACCACCAGCTAGGACAATTAGCTAGGTGTTCTTCACAACATTTACAATTTTGAGTAGTTAGAACAATCAACTAGTCATTCATATTGACATAACGACTAACCAGTTTCACTTGGATAGAACAAAATTTCAACATCGTAGCCACTGAAGAAACTTTAGGCTTCTCGGACAACGAATGAAAATAAGAAGTTATTAAGTTTGAAAAAGAAAACTATAAAATCTGAAGAGAATGTTCTAGGTATCGGAACAATCGATAACCTCTCATCAAATATTACTTATCAGTGAAACGGTCCACCCAAGGGTGCCTCCGTACACATGCTTTATCAGATCCGACAATAGAATTAAATTCGGAATACCACTATCAAAATGATATCCTTACTATGATTTCAATGTACGATGTACAATCTCATCTTGAATAGAAGAAAAGAATTCATGAGGGACGTCTGGACATTAGATCATCCATGTCCTCAGTAATTTGTTGAATATTTATGAGCTCAATTGAAGAGTGCAAGTGTGAAAGAAGCAATCAAATATCGATATTCGTTAAGTAGTATTCGTCGATTAATTAAGGAAATATTTGTTGAACATTCCTTGGATAATTGAAAGAAAGTGTAAATAGTCCTGAGCAGAAATAATTATAAACTTCAAATAGAATGCTCGGGGATCAATTAAGATACTTTGGATGAGTCCCGGTTTCGAGAAAGTATATCACTGGTTGTTATTCCACAAGTTTGAAGTAGAAAGCTAGGAGGGTTACCTGATATAAACTAATCGAGGTAACATGGTTAGTGAACGGTTTAAAATGAAGTAGTGCACCAGCCGGTAGTTACCAAAATAAGTTAATAATCATTCGTGCATCTCATTATCACCACTATGAGGGTAAATCCATCTCTTCGTCTTCGTAATACAAGACACCAACTAGTGCGTCTCTCAATCATCATCTTAAAGTCATTTCGAGTTGGGGTTTCACAAATATATCTGTCATTTCCGTGCTTTATCTTGAAGACCAAGCTTTACATCATTCCGGGGACACCTGCTAAGTCCATAGGGTCCTACTTCATGCCTTCCGACATGAATCACAAGTGGCCAGTTCCCCCTGGGAACAGATCAAAGAGATCTCTCAGGGATCTCAGTGCAGTCCATAGGTTCAGTGGCGGGTGTGTGTATTTGAACATATACCAAAAATATTGAGGTCTACAATACATATATACGTAGTCCCTGATAACATCTCTATCAAAGGACCCCACTCTAGACCCGCTGGTCTTTTCTTTTGGTAGACTCTGAGATCACTGTATCGCTCGTTGCAACCATATTCAACTTCTCTTGAGTCCCTTTGTTAATCCTACTTGTTTGTTCTCTAAGTTGAACTACCATGTTCTAGCGTCCGAATCATGCGTGGAATTATCTAGCACGCTCGTCTTATGATAACATTCTCGTATAACACATGTAAAATTCGCCATCAAGGGTAATGGAATCCACAACGACATAGTGACCAACCTTCAGGTAAACCCGTTACTTATCGAAAATCGGATCTTATAGCCAAAGTAAAAGACTTCCATTAATCCAAGTACTAAGTACCCTTAATTATGTAGGGAAGTCCAAAATTCTTGATTCTTAAAATGCCGCCTCCTAAACTGTGGAGGAATATGGGCCACAAAATTTATGCCAGCCTAGTCATCCGATCATATTGGCAATATCGCCTCTACCTCAGATGCTCTCGAGATTTCGCTCTGCTTCCTATATCATTACCTATGATAGGTCATGTACGACTCTCAAACCTCTATTCATCATTCTGAAGGTCTCTAGGGATTCTATCGACCCTAGTATAATACCTCCAGTAAACACTCCAGTCCATTTGACTCACCGGTACCTCTTCCGGTAGTCCAATAATACGTTTACTACGATCTCTTATGCCATTCTCCTACTTAGACTTAACTCTCAACACTCTCGTTTCTGAGTACTGTAAATTATCGCTCTGATACCATTTCTGTGACGCCCCCAAATCCGAGGTCAGAGATTCAGGTCGTCACGTCACCATCCAACCATATCATACCTGTATTAACTTTACAACTCAACAATACATCCATCCAGACTTCAATCTTAAGCACAAACAAGTTAGAGCCTCAGAAACGATAATCAAAAGTAACACTAAATATTACAATTCATCTGTACAATCCAGAATCTTATGCACTTCCACTTATACAACTACACATGAAGACAAGTCTTACTATTACAGTTGAAAACCTATCAGACTTACTCTGTAGTATTTATCAGGAACTAAATCATCTCCGGGGTAATTCTTCTACTCCTCTTCTGCTGGTGCGGAGTTAATCGGCCAAATTTTTCTCTTGTTGAAAAGTTTTTATAAAGCAAGAATGAGCTACATAATGCTCAGCAAGTTCACCATTTTGAAAAATAATAATGTGGTTTATTTCGAAAACATTCCCAACTATATGGGTATATATCTCAGATTTCAAAACATAATTGGACAATGTATATGTCCGAGTTTGAATAAAACATCTATACTCACTAAGGAGCTTTAAGAATAACATATGAACCCTTTAAAAGGTTCCCATTTCAATATATCTCAAGTTTGAAAATATATACATATGAGTATATCATTTTCGGCAAAACACTCTACGGTTAACATACTGTACCGGGAATACATCTTTGCAAAAATTTTTCCTTCCATTAGCTTGGAAGGTTTCTCATTCAAAAACATTTCGTTCATTGAAATAATTGCAAGAGTGCACTAACACGTGCCAATCTTTATAGAAAATCTTGCAGTTCTAGATACTGCACGATGTCAATATTTTTCTTATCAAAAGCCACAGTATCGGCAACTTGGTAATTAGGCCCAAGAAGCAGTGTTTGAGTATTTTTACAAAGTGGAGGATGGGACTGGAAGAAAACATAAAAACCTGACAGGGATTGACGATGATCAGTCGCCACATCCAAGTCCAATAATTCGCGGGTCTTCTCTACCGGTAGAAGGATAGAAACTACATCCGTAACTATCCTCGGGTGAAAACTACATCCGTAATCACCCTCGATGAAAACTACATCCGTAATCATCCTTCGGCAACACCTGGGCCGGAATAATAATTGATGGACCGCCTGGCTCACGGCCGCTTACACATCCCGGGAATCGTTCGTCAACGATTCCCACACCTGCCAGAGTCCCTTTTCTTTTTCTTTTAAAAACTTGATTTTGATTGAAAACCGAGTAGTTGAGGTCCGACATCAGTCGACCGATGATTCTTGAAATCACACAAGAAGCAAACCTGACTGGGGGTTTTCGAAAATGTTTTGAGTTCGAAAGAGTTCGAGTTTGAAAGTGTTAAAGGTATCTTGATTTAGCTTGGTCTTTAAAATAATGAACAATAATTAATAAATGACATTTTAAGATTTAATATTAATAATTAATAAAATAATTATTTAATTAAATAAGCTTTTAAACCAAGATAGGTATTTTGAGTATTTACGAAGATATAAAAATAATACTTGAGTATACGATACTCCCCGAATGACCCTTCGGGTTTTCGCAATCTAGTTACGATATAATAATATACCGCTCCCCGGTCAATAATATATACGGACCGCTACGACCTCTATTGCTAGAGTCATTGTCCGAGGAAAACATTTCAATCTAAGTTCAAGGGGTACAAACATATATGTACTTATACATCTCAATTTCATCAATACTTCGATAAACATAACATTTGATATGATTGAAAACTACAAACACAACAGTGAAAGTCCTGTATATGTAAGTTTTGAAAAGTGAACTTGCCTTGGTGTGGTTGGGGTGGTCGAGCGTGCGGAGTGGAACGATCTATACATAAGCAATAACCGTTCGTTAGTACCTTAACAATATCTCTTTAATATCGGGGTTTTAGGGGGTACAAAATTAACTTAATGACTTCGTCTTATGACACTCTAGCCCCACTATAGGTTCATGTCATCACTCGATTACGCTCGTCACTTATTCGACTTAATTTGGTTACCATAAACTAATCATATTCATCACCCCTAAAACTACACTCCACTTACGACTTTTTCCCTTGCGCGAATTTTACTCTAGCATTTTTATAAAATTGAAAAATTCATATTTTAATCCAATTCTTTTTGGGTAGCCTTCCCCACTGCATTTACTAGCTTCTCTAATTTTTCCATGATCCTACATAAATTTTTAGGGGTTCAAACAAGGTTCACAATGGGACCATTCAGTGCAGTCCGGAATCCAGAAACACATTTCACTTCTCAGGCCATAACTCAAAATCTATACATCACCTAGTCATGAACCTTATATTTCTGGAAACTACATTCAAATACCTTTACAACAATATATATTAGGACCTCAGGGGACAAGATTTGGGGGTTCAAAACCCTCTTACAAGACAGTTCAAGTTCCTGGAAAAATCTCAGCATGCTTATATCACTAAACCAACCAAGAATCTTACATCCACATCACAACCAACATCTAAATCACCAAGATCATACTTTATAACATACATGGAGATACATACACTAACCACAAGCTTAAAAATCATAACCACAACACTTAAACTCAAGATCTACATCATCCATAACTTATATGTCCAAGATTCACAATAACATCCATGGATCTAACATTAAACACCATAAATAATTCATGGCCAAGAGGGGTTAAGGTTTTATACCTTCTTGATGTTCTTACAATCTCAAACAAGCTTGGTTAACCTTGGGGAAGCCTTACTCTATGCTCACCATCTTCAATCTCACCAAAGAAATCAAGAACATGGAAGTGGGTTTCCTGACTGGAAAAATACGCCCCAAAGATCAACCAAAACGAAGCCCTTGCACTCGTTTCCTGGTAGAGGCTCCTGAATGAAAGTTGTAGAGAATCTTCACAGCTTTCTAACCATATAAAGAACAAAAAATTTCATTGAGTAATGAAGTCTCTAGGCCCATTTTAGTGAGCTCCTTTCCTGCTGGGAAGAATGGAGTATTTGGTGTTTGTTTTGTTTGACTAAAGTGATAAAGTGATCAATAATGCTTGATATTTTCACTTGGATGCATCTTATCTTCTTTCCATGTGGTGTCATCTCCTCATTGGTTCATTTGGATTACCTTTATCCATCCATAATTGCAAGCAAGTCCTTTTCTTTATACATATTGTTTCCAAGTCCTTCCTTCCTTTTCTTATTTGCACCAAAGGGGCTTCCCTTCTTGTATATTTACTAAATCAATATGTTACAACTTATATGTTGCACTTCATTTTAATAGTGTGGCCCAATACCTCAAACAATCGTTGTGTCCAATTTTCTTTGTATTTTCTCTTTATCTCAGAAAAAAAATTCTCGCGGTTTCTCAATTGTTCTCATTTCATTTAACTCTAGGATTTTATTCTCAATTCCATTTTCCTCTCATAATATATCCTTCCTTGGACTCTTAATATACCATATCCTTAATCCATGATTCGTTCGCTCAATCGCTTAATCTCATTGTAAAGTTTCAGCGGTTTCTAGAACGTTTGTTTCACTTCCTCAGTGGTTTTCGTTCCAAATTCTCAAATCACTTATAATAAAATTCCAAAATATTAACTCCTCAATTCCTCAAATTAAATATCTCATTTCTTGATATTACTGATATATAATTCACTGATCGGTCAAATATTACACGAAAATAGAATTTGGAATTTCTGAATTCCGATCGCATTTACATACACTATTTACTCTGTAGATTACTAGTATAACTTCGGAATATCCACACTACGTCGCGTACATAGGTGGCATGAAAATTTTTCTTAATCCTCAAAATCACTATTCATCCACCAAATCACTATTCATTGATGCACTTCATCATAATAAGAAAAGTTTTAATTCTACCGAAATTTTGGGTTCTTACACATACTTTGTAAAAGAGTGAGAGTGATTTTCTCTCATCTTCTGATTCTTCTTTATACAGAAAATTGTTGGTAGATTACTCTATCTCACCATAACCAGACATGATCTTGCATATGCAGTACAGGTTTTACCTCAATTTTTACTACTCCCAAAACTGATCATTTAACTGCTACTCTTAAGGTTCTGAGGTTTCTCAAAGGCTCTCCTGGTCAAGGTCTATTTTTCCCTTCATCTTCTTCTCTTACTCTATCTGCATTCTCAGATTCTGATTGGGCTTGGTGATCTACAAACAAGGCATAACTTAACTGGATATTGTATACAATTTGGTCAATCTCTTTTATCTTGGAAGTGCAACACACAGCACACTGTTTATAAGACCTCAGCTGAGGCTGAGTATAGAAGTATGGCAGATACTTGATGTGAAATAATCTGGTTGCGTACTATTTTCAAAGCTTTTGGTATCAACTGTCTTACTCTTGTTCTTCTGCATTATGACAATAAATCCGTTCTTTACATTGCCTCTAACTTTGTTTTTCACGAAAGAACCAAGCATATAGAAGTTGATTGTCATCTGGTTCGAGAACAGCTTCAGTTATGCATCATTTCAACTACTCACATTCCCTCAGCTAGTTAACCAGCAGACATGCTTACTAAGGCTTTATATTCTCAACAATTGCAGCTGTTATGTTCGAAATTGAATGTCTGCAACTTGTTCCAGCCATCCATCTTGAGGGGGATGTTACAGATACACATGGTATCACAGGTGCGTCTGAGCACACCTCCACCAATAACACTGAAGTCAGCAACACTGAATCCTAGCCACATATTCTTGACAGCTGTAATTCTTGTTTGACAGCTGTGTTAGTTAGTTAATTAGATTAGAGGTTCAGTATATAACCATCATTTCTCTTTTGTAAAAGACCAAGAAGCATTTTATTTCGTTAAATACAAATTCTCTGTTCTTGTTCAGCTTCTTCATCTTTCTTACTATAATTTCACAAAGTGTCATAATCAACTAGCGAGTCTCTATCATACATGAAAGTTACTTTATTGTACTTAAATTTATTTATTTTAAACATAAAGTATTTCAAAAGCAGGGTTATAAATAGAGGTTTCATTAATTTTCGGGTCATTTTCGGGTTTCGGGTTCGTGTTTGATTGTACTTGATTGTTTCGTGTAGAATATTTATTAATCCAAATTCGTATTTTTCGTATTGAGTTCTCGCCGGATTTAGGGTTGGGTCAAAAATTGGCACCCCTACCACAGACACATATGTAAGAGTAGGGGTGTTCAAAAAATTCGTTAAATCGTGAATCCGGACCGGACCACAACAATTCGAACCAACAAAAACTGAAATCATAAAAACCGTTGTTATTGGTTCGGTTAACCGGACCGTTTATACATAAATGGTTTTGTTATGGTTTTCAATATTTTAAAACCGATTAAACCAAACCGGACCGTTATATAATAATACGCTAAAAATTCTAGTAGATAGTTATAAGTTAAGATTACAATTTCTAGTGTGTAATGTCTACACGTATATATAATAAAAGGATTAAATTAATTAATAAATATAATATTGAGTTAATTGTCAATATGTTGTAGTTCTACACTAAATTAATTTGTTTACTATTCATATAAATTCAATTGAATTATATAAACGTAATACGTAAATAGTAGACTAAACATTGATAAACAAATATTGTAATACATATATGTAGTATATAATAATAATGTGTATTAAATTTTATTTTACATTTATTTAAATTAGAATTTCATTTTAAGTTTAACAAAAATTAAAAAAATAATATGCTATAAAGTTCAAACCATGGTTTGAAACCGCACCAATCCGTTCTTCTATGGTCTGGTTTGGTTTGGTCTTGGCATCTAACTGGTCTGGTTTGGTTTTGATTTTTGAAAAACCGTTTATATTGATTTGGTTCAAAAAAATAAGAATCCGGACCAAACCAGTACGGCTACCTTGTTACGACTTCACTCCAGTCACTAGCCCTGCCTTCGGCATCCCCCTCCTTGCGGTTAAGGTAACGACTTCGGGCATGGCCAGCTCCCATAGTGTGACGGGCGGTGTGTACAAGGCCCGGGAACGAATTCACCGCCGTATGGCTGATTGGAGATTACTAGCGATTCCGGCTTCATGCAGGCGAGTTCGTTCCTATCCCCATCCGAAAGGGATAAGCAGCAACCTACACAGTGCACTGCTAATCAGTCATTGCTTGTGTTCGGAGCTATCTGTTGTCCATCGTTCCGAGCTAAGCAAAAGCAGCTAAGCGATCAATCTCCCGAAAGAAGGTTTCAGAACACCCCTATGTAAGAGTAGGCAAACACCCCATGCTTGATTACTTTAAACTAGGCTCCTGATTTTGTCATTTACTATTCTGGCCCATGTTCATGTTCTTTCTATCTCTGGACCAGATTTTATTTTTCCATTTTGTTAACATTATATTCCTTTCTGGGCCAAACCTATATTCAGTCCATGTATCATGTTTCCTACCAGGCCCGTTAGCATAAATCCGTAGCCCATATCCACATTAATTGGCAATTTTAGTTTGTTAAAGTAAAATGGCATTGGTACATATTTTTGTCTAAACTATGATTGTCCACATCGTTGAAATATGTCCGGCTAATTTTCTAGTTTCCTATAAAGTCGAAGTTAATTGTCATCATACCTTTTCTCTCCTTCTGTTAAATTGTTAAAAATGTTCTTGTAAATTTATTTCATTTTTAATTATTAATTTAGATTAATCCAAACTCACTCCAAAAATCATTTATTCTAGTTTGTCTAAATTAGAAATTAAGGTTATAGACAATTACATAATCATTGTGGAATGAATTTCAAAATTAAAATGATAAATTGTGCGCTTGCAATTAACATAATTATTTTTAGCACAACAATAATAAAAAAGATTAACAAAAGTTAATATTTCCACGGTTTACCGAAAGGCAACTGATGATCATAAGTACATCTAGAAAAGCCGATAGGATTCATTTCATGAAATTTTAATACAAAAAGATAAATGTATTATATCTAGAGAAAAATGTTCCTATAGTTAACTTTAGGAGAATTTTTTAAAGTTAACCTTTAAAATCATTTGATTGTTATCTTTAATGATGTGTCTTTTTATTTAGGAAAGTATGTGATGTGTCTTTATTTCAGTGGTTAACGGTAAGAAATTATCCTATAGTTAATTATAGGATCATTAAGCCCTTATATCTAATAAGGTCCGCTTAATTAAAAAGATTTTTTTTATTATTTTATCAAATTAAGTTTTTTAATCTTTCAGAACTATTTAACTATTAGGATCCTATATTGCCAGGATTGTGTGATATGTCAGAACTAGCCAATAATATTAGTAATTCTATATTGTCAGGATTGTGATTAGTTAACTATTCTGTTGTCAGGATTATGTGAATTTTCACAACTATTTTCTTGTTAAGATATTATAGTTATATTCTTTATCATAATCTTTTTATCGGTGATAAAAACACGTACAATAAGGGTTTGAGAGTCTCACATGAGAGTCGACTTTTAGTCGCCGCCGCCCCCATCTCTTCTCCGCCCCTCCCTCCTCCCTCACCACCCATCTTCTCCGACCCTCCCTCCTCCCTCATCACCCAACTCCCCACCTATCGCAACCACCATCTTCCTCCCCGCCATCGATCCCTCTCTTTGCTTCAATAAAATCGAGTTTTATCCTCGAATCTGTTCTTCTTTGTTTCAATAAGGTTTGATTTTGTTTTCCCGTCTCGCCTTTTGGCGTGTGTTTTAGTATCCAATTTTTTTGGGTTATGCGTTATTATATTTGTGGTTGTTATGGTTTTGTGTTGTTATCAATGAGAATGATTCGGATGGAATTTTGGGAGATCTGGATTTACCGCAGAGCAAGAAGGATGTGTTCTTTGAAGCTGAAATGGACAATGATGATCTGCGTGGTGACGAAAGTGAGTATTATACTCTTAGGAGTTGCAGTAACTGGAAGATCATACTATGGCTACATTAGCAGCTAACTTTAGTCAAATTAGATTCAGGAAAAATGCTAAGTACAGATCTTCTGGAAGTAGCAGCAGATCACAGAGAACTGGTTCATCTTCTGGGTCTGAATCAGGAAAGATTAACAAGATAGGGATGGTAGACCGTAGCAAGTTTTGGTGCTACAACTGTGATAAGATGGGGTACTTTGCCAGTAAATACAGAGAACCCAGGCAAGCAAATGAAAGGAAGAAAGCTTTTCAGAAAAGGGACTCTAGCTCTCAGAGAAAGTATCCTGTCAAGTCATACATTGCCGAAGGCAAAAGCTGAAATGACATTGACGATGAAGAGGAGTATGGAAATCTTGCGCTAATGGCAGACTATGATCCTACTTACGGATATGAGGTAAAAAACATGCCTGCTTCTATGGATGATAGATTTAAATGTCGTAATCGTGATTGTGTCAAGCATGTGATAGACTCTAGCAAATCTATAAGTGATCTTAGATGGGATTTAGAATATGCTTTAAAAGATATAACAACTACTAAATCTGAGACTGAAAATGCTAGGGCTGAACTTAGTAAGATACAAGCCAGGAGGAATGAGGAACTAGAACTCACTAATATGCAGATAGAAAATCTAAAGGAAAGAAATGAGTATCTAGAAAACAAATTTCAGGTTAGTGTCAAGACAGAGACTGAACTTAAAGAGAAAATAGCTGACATAGATGGTAAGCTATATGCTTTTCAGAATTCAGCTAACCTTGCTAGGGAATTGTTTGATAGTCAAATATATGATCCAAGAGTTGCTATTGGATTTGACTATAATGTTAAGAAATGTAAGAAACAAGTGGTGGATCCTGAATCAGCTAAGGCTACATCCAGTGATGCACCACCCATTCTTAAGAATGCAGATAGTCCCCTATATAAGGAAGTTTACCTCTGAGCCCTTTGATGTTGATGCTTTGTTAATCAGAAATGAAATACTTGTTGTGGACATTAAAAAGCAAAGAAATGAAGAGGCAATGTCACCTAGTAAGTTTGTCAAATTTGTAAAACCTAAAATTGAACTAGGTGATGAAAATGAGTCTAAGGCTAAGAAGAACAGAAATGGAAGGATAGGCAAAAATGGTCCTAGGAAGTTATGTAACAACTGCAACTCTGCTGCTTATCTTACTCATGCATGTAAGAATGTTAAAGTAGAGAATAATCATAATATTAATGCTCAAGTTCATAACATGTCTGCCATGCCTGTTCATTCTAAGTGTGCTTCAATTGCTTGCATATCATGCACTGTTAATCTTATGACTGCTTTTCTAAATGTGACACATGCATCTCCTGCTGTTAATAATTGTTCACATGATGATAAAAGTAAGAAAACAAAACATGATAGAAATAACAGACCCAAGACTGCTAGTCCTCCTAAAGCTAGGAAGGAATATATTGCTCCTAAGCCTAGAAGCAAATCTCCTAAGGCTATTGCTAGGAAAGTAAATCCAGTCACTGAAAATGCAAAGAATGTTAAGCATGCTACTCTTGGTCATAAAAATGATAAATATGCAAATGTCTTTAAGCCCTTTGGACCCAAAGAAGTTTGGGTACCAAAGAAAACTTAATCTCCTTTGAATACAGGGCATGAAGAAAAAATGAGTCATGTGGATTCTGGACAGTGGATGTTCGAGACATATGACCGGTGTTAGAGCCCTGCTATCAAAGGTGGTTGAGAAAGCTGGCCTAGTGGTTACCTTTGGAGATGACATCAAAGGATTTATTATGGGATATGGCAATTTGGAATTTTGGAATGTTTTCGTTGAAGAAGTCTCTCTTGTTGATGGTCCAAATCATAATCTTCTGAGCATAAGTCAATTTTGTGATAAATGATATGTAGTCTTGTTTAAGAAGGAGAAGTGTCTAATCAGTAGCAAGAGGGATGAGAAGCTCGATTTGCAAGGAGTGAGAAAGGGTGATTTGTTCGTAGCTGACTGGAACTCTGGCAATGGTGAAGTCAAGTGCTTCTATGGTAAAGCATCTTCAGAAGACAGTTGGTTATGGTATAAGAAACTTTCACATCTTAACTTCAAGACTATGAATTCTATAGTCAAGAGGGAGCTTGTGAGAGGATTACCCGAGATGGAGTTCTGTCCATCTGGACTGTGTGAAGCATGTGAGAAAGGAAAGTCAAAGAAGGCATCACACAAAAGGAAGACTATGACTGACATTACTGAGCCATTGTAATTGTTGCATATGGATTTATTTGGTCCAGTCAATGTCCAAGAAGCGATACTGTATAGTTATTGTTGATGACTATTCCAAGTACACATGAGTGTTATTTTTACATTCTAAGGACGAAGCTGCTCAGATGGTAATCGATCACATAAAAAAGATTGAGTTAGAAGCTGGAGTGCCCGTGCGGATGATCAAATCAGACAATGGTACTGAATTTAAGAATGCATTACTTAACAGTTTCTGTACTGAGAAGGGTATCTCAAGACAGTTCTCAGCACCCAGGACTCTACAACAAAATGGAGTGGTTGACAGAAAGAATCGAACGCTAATCAAAGATGCAAGAACTATGTTAAATGAAGCTGGTCTTCCTACTTACTTCTGGGCTGAAGCAGTCAGCACAGCTTGCTACACTCAAAATAGGACCCTGATCAACAGAATGTATGAGAAGACACCATATGAATTGATGGCCAATCATAAACCATCCGCGAAGTACTTTCATGTGTTCGGAGGAAAATGCTATGCTCTTAAAGATGGCTATGAGCATCTTGGTAAGTTTGATGCTAAAGCAGATGAAGGCATTTTCTTAGGGTATTCATTGGAGTCTAAGTCGTACAGGGTGTATGTGATCGATAGTCAAAAGGTTGTGGAAAGCCTTAATGTGAGATTTGATGATGCAAGATCTCCTAGTATTCAGAAAGAAGATGATGATGAATCTCTAGCTTTTGAGAATCTTTCTGATGATGAGGATGATGAAACCGAACCTGAGGTTGCTGTTGATAATGTTAATAATAATTGTAATGATGATAATGATGATCCAGATTCTGGTAATGGCAGTGGGAACACATGATCTCAAAGTCAGACTGTTTCTGGTTCTAGTCCTCAAGTTGAAGAATCTGCAGATCAGACAAGCAACAACTCAGAGGGAGCTGAAGAAGGATCTAATAGTCAGAATCAACAGAATATTGAACATGCAGAATCATCAAGATCTTATCTGCCTAGTCAAAGGGTATGGAGTAGAAATCATCCCTTTGAACAAATTCTTGGTGATCCAAATGCAAGAGTTCTGACTAGAAAAGCTACTCAAAATGAATGTCTATACTCTGGTTTTCGATCAGAAATCGAACCAAAGAAGGTTGAGGAAGATATTGAAGATCCAGATTGGGTGATTGCAATGCAAGAGGAACTCAATCAGTTTGAGAGTTAGAAGGTTTGGAAGCTGGTACCCCGTCCAAAGAACAAATCAATCATTGGCACTAAGTGGGTATATAGAAATAAACTTGATGAGAATGGTATAGTGACAAGAATAAGGCAAGGCTGGTAGGAAAAGGGTATTCTCAAGAAGAAGGGATTGACTATGATGAAACTTTTGCACCAGTAGCTAGACTTGAGGCCATCAGAATGTTCTTGGCATTTGCAGCACACTCCAACTTCACAGTTTATCAAATGGATGTGAAAAGTGCCTTTCTGAACGGTGAACTAGGAGAAGAAGTTTATGTGGAACAGCCTCCAGGGTTTGTTGATGCAAAATTTGAGGATTTCGTCTATCATCTGTTCAAAGCTCTATATGGTCTTAAGCAAGCCCCTAGAACATTGTATGACACTCTAGCTGATTTTTTAATTGAAAGTGGTTTTACTAGAGGTGTCATAGATAAGACTCTATTTCATAAAAAGCACAAAAATGATATCATACTTGTGCAAGTTTATGTTGATGACATCATATTTGGCTCTACGAATGATGCACTTTGTGCAAGGTTTTCTATGTTGATGCAGAGTAGGTACGAAATGAGCATGATGGGAGAAATGAACTTCTTTCTTGGTCTACAAGTAAGTCAGAGAAAGGATGGTATCTTTATCCGTCAATCCAAGTACATCAAGGATCTTCTGAAGAAGTATCACTTAGAAGACTCAGCAACTGCTAAGACTCCTATGGCCACTGCCATAAAGCTTGATCAAGATAAGTCTGGACAACAAGTAGATATGACAAGCTATCGAGGCATGATTGGATCACTGCTCTACCTCACTGCAAGCCGGCCAGATATAATGTTCACAACATGCTTGTGTGCAAGGTTTCAATCAAATCCTAAAGAATCTCATCTGATAGCCATCAAGCGTATATTCAGATATCTCAAGGGTACTCCAAATCTTGGAATTTGGTATCCAAAAGATACAGGTTTTGAACTCATCGGCTATACAGACTCAGATTACGCTGGTTGTAAGATAGATCGAAAGAGTACTTCAGGGAGCTGCCAATTTCTAGGAAGAAGACTAGTTTCCTGGTTCAGCAAAAAGCAGCATTTTGTTTCTACCTCTACAGCTGAAGCAGAATACATTGCCGCTGGAAGCTGTTACTCACAGATTTTGTGGATGCGAAATCAACTCATGGACTATGGACTACAGTTGACAAACATCCCTATCTTCTGTGATAACACTAGTGCTATAGCGATTTCGAACAATCCAGTACAACATTCGAGGACCATACACATCGACATAAGGTATCATTTCATTCGAGAGCGCATCATGAATGGTATTGTGGAACTACACTTCGTTCCCACAGAGCAAAAACTTGCAGACATTTTCACGAAACCACTTGATGAATCCACATTCAATAGGTTGGTTAGTGAACTTGGCATGTTGAACTTGTCCAATTAATTGGAAGTCAACAAATGCAAGTTGTTTCTAATAAATTCAATAAGTCTACTAATCTTTATCTTAAGGACTTGTGAGTTTATTTACCATATTTTCTATCCTTGTACCATTGTCTCATCACTTACTGATTATTTGCCATATGCTTAAATGTTTACATGTTTATGTGGTAGATAATTAGTTATTGAAGCGATATCTAAGCATCTAGAAATTGTTGTTTATGTTATATGATAGATGTTTAGTTACTCGAGTTTATGAAATGATACTTGAGTATTAACATGTTTACATGCTATATCTTTGTTTAATACTCGTGTACTCGATATTTATTTTAATAATTGATATGACTGAAGCAATTCAAGATTGGATCTCACCTGTTCTGATACTTGATTATTAAAATAAATTTTAGCATAATTAAATAAATATTTTATTGACATATATCAATTAATGATATTTTGTTAATTTTATTTCTATTTAATTTTGAGTTTATCTGATTATTGTGGATTAATTCTTGATTTACTACGTGATTATTTTTAAATTCATAACAATTAGAAGTATTAAATATGTGTATATGTGTATAGGCTGATAGGTTTCGCTGATAAGATGTTTTTCGGCTAAATAGGTTGTTAGGTGAGAAATTATTGAGCGGTGTTATTCTTTAAACATAACCTGTCACTATCACACCTAACCCACTAATCCTTGAAACCTTATAAATGATGAGTTTTTGTTTATGTTTAACATCATCATTTTTTAGATATACATACAGAGCATATACACACAATTGCTGAAAATTTCAAGCTTTGACCGGAAAGATCTCACAATCTAGCTGGTGGTTTTTAGAGCGGATTTCATATTCGCGTTATACGCATCATCCTTTATAAAAACTAACCCTTGTTGTTGAATTTCCTCAAAAGTTTTGAAAATGGCATTGCAGGAAAGCTTTTTAATTGCTAAAGTTAATCCTATTTCCATTCAGCAAATCAAAACCATTCTGGATGAGCAATTTCGGGCTTGGACACAATTTCTGAATGAACATTCATTAATTCACTATGCTTTAGTTACACAAGTGCAGCTTAACCATGATGCATTGCATGAACTATATTGCAGTGCGGTTAACACTTCTGGACAGGACGGGTGTGCAATCACATATCGACTGTTTGGTAGGTCGATTAGGGTCACTGAACGAGATGTTAATCGAATTCTTCATTTTCCTATTGAAAATCTCGTTTCTGATCCTACACCTGAACAGATTGAAATGTTTTTTCGTTTTATAAGGTACCAAGATGGCAATTTCAATACTGGTAATCTTTCTATAACATTTCTAACCCAGTACTGGAATTTCTTCTTTCACATTCTTAACCATGTTTTTTCCTCAGATAGAACAAATCCAGATCGAATACCTGAATTTATTCAAAAAATAAGGTATGCGGTCGTCAATAATTTGAGGATTAATTTTGGAAAAATAGTACTTGGTCAAATCATTTTAAAGTTGAAACACTTGGGAACAAGAGATGTTCGGACTCAAAATATCAAATGTCTATATCCAAGGTTTCTACAGCTAATATTAAATGATTTTTTGAATGATGAAGATAGGGTACGCTTGGATAATGGTCGAAAGGAGGAATGTTCTTACATGAAGACGAATGTAATTAATTACAAAAGCAAAAAGAACTATATGGATGTGCCTACAGTCCTAACTTAATATCTAAAGACTGTCCCACTTCCGTTGTTACCAAGACCAGTGAGAGCAGGTATACGACAAGGTAATATTTCAATCCCTGCTATTCCAACCTCTGTATTCCCTGTTGTGTCACAGGAAATACAGTTTCTATAGCCCCTAGTGGCCACCTTACCCGACCAAAAGCAGGAAATCCCACCGACTCTAACACATGTCGAAGAGCCCATTCTACAAATGCAAACACAAACACATCAAACTCCTACACCTCAACTGTCACTTAAACGATGAGTCATCCACATTATTGAGGGAGATAATGCCTCAGCAGCACCACATAAGGAGTTAGTTATATCAGTCGCTCTACCTCATTCTAAACGGAGTAAATCCAATGAACCTGAGGTAACGACAACTGTTAGTGAAACAATTTTTTCTTATCCAATGAGTGCAAATGTAAATGAGGTTGAATTGATGGGAGCAACTATTTTGAGTTCCATTTCACGGAACATAAGAGTGGTTGATGATCTTTCTAAAGATCAAATGCCTTCACAGGCATTCGAGGTGGAATTACCTACCTCAATAACTGCTGGTGAATCTTCCATTTTATGGAAATATCCATCGGTAGGTGGTTCTTTTATGAACCAAGTGTCTTCACAGACAGTCGAGGGAAACTTGGGTTTTGTGCCATTTAATCGATCCAAGTTTAACCTCCCAGAGGGAAGATCTCTGGATCTCTTTCGAGATTTACCACTCTTTACCAGTGGTCAGCAACTCGCTTCACGCGAGGACGGAAGCTCACGAACTTTCATTGCACCATCCGTGACCTCTGAAAAAGGGGCTAGGATGATTTCATTTGTAGGTACACATATCGGTGGAAGCTCTGGAGGAGAGTTGAGGGAAACACGAACAGAACATGTAAGTGTAACCCAAACCACTAAATCGAGTGAATATAGAGTGTTGAGTGAAACACCTGCAGAACGTACGAGTGAGCAACCTACTCAACCACATGCACCTGTAACCAGAAAGGAATACAGCAGACTCCTTACACGGGTCCAAACAATGGAGAAAGAGTTGTCAAATATCTGTAAGTCAATTGCAGAAATAAAAAATTTGCAACTTATTCAACATGATGTATTTCAGGTTCAATTGAATATCATGGCAACCCAATTAAATGATGCAATCAACTCCTTGGTAAAGCCATCTTCGTCTAATTTACCAACTCCACATCCTACTACTCTGGAGGATAACCCAACTGAGGGGGAGAAGGTGGATGACCAAGAAAAATCTACTAGGCGTAAGGGCAAGGAAAAGGTTGTTGACACGGAATTAACTTTATTTTGGGAAAAGAAAAGCTAATGGGAGTATTAGTGCTATGTGGAAAGAAAGCAAAGGCAAACTTGAAGATTTGTTCAGTCTAAAGGAACAATTGTCTTGCACTTGGTTAATTTTAGAAATCTGGAAAATGTATATATATGATCCAGAATGCACTTTAATATTTTTTATCCTTAAACTTTATTTTTTTATTGTTGTATCAGTTGAGTTATCCTCTAGGAATTTGCTTATCAAACCATAACAATCAAATAGGGTGAGATTGTAAAGCATAATGTAATGTACTATGTAATAGAGGACATATATAAATCAACTAGGATAAAAGATAAATAATATTAACTCTATACAGGGATAGCGAAATTTGAAGAACAAGCATCAACAAGGATCAAGTCGCTGAAAGAAGTTCATTAATATGATCAAGCCTCAGTGACAGAATTAAATGTACAGATGATTCAGTTGAAGGGCCAAAAGATTCCATCTATTCAAATTAATTAAAGATACTGCTGCAGGCTAATCAATTGGAATGTAACGATTGTGTGAAGATCAAGATCAGTGCTAGTCACTTGTGAACCAGACCAGTGCACTAAGTGTTAGCACATACGAGAAGGATCAACACATTAATTCATAGAAAGAATTGTCAAAGCCTATTGACGATAAAGGACAAACATAATATCTCAAGGTATTGTCAAAAATTAATTTACTCTGAAAATTAAATAAGTAACAGATTAGTTAATTATTTATAACAAAATAATTAAATTAATCTGGTACTTGGATTATTTTCTGAGATGAATTAAAATAGCAGAATAAACAGAAGAGAGAAGCCCAAGAGATTAAAAAAATATATAGTAAAACTATGCGCGATTACTATGCAAGATTACTATGCGCAGTTACTATGCAGGTACTGTGCAAATGGTGGTACTATGCAAATAGTGGTACTGTGCAAATATTGGTACCGTGCAAATAGTGGCTGGTGTTATTCAAATAGTGGCTGGTGTTATTCAAATAGTGGCTGGTAATATTCAAATAGTGGCTGGTGGGGCCCACGGGAGTTGTTGAAATAGTAAATGGTAGGTGAAATAGTACCCTCCTTCAACCTATAAATAGGCCTGTTGTATTTCATTTCAAAACACACCTCAACACACAACTTTCTCTTCTCTCTCTTATATCTTCTCTTTGTAAGCTGCTAGACAGTCCATCTAGTAGGGAATGCTTAGCCCGCTTTCAGGAAGTGTCGAGTAGAAGGTCCTTGTGCCTAAACTATCCTTAGGAATGTTCTGGTTTTGAAGCTAATCTATTGGATTAGAAGTTGTAACACCCCTCAGTTTTTTTTATCAATCCAAAGATATTTTCCCGAATTGATTGTGTTATTTTGATTCAGTTGTTGACCTTATTTTTCACATCTCAAAAATCCAAATATTTCGAAATAACGTATTCAACCCCCTTCTACGTTATTCTGGACCTAACAGACCCCTATAGCCTAATGGTCTACGTCCTGGTCCTCTACCAACTCGGTAAAGGAATATATTATTGATCACAAATGATTACAATTATACGATACAATAATATATCTCCCTGATTCTCCCAGTCACTGACTGCAGCTTGCTGAAACACCCTGTTTCCTGAACACATCTCTCTAAGTACTATACTAAACCAAGTATAAACTCCTCTAGCCTACTGTTACACGAACCCTTGTTCCACAAGCTCAACAATCCGGCAACTACCAACCTTACAAGTTGAACAATACACCAATAGAAAGAATTACAAATCAAACTATGAACTCTAACAGAAATCTAAATTGAATTAGTATATAGAGCTCAAGTGTATAGAATATATCAAATCAGCTTGGTAAAAGTACTTGGGTTTTTCGAATGATGTTCAACAACTATGAGAGAAAAACTCACAAGTCTTTTATAGTAAACGTATGATCTAAATTAAGCACACAATAACACAACGGTCTTGATTACCAAGTCTCACGAGTTTGTTGAAAGATTAATTCAAATTTAACGTTCAAAATATCAACGTTTAGAAAAACAGAAGAAAAGAATGAACGTTAACAAAACAACGTTCTGGTCTTTAGAAAAACTCAGAAGAAGGAAGTTTGTTTAGATAGAAACGTTTAGAAACAACTTCCTATAATATAGGGTTTTGAAATATAAGAAGATAAAAACGTTTAAAAACATTTTTGAGCCCAAATATATAAATACGATCTGTTTTTCTAATTAGAGTCCTCACAGAAGTTTAAACCTATCAAACTCCATGATACTCGGACTCCTAGTGATTCTGGACTCTGTCTCCCAGCTTACTGAGTTATAGAAAATCTTGTAATGACAGCTAGCGGAGATACCCTGTTTTGCTAAGAAATAATATAAAAAATAATCCTGCAAAACAATATTAGTCCAATACACATATCCAGCTTGCTTACTATGTATGATCATCAAAATCATGAGAGTTTCACCCTATACACATTGTAAATGATAAAACACTCTTGTTTCTTAGTCTAGCTAAATATAATACCCGATACCAGTTATACTAACCAGTTTTAATTAAAGTATAATTGTGTTTATCAAATCGCTCAAATCTCAAAAATTGCTCACATCGCCAAATACGATTTTTAATTTTCGTGATGTTATTGTGAATTTAATTTTATCCAAACTGTATTCGTGATGCTATTATGAATTTAATTTTATCCAAACTGTACGGTGTGGTGTGAGATGTAATTTTGAATTTTATTAATGAGGTAAAGACTGCGTCGTACCATATTTCATAATAATAATAAATTTACAATATACATATAGTTTTTACTATCTTTTATTTACATTCAATATTTATATTATTAATGACCATATATATATTTCATCAGTTGTCCAAATTCACAATATACCTCACATTATTTGTATATCGTCCAGAATTAGTTGTGTGTTGCTGTAGTTAATTTTTTGGACTTACATTTCGTTCCCTACTAATTGATTATATTATATTTAACTGAATGATCTCCGACAATTGATTTGATTCATGGCTTGTAGAGGTGTTCATGGGTTCATAAATTGGATCAAACAGACCCAACTCGACCTTCTTTTCGATCGATTGACCCGATTAAAAAAAATCTGATACTTGATTAAGTTAAAAAAAATTAAATGGATTGTGTAAAGATTATATGTTTCTTCGGCCAACCCAACCCATACCGATTTAAGTTACAAACCTTATTTGATAATTCAAATATTTATTTATATATTATATACAATCATACATTACAGACTATAATATAATTTAATTTATAGATGTATGATTATATTTCTTACGTATGTATATGACTTACAATATAATTTACATCACTAAAATTATAATATTAATCAAAACTAAATATTAACACTAAAATTGTAATTTATACGAATTTTAGTTTTATTTAGATTTTCGAAATAAACGATTTTATATAGTTTTGATTTATGATGTACGTTGGGTATGGTTGGATTACAAATTTATTTTTTGTGAGTTGGGTTAAAAAAATTTCAAATTGATTTAATTGGATCGTTTAGCAAAAATGTCTCCGACCCGGCTAATCAAACACATGAACACCCCTAACGACGAGTTACGCTAGTATCACACTCTTCCAGTCTTCCAGGTAACTCTGTTGTCACTGTACCTTAATTTTAAAAAAATTGAATAATTTAATTTTATTATAATATTTTATTATAATAAATAAATATTAATTTGAATTGGTACAGAAAACATAATATTAAATTTAAAGCATATATTACATATCATAATTTATCAAAATACTTTAATTAAAAAATGTATTGTAAAATATAGATTTTTTGTTTTAAAAAAATAATATAATCACCAATTCCCAGCGAGGATCCTCGTTCGTTCCTTGTTCAGGGATCGGGACGAGTTCGAGAAATAGGAGCAGAGTTAGCATTCCCCGGTCTGAAATGATTTAATGATCGTCCTTTATCCAAATACTATGTTTTTCATGTAGAAAAACATAGATGGTATAGCAGTAAAGTCAAAGAATATAAAATAATATTTGATAAATATCCTAAAAACATATACATAAACAAAATATTTTAGACATATTTCAAATAACATGAAAATTCTCGTCCCCTTAATATACATCATTAATCATTAAAAATAAAATGAATTTAATAATTAGGAAAGGATAAATATGTTGATAGTTTAATACTAATTGAATTTTAAATAAATACATTAAAAAGAATATATCAAGTGATTTATTAGTGAATTGAGTGAATGATTTTTAAGTTGGTATCAAATGGTTGTAACGGTATAGTGGTTGTAAATGGCACATTAGTTATTTGTCCAATAGAGTGGTTATAGGTTCAATCCCCAGTAAGAACAACTATTTTTATCCATCTATTACTATATATTAAAGGAGAACACAAGGGTAAAAATTATCAATAAAATGACTGTGAAATGTCCATGTTAACCCTTCATGTTAAAAAATTACAAAAGTACCACCATTTTATAATTTATACTAAAAATATATTATTTTGTGTATTCAATGAGAATCGAACCTTTAAAGGAGAACACAAGGGTAAAAATTATCAATAAAATGGCTGTGAAATGTCCATTTTACCCCTTCATGTTAAAAAATTACAATAGTGCCACCATTTTATAATTTATAATAAAAATATATTACTTTGTGTATTCAATGAGAATCGAACCCTTAACCTCCGAAATCTCATGTCATAACCAAGTGTGCGGCATTGATTCTTGAGATTATTTTAAAAATCTCATTAGATTAATCACATCTTATTCTCTTGTCCTATTTTATTTTTTTGTTATAACTTTTAAGTAAATAAAATATCTGTTTACATTATTTATGTAGCCCCGTTTTTTTTCCAATTTCCGTAATTTTATATATAACTATATAAAATGTTGGTTTATATTTTTACATAAATCCCTTTTTTTAGTTTGTGTATATAATATAACTATACATTCAATCATTATTATAATTTTTATTATTTTGTACTCCCTCTGCCCCCTTAGTTGTTTACATTGGAGGAGGATACGGACCAAGACAATGCATAAAAAATGAGTAAAGCTAGATGAAAAGTGGGTAAAATGTTGGGACCTATTAATATTTAATAATAGATTTGAGATAGTGGAGGAAAGTAGTGGGTGTAATAGTGTTTTTTATTATTAAATATGAGATATTGGGGGAAAGTAGTGGGTGTAATAGTAAGGAAACTTACTATTTATGCTAACGTAAAAAAATGAGAGGGATATCCCAAAATAGTAATTGTAAAGAAATGAGAGGGACAGAAGTGTATTTTTTTTTCAATTAAATGGATATCAATTATGTTGCAATTGTTATATTTTATATTTTTAGATAAAACTATATCTCTTATTAAATTTAATACAAAAGCGCAAATAAGAATCACATTCTCGATAAAAATCGAACACAAATCTATAATAATTATGTCAATTGAATATATCGAACTCGCAGAAGTTAAAATGCAACAAATCTATTATCTATTACTTCTATATATCTATCAGAAGGATTATGTTTCAATAAATATTTATATTCTATTTATAAAATCAAACATAATTATAAGTAGATCATATAATTTTAGGTTTACAAAAATTAAAAAATGTGAGTTAAATTAGAGATTTTTGGTCGATCAACCATTTAGACTTTGAACGATCTAATATGTATTTGATATAAGAAAGATAAAAATTTAAAGATGTAGAAAAACTTTTGAATTTATGTTAAAAAAGAAGAACTTTTAAAATAAACATTAGACTAAAACTAATTATTTGAGTTTCAAAGTGTATAAATATGCATATATATAGGAAAAAAATGAGTGAGACAATCACAATGATAACTTTCACATAATATTAAAAAAATTTGTAATATGTCTCTAAATAATTTAAAATCACATGATTTTATATACGCCTATGTTATATAGACGGGCAATTTTACTAAAGTAATTATTTATATTATAGTCAAATGTTCAATTTGATAAAGTTCATTCAACGCCATTGAAAATTAAATTAATACTTTAGCAATTAAAAGTAGTCATGTTATTATTATCGTATATATATTTATCCAAATTTTGTGAAATCTAATCAAATTAAATATATTTAGTTCATGAAATTTGTATAAAATATTACAAAATTACTATAAAAATATAAGATAAAATCGAAATCTTACCATTTATCGTATTTCTAACTAAAAAATTATCTCATTATATGAAATCATGTTAGCGTTGGTAATCGAACCAATAATCTTCTCCTATCAATCTCATGTCATAACCATTGTAATATACTTATTTTTGAGTTCTCTTTAAAAATATTATTAGATAAAACATATATCCTCCACTTATCCCATATTGTTTTTTGAGTAAATAAAATGTTGGTTTATATTATTTTTAAAATATTTAATCGATTGAGCATACTCAACAATTCCATTTCAGCATTTTAAATGATTTTTATAAAAAAAAAATTAGATTAATACTCTACAATTCTGTTTTGCCATTTAAATGATTAATATAAAAATTAAAATTTTAAATTATACATAAATGTAATCGAGTCCGAGAAAAAAATATGAATTTATTTACATTCGTTTCCGTGTAGATATTATATTTTTGAAATAAAAAATAAAATTTGATTTTAAAAATATGTAAATTTTAATTATCAAATCATACCTAATTAATAATTGCATCACACAATTTTTAGGTTTATAAAATTACAAATATGTGAGTCATATAAAAGATTTTTGATCTACGAACTATTTAGACTTGAATTTTTATATAACATAGTAAATTGATCAAAATAATCTATAATGTTCGAGTTATAACATATACTTATATCAGTATATGTTATATAATAGAACCAAAAAATTAATCATAGATATCATATAGATGCACAAGTCATTAATGTCGTCTAATCATATTTTACATCGATCGAAATATTTGGGAAAATTTCAAGTTGAGTTAAAAAACAATTTGAAATTATAATATAAAAAATGTTTCAATTTACCTAATTTTTAAAATAGAACTTTGTAATAAATATTGGACTAAAACTAAACATTTGAGTTTACAAGTGTAGAAATATGCATATATATGAAGAAAAAAATTGAGTAAAACAACTACAGACTTTCACATAATATTAAAAAGATTTTGTAATATGTCTCTAACTAATTTAAAATCACATGACTTTACATATGCCTATGTTATAACGGATAATTTTACTAAAGTAACTATTTATATTATACTCAAATGTTCAATTTGATAAAGTTCATTCCACACCATTGATTAAAGTAATACTTTAGCAATTAAAAGTAATCATGTGATTATTATCGTATAGATATTTATCCAAATTTTATGAAATTTAATCAAATTAAAAAATATTTGGTTCATGAAATTGGTATACAATATTACAAAAATTACTATAATAACATGAAATGAAATCGAAATCTTATCATTCATCGTATTTCTAATTAAAAAATTATCTCATTTTCGGATGAGAAATTATTTTAATGCCCATGCGTAGCAGGGGCTTTTATGCTAGTGTTCCCTTATAATAATAGATATAATGGATGGATATATTGATTAACAATTATTTCATAATCAAATTTTGAATATTTTTTTCTCAATATTAATATTAATGTTTGATAGATTTAGAATCTAATGTAATAAAATATCATTAAAATATTAATAAATGTCAAAAATGTCATTTAAATATTAGTATTTTTCAATTATATATAGGATAAATGTGGGATCCAAAGATAGATTTAAACAAAAATGAATAGAAAATATTTTATTTTATTATTTATATTATTCTAATTAAGTAATATTAAAAACATTTTTTTAAATACTAATAACTCATCTTGAATTTACAAATTTACCTTCTTGCATTTATATTAGAAGTTCTTATAATCTTATATATATATATATATATATATATATATATATTGATATTCGTTATTCAGAAATTATTAATATGTACTATGTTATTATTGAAGTATGTTAAGTAAAATATAAGAATTTTCAAAAGAGCTTGTAAAATAGTTAAATATGAGTTAAAAATGATTTATTAACAAAAAGTATGATTTTAAATATCATATAAATTCACAACTCATTATCTCATTTAATCATGTGATATTAGACAACAACTCAACAAGGACAAAGGCGACTAATTAGGTTTTACATACAAATTGAACTTGCTACTCAAGAAATATCGTATATACTCCCTCCCTTCGTCCCAGTTTTATTGTTCACATTACTTTTTGCACGCATTTTAAGGTGCAAATTAAACATAGCCCCACTAATTTTTTTTCAAATTTTCTTTTTCTGAATAAAAATTCAGTATCTAAACTTTTATTCAGAAAAAGAAATTTTTTAAAAAAATATATGCAACTATGTTTAATTTGCACCTTAAAATACGTGCAAAAAATAAAGTGAACAATAAAACTGGGACGAGGGAGTATTAGATTTACACTTCAATGAAATATGTTCGTATGTTGTTCGTTCACCGCAAACTTTTAAAGCAAAGAAATTTTTCTTACCCACATACTAATTTTTGAAATGAAACTAAAGATATTGTCCAGCATGTTAGTTTAACATTTTTTGGAGAACCTGCGAGAAGCTTTAAATAACGTAACAAGTCTACTTCTTTTGAAATGAAATTATTTTTTTCTATTGAATATTAATAATTTTAATATGGTTTATGTGTTATTAATAATTTTTTTGTAATTATTTCAGTAAATTAATATATGAGACAAAGAAGGACGCTACTAAATAATTGAATTTTTGGATCATCCTACGTTAATATTCTTCATCCTTAAAAATGAAACGATACTTACCGTTGAACAAGTATAGGATTGAGCAACCACTAAAATTACAATTTTACGGAAATCATAGGCAAAAACAAGAACACGGACGACGTGAGAGAAAATATTTTATGATATAGCAGGTTCTCACATTTTAAAAAATTTAATCACATTCAAATTGTATTATGACTTAACACTTTGAAAATTTTAATCGCATACGGATCGTAAACAATATAAGATTCTCTTGTTAATAAACAAAAAAAGTTTTCTTTACAAGATATTTCAGTAACGTGAACATGTGTTAGTTACTTTAAAATTGCAAAATCTTGATCTGGTATATTTATAATTCACAAAATTTACAATATATAATTGCCTACTGTCATTATTACCCTTCTTCTTCAACAAGATTTGTCATCATGATAAAGTTAAACAATTATTCTTATATATGTTCACCTATTATAAATAAATCAATTTAAACATATTTTTTACAACAAAAAATTAGTTGATTATCTATCCAAACCTAACGCTTGTTGATAATTTTTTTGAATTATAAATGAGTATTTGTTCTAATAAATTTCAGGTGAATGAGAATCGAATCTGAATTAACACTTGAGCTATCTCATTGCACTTCAACGCTTGTTGATAACTTATTTGACAACTTCGATCTACTACAGATGTTGTAGAGAGGGCAATGACCTGACAATCCTTCCTGGGACAAATTAATGCATGAATGGTTACGTAGGTTGTACAATATATCATGCTACTAGCTCTCAGAGTCACAGTATTGTTAAGCGTACGTCACTACACTGTACGCTATATGTGTGCTCGGGTATATTTGATTATTTGTAAGAAATGTAATGGGGCCGCGGGACGGGGTCACTCGGAATCAAAGAAGAAAGAAGGTGGTAGACTTAAAGCGACCCTTCAAATAAAAAAAAACCATTTTAAATTAAAGCCGCTTAGAGTATAAATATATTATCCTAGGGTTTCTTAGCTAGGACTCTTTAGGGTTAAGTAATCGTAGTTCTATAAATATAGAAAGTATATGTTCTAAGCTCCAATATTGACTTGCCATGTTCGTCGACTCTCCATTTGTTTAATCTACAATTTGGAGCTGATTCCTCAGAGATAGAAAATTCTCTTAACAAGGAGCTCATAATTTATTAGTCAAATCGTTGTAAAGCTTCCACTAGACTATATATAATTCGGGCTACAATTCTAGTTCAAAACAAATTTAGTTATGGTCAAATTTATATTGAGCTAGACGAGCATGTAAGTGCTAATCGTTAAGAAGCATATATCATTAGGTAGCATCCTCTAACATATATAGACGCTATAATTTAATAAAATGAATAAGAATAATGTTAGAAAACTTAACTTTTTTTAAATTGTCTTAAATAAAATAGCACGATACATGTCAAATTTCAATTTGTGGGCTGTTGTATGTATATGTTCAGGGTCCATCGTTTTTTTTAAAAAAAAATTATTAATTACATATAATTGCATATTAATATTTGGGATAAAATTTGAAACAAACTTTAAATTTTCTAACATTTTTCTATAAATAATATTACTGGAATCCTCATGTCTTACTGCTATTAAGAACGGAATAATTAGATGTTTATAATATTAAAAGTCATACTGAAAGATTTAGTAGTGCATCGAACCAATTACCAATTAATCATATCTAAGCTACGCACTAAATCCTAGTGGAGAGTGCTCATTATTAGCACGCCGATCTAATTATAAAGTTCGTGGAAGGATTAGTGGCTCTAGTGAGGAATTTGAATATTCCGGGGGGGAGAGCTAAGTATGATAAATTTAATAAAGAGTCTATGGCCATGGTTACAAATCGATTTGCAGAAAGTGGCACTTCCATTTCATTTGGCTTTTGTTTGGACGCACGAATGTAATCATATACCCCATAAACAACATTAAAACATCATCAAAACCGCTTCATGTTAATTTGACTGCATTAGATTTCATTTACTACTAATCGTATATTTTAATTTTAAATCTATTACAAGTTGGTACGGCGTGATAACATTGTTAAATTTTCGTCGCCAAATGATTGTTCTAATAATTAATTACGCTACAACAGTCTAAATGATACCACCAAGCATCCATGTGTATTGGTGTGTATAAAAGGAATACTTAACCTCTTTTGCAAAAACCATTGATTATTCTATCTTTTTATGAAATTTAAATATCCTCCAGACCTCGACAACCAATAGTATCCGAGGCTTAATTTATAGTAGCAGATATATGCTAATCAATAGTTTCATTTTAAAACAGGTGCTGTGGACAACTTAAAATTGAACCCGTGTTACTCCATTTTAAACTAGGTTAATTTTGCATTGGTTGAAGTGTATGATTCATGATTGCTATTAATTTTTATCGGTCTTACCATGTACATATACGTGGTTTCTTCTAGGTCTGTAAATGGATATCCAATCCGATCCAATTCTATCCAGAATGGTAAATGTATACGAAGTGATTGAAAAATATCATATTCGATTTGACAAAGATGATCGGAATAATAAATGGATTGTATATCGATTTAGGATGATCCAATCCGTTTAATTATATAATTTATAATAATAATAATATACAATATATTATATAATTTCTTCTACATATAATATAAAATGTAAAGCATTTTATATTATACTCCTAAGTTAATCTATGTAAAAATATTAAGTCTAATACCTAATTTAACATTTTCATATATCTCTTTCAAGTTATTTGTATAGCATGGGCTAAATTCTAAGCTGAGAAAAAATATATTTGAATAATCATTTTATAAATTTAAAATATTTGATTTGATATATATATATATATATATATATATATATATATATATACATTGTTTGATTTGAACTTGTGGTTTACCTTTTTATTTAACATTATGTTTGAATAATAGTATCATTAAAATAATTTGAATTTTGGATTGTTACTTAAATTTTACACATTGGAATACCAACTTTTCAAGTGTTACTAATTTTTTTTTGAAATGATGAATAATATATACATAATTAAATATGTTATATTCTAAATATAAATGGAACAATGATATTCGAAATCCGATCCAATTATCCATTAAACTAAATAGATTTAACATGGATCGACCTCCGAAATATTTGAAGGGTGATCCAATCTGATCCAAATTTGCTAAAATTAAATAGATTTGAATATGAATTTAGACTGATCTGAACTGTATGACAAACCTAATTTCATGTAATTAGAAGGTGCAAAGAGAATGTATACACAATTCTTGGCTATCATGACATCATGGGAATATTCTTTATTTTCTAGATTGCTCATATAATACTTCGTTCCATTTTACATGATTTATTCATTTATTTTTTTTAATGTATTTTTAGACATTTTATGTTTTCTGTATAAATCTTTTTTCGTGATTTTGTTTTGTACAACAATTTACACTAAACTTTCATAAAAATATGAAAGTATTGTATAAAAGTAATTCTAACAACAAATTAAAATACGTGTAAATTATAATCAATTCGTACAATAATTGATGAGCTCCTAATCTAGTGACGATGGATAAGGTCTTGCCGATATTCCTTACTCCTCCTCTTTGTAATTTATATCATTCTTATTATTCATTTGGATAAAAAAATAATGAGTTCGTACCGTGAAACGGAGGTAGTGTATTTTATTTTTCCTTTCGAACCGCTCGCATAGCATACAGCCCAAACCACTTTCTTTTTATACCTCCGCGGAAATTAGGAAAGCAATCTAAAAGTTAAAATTTTATAGGGTCAGGAATCAGGATAGCATGCGAAAAATTATAGAACAATTCGGTACTAATATGCATAATGCATATTTGTGATGAAGTCCAGTATCTCCCTGCAGATTAAATAGAAGAAAGTCGGCAAGAATACGATGAAAAGATATAAGGGTAAAAAGATGAAAGGATTAAAGAATACATACATTTCTGCATGGTTGTACAAACGTAGAAGATAGTCCTAATTAAGATTCATTTTGCACCCCATATTCAATTATAATAATTTGATTATACTCTCGTAATATAATATCTTACTTTATAACATTCGTTGGCTACAAAAAGTGACATGAAAACTCCTTAAAAGTTTCACTATATATTGGCCTCCTTTTCTTTATTTCCTTTTTCTTCATTGACTTTCAGTTACTAATTATATTCTTGCGAACAATTGAGTGATAGATAGGTATGGATTTTAACAATTGAGTGATAGATAGGTATGGATTTTAACATATGAAATTAACACTTTTAAGTATGCGAGTCGGTAACTAATTTTAAGATGCCAAAATTTTGACACCGTTACTAATACATGAGAAAGTCATATATTTCAGGAAAATCTCGTTAAGTGCTAAAAATAATCATATGATCGTATCTATACTCTTTATTAATATGTAAAACCATGTTTTAAAGGTACATAATAGTATCAAAATAATACCAAAATACCAAATTTGGTTATTATTAAATTCGGGGTTCAATTCTCTACAACAACATAATTATACAAGATTTATTTACTTTAGCTTCATCTCAAGTTCGATTCCTTACTACTACATAATTATAAAGATTTATTTACTTTATTTTGTTTAATTTTATATCGGTTCGATTCTTTATACTACAAAATTAAATAATGTATTAATGTTAATATTTTAATTGGTATTCAATCTGTGTGTCCGTGCTATTGAAGCTCTTTTCTTTTTAACATGATGCGATAATGTAAAATTTTAATTCTACCGATTTTGTCTTCTTCCCTGCAGAAAACGAAACTACAGTGAGCGATGAAACAAAGCTGCGGGGCCGAGACCTAGCTGGCTAGGAATATTTAATACAGGGTCCTGGTCTTAAGTAATTGTTTGTTAATTAACGAGTATTTGACAAACAATTTTTTCATCGTTGGATCAAACTGAAAACAGTTAAAATTAAAGAAAAAAAATTAATTGCATCGTTGGATCAAACTGATCAGAATGACGAAGGTTAAAGAAAAAAATTTAGTTTGTTGCGACAAGGCCAAATTACCTTTTTATTCTTAATGTTTGTCGCATCTGATATACGCGGCAAGTCAGATTGTGTGTTGCAGATCCATTGTCATGGGTTACTTCAATTAACAACATAATCAATTAAAACATTACAATTAGAGGCAATGAGAGTGATTTGAGTGATTTTTCTTGTGAAGAGGCGAAAAAGGGTTGTAGACTTGTAGGCAACCCAATTCAGTTGGTTGAAATCGTAATTTAGGAGTTTATCATTTCAAGAGTCCCCTTAGAGAGAACTTGTTAGATAGAGAATTGGAGAGAACCGTATAATTTTTTCTGATTCTACACTAGAATCAAATTTTTTCTTTGATTTTTTATTGCAATTTTTTTTTTAAATTTCAAATAAAAAAAAATCCTGACCTGCCACGTCATCACTGCCACGTCAACAGTGAAGGCGTGGCACTACCACGTGTTACTGCCACGTCAGCAGTGACGTCATCATTGTTGACGTGGCAGTGCCACACGGCAGTGCCACGTCATCACTGTTGACGTCACTGATGACGTGGGAGTGTCACGTCATCACTGCTGACGTCACTGCTGACGTGGCAATGCCACGTCAGCACTGCCACACCACTGCTGACGTGTCACTGTCACGTCAGCAGACTTTTTTATAAAAAAAATTTGGTTCTTTTACAGAATCAGCAAATTGGTTTTTTTTTAATTATAGAACCAAAAAAAAATTGGTATTTTTTTATAGGACCAAAAAATTAGAACTTTGATTCTATTATAGAATCATAAATTGGTAGTTCTCTCATATTCTCCATATAAGGAGGTCCTCTCTAGAATAATGGCCATCATTTCAATAGATTCAATTCTATTGGAAGACAAGAAATTAAGTGAATTGACATGTTCGGTAGGTATAAGTGTGCTAACAATCTTCCGAATTAATTGAGGTACGCGAAAGCTCGTCTGGATATCAGATTTTTGAAAAAAAAGGTTGGAAGCATATGTTCGATTTGAATCAGATATTAACCCTAGCGTAATTACATTCGATTTTATTTTCATTTTATATGAATGTAGGCAGGTTTAGTAAAATACAAATTTATAATTTTTTTTGAGTATAAAATTTGGTTAGGTGGGACAAATCGTACATATTTCAGACCACATCATATTTTTAATATAGGATGCCATTTCATATAGGCTAGATAAATTTTTAATATAGGATGCCATTTCACATAGGCTAGATAAATTCACATTTATGGCTCTGTACCGTCATATGCCCTTCACAGCGAACTAGCAACTCTATCGATCACCACCCTCTAAGGATCAAGTTTCTCTGCCAACACTTTTATGTGTTAAAGGGAATCGAACCCTTGAACTCTTGTAACACAAGACAGAGACAAAATAACCGAGTTAGAGTTCGTTGGTATTTTACAAATTTTTTATATTCACACATATATAACTAGGTACAACATCATTTATTAAATAATGATTAAATTTTATTGATATAAAAAATTTATAAAGAAAACATATTTATAATTTTTTACAACATTTTTTTACGAAAATTTAAACTATTTTAAAATGGATGTTGAACAAATTATATCCTTATATATAATAAGCGTAAGAGGGATTTTATCCATAATTTTGGTTATGTCGCTTTAGTTTCGTCATTGTACCGCCAAAATAATCTCAACCGTCGAATATAATATTTGTAAAAATAGACGATCAAGATTATATCATATTAAAAAGAAAATTATAATATAAAATGGATATAATTAAAGATGTTGTATTAGAATTTAATTTTGAAAAGAAGTTATAATCTGAAAAGGATATAAAAAATTGTATAACAATTGAATTTTATTTATTTATTTATTAATATTAAAAAAGGTTCATATTTACTATTTAGGCTCTATCTCGAGATATAGAAATCAGATTTGGACGATTTTACAATCCACGCGAAACTCATAAAATTATCTTTAATTTAGTGATAATTTAACAATTATTATCCAAATGAAAACACTCAGAATCTCAAGAGAAAATATAATTACGAATTTTACATTAATACTATTTAGTGTAGAATACCTACGTTAATAATTCTATTCAATAGAGAAAACCTAATTATATATGATTTAGATCATTGACAAGCACTTTTTCGTATTTTAATATAAATATACTTTTTAGTTTACATGTTAAAATATTAAATATTTTTTATGCTAGATCCAACGTTTTTTATCTATTTATTTTAAGATCTAACAGTTCTTATTTATTTTACTGAGGGCCAGACTACCAACTATTAAAATTTTGGACAAAATTCCTCCTGCACTTATTATTAAAATTGTATTTGGTTGTTAGTACAACTATCTTCAAATAATAAGAAGGTTATTTTGATAATAAAAAATATATAAGTAAATTTCCTAAATCGAATTTTCAATATAAAAAATCGTCAATTTCATCTCTCTTTTGTTTCTTGGTAGTTTTAATTGGAGAAAACTGTTAAATCATCACTAAATTAAAGATTATTTTATTAATTTCACGTAGGCTGTAAAATCATCCAAATCAAGTTTTAAGAATTCAAGATAAAATACATAATAAATTGAACGTGTAAAATCTTATATATATATATATATATATATATCAATTTCATAACAACAATTTAATATGTAAACTAATAACAAATAAATAATATAAAATAATATAATGAATATTAGAAAAAAAACCGCTCATTGCACGGGTTATAAGCTAGTATATAATATATATATCATCGTGTACGTATATATATATATATATATATATATATATACACGATGATATTATGGTTTTGATGGCCCTTAATTTGTGCGGCAAAAAATTTTCTCACAATAATTTAGCGTGACAAAGTCACCATAATTTTATCACAATAATTTAGGACTTAAAAACTGTTTGCATAATTTTATCACAATAATTTAGGACTTAAAAATTGTTTGTAATATATATATTATATTATAATAAGTAAAAAAGGGATATAATTTATAGTTTGTTTAATTCCTATTTTTGGTTATTCACCATTTGGTTTTCCCTCATTCACAACCGTTAGATTTTCAACTCAAATTAATCATTATCGTTAGATATAATAATACTAAAAATTGTTATATACAGTGATTAAGGTTCGATTCCCGCCAACAACATATTAATTTATATTTAATACTAAAAATTATTATATACAAAGATGTAAGGTTCGAATTCTTCCAATAAAATATTAAAATTAATATTTATAATCATAACCGTTAGATACAACAATACTAAAAGTTGTTATATATAGAGGTCTAGGGTTCGATTCTCGCCAACAACATATTAATTTATATTTAATATTAAAAATTGTTATATACAAATATGTAAGATTCGAATTCTTCCATAAATATTAAATTAATATTTATAATATTATAATACACTATAAACAAATTATAAAAAATTAAAAGTAACCCGTCACGGGTTATAAGCTAGTATTTACTATTTGATGGACGGTTACTAGGGATATGGACTCTTAACAGAAAAAAATGTCTTAAGTATATATATTTGTGAAATGGCCAAACGGCCACGGTGAATTTCTCATTCATGAATTGTATCGAAATACAATAATCGTACAAGGGGATTTATCAATTCAAGAAAATTCATCATCTAACCGAAAACACGCATGTTACCTCCGGACGTTTAGACAATAAAATCTTCAAGTCTGAAATGAAAAACCGCACAATAGAAAGGCCTCGTTAAAACCCTCAAGAACAAAACCCTGTGAGAACAAACTTAAGGGGAAAAAGAGTGCCCTCAAAAAAATATAAATACATCATTTTACAAATTTTCTAAAAATAATCAGAACTAATTGTTGCTTATGTGAATCCCCAATACCATCAGTTATTGTCGCATCCTTGCTTTATTTTCCTCTTCATCTTGACTGCTCCATTACTACAGGTCACCACCTCTGACTTTATAGCATACTATTTAGAATAAGACTTTAATGTCTTATAATATAAAATCCATAAAATCCTGGAAAAAGAACAAAACGAAACAAAGAGAACATAAGTCAATATATTATATGTTATAAAAAATAAAGGAAAGTATATCTAATAATAAATTATTATTGAAAACGTCTGTGTATATATTTCATAAGAAAAAGAAATAAAATAAAGTCTAACCAATGAAATCTTTGGTTAGACACTAAGGTAAATCATATATAGAAAATATAACTTTAAGGAAATAGACAAGCCAACAAAATGGCACTAGATTGCCTCTACAAGTCCAAAATATATGCCATCATTTCTGGTCACCCATAAATGGTACAAAATAACCATCAATCAAGGCATAATTAGTATTGAACCTGTTAAAAGAAATCAATTATTAAAAAACATTCAACCTCAACCAATTTGACCACTGATTATACAAAACCTCAATCCGAAAAACAAGAATCAATTAGCATTCAATGATTATAATTAAAATTAATTACCTCATTAATGCTATTAAAACTAGACAAATAAAATTTAATAAAACCACTAATTAATCCTTATCAATTATCAATTATCAATCAAATAGCAACCCAGAAAAACAATCCATGAAAAATAAAACACAAAATCGCGCCACAAAACTCGAAATTAGCAGAAGAAAGGCAAAAAAACATGACAACTCGCACCCATGAAACCCAGTCAACTCAGACAATTCAAAACACCAAAACAACTCAAACAACCAAACTCAGCCGTGACTCAGTGACAACACGCAAAAACTCGGCAACAGCTCAACGACGGAGACTCGAAAATCAAACAACTAGCAAACAACAACTCAATACCACAGCACAGATAACCAGACAAACTCGACACCAAACTACAATCCACAAACTCCATGACAAAAACAAGCAAATTCAACACTCAGTGAAAACCAACTACATTGTAATCCATCGCAAGATTCTCATAACCAAAACCGAAACAACCACAAAACTTAGAATTCGCAAAATAAAATAACCAAACTCTACGAACCGGAAAACAACGAAAATAACGAACTCATGCAAGAACAAAACAACGAAAACAACGAAAATAGGTTGAAATAAGATATCAACGCAAGATACGCAGTTGAACACCAAGACAACAAAAGAAAACAAACAAACACTTGTATGGACTAAACGACTCAACCAAAAATGAAACAAATCAAAATTAAAATGAGTGGACTCAGAACTCTAAATAATGATTCAATCAACACATACTCAGACTCTATTTTACACGAATTCAACATACAAAAGATCAAATCTGTAAAAAAATCCTGACGCAACAAATTCAGTATTGATTCGACAACACTCGATGAGTTAACTCGATATGAACAAAATTAGGGTAAGAACATGGGTAATTGGGTTTACCCCAAAATAATGAAAATTAGGGTTAATATAAAATTGGGGTTTTTTGATGTTGTGATGAACTTGATGTAATGAAAACGTTAATGGCGAGATGACGAATCGTTTAAAGGTGGTTTTGCGCGTTAATGATGGTCAAAAGGGGGTATAACCACCGCCGCAGAAGGTCACCGATGGTGTTGGTGTAGAACAAAGAAAGAAGAAGAGGAAGAATAGAAGAAGAGAGTCTTAAGTATATTTAAATAGTAATATAACTCAAGAATTTTAGTCTTATATGCTGCTACGCGTTAATGATAAAATCATATACAAGTATCTTCAAAAGAAACAAAGATTAATATACCAAACCGAATGAAGGAATTCAATATATACTCAGTCACTAATTAGCAATTCTCTTACTTGCACAATATAATTAGAGGAATTTCGCATTGCTATAATTATTATAATATTTATTTGAAACAAATAATAGAAATTTATTTTTATTTGTTATAATAAGAGCACATTGCACTTTGGTGGCTTGCACTAAAATAATTTTACACTTTGATGATCGATGTTTTCAACTCGGGACTTTAATAACTGAACAAATATTTTAAAGCAATATGGGGACTCCGTCTCAAATCGTTTAACACCGTTAGTCAAATGAGGGGTATAATTGTTAATTTATTAATTTAACGGTATATAAAAAATCTACTAAAAAAATGATCCTGAAAAATAAAAATGACACGGAAAATCAAAATCTAACTAGAAAGGGATGGCTCAATCCTACTCATCTGAGTTCCATGTTTCCCAGACTCATCTTCGATCCTCATCATACGTATAAACAAACCCTCCTCATCATCTGCAAACTGCTCCTTAATCTTGGGATTAGATGCCCAATACTTCTCAATCTCCTGCTTCAACCTGACATCTTATTATCAAAACAACATAGTCCATAATCTAATACTTTCCTCTCCTTCAATTCAAACCCACCATCTCCTCCGGTCATCCTTTACTTCGGCTCCATCCACCCTGTCCGCCCCTCCTCCGCTTCTTCCTTTCGATTCCCTCCTCCGTCCACCCCGCAACGCTGGCAACCAATCACCACTACCCCATTTTTCCCACCCCACTGATGCAAAACTTCTCTTCTTCACAACTGCATCTCCCTCCCACCTCAGCCTCCGTCCTTTCTACACCCGCCTTTTCCTCTCTTCTCTTCCACCGCCCTTCCCTCTCCCCCTCCTAACCCGAAAAAACCCACCAACACCCCCAGTCGGTAAATCAGGTGCAGCACGAGTCGGCCCAATATCAGACCTAGTCGTAAACTCGGTAGCACCAAGATCCAACCCGGTAACATAATTAGCCAGAGGCTTAACATTAAAAAATTAACTGAATTGCGTTTGATTCGTCGATTTGTTGTTTAGTAATTTGGTTGTTGGATTCGGATTGAGAAGAAGGAGATGTATTTGTATATGAGGGTTTGGTGTTCGAAAGGTGATTGGAGAAGGGAGCACCACCACGGCAGTTGGTCGACGACGATGATGATGGTAGTGGCTGGTCGTGATAAGAAAAAGAAGAGGAAAGATAGAGAGATGAAGAAAAAAGAATATATGTTTTGTACTTAATAATCGTAAAAATACGTGTTTACCCTCGTATCTTTAAGATATTTTTACTAACGTCGTTAGTGCCATTAAGGTGTTTTTGATCGGAGCCATTTTAATGCTTTAAAACATTTTGTTCGGTCACCAAAGTGTTAAATCTAATACATTGGTCATCATTCTGTAAAAAAAATTTAGTTTAAGAAATATTAGTGCAATTTACTCTTATAATATTCTTTATATAAAGTTCATACTAGACAAACTTGCATGATAAATGATAAATAAATAATATAATTGATTATAAATATTTTTACAATTAATCAATATTATAAAAATTAACTACATAATATTTCAATATAAATCTGTACAAATTATCAATCAACATTAACAATTTTCAACATTACATGGGTACATAATTTAATCCACTTTCGCCCTCTCCCAGACGAATTAAAACGCTGGACCTAAGTTTACATAGATATCAAAAAAATGCTCACTCAATATACTTGAATTTTATTTTCATCAATTTACATATATATGGGATGAGAGTCGAACTCTTACACTTTATAAAATCTATACTATTATATAAATTCCGAAACATTAAAAGTTTTGGTACCTGTTTTATGGTACTAAGTGAATTTACTTATTTACCCTTCATTATCAAGAAAAATAAACACACCTAAAATAAATAATAACATAATATAATTCATGGTAATTAGTCGAGATATTACCTTTTATAAACACCTAAAAACCTCAATCGTATCATAATATAAAAGGTAATATCTCGACTAATTACAATGAATTATATTATGTTATTATTTATTTTAGGTGTGTTTATAAAAGGTAATATCTCGACTAATTACCATGAATTATATTATGTTATTATTTATTTTAGGTGTGTTTATTTTTCTTGGTAATGAAGGGTAAATAAGTAAATTCACTTAGTACCAAAAAACAGGTACCAAAACTTTTAATGTTTCGGAATTTATATAAGGTAAATCATATATAGAAAATATAACTTTAAGGAAATAGACAAGCCAACAAAATGGCACTAGATTGCCTCTACAAGTCCAAAATATATGCCATCATTTCTGGTCACCCATAAATGGTACAAAATAACCATCAATCAAGGCATAATTAGTATTGAACCTGTTAAAAGAAATCAATTATTAAAAAAAATTCAAAAATTAAAAACATTCAACCTCAATCAATTTGACCACTGATTATACAAAACCTCAATCCGAAAAACAAGAATCAATTAGCATTCAATGATAATAATTAAAATTAATTACCTCATTAATGCTATTAAAACTAGACAAATAAAATTTAATAAAACCACTAATTAATCCTTATCAATTATCAATTATCAATGATCAATTATCAATCAAATAGCAACCCAGAAAAACAATCCATGAAAAATAAAACACAAAATCGCGCCACAAAACTCGAAATTAGCAGAAGAAAGGCAAAAAAACATGACAACTCGCACCCATGAAACCCAGTCAACTCAGAAAATTCAAAACACCAAAACAGCTCAGACAACCAAACTCAGCCGTGACTCAGTGACAACACGCAAAAACTCGGCAACAGCTCAACGACGGAGACTCGAAAATCAAACAACTAGCAAACAACAACTCAATACCACAGCACAGATAACCAGACAAACTCGACACCAAACTACAATCCACAAACTCCATGACAAAAACAAGCAAATTCAACACTCAGTGAAAACCAACTACATTGTAATCCATCGCAAGATTCTCATAACCAAAACCGAAACAACCACAAAACTTAGAATTCGCAAAATAAAATAACCAAACTCTACGAACCGGAAAACAACGAAAATAACGAGCTCATGCAAGAACAAAACAACGAAAACAACGAAAATAGGTTGAAATAAGATATCAAACAAGATACGCAAGATACGCAGTTGAACACCAAGACAACAAAAGAAAACAAACAAACACTTGTATGGACTAAACGACTCAACCAAAAATGAAACAAATCAAATTTAAAATGAGTGGACTCAGACTCTAAATAATGATTCAATCAACACATACTCAGACTCTATTTTACACGAATTCAACATACAAAAGATCAAATCTGTAAAAAATCCTGACGCAACAAATTCAGTATTGATTCGACAACACTCGATGAGTTAACTCGATATGAACAAAATTAGGGTAAGAACATGGGTAATTGGGTTTACCCCAAAATAATGAAAATTAGTTTTAATATAAAACTGGGGTTTTTTGATATTGTGATGAACTTGATGTAATGAAAACGTTAATGGCGAGATGACGAATCGTTTAAAGGTGGTTTTGCGCGTTAATGATGGTCAAAAGGGGGTATAACCACCGCCGCAGAAGGTCACCGATGGTGTTGGTGTAGAACAAAGAAAGAAGAAGAGGAAGAATAGAAGAAGAGAGTCTTAATTATATTTAAATAGTAATATAACTCAAGAATTTTAGTCTTATATGCTGCTACGCGTTAATGATAAAATCATATACAAGTATCTTCAAAAGAAACAAAGATTAATATACCAAACCGAATGAAGGAATTCAATATATACTCAGTCACTAATTATCAATTCTCTTACTTGCACAATATAATTAGAGGAATTTCGCATTGCTATAATTATTATAATATTTATTTGAAACAAATAATAGAAATTTATTTTTATTTGTTATAATAAGAGCACATTGCACTTTGGTGGCTTGCACTAAAATAATTTTACACTTTGATGATCGATGTTTTCAACTCGGGACTTTAATAACTGAACAAATATTTTAAAGCAATATGGGGACTCCGTCTCAAATCGTTTAACACCGTTAGTCAAATGAGGGGTATAATTGTCAATTTATTAATTTAACGGTATATAAAAAATCTACTAAAAAAATGATCCTGAAAAATAAAAATGACACGAAAAATCAAAATCTAACTAGAAAGGGATGGCTCAATCCTACTCATCTGAGTTCCATGTTTCCCAGACTCATCTTCGATCCTCATCATACGTATAAACAAACCCTCCTCATCATCTGCAAACTGCTCCTTAATCTTGGGATTAGACGCCCAATACTTCTCAATCTCCTACTTCAACCTGACATCTTATTATCAAAACAACATAGTCCATAATCTAATACTTTCCTCTCCTTCAATTCAAACCCACCATCTCCTCCGGTCATCCTTTACTTCGGCTCCATCCACTCTGTCCGCCCCTCCTCCGCTTCTTCCTTTCGATTCCCTCCTCCGTCCACCCCGCAACGCTGGCAACCAATCACCACTACCCCATTTTTCCCACCCCACTGATGCAAAACTTCTCTTCTTCACAACTGCATCTCCCTCCCACCTCAGCCTCCGTCCTTTCTACACCCGCCTTTTCCTCTCTTCTCTTCCACCGCCCTTCCCTCTCCCCCTCCTAACCCCAAAAAACCCACCAACACCCCCAGTCGGTAAATCAGGTGCAGCACGAGTCGGCCCAATATCAGACCTAGTCGTAAACTCGGTAGCACCAAGTTCCAACCCGGTAACATAATTAGCCAGAGGCTTAACATTAAGAAATTAACTGAATTGCGTTTGATTCGTCGATTTGTTGTTTAGTAATTTGGTTGTTGGATTCGGATTGAGAAGAAGGAGATGTATTTGTATATGAGGGTTTGGTGTTCGAAAGGTGATTGGAGAAGGGAGCACCACCACGGCAGTTGGTCGACGACGATGATGATGGTAGTGGCTGGTCGTGATAAGAAAAAGAAGAGGAAAGAGAGAGAGATGAAGAAAAAAGAATATATGTTTTGTACTTAATAATCGTAAAAATACGTGTTTACCCTCGTATCTTTAAGATATTTTTACTAACGTCGTTAGTGCCATTAAGGTGTTTTTGATCGGAGCCATTTTAATGCTTTAAAACATTTTGTTCGGTCACCAAAGTGTTAACTCTAATACATTGGTCATCATTCTGTAAAAAAAATTTAGTTTAAGAAATATTAATGCAATTTACTCTTATAATATTCTTTATATAAAGTTCATACTAGACAAACTTGCATGATAAATGATAAATAAATAATATAATTGATTATAAATATTTTTACAATTAATCAATATTATAAAAATTAACTACATAATATTTCAATATAAATCTGTACAAATTATCAATCAACATTAACAATTTTCAACATTACATGGGTACATAATTTAATCCACTTTCGCCCTCTCCCAGACGAATTAAAACGCTGGACCTAAGTTTACATAGATATCAAAAAAATGCTCACTCAATATACTTGAATTTTATTTTCATCAATTTACATATATATGGGATGAGAGTCGAACTCTTACACTTTATAAAATCTATACTATTATATAAATTCCGAAACATTAAAAGTTTTGGTACCTGTTTTTTGGTACTAAGTGAATTTACTTATTTACCCTTCATTATCAAGAAAAATAAACACACCTAAAATAAATAATAACATAATATAATTCATGGTAATTAGTCGAGATATTACCTTTTATAAACACCTAAAAAACTCAATCGTATCATAATATAAAAGGTAATATCTCGACTAATTACAATGAATTATATTATGTTATTATTTATTTTAGGTGTGTTTATAAAAGGTAATATCTCGACTAATTACCATGAATTATATTATGTTATTATTTATTTTAGGTGTGTTTATTTTTCTTGATAATGAAGGGTAAATAAGTAAATTCACTTAGTACCAAAAAACAGGTACCAAAACTTTTAATGTTTCGGAATTTATATAATAGTATAGATTAGTTGATTAACATAATAAAATTAATGGTATTAGTCGACTACCTTTTTCACATTAGTATAATAAAATTTATGGTAATTAGTCGATTGCCTTTTTACAGTTACTTTTAGTTGAAGATATTACCTTTTATAAACACCTAAAAACATTCATATCATATCTTTCGATCATTAATATTTCCTTTCGAATTAAAACACATTACCTTTTTAATTTAAAACAAATCTTACAATTATATATACCCGAAAATATCACACCATAATTTTCAAGAAAAATAGAACACCTAAAATAAATAATAACATAATATAATTAATTGTAATTACTCGATTGCCTTTTTCACATTTACTTTTAGCTGAAGATATAACTTTTTATAAACATCTAAAAAGATCAATCGTATAATATCTTTTAATAATTAATATTTTCTTTCTAATTAAAACACGTTACCTTTTTAATTTATAACAAATCTTACAATCATTAATATATACCCGAAAATATCACACCATATTTTTCAATTATTAATAAAATATACTAAAAATTGTATACATTGTTTATAATAATAAAACATTAATATAATCCGTAAACATGAGTATATTAAATTACATCAATTTAAAATTAAAAAATTATTGAAAATAATGATATAAAAAATATAATCATAATATTAAATAAAATTTATAATATAATTATATAAATTCCGAAACATTGAAAGTTTTGGTACCTATTTTTTGGTACTTAGTGAATTTACTTATTTACCCCACCTAAAATAAATAATAACATAATATAATTAATGGTAATTAGTCGAGATAATACATTTTATAAACACCTAAAAACATCAATCGTATCATATCTTTCCAACATTAATATTTTCTTTCCAATTAAAACACATTATAATTAATGATATTTAGTAGATTAAGATAATAAAATTAATGGTAATTAGTCGATTGACTTTTTCACATTAATATAATAAAATTAATGGTAGTTAGTCGATTGCCTTTTTTCACATTTACTTTTAGTTGAACATATTACCTTTTATAAACACCTAAAAACATCAATCGTATCATACCTTTCGATCATTAATATTTTTTTTCAAATTAAAACATATTACCTTTTTAATTTAAAACAAATCTAAATTAATGGTAATTAATTGATTACCTTTTTCACATTTACTTTTAGTTGAACATATTACCTTTTATAAACACCTAAAAACATCAAGCGTATCATATATTTCGATCATTAATATTTCTTTTATAATTAAAACACGTTACCTTTTTAATTTACAACAAATCTTACAATCATTAATATATACCAGAAAATATCACATCATATTTCTCAATTATTAATAAAATATATTAAAAATCGTATACATTGTTTATAATAAGGAAACATTAATATAATCTGTAAACATGAGTATATTAAATTATATCAAATAAAAATTTAAAAAATTATTAGAAATAATGATTATACAAAAACATAATTATAATATTAAATAAAAATTAAAATATAATACAAAAAACCCGTGCATTACACGGGTTATAAGCTAGTATAGGATAAAGTAGGGGTGTTCAAATATGACATGATCAGAAATTCTATACGAAGAAATATATATGAATTTGGTTGAGTGTTTTGAATTTTAGATCGGATTTTGTTTGAATAAAAATTTATTCATAAAAATCGGTTTAATTTCGGGTTGAGTCATAATACCCGAATCCAATTCGGAAATTAGTTTATACTATTTCCGTTTAAGTCTCAAAAAGTATGAGCCACTTTTTTTATACGCATTTTAATGCTTTCAATAGAGATACCTGTAAATAATATTTTTTAAATATTTTTGTTTTAAATAAAATTATAAATCTTCTATTTTTATACAAAACAAGAAAATTGAAAATATATTATTTACAAGTACATGTTTAAATGCATGAAAAAGTCAAAGGATCGTTATTTTAAGATGGAAGGAATATAATATTGATATGGGCTAAAAGTAAGCCCTAAAGACACATTTAATGTGGCATTAATTAGACCCAGAATGGTCCAAACGTGGGACCCACCAGATGGGCCCAAACCCTATTTACAATATTAATTTCGTAATTAATATCAAGGGTAATAATTAGCTCAGCAAATAAAAGTCAAACAAGGATATCACTCCTGCCTGACTTAGCCTCCAAGATACATATTTCAACATGGAAACTGATTCCTACAAGGAATAGATCTGGAACCTTCCTCAAGGAAGACTTGTCCACCAAGTCTCTGACTCCTACCATAATTCTAGGGCTTCTCAGCCTATATAAAGGGTCTTACCCCTCATCTCAGAACTACGTCTTGGCTTGATTCTCAATAACGAGATACGTAGGCACTCTGTGAGGACCGATCAGTCTCGTAACACGGAAACAGTCATTAAAGCTCGAAGCTCAACCACCCTAGCATTAATTACAAATCGTAACCTAGTTTTTATTCCACAACATTTGGTGCCGTCTGTGGGAAGACAACATCAACCATGGTTCAAACACGAAGAACAACATCGACTGAGGCCATACCCCTTAGCTCTGCTCCACCTGCCACCTCTGATCCGCTTATCACCGCTGAAGAAGGACAATTACCCCCATCAACAGGGACGGTCATTCAACCTCTAGCCTCTCAACCCTCAGGGACGATTCCCCATGTTGAGGGAACTTTACCTGTGATTATCCCTCAAAACCAAGAAACTAACCCTCTTCAGATGGTGGTTTCTCCTCTTGATAATGTTGGTCGAACACTACCCCCGGGAATACAGATCCACACTATGGATCTCCCCTTGAATACCAACCCGATGTATGGGTTGCCTAATTATCCCCCTCGACAAAGGGAACCTGGACCTAGCGGTCATGCCTTACAGATCCGAGATCGAGAGTACGATGACTACTCCGGCCCCTATACTGATGATTCGACATCCGAGGATGACGATGATGATCGCGAAGAAGCCCCAAGGAGGCGACGTGGTAGTAGAGAACCTCGAAGGAGGTCCCAAAGAATCCATGATGGACCTCCACAAACGGCTGAGGAAAGGATTAAGGCTCATGAGGCTGAGATCCAAAGGTTGAAGGATGATATTGCTAGGGAGCAAGCAAGGCAAAGTCTGATTCGACCTCCTCCAGCCCTAGGGAGGCCTTCAAGGAGACAGCGAAGGGCCGAAGCCCCAACTGAAAAATCGACAAGGGTGGAGACCCCCAGAAGTAACCCCAAGGATCTGATGCCACTTGGGCATCCTGATAATCCCACACCTCCGTTTACTGAGGAGGTAATGAATTCCCGCATCTCAAGGAAGTTCAAGATGCCGACGATTAAGGATTATGATGGAACGGGCGACCCCGCAAACCATGTTAGGACATTCTCAAACGCACTGCTATTGCAGCCTGCGAGCGACGCCTTAAAGTGTAGGGCATTCCCTCAAACCCTGTTGGGCATGGCTCAAAGGTGGTATAGCCGCCTATCTGCAAACTCGATTGGCTCTTTTAAGGAGCTGAGTGCCGCCTTTGTCAGCCAGTTCATTAGTGGGAGAGTTCATGAAAAACGTTCTGCATCCCTCATGTATGTGGTGCAAGGGAAGAACGAGAATTTGAGGGATTACCTCAAGCAATTCACCAAGGAGACGTTGAATATCACTGATCTGGAAAATAAGGTGGCCATGGTAGCCCTGGAACACGGAACCACTGATCTCTTCTTTAAAAGGTCTTTGGCAAAACATCCTCCTGAAAACATGGCCGAGCTCCAGCGAAGGGCCGACAAGTATATCAAGGCTGAGGACAGCATGAAGAAGGAAACCGCAGGAGACAATGGCAATGGTTCTAATGACTCAAAGAAACGAAAGCAAGAGCAAGAGTACGATGCTAGGGACAAGTATCCCCAGACTAGCAAAGATTCTGAGTCACCACCAAAGAAGGGTTTGGGACCGAGGTTTTCTGATTACGCAAGGCTGAACGCTCCTAGGAGTCAGATCTTGTTAGATATTGAAAAGGATAAAGACTTTCAATGGCCGAAGCCACTTAAGGGTGATCCCACAAAAAGAAATAAAGAGTAGTACTGTAGGTACCACCGTGATGAGGGTCATGATACAGATGATTGTAGGCAGTTGAAAGATGAAATTGAGTTCTTGATCCGAAAAGGGAAGCTGAACAAGTTCACAAAGGGTGATGATCGTGGAACCCAAAGAAGGGACTGTGATAGAAGAGACAATGACAGAAGAGATAACGATCACGATCGTGATCATAATCAACAGCCCCGAGGGCCAGTTATTAACATGATTTGGGGAGGCCCAACGGCGGCCGGAACAACTCGAAACTCTCGAAAGGCATATGCCAGAGAAGTGATGCACATCGTGGGAGAAGACCCTAAACGTGCTAGGACTGAAATAGCAATTGGGTTTGATGATTCAGACCTTGAAGGGGTAAAATTCCCCCATGACGACCCGTTGGTCATAGCCCCTATTATTGGAAATTCGGAGGTGAAGCGAGTCTTGATAGACAATGGAGCTTCTGTTGATATTTTGTTTCATGACGCATTCGTAAAGATGGGATACACTGACTCTCAGTTGACCCCGACCAACATGCCGATATACGGGTTTAATGGAGTCGAGTCAAAGGTTGAAGGGATTATTCAGTTACCCGTGACAATCGGGCAAGAACCTAAGGAAGCCACTCAGATGTTGAATTTTCTCGTGATTAAGGCTACCTCAACGTACAATGCAATCTTGGGGAGGACCAGACTTCATGCGTTCAAGGCTGTTGCCTCTACCTATCACATGAAGGTCAAATTTCCAACCAGAAGTGGTGTTGGGGAACAGAAAGGAGATCAGAAAATGGCCAGGAGTTGCTATGTGGCTGCTTTGAGAGCTGATGGAGCCGGGGGCAGGTACTCCCGATTGAAGACATGGATGTCCGTGGTGATGATGAACACTGAGAAAGGCCAGCAGAGGACTTGGTTCCCATACCTCTAGAGTTGGGCGACCCTGGAAAAGTTACTTATGTAGGAGCTTCTCTGAAAGAACCCTTGAAGGGCAAATTGATAACATTCTTACAAGAAAATAGTGATGTGTTTGCTTGGACAGCGGCTGATATGCCAGGGATTGATCCCCAACTCATAACTTATTAATTAAGTGTCGATCCCAAGAGAAAGACCATAAAGCAGAAGAAGAGGAATTTTGCTCCAGAAAGGCAAGAGGCCATTAAGCAAGAGGTGGACAAACACTTGGAAGCTGGTTTTATTGAGGAGATTCAGTTCCCTGAATGGTTGGCTAACCCTGTGATGTTCAAGAAAGCCAACGGTAAGTGGAGGATGTGTATAGACTTCACCGACTTGAATGACGCATGCCCTAAAGATTGCTTCCCTTTGCCAAGGATTGACACACTAATAGATGCCACGGCTGGGCACGAAATGTTGAGTTTCATGGATGGATTCAGTGGCTACAATCAGATTAAGATGCACAAGGATGACATCCCAAAGGTATCCTTCATAACTGACTTTGGTGTTTTCTGCTACCTTGTTATGGCTTTTGATCTAAAGAATGCAGGAGCTACCTATCAACGACTAGTGAATAAGATATTCGCCCATCTGATTGGAAAAACCATGGAGGTCTATGTTGATGATATGTTGGTTAAGAGCTTAGTCAAGGCAGACCATATTAAGCACCTCAGAGAGGCATTCGAAGTGCTGAGGCACCATAAAATGATGTTGAATCCAGCCAAGTGTGCCTTTGGCGTTGGATCAGGAAAATTTTTGGGTCTGATGATTTCAAAAAGAGGCATAGAGGCCAACCCTGACAAGATCAAAGCGATTCTGGACATGGAACCACCCCGTTCTATACGGGATGTACAGAAGTTAACGGGCCGAGTGGCAGCCCTAGGGAGATTCATTTCCAAATCAGGTGACAAGTGCTTGACTTTCTTCCAAGCATTGAAAAAGGTGAAAAATTTTGTATGGACTCCTGAGAGCCAAGAGGCCTTTGAACAGCTGAAGAAATACATGGCCGAAGCCCCGTTGTTGACCAAACCAAGTCCTGGGGAGACTCTTTACCTATACCTGGCGGTATCTGAACAAGCATTGAGTGTTGTCCTTATTCGGGAAGAGGAGAAAATCCAGAAACCTATCTACTACGTGAGAAAAGTGTTGCATGGGGCTGAGTTGAATTACTCACCCATAGAAAAGTTTGCTTTGGCATTAGTGACTGCCTCGAGGAAGTTGCGACCTTACTTCCAGGCACATAATATTCAAGTTCTAACAAACCAGCAGTTGAGAAATATATTGCATAGCCCTAAGGCCAGTGGAAGGCTAATTAAGTGGGCGATTGAGTTAGGAGAGTTTGATATCACATATAAGCCTCGAACAGCCATTAAGGCTCAGGCATTGGCGGACTTCGTGGTTGAATGCACTATTAACAACCAAGAAGTCGGGGGGCAAGAGATAGTGACTACCCCTGGGAAAGAGAAAAAAGAAGAGGAACTTACACCTGATCTGAAGGAATATTGGGTGCTCTATTTTGATGGAGCATCAAAAACAAAATCTAGTGGTGCAGGTTTGGTTTTTCAAAGCCCTGATGGGTTCACAGTTGAGTATGCTTTAAAGTTAGATTTTTCTACTACCAACAATGAAGCAGAGTATGAGGCATTAATAGCTGGTTTGGGTTTGGCTAGAATCATGAGGGTCAAGAATCTCAAAGTTTGTGGAGATTCAAGGCTTGTGGTATCACAAGTAAATGGTGAATTCGAAGCTAAAAACGAAACTATGGCGAAATACCTGAGAGTCGTAAGAAGGCTGTTATGACTCAGTTTGAGGAATGCTATGTTGAGCACATTCCGAGAGAAGAAAACATTAAGGCCGATGCCCTGTCTAAGTTCACTTCTTCTGAGATAGAAAATTATCCTGGGAGTGTCTACTTCCAGGTCTTGAAGGCCCCGACCGTTAACTCAAAATTAGTGGCACCAATTGATATAGGGGGCTCTTGGATAGATCCTATCAAAGCTCACCTTGAAACCGGGTGGCTCCCAGACAATGCCTTGGAGGCACGAAAACTTTCAGTAAGAGCATTGAGATACGCCTTGATTGAGGGCATTCTGTACAAAAGGTCATTCGTCATCCCATACTTGAAGTGTTTGAGGCCTCAAGAGGTAAGAGAAGCATTGGAGGAAGTTCATGAAGGGATCTGTGGGCAACACTTGGGGGGCAGAGCCCTAGCTCCCAATCACCATTGTCTGAACATTAACAACTTCGGCCCTTTCTTCCTCGGAAGATGAATCAGAAGTAAAACTGCCCTCGTTTCGAATCAGTCTCTTGCCAGCGATGGGTTGGCGAACTGCTCCAACTTTCTTTGCAGGTGGGGGTTTCTTCCCACGGGAGCCAGAAGAAGATGAGTCTTGGCTAGCAACTTGAACAGCCCCCTTGGAGTTGGATCCAGAGCGACGATGACTGCCTTTGGAGCCGGATCATGATGTCTGAGGAACAACTTTAGTTCCCGAACCAGAAGATAGGTTAGCCGGGTTGACACCCCAATTTGGCCAAGGAAAATCAGCCGGGTTGACAATAGATGGATGCATATGACTCATCAACAGACATGTTGAAGGGACGCATTAATGGCCTTATCCCAACCAACAGACATGTTGAAGGGACGCATCTCATCATCATGATCGTCAATGAGCTTAAGAAAATCTTGAGACCTATGGTAGTCCTGGATCACCCTGTCAGCATCAGATGCCTTCTTTTTGGCTAGAGAAGAAAGTTGTTTACGGGTAGATGCAGCATTAGCTTCAGCACGAACGACTTGGGAGTGCAGATCGTCAATCTCTTCCTTGAACCTTGCTGAGTCATTCTTCAAGCTAATATTCTCATCCCTAAAAGCCCGGCCTTGAGTCGAAACAGTTTGAAAGTAAGCATTGGCCTGCAACAAGGAAATGGGTGAGCTACAAGGAATATACAGAGTCAAAATCAGAAACAGTATTGAACTTAACAGAGGAAATTTCATACCTGATACAAGGCCTGAGCGCCCATGAGCTGAGACTCATCCATTTTGTCGCCTGCATGCATTGTCACTCGGTCAGGAGGAGTGATTGAAAGCTTGGACCAGTCTAGGGCTAGATAAGGACTCACAAAGACCGAGTCTTCTTCACATATGCCCCAAGGAGGTATGAAAGGAGTCCTGACGTCCCCATCAGCGTTTCGGGATCGTTTACCGTCTTGAGAGCAGTGCTCCAAGAATTTAGGGATATGAGGCTTAGTAGGATTTAGTTTCTCCTCAGCCTTCTTCTTCATCCTTTTAGTAACAGTTGGTCGGTTCTCAGGACGACTATCAATCTCCTCAGCAGCTGAAATACAAAGTGAAGAATATCGGGATAAGAACAAACAGAGTTCATAATAAGCTCAAGTAAGAAAGTTACCCTCAATGGAAAGAAAGCTAAGGCCAGCCTCAATAAGATTCTTTCATTCAGAAAAGTTTTATAGTGTGTAAGGTCGTCATCAGCAAGAAGCCTATCTCGATCCAACAATTCTGAATCAGTAAGGTCACACACGAAATGTGAACTGTCCTCCACGGACCCAAATCTCTTCACAAAGAAGTTGCCCCAGTCACCACCTTTCCACTCAAGAACTACAAACTCCCTTTCCCATAAATGCTGTGAATCTGGAAAGGAGAAGGGATTCACTATGTATGGAAGTTTAGCTCGGTGCTTAAGGCTAACCCATCCTTTCTTGGAGTCGGAAGAGTTGCTGCCCCAAACATTGTAGTTGTCGGATGAATCTCCAGTTGGCGACACCTTATTAAGAAAATAGAGATGTACCTCCAAGCATTGGGATACAACTGACAGGGGTGGATCTGATACTCCGCCAGCAATCTAATGATAAAATTGTCAACTGGAAATCTGAACCCAACATCTAAGGCACCCCAGTGAACACAAATCCTCTCAGGATGCCAGTTGCATGTTCTATCTGATGGGTTTGGGAGACGAACTTTAATGGCACTTGGGAAGTGATATGACTCCCTTATCTCTTGGACATCTCGTTCCGACAACTTACTTGGACTGTTAAAAGAATCTAAGCTAGAACAGTTTGGGAATGCTTCCCTCATAATGTTCAGGAGATCTAGTAAGGATTCAAAACTACGTTCAACATACGAAGGAGGTTTGATTTGTTCTTTACCTTTGGTGGTCCTCATCTTACTCCTTTTCGACATAGCTTCCATCATGGAGACAGGGGGAGCCATTGGTTGATCACCTTCCGACATCTTGATCTTGAAGCTGAAACTTGATATTGAAGCTCGAACTTGATCTTGCAACTTGAAAGCTTGAGAACTTAAGAATTTGAGAGCTCTGAAATGAAGAAGTGGAGTGAAATGAAGGTTGCTTCTCCTCTTTTATAGAAAAAGCATGACCTGCTACATCAGGTTGAACTTCAGCTTGGTTCGCGTTTACAGGTCATCTATCGTTTAAAGATTAAAAAAGGACAGAAATTATCCGCGATATACAGAAGGAACCGTTATAATTCATATATGCCAAGGAAGAAATAGCTGATATATTTGAACAGATGATTGCGCTTAAGAAGTTAAGTAGCAAGTTCAGCCTTAAGCACAAGATTAGCAGTGCTAATCATAAATTAAGGAGTAATATCGTTTGAAGTCACGAATGATCAAACTGATGACTTGAGATCAAGATCAAGGTTCTTGATCCTTGAAGACAACGAAGTCACGGATGACCAAGATAGTGACTTGATCAAGATTTTTGACCACGAATGATTTTCAGGTCCGGGCATTTTAACCAACCACGAAGTGGCCGACCACGACACCCGGAAGGCCGTAGCCGACCACGAAGCAGCCGACCACCACCCCGAGGGAGCGGCAGCCGACCAGCTTGCAGCGGACCACCAGCTCGGGAGAAGCTTCAGCCGACCAAGCCACGACCGACCACCCTTGGCCGATCACCTCCCGGCCGACCACCTTGTTTTCAGGGGCTTCAGCCGACCACGAGCTAGCCCTTGATCCGGCCGATCACGGGTTAGTTCGTGGTCCTAGAACTCGAATTTTTCAGTGAATCCCGGATAGTTTTTAGTGCTGAAACGAGATCAAAACTTGAATTTTTAATTGAATCTCGGATGATTTTCAGCGCTAAAACGAGGTCAATGATTAGCACCGTTTAGTGCCTGTTAGCACAAATTAGTGCCGATTAGCACCGTTTAGCGCCGATCAGTGCCGTTAGTGCCGTTTTATGCCATTCAACATTGTTTAACACTGTTTAAACATTGTTTAAGGCTGATTAGCGCTGTCTAGTGCCATTTAACACCAATTAGTGTCGTTCAACATCGTCGTAAATGCGTCAGTTGCTCCACGCTTTACATTAAGATGATATTGTTGAAAATACTCGCGTAAGAGCATGAACCCTGACCTGTAATATCCCGTTATTTTAGAATAATAATAATAATAATAATAATAATAATAATAATAATAATAATAATAAATGAATAATAGAAAAAAAATGAATAAAAAATTACTAAAAAGTTAGGTATTAAAATTGAATTTGAAGATATTAGTCTAAAATATAGATGAGATTCTAAAACTAGGATAATTAGTAAAATTGGAATTAGAGTTTTAAAAATATACTAGATTAATTCTTATTTAGAGCATTAATTTCTTTTTGTACAAGTTAGTTAATCAAAGATAAGATTTGTTATTATGGGAAAGAAGCGTGAGAAAATTTTAGAAGATTGATATCATAAATAGGATATTTAATTTTAAGAATTACTTGGGGAGGTTGTAAAATTATTAGGATCAATTTTTAGAATTACCTTATTTAATTAGGGTTAGTAAGACATTATAAATACAACTTATTCTTCTTCCTCATCTTTTATAATAAAATTCGTAGGTTTATTCTTCACACAAATCAGCTGTCTTGTAAAATTCGTATAAAATTCATCGTATGTCGGAATTCATTGATTCTGGACTTTTCGGAAAGGTCTTTTCGTGCTCTACAACTTCCATTCTTTGAGTTTTTCAAGAAAATGTCGTTTAGAGGGTCAAATATGGCTAAATACAGATCTGGTCAGGAGTGGTACATGATTTGATTCTTGAGTTTCCGCGTAGAGGTAAGTTTCCGAATGATCTTTCTAGTGTTTTCAAAATTATGTGTTATGTGTACGTATTTGTTATCAAAATTTGGGCTAAGTGATTATATTTTGAAGTTATACGTGTATTATTGTATATGTGTTATGTGTAAGCAGCAATAGTCTTGGGACTCTGATTTATGCCATGGTTTGCGAAAATAAGAATAAGAATAAGGACCGAGTCACCGGGTTGTAGTGACAGTTTTCTAAAAATTTAGGACCGTTATCACCGGGTTGTAGTGGTCGTGGTATGAATTATGGGTTTCAAGTTATTGTTGTTATGTGTAGTCGTATCGTATCGTATCATATTGAATATGAATTAGAATACGTGTATAGAAAATTATGTATCATATATTTTATCGTATCGTATCAAATATTGTATTCTTTTATGTGTATATGTGTTACTTGGCCTTACTAGTTAGATCGATTGGTTACTTGCTGGGATGTATAGCTCATTACTTACAATTTTCAGGTTCGGTGTACGATTGAGTTTGCTAGCGTCGGAGTTCGAGGACCTTAGAATTGGGCTAGATTGACTTTTCGATAGATGTTAGCTGCGCTTTTGTAATAAGTACCTTTGTAATTGACTTTTTGATTAATAAATTGTAATTTGTTTTAGTTTTCGAATTAGAAATTAATATCCCGAAAAGTCGGGATGTTACATGACCCAAGTCTCGAATATGGCCGTTATAACTTCAAGGAAAACCTGATCAGTTTTCCTAGAAGTTGGGGGCAAATGATATGGGCTAAAAGTAAGCACTAAAGACACATTTAATGTGGCATTAATTAGACCCAGAATGGTCCAAACGTGGGACCCACCAGATGGGCCCAAACCCTATTTACAATATTAATTTCGTAATTAATATCAAGGGTAATAATCAGCTCAGCAAATAAGAGTCAAACAAGGATATCACTCCTGCCTGACTTAGCCTCCAAGATACATATTTCAACATGGAAACTGATTCCTACAAGGAATAGATCTGGAACCTTCCTCAAGGAAGACTTGTCCACCAAGTCTGTGACTCCTACCATAATTCTAGGGCTTCTCAGTCTATATAAAGGGTCTTACCCCTCATCTCAGAACTACGTCTTGGCTTGATTCTCAATAACGAGATACGTAGGCACTCTGTGAGGACCGATCAGTCTCGTAACACGGAAACAGCCATTAAAGCTCGAAGCTCAACCACCCTAGCATTAATTACAAATCCTAACCTAGTTTTTATTCCACAACAAATATATTATACATAATATAAAATTTTACATCATATAATTATATACATATGTGAAATATTGATATATTATTTATATAATTGTATAATTCACATCTTATCTCATTAAGTTGTTATTATATGGGAAAAAAGTTGTTCCTAAGTAGTTATTTCACTCTCATTAAATACATTTTTATACCTATATTTTCATATATACCCTTTCATTTCTAATTCCAATTTTTGACTTTACAACTAATCTAGTATAATAATTTAGGGTAATACATGTAAATATTTTATAACATGATTTTTTGAAATATATATGTTTTTTTTTCCAAATGTGACAATTAAAAAGGGACGAAGTGAACATATATTTATTATATTTTAGTATAAATATATTTTATAAAATTGAAATAATTTTTTTTGGCCATTTTGTTAAAACAAATCATTTTCTAGTTGATCAAATACATAACAATTCGGGTTTGTGTTGAAATTTTCAACCAACTTTGAGTTTGCATGGGTCCGGTTCTATTAGATCGAAAAATAAAATAAACTCAACACGAACCCCATGCGACAAGGTCATACCAAAGGAGAGTATGACATATTATTTTGGATATTTACAGAAATACATAAGATTTTAACAATTCTTTTCAATTTTATTATTATCCAACTATCATTTCACTTCTATAAAATCATTTTTTTAAAAATACTATCTCATTATAATTTTATGTTTTTAATATTCCAAAAATACTGTTGCAACTTTTGTAACCTCATTTGCAACTTCGATGCTACGAATTTCTGATTGCAAGTTTCGGGTTTCAGATGTCATTTTCGACCAGTTTTTTGCAATATATATATATATATATATATATATATATATATATATATAAACCTTTATGTCATTTGATTATTCAATAAACGTATTTATTATGACTTTTAAAAGAAGTCGAATCAGTAGTGGTAGTATGAGTGTTAGCACAAAATCGTTTCAACCCGTGGAGATACATGCATGATTTCCACGGGCACCACAGCTTCAGCCCCGTAGGCTAACTGCCAAACATTTCAACACACTGCATATTTCAAAATCAAAGTTTTACTTTGATTTTTTTAATACATGTGGGCCCCACATGTTTCTTACTTTATGAATTAACAACAGATTCAGTAATATCAAATGAGTCTTGTCCTATTTGACGCATTTCAGACCTGAATCGGAGCTGATATGATCGAAACTCGGTTTTCGGAAAATTCTCAAAGTATTTTTAAATATTTGGTTCCTATGGATTATTGGAATTCAATGAAATTTTATTGGCGGAAACCCCATGGGCTAGTTTATGGATCTACTTAGGCAGAATTTGAACCAATACCCCCAACCACCACCAGGCAACAACACTTCAGTGGCAAATTCCTTTAGGGCCTTATATATATATATATATATATTATACTAACACATAAAATATAAAAATTAGAACTACAATATAATTATAAAGGCCCTATGGGGTCACCTCACAAGGTCCCTGCAGGACTATATTGTGCTTTGAAGTATTAAATTATTTACGAGATTTAAAATGGATTATTGCCGTATATTCCGTAGCCCTATTTTTTTTCGTTTTAAGCGGGATCTACGGATATTATTCAGGTCTGAATTGCGTCAAATAAAATTTTGTTGAATTTCAATAACCCATAGGAACAAAATATGTAAAAATTACCAAATCACTAAAATTGTTATATCTTGACACCCGTGCAATTGGAACGTCGAAAAAGGGTTATTGGAATTCAATGAAATTTTATTTGACGAAATTTGGACCTGAATCGGGCCACAATTGCCACATCAGCACATGTCGGTCCCACTTCTACCACGTCATCATTTATTAAAATAAAAAATTAGACCTGCACGGCTGCGCAGCTATCTACTGTTCACGCTCAGTTTTTTTTTGGTAATAAAAAACAATGAGAGAAGATAGAGTTCAGAGTTTTACGAGAGAGATGTGAGGTGAGGTGAAAGTGAGCGGCGGGTTGAGTCAATTTTGTATCATGGTCCTGGTTTGCCTCAAAACGGGACCTTCTAAGGTATGTAAACAATGACCCATTTATCAGTTTCCTTCCCCCTTAAGATTTGAAGAGTTGATCTTGGTCATACACTTTTCTAATGTATAGGTTTTAGGGTTTAGGGTCTAAGGTTTAGGGTTTAGGGGTTTAAGGTTTAGGATTAAAGAGCTATTCGAGAAGTGATTCGATATGTCAATATAACACTAAAACACAAGGGGCACATGAGCTAAACCAGCTATAAGGGCCCACTGAAATTGAAGATCAAAAGGCCGATAGAAGCACCTCTTGAGTTGAACTGTATCCTGAAGAGTTTCTGCTTCAGAACAAAATATGTAAAAATATCCACAAAATGGTCCGACTTGATTTTTAACAATATCCCGTGTACTAAAATTTATTTATTTTTTTGAAAAAATTATTTTTCTACATTAAATCTATAAATCAGCAAAAACGTGTTTTGAAAATGCGTTTTCAGAAAACTCAAGTAAATGATTCGTTTTAGAGTGATATAAAGGTGCACCCACGCCCAGGAGACCAAACTCCCAAGACACCGCTCAAATTCGATCAGATCTGTGAATTTGGGGACCAAATTCTTTTTAATGAGGGTAGTATGTAATATCCCGTGTTTTTTCCAATATTACAATACATTAATAATAAATATTTTTTTAGGAAATATTTATTTGGAGATATTTTTTAAGAAATATTTATTTGAAAATATTTTTTTCCGAAATATTTATCCGAAAATATTCTATAGCCTGGGCTTTGGCCGCCGCGCCAATCCGTACAGGTCCACACCCCGAGCCGATCGGTGATATTTTTACATATTTTGTTCCTATGGGTTATTGGAATTCAACGAAATTTTATTTGACGCAATTCAGACCTGAATCGGAGCTGATATAGTCAAAACAATGGAGGGGCTGGGGCAGGTGTAATCTTGTTTACCCCCGAAGGGAATCAACTCTAGTATATCCTTTGCTGTTGTCTCCAAAGGTAATGCTAGGGTCAGCTCTCTCCTCAAGCGTATTGAATAGGGTAGAATCTCAAGTCATATGCCAATATATATATATATATATATATATATATATATATATATCTACAGACTTGAAGAATTACTACATTGAAAGAAGTTCAGACATCTGATCAAGCCTCAGTGAAGTATTCGTTAAAAAAGTAGATTCATTTAAAGTGACAGAGATTATTCTTACCTAGGTCCTCAACCATCAAATTACTCTATTCTGACAATATACCAATGCATCAGGATCAAAGTGGGGCCCACCAGTGGGCCCGATTGTGGGATCTACTGTGGGGACCATCGTGGGGAGTCGAATTTAGTAGTGGCGGCTAAATTCGACCGCATTCGGTCGCACCAGGAGGCTAATTTCGACCCGAATATATAATAATATATAATAATTAATTTTATTACTGACGTGGCAGTGTGGGGCCCACAATGGTGACGAGGTAGGAGGCCCACCAATGCTGACGTGGCAATTGTGGGGCCCACAATTGCTGAGGTGGCAGGAGTGGCATTTAATTAAATTTTTTTACAAAAGATACCGTGTTTCATATATAGTGTATGAATTCACGGATAAGTAATTTTATACTTAAGTTAATTAACATATATATATATATATATATATATATATATATATTCAAATGATAAAATTTTTATACAACACTAATGAATTAAACATGAAGTTTCTACTATCTGCACCAAACCATCTAGAGCAAAGGGTCATATCTCTGGAGTTCTTATCAGAAATTTATAAATATCAAGAATTGTATTCAACCCCCCCCCCTTTTATCAAAATAAAGAGACGGGGTATTCAGTATTTTTCCCATGATTTTTAACAATATCTCGTGTACTAATCCCTTTGAGAAGTTTCCGAAAACCGAGTTTCGATCATATCAGCTCCGATTCCGGTCCGAACTTCGTTAAATAAAACACGTGGCAGTGGGGCCCACGTGACACTTGAGGATTATCCGAAAACCGAGTTTCGATCATATCAGCTCCTATTCAGGTCTGAATTGCGTCAAATAAAATTTCTTTGTTCTTGACTCGTTTGACCCCTAGAACTCACTAGAACTTCATTTTGGACTCGTTTGAACAAGAAAATTAATTTTGCTTCATTTTGACTCGTTTGAGTGTCCGTTCAAATGAAAAAGCAAACTGCAATTAATTTGTGCCCCAGATATTTATTGAATATTCTAAGCTGATTATTTATTTAATAAATATTATTTGAATATTTATTAAATATTCCGGAGCTGATTTGATCGAAACTCGGTTTTCGAAAAATTCTCAAAGGGGTTAGAACACGGGATACTGTTAAATACTCCTTGTATCATTATTCTTCCACCAATGCTTGTCATTTAATCTTTAATTCGTATCGTTGTAGGTATTATATATTGCTATCATCAATTGCTCAAAATTTGTTTATGTGGGGCAATTGGCCAAATTCAAATAGCCCAAATTATTCAAATGTTTGATCGAAACTCGGTTTTCGGAAAATTCTCAAAGGGGTTAGTACACGGGATATTGTTAAAAATCGAGTCGGACCATTTCGTGTGGGACCCACATAATTATGGGGTTTATCTGTTGGTCCTGCTGGTGGGGTCCACAAAAGTTGAAAAATGCCTTGCCCCCAAGCTTGCAGCAAATTCATAATGTGTTTCATAGCTACAATCTCGGGCCAGCTAGCTTTATTTAAAACAAACAAAACACAAATGCGTATCATGAAAAATATCCTACTCTCAAATATGGAAAGGCATTGCTTGGCCTCAGTTCATGTGGGTCCCACACTGCCACGTCAATAGTGGTGGGTCCCACGTGTTTTTCTTAGAGTTGGAGAAATGATGAAGCATTAAAATAAGGAACTCGAGAAGTAAAAATAATTTTTCATTGAGTTCTACACATTTTTCTTGAATGCTTCAACTGCTAGGGCTGAGCAAAACCGATCCGAATTTGAAAAACCGAACCGAAATAACGATGGGTTTAAACTATCCTAGTAGGACATGGAGGGCGTACGCCCGCCATGTTTCATGGAGGGCGTCCTTTGTACATATTAATTTTATATAATCATCGTCTTCTATGTGTTAACATATATAATAATAATATTATTTTTTTTCCTGAAATTTTGGGAATAACATTAAAAAAGATGGATCTTGATCCTCAAAAGGGTTAGTACACGGGATATGTTCAACTCAGTTATTTAAATGGTGCCAAAAATGATGGTTCACTTAAAGTACGCTCGAGCTTCTTCACCAACTTCCGAGAGGCAGGGAGAGAGAAAGAACGCCGGGGAGGGTGTGGGGCCCACGGTGGTGGTGTCGGTGGGGTCCACGCCGTCGAACCGTGAGGTCACGGGTTCGACTCCTGCCGGGGCCAGTAGGGATTCGAGATTGTTGCTAGAGAAGTATACCAGGGTAGTATAGCTTAGAGAGCATAATCTGAGCTAGGTGGTTTTCTTTTGTACCTTCCTTATGACCCCTAGTATTTATTTACCAAGATTCGCCACTGAGTAACATGCTTTACGAGGGTTCAATTGAAGTTACGAAACACTGAACCATCACAATCTCAACCACAACCACAGCCTAAAGCAAAAAGAGGCAGAGTAAAGCAATCAGATTTGTGCTCTATTTTGAATTCTTAAAATTAATATTAGCCACGATTCTTTTTTTGCATGTTCCAAACGTAGTGGTCACATTTCCCAAGTCGCTAGAAGGGAAGGAAATATATATATATATTGGATTTTAAGTTACAGGAATCAGCCTACTGTTCAAACTTCCTTTTCTTCATGATCTTTTCCTTCTGGGACTGTTCACTTCTATACTAATACAAATCTCTCTCGTGTGTACAGGTGTTCTGAGGGAGACAAGAGACAGTCCACCGTCGGATTATTTGTTCAAAACCTGTCCTACAATTTTATTGTCTTGGAGTTATTTTACAAATGATCAATCCTGAAAACTTCTCCAGAACCTGGAGTTGAATCTTGGGTCTCTATCTGATACAATGCTCACAGGAACCCCATGACACAAACTTCTCGCCAAGTACACGGGATATTGTTAAAAATCGAATCGGACCATTTTAAGGATATTTTTACATATTTTGTTCCAATATAAAATAAGAACGAGGAGCAAAGCAAGTAGGAGGATAACAATGGCAGATCGAAAATGTTGTAGATCGAGACTGGTGTAGTGACAACGATGGCACCGCCACGGCACCTGCCACGTCATCACTGCTGATGTGGTAGTGCCACGTCATCTACCACATGGCAGGTGGTCCCACTGACACGTGTCAGGTGGGTCCCACATGACAGGAAGCTGCCTGAGGCTTTTCGGTTTTTAAAAAAATATTGTTTTAAAAAAATTTCGGGAAAAATTATATAATTCTTTGGCAAAAAAATCAAAAAATATATGATTTTTAAAATTCAGTTATTTTCTTTATTATTGTATTTAATTTTCAAAAAAAAAATATTTCAAAAATCAAACACACCAAAGTTTTAAATTCAGTTCGTATTTTTTTTTAAATTGAGATTCATTTTCTCAGAAAACCGCAGTTCACGAGCTCTCTAGATACTTCTCATCTCTCTCTCTCGATTTTTAACAATATCCCGTGTACTAACCACTTTTTATCAACTAATGTTTTATGCAGGGATGATTCCCCACCACTGCCACGTCAGCATTGATGGGCCTCTTGCCACGTCACCCATTGTGGGCCCCACATCTGCCATGTCAGCAGTGTGGGCCCCACACCTGCCACGTCAGCATTTTATTAAAAATAAAACTGACAAACCAAAATAGGATGAAGTCAAATCAGTATCGATCTCGTCGATACTAGATGATATTGTTACTTCATTATTGATCCTCCAAGTGGCGTATTCTGTTGAACTTGATTTCAACAGAATACGCCACTTGAAGTGGCGATTCCTAAAAGTCTAATTATTAACCCTAGTTTCTTAAGTTGTTCACCTGGAGGCTCGATTGACTCCGATGAGGTCTTCATGGAATTCAACGAAATTTTATTTGACGCAATTCAGACCTGAATCGGAGCTGATATGAACGAAACTCGGTTTTTTAATTTTAAATTAAAAAGTACTCCATGTTTTAATTAAAAAAATTACTACTAAAAATAATAATGTAGCGTTCCCCACCCCCTTATCTCCCTAAACGCTACACGATGCAGCGTTAAATAAAATAATTTTGTAAATTGGGATTCTTGATTATAGAGTTAAGAAAGGATAAGTGTAAAGTAATAATCTTCAAAAATCTTTATTTAATTATCGGAGGGCTTAAAAATCATGAAATCTTTTGCATCATCACACGTCGGAAGAGTTATTGTTCATGATCCCTCAAATTTTTTTATTAATTTGAGGATAAGTAGAAATTTAAACTCTATTTGTATATTAACCAACAGGTATTTTCCTTAATCAATGACAAAACCAATCATCTTAAACATACAACATTCACAAACATAATTGTCATGCCTCCAAAGTCTTTAAATGATATATATCTGGGGGGGAGGCTATTAGAAGAAAGATGAGTCTATTGGGGGGTATAAGTACACGGGATATTGTTAAAAATCAAGTCAGACCATTTTTTTGGATATTTTTACATATTTTGTTCCTATGGGTTATTGGAATTTTGGGCTACTTATGACGGATGTTTCGTCGGCGCTCGTTAGGGTGATTCAAGACATGTACTCCCAAGCTAGTTCTTGCGTTCGGACCCCAGTGGGGGACTCCCGTTTCTTCCCGGTTGAGATGGGGCTTCATCAGGGATCGGCCCTGAGCCCGTTTCTTTTCGCCCTTATCATTGATGTCATGTCGCGGGGGATCCAAGACGCTGTCCCTTGGTGCATGCTCTTCGCGGATGATATCGTGCTAGTGGCGGAATCGAGGAGGGAGGTGAACGACAAACTGGAGATTTGGAGATCTACTTTGGAGTCCCAAGGGTTACGTATGAGTCGTTCTAAAACCGAGTATCTCTGGTGTAACTTCAGCGGTGAGGCCAACGAGGAAGGGGTGGAGGTTAGGATTGAAGACCAGATCGTCCCGCAGACGGATAAATTCAAGTATTTGGGTTTGATCATCCAGAAGGAAGGTGAGATTGAAGCCGATGTCACGCATCGCATCAAGGCAGGGTGGCAAAGGTGGAGGGCAACGTCAGGGATTATGTGCGATAAGAAAGTCCCTTTAAAGTTGAAAGGGAAATTCTATAGAGCGGCAATCCGTCCGGCGATGTTGTATGGTTCTGAGTGTTGGGCGGAGAAGAAGGCTCTCGTAAGCAAATTGGAAGGGGCTGAAATGAGGATGTTGCGGTGGTCTTGTGGGCGCACGATGTTGGACAGAATCCCGAACTCGGTGTTTAGGAGCGAGCTTGAAGTGGCGCCTTTATCTGCGAAAGTTAGGGAAGGAAGGTTGAGATGGTTCGGCCACGTGCGAAGGAGGCTGGCTGAAGCCCCAGTTAGGAGGGTCGAGAGTCTGACGGTTGTTGGGGCGAGGAGGAGAGGCAGGCCAAGGAGGACGTGGGAAGAGCAGCTCCGGATGGATTTGAAGGCATTAGACTTAAATGAGACCATGCTCGCGGATAGGTGCTCTTGGAGGCGGCGTATCAGAGTGGTGGATTCCCTTCTAGGTTGTGGCTCTGTTGTAGAGAGCCTCAGAGTTGCCTTGTCTCGATTAGCGATTTTTTAGAAGTTCGGCTTCAGCGTGCTCACTTTTCGTTCTGAGTGTCTTTCTGTTTTTCTGTGTTTTTCTTTTCTTTTGGTTTTTGGTTTTGCAGGTGCAGGGAGCTTGGCTCGGTGTCGTCATCAAGCTAGGAGTCCCATAATCCATCGCAGGTAGGTAAGTCCCATGTGGAGAACGCCATGGGCCTCAGGTATGTCATTGTCCATTTCCGTAGCATGTCCGTTGTATTTTACTACACTCTATGTATGTTGTGCACTCAGCCGAGGGTCTTCACGGAAACAGCCTCCCCGCTCTAAAAGTGGGGGTATGGTCTGCGTACATCCTACCCTCCCCAGACCCTGCTCTGAGCGGGATATACTGGGTATGTTTGGTTTGGTTTGGTTATTCCTAAATATTCTGTAAAATATTTTAATTCAATAAATATTCTCTGAATATTTATTCCATACTTAGAATAACCTCGATAAGGTTTATAATCCTCAAAGGGGTTAGTACACGGGATATTGTTAAAAATCGAGTCGGACCTTCTTCTTCTTCTTCTTCTATACCCGAAATCCATTGGATCGGGTTCGGGTTTCAGTTTTCGGGTTCGGGTTTTATCCAAAAAATCGGGGCGTCTGTATGTGTGACTACGAACCACCTGCAAAAGTCATCTGCGAACTACCTCCATACCAAATCATACAATTAAATATCCACACTAATTTTTATAACTCAACAATATCACTAAGACTCCCCGGCCCCATCCCCGAATTCAAACCCGATCCCCGGCCCCGGCCCGTTCCCCGTCGGGGACTATTTTTCATTCCCCGTTACCCGTTTGTTTTTAGTATTTTATAAAGCCCTGTAAATTGTGATTTGTTGCCTTTTTACCTTAATACAGGTCAAAAGGTGAGTAAACAATGCTAAATGGTGCAAAACGGTGCTAAACGGTGCTAAACGAGTTTCGATCATATCAGCTCCGATTCAGGTCCGAACTGTACACGGGATATTGTTAAAAATCAAGTCGGACTAAGCCCTAAAGTCACATTTAATGTGGCATTAATTAGGCCAAGAATGGTCCAAACGTGGGGCCCACCAGCTGGGCCCAAAACCCTAATTATAATATTCATAAATCTCAAATCAAATGCTAGGGTTTCAAGAGATCTACCTTCCTTGGGTTTCGTCGAGGTTTAAGGATTCGATTTTTTGGATTGCATCATGCATGACCACACCACCTTTAATAAAGCTAAATGTGGGCCCCACATCTGCCACGTCAGCCATATCATTAATTAAAATTAAAATAATCATTGAAAAATTCAAAAGTTGCCTATCTTGAGTCATGGTTTGGAATATATATATATAGGCTAGCGTTCAAATAGAAACCAACCTTATAATAGAAACTAGAAACTTACACTAAATAAATTATATTTCATTTATTTTAATGGCCCCGCTAGGGGCACCTTCACAAAAAACGTTTAAAATTCCTGGCTCTATTCAACAAAAATATAAAAAAATAAAAAAAAAATTTAAAAAAAAGTTATTGTTCACGTGCCACGTCATCACGTGAACAGTAACTTTTTTTTTAAAATTTTTATATTTTTGTTGAATAGAGACAATAATTTTAAACGTTTTTTTGGAGTACCCCTAATTTGGTCATTATATTAGCTTGAAATATTTAATTTAGGTTTAGTTTCTAGTTTCTATTCTAAGTTAGTTTCTATTAGAACAAGACCCTATATATATATATTCCAAAAAACTGGTCGAAAATGACATCTGAAACCCGGAACTTGCAATCAGAAATTCGTAGCATCTCAGTTGCAAATGAGATTGCAAGGCCCCGCCAGAGGCACTCATAATTGGTGGATTTGGGTTGCAAGGCCCCGCCAGGGACACTCATAATTGGTGGATTTCTGATTTGCAACTTTCAGTTTTCAGTTGCAACTTTTGCAACCTCAGTTGCAACGGAGGTTTGCAACTCAGTTGCAACGGTTGCAACTTTTGCAACCTCAGTTGCAATTGAGGTTTGCAATCTCAGTTGCAACTTTTGCAATCTCGGTTGCAACTGAAAGTTGAAAATCAGAAATGCACCAATTATGAGTGTCCGTGGCAGGACCTTGCATAGCGGGGCCTTGCAACCTCATTTGAAACTGAGATGCTACGAATTTCTGATTGCAAGTTCCGGGTTTCAGATGTCATTTTTGACCACTTTTTTGGAATATATATATATATATATATATATTTATATATATATATATATATAATCAGAATTTTAGAAAGGTTGGTAGTATATATATTTTTTTTTTTGAAAGTAGGTTGGTAGTATATATTTAAAAATCCAATAGTTAATATGGGTAATTTTGAAACTATCCCTATTATTTTAATTTAATATGTCTGTTGTGGTTTGATATAATCCGTGAAGGACCAAAGTCAACATTTAAAACAAGAAAATAGGACAAACTTCCTCTAAACAAACTTTTTAATGTTGTCATTGTTTACCAAATTCATTCATGTCCTGAATGAAGTACTAATTATAAAATAAAATCAAAAAAAATTCAATACAACATGACAATACACAGTTGCTTGCAATATTACTATAAATTAAATATTGTAGCATTATTCAATTTCATAATACAAGTGTCACACTTTGATCTTAGTTTTATGAAATCCTCTAGGCCTACATGTCTTTTCCCCACCTCCATAAATACCAAAGGCCACTCTAATGAATTGTGCAAGTTTGTTTTGAGCTTCAAAAAATACTTGTATACATTCCATCATATTTATATCTTACCATATAGTCACACTCACTCTAGCAATAAAGGAACCTTCATTTATAACTACTAAAGCTAAGCATTTTGCTTTCACTTATCAACAGCTTTCTTCCCCCAACCTCCTGATCTCCTTGAACACACACATAGAGAGAAAGAGGGAGTGAGAAGAAACTAAAGCAAAAAGTTGTTACTGATTTCTTATCCTTCTGCAGTTTGCCGCATCTGTGGTACATATAAAGGTAAATTGTGGTCCAAGTTTTACTATATTTGTGGGGTAACTGAAATATTTGTATGCATGGCTTTCTCTTGCATTAAACAAGTTTTACTATGTTTAATGTGTGTACATATCTACTTTGTATGTCAACTGGTCACCTTTTTGTAATGTTTCTTACCTTCACTGTTTTATTTATTGAACAGTTCAAATATATATTGCAAATGAGGATATCATTTTCTGCCTGCAAACAAGCACCTGCACAGCCCCTAGTGAATTTCCGAGGGGGAGTTGTAAACATGGACTCCTTCATGCCATGGCGGCGAAAGGACAAAGTTGTAGTTCTGATGGGAGCAACCGGTACAGGAAAATCGAGACTTTCGATCGACCTAGCAACTCGTTTTCCGGCTGAGATAATTAATTCTGATAAAATTCAAGTTTACGAAGGTTTAGATATTGTCACAAACAAGGTCACTGAGGAGGAATGTCGTGGGGTACCCCACCATTTACTAGGGGTAGTCGATTCTGATGCAGATTTCACAGCCAATGATTTTCGGCAACATGCCACCCTAGCTGTGGAGTCCATAGTGAGGCGTGACCGCCTTCCTATCATAGCCGGTGGCTCCAATTCATTCATTAAAGCTCTGGTGAACGATGAATTTAGATCGAGGTATGCTTGTTGTTTTCTATGGGTTGATGTGTCATTCCCAGTTCTACACTCTTTTGTCTCTGACCGGGTTGATAAAATGGTCGAATCTGGATTAGTAGAAGAGGTTAGACAATTTTTCAACCCGGATTCCGATAATTATACCCGAGGAGTAAGGCGTGCAATCGGATTACCAGAAATGGATGAGTTCTTGAGAGCTGAAGCGAATGTGGATGATGAAACTAGAGCTACTCTACTTGCAATGGCAATTAATAAAATAAAAGGTAACACTTCTTTATTGGCTTTGAACCAATTAAAAAATATTCGAACGCTACAAAAACAAATGGAGTGGCACATGCACCATTTGGACGCAACCGAAGCTTTTTTAAAGAGTGGATCAGAATCACACGAGGCTTGGGAAAGGCTAGTGGCGAGACCAAGCAAGGCAATTGTTGGTAATTTTCTCTACGAAGAAGATTCTTCCCCATCTCCTTTCCTAAAAATTGCGACAGCAGCCTCCGCGGTCGGAGCCGCCGCTGCAGTTACCACCTCAGCCACTGCAGTTGTCGCCGCAGGTCGTTAGAAAAATCTAGTTGTGGGATTAAAAGAAAAAGAATCTAGTAGTGGCTGCCGTGCGTGGGAATAAATTCAACTGAAGTTGACAGTAGATTGCCACTCGGAGGGTATAAAAATGTACTATCCACAGCTGATGGCTGTCAGGTCGTTAAATACCTAAAACTTTCGTCCGTACAGGTGAAAATCAATTTAGAAATCCGTGCAGGGGTGTTGATGTAAAAATATTCTGTGGACGACGCTCCATTTTTTGGGTACACTATATGGTGCGGTTTCATATTCCATCTGGTCCGTCCCATCATGGCTCTGCACACCGTGTGGACCTTTTATGATATTTAGAGAGAAGAGAGAAAGGGAGTGTCTTTTTTTCTTTTGTTTTTTTTGGTGTGCCATGCATATTAATTTGACAAAGCTGGACGTATATATTGTTTTATTTTTGAGATTAATGACAGCTCTTTTCATTTGTTGGTGTGAATTGATTTATATATTTTACAAATGTATATTTATTTTAACAAATTTCAATTGAGATCGAATATAAACATATTAATTCTTATCACTGCACGTTAAGTTATACTTTTTATTATATATATTCTGATCATTTAATACAAATTATAATGTTATGGTACATCAATCGTCTACTCGAGATTCTAGTAATTATATCATTGCGTTCAAATTTTTTATTATAATAGTATATACCCTGATCATTTTTTTTTTTGAAATAATATGATCATTTAATAATGCATAATGGTATGCTATAGTAATTGTCTTTCCCAATATTTGTTATTTTCACAATAATACAGCATAGCGTAAGATATTAAAGACTTCACTTGTCATTTATGTTCCAAGATTCACATATTAATTAAATTCCCATATTTTCAAGAAAGTACATGGTTGTTGTACGGTCATATTGCATACATGCAGCGGGGACAATATTTTAGCAGTTTTAGAATATATGGTAATCATGTGACCTCTCTTTTTAGGGTAAAAGTAAGCTCAGCCTATCTATTTATGCTTTGCAATTCTATGTACGGCATATCATAGATACTTATTATTTCTTCTACAAACATACTTATATTGAGTTTAATTTTATTGATGAGAAATCAAACAATTCACACATATGCAAAATTCAATATACATGAACAAAAATTCGGTGCATGATCATTTAAATGAAATATCCTTTAAACCATTGCATCACATATGATGCAAGCAATGTATTTTAAATTTATATAACATTATTCAAAATTGCATAATAATAAATATAAAATATCGGTGAATTTGATCTGTAAAAATATTCATTTTAAGCATGAAAATTTTAAAAAATTATATAGTAAAACTTTTAAAAAAAAATTGATCATAGATGTAACATATGACTTTCACAAATTTAAAATAAAATATCATATTATAATACAAATAAATGTGTGATCTAAAAGTTATATTAACAGTCTTATACTCTTCAACATCTTACGGTGGCCGAATAAGTCTATACATGATCTTATACTTGTCAATACTCTCCTCGATCTTACGACAAAACAAATAGTTTTTATATTCTTCAATATTCCCCTGATCGTAAGATTAAACAAAAATAACTATACTACTAAAATCAACTGACACTACTAACAAATATTTAAATTAAATAAATGAATATGGAAGGACTCAAACTCAAGATCCATTTTAGATCGAGTTTTGATACTATATTAAACTAACCAATCAAACTAAAATCTTAAATTAACAGAATAAGGTTCCAACAAAATTTTATGCTATTCAACAAAACGGTATGCTACATCAAAAATAATTATATACATAAATCATATGTTTTTATATATGTAGGTTTTTATTTATTTTGAAATTTTACAAAAATAAAACAAATTAGAACTATATATTAAATAGGGCTCAATAGTGCCAATATATGCTGAAAAAATACGTATCACAAAAAAAATTATGTACATAATGATTTTTTTTATATGAATAGAAAGGAATCCATTATTTATACGTCATTCGAATACTTATTTTCCCAAACATGTGTTGGCATACATTTGCTATATATATTGACCATCTACCTCTGTTAAATACTGTTGAAACAATGCACGATGTAGCAAAAAAAAAAGTTAGAAAACTTACCGGTTCTCACCTATTCAAAAAGTTCATAGCACACGTGGAGTTCCGTGTGAAATACGAGGGAATCCCGTGTGAAAGGTTACTTACAGCTAGTAGTATGATTCCCTAGTTTCATTTGGCAAAGAGTACTGTACGAAGTATCTTGAGCAAAGCTAAAGTCTAAAAGTATATGAAACAGTACCCAAAGCATACAAAAATTCAACGAAGTTAAATATTTTACTCCAAATTGGCATAACGTTATACCTGTATGTAATTCCATATCAGATAAATTCGGACTTAAGTATGACCAGTTAATCATATAAAAAATTATAAACACCCAATTTTCCAGATGAACTCATGATATACGTACACCCTCTGGAAATTCTTGAAAAAGAATGACCATGTCATTCCCTTTATGATAGCTAGTGAACGAAAACTCAGTTGGAATCCACAAGAGAAGAAGACAAAGAGAAAACAGCTGTGTCACTAGGGCCAATCGAGAAGCCACTGTCCTCTACACTAGGCCACACGATTCCAATCATAGATTATATGCTAATTATAAGACGTTAATTATGAGAATCTTTGTTTATACCCACTATTGAAATTGAAGGCCTTCGACTGAAAAGCTTATAATGGCCACGTCTCACTTAACTTATACTAATGTCCCACAAAAATATGTGTTTTACAAAATTTCAAGTTAAAAAATCTGAACTTTGATCGATAAATATGTAATAAACCAATTTATCTAAAATTTTAAGTGGTTAGAGAAAGATCTAATTGAATCTTTATATTATATTCTAAAATATTGCTTCACTCGAAAATTCATTTTAAGTAATCAGTTGTTAACGGCTGAAATGAGGATGTTGCGGTGGTCTTGTGGGCGCACGATGTTGGATAGAATCCCGAATGTGGTCTTTAGGAGCGAGCTTGAGGTGGCGCCTTTTTCTGCGAAAAGCTAGGGAATGAAGGTTGAGATGGTTCGGCCACGTCCGTAGGAGGCGTTGAAGCCCCAGTGAGGAGGGTCGAGAGTCTTTCGATTGTTGGAGTGAGGAAGAGAGGTAGACCGAGGAGGTCGTGGGAAGAGCAGCTTAGGTTGGATTTAAAGTCCTTAAACTTAAATGAGAACATGACCGCTGATAGGTGTTCTTGGAGGCGCCAGATCAGAGTGGTGGATTCTCTTTTAGGGAGCGGCTCTGTGGTTGAAAGCCTCAGAGTTGGGTTGTCTCGGTTAGCTTTATCTTAGAAGTTCGGTTGTTTCATTCACATTTCTCGTTTTATTGTCTTCTGTTTTCCAGTTTCAGGACGTTTGGCCAGGTTTCATCTTAGATCAGAGTGCTTTGCAGAGCGGAGTAGTCAATCCCCTAGTAGGTAAGACCCATGTGTTCTAAGCCATGGGCTCAGGTATGACGATGTCCTTTTTTCAAATCTTAGATAACCCTTGTGAATGTCACACACTATTAGCTTAATGTGCACTTAGCCGGGGGTCTTCACGGAAACAGCCTCCCTACCGTAAAAAGTAGGGGCATGGTCTGCGTATATCTCACCCTCCTCAGACCCTGCTCTGAGCGGGATATACTGGGTATGTTTGGTTTGGTTTTTACTTAACATGGTATCAGAATTCAGTTTCAGGTTTGACTCTCTGCGACCCCTAATATTCTCAATATTTATTACGAATATGTCCCAAAGATGGGCATCCGTGATTCACTTTTCGACCTAGAATTGGACTTTTGTGTGAGGGAGAGTGTTAATTATATCCTTATATATAATAAGCGTAAGAGGGATCTTATCCATAACTTTGGTTTGGTCACTGTACTACTAGAATAATCTCAACTATCGAATTTAATAATTTTAAAAATAAACGAACAAGATTATATCATATTAAAAAGGAAATTATAATCTAAAAAGGATTTCACTATACTACCAAAATAATCTCAACCGTCGAATCTAATATTTTTAAAAATAGACGATCAAGATTATATCATATTAAAAGGAAATTATAATCTAAAAAGGATTTCACTGTACTACCAAAGTAATCTCAACCGTCGAATCTAATATTTTTAAAAATAGACGATCAAGATTATATCATATTAAAAAGGAAATTATAATCCAAAACGGATATCATTAAAAAAGGTTGTATAAATTTATTTACTTCTTTTTTATTGCTTTTAAGTGTTAACTAAAATCTAAAAAGGATATCATTAAAAAAGGTTGTATAAATTTATTTACTTCTTTTTTTATTACCAAAATAATCTCAAACGTTGAATCTAATATTTTTAAAAATAGACAATCAAGATTATATCATATTAAAAAGAAAATTATAAATTAAAACGGATATCATTAAAAAAGGTTATGTAAATTTATTTACTTCTTTTTTATTGCTTTTAGGTGTTAATATCTAAAAAGGATCTCCTTAAAAAAGGTTGTATAAATTTATTTACTTCTCTTTTATTGCTTTTAGGTGTTAATATATATGTTGCGATTTTTATTTATTTGACTTATTTCATGAACTTTGCTGAATTTGGGATGGGTTTTAATGGTGGCGGTTGTCCCCCAATCATGAGCTGAGAAGAATTTGAAGCTGGCAAAGCCACTATAAAGCATAAAAGGATTTTGAGAGAGACGGGGGAAGGTATTAACTTCTTTTCTATGAAATATTACATATCACTCGAACCGTAGATGACTGTATAAATTTATACTTCCTTGCATATTCTTTGGGTTGCTCACCATGAAATATATATATATATATATATATATATATATATATATATATATATAAACTATAATCAATTACAATTAAACAAATTTAAAAGATTTCTACAATGAATTCGAAAAGAAATCCTAATACAATAATGGATAGAATTATAATTACATAATTCTACCAAGAAGAAATCTATAAATACAAGACCATTAGTTACTTCAAAATAATTCTTCTTCATTGCCTCCAACTTCATCCCATCTACAATCAAAATGGATTTGGACATCTGTATCTCTATTCCCGATCCTTTAAAAAACTTTTAGTGCGTGTCCGTTCGTGTAGGTGATTAACTGTCCGTGTCCGTGTGTATGTTTTTGTATCTGAAAAATTTTCAATGTTTTTGTCTTTATGTTTATTTCGAAAATAGACAAAAAAAAATTTAAAATTCGTTATTATAAAAACCCAACATCACATTATTTGTATAAGAAATAAAATTATTACTTTCAAATAAAAAAACAAAATTATTAACATAGCTTATTCAAATTTAAAAAAAATGAATTTCTTTAAAAAAAAAAGTAAGAAACACAAATTTTTTAAAAAAAAACTTTAACTAAAAAAGGAAATTATTATAAAAACCCAACATTACATTATTTACACAAAAACAATACAACTACTAATTTGTTTATCTTCTTCAAATTAAAAAAAATAAGCTCCTTTAAAAAAAAGTGGAAAACTTAAAATTAAAATTTTCAAATAATATAAAACACAAATAATATTTTAAATTTCACACATAAATTTCATTATCAAGATACAATTAATTAAACACTATATTTAAGATAGAATATATTAATGTAAATAATGAAAGGAAAATTTTAAAGAAAACTGATTCTTATATTGGTTTAACGTTGCAATGTTTTTTACAAAATTTGAAATCCTTAACTTAACATTGATAAAAAAAAAATATAATTATTTAAAGATTTAACTTTGTACAATATTATTAATAAAATTTAAAATCGTGTTGTAAACTATTTAAAAAATTACATTCAAATGTAATGAAATAATTTCGATGACGACATACATAAAAATAGCAATTTTCAAAATAAAACACATAGAAATAAATTTATTAAATAAAGAAAATTAAAAAAAAAACCGGGCATCGCACGGGTTATAAGCTAGTATAATATAAAATCTATATAAGACCTTCCTCTGACACCTTAAGGCAAAATGGTTTTTTATATTATATTCTAACAAAGTAAAAAATACGATCACACACAGAAATTATGAAAACAATATTAATAGAAAATAAAGTTGATTTGCTATTTGATTTTATTTTAAATTTATAAAATTATAAATTAGTAATGTATAATTTGCATCAAAATTGAACAAGTTTGACTTTCAAAATTCCTATACTGCCACTTTTTAAGGAACGGAGAGACTATCTTATAAACGAAAATATATATGTTATTTAATGTATTTAACATAATGATAATAAGTTTTAACACATGAAATATAAAATATTTGCAAGTACTCTCTTTATTCAATGGTGAAGGCATAAACCTTAATTCATTACAATATAATGATCGCTTATAAAGTTAATATATAATCGTAATAAATGAAACTATCCCCTTTTCCCTAAATAGAATAGTTACGGCAACTTTCAGTATTACATCAAAAATCAATAAGAATATGTCAACGTCCCTCCTCAAACTCAAGATATTCAAAACAATAAATATAGAGAGTTTGAAAAATAATAACAAAATTAATAAATATTTATTGAAAATAGTCGTCATCGTTTCCAATCGAGAAACGATCGTCGTCCGTCGTCGCCGTTTGATATCGATTCCATCAAAAAAGAATCATCGAATCATTGTTGTTGTTTTCCATCGAAAAACAATTATCGGATCGCATCGTTGTTCATATTGTAAATTGTCATAGTTTTTAATTAAAAAACGATCGTATATGATATTGTTATAAATCGTTACATCATCGTTGGATTGAGACGTTCTTTCCAAACCCATCATCATTGTTGTTGTGGTTTCGTTTCATCGTCATTTTTGTTGATAATTTAAATTCTTTATATTGATTAAAGCGGATGCTTTTTTTAAAAAAAATTTGACAAACTCTTAATTTTGAATACCATAAATTTAAAAGAGATATTATGACATATATGTTACTATCTTATTGTGGAAAAATAAAGAGCGTTGCCCTGATTATTATTATTAATAAAATAGGAAAAGTTCTTTTATTATGTTGATTTTCGTTATTATTGATTAAAAATTGGTTATATAAATAATTAATTATGAATGAGAAGAGATTTTAAAAATATATTTTATTGTTATCGATATAAAATATATTAAAATCCCACTCTCTGTTTTATTAACTGAGATGGAAAGTCTATAATTCGGCCGATCCCTAATTTTTACCAAATACTACCAATATATATACACGTAGGCAAGTGATATACATGGACACCCCAGGCAACGCGCAGGAGATAATTTTGAAAAGAGATTTTTTGTTAATATATTCACATAGTGAAGCAGATGAAATTCGTTAAATTTAATTGTCAAATCAATCTTTTGTAAAAGTAGCTTATTAAAGTAGTTTATCTTGCCTTTACATTTCACCTAGAATAATAATGAGACAATGATTTCAAATATTCATGTTGTGTGTTGTCTACGTCAAACAACTTCTTTATTCTCTGCAGGCTGCAGCCATGACTTTGAGATGTCAATTTTACATGCAGATATTTTAATTTACTTATGTAATACTGAATAAAAAACGTTATCATTTTACTACCATATTCTATTTTTGTGCTTGTATTGAAATATTATAATGTTTATTAGTGCTTGATATACAGTGGTATACGCATAAATTTTGTTGCAACTCACAAAAAAATTAGTTAGAACCAGGGGCGGATCCAATACCAAGGTAGTGGGTTCCCGGAACCCAACTGAACTTTTAATATATACTACTAGTATATACCTAATTTACCAGTAAATTGCATTGGTTCAGTGGCAAAAACACTCTAAATTTTACTGGACGCCCGAGTTCGTGGCTACATTTCTTTTACATGCTCCGTCAGGAACCCAGTCAATATTATTCCTGGGTTCGCCACTGGTTAGAACTTCAATTTATTAACCGGTTGTCCTACATAATATTGGCCAACTGGGAAAAAACAATTCTACTAAGTACTTGCAGCAACCATCTCCCCCTCTCATTTCTGTGGTGGTATTCATTATGAAACTGCTGCCACCGAGGGAGGAATTAGCATTATAAGAAATAGGGCCTGTATCGATCATAAAAAACTTACTTAGTAATGTATTAATATTTTAAAATTTTAGACATGTTTTAAAAAAATTAATGTAATTTAACAAAATTCATAGGATTTTAAGCTAGTATATATATACGATACGGGCTGAAAATAAGCCCTAAAAACACATTTAATGTTGCATTAAATGAACCTAAGTTGGTCCAAGGTCAAAGCCCAATTATGAGGCCCAAAACCTTAATAATGATAATAAATTCGTAGCTGTAAAATCAGCCAAATAAAAGACCCCGTATTTGAGTCAACAAGGAAACCAAATCATATCAGGGGTGATCTTCAAGCCATATAATACTTATCTTCTTATATGTTAGAAGGCCCTAGAATTGGGCCTAAGCTGTGGCTTGCCCACCAAGACATCTAATTCTACTCTAACTCCAAGGCATCCAATGCCTATATAAAGGACCTGATCCTTCAACCTAGAACTACGTTTTTTGGCTTGATTCTTGATATATTGCAAGATACGTAGGCATCTTGTGAGGACCCGAGTTAAGTCACGAAACACTTGATCAGCCATTAAAACTCGAAGCTCCCCTTAACCCTAGCATTCAATACGCAATAAATAAACCCTACTTTTTATTCCATAACATTTGGCGCCGTCTGTGGGAACTTCGGATATCAACCATGGTTACCACCCGGAGAACACCAACACTTTCTGAAACCATCACTAACACCACCGCACCCCCGATCGGGGAACAAGTGCCCCCAGGGGCGAGTTCTCAACCACTGATCACTCAGGCACAAGGAACTGAAGCGCAAACTCATGGATCATTGCCTTTGGTGACGAATCCCTCTACTCAAGGGACGAATCCCCTACAGATGGTAGTCTCCCCTCTTGGAGGTCAATTCGTTCCCCCCATCGCTCAGATCTCTACTACCGTGATCCCCGCAAGCACGAACCCGATATATGGGTTACCCAACTATCCCCCGTACCAGGTCGGACCAAGCGGTCATGGCCTCCAGATACACGAGCCATACAATCCACCTTACATCAGAGGTTTAGGACCCAATCAAGGCCAGCAATACTATGACTACTCAGGCCCGTATTCTGATGACTCATCCTCGGAAGAAGATAGGGATGAAGCCCCAAGGAGACGTCGTCCAAGTAAGGAACCTATTGGACGCCGAAGAACTCATGATCGACCTCCCTTAACGGCTGCTGAAAAAATCAAGGCTCATGAGGCCAAGATCCAAAAACTAAAGGAGGAAATAGAAAGGGAACAGCGAAGACAAAATCAGAATAGACCCCCACCAGCAACAGGAGGAGAAATTCCTTTTGTTGATTTGGAAGGAACCCCAAGGAGACAGAGGAGGACCGAAGTCCCAAGAGATAGAAACACTAGGGTGGAAATCCCCAAAAGCGATCCTAAAGACCTGATGCAGCTTGGAGATCCTGATGATCCAACTCCTCCCTTTACGGAAGAAGTAATGAATGCTCACATATCTCGAAAGTTTAAAATGCCCACCATAAAGACTTATGATGGAACAGGGGATCCCGCCAATCATGTAAGGACGTTCTCTAATGCACTACTACTACAACCTGCTAGTGACGCTTTGAAGTGTAGGGCGTTTCCCCAAACCCTAGTGGGCATGGCACAACGATGGTACAGTCGCCTACCACCAAACTCTATTGCCTCTTTCAAGGAGTTAAGCAATGCTTTTGTCAGTCAGTTCATTAGTGGAAGAATTCATGAGAAAGATTCTGCATCCCTCATGACAGTGATACAAGGAAAGAATGAAAGTCTTAGGGATTACCTCAAACGGTTCACCAAGGAGACACTCAACATTACTAACCTGGAAAACAAAGTGGCCATGGTGGCTTTGCAAAATGGAACTTCGAACGTTTATTTTAAGATGTCATTGGCCAAGCATCCCCCTGAGAACATGGTGGAGCTTCAACAAAGGGCGAGTAAGTACATCAAAGCTGAGGATAGTTTAAAGAAAGAGTCAGGAGCGGGGAACACTGGGAACGATGACAATCATAAGAAGCGGAAGACGGAGCAGGAGTATGATGCTAAGGATAAGTACCCGCGCACGGGCCGAGATTCTGATTCAGCCCCTAAAAAAGGCAGTCCCGGACAAAGATTCACTGATTATGCGAGATTGAATGCTCCAAGAAGTCAAATCCTGTTAGATATAGAGAAAGATAGAGACGTAAGATGGCCGAAGCCACTGAGGACAGATCCTGAGAAGAGAAACAAGAATCAGTATTGTCGATTTCACAAGGATGTAGGACATGACACTGACAATTGTAGACAATTGAAAGACGAAATTGAGTTCCTCATTCGAAGAGGGAGATTGAGTAAATTCTGCAAGGACGAAGATCAAGGAAACCCAAGAAGGGATTATGATAGAAGAGACGATGACCGCAATCGCAACCCACAGCCCCGAGGGCCAGTAATAAACATGATTTTTGGTGGACCAACAGCAGCCGGGACGAGTAGGAATTCCAGAAAGGCGTATGCACGAGAAGTAATGCACATTATTGGGGAAGCACCGAAGCGTGCAAAGACAGAAGTCTCAATTGGATTCGATGATACGGATCTTGAAGGGGTGAAATTCCCCCATGATGACCCTTTGGTAATTTCTCCAGTGATCGGCAACTCCCAGGTGAAGAGAGTCTTGATAGACAATGGAGCTTCCGTGGACATTCTGTTCCACGATGCCTTTTTGAAGATGGGGTATATTGAGGCTCAATTGACGCCATCAAATATGCCCATATATGGGTTTAACGGAGTTGAATCCAAAGTTGAAGGGACGATTCAGCTACCCATGACCATAGGGCAGGAGCCACGGGAGGCCACTCTGATGTTAAATTTCTTAGTTATTAAAGCTACGTCTACCTATAATGCTATCCAAGGAAGAACGGGACTTCATGCTTTTAAGGCGGTTGCCTCCACCTATCATCTTAAGATTAAGTTCCCAACCAGAAACGGTGTAGGAGAAGAGAAAGGAGACCAAAAAATGGCAAGGAGTTGTTATGTGGCCGCACTGAGGCCGGATGGAACTGGGGGGCAAGTCCTCCCAATCGAGGATATGGACGTTCGAGAGAACGAATAACGAAGAGGAAAACCAGCAGAGGACTTGATTCCTATACCTTTGGAGTTAGGAGATTCTGAAAAAGTCACATATATAGGAGCATCTCTGAAGGACCCCTTAAAGAGCGAGTTGGTTGCCTTTTTGCAAGACAACAGTGATGTCTTTGCATGGACAGCAGCTGATATGCCAGGGATAGATCCCCAATTGATAACACACAACTTGAATGTGAATCCAGACCGAAAGGCGGTAAAGCAAAAGAAGAGAAATTTTGCACCTGAGAGACAAGAAGCCATAAGACAAGAAGTTGACAAACTCCTAGAGGCAGGGTTCATTGAGGAAATCCAGTTCCCGGAATGATTGGCCAATCCCGTAATGGTCAAAAAAGCCAATGGAAAGTGGAGGATGTGTATAGACTTCACTGATTTGAATGATGCATGCCCAAAGGACTGTTTTCCCTTGCCAAGGATCGATATGTTGATAGATGCCACGGCTGGGCACGAGATGTTAAGCTTCATGGATGGCTTTAGTGGCTACAACCAAATCAAGATGCACGAGGATGATATTCCAAAGGTCTCATTTGTCACTGATTTCGGTGTATTTTGTTACCTAGTGATGGCTTTCGGGTTGAAAAATGCAGGAGCCACCTATCAGAGGTTGGTAAATAAGATTTTTGCTCATCTCATTGGGAAGACTATGGAAGTTTATGTGGATGATATGCTGGTGAAAAGCCTACGCAAGACAGATCACATTGGGCACCTACGTGAGGCATTTGAAGTGCTGAGGCACCATTAGATGATGTTAAACCCGGCAAAGTGTGCTTTTGGTGTTGGTTCAGGGAAGTTCTTGGGTCTTATGGTCTCGAAGCGAGGAATCGAGGCTAACCCCGATAAGATCAAAGCTATTCTGGATATGGAACCACCTCGTTCCATAAGGGATGTACAGAAGTTGACAGGAAGGATTACTGCATTGGGAAGATTTGTCTCAAAATCCGGGGACAAGTGTCTGCCATTCTTCAAAACTCTGAAGATGGTAAAGAACTTTGAATGGACCGAAGAAAGCCAGGAGGCTTTTGAGCAGTTGAAGAAATACATGGGCGAGGCCCCGTTGTTGGCAAAGCCAAATGAAGGAGAGATCCTTTACTTATATTTGGCAGTATCAAATCAAGCAGTGAGTGCCGTGCTTGTGAAGGAGGAAGCTAAGATTCAGAGGCCCGTATACTATGTGAGCAAGGTTTTGCATGGAGCAGAGTTCAATTACTCCACCATTGAGAAGTTTTCGTTGGCGTTGGTAACTTCCTCAAGGAAGCTACGACCATACATTCAGGCACATAAGATTGAGGTTCTTACTGAACAACCTCTAAGGAACATTTTGCATAGCCCAAAGGCCAGTGGTAGGCTCATTAAGTGGGCAATTGAGCTAGGAGAATTTGACATCAGATACAAGCCAAGGACGGCCATTAAATCACAGACGCTAGCTGACTTCGTAGTTGAATGCACCATTGACAACCAAGAAGTCGGGGGCAGGATATACCTCAGGAAGGCAATGAGCTGATAAAAGAGGATGAAGAGTCCGTGAAGGAATATTGGGTGCTTTATTTTGATGGGGCATCAAAAACAAAAACAAGTGGTGCAGGTCTTGTCCTACAAAGTCCCGAAGGATTCACAATTGAATACGCTCTGAAGTTGGATTTTCCGACTACTAATAATGAAGCAGAATATGAGGCTCTGATAGCCGGACTTGGCCTAGCTGGGGCCTTAAGAGTTAAGAATTTGAAGGTGTGTGGAGACTCAAGACTGGTGGTGGCACAAGTCAATGGAGAGTTTGAAGCAAAGGATGAAACCATGGCTAAATACTTAAGACTTGTGAAGGCAGTAATGACCCAATTCGAAGAATGTCACATTGAGCACATTCCTAGGGAAGAAAATACCAAAGCAGATGCCCTATCTAAGTTTGCCTCCTCCGAGATAGAGAATCATCCGGGAAGTGTTTACTTCCAAGTTCTGAGAACCCCCACCATAGATTCGAAGTTGGTGGCACCCATTAGCACTAGGGGGTGTTGGTTAGATAAAATCAAGATGCACCTCGAGACTGGTTGGCTCCCGAATAATGCATTGGAAGCACGTAGATTGTCTGTAAGGGCCTTGAGGTATGCATTAATTAAAGGAATTCTTTATAAGAAATCCTATGTAATCCCATATTTGAAATGCCTTAGACCCGAAGAAGCTAAGTCGGCACTTGAAGAGGTACATGAAGGAATCTGTGGGCAGCACTTGGGGGGCAGGGCCCTGGCTCACAAGATTGTCAGACTTGGGTTTTATTGGCCTGGGATGATGGCTGATGCCAAAGAATATGTGAAGAAATGTGATCGATGCCAAAAGCATGCACCAGTGGTTAGGCAACCACCTGAGATGTTGACATCCGTGAATTCACCCATCCCCTTTTCTATGTGGGGAATGGATATACTCGGACCGTTCCCTATGGCCACCGCACAAAGGAAGTTTCTGATTGTGGCTATCGACTACTTCACTAAGTGGATTGAGGCTAAGCCTTTGGCCAAGATCACAACCAAGCAGGTCGCACAGTTCCTATGGGAAAACGTCATGTGTCGGTATGGAATCCCACGAGTCTTGGTAACGGATAATGGGCTACAATTCAATAATAAGGAGTTCAGAGACTACTGTGAGGAGAACGATATCGATCTCCGTTTAACCTCGGTAGCACATCCTCAAGCCAATGGGCAGGCTGAAGTTGCTAACCGGATAATCTTAGATGGACTCAAGAAAAGAGTAGAGCGTTCAAGAAACACTTGGGTTGATGAGTTGTTACCCATCCTTTGGGCATACCGAACCACGTGCAAAGTAACTACTGGGGAAACCCCATTCATGCTATCCTATGGGACTGAAGCTGTGGTACCTGTAGAGATCATGCATGCATCTCCGCGGATCGAAGCCTTTAAACCTGATACCAATGAGGAAGGGATGAGATTAGCCTTGGACTTGATAGACGAGGTAAGAGATGAAGCTCATGCTAGGAATGTTGAACATCAGAAGAAAGCCTCCTTCTACTATAACCTAAGGGTGAAAGAAAGGTTCTTCCGTCAGGGGGACCTAGTACTTAGAAAGATTGAAGCATCCGGAGTTGGACAGAAGGGGAAGCTGGCTCCAAATTGGTGATGTGTAAAATTATGTCTAACCGCAAGCGCACGGTATCAATTGTAGTAGATACTAGCAAATACGGGTCGAATCCTCAAGGAGACAGTTTCAAATTCAATTCAATGGTTATCAATTGTTTCTAGTCACAAACGATTAGTTGAGAATTTTGTTAACTACTAAAGCAAATTTAACAAGGTTTTAATTCAATTAATTAAAGGATCTAGGGCAATTCAGGTTCACCATGTTTACACCAAACAAATAACAAAGGTATAGCTTATCAATGGGATAAAATAATTAGAGCAATGGTTAAACTTTTCCAAGTTTTAACACTCTCAGAAATCCGATGATGTTTTCACACTCACCTTCAATTCCGCTAATTGTATGTAAGCCTCTAGTAGTAAAATCTTTCGATCTATTACTCCTATTGCAATCAATTAATCTATGATATTGCGCAATTACACAAATTAAGAATTAACACATATCAATTAGAATTACTCTTTACCCATCAATTCACTAATCAAATTAAGCCCAAATCATGGTGCAAACATGGCTTCCCCTAATACCCTAGAATTAAACTACTCACTCATGGTAGAAGTAAAAGCAATAAGAATAATGAAAGAAGCCATGTAAAACATATAATAATAAAACAAGAGAATAAAGAATACCTCAAACTTTGTATTAACGAAGAACAATGAAGATCCAAATTAAACCAAGTGCTTACAAAGGAAGAGATGGAGAGAAAAACCAAAACCCTAGCTTTTGTAAAAATATGTATCTCTCTATCTATCTCTTCCCACGTTTTTATAATAAAACCTCCTCATAAAATCTGATCTCTATCTCCTAATAAAAGTATTTTTTAATATTCTAATCAATTTACAAAAAGATATCCATAATTGAATAGGATTTTCTTGTAAAATTCGTCACTTCTTTTTCTCCTCTGTTTCCGGGCTCTTCCAGTTGGATTTTGCTTACTGGACCACCTCTGAATTAAAGAAAATTCCACAAGCTTCGCGTGGACAGTAAGATCGTTAAATTCTGACTTCTGGAACTCAAGATATGGCCCAAACAGTGCAGGCAGCCCGTGCAGCCCAATAATACAAATTTTCTCCTATTTTATCTCCAAAATAGCTCTTTTTGCTCCAAATCCTTCCAAGTCATGAATTCTTTATTTCCTACAATAAAACAATCAAATCTATTAAATAAAAATCCAAATCAATGCAAAACACAATAAATATGAGAATAAAATCATCTAAAATATATATAAAAATATATTCTACCAAACATCCCCACACTAAGCATTTGCACGTCCTCGGGCAAATAAGTGAAATAAAAACTAAGTCCTAACAAACATCACTTTCGTAGATGACACGATTGCATTGAGCATATGCAACAAGCCGTTAAACCCCTAGGCAGCCCTAGTAGGACGAGTGTTGTCTCGTGAGGGTTTATAGTGAATGTACCCACAAAATTCATCTAACCATGCAAAAGATCAATGCTAACACAACACCACACACACAAGTCCTCTCATGCCACATCAAATTAAGAATCAAAGTAAACATACGATGTCTTGGTGTCAAAAGTGCAAGTATTCACGTAGTTTACTCAACCAACATGCAGAAGGTCATAAAAATTCATGTCAAGTGTAAAAATCGTTGGTAATCATGCTAAGCCCACAAGAAACACATCTTTAAGTCTAAGCCTGGGATCTCCTATGCCAAAACAAGTAATAACTCACCTTTCACTCAAAAACGAATATTCACTCAAGAACAAGGTTAAGTGTATCACTCAATTCCAACAAAATCATAAACACAACTTGACACTCGCAATCAATCTCACTTTCAACACAACATACATCACTGATGACAATCAAAAGGTCTTTATTCGGGTTGTAACGTGGGCTAGGGACCAGGTATGTCAAGTAAAGCTAAAACAGGTTAAATGTCAAAAGCTAGTACCCAACAATAATCATTATTCAATTCCCTTTCTATTAAAACCACAAATACTTCCCCACACTTGGATTTATCAATAACCCTTACATAATAACTTGACTAGTCGAATGAAGAAGGATCATACAAATATAAGAATGCTCTCAAATTTATTTATTTTTTCCTTTTTTTTTCTATTTTTTTCTTTTTTTCTGTTTTTTTTTCTCTTTGAGAGCTAAGGAATAAGCACAATGATCCATAGATATTTTTATGAATTTCGACTAACAAGCATCAACCAAAATCAATATTCATGATCATCAATAACCCCCCTTTTATGAACACCTTATTACTCCCTTAAGCACAATACTAGCCTTTGACAATTAGGTTCAAATTTAATGTAAGGCCAATAGAATAAAAAGGATAATGGCAAGTAATGTGGTGTGTCACCGAAAGAATAGGATTAAGCTCAACAGGTTAACTAATTGATCATGTTTAAAAGGTGAGGAAATATGGGAAATACGAAGTTAAACCTAAGTGCCTTTATCATCTCATCATCAAGTAATGTCATGCATTTCAAGAAAGATCTTAAGTAAGTGCTAGCAATGTAAACAACATGTGGACACTCAAGCAAACGAAAAATCATGCAAAAGATATGCATATAGGCTCAAAACTCACTTGGTGTGACAAAACATAATCAATCCCAGGTAACAAGACTCTTTAACGCACCTACTTGTACTCAAAGCATGGAAACCAAGTCATCTTGCACATATTCATGTCATTCTAATCACTTACTACATCCAATTAAGTCTACCAGTTTCAACTTGCTAGTGAAAGTGTGTGCACAAGAACAAAGCACGTCACTTCTCATACAAAAGCATCCATAAACTCAAGATTCCTACGCATACATGGGTGTATCAAGCAAAATACAACAACTAATCAAATTGCATGGCTAGAATTATTTTTGGTATTTTTCAATTTTTTATTTTTTTTATTTTTTTTAAAATTTCTCTTAACATTGAGAACCCTTCCCCACACTTAAGCGGTTCATTGTCCCCAATGAACTAATGAACAAGATACAAAACTACAACTAAAAACAAAATAAAACTACACTAAAAAGAAAAGAAAGAAAACTCCCCTGGAATCAAGTTGTCGGATGTGAAAATCACCCCTCATTCGCTTAGGAGCCACCCACTAATCATATGAACCAACCCAACAAATTTTTTCTCGCAAAAATCCCCTTTCCTTAGCAATTAGTCTCACATCAACCGATTAAATTTAACCTCCACCGTCGAAAATGAAAATTTCCCAATATTAGCACTATCTCTCCCATGCTTACGAGCCAAAATAATCAATACCCAACTCATAAGAAGCTCCACCAAAAATTACCAAGCAATATCACACCAAAAATACCCCAATATATCAAGAATAATATAAATCCCAACTTACAAGAACACAAATTCGCAATTAAAATAAATTTGGAGAGAAGAAATAAACCCACTACGAATTGGAGAGGTGAACTTGCAATTAATTCCTCTTTAGAATTGAATTTTTGGAGATTTAAAGAAAATAGAAGAGGAATTGGATTTGTATGGAAAGGTGTGTATATATATATAAGATGATGGAGAGATTTGATACTTAAAAAAAAATTAGAGTGTAGGAGAGATTTGGGAAGTTTAGAATTGATGTAGGATAGATATAAGAATTAGGGTTTGAAAGAATTTGAGTTAGAATAGGTTTGGGTGGGTTTTTATGATGCAAAACAACAATTTTCGGGAAAAAATAAAAAAAAAAATTCTGGGCAGAAGGGTGTAACGCAGTCGCAGGCTGCGTTTTAGGGCCGCAGACTGCGTGGGGGACAGTAACGCAGGCGCAGCCTGCGTTACAGGGGGGCAGCCAGCGCTTCAGGCAGTAACGCAGGCGCAGCCTGCGTTACAGGGGTGCTGCCTGCGAAAAAAAATCACTTTTTTGCTTTTTTTTTTTTTTTTTTGAATACAACACTCTTTTTCTTTTTTTTCTTTTTTTTTTCACAAATGCATGGGTTGCCTCCCATGAAGCGCTTTTGTTTAACGTCGTTGGCTCGACTCAGCTCGTTCAGATCTCCGTGGAGGGGTTGTCAAGATAAATCACTTCCATCTTCCCTACGAATGCACCATCCACATATAATTTAAGGTGTTGACCGTTGACCTTAAATTTTGTTCCGTCTCGTCCCATAATTTCAATAGCACCATAAAATTTGACTTCGGTGACGGTAAAAGGTCCCGACCATCTTGATTTGAGTTTCCCGGGAAAAAGTCGAAGTCTAGAATTGAACAACAACACCTTGTCACCAACCTGAAAATCTCTCCTCTGAATCATCTAATCATGCATCTGCTTCGTTCTCTCCTTGTAAAGCCGAGAATTGTCATAAGCATCAAATCGAAGCTCATATAACTCATTAAGTTGAAGAAGTCTCGCTTGCCCCGCAGCCTTCAAATCCATGTTGAGTTCTTTTATAGCCCAAAAGGCGCGATGTTCCAATTCCACTGGCAAGTGACATGCTTTACCATAGACCAACCGATAAGGAGTGGTGCCTATAGGTGTCTTATATGCCGTCCGATAAGCCCACAAAGCATCATCTAGCTTCAAATACCAATCTTTCCTTGACTTTGCAACCATTTTCTCCAAAATGCTTTTGATTTGTCGGTTAGAAACCTCCACTTGGCCACTTGTTTGGGGGTGATATGCAAGAGCAACCTTGTGAGTAACGCCATATTTCTTCAACAAAGTTTCAAACTGACGATGGCGAAAATGAGAACCACCATCGCTTATCACTGTTCTAGGAACTCCAAATCGTGGGAAGATAATATTCTTGAAAAGCTTCATAACTACCTTGGAATCATTTGTTATCGATCCAATTGCTTCAACCCACTTGGACACATAATCGACAGCGACTAAGATGTATCTCATCCCACAAGAACTTGGGAAGGGTCCCATAAAATCAACACCCCATACGTCAAATATCTCGACCTCAAGAATACCGGTTTGAGGCATCTCATGGCGTTTAGAAATATTACCCGTCCTTTGACATGCATCACACGCCAAACAGAAAGCACGAGCATCCTTAAATAGAGACGGCCAAAAGAAACCGGATTGAAGTACTTTAGCAGCGGTTTTGGAAGGACCATGGTGACCTCCACATGCGAGAGAATGACAATGCTTGAGAATGTCATGTACTTCGAACTCAGGAACACATCTACGAAAGATTCCATCAGCACACTTTCGATACAAGAAAGGGTCATCCCAAAAATATTGTTTAGCATCGTGATAAAACCTCTTTCTTTGCTGAGAAGTCAATTCTGGAGGGTGAGATCCACTAACACAGAAATTTGCAAAATCTGCATACCAGGGAGTTTGAGTAGCAACCGAAAACAGGTGATCATCTGGAAAAGAATCGTCAATAGGAGTACTTGACGCAATATCAGATTTGAAATGCAACCGTGAGAGATGATCCGCAACTACATTCTCAGCACCCTTCTTGTCTTTGATTTCCAAGTCAAACTCTTGAAGTAAGAGAATCCAACGAATAAGCCTTGGCTTTGCTTCTTTCTTCGCCAACAGATACTTAAGTGCCGAATGATCAGTGTGAACAATGACTTTTGAGCCAATGAGATAGGCCCGAAATTTGTCAAGAGCGTAGACCACAGCTAGAAGTTCCTTCTCGGTTGTAGCATAATTGACTTGAGCTTCATCCAAGGTTTTACTTGCATAGTAGATAGCGTGCAATACCTTGTCTTTCCTTTGACCGAGAACTGCTCCAACTGCATAATCACTTGCATCACACATGATTTCAAATGGAAGGTTCCAATCTGGAGGTTGAATGATTGGTGCACTTATCAAAGCTTCCTTAATCCTGTTAAAAGACTCCAAACAAGCATCAGTAAACACAAAGGTGGCATCCTTAAGCAACAATTGAGTGAGGGGTTTTGCAATTTTTAAAAAATCTTTTATAAAACGACGATAAAAACCCGCATGACCAAGGAAACTCCTCACTCCCTTGACATTAACAGGAGGAGGAAGTTTCTCAATCACCTCAATTTTTGCTTTATCAACCTGGATGCCACGTTCAGAAATCAAATGACCAAGTACCACTCCTTCATTGACCATGAAGTGGCACTTTTCCCAATTCAAAACCAAATTCACCTCTTCACAACGTTTAAGCACTTTAGAAAGATTATGCAGACATACATCAAAATCAGACCCATAAACACTGAAATCATCCATAAATACTTCCATGATAGACTCTATGAAATCAGAAAATATGGCAGTCATGCAACGCTGAAAAGTAGCAGGGGCATTGCACAAACCAAAAGGCACTCTACGATATGCAAAGGTACCATATGGGCAAGTAAATGTAGTCTTTTCTTGGTCATCAGGATGTATAGGGATCTGAAAGAACCCTGAATATCCGTCTAAATAGCAAAAGTACTTATGCTTAGCAAGTCTTTCTAACATCTGATCAATGAAAGGGAGAGGGTAGTGGTCTTTCCTAGTAGCAGTATTTAACTTACGGTAATCTATGCACATTCGCCAACCGGTGACAATTCGAGTGGGAATTAATTCATCTTTATCATTCTTGATTACCGTTGTTCCTCCTTTCTTAGGGACTACCTGAACTGGGCTTACCCATTTAGAATCAGAAATCGGGTAAATGATGCCCGCATCTAACAATTTCAAAACTTCTTTTTTAACAACCTCTTGCATGTTAGGGTTCAAGCGACGTTGTCCCTGTATGCAAGGCTTATGGTCATCATTTAAGTGGATTCTATGCATGCAAAAGTCTGGGCTAATCCCCGTAAGATCATCAATACTATACCCAATAGCTTTTCTATGCGCACGCAAAATAGTAAGAAGCTTAAAAATCTGGTTATCATCAAGACTAGAGCTAACAATCACAGGACAAGTCTTTTCATCATCAAGAAACACATATTTCAGATTAGATGGCAAAGGCTTTAACTCTATTTTCTTTACCTGAGGTTGACCACAAGAAGTGTCAGTGTTGGTTACCTCACAATTCGGATCAGCTGCACCATCCAACTGAAGAATCAATGAATCGACTTCAGCATGTCCTTCTCCTTCTGAAGCTTCAAGCATGAGCACTGCTTCCAATGCATCATTCAATATAATCTGAGGCGTTTCATCTCGGACAATTCCATCTATAACATCGATCCTGCAGCAAGTATTCTCAAGCAAAGGGGATTTAAGAGCAGAGGTTAGAGTAAAAGTAATTTTATCATCACCAACGCTCAATGTGAGAGTCCCACTTTTAACATCAATAACAGCACCTGCAGTACAAAGAAATGGTCTACCTAAAATAATAGGTATTTGGCTGTCCTCTTCCATATCTAGAACTACAAAGTCTACAGGAATATAGAATTTTCCAACCCTAACAGGCACATCCTCTAAAATTCCAAGGGGATATTTTATTGAACGGTCTGCCATTTGCAAAGTCATCTGTGTACATTTTAATTCTCCCATATTTAGTTTTTGAAAAACCGAGAGAGGCATGACTGAGACGCTAGCGCCTAAATCACATAAAGCTTTATCAATGAACAATGCACCTAAATGACACGGGATCGAAAAACTACCAGGATCTTTAAGCTTAGGTGGAGACTTATTTTGTAAAACAGCACTGCACTCTTCAGTAAAAGCTACTGTCTCCACCTCACCAAAAGACCTTTTCTTAGTGAGAATATCCTTAAGAAACTTTGCATATGATGGAACTTGAGAAATTAAATCAGTGAAAGGAACTGTTACCTCAAGATTCTTGACAAGTGTCATGAACTTACCAAACTGCTGGTCCACCTTAGTTCTGTTCATCCTGCTAGGGAATGGGAGCTTTGGCACAAATGGTGGAGGAGCAACTGCAGTCTTTTCCTTGTCCTTTTTCTTGCTTTCCTCAGTTTCACCTTCGCTTGCATCTTCAACAACTTTCTCTACCTTGTCTTCCTCAGAATTCTCTTTTTCTTTCTCTGTAGGAACATCATCAGTAGGCATTGGAGGAGCATCATATGTACGACCACTCCTAAGAGCAATGGCATTCACATTTTCCTTTGGCTGAGTTGGTTGGGCTGGTAGAGAGCCTTGTTGCCTTGTAGACGAAGAACTAGCCATTTGACCAATCTGAGTTTCCAGCATCTTATTATGTATCTCCATCTGGTTCATCTTTGTTTGCATTTGTAACATTATCTTCATCATATCACCTTGATTATCAGCCTGTGCAGCTTGATTTGCTTGAGGAGCATAATTCTGAGGAGGCCTTTGGAATCCAGGGGGATTCATAGGTCCTTGCGGAGGCCTATACTGTTGCTGTGGAGGAGGCTGGTACGACTGCTGATATTGCTGCTGATTAGGAACATTTGTATTCTGAGCATTATTGTTCCTATATGAGAAATTCGGATGATCTTTCCAACCAGGATTATAAGTGTTGGAGTACGGATTGTACTGCTGCCTCTGTTGGAAAACATTTGCTTGCTCCATCTGAAAATGTTGTGAATTTTGAGCATTGTATTGGCAATCGTTACCATAGTGGCCTTGGATGCCACAGACTTCACAAACTGGATTATTCATTGGAGCCATTGATGACAGTGCATTGATACTCATAGGTTGTGTAGAGGGCTGAGATGTCTTCAATGAGTGGATCTCCTGAGTCAATGCAGCGAGTTGAGATGATAATAAAGAATAGGCATCCACTTCGAGTTTACCCCCTTTCTTGGCTGCTCTCGGATTACTGAAGTGATTGGCAGCCAAATTTGAGAGAAAAGCATGTGCATCATCAACTCCTTTGTCTAAAAACACACCACCCGCATCATTATCAACCATCCCTTTTGTTTCTGGATCAAGACCATTGTAGAAGCGTTTAAGCAGAAACCACTTCTCAAGACCATGGTGAGGGCATGCACGTTGATAATCCTTAAATCTATCCCAAGCATCCCGTAGAGATTCACCATAATCTTGCTTAAAACCCATCATCTTGTCGATCAAATCGTCGGTTCTGTTAGGAGGGAAGAACTCAGTTAAGAAAGCCTGAGCAATCTTATCCCACTCGGTCAGGTCAATATCATTCAACCATTTTTGAGCTTTGTCACGAAGAGAGAAACCGAACAACATGACTTTCAACTGGTCTGGAGTGACTCCCTGATGTTTAATTGTAGAACAGAGCTGTTGAAACCGTTGCAGATGATTTGTAGGGTCTTCGGAGGCAAGCCCAGCAAATTGATTCTGTTGGATCATCGTAAGCAGAGCAGGCTTGATCTCGAAATTTGCTGCTTGAATTGCTGGCATAACAAGGCCAGTAGGTACCCCACTCGGAGAGGGCTGTGAGTAGTTCTTCAAAGATTTGGGAAGGTCCGCCATCTCAATCTTTGGTTCAGGTGTCTCTTGCTGCTTCTCTTTCCTTTGTAGATCTATGTATTGTTGACAAGAAAGTTTATAATCTGGACTAAGAGGAGTTGTATCCTCTTCCGCTTGATCTTCTTTCGTTTGAGACCTGGTCCTGGGCATCAACAACTAAACAAGGAAAAGCAGTAAGATCGGTCTCAAATGGAACAAGAGTTCCAAAGAGACAAGAGAAACAATCTAAACAATCAAACTAAAATTATAGAAACTAGGCGTCTCCCCGGCAGCGGCGCCAAAAACTTAATGTGTAAAATTATGTCTAACCGCAAGCGCACGGTATCAATTGTAGTAGATACTAGCAAATACGGGTCGAATCCTCAAGGAGACAGTTTCAAATTCAATTCAATGGTTATCAATTGTTTCTAGTCACAAACGATTAGTTGAGAATTTTGTTAACTACTAAAGCAAATTTAACAAGGTTTTAATTCAATTAATTAAAGGATCTAGGGCAATTCAGGTTCACCATGTTTACACCAAACAAATAACAAATGTATAGCTTATCAATGGGATAAAATAATTAGAGCAATGGTTAAACTTTTCCAAGTTTTAACACTCTCAGAAATCCGATGATGTTTTCACACTCACCTTCAATTCCGCTAATTGTATGTAAGCCTCTAGTAGTAAAATCTTTCGATCTATTACTCCTATTGCAATCAATTAATCTATGATATTGCGCAATTACACAAATTAAGAATTAACACATATCAATTAGAATTACTCTTTACCCATCAATTCACTAATCAAATTAAGCCCAAATCATGGTGCAAACATGGCTTCCCCTAATACCCTAGAATTAAACTACTCACTCATGGTAGAAGTAAAAGCAATAAGAATAATGAAAGAAGCCATGTAAAACATATAATAATAAAACAAGAGAATAAAGAATACCTCAAACTTTGTATTAACGAAGAACAATGAAGATCCAAATTAAACCAAGTGCTTACAAAGGAAGAGATGGAGAGAAAAACCAAAACCCTAGCTTTTGTAAAAATATGTATCTCTCTATCTATCTCTTCCCACGTTTTTATAATAAAACCTCCTCATAAAATCTGATCTCTATCTCCTAATAAAAGTATTTTTTAATATTCTAATCAATTTACAAAAAGATATCCATAATTGAATAGGATTTTCTTGTAAAATTCGTCACTTCTTTTTCTCCTCTGTTTCCGGGCTCTTCCAGTTGGATTTTGCTTACTGGACCACCTCTGAATTAAAGAAAATTCCACAAGCTTCGCGTGGACAGTAAGATCGTTAAATTCTGGCTTCTGGAACTCAAGATATGGCCCAAACAGTGCAGGCAGCCCGTGCAGCCCAATAATACAAATTTTCTCCTATTTTATCTCCAAAATAGCTCTTTTTGCTCCAAATCCTTCCAAGTCATGAATTCTTTATTTCCTACAATAAAACAATCAAATCTATAAAATAAAAATCCAAATCAATGCAAAACAAAATAAATATGAGAATAAAATCATCTAAAATATATATAAAAATATATTCTATCAATTGGGAAGGCCCATATCGGGTCAAAGGCACACTGGGACGAGGATCATATAAGTTGGAGACTTTGGAAGGAAACGAGGTGCCTCGCACTTGGCATGCATCGAACCTCAAAGTCTATTATGTTTGATTATCCTAAGTAGGATATAGCTTATATCTAATAGGAAAGTAGAAATAAGGTCGACGAAACCATATCAGAGTTTGTAAACTCCGAATAAGAAGTAGAGTATTATGTAAGGGTTGAACCCATTTCAGAATTTATTAATGCAATTTGGTTTTCTTTACTCAAGTTCTATGTCTGTTATGTATCAAAGCATATTTGAATTGCTAGCCAAGAAAGGCCAAGTACAAATGACAAAATAATTAAGATCAGAAAAATGCATAAATAAAACCCCGGAGGGTTAGTCCCGTACAAATATACATAAGAAATATTTTTTGATTCGAATTTTTTGAAAAGGAATGAAAAATTAAAAAATCCAAGTAGGGCAAGAGCCCCATTCAGAAAATCTCGCTCGAAAAATAAAGATTCGAAACAATAATTTTCGATTGCTACTTATCGAATGAAGACCAAAAATGGACTAGTCCCACCTATCAATTTTCATTCGAAAATTGGGCTTTGACCTTGGACCAACTTAGGTTCATTTAATGCAACATTAAATGTGTTTTTAGGGCTTATTTTCAGCCCATGTCATTTGCCCCCCAACTTCTAGGAAAACTGATCAGGTTTTCGTAGAAGTTATAATTGTCTATATTAAGATTCGGGATCATTTTTATCCCTTACCCGAGACTTTTCCTACCATATTAATGGGATTTTATTTGTACATTAGTGTTTCACATGTATCGTCTTGGTTGTAAAGTGTGGAGCGACCTACACATTTACGACGATTTGCCTTATTCGAGGTACTAATTTGTGCTTGCTTTTTAGCAATTTCGGCACTTTTATAGATCTTTTATGCATTATTAGCATAAATTATTGCTCAATTTATCAAGAAAATATTTCTATAATTTTCCTCGTATTTTTCTGTACTTTTCCTATTAATTGAGGAATTTTCGTGTGCTCACAGGTATTTTTCTTAATTTTTCCTAATAATTTAGGAATTTTCGGATACCCACAGGTATTTTTATTAATTTTTCCTAATAATTTAGGAATTTTTGGGTACCCACGGGTATTTTTCTTAATTTTTCCTAATAATTTAGGAATTTTTCGGGTACCCACGGGTATTTATCTTAATTTTTCCTAATAATTTAGGAATTTTTCGGGTACCCACTTGTATTTTTCTTAATTTTTCCTAATAATTTAGGAATTTTTCGGGTACCCACGGGTATTTTTCTTAATTTTTCCTAATAATTTAGGAATTTTTCGGGTACCACGGGTATTTTCCTTAATTTTTCCTAATAATTTAGGAATTTTTCGGGTACCCACGGGTATTTTCCTTAATTTTTCCTAATAATTTATGAATTTTTCGGGTACCCACGGGTATTTTCCTTAATTTTTCCTAATAATTTAGGAATTTTTAGGGTACCCACGGGTATTTTTCTTAATTTTTCCTAATGATTTAGGAATTTTTCGGGTACCCACGGGTATTTTCCTCAATTTTTCCTAATAATTTAGGAATTTTTCGGGTACCCACGGGTATTTTTCTTAATTTTTCCTAATAATTTAGGAATTTTTCGGGTACCCACAGGTATTTTTCTTAATTTTTCCTAATAATTTAGGAATTTTTCGGGTACCCACTGATATTTTTCTTAATTTCTAATGATTTAGGAATTAATTTGTAACCAGTGTAAAACTTCAAGGGCCAAATAGCAATTTGACCACTTAAAATTCCTTTCCGAATGAAAATTTCAAGTGGGCCATGCCATTTTTCCTCTCCCAGTCAGGCAATTTCATTCGGCTCTTTCAATTTTTTTTTTTTTTAAATTTCCGAATGAAAAATTGTTTTGGGGCCCAGCCCTCTTTCCTCTTCCCAGTCGTCAATTTCGTTCGGCTCTTTCAATTTTTTATTTTTATCTTTTTTAAATTTCCAAATGAAAAATTGTTTTGGGGCCCAGCCCTCTTTCCTCTTCCCAGTCGGCATTTTTATTCGGCTTCTTCAATTTTTTTTTTTTAACAATTTCCGATTGGAAAATTGCTATTGGGCCCAGTCCTTTTTTGTGTTCCCAGTCGCCATTTTTGTTCGGCTTTTTCATTTTTTTTTTTAAAACATTTTCCGATTGGAAAATTTCAAGTGGGGCCACCCCATTTTTATCCTCCTGCTCGGCAATTTCATCCGGCATTTTTTTTTTAAAAAACATTTTCCGATTGGAAAATTTCAAGTGGGGCCACCCCATTTTTATTCTTGTAAGGACCCGAGTTAAGTCACGAAACACTTGATCAGCCATTAAAGCTCGAAGCTCCCCTTAACCCTAGCATTCAATATGCAATAAATAAACCCTACTTTTTATTTCATAACAATATATATATATATATATATATATATATATATATATATATATATATATATATATATATATATATATATATATATATATATATATAGTTTGTTATGCAACTAAATTTAAATTCAATTATTTAAAAATTGGATGTTGCATTTACGATTGATCTTAGTTGCTTGCAATTGTAAATATAGTTGGAAAATCACAAATCGTAATTTTGCAAACTTTTCTTGTATTTTTATAACTTTTTCTTAAAAATCACGATATATTTCTAAGAAAAAGTTCTAATTTGGGTATTTTCTATTTTATTACATATTTTGTATGAATGTATTTAAGTCGTATAACTGAATTTTTTTATATTTAGAATTTCTTTTATGAATTGTTGTATCAATATAATTTTCATTAACAATCTTCTTTTTTTTTTAGTTTTTTTTTTGGTGGCCTACAATATAAAATTTTAATAAACATGTTGCCGGGTAGTGGACATTTTAATATAGTGGGAAGAATTTTTTGGTTCACTAGCAATGCTGTTTTGCAAAAAGGGACATATGGCAAAGTACATTTTGTGAGATCTTTGATAAGATTTCAGAGTTCCGGGGGGAAATTTATTTTGCAGTGAGTATAACAACAGCCACGGTAAAAGCTCTGAATTAGGCATCAGAGAGAGATCATCCTCCATGGTAATTTGTAATCTATAGTGTGTGTATGAGATCGATTCATGAATCTTACTCTCAAAGATCTTTTACTTGCTTTAGGATAGCGGGTGTTTTAGTGACTTGGTAATTGAGGAAAAATTAGGGTTTATAATTAAGGAATTTGGGTGCATTGTGTTGGGGATTCAATTGAAGGAAGAAGAAGAAGGGAAAGGTGTGTATGTGTGTTGTGCAGCGCTGTGCGAGAGTGCGTGGGTGTCGATGTGTGTGCGAGGTCGTCGACGATTGTGTAGTCGTAACAATCTGGTGGCGACTGGAAGAGAAATAAGGGAGGCGGACATGTGTGTGGCGAAGAGGGTGTGTGTGTGTGTTTGCTGTGTGGTATGTATCGATTGTGTGTGTGTGCTTGTTGTGTGTTGTGCGCGTATATGGGCGACGGGAAGACAGGGGGGTGTTGTGCAACAAGGGAGACAGAAGAGAGAGAGAGAGAGAGGTGGGAGAGAAATGGTTGAATTCCAGTGGTGGCAGTGATGGTGGTGATGTTGCTTTGAATATATTATCATCTTTGGTCGTGCAAAGGCACTGAACTCGAGGTAAGTCCTGTGTGTATAAGCCACGGGCTAAGGTATTGTCTCAAATATCACTCATTTTTATGCACTATGCACTAAGTCGGGGACTGCACGGAAACAGTCTCCCTACGTTCACGGCAGGGGCAGGGTCTGCGTATAATCTACCCTCCCCAGACCCCGTTCTAAACGGGATATATTGGGTATGTTTGGTTTGGTTTTTTTGGTTGCCGGGTAGTTCATGCTCAATAGATATCTATCTGAACCTTTATTTTCTGAAAAGGAGAAATGTACACATTTTATTACAATTTTCTTTAAAATTAAATTTCAAAAACTAAATAGTGAATTCGAGTTCGACAAAACTTTTAATTTCATGCGAAATATTTCGTTCTCACCCTCCCCTCTATTTTTAAAGCTAAATTCCTTTATAAATTTTGGGAAAATTAATTCTAAAGTCCCTGAACTATTACCGTTTTTTTTTCTAAGTCCCTGAACTAAAAAAGTAAATTTCTAGGTAATCAAACTTTTGAATTTTTCCTATCGCAGTCCTTCCGTTAGATTTTGACTAACGCCGTTAGTCAATGATTTATTACTATTAGACATTTCTTATGTAAGTCCCTAAACTATTAGGCATTTCTTATTTAAGTCCCTGAACTGAAAATTTAAATTTAAATCTCAATTTTATATTAAAAATCACATTTATTACTCTTTTATTTGTTATTTACTTTCATCCTTGTTAGTTTAGAATTTTACTAATTTTCTTTTTTAACTTTGCATATATTATTACTTAATTACTTATTATTACTACTAACTAATAAATTTCCCTTTTCAGGTAAAACATGCTACCTTTTCTATTTTTCAATAACTAATCAATTTCCTTTTTCACATAAAATACATTATCTTTAAAATTTTATCTAACTAAATTTTAACATAAAATAAAATTTATTACATATCAAAAGAATTTGTGCATCGCACGGGTTATAAGCTAGTTATATTAAAATGAGTAATGTTAACTGAACTATAAAAATACATGAACTTATATATAAAAAAATCAAGTGATTAAAAATTTTAATATTTTATTTATTTATTAGAAAAAAAAATTATAATATTATATATTCTAATTTATTGAAAATATATAAATAAAATCATTCGCCAAAGTGTGATATACATCTAAAATTTACATATCAGGAATAAATTAAACAATTTTTTATATTATATACACCGACTTTATAAAAATTACTAAAAATATAAATATAAACAAAGTTAAAATGAAAACATTGTACATATATATTAAGTTTTTAATGTTTTTCAGAACACAAATAAATGCAAAGTTAAAAAAGAAAATAAATTAAATTCTGAACTAAAAAGAATGAAAGTAAATAAATTTCAATTCAGGGACTTACATAAGAAATGCCTAATAGTTTAGGGACTTACATAAGAAATGCCTAATAGTAATAAATCATTGACTAACGGCGTTAGTCAAAATCTAACAGAAGGACTGCGATGGGAAAAATTCAAAAGTTTGATTATCTAGAAATTCACTTTGTTAGTTCAGGGACTTAGAAAAAAAAACGATAATAGTTCAGGAACTTTAGAAATAATTTTCCCATAAATTTTTAATTTTCAACTTCAACCGGGCCTTAATATAACTTTCCGTTTCTATCAGGCCATTCATGTATGGGCTTTTTTTTAATTTCAAAAAATGTATGGGCCTTTTCAATTATGAATGACACACAAATGCTTGGGCGGGTCATCGGGTCGTGACCCGAACTTACAAATAAATTAGGGCATAATTACAACTGGAATGCATGGCTCTGTATGCTTCACAATGTCAATCCCCAATTTCATCATTTCAATTTCACAAAAGAATTGCACTTACTCCTCCTAAACCTTTAATATTAACAATACCCATATCACAAAATGTTCAAATTTCATTGAATTCAATACGTAATTTGCAAATACCCAATTGTTTTATCAGCTCAAATGATGAAGTGTCTCCATCTAATATAGTGCTTGTTAAAGGTAATGAACACTATACTCTTATCTATTTCTATTTTGTTATATGTTTGTTGTTAAGTTTGGTTTTTATATATGCTTTGTATTATCACTATAATGTAATTATTATGTCACTGCTTTGCTTAACATTTAACATAGTAAATGATTGTAGGGGTTTAGTTTACGAATACGATTCGCATTTTTGGAGAGATTGTTAGCAGTGTTTATTTATGTAATTTGTGAATTTCTTGATATGTGAAAGAACTAGTGCTATACAATGGAAGTCAGTGGGATGCATGTTGTGTATGGTCTGTACTTTTTTTTTTTCGACTAGTAGATTTCTGGATTGCATTTTACTAGTCGACTGATGTTCTGGATGTAGAAATGGAAGATAATAAGATATAGGATAAGCTTGTCTTTGTATAATTGTATTTACTGGATTGCAAATTGTATAACAATGAGAATGCTACCAAGAAGGGGAAAGAATTAGAGGACATTGGGGAGAAGATAGAGAAGACATAGTAGAATAAGAGATGAGGGAAGTCAAGAAAACAGCCTAAACTTATACCTAATGCAAACTATTTAATGGAAGGTTACATAAAGAAATCCTAACACGGTATCGAGGAAATTAATAGGAAAAGTTGTAGATTATTTACTGATTGTAGTTCAGATTAGAAGCTGAAAGAGTCTGATGGCCAAATGGTTGACCGACTGTTTGGGAGAACTTATTTTCAAGAATAAGTCAACTTATTTTAAGTTGAAAGTTAAGATTCCTAACTTTCCAACTTATTTTTCAACTTATTTTTGCAACTTATTAATTCTCAAACATATATTAAATACTTGTATAAAAAAAAAATTATCAAAATATAAAATTTTTACCTGAAAATAAGTCGATAAGTCCCTAATTTAAGCTCAGCCAAACAGGCCCATATATTTGGATGCATGAATCGTGATGCTTTGATGGCCATCTCTCCTATAACTAAAAACCTTAATCTTCAATTTGGTTGGAAGTATGAAATCAAGGAAGTAAAAAATAAAGTATGTACTTTTTTTTTTTGGATATATCTATATACTTTTGATTCATTTCTCCATTGCATTTATACGGATATAAACTACAGCCCAATCCCACTAATCTACCAATGAATGCCTAAACCTATTTCCTACTTATTAATTATTTTCTTTAGAAACCTTACAACCAATGTTGTTAAAAGCGAGATGCGCACCGAGGCGCTAGGGTCTCTTGGAGCCTAGGCGACGAGGCGCGAGGCGAGGCGCGCGCCTCATCGAAATGAAACGGATTTATTTAGGAAATGAATTATATATCATAATTCTTTGCAGAAACACAACAAATAAACTTAAAAGTGAAACATAGCTTAAATCTTTTAAGGAAAATTGTTACTTCAACTAATCCCAGCCATTTTGGAATTGAAATCTGCAACAACAACACTCCAAATTTGGCAGTCCCTGCACCTGCAGGCTACATTCTACAAAATCTGCCATTAATTTATCATCTAACAAACAAAAAACTTCATTGGTAGGCTAGCATATCAAGATCAGCATTCAGCAGTCAGCAGTAGCACTACTAATAACTAAATACTAATAAGTAATAACAATAAGGCAAGCTTAAGCAGTGCTGTAGTAGTAAATAAGTTCTCTGCATATTAAATCCGCTTCAAACTCGTCAAAATCGGCCTCAAACTCGTCAAAAGCAGCCTCAAACTCGTCAAAATCGGCCTCAAACTCGTCAGAAGCAGCTTCAAACTCGTCAAAACTGGTCAAACTCAGCCCATGTGCGCCTCGTTCGCCTCGCGCCTCGCCTGCGCCTCGCGCCTCGGGTGTCGAGGCGCGCGCCTCATTGAAGTCGATGCGCTTCGGTCAAGACGAGGCACTAAATGTGCGCCTCGCTGCGCCTCGTGCGCCTAGGCGCGCCTTTAACAACACTGCTTACAACATAAAATTTGCACTCTCATTTTTCTTTGGTTTTCCCTCTTTTATATAACCCTTCATATTCAGAATTTTGTATTACATTCCTACCTCATTTCATTCCTTTCGACCAAATGGAGCATAAGATGTTGGAAAAGCCATTAAATGGATCTTATACAAACCTTATGGTGAGAGGACTATAGGAGGATTTCACTGAAAGAGTGATAGAATCTTTTATATTGGCTCAAAGTTATACATCAACCATGTTTTCTGTGTTTGTGGTCATGAATCCCGAGGTCAGCAATAATATATGTTTTTTTTTAGGGAAATTCTCAATGGTACCACTGTACTTTTGGTTTTTGCCAGTGGTATCATTACGTTTTTTACTCCTCGAAACGGTACCCTTAACAATTTGACTTCTTAACAGAAATACCATTCTGTTAGAAAAACGTTATAGAAACGTTAAGTAGGGTTTGCGGCCAATATTCAACCTTTTTTCTTATTGCATACTGCAACGCATGGCCAAGATTGTTCTTATATTTTTTTAACAGGTTTGGGACCAACCAATATTCTTCAAATATATTTTAGTGAAATTCTCAATGGTACCACCATACTTTTGGTTTTTGCCGGTGGTACCATGTCCTTTTGACCTTACTTAACATTTCTAGAACATTTTTTTAACATAATGGTATTTCTTTTAAAAAGTCAATTTGTTAAGGGTACCGTTAAGAGGAGTCAAAAACGTAATGGTACCATTGACAAAAGTCAAAAGTACAGTGGTACCATTGAGAATTTCCCTTTTTTTTTATAATTAAGATTTTGATTAATAAGAGGTTGGTAACACTTCAAGGCTTGATACCTAGAAGCCCAACCGACCTAGAAACAAACCCAAGAAGATGGGCTACAGAGAGTACATGGAACAACATGTCAAAAGGAAATAAAACAAGCCTACAAGTGGTTGAGAAGTACTCAAAAACGGAGCTGCTGAAACCAAAAGAAGTGCAGAAGCACAAAAGAACCAGCTCCGAAACTGGACCTGAATTAGAGGGCCTCTCCGTTGTCTGAGACTTGATCTGCAATAGCTTCAATACGCGCGGAGGGGGAACAGCTGCGTTTGCCGGAGCAAAACCGATCACAAAGCCTTGAGCATCCATAGGGATGGGAGTGACAAGAAGCTGTGGGATGGGTGGCCCGAACCCCATATCTAGGTCCAGTTTCTCTTGAAGGCGCCCAAATGGCTCGAAGAAGTGATGCATAGTGTTCCAGTTGTTGAGCCCAGTTGCTGCAAGATAGTGAGCTCATCGGTTAGAAGATTCAGCCACATAGTGAAGGCTGTTCTCCCATTCCGGGTTATACCCAAGAAGCTTTTTGATTTGTTCCACTATCCATAGACAGGTCCTATCGCCCCTGCCATCCATTCGCTTGACCTCGAAATAGGAGTTGTAATTATCTGTTTCCAGCAGAATAAGTTCACAGTTGCATAAACGAGCATGATTGAGTCCCATGTGCAAGGCCCATAGCTGCGTAGCTAGTGGGGAGAGCCCTCGTATAGTCCCAGTAAGACCTCTCACCAGGCGACCACGGTGATCTCTGATCACTATGCCAACACCGTTGCTGTTCTCATTATATAGCCTAGAAGAGTGGAGAACGTGAACATTGACCTTGTATTGCCCTCTAAGTGGTGCTTTCCATGTGTAGTATGGCATTTTTGTGACTAATGAAAGTGAAAATGGATCTGTTTGAGATATGTGGTGAAGTGTAGTGTGTTTGTTATTTATAGAGTCGTTTTTGTGTAATAACCAGGTGATCTATACAATATCCCAGAGCTTATAAGAAACATGTATCGATGTAGTAGAGGTATGGTGGAAAGAAAGGTCGATTGTAGGGCTCAGGGAAGTAGAGTGATGGTAAGCAGTCTTAAATGATGAAATATTGAAATCTTGAGTTTATTGCAGGGAATGAAGATGGAATTATTAGGACCTCTTAATTTTTACGCTTAAATTTAAAATTTTTTCGCACGAATTTTTGTGGCTACTTTAATTTAATTTATATTTTGGCTATTGTAGGATTGCCGGTATCTATATTAGAGGAACGCTTAAAGACTGCTTTTGCTCAGTTTGGTGAAGTTCGTCGAGGTGAGTTTGTGGCTTTTACTTCATGAATAAATTGGCATAAATTATCCATTACTATATTTACACTTTAGAACATATAATTGCTTTATTACCTCTGTGCTCTCTGCAGTTAATATCTTAAAGGATAAGAAGACTAGGAAACCCTTTGGATCTGCATATGTTTGGTTTGCCTGCAGTGAGGAAGCAGAATCAGCTGCAAAGGAGATGAATGGAAAGGTATAAAAAGCTAACATGGAATTCTAATATTTCGGCAATTTAGGGGTGCGCAAGGTTAATAAATTATATATCTTGAGTTTAGAACTGATACTGTTGTTTCAGTTTCTTGATGGCAGATTTATTTCTGTGAGAATCACAATTCCAGGATCTTGCAAAAGCCAGGTGAAGGGAACACCATACAAATTTTGAACCGAACAAAAGAAACCATATGATCCTGAAACTGTGTAAGCAACTGTATGCAGCAAAACCAGATGCAAAAGTTTAACTTAATTCTGAAACATTAGGAAGTTGCTGAAGAAATTTTTTGCTTAGAATTGTTATATGTACAGTGTATATACCTTCGTTTGTCTATTAAGTGGGCTGCTGTACACTGAATACAATTTCTTTCTAGATTCATCATGCTATTTTTAATGATTTCCAACAGAAACGGAGCTATCTTCACAGACTTTTGATATCCATAGATATATGAAATGAGGGGTGATTAAGTACCTAGAATTAGGCTTGTCAACCAGTCGGGTTCGGATAGTATTTGTTTAATATTTTCGGATTGGATCTCTTTCGGTTTTTTGACGGCATATCCAATTCATCCGTTTATTTTTTTAAAAAAAAATAAAACTAATTTAAATTGATGCATAACAATGATACAAAAGAAACTATATTATTACAAAAGAAATTGCTGAAATTTAATATTCTTGAATTTAACGATAAATAAATTGAAATATACATGATGTATGTATATATATATATATATTTATATATTTTTAAGTAATACAATAAAATGATATGGTGATAATAATTTGTGTAAAAAGATGATCCAACTAATGTATCCATATCCAATCCAAGTCAATCTTCACACACTACCAGTGTTGTAAAAAGCGCTCTAAGCGGCCGCTTAAGCGGCCGCCTAGGCGGAAGCGGTGCCTAAACGCTGGGCTTTGGAACTAATCGGACATTTAAGCGTTTAAAATGTTTAGGCGGCTTAATCGGATCAAAAGCGGGTCAAAATCGGGTCAAAATCGGGTCAAAAGCGGATTAAGCGGAAAAATTTTAAAAAAATATTTTTTTGTATTTTTTATGTCCATTATAACTAATATTGTATGTGATTAATTTATAATTTGATATTTCTAAATGTTACGTTTCTCAATGTTATGTTACGTTTGATAATATGTCATATGTAAATGTTATCTTTTTTTAAAAAGAAATTAGTATTGTATTTATTTATATAAATATATATTTATTTATAATCCGATTAATGATCCGCTTTTAAAACCGCTTAAGCGCCCGCTTAAGCGCTAGAAGGTATGTCCACCGCTTAGGTCCGATTAGCGCTTTTTACAACACTGCACACTACTCCCTCCGTCACATCCATTTCTTTACGGTTATTATTTTGGATTGTCCCATTTATTTCTTTACATTCCAAAAATAGTAACATTTTAATAATATAAAATACTATTACACTCACTAACTTCCTCCACTTTCTCAAATTTACTATTAAATATTGATAGGTCCCACCACTTTACCCACTTTTCATCACTTTTCGTTACTTTACCTACTTAAATATATGTATATATTGGTCTCCGTATCCACCAAGAATGTAAAAGATCCCGGTGGGACGGAGAGAGTATAATTTATCGGAATCTAGCAGGTACAAGAAGAATGTAAAGAAAATCAATCTCGATCTACCTGAAACATTTATTTCACAGTACTCAACTCATATTATAGGATTCTCAAATGTTTAATTATCATAAATAAAATCACGCATTCATTATTCGAGAACATTTTTTGGGAATATTTCGGAATAAGTACAGTATCAAACATAACCCACGTGTATACAAACACAAACTGTAAAATAAACACACTCATCATCAGCACATAGCACTGTCACTCACTCAAACCAGTAAAATCTACAAAACACACACACAGTGTGTGTGAATTTTGATAAAGAGATGCACCTGATCAATGCGGTGGCGCTGATTCGAATCGCCACCAGAAACATAGACATGGCGGTATCGCCGGAACTCAAATTCCTCGCTTCAAAATCGTCGGTTTATGAATTCGGTACGTTAATGTGGTTCTTATACGCCGGGATCTCTTGTTTACTCGTACTTTTCGCCGGAATTATGTCCGGACTTACCTTAGGTTTGATGTCACTTGGTCTCGTTGAGCTCGAGATCTTACAACGTAGCGGTACTTCCAACGAGAAGGAGCAAGCTGGTACTTATACACTCACATTTCTCGATAATTGCGTTTTTGTTTGATAATCTGTTGTTATAGTGGAGCTATATGTGTAGAGAATTGATTTGTAGAGTTGTGTTATGTCAAATGGATGATGTTTTGAGATAATGAATAGTTAAATGTTTGATTTTGTTAGATTGTGTAATTTTTGTGTTTGTTGTCATGTTTATTAGTGAGGACCTTGATGATGAGCCGGAAGGTTTTGTTAGTGATGATATATAAGTTTTAGTCGTGTACTTATCGAAATTGCTACATTGTATAATTTTTGTGTTTGTTGTGATGTTTATTAGTGAGGACCTTGATGATGAGCCGGAAGGTTTTGTTAGTGATGATATATGTGTTGAGTCGTGTACCTGATTTGTGAAGTAACTAGATGTGACGGGCTTGTTGAGGATATTATATGATTTAATTGAGAACTTCTCCTTTCACCGTAAGGTTTTAAAAGAGCCGGTTACTTAACAAGGCCTATTCGTCCGTCTAGGTGAATGAATCGGCTATGCATAGCGTGAGCCATGAGGTTTTTTTGGTGTGTCTTGAGGCCCTTGACTATGACGTAAGGCGGCTGCAAATGCCAAGGGAGTTTGATTGTCGTTAAGTTCTAAAAACACCAATTAAAATACCTATGCAGTTAATTAAGTGTGGCCTTGTCATTGGCTTGATATATATGCATGTCAGTGGCTTGATAAATACGCAAGGTCCTCAGTAATAAGTATGCAAGGTCCTCATTAATAAGTATGCAAGGTCCTCATTAATGCCTATGCAGTTAATTTGATTTGTGTGTCTGTTGTGGTGTTTATAAATGTTCTATCACTGGCTTTATTGCATGTTATGTGTTTTGTTGTCCTTGTTACTTATTTTTTCGGTACCTCTATTTTCAGCTGTAATCCTCCCAGTCGTTCAGAAACAACACCAGCTACTTGTGACGTTACTCCTCTGTAATGCTGCAGCTATGGAGGTATGAGATTGTAGCATCTTCGGTTACTAGTTGATTTATTCGGGAAAATTATGTTGATATATATTTTTCTTTATGGCATAGCTCTTTCGTCTCATTTAAAATAGTACAACAATCAATACAAGGTATGTGTTCGTGTTTCTTTTATGTGCAGTAATTTCTTCTGACTTGAAGTAGTTGAAAGTTAAAAAGCTCAAAATTTAGTTCATTGGAAGAAGAACTTAAGGAAAAGTAGATTTCAAAATTTTCTTCTTGCTTTTGGAATTAAATATTTTCACTAATAAAGCATAAGTATGATATAAATGTATTTTGTACTGTATAGACTAGATTGAACATAATTTACCAAATAATCGGTTCATGTCAGCAATCTCCATGCCATCTGTTGCTACGTGTGTTCCATCAGGCTCTCTACTCCTTACCTTCCTTTCATCTACCGTAGCACCAAACAGTGCACAAATGAGAAACTCTTTTCTCCATTCCTGGCAATCATCCTTCTAGCGTGATATCTGTGCTTCCTCCATTGCGATCGCCGATCAGCATCTCTATACTTCCAAGTTACCATATATAAAGTAGCATTGATATACAGAAGATCATAATCTTGCATCATCACCATGTTATCTGACGCCTTTCATCCATTGCAACAAGTAATCTAAATCTTTTGAGTAAGTGATGCAGGATTTGGCTCAGAGACATGGAGAAATGATGAGGCCATATGCATAGAAGATTGGATTTAGGTTAAACCGGTCCGAAGAAATAGATTCCATTAATCTTAAAGGTTTCCCTTTTCGTCATTGCTCGGAAAGTATTTTGTTTGGGTTTTAGGTTGAAAACACAGGAAATCGTGAAACCAAAATTAGTTGAAGGAAATGTATAATTAGTTTGGTCGCACACTGCACAGGTTCTGCATACAAAACTTGTGTTGTGGTGCTTATGGACCATCTTCCTTGATTTAAAACATTAAAGGAAATGTACCAAGTGCACAGATCTCAACGTGGAGAGTGATGTAGCTTTTAATGTAACTTTTCTTCAGCTGATACCAGTAGTATCATGGAAGTATGAAACGTACCCAGAAATAAAATTGGTTGAAATTTAAGTTACATGCTTAGAGATTTTTTTTTATTCGGAAATTGTACTATTGTCTACATCCGAAGAGATATTGAAGCCAACTTATTTTTAATAATAAGTCTTGTCATATTACAAAATGCAGGCCTTGCCTCTATACTTGGATAAGATTTTCGATGAGGTTGTGGCAATCTTGCTCTCTGTAACTTTTGTTCTTTTTTTCGGAGAGGTAGATTACTATATTCTACTATACAATGTACAAAATTTACTCTTTATACTTGTTGATATCAATAGGGTTTAATTTTTTTCTATGTTTTACTTCAGGTTATCCCACAGGCAATCTGTTCTAGATATGGACTTGCTGTAGGTGCTAATTTTATTTGGCTTGTGCGCTTTTTGATGATAATTTGCTATCCAGTTTCTTACCCTATTGGGAAGGTAATTGATTCTTTATAGAGCAGAGCTTCTTCTCCTATTTTAGTAGATGGTTACTCATCAGTCATCACAATGCGCTTTAAAAAATGAACATATGTACATAGTCTTAGTAATCTAATCAAGTCATGGCTATCAATATTAGTATAATTTCTCGATCTGGTTTATGGTAATATTGTTCTATTCTGAAAACTGGTAAGGATCATTTCAAATTTTACTAAGCCCTGTTCTTGTTCCAGATTCTGGATTGGGTGTTAGGACATAACGAAGCACTATTTCGGCGAGCTCAGTTAAAAGCCCTTGTTTCAATCCACAGCAAGGAGGTGAGTACATCTATTTATTCTGATCAAGGTAGTGCATGTCCCGAATTTCTCTCAGAATTCTAGAAAGAAGGAACAGATATTGCAGTTTTATGATTGTAGACTTTTCACGTGTGCTTTTGGGTGAAAAGCTCCCTTGGTTTTCTTTTTACCATAAATGCTATTCATCAAATTTCAGGAAGGAAAGGGAGGTGAGCTTACGCACGATGAAACAACAATTATTAGTGGTGCACTAGATTTAACTGAGAAGGTAATCATCTAGCAGGTTAAATTTCATAGTCATTTGTTTGATGATGGTTAGTTTTCACCCTCAAAGCTACCACACAGGCACTAATTGCTACATTTTTATGTCACTTCAAATAGACAAATATTACATATGCAAGAAATTGCTCTAGTTCTTTTATTTATTTATTTTTGACGAAGCTCTAGTTCTTTTATTAGTTTCTCTCATTTTTGACAGACTGCTGAGGAAGCTATGACACCAATTGAGTCAACATTTTCTTTGGACGTCAATTCAAAATTGGACTGGTAAGCTTAATGACAAAATATGTGGGTTACTACCATGTTGATAGAATTTAATTCGATTACTCAATTTGTACTCAACTTGGTATAATAGCATGGACCCAAAAGTAATGACTCAACTTTATGAGCTTAAATTGTGATTAAAGTGGTTTACTGGGGTTTCCATAATTAGCCTTACATATTTCCTTAAATGCATCGATTAAATCTTGTCTATTGGCACTTTTTTGGGTTTTTAAATTCCTGTTCCCATAGAGTTACTGATCATGTAAATTGAACAAGTTAGCTCTATTACATCAGTTTCGGTTCATCATTATCTACCTAACCAAAAAATTAACAATTAAATTCTGGATAAAATTTACTGATTGAATTTACAATTGGCTTTGAGCTTTGTGTATGAATGTCAGTATGTGTATGTGAACATGTTTGCTTTAAGAAACAAATACCATCTCCAGTGCAAATTAAAGTTCAAGTTAAAGAAATCACTGGGGTTTCACTGACTTACCTGTTTCAATTGGCCTTCAGCTGCTTTCTATTGATACTCTGTGCATAGTGCATACTAGTATTCCATATTTCCTTCGACAACGTAAAATGTTTTACTATGAAAAATCTGTGTTTGGATTCTTGGTGTGTGCTTTATTTTGCAAAAAAATTATGCACAAAATAAAGTTGAGCTTACTATATGCTACATTATGTAATTGAAGTACTGTACAGGTGCTTAGTGGTTGAAAGAATTTTAATGCATTTGTTCTTTATGTGCATTTTCTGTCTAGGTGAATCAATCAACCACCCTTGGATCTGCAATTTGTTTCCCAATTTTTTCCTTTATTTGTGATAAGTTATATAGCTGCAAGGTTTCCGATTGTAATTGTTTTATGTGTTCTTTTTTCTTTTAACAAGTGATAGATTATTAGTGAAAGAGATCCTGCAGCAGACTTTCTTCATTTTACGTTCTATTGTCAACTTAATTTAACAGGGAGGCCATGGGAAAAATTCTTGCGAAGGGTCACAGCCGCGTGCCTGTTTATTCTGGAAATCCAAACAACATTATTGGACTTTTACTGGTATGTTTATCTTCCAAAATGAAGTATTAGCCGCTTAGCTGTAAAAAAACAAGGGAAGTGTGCTCCGTTTGTGCATTGAACGTCATATGTTAGCATTATGCTTTGGTAATAATAAAATTCGTACTAATAATATATTTAACAAAGAGGCTCCGCTTTGCTTGTCATTGGTGAGAGAGAAAATAAAGCTCGAAAACAGTTACACAGTACTGTAGTGTAGGATTCCGGACTCCTCTCCAACTCCCTCCTCCCTCTTTATAAATACTTCTTTAGTACCTTATATTCATGAGCTACCTCCATATTGTTAGGGTATCCCATATCGGTTGTGGAAGGAGCATGGTGAGGGAAGTCAACCCTATGTGATGGGCCAAGTAGTGTATTAGCCTCGATTTGTGAAAGGAAAATTGTTGGTTTATCCCACAGTGGTTGTGGAACAAGGAAAGTCCTTGGCCTACGAGCTAGCTTTTGAGGTTCAGATAGGCCTATAGGACCCAGCACATAAATAACCAGATTATCAGTATTACTCAGTCCTCCATACTAGCACCAGATTTCCCTTTCTTCTTCTATATGCATTGCCATTTATGTGTGTGTGTGTGTGACTGTGTGTCTATATTATATTTTGGCCATGCTTGTGTAGATGAAAATAACTGTAAATGTGTTTTTGGGAGTCCGAATCAGTGAATTTTAGAGTTGGGATTACTAATTTGGGGTGAAGAATTGGACCAGAAACAGATATGGCAAGCAGTGAATTTTCCTTCTCTCAAATTCACAGAACGCATTAATTTTAAGATTTTCATACTTTACAAATTGTGCTTGGGAATAGACCTTCATCCTCATTAATTAGTAAAACTGTAGTATCTTTCCATGCCAAATATATTAGGTGAAAAGCCTTCTTACGGTAAGGGCTGAAACTGAGACCCCAGTCAGTGCTATCTCTATCCGAAGAATACCAAGGTGAGATCACTTGATCTAATAATGCTTCTGCTTGTCTTTCTTTAGGCAAGATACAATACTTTAACGTCTCGATCATGTACTCAGGGTTCCTGCGAATATGCCTCTCTATGACATACTGAACGAATTTCAAAAGGGTAGCAGTCATATGGCAGCCGTTGTAAAATCTAAAAGATGCATGAAATCTCCATCACTTGGTGAAGTGCAAAATACAGATGGAACAGATACTGAAGTGATTTCCCAATCAAGTTCCCTGCTATCTAAACACGACAAGAAATTGGAAAGCGTTGTTGTTAATATTGAGAATGCTGCAAAACCAGCAAACAGTAACATGCAGACTGCTGGAAACTCTATTATATCAGAGGATACTGAAGATAGAGAAGTTATCGGAATCATCACTCTAGAAGATGTTTTTGAAGAACTTCTGCAGGTATTTTTCACTGTTTATACTTTACACTTCGTTCCGCTTCTTGCCAGCTATAATAAATGTTAATTTTTTATAGTTTTTCAAATTGCAGGAGGAGATCGTGGACGAGACAGATGTATATGTTGATGTACATAAAAGGTAAGTCGATCACTTTGAAATTGCAAGATACTTGGCCTGATGAATAAGATGTTGACATTGTTTTAGAATCATAAAGTTTAAACTTCCTTCTATAGGATTCGTGTAGCTGCCGCTGCTGCTGCTTCTTCAATTGCACGTATCCCATCAATTAGGAAGTTAACTGCCCTAAAAGGAGCTGTAAGTAAAGATTACTATAAAAAATTTAAAACTTTGAATTTATTTAACTTTGTCTCAAAGTAAAGTCGTCTACATCTAGACTTTATCTTGATGTGCTAAAAGAACTTCAAACTTATTTGCAATCCATTAATATTATCAGACATGATACCAAGACATCAATATATATATTCATGGCAGATATGTTGTGTGGTCATATATGATCAATGATTGATTCTGAAATGTATATCATTTTGTTTGTTTATTAATTTTTATGTGCCTGCATATATGTTTAATACCCAAATGTAGTAGTACTGATAAGGGCCTGTTGTAGAATACTAAATCTAGCTTTAATTAATAGAATATTAAGAACATGAAATAACGGAAGGGACGGAAGATGTAGCAGAAGGCGTATGAGTTCTATCTGCTCTAGCTTATTAATTAAAGTTATTAGTATTAGTATTGACGACAAGGATGAATGACTGTCTCGTTTTTCTCGTATATGTGCCTCATAGCATTCTCCTTTATTTCTCAAATAATTATGTGCCGTAAGATGATATGATAATTTCATCTATAATGAACGCCAGAGCATGGAAATTTAACAGGTATTCCCAATTGTGTCCATTCACGTGCACTTGCAAGAATTCTTCACAATAGTTCTTATCAACCGAACCTCATTGATCTGGGTGCCCATATTTATCTTAAATTTGAATTTTGTGCTTCTTCAGGGAAGCCAAAGTAAGAAAAGACTGACAATGAAGTTGAACGAAGATGATCCAAACTCAACAGGGGTACAAGGAAGTCTTGCCGAGCCATTGCTTGGTAAAAAACAATGAGCCGGGAGTTATCATTTCTCCAAGGGAAAAGAGGTTAATAGTTTCTGTAAACAAAGGAACATATCTTCGGACATGAGACCTTAAATGAGCATGCCACGACAAATTGCATCCTTAAATTTTTCTTTTAAATTTTTTACTTGTTAATAATTAGTTTTCCAAATGTGTACAGAATAACATAAATAGAAAAAGTTTTTTTTTTTTTTTTACATTTAAATGTTTGGAAATGGTGTACAACCTATAAGCTATCAAATGTAAAGAAATGACAAGAAATTGGCAACTTATAAGTTATGAAAATTATTATAAAAAATTACGAAAAATTATTGAAAGTTACGTGTCTGGTGGCTTGAAGAGAATACTGCATTGAAAAATGGATAGGAACGTATATGACGGCTAGATCTTTCTGAAATGAATTTAAAATGACTTCATAAAAACGCTATGTATGACATTGACACGGGCTTCACGTTGAATTGATTGTACAATGTCCACTTCATCAAACCAACATTTTAACACTCTCCGCTAATGCTTTTATGCTTTTTCTTGTAATTGCTTTCTGGGTGGAGCAATTAGCAATGACCTCTCTTTCATTTCTCGCTCTGCCCACAACTTTTATACCCGTCTTCTCTCCATAACAAGAGCTCGGAATTCAAATTTTAATTGTTCTCTTGTGCATCGTTCTAGATATAGGTTTTCTTTTGATATTTGTAATAGGGATCGATCAGGGTAAACATTATATATTGTAAAAAAAAATGTGGTACGTGTATTTTTAGTGTGAAAACAGGGGAATTCCATCTCTTTATATATAGAGAAAATTTTTTATAATAGAAATTGCGGATAACAAATGTTTGTCGATAACATTTATAATAGAAATTAGGAAGTCTAAGATATATATCTCAGGGATACCTATATTTTATATGTAAAAATGGGGTGGGCGTTTTAGTAAATTCAGATTTTTTTTAATTAATCCTACAGGTGCAGTAAAATTTAAAGTTATTTTGTATGTATCTCAGGAAAAATTACTTTTTGTGAAGAGATAAAGTAGTTATTTCTGAATGTGTATAATACATTAGAATGAGCTGCTTTTATAATATGATATACAGATACATCATAATTTTTAGATTCATTCTTAACCAGTTACCATGATCTAAGCTAACATAAACTAGGATGATTGTATACTTTAATCTGGGGGATATAACAGTGGCTACAATCTATGGATACATGTTGATATTTACGATTAATATGTTGATTTCATGAAGGTGAATATTCACAACTAATACTTTTCTTACAAATTTTCGTTCTATGATAATGGCCCTGTTTGGTAAAACTTAAAGAAAGTCATTATGAACTTATTTTCGGGTAAAAATTTCATATTTTGATAATTTTTTTAATACAAATATTTAATGTATGCTTGAGATTCTATAAGTTGCAAAAAAAAGTTATTTTTTTTCAAAAAAAAGTTAGGAATCTCTAACTTTGTCTTAAAATAAGTTGACTTATTCTGAAAAAAAGTTCCCCAAACACCCCATTATGGTTCAATACTTCAATCTCAATGGTTGATTATATATTAATCTCTCACATCATATAACAAACAAGTCAACTGTAATATTCATTGGAAGTTCTATTTACTTAAGAAATATTATTTCGATTATTCCTTTAAAGTTTTGATTACTAAATGAATATTATTTGGATATTCATTTAGAAGATTATTTATTAAATAAATATTATTTTCAAATATTCATTTGCAAAAACTAAGCAATGAGGAACAAGAGTCCTCGAGTAATGAACAACTATAATTTGTGAAAGGTGTGCACATGCGGTCGCAACCGTTCCAAGCATACCCCAGCTATCTACATGCCGAAAGCCAGCTATAGACATGTCGTAAGTATTAATGAGCATACTCGAAAGCAAGGCAAAATAAAAGAGAGAACAAGACAAGAAATTAAAGGAAATGAAATTGCATTAAAATTGAAATGTGTTTACAAGATTTAAAACTAAAAAAACAAGAAATTAAATCTACCATAAAATCTAAGTTACTAAATACAAGGGGGGTGAGGGGGTATTTATAGGGCAAGAATTAGGGTTAAGGGGGGTGTTGGGTAAATCCCCACCATACATTTGTGGTGTGTGGTGGTGAAATCCTAGTCATCTATTTGTTTCCTTCCCCCTTAAGCTTTGAAGAGTTGATCTTGGCCATACACTTATGTAGTGTGTTGGGATGATCTCCACCTTCCACATGTCCTCCAAGTTCCTTTTCCACCAAGCTCCTAATTCTTTTTCCTCTTTTCATTTAAGTCTTCTTTCTTCCTCTTTTTCCCTTCCTTACTCTTTATTTCTTTATTTTGCCATTTCTTTATTTATTCACGAAAAGCATTAGCCATATTTTCTTTGCGGATGACAGTTATTTATTCTGTAAAGCCAATGAAGATGAAGCTGGTAGAATGATGGAAGTATTACAGATTTTTGAGGAAGCTGCAGGTCAGAAGGTCAATCTCTCGAAATCATCTGTTTTCTTTAGTACTAATGTGGATAATGAGAACAGGGAAAATATCTATGCTGCGTTACAGATGAATGAGGCTGAAGGAAATTGTACATATTTGGGTTTGCCTAACATGTTGGGGCGAAATAAGGTGAGTGTGTTAGGTTTCTTAAAGGACGGGGTCAAGCAGAGGGTGCAAAGTTTGAAGGATAGTTGGATTTCTCAGGCGGGTCGGGAGGTACTTATAAAGTCTGTAGCTCAATCTATTCCTAGTTATGCGATGAGTGTCTTTTTCCTTCCTTTGGAAATCACGAAGGATATAGAAAGAGTTTTGACGAAGTTCTGGTAGGGGGAGAAGGCTAATAATAGTTCGGGTATACATTGGATGAATTGGCAGCGTATGAGTAAGCATAAGTCTACAGGGGGTTTGGGTTTTAGAGACTTTAGATACTTCAATCTAGCTCTTTTAGGGAAACAGGGGTGGAGGTTTGTTACTAGACCGGAGGGGCTGGCCAGTAGACTGTATAAAGCATGATATTTTCCAAATGATAATTTTTTTGACTCAAAATTGGGAAATAATCCTAGCTTTATTTGGAGGAGTATTTGGGAAGCTAAGAGAGTAGTGATGGATGGGGCTAGGTGGAAATTGGGAGATGGGAAGACTGTTAAAATCTGGGGCCAGCCATGGTTGCAAGATGAAGCAGATGCATATATTTCCTCTGAGTGCTATGGACTGCAAAATGCTACTGTTTCATCTCTTATGTGCTTAGATAGTCGACAGTGGGATGTTCATATCATAAAGGACTTGTTCAATGCTCGTGATCAGCAATGCATTCTGAACACTACAATTGCAGAGGAAGGTGGGAATGATTGTCTCTTTTGGGATAAGGAAAATTCGGGCCTGTATACTGTGAAAAGTGCTTATAGAATGCTGCAAGCTCAAAAAGGATTGTGGAACAGCTCAAATAATCAAAGTTTGTGGAAAGTTCTTTGGCGCATTAAGGCTCCACCTAAGGTTTTAAACATGGTATGGCGGGCTTTGTCGCAGTGCTTGCCTACTAAAATGGTGTTATATTCGAAGTACGTTCCAGTTGACACGATGTGTCCTGTTTGCAATGGAGGAGAGGAGACTAATAATGCATGCTATAGTCGAATGTGATTTTGCTGATCAATGTTGGAGGAGTTTAGGGAGAGTGTGTCGTATTTCAGGTGAAGCCAGGTTTTCAATCTGGTTGAAGGCGATGTTAGATCAGAAACAGCCAGAGGAAAAAGCGGAGATTGTAGTGTTGTGCTGGAATATTTGGAAGGCCAGGAATAACTTGGTTTGGAACAAGATAAAGAGTTCTGTGGTTGGAGTTCTTGCCTCGACAAAGCAGTATCTTGCAGATTGGTCGAATGCCCAGAAGAATTCAACAAAGGTTATGTTTCAGTACATAATGCATGGAGATGGAGCAGATCACTGGGTTAAACCTCAACAGAATGTAGTCAAGATATCAGTAGATGCAGCGACTTTTTCAGAATTCTCGTCGTTTGGAATTGGGTTGATGGCCAGGGATCATGATGGTGAGGTTTTAGAGGGTCGTTCGGAGTGTTTTCAGGGGGACAAAACAGCAGAATGGGCTGAAGCGATGGCTGTTAAAGAAGCTCTTAGTTGGGTCAAGGAGAAAGACTGGAAGGGTGTTGTTATTGAATCCGATTGCTTGGGTGTTATTCAAGCCATTAGAAGCAAGGTTGATATGGTCTCTCCGTTGGACAGATAATTTTGGAGTGTCGTAGGATGCTTCGCGAGTTAAACATTCAGTTGTTCTTTGTTAAACGAGCTGCTAATATGGTAGCCCACTTACTAGCTAGGGCGTCATATTCTTTTCCAGTTCGAGTTTTCGATAGGAGGTTTGTTCCTATTGAGATACAAGCTGCGTTGTTGGCTGATTTGAGTTGATTAATAAAATCTTCCTTTGTCAAAAAAAAAAAAAAAAGAAAGGGAACTCGTAAGAATTTTAAAAATAAGACTTTGTACTTGTCCAAAAAAAGGAGAAGGCTTCGTAGATTTTTAATAATAGTAGCTATTTTTACTTTTGCCCATATATTCGGCTAGCGTAACAGAAAATTAGTTGTGAGAGTCAATATCACACAATTTTGTCTCTAATCTAAGACACAGGTCTGGTTTATTGACTTTAATCTACCAAACCCAGAAAAGAACACGTTCAAGTGCTCGTGGATGAAAAAAAATATATCTAAATTTTCTTTCTTAATTTCATTTCGCTATCAATCAATTTTATTTGTTTGGTACCATATGGTGTCAAACTAAAACAACAGACGTGGATGAAAAATTTACGCGTACAATTTTCCCTCCGTTGTGGAATTATACATTACTAGCTTTGCATAAGTTAATTTTAAATATTTTTAAAATTATATGATTAAATAAAATAGAATATAATAATTTATATGAATATAATTTAATAATTTTGTAATATTAATGAATAAAATTATTAGTAATAATAATAATAATTTAATAAATGACAAGTATTGTTTAAAATTAATAATATAAAATCTTAATGTAAATTTGTTGTTGACGGGATTCGAACCTTGGATCTATAGAATGTTCCTTATTATTAGATCTAATGATTACTACCTCCGTCCCATAATATATAAACTGGTTTGACTTTCACGGAGATTAAGAAAATGTAGTAGAAATAGAGTAAAGTTAGTTGAAAAGTGGGTAAAGTGGTGGGACTTATCAATATTTAATAATAGATTTGAGATTGTGGAGGAAAGTAGTGGGTGTAATAGTGTTTATTTAATATAAAAAAGAGTATGAAATGAAGAAGTAGTGGTTGTAATAGTGAAAAGTAGTGTTCAAAAATAGTAAGTATAATAGATTCATTCTTTTTGGGACGTCCAAAAAAGGAATAAGGTTCATATAAAATGGGACGGAGGGAGTATCATCTAATACTAAATATCTAACGATCACCATTCTTTTACTGGTTGGTTGAACCGAACAACCAAACTATCAATTATCCCCTAGTTTGCTTATTATATATTAACTAGCTTATAGCCCGTGCAAAGCACGGGTTACTTTTAAATACTTTTAAAATTATATGATTAAATGAAATAGAGTATAATAATTTATTATGGATATAATTTAACTTTGTAATTAATTAATAAAATTATTAGTAATAATAATAGTTATTTAATAAATGATATGTATTGATTAGAACTAATAATATAAAATCTTAATGTAAATTTGTTTTTGACGGGATTTGAACCTTGGATCTTTAGAAGATGGATTTAAATACAGAATATTCCTTATTATTAGATCTAACGGCTACCATCTATTTACTAAATATCTAACGGTCACTATTCTTTTAGATGGTTTAACCAAGTTGAACCAAACAACCAAATTATACTCCTGTTTGCTTATTATATAATAGTATAGATACTAGCTTATAGAGTTATAGCACGTGCAAATTATGAGTTACTTTTAATATTTTTAAAATTATATGATTAAATAAAATAGAATAAAATAATTTATTATGGATATAATTTAACTTTGTAATATTAATTAGTAAAATTATTAGTAATAATAATAGTTATTTAATAAATGACATGTATTGTTTAAAACTGATAATATAAAATATTAATGTAAATTTGTTGTTGACGGGATTCGAATCTTGAATTTTTAGAAGAGGGATTTAAATATAAAATATCTATTATTATTAGATCTAACGGTTATCATCTATTTACTAAATATATAACGGTCATTATTTTTTTAACGATTGTTTGAACCAAACAACTGAACGACCAATTATCCCATAGTTTGCTTATATATTAGTATAGACTAGCTTATAGTCCTTTGCAAAACACGGGTTAGCTTTAATATTTTATAAGTTGTTTATACTGTAATATAATATTACAAATATTAATTTTAATATGTTATTGGAATTAATTCGAATCTTGCATTTTTGTATATAATAATTTTTAGTATTAAATATAAATTAATATGTTGTTGGAGGTAATCGAACCTTGTATCTCCGTATATAACAATTTTTAGTATTGTTATATCTAACAATCATGATCTATTTGAGTTGATGATCTAACGGATGTGAATGAGGGATAACCAAAAAATGGGATATCCAAACTTCAAATTATACCTACTTTCGCTTACTTTTAATTTTTTATAATTTATTTATTTATAGTATAATATGGTATTATAAATATTAATTTTAATATGTTATTGGAAGAATTCGAACCTTAAATTTTTGTATCTAATAATTTTTAGTATTAAATATAAATTAAGATGTTGTTGGCGGGAATCGAACCTTTAATTTTTTCTAATTTATTTATTGTGTAATATGATAATATAAATATTAATTTTAATATGTTATTGAAAGAATTCGAAACTTAAATCTTTGTATATAATAATTTTTAGTATTAAATATAAATTAATATGTTGTTGGCGGGAATTGAACTTTAAACCTCTGTATATAACAACTTTTAGTATTTTATATTTAGCGGTCATGATCTATTTTAGTATTTTAGTATTTGAAAGTTATTTATATTATTTTTATCATTACAATTCGAGTGTTAAAAACTATAGACCGTATACATGATGATACTATTATTCCTCTAAATACAGACAGATTTATTTATTTATCATTTTAATATTTAAATTATAAAACACCTTAAATTAATATATGACACAAAAAATTGCAATGATAAATGATATAAAATTTTAGTTTTTTTTATTTATATTTTATGAAATGCTAGAGTCTCCAAAAAGGTTTCCAAAATCATTCCCAAATGATTAGTTGTCATTATACTATTGGTTGTTTCATAGATGAGCCGTATATATACATGAATTCACAAATAAAAATAAGTTATGTGTCATTCAAAAACAAATTTGAGATCTTTTTCGAGATACGTAGCCTTGCTCACAAAGTATACAACTTAGATTTTGTTTGTTCATTTTATATTTTGGGTACGTGATACGAGAATGCATGACATACTTAATTGAAAAATAAATAATTAGTATTTTTTTAAAAATAAATAATTAGTGTTATATATTATTATATTACAAAAACAAAAACTTATAATATGCATTTTAATGTATAAAGTACAATTTATAAGTAAAATAAATATACATCAATATATTTCAGAATAATAACATTTTAATTAATAATACTGAAAAATAATAAAATACAAAAAAAAAATTATATATTTCATTCATATTTTGGATCGTGTACAAAAAAGCTCACAATTTTTTGTGCTTTCTTATTTTTTTGAATTGAATTTTCATATTGTGTTCATGTTTGAATCTCTGGTACACAATTTTAATAATTCCTATTTATTTTAAATTTCACACATGCCACAAAGATATATAACACGAATTTGGGGAGGCTATTTTGTTATAGGTCTGTAAATGAATAAAGTCGTTTATGAACAAAATTTGAGTTTGGACTTGAGTTTATTCGTTTACTAATTAAATTCAAGTTTAAATATAAAAATGTGTTTAATAAGTAAACGAGTTCGAGCTGAGTTTTATAACTATTAGATTAAAATTTGGCTTATTTTGCTCGGGTTTGGCTCGAACTCGTTAAACTTGTTAATTCGTTGGACTGAATGTAAAATTATGTATTTTACTATTAAAATATGCCTTGAATCTGTAATATCCCAAATGTTGGGATTTCGGATATCTTCTGTTATACATTAGGATTATCTGTTTTGGGTCTATTTTTCTAGGATTTCTGTAACCGCCTAGAGCGTACTACATATACATATACTCTCTAGGTCATAACCAAGATGTATGCTGTAATATGCAGTATGTTGTAATCTGCAGTATGTTGTAATCTGTATCCTCTATATCAATAAAACTTTTCTCTTCTGCCTATCTGTGTTCTTTCTTTACGTTTATTATAATCTTTCTTGTTTCCGTTATAACAAACTAGTATCAAGAGTCTGGTGTTCGGTGAGAAAGATGTCTGTTGGTATTAACGTGAAGGTCGACAAATTTACTTGAAGGAATAGTTTCAGTCTGTGGCAAATCAAGATGCGTGCTTTGTTAAAGCAACAGGGGCTCTGGGCGCCGTTGAGAAAGAAGTCGACGACGGATCCTGAAAGCACTGAGATGGATAGTCTAGAAGAAAAGGCACACTCAACAATTATGTTGTGTCTTGCAGATGATATTATTACTGAAGTCGAAGAGGAGGATACCGCGACTGGTTTGTGGTTGAAGGTCTCTACGTGACAAAGTCTAACAAATAAGTTGTTTCTGAAGCAACGTTTGTTTAGTCTACGATTGCATGAAGGTATGCCTTTTCGAGATCACTTAAATCAATTAAACACAATCTTATTAGAATTGCGTAATATTGATGTTAAAGTGGAAGATGAAGATGCTGCTTTAATTTTGTTAGTTTCTTTGCCAATATCGTATGAGAATTTTGTGCAATCGTTTATTGTTGGTAAAGATACTAGTTCTCTAGAGGAGGTTAGATCTGCTCTCCATATTAGAGAATTGCGCCATAAGGCGGTTGGTACAGGTGTAGATAATCAGGTTGTTGGATTAGTAGCCAGTGGGAGTAATGGACATGGAAAGTCGGGAAAGAAACTACTGTAGTTCCTAAGGATCCAAAACCTAATGATATCTACAATTACTGTAAAGAGAAGGAACACTAGAAATCTGATTGTTCCAAGAAAAAGAAGCAACAGGATAAATTGACAGGTACTGCTTCTGTAGCTGATATCAATCTTGAAGACGATATTGTTCTAGTTGCTGATGAGCACACGCATCACTCTGATGTGTGAATCCTTGACTCTGGAGCGACTTACCATATATGTCCGCGCAGGGAGTGGTTTACAACCTATGAGAAAGTAGACGGTGGCAATGTTTCTATGGTTAACAGTTTTGCTTGTGAGGCGGTTAGAATAGGCTCGATTTAAATTCGGACACATGATGGTAAATTCTGCACATTGAATGATGTTAGGCATGTTCCACTTTTGGCAAAGAATCTGATATCTTTTAGTATATTAGATAGCAAGGGTTTCAGTTTTCAAGGTGAAGGTAGAGTTCTACATGTCTGCAAGGGTTCTAATGTGGTTATAAAAGGTGTTAAACGTGGTACCTTTTATTTTCTTCAAGATTCTACGTTATCAGGTTCTGTTGTTGTCGCGTCCTCGGAGATTCATAAGATATACATGACTCAATCAGATGGGTTTCAGGTTCCTGGTAAGGAAGACTATGTTTGCAAGTTATTGAAGGTTTTGTATGGACTAAAGCAGTCTCCAAAGCAATGGTACAAGCGATTTAAGGTGAGCAAAGTGGGTACTGTTAATAACCCAGCTGATATGCTCACCAAGCCGGTTCCACGTAGCAAGTTTCAACATTGTTTGGACTTGTTAAATGTTAGGAGTTGTTGATTTCCTTTTTGAGGGCAAAATTTGAGTCAGAAGAGTTTTTTTTTGGTACATCCGGCATTATTACGGTGCATCTGGAACATCTGTTATTTGTGAGAGAATTCAAGTCAAGGTGGAGATTTTTTAAAATATGTCTTGGATCTGTAAGGTCCCAAACGCTGGGATTTCGGGTATCTTCTGTTATACACTAGGGTTATCTGTTTTGAGCCTATTTTCTGGGCTTTTTTGTGACCGCCTAGAGAGTACTATATATACTCTCTAAGTCATAACCTAGATGTATGCTATAATATGTAATATGCTATAATATGCAATATGCTTAATCTGCAATATGCTGTAATGTGACGCCCCCGACTCCCGGTTCGAGTTTATCAGGAAGAAACCGGCCCGAAGGTCCGTCAAAACTACCTCATAACCTGCTTAACTACTAAAATTTTAAAAGTAAATTTCGGCATGAAGTATTCGTAAATAGGACTATCCACCTATTTTTCAATTCAACAATTCAACTTTATAACAAAAGTCTACCTCATCAAAAATTGTGCCACACACAACGCATCTCAACTACTATCAACATGTAATGTAATTTGTACAACTACAAGCCAACTCTGTCCTGACTTACCTCGCATCAACAGACGACCAAAGCCCACAACCAGCACTTTAATCTTAAGTCAACCTACAACTTCAGTACGTGAAGTACGACTGTGACACCCCAAGATCCGGGGTCAAGGATCCAGGTCATCACGGTCCAATTTCCGATCAATATCCATATCTCTTGAGTCTTTTTTTTTTAAATTTAATACTTATGCAATTGACCCCACACTAATACACACACCCACCAGTCATATGCTCATAGAACAACATCCATAATATTAAAAGTTTAAAGTTAATAGTTATTACAACCCAGAATTCTACTAAGTACATTGTTGAATAATACTTCTACAGAAAGCATTTCAACAACCAAAAGTTTATTACAAACTTACACACTTAATTTACATAGGTCTACTAAGCCCCTTTCGCTTGTCACTACCTCGGGGATGGTCACCAGCACTCGCTCAAAAGGTCGCCTTTCCCTTACCCTCTTGCAGGGTGTAGTGCGGAGTATTGGCATGGGACCTAGCTGTAGTATAAATAAATAGCAAGAATGAGCTAAAATAGCTCAACAAGATAACTTCTATCTACTACCATAAAAGGGAAAATAAACCTTTACATATATATATAAAAATAATATAAAATCAGTTTCTCTTCATTCCATATAAATAATTCCATCACCTTATCTCATTTTCTTGGTTTCAGCATATAAATCTGAAAACCATTATCAACTCTTTCTTTTCAAAAACATTAGGGATATCTGCTGTCGCCTGATACGTTAGGACGATGATCAGTCGCCTAATCGTACCTGCTCTCTTTTTACTACCGGTAGAAGGAATGAAGATCATCCCTGGAGGAAGGCCACCTGCTAACATCCTCCCTTGGCATCTTCGTGCCGTAATAAAATAATAAATGCTGGACCGTGTCGCACACAGCCCTGACACAGCCACTTACGCAAGTCTGTTGCAATCCCCCTTTTTGTCAAATCATTTATCTACTCACATTTATCATTTCCATTTCCATTTCCATTTCCATTCACATTTCCATTCACATTTATCATCACCTTTAAATCATATGTCATAATACTTTAATTATGACTCATACATCTTTTCTATAATTATTAAAGTCAAATATGCCTTTAGAACATAAAGTATATTCGCTCTATCCATATTCGTATCTATCTTTCTTTAATTCTCAAAATCAGGAAATAAATCCTTAGCAGTATAGCATCGTAGAAAAACATATATATTCCAAGAAATCATTTTACTTAAAAAAATAGTTTTCTAAAGTAAGAGTAGAAGAAATCTTGCTCTCTTATATACACATATATATATATATATTGTTCCATCTACTTTTAAAAATAGTAGATAATAATCAAATAATACTTATTAAATCACAATATTTAAAAAGAATATCTTTAGCAAAATAATATAAATCATATAACCCTAGATAACAATTGATACCATTCTTTTATTTACTTTAGATAATAACTGATACCATTCTCTCATATTCTCTTAATCATAAGGCATGTTCACTTCATGCATAATCATCTCTATACATATCCATCTCATACTCATATCCATATTCATATCCATCTCATACTCATATCCATATTCATATTCATATACATCTTCGTATACCTTTCTTTTCAATATCAATACTCAAGGAAGACAATTTCTTCACAATATAGTAATAATAGCATCACATATATATTCCATGAAATCAAGTTTCTTTGAAGATAAATAGTTTTCCAAGTAGGGATAGAAAAGATCTTGCCTTGGTTTCTGTATCCTGATAGTATGGCTGGTCCCTCCTCCGAAATTTCTATAAACACAAAAGGACCGTCATTAGAATACCACATCTCTTACTCACTACCCTCTTGTATAACAAAACCCTTTACACTTCAACATATGTTTAACGTATTATTATTACCCCGAAGGGTCAAGGACTTAACCATTTACACGCTCAATCGAAGTTTCAGTGGTTTTTCACCATTTCTCCTAACGACCACACTTAACTGTAAAAATCCCCATAAATTATAGATTTCGACTTTTACTACAAGGTCAACTGGTAATGTCTCTTTGACTACCCTACCATATTATCCCAAAGTTTCATAATTTTTAAAAATGTCTAAGTAGGTTGATCATAGCCTCAAAGTTGATACAATTATGGTTTCTCGGTTTTCGAACACCTTTCACTAAAACTGACTTTTCTCCTAAACCGTTCATCAGATTTTAACGCACCTTATATCGAAACGATCTATGAACTAAGCTCTATCATTTCATGGTCAATTGGTAACCTAGGCAGTGAGGTACCGTATGAATACAGGGGTCACAAAACAGGGCAGATTTCGTTCTAACGAAAATCGGACATTATAACGGCTATATTTTCGTACTTTCCAAAATCAAACTCCTCCAAATCAATCATCCACCTTATACACCATCACCTACACCATGTGGTCATCTTACCAACCATGGTTACAAGCACATACTCCTTCCAAAATCAACTTTAATCACTTACAAACACTTATAACATCATAATCATAACATTTATACCACTTAATCACTAAACACAACTATATCCATCATAAACATAAAAGAGAAAGCATGATTATACCTTCTTGAAGCTTTGATAACCCTTAAAAATCCTTGATAAACCTTGGGCACACCTTTAACAACCTTAGTATAGCTTGTATTAACTAAAGAAACCATAAAACAAAGTTAAAAATTCGAAGTTACTGTTTACTCAGCTGAAAGAATCGCAAAAACGAAGGTCTTACCTACGTTTTCTGGAGGAGACGTCTAAATGAAAGTTGTAGAGCATCTCATGGGCTTTCCAAAAAGCTAAAGAACACGAAATTCGGCTGAGAAACGAAGGAGTTATGGTCGATTTACCAACCTGCTGTCTTTTTTGGCCGAAAATGATGATAATGGATGGGGGAGAGTTTCTTGCTTTTGTTTTGATCTTTTCTCATCTTAATCTTGCTTAATCTAGAGTGTTATGGAAGCTTGGAAAGATATTTTGTGTTTAACACCTTGCAAAGTTACTAATTTACCCTTAAAAACAAGTTAATGGCTAATGACACCACTTTGATGATTCAATAAATCCCATTTTGATTTTCTACTTATAATGCTAATAATCTTGAATAACATAATGTGGTATGTATCCTTGTTATATTACTAATCTTGGTTGTTTGGTTTCCATACCCGTCTAATTGTGGTTCGTCTCGAATATACCTCATTATTTCAGTGGTTCTGAAATCATTTAACATTCCAAATTCCTTTGGTATTCTCTTAACTTAAAAATCCTTTGGTTTAACCTAAATTCACTAATTCCTCAATATATAATTCTTATAATGTTTCCATGCTCCTTAATATCCAATAAAAGCTCTTTAGAAGTCAAAATCCTCAAAAATCCATATTTAGGAATTTCTGAAATCCCTCGTCATTTCGAGTCACTTAATTTCAATATACAACACTAATATGGTTTCTGTTCATTCCTTTTCCGTTTCCATTATGGAGTACTTATATACCCTTTCTCTAAATCATCGAAATTTACTATTCATGTGATCACTGTAGCTTTGTTAAAGTTAGGGTTATTACATCCTTCCCCCCTTAAAAGGATTCCGTCCCGGAATCACGTCAGAAATGTCCATAGATACCTTTTCATCGACACCTTATAACTTCTATACTACTTTCTCCATCCTTTTTCCTTCATAATATCTCTATCTTGTTTTAGTCATTCTACATTAGTTAATCTCTCATTCCTCCTTTAGCTAAGGGTATCGGCCACCACATTGGCCTCCCCTGAATGGTAGTGTATCTCACTTATGGTTTATCCCTATTTTGATCTCTATCATGACATAAAATATACACACTTCGATATGATTATATCTCATCTCTGTAAAATCTTCCAGAAATCCAACTAGAATAAGATTCTTTGAAACAATTGTAAGAAAATATTACCTATAATATATATTTCCTGTTCGTATCTAAACAAGTCTATGGTTTACCCCCAAAATATCATTACTCTCCTTTTCATAGAATTTCTAACCCCTAACAGATACTGATTTTCCTTATCTAGATTATCAACCTACCTATACCATTCATTGACCACATTGATTCCTAACCAAACGTTTACACTAAAAATTTAAATACTAGAAAAATGTTCACCTGTATCTGTATCCGGCTTTCTCAATGCCTCTCCTAAAGTCATATTGTACACCCTGGCAGTAGGTCTATTTGAAGCAGTCATACTTTGTCCTGGTGCGGACGACCCACCGGAACGGCAATCTCTGGCAAAGTGTCCTAATTTCCCACATTGATAACACTTGATATCAATCTTGTCAGTTGATGTGCACTGGTTATAATAGTGTCCTTTCTGTCCGCACTTAAAGCAAGTTACTTTCGACCTCCTACACACTCCCGTATGCTTCCTACCACACGTGTTACAGTCTGGAAATGGTGTTCGAGATTGATTAGACTGAAAGGTTCTTGTGGATCTACCACCCTGATTCACCGTCTCACTAACAGTCTTGTTACTCCATGACTTCCCCACAAACTGAGATTTTTGTCCTTTACCAACCTTGCTAAAGTAATTTCCTTCACTTGAACCTCCCTTCTGGCCCTCAAATCTCCTTTTTTTTTTACTTTCTCGACCTATCTGATTTTGTTCGTTACGAGCATTTTCATTCTGTCTATTTCGACTTCCTTCATCTCTCTCATTTTCTCTTCCATTCGTTCTATTGTTACGCTTAGGCGGCATGGTTCTGTATATAACAATATTCTTCATTAATCACCCAAATTTAGGGTACAACATACATCATTCCCATATACATCATTCTCATATACACAATTATATTCCTAGTTAACTCATTTATATACCATAATATTCTCAACTCAACTTTAGCAAATAAGCGTATCACCTTTAGTACAATAACCTTTTCATTTAAGTCAATCGCCTTATATACATCAATATTTTCGAATCTCAACACTTAGTATCAAAACATGATAAAATTTAGACAGAATACACAAACTTCATTAATTATCCCCACTTCCTTTGTTTATCCTTATTCTAACTTTTCCCTCAAAATACACCTTACTCTCAATAGTAAATCTCAATTATACCTTAAAATTCCTCATATTATTTTATCTCAATAGTCCTCAAATATACCCATTTCTTCTCACGAAATTCCTCCCTCTTTTATATCGAAACGCTTCTAACTCTAATTATCTCTTATTGAAATTTCCCTTGAAATCTCGAGTTTCTTCGTATAATCACGTATACTCTAAACTTTGCTTCCATTCTTCCATCCATTAAGAAAATCTTCTATAGTCGAAACAATTGATAGAATTCAAGGAACTTTGAATTGAAACGAACCCCGAAACAAGCAAGGGTCCCACAATAATTTATAAAATTAAGAGTTTTAAATAACTTTTATTTGAAACAAAAGGATATTTGAGAAATCAATATGATGGAAGAACCCGTACGTTACACAAGTGAGGGCGTCCCCTCCGACTTTCTATCACACAGACAGATTGTCCTTGTATATACATATAGGGCCATTCCTCTTAGTTGGAGTAAGAAATGTAGAGGGAAATTTAAATCACGATGATAAACCATTTTCCGAAAATAATCTTAGAGGAATATTTTGACTAAGATAGATAAATAAAATTTTGAAACACATTCCCAAGGGTACCAGAAAGTTTTGAAAGGATACCGACTCTTAATGAACAATTACCCACTAGTGGAGAAAATTTGAAACTCAATAATATAATTTAGCAGGGCTTTAGGAGATTGAAAATAGGTACCGTTAATAGCCTCTGCCCAATTGAAAATCCAAATAATGGAAGGTTTTCCTCAAATACTATTTATATCTTAGACTGCGTACCCTCCAAAATTTCTTAAATTTTGCACTCACCATGTAGCCTTAACCTATCGTCTGCTATTCCCAATTATCTTCATTTACTTAGTCGTGACTTGGCTCGATACTCTCTGCCTTGATCCATAATAGAATACAACCTTCTAATAGATATACTTTCGTAATATTGATCGTCTTGACCTGACACTGCTCCGGTATCAAAGACCCTTTTAAAACTATTCTTTATAATTGTATATTCTAACATACCACTTATACTCACGAGATTGTCTAACGTACACTTCCCAATACATCAAATATTCCCTTTTTCAAATCAATCCTCTGTGCTACATAAGTTTAACACTTTTGGCATAATAACCTTTATTAGCAATAATCTATAAAATCATAATCACTACTTAGAATAAACGCTTCATTCGATAAACCTCCCTTGAACTTGATGGAAGTTCACAATTTTATATTATTACTGATATATTTATTATTATCACTCTTGTTCCTGAGCATTATGACTTTAAGCTCTGATACCATCTACTTTTAAAAATAGTAGATAATAATCAAATAATACTTATTAAATCACAATATTTAAAAAGAATATCTTTAGCAAAATAATATAAATCATATAACCCTAGATAACAATTGATACCATTCTTTTATTTACTTTAGATAATAACTGATACCATTCTCTCATATTCTCTTAATCATAAGGCATGTTCACTTCATGCATAATCATCTCTATACATATCCATCTCATACTCATATCCATATTCATATCCATCTCATACTCATATCCATATTCATATTCATATACATCTTCGTATACCTTTCTTTTCAATATCAATACTCAAGGAAGACAATTTCTTCACAATATAGTAATAATAGCATCACATATATATTCCATGAAATCAAGTTTCTTTGAAGATAAATAGTTTTCCAAGTAGGGATAGAAAAGATCTTGCCTTGGTTTCTGTATCCTGATAGTATGGCTGGTCCCTCCTCCGAAATTTCTATAAACACAAAAGGACCGTCATTAGAATACCACATCTCTTACTCACTACCCTCTTGTATAACAAAACCCTTTACACTTCAACATATGTTTAACGTATTATTATTACCCCGAAGGGTCAAGGACTTAACCATTTACAAGCTCAATCGAAGTTTCAGTGGTTTTTCACCATTTCTCCTAACGACCACACTTAACTGTAAAAATCCCCATAAATTATAGATTTCGACTTTTACTACAAGGTCAACTGGTAATGTCTCTTTGACTACCCTACCATATTATCCCAAAGTTTCATAATTTTTAAAAATGTCTAAGTAGGTTGATCATAGCCTCAAAGTTGATACAATTACGGTTTCTCGGTTTTCGAACACCTTTCACTAAAACTGACTTTTCTCCTAAACCGTTCATCAGATTTTAACGCACCTTATATCGAAACGATCTATGAACTAAGCTCTATCATTTCATGGTCAATTGGTAACCTAGGCAGTGAGGTACCGTATGAATACAGGGGTCACAAAACAGGGCAGATTTCGTTCTAACGAAAATCGGACATTATAACGGCTATATTTTCGTACTTTCCAAAATCAAACTCCTCCAAATCAATCATCCACCTTATACACCATCACCTACACCATGTGGTCATCTTACCAACCATGGTTACAAGCACATACTCCTTCCAAAATCAACTTTAATCACTTACAAACACTTATAACATCATAATCATAACATTTATACCACTTAATCACTAAACACAACTATATCCATCATAAACATAAAAGAGAAAGCATGATTATACCTTCTTGAAGCTTTGATAACCCTTAAAAATCCTTGATAAACCTTGGGCACACCTTTAACAACCTTAGTATAGCTTGTATTAACTAAAGAAACCATAAAACAAAGTTAAAAATTCGAAGTTACTGTTTACTCAGCTGAAAGAATCGCAAAAACGAAGGTCTTACCTACGTTTTCTGGAGGAGACGTCTAAATGAAAGTTGTAGAGCATCTCATGGGCTTTCCAAAAAGCTAAAGAACACGAAATTCGGCTGAGAAACGAAGGAGTTATGGTCGATTTACCAACCTGCTGTCTTTTTTGGCCGAAAATGATGATAATGGATGGGGGAGAGTTTCTTGCTTTTGTTTTGATCTTTTCTCATCTTAATCTTGCTTAATCTAGAGTGTTATGGAAGCTTGGAAAGATATTTTGTGTTTAACACCTTGCAAAGTTACTAATTTACCCTTAAAAACAAGTTAATGGCTAATGACACCACTTTGATGATTCAATAAATCCCATTTTGATTTTCTACTTATAATGCTAATAATCTTGAATAACATAATGTGGTATGTATCCTTGTTATATTACTAATCTTGGTTGCTTGGTTTCCATACCCGTCTAATTGTGGTTCGTCTCGAATATACCTCATTATTTCAGTGGTTCTGAAATCATTTAACATTCCAAATTCCTTTGGTATTCTCTTAACTTAAAAATCCTTTGGTTTAACCTAAATTCACTAATTCCTCAATATATAATTCTTATAATGTTTCCATGCTCCTTAATATCCAATAAAAGCTCTTTAGAAGTCAAAATCCTCAAAAATCCATATTTAGGAATTTCTGAAATCCCTCGTCATTTCGAGTCACTTAATTTCAATATACAACACTAATATGGTTTCTGTTCATTCCTTTTCCGTTTCCATTATGGAGTACTTATATACCCTTTCTCTAAATCATCGAAATTTACTATTCATGTGATCACTGTAGCTTTGTTAAAGTTAGGGTTATTACAACGACTACTAAATCAAACACCAGCTCTGCTGGTCCATCACTTCTTTCTACTTTCCCACAGATCCTTCTGAAATCTTCGGTATCTCCTGTGATAATTTATAAAAATAGAAGAATGAGCTATAAAGCTCAGTAAGTATATTTTGTAGTCATCCACTGAGGTTTTATAAAATAATTTAGTTTTGGACCCATCATCACTACACATTTTATAATAAATATAAACTCACACCGAAATCAAAGTTCTGGCAAAGTATTCATCTTTTAAAACTGAGTAATAATCTCATAAACAGTTTTATTTCACAATGATCCGAACTCGACACAATTTCACAATAAACTGAAACTTAAACATTATTCAAAACATATTTATTTCACAACAACTGAAACTCAACACGATTTCTCGTTATTGCATAAAAGCAATTATCATCATTTCACAATTGACAGTTTATAATAAAAATATAAACTTCACAAATTATGTTATGAAAAACTGGGCATTCTACACACGACAATTCATCAAGTTTCATCATGGGGGTCCCCGGCCATTACTTCCTATTTTGGGAAGTTCACAAAGTTTCCATTCCTGGAAGTTCTACTGGTCTCCATTTCTGGAGGTTCTACTGTTCCCAATTTGGGAGTGACTCACTATCAATGCCAGTCTGCTCAGTTTTCCTCAAAAACACATTTTCACATATACTAGTTAAACAATTTAACGAGTATTCACAATAGTATATATAAAAAAATCACACTTTAAACTCTTCGATTTAAAAGATATATTTCTTTTAAAACCCATAAATTCACATTTCTACTTGAAAAAATATATTTCTTCTAAAATCCACAAATACACATTTCTATTTGAAAAATATTTTTCTTCTAAAACCCACGAATACACATTTCTACTTAAAAATATATTTCTTCTAAAATTCACAAATTCATATTTCTACCTTTCCAGTTCAAAATCAATAATTTACTGGAAACAAGATTCACATTTATACACGCATAAAACCAAATACGCATAGGGTTTAAAGCACAGTAAATACGTTAACAAAATATAACGCATTATTTTCAATTTATCACAGCAAGATATACTCACAACCACCGCTATCCAAGTAGTCCAACCATTCCTCAACCCACTTCTCCAATAACCTGGACAAGCATCAACAAACTCTTCAATCGTATATCCTCTATTTATTCTGCTCATACTTTACAAAGCAAACCGATCCTAAACGATCACATTCTACAACTCGATTTGTTTCTACAATTATCCACTAAAATCAATGACGTCCTTTTAGGTCACAATTTACCGAGTAAGCTTCTATCGCTTACTAATTGATAATCCAACTATTTCATAGCTTGCTCCTCGAAATCCGAATTTATAAAATTCCACGCTTAAAAATTTGTTTACAAGTCTCATAAATTCTACATAAATCCCCACCACCGCCGGCGACCAACTGCGCGGTGGTGGCTACGTTTCCGGTCACCAACTACTATCAAACCTGCATAAATCCTTCGTCCAACACCCCTAATCAACACTGCCATCAACAATTTCATCATACAAAACGAGAATTAGGATGCCCCAATTCAATTTTTACAAACCCTAATTTTTCTTCTTTTCACCCAATTTTCATTCCTCTCTCCCCGATTCTCTCTTTTTTTTTCTGCGTGTTTAGTGTTTGGCAAATTAGACTTGGCCCAATTTCCTTTTATTAACACTACAAATAACTAACTCCTGGCCCAATTAAAACACTACTTATACATTTTATCTCCTTTTTATTCCACTCATGATTGTTTTATTAAACCAATTATCTCCCAAATTTCCAAAAATAATTACACTCTTTAACTTAATAAAATAGAGTCATCAAATCTCCAAAATCTCGTATTTTAAATGATTCTGAGTCCACTTGCAAATTTCCCGAAAATAAATCTTTAAAATCATCTAACATCAAATAATTAATATTTGACATAATAAATTCATTCTCAACCAATAAAAGAAATTATTCCTCAAAGTCCACAGTTTATCATCTAGATCTCTAAATTCTTTATTATCTTCAAAACGGTTCAAAACTTAACTGCAATAAATCTTATTCCCAATAAAATAATCAAAATTAATATTTTCGGAATCGGGGTGTTACATCCTTCCCCCCTTAAAAAAATTTCGTCCTCGAAATTGAGTGCACCTAGTCTCATCAAAACAAAGTGGGATACTTCCCCCTCATACTGTTTTCTGGTCTCCAAGTCCTTCTTTAACATCATGACTCTATCACATAGTATTCATCAAAGGTATTACCTTCATTCTTAACATCTACTCCTGTCAATCATAGTCTCTACGGGGTTTTCTCAAATTTTAAACTCTCCTGAACATTTATCGGTTCATATTCCAATTCCTGGTTGACTCTCCAACCTGGAAGTGGCTCTGTAGCAGTTCTCACGAATACTATCTCTTCACATGATTTCAGCAATATATCATAATCTTCTTCTAGAATAATTATAACAATCTTCAAAAGAATGTCATCAATAATTCATCACAATCATCACACAAGGATTAAGAAAATGAGTATCCAGACATGATAGGTTCACAAGTTCTACTAGTGGGGATCCCGACCAGCTAACCAACCGGTTAAGCTTTACTTCCAACAAGGAAGCATCAACAATTCACGATATCAATGTAAGAATACTCACTTCTCATCCAAAAATCATCAATTAAAAATCAAGATATCCCTCGCGGTCGGAAATCAACAGTAATTCAGTACACACATATACTTACTCATCATCATTTATATGTATCTCCCATTTGAGATTACATACCCACTTTATCATTATGATCATCATCTTTATTTCGAATTCGCAATTCAAAATCATCTCAAGTAATAGTAATATGGTCTTTCATCAGTCATCAATACGAAACTTTACAGTCATCCACATGTCGTATTCTACATGATCCCTCTGTACAATACCAAAAGGTAAAGATCTACAAGCTAGCATACACGTAGTTTCTAACAAAAACTGTAACCAACGAAATCATCGTCACGGTCATTAGCATCTTCCTCTTGTAGCTATTAAAATCATCATCAAAGGCATATCATCAAGATTTTTTAAACATCAGTCCTATCCATTTATAGAATCCTGGCGTCAATTCACATTGTCCTTAATCTCTAAGTTGAATCATCTCATCCTGACATAAAACATACCCATGATGCTATCTATCATATATCTCGACTCTTACTACTAGCTTCCAATATTCGAAATCTCTCGATGAATCAAAATTTTCCGAACGATGCAACAGTCACTGTCGCATTCTCTGTAAATTGAAACTAGCGGACAAAACAACAGCTATCTAAATAATTGATCAACATCAATGGCGAAAGGAAGTCTAAGAGACTCGGACCCACATATACTATCACATCCTCGAATAACAAGATAATAAATCCTCAAATACTTGAATTCTGAAGAATCCCAAAATTTCCTTAATTCTACTAATATCATCCTCGATCAACAACCTACATCCTCAAATTCTCGTATCAGTAATCAGTACCATATAATCTCAAACAAAAATTTTCTCTCTAGTTGATAATATCACCATTATTATAATATATCTAAATTTCATACTGTATATATTCCTATCAATCACTGTTATTCTTAATAAATATCTTTAGGATCGAGTTACAAGATCCTAATTCAATCCACAAATTTTCAAATGTTATCATATTCCAAGATCCTCATATAACATCCAATCAATTTCTCATACGTCCATTTGTTTTTCAAAACCATTTGCCCTCTCTCCTTCTCATTTTCCTTTTTTTTTCTAAACTATTTCACACCTACGACGCCTTCGGTCCACACCTAATAACCTTTCTTCTTCATACATGCTGACAATAATTGAACTTAATTCAACAATATATTCTTAATTTTCTTCCGTCTATATACCTATAAAATTTTCGATGCAAACCTCAATCCATGTCACAATATCAATTTAAAGAAATCTATACATCATCACCCGAAGCACTTAATTCCGAATCCATCACACACGTCTCAACGATTCTTCCCAAAAGTTTCTTGTATCAATGCAATCAATCAAATCCTTATTACCAATAACCATTAAAACCTCATATTCTAGAAATCTTAAATCCAAATATCTTCTACAATCTCAAAAGAAGGTTCTTAAAACTTAATAACCACATAATCCTCAAATATTAAAATAAATATTAGTCTATGTCCACGGTAACAAAGCTCGTTTCCTCGAACACAAATATCCATTCGTAGATGCTAAAATCACGTCATCAAACAATATTCAAATTCCCAAAATCCTTACATTCAGGGTTACACGTCTTATCCCTGAACAACAATTAAATCCCCAAAAGACATTTAATAGCCGTGTCAAAATCCAGAGAAAAATTATTGCTCCCCAAAGCAATCACGTCAAACTATTATCATCTACTTTACATTCAAACTCTTCAAATTTCTACGCGTTCGTGAACTCATTATAGATATCCAACATTATTCTATCTAAAATCCTATTTGCATAAAATTCCAAAACTCATGATTTTCCCCACTTCTAACCCTTGAAACAATATACTCTCGAACAACGAGATCACATACCAAAATCACATCTTCCAATAATAATCTAGCTGTCAAATCATATATTCACTTTTACGAGTTTATCTTATAAAATAACCAAATCCTCAAACAAGAAGTGAGCACCATCACATAATTACATATCCTCGAACATTTTCACACATCCCAAAAATCATATGTATCGCTAAAACGATCTCCATCACTCCTCAAAAGTATTTCAGTGACCTATATCCTCAAAATCTATTCATGTTCTAAAATTCTCAATTTCTTAACCAATATCCTTGTTAAGTATACTTACTATCTTACTCCTTGGTACTATATCTAGTAATCTACTACCACTTCACACGAGCCCTCATGCTCTTCAATATTCAATAACTACGGATCTTACCAATTCAAGACCCTAAATCTTAACCTCTCTTCCCATGCGAGAAACCTTTGCTATGACAATCTTAGTCCTTGAAAAATTCAAATCCTACACATTTTCTCTTCAAACCCTTAGTTCTTTGACAATTTCAGTCACACAATACTTTATCTTTATACATATCTCACTTTTCTAATCCATAGCTCTGATACCACCTGTGACGCCCCCGACTCCCGGTTCGAGTTTATCAGGAAGAAACCGGCCCGAAGGTCCGTCAAAACTACCTCATAACCTGCTTAACTACTAAAATTTTAAAAGTAAATTTCGGCATGAAGTATTCGTAAATAGGACTATCCACCTATTTTTCAATTCAACAATTCAACTTTATAACAAAAGTCTACCTCATCAAAAATTGTGCCACACACAACGCATCTCAACTACTATCAACATGTAATGTAATTTGTACAACTACAAGCCAACTCTGTCCTGACTTACCTCGCATCAACAGACGACCAAAGCCGACAACCAGCGCTTCAATCTTAAGTCAACCTATGACTTCAGTACGTGAAGTACGACTACTAAATCAAACACCAGCTCTGCTGGTCCATCACTTCTTTCTACTTTTCCACAGATCCTTCTGAAATCTTCGGTATCTCCTGTGATAATTTATAAAAATAGAAGAATGAGCTATAAAGCTCAGCAAGTATATTTTGTAGTAATCCACTGAGGTTTTATAAAATAATTTAGTTTTGGACCCATCATCACTACACATTTTATAATAAATATAAACTCACACCGAAATCAAAGTTCTGACAAAGTATTCATCTTCTAAAACTGAGTAATAATCTCATAAACAGTTTTATTTCACAATAATCCGAACTCGACACAATTTCACAATAAACTGAAACTTAAACATTATTCAAAACATATTTATTTCACAATAACTGAAACTCAACACGATTTCTCATTATTGCATAAAAGCAATTATCATCATTTCACAATTCACAGTTTATAATAAAAATATAAACTTCACAAATTATGTTAGAAAAAACTGGGCATTCTACACACGACAATTCATCAAGTTTCATCATGGGGTCCCCGACCACTACTTTCTATTTTGGGAAGTTCACAAAGTTTCCATTCCTGGAAGTTCTACTGGTCTCCATTTCTGGAGGTTCTACTGTTCCCAATTTGGGAGTGACTCACTATCAATGCCAGTCTGCTCAGTTTTCCTGAAATACACATTTCCACATATACTAGTTAAACAATTTAACGAGTATTCACAATAGTATATATAAAAAAATCACACTTTAAACTCTTCGATTTAAAAGATATATTTCTTTTAAAACCCATAAATTCACATTTCTACTTGAAAAAAATATATTTCTTCTAAAATCCACACATCCACATTTCTATTTGAAAAATATTTTTTCTTCTAAAACCCACGAATACACATTTCTACTTAAAAATATATTTCTTCTAAAATTCATAAATTCATATTTTTAACTTTCCAGTTCAAAATCAATAATTTACTGGAAACAAGATTCACATTTATACACGCATAAAACCAAATACGCAATAGGGTTTAAAGCAAAGTAAATACGTTAACAAAATATAACGCATTATTTTCAATTTATCACAGCAAGATATACTCACAACCACCGCTATCCAAGTAGTCCAACCATTCCTCAACCCACTTCTCCAATAACCTGGACAAGCATCAACAAACTCTTCAATCGTATATCCTCTATTTATTCTACTCATACTTTACAAAGCAAACCGATCCTAAACGATCACATTCTACAACTCGATTTTTTTCTACAATTATCCACTAAAATCAATGACGTCCTTTTAGGTCACAATTTACCGAGTAAGCTTCTATCGCTTACTAATTGATAATCCAACTATTTCACAGCTTGCTCCTCGAAATCCGAATTTATAAAATTCCACGCTTAAAAATTTGTTTACAAGTCTCATAAATTCTACACATTTATTAGGCTTGAGTTACAGTGCTTTTTACAGTAAATCGGCATGACCTTTTCGTAAATAGAACTTCCCTGTGTCACAGCACCTCATCAACAATCTCACACAAATCACTAATAATTTCTAAACCTCAACTTCCACAAATTTTATAGGCCACTTTTTTATCCAAGTACAATTTCTCAATAAATTGACGACTTTAAAAACTTAAACTCCAAAAATATTAACTCCAATATTCCATAAATTCCCGAATTAATTCTAGAAACAAGATTCTAAATATCCGACAAAAATCCCAAATTAACCTCCATAATTTATAACTATAGTGTTTGACGAGTTCTCAAAATATAACTTCGAAAATAATAAAATTCCTCGAAATGCATCTTCAAAAATAACGAAATTAAACATCCACTTACGGTGTAAAAACACGCGCCATAATCGAACCCATCGTGCTTCTCCGTTGATTTCCATCGCTACCATTTTTTTCCCAAATCTCTCTCCCACCTCTCTCCCTCTATTTCTCTCTCTCTCTCTCTCTCCCTCCTTTCCCGTCTCTCATGCCGCTGCAAACCATCACCACCGCCACAGTGGTGGTCTTCTTTCTCCCCCCGCTGCTTATACACACACACCACCTAAACACACACACACGCAGCACAACACACACGCAGTACAACACCAACCTCCTCCCTTCTTCCTCTTCATGCCTCCTGCCGCCCCCGACTGCCGTGACTACCCTCCCCCACCACCGCCGGCGACCAAATGCCGCGGTGGTGGCTACGTTTTCGGTCACCAACTACTATCAAACCTGCATAAATCCTTCGTCCAACACCCCTAATCAACACTGCCATCAACAATTTCATCATACAAAACGAGAATTAGGATGTCCCAATTCAATTTTTACAAACCCTAATTTTTCTTCTTTTTCCCCAATTTTCATTCCTCTCTCCCCGATTCTCTCTTTTTTTTCTGTGTGTGTGGTGTTTAGCAAATTAGGCTTGGCCCAATTTCCTTTTATTAACACTACAAATAATTAACTCTGGACACAATTAAAACACTACTTATACATTTTATCTCCTTTTTATTCCACTCATGATTGTTTTATTAAAACAATTATCTCCCAAATTTTTAAAAATAATTATACTCTTTAACTTAATAAAATAGAATCATCAAATCTCCAAAATCTCGTATTTTAAATGATTCCGAGTCCACTTGAAAATTTCCCGAAAATAAATATTTAAAATCATCTAACGTCAAATAATTAATATTTGACATAATAATTTCATTCTCAACCAATAAAAGAAATTACTCTTCAAAGTCCACAATTTATCGTCTCGATCTCTAAATTCTTTATTATCTCCAAAACAGTTCAAAACTTAACCGCAATAAATCTTATTCCCAATAAAATAATCAGAATAAATATTTTCAGAATTGGGGTGTTACATGTAATCTGTATCCTCAAGATCAATAAAAATTTTCTCTTCTGTCTATCTGTGTTCTTTGTTTACGTTTATTATAATCTTTCTTGTTTCCGTTATAACATTTACAAATATTAATATCATAAACAATTTTTATTTGCAAAATAAAATTTAAATTACAACCCATTTTAATAATATGATTCTTGAATGATAAATTATAAAATATTAAAATTCATAATTTTTATCTTATTTAATTTTAAAAATCTACATTTTATAATTTTGAGACATCGCTTATGTTTATGAACTTATGATTAAAAAAATTAAAATATTAATATAAAGTAAATAATATCGGCTTCTACTTATATAGGTTGAATATGGGTATCCTATATCAACACCCAGCGTGAAAGATAAATAAATATTTTCTATGCGAAACACACGGTAAACATTATTAAACCTTATCCGAATCCTACCTATTGCCATCCCATATCCCTACATGTTCATAAAAAATTTATAAATTGTGTAAATATTGAAATGTGATTAAGATTATGTGATTTCGGTGCGAGAATATGAAATATATGAGTTATTTATAAAAAATTGAATTTGGTTGAATATAAAACACATGAACTATTAATGAACAAATCGATTCCGCTCGAATCGAATTGTTGTGATAAAACTTGTATTCAGCTGAGTTATTAATGAGTTGATCTTGAACATCATTTTTTGTTCAATTGAAAAACTAGGCGCAACTCGGAGCACATTTAAAAAAAAAAATTAAATACAACTCTATTCGAATAATACTCAATTCAATTTTTTTTTTTTTGCTAAGTATACTCAATTCAATTTTATTCGTTTACGATCCTACTTTGTCATCTAATTTTGATTGTTATCATTAAATATTGAAAATTGTATATATTTTAACTAATAAATATATTTATGTTACTTTGAGGTGTAAATTCAGATTTTGTATCTAAGGGTTAAGTAAACTATATATTTAAAATTTTAGAAGATAAATAAATCATATTCATTTAAAATTTTCGATTAAAAATCTTTTAGATAATGCAAATAATAAATTAAATGAAAGAAAAGAATTATACATTATTTCAATATATTCAGATGTTTAACATCATGTTAAGTAATTAAAATTTGAATTATTTAAAATTTTAATGTAACAAATCCAAATTTGATATAATATTCAAATGTTCGAACATCATGTAATTAAATCGTTTAAGATTTTAGGATAAAAAAATTTGATACAATGTACTACCATTAAAGATCAACATGTTCATGTTATAAAAAAAATCAACATGTTCATGTATTCTAACACTATATTAAGAGGGTGTTTGGGATTGCTTAAAATAAGTTACTTTTGATTTAATGGGGGTATTTTTAACTTAAAGGAGAAAGTAAAATTGTTTGCTTTAAGTTGAATGAAAGTGTTTGGGTAATTTTACTTAAAGTTAAATGGACAATTTTGACTTAAAGTGAAATTTGACTTAAAAAAATTTTAAACTCATCATTTAAGCTTTACAAGAATTGTGAAAAAAAAAAAACCATAAGTCATAAGTCAAAAGTACCTAAATGGAGCTTATGACTTTAAGCAGTTTTTTAACTTAAAGCACGACTTAAATCCGGTTACACAAACACTACAAAAACTCCTTAAAGGAGCTTACTCCTTAAAGGAGCCTTAGCCAAACAGGCTCTAAATAACTCAATTATTGAAAATTTTAATGTAATGTAATAAATTCAAATTTGATATAGTGTACTGTATTGATTAAAAAAGAAAATTTTCCCTTTATTAAACAATTTAAACAAAATGACTATTACATTCTTATTTAATAGTATCTTTTATTCTCTTTTGAAATTTTCATATTCTAATTAAAATATACAAATTTGTTAATGTAAATTTTATGTACTTTTTACAGGTTCTCAAATTAACGAGCGAAGGTCCAACATACCTAATTTTCAACAAAACATGTTCAATATATCAATATTCATATTTTTTGTGGTTTACGATTTATACATCATTTTAAAATTTTAAATCTAACGATTTAGGTAATAAATTTCATATTTTTAAAATTAATTTAAAGTTTTTTTCTTCTTCAATTCGATAATTTAAATGACAGTCTCATCTTAAGTAGAATCTACAATTATATTAAACTTCAATGGGCAAAGTTTGCCATTTTAGTGGGTGTTAAATTATGGTTTTACCACCATTTTTTAAAATATTACAAAAATACAATTCTTTAATAATTATGTAAAAAAATAATGAAATTATGTTTGTGTTGGGTTTCGAACCAATAAACCTCTATTCTCAAATTCATGCATTAACCAAATGTGGTATAGTTGATTTTGAGTTTTATGTGATACAGTTGATTTTGAGTTTTGTTTAAAAATTCTATAAGATAAACCATCTATTTTCTTTTTTGTCTCATCCTCCTTTTTTTTTGGTAAATGAAATGTCAGTTCATATTATTTTCAAAATATTGGATAAATAAAATTATAAATTTTTTTTAATAAGCTGAGGATAATCTACAATTCTAATTTTGTCATTATAATTGATATAGAAAAATAAGAGTTAGACTATGCATATTGTAACGGAGTCCAAAAAGAAAAAAAAAATTATTTACAAACGTCTTCATGTAGATGTTAAATCATTTAAATAAAAAAATAAGATGTGGTTTTAAGAAATATGTAAATTTTAGTTATCAAATCATACTTAATTAATAATTACATCACATAATTTTTACATTTATAAAATTTAAATATGTTAGGCATATTACAGGATTTTGGTCGACCAACTACTTAGACTTTCAATTATTGAAATATATGATTGGTCTAAAAACACAAATATTTAAATATATACAAAATATAATTGAAAATATGTTAAAAAATGAAAACTCTAAAAATATGATTTATGTTATATAAAAAAATAATATAATTAACATTCAAATTAAATAAAAAAAGATATGCATTTTTGAATCATAAATATTAAAAAATTACAATAATTATTTAAAATGATCAGTTAGTTTATAACTCGACTATAAAGTATGGTACATAGGAATTTTTATATAATATATTGATCAATATAATATATAATATAATATATAATGATTGAGTTGTAACATATATTAGAACAATATACGATAAAATCAAAAAATTTGATACTAGATTTAATATACATGCACGGATCATTAAGGTTGACATATTTTATATCGATTGAAATATTTGGAAAAATTTAAAATTGAGTTAAAAGTACTTCAAAATTATAATATATAAAACATTTCAATTTACTCAATTTTTTTTATTGAATTTCTATATACTGTAATATATATTAGACTGAAACTAAATATTTAAGTTTAAAAGTGTATAAATGTATATGTTTAAAAAAAAATGTTTGAGACTAACATAAGGATGACTTATTCAACATTAAGAGATTTTGTAATACGTCTCAAAATATAGTCTTACATATACGATCAATTTTTTACAACAAAATCAATGAGTTTATATATGCCTCTATTGTAAAGGGATAATTTTAGTAAGATAGTTATTTGTATTATACTAAAAGGTTCAATTTGATAAAATTCATTTCACGCAATTAAAAAATAAATAATAATTTAACAATCATAAGTATTCATATGATTATTATTATATGAATATTTATCCAAATTTTATGAAATCTAATCAAATTATAATATATTTCAAAAATTGGTATATAATATTACAAAATAACTATAAAAATATTCGATAAATCAAAATCTTAATGTTTATCATATTTTTAATTACAATATTATTTCAATATACATAATTTTAAATGAGATTAATGCAATACCCAGGCATTTACGCTAGTACTAGCATTTTACCCGTGCTACGCACCGAATGCACAATCCTAAAAAATATTAAATAATTACCAAATATATATATATATAAGTATAAAAATAAAATTATTTTGTTATTTCATTTTTTCAAATAGTTTTACGACATTTTATGCTCTTTTTACGAAAAATTCAATTCAATATAGCCTTGTATTGAGTACTGGGCACAAAAAACAAAAAAAACATAATTATTAATATATATTAAGAATTTATACATTTTTTCTTCCATAAAAGCAAATAGAATAGGAAGTGTCGACTCTTTGGAAGTTGTTGAATTAACATGTTATACTGCTAATTGAATATCTAAATCGACCTTTGTTATTCCCAGATTACACACTTGTATAATTGTAGAAGGGGGGGTTGAATACAATTCTTGATATTTATAAATTTCTGATAAGAACTTCAGAAACTTATGAAGAGATAATTGCAATGTAAGAATTATACACAAACACATATAAAATCAGGTGGTTAAAATGCACCACCTGAAGCTTTTATTTGAAGAAAACTCTGTGATACAAAATGTACACAGCTGCCGTTTTACAACTCTTTGCTTCTAAAGATATTCAAGAAACCCTAAGCAAATATGTCTGTTTTCTTTACCTACAAAGAGTTGCTACACTTGGTTATATATCCCAAGTTTTACAAGTACTACTGGAATAAGATAATACTAATCTAATTCTAGTTGACTTGCTACTACACTCCAAATACATATGTAGCCGAAAGGTTGTCCTTGTGTTCAGACATGTCTCCTGCACCTTTCTTGTATTCATAGTGTAAATGGAATGCTTCTTTCTTCTGTGTTTCCAAAGTATGGCTGCCATACTGCTTTTTGTATCTACTATAAACTCATGTGATCTGTCAGTCAAACATGTCCTTATCAACTGCTAATCTCCAGCTAATCATAGAAAACAGTGTCAATGATTATCCGTTGATGATGTATACTGACATCCGTTGATGATGTATAGAGCAGTATCCGTTGATATTGGGACTTGAGCTGTATCCGTTGATAGAGTGAATTTGAGTTGTATCCGTTGATAGGGTTTAGTCTTCATCCGTTGATACACTTTCACTTAGACAGAATTACATAGCATAGCTTATTTACAATTGGCTACCCTATTCTGCCTATCCGTTGATAGTCAACATGACTGTGGATAAAAACACTATCAACTGATAACATAGAGATACTGCAGTGTGCTACAAAACCTCATCCGTTGATGAGCTATCTGTCAACGGATAGAGTTATAAATCCTCATCCGTTGACAGCTACAAAACCTTAAACAATTTGATTGATTGTGAAGTTATCATCAAGTACAACATATTCCTAACAATCTCCCCCAATTTATACTTGATGGCAATAAAGCATAAATTCAGGACCTTGATGATAACAAAACATTCCTAAAGATATATAAAGAACAATACATAAATTGTATTAAGCTACAATAATTGAAAAACTGAAAGTTTGAGAAATTTACAGAGAAGTGCTCCTCTAGACTGAGCAGATTAGGACTGTTTCTTTCCTCTCGTTGGCATCACCCTTGATTTTCCTTCCTTGGCAGAGTTGGACTCAATCTGTATTTGGAGTTGCCTATAGAAGGCATCTTCTTCATCTACCTTTGGATTTAGCTTCTGTTGTAGCCATCTCAGGTATTGAGAACTAGCCTTTGGCAGTTGGTCTTCTAACCTGAAGAATCTCCTGTTACCATCTTCATCCCTGAACTCCATCATCCAGAAAGGTTGGAGGTGGATTTTCTGTCCATTGTATGGGATCTTCATTTTCCTTGGTAGACTTGATGGTGAGTTCCAATCCCTCCTTATTTGTTCTATTTTGTCCAGTATCTCCCCTTTTGCTATCTTGGAGAACCCTGTGTATCTCTTGATTGCAGAGAACACTTTGGTTAAGGTATGATAATTTTCTCCAAGAACCCTTTGTAGTGGCCATGTCCTTTCCGTTCCTCCCTTGTATACAAAGACCAATCTTTCAGGCAAATGTTTATATTTGTCAATTCCTCTTACTTCTGACAATTCATCCAGATAAAGATTCATGTCAGAGTATTCTTCAATATCTGCCTGATAGATAAAATCATCCTTGTTTTCCAAGATTGGCTGCCTGACAATTGCAGGTACCCTAGCAACTTGAATTGGTTCCTTTGAAGGTTGCTTCCTTGGTTTCCTTTACTTCTGTGTAGGCTTCTGTTGAGGCTTCAGCAAGAATGAAGGAACCTCAATGGAGTCAAGATTCATTGGTTCCTCTTTAGGTACTATAGGCTCACCATGGAAATTTACATCTGGGTTGAATACTTTCACATCAATAGGTTGTGATGAACCAACTGTCTCTTTGTTTTCAGTTTCTGGGGAGACAGGCCTCCTTGCATGTGATTTTAATCTCTTGGATTTGGGGACTGATTTCCCTTTCTTTTTGAATTTGGGGACTTCCTCAGGTTCCCTCAATTCATCCTCTACCTCATCCAATAACTCTTGAGCCAGCCTTGCTTGCTTCTCATCTGAGTTTTCATATAGATATTCAGTGCTTGGTTGAGATTCTCTTAGCAGCCTTGAAGTTTCTTCTCTCTTAGCTTCAACAAATCTAGGATGGCTGTTGGATATGTTTAGAACTTTTCCATTCCTTATGATTACAGCCATCCATTCTCTTACACAACTGTTAGCCTTCTCCTTGAATTCCTTGATTGCCTTACCCATCAACTTCTCTTCATCATCCTTGGGAAATGGAAAGTCCAGTTGTAACTTGTTCTTCCCATTTGCTTTTGGTGGTGAGAAGGGTCTTGATTTGATGTAGGGTTCAAATTCCTTAACATGAGAAGGCTCAGCATCATAGAATGTAGGAGCCACAATTGCTGGAGTGAGCACCTTCAGAATTGTTGTAGATATTGTTGGAGCTGAGGTTTGGCTAGAGAACAGATTTGATGCAATAGATTGATTGATCAATCTTTCTGTCCTCATTATCCTTTCATAGTTTTCTTCTTTCATCTTTTGGAGAGCTTCAATTTTGGCTAGCTTTTCTTCTTCTGTCAAGTTTGAAAGATCAAACTCTCCATATAGAGGTTTGGATTTGCTGGGGGAAGCTGTGACAATGAATTCTTGTGGATTGACCACTATGGTAGGCTGCTGCTCCCCCTCACTTGCTGCTTCCCTTCTTTCAGAAATTAAGATTTGACTTGAAGTTGCCACAGCCTCTTTTACTTTCTCCCCCTTTTTGTTAGCATCAAGGGTTTGACTAGAAGTTGGGGCTGCAACTAACCTTTCTAGCAGTTGGGTTTGCAGTTTCTGATGTTGAAGAAATTGCTCCATCTGGGATTCCATCTTTTCCACTCTTGAAGTGAGAAGTTGCACAGATTTAGCCAGGTTGTCTTCTTTGAGAAACCTTTGTTGCAACACCCTCTGAGTGGCTGTAGGAGCTAGTTGCTCTAGCTTGGAATCCACAGAGATTTTCACATCCTTGATTTCTTGTTTGACCTCCTCTAAATTGGATCTCTGAATCACCATTTGCATCTTTTGTAACTTTAGGGAGTCAATTGCCTGTTGAAGAACAACCTTTCTCTGTGGATCTGCTTCTGGGTGCTCAGCCAGGGCAGATTTATATTGCCTTATGATTTCCATATCAAGTTGGTGATAGGTGTAGTTTTGAGCAAATGCAAAATCATGAATACTGCTACCACCTTCATCTTCAGAGCTCTGGCTGTCTTCATCTTCAGAATTGTCAAATTCATCACTCTCAGCAGTGGTTGGCAGAGCTGCTATAGATTCCTTAGCTCTAAGTAGAGATTGTGAGGTGTGCACTAGGTGCAGTGCCTCCTCTGCTTCCACATTGCCCTGTTGTGCCAGAATTTGATAGGCAGGAACAGGGTGAGTAAAGGTTTCAGCATCCAGAGAAATGGAGTCAATCATGGACTGATATTCTCTTTGAAATTCCATTTCCTTGGATGCATCCTCAACCCCCATTGACTCACTAGCAATGGCTGCTTCTTCCATCCTTATCTCTCCTGTAGTCCCTTCTCTCACCTCATCTCTCTTTTCTTGCATCAAGGGCTCCCCTTGGCTCACACCTCTCACACCCTCACCTTCACCTACTAAGGTGGTACTCTCCAACTCTCCTTTTGCCTGACCGGAAGAAATGGCCAGCCTCTCATTATTTATCTCTCCTTTTGCCTGCTCACAAGGCAGCCTCTCACTCCCTTCCCTCAAACCTAAAAGTGTTTCAACTACTGAGAACTCCTCTACACTTGACACTGGAATGTCAGATATAGCAGTGGTAGAGTGAGTTATCAACGGATAAGGAATATCCGTTGATGAAGTAGTTATAGCTGTCAACGGATGGCTAGATAGAGGCGCATCCGTTGATGGAGAAACACTTGTCAACGGATGAAGGATATCCGTTGAGGAAGGAATAATTATATCCGTTGAAGAGAAAACCAACACTGAATCTGTGGAGATTGATTTTAAGTTCGAGGCCACAGTCTGTGTTGAGAATTCTGGAAGGGAAGATTGATGGTCCAACAAATCATCTAAAAGATGATGACCACCAATTATAGAGTGGGGCTTCTCCAAGAATCTTAAAGATGGAGAATCAGGAATTGATGTAGATATCATATCCACATCCAGAGAAGGAGTTGGTGATGGTGGATTGTAATGTGTATCGATTTGAAGATTAAGATCAAGGGGCTGTGACTCCACATTTATTGAAGTCACATCAAACTGAGTTTGAGAAGGTACAGTTTCCTGTACAGTGTGTGTGCCCTGTGATTCCCCTGTGGTTTTAGATTTCACTCTTCTTCCATAGGTTTTTGAGATTGGGCTATATGTGTCCCTAACCCTCTTGTGCAGTGTTCCTTGTGGGGAACTTGATTCAGTAGTCACACTCTTTTGGGAGAGTGTGACTAGAATTTGGCCTGTAGTTACATTAGCAGTCTTTTGAGAGACTGAAATGGTGGTTGCACTCATCTCTCCTTCCTTATCCTTAGGGCTTCTTTGATGTTCACCCTGTCCCTCACCACTCACTACCACCTTCACACTCCCCTCAAGAGGTTTGGTAGTTTTTACAACAGGTGTCTTTTGAGAGACACTTGAGGTTTGCCTTTTAGAATGTGGTTTTGGAACTTTGGATTTGGTCACTTTGGTAGGAGCCTGTTTGGTCACAACTACAGACTCCATTGTGACACTAGAAGGTAAAGAAATTTGGGGGTTGGAGATAGAGGTTTCAAAGTTAGAGATAGTTACCTGAACAATTGGTAGATATACCAACTGTACTCCTGCATTGAGGTTCATTCGAATCAGGTCACTTAAGACTCTCTTCTCCTGAACAAAACATTGGAACTTGCTATCCGGGTTAGCAATGGATAGCTTATTCTCAGACACATGCAGTGCTAAGAGCATTAAAAATCTAGCAAAGTAGATATTCTTGCTCCTAGTTTCCTTTTTACCCAACTTTGCAGCTATCTCATACAAAACTAATGTGCCAAAATTATAGAATTTATCATTTAAAAGCATACACATCATTGTTAGCATGGACAGGGTAACAGCATCAAAATTGCTAATTTTTCCTGAAAAAGTTTTAATGAAGGCATCACAGAAGTAGCTCCATTCTTTAACCATTCCTTTTCTAGCAATTTTCCCTAAGTTTTCAGTACTAAGGGCATAATTAATAGAATTAAGCATGGCAACAATTTCAGCATCAGTAGGTACTTTCAGACAGTTATTCTCAGGCAATTTTAAACAAGCAGTTATTACATCAGAATTAACCACATAGTTTTTACCCTTTAAAGAAAAAGCAATTGTACCGTCTGTGCCATTGTACTCAGCAGATGTCCACATTTCTTCAATTACCTCGTGGATTAAGGGAGTGGTAGCCGTCATAGCATATGACAGTTTGCATTTCTTCACGAAACTCATCAAAGTGTGGTAAGCTTCTGGAGCATTCACTGTGTCAACAAAGGCCGCGAAATTGTTCTTCTCATAGGTAAACCCAGTGGAGGACATCATCTTAACAATAGGCGCCATTGAAGTGATTGAACTTTGGTTACAGAGAGTTTTAGGGAAGAAGATGCAGTTAACTTTTGATATGCTTGAAAATGAATAAAAGTGAGATGTGAGAGTACAAGTCCGCCTTTTATATTTTTCAAGAATTAAAAATGAAATAATTAAAAGTAATTACTCCATTGGTCAAAAGTAACTGTCAGATAGTAAATAAAAAGAGAATAAGTACAGCCATGATTAGATATACACGGTTACCAACGGAAAAGAAAAAAAAATGTATATCAACGGATATAGAATGAACGGTTGAGATACAGTTTATCCGTTGATGACGTGGATAGCCTGTTACCCGTTGACATGCAAAAATCTAGTAATGTGTTTATACTATCAACGGATAAAAGGATATCCGTTGATAAGCTAATTTTGCCTTAGGCAAAATTTCTGCAGAAAATTTTTTTTTTTTCTGAAAGTTTTCACTTTCAAGTAAATCAAAACACATTTCCAGCTTCAAATCATTGAAATCAAATATCACTAGGAATTATGACAAATTAAGCATACCTAGCTCACCTACCAATCTTGTGAATGTGGATTCATCAAGAGGCTTGGTGAAGATATCTGCAAGCTGCATTTCACTTGGCACAAAGTGCATTTCTACTGTACCATTCATCACATGTTCTCTAATGAAGTGGTATTTGATGTCAATGTGCTTGGTTCTCGAATGTTGCACTGGATTCCCTGTGATGGCAATAGCACTTGTGTTGTCACAGAAAATTGGAATCTTCTCAACTTTTAGACCATAGTCAATGAGTTGGTTTCTCATCCATAGAATCTGTGCACAACAGCTTCCAGCCGCAATGTACTCAGCTTCAGCTGTAGAAGTGGAGACTGAGTTTTGTTTCTTACTGAACCATGACACAAGCCTGTTTCCTAGAAATTGACAGGAACCTGTAGTACTTTTCCTATCAACTCTGCAACCTGCATAATCTGCATCTGAATAGCCAGTTAGATCAAAACCAGATTCTCTTGGGTACCAAATGCCAAGGTTTGGTGTTCCCTTGAGATACCTGAAAATTCTTTTAATAGCTATTAAGTGAGACTCTCTAGGATCAGCTTGAAATCTAGCACAAAGACAGGTAGAAAACATTATATCAGGTCTACTAGCTGTTAGGTATAAAAGTGAACCTACCATGCCTCTATAACTTGAGATGTCCACAGACTTTTCCTTAGTATTCAACTCAAGCTTAGTTGCAGTGGCCATAGGTGTTTTAGCAGATGTACAATCCATTAAGTCAAATTTCTTTAAGAGATCATAAATATATTTTGTTTGACTTATGAAAATGCCCTCATTAACTTGCTTTACTTGTAGGCCAAGAAAGTAAGTTAATTCACCCATCATACTCATTTCATACCTACTTTGCATAAGTTTGGCAAACTTTTTGCAAAGCTTCTCATCTGTAGACCCAAAAATAATATCATCTACATAGATTTGAACAAGTATTGAAGAGCCATTAATATCCCTATGAAATAAGGTTTTATCTACTGTACCTCTAGTGAAGTGGTTCTCCAAAAGAAATTGAGATAAAGTGTCATACCAGGCTCTTGGTGCTTGCTTCAAACCATAAAGTGCTTTCATGAGAAGATATACATATTCTGGAAATTCTGGATCCTCAAAACCAGGAGGTTGATGGACATAGACCTCTTCTTCCAGTTCCCCATTTAGAAAGGCACTTTTGACATCCATCTGATAGACTTTGAAATTGGCATGTGCTGCATAGGCTAGAAAGATTCTTATTGCCTCAAGTCTTGCTACTGGAGCAAAAGTTTCATCAAAATCTATTCCTTCTTCTTGAGAATAGCCCTTTGCCACTAATCTAGCTTTATTCCTCACAATTATGCCATTTTCATCTGTCTTATTCTTGAGAACCCATTTAGTACCTATGACACTTCTATCATCAGGTTTGGGCACAAGCTTCCATACTTTATTCCTTTCAAATTGATTTAGCTCTTCTTGCATTGCTAACACCCAATCTGGATCTAGAAGGGCATCTTCCACTTTCTTAGGTTCCTCTTGAGATAGGAAGCTACTGTATAGACATTCAGCTTGAGTGGCCCTTCTAGTTTGGACTCTTGAATTTGATTCACCAATGATTAACTCAAATGGATGATTTCTAGTCCATTTTCTTGCAGGTGGAAGATTTGATCTTGATGAGGTTGCTTCATTTCCATGATCATGTTGATTTAGCATTGAACTTTGACCATGAGAAACTCCCCCTGAGTTTGTTGTCCTTGCTGAGTTATGAAGTTGACTGTCAATGGATGCATCATTTTGCCTGTCGACGGATGCTTGAGAATTTCTATCAACGGATGCATCTCTAATAGTGTCAACGGATGTTGCAGAATGACTGTCAACGGATGCTCCAGAATGACTATCAACAGATGCTTCATTTACAGTGTAAGCATCACTTCTAGTTGGTGTAACAGCTCTAGGTGGATCTCTGTGGTCATGATCTTCATTCTCCTCATCATCATCATAGTACATTCTTCCTTCACCTTCATTCTCAAATTCCAACTTTTCATGGTAGCCTTCATCATTTAGGCCTAGAATCTTTTGATCATCAAACACAACATGTACAGACTCCATAACAATGTTGGTTCTTAGATTGTAGACCTTGTAGGCTTTCCCTGCTGCATATCCAACGAAAATAGCTTCATCTGCCTTTGCTTCAAATTTGCCTAAATTATCTCCATGATTCCTTAGCACAAAACACTTACATCCAAAGACATGTAGAAAAGCTAAAGTTGGTTTCTTGTTGGTTAATAACTGATAAGGAGTCATTCCTCTAGCTTGATTGACCAAGGAAATATTCTGAGTAAAGCATGCAGTGTTGACAGCTTCAGCCCAGAAATATGTTGGTAATCTTGATTCACTTAACATTGTTCTAGCTGCTTCAATGAGAGTTCTGTTTTTCCTTTCAACAACCCCATTTTGTTGAGGTGTTCTGGCAGCAGAAAACTCATGGACAATTCCATTCTCTTCACAGAAAATCTTCATTGTGGAATTTTTGAATTCAGTACCATTGTCACTTCTGATCCTTTGAACTCTGTCTTCAGAACCATTGTTTAGCATTCTGAGGTGATTGATAATGATTTCACTTGCACAATCCTTGGAGTGCAGGAAGAAAGTCCATGTGAACTTAGAAAAATCATCTACAATCACCAGACAGTATTTCTTCTTTGAAATAGACATGACATTTACTGGACCAAATAAATCCATATGCAGCAATTGAAGAGGCTTAACAATGGATGACTCTGTCTTGCTTTTGAAAGATGATTTCTTTTGTTTCCCTAATTGGCAGGCATCACATAGCCCATCTTTGACAAACTCCAAATGAGGGATTCCTCTAGCAAGATCCTTTCTTACCAAATCATTCATAACTTTAAAATTCAAATGTGACAGCTTCTTATGCCATAGCCAACTCTCATCCTTACTTGCTTTGCTGAAGAGACAAGTAATGGATTCTGAGCATGCTGAATTGAAGTCAGCTATGTAAACATTTCCTTTTCTAAAGCCTGTCAATACCACATTGTTGTCTTCCTTGGCAGAAACAACACAGGCTTCTTTTGTGAACTTTACTTCATAGTCTTTGTCACAAATCTGACTGATGCTCAGCAAATTGTGCTTTAAACCTTCAACTAAAGCCACTTCTTCAATGATGACATTGTCTTTTGAAATCAGGCCATATCCCTTAGTATATCCTTTGCTGTCATCTCCAAAGGTAATTCTAGGGCCAGCTCCTTCCTTGAACTCTGTGAGCAGGGTTGAATCTCCTGTCATGTGCCTAGAACATCCACTGTCTAGGTACCATAGATTCCTTCTGTTTCCCTGCACACATTTCAAAAACAAATCAAGTTGATTTTGGTACCCAAGCTTCCTTGGGTCCTTTCTTGTTAGCCTTTGACTTTGCACTCTTAGCATTCTTCATCTTAGGTGTAGATGCTTGAGTAATGGGGTTTGACAAATGCTCATTTGCATGAATATTGGATGCATGCATGTGTGGAAAATTGGCATACATATTATTCATGTTAGGTAGGTTCCATGACATTTGTGGCACATTCATAGATTGAAAGTATGGATTAGACACATATGGCATGTTCACATATGGATTTGAAAAACTAGCATTTTGATACAAACCAGGCATTGCAGGCATACATGGCATTGGTTGAGGTATATGAACAGGAGCCTTGTTAACAATCTTGCAATTAGAAGATAAATGATTGACACTATTACAATTACTACAAGTTTTCCTAGGAGCAAACTTGTCAGGAGAGTAATTGTTTTTCTTGTTGATGCCTATCTTACCATTTCTGTTCTTTTTCTTTTTGCCCTCAATTTCTACCTTTTCATTGTCTGATTTACCAACAGCCTTTATGTTGTGTAAATCACCTGTCTTAGTCTTCCCACTGGATTTGGTTTTGCTGCACTCACCACTAACAAAATTCTTGTTTACTGGACCATACTTGATGTCCAGTTTCCTAAGTTCCTTCTTACCAACAGACTTTTTGTTAGTCGACGGATACCTCTCATCCGTTGACGGTTCATCTGTCAACGGATGATCACTATCCGTTGATTCACAAATAGTCTCTAGATCCTCAAGGCCAGGTTCTAGCTCCTTTTTCTTTTGAGTCCAGGTATCCTTTACAAAAGATTCTATTCCCTGAACTTCTATTATGTTTTGAGAAACATTCCTACTACTTTGAAATTTAGCAATTATCCCTTGTTCTTTTTCAAGCTGGTCTTTTAAAATCAGTTCTCTTTTTAACACAGCTTCAAGTTCACTTTTAGCATTATTGCAATCAACTCTCATTTTCTCAAATTCTAGAAATTGAGATTCTAGAGCAGCATTTCTATCACTTAAAAACAGATTAGACTCTTTAATTCTATTGTTCTCTTTAGTAAGTGATTTAAGAGTAACACTTAAGTGATATAGTTCAGTAGACATTTCATCTATAACACTATTGCATTCCTCTTTTGTGAGCTCAGAGAGATTAGTGGAAAATACCTGATTGCTAGCTGAACTTGCTTCCTGCTCTCCAGAATCAGCCATTAAAGCAAGGTTGACTAACTCAGCATCATCATCAGAATGATTGTCATCAACAGCCCAGTCATACTCTTGGGTCAAGAATGCCTTTCCTTTCTGCCTGAGAAGATCAAAATATTTCTTCTTATAGTTAACAACCTCAGTTGGCTTTCCCTTGTTCTCAGATCTAGGTTTCCTGCATTCACTTATCATATGACCAGCAATCCCACAATTGTAGCATTTAATTTTGGATTTATCCACATAGTTGTTTGTGGAAAAATCCTTGCTAAATGGCTTGGCCATCCCAGAGTTTCTCTTGAATTTCAGCTTAGAGAATCTCCTAGATAGAAAAGCTAAGTGCTCATCTATCTCATCCAATTCATCCTGCTGAAGGGCATTCAATTCCTCAGATACCTTTACCTTGCTCCCGCTTGATTCTGCTCTACCTTTACAAACCTCCCTGTTTGGTGTAGAACTAGCAGTTTCTGTCCTTTCCTCCTTTTGCTCCAAATTGGCAACGAGTGCAACTGACCCACTTTTCTTTTGAGACTTCTCAATCTCTTCATCCTGCTCCATTTCCAGCTCATAGGTCTTTAAAGTTCCATAGAGCCTTTCAAGAGTAAATGTCTTGTACTCTTGAGTGTTTCTTAGAGAAACAGTCATTGGCTTCCATTCCTTGGGCAGTGATCTCAGAAATTTGAGATTAGAGTCTTTAACCTGATAGACTCTTCCATACAGTTTCAAACCATTTAGTAGCTTTTGAAATCTACTAAATGTATCATTCAATGTTTCTCCACTCTTAAAGTGAAAGTGTTCATACTGTTGGATTAGTAGTTGCATCTTGTTTTCCCTTACCTGTTCTGTTCCTTCACACAGGGTTTGAACAATGTCCCATACTTCCTTGGCGGTAGTACAGTTAATAACATTGTCAACCATGTCTGTTTCTAGACCATTGAACAGAATATTCATGGCCTTTTTGTCTTTGTGGACTTCTGCAATATCTTCAAGACTCCACTCAGAAACAGGTTTGGGAATGAAAGTGTCAGGCACATCATCAGCCAGGCCAACTCTTGTTGCTGTCTTCATTGGAACGTGAGGACCCTTGTCAATGCAATCCACAAAACCCTCATCAATAGACGAGAGATGTAGACGCATTTTTACTTTCCAGTGAAAGTAATTTTCTCTATCAAGAACTGGAATCTTCACTCCATAATCCTTCTTAGACATGTTGGAAGTGTGTTGATCTTTAAACTTCAAATATGTTAGAAGCTTGCTCTGATACCAATTGTTATTCCCAGATTACACACTTGTATAATTGTAGAAGGGGGGGTTGAATACAATTCTTGATATTTATAAATTTCTGATAAGAACTTCAGAAACTTATGAAGAGATAATTGCAATGTAAGAATTATACACAAACACATATAAAATCAGGTGGTTAAAATGCACCACCTGAAGCTTTTATTTGAAGAAAACTCTGTGATACAAAATGTACACAGCTGCCGTTTTACAACTCTTTGCTTCTAAAGATATTCAAGAAACCCTAAGCAAATATGTCTGTTTTCTTTACCTACAAAGAGTTGCTACACTTGGTTATATATCCCAAGTTTTACAAGTACTACTGGAATAAGATAATACTAATCTAATTCTAGTTGACTTGCTACTACACTCCAAATACATATGTAGCCGAAAGGTTGTCCTTGTGTTCAGACATGTCTCCTGCACCTTTCTTGTATTCATAGTGTAAATGGAATGCTTCTTTCTTCTGTGTTTCCAAAGTATGGCTGCCATACTGCTTTTTGTATCTACTATAAACTCATGTGATCTGTCAGTCAAACATGTCCTTATCAACTGCTAATCTCCAGCTAATCATAGAAAACAGTGTCAATGATTATCCGTTGATGATGTATACTGACATCCGTTGATGATGTATAGAGCAGTATCCGTTGATATTGGGACTTGAGCTGTATCCGTTGATAGAGTGAATTTGAGTTGTATCCGTTGATAGGGTTTAGTCTTCATCCGTTGATACACTTTCACTTAGACAGAATTACATAGCATAGCTTATTTACAATTGGCTACCCTATTCTGCCTATCCGTTGATAGTCAACATGACTGTGGATAAAAACACTATCAACTGATAACATAGAGATACTGCAGTGTGCTACAAAACCTCATCCGTTGATGAGCTATCTGTCAACGGATAGAGTTATAAATCCTCATCCGTTGACAGCTACAAAACCTTAAACAATTTGATTGATTGTGAAGTTATCATCAAGTACAACATATTCCTAACATTTGGAGGCTATCAAATGGTCATGTTATACTGCACATAGGCTTTCACAAATGCCCAAAATTGGACCGGACCGGATCGACACGGACCGATCGAAGATCGGATTCTCCCAATTTCTTGGACCAAAAACCAGACCTATTATATTCGGTTTTAGGACCGAACCGGTTAGTTAATTTCTACAAAAAAAATTATTTTTATTATATAATATTTGATTTTTTTTAAAGTTTAAATAGATAAATTATTTTGCAAGTTAATATATGTTTAAAATTGAAGTCCATATCTTATTTATTATGAAACAATCACAATTTCTAAACATCTGAATGCCAATTATTTATCATATGAAGTATGACTTTTAATTATTTAGATTATAATGTTGATCTCTACTATTTCATCAGTTTATTATCTATTAATTTAGTTTGTCAAATTATGATGTATTTAAATATTTAATATATATATATATATATATTATATAATTTATGAAGTAAAGTAATATGAAAATAATTATATAAACAAACTTCGGTCTGATCCAAATTTTTTCAGGATTTGGACCGAACATGACGGAAAATCGGATATTTTTTATTTGATGGACCGGAGACCGGACCGCTTGTATACGATCTGGTATGGGTCATGGACTGATAGACCCGATCCAGTATAATTTACTGCTCTAGATCGAAATGTTGTGTAGCCCTAACTTCAGTGTACATAGATTATTTCTAGTAACTTGGTTTCTTGTTCAGTTTTTACTTTATTAATTTCACAAAAAAGTCTCGTTGTGATTCAAGAAAAGTCTCAAAAACCTTAGAAGCATGTTTTTAATTTTTTTCCCCACGCAATGGATAAATTATATTAAGGATAATAATAAGAAATAAGAAACTGATTGAGTGACTGAGTGATATAATAAATCTTAAGTTATAAGTTTAGAATCATTTAAACCCATGACAAATGAATATTTATATATAAATTAAGTCAAGTAAAATGGAAATTTCATCGTGTTGAAGTAGCTCGTTGCCAGTGACCTTAACACATTATTAACCGATCAATCCTGTTATATATAGATGTAGCTTCCTTGTTCAATGTATCTGTAAGACCGTCGAGATTCTACAAGACATACATATAGTTAGTTAATTTTCTATCATAATATGTCAGATATCAATATAGATATAACTTTCAAACTTATACATATGTTTGTTATGTCACTAATAGAGACTAAAATATTTAATTTTAATCAAATAAATATTATTTAGTAATTTTCAAACTATTCCTAAGAAAAAATTGCACTTGACCTGAAAGATCAGAAAAATAATACAAAAACTGTTAACGACACAGGTCAAACGACCATACTTATCATATATTTTCTTACTTTATCAATTGCAAATGTGGTAACAAAAGTTTGTAGCCATACACCATAAAGTACTTTTGATAATGTGTATTTTATACACGTTTTGTCTTTTATTCTCTTGCATTTTTCTTAGTTTCGAATGTTGTTTTATTAATATTTGTTATGTTTTTCATCTTTCAGTGCCTCGTGCTTAATTGTTTAAAAGATGGCTTAATTTGGGCATGAAAGCGAAGATTATTAAAGAGGGAAGTTAGAAGATGAAAGCTCGCGATGTCGGGAGGTGTTTAATGTATTATCTTGAAGATTTTATCTCGTACGGGCTACTGTACGGCCGTTCGACAGGCCGTTCAAGGGAGCAGATTTTCTGTACGGGCAGTTGTACGGCCGTTCGACAGGTCGTACGACCCCTGCTGTGTGTTAAAATAAATATAGCCAAACACATCTCATCTTCATATCTTAACCTACCTCTTATCTTCATCAAAACCTAACCTTATCTTGTAGTCTCATCTTGTAAATATAATTAGAGTAGGAGGAAGAACATTGGTTACTTGTAATCTAGCATTGATTATGAGTAACTAACTTCATTTATTTGGCTCAAGGAAGGATTTCTTGTATCAAAACCCATTTCATTTTAAGTAAGATCTATTTCACTCTATCTTGAATTCTTGAGTTGTATTGTTTATGATTTTGCTTGGAGAATTGTAAGTTGCTTCAATTTGCTTCTCTTGTGAATTCAATTGCTAATTGTTTGTGCTAATCCGTAATTGTTAGTACATTCATTATAGTAGCACAAGTTTAGTATACCTAAATTCTCAAAATTCAAGTGCAAATACCTAGGTTGAGCTTCTCATCCTTGGGTTTGTCCTAGCCTCTCTTTGTTTAATTCCTTGACTTGGTTAAATTGGTAGTGCTTCATTATTGGTTGCTAGTGTCAAGAGAACTAATTTATGTGCTTCACTAAATTAGTGTTTATAATAGAAGAGAAATAAGTGATTGTGTGCTTCACCAATTATCTTGGTTAGGTAGAGTTGGATATATTTGCTTGTTGTTGGGTTGAAGTGCTTGAATATCCATAATCCTTGGGTCAAATATCCCTTGTCTTGTTAATTTGCTCATTGTGTTGTTGTGTTGGCAAATTTAGATATTAGCCATTAACTTAGTTGTGTTTTTGTAGCAATTTATTTATCGTAGGCAAGGTGTTTGTTAAAATACCTCAACCAAACTCAAAACCCCCCATTTACACACTTCTAGATTGTAAGAGATAATCTACTCGAAATCAATATTGATAGTCCTTCCCTGTGAACGAACTACGAAAAATACTACCTTCAAATTGGCGCCGCTGCCGGGGAAGGCAACAATATTAATTTTGAGTTAATTGTTTCTTATATTTTAGATTGTATATTTGTATATAGTTTTTTTCTTTCTGTTATTGGTGTGTCTTCATGTTTATTGGATATAGACATGAACTAACTCTTTCAGGAGACGATGGATAACTATTTTGGTTGGAATAACGCTCAAGATTTCACCTATGATCAAGAACGATATCAAGATTTTAATTCTTTTCAGAATTTTCATGCGTATCAGGTGAATTCTTTATATTCTACAAACTCATGCTATGCTCCTTACCCTCCTAGCATCGATTATTCATATGCTTGTGAAAACCAATGTTATGATCCGCAATATAATTCCCAAGACCATCAAGGGTCTTCTTCATCTTCCTTATCATCATTAGAGGAGATGATAAACCAAATGGCGGCAAACAACCTCCAACTTGCTTTTGAAAATCGATGCTATGATCCGCAATATAATTCCCAAGACCAACAAGGGTCTTCTTCATCTACATTGTCATCACTTGAAGAAATGATGAAGCAAATGGCGGCAAACAACCTCCAATTTCAAAACACCACTTTTCAAAGTATATCCAACTTAGAAAAGATCACTTATCAAATGGAAAAGAACACTTCTCAAAGCATATCCAACTTGGAAGAGCAAATGAGTCAACTAGCCGAATCCGTGAGTCGATTAGAGGAGGTCAATTCTCCTACTAATCATGATTCTTGTTTTGTAATTGATGAAAATGTTGTGCATGATGAATTTGCTTGTTTAGTTGACGACTGCCCTAAACTTGACAATGATAAATTGGATGTAGTTGAGGATCTACCAAACATAGAAAATGCTTTTGTGCTTAATGAATTGGTAGATGAGATAAAAATTGATGAATATCCAATTGAAATTGAGAAGGAATTTGAGCTTAAGATTGATGAGGTTGAAATTTTTGCTTGGGAATATAAGGATCCAATTTGGGAACAATTTTCTAGTCGTAGTTATAATGATTATTTTGACGATTTTTCCAGCTACTTTGATTTTTCAGAGTCCCTTGAAGATGTGAAGGTCCTAAAAATATTTTTATATTTTTATGGATCAAAGGTATATTTGCACACCTTATTCTTATTATTGATTCGTAGGTATGTGCATTTATTTGCTTTTTCACCTCATTAGTTATATACTTGTATAAATAAGTCGAGCCAACGACAATAAACAAAGCGCTTTTTGGGAGGCAACCCAAGGTACGTATGTATTTATATATTTTTTATGCGTGTGTTAGATTTCTTGCATTTATGTCGGGTGTTATTCATATTGTGGATTTGAGGATTGATCTAAATATTAGTGAGTGGGGATTCCATTTTTCATCTATTTTAATTCTAAGAAAATAACCAAAAAAAAAATTATGTATTTTTGTAGTGTGATTAATGAATTTTATAATAGATTTTCAAAAAAAAAAAAATTGTAATAATAATGCCCCGCTCAATAATATTTAGTATCGTTAATTCTCATTTTTATGATTTTATATTTTTTTTCCCACTTGTGCCTTGATGTGTTTGTTTCATGTTTTCAGGAATTAGCATTTTATTTAAGCATTCAAGGATTTGTGGAAATTTTCTTAAAACAAAGAAAAAGAAAAAAAAAATAGTTTTTGTAAAATTTCAGGACCGTACACGCTGTTGTACGGGGTGCAGACCGTGCAACAGGCCGTACAGGAGACCGTGCATTTTTTCTCTTCTTCTGCCAGTTCGTTAGTTCAAAATGAGTGAAATTTTTCAGCCCCTACCCACTTGTTGTAAGGCCGTGCCACTCTTAAAAAAAAAAGAGAGGCAAGTGCAAAGCAGAGCAGCCCCTGTTTCCCCCCTTTCTTTGTTGGGTTTCAACCCAATATGGTATGGGTTTTGGTGATCCAAAACATATATGGATTGGGTAATAATTATATGTTTAGATAATTATTATAGATGGTATATTTAGATACCAAGTATGATAAGGATTGTAATTGGAAACCAAGTATGAAAAGGATATCTTGGTGGCTAAGTTTGTGATGGCTATATATACATAGTCATATTGTATTTGTTTGGGGAGGTGAAAGAATAAGAGATGTAGTCTTAAGTATTGTTTGGGAGGTGCTTGAGCCTTGTTGGCTCAAGTATCAGGTTGGGACACCGTTAAGGTGTTATTGTTTTGATGTATTATTGATATTGTTAAGATTAATAATATGAGTTGGGATGTGGGTGTTTCCACGTCAAATATTGTGTGCACGCTCTTGTTTGTGAATCTCGAATTGTGTAAGTCCCCTAACCTAACAAGTGGTATCAGAGCCAAGGTTCGGGTTCGTGATGGATGAGGTTAAGGGAAAGTTCGAGGTTCAATTGATCTGGCAGAGTACAATGAAGGATTTGCTGACAAGGAGACTACTAAAGCGGGTAGAGACAAAGTTACGTGCGGTATGGATTATTCGGTTGGCCTTGCACCGTGGATCAATCCTGTGCGGACTCGAGATGGAAGAAGATGGAAGAGGTCATCGCAACTATTTCAATGGCTTGATCAGCCAGGTGAACTATTTGGATGATACTAGTGATTTTCTTCAGGAGACCGAAGGATTGTGAAAGCAAGGATCGGGTGACTCAACATGTGGAAGAGCACTCGTGGTGGTTGATGCACGTAATTTTGTAGATGGATACATCGTTATGGTGAAGAACGATGGTTTGGATGGTTTGGAGGGTCACTATACGGGTTTTAGCGACACTCAAGATTGGAGGAGCAAGATGAGGAGATTCTTGTTCGAGGGGAGGCATTGGCGAATGGATGTCAATGGCTTTATGGGTACTGTTCAATCCAATATGGGTATTGGGTTGAAGGGGAGGATTGTTGGGTTTCAACCCAATATGGTATGGGTTTTGGTGATCCAAAACATATATGGATTGGGTAATAATTATATGTTTAGATAATTATTATAGATGGTATATTTAGATACCAAGTATGATAAGGATTGTAATTGGAAACCAAGTATGAAAAGGATATCTTGGTGGCTAAGTTTGTGATGGCTATATATACATAGTCATATTGTATTTGTTTGGGGAGGTGAAAGAATAAGAGATGTAGTCTTAAGTATTGTTTGGGAGGTGCTTGAGCCTTGTTGGCTCAAGTATCAGGTTGGGACACCGTTAAGGTGTTATTGTTTTGATGTATTATTGATATTGTTAAGATTAATAATATGAGTTGGGATGTGGGTGTTTCCACGTCAAATATTGTGTGCACGCTCTTGTTTGTGAATCTCGAATTGTGTAAGTCCCCTAACCTAACATTCTTCTCATCACAACAACACTCAGCCAATTCTTCAGCACAGCCTCCACTACCTCCTTCCCATCTCCGGTTTCACCACCACACCACCGCGACACCTCTTCTCCGCCTCACTTCACCCCCTTCGACCCTTCACAGTCGCGCCTACACCACTGCCAACAGTTCCCTCCCTCCATTCTTCTCCCTCTCCACTTCGCCTTTCCTCCATACCTCTCCACCGTTTCCTCCTTCGCCCCTCTTCTCACGACTCGCGCCTCCACTCTTCTCACCTCTTCTCTGCCTCGCAACTCACCCCCTTCACACCACTTCCGTTTACATGCACAACATCATTCCACCACAACTCCTCCACCTCTCATCTTCTCAATCCGCTGCAACTACTACCATCTCCGTCTAACAGCCTAATTCAAATTCACAGCCACATTCTCCACCTCCGTACCTCGCAACAGCATATCTCCCCTCAACCTCCTCAAACCACCTTCATCTCACCATTCCCCCTTCGCGTCACTCACACTGCACTTCCCCCTTCGTTCCAAATTCGCAGCCACACCAGCCTCTGTCCTTCCCGCTGCTGTACCTCCACCCACCCCATTTTCTTCTTCCTTCTATCCCACCTTCTTCTCTCCAACCCAGTTCCCTCCCCATCTTCTGCCATTTCCCCTCCGTACCTCCATTCTTTCCCCCACTACGACCACAACCCCATCCATCTCCATCTTCACCCCGCTGCAAACATTACCACCTTCAACTCAAAACGCCAACTATCGCACCACCCACTTCCACCTGCTCTCCTCATTTCACCCATCCCCTCCTCCACGTCGTTTCACCATCAGTCTCACTCCCTCCATTTCCTTCTTTTTCCTCCTCACTGCAACCCAACTCCTCCTCGCGACCTTCGCATCAAACACTGCTGTTAATTCCGGTCGCCTCCTCATCACTGCTGTCTCCGTTCAAGCCCACCACAGCAGTTCCCATCTCCACTCCGCCTCTTCTCTGTCCGCCCAGCAGCAGTTTTCCCCTTTAATTACACAACCCACGCCGCCCAAATTCCCCTCAGTCCACCATCTCCCTCCCCTCTTCCCCAATCACCCTTATCCCCTCCCCTGTTTCCTAAATAAACACAAACGCACCCCCCCCCCTTTTTTGTTTTTTTTCTTTGTTTAGTTTTTGTTTTTTTTTGTGTTTTGTTTTTTTCTTTTATTCACTTTTTAAATTTTGATTTTAGTTTTTATTTTAATTTTATATAAATTTAAGAATCAATGTATATTTACTTTAAATTTTATTTTTGATTTTATTATTAATTGTTCTTTTTATTTTATTTTATTTACTTTTATTCACTACTTCTTTCATTTTAATTTTGATTTTAATTTTTTAATTTTCTAAATTAATTTTTTTTATAAATTCAGAAATGAATTTAAATTTAATTTATTTTGATTTTTGATTTTATTTTTAATTGGTTAGTGATTTATTTTATTTTATTTCATTTTATTTTTCTTTTTTTAAAAAAGTAATTATTTTATTTTAGCTTTAGTTTTAAATTTTATTTTTGATTTTATTATTATTTTAATTTTAAAATTTGATTTTTTTAATTAATTACTTAGTTATTTTATTTTAGTTTTAGTTTTTAAAATTTGATTTTTGCTTTTATTATTATTTTAGTTTTAACTAAGATTTGATTTTTATTTTTATTTTTATTATTTTATTATTAATTGGTTAGTTATTTTATTTTAGTTTATTTTATTTTTTTTTAAAAAAAACAAAAACAAATATTTTTATTATTTCTATATCCTTAATTAGTGTTTTGAAGTGGCTTTGAGGAGTTGGATTTTGGCAAATATGATGGTGCTCCCGATCCTCGTTGCTTATTTTTAGGGGAGTTTTCTTTCACTTTGTTTCTCTCTCATTTTTATTTGTCATGCATGAGGACATGCCATGTTTTAAGTGGGGGAAGGATTGTTTATGTTCATCCTTGTATAATATGCGTAGTTAGTATTAGTAATTTTTTTGTTTCATTTGATGTCCGTTTTGTTTGCATGTGGGAAATAAGTTTAGTCATGAGTGTGTTTACTTGTTTGTGAAATTTAAGACATTGTGAGCTCGCAGCCTTGTTTTCTCCTATTTCGTGCCTAGCATTATCAATTTGATGCGAATCTATAAGTTTGATGCACCTTTTTGCACACACTCACTTAAAATGGCATGAAAGTCTAGAGGTTTGTAATTAAATTGTGAGCATGACGATTATCTCTTAGCATACATGGAATCAAATCGAGGAGATGTTATTAAAACTTAAACCTTGTGAGGCCTTGAACGATGATTCTTTTGCATGTGTGTTGCTCCCTCTTTATGTGTGTTTTTGCTCTAGGGCTTGCATTAAACCTTCATTCATGGATGCACCATAATAAAGAAATTCTATTTAGGATAACTTTTTTGGCCTTTTTAGCTTATAAACCATGAAATAATCCCTAGTTACCCCCTTTGAAGCTTATATCCATATTTTTCTTCGTCACTCCCCTTTTATACATGAGCCATAGCCAAATATTTCACTCTCGACCTAGTTGAGCTAGTTGAGTCTTGGAAAGAATTGATTGACGAGCATGTGAATTTGGAGAAATTTTGAAGAGGAATAATTCTATTTATTGTAATTGGGAACTAGTTTGATGTGTATATCTAGATGTGGTTCAAAGTTCTTTGTAGTATTTATTTATGTTATGCATTCCCTTTGGTAAAAAAAAATAATAATAAAGGGGATGAATAAAAAAAAGAAAAAAAAGAAAAAAAAAAGAAAAAAAAGAAATAGAAAAAAAGCAATAAATCTTTGTACTTTATTTTGTTTCAGTTTTCTTGGTAAATGTGGTTGTGTTTTGTAATTGTAAATGAGTGAAGGCATTCTTTAGTTTGAGAATTTGGTGGATGAAGCGAGCAAGCGTCATTTTGACTCAACTAGCGAGACTTTTACACCTTCCTTGAACTTAAATTTTCACACCTTCACCCAAGCCTCATTACAACCCATTTTATGAATTCCTTGTTTTTGGTGCAATCCGGAATTTAGGTGAACATGCAAGGTCAAGTAGAGCGCATGCATTTAGACTTGGAGTTGAGTGAAATCTCTAGCCCATACTTGTGTGATACATAATTGAGAGATGTGAGATTTTTCACCATATAATTTCATCTTCTTAATGCGAAGCCGTGTATGCTTTGTGATAATCTTGTCTAGTGTTCACGATTGAAATGCATTCATTCTATCTTTAATGTCATGGTTACATTTTGCACAAGGTGTGTTATCTTGATTCTTGAATTGGTTGTTAGCTCGTTATAGTGGATGACAAGGTGAATAGCTCTATATGTTTGATTTTAGTTACAAGTAGACGGCTCGGACATGTGAGTGTAGTAGTTAGCTTAATTAGTAGGTATTGTCAGTTTTTTGTTTATTGGTGATTTTTGTGATTTTGTGGGTACATCATCTATAAACCCTCACGAGACCTCACTCGTCCACTAGGGCTACCTAGGGGTTCCAAGGGCTTGTTGCATATGCCAAATGCAACCGTGATCACCTACGGAAGTGGTACTAGTTAGGAGTATATGGTTATGTTAATTTTAGTTTGCTCGGGACTAGCAAAGTTCAAGTGGGGGAACATTTGATAATGTGTATTTTATACACGTTTTGTCTTTTATTCTCTTGCATTTTTGTTAGTTTCGAATGTTGTTTTATTAATATTTGTTATGTTTTTCATCTTTCAGTGCCTCGTGCTTAATTGTTGAAAAGATGGCTTAATTTGGGCATGAAAGCGAAGATTATTAAAGAGGGAAGTTAGAAGATGAAAGCTCGCGATGTCGGGAGGTGTTTAATGTATTATCTTGAAGATTTTATCTCGTACGGGCTACTGTACGGCCGTTCGACAGGCCGTTCAAGGGAGCAGATTTTCTGTACGGGCAGTTGTACGGCCGTTCGACAGGCCGTACGACCCCTGCTGTGTGTTAAAATAAATATAGCCAAACACATCTCATCTTCATATCTTAACCTACCTCTTATCTTCATCAAAACCTAACCTTATCTTGTAGTCTCATCTTGTAAATATAATTAGAGTAGGAGGAAGAACATTGGTTACTTGTAATCTAGCATTGATTATGAGTAACTAACTTCATTTATTTGGCTCAAGGAAGGATTTCTTGTATCAAAACCCATTTCATTTTAAGTAAGATCTATTTCACTCTATCTTGAATTCTTGAGTTGTATTGTTTATGATTTTGCTTGGAGAATTGTAAGTTGCTTCAATTTGCTTCTCTTGTGAATTCAATTGCTAATTGTTTGTGCTAATCCGTAATTGTTAGTACATTCATTATAGTAGCACAAGTTTAGTATACCTAAATTCTCAAAATTCAAGTGCAAATACCTAGGTTGAGCTTCTCATCCTTGGGTTTGTCCTAGCCTCTCTTTGTTTAATTCCTTGACTTGGTTAAATTGGTAGTGCTTCATTATTGGTTGCTAGTGTTAAGAGAACTAATTTATGTGCTTCACTAAATTAGTGTTTATAATAGAAGAGAAATAAGTGATTGTGTGCTTCACCAATTATCTTGGTTAGGTAGAGTTGGATATATTTGCTTGTTGTTGGGTTGAAGTGCTTGAATATCCATAATCCTTGGGTCAAATATCCCTTGTCTTGTTAATTTGCTCATTGTGTTGTTGTGTTGGCAAATTTAGATATTAGCCATTAACTTAGTTGTGTTTTTGTAGCAATTTATTTATCGTAGGCAAGGTGTTTGTTAAAATACCTCAACCAAACTCAAAACCCCCCATTTACACACTTCTAGATTGTAAGAGATAATCTACTCGAAATCAATATTGATAGTCCTTCCCTGTGAACGAACTACGAAAAATACTACCTTCAACTTTATAGAGAGTACACATCCCATTAATAACATATCCTTATTTGCCTTGTTTGCGTATGTTCTGATGACCTGGCAATAAAGTAAAGTGAAAATTTATTTTGCAAAAAATTAAAAATATAATTCAACTTATATTCTCGGATAGGCAAGGGTAATAATTAACTATGGCATGAAATTCGTTCATATTTAGGATCCACCAACAATTATGTAAGTTCATCAAATATAAGAAAAGACTAAAAGTGAACATCTTAGATTATATAATTTAGTGACTTGAGCTTTTAGAGTCTCCATGTTAAAGTTGACTACAAAAGTACAGAAATGATTTTGGAGAATACAGATAGGTGGTTTTTATAACTACTCTGACAACAAAAAATTGTGGCATAATATGCATTCGACACATGAACAAATATATTAATATAAGTATTATAAAGTTGAGAAAAGTTATATGCTTTAATTTGGAACATGCATGTGTGTGTGAATAACTATGTAGGTATTTTTGTTAGTAAGAAAATCAAAAGTATATACATAAAGTAATTAACTCTTATAAAAAAACAACATCATTCACAAACATTTACTTTTTTCCATCTAATAATTTAAATTTTCAAATACAAACATTTCGTAGATATACAACTACGGTAATCATACTTAGTTTGAGAAAGGAAAAAGGATGCTCACCGGGGTGTGGTATAATCTCAAAAATGTATATATATACTGTTTTTTTTGCAGTAGCTTTGTCTGTTTGTCTCACAACAGACCATAAACAAAATTTACAATGATATAGTTTTAACTTATTTTAATTTATCAAGTTTACACATATATTTCATATACATCAATTTGATTATCTTATAAAAGATGGAGGTGAAAATGGTAAGAAGCGGACAAAAATATGAGACATAAAAAATATAAAATTTATAAATTTTGAAATAGTAAAATAATTAAATATATCTTTGAAATCAAGATTTTATTTACACAGGCATCACATCAAATTTATATATATTTAATTAATTGTTCATCTAATTTAATATTATATCTATTGCGAATTTACTATGTAATTGTCTTTACATTCCTGGATTTCATTTTATTAATGGCAAAACACAAATTAAATTTAAAGATGGATATTTAAAATTCTAATAATGAAAAACAATGAATGGTTCTGATTTTGAAGTATAATTATAAAGCGTTTATTTAATGATTAGTACATCTAAATTAATATTAATTTTTATGTGAACTTACTAGTTAATTGACTTTACATTCTTGGATTTTTAAATTAATAGGAAACCATTAAAAAAATTTAAGGACAAATAATCAAAATGATAATTATAGAAAATTGAATGAGTTTGATTTTTAATAATAGTTATATTAAAAAAATGTTTCAAAATAAATGACAATTAATGGTTTAAGATCGTTTCAATACATTTGGTCATTGATTCGTGTTGTGAATTCAAGATGTCTTCTAAATGGTTATGACCATTCATTATGTACCTTTGAATATTAAGTTGGTGAAATAATAATATATACAATATTAAATTCATTAACAATTAAGTTGATGAAAGAAAGAGAATTTTTTTTAATGTATTGAAGAAAAAAAACTGTTGAATGCATTTTCATTGGATGTGACTTGTGTGTTTTTCTCAAGAATCAATTTATAGGGGTCTAGAAAAATTATGTTTCAGAGGAATCAAGAAACTGGTCTTATATGGGCATTGACCCCTTCTAGAAAGTCCATTTGAAAAAAACTATATCCTACTTTTAAATGTATAGACAATGAAACAATATATATTTTAGTGATCATGCAGGTAAGTTATGAATGATAACATTGACAACCCAACATTGTAAAAAAAGCCTTTTATCTATAGACACTTCTAATAATGTAAATAATCGGTGTAATGTGATAAGGATTGATGCCTACAATTCAGTAAGTCGCGGAGTTATTGAAGCTGACCACTGAATATTCTAATGGGAAGTAACCTTGGAGGATTTGGAATAGGGATGATGAAAATCTAAATCGATTTCAATTATTTTTTTGTCAAAATTGTGTTTTAGTTAATTTTATTGGAAAATTAAAATACAAAACATACGATACATATATGTAATCGAAATAAAAAAATAATCTATCCAAGTATCGTCTGTCATTTAATAAAAAGATACTAAGTAGTACTTTAACCAAAATTGATATGATTTAAGCATGAGGAGAATTGATACAAATACTTAGTTCATCAAAGTTGGCTGGGGAATATGGAATAAGAAGCTCAGATTTCCTGTAATGATTAAATTAACATAATAATTGTATTTTTTTAGTTTGTAAGAAATTTATATTCGAGGTATTTTATTTTATGTGAAATTATTATTAGTTAATCGTTAAAATATAAAGTAGTAGTTATTATGTTTAGTTATTTGATATAAAAAATAAAAACCAATTGTGAATGAGTTTAACTTGAGTTGAGTTTAATCTTGGCTAAAACGTAAAATCTAGATACAATAAAGAAATATGTTACATTAAGTTTAATTGGTCTAAAATTTAGTAGACTCTGATTGATACTAAAATAATTCACAATATTCCGAGAAAAAATGACCAAAATACACCACTTTTGGAGTCCAACTGCCCAAAATACCCGTAGGCGCAAGCGTCTACCCTTTTTGACCACGAACTATGCATGTTCAGCTGGCACAACCTAGGATACACATTCTGGAAATGCGCATCTGGGGTAACGCATCTCTCAGATGCGCAATGACGTCAGCTGAGGTCATTTTTTACGTTTCGTCTCAAGCGCCTCAAGCAAACCAAAAATCGCCATTGCAATCGCCTCCCTATGTTCTCCCACCTCCGGCAACCTCCTGTCCTTTTGAGGACATCAAAATGATGCCCAGACCTTTCTCTCCCTTTCCCCCCATTCGTTTGTTGTTGTTTGGCCCCGTAGGGGCGTGTACAAGTAGATTGAAAAATAAAATCGGGAAAAAGCTTCGATTTGGGGCTTTTTAATCCGGCAAAACAAATTGAAAACGAGTGACATTGGATTGTAGAGGGTGAAAAGACGAACATGTTGGTGTATAGTATGCTAGTGAACAAAGCCTAGAAAGAGTGGACGGATCCGACGAAGTTTTGGTCAAAAAATTGCTCCAACGACGGCTACGAAGAAGATGAACAGTGGCAGGCACACACATGTTGGACATGCGTATTCCCAGACACGCATGTTCAACATGCGCAACCAGGGGATTGTTCACCGTATTTGAAAACTGAAATTACAAACTCCACGCGTTGTAAACATGTATGGTCAAGGTCCACGCATTTTTGAAATGCGTATACCCTTATACGCATGTTCAAAATGCGTGGCTCGTGGGTAAAAAGGGCGGGCGTTCCCGCCCGTGGGTATTTTGGGCAGCTGAAATTAAAATGTGGGTATTTTGGTTTTTCACCCATATTCTGATTGGTTAGCTAATATGTTGTAGACTCGGGTATTATAATAAAAGATGTTCAAAAACAATTCATAACTAAAAGATGTATAAACATATGTAATTTACTGTTGTGTGGATTTATAGAAAATATTATTTACGGTTAGTAGTAACTTTTTAAAATTAAAAATCATGTGATATATGAATTTATTAAATCAAGATATTACTCAGAATAAGCAGGTAAATAATAAAAGTTTTGTATGTGATTGATTGATTGAAAATTTAGAAGTGAATTATGATTGTCTCTTAAATAATTTTTATTTTTTTGATTGGTAGTTTATTCACCAACCAATAATAATACTCATCTGGCGTATATTTAATAGTTTAAATAATTAAAATATATGTAGTGTTGGCTTATATTCATTTATTAATTAATTTTATTAACAAATTATGAATTAAGATATATTTTTTTGAGCTTTTAAAAAAATCGAGTATTTGAAGGTATGGATTTTATCCAAGTTATTTAAAATCTGATTTCAAATCCGATTTTTTCTGATTTCTAGTTGAGTTAGATTATAATTGTTTAAAATCGGTTATAATTGTATAATATATATTATGAAAATCAATTTATAATGTATGATAATATGATTGTGATTGACTTTATATTAAAAGAGTGGTTGATTAACTAATGAGTAGTTATGAAATTTAATTAAAATATATAGTAGTATTTCATGATTGATTTCAATTTAAAATAGTGATTTTTTAGTATTTTTTTATTTTAAAAATTTTTATTTATGGGTATGTTAAATAAAATCATTATTGTATTTAAATTAGAAGTGTTAATTAATCATGGTTAATGAGGTGTGGTGAGAATGTAAATAAGAAAAATCAATATATATATATATATATATATATATATATATATATATATAAAGGAGGATACGCGGGAGCTTAGGTGGCGTTCTAAGATCGTTTCAATCTATTTTTCTAATTTTTTAGAATTTTAAGATTTTAAACACTAATAAATATAAAAATATCTTTTAACATATTATAAGTAGAATAGGCGATGTTCGAATTTATAGATGAGAAGAGTTCGAATTTATAGGGATGTGATATAATTAGGAGTTCTATTGGAACTAGAATAGATATTTATAAGGGATATGATTAAAAGTTCTATAGGAAGTAGAATAGGTGGCGTTCTAAGATCGTCTCAATCTATTTTTCTAATTTTCTAAAATTTTAAGATTTTAAACACTAATAATATAAAAATATCTTTTAATATATTATAAGTAGATAGGTGGTGTTCGAATTTATTTATGAGAATAGTTCGAATTTATAGGGAAGTGATATAATTAGAAGTTTTATTGGAACTAGATTATAATGGATATGATTAAAAGTTCTATAGGAGATAGAATAGAAGTTCGAATTTATAGCGAAGAATATTTGGCATTCTAAGATCGTCTCAATCTATTTTTTTTCTAATTTTTTAGAATTTTAAGATTTTAAACACTAATAAATATAAAAATATCTTTTAACATATTATAAGTAGAATAGGTGGTGTTCGAATTTATTGATGAGAAGAGTTCGAATTTATAGGGAAGTGATATAATTAGAAGTTTTATTGGAACTAGAATAGATATTTATAAGGGATATGATTAAAAGTTCTATAGGAAGTAGAATAGGAGTTCGAATTTATAAAAAATAAGAGTTCAAATTTATAGAAAAAACATATAAATTTGCATTTGCAGAAGAGTTGGAGGTAAGAATTGTTAGAATTTTAGTAGAATTGACTAAAAAACAGAAAGCGTGAAAGTCAGATTGGAATTCTAATGTATAGAGAATTGGAATTTGAGTTTATAACAAAAATGCATATGGTTGAAAATTATATAAATAACCCCGATCAAAAAAAATATATATATAAATAACTTGATAACTTTTCCAAGCCTTCTAGCCACTTTTCTCCATATCTTTACTTTTTTCATATTCGTTTATTTCTTTCAGTGTTGGCATGTTCATTATTTTATATTTTGACCAATCTTGATTGTGTGTGCCGTGGGATTTCTTTTCTATTTTTCACATTCAAACTTAACATATTTGTTTTATATTTTGCAGGTATCCCTAGATCAACTCTATTAAAAAAAGTTGGCCGATTTTCAAGATACAGCCTTGAGCCTGCACAAGTTACAGTATGGATAATATATATTTTTGTGAAATTTGTATACTACTCTTCGGTTAATTGTCTTTCGACTCTGAACTTACTAATTTTATCATCAATGTAATTTTTCTTCTTCCAAATTTTTACTTTTTATCTTTCTTTTCTTTTCGATAGACATGTTTAAGAATTTTTGTCTATGTAAGTGATATCAATTTTTTTTTAATAATTAGTTTTTTATTTCAAAATAAAAGTTTTTTTATGTAGAACAAAAGTTTCCAATTGTTTCAATTCTTTTGTAATGTTCTTTTCTAACGAAAATTGAAATATATATAACTTTGTAACCTTTGAAAAAAAATTCCTTTTAATTTTCCGATTCCCAATAATCAATTTAATTTTATATTATTAGTGCAGTTAATAGGTGTAGCGATAAATAGTGGAATCCAAAAATCCTAAACGATTGAGATTAGTATGGGTGAAAAAAAACCGAAAAATCGAAATCGAAACTAAACTGAAAAACCGAACCGAAATAATGGTTTGGTTTCGGTTTTATTTCATCAACCGAACCGAAAATATATTATAATGTATATTATTAAATTATGTTTATGTAATAAAATATGTAATGAATTTTTATTTTTACTCATATATATGTTAAAATTCATAAATTTTCATTTACAAAACAATTATATATTTAATTAATGAACAATCGACATTTCGGTTCTTTTATTTATAATTTAGACTAACAACAAAGTAAAATATGACAAAGCAGATTATACAGAAAAATTTAAATTAAGTTTAAATTGATGTTATATATTTATTTCTTGAGATTTGATTGTTGTAATTTTCGAAAATGTTTTGAGTGTGCGGCTTTGTCGACTCGGTCTATTTTTTTAATATTTTAGAATTTTTGGATTTTAAACACTACTAAATATAAAAATATCTTTTAACAAATTAGAAGTAGAATATGTATTCGAATTTATGGAGGAGAAGAGTTCGAATTTATAAGAAAGACATATAATTAGAAGTTCTAATGAAGGTAGAATAGGTGTTTGTAAGGCATATGATTAAAAGTTTTAATAAAAGTAGAATAGGAGTTCGAAATTTATAGAGAATAAGGGTTCGAATTTATTGAAAAAACGTATAACTAAAAGTTCTATTGGAAATAGAATAGGTGTTTGAATATATAGAAAAGACATATAATTAAATATTTTATTGTATGTAGAATACAAGGACGCTGGTGACATCTTTTAATATCTTCTAAAATTATATATTTTTATATAAGTTCATTATACTTCTATCAGAAAATATATTCATAAATTCGATACTATTCTCATAAAACAAGTTTTTTTTATTTAAAAGAAAAGAATTAATATGTTAACATAATAATAGAACATTCTCATGTGAGAACCCTAAATAAATATAGGAGTATCTATAATATAAAGAGAAAATAAGATGTATTTTCATTTTTAAAACTCCATAAATTTTAGAAACTTTAGAGAAAGTAAAAATTGGAATTTAGTCTATTTTTAGGTTTTGATTTTAAGGAAAAAAGTTGTTATAAAAGACAAGTATCATCAATAATATGTAATGAAATTAGAATTTTGATCCCAAATAAGAGCGGCTCAAAACTTGTACAACGGAAAGACGGCTCACTATAGAAGATTGTATTAGCTATTAAAATTTGATATTGATATTATAAATTTTATTTTATTTTTATGATTCGATTTTTATGGATAAACAATGTCATAGAAGTAATATATGTCAAAATTAGGGTTTTAGTATTAACGAGAGAGTGGGTAAATATTCGTGTTTAACGAGAAAGTGATTTATTGGAGAATACCATGTTGAATATTAAAATTTAATATTGATGATATAATAGAAGATAAATATATTTTGAATATTTTAGAATTTTAGGATTTTAAATATTAATAACTAAAAAAAATTATCCTTAAACATTTTGGAAGCATAATACGTGTTCAAATTTGTAGAGAATAAGAGTTTGAATTTATAGGGAAAACATATAATCAAAAGTTCTAAGGTGTTTGTAAGACATATAATTAAGAATTTTATTGTATGTAAAATAGGAGTTCTATTTTATAGAGAAGAAGAGTTTGAATTTATATGAAAAAAGTATAATTAAAAAAATTATTGAAGGTAAAAAAGATGTTTTAATATATATAGAATACATATAATAATATGTTCTATTGAACGTAGAATATGAGGACGGTGGAGACGTATTAAATTTAATTGAAGAATATACGGTGGAGACGTAGAATATGAGGACAGTGAAGACGTATTAAATTTAATTGAAGGTAGAAAATATGTTTTTATATAATATATATAATAAAATATTTTATTGGAAGTAGAATACGAGGACGATGGAAATGTACGTCTTATACGATTTTTTAAACTTTATATCTTTTTTTCCTAAAATTCTTTTATTTTAATTTTTTATACAAGTTAATTATACTTGCATTACAAAAATATGTCCATAAATTCAATATTATTCTCCTAATGAAAGTCTTCGCATTTAAAAAAATTGTTGTGTTAACATAATAGAAAAATAATTCCATGCGAAAGTTTTAAATTAATACAGGAATATCTATGATATACAGAAAATATAAGATGTATTTTCATCTTTAAAACTCCATAAATATTCGAAAGTTTAAAGAATGTTAAAATTAGAATTTACTCTCTTTTAAGGTTTTAATTTTTAAGAAAAAAATGTTATTTCATAAGATAAGTGTTAATGAAGTTAGAATTTCGGTTCCAAATAAGAACGGCTCGAAACATGTTTTAACGGGAAGACGTCTCACTAGAAAAGATTGTAGTAGCTATTAGAATTGGATACTGATGTCATAATTTTTATTTTTATTTTTAGAGTTCGATTTTTATGGATAAAAATTATTATATAAGTCTTTAGAAAATATGTTAAATGTAACGAAAATCTATATTGAATTTTTAAAAAAATTTGTAATGCCGCCGCGAAACGCGACTTTATCAACTAGTTCTTAATATTACATGATTGATCTAAAATTTAGGATTCAGTTCTGACTGGTTCTAAAATAATTCATAGTTTTATGATTGGTTAACTTTATTACAATAAAGGATTTTATTACAATAAAGGATGTAACTCAAATCGAAATACTAAAAAATAGGTGCATACCAGCTATAGAGACCTATCAAGATATATATTATCCAAGTGGTAAATGGTGTATTTTTTGTTGGTTGATTCGACTCTCGCTCACCCCAAAAATTCTAAATCGTAAGACATATAAATCTACATAATAAAAAAAAAAATCAGAATCGTGTTTATTTGATAAAAAGAGGTCATGAATATATGCATTAAAACGCAATATTACAAAGATATATTATCTAAAAAACTCTCACCTATTCTTTGAATATAATATTCCCTTTTCTACAAATAATATCAGCAAAAATTCAATTATAAAACACAATATTACCAAGATATATTATCCAGAAAAATCTCACCTATTCTTCGAATAAAAAATTCCTTTTCTCTAAAAATAATACTCCTACTGGCGAAGATTCAACTTTATCAAGCAGAAGCATAATCCAAACAAAATTACCATCAAACATTTCACTAAAATAAATTTAATTTAAAATCCAAAAAAAATAAAAAAAACAATTTCTAATACAAGCTACGTACGGCATGTAATCATAATTCATAAGTCAACTAAAATGCGCGTTATTACCCTGAAAATGAAGCCCATTAACAAACAATCCAAATAGTAATATTTACAAACCAACCCAATTTATTTAAGTCTCTAACATGCGCCATCCTCACCACCACATCTCCACCACCACCACCACCACCACCATGGCCAGACAGCACCCTTCTTCTTCCTCAAACCCTAACCCTAATTACTCATCCTCCTCTTGTCACCACTCTTCTTCAAACATTGGTGACGTCATCATCTTGATTCTAGCTCTTTTCTCAGGCACTTTCTTGATCTCATCTTACTTATCTTACGTTTTTCACTCCATTTCTTTATTGTTACCCATGATCTTACCTTCCCTTTATGCCCTTGACTTTTCTTTCTCTATTTACTATGTTTCTTTCTCTGTTTTCTTTCTTTCAACTATTTTTCTGTTCCAACTTTGTTGTGGGTCAAGAAAGTGTAAGAGAGTGGGGTGTAAGGGGTTGAAAAGGGCTTTGGAGTTTGATTTGCAGCTTCAGAATGAAGAGCTTTTGAGATTGGATGGTAAGAGTGTGAGAGAAGTTGATTTGTTGCCTTGGAAAGGTGGGAAAGAAGGGAATCCTGATTATGAATGTCTTAGAGGGGAGTTGAGGAAAATGGCTCCTCCGAATGGAAGGGCTGTTTTGATTTTTCGGGATAAGTGTGGCTGTCCGGTGGCTAAGCTTGAAGGGTGGAGTGTGAAACGCGGAAGGAAGCATAAAAAGTGAGTTTCTTGATTCTAAATTGGACCATTTTTTTTAATTGGCTTTTTGAATAAAGATTTGTGCTTTTTAGGGTTTGATGGTTAAAAATTTAATCTTTGTGTGTTATGTCGTGGAATGAGTTTAGAATGGTGTTAATTGCATTTGTTATTGTTATTGTGATAGTGGAGTACTAATTGGAGTTGTTTCGTTTATCGTGATAGTTGATTGGAATTGTGAAGTTTATACCTATAGAGAGTAGTTTGCTTGTGATTAGGATTAGTTTTATGGATAAAGATTACTGCTTTTGTGGGTTCGATGAATAAAAATTTAATCTTTGTGTGTTATGTCGTGGAATGAGTTAAGAATGGAGTTAATTGCTATTGTTATTGTGTCTGATTATGTTAATTGCGTATCTAGGTTTTGATAGTGGAGTTCTAATTGGAGTTGTTTTGTTTGTTACGGTATTAGATTGGCATTACGTAGCTTATACTGATTAAGGGTAGGGCTAACTGTTATTAAAAAGTTAAAGCTTGTTTGTTATGAAATGGACTGAGTTCAGACTGGAGTTAACTGTAATTATGTTAATTGAATATGTAGGTTGTGATATTGAAGTAATAATTGGTCTTGTTTCATTTATCATGGTAGTGGATTGGAATTACGAAGTTTATACTAATTAGGATTAGTTTGCTTGCGACTAGTTTTAGGCAGTGTTGTTTAAGACGCTGATTCTAAAACTATAAACATAATAGGAAGCATATATGGCATGATAAATATGTCAATAATGAAGCGTTCATCACCTAACGTTCACTAATGAATGGCTTCAGAGTAATTTAGTTCAACCTCTGGCCCCTCAAATTCTCGCTCTTTATTTTACCTTTGTTTTAAAGGTATTTTTGTCATATACTCATCTGAGGGCTTTTTGTACTTTTTAGCGCTTTTTGGATGATTTCAGAGTTGCCCTAAATCGCACATTTTTTAGTTGCACACCTTGCGCCTTAATGTGAAGCACCATTAATTGCACAACTAAGCGCATTTTAACAACATTGTTTTTAGGTTTAACTTTTTTGATTTTATTACCTTGTTAAATTGAACTTTTGATTACCAAATTTATCTTTTTATCTTAATAGTTAATAACAGAAAGTTGATCAGTCACACACATGCCTTGAACCTTACCGAAGGGAAGATGGATATCTACTAAATTGACATCTCTCTTGTGATTTAAGTATTTTTTTTCGCTTCTGCTGTTGGGAATTCTTTTGTTTAGTAGCCCTTCTGCAATAGAATCACCCAAGTCTGTCCATTTACTGTTTTTATTCCATAATTCCTTTGTTATACATAAGAGCTTATCCAGAGTTTAGGCTAATAGTAGGTAATTACTGAGATATTTTTTAATACAGTTTAATTCATACTTAGATAAGTGGAATCATTCATATTTGTTTGTATTTGCTAGAAGAGATTAATCCGTTCCTATAGTTTCTTATGGTTTCTGATGGGATACTAGTATTCCACTCATCCACTATACTAGTAAATTACGGGGGTAAAGGTGTCTATGGTGACTATCAGTTGTTGATATAGTTGTTGATTGATACAGATTTATGATATCAAATTAAGCAGTTGTCAACTAGGATTTGATAATGTTAATTCTGTGTTTTTTTAACAGTTGCAGACATAGTTTGAAATCTGGCTTTGTATATAGTATAGCACAATCCCATGATCAAACTTGTCGTTGAACACATATTTATGCTTGCGTTTAATTCTGTATGTTTATTTACATGTGTATTTATGTTACAACCTTCATGTTTCCAGTTAAATTTTAAAACTTAATAGTACCCTGGCTTTCTGGATGCATCACACATATTACCTCTTGAACATGTTCAATTAAATTGAAAGAAAAATAATTTATGGATATTTGAGATTGTATGTCATTGTAATTCTGGAGTATGTGTTTTGTAGTGGGATATATATTGAACTATGGTGGTCATCATCGAGAACCTATGTGGGGCCTAATTTTCGTTTTGTAATTGTTATATAGTCTTATGTTCCAGTTGTAGTACTGTCCTGCTTAGTTTTAACATCTTCCTTATATTCCCCCCCCCCCCCCTCTTTTTTTCATTGTACTTTTCTCATATTGAATTCTGATTTTAGTTTTGTAAGTATTCATGCTGCCTCCCTTTCCCTCAGTGTTCATCCTTTACCTCACTTGTGTAATGCAGTTTAGCTATAGCCGTGAACTTATATGTCAAAATTCGCAGTGGCTGTATATTGCATACTGCATCTTTCTTCATCTTGGCCAACACAGCCAGAGATAATTTTATCTGGACGGTGCATTTCAACCTTTAAAATACCTTTTTTCTTCTCTTCTCCGTTTTGGTCCAACTTTAAAAGGTTAAAATCCTTTGTACGTCATTCTAGTTTTTTTTTCCTTATTCCGTGCTCACACCTTTCAGCTGTATCGTTCAGCTAGTGTCATCTACCTTTGTGTGAACAGATAAACCTAATTCTCTTTCTTCACGCTCCACTTCATATGGATATATAAGATCATCATACGTGTAATTACATACATGTGTGGGTGGACTTGGTTCTTCGATCATGAACCTAGCGTGGCAATACGATATTGTACAGAATTATCACTGTGACCAAGTTGCAGAAACATATTTACATTTTAAGCTGTATTCCTCAAGCATTGGTATATATTCTAATTTTTTGGTAAGCCCTTTTTTTCTGTAGGGAGAGATCAGTTGTCATACTCTTGAGGTGATTTTGTAATGGTTGTACTAGTCATTGGATTTCTCATATCCATGTGGTAGAAAATGTTGAAACAACGTAACTGTGAGTCAGTAACTAGCATTAATGTAAAAAATTTTAGTATTATGATCGATAATAATTAAATGTTCTGGCTCAGCACTGAAGTAAATTATCACAAATAGCTTTTTCGGTTCATGTGATCTCAATAAAACAATCATTTGCTCATCCCTTTGTCAAAAGGATGGGCAAGCTTGGTGCTAGGTCTGACTTGCTTATTTTAGACAGCAATCCCCCTATTGTGCGATGCAACTTTTTAAATGATGTAAAATAGTACTAAACATCCCATGTTTTGGTAAGATGTTGTGATTGACTCGTAATGTAATATTATTATCTTTGAGGTTTTGAGCCTTTTACTTTGGTATAGTGCCTGCCTAAGATTTATGTATTCTTATGGGTTTGGGTTGAGTTTTACTATGATCACGTGTTTCTTTGCAGAAGCATAATGTTCAATGGAGGCGATCATCGCTGACCGATGATGATGGAGTCGTTATATCTCATCTGTCTTCTTGCCCATGGTATGCTTGGTGGTTGAGGGAGGTGAGGACAGAGCTCGATACAATGTTCATTTACTGAACCTTCTCAGAAGTTTGAAGACATTATTTTATTTTCAGAATTGTTCTGAAGTTATATGGTATACAAAGAAAATCAAACAGAATAATAAGTAATCAGAGCAAAGATACACTAGGAGATCTGTACTTTGGTTTCATATTTTACATTTAGATTTTTAATGGGAAAAGTGGCACTGCCTCGACTTTTCGTGACAATTTTTGCTCTTATTATGTGATAGTGATTATTTTATGCTTTTAAGGTTAGTTTTAAAAACGTAAATGTGATCTAAAGAAGTTGTTAATGCTAATCTGAACTGAGTGATGAAGGTATCATACTATCATGTAAAGAAAGTGTGTCAAGTTTAAAGCTGTACAAAGAACCAGTGTGTACAAGTGAGCCAGTCCGAATCAACTAAATGTTAGATTGTTTCCGTAATTCCTCAGTGTAACATGTTTTTTATACTAGTTTTTCACTTATCAATAAGTGAATACAAGGTGTTAGGAATATGGCAAATGATGGTGAGTACTCATACATGCCAAATGTAAGTATTGATTTATGAATTTTGGGTATAAAGTAGGGATCTCTAGTTACTTGGGGAAAAACCAGGTGATTTACTGATTTTTGGATGATATGAGTGCACTGTGCAGTAACAAAAAAGTGCTCATTTTCGGATTTATTGAGGGAGGTTTTTTTCAGTCTAAGTTCTGACCTATAGTTACTGAATATATGGTATATGTAGACATAGTTGTATAATGCTTCTAAATCCCTCATTCATGAAGACAACTATTTGTGCAGAATAACCCATGGTAGGGCTCCTACCATGGTAATATTGTAGTTTATGGTACTATATATATAGGGAAAATAGACTAAATGTCACACTAGACGAGTTCTTTACTATCGCGGTCGACGAGTACATAACGATTCTATCGTATTTATGTGAAAATTTTTATTGTAAATAATTTTAATGTAAATTTAAGTTGTAGAGTATTGTTTTTCTAACAATATTATTGTGGCAATGCAAAGACCGTCCAAAATCTAGGATACACTGTCAAACAAATCAAGATTCTGAAATTACAGGTTTTTAGTGTGAAGCAAAAGATTGTCCCCGAGTTGTTGGACATGTTGAAAACTTATTGATGCAGCACGTTGTTTGATTCACTGGTGTAGTAAACGGATTACATTTACCAGTAAAATTTGAGTATGCTATCATAAGATTAATATGCCTCAATATGCAAGATACCAGAGAGCTCATTGATAACATTAACAATACTTCAATTAGAATGATTTGAAGGACCAAAAATATCTTTGGTTAAAAAGATCATTTTGAATTCTATAGACTACTTTCACTGATCAGTTCAGCAGCTGCACCCATTGTACCGATGCCGCCTGCCGCTAGCAAAGAAAGAGCAAGTTCCTCATTCCAGTGCATAAGTCCCTTGCTGATCCTTTTCAACACTTGTACATCCACCTCCGACAACCAATTTGGTGTGCATCCTACCATCAGACTCGAGAAACCTGAGACATATGCACGCCAAGTTGCTGGATCACAACCGAGTGATATTTTCCCATCGAGAGCACTTGCAAGAAATTCCATGTGATAGCCTAAAATTTTTGGCCGGCGCTTTGATGTTGATGAGGATGTGTCCACACCCCAAGCAAGAGCTCCACATAGCAAAGCAAAATGTGCTAATGCATATCCGCCAAGCATTGCAACTGCACCTCCTGCATCTTCTTCATGCTGAGATCTATGAACAGATATAAACCATGATGGTAAAGTTTCTTTTATTAATGACTGAACCAACTGAAGACCCCCAAACCATGCTAGAGTAGCTGCTAGTGATGCAGCTAATTTAACCTTTGTCATTACAGTAGCGAGTGAAACCTGTCCGTATTTCATTCCATTTTTGGCTTTCTTCAGCTTCGCTAGTCGTTCTCTTCGGAACCCATTGCAGACTACATCTTTTACAGACTGCATTAACAGAGAAATAATTTCTTCTCTCATGAACATTATATCTCTGATCGACCTGTAAGAGCGCAAGTATAAAATCCCAGGGGCAACTGGGGATAATTCACCACGAGATTGGGATTCAAATCCATGCCCAAGAAACGGTCCAACACCCCCACTACTTGAAGTAAGGCTGCTTTTCAGGCCAAGTGCAGCAGTAAAGCAACTCTTAAGAAGCTGAATTACTGCACCATTGTCGTGGAGAAAGACAGTACGTGAAGCAGAGAAGATAAGGAAATCACTCCAGCGTTTTGCCTTTTGGGTCCACAAGGATGCCACAATTGGCATGCATGGCCATGGACAACCAGCTGCAAGGGACTCCAAGGCCGGACCAGCCAGATTGAGGAAACGCTGCGAGTCCTTGTCTAGTTTGTAAGTTATCGTGAGGCTTACAAAGGCAGCCAGGGGCAGTGGAAGCGTTGCTGGTGAGCTCCCGCCTGCAAGAAAAAAGATAATCATAATCTTAATAGAGCCAGTCTCAGAAAAATGAGAACATATTACATTCATAGGAGGCAGACTAAATAACCATCATGTACCAACAATATAATATGCACAGCTGGAATTTAGTACACAAGAAATATTAACTTTTCATTCTCACTCCTGCATCCTTCTATTTCCCCTCTACTCTTTTTTAAAATTATTATTTCCATTCCAACCCAAACACAGCACAAGTGTTGACAGTGACTAAACTGTTAATTTATAATATGAAAACTTCCTAACTGTGCAATCATGACTGTAGAAAGTGTTAACATGTGATCTAGTGTCAAGACCCAACTCGATGTCTTATAGACAACTAGTGGGTGTTGGTCCTATATTGGGAAAGGTTTACTCTGTAAAATTTTGTGGTTTGAGGAGGTTTACCTGCAACAAGGCTTGGCACATCCACGCCGGTGGCAGCTAGGATCTTCTTAATTTGTTCTTCAACATTTGATAGGTTTGCAGCTGGACTTGGCCAATCTACTCCATTCATAAAAACTGGTTTCCAGACACCACGACTTACTTCTGCCGAAAAGTAACTTACGATGGATGCTAAGGATGCAGGAAGAAAATCAGCCAAATCTTTAAGCCCTGCCACAAAATGAAGAAAATTTTTGTAATTAACAAGTTGAAATTCTGTCTATAAGATTTCCAGAAACTCGTAGCAAAACCTGCAGGTCTTACTTGACCCTGCGAAGATTTATATCATCATTTAAAACTGCTAATTAAATAAACAAAGACTAGGAAGAGTGCATACTTTAAGTCATTTTAACCAGACATTCCATAATAGAACACTAGTTGCAAAAGGATCAAAGATTGGTGACTGCAAAGCAGTCGGGTTAAGACAAATTGCCAGGATTAAATAATTGAGGATTCAGCCATTAGAGTGGAGTGAATTTCGCATGCAAGCGGGATAATTTACTTTCTTGCCTGTGTGACAAGAATCCATAAGGAAACTTTAAATTTTGGTAATACTCATAATGCACTTGCAGCTAATAAATCAATAGGACAAATCAAGTACTCATCAGAGACTAACCTGTACACAGTTCACGAGGGGAAAGTTTGCCATGTGCACATGCTGTTAAAGCAGCATCAACCACAAAAGGAACAGCTTCAAGAATATCCCAACCTGCTAAGATGGGCCTCGAGCATGTTTCTTTAACTATTTCAGATGAGGCACTACTACCAGATTTTGTGGAAGTCACAGACTGGTTTCCATTATTGATAATCTTCTTGAACATCATGTTAAGAAGCTCATTCACAATCTGATGAACGGGGGTTCCATGAACAAGGCCAGAGAGTGGTGAAGCGATGCATGCCAAATGCTGACGGTACCATACTTTTAATTTTGGAAATGTATCCACAAATATGGGTTGAGAAAATGACGAATTTGCATCAGCGGCAAGCCTCCTTCTATTTTGGTCCCAGTAAACATTTTCAGTGGATAGTAACTGGGAATTTCTTACTTGTAAGAGGTACTCAGGAGTCAGTTGGGTTCCTACTGGCGGTATATCTCCTACTCCATGTTCTAGAGGTGGATGATTAAATCTCCATAGCATTAGAAGAAGTGCAAATGCATTTGAAAATACTGCATAGGCAGAAATCTCTTCTCCTGTTGCTGAAGTCCATGACACATTTGGCACACATGACCCAAATACTTCACAGATTGGCATCAGTGCGCCAGCAAGTTGTGGAACCTGAAAGAGTATGATAGACCAATTCATAGTTAAGAGTTTGCCCTAGTGAGACAAAGAACTTTTCAGGTCTCTGATCAAACCAAGAACGCTACCAGACATTTTTATGACAGAAATATCTGGACCAGTATAAGCTTCACATACCAAGCCATGCAGAGAGAATATCTGAACACAGTCAACTGTTGCTATACCCACAAGAAGGACATTCAACATTGGAGCATATCTTATCAGATGGCTGTCAGTACCAGAATGATCGGCAGGGACCGGAAGAGACAACAATCTTGTTATGAAATTAACAGTGTGTTCCTGCCAATGCCAAGATATATTACAGTTAGCATGACTGCACTTCAACATGGCTACAACAAGAGAAGATAATAATGTTGGCTTCGTTGACCTAGCTAAAACATCCAGGTTCAATAAATTAATGACTTCTGCAGTTTTATGTGGATAATCTAACTACAAATGATTTAATGTGGAATACCTGAACATTCCAACCACAATTTAAAGAAGCCCCACAAAGAATTGTAGCAGCTGTAGTCTTGTCATCATCTGACCCTTGAACGGCAATCTCAAAGATTTTCTCAAGTTCTGCGAAGCTTCCATCAAATTTATGAGCTTAAATTCAGTTGCTTAACCCTTTTTAATCAATCAAAAAGAACATCTGACATACCCAACAGCAGGAAAGAAAAAGGTATAACTGAAGACAAGGCTACAGACATGGATACATTAATAATTATAGTCTCGTCCCCATTGTGCATCTGTACACTGGGAGCTACTACTAATAGGTTTATTAGCATCATATGTGAAGGTAGAAACATCCCTCCATATTTTTTATTTTTTTTAAAATACATTAATCCATTTAGATACAAGTAAATATTCATTTACGTAAATGATCTTCACATATCCGTCCTTTGTATCGAACCTTAGAATAATTGTCACTGTTCTTTATTTTTGATTAGATAGTGGCATTGATAACTTCATCAAAATGTAGAAATTTTGGGTCATTGTTGAAACATCCTACAGTTAAGTGACTGGTGGTTGAAACATCCTACAGTTAAATGACTGGTGCAGTGAATACTATCATGCCATTAATCTTCAGAGCTTCCGTGTCCAAATATAAAGTATGTAAGATGACATGTTTTTTCACTTAGTGTTTTAAAAACGGTTAAGAGGCCGTGAATCAACTAAACACTAAAAAAGTAGCTAAAATATTATATACTGATAATCTAAAGACTTCATAATATTCTAACTTATGTAGTGTAATACATACAGATCTTAGGGCTAAACGAGTTGTGGGTACATATTATGAAAATAATAAAGCTAATTTAAAAGTAATAAAATGCTTTTGCTTGAAGAATCTGCACAGAGGCATCTGCTTAACCAGTTAGGTACTAGTAACCACTTCCAGTTAAATGTCAAAACTTTATAGGGCCCTTGGTCCCATAACTAAAAGTTTTCAAAACATTAATGTATAAATATATGTCATCACGCTGCCGTACCTATAGTAACTAAGTCGGATGACAAATGGGCAATGGGCACATGTAACTTAAATGAATATGAAGGTACATCTCAATTTTTCAAAGTTCTTACACTGAATCAAAGTGCTTGACAACATACATTTTCCAAGTTAATGTCAGACAAGTGTACGTAAGAGTAAAGTGTGTAGGTTCGAGTAAAGTGTGTAGGTTCCATGTACTACATAGGACAATAGCAGTAAATATCGGCTTTGTTAGTGAAGAATGAAACCGTTCATCAGATGACTGGTTTAAAAGATTACTTCATGATAATATCAAACAGACACTCTTATGTATACCTTGAAGCAGGAGATGAAACCAAAGCATTAATCACTAATGGACTTAGTTGGCCCCCCTTCATGAATGATGACCAACCAGGAGCCTGGAGAGGCACACTATGAGATATTTGGTCTGTGAGCCCGTTCACATAACCTGGCCAGAAGTACGCTGATGTGTCCAATAGTTTCCTTGTGATACAAGCCTCAATTATCAAATGGTGCAAGTTTCCAGCTGCATATAAGAATATAAAGTAATCATGGTTGAGACAGTGTAGTGAAAATATTAAAGTTTGAGGGAATTTAAGTTCTTTGAATGAAACTACTCTTGCTTTTACCATAACTTATCTTTTTAAATAGTTGGGCACATAAAGAAGCCAACCATAAAGAGACAACTAATGGCCAGAATGTCAACCTATTATCTTTTGTTTCTCTTATTGTGACATTAAGGTGCTCAAGTATGAACCCTAAGACAGTTGTGGGTGGTGATTCTACAGATGATAACTTGTCTTTTTCTTAAAATTAGTCCGATACATCTGATATCAGGTCTGTTTGCAACACCTTGTGTCACTCATCTGCACACATATACCCATTAACCCAGGTAAAAACTAAGCTAGTAGGTTTGGGGCAAGATATACATACTTAGAAAAGTTGTCATTTCAAAGTTAAACAACTCACCCCAAGACTTTACTAGGGTTTACACCTCAACATTTCAAACAAGCAAAAGCATTTTAATATAAACATTTACGATGTCATATGCACCACATGCTTCCCGAAACTGAAACACCATAAATAATGTGACTGTATATGAGTTAGGAAAGATACTACTTACAACATTTAATTGACGTGTCTTTTATGCCGACACAGTCAGAGTACACATTGCCAGCATTGATGCTTGCTATAAACATCATTGCTTTTGCTGCAGCCTGATTGGCTGCAGAAACAACTGACTCGGGTGGAGTCAGCAGAGTCTTGAAATCCCCTAACTTCTGCAAGCAAGTAATCAAATCTCTACGACGCTTTCCAGGAACATGTTCCTTACTGTGTTTTTCATCGCTGCCTTCTGTACCAGCAGCTAGAGCAACTTCCTCTTCCTTAATGAGATCAACTACCACGAGGGTTGCAATAGACAACAACATGCTCAAGCGAGTGACGAGATGCGGCACAGGCCCCTCAATGGGATCTCTTTCCTGCAAAATGAAAGAATAAGATCAGAACAGAATCAACTAAAAATTGTTAACCAACATAAAATATTCATAGAAATTGATAAATTAAAAAACAAACCCTTTGAACTAGGCGCAAAGCTGCCATCCAAAGACCTAAGAAACAGTCATACCAAGTTGTACCACTAATTGCTTGAAGAGCCTTTACAGAGCCTGCACGAATACGAACTCACTATGTTGGTAGTATTTAAATTTCTAATAACCGCAGAATAATATCTTGTGTTTCATGAATTCATTAATAATTAACAATGAAGTAGATTTTACCAGTAACAATCTCAATGGCACTAGTTGCATTTACTTGTGAAGCATCCAATGCATCTTCTAGAACTAAATCAAGAGGTAGCCAAATTGCAGAACGACTAGTTCCATGACACAGGCCTGCAGAAGAAGCCAGAGGATCACATGCGAGAACCTCTTGGAACTCTTGAAGATAACTAGTTTTGCATTCTCGGGACACAACTTTGCGAGTAGCCGATATTAATTGTACAAGAACCTCCGGCGTCATAACTTTTGAATTTCTCAAGGCTGCTGAGTTCACCATAAGCACCTGTACATGCTCAATGAAATCTCTCCAATGTGCAGGCCTTGTAAAGTTGCAAAGCAATGATGGTCAGGATCGCAGTAATATAAAGAATTTTAAATAGTGAAGTGATTCCTATATAGCCATTTTAAAAGCTTTGAAGATGGTCGGTGAAGGGTTAAGTGTTCTCTAATAACTTTATGCATGGAGTTGACTTAATTGATTTTTGATGGTCACTACTTCATAGTTATAAGAAAACTGCATAAAATTTGAAAATAAAGGAAAAACTTACATGTTTCTGCGTGCCAAGTGAAGCATTCCAAAAGTAACTTTGTTTTGCAGAAACTGACCAAATAACTCTATGGCCATCACAGTATTAACGCTCTTCAATCTCTCTTGAAGGGTGGTCCTCTTCTCATTATAACAACCATGACCGTCTATATCCATATTCTCAGGTTTGAATATCCATCCAAATTTTTTCTCTGGTCCAAGTTCCAGCAACCCTTCATCATCCAGTGCCGCAACTAGTAACTGCCAGACAACTGAGAAAGTAAACTCCACTACAAGAATACCGGGTTCATAGGCTGGGACACCAAATAATTCAGAAAGCTGGAGAACTTTGTCGACAGAATTGATAATCCTGAAACTAGGAGAAATTTTTTTTAAGTAACAAAGAACTGTGAACAGAAAACTTTTCGATGATAGTCAAATTGAACAAGGAAACTAAAACCTTAAACCTTATAATAGGCACATATACTCTATATAAGTAGACATATCCACAACAACAAAAGGTGGCGTACGATAGGCAAATTGCATCATTGTCACGTGGATCAGAATTTATCATACAGAACAAAACCACAAAATACAGCTATAAAAGTGTACCACCCACTAGGGCACAAATTTTTCAAGAAGCATTTTTTATGAACATCGAAGGAGGGAGCTGCCCACCTCCTTAGTCTATTAAATTGGTGCATAAAACAAATGTCTGATTTTTTAAAGTACTGCCTTGAAATCATGCTTTTACTTTCATGCTAGGAACAGTATGCAAGCTAGGAGTTCAATTTGAGGTGATAGTCCGTACTGTCGATAAGCAGCTCATCCCTTTGCTTGGTAGTTCAACACGCAGCCGCTGTTGTCTTTCGTAAGTGTGGGCGTGAGGCAGGACTTTCTTCTGCTAGTTCCTGTTTGGCGGATGCATAATTTTTCTTCAGCTGATAGGAGGGCTCTTTTCATGTTGCAATTGTAGGAACTGTCTCGGTCCAGGCAGTAGTAGGCGTTAGCCTAAGGTGGTCGGTCATACTAGGCGGTAGGAAGTAAAGTATCTGTAGCGAGGAAAGAACCCTAGCCCAGTGAATTATTTTTCCTACTACAGCTAAAAGCACTACGGTAAGACTGCCATCGCTCAATCTAACCAGATATGAAAGATGAAGTAGCTGGTCAAGCTATGACATTTCAGAAGTCTGAAACTACATTGCTTAATAGTCAATAAAAATAGAAAGACCTAACTAACCATAGAAAGAAGAGCATTCAAGCACTCTTTTGGTACTGGCAAGATCATTAAATGATGGTCTGGCAGAGTTTGCCGTACTCTACAGTTAGCCAATAAATATGGACAAAACTTAGTATCTAGCATACTCGGTACTAACGTGCAAAAAATGTAGAATACCATTTCTTTATGAATTGGATATTTTCCATAGTTCAGTCAATTATGGTATGCAGAGATTTCGTACCCAACATAAGAAGGTTGCCTCTAGATTTGTTATCTTAGCAAAAAGTTAAAATAATAACTTGCCGGTGTTCATGTGCATATTCCAATTAGGTTCACAAAGATATTCCCCGCATTTTATAGTCTACAAACTGAATTTCTTTATCTCTTCAGCATAATTTCCAAATGTCCACGGGATGTCGCAAAAATGACTCATCTGGATGTTGTATCCTTGCCTTATTTTTCTTTCATATATAGTCCATTAAACAAATATATAATTTTATGTAGCATTCATGAGCAATATTTCTTTTGTAGAGGAAATGTGAAGTGCCTCTTTATATTTAGCTTTTGTCATACCTGGATATAACAAATTCGAGTGATACAGATTCCAGGCTATTTCAAACATATATATGCTATGATGTATCTTAATATAATGTAAGTTTAATTAATTATTAAAGTACTTCCATCATCATACATGCCACCTATTGCAAATGATGTTTAAGAAATAAGAATTATGATGAGCACTTACATCTGCTTATTCGGCCACTTCAACTGTGATACAAGTGTGAAGGCATGTCTCTTAAGAAGTTCCATATAAAGCCTAAATGCTGCAGGCTGAGAATGCCGCTCTGGAATAACGCTGAAGAAAACAAAGCATAGTAGTATGACATAAATTGTTCTAATGACAAAGAGACTCCAAAATGACTTGAAAGCACATCTTCCTTAAAGATTGTGAGCTATATTAGCATATTATGGCACTCGATGGCAACATTACAAGAAAACTACGGCAAGCGGATATCAAAAAATGTATAATGCAGTTTTTTTACGTATTGCTATGATTTTGATTTAACTATAAAACTTGCACTCATCAGAAGGAAGAGAAGCTAACAAAATCAATCATCATAAAGATACTAATCTGTAACAAAACTACTGAAAAAAACATCAAACAGCTAAACTGAAAAATATATGTAAAAAAACCGTAGCCGAAATCATCACAACTTCCCAACGTATGATCTCCGGAAAACCACACTTTCCTAAACAAATAGGCTGAAATTTCTTATCCCAGCCAAAACAGAACTCAACATTTAATCTAAAACAAATTACTTTTTAGTTACATAGGTTCATTGTGAGGAACGAACCGAATACAATCTAAAAAATGAATTTGCCAAATTAGAAAAAATCCATTTCTTGCATTTGAATCAAACAGTAACAACAATAAACCACACATGGGTAAACAGAAAAAAGACAACCAAGTACAATTGCATAAAATACAAAAAACCCATCACCCCACAATACAAATAAAACACAAAATGACCAAATCAAACACAAACAAGAAAAGGGGAAAAAATAAAGAATCAAACATAATATACCTTTTGGAGAGCAAAGCAAGAACAAGAATAGGAGGCACTATATTAAAAATAAGAGCTTTTTCAAGAAATTTCCAAGCAATGGGGACATTATTGTCCCAACAAATGTGTGAGACCAAAAGGGTAGCAAGCTCAGGTGAGGGTAAAGAAACCCCAGCAGAGTTTAGAGTAGAAGAAAGCTGTATGGCCCACAACATAGGATCATCACCCTTGTTTTCTGCTGCCTTTGTAAGTTCTAAGATATTGTCCCAGTTTATTTGACATAATGTTATTGCCATTATAGGGTCATATGTTTTAGAAAATGTGAAATTTTAGATGTAGATTTAGGAGAATATGAATGAGAAACCAGAGTGGAAGGGAGTTTCAAGAGGGCTTTGGTTTTTTAATGGCAAGTGCCAAGTGGTAATTTGTATGTATGTATAACTTATACTTACAACTTACAAGTGGCTGTTTTTTCTGATGTTTTTTTCTGATTTGCTGAAATAATATAGTAATTAAACTAGTTCAGTTTTATTAGAATCACGTGGGATGATCAAGGATTGAAATTGAGGTTGTATTGGTAAATGAGTTAAGAGCAACTCCAATGCAAAGAGTCTTTACCTATATTTGTTCTACATGTACATATTTTAGGGATTTAGCTTTAAAATACATGTTCCAATGGAAGTTCTTATCCCCTATAATTTTTAGGGGATAGAAAATCCAACCCCTTATTTAGGGGAGAGAAAAGCAACCCCTATAATGATACATCATCATTCTTTCCTTATAATATAATATATATCTATATCAATACTCTCACCCATTTTCTATATTACCTAAAATATTGATTAAATATTAGTTTTTAAGTTATTGGTAATGAATATAGGTAACACCATTGGAGCAAAAGAATTTTTTGGTTACCTATATTTTAAGTAATCATTATTTTATTATATTTTAGGGAATGAAAATAGGGGTTGTCCTTAGGGGTGAGCATGGTTTTCCAAAAACCGACCAACCCGACCAAATCAAACCGACCAAACCGAAAATTTAGGTTTTTTTTCGGTTTGGTTTGGTTATGGTTTTATATTTTTAAAAACCGAAAATTTTGGTTTGGGTTTGGTTTCACTAGTTTACCCATCCGATTAAACCAACCCGACCATCAAGTCGTATAAAAATATTATATATATATATATATATATATATATATATATATATATATTGTATTTTTCGTGTGGTTATTTCTTCAACACACCTATCTTGAACACACTTATAGACTATAATATTATATGCCTTAACCATGCTTACGTGTGTGCACGTGTGTTTCGTATTTAGTTAGATTTATAGTGGTTAACTTGTTTTATTTCATGTCAAAAACCAGTTAAAAGAAGAAAGTACCAGAAAGCTATATATAAGACTTTTGAGACTTATTTTATGATTTAATGAAAATATTTGAGGAGTATAATTTATTTTATAACTATTTTTGATGATATTTTGTGCTACTATTTGTGCATTTATTTTGTTGGCTCTTTTAAAATAAAATTGAATCTTGTATTTAGTGTTGGAGAAAATAAATAACATCAAGTATAAATATATATTTAATAACGGATTTAAACCGAAACCGACCAAACCAAACCGTTATAATTTGGTTGGTTTTTTTTAGAATGATATGGTTTTTTATTTGGTTATGGTTTGAAAAATTAAAAACCCGAAATTTATGGTTTGGTTGGTTTGGCCGTCCCAAACCGCCCAAACCACCCAATGCACACCCCTAGTTGTCCTTGGAGATGCTCTAACTAAGATTTTTATTCTTGCACTGCATAACTTCTTTGGAAGTGATTAAAGAACTTTGGTGCATTTTATAATTGATATTTTCCAATTTTATTAAAATTAGTAAAAGTTATATCTTTCTAAATCATCTTCAATTATAAATTTTAAGTAATATATTTATTTCTTTGGCAAAATTGTACATTTAACAAACTTTTTTAAATATATATTTGATAGAGTTTAACTGAAAATTAATTAGCAAATAGTTTAATTTAAAACAATAATTAATTTATTACTAATTTAGGATTGAATTTATATAATTCAAACAAACATTTTCTACCCCAGGTTACTCTTCATTAATTGTTTAAAATTTATTAGAGAAGAATATACTTTAACCTATCCTTTTAGTCTATATTTTAATAAATTAATAAATAGAATTCAATAATTAAAAAGACCTAAAAAGTAAAAAGTGATTATAAGATTAAGGTGATGGTAATATGGTACAAATAAAAATCAAAACAAATTAGGAATATATATTTTGTGGGAAACCCTGCTCCCAACCTAACTTCATTTCTGTAACCAGACCAAACCATCTCTAAGATATTTAGCTTTATAAGTACACCTGCAACCAATAAGATTCTCTGTAGATATCGGCAAGTAATTGAAAAAGGTGTACATAATAAAAATTGCCTGCACTTATCAGCGATTATTTATTGGAAACCAAAAAATTTGTATCCTATCTAGAAAGATATGAAATATTGATTATGTAAAATTTATTAGAATTTGTAACGGGTTGTGTTATAATGATACTGGCTTTAATGATTGGCTATTTTTTAAATAGTATGTGTCCATTTTTTCAAGTTGTTATAAATAAATATATTATTTTATTATGGTAATAGATAATGTGAAATTTTAGAGGTTCGACAAATATAACCAACATCACGGAATTGACTAAATTTTAGACAAGAAAAATGCGTGATTGAAGTGGAATTTTTTTTATATATTCTCTATAATTTTTATTCATAGTACCATTTATTCAATTTTAGCTAAGGATATTAAAGAGTTAAAGTAGATTGGACGGCCAGGCATGACAGCGACGAGGGAAATATGAAGAACAAGTAACAACAACGATAACTACAGGATGCTATTTTTTTATAGTTTATGGGCGTGGTTGGTATAATACGTACAAAGTATGAGTTATTTTTAATTTTTTATAATTTATTTATAGTATAGTATAATATTATAAATATTAATTTATTATGTTATTAGAATAATTCGAAATTTACATCTTTGTATATAATAATTTTTAGTATTAAATATAAATTAATATATTGTTGGTGTTGTATATAACAACTTTTAATATTGTTGTATCTAACAATCATGATCTATTGAGTCGAAGATCAAAAAATTGTTAAGGAGTGATAATAAAAAAGAGGGTATAACCAAAAATAGGGTTAACTAAATTACAAATTATAATTATAGTATAGATAGATAGACAGTATAGATTCTTTTTAAGATTTTATCTGTTGAATATTTTATTTACGGGAAATAAAATTACCATGGTTAATGTAATTAAATATAATCAATCAAGCATAAGTTGCACAAAACAAATTTCATAAATTAAAGAATTTACAAATCTCAATCATCTTACAACATAATATTGTTAAACACAAGATTCGATTTCACGATCCCTTGGATAAAGAAGTGATTATAAAATCAAACTACTCCGTATCTAACACCAAGCTCTTAAAAACCAATGAAAGCAAGTCCAATGCAGCATCTTCAAAACTGTGCTATCATGAATGCATATTGATTTTAAATTTAAAATTAAAGATGTATTTATGCATTCACGATAGATCATCATTTAATCATTTATGAGTTGAATATTGGTATACTTTAAATGAAAGTTAGAACAAAGAAATAAAAATTTGGTTAAATTTGAAATTATTTGATTGCAAAATATAATTAGCAAAGAGTTGAAATTTTATTTTAATATCAAAAAATATTTTTTAATATTAAATATAACAAAATTATAATTAATTTACATTTTGTATTGGACACTGGACTTGCTCTGAAAGAGTTGGACAATTGTTAAAAATAACGATTTTCTGGATATAAAAAATGAAAATAACATTTTTCGGGAGGGAATGTTAAAAATACCCATTTAGATACGCATTTGGGGTTGAGATAACGTGAGTTACGCATTTGGGTTTGGGGTAATGGGGGTCACGCAAGTTTCAGCCGAGTAATACACGTTTTTTAAAGTCTTGAATACGCAATTAGTGGGTAACCTGGGATCATTGTCGCGTTTGTCACAGACGAGAGCTCCTGTCGGCGATTCAAAGAAGATTTCGGCGAGTTTTTTCAATCCCTCAGTTCTTTCACATCAGAAACTTTCCCAACACATACAATATCCCAATACAATCGTCGTTTCAAGCTCTACACATCTATACCACTTTTATTACATTTCTAATGCAGGATTGAAAACGTCCAATTCACCCCTAATTTCTGATTCAAAGCTCCGGTGACCTTCACACGCCCCTACGGGGCCAAATACCGCTAAAACAGACAGGGCAAAGGTAGAGTGAGGTGTGGGGATGTTTTTCATGTGCTCAGATGAAACGATGGTTGAGAGATGGCTAAGATCGACGAGTGGTTACCGGGGAGGTGATTTTTCTCCGGGAGAGACGACCGGCGTGCTCTGTGACATGACATCATCACGCATGCCTGAATTGCGTTGCACAGGACATGCATTACGTACATGCGTATAATCGATATGCAAATGTTATTTGGATAACCAAATGGATATTTTTATCAACTCATTCCGCAAATTGTTATTTTCATAGGTTTTTTTTTTGAAAAAAACTGTTATTTTCAGCATTTTTTGGAAAGGAGTTAGCATGGCCTGTTATTGTACTGATTTAAATGTGACACGCCTGACTCCGTTTGGCGCTGTGGTTTATTACTGGACGATGTGTGTGGACTGTGGTGTATACTAGATACAACACCAACTCTATTACTTCTCCCAATTCTTTACGTGAAAAAGAAATTAACATGTATTTTAAAATTTTATATAATTTCATAGATTATTTTAAATTTTTTAAATAAAAAAATTAATGTTTAATTTTTATTAAAAAAATTAAAATAAGCTATAAAAATATATTTTATATAAGTCTTAAAATGCATGTCAATCCTTTTATCTAGGGGTGTAAAGTAAATGAACTGTAGCGCAATATCAATTATAGATATATTTTGTTTTTTTGTTTTGTCTAAATAAATCTACAAAAGACGAAAGATGTTTATGCCATATAATGCTACATATTTATATAGTGGTTCAAGTTAGGTGGAGATGTTGATGGTTTAGGTAAACTGGTAAAGCTTCAGATCCACTTCTGACTCTTTATCTTTCCACTCAATTACCGCTTATTTCATATAAATAAATATATTGAGCATGTGTGGCTCTTCTTATTTTAAAAAATAAGGACTTATTTCGAGAATAAAGTTCATATTTATATATTAATTTTTATAATTAAATATTTAGGAAGGATTTAGTATCCTTTATATGTAAAAAATAAATAACTTATTTCAAAAAAAGTACATTTTAAAAATAAATTATTTATTTATGATAAATAAGATTTGCCAAACGAACTCATTATAAACATACACAGAAATACTATTGGAATTATACAAGTTTTAATACTACTTTTTTCCGAAGTAAATATAGAGTGCAGTGTTTATATTCTGGTAATTGTAACTTAAAAAGGATACAATACCAGCATGGGCCACGTGGCAACAACACCAAGTCACCAACTCCCTTGCTGCCAATAATATATCTTATCCGACGACAAATGATATGATGGCGTGGAAGAAAGGAACAAAAGTGGGTGTTTCAGTTGCAACTATCTTGATAATGATTCCTACCAGCTGTAGCAGTGGAATTTTTTATTTTTATTTTAAATTCAGTGGCTTACGTTAATTTAGGTGCTTCACTTCAAAAATTAATCTGTAAAAGCAAGTTCAATGTCATATCATGTTCTATATTTATATTATAGAACATGCAAAGCTTCTCAAGCTAAAAGAGTTTTAGAGCGACGATGAGTATCTGTGAAGTATTAAATGTACAAGCAAACATGCAATCCAAAGCTAGTAAGCCACTAGTAAGCATGATGTCTAATTTGCACTCGCTCAAATTAAAAGAGTTGTAGAGCAACATTTGCAAAGTAGTATACATTTAAATGTACAATTTCATTGTACCGATGACCTTGTTTGATTAATGATTAGAGGGAACAAAACTAACGATTTTTTTAATGGAAACGAACAATATCATTAGCAAACAAATATTTGATGGGTGCGAACCTGATTCTACATATCGGCAAATGAAAATCCATTAGTACTTGGCATGAATTTTAATTTCATTCAATTAATTCACCATGAGTGAATCATCATATATGTTCTGATCACGATCTCGTTACTTGGCATGAATTTTAATTTCATTCAATTAATTCACCTTGAGTGAATCATCAGATATGTTCTGATCACGATCTTGTTTTAGATATGTTCTGATCTTTCTTTTTTGCTATAAAGCTTAAAGAATTATGTGATGCGAGTGAAAAAATTACAACGGAATTTTAATAGTTTCATCTCTACTAATTTCTGAATGAAATTTGCAAATGAGAAGATCTTTGATCTTCATTCTTGATTTTGCAGAGAGAAAATGAAAGAAGTGAAAAATTGTATATTCAGAAAGTTAGTTACAAAAGTTGTTGCAGCAATGTATATATACAAGTATGACAGCTAGCTCAATCTGTAATCATTGCCTAATCTATTTCTAATCATTGCTAAAAACTAACTAACAACTAACTATTATGTACACGTGGCAGTGGCCATATAACTCAATACCCCCCAGCAAGCTGGACATCAAGGTGGATCAAAATGAAGGCCAAGCTTGACACTAAGGAACTTGTGATGAGTAGCATCCAAGGGTTTAGTAAGGATGTCTGCTAGCTGAAGAAATGTATTGATATGAGTGAGATTGATGAAGTTTGAATCCACATACTCTCTAATGAAATGAAAGTCTATCTTCAAATGTTTAGTACGCTCTTGAAAAATCTCATTCTCAGCAATATGTTGTGCAGAAGTATTATCACAGTAAAATGGAATTGGCAAAGGAACTTGAACATGTAAATCTTGTAAGAGACCTTCTAACCATATCAATTCAGAAGTAGTATAACTCATGCTTCGATATTCAGATTCTGCACTGCTTTTAGAAACAGTCTTCTGTTTCTTAGTCTTCCAAGAAATCAAAGATGAACCTAAGAAGATTGCATATCCAGAAAGAGACTTTGCTGAAAATGAGCATGTGCCCCAGTCTGCATCAGAGTAGGCAGATAATTGTAGAGGAATATTAGCCTTGTAAAATAAACCAACATTTAAAGTGCCCTTTAAGTATTTAAGAACATGAAGGGCAGCATCAAAGTGAGTTTGAGCAGGTTCTTGTAAAAATTGAGAAAGCTGTTGAACTGCAAACGAAATATCAGGTCTGGTAAGATTGAGATAAAGCAACTTGCCAACTATTCTTATGTAAATCTCTGGATCAGGCAATTTAGGTAAATCATGAATACTCAAATGTAAACCCTTTGATAATGGAAAAGCAGCTGGATTACAATTTGTCAACTTAAAATCTTCCAATAGGTCCAAGATGTATTTCCTCTGATTCAATTGAATCCCAGCATCAGTTCTAAGAACCTCAATTCCAAGAAAATATTTGAGATCCCCTAGATCTTTAATGGTGAATTTCTGATGTAACAAAGCCTTAATAGAATCAATTTCTGACAAATCATTTCCAGTAACTAAAAGATCATCCACATAAACAACAATTGCAGTAAAAGAACTGCCTGAATTCTTAACAAACATTGAATAATCCTGGGTAGATTGTTTATAACCTTGAGAAATCAGATAAGAAGAAAGTTCTTTATTCCATTCCCTGGAAGCCTGTCTGAGTCCATATAAAGATCTTTTTAACTTGCAAACCATACCAGGAGCTGCCTTTGAATAACCAGGAGGAGGTTTCATGTATATGTCTTCAGTAAGATAACCATGCAAGAAAGCATTATTAATATCAAGTTGTTTTAAATGCCAACCAAAAGCAGCAGCCAGAGCAATCAAAGTTCTTACTGTAGTGAACTTAGCAACAGGGCTAAAAGTATGTTTAAAATCTTTGCCCTTAATTTGCTTATCCCCTCTTGCTACTAACCTAGCTTTGCATCTCTCAACACTCCCATCAGGATTATATTTTGTTTTAAAAACCCATTTGCAGTCAATAACATGCTGATTAGAAGGCAAAGGAACAAGAGTCCAGGTCTTATTGTCTTCAAGAACCTTTAATTCTGCATCCATGGCAGCAACCCAAAGAGGGTCATTTTTGGCTTGATTATAAGAAGAAGGTTCTTTAGGAGAAGTAAGCACATTATTTAGACTAACATAATAGTCAGCAAGAGAATCAGAAGTAGAATTCACATGTAAGCCATGAGTAGGTTTAGAAATTATGAAGGTATCAAATTTCTTAGGAAAAACAGAAGCTCTAGTAGATCTCCTTAAAGAAACAGGATTATTTGCAATAATATTTGCAGTATCATTTTGAGGAGTATCATTTTGAGGAATATCATTTTGAGGAGTAACAGAATGATCGGAATGACAATCTAAAGAAGAATCATTATTCAAAGACATAGATGATGTTGAAGATACAGAAGGTACTTCAAAATGAGGGATAAAAGAAACAGATGAAGAATCAGGTGGATCCATATTTGCAGGGTTGACTGGTGGTAACTGAATAGATGTTGAAGAATTAGGTTGAGATAAATCAGTTTTGAATGGAAAAACTGTCTCTTGAAAAATCACATCTCTACTTAAAAAAATATCATGAGAGTCAAGATCATATAACTTGTATCCTTTTTGTGCATAAGGATAACCAAGTAATATGCATCTTCTTGCTCTTTTAGCAAATTTATCTGAACTTTTAACTGCAGCAAAACAAAGACAGCCTATGACTCTAAGATTATCATAGGTTGGAGGTTTCTTCATGAGGAGTGAATAAGGAATTTCCCAAGATAAAACTGAACTAGGCATGAGATTGATCAAGTAAGTAGCAGATAACAAACAATCACCCCAAAACTTGATAGGTAAATTGGCATGTAACCTAATAGCCCTAGCAGTATCAAGCAAATGCCTGTGTTTTCTCTCAATTCTACCATTCTGTTGAGGTACTCCAGCAATACTTCTTTGATGAACTATTCCTTTAGATTGAAATAAAGAACTACAGAAATCTTGTAATATTTCTGTACCATTATCACTTCTTATGGTTTTAACCATAGTTTTGAAATGATTTCCAACATAGGCTAAAAAAACAGAAATAATATGTGGAACTTGAGTCTTAGATTGTAGTAAATGAGTCCATGTCACTCTAGTATGATCATCAAGAATAGTAAGAAAATATTTGCATCCTGAATATGTAGGTGTCCTGTAAGGACCCCATAAATCTATATGCAACATGTCAAAAGAAACAGGAGCTCTAGAATGTGATTCCACAAAAGGCATTTTATGATGCTTAGCAAGAATACATGATTCACAATTAAAATCATTCAAATGACTAGAAGAAATTACATTCAAATGTTTTAATTTCCCAACAGAGGGATGTCCAAGTCTAGCATGAAAAACATTAACATTTGGAACAACAGAAGAAGAAAAACATGAGTCTGAAGAATTTGCAAAAAAATGAGTTGAAGAGGTTGCAGGAGAATGAGAAATTTCAATGTGGGAAAAGATTCTGTACAATCCAGCATTCTTCTTGCCAACAGCTAGGATTGTACTATTCAAAGGGTCCTGAAAATAACAAGTATCTTGATCAAATTGAGCAATCAATCTGTTTTGAGCAAGAAGCATGCCAACAGATAAAAGATTATGTTTAAAATCTGGTATATAAAGAACATCTTTCAGGATAATATCAGGAGTCAATCTAATATTTCCAATTCTGTTTACTAATTTTGAAGTACCATCAGGCAGACATATGGTTATAGGTATAGGTGAATCATGTATGTGATCAAACAATGCATAATTAAAATCCATATGATCACTAGCTCCTGTATCAATTATCCATGATGCATTAGAATTATGAATATCTGTAGATTGAACATGAAAGGATGAAACAATACCTGCAAAATTCACAGAAGATTTTGCAAAATTCACAGATGATTGCTGATAAGGATCACAAAGAGGAGAGTTAGGCTGTTGCTGCATCATCTTAAGAATTTCTTGATAAACTGCAGACACCATCTTATTGTCAATCTGAGAAACATTAGCATTTGACTGAGAATTATTTCCAGAATTTCCTCCAGGAACAGGGCCAAGTACTCCTTGCTCAGTCACATTTGCAGCCATTCTAGTATTAGACTTTCCCTTAAGAGTAGTATACCAATCAGGATAGCCTACCAACTTAAAACATTGATCAACAGTATGACCCTTCCTTTTACAGTGATCACAGATACTGTCATTTTTGACTTTCTTGAAATCCTTCCTGAAACCAGACTGTGGCTTACCATAACTTTGAGAAAAATTAGACTGTGGAGTTTTCTGACTATACAAAGCACTGACTTCTGATGGATGAAAACCAGTAATATTCAATTGATTTTGCTTTTCGATTTGTTGTAAAACATGATAAGCTTTCAACACAGATGGAAGTGGTTCCATACTCAAGAGATTTGTTTTAACAGAGTCATATTGTCTATTTAATCCACAAATAAACTGAATCAATCTCTTAGTTTCATCAGCATCTAAAGCCTTCTTTAATAGATTGCAAGTACATTTTGTCATAGCACCACAAGTACATACAACTGGACCTTCTAACACTTGCAATTTATCCCAAACATTCTTCAATTTTCCATAATATTCAGCAATTGACATATTTTCTTGTTGTATTTTTGTCAGACTAGTATGCAATTCGTACAACAAGGGAGCATTTGACTTACCAAAACGTTCAGCAACATCACACCACAATTCATATGCAGAAGTAGCAAAGATAAAGCTCTCAGATATTACCTGATCCATGGAAGAAGTTAGCCAGGACATTACCATGTAATCGTTACGAATCCATTTGTTAAGATCCAGAGAATCAGACGCTGGTTTAGGTAAAGATCCATCAATGAAGCCTAGTTTATTCTTGGCACCAAGCGCCATTTTTACACTACGATTCCAGTTGATGTAATTATCTGCAGAAAGCAGCATAGTTCCCAATTGTTGCCTTGGATTATCACCAGAAGAAAGATAATAAGGATCATTGTAATTAACAGCTTGATTCTGAGAATTTGAGTTGATTTCTTGAGAACGAGTTGATGATTCAGCCATTAGAGATCGTAGAGATACACGAAATCACAAGAAAAACAAGAAGATTGCAAGAGAGATCGAGAGAAATCAGGAGAGATTGAGAGAGATATCAACAAAATCAAGACAAAACAAAACACAAATCGTAAAGAAAATCAAGACGAACATTCATCAATCAATTGATTGATAAGAGCTATGGATCGTTCCATGAGTGCTCTGATACCATGAGAAGATCTTTGATCTTCATTCTTGATTTTGCAGAGAGAAAATGAAAGAAGTGAAAAATTGTATATTCAGAAAGTTAGTTACAAAAGTTGTTGCAGCAATGTATATATACAAGTATGACAGCTAGCTCAATCTGTAATCATTGCCTAATCTATTTCTAATCATTGCTAAAAACTAACTAACAACTAACTAACTATTATGTACACGTGGCAGTGGCCATATAACTCAATAGCAAATTTAATACCATGCAGACTTTATGCGAGTGAAAAATTTACAACGGAATTTTAATAGTTTCATCTCTACTAATTTCTGAACAAATAATTGATTCAAATTATGTATCATACAAACTTCGAGCAAGAAAATCGTACTGAGTACTATTTTCCTCTCCAACATTTTATTTTATCACTCCTTTATCTTGAAAATTTAACAAATCTTTCAAAATTCATAAAAATTTTAATTTTATGTATAGTACTACTCCCTTTTGCTGGAAAGAAAAACAAATCACTTCTTTACTTATACATATCTTGAAATTATAACAAATCTTTCAAAATTTATAAAATTTATAATTTTTTGGATAGTAATGTAATTAAATAGCATCTAACGTATTATCTTTGTTCGATCTCGAAACTGTAAATACAATAACTTAATTTCCTTTATCTCAATGCAATTTAGTTTACTTCCATATCATACCATACCGAGATAAACATACAATTAAAAACATGTGCTGGTAATTGATATAAAAAACTAGCATACATTTATACTTCAAAACATTGGCGATTCCTATTTCTTCCCTTAACCACGGCAAACTCATTGCTAAACTGAAGCAAAAACATGAACAATAAAAGAACTAATAAAGCATGACAAAATATGACCTCAGCAAAAAATTTGATTGAACTTTCCCAAACTGAAAACATTTTGAAAATATATAAATAAGAGTTTGGTTTCAATAATAGTAAGAAGAGACAAAATCTAGAATGTGGACTAAAAACTACGAATCTATACTAATATAATAATAAGCAAATAATAACAAGCAAATTATGGTATAATTGTTGATAGTTTGGTTGTTTGGTTCAACCATTTCAAAGAATAGTGATTGTTAACTGTTATATCTAATAATAATAAGTAATAATTTATATTTAAATCCCTCTTCTAAAGATCCAAGTTTCGAATGCCGTCAACAACAAATTTATATTAAAATTTTATATTATTAGTTCTAAACAATACATGTCATTTATTAAATAACTAGTATTATTACTAATAATTTTAATAATTAATATTAAAAAATTAAATTATATCCATAATAAATTATTATACTCTATTTTATTTAATTATACATATTTAAAAATATTTAAAAGCTATAAGCTAGTATTCCTAATGGTCTGATGCTCGTAGCCCAAAAAAAAAAAACCTAAAGAGTGCAAGGCACGAGAACAACTTACAAACTTTGGACAATTTGTCTAAGATTCATAATTCTAAGTTCACTCAATTTGTCATTGGATCCAATGTAAGTTATATTCAATCAATCCATTCCATTGTACTATACACACACAACATAAGCTTAACTGAACTTTTCTCATTTTATTTTACTAGTTTATATTTCGTACAAAGCATGACTTATTTTTATTTTTTTATAATTTATTTATAGTATCGTATAAATAATCGTATAATTTATAAATATTAATAATTTTAATATGTTATTAAAAGAATTCAAATCTTAAATTTTTTAATATAATAATTTTTAATATTAAATATAAAATAATATGTTATTGGACGGAATCGAATCTTAAACTTTTGTATATAACAACTTTTAATTTTATTGTATCTAATAATAAAAAATAGGAAATTAACCAAGTTACAAATTATACCAATCTCGCTTATTATAATATAATATACATAACGAGGACTGGGTTACTAGCTCGCTATCACCTCTTCCATTTTCAAAAACTGCATATCACTAAATACATTCAAAAAGTTCAAATTCTTTTTTAGCAATTATTTGAAAACATTGATAACAATTTGCTTCATTTTAAATATTTAAAAATGAATGGAATTTACAAATTTCTTTATAGTATCAACTCTACGCATTTCTACAAATTTTAAAATACTGAACCATTAAAATGAATTACAATGATTTTATATTTTTTTGATATTTTTTAAAATCTATAGTTTTGTGGTTGTAATTACTTTATAGGGAAGAAACATAGAAATAAAAATAGCTTAGGCAGGCATAGTGAATTTGTTTGATTTACAAACTGTAAATACAATTTTTTTTTAATTTTTGGCTCAATGCAATGCAAGTTAGTTTACTTCAATATCTATATTCATACTAAGATAAACATAAACATGTGCCAGTAACTAAGTAATTAATATAAAATTCTAGTTTACATAAATAGATCAAAACTTGGCATTCCGTATTTCTTCCCCCAACCACGGGAGACTCATTTCTAAACGGAAATAAAAGCATGAACAAGATAATATACATGACCCCCGCAAGAAATATGAGTGAACTTTTCAAAATAAAAACATTTCGAAATATGTAAATCAGAGTTTGGTTTCAGTGTTTCACTAATAGTAAAGAAGAAACAAGAATCAACTATCTAGTACGTGGAATATAAAATAACACAAATTAGGCTGCTTTCTAATTCTAAAAGAAGAGATAGGAATTTCTATCATTTCGTTTGAAGGGTTCATATTTTAAATTTACAGTGGAAATATATATATAAATATGAGTAAAGTGCACTTTGTGTACGTGCAGTTAGGCTGTCAGACCACTTTGGATACTGGACTTTAGAAAGTACCACGAGTTATACTGGACTTTACTTTTCGTTACATAATGTGTATCGCCGTCAAATCTGTTTAGCTCCGTTAGAAAATGCAGGGGTAAAATCGTCTTTTTATCATCATCTTCTTCATCAAACACCCTTTCCACCATTAAAAATTTATTTAGAACTTGGAGCTTGTATATCTAATTCATTTCCTAACCAAATCAGCTCATTTAAATTGCATTAAGATCGTCTCTTTCTCCTCTACAATATGATATCAATTTCCTAACCAAGGCATTAACATATTAAATAAAAAAAGCTACATAGTTTTTCAAAAAAAATGTTACAGTGTTTGTTGGGAGCAGACTTGCAACACTATGACATAGCAACAAACTGGCCATAGTTTTTCAAGTGTTTCTCCATGCTTCCAAGACCTGATTTGTATGCCAATAATTTTACAAAGAAAGAATCCAAAGTTTTGATTAGAATGAATGGGGATGCTTTATCCCATTTGCAAGTACTACAGTATGCTTTTATATACTTCACTGCATTCAAAGGACTTGTTGTCGATCTCATTCTGAGCATTGATGAACGCAATCAGAGCCGTGAGTTCTTCCTTGCAACATCTTTTAAAGTCGCTTTCAGGCTGGTTGAGGTAGAGTTGAATTACCTCTATGATGTTCTTTTCACCAAACTTCCTGTGTTGCACCACAAATTTGGCTACTGGTGTTGAACTCTATCCTTCACGGCAGTTGTTGCTTCCTTGGCACTCTTCCATTTTGTGGTAAAAAGGGACTACTATTCCCCACCTGACGTGGTGATTACATACATTTTGCTTATCGGAGCAATTGTGTTGGACGTGATTTCATTTTTTATGCTACTTTTCTGCGATTGGACAGTTGTTAAGCTCAGGCCTTTGTCTGATGCAAACCCCAATGACAAGTATAATGAAGTCAAATAAACCATCGCTCCCAAGTATAATGAAGTCAAATAATGAAGTTAATTTTTATTATTCAAAATTGATATCATATTGTAGAGGAGAAAGAGACGATCTTAATGCAATTTAAATGAGCTGATTTGGTTAGGAAATGAATTAGATATACAAGCTCCAAGTTCTAAATAAATTTTTAATGGTGGAAAGGGTGTTGATGAAGAAGATGATGATAAATTGACGATTTTACCCCTGCATTTTCAAACGGAGCTAAACAGATTTGACGGCGATACACATTATGTAACGAAAAGTAAAGTCCAGTATAACCCGTGGTACTTTCTAAAGTCCAGTATCCAAAGTGGTCTGACAGCCTAACTGCACGTACACAAAGTGCACTTTACTCTATAAACATTTCAAAGTTTTGTAATTGAACGTATTCCAAACGAAAAGGATAGAAACAAAACAATGGAAATAAAAAAAATCACACAAATAAAATTTACTAATTGGTAATCCGTACAAAAGACGGACACAAGACAATTTATTAGATGATGTCCCGTAATCCACACTTTTCCAAACCCAGAAAACAGACGGAATTTGAGGATTCTTCCTAGGGAAAAATACTTTTATGCATACTTCTTCTGGTTGATCCACGCCAGACTCTATTCTCGATTAGGCATCCAAGCATTCCAGCCTGTTTTAGTAGAGGGTCGTGCTATTTGTTTACATCCATTAGTTCGTAAAGGATTCAATGCAGACTTTGACGGGGATCAAATGGCTGTTCATGTGCCTTTATCTTTTGAGGCTCAAGCGGAAGCCGGACACAAGATAATTTAATTAGATGATGTCCCGTCGATTTGAGTTGATATTCATAATCAAAGTTTGATTATAAAATACTACCTCCGTCCCTTTTTAGTTGGCACATTTGCAAAAAAAGTTTGTCCCTAAATAGTTGTCACATTCCTTATTCCAATACATATTTTTACCAATTTTTCCATATAAACCCCCTTATTTCTAATACCAATGTTTGACTTTATATTTAATGTACACACTCATAACTCATCATTTAATGTTAAGATTAAGGGTAAACATGGAAACAAATTACATAATTAAATTTTTCTTAATATGTGTGTTTTTTACAAATGTGCCAACAAAAAAGGGACGGGGGAGTAGTTTATAGATGAAATTCCGTCGATTTATTTTGATACTCTAATCAAAATCCTGTCGATTTGATTTGATAATCATAATTAAAGTTTGATTATAAGATAGTTTATAGATGAAATTCCGTCGATTTGATTATGTAAAGTTGAGACATTAAAAATTTTGGTTTTTGTGATTTTCATTTTTTTTAAATTAATAAATAATAAAATATTATTATTAATGCTAATTAGTCGATCGCCTTTACTAATTAAAACACATATATAATTTTAAATTAAATATTTTACATTCTATAAACTTCTAAAACCATCAATTATAGCATTATATTATATTTTTCAATCATTAAATTTTTTTCTAATTAAAACATGTTACTTTTTAATTTAAAATATAATTTTGCAATCATTAATGTACACACAAAAATATCACATCTTATCTTACAATCATTAATAAAATACTAGCTTAAAACCCATGCGATGCACGAAATTTTTTAAAAATTATATGAATATTTTTCGTTAATTTGAATTAATTTTTTTAAAACATGAATGACTTAAATGTTTCAATGAGATGATTTCATAATAATTATATAAATGTTAACCGTGATATTTCTAAAAAAAAGTGATTGTAGTTAGAAAATATAGAAAAGATGATAGGTTTTAGTTGAAAAAGGTAACCGGTTAATTATTATAATACTATTATTTTATTTTATTAAATAGAACAGCACGTGATATAATTGGAAAAGGAGAGATTTTAGTTAGAGAAAATAGAAAAGGTAAGTTGAAAATTTAAAAGGTGACATATTTTAGGTGAAAAAGGTAATTAACTAATTTATAGTAATTATAATTTAATTATGTTATTTTACTAAATAAAATTCCTCGTAGTATTTTTAGAAAAGGAGAAATTAATGTTGCGCGTGATATGTCTAGAAAAAAAGGGATTAAAAAAGATAGAAAAAATTATACGTTTTAGCTGAAAAAAGTAATCGATTAATTATTAGTATTATAATTATATAATTTTATTTTATTAAATGGAACCGCCCGTGATATAATTGGAAAAAGGAGAGATTTTAGTTACAGAAAATAGAAAAGGTAACGTGAAAATTAAAAAGGTGACATGTTTTAGGTGAAAAAGGTAATTGATTAGTTTATAGTAATTATAATTTAATTATGTTCCTGATATGGGCTAAAAGTAAGCCCTAAAGACACATTTAATGTGGCATTAATTAAGCCTAGAATGGTCCAAACGTGGGGCCCACCAGATGGGCCCAAACCCTAATTATAATATTAATTTCGTAATTAATATTAGGGGTAATAAAACATCTCAGCAAATCAGAGTCAAACAAGAATGTGCCTCTTGCCTGACTTAGCCACCAAGGCATCCAATTCAATATGGAAACTAATTCCTACAAGGAATAGATCTAGAACCTTCCCCAAAGACTTGTCTACCAAGTCTCCTATTCCTACCATAATTCTAAGGCTTCTCAGCCTATATAAGGACCTGCTCCTTCACCTTCAGAACTACGTTGGCTTGATTCTCAATACGAGATACGTAGGCACTTTGTAAGGACCGACTAAAGTCTCGAACGCAGAAACAGCCATTAAAGCTCGAAGCTCAACCACCCTAGCATTAATTACAAATTGTAATCTAGTTTTTGATCCACAACATTTGGCGCCGTCTGTAGGACGAAAACATCAACCATGGTTCAAACACGAAGAACAACATCGACTGAGGCCATACCCCTTAGCTCCGCTGCACCTGCCATCTCTGATCCGCTCATCACCGCTGAAGAAGGACAATTACCCCCACCAACAGGGACAGTCATTCAACCTCTAACCTCTCAACCCTCAGGGACGATTCCCCATGTTGAGGGAACTTTACCCGTGACTATCCCTCAAAGCCAAGAAACTAACCCTCTTCAGATGGTGATTGGTGATTTCTCCTCTTGATAGCGCTGGTCGTGCGCTGCCTCCGGGGGTACAGATCCACACCACGGATCTCCCTTTGAATACCAACCCGATGTATGGGCTGCCTAACTATCCCCCTCAACACAGGGAACCTGGACCGAGCGGTCATGCCTTACAGATCCGAGATCGAGAGTACGATGATTACTCTGGTCCCTATATTGATGATTCAACGTCTGAGGATGACAACGATGATCGAGATGAAGCCCCGAGGAGGCGACGTGCTAGTAAAGAACCTCGAAGGAGGTCCCAAAGAATCCATGATGGACCTCCACAAACGGCTGAGGAAAGGATTAAGGCTCATGAAGCTGAGATCCAAAGGTTGAAGGATGATATTGCTAGAGAGCAAGCAAGGAGAAGTCTGATTCAACCTCCTCCAGTTACAGGGAGGATTCCCATTATAAATCTGGAGAGGCCCTCAAGGAGACAACGAAGGGCCGAAGCCCCAACTGAAAAATCGACAAGGGTGGAGACCCCTAAAAGTAACCATAGGGACCTGATGCCCCTTGGGGATCCTGATGATCCTACACCTCCGTTCACTGAAGAGGTAATGAATGCTCGCATCTCAAGGAAGTTCAAGATGCCGATGATTAAGGCCTATGATGGAACGGGCGATCCCGCAAACCATGTTAGGACATTCTCAAATGCACTGCTGTTGTAGCCTGCGAGCGACGCCTTAAAGTGTAGGGCGTTCCCTCAAACCCTGTCTGGCATGGCTCAAAGGTGGTATAGCCGCTTACCTGCAAACTCAATTGGCTCATTCAAAGAGCTGAGTGCCGCCTTTGTCAGCCAGTTCATTAGTGGGAGAGTTCATGAAAAAAGTTCTGCATCCCTTATGTATGTGGTGCAGGGGAAGAACGAGAATCTGAGGGATTACCTCAAGCGGTTCACCAAGGAGACGCTGAATATCACTGATCTGGAAAATAAGGTGGCCATGGTAGCCCTGGAACACGGAACCACTGATCTCTTCTTTAAAAGGTCTTTGGCAAAACATCCTCCTGAAAATATGGCCGAGTTCCAACGGAGGGCCGACAAATATATCAAGGCTGAGGACAGCATGAAGAAGGAAACCACAGGAGGCAATGGCAAGGGTTCTAATGATTCGAAGAAACGAAAGCAGGAGCAAGAGTATGATGCTAGGGACAAGTATCCCCGGACTAGCAAGGATTCCGAGTCACCACCAAAGAAGGGTTTGGGACCGAGATTTTCTGATTATGTAAGGCTGAACGCTCCAAGGAGTCAGATCTTGCTAGATATTGAGAAGGATAAAGACTTCCGATGGCCGAAGCCACTTAGGGGTGATCCCACGAAAAGAAACAAGGATCAATACTGTAGGTACCACCGTGATGTGGGTCATGATACAGATGATTGTAGACAGTTGAAAGATGAGATTGAGTTCTTGATCCGAAAAGGAAAGCTAAGCAGGTTCACGAAGAATGATGATCGTGGAACCCAAAGAAGGGACTATGACAGGAGAGATAATGACAGAAGAGATAACGATTGTGATCGTGATCGTAACCCACAGCCCCGAAGGCCAGTTGTTAATATGATTTGGGGAGGCCCGACAGCGGCCGGCACGACTCGAAACTCTCGAAAAGCGTATGCCAGAGAAGTAATGCATATCGTGGGAGACGCTCCAAAACGTGCTAGGACTGAAATAGTTATTGGGTTTGATGATTCAGATCTCGAAGGGGTAAAGTTTCCCCATGACGACCCGTTGGTCATAACTCCTGTGATTGGAAACTCGGAGGTGAAACGAGTCTTGATAGACAATGGAGCTTCTGTTGATATCTTGTTTCACGATGCGTTTGTGAAAATGGGGTACACCGATTCTCAGTTGACCCCCACCAACATGCCAATCTACGGATTTAATGGAGTTGAGTCCAAGGTCGAAGGTACTATTCAATTGCCCATGACTATTGGACAGGAACCTAAGGAAGCTACTCAGATGCTGAATTTCCTTGTGATCAAGGCATCCTCGACTTATAACGCAATCCTAGGAAGGACTGGACTTCATGCATTCAAGGCTGTGGCCTCCACATATCATATGAAGATTAAGTTTCCAACCAGGAATGGTGTTGGAGAACAAAAGGGTGATCAGAAGATGGCAAGAAGTTGTTACGTATCCGCGTTAAGGGCTGATGGAATCGGGGGGCAGGTACTTCCGATCGAAGACATGGATGTCCGTGGTGATGATGAACACCGAGGAAAGCCAGCAGAGGACTTAATACCTATTCCTATGGAGCTAGGTGACCCTGAGAAGGTGACTTATATAGGAGCCTCTTTGAAGGAACCCCTGAAGGACAAGTTGATAGCATTCTTGCAAGAAAATAGCGATGTGTTTGCTTGGACAGCAGCTGATATGCTAGGGATTGATCCCCAACTCATAACTCACAGATTGAATGTCGATCCTAATCGGAAGATAATACAGCAGAAGAAGAGGAACTTTGCACCTGAAAGGCAAGAGGCCATAAAGCAAGAAGTGGAAAAGCTCTTAAAAGCTGGGTTTATTGAAGAGATTCAGTTTCCAGAATGGTTGGCTAACCCTGTGATGGTCAAGAAAGCCAACGGTAAGTGGAGGATGTGTATAGACTTCACCGACTTGAATGACGCATGCCCTAAGGATTGATTCCCTTTACCAAGGATAGACATGTTGATAGATGCCACAGCTGGACATGAGATGCTGAGCTTCATGGATGGTTTCAGCGGCTACAATCAGATTAAGATGCACAAGGATGACGTCCCTAAGGTATCTTTCATAACTGACTTCGGTGTTTTCTGCTATCTTGTTATGGCTTTCGGTCTAAAAAATGCAGGAGCTACTTACCAACGACTGGTGAATAAGATATTCGCCCATCTGATTGGAAAAACCATGGAGGTCTATGTTGATGACATGCTAGTCAAGAGCCTGTTCAAGGCAGACCACATTAAGCACCTCAGAGAGGCATTCGAAGTGCTGAGGCACCAAAAAATGATGTTGAATCCAGCCAATTGTGCCTTTGGCGTTGGATCAGGCAAAATTTTGGGTCTGATGGTTTCAAAGAGAGGCATAGAGGCCAAACCTGACAAGATCAAGGCGATCTTAGACATGGAGCCACCACGCTTTATAAGAGATGTGCAGAAGTTGACAGGCCGGGTAACGGCTTTAGGAAGATTCATATCCAAGTCTGGTGACAAATGCTTGCCTTTCTTTCAAGCATTGAAGAAGGTGAAAAATTTTGAGTGGACCCCTGAGAGCCAAGAGGCCTTTGAACAACTGAAGAAGTACATGGTTGAAGCCCCGTTGCTGGCCAAACCTAGTCCCGGGGAGACTCTTTATCTATACCTGGCGGTATCTGAGCAAGCGTTGAGCGCCGGTCTCATTCGAGAAGAGAAGAAGGTCCAGAAACCTATCTATTATGTGAGCAAGGTGTTGCACGGGGCTGAGCTGAATTACTCTCCCATTGAGAAGTTCGCCTTGGCATTGATAACAGCCTCGAGGAAGTTACACCCGTACTTCCAGGCACATAAGATTGAAGTTCTGACGGACCAACAGTTGAGAAACATTTTGCATAGCCCGAAGGCTAGTGGAAGGCTAATCAAGTGGGCGATTGAACTTGGAGAATTTGACATCACGTATAAGCCTCGAACAACCATTAAGGCTCAGGCATTGGCTGACTTCGTGGTTGAATGCACCATTAGCAACCAAGAAGTCGGGGGGCAGGAGATGATAACAACCCCTGAGAAGCAAGATAAAGATGGAGAACTTGAACCTGATCAGAAGGAATATTGGGTGCTTTATTTTGATGGAGCATCAAAAACAAAATCTAGTGGCGCAGGCTCAGTATTGCAAAGCCCCGATGGGTTCACAGTCGAATATGCTTTGAAGTTGGATTTCCAGACAACCAACAATGAAGCTGAGTATGAGGCCTTGATAGCTGGTTTAGGCTTGGCCAGAATCATGAGAGTCAAGAATCTTAAAGTTTGTGGAGATTCAAGATTAGTAGTCTCTCAAGTAAATGGTGAATTTGAGGCTAAGGATGAAACTATGGCAAAGTATCTGCGAGTTGTGAAAGCTGTCATGACTCAGTTTGATGAGTGTTATGTAGAACACATCCCGAGAGAAGAGAACGTTAAGGCCGATGCCCTATCTAAGTTCGCTTATTCCGAGATAGAAAACTATGCAGGGAATGTTTACTTCCAGGTCTTGAAGGCCCCGACTATCGACTCGAAATTAGTGGCACCAATTGATGTGGGAAGCTCTTAGATAGATCCTATCAAGGCACACCTTGAGACCGGGTGGCTCCCAGACAATGCCTTGGAGGCACGAAAACTTTCAGTAAGAGCATTGAGATACACTTTGATTGAGGGCATTCTGTACAAGAGATCATTTGTCATCCCGTACTTGAAGTGCTTGAGGCCCCAAGAGGCAAGGGAAGCTTTGGAAGAAGTTCATGAAGGGATCTGTGGGCAGCACCTGGGGGGCAGGGCCCTGGCTCACAAAATAACTCGTTTGGGATTCTATTGGCCAGAGATGCTGGCCGATGCACAGGATTATGTCAAGAGGTGTGACAAGTGCCAGAAGCATGCTCCGATTGTCAGGCAGCCGCCTGAGATGTTAACATCAGTCAGTTGCCCCATTCCGTTTGCAATGTGGGGGATGGACATTCTTGGTCATTTCCCTATGGCATCAGCACAGAGGAAGTTTTTGATTGTCGTCATTGACTACTTCACCAAGTGGATTGAGGCTAAGCCTTTAGCCAAAATAACCACCAAGCAAGTTTCCCAGTTCTTTTGGGAGAACATAATCTGCAGATATGGCATCCCACGAATTCTTGTGACGGATAATGGGACACAGTTCAATAATGAAGAATTTAAGAAGTACTGTGAGGAGAATGCTATTGAGCTTCGTTTTACCTCAGTAGCACATCCGCAAGCGAATGGACAGGCTGAAGTGGCCAACCGGATCATCCTTGATGGACTTAAGAAAAGGGTTGAACACTCAAGGAGCACTTGGGTGGACGAGTTACTGCCCATATTCTGGGCTTATCGCACTACTTGCAAGGTGACCACAGGAGCAACCCCGTTTCTGCTAGCTTATGGAGCTGAGGCAGTTGTACCACTGGAGATCATGCATGCATCACCTCGAGTTGAGGCATTTGAACCTTAGACAAATGAAGAAGGTATGAGGCTCGCCCTAGATCTGATTGATGAAGTCAGGGACGAGGCAAATGCCAGGAATGCGGAGCATCAAAAGAAAGCATCCTTCTATTACAACCACAGGGTTAAGGAGAGGTTCTTTCAGCAAGGTGACTTGGTTCTGAGGAAGATCGAGGCTTCTGGAGTTGGCCAGAAAGGAAAACTAGCCCCAAACTGGGAAGGGCCGTATTGAGTTAGGAAGACGTTGGGACGAGGATCATATAAGTTGGAGACCTTGGACGGGGTTGAGGTGCCCCGTACTTGGCATGCCTTGAACCTCAAGATTTATTATGTCTAAGCTGCCTCTGCAAGGATGTAGTTTTTTATTTATCTAGTAGGAGAAGTAGAAATAAGGTTCGATGAAACCATTCCAGGGTTTGATGCCCCGAGTAGGACAATAATGAGTTGTGTAAGGGTTGAACCCTTTTTGAGTTATTAATGCAAACTTGTTTCCCATTTTATGATTCTATGTTTTGTTTATGTACCAAGCACCTGTTGAGTGTGAGTCTAGGAAGACCAAGTACCGAAAATAAATGAACATACAAATAAAACAAACAAGTGCATAAATAAAGACCCCGAAGGGCCAACAGTTAGGGTTACATCATTTAAGCCAAATAAAAGTTTAATCACAAAGGACCGTGATTGAAAGACTAGAAATAAAAGCCACATACGGCTATGCTAGGCCATGCAAGGCCCGAAGCGATCCCAGCTACTCATCCGAGGAATCCTCCTCGCCGTTCTCCTCTTCATCAGTCTCTTCCTCGCTACTCTCCTCCTCGTCACTCTCTTCCTCAGAGCTTTCCTCATCATGGCCCTTACCCGGTTCGGCTACCGCCACTGGTGGAGCTGTCACTTCCATCGCCTCAACCTCTTCCTCCTCGGAAGATGAGCTATCTTCAACTACCCTGTTTGAGGGGACCGCTTGGCGAACTACTCTCCCCTTCTGCACGGTCATAGGCCGTTTCCCTCGAGGATCCGAGGAAACTGAGCCATCCATAGTTGCTCGAACACCCCTCGAACCGGAGTCGGAACGGCGATGACTTCCCCTAGAGCCGGAGCCTGAAGCCTGAGCTACTGGGTTGGCCCTGGCGCCCGAAGCAACTTGACAGTAAGGACTTGGAAAGTCCCTCGGGAAAACCACAATAGGGTGCCTCTTACTCACAGCATTGATGGCTCGATCCCAGCCAACAGACATGATACCCGGGCGTACTTCATCGTCATGCTTATCTATAAGCTGAATGAAATCCTCAGACTCCTGGTAAGCTTTCACCACTAGCTTGCAGTCTGCTGCCCTTTTGTTATACAAGGAGTCATACTGTCTCTAGAGAGAATGAGCATCAGCTTCAGCCCGGATGGCCCTGGACTCCAAGTCTTGGCATTTCTCATCAAGAGTTGCTTTCTCCTTCTTCAAGGCCACATTCTCATCTCGGTATGTACGACCTAGCCGAGTGCTAGCCTGGAACTGGGCATTTGCCTGGAACAAAGAATCAATGAGACAATTATAATCACAAGTTATGTGAAAACACTACGCCTAGGATGAAAGGTTGGAAACCTGATATAGGGCTTGAGCTCCGAGTTTCTCCGCTTCATCAAATTTGTCCCCGACAGTTACTGTCAAAAGGTCGGGGGGAGTGATGCTGAACTTGGACCAATCCAAGGCTGACTCTGGGCATCCCAAGACAGAATCTTGCTCACAAATCCCCCAACCAGGGATGAAGGGGGTCTTGACTCTCCCGTCAGCATTCCGCGATCTCTTTGAAGAGCATCCCGACAGGAACTGAGGGATCTTCGGCCCAGGTTGAACGCAAGCCGCCTCGGCTTTCTTGATCATCCTTCTAGTAACTTTCGGCTGGTTCTCGGGCCGACTATCGATCTCCTCAGCAACTGAAATGACAACAGAAAAGATATCGAAATAAGAACAAACAGAGTTCATAATATGTAGATAAAAAATTACCATCAGCAGAAAGTAAGCTAAGGCCAGCTTCTACAAGTCTCTTCTCGGTTAAGAAAACTTTGTAGTGAGTACGACCGTCGTCAGCAAGTAGCCTATCACGATCAAGAAGCTCCTTCTCGTTAAGATCACATACAAAGTGCGTAGCATCATGCACTTCCCCAAATTAAGACATAAAGAATTGGCCCCAATCGCCACCACGCCATACCAGAATCACAAACTCTCTGTCCCAGTAGTGATGGGAATCTGGGAATGAAAAGGCATTCACAACATGTGGAACATTGGTTCTATGCTGAATAGTGACCCATCCCTTCTGAATCTCAGAAGAATTCTTGGTGGCGAATATACTCCGGAACATTGTAGTAGTTGGTTCGATACCTAGATCCCGGCATCTTAGCATGAAGATGATGATCGCCCGCCATGCATTGGGATACAATTGGCAGGGGTGAACCTGAAGCTCCGCTAGGAGCCTTATGATGAACTGATCTACCGGGAATCTCAGGCCTGCTTCAAGGGCGCCCTTGTAGACACATAACCTCTCTGGGTGCCAATTACAGGTTCTATCAGCTAAGCCAGGAAGGCAAACCTTGATCGCGTCCGGGAAGCCATATAACTCCTTAATTTTTTCGACATCTTCCTTGCCGAACTTGCACGGACTATGATACGCAGCTAATTCGGAGTTGTTGGGAAATGCATCCCTCATGGTACTCAACAAGTCAATTAAAGAATCAAATCGACGATCAATATATTTAGGGGGATTCAGTCGAAGATTACCTCGCAATGTTTTGGCCAAAGTTCTCTTGGCCATCGCCTCGGACATAGAGAATGACGAAGCTGGAGCGCGGTCGCCATCTGCCATCTTGGGCTCGAACTTGAAGCTAGAACTTGAGAGCTTTAGAGAGAATTTAGAAGTAAGAAGAAGTGAAGTGAATGAAAATGAAGGCTCCTCCCACTCTTTTATAGAAGATGGATGACCTCCTATATCAGGTTGAAACACAGCCTGGTTCGTGTTTGCAGGTCATCTATCGTTCATATACAAAAAAAAATGGAGTTCATTTGCTATATCCGGCAATAATTATACCGGTATGTATGATTCCGGGAAAGAAAAGAAGGATTTACGTGAAGATATAGTAATAAGCTGTGCCAAGGCACTCATCTGAGCTTAAGGAGCTAATTACGTTTAAGGAAGATAAAACACTATCAATTAGTCTTTGCTAATAAAGAGACAGATTATGCTATGAAAGGAGGTATACAACATCCAAATGTCAAGGACGTGATTCAAGAACGAGACTTCAGGCATTGCGAAAAGCTCCGAGAGGCACGACAAAGCAACCATGGAGCACCTGGCCGGCAACCAGGATCTCCTGGCAGCCGACCAGGTGCCATGAAGAAGCTCTGGCCGACCAGGATCTCCTGGCAGCCGACCAGGTGCCATGGAGAGGGTCTGGCCGACCAGGATCACCTGGCAGCCGACCTCCTGGCACCTCCCGTCAGTTGGTCGGATCGTTTGATGGTTCTGTTGAAGATTTCTTACTTTCTGAAACGAACATCGACCTCCAACTACACATCGTTCAAGCATCGATTAGCACCGTATAGTGCCGTCAAATGCCATTCAACGTCGTTTAACATAGATTGAAACGTCGTTTAAACACTTCCAGGCAACTTGGAGCACCTGTCGGGCGATCAAGAAGCACCTGGCAGGCAACCAGAAGCACCTGGCAGGCAACCAGGATCTCCTGGCAGCCGACCAGGTGCCACAGAGAGGGTCTGGCCGACCAGGATCTCCTGGCAGCCGACCAGGATCTCCTGGCAGCCGACCAGGAGCACCTGGCAGCCGACCAGGAGCCACGGAGAGGCTCCAGCTGACTTCCCGATACCCATCTTGGCACCCCCCATCGTTTGATTGGATCGTTTGATGGTTCTGTTGGAGGTTTCTCACTTTCCGTGACAAACATCGACCTTCGAATTAGCACCATTTAGTGCCGTTTTATGCCATTTAACGTCGTTTACACAAACATTGAAACGTCGTTTAAGCATCGTGTGACATCATTAAAGTCAACCTGGATCTCCCGTCAATCTGCCGGCGATCAAGAAGCACATTTCAGACGATCAAGAAGCACATGTCAGACGATCAAGAACCACATGTCAGACGATTAAGAAGCACATGTCAGGCGATCAAGAAGCACCTGACAGGCAACCAGAAGCACCCGGCAGGCAACCAGGATCTCCTGGCAGCCGACCAGGTGCCACAAGGGGGGTCTGGCCGACCAGTATCTCCTGGCAGCCGACCAGGATCTCCTGGCAGCCGACCAAGATCTCCTGGAAGCCGACCAGGATCTCCTGGCAGCCGACCAGGAGCACCTGGCAGCTGACCAGGACCCTTGTCGGCTGGCTTGCTGCCCGGAAGAGGTTACAATTGTCCCGAATCTCCTCCGTTTAGCGCCGTTTAGTGTCGTTTAGTGTCGTTTAGCACCGTTTATCGCTGTTTACCGTCGTTTAACATTGTTTAAACGTCGTTTAAGGCTGTTTAGCACCGATTAGTGTTGTTTAAGCATCGTTTAGTGCCGATTAGCACCGAGTAGTGTCGTTTAGCACCGTGAGTGCCATTTTATCCTTTCAACATTGTTTAACACTGTTTAAACATTGTTTAAGGCCGTTTAGCGCCGTTTAGTGCCGTTTTATGCCGTTTAACGTCGTTTAAACATTGTTTAAGCATCGTTAAGGCTGATTAGTGCCGATTAGCATCGAATTAACATTGTCGTGAATGCGTCGGTCGCTCCACGCTTTACATAAAGACAATACTCGTGAAACACTAGTGTTCAAAGATGAACCCTGACCCAAGTCTCGAAAAAGGCCGTTAAAACTTCAAGGAAAACCTGATCAGTTTTCCTAGAAGTTGGGGGGCAAATGATATGGGCTAAAAGTAAGCCCTAAAGACTAAAATTAACATAACCATATATTTCTAACTAGTACCACTTCCGTAGGTGATCACGGTTGCATTTGGCATATGCAACAAGCCCTTGGAACCCCTAGGTAGCCCTAGTGGACGAGTGAGGTCTCGTGAGGGTTTATAGATGATGTACCCACAAAATCACAAAAATCACCAATAAACAAAAAACTAACAATACCTACTAAATAAGCTAACTACTACACTCACATGTCCGAGCCGTCTACTTGTAACTAAAATCAAACATATAGAGCTATTCACCTTGTCATCCACTAAAACGAGCTAACAACCAATTCAAGAATCAAGATGACACACCTTGTGCAAAATGTAACCATGACATTAAAGATAGAATGAATGCACTTCAATCGTGAACACTAGACAAGATTATCACAAAGCATACATGGCCTCGCATTAAAAAGATGAAATTGTATGGTGAAAAATCTCACATCTCTCAATTATGTATCACACAAGTATGGGCTAGAGATTTCACTCAACTCCAAGTCTAAATGCATGCGCTCTACTTGACCTTGCATGTTCACCTAAATTCCGAATTGCACCAAAAACAAGGAATTCATAAAATGGGTTGTAATGAGGCTTGGGTGAAGGCGTGAAAATTTAAGTTCAAGGAAGGTGTAAAAGTCTCGCTAGTTGAGTCAAAATAAAGCTTGCTCGCTTCATCCACCAAATTCTCAAACTAAAGGATGTCTTCACTCATTTACAATTACAAAACACAACCACATTTACCAATAAAGTTGAAACAAAATAAAGTACAAAGATTTATTGTTTTTTTTTTCTATTCTTTTATTTTTTTTTATTTTTTTTTACATACCCCTTTACTTATTATTTTTTTTTCTTTTTTTTTTTTTAGAAAAGGGGATGCATTACATATATAAATACTACAAGAACTTAGAACCACATCTAGATATACACATCAAACTAGTTCCCACTTACAATAAATAGAAATCTTCCTCTTCACAACTTCTCCAAATTCACATGCTCATCAATCAATTCTTTCCAAGACTCAACTAGCTCAACTAGGTCGAGAGTGAAGTATTTGGCTATGGCTCATGTATAAAAGGGGAAAGTGACGAAGAAAAATATGGATATAAGCTTCAAAGGGGGTAACTAGTGATTATTTTCATGGTTCACAAGCTAAAAAGGTCAAAAAGGTTATCCTAAATAGAATTTCCTTATTATGGTGCATCCATGAATGAAGGTTTAATGCAAGCCCTAGAGCAACAAACATACATAAAGACGGAGAAACACACAAGCAAAAGAATCATCGTTCAAGATCTCACAAGGTTTAAGTTTTAATAACATCTTCTCGATTTGATTCCATGCATGCTAAGAGATAATCGTCATGCTCACAATTTAATTACAACAATCTAGACTTTTCTTGCCATTTTAAGTGTGTGTGTGCAATAAGGTGCATCAAACTTATAGATTCGCATCAAATTGGTAATGCTAGGCACGAAATAGGAGAAAACAAGGCTACAAGCTCACAATGTCATAAATTTTACAAACAAGTAAACACGCTTATGACTAAACTTATTTACAAATGCAAACAAAACGGACATCAAACGAAACAAAAGATAGTAATAATATTAGTTACGTACTACACAACAAAACCGAACAAAAGCAATCCTTCCCCCACTTAAAACATGGCATGTCCTCATGCATGACAAATAAAACGAAGTAGAGATATGAGTGAAAGAGAACTCCCCTGAAAATAAAGAACAAGAACCGGAAGCAAAGTCACTCATACTTGTCAAAATCCAACTCCAAATATTGCAAGCCAAGATTTGAACTAATGCCGCAAACCACAAGCAACCCTACAAAATAACCGACACGCCAAAATCCACACCGTCAAAGCTACTACAATATACTAATTAAGAATATATAATTAATTAAAAATTTTGTTTTTAAAAAAAAAATAATAAAATAAAATAAAATAAAAAAGGAATAAAATAAATAACTAACCAATTAATAATAAAATAAAAAAATCAAATCAAATTTAAAACTGAAATGATAATATAAGCAAAAATCAAATTTAAAAACTAAAACTAAAATAAAATAAAAAAACAAATTTAAAAGTAAAACTAAAATAAAATAATTACTTAGTTTAGAAAATTAAAAACTAAAATCAAAATTAAAAAGAATTAAATTTTGGTTTTTTTTAAATAAAATAAAATAAAATGAAATGAAATAAAATAATTTTTTTTAAAAAAAATACAATAAGAATAATAATAATAATAATAATAATAATAATAATAATAATAAACTAACAAATTAATAATAAATCAAAATCAAATTTTAAAACTAAAATAAAATAAAATAAAATAACAAATATTTAATAATAAAATCAAAGAGCTTAGCAAAATAATAATAATAATAATAATAATAATAATAATAAAATCAAAAATAAAGTTTTAAAATGAATTAAAATTAAAATGAAAAATCAAATTTAAAACTAAAATAAAAAAATAAAAAATCAAATTTAAAACTAAAATAAAATAAAATAAAATAATTAACTAATTAATAATAAAATGAAATTTTAAAATAAAAATCAAATTAATAATAAAATAAAATAAATTCTTGATTTTATATTAATTATCTAGTAGAAAAAATTAAAACTGAAAATCAAAATGAAAAATAAAATAAAATAAAATAAATAGATAAAAAGAGAAATAAAATAAACTAAATCAAAAGAAAATAAAATCAAAAAAAAAACAAAAACAAAACAAAAAACAAAAAACAAAAAAAACAAAACATAAAAGGGGATGGGGTCGTGTGTTGAACAGAGGGGGGGAATAAAGGGGGGGGGGTCTGTTGGGAAAAAGAAAAGGGGGGGAGTCTGTTGGGAAAAAGAAAAGGGGGGGGGGGAGATGGTTTAAGGAAATAAGGAAATAGGGGACGGGTGGGAAAAGAAGGGGTGGTGGCTGGTGTGGATTGCAAGAGGTGGGCTGTGAGGTAGAGAGAAAGGAGTGCAGGGGCTGAAGGGAATTAAAAGGGGAGGGGCAGTGGTTTGAACGCGGGAGGAAAAAAAACGTGGTGAGATGTCGGGGTGAAGAGTGGCGGAATGGAGGCTGGAAGAGGTGCTGTTGGTGGAGGTTATGAACGGAGATGGAGGAGCTGTTTGTAGGTCGGGGTTGAAGTTGAAAGAGGAAGAAGAACGAATTGTTGGGTTGGAGGGAAGTGAGATGGGTGGAGTGTTTATTTGCTCTGCTTTGTATTTGTCTCTATTTTTTATTGGAAGTGTTGCACAGGCTGTACAATAAGTGGGTAGGGGGTTTAGAATTTCCCTCATTTTGAACTAAGTTAAGGACAGAAGGCAGCAAAATCATGTACAGCCTGCTGCACAGCTTGATGCATGGTCTGTAGCCCGTACGATAGCCCGTACAGTCCTGAAAATTTACAAAATTGCATATTTTTTTTACAGAAAATTCCCACAAATCCTTGAATGCTTGAATAAAATATTAATTCCTGCAAACATGAAACAAACACATCAAGGCACGAGTGGAACAAATCTAAAAAATATAAAAACTATAATTAACGATACTAAATATCATTGAGCGGGGCGTTATTATTACAATTTTTTTTTTGAAAATCTATTATAAAATTCATTAATCACACCACAAAAATACATAATTTTTTTTTTTTGGTTATTTTCTTAGAATTAAAATAGATGAAAAATGGAATCCCCACTCACTAATATTTAGATCAATCCTCAAATCCACAATATGAATAACACCCGACATAAATGCAAGAAATCTAACACACGCATAAAAAATATATAAATACATACGTACCTTGGGTTGCCTCCCAAAAAGCGCTTTGTTTATTGTCGTTGGCTCGACTTATTTGTACAAGTATTATAACTAATGAGGTGAAAAAGCAAATAAATGCACATACCTATGAATCAATAATAAGAACAAGGTGTGCAAATATACTACCTTTGATCCATAAAAATATAAAAATATTTTTAGGATCTTCACATGTTCAGGAGAATTTGAAAAGGCAAAGTAGTTAGAAAAATCGTCAGAATAATCATTATAACTACGACTCAAAAATTGTTCCCAAATTGGATCCTTATATACCCAAGCAAAAATTTCAACCTCATCAATCTTAAACTCAAATTCCTTCTCAATTTTCATTGGACATTCATCAATTTTTATCTCATCTACCAATTCATTAAACACAAAAGTATTTTCTAAATTTGGTAGATCCTCAACTACATCCAATTTATCATTGTCAATCTTAGGGCAATCTTCAACTAAACAAACAAATTCATCATGCACAACATTTTCATCAATAACAAAACAAGAATCATGATCAGTAGGAGAATTGACCTCCGCTAATCGATTCACGGTTTCGGCTAGTTGGCTCATTTGCTTTTCCAAATTGGATATGCTTTGAGAAGTGTTCTTTTCCATTTGAGAAGTTATCTTTTCCAAGTTGGATATACTTTGAAAAGTGGTGTTTTGAAATTGGAGGTTGTTTGCCGCCATTTGCTTCATCATTTCTTCAAGTGATGACAATGTAGATGAAGAAGACCCTTGATGGTCTTGGGAATTATATTGTGGATCATAGCATCGATTTTCAAAAGCAAGTTGGAGGTTGTTTGCCGCCATTTGGTTTATCATCTCCTCTAATGATGATAAGGAAGATGAAGAAGACCCTTGATGGTCTTGGGAATTATATTGCGGATCATAACATTGATTTTCACAAGCATATGAATAATCGATGCTAGGAGGGTAAGGAGCATAGCATGAGTTTGTAGAATATAAAGAATTCACCTGATACGCATTAAAATTCTGAAAAGAATTAAAATCTTGATATCGTTCTTGATCATAGGTGAAATCTTGAGCATTATTCCAACCAAAATATTTATCCATCGTCTCCTGAAAGAGTTAGTTCATGTCTATATCCAATAAACATGAAGACACACCAATAACAAAAAACAAAGAAAGAAAAAAACTATATACAAAGATAAAATCTAAACTATAAGAAACAATTAACTCAAAATTAATATTGTTGCCTTCCCCGGCAGCGGCGCCAATTTGAAGGTAGTGTTTTTCGTAGTTCGTTCACAGGGAAGGACTCTCAATATCGATTTCAAGTATATTATCTCTTACAATCTAGAAGTGTGGAAATTGGGGGGTTTTTGAGTTTTGGTTGAGGTGTTTTATCAAACACCTTGCATACAATAACTAAATTGCTACAAAAATACAACTAAATCAATGGCAACTATCCAAATTTACCAACACAACAACACAATGAATAAATTTGCAAGATAAGAGATATTTGACCCAAGGATAATGTAACTCAAGCACTTCAACCCAACAACAAGCAAAATTATATCCAACTCTACCTAACCAAGATAATTGGTGAAGCACACAATCACTTATTTCTCTTCTATTATAAACACTAATTTAGTGAAGCACATAAATTAGCTCTCTTGACACTAGCAACCAATAATGAAGCACTATCAATTTAACCAAGTCAAGGAATTAAACAAAGAGAGGCTGGGACAAACCCAAGGATGAGAAGCTCAACCTAGGTATTTGCACTTGAATCTTGTGGATTTAGGTACACTAAATCTTGTGCTACTATAATGAATGAACTAACTATTACGTATTAGAACAAACAATTAGCAATTGAAGATACAAGAAGAGTAAGGTGAAGCAACTTACAAATCTTCAAGCAAAATCATGAGCAATACATCACAAGCATTCAAGATAGAGTTAAATAAATCTTACTTAAATTGAAATGGGTTTTTCTACAAGAATTCCTCCTTGAGCCAAATATATGGAGTTAGTTACTCATAATCAATGCTAGATTATGAGTAATTAATGTTTTTCTATCTACTCTACTAACCCTAATTTTTCCTTGAAGAGGCTAAAAAATGAAGAAGAAAAAGAAGTTAGATGTTAGAAGTGATATTAGGTTAAGAGATGATATGCTCATTTAATACTCAGCAGCTCCGTACGGCCTGCTGTACGGCCGTACAGCTGCCCGTACGAAAATTCTGCTCCTTTGAACGGCCTGTTGAACGGCCGTACAGCTGCCCGTACGAGATAAACTCTTCAATATAATGCATTAAACACCTCCCGGCATCACGAGCTTGCATCTTCTAACTTCCCTCTTGAATAATCTTCGCTTTCTAAGCCCAAAATAATCCATCTTTTCAACAACTAAGCATGAGGCCTGAAAGATGAAAAACATAACAAATATTAATAAAACAACATTCGAAACTAACAAAAATGCAGAAGAATAAAAGACAAAACGTGTATAAAATACACGTTATCAGCAGCCGACCAGGATCTCCTGGCAGCCGACCAAGATCTCCTGGAAGCCGACCAGGATCTCCTGGCAGCCGACCAGGAGCACCTGGCAGCTGACCAGGACCCTTGTCGGCTGGCTTGCTGCCCGGAAGAGGTTACAATTGTCCCGAATCTCCTCCGTTTAGCGCCGTTTAGTGTCGTTTAGTGTCGTTTAGCACCGTTTATCGCTGTTTAGCGTCGTTTAACATTGTTTAAACGTCGTTTAAGGCTGTTTAGCACCGATTAGTGTTGTTTAAGCATCGTTTAGTGCCGATTAGCACCGAGTAGTGTCGTTTAGCACCGTGAGTGCCATTTTATCCTTTCAACATTGTTTAACACTGTTTAAACATTGTTTAAGGCCGTTTAGCGCCGTTTAGTGCCGTTTTATGCCGTTTAACGTCGTTTAAACATTGTTTAAGCATCGTTAAGGCTGATTAGTGCCGATTAGCATCGAATTAACATTGTCGTGAACGCGTCGGTCGCTCCACGCTTTACATAAAGACAATACTCGTGAAACACTAGTGTACAAAGATGAACCCTGACCCAAGTCTCGAAAAAGGCCGTTAAAACTTCAAGGAAAACCTGATCAGTTTTCCTAGAAGTTGGGGGGCAAATGATATGGGCTAAAAGTAAGCCCTAAAGACACATTTAATGTGGCATTAATTAAGCCTAGAATGGTCCAAACGTGGGGCCCACCAGATGGGCCCAAACCCTAATTATAATATTAATTTCGTAATTAATATTAGGGGTAATAAAACAGCTCAGCAAATCAGAGTCAAACAAGAATGTGCCTCTTGCCTGACTTAGCCACCAAGGCATCCAATTCAATATGGAAACTGATTCCTACAAGGAATAGATCTAGAACCTTCCCCAAAGACTTGTCTACCAAGTCTCCTATTCCTACCATAATTCTAAGGCTTCTCAGCCTATATAAGGATCTGCTCCTTCACCTTCAGAACTACGTTGGCTTGATTCTCAATACGAGATACGTAGGCACTCTGTGAGGACCGACTAAAGTCTCGAACGCAGAAACAGCCATTAAAGCTCGAAGCTCAACCACCCTAGCATTAATTACAAATTGTAATCTAGTTTTTGATCCACAACAGTTCCTTTACTAAATAAAATTGCTCATAGTTTTTTTAGACAAGGAGGAATTAATGTTACCCGTGATATTTCTAGAAAAAGAGGGATTTTATTTAGAAAATATAGAAAAGATGATACGTTTTACCTGAAAAGAGAGATTTTAGTTAGAGAAAAAAAGGTAACATAATTTGGTTGAAAAGGGTAATTGATCGATTAATTAATAGTAATTATATTAAACAAAATTCTTGTAGTGTTTTTAAAAAAGGAGAAATTCTAGTTAGATAAAATATCATGTGCATGTTTTAGGTAAAAAAGGTAATTGATTAGTTTATAGTAACTATAATTTAATTACGTTAATTTACTAAATAAATTATTCGTAGTTTTTTTTAGAAAAGGAGAAATTAATGTTGCCCGTGATATTTCTAGAAAAAGAGGGATTTTAGTTAGAAAATATAGAAAAGATGATACGTTTTAGCTAAAAATAGAGATTTTAGTTAGAAAAAAAAAGGTAACATATTTTGGTTGAAAATTGCTCGTAGTATTTTTAAAAAAGGAGAAATTTTAGTTAGATAAAATATCATGGATCGTCTGATTTAATGAAATAAATTAATAATATTAGAATTACGAATAACTAACTGATTACTTTTCTTCAGCTAAAAGGTAATATCTTTTCTATATTTTGTAACTAAAATATCTCATTTTCAAACTTGCTTTTTTTTACTTCTTTTTCAGCTACCCTTACTTAGTTATTTTTTACTTATTTTATATTTCTTAATAAGTAACCAATTACCTTTTCAGTTAACCTTTTGTACATTTTCCAACTAAAATCTCTTCTTTCCAAAATAACATGAGTCGTTCTATTTAATGAAATAAACTAATAATATTATAATTAGTAATAACTAACTGATTACCTTTTTCAGCTAAAAGGTAATATCTTTTCTATAATTTTAAACTAAAATATCTCATTTTCAAACTTATCCTTTTTTACTTCTTTTTCGACTATTATCTTTTCTAACTAAAATCTATTCTTTCCGAAACTTGGCTTTTTACTTCTTTTTCAAGCTATTACCTTTTCAAATATGGATTTTATTTATAATTAAGTAAGGGTAAATAAGTAAAATCAACAGGTACCGTACCGACCGACCAAACATTTAATGTTTCGGTTTTTATATAATAGTATAGATATTAAAAATTCGTATGTTTATAATAAACCAACATGCGCATCATTGTTTATTTTTTGGTTCAGCGGTTCGGCGATTCAACAATATAACGAATAATGATTATTTGATTTTTAGTAAATAATTAAGAATTGTTGGATCTAATGATAAAAATATTTTATATTTGAATTACTCTAATTACAACCTAATGTTCGAATCCCATTAACAACATATTTCAATTAAAATTTATAATGTAAATTTTTAAAAATATAATTGTAACATAAAATAAAATTTATAACATATCAGAAAAACTTGGTGCATCGTATCTATACTATTATATAAAAGCCGAAACATTAAAAGTTTGGTCGGTCGGTACGGTACCTGTTGCTTTTACTTATTTACCCTTAGAGCATCTCCAATGGGGAAAAACCCTTAGCAATATTATCCTAGTTGGCATATTAGGTGGCATGAAATAGAGAATATGTAAAAAAAATACACTCCAATGCATAATTACCCTTAGCAAAAATTATAGACAATCCTACTTGGTTGGCTATATTTGTTGAACCAGCATAAACCCTTAGCAAAAATATACACAATTTCATTATAGCTATGTTCATTGGAGTTTTACTTGCCACCCTTATGTAAAAATTTTATTATTTCCTAATTTAAAATTTTTTAGCCAACCATTATACATGTTGCCATTGGAGATGCTCTTACATAATTACAGATAAAATTCATCCTACTAACAAATCAATTTCCTTTTTGAGGTTAAATATATTAACTTTTACATTTTTCAATAATTAAATAATTTCCTTTTTCAAGTAACATACAATATATTTTATGTTTGATCTAACTAAAATCTCCTTTACTAATCAATTTCCTTTTTCAGGTTAAACATATTACCTTTTATATTTTTCAGTAACTAAATAATTTTCCTTTTCAGGTAAAATACAATATCTTTTATATTTTATCTAACAAAATTTCTCATTTTTTAAAAACACTACGAGCAATTTTTGTTTAATAAAATAACATTAACATAATTATATTGTATTTACTATTAACTAATCAATTATCTTTTTTAGCCAAAACACGTTACATTTTGTCTAACTAAAATCTCTATTTTTCCAATTATATCATGGACGGTTACCTTTTTCAGCCAAAACACGTTACCATTTTTCTTTTCTCTAACTAAAACCTCTCTTTTTCCAATTATATCATGGGCGGTTCTATTTAATAAAATAAAATAATAATATTATAATACTAATAATTAATCGATTACCTTTTCAGCTAAAACGTATCATCTTTTCTATTTTTTCTAATTATATTCCTATTTTTTCTAGAAATATCACGGGCAACATTAATTTATCATTTTCTAAAAACACTACAAGCAATTTTATTTAGTAAAATAACATAATTAAATTATAATTACTATAAACTAATCAATTACCTTTTTCACCTAAAACATGTTACTTTTTTAATTTTCTCTAACTAAGTCCCCTCTTTTTTCAATTATATCACGGGAATTCTATTTAATATAGTAAAATAATAATTTTATATTTACTAATAATTAACGGATTACCTTTTTCAACTAAAACCTATCATTTTTTCTATATTTCCTAACTAAAATTCATCTTTTTTTTAGAAATTTTATATAATTATTATCAAATCATCTCATTTAAAAATTTAAGCCTCCAAAATTTATGTTTTAAAAAAATGAATCAAATTAATGAACAAATTTCATATAACATTATAAAAAAACCGTGCATCGCACGGGTTTTAAGCTAGTAAGTTAGTAAGATTTATAGTATAAGTAGGTGTTAGTAGAAGTAGGTAAATGTTATAAGACAATTATAATAGAAATATGTGTCCTTCATCGTATATGATTTAATAAAATAAATAAATATAGTAATAACCAAAATTTGGTAGTATTGCGCTTCAACAAAAAGGAGTTTAACTAATTAATAAAAAAATATTGATGTCATCCTCTAAAAGCCGCCGCCCCCCTTCTTTTTCTTCTTCTTCTTCCTCCTTTTCTTCTTCACTTCACTGCTTTTGCCGGAGTTTGTCTCCGATGAGAGTCGATTAAGCTTCCTCCCTTCTTGAATAAAAGGGCACTCTTTTTCCTCAATAGGTTTTTAATGAGGCCCTTCAAATAAAACTTCAGTTTTCTTCTTCCTTCTTCCTCTTTAGTTTTCTTCTCGTTTTCTTGTTTTTTTCCCATTGGATCTAAGGTTCTAAGCCTTTTCCAATTTGCCTCTGTTCTTAGTTTCTTAAACCTCGGAGCTCCGGCTATTTCTCCTTTTCCGGCTTGACCCCGGACTTGTGAGTGGTTTCACCTTGTATTATTGGGTTTCGATTTTTCAGATCTAAGCTTGGAGCTTTTGTAGTTTTTCTTGTTTCTTCCGTTTATGTTTTTTAGTTATAAAATTTTAATATCTTAATCTTTAGCTTGTAATGCTTAAGTGTTTGGTTTTCTCTCTGTTTTTTGGGAGTTTGTTTTTCTCTCCGATTTGTGGGAGCGTGGATTTGGATTTAGTGATTCGAGTTGTTTTGGTTCTGCACTCATGGTCGTCGATAAGCTCAAACGGATATTGGGGATATAGATGTATATATCTTCTTCAAAATTTCGCTTTTGGTCTCTTCTGGATGTCCGGCGATACAATCTGTTTTATGTTTGTTCTACTCGATATGATTTTTAGATGCCGTATGACTTTGTTTTATTGAATTTAAAACACTTGTTATTCAAAAAAATAAATATTGATGTCTAATTTATATCTTATATTTTATTATGTTGAAATTGTAGCTCGATCAAGTTTAAGAAGTACGAACCTAATACGCATTCTAATTTGAGTATAATGATGTTACGCATTTGACACAAAAGTTAACAAAAATTAAAAAAAAAATTATAAAAAATAAATTTCATTCGTATTTTGCAAATGCGTTTCACCTTTAACACGCATTCAAAAGATAAATATTAGGGTCGAGAGGCCTTCACAAAATGAGTTTGACATCCAAATTTTAAATTTTGTTTTGAATTAATTTTTTCCGGAAAAAAAAAAAAAGAAATCCTTTCTAGAAATGCAAACAGGTATTGTTGTGTTGGAGATCAGCAATGATGTCAAGCTTTAATAATTCACCTGTTCCAGATTCGGCCACGTTACATGCATAGAAACTCCTAGTGTATTCTGACTTTTAGTGTATATATACTAAAAGTCATGCGCATAACTACTGACATAAATCAAGAACACACTTAGAGAAAGAAAAAGATGTCAGGACCTCAGTGCTGTGAAAACCCACCAAATCTAAACACAAGTTGTGTAACAACAGGGTCTGTTGAACAGATTGGAGGCCTCAAGTCCTATGTTGTTGGATCCCCTAGTTCCCAGATTGCCCTGCTTCTTATCTCTGACATCTTTGGTACATACTTTTCTTTCCACTTCTATACATTTTTTTTCCTTTTTTATTTTCATTTAAAAAGTGAGTGTCAGTCTATTTTACTAAATTTTCTTGATTAATTGTGGATTTGTGTATTAGCTCATACTATTTTATTTGTTTACTGATTAGAAAAGTTAATGAACTTTGATTGTTTAGCCTTATTATTATCCATTTATCCCTCACCTGCCATGTTTGTTTTAGGGGATTATAATCCTTTGAAAAGTACACTATCTTTCTTAAATTTAAAGGATTATAATTCCATGGAAGTATATTGCTATCATCTTTTTGATTCATTTCTATGACAAGGTATTATAATCCCATGGGAGTTAACTAAAACAATGATCAAAATGTGAATTCATGGGATTATAATCCCTTACGTTTGGGACTTATATGTTGTGTTTGGTTGGGGAGAATGGAATGAAATGGAATGGAATGAGTAAAAATAAAGGAAAACTATAGAGATTAGAGGGAAAATTTGAAAAAAAATGAATGGGTGCAAAATTCCTATGATGAGATTTGTGAAGAAAATGGGTAGGGGAGAGAATGGAGCATTCCTTCCAAAATAGGGATGCTTGAGTTCTTATATATTTTGTTAGAGATGGAATGAGGAAGGAATGAAAAGTATTAAAATTTTACCATAATTTAGTTCAAAATCTCATTCCATTCCCTCCTAATTCATTCATGCCAACCAAACACAACAATAAGGTAATAATTTGGGGATTATAATCCCTTGAAACAAACATGGCCCAAGTTCTTGAACTTGTGAGGCTAATTTGTAGTGCAATTTTTGTTTTTGTACCTTTTCTTGTGTAAATTTTCTTCTGGGAGGATGTACTTGGAAAAAATTTGTACATGACTTAGGTTTTATTTTAGAGTTTGTTGATATCTTTTTGTGGTATAATTCGAAAGGGATATCAGGGAGAATTTGTTATTCCTTTTTCGCTAAAGCACCTATTGGAGGGAAAAGGAAACTATGCTAGGATACTTAAGCTTTCAAAACTTGTCAAATATCAAATATGTACTAGTTTGATGGCATTTGTTTAATATTTGAATTAATATTTTTTTATTTGATTTGGCAGGATATGAAGCTCCAAGGTTGAGGTACGTTTATTCTCGGCTATATTTGTTCGTCATTTTTTCTTTTCGAGTCTGTATTCTCAAGCCTCTACTTGATTGTTGTAACTTTGTTATGCACTCATCGACTAATTGTTTTCAGAGATAGTGCTTTCATTTGCAAAATAAAAGGGACAAAATATACAGGCTTGTTTGGAAGGTCGTGTTTGGTGTTATACTGTTATTGTCAAATGTCTAATTTGGTCCTTTGAAGCTATAGATGGATTATACTGGTTTCGGAAGTCAGGTTGTCTATATCCAACATGAATCGTTTAAATATGTCTATGGAATTTCTACATTGCAGTTTTGAAGGCATAAAAATGAATCATTTTTTTTTTTAATGAAAGGCACTACTTTAAGTTTCAATTTTCTTAGGTCCAAACTTATTTTGGTTTAGTCATATTGTAAGTTTTCTTCAATGATGATAAAAATCGCAATGCAATCTTTTGCCTGCATCGTAATTTTTTTAATCTTTTTCTAGTGATTATGAAGACTTTGAATGTTTCTTTGTTGTGCATTTGGACTTCTGGTAACTAATGTCATTAACCTTTAAACTATGAAGGACTCTTGCTGACAAAGTTTCTGCTGCTGGATTCTATGTGGTGGTGCCAGACTTCATGCATGGAGATCCTTACGTACCTGAAGATTCAGAGAGACCTTTGGGGGTTTGGATTAAGGATCACGGAACGGTTTGTTTTCTTGTGTTTTACTGTTAGAAAGAAATTGAAGTTAAACATTGTTGCTTTAGTAAACTAGCACAGAACTGTGTTTTCTGTCCTCATCGACAATATTGATTTCATATCTAACTACACTGGATTTGCTAATTTTACACCTAAGATATGACACAGCAGGAGAGACTGCTACATGATATTGGGTACAGTACTATTGTAACAAAGTGTAACTGCAACATTTACAGGAAAAATAGTGAATAATTTAGGAAGGAAAGCTGACCATTATTGATATTCTGAAAGTAATAACAGTATAAGTTATATAATATATCTAGAATATATGAAGGGAAAACAATATCATGACTGAGATTTCGGAACGATTTTAATAAGCTGCTGTCATTTTTTGTTTTCCTACTGCGTGGATTTAGCTTTTTCAATATTGGGCTACTATGGCCCATTGAAGATTATATTATAGCTTCCATTCTAGAGTCTAACAGAATTTCCATTCAAGTTTAATAATTTTGGAACTTGTTGAAGTCCAGCATGTATTACCGTCATGTACGATATGTCTCTACCTGGAATCTTATAGCAACGTAAGATTGTTATAAACTATAGTACCATTTTATTCAGGCGGTTTACTAAGCTACATTGTGTATCTTCAAGCATTGTTGAAAGATTAGGAACTTGCGTTCATTTCCATGCTATAGTGAATTAAGTTGACCCAGTAAAAAAACTTATATTATAGGAACAAGCTTTCAATGAAGCGAAAACAATTGTTGAAGCTATAAAGAGCAAAGGTGTATCCAAGATTGGAGCTGCAGGTTTCTGCTGGGGAGGTGAGGGAGAGTTTGGAAGTTTCTCCTCTGAAATTACTCTACTCAGTTTTCATTAAATCTTTGTCATATTGTGTTTTAGTTCATTTGTAGAGCTAAGTAAGACTTCTCCAAATAATAATGTTTTTCACTTTTTGCATAAATTAAGACGCGTGCTTCTTGCATTCTTATCAGCCAAGGTTACGGTGGAACTAGCAAAAGATTCTTTGGTCCAAGCTGCAGTGATTTTGCACCCATCCTTCGTCACTGTAGATGATATTCAGGGTATGTTACTGCTTATCAAATGTCCAACTACTTCTGTCAAATAAGTGAATTAAATAATATAACAAGGGAACCCAGGTAAGCCACTCCAGTGATCCCTTTAAGCATTAACCTTTATAACTGTTAAGAAGTAAGACCCAGTATGATATGGGACAAAAGCAGGATTGAATATATTCTTGTCGAAGTTTTTAGTTTTCTTAATAAGATGTGGTTTTTCAGGCGTTAAGGTTCCGATATCAGTACTTGGGGCTGAGCATGACCAAATGTCTCCACCAGAGCTTTTGAAGCAGTTTGAAGAAGTTTTGGATAAAAAACCAGAGGTAAATTATTTTATGAACCGTGGAAGTGTTTTCATTCGTATAATCCATTGGTTCGATTCAGCTTTAGGGTCTATTCTGCATCTTTGATATGTTGGTGATAAGTGTTTACAGCAACTGCTGGACTTTCTAAAACAAAATGTCAGAGTTTTATATATAGTTCATTCTGTTAACTAGCTGTTGAAAGTAAAAGTTAAGTATAGTCGTATAGATGCCATGTAAACTCACTGTGTTACGCATTTTCTGAACGTTGTACTACATAGAGTCGGAATCTAGTAGCTGACTGAAATCTGTTCTCTCACACTCTAGATATAGTAATTTACATTTCAGCCTTCACCTTTCAGTCTGTGAGAGTGTCAGCATTGTTTAGTTTTAAAATATAACAAAAAAATGGATGAATTTCTCACAGTCTTGCCCTACAAGTTATAAAAGCAACAAACAGGTGCTGTTGCAGTCCTTATCATTGCATTCACTTTTGTTCGAGTTCACTAATGTGGTACCCATACGTTGAGTAGAATGGGTAACACAGTTCTCAGTACCAATCAATGTCCTAGGATCCTGGCATAATATGAAAAATACCTATAGTACAAGTGACACGAGTATCATGTGAGCATGTATATTATCAGGACATGAGCTAAAGAAAGGCTTTCATGTTCCAAAATCAATACAGAAATCAAAGAAAGCAACATGACCCCTCTATGTTATATTGGTAAACTGAAGAAAGTACACGTTCTCTTCTAAAACAAACAAAAAGGAACGTATGTGTATTTAATTTACGTAATTTGGACGGGTACAATTTGAGAGTATTCACTTTAAAGGAGAGGTTTTTCACATTTTGTTCGATATAGTTAGGGTAGCATATATTCACCCGTTTAGGATAATATGAAGGTCTCAGTTTCTGAAATCTTTTAAGATAATATTCTGAGAAACTCTTTATAAGGTCGTATAATTGGGTTTGGTCATCTTTAGTTGGGAAATCACCACCAGCTGAAAGTAGTGTTCATTTTGTTGAATTGCAGGTGGATTGTTTTGTGAAGATATTTCCAGGGGTTGTACATGGTTGGTCTATGAGGTACGAGGATGAAGATGAAACATCTTCAAAGTGTGCTCAAGAGGCCTACCAGGATATGCTGGACTGGTTTATCAAGTATCTTAAATGAGTTGAGTGTCTTGATTGCTTTGCTGCTAGATTCCAGGTGTAAAGCATATTAGTGAGTGTGGGTGGGCACAGTAATGTTTTGAAATGGTTTCTTAAATAAGTCTTAGAAGACAAGAGTGTAATGAATCATTATCTATATATATCATCGGTTCAAAACACAATAGTGTCTTAGCCTCAGAACTGTGACCTGATGGAAGGCATCCTACATCCATCAGTAACTCCCAGTTTCTGCAGTGGGCTTGATAGGTTGATTATTGGTTGCTTGCAGACTCGCCGAGAATGTCAGAATTGTAAAATGGTATAGTTGTTATTTTCCCTTGTAAGCACGGAGTTTAATATATCTACATAAAATGTCGATACTATTTTGCAGAAGTTTGTACTAAAATTCTTGGGCAACAAGCAGTTAATATTTTGTATCTTCTACTGGATATTTTTTGTTGTACCCAGGAACCTGGATGTGATTTAGGACCTGAAAAATATGTTGATTGCGTTTATTACTGAACTTTTTGTAGAAATATAAGTGTCCTAGGAACTATAAAATTTAAGGAATCCTAGTATGTTCTCCTCAAGATTGTAAAGAGTAATGTTTTTGTGCATAAAGACATGTTTCATTATGTTTCAAATAATTGAATAAATCATTGTCGATTGCAACGTGCCATTTTGATTGTTGTTTTGTAGGAAACTTTGTTTTTGATTGCAAATTCAAACTTGTATGATCAATAGACCATGCGGAAGTTAGATTGTTTATCAGTAAAGTTGATCTTTTCATGGAGCTTATTTAGCCTAATACAGTGATACTAGTTACAGAGAATGAGGGAAAAAATGAGAGTATGCTCAAAAAGATTAAAACATTACAACTATTAATGTTAGTACTATATAGAATGGACAGGCGAATTACACCTGTCATAAAGTTCAGCAAACTGCTTAAACAATTCAGTTTCACAATGTTCGTCGATAACTTGAACTTTAGCTGGGTTCTTAGATTGTCCAGGCTATATATGTATTATTGGTTTAAGAGTGCTTTGGCCTCAGAATTTTGAACTGATGGATGGCATCCTACATACATCACCACATCCATCAGTAACTTAAAAATTCATTTATCTTTTGACTCAGTTTCTTCAGAGGGCTTGACAGGTTGATTATTGGTGAATCGCAGACTCGTTGAGAATGTCAGAATTATAAAATGTTGTGGTTATATCCCTTTGTGAGTTTATGTCTGCAGTAAACATGTACAATATTTTCCGGAAGTTAGCACTAAAACATTCGGGCCACAAACAGTTGAAAATTTTGGATGTTCTGCTGGTTTTTTTTGTTCCCAGGACGGAATTAGGACCTGACAAAAGATACTGCATTTATCATTGAAATTTTCGTAGAATTATGGAATCTGCCAATTTGGTTGGTGTTCTGTAGGAAACTATGTTTCTGATTGCAACTCCGAATTTGTATAGTCAACAGACATTTGGAAGTTAAATTGTTTATCAGTTAACTTGATCTTCCCGGGGGAATTCTTTTAAGATTATGCAGTGATACTAATTACAGAAAAATTTATGGAAAAATGTGAGTATGCTAAAGTAAATTAAATCATTACAAGTATGAAAGTTAGCACTATATCGAATGCAAGTTAAAGCATCAACTGAATTTGTTTTGAGCAATATCAACCTCTTACATGGTTAGTGCTGTGATATCCTTTACCAACTTAAATTTGTGCATTTAGCACTCGGTAAGATACTGGGATTCTACCTGCCATTAAGTTCAGCAAACTGCTTAAACATTGCAGTTCCAGAATGCTCATCGATAACTTGAACTTCAGCTTGGTTCTTAGCTTGTTGAGGCGATGAAGTAGGCCTGTTATCTGGGTTAGCAGCAGTAGGAACTGGGGTAGTAGTAGCAGGAGAAGCTGCAGCTGCCGCTGCATTGTTTTCCTCTTCACTCTTCCCTTTTAAAGAAGCCTCCTGAAGCTGCAGTGCATATTCAAGATTCCACAAAACGTCTCCCATTGTTGGTCTATCAACACCATATTCTGCCAAACACTTTTCAGCAGCCTCTGCATACTTTTTCATGGATTCGGGGTTGATGTTTCCAACAAGAGTAGGGTCCATGATTTTGTCGAGCAGGCCTTTTCGCTTCCACTGTATTGCCCATTCTGCCAAGTTCACTTGTTCTCTTGGCAATGCTGGATTAATTGCAGGGCGTGCGCAAAGTACTTCTAGAAGCACAACTCCAAATGAGTAGACATCAGACTTATCCGTTAGTTGTTGTTTTCTGAAGTATTCAGGATCTAAGTAACCAAAACTGCCTTTGACTGCAGTGCTCACGTAAGCTTGCCCCTCAACATTTGAACCATCTTTTGATAGCCCAAAATCAGCCATTTTTGCGACAAAGTTATCATCAAGCAAAATATTAGTGGTTTTCACATCACGATGAATTATGCCTTGAGCTGAGCCTGTGTGAAGATAATGAAGACCGCGAGCTGCGCCAATGCATATTTCAAGCCTTTGTTTCCAAGAGAGACAGGGCAAGTCCTTGCCATATAAATGGTCTCTGAAAGGTCCATTTGACATGTACTCATATACCAATATCATCTCGGAGTTTTCATCACAGTATCCGATGAGTGACACCAAGTGGCGATGGCGAAGCTTGGAAAGCATCTGGATTTCTGTTTGGAATTCATTGATACCTTGCTCAGATTGCGGATTGCCTCGTTTTATTGCTACTTTGGTTCCATTATCAATCTCCCCAAGATACACGTTCCCAAATCCTCCAACACCAATAATAAAACTAGGATCCCAGTTTTTGCTTGCTTCTTGCAACTCTGCAAAGGAAAAGTACCGGCCTAATCCCATTGTTGATGAATAAAATGCACTCTTTCGAGATCCCAAAGAATTCTTGCTTGACATGAAGCTTGAATCTCCGGAATGAAGAGGAAGCAACCATGAAGAGAAGCTTTTACTTTTCTGCCAATCTTGAGGCCTCTTTTGCCATTTTACTGCCACAGCACCCAAACCCACAAACGCTCCAAACATCATTGCAAACCCAGCTGCAGCCACTGATGCACGACTTGAACTTCTGCTCTTGCCATCAGCACCAAACTCACCATCCAAGCTATTAACCGAATTGTTAATTTTCAAGACCTCTAAACCATTAAGAAGTGCGTTCTTTGTACCAGCAGCTTCGTTCATTGGACTAATCTGAACTTTAAGAGGGCTAGTTACACCCATTGAAGAATTAACTACAAAGTCTTTATAGTAGGCCGATGCCAAATCACCTGCCACAGTTGACAAATCTAGCCCAGATATCGCCTTTTTCCCACCAACATACACGTTAAAATACAGGTCATTGAGGGACTTGCTCACTATGTCAGCAAAATGGAGACGAACTAAATATGAATACGATGTATCGATGTCTAAAGACCAAGTGACATTAAAATTAGGACCTACGGTGTTTGCATCACCCATCTCCATAGCTGACGCGTAAACTGATGGAGGCGCAATTAGTGGAGAATTTCCATTAGGATAAGCAATGACCTTTGGCTCAACAGACACATTTTTACCAGCATTCTCAGGTTTTAGATACTGCCTATCTTCTGCCCATGTTCGTCCAAGTGTGTCACTCTGAGACTCAACCTTTGGACCGCCTACATTAAGACGATACAAAGTTTGGTAAGAATTCTGAGTCAAGCCAGATGTTTGTGCAACCGGGACCAATGTGTTGCCTACATCACTGATTAACATATCAGGAGCAGAAACCACCTCAATAGCATTAATGAATGCAGTTGAATCCTTTGCAGGAGTAAATTTAATGGACAATTGCTGAGTCGTAACGTTAACAAGATATTCCTTCACAACCCATCCGGATTGACTTCCAACACTAAATTCATGGAGGAGGACTAATGAATCAGAAATGACACTAAATTTAGATTGTTGCAGATTAGCATCATTGCTAGATACTGGAAAAAAATGTAGACGAATCCAATGCCAACCAGCTTTACTCATGCGAAATGTATAAGTTGCATCCGAAGAAAATACTTTGGCACTAAGATAAATTGGAAGAGGAACATCTGCCTTTGGTACTGAAACTTGCAAATCTTTTCCATCATAATTAAGATATTCGTGTGAGCTTTGATCAGATATAAAAACCCTTTTATCCGTAAGAGTAGTTTGTTGTGACGAACCACAATCAAGAAGATAATTATCAGGCGGGGTAAAAGAATCAGACTTTGCAGGAGCACCACCAACAGCTGAAACAGAAGGGACAAGACTAAAGACATAGAAAAGAACCGCGAGGATCAACATTGAAGACGAAAAGAAATGAGTTCGAAGAAGGCGAACGGAAAGGGGAGGTCCTTTACGTGTCTTTTCCATCTCCAGCCCCTCCTGGATGAGGAAAAGAATTTAAAAGGACTAGGAAAGCTTGAGGAACAACAACGAGGCGGAAAATTTAAAAAATGTGTGTAACGGTGACTTAATTTTCTTTCATTGTCCATAAAAATGGAAAGAGATGAAACTGATACATTACAGGCTGGACATTGTAATCTGGTTTGCTTATGTTATCCTCATGTTCATGGATGGCTAATTTTGTTTTTCTGAAAAACGGTTAAATTCAACACCTATTCTTAGCAACTGATACTTGACCAGAGAAACATCAATGGCATTTAGCTAAAAATAATAAAACTTAAATATCAAGCTGTAATTTCTAAACGTTAGGGATCCGATGTTCATAGTATGAGGTTGAGACTGATCATGAGACGTGTCCATTTTGAAGAGATTTAAGATAAGAAACTCGAGGTAAATTCGAGTAGTGTAACCATTTGTTGATATCAGAGCCTTACATACTAGAATTATCTACTTCTGTGTAACTGTAACATACTAGAATTATCTACTAGGTGTTGGTAATTTGATTGTTATGGTGTATATGGTTGGACCATATACAATGTAGTCTTTTAATTTTTGTTTCTTCACATGTACATACACATATAAATATAGGTGTCTTATATACGTTTTATTTTCTACATTAATGTAGGAAGTAAATTATATAAATGTATAAAGTTGTGTGTATATTTCTGGGAGAGCAAACTGGGTTCTTCTCATTATGAAATAAAGAACGCAAGTACAATATAAATACTACAATCTGCACACCCATGATAGTGGCTAAAAACCAGCAGAAATAAAAGCAACTTCCTAGAAAATAACACTACTCTCCTAAAATATCTAAACAACTTACTACTTATTCAAACATAAACTCCTATAATTGCTTCACATCTATTACGTGCCAAACTAATTAAATAGCTGACTAAAATAAATATAACCACAATTTGTAAATGTCAGAAAGGATCACGTCAACTTTGGATATACAAATTATCCATTAGCTAAGAGTGTAAGTTTTTTTTTTTTTGACAACATAAGAGTGTAAGTTTAACCAAAAACTCCTATAATTGCTTCAAATCTTTACAACATAAAATTATCCATTAGCTAAGAGTGTAAGTTTTTTTTTTTGACAATTTGTAAAGAGTGTAAGTTAAAGTTAACAATTCGTGAAGAAATCGTATACCTCAAAGTATGTATATATTAGCTAGCTTCTTCAAAAATGTCAGTGCAGGTTGTTCTCCCTGGTCTCCTTCATAATGCCTTCATTTCTTCCTTTTATGTCGTCATCAAACCAACATTCTTCTGATTATTCTTTCACTCCTCATTTTTCACAATCTTCAAATTCCATCTCATCTCAAACTGACATTCCCACACATGCACTCCCTCCCCCTCGTAGTGATTCTCTCTCTTTAGATGATGATATCCATGTCCGTAGTGAGGACGGTTCCCGTACACCTCCCCCTACTCATGTCGTTGCCATTATGGACGACGACCTATCTTCTAGTACATCATCCACTTTAGCTGCAGCCGGTGACAGTTCACATTCATCTTCACTCCCTCCCCCTCGTAGTGATTCTTTCTCTTTAGATGATGATATCCATGTCCGTAGTGAGGACGGTTCCCGTACACCTCCCCCTACTCATGTCGTTGCCATTATGGACGACGACCTATCTTCTAGTACATCATCCACTTTAGCTGCAGCTGGTGACAGTTCACATTCATCTTCACTCCCTCCCCCTCGTAGTGATTCTCTCTCTTTAGATGATGATATCCATGTCCGTAGTGAGGACGGTTCCCGTACACCTCCCCCTACTCATGTCGTTGCCATTATGGACGACGACCTATCTTCTAGTACATCATCCACTTTAGCTGCAGCCGGTGACAGTTCACATTCATCTTCCGGCCTTGATCAGCCACTTAATTATGTATGTCTCTCTATTCATCGATGTATTTAATTATATCAAAAATTGGCATATTAAATATTCTGATATTTTTAAATGTTCTTACATGTGCAGGGACACTTAACTGACTGTTGTACCTGTATCCTTATGGTACTTTCTTCCGGTCTAATGATTTTTAGCATACAATTTCCATATGAGAGTGAGGCTCAAAGAGAGAGTCGAGCCATATCTCTTGTAGTTATATCTATAGTGCTCTTTATGATTACCATACTTAAAATTTTCCTAGAGCATGTAGCTGGATTTTTCTATTATCATAGAAGAAGAGGATCAAAGAAAATCTTTTATCTGAAGGTTATAGGACAATCAATTGGATTCCTGCTTATTACATGCAACTTTGTTGTTGTTGCTGCAAACTACATAATCCGCAAGTATAATGAAGGACAAACGGTCGCTTATTATCTTACGGTGTCATCCATAGGGACATCACTTCTGTACAGTGCATGCCAAAATTTTCTGAAACCAAAAGAAGCAACTATGATGCAGATGACATCGAATGGAGTAGTCTTTAGAAGACTGAGAGTTTCCAGAGCTATTCCTCCAAAGGAGAATTCTGAACTATACGAGATAGACCCGGAATATGATCCGGAATATATTTATTGATATTATAGGCATCATAATTGTTTATGTAAATGATTGAACACTCGAGACATTATGATATGTAATGTATGTTGTAATGTATGGGATCCAAATCCTCTACATCATAGTTGGTGTGCCACTCGTCTTCTACTTTTATGATTGGTTGTTAATGGTGGCTTGGATTTCACTAACACTAGTATATATTAATACATTTAAAACACTTTAGTAGTTATTCTATCAATTTTTTTTTTCTTAAAATCATATAATAATTATTTTTAAATAATACATATTTACACATACCAACCTCAAGAAATAATTTTACAATAGTCTAGAGCTCTGGATAAGTCAGGATGGCAGAAAAAAAAGGCGCGACAGGTTTATCAAGTGTATTACCTTTCCTTGACGTACCGAGCCAGAGGCAACAACGGAAGGGAAGCTACAATCAAAAATTTATCTGTAATATTAGGCACAAAGGTCCATCCTATTTTTTCATAAATTTTACTCGACAAAATGTTATCTCACAGAATATCATGACATAACCATAGAATGAAAAAGCTTTTACTAAGTCACTGTAATGGTGTCACAAAGGTTGGTATTTGAGAAACGCCACACATAAAAACAATGTGATCCAATCAAAATTTTTAAATATTCTGAGATTGGTATGTGTAAATATGTATTATTTAAAAATAATTATTATATGAGTTTAAGAAAAAAAATTTGATAGAATAACTATTAAAGTGTTTTAAATGTATTGATATAAACTAGTGTTAGTGGAATCCAAGTCAACATGAACAACCAATCATAAAAGTGGAAGAGGGAGTGGCACACCAATTATGGTGTAGAAGATTTGGACCCATAAAGAGTTGGGCTTTTAAAAAAATTTACCAAAGAGTTGGGCTTTTAAAAAAAGAGTTGTGCTAGGTACCCAAACCAACTATGGTGTAGAAGATTTGGACCCATAAAGAGTTGGGCTTTTAAAAAAATTTACCAAAGAGTTGGGCTTTTAAAAAAAGAGTTGTGCTAGGTACCCAAAATATTTACCAAAATTTTTATCAAATGACGTAGCATGATATTTGACAAAATTTAATTTGTGGGTGCATATGAATGCACGCGGGGTCGTGTTTTATTAATAGGAAGTTATCGAATACACTTGTGACACCTCAGCATTTGGGAAAAGTTTTGGGGAAAATTTTTCCTTAAAAAAAAAGAAGTTGTGCTAGATAGTTTAAAAAAAAAAAAAAAAGAAGAAGTTGTGCTAAATAAAGTTTTGCGAAATGTTGTCTCCGTAAATAAAATTTTGCTTGTATCTTCTTGTTTTTCATAAGAAAACCCTATATCAAGTATTCAATATTATAAATTGCAGGTAAATATGTAATTAAATATAACATAACAGGGTAAGTAGTGGGTATGATTTTGGGATCCAAAATAAACATATAATCCATATCAAAATTTAAAATCTAAATTTTTATTTAAAACCAAATTCAAATTTAAATCCATAAAGTCAAATTCAATAATCCAAAAAATAAGTTTTGAAACATTTATCTATCACATGGGATCAATTTATCATTCCTGATATGGGCTAAAAGTAAGCCCTAAAAACACATTTAATGATGCATTGAATAAACCTAGTTTGGTCCAAATACGAAGCCCATTAATGAGGCCCAAAACCCTAATTCAATATTAAATTCGTAATTAATATTGAGAGTGATTGACAGCTTGAAAATAAGAATCAAACAAGGATACAATATCTTTATGATTAGCCTCCAAGGTACTAAATTCAACATGGAAACAAACTCCTACAAGGCAGGAGTCTAGAACCTTCCTCAAGGCGGTGACTTGTCCACCAAGTCTCCGAACCCTATTACAATTCTAAGGCTTCTCAGCCTATATAAGGGCAGACACCTCATTCTCAGAACTACGTTTTTGGCTTGATTCTCAACCTCGAGATACGTAGACATTCTATGAGGACTCGAATGCAGAAACAGCCATTAAAGCACGAAGCTCACGAACCATAGCATTAAATACACACAAACCCTACCCGCAATTTAATAACCTAGTTTTTATTCCACAACATTTGGCACCGTCTGTGGGAAGACAACATCAACCATGGTTCAAACACGAAGGACACCAGTCACAACCGAGGCGACCACCGTCACCTCTGCTCCGCCTGTCGTTACTGAACAAGGGTATGTACCCCCATCAACGGGAAAAATCACTCAACCTCAAGTTTCTCAACCTATAGGGACGACTCCCCATGCTGAGAGAACTCTGCCCGTGGTTGTCCATCCAAACCAGGAGACCAACCCTCTTCAGATGGTGGTTTCTCCCCTTGTCAATCATCCACTACCTCCGGGGGTGCAGATCTCTACTACAAATCTCCTTAGAAGTACGAATCCGACATATGGTTTACCTAACTACCCCCTGAATACTTGAGGTGTTGGGCCAAACGGCCATGCCCTACAGATACATGAGCTGTATCACCCTCCTTACATTAGAGGCTTGGGCCTTAATCAAGGATATTATGACTACTCTGGTCCTTATACTGATAATTCTTCACCTGAGGATGACGATCGTGATCAAGCCCCGAGGAGGCGACATCCAAGCAAAGAGATTATAAGACGTACTCGACGAATCCATGATGGACCCCCGATGACAGCTGCTGAGAGAATCAAGCCTTATGAGACCGAGATTCAAAAGCTGAAGGAAGACATAGCAAGAGAGCAACTAGGACAGAATCAGAGTCAGAATCAGAATCGACCACCTCTAACTTCAAGAGAGATTCCTTTTGTTGATCTGGAAAGGCCTTCAAGGAGGCAAAGAAGGGCTAATTCCCCAACGGGAGGAGCTACAAGGGCAGAGGCCCCCAAGGGTAATCCCAAATATTTGATGTCACTTGATGATCCTGATGATCCCGCGCCACCGTTCACTGAGGAGGTGATGAATACTCACATCTCCAGAAAGTTTAAGATGCCTACTATTAAGGCTTATGATGGAATGGGTGATCCCGAAAATCACATTAGGACGTTCTCCAACGCACTGTTGTTGCAGCCTGTTAGCGACGCTCTCAAGTGTAGGGCATTCCCTCAAACCCTAGCGGGCATGGCTCAAAGACGGTATAGCTGTCTACCTGCCAACTCGATTGACTCTTTCAAGGAATTGAACACAGTCTTTATCAACCAGTTTGTTAGTGGAAGAGTCCACGAGAAGAGTTCTACATCCCTCATGAAGGTGATACAAGGAAAGAATGAGAACCTAAGGGACTACCTCAAGCGCTTCACCAAGGAGACGCTGAACATCCCCGACCTGGATAACAAAGTAGTTATGATACCCTTGGAGAATGGGACATCGAATATTTTCTTTCAGATGTCATTAGCTAAACATCCCCCTAAGAGCATGATTTAGCTCCAAAAAAGGGCGAGCAAATATATAATGGCTAAGGAAAGCATGAGGAAAACAGAGGTCTCTATCGTAAGCGGTGAAAACGGGAACTCATAGAAGCGAAAGACAGAACATGAGTATGATGCTAGGGATAAATATCCCCGAACTAGAAAGGACTCCGACTCTATTCTAGGACCAAGGTTTGCTGAGTATGCAAGGTTGAACACTCCTAGGAGTCAAATATTGTTAGATATTGAGAAAGATAAGGATTTTCGATGGCCAATGCCACTAAGGGGTGATCCCTCAAAGAGAAACAAGAATTAGTATTGCAGATTCCACAAGGATGTGGGGCATGACACTGATGATTGCAAGCAACTCAAAGATTAGATCGAGTTCTTGATCCGTAGAGGGAAGCTGAGCCACTTCACTAAGGGTGAAGATCGAGGTAATCAGAGAAGAGAGTATGATAGGAGCGATGATGACCGAGATCGCAACCCACAGCCCCGAGGGCTAGTAATCAACATGATCTCAGGAGGCCCGACTGTGGTCGGGATAACAAAGAATTTTCGAAAGGCTTATGCCAGAAAAGTAATGCACATCTCTGAAATCCCAAAATGTGAAAAAACTGAGGTAGCAAGTGGTTTTGATGATTCGGACGTGGAAGGGGTGAAGTTCCTCCACGACGACCCGTTGGTCATAACTCCTGTGATTGGAAACTCAGAGGTGAAGCGAGTCTTGATAGACAATGGAGCTTCCGTCGACATTCTGTTTCATTATGCGTTTGTGAAGATGTGGTACAATGATTCTCAGTTGACCCCCAATAACTTGCCTATATATGGATTTAATGGAGTAGAATCCAAAGTTGAGGGGACTATTCAGTTGCCTGTAACTGTTGGACAGGAGCCCAATGAGGCCACTCAGATGTTGAACTTTCTGGTAATCAAGGCGGATTTAATATACAACGCTATCCTCGGAAGGACTGGACTTCATGCATTCAAGGCCATTACCTCAACTTATCATATGAAGATCAAGTTCCCAACGAGGAATGGTGTTGGAGAACATAATGGTGATCAGAAAATGGCAAGAAGCTGTTATGTAGCCTCGTTAAGGCGTGATAGAGTCGGGGGGCAGGTCCTCCCGATTGAAGACATGAAGGTCTATGATGATGAAGACATGGATGCCCCAAAGTTTATTATGTTTTAAATTATCCTAGTAGGACGTAGCTTCATATTTATTAGGAGAAGTAGAAATAAGGTTCAATGAAACCATTCCAGGGCTTATAGCCCCGAGTAGGACAGTAGTACTCTATGTAAGGGTTGAACCCATTTTAGATTATATAACGCAAGTTTGTTTTTCATTCATTGATTATGTGATTTTATGTGCCAAGCACCTGATGTGTGTAAGTCGAGATGACCAAGTACTGAAAATAAAAGAATCTATGAATGAAAACAAGCACATGCATAAAAAAGATCCTGAAAGATCAACAATTAGATTACAATATAATCGAATTAAAGTTTAAGTCCTTGAAGGACCCTGGGTAAAAGACAAACGTTGAAGTCCTGATGGACCACCCCCTGAAAAAACACATAGCATAGCCCAAAAGCCAATGGAAGGCTAATCAAGTGGGCAATTGAGTTAGGAGAAATCACATATAAGCTTCGGACGGCCATCAAGGCTCATGCGTTAACTTACTTCGTGGTTGAATGTACAATTAACAACCAAGAAGCCGGGGGCAAGATATTAACCCAAAACTAGAAGACAATGAAGATGAAAAACATGACCCTGAAAGAATAGTGGATGATCTATTTTGACGGAGCATCAAAAACAAAATCAAGAAGATTAGCTAGAAGAAGCGTTGAACTTCAAATCTCAACACAAAATTTAAGCCTTGATGGCCAACAAGGCTGTCTGCCTCCAATCGAGCTTGTCGTTTGAATTCAAGAGGCGTCAGTCGAATTAAAACCTAAGCAAGGTTCTATGAGCATAAGAAGAATGTTGGAAACCTAGAATCAAGATAAAGCGAACACCAACCAAAGCGCACTAGGCTTGAGGTAAAGGGCTAAGGAGCAAGTGGACTTCCTGGACGATCAACCGAGAAGTAAAACCTCCTCCATGTGAAACGAGGGGGAGGCAAGAACGAAAGAACTTCATCACAAGTTCTACATCTTAGAATGAGGATAACCTTAATACCAAGGATTTAGCAAACAAGCTAAGGCCCGGAAGGTCACGAGGACTAAGAAACAAGTCGTTAGAATTCAAGGTTCAAGAAACCATTCAAGGCATAACAAACACCTCCTATTGACCTGATGTAACAACCCCGATTTTTTTTTTCCAGATTTATTATTATTATTTAAATATTTTATTGGTTTTCCATAAAGGAATACTAAGATTGTGAATATTTAATTTTAATTTGAATGTAGTTATGTGTTTAATTGTTAATAGGTTATTCGGGTAGACTGTATTTGGTACTGTCTTTGTCAGTAAAAAAGTTTATTTTATTAAAAATTTATATTTTTTTATCAATAGTGATAAATTGAGTCTGTTTTAAAATTTTATGGATCGAGTTGGTATTTTATTGGTACAAAAATTATCCCGATATTCTACCCGTGTACAAAAGTTTTATTTGTATAACTTATTAAAATGTTTAAAATTTAGTATTTTCACATTTTTGGTAACTTGAGATTATTTTAGAATTTTAAGGATCAAAACTATATTTTTCTCATACTAAAATTTTACCCTGTATCTTATCCGTGTTCCATTAATATTTGGGTGCATTATGACAATATTTGAAAATTTTGTATTTTATATTTTTGATCAATCAGGGAAAATTATGTGTAATTTATTATATTAAAATATATTTTTAGTTTAATTTACTGTGTGTTAGTTTATTTTTAATGCATTTAAACACGTTATGATTTTTATTAAATAGGAAAATTATCTCGTATGTGTTATGTGACTTCTGTGTAGCATAAAATATTTTATTCTATTTTTCTGTAATTATTATATTTTTAAAATGCAATTATTTCGAATTTTAATTTCCGGATCCAGCCCCTGTACTGAATTCGAGGCCCTGTTTTTGATAAAATTATTTTTATATAATATTAGGGTATTTAAAAATAATTTATTTTGTAATTTTTGTAATATTCATAACTTTTGGGTAATTTTGATATTTATATTACATTTGTTAAAAAATAAAAATTTTACATTTTTATCCCATAAAAATTATTTTTAAGGCTTAATAATTTTAATTAGGGGATAAAAATATTTTTGGGTATTAATTTTTGAATTATATAAATAGCAATCAGATTTTTTTTATTTATTAAAAATTCATAAAAATCAGTTTTTATATATAGATAAATATAAAAATAAATATTTTCTCTCTCCTGTTCTTGAGTATCAAAGCTGAATTTGAAAGTGTTTCTGATATTGGATTTTGTTGTTCTTATACTCGAATCAAAGCTCTTGATCTCTAGTTTCATAATATACAATCAATTTCATCAGAGGGTAAAGTTTCGATTTTATATCAATTTTTCTTTAATTCTGCAAAACTAGGGTTCATGTTAGAATTTGGGGCTTTTTGATTCTTTGATTTTCCTGTTGAATTGATGGTTTGTATAGCTTCATATTGATTACAGGAGTCCAATTATATGTTCAATTTCATTGTTCTATTGCTAGTTTAATCAATTCGAAAAGTAGGGTTCTTGAGCCTAATTTAGGACTTTTTGATTGAGTAATTTTCCGGTTGTTTTGATGATTCCAATAGCTTTATATGATGATTTAGAGTCGATTCATGTATTTAATTGTATCATTCTATAGCCGGATTGTGATATTCAAGTTTGTTAGTTTATGCCCAATTTTCAAATCATTCTTGCAAAGCTTGTGTTGATTGTTTGTATGTAAGGTGTTAGGGGTTAGATTATATGAGTTATAAGCTTCATTTTGTGATGCTAAACATACAATTTGGTTTAGAATTGTAGAAAAATGTTTTTTTGGCCGGAGTTAGTTTGATTTTTGGCCGGATTTTAACTTCGTATTATTATGGGTTTGTGTTGTCATGTTAATTGGATTGTGGAGTGAATTTGGTACATGAACTAGCAAAAACCCATGCGTTTTGGGGTGTTTTGAAGCCTTGAATGGTCTCACCGGAGTTGTTTATTGTAGCGGGATAATTTCCGGATTCCGGCGAACCTCCATTAATGGTGGTTGAGTGTTCTTGGTGATGAATGTGTGGAGATGGTGATGAATAGTGCCGTTTGATCCAAAATTTTTCTAAAACTTTTCAAAAAAATTGTTTTTGGGTCAAATTTTTATAAAAATTTCTAAAATTCAGAATTCTTTTATGAATAATTATTTCAATTTCCAAAAATTTAATTTAATTAGTTAATTATTTTTAAATAATAATTTAATTAATTTAATTAATTGATTAATTCATTTTAATTATTTAATTATATTAATTAATTATTATTTAAATATATAGTTGACTTAATTGAATTCAAATCTTTTATTCTAAAATATTTGTTATATTTTTATTAGTGATTAATAAATAATGAATTTGAATATTCAATTAATTTAATTATTAATTGAATCATTCTTATTAATTGCGTATTCATTCAACCGTTCGTCCGTTTTAAACGAGACAAATATTTTTGGAATCATAAAAATGACCCGATTATTATAAAAATGATTTTAATTTGAAATTTAACTTTTAAATTTGGGTCGACTTTTTACCGAACCTTTTTGATAAGTTGGATATACCCGGTGATTAGGGTTTTGACCCGTTTTCTGTTTTAAAAACACCCTGATAAAATCATTTCATGATCTAATCTACGTGCTATGTGATTATTTGATTTACTTATCGAGTCTTTTTACGTGCAATATGAATTATTTAGGTATTGAGTATCGAGGATTAGAATATAAATCGAGTTTTGATCGATATATAGATTTAATATGTGTTAATTGTTTATATTATTTATATTATAAGATGTTGTTAAGAGTAGACGATGTTTTCTTTGATTGACTGACCGGGATGGTCAGATATCGTTTATTTTCACAAGGATTAATTGGTAAATATTGACTTAGGTTTGTCAGCGGAGATAATTAGATGATGGAGAAGGTGGAGATGAATGCAGGATTGTTTGTGGAATTGTTGGTTTACTTGTGAGGTGTTTTAACATCGGGAAAACGTATATGTTCAAAGGGGACATTTTCGATTATTTTCTTTCAGCTGAGATTTTGGTAAGCATGGATTAAAACTTTTGAGTTTATAACCGTTATTAGAATATCAGAATTGTCGTCTGGAGACTGAGGTATTATCTTATGTTTGACTATAGAAGTAGACGCGCTGGCTCGATGTTGACGGATCAGATTCGTGGCAACCGCTAAATCGTTAAACCAACGAATGATTAAAACAGAGGACATGATGACGTGAGATAGAAGAAAAAGATAGTTGTATGACCTCGGCGTACGCAATAGCTAAGGACCAGAGGCAAGTATTTTCTCCCTTGATCATCTTAAACACTTTTATTTTATGTTTCATTTATTCATATCATGACAAATAGTTATTGTTCAGAGCTATTTGTGATTCTTAAATATTTTTGAGCGAAAAAAAATACTCGTTATTGATACCCTTGATGTGGGGAATTGTTTAAGATAAACTTTTCATATCCTTATTATCGTAGTAAATAATAGGGATGTGAACTGTATGTGAAACTAAGCATTTCCTGTTGAATTCAGAAATTGCTCTATTGGATTGGCAAATGGTAAAGCGTAGGAGGCCATGATGATTTCATGGTCCAGCAATATTTAAGGAGGATATGGTAACCATTCCATCTACCAATAGGCTAACATTACTTGCCTATTTTGGTACCCTCATGAAATCCGGATTATACACACGGGTGTAGCTGTACCAGTGGAGTATAAAGGGTCCCATTACTTTTGAACCTGATCAGGGGCAATGGTGTTTCAGTTATGTATATCCAATCCATATCGCCAGAATGGCTATTATATACTGTGAGTTGGCAGATGATTCATTTTTATGACATGCCAAATGATTTCAGTTATGGTTTGAATTATATCACAGTTGTTGATTAAGTTTTCTCTATAAACTGTTTTAGATTTCAGTTGATTTTATACCTCACTTATCTCGGTTTTTGTATCAAAATTTTTATACGCTTGCTGAGCATTTCTTTCGCTCATACTTGCTGTTGTAAATTCTACATTTCAGTAAGGTAGTTTGGCGAGACTTATCCGCACAGTTCAGAAAGAGAAGAAGCGTGATGCTATTTCGAAGATGACTTGGCTCAGGATGTCTGGATTTAGTGTAAGATCTATTTTATATGATTGAGTTCTAATATTTATTATTATTATTATTATTATTATTATTATTATTATTATTATTATTATTATTATTATTATTATTATTATTATTATTATTATGTACTAGCCTAGTTGGCCTGGCGTACTTCTTATCGAAGTTACACCAGTGATTTAAGATTTGATCAAAGAGAATGTTGTAAAGAATGAATACTTTTTACTTAATGGAATTTGGATTCTTGTTTCTAGCCCTATAACCTTAAAAGATCTTGGTATGTTTGGGGTCACAGATGTTATATTTCCAGTGTTGGTCAATCACAAGTGAATAATTATTATTAAACAAATGTTTTATTTTGAGGATTTTCTCGTGACGACCAAATCTTCTGACCCCGGATTTGGGGGGTGTCACAGTTGGTATCAGAGCTGAGGTTATAGTAAACTAGAAACGAGAGTGTGTAGGAGTGTGTATAGCTAAGTAAGGAACGTCAGAGCTCATATAGAGTTCGTGTTGGACTATTGGATATAGTACCAATTAGTAAGTTAAGATTGGAGTACTCGTTTGAGATAGTTGTCCTGAACTGGATAGACCGTTTGCGAATGGAGATGTCTGCAGTGGAATCTTCAAAGATTATTTCGATTCAACGACGACGTATGATATCGATGTCCTTAAAATGTGGAAAAGATGAAGCTTGGAATCGAATGACAAGCCCTCGAAGAAGCTGACAAGGAAGGCATATGCGAAAACCTTGGCAATACCTTCTCTTCTTATAAATTATTTTGATATCCCTCCCAAAGAGACATTCTTTAAAAGATATTTTTGCTCTTCAAAATAGTGATATTTGACACTTGTGTTCAACCTCCACTCTGGATTTCAATTATTTCAAAGGGTATTATGAAACCTACTTTCAAATTTCTGAGACTTTCAACTTTTTATTTTCCCCAATGGTTAATAATTTTATTTGCAATATAGTACCACTTGTTCGGTACTTTCTTTATGGATCTTCTTTTCAGAAAATAACACCTTTGGAATTCCTTTCATACTTCTCTACTCCAATTGAGATGAACAACCCTATTTATAGGGGACACCAGGTATATCTGTCTGTGTGATAGAAGTTGGATGGGACGCCATCACTGGTGTGTTGCGTATTACAAGAAGGCTGGCCACCTTTATTTGTAAATGTCGGAGCTAAGACACGCAACGTCGGGTTCATATGATCATATTGATCTCTCAATTATTCTTTCATTTCAAAGAATATTTGCTTTAAAATTCATAAATTGATAACAAAAAATGAGGGATATTTGCTACGATATGAAATCTCTTCTCTTCAAAATTTCATAATTTTTGTCATCACAAAAAGTTTTTAAGGTATGCCAATCAATTGGGAATAAGTTAACCTTGACGGGATGAATTAAGACTTAGCGATGGGATTACAACGAGCAAAAGCATATCAAGATACGATTAGAATACTAATGGCGGATAATGGAGTCAATTCGTTTTCTCTTGGTCGATTAACGCTACGTTACTGCAGAGTTGGTTCGATTTTATATGGAAGAAAAGCAAGTGTGGATGATGAAGGAGTTAAGGAACCCTAGGGATTTCTTTTCCTCAGTGGATTCCGAGGACGGAATCCCTTTAAGGAGGGAAGATTGTAACAACCCCGATTTTTTTTTTCCGGATTTATTATTATTATTTAAATATTTTATTGGTTTTCCATAAAGGAATAATAAGATTGTGAATATTTAATTTTAATTTGAATGCAGTTATGTGTTTAATTGTTAATTGGTTATTCGGGTAGACTGTATTTGGTACTGTCATTGTTAGTCAAAAAAGTTTATTTTATTAAAAATTTATATTTTTATCAATAGTGATAAATTGAGTTTGCTTTAAAATTTTATGGATAGAGTTGGTATTTTATTGGTACAAAAATTATACCCGATATTCTACCCGTGTACAAAAGTTTTATTTGTATAAATTATTAAAATGTTTAAAATTTAGTATTTTCACATTTTTGGTAACTTGAGATTATTTTAGAATTTTAAAGATCAAAACTATATTTTTCTCATACTAAAATTTTACCCGGTATCTTATCCGTGCCCCATTAATATTTGGATGCATTATGACAATATTTGAAAATTTTGTATTTTATATTTTTGATCAATCAGGGAAAATTATATGTAATTTATTATATTAAAATATATTTTTAGTTTAATTTACTGTGTGTTAGTTTATTTTTAATGCATTTAAACACATTATGATTTTTATTAAATAGGAAAATTATCTCGTATGTATTATGTGACTTCTGTATAGTATAAAATATTTTATTCTAATTTTCTGTAATTTTTATATTTTTAAAATGCAATTATTTCGCATTTTAATTTCCGGATCCAGCCCCTGTACTGAATTCGAGGCCCTGTTTTTGATAAATTATTTTTATATAATATTAGGGTATTTAAAAATAATTTATTTTGTAATTTTTGTAATATTCATAATTTTTTTGAAATTTTGATATTTATATTACATTTGTTTAAAAACAAAAATTTTACATTTTTATCCCATAAAAATTATTTTTAAGGCTTAATAATTTTAATTAGGGGTTAAAAATATTTTTGGGTATTAATTTTTGAATTATATAAATATCAATTCGATTTTTTTTTATTAAAAATTCATAAAAATCAGTTTTTATATATAGATAAATATAAAAATAAATATTTTCTCTCTCCTGTTCTTGAGGATCAAAGCTGAATTTGAAAGTGTTTCTGAAATCGGATTTTGTTGTTCTTATACTCGAATCAAAGCTCTTGATCTCTAGTTTCATAATCTACAATCAAATTCATCAGAGGGTAAATTTTCGATTTTATATCAGTTTTTCTTTAATTCTGCAAAACTAGGGTTCATGTTAGAATTTGGGGCTTTTTGATTCTTTGATTTTCCGGTTGAATTGATGGTTTGTATAGCTTCATATTGATTCCAGGAGTCCAATTATATGTTCAATTTCATTTTTCTATTGCTAGTTTAATCAATTCGAAAATTAGGGTTCTTGAGCCTAATTTAGGACTTTTTGATTGAGTGATGTTCATGTTGTTTTGATGATTCCAATAGCTTTATATGATGATTTAGAGTCGATTCATGTAGTTAATTGTATCATTCTATAGCCGGATTGTGATATTCAAGTTTGTTAGTTTATGCCCAATTTTCAAATCATTCTTGCAAAGTTTGTGTTGATTGTTTGTATGTAAGGTGTTAGGAGTTAGATTATATGAGTTATAAGCTTCATTTTGTGATGTTAAACATACAATTTGGTTTCGAATTGTAGAAAAACGTTTTTTTGGTCGGAGTTAGTTTGATTTTTGGCCGGATTTTAACTTTGGATTATTATGGGTTTGTGTTGTCATGTTCATTGGATTGTGGAGTGAATTTGGTACATGAACCAGCAAAAACCCATGCGTTTTGGGGTGTTTTGAAGCCTTGAACGGTCTCACCGGAATTGTTTATTGTAGCCGGATAATTTCCAGATTCCGGCGAACCTCCATTAATGGTGGTTGAGTGTTCTTGGTGTTCTTGGTGATGAATGTGTGTAGATGGTGATGAATAGTGCCTTTTGATCCAAAATTTTTCTAAAACTTTTCAAAAAAACTGTTTTTGGGTCAAATTTTTATAAAAATTTCTAAAATTCAGAATTCTTTTATGAATAATTATTTTAATTTCCAAAAATTAAATTTAATTAGTTAATTATTTTTAAATAATAATTTAATTAATTTTATTAATTGATTAATTCATTTTAATTCATTAATTATATTAATTAATTATTATTTAAATATATAGTTGACTTAATTGAATTCAAATCTTTTATTCTAAAATATTTGTTATATTTTTGTTAGTGATTAATAAATAATTAATTTGAATATTCAATTAATTTAATTATTAATTGAATCATTCTTATAATCTTTTCAACGAGGCTAGGAGGAGTGGTTCCGGTGTGGATCAAGAGGTCTCTCTTTCGCATGTGATTCCCTCCGCTCCCTGTGAGCGCATCAGCAAGGATGAAGTCAAGGGTGCCTTGCAAAAGATGGCTAGAGGGAAGGCGGTTGGTCTGGATCTTATCCCAATCGAGGTTTGGCTTTGTCTTGGTGAGGTTGGCGTCCAATGGCTAGCTGATCTGTTCAATGTTCTTCTCTTGGGTGATAAGATGCCAGCTGAATGGAGGCGTAGTGTTGTGGTCCCTTTTTTCAAGAATAAAGGCGACGCTCAGAGTTGTAGTAACTACCGGGGTATTAAATTACTCAGTCATACTATGAAACTTTGGGAGAGAGTGGTTGATAGTCGGCTTAGAAGAGAAGTTGAAATCTCAGAGAATCAATTTGGATTTATGCTTGGGAGATCAACGATCGAGGCCATTCATATCGTTAGACGCCTTATGGAGAAGTTCAGGGAACGTCGCAAAGACCTCCATATGGTGTTCATTGATCTTGAGAAGGCCTATGATAGCATCCCCCGTGAAGCTATTTGGAAGAGCCTTGAGGAGAGGGGAGTGTCGTCGGCGTTCGTTAGAGTGATTCAAGACATGTACTCCCAAGCTTGTTCTTGCGTTCGGAACCCAGTGGGGGACTCCCGTTTCTTCCCGGTTGAGATGGGGCTTCTTCAGGGGTCGGCCCTGAGTCCTTTTCTTTTCGCCCTTATCCTTGACGTCATGTCGCGGGGGATTCAAGATGCTGTCCCTTGGTGCATGCTCTTCGCGGATGATATCGTGCTAGTGGCGGAATCGAGGAGGGAGGTGAACGACAGATTGGAGCTTTGGAGATCTACTTTGGAGTCCCAAGGGCTTCGTATGAGTCGGTCTAAAACCGAGTATCTCTGGTGTAACTTCAGTGGTGAGGCCAATGAAGAAGGGGTGGAGGTTAGGATTGAAGATCAGACCGTCCCGCAGACGGACAAATTCAAGTATTTGGGTTCGATCATCCAGAAGGAAGGGGAGATTGAAGCCGATGTCACGCATCGTATCAAGGCTGGGTGGCTAAGGTGGAGGGCAGCGTCAGGGGTTTTTTGCGATAAGAAAGTCCCTTTGAAGTTGAAAGGGAAATTCTATAGAGCGGCTATCCGTCCTGCGATGCTGTATGGTTCTGAGTGTTGGGCGGAGAAGAAGGCTCTCATTAGCAAGTTGGAAGGGGCTGAAATGAGGATGTTGCGGTGGTCTTGTGGGCGCACGATGCTGGACAGAATCCCGAACTCGGTGTTTAGGAGCGAGCTGGAAGTGGCGCCTTTATCTGCGAAAGTTAGGGAAGGAAGGTTGAGATGGTTCGGCCACGTTCGAAGGAGGCTGGCGGAAGCCCCAGTTAGGAGGGTCGAGAGTCTGGCGGTTGTTGGGGCGAGGAGGAGAGGCAGGCCGAGGAGGACGTGGGAAGAGCAGCTCCGGATGGATTTGAAGGCCTTAGACTTAAATGAGACCATGCTCGCGGATAGGTGTTCTTGGAGGCGGCGTATCAGAGTGGTGGATTCCCTTTTAGGTTGTGGATCTGTTGTCGAGAGCCTCAGAGTTGCCTTGTCTCGGTTAGCGATTTTTTAGAAGTTCGGCTTTAGCGTTCTTACTCTGCGTTTTCAGTGTCTTCTGTTTTCTGGTTTTGCAGCTGCAGGGAGCTTGGCTCGGTGGTATCTCTGTGCGGGACTTTCCGTGTGGGTGGAGCTCATCAAGATAGGAGTAGCATAAATCCTCGCAGACAGGTAGGTCCCATGTGGAGAACGCCATGGGCCTCAGGTATGTCATTGTCCATCTCCGTATCATTTCCGTTGTTTTTTTTCCACACTCTGTGTATGTTGTGCACTCAGCCGAGGCTCTTCACGGAAACAGCCTCCCCGCTCTAAAAGTGGGGGTATGGCCTGCGTACAACCTACCCTCCCCAGACCCTGCTCTGAGCGGGATTTACTGGGTATGTTTGGTTTGGTTTTATTAATTGCGTATTAATTCAACCATTCGTCCGTTTTAAACGAGACAAATATTTTTGGAATCAGAAAAATGACCCGATTATTATAAAAATGATTTTAATTTAAAATTTAACTTTTAAATTTGGGTCGACTTTTTACCGAACCTTTTTGATAAGTTGGTTATACCCGGTGATTAGGGTTTTGACCCGTTTTCTGTTTTAAAAACACCCCGATAAAATCTTTTCATGATCTAATCTACGTGCTATGTGATTATTTGATTTACTTATCGAGTCTTTTTACGTGCAATATGAATTATTTAGGTATTGAGTATCGAGGGTTAGAATATAAATCGAGTTTTGATCGATATATAGATTTAATATGTGTTAATTGTTTATATTATTTATATTATAAGATGTTGTTAAGAGTAGACGATGTTTTCTTTGATTGACTGACCGGGATGGTCAGATATCGTTTATTTTCACAAGGATTAATTGGTAAATATTGACTTAGGTTTGTCAGCGGAGATAAGTAGATGATGGAAAAGGTGGAGATGAATGCAGTATTGTTTGTGGAATTGTTGGTTTACTTGTGAGGTGTTTTAACACCGGGAAAACGTATATGTTCAAAGGGGACATTTTCGATTATTTTCTTTCAGCTGAGATTTTGGTAAGCATGGATTAAAACTTTTGAGTTTATAACCGTTATTAGAATATCAGAATTGTCTTCTGGAGACTGAGGTATTATCTTATGTTTGACTATAGAAGTAGACGCGCGGGCTCGATGTTGACGGATCAGATTCGTGGCAACCGATAAATCGTTAAACCAACGAATGATTAAAACAGAGGACATGATGACGTGAGATAGAAGAAAAAGATAGTTGTATGACCTCGGCGTACGCAATAGCTAAGGACCAGAGGCAAGTATTTTCTCCCTTGATCATTTTAAACACTTTTTATTTTATGTTCCATTTATTCATATCATGACAAATAGTTATTGTTCAGAGCTATTTGTGATTCTTAAATATTTTTGAGCGAAAACAAATACTCGTTTTTGGTACCCTTGATGTGGGGAATTGTTTAAGATAAACTCTTCATATCCTTATTATCGTAGTAAATAATAGGGATGTGAACTGTATGTGAAACTAAGAATTTCCTGTTGAATTCGGAAATTGCTCTATTGGATTGGCAAATGGTAAAGCGTAGGAGGCCATGATGATTTCATGGTCCAGCAATATTTAAGGAGGATATGGTAACCATTCCATCTTCCTATAGGCTAACATTACTTGCCTATTTTGGTACCCTCATGAAATCCGGATTATACACACGGGTGTAGCTGTACCAGTGGAGTATAAAGGGTCCCATTACTTTTGAACCTGATCAGGGGGCAATGGTTTTTCAGTTATGTATATCCAATCCATATCGCCAGAATGGCTATTATATATTGTGAGTTGGCAGATGATTCATTTTTATGACATGCCAAATGATTTCAGTTATGGTTTGAATTATATCATAGTTGTTGATTCAGTTTTCTCTATAAACTGTTTTACATTTCAGTTGATTTTATACCCCACTTATCTCGGTTTTTGTATAAAAATTTTTATACGCTTGCTGAGCATTTCTTTCGCTCATACTTGCTGTTGTAAATTCTAACATTTCAGTAAGGTAGTTTGGCGAGACTTATCCGCACAGTTCAGAAAGAGAAGAAGCGTGATGCTATTTCGAAGATGACTTGGCTTAGGATGTCAGGATTTAGTGTAAGATCTATTTTATATGATTGAGTTCTAATATTTATTATTATTATTATTATGTACTAGCCTAGTTGGCCTGGCGTACTTCTAATCGAAGTTACACCAGTGATTTAAGATTTGATCAAAGAGAATGTTGTAAAGAATGAATACTTTTTACTTAATGGAATTTGGATTCTTGTTTCTAGTCCTATAACCTTAAAAGATCTTGGTATGTTTGGGGTCACAGATGTTATATTTCCAGTGTTGGTCAATCACAAGTGAATGATTATTATTAAACAAATGTTTTATTTTGAGGATTTTCTCGTGACGACCAAATCTTCTGACCCCGGATTTGGGGGGTGTCACAGTTGGTATCAGAGCTGAGGTTATAGTAAACTAGAAACGAGAGTGTGTATAGCTAAGTAAGGAACGTCAGAGCTCATATAGAGTTCGTGTTGGACTATTGGATATAGTACCAATTAGTAAGTTAAGATTGGAGTACTCTTTTGGGATAGTTGTCCTGAACTGGATAGACCGTTTGCGAATGGAGATGTCTGCGGTGGAATCTTCAAAGATTATTACGATTCAACGACGACGTATGATATCGATGTCCTTAAAATGTGGAAAAGATGAAGCTTGGAATCGAATGACAAGCCCTCGAAGAAGCTGACAAGGAAGGCATATGCGAAAACCTTGGCAATACCTTCTCTTCTTATAAATTATTTTGATATCCCTCCCAAAGAGACATTCTTTAAAAGATATATTTGCTCTTCAAAATAGTGATATTTGACAGTTGTGTTCAACCTCCACTCTGGATTTCAATTATTTCAAAGGGTATTATGAAACCTACTTTCAAATTTCTGAGACTTTCAACTTTTTATTTTCCCCAATGGTTAATAATTTCTGAGCATAATGTGGTTAATGGTCCACGCTGTACGGAGATAATCACACTCACGCGACCTCGCTGGGCCTGACCGTAAGCCTTCATAATACATATGCTCTAGGCCTCGCTGGACCTCTAGCATTTATAAGAGTATTCTAGGCCACGCTGGACCTCTAAGCCACACTGGACTTTGTAGAGAGATGTGATAAATGCTATCCCATACTAGGGACTTTTCTGGCGAACTCGACCCATAGCTTGGGGTCGCAAACTTCCACATTATGCTTGATAGTATATTGGACTATCTCCTGGTGGTGGGTTTTAGTGACACAATCTTAATCTCTAGGCCCATTATGAGTTGTGGACCGCTATTCTAGCCCATTAGGTCTGCTTAGGGCTTATGCCAAGATTTGGGCATAACAACTACCCCCCGAGTCCATATTGTCATTGAAGATGCGATGTGGACTCAAAAACTGCTTTGTCAAAACTTCGATGTGAGGCCTGTGCTCGATATAGATTGTTGTAGATGAAAACATAGCTATCTCAAGTGCCTTGGGATTGCATCGCGTCCCCTATGACTTTGAATGGTTGTAGACAACTGTCATATTTCGAGATCTGCTCCCAGCTGCTAAGATGATGACATGTGTTGTGTGTCTTTCAATTAATGTGAAGCCATGTATAATTGAGTGATGGTGACCTCGAAGGGTTCTTTTAAGCGTAATGAGGTCCTGTAGGACCTTGAGAGGCGACCCCATAGGGCCTTGCAGTCATAAGTTGTTATAATTATATCTTCTATCGTGCTGATGTGTGAGCTCAGGCTCTCACCAATATTTTCATTTCTTCTTAAAGTATGATGAGATGACTATCCGCTGTTCCTTATTATTATAATGAGAGGCCTCCTCATAAGTGGAGAGGACTCCTTATAGCTTCATATGTTGTGAGCCTTCCTTGCAACCTCATATATTGCGAGGCCTCCTTGCAGCCTTATACATTGTGAGGCCTCCTCGCAGCCTCTTACATTGCGAGGCCTCATCGCAGCCTCATACGTCGCGAGGCCTCCTCACCACCTCATACATTGCGGGGCCTCTTTGCAGCCTCATACGTCGTGAGGCCTCCTCACCACCTCATACATTGCGGGGCCTCCTCGCAGCCTCATATGTTGCGAGGCCTCCTCATAGCAGTACATGGTACCCCAGTTCTTCGGTGCAGGCAGTTGTATCGGAGAACTATTTTTTCTGATCTTCAAAATTTCTTCAAAATTATTTTGGACTCCTCACTTGGCAGCTTTCAAAATTTTTTTATTTTAACACGAGCCCATGTCTCCTCGCAGTGGCCCCCTCACTACATTTTTTTTCTTCTCGCGTCGCGCTGCAAAGTACTCTTTATTTGCCTTGTAATTTCTTTACAACCTTGTGGAACCGTGGTCCTTGTATTTGTACTTTCACCTCGTTGACTTTTCTTTCTTTTCTTTTTTAATATTTCTTTTTTCCCTTTGGGTGAGATCTCCTCGCCTTTCACTGCTTCCTTATATTTTTATTAACTCTTGCTTATATTATAAAAGGACTCCTCGTGGCCTCCTATGTGGAGAGGCCTCCTCGCTGATAGAATAGGAGGACTCCTCGTGGCCTCATATGTGGATAAGCCTCCTCACTGATTTAATAGGAGGACTCCTCGTGGCCTCATATGTGGAGAGGCCTCCTCCTGCTGATATAATGAGAGGACTCCTCTATACATGTATATGCGAGGACACCTTGTTTTTTTTAATAAGCCACATGTGCTCCTGTTAGTCCACACGCGGATCCCTGTTCGTCTTTTTTATTTTAGTTGATCATGCTACCCCGCTTTTTAACTTCCTTTTGATCCTTGATTCTGTGGCCTCACATTTCACTTTCTTTTATAGCCTTGTAGACAGACTTCATCCATCATGTTACTGGGCTCTAGCCCCGACTCACATATGCTAGCTGGTGGGCCATGCATCTTTGAAAACTGATAATTTTGAATTTTCCCAAGTGCTTTGGGATACCTGATTGAGTCTTCATATGGTCCAATTTGCTTATAGACTAATTTTAATATTGCCTAGAGATAGCTCCACACTGTATAGACTTACAGACTGACCCATCATCGCCAATGGGGTTAAGTGGTCTCGCATCGTAAGATATCGGGCTTGCGGCCTCGCAATGCTAGGTACGCGCTATTTCACCTCACATGCAATTTTTTATTTTATTGTCCCCGCACGCCAAAGCCAGAAACGAGCCATGCATTAACCTTTTTTTTTAAATCCTTGCACGGGACCCTTGGTAATATTCCATCCGCCATTTACTAGCTAGCATTGCACATGTCCTTCATGGTTCTCTTGGTGGTCACGCACTCAATATACATTCTGTTATCGCCCCAGTCCTCTCCTCGCATTGTTGATTTCTAAGTTCTCGCAGAACTCCTTCATCTTTTTGCTATCAAATTGCTTCCCATTATCTGATATTAGCTGATATAGGATCCCATAGCGACACACAATGGCCCCGTATACAAAGTCCTTCAATTTTTTGGCAGCTCAGCCTCGGCCCACTTAGTGAAATAATCCACATCCACCACTACATACTTGACTCATCCCTTAGCTTTGGGGAGCTCCCCAATAAGATAAATACCCCACATGGCAAAGGGCCACGGGCTCATGAGAGAAGTGAGATGAGTAACTGGGGCATTACTGAAATTGGCATTCCTTTGGCACTTGTCACACCTCCTAGCAAACTCAAAAGCATCTCTTTTTAATGTAGGCAAGAATACCCTTGGCGAAGAATCTTTTGGGCTATAGAACTACCCCCGAGTGATTGTCACATATGCCTTCGTGGACCTCCCTTAGGAAGGATTTGCACTCCTCACCATCCACATACCTCAAGAGTGGTGTGTTGAACCCTCTTCGATATAGACTTCATCGTAAATTATATAGCGAGCCGCCTGGTACCTAATCTTCTTCCCTTCCTTCTTTTCTTGGGGTAGAGTCCCATTCTTCACATACTCCCATATAGGGGTCATCCATGTTGGCTCCTGGATCGCTACCTCTAGGACAAATTACTCAAGAACACTAGGCTTAGTCTGGATTTCCAATGGAATAACCCCAAGTAAGGAGGCCTCTCGGCGCGATCCCAACTTTGCTAGGGAATTCACTCCTTGATTTTTTGTCCTTCTGATAAATTTCACTTTCACCTGCTTGAATGACTTCATAAGTCTCTGCACACATTGCAGATAGAGCTCGATTTGAGGCCCCCTAGCCTGCCACCACATCCAATATGACATGTGACCAGCATTGAATCGCTATAAGCATTGAGATTCTCCACCTTCATTATAATTGCGAGCTTAAGGCCATTGATTAGGGCCTCGTACTCGGCTGCATTGTTTGAGGCTACGAATGCGAAGTGGACTGTGCTTCTTAACCTGCGACCCTCAGGGGTAACGAGCTCAATCCCGTCTCCAGCTTCTTCCTTATTAGATGCTCCATCAACATAGAGCTCCCACCACGAGGCTGAATTCTATTGGCTGGCCTTGGGCTCAGCTGGCATGGGGGTCAGAACGAGAGCCCAATCATCTCCTTCAGATTGTAGAGGGAATTTCAATATAAAATCTGCTAAAGCTTGTTCTTTCAAAGCACCTCGAGGCTTGTACTCGATGTCAAATTGGCCTCAATTTATGAGCCTGAAAGTATGGCCTCAACTTCCGCGAGGCCAACACCAAGGCATAAGCGAGCTTCTCCATGTTGGTCTAGAGATTCTCAGCATCTAGAATCCTTTTATTGACATAATAAACAGGGTATTGAACCCTTTCCTCCTTGCAAACTAACACTGCACTTACTGCATGCTTTGACCCAGCTAGATACAAAATAAGGGTCTCCCCTTCCTTAGGCTTAGAAAGTAGAGGTGGCGAGCCCAAATGTTCCTTTATTTGATGTATATAATATTGTAGAGTACCATAGGACTCGCATCTGCTTGCACAAGGGACTCATGTTGCATGATTTTAGCATGTATAGATTCCTCCATAACGCCTTTCCATATTTGTTAAATTTTTTCCAAGTGTTTTAGGATAGCTGATGGGGTTCTTCAAATGATCCTGATCGCGATCATTGCCTATAGGGCCGAGAGGCCTCGCATCGCAAGATGTCGAGTTTGCAGCCTCGCGTCGCTAGGTACGGCCTCGCACCGCTAGGTACGGCCTCGCAACGCTAGGTGCCGGCCTCGCAACGCTAGGTGCTGGCCTTGTCTTGCAAATTTTCAAATGTCCTACTAGGTGTGGTGTTTATGTAATGCCACTACCCCCCGAGTCCTTATTATAATTGTAGATGTGATGAGGAATCAACATGTTTCAACAACCTTCTTGTATTATTTGGAGTTAACACCACTTGTAATGAAGAAAATTTTGATGTGACCCCGCTATGAGTTCTCCTTTAGATTGGGACAATTTATGCTGATATTAGTGAAGTCCATACCAAGTAGGGGGCTTCTTTGATAGATGATCAGGCCCTACCATGGACCTTGTTGGACCATGATGGGCAACAGTCACTTGATCTTCCTGGTGTACTGAGGTAGTTGAAACCTCCTCATTATCGCCAAGGATCGGGGGCGTCCCCCCTCTCCTCAAGGATTGGGGGCGTCCCCCCCCTCCTCAAGGATCGAGGGCGTCCCCTTTCTCCTCGACGTAGAGGTATTTCACCAAGAAGCATCTCATGTAGAGGCATCCCACGAAGGGGAATCTCACAAAGAGGCATCTATTTGATCTCGATAGCCACATCATATAGGGGACTTAGTGGTCACATAAGAGGGAGCCTCGTTAGCTACATCATATAGGGGGTCTAACGATCTTGACGAGGAGATGGGGGTCCGTTGTGACGACAATGGGACCACTCATAATCTCGACGAGGAGAAGGGGGTCCGTCGTGACGACAATGGGACCGCTCACTATCTCGATGAGGAGAAGGGGGTCTATTATAACCTTGACCCTTGCCTTAGCCTCTACCATGGGGTCGTTAATCCTTCTTGTCAACAGTGAGCTTCTCGAGCTTAAATGGAGATCATTCTCAATTAACTTCTTTCCAATGAGATCAAAGACACTTACTGACCTCCCCTCAGATGAGGCAGCCTCACGCTGAGATCCCTCATTTGTCTTAGTAGTATCTATTAAAGGCCTTCTTCAGCTCCTCGAGGTTAAAGTTCCCAATATTGATCTTCTTATCCTCAACCCCTTTTTTTGTCCCTCACCAGTGCTACCATGATGGGATTGAGTCTTTTTGGGAGCGCTTGACTCCTTTTGATCTTCCTTGCGATCCTCCTTTTTTTGCGATTCCGGGGTTCGGGTTCGTACTTATGGGACCGCTCACAATCTCGACGTGGAGAGGGGGGGTCGTTCATCGCGGTAATGGGACCGCTCGCTCTCTCTACGAGGAGAGAGGGGTCTATCTTCGCGATGATAAGACCACTCACGCTCTCTACGAAGAGATGGGTGTCATTCCGAACCTCGGTCCCTATCTTCGCCTCGCACCTGGGTGTCTTGTGAGACCCGGGGTCTCCCCGTTGTTGTTCCCTCCATTCTTTTTTTTCGATTTAGTCATCCTTCTCCCAATATAATGACTAGCCCCTCCTTCTAGCGCCAAATGTTATAGGGAGAATATTGTATAACAATATTTTGGAGGTTTTCTGGAATCACGGAGCAAAATACAGATATTTTGCTAAGAACACGAAGAACACGGAAGGAGATTGGTGGCTGATCTTGTATGGTGTTTTCAGGGGTGAACTGACAATCATCCTTTACAAGATGCCTACGTACCCTATTTATATGGATCAAGCCATACGTAGTTCTCTTAGAGAAGAAGTTACCTAGACGGGCTAGGGTTTCTATGGGCTCGACTTGGCCCAAATCCACTAGACGTCTTCTTGGGATGATATATTTTACCCACTTATTCTGCTCATGACCCATGACCCATTAAAGGTGATCCATGGTCATCATGATGCTAGATTGGAGTGACCTCACTGGCGAGGCTAATGGAGAAGCTACGTGGCCTCGCATGCGACCTCGCTGGGCTAGTCATGCGAGGTGGTCAAATCTGTACGGAGATAATCACACTCACGCGACCTCGCTGGGCCTGATCGTAAGCCTTCATAATACATATGCTCTAGGCCTCGCTGGACCTCTAGCATTTATAAGAGTATTCTAGGCCACGCTGGACCTCTAAGCCACACTGGACTTTGCAGAGAGATGTGCTAGATGTTATCCCATACTAGGGACTTTGCTGGCGAACTCGACCCATAGCTTGAGGTCGCAAACTTCCACATTATGCTTGATAGTGTATTGGACTATCTCCTGGTGGTGGGTTTTAGTGACACAATCTTCATCTCTAGGCCCATTATGAGTTGTGGACCGCTATTCTAGCCCATTAGGCCTGCTTAGGGCTCATGCCAAGATTTGGGCATAACAGTAATTAATAGAATTTATACTATTACATAAAAGCCAAAACATTAAAAGTTTGGTCGGTCGGTATGGTACCTGTTAATTTTACTTATTATATCCTTATATATAATAAGCGTAAAAGGGGTTTTATCCATAATTTTGGTTTGGTCACTATGGTTTGGTCACTGTACTACCAAAATAATCTTAATCGTTAAATCTAATATTTTTAAAAATAAACGATCAAAATTATGTCATATTAAAAAGGAAATTATAATCTAAAAAGGATATCATTAAAAAAGGTTGTATTGGAATTGAATTTAAAAAGAAAATATAATATGAAATGGCTATAATCATAACTGAACATGCAAAACCTAATATATATCAATATTTTAACAATAATTTGATATGTAATAACATATTATATACTTGTATATATAATAAGCATAAAGAGAATCTTATCCAAATTTTTGGTTTGGTGTACTACCAAAATCAAATAATTCGTTGGATTGAAAAGTTGGGTTAAAAGCCGTTTGTTGGATTATAAATTATATCCTTATTATATCCTTATATACAATAAGCATAAAAGAGATGTTTTTACATAATTTTGGTCTCTTAATTTTGTCTATGTACCGCCAAAATCATCTCAACCGTCAAATATAATATTTTTAAAAATAGACGATCAATATCATATTATAAAGACAATTATAATCTAAAAAAGATATAATTAACAAAATGTTATATTAGAATTGAATTTTAAAAAGAAAATTATATTCTAAAAAAAGTTGTATTAGAATAAAATTTTAATTATTTTTTTTATTAATATTAAAAAAATATATTTATTATTTGGGCTTTATCTTTAGATCTACAAATTAGATTTGGATGATTTTACAGCTCACGCGAAGCTCATAAAATTAACTTCAATTTTCTGATGATTTAATAATTATTATCCAAATGCATGGAAACACTCAGAATCTCAAAATAAAATATAATTATGAATTTTTTACATTAATTACATTCAATGTAGAAGACCTACATTAATAATTTTATTCAATGTAGAAAACCCAACTATATATAATTTAAATCATTGATATACACTTTTTCATATTTCAATATAAACGCACTTTTTAGTTTACATATTAAAATATACAATATTTTTTATGCTAGATCCAACGGTTTTCATCTATTTATTTTAAAATCTAATGGTTCTTATGAGAACCTGATTACGGAGTACCAAAATTTTGGACAAAATCCCTCTTACACTTATTTTTAAAACTGTATTTGGTTCTTAGTAGAACTTTTTTCAAACATAGAAGTTTATTTTGATAATCATAACAAAATATAAGTAGATTTCATAAATCGAATAAAATTTTCAACGTAAAAAATTGTCATCTTGTCTCTTTTGTTTTTGCGTAGTTTTAATTGGAAAATAATATATAAATATTGGAAAAAATTAATGTAATTATAGATATTAAAAAAGGAGTCGTGCATTGCACGGGTTATAAGCTAGTTACATAAAAGCCAAAACATTAAAAGTTTGGTCGGTCGGTCGGTATGGTACCTATTGATTTTACTTATTTACCCTTACTTAAAGTTACATGTTATTTTTACTTAATTATGCTTATTTAACTAACCAATTACCTTTTTCAGTTACTAATTTTTCTAACTTTTTTAATTAAAATTTCTTCTTTACAAAAACATGATTGTTCTAATTAATGAAATAAACTAATAATATTATAATTACTAATAGCTAACTGATTAACTTTTCAGCTAAAAGGTAATATTTTTTCTATATTTCCTAACTAAAGTATCTCATTTTCTTCTAAATAATAACTAACCAATTACCTTTTTTAACTATTACATTTTCTAACTTTTCTAATTAAATATTTTATTTTCAAAAATATAGTTGTTCTAACTAATGAAAAACTATTAATATTATAATTACTAATAACTAACTGATCATTAACTTATTCAGCTAAAAGGTAATATCTTTTCTACATTTTATAATTAAAATATCTCATTTTTTCCTAAATAATAACTAATCAATTATATTTTCTAAATAAAATATCCTCCTTCCAAAAATATGGTCGTTCTAATTAATAAAACAAGCTAATAATATTATAATTACTAATAACTAACTGATTACCTTTTTAAGCAAAAAGTTAATATCTTTTCTATATTTTCTAACTAAAATATCTCATTTTCTTTGTGAGTGATTTTATTCTATATTAAATTACAAATTTAACCCTATTATATATTGTTTTGCAAGTAATGGCTACTTCGTCTTTCCGTGTTTCGCCCCTCCCTTCCTCAAACCTGCTCCCCGTCTCCTCCTTTCTCTATTTTTCCTGATGCTCATCGATTGGAAAGCCTTATAGCAACATCCTTTTTTGTGATCTTGCATTGTAACAAGATTATCTTGAGAATTAGGGGAATTCGAAATCATAGAATATGAGCACAATGGAGAGACAGAAAAGGTATGTATATATTGGATCATCGTGTATTCTCTTTCCATTAAGGTTTAATACTGATCAATAAACATAAACAGCGAAAGCAGCATAAAATGGACAACCAAATGCACAACAAAAAAATTTGAGATGAGAAGGCAAGCAAGGACAACATTACCCACGACACGACGAGCATTTCGTTGCTGCACAGCTAGCCGGCGCGCCTCAGCAACGGCCTCCGTCACAACAATCCTGGGGCGTCCCCGCTTCCTGGACGGCGTTTCCATCTGCGCTATTCTCACGGGATGGAGGTGGAAAATGCGGGGGAGGGGATGGGACTGGGGCAGTGGACAGGATGAGGAGTCCAGTAGAGGTTGTTTTGGCGGTAGATGCCATTATATGATGAAGAAAATAATTTTATAGAAGGGGGAATGGATGAGGCTTCAGTTACAGCGATGAAGGGAGCCGAAAAGATGAGTAGGTAGTGAAGAAGATGAGAGAACAGATCTAAACTGGACAAAGATGCCATGACACAAGCCACAAATTTGTTTTATAGAACAGGGACATAAATGTAATATTGCAGGTGTATAATATCCCTATTTTACCTTGTACTTTGTAATGCTTGTAATATTATTTGAAAACTCGATAAGGTTTATTTATATTTTTCTAAGCAAAGAGGGTTGATATGCCTAAAACGGGAGGCGCGACTGAAGGGTGGATTCTATGTTAGCCCTAAGGTCATGCTCTTGTTTATTATCAGAATTCGTGGATATGTAGATCGATTACCTTTTGTTACAAAATATATTTGCATTCTCTGCTATAATATATATATATATATATATATATATATATATATATATTTTGCTAATTACTTTGCTACAATATTTATTCTTTATTTAAAGAGTAATTGATCTATAGTTGGCTTTTTGCATATTATTTTTAAGCTATTCTGATTAGTTCTCTTTCATGATATATTTTTTGAAGGTCCCTTTTGGTCATGCGTGGCTTCTGGTGCAACACAAATTTACATATTTTCAAGTGAAAGAGCTGAGGGATCATGTTTTGCTACTTTTTGGTTTATTTAAGCATGGAAAGACGGGTCACTATTTAATTTTTTTTCCCCTCATTATTGTTTTATTTTCCTCAACAAGTTGAATAATAAGAAATTTATGCTCATGAGTTTATTGGACTATTCGGTTCTTCTGATGCATGGTTTTTGGAACTTAGAATCCCTAGCTTGGTAATATAGAAGCTTTTTACATAGCTCTCTATCGACCTCCCTTGGGTATCTGCAAATAGATTTTAAAAATATTAATTTTGGGAAGGAAACAAATACTAGCTGAATTATTATGAGTCAAGTAAAAGCTTAAACCTTAATAGGAATCCTTGGCACTTGGTGCATGTGTGTGTGAGTTGACTAAGCATGAACCTGATTGGTATGTATTACACTTTTACTTATACTGGCTTCTCATAGGTTGTTCCGTGGTGTTTGTAAATAATGATAATAATTGGACATGTTTGGTGATGTTCATGTATCCCTTTGCGCCCTTAAAGTATGAGGAGAAGCTAGATACTTCAAGAAGTAATGACTATATACAGGCCTAATGTTACCCTTTAAACCAAGAATTTGCAGCTACAAATTGGATTTAATTTAAGAACTATATGGATCCTTTGTAAATTTTATAAATTTATGAGACACATGTCAAAAATAGATTGTATGAATATCTCATGGAAGGTTGGTTTGGATCATGTGGTGCGATGACGAGCAGCCTTGAAAATTTCATATAACCAATTTTTAGTCATTCTAGAATTTCGTATAACCAATTTTTAGTCATTCTAGAATTGTGATATAATCTTTAGATCAGATTTTCAACCCTGAAAAATGCAGACTTAATGTGCGGGACTTTAGTGCTACAAACCTGGAAGGTTGGTTTGGACCATGTGGTGCGATGACAAGCAGCCTTGAAAATTTTGTATAACCAATTTTTAGTCATTCTAGAAATGTGATATAATTTTTAGATTAGATTTTCAACCCTGAAAAATGCGGTCTTAATGTGCGGGACTTTAGTGCTACAAACCTTATTAGTGTTTTTTCATACATGTAGATCTCATTTAACTTTCAGTGGTTCTTTCTATGTTCAGTTCATTTACTCCTTCAAACTCAGGCATACTAATCGGATAAAGGGGAGATAACAAGAAGCCCATAACAACAATGTTGCAGCTCAAGAGGCCAGAAATTACATCCTCTTTATGAGAAAATAAATGAAAAAAGATAAGCTTCAGTACTATTTACTTAGCTTCTCAGCCATAACGGAGAATGACACAATGCAACTTAGAAAAAACACTCACAAAGCAACATATATTGCATTTCGGTGCCACCATTTAAATATTAAACTAAAACATTAAACATAGCTAGAGCAAGCCCGTGCCTCGCACGGGCGATAAAGCTAGTTTTCTCCTAAATGATAACCATTTAAATACCTTTTTCAACTATTATCTTTTCTAACTTTTCTAACTAAAATATCTTCTTTCAAAAAATACGATCATTCTAATTATTGAAATAAACTAACAATTTTATAATTACTAATAACTAACTGATTACCTTTTCCAGTTAAAAAGTACTCCCTCCGTCCCTTGGTTCTTTACATTGGGTTTTTTCACGGAGACTAAGGATTATGATTAAAATAATTGAAGTAGTGGGTGTAATAGTGATTTTATTGTTAAAATAAGTGAAGTAGTGGATGTAATAGTGATTTTATTGTTAAAATGAGTGAAGTAGTGAGTGTAATAGTGTGAAATGTTGAAAAAGTGAAGTGAAGTGAAGTAGTGGATGTAATAATGTATTTTATTGTAAAAAGTTATTATTTATAGTATGTAAAGAAATGAGAGGGATGTCCCAAAATAGAAATTGTAAAGAAATGAGAGGGACGGAGGGAGTAATATATTTTCCATATTTTGTAACTAAAATATCTCATTTTCAAATTTGATTTTTTTACTTAATTATCCTTGCATAAATATTTATTATTGGTAAAAAGATGTAGTATTTTATAAATAAAATAACGATAATATAGTTCCCAATAACATGCCATTACCTTTTTTTGCTAAAACACATTATCTTTTTAACTTTTCTGTGTAGAACCTCTCATTTTCAAAAATATCACGGGTCATTCTATTTTATTAAATAAACTAATAAAATTATAATTATTAATAACTAATTGATTACCTTTTTAGCTAAAACGTAATATATTTTCTAACTAAAATATCTCATTTTCAAACTTTCTTTTCTTACGTAAATTATCTTTACTTAAATATTTATTATTGGCAAAAACATAATACTTTTTCTATTTTCTTAATAACTAATTAATTTTAGTTTTAGGTAAAATACGTTATCTTTTATATTCTTAAAATTCTACGGGAAATTATATTTTATAAAATAAAATAAAATTATTTTGTTAAAAAAAAAATAACCAACAAATTACATTTTCAGCTTAAACACGGTATCTTTTATATTTTTTTTACTAAAACCTCTTCTTTTCAATAGTATTACGGATAATTGTATTCAATAAAATAATACCATAGTAATTAGTAATTGAAGGATTACCTTTTTCAGCTAAAACGTACACCTTATCTATATTTTATAACAAAAATTTTTCCTTTTTTAAAAATAATATGGTCAATATATATAATTATTATCAGATCATATCATTTAAAAATTTAATTTAAAAAATTTATATCATAAAAAAATTATTCAAATTATTGAAAAATCATATAATATTAAAGAAACTCCGTGTATCGTACGTGTGTTAAGCTATATATATATATATATATATACTATATTATAATTGCCGAAATATTAAAAATTTGTTCGGTCGATCGGTACGATACCTATTGATTTTATCTAATTGCCCTTATTTAATTACATATAAAATATATTCTAATAACTAATCAATTTGCTTTTTCAGGTTAAACATATTACCTTGTCTTTTTTTCAATAACTAATTAATTTCTTTTTTCAGGTAAAATACAATATCTTTTATATTTAATTTAACTAAATTTTCTCATTTTTTGAGAACTCTACAACCAATTTTGTTTAATAAAATACATAATTATATTATAGTTACTATTAACTAATCAATTACCTTTTCAGCCAAAACACGTTATCTTTTCTATTTTTTAAACTAAAATCTCTCTTTTTCTCGAATTATATATATCACGGAAGGTTCTATTTGATAAATTAATATACTAATATTATAATACTATTAATTAACCAACTAACTTTTTCAGCTAAAACGTATCATCTATTCTATATTTTCTAACAAAAATCATTTTTTTCTAGAAATATAACGGATAACATTAATTTCTCCATTTCTAAAAATGCTATGAGCAAATTTATTTAGTAAAATAAAATAATTAAATTATAATTACTTTAAACTAATCAATTAGCTTTTTCACCTAAACCATGTTGCCTTTTTAATTTTTACATTACCTTTATGTTTTCTCTAACTAAAATATCTTTTTTTTTTCCAATTAAATATCATAGCCCATTCTATTTAATAAATAATAATATTATAATACTAATAATTAACTGATTACCTTTTTCCAGTTAAAACGTATCATTTTTTCTATGTTTTCTAACTAAAATCCTTCTTTTTCCAGAAATATCACGGATAACATTAATTTCTCATTTTCTAAAAACATTATGAGCAATTTAATTTAGTTAAATAGCATAAACAAACGGCTATAAATTAATCAAATGCATTTTTCACCTAAAACATGTTATCTTTTTAATTTTCTCTAACTAAGATCTCTCTTTTTCCAATTATATCACTAGCGATTCTATTTAATAAAATAATAATTTTGAAATTACTAATAATTAACCGATTACCTTTTTCAACTAAAACCTATCAACTTTTCTATATTTTATAACTAAAATCCTTCTTTTTCTGGAAATGTCACGGATAACATTTATATAATTATTATCAAATAATCTCATTTAAAAAATTAAGCCTTCGAAATTCATGTCTTAGAAAAATTAATTCAAATTAATGAAAAGAATTTATTTAAAATAAAAAATATTCATGCATCGCATGGGTTTCTATTACTCCCTCCGTCCCCCTCATTTGTTTACATTGGAGGGGGACACGGAGACCAAGACAATGCATAAAAAATGAGTAAAGTTAGATGAAAAGTGGGTAAAGTGGTGGTACCTATCAATATTTAATAATAGATTTGAGATAGTGGAGGAAAGTAGTGGGTGTAATAGTGTTTTTTAATATTAAATATGAGATAGTGGGGGAAAGTAGTGGTGTAATAGTAGGGTAAACTTACTATTTATGGTAACGTAAAAAAATGAGAGAGACATCCCAAAATAGTAACTGTAAAGAAATGAGAGAGACGGAGGGAGTATATAATAGCCAAAACATTAAAAGTTTGGTTAGACTATCGATACTGCTTCATAATCACATTACTCATTTTTTGCATCTAAATATTATCCATGGTTAACATTGACTTAAGTTTCTTTTTTGGTCCTATCACAAAAAAATTCTTTTTCGGTACAAGATATGTGGTCAGGCAGTATAAACCACACATATTTCAGATCATAAATATTCATCATTATAAGGTGTCATCCTACATCGCTAAATTCACATCCATTATTAAATTCATCCAGTGACTAGAGAAGAATGATGTGGAATTCTTTCCACACCCCAAAGACCAAAAGTATAAAAATGATGTGTACAAAAATAACCTACTCTCGTAAAAAACTTACAAGAACGCCCGACATGATTGTTGGAGAAAGAAAATTCAACCTTAAACAACCTATCATCAAAACTTTTATCTCAAACAACATATTTATTCACCCCATCAACCACTGACGCAACACGGAAATCAAGGAGAAGCAAGTGCTAATCTTTACAAGGACTCTTACACGAGAAATCCTTAAAAACCTTGAATTCACAAGGGGTTCTTGAATCCATAAAAAAAATAAGAGAAAAAAATCTTAGGGTTTTTAATTTCAATAAAAGATTATAGTCCATTACAATTGATGATGTTATATATGCCGGGATATAAAACCCTTTCTGGAAAAGAAATATTTATTAAAATAAAATATTTATTTTAAAGCAAGCGTGATCATGCAGGATAGAACATGATCTGCACAATCTCCCCAATATCTCACTAAAAGTCTCTGCCAATATTTTTCAATTTGGCATGATCATGCCGTTCAGCAGCGTGGTCATGCCATCATGCATATGATGCCTTTGCTTTGCGAGTGCCCTTTTCGTTGGATCATTAATATGTTCAATCTCCATCTTTTTGGACTCATGTATACCACAAGGACATATGTCAGTAGTCTCAACAAAGCCAACCAAAGGCAAGAATGCTAGAAATAAAACAAAGTCAGAAAATATAATACAGAATCAGTTCTGTTTGATTTAATATTTTAAAATAATCTAACACTAAACCCCACACTCTTAGTATATACGTAGGATTTAAGAAAAGGTGAACTGATATTCATACATGGTCTTTGTACTATAGATGAACATGTGAAGTGGAAAGACAAAAGTATACTTATGATTCCTTTAATAAGGAATCCATCTACTATGACCTACCAAGTATTGAACATTATAAATTGCAGGTAAATAGGTAATTAAACAATATTGGGAGGAATAAAAAATGTATAATACCTTTGGGTACTTCCAAACACCAATATTGGAAATAGATTCAACCTTTATGATACCTACAAATAGCTACATTGGAAAGCGACCCTATTCCTCATGCTTGAGCTGCTCAAACTTTCTTTAAGACATTCTTTACAACCTTTACCATTTACAAATCCTAAATTAAATTCAACACACAAAAAAAATACATAAAGAACCAATGAAATGTATCTACAAAAATTTGTCAATAAATAGTCTTCTTTTCAAAATTTAAGAAGATATAACAAACACATAAATTTACAAAAGTATATTACCCACATATTATGTTACCCAAGCGAATTCATAGATTTTAGGGTTTCGTATTATATACAATATATAAATAATATTAAAGTTATAAAATCCAAACATTTTTCCAAAATTCTAAGTTTCATTTCACCCTGACCATTAAGCTATAACTGCCAACAACGATAAAATTAACAAACTAATATTGGTCAAAAGAAAGTTCTTGGTATAAACATTCTCGAAAAAAAAAATACCACAACCTGCAAAAAACAAATTAGTGATAATATCGTAAAATGCCAAATAGGTCATGTTTAACAACCAAAATATTGACATCTAATCAGATATCAAGGTATTTTTGTCACGTAGTCATTTACCCAAATTTAAATAAAAACAGCTTTATTCGTCAAATACAATGAAAAACTCTTTCAGGCATTTAGTCGAACAGTTGGACCGCATGACTCAAATTATAAAGAGATGAAGAAAAAAACACCTGAATAGAACCAATGCATCTATTCTATTCCACGAAACGGAAGCAACTACTCAACCAAGTGCTATAAATTATCTTCAAAATTATTAATGTATCCATTTATCTGAAACAATGCAAAAAAATATCGTAAATTTGTAATAGAATTAAGAGAAGTTGTGAGACTTTTGGTAAACAAAATTATAGATGCATAGAAATATACACACACATACATACAGAACAAAGTTCATTATTCAAATATTCATATGGGAGCAGAAGGAAAAAAAGTAAAATGAGAAGAGATAAGAGAAGGGAGTCCATATTAGGTGAAAGTTTTTTGAATTTCAAAATTTGAATCACATAAATCTGCAGATGGAGTACATATGCACGTGGGAAGGAAGACAAAAAAGGAAAAAGAAACAATATAAAACACATTTCATATACGTATGCATGTATGAGTATCTATATGTATATGTCTAAAATGAGGTATTAAAACAATATATACGTAGAAATATGGATAAATATGTATAAAATGAGTGGCAAGTAGAGTAATATATAAAAAGGTCAGGGTTATATCAGTAAATGATGCATAAAAAAGGGTCCAGGTGTTATAATTTATATAAAATATAGATATAGATAAAGATATAGATATAGTTATTGATATACGGTACAATCAAGAATTAATTAGCAACGCATACAAGCTGATAAGAAATATTTCCAAAACGAAGAAAGTCTACACATATTTTATACTAGCATAACAGATATACACGCCAACAATTTTTCCGTAAGGAAGTACCTGAGGCTGATTTACTTGGAAAACTGGTAATTATAATTTTACCTAAGTCGACACAAATTTCATTCTTTCACAAATACAAACCTAGCTTGACCATGTTAACTTTTGTGAAATGCAATGGAGTCAGAGAGGAGAGAAGAGAGAATAGAAAGCAAATCTGATAATTATATCATTCAAGTTGATTTGGAGTACACCCATACTTTGCTTACATAGTAAAACTGGATCCTAACAAACTTACCGTAAATATTTGGCCTATTACAATAATACCCCTAAACTATATCCTTTATTTCCAATACTCTCTCTCAAGCAGAAAGTTCGGTAGTGATGAGGTACTGAACTAACTAGCTTGAAAAAAGCAAATGACTCCGTCCATTTTTATGACCAAAAGTTCGCCCCTGAACAAATTTTTGGGAATAAAATCTTGACCATCCATGGTTCCTAAAAGGTTTGCCAACTAGATTTGAAGATATATCGAAAGATCTGGATCATTCATGAATTGTATGAGTGTCCCGACCATGAACACCATTAAGAATTTCAGACTGACTGGGTGGAGAGTGACATACCTCCAAACCATGTGATGGAACACTAAAGAATAGACCTCTACCAAAAGGTCCTGATATATGGGAGTCGGGATATCTACCCTCAAATTCGTGAGGCCTCAGATTGTGTTGCATAGGAGCACCATCAGGGCCGTGTATTGATCATTCAGTAGGCTCAGCTTTAAGAGTCACAGAAAACATAGGTTGGGAATTAGTGGAGTTATTCTGGTAATGTTGCCTCCTTTGAACACCTTCAAAACTTTCATTCGGATGTACACCTGACTGAAAATCTGAACGCATAGCTTGTCTTTCTTGATGGTACAATGGCCCATTGGGCCTGGAGGCAGCTGATCTCTTCTTTGATCAGTGTGTAGAACTGAATTTGAGGAATTCATGAAGTCCTTTTCCTGAAACCTACCATATTCACCAACTGCATTTTCAGCTAACTCATGAGCGAACAGGGTGGCATTATGGCACTTAACAAAAAAATCATCCCTAACCAGTGCACGACCATCAGGATCAAAGTTTGTTGGGGTTTTATATATGTTTGTGAATGGTTTAACAGGATCAAAATGAAGTAGGAGATGTGCAGAAACTAATTTAAAGTTTTCTGGAAGTCTTTTTCTATTTTATCTCCAAGGTTTCTCTCATGTATTGAAGTTATAATGTATGTTGATTACATAAAAGAGATCTGCTTATATAGGAAGATTAGTACATGGAAAATAAACAGATTATATGAACCTCCCAAAATACAAGGCTATTAAATAAGATACATGAATAGATGATGAACATGACTGGTGCATGTACTTAGACTTTTACAAACTTAATAGGTTTGAGATTACAGCCAACAAATTCCTCCCTTAATCTCGAAACTGGTTCCAATTCTTCATCCCTATCATCTTTATGAATTTGTAGAGCAAAACTTTTGATAAAGGTTTTTTGAACTATCTGCTATTTGATCACGACTCTTCACCCGAGTTAACTTCACCTTCTTCTCAGCCACCTTCTCCCGAATAAAATGAAATCTCACGTCAATATCCTTGCTTCGTTCGTGATGTACTGGGTTCTGAGCTAATTCGATTGCTAACTTGCTATCCATTTTGATCTCTGTTGCTTCGTTTTGGGAAAGATCAAGTTCCTTGAGAAAAATTTCTCAACCATATTGCATAATATACGCACCATGAAGCTTCTACGTACTCTGCTTCGCATGTTGACAAGGTCACTATGGGTTGCTTCTTTGACTACCAAGTGAATGCAGTATCTCCGATGTAAAACACATAGCCAGACGTTCTTTTTCTCTCATCTATGTCTCCGCACCAATCTGAATCAGAATATGCCCTTAGTTTGTATTCTTTTGACTTTGAGTAAAACAAACCCATTCCTTTGCTTCTTTGTATGTACTATAGAATCCTCTTTGCTGCTTTCCAATGTGAACTCCTTGGTTCCTCCATATATCTACTAACCATGCCAACACTGAATGCTAAATCGGCTCTTGTGCAACATAAGTATCGCAAACATCCTATGAGACTCCTATATATGGTTGAATCAACTCTACTTCCTTCTTCTAGTTTTGACAATATTGCACCAGGCACCATTGGAATAGATACTGGTTTACAGTTTTCCATCCTGAATTTCTTTAGAATATCATCTGCATACCTTTCTTGAGACAAAAATATGCCAGATGTAGTCTGCTTTATCTCCAAACCCAGAAAATATTTTAACAAACCAAGGTCTGTCATCTCAAACTCGAATTTCATACCCTTTTTAAACTCATCAATAAGCTTTTGACAATTGCCCATAAAAATCAAATCATCAACGTATAAAGCAACAATTAAAATTTTACCTTGAACCTTTTTTACATAAACTGAATGCTCATAAGGACATTGTTTAAATCCTTTTTTCTTGAAGTATCCATCAATTCTGGAATTCCAAGTCCGTGGCGCTTGTTTTAAGTCGTATAGTGCATTCTTTAGCTTTAGGACTTTTCTTTCTTCTCCAATTTTTCTGTATCCTGGAGGTTGGTTGACGTATACCTCCTCTTCAAGAATACTATTTAGAAATGCTGATTTCACGTCCATCTGGTAAATAGGCCAATTATTTTGAGCAGCTTGTGAAATAAGTAGTCTGATGCTTTCCATTCTTGCCGCTGGAGCGAAAACTTAGACATAATCTATCCCTTCCTTTTGTTTATAGCCTTTCACTACTAAACGTGCTTTATGTTTCTTTATTGCTCAATTCGTCTTCTTTTTATAAACCCACTTCACATCTAAAGGCCTATGACCATTTAGCAAATCAATAAGCTCCTAAGTCTCGTTCCTTTCTATTGCTCGAATTTCTTCATTCATAGCATTTTTCCAACTTTCTTCTTGTACAGCTTCATCAAAACTTAAGTTTTCTGCATCTGCCATATAACACATCAACTGCACTTCATTAGTTTCATCATAGATATCTTGTAGACTTCTCATCTTTTGATTTCCTTCTTCTTCATCAGATGATGTACGCTCTTTAATAACCGCAGCTGAATTGGTTGTCTCATCTGTCTCTTTATCGAAAGAAGTTGACCCTTTCTGGAATGAGATAGATCCTTTTTCCAATTTTGATTTTTCTGCAGCGTTTGTTTTCTTTTCCAATCCCATGAGTCTGCCTCGTTTATACGAACGTCTCTGCTGACTACAACCTTTCTCTGAATCGGATCAAAAAGCTTGTATCCCTTTGTCTTCTGATCATATCCGATAAACACCAATTTCTTGCTTTTATCTTCAAGCTTGCTCCTTTTCTGATCAGGTACATGCATATATGCTATACTGCCAAACACCTTCATGTGTTGCGCAGTTGATTTCCTTCCATTCCACATTTCTTGTGGTGTCTTGTTTCCAAGCTTGGAATGTATACTTCTATTTTGAATATAAACAGCGCACTGCACTGCCTCTGCCCAAAACTCTTTTGGCATTTCCTTGTTCTTTAGCATAGATCTGACCATATCCATGCTGGTTCTATTTTTCCTCTCTGCAATGCCATTTTGCTGAGGAGAATACGGTGCCATAAAAAATCTTCTAATTCCATGCTCTTCACAAAATAAATTGAATTCTCCGGAAGTGAACTCTCCACTATTATCTGATTTCAAAGCTTTAATATAACATCCAGACATTTTCTCTACCAAAACTTTAAAGTTTTTGAATATTTTAAAAGCTTCTGATTTTTCATTCAAAAAATATACCCAGGTACGACGAGTAAAATTATCTATGAAAGTAATGAAGTACCTTTTTACGCCAAAGGATCCTGGGGTAATTGGTCCGTATATGTGTGAATGTATCAGATTAAGTCGCCCTCTTGATTTGTATGTCGTTCGCTTTTGGAAAGAGTTCCTCCCTTGTTTCCATATGTACAACTTTCACAAAACTCACCATCAAAAGCAATATCAGGTAGTCCGTGTATCATCTTATTTTTCGCCATCAACTTCAAAGCCCTATAATTTAGATGTCCGAATCTCTTGTGCCACACAGTTGCCACGCTTTCTCCAATCTGTAAACACTTGTCTTGTGAATACTCCAGGTTCACCTTGAACATTCTGTTGCTCTCCATCTCAGAACTTATGACCAGCCTAGCTATTTTGTCTCTTAATTTCATCTGATGCCCCTTTGTATGAATTTCATATCCCTTTTGCAACAACTGTCCAACGCTCAGAATATTAACTTTAATATCTGGAACATAGTATATATCCTCTACTGCTCCAGTTTTGCCATTCTTCTGTAGAAAACCTATTCTACCTTTTCCCATCACTTGCACTTTCGATGCATCTCCAAATGAAATGCTCCCACATACTCCTTCCTTTAGATTTTGAAACAAATGACGGTGCCCACTCATATGATTACTCGCTCCTGTATCCATGTACCATGTGGACTCATTATCTAGAGTCACTCCTTTGTTTGCAGTTAATAACAAATTTTCTTCCTCTTGCTTAGTCACCAAATTTTTACATTCTTCATTCTTCTTGTTATGCCAGCACTCTTTTGAGATTTGCCCGAACTTGCCACAAGTGTAACACTCTCTTCCTTGAGTTGTTCTTTTTGATCTCCCTCTTCCATGACTTCCTTGGCCTCGATAATTATATTGGACATGTTCTGTTCTCTGTTCTGGTTTGTACACGTCGCGTCCATTGCCCCTTCCATAGCTATTAAAATTTCTGCCTCCTCGGCCTCGTCCTCGATTTTCTTTATTTTGTTGTGTGCACAACATCTTGTCTTTATCTTCAACTTTCACTTGCAAAGCTTCTGTCGTGGGCTCTTTCTCTTTTAATTTCTTCCTCTGTTCATGAGCTTCGAGACTTCCAACTAAATCATCTAAAGATTTTTTGATTCCTCTATTGCACAAACAATATTTTCGAATTTGTCTATCAAAGATCTAAGGATCTTCTCTACTATTCTTGCTTCAGTTATCTCCTCTACATTGCCTTTTAATTGGTTTGTCACCTTCTCTACCCTTGTGATGTAATCTGAAACACTTTCTGTTTCTTTCATTGTCATAGATTCCATTTCACCTCTAAGTGTCTATAAACGTACTTGCTTCACCTTGTCTGTACCCTTGAATGTTTTAGACAAGATGTCCCTTGCTTCCTTGGATGTTTCTGCTCCTACAATCTTCTCAAAAATTGAATCTTCCACTGCATTCAGCAAGGCACTTAAGCGCTCAGTTATCTCTTTTTCTTTCATCCCTTAATTTATTTTGTTGAGCTTGTGACAAAGTTCCCGGATTTTCAGGTTCTGTAAACCATCTCTAACCATCTCCCAAGTTTCTTCAGCCTTTAACCATGTCTTCATTTTTATGCTCCAAGTATCATAGTTGAGCTTTGTTAGTTGTGGAATTGGAGTCTGTGTATGTGACGAACCTTCAGCCATTTTTTTAATCTGATTTCTTCTGTAATAACGTTCTCCTTTGCCGTAGCTCTGATACCAATTTGTTGGGGTTTTATATATGTTTGTGAATGGTTTAACAGGATCAAAATGAAATAGGAGATGTGTAGAAACTAATTTAATGTTTTATGGAAGTCTTTTTCTATTTTATCTCCAAGGTTTCTCTAATGTATTGAAGTTATAATGTATGTTGATTACATAAAAGAGATCTGCTTATATAGGCAGATTAGTACATGGAAAATAAACAGATTCTATGAACTTCCCAAAATATAAGGCTATTAAATAAGATACATGAATAGATGATGAATTTGCATGGTGCATGTACTTACACTTTCACAAACTTAATAGATTTGAGATTACAGCCAACAAAGTTAACTTCATCCTAAACCCACATGCCTGAACAATCGCATTTTCATCTATCCCCGAGTCTCCAATATAACTCCAAAGTACTTCTAATTCCAAATATCTCAATGTTGCTCTATCGAAAGTGACAGTTTTAATGCTTTAACTGTCCCACAGCCTCTTACACATTATAAAAATACTCCTAGTTCGAATAAATCTATGACTATGAAACGTAAAGCTCGTCCCCCTTTCCCCAAGTGTAATACTTGTTGATAGGACTCCACAAAGTAGTCGTATCTAGTTGGAAAGGAAAATTCACTAATATTTCCCAAGCAGTTGCTTGTTAATGGATATCGACTTGTTCCAACAATCTTACCCCTCGAACGATGAGGAAGTAACATAGAGACTCATCTTGATAAAAAGCAACCAGTTGCGAGTGAAAAGACTAGTTTTAAAAGTTTTATGACCGGGAAGTCAAACAATTAAATAACAGCTCTCAAGTAAGGTTCCCTCATAATTTGGAAGATAGATTCGAATGAAAAATGGAATTTTTGAGAACCTTCCTTGATAATAATAATAATAATAATAATAATAATAATAATAATAATAATAATAAGACTCAGAAATAATTTACATAGTATTTGAAGGTCAAGGATAATTTTTGAATAAGGTGAATTATTTTTAGAACTAGTTAAAAGAATTAAATAAATATTCAAGGAATATTTATTATATCATAAATATTTTCAGAATATTCTTAATATAAAATATTGCTCATAAATAACCATCAATAAGTATATAAAAATATTAATTAAATAAATAATTCCTCGAATGAATATTCTAAATAATATTCAATAAATAAGACCTTAAATGAGTTTTCAGAATAATATACCTTACAGAAATAAAGCTAAAATGAATATTCCAAATAATATTCATTAAATAAATAAACTCAAATGAATATTCTAAAATAATATTCATTAAATAAATAAACTCAAATCAATATTTCAAAATAATATTCATCTAAATCAATAACCTCAAATGAATATTCAAAATAAAATTTATTAAATAAATAATCTCGAATGAACATTCAGATAATATTCAATAAATGAGTAATGGAAAAATATTGACTTAAATATTTTCCTCAGAAGATAATGACCATATCTCAAGAAATACTGACTCCCGGTCTATATTAGAAGAATGAGATCATATGCCCTTCACTAACGGTCTTAGCAATATCCGGCTTATAACTAGTATATCTCGTATATAACTTATAAGCCAAGATCAAATCTTGGAACAAGTATCACAATATAATTTGAAAGCAGACATGCATGCTATGGCGTATGTATAACAACAATCAATCATATATATTATCACAACAACAGTTCCAAAGTATTGGAAACTTGCCTGGTACTCAGGTAGGGGTAGCGTGTCCTGGGTCAGTTCGGTGATCTATAAACAATCAGAATATTCGAGATTATTCACTTAACGCTTTTGAAAGGCTAAGTATATATTTAACTTAGGTTAAGACACGTTTTCAAGTTATCTCGTTATACACCCTCTAGTGTAACTCTTATTAATCACCGTTATTATTCGACACTTGTTCTTTATTAAGGCATGTCATTACACTTACACTTGGTAGGTACTTAAGCCATATAAGTTCTAAGGTCGGTCGCTTACTACAAGAGATTATACCGCGAGATTTATTGATCATTTTCTAAGTGACTTTCCAAAGTTATAACCAAGTGCTCTTTTAAGGGGTTCTCCGCACTTAACTTAGATTCGAACATTTTTATAAAATCGAAAAACGATCTGTTTGACATGATGTTTTCTCCTACACCTTCCTTATGATCTCTAATATTTAATTACTAAGATTCGTCACTGAATTAGTAATATTAAGGGGGTTCAATTTCAGTTACGAACTTGCACTTATGGTTTTGAACCACTTTTACAATTTTGACCATAACTCCTAAACCGTAAGTCCGTTTGCTTCGATTCTCGCGCCAAAATGATCTATGACTCGAGATCTACGAGGATAGGTCATATATTCATCAAGATCAGACATATATATCTACTGTTATGCTCTAATTTTAAGGGTTTAACGAAATTTCGGCATTATGACGGCTATAAATCGAACGTTTCTAAATTCATAACATCACAACCAAGCCACACCGTGCATACCATCAATCGTATACACATGATATTCATATTAACGACCCCAAGAACATCTCACTATACCATTATAATTATCATATCTCTTAAATCAACTAGATCAACTACATAATCATGCTTACATTAACATCATAATCATAACTAAGCTAAAACCACCAGGAATATGCATAAATCTCAAAGTAAGAGCTAGGGTTCTTAAGAGATATACCTTCCTTGGAGTATGTAAAAGCCTTACTAAGCTTGATCTAGTCCTTGTATATCCTTAATATAACTTAGATCAACCAAAGAAAACAAGAAATCAAAGTTAGTTTCTTGAAATCACTATTCATCATCATCTTTGATGATTTTATTAAATATGCTAGACTTGGAATTTGAGGCTCAAATTCATAGGATAACTATGATATGAAATGTAATACTCACCATAAAAATCTTGAGATCAAACAATGGTTGGAAGTGGGATTTTGGTTTTGGAATTAAGCCTTGGGCCGAGTGGAAGAGAAAGAGAGAGTTTGGTGTTCTTGGATTGTTTGCTTGGTTGATTCTTGCATAAAGTGATGTATCTTGATAATATCTTACATAAAGTGGCTTTATTAAAGTGGTGTGGTCATGGATGATGCAATTTACATGGACAAGTGTTGGTGTTTAGTGGTAGGATGGTGTAATCTTGCTAAGTACCTGGTTTGTTTGCTAAGTATGCTAGTTACCTTAGTAACTACTTAGTTCCTTGATCTTATCTTCTTGCACATGCATGCATCTTGGCTTTCTGATTGTTTCTTTGTCCGGTTATTGTTCAATTTCATTGATCGTTCGGAGGAATATCTCAAGTATTTCTCGTTTGGGTTTTACCGGGAACCTTCTTAATATTTATACTACCATTCTCAATCTTCCTTTATAATTCTTGAATTTAAATTCCTTAAATCTTTTTAATAAATCATTAAATCCTTCAGTGTCCAGGGAAATCTCGGAGAAAATAAAAGTGCTATTTTTCTGAATCTGATATCGTTTACATACACTTATATTGCCTATCGGTCATTAATACGAACTCAGAAATCCATTCCGAATACTCCTATATAGCGTCGTCTGATAATATTCCAATTTCCACAAAAAATACTATTCATTGCTTATTTTCTCTTTAATTCTTATAATTAGAAAAAGGTTCTCGCACTTTCCCGAGCGTTCCTTAACCCTTTTACGGAACCACTGGACTTGTAACAGATATCGATTTGGATGACATGAGAATAATCTTCCTCTTTGGAATTTACTATATCTTACTTTCCAGGAGATAGATTATTCTAATCTAAGTTGTCAACCAATTGCATTATTCATGGCATATAAACATTTGAATCCAAATTCATTAATTATTCATTCACTAGAACCACTGTTACACTTACGCTCTATTACATAATTAAAGTTTTAATTACTACAAAAAATCTGGGTTCTTACAATCTCCCCTCCTTAAAAGGATTCCGTCCCAGAATCAGTTTGAAAACAAATGGGGATATTTCTCTAGCATTGCGCTTTCTAGCTCCCAAGTTGATTCTTCCACGTTGTAATTCTGCCATAAAACTCTGACTAGCTGGATGACCTTGTTTCGGAGCACTTGTTCTTTTTGGTCTATGATTTCCACAGGCTGCTCCACATAGGTCAGGTCTGGTTGCATATCTACGTGCTCATATTACACAATATGCTTGGCATCCGGATTATATTTCCTCAACATCGAAACATGGAACACATTGTGTACTTGTTGCAGATTTTGGGGTAATGCTAGTTCGTAAGCTAGTTCCCTGTTATAGCCAAAATTCGGTTCGGGTATTTTTAAGATGGATTCGGGTCGATAATGGGTTCAATTTGGAGAATTCTAGGTTTAATTAAGGTTTTGGTAGAAAAGGGAGAAGTCAGGCCGCGCTCTCTCTTTCTCTACAGAGAGGGCGCGCCCTAAGTATAGAAACATGGTGACAAATCTATTCAAGTTGATTTTTGTGAGAAGACATCGAAGAAATCTCTCCTAGGATTCCACTCAAGTATGAATTTCACTCAAGAGTGGATTCCACTCCAGCTGGAATTCCAGAAGTTGAAGAATTCCCTCCTGTCGTATCTCAGGAGGGGGATGTCCGTCGCAGAAGGCCTCCAGGGGTTTGCCTGGATATAAGGACCCTTCTTAAACACTAAGGGCGCGCCCTAAGGTGGAAAGATGGGGACTTTTTGGTGTGTGCTTTGGGAGCTCTGTTCCTGTAGCCAATGGGCGCGCTCTCATTGGGGAACTTTGGAGTAATCCTGCACTTTGCACCCAAAAGCTCTGGATCACCTGTCCTGCTATCTGGTGGGTGCTTCTCATTCGGGGGACAGGGATGCGTTCTGCACTTGGGGTAAACCACGGCTATACCTGCATCCTTGAAATCAAGAAATAGCTGGTAACGGATAGGACTAGTCCTCGACGGGGGAAGTTTCCTTATCCGTGAAGTCTTGAGATCTTGGATGAGCCTTGGGCCTTTGTGGTTAGGCCTCATAGTAGAACATTCCGGAAGCTGGTCCGTTATCTAGGCCCATTTGGGTTTCTTGTTCTCCAAGAACTACGTCTGGCTTGATCCCCTATAAATATCGGGGTACGTAGGCCGATTGGGGGGTTGGAAGTCGAGAGCTTTAAATAGCCGCCACTAACCCTATCAATCTCAGCCACCAATTATCTACAGCCACCACACGCTACCACTTTTTCCGGAGAAAAACCACCGTCTAAGATCTTGTTTCCGGCGACATACCTCGAATTTTGTTGTTCCCAAATTCCTCCGTCAACAAATTGGCGCTAGAAGGAGGGGAGCCAATCAAGATCTACATCTTAGGAGGAAAAGATGTCTCACAATCAAAGTGGAGGTTCTCACGAAAGAGATTATTACGATTCTGAGGATAGCTTGGGGGTAACCAAGCTCGTCACGAAGCTTATGTTCCGGAGGAAATCTTTGTTCCTCCGCACCACCATGGAACTCCAGCCACCGTCGAAGGATAGCCGCCCATTCTTATCAGTAACGCGGCATTAATGGAGTAGCTGTATCGTATGGGAGATGCCATAAATAACTTTGGGGAAGATTGAGTTCTGCGGAGGAAGTGCAAGAAAGTAGGAGAAAATCTCGGAGTATCCCACGAAATCATCGCCAAACAGGGAAAGCCCTCCAAGTTAGGAAAGTTCTCGAAGAGGTTGTTGGATCCTCAAGAAAGGGCGCGCCCTCACCATCAGGATGCGCCCTCACCATCAAGATGCGCCCTCAAGGTAACCCTTGGCTTATTTTGTCGAGATTTTTGTTGTTTGTTTCTTGGACTTTTGCAGGAGAATCCCCAAGTTAAAGAGGGTGACGGAGAATCACCAAGAACTCTCAGGGCGCGCCCTGAGGGTGGTAGACAAGGCTCGGATGATTTCCAACTTCTAGGAAAATTCGATGGCTGAATACGTCCTCTAGGTAATATTTAAGGTTTCTTATTGACCCCCTGCTGTGCAACATCGCAACGAGAAAGCTGATGATCAAAGGGACCTGTTGTTCAAGAGAGGGCGGCTCCTCACCCACATAGGTCAGGGCGCGCCCTCAGTGAAATCCAATGAAATGAGGAAAACCTCGCTGCTAAGAGAAGGGAATTCTCAAGCTTGAAGGAACGCCTAGGAATAAGGCTTAATGACGACGATCTAAGAATGGAATTCCTTGAGCATCAGAAGAAGGGAAAGCACTTGGAATCGAGGCCCCGTGATCCACAGCGCGTGCCCCCTGATCACAGGTCGAGGCCCCTTGGACATGAGCGAGCCCTTCCTCAGAATGGAAATCCACAGCGCGCGCCCCCTGATTACAGGTCGAGGCCCCTTGGATATGAGCAAGCTCCTCCTCTCGATAATACTGAAAGAAGAAGTAGCCGTGAGTACGATGACCTGAGAATATACATATATCGAAGGGATAGGCCGCCCCATAAAAGAAAGGGCGTGCCCTCAGACCAATTCTCAGGGGAATCCACAGCCTCAAGGTCAGAATCAAAGGAATGCTCAAACAACTCAACCTCTACCCTTGGGGGGTATTCAGCTAGCTAATACCCCAGAAGTTGGAGTTTTTAACGTTTAGTTCTTCAGAAGGCTTTTACATAGAGAACCCTTCTTTAGAGGATGCTCCTTCTAAGTGAATTCGATGATTGAAAATGTCCTCATCATCAAGACGCGTCATCCAGGTAACATCTAAAACTTTCTGTTAGATGAATTATTGCAGGTGGAAAATCTTGTTCATACTTCATAGAAGATCTCAATAATTGTCGAACGTAACATTCTAATATGTGAGGATGCTCCTTTAGAATGTTAGATATTCCCAAGAGGCATCTCCCTCTGAGGGCGCCCTCAGGTAACATAGGTCAGGGCTCGCCCTCAGTGACATCCGGCGAGATGAGGAGAACCTTGCTGGAAAGAGAAGGTCTACAGGGGTTTGCCCGGCCAAGAAGGAAAAACATTTGGAATTGAGGCCCTGTGATCCATAGCGCGCGCCCCCTGATTACAGGCCGAGGCCCCTTGGACATAAGCGAGCCCTTCCTCGGGATAATGATCCACAGCGCGCGCCCCTTCATTACAAGTCGAAGTCCCTTGGACACGAGAGAGCCTTTCTTTGAGATTTTGTTGGAAGATAATGAAGCCGATGATGTAGGAATGACATTATTTGGCCTAATCACCAAAGTGAGGAATAGCCCTCGACATATTGCTGAGGGCGTGCCCTCAAGGAAGAAAGGCCTTGTTGTTCCCTTGATTTCTCATAGTTCAACTAGTGGAAAAGAGGGTGAGAATCCTTGACCTCAGGGGAATGCACTAAATCAGGACTTAGCTTCAAGGAATTGCACAATTTCAGGAAAATCCTCCAACGTAGGACGCACCCTCAAGGAACTCTCCCTCAGAGGACCTTTCTGATTAGGGCACGCCCTCAAGGAAAAATTCAAATGCTCAAGTGGACTCCAATACTTACGAGGATAATTTACTGCTTGGACTCCAGAAGGAACGAAGCTGTTGAGTTGCGGCCCCACGAACCATAGAGTGTGCCCCCTAATCATCAGGTTGTGGCCCCAAGGTCGTGAGTGAGTCCCTCCATGAAGAGACAATACTTTGCAAAAGAATGACATTCCAAAATAAGGTATTCATCATGATTATTATTAAGATGCTCATCCGGACTAGAAGAGACTTTGTCATTGCCCTCGCCCACTTAGGGCGCCCCATAAGCAATAGAGTGCGCCCTCGGCAACTCCAACGACTCTATTAGAAATGATATTCTAATGCTGGGGGGTAGTATTGATGCACCTTCCTAGTCCTATATATCCCTACGGGGATGACTCTTCATGAGATTATGTTTGAAACTACTATTGACGCCTATTACGTGCCCATTTGCCGGACAGAGGTGCTAAGATGACTCTCCATGAGATGCCTTCATAAGCTGCCTCCTAGTGAGATGCTTCACATTGAGATGCCGCTTCATGGGATGAGATTTGGAATAGCTCATGACCGGAGAATGTCCTTACTGTTTTGCAAAACATTTGAAGGTGAGGACCCAGGATAGTCATGTAAGCACTTGAGGGAGTGTTATCAATAGGGCGATGCTCTAGCTCCCCTTTCTACCAGTAGTTGATTGAAGTTGGGCGAAGCCTGAATAGTAGACTACAAGGTAAATTAATTACCTCCTAGTCTAGGGGGATAGTCCATGTACACTTCCCCTAATCTTGGTTGCGGTTGTGAAATTTTAAAAATTTTCAAGAATGCTTACGTACCTGTAGGGCGCGCTTATTAGGGTGAGTCTGCGCAATCCCTTACCAAGGAGGACGCGCCCTTGATTGATTGTATGGAATTCTTTGTCAACATAAAAAAATATATACAACACATGGATTTCAAGGGGTCCGTTGGGGCAATGTTGCTGCTGGTGGACACATTAGTGGGGGTTGGAATGAAAGTATGGTCTTGCTGTAGCCAATATTGTAGATGCTTCTATGGTCAATGGGAGATTTCTTGATAGATCATCAATGGGTGAAGATTTCTTTTGGGCAATAAGAAGAGGAGGTGATTCTAGCTTTGGAGTCACTCTTTCTTGGAAGATACAATTAGTCGAAGTTCCTCCATTAGTCACTATTTTCGCTGTTGACAAAACACTCGAGCAGAATGCAACTGCACTTATTCGTATGTGACAATCTGTTGCTCCCTGTTGATAAAGATCTAAACATTAGAACTCAGCTGAATTGTATACTAAGCAATACAAGTATTCACGAATATAAGAAGACAATACGAGTGACATTCATGCTTTCTTTTGTTCAGAAATGACCTGGATTCAATCTGCGCTATTTTTACTAGTTTTCCAACAGGAGCTTTCCCTAGTATCTTGATAAACAGAACCCTTTTACCAAAGTTTGTTGCCAATGAAAAATCAAGCTATGTAAGACGACCAATTCTTGAAGAGGGTTTTGAAAAAATATGAAAACTATTATTCTTGCGTAATCCGGAAACTGCCCTTATTATGTTGACACTGTATGGAGGAAGAGTGATTGAAATATCAATCATAAACTCCATTTCCGCATAGAGCTGGAAACTTGTACAAAGATATATATATATATAGGAGCATTTACGGCTGGAGATACACAACAGGCATTGAATTTGATTTAGGTATTAATAATCCCCAAGGTCGCACAAGCATATGCAGAAATATAAGCTTGTCGGCAGGACTCGTCTGGAAAGAGAAAAGTAAAATAATATGTTTACATGAAGGTTTTATACAAGCAAATACGAAAATGAGAGATATTGGACGCGTCCTGACTTTGCCTGGTAGCTGACTTGCCGAATTCATGTGATGTTATGCACAAAAACCGTAAATGGCTTGCAGAGCTTATTAGTTTGACTGGAAATGATATGGTGATACAGTGCAGCTACTGTAATATAAATATAATATTTTGATGGTGCAACCTAATTATAATCGAGAAATAGAGTGGACGCGCCTTTAGATAATTTTGTAAAAAGTATTTGCAGCATTCACAAGAAAAAAAAAGGGGCAGAGCTATATGCCTTCAAAGGTACAACATGGTACAAGGTGGGGACCATGCTATAATGTCTATTTTGGAGGAAGACTTGCATGTGGAATTCGTAGACATGGAATATTTTATTAATTATTATGAGATATGTACATGAAGCTAGTATGTGTTGTTAAAATAAGGCAACACTTGATTAGTAACTCAGAGTAAGAAAATACTACTAACACCCATGAGTTGGTGTGTGGAGTAAAGACTTCAAAGGCAAGTACAAAGCAGTCAATCGCGTACATTTATGATGCATGCCACTATCTTCATGTTGGTGAAGTTAAAACAAAAAGACCAAGAAAGAATTTAGCAAAAAGAAGATCAAGAAAGAAGGGACAAGAAAGAGCATGCGGTTTGTTTAAAGGGCGCGCCTTTAAAACAAAAGGAAGGATGATGCGTCAAAATAATGAAGGAGAGGATGCATGTAACACAAAGAAATGTTTTGCTAGAGATGAAATAAATAACTACAAATATCCATAAATGGTGGTGCACGGGAAGTGAATAAACAAAAGGAAGTTCCCAATTGTTATGTGAATTAATTGCAATGAAATTAATATTTACCATAAATTGGTATGGGGCCTGCATTAATTAAGTGGTGGTTTAAACCATTTAATTTGTGGACATCACATACGGATGAAAGGAGTTGTATTTAAAGATGGTGGTAGCCTGGTAGTGGGCCCTATAGCATTTAGAAATGAACAACCATGATGACATACTTGCTTTCAAGAAAATGTGCGTGAATATTGACTATTTTTGTTGCAGATGGAAGTATGGATGTGGTTTGATAAAAAAATCAAATGGCAAGTAAAATGCTGAAATGTGGTCGTTGCTGGTACCATATTTATACATGCGAAGATGGGAAGAAAAAATTGAAGTAAAGTTTTCGATAGCTAGGCGCACCCTTGAGTGAAATAATAATTAATATTTTGAGTGGAAAATGATTTCAAGTGGAAAAATAAAGGAGCAGAGAACGCGCCCTACACACGAAATAAAAGAGAAATCAAAATGAAGGCTTGATCAAGTATTTTATATATCCTTGAATATGGATGTCGTTGGAGGTGATTACAAATCATGGCTACAAAAGCTATTAAGAAGTTAAAAAAAAAAACAAAAAAAAACAAAGAAAAACGTGCTAATCTCAATTCTTACATGCTATTTGCATATGTAAAGAGAATTATATTGAAGTGGACGCGCCCTATGTTATGGTTATGACTTATGTGGTTGATTTTTGCATATTTTTGGTGTTAGTTAATGTTCAACATGAATTGGAGTGGGGACCACATTAGTCAAGTGGTGATCTAAATATATATATTTTGTGGTCATTAACGTGGATGAAGACGATGAGAGGTTGATGCCCATCATAAATTACTATGCTGGGTCTGTGAGTTGAGAAATTAATACACCGATTAAATGATACATATGTTGGTGGGGCCCGAAAGTATTTATAAATAAAAAACCAAGATGAAGTACTTGCCACTAAAAATATGTCGTGAGAACGAGAAAGAAAAAGGAAGTGATGCATATATATTTGGAGATAGAATTCTATTTTGAAGGCGCGCCTGATGGGAGTTAGTTGGAAAATTGAAAGGAAAATTGAGCTGAAACAAGCAGCAACAAAAATTAGTAGCACGCTTAAAAGGGAGCTATAACAGAGTAAAAGACTTGAATTTCTTCATTATGTGAGATACGGAATACTTAGGATAGTCGCCAAAATATTGTTTGGAGATTATACTTTGTCATAAGACATTCTATATACGAGGTGCATATTTCTGCATGATATCTCTTGTTTTTTACGCCGAGTTAGCTCATGTAAGCTTAGAGATGTGGTGCATGAGTAGCATACCTTTTTGAACGGACCAAGATCAGAATTGTCAAGAAATGTTTTTCAAGAAATCAGGGAATAAAAAAATAGCGGATGCGGCCTTTGTATAACTTTTTTAAAGAAGCATGAGGACACACTCTCTATGATGGAAGATTGCTGGTTATTTCGACTTAATAAGAAAGTGTTTGGAACAGGTAAATAGCAGAGGGCGTGTCTATGCATAAGAATGAAGTAAAAGAACTGACATTAAATTTTGAGTTTTAAAGGCTTAAATTCCATATTTTGTTTTCAACTTCATATGGAATTGGGGGGTAGTTGTTATAGCCAAAATTCGGTTCGGGTATTTTTAAGATGGATTCGGGTCGATAATGGGTTCAATTTGGAGAATTCTAGGTTTAATTAAGGTTTTGGTAGAAAAGGGAGAAGTCAGGCCGCGCTCTCTCTTTCTCTACAGAGAGGGCGCGCCCTAAGTATAGAAACATGGTGACAAATCTATTCAAGTTGATTTTTGTGAGAAGACATCGAAGAAATCTCTCCTAGGATTCCACTCAAGTATGAATTTCACTCAAGAGTGGATTCCACTCCAGCTGGAATTCCAGAAGTTGAAGAATTCCCTCCTGTCGTATCTCAGGAGGGGGATGTCCGTCGCAGAAGGCCTCCAGGGGTTTGCCTGGATATAAGGACCCTTCTTAAACACTAAGGGCGCGCCCTAAGGTGGAAAGATGGGGACTTTTTGGTGTGTGCTTTGGGAGCTCTGTTCCTGTAGCCAACTGGCGCGCTCTCATTGGGGAACTTTGGAGTAATCCTGCACTTTGCACCCAAAAGCTCTGGATCACCTGTCCTGCTATCTGGTGGGTGCTTCTCATTCGGGGGACAGGGATGCGTTCTGCACTTGGGGTAAACCACGGCTATACCTGCATCCTTGAAATCAAGAAATAGCTGGTAACGGATAGGACTAGTCCTCGACGGGGGAAGTTTCCTTATCCGTGAAGTCTTGAGATCTTGGATGAGCCTTGGGCCTTTGTGGTTAGGCCTCATAGTAGAACATTCCGGAAGCTGGTCCGTTATCTAGGCCCATTTGGGTTTCTTGTTCTCCAAGAACTACGTCTGGCTTGATCCCCTATAAATATCGGGGTACGTAGGCCGATTGGGGGGTTGGAAGTCGAGAGCTTTAAATAGCCGCCACTAACCCTATCAATCTCAGCCACCAATTATCTACAGCCACCACACGCTACCACTTTTTCCGGAGAAAAACCACCGTCTAAGATCTTGTTTCCGGCGACATACCTCGAATTTTGTTGTTCCCAAATTCCTCCGTCAACATTCCCCGATACGTCTTAAGATCTCAAAGGGTCCAATGTATCTAGGACTCAGTTTTCCCTTTTTCCCAAACCTCATTAAACCTTTCCAAGGAGATACCTTTAAAAACAATAGGTCTCCAACTTCATATTCCTTGCCTTTCCGAGCTAAGTCGGCATATATCTTTTGTCGATCTTGGGCTGCTACCAGCCGTCCTCTGATTAGATCCACTACATCCTTAGTCCGTTGGACCACTTCGGGCTCGAGCATCTTTCGCTCTCTAACTTCATCCCAATACAAGGGAGATCGGTATTTTCTTCCATAAAGGGCCTTGTAAGGCGGCATTCCTATGTTTGAATGAAAACTATTGTTGTAGGAGAACTCAATCAATGGCAAGTGATCATCCTAATTTCTTTTAAAGTCTATAGTACAGACTCTCAACATATCATATAGTGTTTGGATGGTCCTTTCACTTTGCCCGTCTGTCTAGGGGTGATAGGCTATACTCATGTTTAGCCTGGTTCCTACACATTCTTGAAAGCTTCTCCAAAACCTGGAGTTAAATCTGGGATCTCGATCGGATACTATGGCGACTAGGACTCCATCTCGCCCCACTATCTCTTTTAAGTAGATATCTACCAGTCTGTGGACCGTATACCTTTCATTGATCGGTAAACCTTGAGTTGTGTCCCTCATATAGAATTTCATCCTTTAGCTCCTGCACATTTGGGATCCATATCCTTGATACGTATCTCATGATCCCTTCTTTATCTCTTTCTCACTTAATTTCTTCTCCGGTCATTATCTCTTCCGTTGAGTTCTCTTCTTCCTCCATTATCCGTTCTTGACATAGTCTGATCTTTTCTAACAATGGGGTTGGATTCGAATTTCCATTAACCTTTCTTGACCATCTCCTGGTATCTTGACCTTGATTTCCAACTTCTCGAAGTCTCTCACCAATTCTTCTTCTGCGGTTATCATTTTGAGTTTCTCTTTCCTACTGAGGGCGTCACCCAGCACATTGGCTTTACCCGGGTGATAACGAATTTCACAATCATAATCCTTGATTAATTTCAGCCATCTTCTCTGGCGCATATTAAGCTCTTTTTGAGTGAAAATCTCGCAATTCTCTCCATACAAGTAGTGCCTCCAAATCTTTAAAGCGAAAACTATTGCTGCTAATTCTAGATCATGAGTGGGATATCAAATCTCATATTCCTTAAATTTCCTTGACGCATACGCGATTATCTTACCGTGCTGCATAAGCACGCATCTTAATCCTTTATGCGAAGCATCACTGTAAATCACAAAATCTCCTTTTCCATCAGGCAATACCAACACTGGGGCGGTCACCAACCTCTTATTTAACTCTTGGAAACTCTTCTTGCATTTATCGATCCATTCAAATTTCTCAGTTTTACGGGTAAGTAGAGTTAACGGGGCTGCGATCTTCGCAAAATCTTGAACAAATCTTCTATAATATCCTGCCAGTCCGATGAAACTCCTTACTTCTGTTGGAGTAGTTGGTCGTTCCCAGTTCGAAACTACCTCTATCTTGGAGGGGCCAACCAACACTCCTTCCCTATTGATCACGTGCCATAAGAATTGCACTTCATTTTTCCAGAACTCACACTTCGAGAATTTGGCATACAGCTGCTCTTTCCTGAGTATTTCTAAAGCTATCCTCAAATGTTCAGCATGTTCTGCCTCTGTCTTTGAGTAGATAAGAATATCATCGATGAAAACTTTAACAAACTGGTCCAAATACTCCTTGAACACCTTATTCATTAAATCCATGAAAGCTGCTGGGGCATTGGTCAATCCAAATGACATCACCAAGAACCCATAATGTCCATATCTGGTACGGAATGCAGTCTTTTGGATATCTTCGGGTTTAATTTTCAGTTGGTGATATCCAGTTCTTAGGTCAATCTTTGAGAAGTACACAGCACCCTTTAGCTGGTCAAACAAGTCATCTATTCTGGGTAACGGGTACTTATTCTTTATGGTTAGCTTGTTTAACTCTCGATAGTCGATGCATAACCTCATACTCCAATCCTTCTTCTTAACAAACAACACTGGTGCCCCCCACGTCGACACACTGGGTCTTATCATACCTTTATCCAACAGTTCTTGTAATTTCTTAGCTAGCTCTTTCATTTTTACTAGGGCTAATCGGTACGGGGCCTTCGATACTGGCGCCGTCCCCGGGGCTAACTCGATAGCAAACTCAATTACCCTATCAGGTGGTAATCCGGGAAGATCTTGTAAAAACATGTCTTCGAACTCATTAACTATTGGAATGTCCTGCAACTTAGGTGCTTCCTTCTGAGTGTCGATAACATCAGCTAAGTAAGCCTCATTACCTTTTCGTAACAATCTTTTGGTTTGCGCCATAGTTAGAATGTTCTGGGTCTGTCGTATCCCTCGAAACACTATTTTCTTCTTTCCTGGGGTTTTCAACTTAACCTTTTTCCCTTTATAATCTATTTGAGCATTATTGTGAGACAACCAATCCCTTCCCAAAATGACATCAAACTCCCCTAGCTTAAAAGGAATCAAATCAACATTGAAATATTGTCATCCTATCTATAATTTGCAATCGGGGTGAATCTGACTAACTGGAACGACTTCCTGGTTTGCTATCTCTACTTGTAAGGAATCCCTAAGTGGTTAGGTCTTAAGTTTCAATTTACGAGCAAAATCTCTCGATATAAAAGACTTAGTTGCTCCAGAATCAAGTAAGACGTTTGCACTAACTGAATTGAGGGAAAAGGTACCTGCTATCACGTCCGTGTCCCTCACGGCATCCTGCACTGTCATAGTAAAAGTTCTAGCAGTTGGTGGCCTATTGGAGGCAGCCTTGCTTGCCCCTGATGCTGCTGGCTTGTTTATTGGGCAATCCTTCCTTATGTGACCTCGACGTCTGCACTGGAAACAAGTGGTGCTTTGGTTGGTACTAGGGATAACTATGGTACAAGAGGTAGCATAGTGGCCTGCCCGCCCACACTTAAAACAGGTTACCGGTTTCTGGTGACATGTACCGGAATGTTTCTTTCCACAAGTTGCACACACGGGTAATGGAGGTCTAGAATGGTGGGAGTTGATTGCTCCTGATTGCTTGCCGCCCTGGCTCACACTTGCGCTCACAGATTGTTTGAATCCCACATTCCTTCCAGGTAGGGAAACTGTTCCTCGGTTAAACTTATTCGGGGGTTTTCCTCCTGAGGAACCTTCACCCATGCTGGCATGCTTCCTTTTTATTCCCCCTTTCTCTCTTTCCCTCTGCATCTGATCATTCCATGCTTCCACAATTGTTGCTTTCTGCACCAAGGTGGCATAGTCTGTAAACTCTAAGATTGCTACACGATTCTGAATCCACTGCTTCAACCCTTGCTGAAACCTATTCGCTTTCTTCTCCTCAGTATCCACGAACTCTGGCACAAACCTTGATAGCTCGGTAAACTTGGCCTAGTACTCAGCCACTAACAAATTGTTTTGCTTCAGTTCTAAAAATTTGAGCTCCATCCGAGTCTTCATAAACCTTGGGAAATACTTTTACAAAAATAATTGTTTGAACCTCTCCTAGGTTACTATAGCATCGGTCTCCATGTTTTTCTTGGCCTCCCACCAGTAATTGGCCTCTCCTTTCAGAAGGTAAGTGGCAAAAACAGTCTTTTGCTCCTCCTCAAAGCTTAGAATCTCAAATGACTTTTCAATTTCCTTTATCCAGGCTCTTGCCTCGATTGGGTCAACTGATCCGTTGAATTTTGGGGTCTTAAGGGACTTAAAGGTCCTGAAAGAGTTTGCCACGGTACTGTTGTTTCCCTGGGGTGGTTGGGGGTAACGGCTCAAATTTTGCCTAAGCAGATCCATAAACTAACCCATGGGGTCTCTATCATGGTTCTCCCCTTCTTGCTCAACTTCAATTTCTTCCCCTTCTACTTCTTCTTCGAATTCTCCAGTGAAAAAGGTTTCGTCTGCTGTCCCATACCGGGAATCCTCTTGCTCATTATAATCCTTATCTTGCGCTTCATCATATTCGGGATCTTCCCTATGTTTATTGTGACTTTCTTGATCGGTAGACTCGCGGGGGTTAGCCCTAGTTCCCATTCTTCGTGGAGGCATCTTACTAAAAATTTGGACAATTACACATTAGGCTAATTCACTTGTTTTAAAGATTCCTTCTTGAAAAATCGTTACATATTTGGATTTAGGATCCCACAGTACTATATTTCATGGCAGCTTAATCGAAAATAGTACGTGCAGAAAATAATCTAATAAACTTGTGATCGCGTCACAACAGAACTGAAATGACTGAAAGGAAACAAATATATACATAATGCTGAAAGATACATCATTCGAGTCACATCGATAGTTTAGAAGTACAACCATCCTAACAACATCTAGTCAAAAGTGAAATACATGGTCTATCCGTCTAGTTAGTAAAAGGGAAACTAAATACAATGAAACTATCCCACAAAAGTCGACACTACTATGTCCGTACATGACTAGAAGACTAGACTACTACATCACTGTCTCTGAAATCAGCCACTAGTGGAGCCCAAAGCCCTAACCCTCATCATAGCAATGCGAAAGATCTCCCCAGCATCTATCCTGGATACCATGCCATGTCCATCGGTAGGTAAATTCCGGACCCTCATCCGGGCCCTCAGCTCAATACGGGTCACTGCCCTATGCATCTCTCAAGCTCTAGCACGCCTCCCACCACCCTAGCGTGCCAACCTAGCAACTCTCTCAGCTGCGAGCTCCGCCCTGGACTCTGCTAACCTGGCCTTAACCACTGCTAAATCTGTAGAAAGTCTGCTCACAACCCAATTATGCACCCACACTGGTATCCCCTCTATCGGAATATGGGGTGGGGTAGATGGCTCTGCTGGAGGTGCGGCCTCTGCCTATTGCGGCTTGGGGGTAATCTCCCCAAACTCCTCAAAAAAAAAGCTCACATGCAAGGGTGGTGGGGTAGGGGCCCTCTCAGTAGGGAGTGGTGGCACACGAAGTCCTGAACTCCCAATAGCATCATCAACTGGCTCATCAATATCTCCCTCACTACCCTCATCCACTGTCTGCTCTATAACTGCATCCATAACCTGCTCAGTAGTCATATCAGTGTCCTCCTCCATAACCCTAATCTCAGCTATGGCCTGACTCTCCTCTGGATCCTCATCATCAGAACCCAAATCAACGACCTCAGTATCCTCGGTGGCCTGGACCTCAGCCGGGTCCTCCTCCTCAGACTCAACAACCTCTGTGTCTCCATCTCATCACCCAAACGCTCATAGTATGGATCTGTGGTCCTGATCAAGTCATCAAAATCAGCCACTGCCCTATCCTCGACGGCCTGGATCGCCTCGTCGTGCTGTCTCTCAAAAGCCTCTGGATCAGAGATGTCGATCGCCTACACAATATGAACTATGTTCCTATCATGATACTTAAAAAGTTCCCGTAAGGGTTTTAGGTGAACTTTGCAAGAGTTCTAATTATCTTAGTGAATTTATTATTATATAACGTCGCATCATCATTTGGGATATATAACTCTCACTCTGATACCATTTCTGTAACAGCCCCAGATCCGGGGTCGGGGACCTGGTCGTTACGGTCTCAATTCCATCAATAATACTTGAACTTGAATCCAAATAAATAAACAACATACTATGACCCCGTAATAATATCACATCACACACAATAAGTTATAGTCCCAGAGATGAAATTGAAATAAGTCTTTTAATTATAGGATCCACGAATATAAATGATTACAACCCAAAATGATTACAACATAAGTTTAAAGGTTCTTGCCGTTGATTAACATTAATTATACATATAATTAAGGCAGAAAACAAAAGCTGCCAGTCTACCTCACTAATGGCAGCAACCATATCAGCGGGTAGTCCTACGACTGGAGTCACCTGCTTGCGCCGAGTGCGCCTTACACGGGCCATCAAACCTAGCTATTGTTGTGATATAAATAATAAAGCAAGGGTGAGAAATAGCCCACCAACAATAATGTATACTGAACAATAATATATATAACAGTTCAAAAATATTTTTGAAACCATATGCCATGCATTAACGAACATAGTTCAAGTATAATATTAACGATGAAGTTACGAGGTATTTAAGAGTACTTGTAGTTCTGAACAGTTTTCAAACCCTGTCAACATGAGTGATACTTCATGTTGCAGAAAATAAATAGATTTGGATGATGAACCAATGCTGGAGTATGTCGTGCCGGATGACACCACCTTACGATGATCAGTTGCAGGTCGTGCATCTCAAAATTTATTTCTCTACATGTAGAAGGAAGAACATATGGACAGCACCATACGCCGGATCTCCCTAGCCATCTTTAGGCTTAGTCGAGGCCGGCGCCACTCGGATCCTATTTCCAGGATGGACTGTCCCACAGCCTCTTATACCAGTTCCAATGATGGACTGTCCCACAGCCTCTTACACATTATACAAATACTTCTAGTTCGAATAAATCCATGACTCTGAAACGTAAAGCTCGTCCTCCTTTCCCCAAGTGTAATACTTGTTGATAGGACTCCACAAAGTAGTCGTATCTAGTTGGAAAGGAAAATTCACCAATATTTCCCAAGCAGTTGCTTGTTAATGGATATCGACTTGTTCCAATAATATTACCCCTCGAACGATGAGGAAGTAACACAGAGACTCGTCTTGATAAAAAGCAACCAGTTGCGAGTGAAAAGAATAGTTTTAAAACTTTTATGACTGGGAAGTCAAACAATTAAATAACAGCTTTCAAGTAAGGTTCCCTCATAATTTGGAAGATAGATTCGAATGAAGAATGGAGTTTTTGAGAACCTTCCTTGATAAAAATAATAATAATAAGACTCAAAAATAATTTACATAGTATTTAAAGGTCAAGTATAATTTTTGAATAAGGTGAATTATTTTTAGAACTAGTTAAAAGAATTAAATAAATATTCAAAGAATATTTATTACATCATAAATATTTTCAGAATATTCTTAATATAAAATATTGCTCATAAATAACCATCAATAAGTATATAAAAATATTCATTAAATAAATAATTCCTCGAATGAATATTCTAAATAATATTCAATAAATAAGTAAGACCTTAAATGGGTTTTCAGAATAATATACCTTACAGAAATAAATCTCAAATGAATATTCCAAATAATATTCATTAAATAAATAAACTCAAATGAATATTCCAAAATAATATTCATTAAATAAATAAACTCAAATGAATATTCCAAAATAATATTAATCTAAATCAATAACCTCAAATGAATATTCAAAATAATATTCATTAAATAAATAATCTCGAATGAACATTCAAATAATATTCAATAAATGAGTAATGGAAAAATATTTACTTAAATATTTTCCTCAGAAGATAATCACAATATATCAAGAAATACTGACTCTCGGTCTATATTAGACGAATTAGATCATATGCCCTTCACTAAGGGGCCATTTGTTAAAATTCTGAATGATTGATTAATCTGAATGCTGGATAGAAAATATTGTTTGTTAAGTAAAATTTTAAATTTCTGAATGATATAGTTTCCAATTTTCAAATTTAATGTTATTAAATTTATTTAAGTATTTAGATAAAATCTACTATCTTTTTTCCTAAAAATTCTTTATTTTAACTTTTTTTTATCCAAGTTAATTATACTTGCATTAGAAAAATATATCCATAAATTCAATAGTATTCCCGTAACAAAAAAGCTTTGTATTTTAAAAAAATTGATGTATTAACATAATAGAAAGACATTCCAATGCAGAAGCTATAAATAAATACAGTAATATCCATAATATACAAAAAATATAAGATATATATTTTCATCTTTTAAAACTCCATAAATATTAGAAAGTTTAAAAAAAATGTAAAAATTGGAATTTATTATCTTTTAAGGTTTTAATTTTTAAGAAAAAAAAGTTATTTTATGAAATAAGTTTCATCAATAATATGTAATGAAGTTAGAATTCGGTCCCAAATAAGAGCAGCTCGAAATGTGTTTAATGGGAAGGAAGACGACTCACTAGAAAAGATTGTATTAGCTATTAAAATTTAATACCGTTGTCATAATTTTTTTTTATTTTTGGGGATCGATTTTTATGGATAAATATTTTTATGGATAAATATTTATAATATATGTGTTCAATTGAAAAAAATGTGTTTAACAAGAAATTGGTTTATTAGAGAAGATTATGTAAATATTAAAATTTATTATTGATAATATAATATAACGTAAATATGTATTGAATTTTTTCAAAAAAATTGTAACGACGACGCAACACACGACTTTATCGAATAATTTTAACAAAATACAGGAAAATAGATGCAACTATCTGATAGACATTATAATATTAATTAATAGGATAGTGAAATATAGAATCAAATGCAAAATAGTACGTGTATATGTCACTTGAACCATTCAGTTGAGAATTAGAGCTGGAATCGTCCAGAAGATATTTGAGTCGTCCAGATTTTCAAAACATGAGTCAAACGGTCTGGACAACAAAAATATAACTCGTTAAATTCATACACACCCGTTCACATGTAAACAAATGAGGTCTATGGGTCTTAGCAATATCCGGCTTATAACTAGTATATCTCGTATCTAACTTATAAGGCAACATCAAATCATGAAACAAATATCACAATATAATTTGAAAGAAGGCATGCATGCTATGGCATATGTATAACAACAATCAATCATATATATTATCACAACAACAGTTCCAAAGTATTGGAAACTTGCCTGGTACTCGGGTAGGGGTAGCGTGTCCTGGGTCAGTTCGGTGATCTATAAGCAATCAGAATATTCGAGATTAATCACTTAACGCTTTAGAAAGGCTAAGTATATATTTAACTTAGGTTAAGACACGTTTTCAAGTTATCTCGTTATACACCCTCTAGTATAACTCTTATTAATCACCGTTATGATTCGACACTTGTTCGTTATTAAGGCATGTCATTACACTTACACTTGGTGGGTACTTAAACCATATAAGTTCTAAGGTCGGTCGCTTACTACAAGAGATTATACCGCGAGATTTATTGATCGTTTTCTAAGTGACTTTCCAAAGTTATAACCAAGTGCTCTTTTAAGGGGTTCTTCGCACTTAACTTAGATTCGAACATTTTTATAAAATCGAAAAACGATCCGTTTGACATGAAGTTTTCTCCTACACCTTCCTTATGATCTCTAATATTTAATTACTAAGATTCGCCACTGAATTATTAATATTAAGGGGGTTCAATTTCAGTTACGAACTTGCACTTACGGTTTCGAACCACTTTTACGATTTTGACCATAACTCCTAAACCGTAAATCTGTTTGCTTCGATTCTCATGCCAAAACGATCTATGACTCGAGATCTACAATGATAGGTCATATATTCTTCAAGATCAGACATTTATATCTACTGTTATGCTCTAATTTAAGGGTTTAACGAAATTTTGGCATTACGACGGCTATAAATCGAACGTTTCTAAATTCATAACATCACAACCAAGCCACACCGGGCATACCATCAATCTTATACACATGATATTCATATTAACGAGTCCAAGAACATCTCACTACACCATCATAATCATCATATCTCTTAAATCAACTAGATCAACTACATAATCATGCTTACATTAACATCATAATCATAACTAAGCTAAAACCACCAAGAATATGCATATATCTCAAAGAGCTAGGGTTCTTAAGAGATACACCTTCCTTGGAGTATGTAAAAGCCTTACTAAGCATGATCTAGTCCTTTTATAGCCTTAATATAACTTAGATCAACCAAAGAAAACAAGAAATCAAACTTAGTTTCTTGAAATCACTATTCATCATCTTTGATGATTTTATTAAATATGCTAGACTTGGAATTTGAGGCTCAAATTCATTGGATAACTATGATATGAAATGTAATACTCACCATAAAAATCTTGAAATCAAAAAATATTTGGAAGTGGGGTTTTGGTTTTGGAATTAATCCTTGGGCCGAATGGAAGAGAAAGAGAGAGTTTGGTGTTCTTGGCTTGTTTGCTTGGTTGATTCTTGCATAAAGTGATGTCTCTTGATAATATCTTGCATAAAGTGTCTTTATTATAGTGGTGTGGTCATGGATGATGCAATTTACATGGACAAGTGTTGGTGTTTAGTGGTATGATGGTGTAATCTTGCTAAGTACTTGGTTTGTTTGCTAAGTATGCTAGTTACCTTAGTAACTACTTAGTTCCTTGATCTTATCTTCTTGCACATGCATGCATATTGGCTTTCTGCTTGTTTCTTTGTCCGGTTATTGCTCAATTTCATTGATCGTTCGGAGGAATATCTCAAGTAATTCTCGTTAGGGTTTTACCGGGAACCTTCTTAATATTTATACTACCATTCTCAATCTTCCTTTATAATTCTTGAATTTAAATTCCTTAAATCTTTTTAATAGATCCTTAAATCCTTCAGTGCCCAGGGAAATCTCGGAGAAAATAAAAGTGCTATTTTTTTGAATCTGATATCGTTTACAAACACTTATATTGCCTATCGGTCATTAATACGAACTCAGAAATCCATTCCGAATACTCCTATATAGCGTCGTCTGATAATATTCCAATTTCCACCAAAAACACTATTCATTGGTTATTTTCTCTTTAATTCTTATAATTAGAAAAAGGTTCTCGCACTTTCTCGAGCGTTCCTTAACCCTTTTACGGAACTACTGGACTTATAACAGATATCGATTTCGATGACATGAAAATAATCTTCCTCTTTGGAATTTACTATATCTTACTTTCCAGGAGATAAATTATTCTAATCTAAGTTGTCAACCAATTGCATTGTTCATGGCGCATATAAACATTTGAATCCAAATTCATTAAATATTCATTCACTAGAACCACTGTTACACTTACGCTCCATTACATAATAAAAGTTTTAATTACTACCAAAAATCTGGGTTCTTACACAAAGTCAGGACTTGAATGAGTTTAAAGCAGTCCTTTAATGGCAAGAAATGACAGGACATGAGCTTAAACTAGTCCTCTAATGGAAGGAAATGGAGAACTTGTCAGGACATTGATCGATCGTATACAGTACACTCCAACTGTTTGATAAATTTGTGGCTAATGAAGAGTTGAAGACTACAACGAAGACTAGCACCAGTGTATATCTTTAAGCTAAGAGTTTCACTCCGTTCTCACTCATTAGCTTGAGGGGGAGTATGGAGAAATAAAATAGATATATGGGATAGTTTAGTAATATTGTACTCCCTCCGTCCCATTCATTTCTATACGTTTTTTAGAGTGTCTGACACGCATTTTAAGGTGCATAACTAGTATAGTTCCATAACTTATTTTTAAAATTTTCTTTTTTTTTGTATAAAAATAAGATTGTTCTATTTTTATATAAAAAGAAAATTGTAGAAATATGTTATGTAACAATAGTAGTTAGGAGCCTTAAAATGCGTGTCATGCCCCGTCCCCCAATGTATAGAAATCATTGGGACAGAGGGAGTAGTTATATAGAATGAGGCTATATATAAAGCCTCTTTACTCTCATTTCCAGCCAAGATCAACACAATGTAACCTTTTAATATATTCACCCTTTACCTATATTGTTTGTACATATTTTATCTTTATTGTTCATCTCTTTCTTCTACAATTACATGTCTTTGATTATTCAACTTATAAAAGTTATCACTTCGATTTGATGATTCGGTAGCAATTGACAATATTTATGAGCATGGTGTTTTCGACTATATGTCTATAAGTACGTGGCGTGAGTTTAAAAAAATAGTTAAAGAATCTGTTGCTGGTAAGTTGAACTTGAGAAACATATTTGAGCATCTTGATACTGCTACTGTTTTACATTTTATTGGTAAAGAATGGGAAATTGTTCAAAGAATTTTTGGTTGATGATTTTTCGGAAAGAAATGGTAAGAGGCTGTGGGACAATCCATCCTGGAAATAGGGTCCGAGTGGTGCCGGCCCCGACTAATCCCAAAGATGGCTAGGGAGATCCGGCGTATGGTGGTGTCCATATGTTCTTCTTTCTACATGTAGAGAAACAAATTTTGAGATGCACGACCTGCGACTGATCATCGTAAGGTGGTGTCATCCGGCGCGACATACTCTAGCATTGGTTCATCATCCAAATCTATTTATTTTCTGCAACATGAAGTATCACTCGTGTTGACATGGTTTGAAAACTGTTCAAAACTACAAGTACTCTGAAATACCTCGTAACTTCATCGTTTATATTATACTGGCACTATGTTCGTTAATGCATGGCATATGGCTTTAAAAATACTTTTGAACTGTTATATATATATATATATATTATTGTTCAGTATACATTATTGTTGGTGGGCTATTGCTCACTCTTGCTTTATTATTTATATCACAACAACTAGGTTTGATGGACCGCGTAAGGCGCACTCGGCGCAAGCAGGTGACTCCGGTCGTAGGACTACCCGCTGATATGGTTACTGCCATTGCTGAGGTAGACTGACAGCTTTTGGTTTCAAACTTAATTATATGTATAATTAATGTTAATTAACGGCAAGAACCTTTAAACTTATGTTGTAATCATTTTGGGTTGCAATAGAGCAAACAAGCAGTCCAATAACAAGTAAAAGCTTCATAGAAGCCGAGAGTGGCCCATTGAAATGAGGCTGATGCGTGCCATTAGCAGCTATATCTTTGCAAGGTCCCAAATACGGACCACAAAGCTTTGGATTGCCAAGGAATGAAGTGTAATTAAAGTAGCTAAACTGACCAGTACCCGGAGCTAAACCAAAAAGATTTTTATAAGAAAAATCAACTGATTTTAAGCTTTGCATTGTAGCTATAGGTGCTGGAATACTTCCTACTAAATGATTTCTCGACAAATTCAAGTAGTTAAGTATCCTCATACTTGTAATCTCAGTCGGTATCTGCCCTGAAAGCTCGTTCCTACTCAGATCAACAAATGTCAATAAACCACATTGACTGATTTCTTTCGCAATCTCTTCCGAAAAAGCGTTATGACTGATATAGTGTATTTTATATATACTTTATAGGATTTTATTCCCGCATTTACGGTGCTTTTGCGAATAATCGTGAGTATTTAATGAGTTTTTAATGAGTTTGTTGCAGGAAATAATAATTGCCAAGTCGGAATGAATCGAGCATTATTTAATGATTTTATGTGATTTTTAGCTCGAAAGATTTATTTTGGGAAATTACGAGGAGAAATGGTGGAATTATGGTTCGTTGCTAAGGAATTTTGGAGCGAAGCAGTTTGTGGAACAGGAGGCAAGAGGCGAAACAGCGCCATTCTAAGGGCAACAACGCCATTTTAAGGGATATAGCGCTCCAAGAGGCGTAACAGCGCTCACAGACAGAATGGAGGAGGCGCTATAGCGCTGTACATCGCGCAGCAGCGCCTGTGCGCAACTGGTTTGTGCGGAACTTCAAGGAAAAATCAGAATTTTATCTCCTTTTTCCTACTTGTAATATAATTCTAATTACTTCCAGCTGGGCCTATTTATTTAAGGCAATTACACAGACTTGTAACAATATACAACTTTGTACGCAGCTTTTAGGGATTTTTTTTAGAGAACTATTATTATAATACCCCAATATTTTAGTTAATTATTTAGTTATTAATATTTGTAAAACATGTGTTAAAATATATTTGCCTATATTATATTCTAGAAATATCTAGAAGCTAGTGTTGGACTCTTAATCGAATTCCAACTATTAATGATAAGTTTAATTTAAGTGATTGAATCCAACTTTATCAGCTATTTCTAGGAGGTTATGCTAATCGTAATATGTTTATAAATATAAGTTAATACACGTATATGAGGTGCACATCCACGTTTAGAACACAGAGTATTAACAAGAGAAAAGCTCAGGTAATCTTCGAGTAAATTATGTACACGTTCCTCTACTATTAGTTTGTTCTATTAGTTTATTTAATATGTATATATTGATACATATTGATACCAGGTGTTCACCTACAAGGGAGTAGGCCAACCAAATCCTAGACTCTGTTGGTACTAGAGTAGTAGAGAGGTAAGTGGGTTTATTGTGCTATATAGTTTTATAGTATTAAGTTATACTTTACATGTATTGATTCAACATTCTTTTCAGAATTGTGTCATTTGTGTGTGTCTAATCTACCCGGTTCAATTTTTAGGTCTCTAAATCCGAATCATAGTAAGCTCCCAATTACTCTCTTATAAGCTATTATTTTATTTGTAAAATTATACCGTACAAATTGTAACATATGGAGTTGCCAATTTAATTTTATTTTACGTCAAATTTATATATGCATGTTTTTTTTATTATGTTTTTGTGTAATAAATTTGATCATATATATATTGTTAGGTGTCGTGGTTATAATCAAATTATTGTTATTTTTGACTTCGTATTGACTATAGTAATTTATTGTTTATATTCATTATTCTTTTAAATTATGATTTGTATATTCATATTTAAAGGTTTGTTGTCTCTACATTTTGTAAATATTTAAAAAGATATGATTTTTTAAACATTTTTCTAATATCGATATCTAGTACTGGTACTTCTATTTTATCACCTTATTACCTATCTAATATATTGTTTATTCTGGTTTGTATGCATGAGAGTGTTGCCGGCTTTGTGGACCAAATGTACTGAAGGCCATTGCAGGGCTAAGTTGGTTTTATAATAAGGAGTCATGTGTCAGTGTAGTAGCTTGTCTATTTAATGAATAAAGTGTGAGACTTATATTGTAATTAGTTTATATTTTCTTTTATAATTAAAATATTTTTATAAATGACCCTTTTAGATAAAAGTAGTTGTTGTACGTCAAGGAATGTGGAGCATTTTATTTGTATGTTGGTGACTTGGTTTCGTCTATATTAGTAGCATTATGATTGTTTTGGCCTAATATATCGACCTATTTGATTTTTGCTATTTTTATTATTATTTTTGTTATTATTATGCAACCAGTTATTAAACTTAACTCGGTTATATTGTTATTCTCAAAGTATGTTTGGTTTTCTTTAATTTTTGATTTCTCGGCCAGCTTATGCTTATGTGATTGATATGCTAGTTTATGATTATGTTATCATTTTATTTGTTAATTTATATTTTATTATTTTCGAATTCCACAAGCTTGAGATTGTTGTCTTACTGGTTAGTAAGTCAGTACTCAATTAGTAGGCCGAGAGATTATATTATATTAATATATTTCTGGGTATTAATTTATAATTGTATACATATTAATTTAAAGATTACATTAATCTATAGTATTTTGATTTGGTATTTAATTTATGAATTATTAAATATATTAGTGCGCCTATATGCTAATATAAATTCATAAAATTTGTTTTTAGATCCGAATAAGGACTATTAGTGGTACACCTGATCCCGGATATTTAGTATTGGCTCATCATTCATATCGGGTACGAATTCTTTGTTCTCTATTTTAATTAATAAGTATTCATTAAATTTTTTTTTTTTGCTAATTAAGTATTCATTAAATTTATTGTCGGATCATTTTCTAAAATTGAGACCTTATTGTACTCAATGTGTACCTAATTGTACACATTCTCAGTTTCGTTTCAAATTTCCTATTTTTGGATTTATTGTTGTCTTGACTCGTATATATTGTTTTATTTCGCATTTTCTTGCGACATTGTTTATTTTGTTTCGTTTCGTGCAACGAGTCAAGCAACCTTTGTAACCTATTTGTTGGGCTCTTAGACCGATCTGTGTGGGTTAATCACAAACAATGTTCACATGGAGTTCGGAGTAAAGGTGAACTAGGCACCTACTCGTATCGGTGGGTGAGTATACGAGCACGTCTCTGGGGTATGAGATGTGATTAGATCATGATCACTATTGTATTGTTGGGATGTTTTATACATTCCTTATTTCTTCTTCTGGATTACCGAAGAAGAAACCATTGTCCTGTACTTCGCTGGTGATTGGAGTTAGCGAGTATAGTTTTGTGTAAGAGACCCATATTGTACCCACCTTACTTGCTATTCACCCTTATTTAAGTTTCATTGTTAACTCAATTGTTTTAAATTATTATCGCACTGATTCGTATACCATTGATAATTGTTTCAAATTTATTTCTATCACATTTTCACTTAAAACTCGGTGTTGGTAAGACACGTTCCACTCATATTTATATTTCATATTTTATTTAGATTATATTCATACAGAGCATCAGGCTCACTCTTTATTGTTTCCTTTCCGCAGGTAAATAGGGGTAAGCGGGAAGAGTGATGAGAGCCACCCAGTCATTAGTAGATCTTTGGCTTAGTAGATTTATTGATCTTGAGAACTCATTTAGTTGATTTCGAACTTTATTAGTTTCGTTACTATGGATTTTCAGACCTCGTATTTTTATTTGGGTTATTGACATTGGTTTATTGCAGTTTAGATGATTTGGAATTGTTTAAGATGCAACTTTATTGTTATAATAGTAGGGTGTTACAAAGTTGGTATCAAAGCTACGGTTTTAGGTTCTGTAGTCTGTCCTTTAGGCATTGACCTGTGAGTTGGGTTGACTTCGCATGGGTAGAATTATGACTCTTAATATCGATATGTGATATGATTGTTTCGTATATGCACTCACGAAAATTTTTGCAGAATGCCGCCAAGGAGATCTAATACAAACCAAAACACTGGGGGAAATGTTACTCAGCAAATTGTGATGGATCAAACCACTTTTATGAATATGGTGCAGCAGGTGGCAGCTCAGCAAACGCAGAATCCTGGTGGTAACACACAGAATCAGGAAGGCCAGACTATGTTTGATCGTTTTATGAAACAAAGGCCTAATTGCTTCAAGGAGGCTAAGACCCCCATGGATGCTGAAGCGTGGATTGATCATATGGAGAAGATCTTTCAGGTACTTAACTGTTCTGAGCTGGAAAAGGCTCGTTTTGGCATTTACCGTCTTGAAGGGGAAGCTAGCATTTGGTGGAAGTCAGTTGTGGCTTCCCACGCAGCTGGATACGAGAATACTGTCACTTGGAATGTTTTTAAGGCACAGTTTGATCAGAGGTACTTTCCTGCCAGCATTCGTGAGGAGTATGTTCGGGAATATCAAAGCATAACTCAGAAGGAGGATGAATCTGTGGCGGACTTTCAGATCAGGTTTCAGAGGTTATCTGGCTATGCACGGTCCGTTGCTGGTACAGAGGAAGATAAAATCATGAAATTTAAGTGGGCTCTGAAGACTTCGATCCGTAATTACATCATAGCTAACCGCTACACTACTATGGACAGTTTGGTAGACAGTGCCAGAGACCAGGAGCTTCACCAGACTGATTTTCGTAAACAGAGAGACTTGTAGAACCAGAAAAGGAAGAGAGAAGATGATTCTTCTAGATTTCAGAAAAATGGAGGAGTTGTAGGCAGGTTTAAACAGAATGAGTAGAGGTATAACACTCGTTTTCAGCAGAGGAATGGAAATCAGGGTAACCAGCAGAACAGGTCAGGGACTCAAGCTGGGAATCAGAACGGAGGAAAATCTAATTGTGAGCATTGCGGGAAGATGCACAGTGGCGTCTGTTATTGGCTTACTAGATCATGCTTCAACTGTGGCCAGAAAGGCCATACTATTCGAGATTGCAAGGTGCCATTGAAGAAATCTGCGGACCAGAATGATCAGAATGGGAAGAATAATCAGGAGAATGGTGGACGTGTCTTTTCTATCACCGCAAAGGATGCTGCAAATACCCCAGGTACCATTACAGGAACACTATCTATTGGCAATAGGAATGCTACAGTTTTATTTGATACTGGAGCTACAAATTCATTTGTCTCTACATCTTATGCTAAACATCTATGCATCACACCTACTACATTATCAACTGAATTTTCTGTTGGCAACCCTATTGGGGGAAATATGTTTGTGAACTCTCAGTATCATGATTGTGTAGTTATCGTTGAGGATAGAAGATTATTTGTGGATCTCTTACCTATTCCGTTGCGAGACTTTGATGTAATTTTGGGGATGGATTGGCTAGAGCGACATAAGGCTACTATTGATTGTCAGGGAAAGAGAATAATTTTCGGTGATCCAAATTCACCTGAGTTCGAGTTCCAGGGTTCTACGCCCAGTGGTTTGGGGAAATTTGTGACGGCCATCAAGGCCAAACGGATGCTTGCACGTGGTTGTGAGGGATATTTAGTTCATGTGATTGATTCCTCCAAAGACCAATCTAAAGTTGAAGATGTTAGTGTTGTTTGTGAATTTCTAGATGTATTTCCGGATGACTTGGATGGACTACCACCACCGCGAGAGGTGGAATTTTCTATTGATTTGTTACCTGGTGCGTAACCTATTTCTAAGGCTCCGTATCGCATGGCTCCACTAGAGTTGCAAGAGTTAAAGGAACAATTGCAGGAACTACTGGAGAAAGGTTTCATTCGGCCTAGTGTTTCCCCTTGGGGAGCACCTGTTTTATTTGTGAAGAAGAAAGACGGTTCAATGAGGCTCTGTATTGATTATCGGGAGTTGAATAGAATCACTGTGAAGAATAAGTACCCACTGCCTAGGATCGATGACCTATTTGATCAGCTACAAGGAGCAAAATATTTTTCGAAGATTGATCTGCGTTCAAGATACCATCAGTTGAGAGTGAAGGAAAGTGATATCCCGAAGACCGCATTTAGGACTCGCTACGGGCACTACGAGTTTCTTGTTATGTCTTTTGGGTTAACTAACGCACCGGCAATTTTCATGGACTTGATGAACAGGGTATTCAAAGATTTTCTTGACAAGTTCGTGATCGTATTTATCGATGACATTTTGGTGTATTCAAAGTCTAAAAAAGAGCACGAGGAGCATCTGCGAGTTGTGTTGGAGATATTGCGGAAGAACAAGTTATATGCAAAGTATCAGAAATGTGAATTTTGGCTCGAGCAAGTCGCCTTTTTGGGACACATTGTATCAGCAGATGGAATCAAAGTGGATCTTGCTAAGGTTGAGGCTATTGCCGATTGGCCAAGACCTAGCACGGTTACTGAGGTTAGGAGTTTCTTGGGACTCGCTGGTTATTATCGTCGCTTTGTTGAGGGTTTCTCGACTATTGCCATGCCATTGACACAGTTGACTCGAAAAAGTAACAAGTTCATATGGACCGAGGAATGTGAGGCTAGTTTCCAAGAGTTGAAGAACAAACTTGTGACATCTCCAGTTTTGACACTACCATCGGGAATGGGTGGTTACGTGATTTACAGTGATGCTTCAAAGAAGGGACTTGGCTGTGTACTAATGCAGCATGGAAAGGTGATCGCCTATGCTTCGAGGCAACTAAAACCTTACGAGGTGAACTATCCGACACATGATTTGGAGCTTGCAGATGTGATCTTTGCATTGAAGATATGGAGACACTACTTGTACGGTGATAAATGTGAGATATTTACGGACCACAAAAGTTTGAAGTACATCTTTACACAGAGGGAACTTAATATGAGGCAGAGGAGATGGATTGAACTTTTGAAGGACTATGATATGAGTATTCTGTATCATCCAGGCAAAGCTAACAAGGTTGCAGACGCATTGAGTTGGAAGAATTTTGGGAATCTGGTAGCACTGGTGACACAACAACGACCTCTTCAGCGGGAGATTGAAAAGTTTAGCTTGGAGTTTTATTGTCATGACTCAGATGGTATTGTGGCAAGTATGCATGTCGAGCCTAGTCTTATCTTTAGGATTAAGGCAGCTCAAGATGGTGATGAGGAATTGTGCAAACTGGTACGAGATAGTGAAGCAGGGAAGCAACCAGGACTTCGAAGTGATGATCACGGTATTATTTGGTTGGGTAACCGATTGTGTGTGCCTAATAATAAGCAACTTAAAGAGGAACTATTGGAGGAATCCCATCGATCACCATTTTCTATTCATCAAGGTGAAACGAAGATGTATCATGATGTGAAGGAACACTTTTGGTGGATAGGTATGAAACGTGATATAGCTGAGTTTGTTTCGAGGTGTTTGAATTGTCAACAGGTGAAGATTGAGCATCAGAGACCGAGTGGATTGTTACAGCCTTTGGAAATGCCTACTTGGAAATGGGAAAACATTTGCATGGATTTTGTGATTGGATTGCCTAGAACTTTGAAAAAAAATGATGCGATATGGGTGATTGTAGATAGGCTTACTAAATCTGCTCACTTTTTGGCGATTCGTGGGAACATGTCTTTAGAGAGTTTAGCACTTGCCTACAGGAATGAGATCCAAGATTCACTTCAAAATTTTGGCAAGGATTTCAAAAGGCATGGGGTACCAAGTTGAACTATAGTACAGCTTTTCATCTGCAGTCAGATGGACAGTCAGAGAGGACGATTCAGACTTTAGAGGATATGTTGCGAGCTTGTGCATTGGAATGGTTTGGAAATTAGGATGAGTATTTGCCGCTGGTTGAATTTGCATACAATAATAGTTGGCAGGCAAGCATTGGTATGGCTCCTTTTGAGGCATTGTACGGGCGTAAGTGTAGAACACCGACTTGTTGGAATGAAGTGGGAGAGAAACTTTTGGAAGGTCCCGATTTGGTTCAGATCACTACTGATAAGGTAGCATTTGCTTTGGAGAAGCTCAGACAAGCACGATCCAGACAAAAGAGTTATGCAGATAAAGGTAGACGGGAGTATGAGTTTAAGGTTGGAGATAAGGTCTTTCTTAAAGTATCTCCGACGAAGGGCATTCAACGTTTTGGTCAGAAAGGTAAATTGAGTCAGAGATATATTGGTCCTTTTGAGATTCTCGAAAAAGTTGGAGCAGTAGCATATAGGGTTGCTTTGCCACCACAATTGTCGCGGGTACACAACCTTTTTCATGCATCAGTTTTGAGGAAGTATGTTTATCATCCACATCACATTATTCAGTATCCTTTAGACACCTTTGGTGATGATTTATCTTGTGAGGAGGAAGCTGAGGCTATATTGGCACGAGAGGAAAGGGTTTTACGTAAAATGACTATTCATTTTGTGAAAGTCCTTTGGAAAAATCACGATGCTCGAGAAGCTACGTGGGAGATGGAAGATTCTGTTCGCACCAAATATCCTTATCTTTTCGAATCAGGTGCGTTATTTGAATTTCGAGGACGAAATTCTTTTAAGGAGGGAAGAATATAAAACCCAAATATTTTAGTTAATTATTTAGTTATTAATATTTGTAAAACATGTGTTAAAATATATTTGCCTATATTATAATCTAGAAATATCTAGAAGCTAGTGTTGGACTCTTAATCGAATTCCAACTATTAATGATAAGTTTAATTTAAGTGATTGAACCCAACTTTATCAGCTATTTCCAGGAGGTTATGCTAATCGTAATATGTTTATAAATATAAGTTAATACACGTATATGAGGTGCACAACCACGTTTAGAACACAGAGTATTAACAAGAGAAAAGCTCAGGTAATCTTCGAGTAAATTATGTACACGTTCCTCTACTATTAGTTTGTTCTATTAGTTTATTTAATATGTATATATTGATACATATTGATACCAGGTGTTCACCTACAAGGGAGTAGGCCAACCAAATCCTAGACTCTGTTGGTACTAGAGTAGTAGAGAGGTAAGTGGGTTTATTGTGCTATATAGTTTTATAGTATTAAGTTATACTTTACATGTATTGATTCAACATTCTTTTCAGAATTGTGTCATTTGTGTGTGTCTAATCTACCCGGTTCAATTTTTAGGTCTCTAAATCCGAATCATAGTAAGCTCCCAATTACTCTCTTATAAGCTATTATTTTATTTGTAAAATTATACCGTACAAATTGTAACATATGGAGTTGCCAATTTAATTTTATTTTACGTCAAATTTATATATGCATGTTTTTTTTATTATGTTTTTGTGTAATAAATTTGATCATATATATATTGTTAGGTGTCGTGGTTATAATCAAATTATTGTTATTTTTGACTTCGTATTGACTATAGTAATTTATTGTTTATATTCATTATTCTTTTAAATTATGATTTGTATATTCATATTTAAAGGTTTGTTGTCTCTACATTTTGTAAATATTTAAAAAGATATGATTTTTTAAACATTTTTCTAATATCGATATCTAGTACTGGTACTTCTATTTTATCACCTTATTACCTATCTAATATATTGTTTATTCTGGTTTGTATGCATGAGAGTGTTGCCGGCTTTGTGGACCAAATGTACTGAAGGCCATTGCAGGGCTAAGTTGGTTTTATAATAAGGAGTCATGTGTCAGTGTAGTAGCTTGTCAATTTAATGAATAAAGTGTGAGACTTATATTGTAATTGGTTTATATTTTCTTTTATAATTAAAATATTTTTATAAATGACCCTTTTAGATAAAAGTAGTTGTTGTACGTCAAGGAATGTGGAGCATTTTATTTGTATGTTGGTGACTTAGTTTCGTCTATATTAGTAGCATTGTGATTGTTTTGGCCTAATATATCGACCTATTTGATTTTTGCTATTATTATTATTATTTTTGTTATTATTATGCAACCAGTTATTAAACTTAACTCGGTTATATTGTTTTTCTCAAAGTATGTTTGGTTTTCTTTAATTTTTGATTTCTCGGCCAGCTTATGCTTATGTGATTGATATGCTAGTTTATGATTATGTTATCATTTTATTTGTTAATTTATATTTTATTATTTCCGAATTCCACAAGCTTGAGATTGTTGTCTTACTGGTTAGTAAGTCAGTACTCAATTAGTAGGCCGAGAGATTATATTATATTAATATATTTCTGGGTATTAATTTATAATTGTATGCATATTAATTTATAGATTACATTAATCTATAGTATTTTAATTTGGTATTTAATTTATGAATTATTAAATATATTAGTGCGCCTATATGCTAATATAAATTCATAAAATTTGTTTTTAGATCCGAATAAGGACTATTAGTGGTACACCTGATCCCGGATATTTAGTATTGGCTCATCATTCATATCGGGTACAAATTCTTTGTTCTCTCTTTTAATTAATAAGTATTCATTAAATTTATTGTCGGATCATTTTCTAAAATTGAGACCTTATTGTACTCAATGTGTACCTAATTGTACACATTCTCAGTTTCGTTTCGAATTTCCTATTTTTGGATTTATTGTTGTCTTGACTCGTATATATTGTTTTATTTCGCATTTTCTTGCGACATTGTTTATTTTGTTTCGTTTCGTGCAACGAGTCAAGCAACCTTTGTAACCTATTTGTTGGGCTCTTAGACCGATCTGTGTGGGTTAATCACAGACAATGTTCACATGGAGTTCGGAGTAAAGGTGAACTAGGCACCTACTCGTATCGGTGGGTGAGTATACGGGTACGTCTCTGGGGTATGAGATGTGATTAGATCATGATCACTATTGTATTGTTGGGATGTTTTATACATTCCTTATTTCTTCTTCTGGATTACCGAAGAAGAAACCATTGTCCTGTACTTCGCTGGTGATTGGAGTTAGCGAGTATAGTTTTGTGTAAGAGACCCATATTGTACCCACCTTACTTGCTATTCAGCCTTATTTAATTTTCATTGTTAACTCAATTGTTTTAAATTATTATCGCACTGATTCGTATACCATTGATAATTGTTTCAAATTTATTTCTATCACATTTTCACTTAAAACTCGGTGTTGGTAAGACACGTTCCACTCATATTTATATTTCATATTTTATTTAGATTATATTCGTACAGAGCATCAGGCTCACTCTTTATTGTTTCCTTTCCGCAGGTAAATAGGGGTAAGCGGGAAGAGTGATGAGAGCCACCCAGTCATTAGTAGATCTTTGGCTTAGTAGATTTATTGATCTTGAGAACTCATTTAGTTGATTTCGAACTTTATTAGTTTCGTTACTATGGATTTTCAGACCTCGTATTTTTATTTGGGTTATTGACATTGGTTTATTGCAGTTTAGATGATTTGGAATTGTTTAAGATGCAACTTTTATTGTTATAATAGTAGGGTGTTACAATTATTTTCTTTGAAGATTGACGATTAAAGGTTTTTTCCTATATATTTATAATTATGAGTTCTTCTATTAATTCGTGTGTTTTGTTTTCTTCCTTAATTATGTGTAACTAAATCTCTAATCTGAGGATTGGGTAGTATTCCTTGGTATTCATGTGTGTTTAATTATCTGTGATTTTCTTGCTTTGCTGATCTGTTATTGAGGGATTAACACAATTAGGGGCGTCATGAACCTTTGACTGGATTTTAGGGATTGTAATTACTTGGAAGAGGAGTTGCAATCGATTTAACAGACATAATTCAAGTATTTGATTGGAAGATTAATATGCGAATCGTGAGACTTATAATTCTTGGTGCTTATTAGTTTATGATTGTACTTTGATTGTATCACGAAAGTGACAATTAAGGTGTAGTTGTAGACACTATATTGTACCTTGGAAGAGAACATTATAACCTTAGAAGAATTGTTTTCAGCAGAGTAAGAACGTAGACGTCACATAGATATTGAATGTGCATTGAAACCAAGTGAAGAACCCCAGTTCTTGGATTGTTTTCCTTATATATTTTATTCTCGATTGATAATTAGTTTAATTTAGTTTATAAACAAACCAAACATTCTTCTACACTTCTAAATTGTGAGAGATAAGATACTTGAACTTGATATTACATTCAGTCCTTCCCTGCGAACGAATAACACAAAAATACTGCTAACAAATTGGCGCCGCTGCCGGGGAAGGCAGTATATTCGAGTTTAGGTAGTTAGGTCCCGTAAGAGGGCTATATTAAGCTAGAAGGGGGGTTGAATAGCTTAATTACCAATTTAAAAATTATTATGGCCTTTTAAAATAATTTTCCCTTTTTAAAACTTTACCGAGTCGTTATGCAGTTTATAAGTGCAGAAATAAAAGACAAGGAAGGAAAATACCACACAGGAGATTTTATCCTGGTTCGCGATGGCGCAACCCCTAATGGATTCGCTCACCCCTACTCCAGTCCCCGAGCTCCTCTCCGGACTCGAGATTTTCCCTTAAAAATAACTCCCTTCTTTAGTAGGCGGAGAAGCCATTACAACCCTATAAATATTGGTCTTGGTACGTATCTCCGAGACACTTCCTCACAATAAATATAAAAACCCACAAGACTCGTCTTGGGTTTTAACTCCCCGTTACACCCTCAAAGTCGTTGTGAAAAACCTACACAACTTATCTTAGACAGCAACTCCCCGCTACTTCTTCAAAGTTGATGTAGAACCCTTGGTGTAGTCTTTGAATTCCTCGCTTTTGCCGGTCTTGGATCTTAGATGAAAGGTCTTGGGTCTTTCCTCTTCTTCACGGTGCAAAGGCCATTAACTCCCCGCTAGTGCCTAGGACTTGGGTCTTAGAACGAGAATCACCTCACTTCAACTTCACCTCACTGCAAAACTTAGAAAACAATATATACGAAACAAACCGTAATATAAAGAGAGGTTTGGACTTAATATGTCCTAAGGTGACTACAATATTCTTACCCGAATATTAATTAAAGTAAGTTCAATAAGCTTTATTTGCTTATGACTTTATAATACAATACTCCGTATAGTGAGATTTAAATATATCTCGGAGTTTTTAAATCTTGATTATTTCCTTTAAGCTCGTAGGCTTATAAGGTTTTATAATCATATAATTTGGCTCGTCTTTTATAAAGATCGAAGTATACTTACAATTACTTCTTGCTGAAAATACGTCTATTTTCGAAGTATTGTATAAATCAAGTCCTTGATGAGCTTTATAGCTAAAGGATCTTTGATAAACAATTTCTCGTTCGATATAGTCTTGTTATAGACTATTCGTATTTATATTTAAACGAGAGTGTTACAATATTTCTTTAACAATTTGCACTTTAATATTATTTGGCCAATTAAACACAACACACAAATAAACGCACACGTACGTAAAAGTAACTCGGCTTATCTATAGGATAAAACGAGGGCCGCTATTATGCGTTAAAATAGTGCGGAATGTAAAATCACTCACAAGTGTGAGGACGAGAAGAAAAAGTGTGGTAGGTAAAAATCACTCACAAGTGTGAGGACGAGAATAAAAAGTGCGGAAAATATATAAACGGCTTTTGCCACGCTATTACGCGTTTAAAGTAGTATCACTCACAAGTGTGAGGACTAGAAGAAAAGAGTGCGCAAAATATATAAATAGAAGCTTAACAACTTATTTCCCCCGGAACACTAGAGGTGATAGAAGGGAAACAAATCACGCTTTAGCACAATTATATATATCACAATAATAATAATGGCCAAAGTAAGTGCGTTAAAGATTTAATTAATTAAGGCTTTTAGATTCTTTTCCCTCGGAACACTAAGGTGATAGAAAGGAATTAAATCAAGCTCGATGTATTATTTGACCGTCGTCAAATATAACCTCTTTTTGAGGTTTTGTAATATTTCGAATCGTTGTTCGAAATTTAATCCTTGTACGGATTTTTATGGTCTCGTTTAGAGATCCGATATAAGAGCTTAAAGATGAAGAGAAGATGAAGATAGAGAGCTCTTATATGTATAACAATATGGTCGGTTAAGACTCGGATGTGAAGCTAAAAATTACCACTTTTGGAGATCGCCTGAAAAAGTTCGCCGGAGGTTCGGCCAGATTTTGGCACGTTGGTCGAACTTGGGCAGCCCTTCGGGAGGCCGGATAGTAGTGGTAGAGGAGCTTGCTAGGTGGGAGAGAGCTTGGTTGAAGGAACTAAGCTTTATGGAACAAAAACCTTGTATATATTTAAGTATATATAAGAAAGAGAAGGTTTTTGAGATGAAGTGGGTGTAGAGAGTATTTGGATATATTGAGAGAGCTTCCACTTCTAAATTCCCAGCACTTATTTGGCTCTTTAGCTTAGTTGAAATGGTTGGGGGAAGGGGTTTATTTATAGGAGGAGTTGGGTGGAAGGAAGGGTGAGGATTTAAAGTAAAAGGAGTGGTTGAGATTGAAAACACTTGGATTGATGAGGTGGAAAGTGGTATTGTGTTTCTTTGGAGTGGTATTGTGTTTCTTTGCAAGTGGGAGTGGTATTCTACACAAATATCCCAGCTGTGTTTTGAGCTCTAATTAATTGTATCAGACTCGTATCAATTAACGAATAAATACGTAACATATTTCGTTAATTAAATACCCGATTAATACGAAAATTCCCAATAAATAATTATAAACTTATGGAGCACTTAGGAATATCATAAAATGAAATTCTGGAAGTTTTGGTAAAAAATGGTCAACGTTGACTTAGTCAAACGTGGTCAACTGTGGACCCACTGCCTCGATTTTCGTGCCCGGACCAAAATTATCAGAAAATTACGAAACATTTACCATGCATAGAAAATAACATTTAAGTGACCCATCTCAAGTTTCAAGTCATTCTAGCAAGTCGAAGTATTTTATTTGGATTTAATACGATTAAATCAGCTTTCGGTTCCGAATAAAATACGATTGGTCTTTCCTTGAATTAGATGCATCTTTTGACCAATGTTTTGACTTGAATAAATACTTAGAATATATTTCCTAATATATAAAATATATTGAGAGTGTAGGAAATAATTTTGAGTATTTAAAATAATTTTCTCCGAAAAATAGAATAAATTAAAGAAGCGGGAGAAAAATTAATTTAAATATTTCTAGCACGAGATAAAAATGAGTATTAATATTCTACCACTAAATATTAATATTCTTGAGGATAAAAGTATTTTGAGTGCGAAGGTGAAATATTTTTGAATAAAAACTGATCGTTTTTACATGTAGCACGAGTTTTCTAAAGAATATTAATCCTCGAATATTCTTTGTTCGAGCCTGTCGCCTTATTACTTTTGCAACTGAGATCTAAAAAATATCACACCTCGATATTTCTTGTTCGATCTTATTGCCTTGGTGTTGAGATATATTCCATAAAAATGTAATTTGATTTTTCGCAATAATGGAATATCTCTTATAATTGAAAGTAGATATTGCTAGAATTGACTTTTAACTTTTGACGGAATCAATTAAATTAATGACCTAGTGGAGAGGATAACTAAGTGTAATTAAATTTTATGTTAAATCGTACAAATACCAAAATAAATAATATATCGAAGATATCCTTTCAGTCTTCCCCTTTTTGGTATTTGCAAAATAAAACATAAAATTTAAAAAATTACCCGTGTGCTTCCCCTTAGTGTATGCATGAATTTTTGAAAAAAAAATATTTCAGACTCGATTCGAAGTACACGGCAATTGTTATTCTCCACTAATTGATTCCTGCAAAACAACTTATTAGATGAATAAACATTGATAGATAATAAGAAATTTTGAAAATTTTAAATTAGGGGGTCTAATTTCCTCTTCCCCTTTTTGTTTGGTATAATACCAAAAAGTTCTAATTTCTTCTTTCTATATCTCCCTTTTTGATGTAAATTTTGATGTATTTATCAAAAATTGGTGCTTCCCCTCAAAATATGATTCGTTTTTGAATCAAAATTATTTTTACTTTCCTTATCTCTTCTCCTTTTTGGAATAATATAACTTGGTGTATTACCAAATTGTTAATTTCTTCTTCCCATTTTGTCATTTCCCTTTTTCTTCCCCTTTTTGAAAAATTCGATTAAGGCCAAGTGAATTGGTGGAGTACCGAATTTTTTCTTTTTGAACAAGATTTTAATTGGTGTTTTTACCAATTATTTTCTCTTCCTTGTGGCTTTCTTTTGGATCATAATTCGTTTGGAAAACCTTTTTAGTAAAAGAAAATATTTGAACAAAATTTTCTTTTATCATAGTAATTGGTGTGTTACCAAAATGTATATTCGGTAATTTTGAGTTTGTTTGTTTTGATGTCGATCTGTGTTGCTTGTAATTTGCAATCTAGATTCGTACAAACAAAAAGAACGATGATGTAAAACATTCAATCTGATCACATAGTATTCTGTCTATCGAACAAAAAAATGTTTAGTACAGAATCTTTGTCTAGTATGGAATTGATACAATCATCATAAGTTACCCAGATTTAAATTTATAAGGATAATCTCAAAATGTAATCTGGATAATCCAAATAAAACTGTCCGACTATTTCACACAATTACAAATCAGTCAGTCTTATAAATACATGAATATTTCCGTATGCCATCTGAATGGTCATAAAAAGCTGTTGAAGACTGATCATTGAAAGTCAGTTCTCCATACAAGAACTGCAAATGTATAATACTAAGAGATCATATAATTCAAAACTCTTTTGTTTATCTCATCTTCTAATTCATATCTGTCATATAACATTTGCAGGTATAGCCATGACAGTCAAGATTAAGGATAGATAAATATAATAAGTGCAATGAGAAGATTCAGTCAATGTAGTCTTATATACACAAAAGAGATCTCAACTAATCAGTGTGGTTCACTAATTATAGAGAAACAACTACATTGGTATTATTACAACAGAAAGCAACATACCAGAAACATTACCAGAAGCATTCTTAAACAACAACCCAGAAACATGCAGAGAGTTCAAAAACAGGTTTGCAAGCATTATGGTAACCAAGAACAAGTAGTCAAGTTGCAGATTTAACCACAACAGAATCAGAAGCAACAACACCAAGATCTTCACCTAGATCAGGCAAAGAAGCATATACTTTCTCCATTTCATCATCATTACCAACAGCACATAGTTCACCAACCAACTTAGTTTCAGTTCTTTTAGCAGTTTCAACAACAATATCAATCATTTTCTCTTTATCCTTATGAACTTTTCCCTCTAGATTCTTAACCCTAGTTAGAAGCTCTATGTTAGACTCTTTAAGAACCACAACTTCTAAACTTAGCTTGTTGACTTCTTCCCTAATGATAGCATAAATGTCAGTTTTGGGAGCAAGAGAAGGAATCACAATTCTGTTTGGATGACTAGTTTGACAATTTTTCAAGGAAATTCTAGGTTGAGTCAGACCATCAACATCACAGTATTCAATCTTGTTAAGATGCATCCTAGACATGTGCACATAGTGGGTTTCAAAGATAGAGGTTAGGAGCAAACCATATGGCATGTAATCAACATTATAGGCATTTATCATGTTTAGCACAATCACATAGTTAATGTTGAAATCTATAGAGTTGGACACAATCTTAAAAATAACTTTTAGGTCAACAAAGTCAAAGAATTTGTCATTTTGAGGCTTGGGCAGAATATTTGACCGTAGAGCAATTGCAAGTTGTTGAAATTTAGGCAGAAAGTGTCTATAGTTAACAGCAAATTCTCTTACACATAAACCATCAGGCACATCCTCTTCACAGAAGAGACCAAGAAATAACTCAAACTCACTTTGGTTAAAGATAAACTTATCAAAGATGTTGACACAAGGAAGGTCAGAAAACTTATTACCTAACCTAAGAGACTTGCTAAGGACATTATGATCAACATATATGTTTTTACCATTAACAAATGAGCTCAAGTAGAAGATACCATCAACCCTTTGTTGTACCTCCATATTGGCATAAAATTCAGCAATCAAATGAGTATAAAAATTTTGACCCCTATAGAACACAAGGTTTTCCCATTTGACACTAGTGAACATGCTGTGAACATCACCATTTTGTGGGACATAAACCATCATTCCTGGCTGATTGTTTTTAAGCATCCTATTGAGTTTACCAGTATTGGCTAATCTCACTAGGGTAGGGCTTGGAGGTTTTATGTTTGTTCTAGCTTTGTGGGAGTTAACAGATTTTCAGATATAGGCATAGCTTGAAAAGTCATGTTAGGGTTAGGGTTTCTAAAAACAGGCAGCTTATTAGCATGAGAGAAATAAGCATATTCATTGAGGTTCGAGGGTTCATGTTTGATTTTCTTATGGTAATGCTCTTTGGAGCTATCTGGGTGACAGTAAGGAGTGAAGGGAGCATAGAGTTTATGGTTAAAATCTTTTCTATTCATGGTTGGAAACAAAGGCAGAAGAGTGAGGTCTTTAGCTTTTGGGTTTGGGGTTAATGGTGTGTAGTCCATGTAGTGGTAATGCAAGTGCAGGTGAGTGTGTGTGCATGTAAATGTATACATATCTATATATAGGCAGTTACCACATATGAAGATTAACTCAAGCATGCACAATTTTTCATGTAATCCCACTAGAAATGATGCATTTTGAAAACTCTATAGTGTTTTCATTAAATGGACTGCACAGCATGCAAGGATGAAAATATATGATTGTATGCAATTGGTAGAGATACTCTATGTCAGATAACAACTGTTTTTATGGCTCAATGCATGAGGTTTTTGAAATTCAATCTGGGTATGTGAAGTGAACCAAGTGACAGACTGATGAAGGTTCTATATGCACAGACCATGACATAAGTTTGTACCTTAAATAGTGTTGACAGTGGTGTGGGAATATAATGTGTCAGGCATGAGTGTATAAGTGTGTGGAGACAATACTCTCATAATATCATAACTGGACATGTAATGCATATTTTATGACATTTGACTTTTCAAAGTTACATAAAAGGGGACACATGGCTGACTCTACTAAAAGTTATCACCTAAAGACAAAATTTGTAACCCTTAAAGTCCAACTGAGGTGATCTTCATTTAATGCCAAGCTACCACTTTTAGTACTATAAGAATATATTAATGACTCAAGGTTCTATATGTTACAAATGATTGATTGAAAGAGATATGCACACCAGACCACAATGTTTCTTTCATTTAAGGAGCACAGACCATGTATTGACTAAGTCTTACAAGATAAACAAGCATGTATTGCAAAACAGGGCACATATACCACTTTACATACCACAATATAAGATTAAACAATTAATAAGAATGCAATATATGAATCCTATTGCTACTAAGTGGCCGTTTCACCCCAGTGTCCAGATACTGGGCCTCTCTAAGGGATTCCTAGCCAAGTCTTTGGGTGAGGGCAAGTGTGTGTGAGTGAATATAACTAAATGAATGCAATGATGTAATGTTGGTTCACATAGTTAGAACAGTAGATCATATATATCCACATCAATTCACATTACATAACAATTTGTCTAGCAGTTCAGTAAGGTCTTATCACCAAAAGATTTTCATAACATGTTATTGACCAAGTCACATAGTGTAGACACACCTCATATTTTTCACAGTATAATCAGTTCATAATATTATAATTCATAGATTGTAATTACAGATAATACCCATTTAGAACTGTAATTTGTCACAAAAGCACACAATTTACTATATCAATTCAATATTCTCACTTAAGCAATATTACCAATCATACAAGCATTATTACTCACACCATTCAAAATCTCTTTGTAAATAATAAACTATGAAGCTCATTTTTGAATATATTAAAGTAATTCATACTACACAGAAAATTAGATTAAGAAACTAAGCATCATAATTATCTTATCAGATTACCAAAGACAAACATGTCATTCTTTGCACATGAGCATTCCAAGTGTGTTAAAAATACCAAGTTCACTACTCATTATATCAGCATATTATAACACACAGTTTGATTTTCCAGCACCAGTAATTAGAACCACATGTGACTGATTGTAATATCAGTAGTTATTAAAAGACAGATAGGGTCAATAGCAAAAATATTAACTTTAATTCTTACTTAGACACATAAGACTCAAGAGTTAAGAAGAATTATAAGTTTCAGCAAAGTACATCAAGATATAGAAACCAAATTCAGTATCATATAATAGTATATGGATCACAGTCAGACCAAGAGTAGAACTAAGATAAACCACTACCATCTCACAAGTTCTGACAGACATATATCATACAGGACTAAGTCAATTATTGCAACTATAATAGCACAATGTTTATATTTTCTTACATCATCATATAACATATCTCACACATGCAGTACCATTCAGATATCAATTAATCATGTAACTGAATTTTCAGGGTCGCAAATACAATAGAAGTGAATAATTAAATCAAGTCATATAGAGTGAGTCAGTGTTTCAAAGATCAACTAGGCACTTCAATTGACTGGCCAAATCACAAAAATAAAACATATCAGTTTTTTAACATATTCAAATTTTCAAGTGTACAGAGATATCAAGTTTATTATTCCACATTCTCAAAACACTCAGTTGACCAAGTCAAAAGACATAATCCACATATACATAGTGTTAACAGCTATTTTTAACATATCATATCTCTTGGATTAGTCTCAATCAACATATATTCAAATCAAATTAATCCAATCAACAGAGTCAATATATCAAGAAAAATCAATCAAGCATGTTAATTGAATTTCCATTTCAGAAATACATGTCTAATAACTCAACCATATTTAAACCATAAAGATTTAGCATAGATTCACAACTTTAATCAAGTATCATGTTAACCATCCGAATGTTCAAATAACTGTTCAAATAACCACATAAATCGTTAATAAGATTCCAGATATCATAGAGTGATTTAATAAAATTCACGATTTCACACATAGAACATACGAGATCACATCGATTTACAAAGAGAGCATACGAGTTACTGAGTTTAATCGAAATACCACCTTAGCCCAAGGCCTCGTAGTCATCTTGGGACTTACTGATCCATAACTCGTCGAGTGGTGAGTTAACTTACGGAGTCGAAGCCGAGTTGAGCAAGATAGAGCTTCACTGGTCTTGATTTGGGAGAGTTAAACACCGTGAGGTCTTTAATTAGAACATTTCTTCATAAAATCTGCATAAAACACTCAAACTCGAGTTAGGGATTTGAAAACTTAAAACAAAGAAAATTGAAATCGTGTTAGTGTGTGTGTATATATATCGTATATATGTGTATAAATGTCGATTTTGATCTATAAATCGATATCAATTGAGATGATAACGATTAATTTTTCAAAATCATTTCGATCTATCCTAACTCAGCTTTGATTGTACAGATTATGAGGTTAATCGGTACACATGATGAAAATAAACTCGATTTGGTGTGTAAAATCATTAAATACGGTCGAGTATTTAAGGTTTTTGATCGGAAAAGGATAGAAGCGGGGAGAGAACTCGATAGAGAGATAAGAGATTAGGGTTTGAGAGAGACAACACGCGGCTTGAACAGTACACACACAAATGAATATTGTGTTTAGATTTGTATATAAATTTTGCTAATAAACGATCAGGATTAATCCATCCTTAAAATGAATGGTCCAGATTGTAGGGTTTAGTGAATTGGACCGGGTTAAGCTGAGTTTGGCTGGGCTAATAAATATTGGACTGGGTTAAAATAATTCTGAAAATAATATATATATTTTCAAAAATAGTTTTGAAATTAATAATAATAATAATATATTAAATATTAATACTTAAATACTAGTAATTATACTAATATTTTGATTCTTTGTATTTGAGATAGATATCAATTATTTAGTATCTCAAAAATATTTCCGATTTTAATACCGATAAATATTTGCTCGAATAGTTTTATCTTTATCCGTAGGAAAATTGAGTTCTCAATAAAACCCGATCGATAAAGTTTCATATGTTATCATTATCGATGAATCTGAGTTTTAGATATCTAATCATCCGGAAAGATATCTTTTTCGTGAGATGACTATAAATAATGATAAATATTCTCACAAAAATATATAAATATTGATATATCAATGTAAACCATTATTTTGGAATTTCCAACATTCCTAAATCCAAATGGAGTTTAGTGAATCGTTCGGAATTCAATGGTTTCGTGAATATGTCTGCGAGATTGTACTCAGTTTCTATATGAGTCAATTTTATATCGCCTTTATTGACATGATCACGTAAGAAATGATGTCTCACATCTATATGCTTAGATCTTGAGTGTAACACGGGATTTTTGCTAAGATCAATAGCACTCGTGTTATCGCATAAGATTGAGATCACATTAAATTTAGTATTATAGTCGGCTAATGTTTGCTTCATCAATAATATTTGAGCACAACATTTTGCGGTCGCTATATACTCCGCTTCCGTAGTGGAGATAGATACCGAATTTTGTTTCTTGGAAAACCAAGACACTAGGCATCCTCCCAGAAACTGACATGTACCACTTGTACTTTTTCTGTCGACTAAATGCCCGGTATAGTCCGAATCAGAAAAGCATAGTAAGTCAAATGGTACTCCTTTTGGATACCATAGACCTACGTCAGTGGTTCCTTTTAAATATCTCAATATCCGTTTTACCGCGGATAAATGAGATTCTTTTGGTGCTACTTGGAATCTAGCACACTTACCAACACTATATTGAATATCGGGACGACTTGTGGTAATATATAGTAAGCTACCAATCATACCTCGATATTTCTTAGTGTCAACGGGTATTCCGTTGGAATCTTCTGTTAATTTATCAGAAGTAGACATAGGAGTAGATATGGGTTTTGAATTTTCCATTTCAAATTTCTTGGGCATTTCTTTACAATATTTCGATTGTGAAATATGTATGCCTTCATCCGATTGCCTTATTTGCAATCCTAAGAAGAAATTTAATTCACCCATCATACTCATTTCGAATTCTTTGCTCATATTATGAGAGAATTCTTTACATAGTGCATCATTGGTTGAACCAAAGATGATGTCATCTACGTATATTTGTACAAGCAAGATATCATCTTTTTCTTGTCTTGTAAATAAGGTTTTATCGGCCGTTCCCATTTTAAAGTTATTTTCTAATAGAAACTTGCTCAACCTTTCATACCAAGCTCTTGGAGCTTGTTTTAAGTCGTATAGAGCTTTGTATAATTTGTATACATATTCCGGATGTGTGGCATCTTCAAAACCGGGAGGTTGTTTGACATAAACTTCTTCTTCGAATATCCCGTTTAAGAAGGCCGATTTGACATCCATTTGGTATACCTTGAAATCTTTATGACATGCGTATGCTAATAGCATTCGAATTGATTCGATTCGTGCTACGGGTGCATAAGTTTCATCAAAGTCTATCCCTTCCATTTGGGTATAGCCTTGAGCGACTAATCTCGTTTTATTTCTAACAACTGTTCCGTTTTCATCTAACTTGTTTCTAAATACCCATTTGGTTCCAATTATGGAAGTATCTTTGGGTTTTGGAACAAGTTCCCAAACTTTGCTACGAGTGAATTGTAGTAATTCATCTTGCATTGCCGAGATCCAATCCTCGTCTAGCAAAGCTTCTTTAGCGGTCTTAGGTTCTATTTGTGATAGAAAACTAAGATGATTCACAACGTTTTGTACTTGTGACCGCGTTTGAACTCCTTTATTCAAGTCTCCAAGAACATTATCTAGTGGATGACTTCTAATAATAGGAATTTCTTTTGGAAGTTCTACTTCCGTTTCGGCTAATTCTAATGGATTTCTTGGGATGGGAGTTCCCAGATCCATATTTTCGAATTGTCGAATAATATTTTCAACATCGTCTTGTTCAACTTTTTCGTTTTCAACAAGATCTTTGTACTTAGATGATGGCTTTCTTTCATCAAATGCAACATTCATAGATTCTTCCACCACAAGTGTTTTAAGATTGAATACTCGATAGGCTTTGCTATTTGTAGAGTATCCAAGAAATATACCTTCATTTGATTTAGGATCAAATTTGGTAAGATAGTCTTTCGAGTTTAATATGAAGCATTTGCAACCAAATACTCGAAAGTAACTAAGCTTCGGTGTTTTGCCAAAATAAAGCTCATAAGGAGTCTTTTGAGATATTGGTCGTAACAAAACCCGATTAAGAATATGACAAGAAGTTGACATTGCTTTGGCCCAAAAATATTTAGGTCGACGATATTCATTAAGCATAGTGCTTGCCATTTCTTGTAATGTTCTATTTTTCCTTTCTACAACTCCATTTGATTGTGGAGTGTATGGTGCGGAAAAATTATGTGTGATTCCATTTTCATCACAAAAGTTCGTAAAATTAGAATTCTTAAATTCTTTACCATGATCCGTCCGTATATAGACGATGGTACTATTTTGTTGATTTTGAATCTTTTTACATAGAGAGGAGAAAGATTCAAAAGCATCACTTTTTGATTTGAGAAATTCTGTCCACGTGAATCGTGAATAATCATCAACGATTACTAACGTGTATGAACAACCTCCGAGACTTTGTATTGGAACCGGACCAATAAGATCCATGTGTAAAAGCTCGAGAGGTCTAGAGGTTGATACCATGAATTTAGCTTTGTGAGAGGCTCGAATTTGTTTTCCAATTTCGCAAGCTTCACAAGTATGATCTTTTTGATAATTCAATTTTGGTATACCTCGAACATGATCTTTAGTTGATATATTTTTAATCAACTTCATGTTTGCATGTCCTAATCTTCGATGCCATAACCAAGGGTCATTGTTTGTTGTGATTAGGCATACATTCTCATTCTTGCTCATGTCACATGTGTAGACATTTTTGTTTCGAGGGCAAGTGAGAATCAATTTCCAATCTTTATCCAAAATACAACAATGAGTAGTGTAGAAAATTACCTTGTAATTATTGTCGCAAAGTTGACTTATCGAGAGAAGATTGTACTTTAGTCCCGTGACTAGTTGTACATTTGAAATCTTGAAGCGACTATTCCCGATGTCTCCGATGCCGACAATGATCCCTTTACTACTATCTCCAAATGTGACACTCCCCGCAGTGACCTTTTTAATGTTGTTCAATAGTGACTCATTACCGGTCATGTGTCTCGAACAACCACTATCAAGGTACCACATGTCTTGTTTAGCGGCAAGACACACCTCTTGATGAGAAGTGGAGGCTCCCGTTGAAGTAGCTTCATCCCCGATAGCCATTAAGCACAAGTTGACAACTTCTTCACTAGCTTCCGGAGCTTCTTCATCTTCACTTAAATCCCAACCGTTTTCCGCCACGAGAATTCTTCCTTTAGCAAGCTTTGGACATTCTCTTTTGAAGTGGCCCGGTTGCTTACACTCGAAACACACTTCTTGTGTTTCCTCCGGAGTTTGTTCTTTATATTTTAGAGGAGTGTAAGTAGGATTATTATTGTTGTTAGCATTATTATAGGCATTTGTATTTTGAGTGCCTTTGCCTTTATTATAGCTCGTTGTTGGAAAATTACTCTTATAGTTAGGACTATAATTTTCAGAGTAATTAGGTCTTCCTTTAGAGTTAAAAACTCTTTGTTGATTGTTCGATTTAAGGAAGCCTTTTTCGTATCTTTGAGCTTTGCTTTATAGCACACGACGAAGTTGTCTCGTAAGTAAAGCAACTTCGCTTTCATCGAGATCTTGGAGTTCTTCGTTCAACTCCTCGTCGTTTTCATTTTCATCAATTAATATAGCTTTTAAAGCCATATTTTTCTTTTTGTCTTCCACTTTAGGAATGACTCTATCCGGAATATTGTCTTCTTCGTATGCACGAAGATTTCCGAATAAACTATCAATGTCATAATCATTTAGATTATGTATTTCTTTGATAGTTGTAACTTTAACCTTCCAACTAGGAGGTAAAGATTTAAGAACTCTTCGGTTCTTCTCATTTCGAGAATAACTCTTTCCGTGTTGAGATAATTCATCGATTATACGAGTAAATCTTGTTTCCATATCGATGATATTTTCTCCCTCTTGTAGTTTAAAGTTCTCGTATTCGTGGATTAAAGTATCCATTCGAGAATCTTTTATATCAATGGTTCCTTCGTAGGTAACCACTAATTTGTTCCACATTTCTTGTGCGGACTTGTAATTATTTACTCTTTTATATTCTTTTTCTGCAAGTGCACTTGTGAGAACCATTTCCGCCTTTGCGGCTATATTCATCATATTTTCCTCGGCGAGAGTGTATTCACTAACCTTCTTTTCAATAGTGACACCTTCAACCGTTTCGGTAGGAATAACAACTCCGTCTTCTATGGCCATCCATACTTTGACTCCTTGAGATCTAGCATAGATGCGAAATCTAGTTTTCCATGTTGCAAAGTTGGTGCCATCAAATAGAGGAGGGCGAGAGCTTGATAGGCCTTCAACGCAACCGATGGTATTTAGATACGCCATTTAGGATCACTTTTTGTTGTGCCTGTAAATCTGCAAATCACTTAACAAACACGTTAAAAAGCACCGCTTTGATACCAATTGTTAGGTCCCGTAAGAGGGCTATATTAAGCTAGAAGGGGGGTTGAATAGCTTAATTACCAATTTAAAAATTATTATGGCGTTTTAAAATAATTTTCCCTTTTTAAAACTTTACCGATTCGTTATGCAGTTTATAAGTGCAGAAATAAAAGACAAGGAAGGAAAATACCACACAGGAGATTTTATCCTGGTTCGCGATGGCGCAACCCCTAATGGATTCGCTCACCCCTACTCCAGTCCCCGAGCTCCTCTCCGGACTCGAGATTTTCCCTTAAAATAACTCGCTCCTTTAGTAGGCGGAGAAGCCTTTACAACCCTATAAATATTGGTCTTGGTACGTATCTCCGAGACACTACCTCACAATTAATATAAAAACCCACAAGACTCGTCTTGGGTTGTAACTCCCCGTTACACCCTCAAAGTCGTTGTGAAAAACCTACACAACTTATCTTAGACAGCAACTCCCCGCTACTTCTTCAAAGTTGATGTAGAACCCTTGGTGTAGTCTTTGAATTCCTCGCTTTTGCCGGTCTTGGATCTTAGATGAAAGGTCTTGGGTATTTCCTCTTCTTCACGGTGCAAAGGCCACTAACTCCCCGCTAGTGCCTAGGACTTGGGTCTTAGAACGAGAATCACCTCACTTCAACTTCACCTCACTGCAAAACTTAGAAAACAATATCTACGAAACAAACCGTAATATAAAGAGAGGTTTGGACTTAATATGTCCTAAGGTGACTACAATATTCTTACCCGAATATTAATTAAAGTAAGTTCAATAAGCTTTATTTGCTTATGACTTTATAATACAATACTCCGTATAGTGAGATTTAAATATATCTCGGAGTTTGTAAATCTTGATTATTTCCTTTAAGCTCATAGGCTTATAAGGTTTTATAATCGTATACTTTGGCTCGTCTTTTATAAAGATCGAAGTATACTTACAATTACTTCTTGTTGAAAATACGTCTATTTTCGAAGTATTGTATAAATCAAGTCCTTGATGAGCTTTATAGCTAAAGGATCTTTGATAAACAACTTCTCGTTCGATATAGTCTTGTTATAGACTATTCGTATTTATATTTAAACGAGAGTGTTACAATATTTCTTTAACAATTTGCACTTTAATATTATTTGGCTAATTAAACACAACACACAAATAAACGCACACGTACGTAAAAGTAACTCGGCTTATCTATAGGATAAAACGAGGGCCGCTATTATGCGTTAAAATAGTGCGGAATGTAAAATCACTCACAAGTGTGAGGACGAGAAGAAAAAGTGCGGTAGGTAAAAATCACTCACAAGTGTGAGGACGAGAATAAAAAGTGCGGAAAATATATAAACGGCTTTTGCCACGCTATTACGCGTTTAAAGTAGTATCACTCACAAGTGTGAGGACTAGAAGAAAAGAGTGCGCAAAATATATAAATAGAAGCTTAACAACTTATTTCCCCCGGAACACTAGAGGTGATAGAAGGGAAACAAATCACGCTTTAGCACAATTATATATATCACAATAATAATAATGGCCAAAGTAAGTGCGTTAAAGATTTAATTAATTAAGGCTTTTAGATTCTTTTCCCTCGGAACACTAAGGTGATAGAAAGGAATTAAATCAAGCTCGATGTATTATTTGACCGTCGTCAAATATAACCTCTTTTTGAGGTTTTGTAATATTTCGAATCGTTGTTCGAAATTTAATCCTTGTACGGATTTTTATGGTCTCGTTTAGAGATCCGATATAAGAGCTTAAAGATGAAGAGAAGATGAAGATAGAGAGCTCTTATATGTATAACAATATGGTCGGTTAAGACTCGGATGTGAAGCTAAAAATTACCACTTTTGGAGATCGCCTGAAAAAGTTCGTCGGAAAAATTCGCCGGAGGTTCGGCCGGATTTTGGCACGTTGGTCGAACTTGGGCAGCCCTTCGGGAGGCCGGATAGTAGTGATAGAGGAGCTTGCTAGGTGGGAGAGAGCTTGGTTGAAGGAACTAAGCTTTATGGAACAAAAACCTTGTATATATTTAAGTATATATAAGAAAGAGAAGGTTTTTGAGATGAAGTGGGTGTAGAGAGTATTTGGATATATTGAGAGAGCTTCCACTTCTAAATTCCCAGCACTTATTTGTCTCTTTAGCTTGGTTGAAATGGTTGGGGGAAAGGGTTTATTTATAGGAGGAGTTGGGTGGAAGGAAGGGTGATGATTTAAAGTAAAAGGAGTGGTTGAGATTGAAAGCACTTGGATTGATGAGGTGGAAAGTGGTATTGTGTTTCTTTGGAGTGGTATTGTGTTTCTTTGCAAGTGGGAGTGGTATTCTACACAAATATCCCAGCTGTGTTTTGAGCTCTAATTAATTGTATCGGACTCGTATCAATTAACGAATAAATACGTAATATATTTCGTTAATTAAATACCCGATTAATACGAAAATTCCCAATAAATAATTATAAACTTATGGAGCACTTAGGAATATCATAAAATGAAATTCTGGAAGTTTTTGTCAAAAATGGTCAACGTTGACTTAGGCAAACGTGGTCAACTGTGGACCCACTGCCTCGATTTTCGTGCCCGGACCAAAATTATCAGAAAATTATGAAACATTTACCATGCATAGAAAATAACATTTAAGTGACCCATCTCAAGTTTCAAGTCATTCTAGCAAGTCGAAGTATTTTATTTGGATTTAATACGATTAAATCAGCTTTCGGTTCCGAATAAAATACGATTGGTCTTTCCTTGAATTGGATGCATCTTTTGACCAATGTTTTGACTTGAATAAATACTTAGAATATATTTCCTAATATATAAAATATATTGAGAGTGTAGGAAATAATTTTGAGTATTTAAAATAATTTTCTCCGAAAAATAGAATAAATTAAAGAAGCGGGAGAAAAATTAATTTAAATATTTCTAGCACGAGATAAAAATGAGTATTAATATTCTACCACTGAATTTTAATATTCTTGAGGATAAAAGTATTTTGAGTGCGAAGGCGAAATATTTTTGAATAAAAACTGATCGTTTTTACATATAGCACGCGTTTTCTAAAGAATATTAATCCTCGAATATTCTTTGTTCGAGCCTGTCGCCTTATTACTTTTGAAACTGAGATCTAAAAAATATCACACCTCGATATTTCTTGTTCGATCTTATTGCCTTGGTGTAGAGATATATTCCATAAAAATATAATTTGATTTTTCGCAATAATGGAATATCTCTTATAATTGAAAGTAGATATTGCTAGAATTGACTTTTAACTTTTGACGGAATCAATTAAATTAATGACCTAGTGGAGAGGATAACTAAGTGTAATTAAATTTTATGTTAAATCGTACAAATACCAAAATAAATAATATATCGAAGATATCCTTTCATAGGTTAATTGTTTCTTATTGTTTAGATTTTAATGGGTTCCACAAGTTGTTTTGTTGGTGATTTTCAGGTGTATGCGACGTTCATCTTGCGCCATAAAATTGGAATTTGACCCTGAAATTGAGCGTACTTTGAGAAAAATAAGAAAAGAGAAAGCTAAGATGGGAGAGCCGGAACCTCAAGTTGTTGTTGATGTTGATGAGACTTCTATTTGGGACCATGAGACACCGAATCCTGCTAATTGCATGTACAAAACTCCAGAGATTGGTGCAGCCCAGTTCAACATTAATCCAAGCTTAATTCAGATTATCAGCAATCAAGCTTTTGAAGGAGACATTGAACTAGAGGACCCACATAGACATCTAGAGCGTTTCGTGCAGATGTGTGGCTCATTCAGAATCAATGGTGTTACGAGTGATAAGATTCGTCTCCATATGTTTCCCTACTCTATTAAGGGAAGAGCTTTGGAATGGTTTCAACAACTTCCAGACACCACGGTTGCTACATGGGAGAGTCTTTCTACTGCATTCTTATCCAAATATTATCCTTCTGACAAGACGCAACAATTGAGGACTATGATTATGAGTTTTAAAGCACAACCGGGTGAAGGTCTATATCAGGCATGGGAGAGATTTAAGGGATTATTGAGGAAGTGTCCACATCACGGTTTGCAAGATTGGCAGATCATTAGTACTTTTTATGGGGCCATGAATGCAGATATTCGTTTGAGTTTGGATGTGGCTGCTGGTGGAAATTTTAAGAATGCACCAACTACACAGGCTAAAGCACTCCTTGAGTAATTGGCATCTAATAATTATTCATGGGCACCTAGTTGGACGAGCTCAGCAAAAGAAGCACAAGAATCTGAGATGATCAACATGCTAGCTCTCAAATTGGATACTCTAACTCAGGAGATGCGAGGACAAAGGGCAAATGTGAATGCTATTTCTTCACCTATAGAAGGGTATAATGATTATGGTGCTAGTCAAAACTCTTATGTGCAACAATTTCCAGAAGAATCATCTTTTATTCAGGGAAGACAACCGTGGCCTGTTCAGAATAACTCCTACTACAATCCAAACCAAAGGCCAAACAACAATCTTTCTTACCGTGGTAATCATGCGGCTAATCCCTCCTATTCATTTCCAAGGCAGAATCAACCTCCTGGTTTTCAGTCACGACCACCGTATCAAGCACAGCAGCAGTATCAACCACCGCCAAAGAAAGAACCTGCTGATTGGGAGGTTGCACTAAATAAAATAATGCAAGGAACCTCTGGGGCATTGGCTAATATGGAATCAAGAATAGATCAGATGTCATCATCTCAAAAGATGCTAGAAACACAGATTGGATAAATTGCCCCCAAGATGGGTGTTCGTGAGCAAGGTTCTCTTCCAAGTCAACCCGACCAGAATGGTAAGGAACAATGCAAAGCAATTACTTTGAGGAGCGGAAAAGAGTTGCCCGAGGTTGAGGCTCTTGAGCCTAAAGAGAGGGATGCTGAAAAAGAAAATGAGATAGTAGAGATTGATGCAGAAAAGTCAGAAAAAAAAGATGAAGAGAAGAAGGAAGAAGAACCAGAAAAGCCATATGTTCCTCCACTACCTTATGTTCCTCCTATTCCATTTCCACAGAGACTTCACAACAGGAAGTTAGAGAAGCAGTACGAGAAGTTCTTGACTATGTTCTGACAGTTGCATGTCAATATTCCTTTGGCTGAAGCTTTGAATCAAATGCCACTTTATGCGAAATTTCTTAAGGAGATGTTGACAAAGAAGAGGAAACTTGAGGATGCGGAAACCATTACTCTTAATGCGGAATGCAGTGCAGTCATCAAAAAGGCCATTCCTCAGAAATTGAAAGATCCGGGAAGCTTTTCTTTGCCTTGCACTATTGGGAAGATGGAGAATATGAAAGCCTTGTGTGATTTAGGGGCTAGTGTGAGTTTGATGCCATACTCAATTTGCAAACGGCTTGGTCTTGGGGAGCTTAAAAAGACACGGATTTCACTTCAGTTGGCGGATCGTTCTGTTAAGTATCCGTTGGGGGTCATTGAAGATGTGGTAGTCAAAGTGGATAAATTTGCCATACCTTGTGATTTTGTGGTGTTAGAGATGGATGAAGATGTCGAGATACCCATTATCTTGGGAGGCCATTCTTGGCTACTGCTGGCACTACAATCGATGTTAAAGCTGGAAAATTGACATTGAATGTTGGCGAGGACAAAGTGGAATTTGATCTGAACAAAGCAATGAAGATGCCTCCTTTTGGAGCAACTTGTTTTACTGTTGACATAGTTGATGAAATTGTGCAGCTCGAAAATGAACACTTCATGGGAGCAGAACGGGTGTTAGATGATGTAGGAGAAGAAGAAGCACTTGTTGTTCGAGACACAGAAGTTGAGATGGTTTTTACACTTTCAGAGGCACCACAGGTTGAACTTAAACCTCTACCTGCTAATTTGCGGTATGCTTTTCTTGGTCCTAATGATACATATCCTGTGGTAGTTTCTGCTTTTCTTAGTGATGATGAGCTAGAAAAATTATTATATGTTCTTCGGCAATATAAATCAGCTATTGGTTGGACAATTCAAGATATCAAGGGAATTAGCCCTGCTCTTTGCATGCATAGAATTGCCTTAGAAGATAATCATAAACCTGTGATTGAGGGACAAAGAAGATTGAATCCGAATTTGCAAGAGGTGGTGAAGAAAGAAATCACTAAGTTGCTTGACGCTGGTATCATATATTCGGTTCCACACAGTCAATGGGTTAGTCCTATTCATGTTGTGCCTAAGAAAGGTGGGATGACCGTTGTACACAATGAGAAGAATGAATTAATTCCAACGAGAACAGTAACAGGTTGGAGAGTTTGCATTGATTATAGGAAGTTGAATAACGCTACTCGCAAAGATTACTTTCCCCTCCCATTCATTGATCAAATGCTCGAAAGGTTGGCGGGTAATGAGTATTACAACTTTCTGGATGGATTCTCGGGTTACTTTCAGATTCTTATTGCACCCGAAGATCAAGAGAAGACCACCTTTACTTGTCCTTATGTCACGTTTGCTTATCGGAGGCTTCCTTTTGGTTTGTGTAATGGTCCTTCGACGTTTCAACGGCTTATGAACCACATATTCTCAGATTTTATAGGGAGAGACATGGAGGTCTTCATGGATGACTTCACGGTATATGGTTCTTCCTTTGAATTATGTTTAGCTAGTTTGTCGAAGGTGTTGCAGAGATGTGTGGAAACTAATCTTGTTCTTAATTGGGAGAAATGTCACTTTATGGTGAAGGAGGGCATTGTGCTTGGGCATAAAATCTCTAATAAAGGCATTGAGGTCGATAGAGCAAAAATTGAAGTTATTGAAAAATTGCCACCACCTTCATCTGTGAAAGGAATTCGAAGCTTTCTTGGTCATGCTGGTTTTTATCGACGGTTCATCAAGGATTTCTCCAAGTTAGCTTGGCCTCTCTGCAATCTTCTCGAAAAGGATCGTGTCTTTGACTTTGATGAAAGTTGTCTTGTTGCTTTTAACAGGCTGAAGAAGGAACTTACTTCGGGACCCATAGTTACATCGCCCGATTGGAGCTTGCCATTTGAGCTTATGTGTGATGCAAGTGACTATGCTGTGGGTGTTGTTCTTGGGTAAAAGAAGGATAAGCGTATGCACGTGATAGCTTATGCAAGAAAGACTCTTGATGATGCACAAATCAACTATTCCACTACGGAGAAAGAGCTACTCGCAGTGGTATTTGCACTTGATAAATTCAGATCCTATCTTGTTGGGTCTAAAGTGATTGTCTATTCGGATCATGCTACGATTCGTTTCTTGATGACAAAGAAGGATGCCAAGCCTCGTCTAGTTCGTTGGATTCTCTTACTCCAGGAATTTGATCTTGAGGTTAGAGATAAGAAGGGGTCCGAGAACTTGGTAGCTGATCATTTATCTAGGTTGGACCAAGGAGATGGAGAGGTAGGAGGTGAAAAACCTATCAATGATAAATTTCCGGAAGAGCAGCTTCTAGGTGTGTCCATGTCTACACCATGGTATGCAGATTTTGTGAACTACATTGTGGGAGGAGTTGTGCCGGATAATCTCTCTTATAACCAAAAGAAGAAATTCTTTTATGATGTAAAGCACTATTGGGAGGAACCGCTACTTTACAGGGAATGTGCTGATGGAATGTTTCGTAGATGCGTACCTCATGATGAAGTTCCTCATATTTTCATGCATTGCCATTCTCTAGAGTGTGGAGGTCATAACAGTAGTATGAAGACAGTGGCGAAAGTTTTGCAGTCAGGATTCTATTGGCCAACGATGCTTCAAGATGTTAGAGACTTTGTGGCGAAATGTGATAGATGTCAACGAGTTGGAAATATTTCGAGGACGAACGAGATGCCTTTACAATCTATTCTTGAGGTGGAGATTTTTGATGTGTGGGGATGGACTTCATGGGTCCATTTCCATCTTTTTATGGGAACAAGTATATTTTGGTGGGACTTGAATATGTCTCGAAATGGGTTGAGGCTATTGCGTCTCCTACTAACGATGCTAGAGTGGTGAAGAAGTTCCTAAAGAAGCATGTGTTCACTAGATTTGGAGTGCCAAGGGCTATTATCAATGATGGAGGTGCACAATTTTGCAATAAACAGGTGGATGATCTCTTGAAAAAGTATGGTGTGACACAAAAGGTGGCAACTCCTTATCATCCGCAAACAAGTGGACAAGTTGAGATTTCGAATCGTGAGCTGAAGTCAATTTTGGAGAAGACAGTGGCAGCGTCAAGAAAGGATTGGTCAACAAAGCTTGATGATGCACTTTGGGCATATAGGACGGCGTTTAAAACACCTATTGGAATGTCTCCATATAGGTTGATCTTTGGGAAGCCATGTCATTTGCGGGTGGAACTTCAGCATAAGGCATTTTGGGCGACAAGAGATTTGAATTTTAATCTAAAATCTGCGGGAGAGAAGCGTTTACTTCAACTTAGAGAGCTTGAGGAGATTAGGCTCCAATCTTATGAAAATGCTAGTATCTACAAGGAGAAGATTAAATTGTGGCATGACAAGCACATTCAGAAGAAGGAATTTGAGATTGGGCAACATGTTCTATTGTTTAATTCAAGACTCCGTTTATTCCCCGGAAAGCTCAGATCACGATGGTCCGGACCTTTTGAGATTGTGAAGGTCTATCCTAATGGGGTTTGTGAGATTAATAGAGAATGGTCAGATGTATTCAAGGTGAACGGGTAGAGACTTAAGCCATACCTGCTTGGAGAAATAGTGGAGCGAGGAATGAGCATTCTTCACCTCCAAGACCCTATCATCAGTTGAGAATCGGCGTCGAGCTAATGACGTTAAACAAGCGCTTCGTGGGAGGCAACCCATGTATTGTGAGTATTTCCTTCTTTCTTATATATTGTATAATTCATTGTTTAGTGTGTCAATGAGGACATTGCCCCATTTAAGTGTGGGGAGGTGTTTTCATTCGTTGTAATTGTAAGTACAAAAAAAAAATTAAAAAATTAATTTTTTTTTTGAAAATTCAAAAAATAATTCTAGCCATGTGAAGATTACTTGCGTAAATGCACCCATGCATGCTGCTAGAAATCTTGTGTTTATGGATACTTTTGATTGAGAAGTGATATGTGATGTTCTTGTGCACACACATACACTAGCAAGTTGAAGCTGGTAGACTTATTGAATGTGGTAAGGGACTAGAATGACATGAATATGTGCAAGATAATTTGGTCTATATGCTTTGAGTACATGTAGGTACATTAGAGAGACTTCTATTTGGGATTGATTGTGCTTTTACACACCAAGTGAGTTTTGAGCCTATATGCATATCTTTTGCATCTTATATTCTTTGCTTGAGTGTCAACTTGTTATTTGCATTGTTAGCACGTGTTTGAGGTCTTTCTTGAGATGCATGACATTAATTGATGACAACATGATAAAGGCAATAGGATAGCATATTATTTCCCATATTACCAAACCATTTATACATGATCATTAGTTAACCCTTTGAGCCTAATCTTATTCTTTCGGTGACACACCACGTTACTTGCCATTATCCTTTTTATTGTATTGGCCTTATATTTATCTTGAACCCAAATTGTCAAAGGCTAGTATTGTTCGCAAGGGAGTGATAAGGTGTGCAGGAAGGGGGGTTATTGATGACCATAATTTTGGGGGAATATTGAGTTGGGTTGTGTGCTCGTTAGTCGAAATTTGTAAAATATCAATGGATCATTGTTCTTGCTTGTTATTAGCTCTATTAAAAAAAAGAGAAGAAAAAAAAGAAAATAAATAAGTATGAGAGCATACTTATCTTTTGTGATCCTACTTTGATTCGGCTAGTCAAGTTGTATATAAAGAAAAGTTCAAGTGTGGGGATGAAAGTATGGGAATTGATTTAATATCATTATTGGGAACTAGCTTTTGGCTTAACCTTCTTTGGCTATACTTGACATACCTTGTCCCTAGCCCACATTACAACCCTAATAAAAGACCTGTTCATTGTCATTGATGGTGTATGTTGTGTTAAGGGTTAGATTGATACCACATGTAAAGCATGCTTATGATATTGTTGGAGTTGAGTGATACACTTACCCCCTTGTTTGGAGTGAATATCTTTTGTGAGTGAACGGTGAGTTGTTGCTTTTGCATAGGAGATCCCAGGTTGTGTCTTGATGATGTGCTTTTGTGTGCTTAGCATATTTACCAACGATTTTTGCACTTGACATGGAATTCTATGATGTTATTCATGTGATTTGAGTATGCTATGTGGATACTTGCACTTTAGACACCAAGGCATTGCGTATTCATTTTGATTCTTAAGTTGATATGGCATGAAAGGACTTTGTGTGTGTGGTGTTGTGTTGATGTGTGGTCTTTTGCATGAGCTAGATGAATTTTATGGGTATATTCACTATAAACCCTCACGATACCTTACTCGTCCACTAGGGCTACCTAGGGGTTTAAAGGACTTGTTGCATATGTCAAATGCAACCATGATCACCTACGGAAGTGGTACTAGTTATAGTATAATTATTATGTGCACGAGGACGCGCAAAGTGCTAAGTGTGGGGATATTTGATAGAGTGTATTTTATATATACTTTATTGGATTTTATTTACGCATTTACGGTGCTTTTGCGAATAATCATGAGTATTTAATGAGTTTTTAATGAGTTTGTTATAGGAAAAAATAATTGCCAAGTCGGAAGGAATCGAGCATTATTTAATGATTTTATGTGATTTTTAGCTCGAAAGATTTATTTTGGGAAATTACGAGGAGAAATGGTGGAATTATGGTTCGTTGCTAAGGAATTTTGGAGCGAAGCAGTTTGTGGAACAGGAGGCAAGAGGCGCAACAGCGCCATTCTAAGGGCAACAGCGCCATTTTAAGGGCTATAGCGCTCCAAGAGGCGCTACAGCGCTCGACAGACAGAGTGGAGGAGGCGCTATAGCGATGTACATCGCGCAGCAGCGCCTGTGCGCAACTGGTTTGTGCGGAACTTCAAGGAAAAATCAGAATTTTATCTCCTTTTTCCTACTTGTAATATAATTCTAATTACTTCCAGCTGGGCCTATTTATTTAAGGCAATTAATTAGACTTGAAACAATATATAAACTCATCTAGGTTATTATTTTAGAAAAGGGGGAAAAACACTATTCTATATATACAACTTTGTACGCAGCTTTTAGGGATTTTTTCTGGAGAACTATTATTTTCTTTGAAGATTGAAGAGTAAAGGTTTTTTCTATATTCTTATAATTATGAGTTCTTCTATTAATTCGTGTGTTTTATTTTCTTCCTTAATTATGTGTAATTAAATCTCTAATCTGAGGATTGGGTAGTATTCCTTGGTATTTATGTGTGTTTAATTATCTGTGATTTTCTTGCTTTGCTGATCTGTTATTGAGGGATTAACACAATTAGGGGCGTCATGAACCTTTGACTGGATTTTAGGGATTGTAATTACTTGGAAGAGGAGTTGCAATTTTAGTACACGATTTAACAGACATAATTCAAGTATTTGATTGGAAGATTAATATGCGAATCGTGAGACTTATAATTCTTGGTGCTTATTAGTTTATGATTGTACTTTGATTGTATCACGGAAGTGACAATTAAGGTGTAGTTGTAGACACTATATTGTATCTTGGAAGAGAACATTATAACCTTAGAAGAATTGTTTTCAACAGAGTAAGAACGTAGACGTCACATAGATATTGAATGTGCATTGAAACCAAGTGAAGAACCCCAGTTCTTGGATTGTTTTCCTTATATAATTTATTCTCGATTGATAATTAGTTTAATTTAGTTTATAAACAAACCAAACATTCTTCTACACTTCTAAATTGTGAGAGATAAGATACTTGAACTTGATATTACATTCAGTCCTTCCCTGCGAACGAACAACACAAAAATACTGCTAACAATGACTCAAATCAATCTTAGATAACTGCTGCAACTTCCCTATTTCAGCAGGAATAAGGCCCGAAAACCTGTTACCATCCAACAAAAGCTTCTGAACCCCAGAAAAGTTACCAATACTAGGCGGTAAAGCTCCAGTGAGATAATTATTCGAGACTTCAACCTATGTGGTCAAAAAACAGCTTGCCTTATCTGGATCCTCATGAAATGGAGCATTGAGTTCCTTTAGATGTTCTTCGAACACACCCGCCAAACCTTTGTCAGAATATTTGTGTTTCCCATGTCCAGTATTTATTCCTAATAGTGATGGAAGATCCCCTCCAGACTCGACAGATCTAGACAAGTCATTTATCCATACATGTAGTGCAGTCAGAGCTGCCCGAAGAGAAAGACTCTTCAAATGTAAAGACCATTGGGTGGAAGTTTTAAACTGTATATCTGTATATATCTCAAGTGAAAGTCCCAAGTCCAACAACTCACAAGCTTTCTCTAGAAGGTCAAGGTTGACACAGAGATCGATTAAGCAATTACAGTATGCTTTCTTGACATCATTACCAACAGAACCAAGGAGCTCACTAGCATGAATTTTAAAGTTTTTTCCTTCGTTGTCATAACCCTCAACCAGAAGTTTCACAACATAACCAAGCTTCTGGTTAGCTTTCTCAAGACATACAATTAGCTTGCCAAGTTCTTCTTTTGCTGTTTGGGTCATCACATTTAGAAGACAACCACAAAAGCGCTCATCCGGAGCTATGTTTAGTTGTAAAAGTCGATCAAATGTTTCTACAACTTTGTCTATCAGGTTGGATTTTCCATAGCATTGAATAAGTGAGGTTTGAACATATATATTAGGCTGAAACCCTGCTTCTAACATTTCATCCAGTGCCGCCTCTGCTTCCGACACTTTCCCAGAGCAGGAATATATTGTAACCAACTTAGAAAACGTCCAGCTTTCGGGCTTGCAATTCTCAGACCTTTTCATGTCCTCGAATATGTCAGCAGCTCAATCCGTAGAAAAAGCTGAATATATCAAATCCAAAGTACCCACTTCTCAAAAGCAAAGAAATCCACGAATTCCAGGAACCAAATCCTTTTCAAGCATTTTGTCGAACACTTGGTGTTCAGCTTCCAACTCATATTATTCCTCAGCGGCATTTCATCAACCACCTTGTGCACATCACCCAAACAGCTACACTCAACAGCCAATGAAGCCAACACAACTCGAGTACGTAGAGTTAACGTCGGAGGAGAGTTTGGTCTGACAATGCTTGAGAAGAGCACCGGCGATGATGACTTGAGATTAAGAGAAACCCTAGATTTATAGTGTACTTTGATTTGGGTTTTATCAATCGTTAGGCCTCGAGAATCGGAGGCTCTGATACCATGATAACTTTTATAAGTTGAATAATCATAGACATGTAATTGTAGAAGAAAGAGATGAACAATAAAGATAAAATATGTACAAACAATATAGGTAAAGGGTGAATATATTAAAAGGTTACATTGTGTTGATCTTGGCTGGAAATGAGAGTAAAGAGGCTTTATATATAGCCCAATTCTATTTAACTACAATAGTACTAAACTATCCCTTATATCTATTTTATTTCTCCCATAGATATCAACCACATAATCCAATTCTACTTTGTAGGGATCAACGATAACTTAAATATAGCTCCCCTTGCAACTCGTAGCCTTTCATTTGCGGTCTCTCCTAAAGTAGCTGCATGAATATCCTCACCAAATAAATTGACCAACAGTTTCACATTGATCATATTGCAATACAACCATACTTCACTATGAAATCATACAAAACCAGTACACTTGTTTGACTCTTAAAAAATCTAAAATATCAAGGCTAAAATATTGACTGAATTGAGCTTAACTCCATCACATTGTATCCAATAACATATTGAAAAGGAGGTGCCCAAATTATCAAGTCCAGAACCTCTCTTAAAAAAATAAACGAAATATGCAAACAAACCGCAAGGGTCAAACAAAACTTGGGCTTCGTTTTTTGGTTTATATGACACATTCGATGCATTTTTTTTAAACCACATGCCGAAAAAAGTCCTTAATGAAGTTATTTTGCCGGGAATTTATGATATTAAATGAGCATGTAGGGGCCCCAAATTGGATCCCAAAAAAAGTTCCCAAATGACGTGGTATTGGTGATTTGGCAATATGAGATATTTTAACTGGTGTAATTGATGTGAATACAGGGGGGCCCATCATAATATGACCAATCAGAAGAAGATGACACATGTCATTTGGGACTTTTTTTTGGTCCAATTTGGGGACTCTAGCATTTTTCATATAATATAAATTCAAAATAAGAATTTAGCAGTCCCTAAAAGAACTTTAAATTGATCTTATTCAATAATGTTATTTTTTTTTTTCTATTTCTTATTTTGTAAACTGTATTTGCAAAATTGTATGGTCAAAACAAATAATGCCCAATACACGTCACTTTATTTGCAGATTTTATTGGATTGCAGAATTTTGTGAATGTAGTTTTTTGCTTCTTTTTTCTACAGAATTTCCTATGGGCAGTGTGTTCAGAAAAATTAGCGGAATGTTTGCATGATTTTCATGTAGTTTTTTATTGTTCTTTTTCTGCAAATTTTGCTATTTTATTCTGCCTTTTTTTTTCTTGCATTTTTTGCAGAAATTGATGGTGTTCAAACTGTTGGAATATGGATTCGATTATAATTTGAATTCATTGATTCGGTAAAATCAATTCCGTTTTTACTACGGATTTTTTGCCGCCTTAACATAATTAATTAACATGATTAATTAATTAAGGAAATTGCCACCGATTTAATTGATTAGCGCGGATAATTAATTAAGACAATTGTGTTAAGGAAATTGCCACCGATTTAATTTATTAGCACGGCTAATTAATTAAGGCAATCGTGTTAAGGAAATTGTCACTGATTTAATTGATTAGCGCGGCTAATTAATTAAGACAATTGTGTAGCGCACAAGTCTTCTCATCCTATAAATACTCATCTAGAGCGTTAGGATTATTCACTCGAAAAAAAACACACCTCCTCTTCTCATATACAGCCTCTTCTCTTCATCTGGTGATAGTTCTTGCTCATCTCAAACTCGTTGAGAGTGGCGCTTGTCTGTAGCCTCACTGCAATCTGTTTTATCCTGGGAGGCGTTTCGCTCACACATATGGTGAGGGCTAATAAGCTTTAAGGAGACAGTCACGCACTGGACTCGGGTTTTTTTCCTTGTCTCCTCTTTGGTCTGTTTTAATTATACACATAACTGTTACTCACACACGCACAAATATTATACTGTTTGTATTTATCGCAGATTGTCTAACAATCTTAAAGCGTATTATTATATATCAGTGACCTGTACTTACGTAGTTGCTTGTTTGTTTGAGTGACAGATTTAATGGAGAATCAAACTCTGAACAACAAGAACATGACGGTTGATCCCAACGTACAGATTGTAACATCTGATGGGGATCACTTGCCGTCGCCAAACCCTAACGCACAGATTATAACATCTGATGTGGGTGCAACGCCGGTTGGACATGTGCCTACGGGACATGTGCCTTTGGGACATACTATCATTGGACAGATTAACGTTCCGATTGGATTGACTACAACAGGTTTCGTTCCTATGAACGGACATGCGGTGCCTACTGGTGTGCAAACATCGGTAGTACAGACGCCTATTATACCTGTGGTGCCTAATGCACATGTTGCACCTGTTGTGCCTGTTTCTGCTGTGCCTACTGCACATGCTGATAAACCTGAGAAGTTCAATGGAACGAACTTCAAACGTTGGCAATAAAAGATGTTGTTCTATCTGACTATGATGCTTCTGGATTGTTACCTCAAAGATGATCCACCGTTGCTCACTGCTGAGAGTAACAATGCAAACAGTTTATGCTGTTGATGCTTGGAAGCACGCGACTATATTTGTCAGAATTATGTGCTAAATTGCTTGGCTGACTCGTTGTATAACGTGTACAGTACGAAGCCAACAGCTAAGGTCTTATGGGAGTCACTTGACCATAAGTACAAAACTGAGGATGCTGGGGCTAAGAAGTGGATTGTTGGCCGCTTTCTTGACCATAAGATGACGGATTCTAAGACTGTGGTCAGTCAGGTGTAAGAACTGCAAGTGATCATCCATGATATTCATGCTGAAGGGATGATCATAAGTGAGTCTTTCCAAGTTACTGCTGTAATTGAAAAGCTGCCACCTGGATGGAAAGATTTCAAGAACTATCTTAAGCACAAGCGCAAGGAAATTTCTTTTGAAATATCAATCTTGGTCGGATGTTTCGAGATGTTGAAAAACCTAACAGGCCTGTTACTTATTAAGTACAGGATGAGGGTCGGCACGAGATTTATAATTTTCTAGTTGGATTCGTTCCTCTGGTTATATTATATAATCTCTTGTTGGTGTCAGTTTGCTACGGTAGTTATACACAAGCCTATTATGGTAATCCATGTGATACCTAATACTGCATTGCAGTCAGCTCTGTATGCTGAAATTTTAGAGAAATCCAGAATGTTGTTAACCCTAACGCATTAATTGATCAAGGATCACTGATCACTGAATGTGGGTTTATTGGAAGTTTATGTTCTTCCTTGGACCTCTTCTGGTTGTACCAGTGATGAGCCAGAAAATTTGGTTCTCTTGTGTACCAAATTAGGATTTAAGAGAAATTCAATAGCTGAATTTTCGGTGACAAAAACATGAAAGTTCTTTGTACACGATATTAAAACCTGGGAGGTTTTAATGATCAACATGAAACCTGTTCTAGTGAGAGGCAGTAACAAGTTTTGTGATTACTTTATAGTAATACATTCATTACGTGTACTCGTTAAAGAGTAAAATTGAAGCTTTATAGAGAAGAATATAGTCTATAAGACTACGGAAAATTAAGATGGTAAAGAATGATTTTGATGGTAAATAATCACTGGGTGAATTTTGTTTCATAACGTCTCTGTACCGTACTCGCATAAGATAAATGGAGTAGTTGCAGGCTCAAGTTACGCTATAACTGGAGATGCTTAATGATTGTGATCGGTTCGATCTATCACCGAATCTGAGGATATTAGTTATGAAGGGACTAATCATCCCTTAAACAAGATACCATGAAAGGAAATATTAAAAATTTTCTATTAATTCTGGAATGTATTTTAACATTCTTAGAAATATTAAAAATGTGGGGGTATCTTAAAGCGAAAATAATAAAATTTTCTTTGAATTCTAGAATGTAGAGAAACATTCTTAGATATATTTAAAATGTGGGGGTATCTTGAAGATGTCGTGATACCTATACGTATAAGGTTAAGGATTTCCAAAACCAATGGAGTTTTTTTTTTTGGATGGATATATAGGCAACGATGGAGTCTAACGATATCATGTAGTCTATAGATGAATCTAATTTTTGAGATTCATAAGAATGTAATTACGGAATCTAGGAATGCTTCTATGATGAGTTAGTAGTTCCTTGTAAATCCGTAATTAAAATATATCCGAATAAATTTTTGAGTTATTGGATGAATGCGAGATTGAACCTAGACAGAGCAAAAGACTTGGAAAATCTGAAATTTTGCTTGAAGGTAAACCTCAAAGCTTGAGAGAAGCTATGAGAATTCTCTGATGATCTTACGAGAAAGAGGATATCAGTAGAGAAATTGACTAGATTAAGAAGATAATAAATCAAGATTTCTAACACGTATGTTAGAAAATGAACTGTGACACTTTTCAAATTAATATGATCTCTCTGTAACAGCCCGACTTTTCGGACCGTTAACTAATACACGAATATCGAAATAGATTATAATTTATATTTATATTAAATCGAAACAGAAACCAATCAATAATCCTAATAAAAATCAATATTTTAATCAACAAAATGAAAGTACAATAAAGTCTGAAAACAAAATCTAATAAGTCCTCGAATTTATTTAAACAACTATATGGACTGCCGCTAAAGTCTGGTTGGCATCACTCATCTCAATCCCGTTTACCCCTGAATACCTGTGGAAGGAAAACAATACGAGTGAGCCAAATGCCCAGTACGAATATAGTATAATAGAATATGCAATAACAAATAACTGAGCTGACAGTACAAAAGGAACTAAACAAAGTTCAACAAATAAAAGGCTGAATCACAAGTAAGGTGGGTACAGTAAAGGTCTCCAATATAACTTGTACTCGCTTAGTCCGGATCACAAAGCGAGTACAGTCCAGACGTTTCTTCTATGGCAATCCACGAGAAGAAATACATGAAATGCATAAAGCATTTCAACTGAACAAAAGCGATCATGATCTAAACACAATCTCATACCCAGATATGTGCTCGCATACTCACAGCACTGATGCGAGTAAGTGCCTAGTTCACCTTTACTCCGAACTCCATGTGAACATTGTCTGTGATTAACCCACACAGATCAGTCTAAGAGCCCAACAGAAAGGTTACAAAATATTTTGCTAAACTCATTGTCCGAAAATGAACAGAACAGAACAAAACAATATCGCAATACAATTGCGAAACAAAATAAATAAAATGAGTGAGGAAACTATAAAAGTACACACAGAATACAAGAGCTCACAATTTTCGAAAAAATGATTTTACAATAAATCTAACGAATAATTAAATGGAAAGAAAAGAATAAAGAATTTGTAATAGGATTTATAAGAAGAATACAATAAATCACAATTTATGAATTTACCTCGATAATGAACTTAACGAGTATAAATGAATTAATTTAAAAGAAAGGAATCAGAATTTGTACATTGTACGAAAAGATGACAATTTGTAAAATTAGCTCGACAATAAATATAAAAGGAATATTTATGATTTAAATGAATAGAAAAAGAACAAGGATCTGAATTCGTACCTTGTTTATATAAAAATAAATGACAGAAAACCAATCAATCTGAAAAGCATGCGACTGTGATAGCTCACCATGGATAAATCTTATGTACTTTTTTTTTATAATTCCAGGCAAACATGTAAATAGAAATGATTTACATTACTCATGCAAGACAAGCACAAACAACCAGAACTTTACAAGCAAAGAATGCTTAGTTTGTTGAGATAAATCCTACCAACAAGACTTGACTACTGTGTGTCCATCTATGAACAAATTAACTCAACTAAAAAGAAATCATTTCAAGAAATTATATGTTTTGATTTTAATATTAAATCATAAATCACACACATTTTTTATATATATAAATACTTATGTGTGGGCAGATTAATAAAATATACCAAGTATTAGCCCACACATTCAGCACCACATTTAACTCAAATAAATTGACATTAAATCAATGCATGCCTAATAAATTCATTAATTAATACTCAATATTTTTACAAAAACTTGACCATGTAATTGTGATATATACCCAATGAATTACACAATGCAGGCAGGCATACATATTAAATGAACCCATGATTAATCACAATACTAGATTAATTATTTATATTTATCTAGTCAATGCTGCTACAACTAACAAAACTAAAATGACGTAAACAAAAGCCTACATACGCAGGGACAGTATTATAGAAAATTCAGTTTAATGCCTCAATTCTTTATTAATCAACAATTAATTACAAAAAGTCTCCGTGTAATTATTACGGATAATTAAACATTAATTCACATAACTAACATAACCAAATTGTATAAATTCTATTAATAAATCAAAACCAATTCATGCTAAACACTATAAACCAAAGATATATAAAATCATGTTTTCATATATAAGAAAATTGCTTAAAAAGTTTAATCAATAAAAGTATACAAATTAAATATAAATAATAAATTAACTACAACATTTACATGGTTACAAATAACATAAAACTTTCAAATGCATGAAACCATGATTTTAAAATCGTTGTTGTGGAATAAAAACTAGGTTGAAATTATTGCGGCTAGGGTTTGTATATTTAATGCTAGGGTTCGTGAGCTTCGTGCTTTAATGGCTGCTTCTGCGTTCGAGACTTAAACGGTCCTCACAGAATGCCTACGTATCTCTGTAATTAGAGAATCAAGCCAATAAAACGTAGTTCTGAGATGAGGGGTCAGGCCCTTTATATAGGCTGAGAAGCCTTAGAATTATGGTAGGATTTGGAGACTTGGTGGGCAAGTTTTGAGGAATGTTCTAGATCTATTCCTTGTAGGAATCAGTTTCCATATTGAATTGGATGCCTTATTGGATAAGTCTGAAGCGGATATTATCCTTATCCAACTCTTATTTGCTGAGCTGTTTATTACCCTTAATATTAATTACGAAATTAATACTATAATCAGGGTTTTGGGCCCAGCTGGTGGGCCCCACGTTTGGACTATTCTCGGCCTAGTTAATGCCACATTAAATGTGTCTTTAGGGCTTATTTTCAGCCCATATCATTTGCCCCCCAACTTCTAAGGAAAACTGATCAGGTTTTCATAGAAGTTATATTTGCCTTAATCGAGACTCGGGGTCGTTTTTATCCCTTACCTGGGACTTCTTAATTACCCTTATATGGGAATTTTGGTTTACACTAGTGTTTCACAAGTATCGTCTTGGTTGTAAAGTGTGGAGCGACCTACACATTTACGACGATTTGCCTTATTCGAGGCTTTAATTTGTGCTTGCTTTTAGCAATTTCGGCACTTTCATAGAGTTTTCATGCGTTATTAGCATAAATTATTGCTCAATTTGTCAAGAAAATATTTCTATAATTTTCCTCGTATTTTTCTGTACCTTTCCTAATATTTTAGGAATTTTTATGTACCAACAGGTATTTTTTGTAATTTTTCCTAATAATTTAGGAATTTCTATGTACCAACAGGTATTTTAATTATTTTTTGGAAATTATTTTTCAATTTCCCAACATTATTTTCAGAATTTTTAAAGGATTAACTTTAAAAAAGTCATCCTGACAAAAAATGCTTCCTGGGCGTGGGTACCCCCGCCAAGGACACCCTCTTTAGGCACGCCTAGGGGGTTTGGTCTCCTGGGCGTGGGTGTATCTTTGCCCTTTGAAATGCTTCCTGGGCGTGGGTACCCCCGCCAAGGAGACACCCTCTTTAGGCACGCCTAGGGGGTTTGGTCTCCTGGGCGTGGGTGTATCTTTGCCCTTTGAAATGCTTCCTGGGCGTGGGTACCCCCGCCAAGGAGACGCTTTCCTTAGGCACGCCTAGGAAGTTTGGTCTCCTGGGCGTGGATATGCCCTTCTCTAAGAAAAGTCAAGTTAGGCATGGGTACCCCCGCCAAGGAGACACCTTCCTTAGGCACGCCTATGAGGTTTGGTCTCCTGGGCGTGGGTTTGCCCTTCTCTAAGAAAAGTCAAGTTAGGCGTGGGTACCCCCGCCAAGGAGACACCTGCCTTAGGCACGCCTAGGAGGTTTGGTCTCCTGGGCGTGGGTATAGCCTTCTTTAAAGAAAATCAAGTTGGGCGTGGGTACCCCCGCCAAGGAGACACCTTCCTTAGGCACGCCTAGGAGGTTTCGTCTCCTGGGCGTGGGTATGCCCTTTTAGTTGGGCCTCCTGCCTTTAAATTCTGATGGGCTTTTATCCTATTTTCTAAAAATGTCGTAGAACATTCTAGAATTATTTCAAAATTTGAATTTCATGGGCTTCCCGCCTATTCAAAGGCCCAGTCACCTGTTGACAGCCCATTTACTGGATATAACCGGTTGAGTGACCAACCATGAACTCTATAAAAGAGTAGTGTGCATCCCTCATTTCTCATCTCACTATTCAGCAAAAATTATCTCTCCTTTACCACAAATACTTTTCAAAAAGCTCTGCTAGGGTTCTGTCGCGAGGCGATTTCCGCCGTCTTTCCTCCGCCCTGTTTTCCAGTTTCTGTTTGAAGATCGTTGAATCTTCATCTTCTTCAACTTCCTTTTTCAACATTTCTGGGTTTCAAGCCTTCAAGGGAAGCATTTCAATGGAGGATTCTAGCTCTTCAGGCCAGTCTCAACTTGCTAACACTTCTACCACCGCTCCACGGCTTACAAGGGGTAAGAACCCTAAAACATCTCTTGTCCATGCCAGTGTTTTTTCCCTTAGAGATCTTTTAAATGAGTTTGGTCAAGCTTTTCCAAATATGCTTCATTTAGATGCTTATGAGTATAAATCGAAATACAAACAACATAGGGTAGACATTCTAGCCCAACTTTTTCATATTAATGGGCCTTATAGGGCCGTTGTTCCGGCCTCAAATGAAAGGGCTTGTCACCCAAAGCCTGGGGCCATTAGGATTTATAAAGAGACTTTTTATGCCGGTTTTCGCCTTCCTCCTCCTCCTTTTGTTTATCGTCTTTTGGCCGAAGCCAGGGTTTGTCCAACCCAACTTATGCCAAATGCGTGGCGTTTTATCTATTGTTTCTTGGTCCAATGTAAGAAACATGGGCTTGAGCCCAGTATTTCTGTTTTTCGATATTTATTCAAATTTGTCAATTCTTCTGACAATTCGGGCTGGGTCAAAATCCAACACCGTTCTTTAGCCCGTTCTTGTTTTGTTTCGGATTCCGCTCCTGATTCCCTTCCTAATTGGAAGAGGGAATGGTTTTATATCTTTTTGGATGGGGATGACTGGGACAACTATTTTCGGCCCAACTTCTGCAGAGCCGTTGATGGGCCTGTCAGGAGTTTAAAATTGGGCGTGGAAGAAGAGGCTGCCATAACTTTGTTAACATCCGATAATTTGAATCAATGTGCAAATTTGATTTCTGAAGATTCGTTGCAGGCCCATGGGCTAAGCGATTTGGGCCCTGAGGGTAATTCTCACCTCTTGCTTTGTTAACATTTTATGCTAGATATAACTTTCTAACTTTCTTGTAATCATTTTGCAGCCAAAGCTGCTCTGGGAGCAATTTTTAAGCAGAGGGAGACTGCTGCCACTGCTAGGGTGGTAACAGAGAACCCTAGGGCCAAAAGGGCCAGGACAGATGAGGCTTCTCCCGCGGTGGAGCGTGTTCCTGCTTTTCTTCAAGAAAAGCCAGTTCCTATTGAGGAAGACCTCACTCCCTTTACAGTGGGATGGGGTTTATGCAATAGGGACACAGCTGTAGGTGATTCTAGGGCTGCAGCTGAGTGGTCCAGGAGCGTGGTTACTCCACGAGATAGGATTCACATTGTGGAGTCCTCTGATGACTTGCAGATTGAGCTTCTTGGGGCTCAAGCTGTTGCTTCGGTAATTTCTTATTCAACTTCTTTAATTTAATTGTATTTACTTTTCCCTTATTCACTTGTTTTCTTTGCAGATGAACGCCTACCTTCAGGCCGCTGTTCATAACCTGAAGGAGGTGCGTGCTGATAAGACTATTGCTGAGAGGGACAGAGACAAATACTTTGATTCCTCCGAGGCAAACTTTGCTCGTTTTAGGGAGGTGGAGAAGGAGCTGGCTGCTGAGAAGGAGAAGAACAGGAAGCTACAGCTGGAGGTGCAACAGAACAGGGAACACATCATTGCTGATTACAAGGCTTCTAAGGACTTTCAAGATGTCCTGAATGCCGAGTATGATGCGAACTTTCCTGGTACCTTCAAGGAGTGTTGGGAGGGGATCATCGAGGAGCTGAGTGGGAAGATTGAGGGGGTATCCCTGGAGAGGTTCCCAGTACCTGCTATCCCTGGATTGACAGATACTTTGGAGGTTGCTACAGAGACAGCAGTGGATGGGGACTCTCAGCCCACTCAGGATCCACCTTCTTCTCCTGGGATAGAGACAGCAGATCCTTCTTCTACCCAGGGAGATGTTGTTGTTGAGGACTTAGATGCATAGATGGCCCTACGTGGCTTAGTTCTGTTTTTTGTCTTTATTTATTCTGAACTTTTGCCCTTCGGGGCTTATGACTTAACTTATCTATGTAGTAGTTTCTTTTGTTTCCATGTTCTCATTTTTTGCTTATAGTTCGTTAAACTTTAGAATTTCTCATGTACTTGGCCTCCTGGCTGGTACTAAACTCACAAGCTAGTTCAACGTTTGCCTTTCGTGTTTTTTTAACAAAGAGAAATTACTCATAGAGAAAACAGTATAAATTCCATTATGCTGTCGAAGGATATCAATAGAATGGGTTCAACCCTTACATAAATATTCTATCTTCTACTGGGAGCAACATGCTCTAAAATGGTTTCATTCGAACCTTATTCCTAATAAATAGATAAAAGTCCAAGCCTTTGTCAAAAGAACTTAGACATAATAAACTTTGAGGTTCACAGCATGCCAAGTTCGGGGCACCTCAACCCCGTCCAAGGTTTCTAACTTGTAGGATCCTTGCCCTAACACCTTTCTGACTAGATATGGTCCTTCCCAATTTGGTGCTAACTTTCCTTTCTGGCCAACTCCTGAGGCTTCAATCTTCCTTAAAACCATGTCACCTTGTCGAAAGAATCTTTCTTTAACTCTCTGGTTGTAGTGAAAAGAGGCTCTCTTTTGATATTCAGCATTCTTTGCATTAGCTCCATCTCTAACTTCATCAATTAAGTCAAGGGCAAGTCTCATTCCTTCGTCATTAGTTTATGGCTCATATGCCTCAACTCGAGGTGATGCTTGAATGATCTCTAAAGGCACAACTGCCTCGGCTCCATAAGCCAGCAAAAATGGGGTTGCTCCAGTCGTTACCTTACAAGTGGTACGATATGCCCAAAGTATGGGCAACAATTCATCTACCCAAGTGTTCCTAGAGCGTTCGACCCTCTTTTTCAGTCCATCAAGGATAATTCGATTAGCTACCTCAGCTTGCCCATTGGCTTGAGGGTGTGCCACCGAGGTAAAACGTAGCTCAATCGCATTCTCTTCACAATACTTCTTGAACTCTTCATTATTGAACTGTGTCCCATTGTCTGTTACAAGGATTCGTGGGATTCCGTATCTGCAAATTATGTTCTCCCAAAAGAACTGGGAAACTTGCTTTGTGGTTATCTTAGCCAGAGGTTTAGCCTCAATCCACTTAGTGAAGTAATCGATGGCCACTATTAGGAATTTCCTTTGCGCAGAAGCCATGGGAAAAGGCCCAAGTATATCCATCCCCCACATTGCAAATAGAATGGGAGAGTTAATTGAAGTTAAGATCTCAGGCGGTTGCCTCACAATTGGGGCATGCTTCTGGTATCTCTCGCATCTCTTGACATAGTTTTGTGCATCAGCCAACATCTCCGGCCAATAGAACCCTAAACGAATTATCTTGTGAGCTAGGCCCTGCCCCCCAAGTGTTGGCCACAGATCCCTTCATGAACTTCTTCCAATGCTTCTCTTGCCTCTTGAGGCCTTAAACATTTCAAGTATGGGATGACAAACGACCTCTTATACAAAATGCCTTCAATCAAAGTGTATCTCAATGCTCTTACTGAAAGTTTTCGTGCCTCCAAGGCATTGTCTGGGAGCCATCCGGTCTCAAGGTGTGCCTTGATAGGGTCTATCCAAGAGCCTCCTACATCGATTGGTGCCAATAACTTTGAGTTAACGGTCGGGGCCTTCAAGACCTGAAAATAGACACTCCCAGCATAATTTTCTATCTCGGAAGATGCAAATTTAGATAGGGCATCGGCCTTAATGTTTTTCTCTCTTGGAATGTGCTCAACATAGCACTCCTCAAACTGGGACATAACAGCCTTTACTACTCTCAAGTATTTTGCCATAGTCTCATCCTTAGCCTCGAATTCACCATTTACTTGTGATACCACAAGCCTTGAATCTCCACAAACTTTGAGATTTTTGACCCTCATGATTCTGGCCAAGCCCAAACCAGCTATTAATGCCTCATACTCCGCCTCATTGTTGGTAGTAGGGAAATCCAACTTTAAAGCGTACTCAACTGTGAACCCATCGGGGCTTTGCAAAACCAAACCCGCACCACTAGATTTTGTTTTTGATGCTCCATCAAAATAGAGCACCCAATATTCCTTCAGATCAGGTGTAAGTTCTTCTTCTTTTTCCTCTTGCCCAGGGGTAGTCATTATCTCTTGCCCCCCGACTTCTTGGTTGTTAATAGTGCATTCAACCATGAAGTTAGCTAATGCCTGAGCTTTGATAGCTGTCCGAGGCTTGTATGTGATGTCAAACTCTCCTAAATCAATCGCCCATTTGATTAGCCTTCCACTGGCCTTAGGGCTATGCAAGATGTTCCTCAACTGCTGGTTTGTCAGAACTTGAATCTTATGTGCCTGAAAGTAAGGCCGCAGCTTTCTTGAGGCAGTTACTAATGCCAAGGCAAACTTTTCTATGGGTGAGTAATTCAACTCAGCCCCATGCAACACTTTGCTCACATAGTAGATAGGTTTCTGGACCTTCTCCTCTTCCCGAATAAGGATAGCACTCAGGGCTTGTTCGGATACCGCCAGGTATAAACTAAGAATCTCCCCAGGACATGGTTTGGTCAACAACGGGGCTTCAACCATGTACTTCTTCAGTTGCTCAAAGGCCTCTTGGCTCTCAGGTGTCCACTCAAAATCTTTCACCTTTTTTAACGCTTGGAAGAAAGGCAAGCATTTGTCTCCAGACTTGGAGATGAATCTTCCTAAAGCTGCAACTCGACCTGTCAACCTCTGCACATCTCTTATAGAGCGTGGTGGTTCCATGTCTAAAATTGCCTTGATCTTGTCAGGATTGCCTCTCTTTGAAACCATCAGTCCTAAAAACTTTCCAGATCCAACTCCAAAAGCACACTTGGCGGGATTCAACATCATCTTATGGTGCCTCAGCACTTCAAATGCCTCTCTGAGGTGTTTGATATGATCAGCCTTGAGTAGGCTCTTAACTAACATGTCATTAACATATACCTCCATGGTTTTTCCAATCAGATGGGCGAATATCTTGTTCACCAATCGTTGGTAAGTAGCTCCTGCATTCTTTAGACCAAAAGCCATGACGAGATAACAGAAGACACCAAAGTCAGTTATGAAAGATACCTTAGGTATGTCATCCTTGTGCATTTTAATCTGATTATAGCCGCTGAATCCATCCATGAAGCTTAACATCTCATGTCCAGCTGTGGCATCTATCAACATATCAATCCTTGGGAGGGGAAAACAATCTTTTGGGCATGCATCATTTAGGTCAGTGAAGTCTATACACATCCTCCACTTCCCATTCGCTTTCTTGACCATCACAGGGTTTGCTAACGAGTCGGGAAACTGAATCTCTTCAATAAAACCAGCTTCCAAGAGCTTATCCACTTCTTGCCTAATGGCCTCTTGCCTTTCCGGAGCAAAGTTTCTCTTCTTCTGCTTTATTGCCTTCCTTTTGGGATCAACATTTAACTTGTGAGTTATGAGTTGGGGGTCAATCCCCGGCATATCAGCTGCTGTCCAAGCGAACACGTCGCTATTCTTCTATAAGAATTCCATTAACTTGCCCTTCAGGGGTTCTTTCAGAGATGCTCCAACATAAGTAACTTTTTCAGGATCATTAGGTTCTAGAGGTACGGGAATCAAATCCTCTGCTGGCTTCCCTCTATGCTCTTCATCATCGCGGACATCCATGTCTTCAATCGGAAGGACCTGCCCCCCGACTCCATCGGCCCTCAGTGCGGCTACATAGCAAATTCTTGCCATCTTCTGATCACCCTTTTGTTCTCCGACACCATTCCGTGTCGGAAACTTAATTTTCATATGATAGGAAGAGGCCACAGTCTTAAACGCATGAAGTCCAGTCCTTCCAAGGATTGCGTTGTATGTTGATGCTGCCTTGATCACCAAGAAGTTCAACATCTGAGTCACTTCTTTAGGCTCCTGCCCAATAGTTATGGGTAGCTGAATAGTCCCTTCAACGTTGGACTCCACTCCATTAAACCCGTATATAGGCATGTTTGTAGGGGTCAGTTGAGAGTCGTTGTAACCCATCTTTACAAATGCATCATGAAATAAAATATCCACAGAAGCCCCATTGTCTATCAAGACTCGTTTTACTTCTGAGTTTCCAATCACGGGAGTTATGACAAGAGGGTCGTCATGGGGGAATTTCACCCCTTCCAAGTCTGAATCATCGAAACCAATTACCATCTCGGTTTTAGCACGCTTCGGGGGCTTCTCCCACAATGTGCATTACTTCTCTAGCATAAGCCTTTCGAGAATTCTTAGTCGTGCCAGCTGCTGTCGGACCTCCCCAGATCATGTTGATAACTGCCCTTCGGGGCTGTGGATTGCGATCATGGTTGTCATCCCTCCTGTTATTATCTCTCCTTTCATTGTCCCTTCTATGGTTCCCACGGTCATTACCTTTGGTGAACTGACTTAGTTTTCCTCTTCGTATCAAGAACTCAATCTCATCCTTGAGTTGCCTACAATCGTCGGTGTCATGTCCCACATCTTTGTGGAACCTGCAGTATTGCTCCTTATTTCGCTTAGCTGGGTCTCCTCTAAGTGGCTTCGGCCATCGGAAGTCCTTTTCCTTTTCAATGTCCAACAGGATCTGGCTTCTTGGAGCATTAAGTCTGGCATACTCGAAAAACCTTGGACCCGAGTTCTTTTTTGGAGCAGATTCAGAGTCTCTGCTAGCTCGGGGATACTTGTCCCTAGCATCGTACTCTTGTTCTTGTTTTCGCTTGTTGTTCCCTCCATTGCCCAATGCGGCTTCTTTCTTGATGCTATCCTCAGCTTTTATATACTTGTCCGCTCTTCGTTGAAGTTCATCCATGCTTTCAGGGGGTGTTTTGCCAACGACCTCTTAAAAAAGAGATCCGTGGTTCCGTGCTGCAAGGCTACCATGGCCACCTTATTTTCCAGATCAGTGATGTTCAGGGTCTCCTTAGTGAACCGCTTGATATAATCTCTTAAGTTCTCATTCTTTCCCTGTGTTATACATAAGGGATGCAGAGCTTTTCTCATGAATTCTTCCGCTAATGAATTGACTGACAAAAGCGGTACTCAACTCCTTGAAAGAGCTAATAGAGTTTGGAGGTAAACGACTATACCAACGTTGCGCCATGCCCGACAGGGTTTGGGGAAACGCCTTACACTTAAGGGCATCGTTAGCAGGCTGCAGCAACAATGCGCTTGTAAACGTTCTCACATGAGTTGCGGGATCCCCCGTTCCATCGTAAGCTTTGATTGTGGGCATCTTAAACTTTCGGGAGATATGTGCGTTCATCACCTCCTCCGTGAATGGAGGGGTCGGATCATCAAGATCTCCTTGTAGCATCAAATCTTTATGATTATTCTTGGGGAGTTCCACCCTGGTAGTTCCTCTAGTTGGGGCTTCAGCCCTTCGGTGTCTCCTTGAAGACCTCTCCAGATCTATGAAGGGAATCCCTCCTAAAGTCGGAGGAGGTCGAGTCTGATTAGGGTTCTGTCTCTCTAGCTCCCTTGCTTGGTCGTCCTTCAGCTTCTGAATCTCGGCTTCATAATCCTTAATTTTCTCTGCAATTGTTAAAGGACCATCACGGTTTGATGGATTCCTCCTCAGAGGTTCCTTACTAGCACGTCGCCTCCTTGGGGCTTTGTCTCGATCATCGTCTTCAGATGACGAGTCTCCAGTATAAGGACCAGAGTAATCATAGTATCCTGGTTCAGGAGGGGCCGGGCCTCTAAGATAAGGGGATTGTTGTTGCCCATGGATCAGCCGAGCATGACCGCTTGGTCCTGGATCCCTTGGATCTTGGGGGTAATTAGGCAGCCCATACAGTGGGTTGGTGTTGACAGGGAGCGAAGAAGTGGAGAGACTGTGAAGCGGCGGGCGGCTACTCAGAGGGAGAGGGGAGACCACCATCTGGAGCGGGTTAGTCTCCTGTCCTAGAGGGACGATTACAGGTTGAGATCTTTCAGCTGGGGGATCCGTCCCTTGTGGTTGAGAGGCCTGAATACGAGGGTTTGTTTCCGTCAATGGGGGTACAGACCCTAGCTCTGTACCAACAGGAGGAGCAGTGATTGGTGGAACAATGGTTCCAGAGGTATCCTCGGTTGAGACCGTTGTTGTTCTTCGAGTGGTAACCATGGTTGATGTCTTTGTCCCACAGACGGCGCCAAATGTTGTGGAATAAAAACTAGGTTGAAATTATTGCGGCTAGGGTTTGTATATTTAATGCTAGGGTTCGTGAGCTTCGTGCTTTAATGGCTGCTTCTGCGTTCGAGACTTAAACGGTCCTCACAGAATGCCTACGTATCTCTGTAATTAGAGAATCAAGCCAATAAAACGTAGTTCTGAGATGAGGGGTCAGGCCCTTTATATAGGCTGAGAAGCCTTAGAATTATGGTAGGATTTGGAGACTTGGTGGGCAAGTCTTTGAGGAATGTTCTAGATCTATTCCTTGTAGGAATCAGTTTCCATATTGAATTGGATGCCTTATTGGATAAGTCTGAAGGGGATATTATCCTTATCAAACTCTTATTTGCTGAGCTGTTTATTACCCTTAATATTAATTACGAAATTAATACTATAATCAGGGTTTTGGGCCCAGCTGGTGGGCCCCACGTTTGGACTATTCTCGGCCTAGTTAATGCCACATTAAATGTGTCTTTAGGGCTTATTTTCAGCCCATATCAATCGTTAATAATTTTTAAACCGAAGGTAACATGAATACAATTAAATATTGATGAATGATATTTTATTCAAATATACAAAATGAAAACATGCGTATCACACACAATGAAATTAAATAATTAATAATATAAGAAAGGCTTCGTACCTGGTAAGTAGTTAATAGAGGATGTCACATAAGATGAAATAGAGCCGACAAAATAGAGCAACAAAGCGATTCATGAAAAGAAATCAACTAAGATTAACATATAATTATATAAAATTAAAAAATACAATGACAAGAAACAACAAATAAATACCTTGACTCTCAGGACTCCTTAATTCTTAACCATATTTGAGTCATGCAATGCGTAGCTACCATTCTTATATAGTGCCATTTAGATAAAATTATATTTTAATTTAAAAACTAATTGACCTGAAAATACGACCTTCATGTTAATCACTAACCCATTCATAAATTAACTTAAATACAACAATACTTATCCACTTAAACAAACACATATATTTGTAAAACAAATAAATAGAAACAAAATTTTATATGATAACAAAAAAATAAAATAGAGCCTAATAACTAAGCCCATAAAATTACGGGGTATTATATTCTTCCCTCCTTAATAGAATTTTGTCCTCGAAATTCAACATACACATCTAATTTGGAGAGTTGAGAATCTCACACAAACAAGACAATTAATAAAATTAAATATAAAAATAAAGAAAAGTCTTCTTTTAATTGCCAAAAGTATCTAGTTACCATAATATACATGTGTCAACAAAATTTTACATGTAAACTAAATAGGCTGCACGCATTGAGTGTCCACAAATAAATATAAATATATATATATGTTTTTTTTTATTATACTGACATCAAATATAAATCTTTACTCTTACTAGTTAAAAGAATTTTGGAATAGTACCTTAATTATTTGCAGAATCTTTTGTAGTAATTTTCTTATTGTTAATTCCTCCTTGATCCTCACGGTCATCGCGCTTATTATATGGAACCGTGCAGTTGTGAACGGTATGACCCTGCTCTCCGCACCTAAAAAATGCACCTGTATCCAATGACATGTATTTCCACCGTGCATCTTTCCACAACGCTGACAACGAGGCTTTCCACCATTATGATTTCCCTGGTTTCCATTTCTCTGTCATAAGTTTCGCGTGTTATACCCATGATCATTTTTCTCGAATCCACCAGAAGATTCATTATTATTCTTAAGATTCTTGTTTTGCTCGGTAGAATCATCGTCCCTTTTTCTTTTCTGAATCTGCATGTCTTGCTGCTTACAGAAGTCAGTTTGATGAAGTTCTTGATCTCTGGCATTGTCCACCAAACTGTCCATGGTAGTGGAGCGATTTACAATGATGTGGTTACGGATCGAAGTCTTCAGAGCCCACTTGAATTTCATGATTTTGTCTACTTCTGTACCAGCAATAGATCGTGCATATCCAGCCAACCTCTGAAACCTGATTTGAAAGTCAGCCACTGATTCATCCTCCTTTTGAGTTATGCTTTGATTCTCCCGAGCATACTCCTCATGGATACTAGCAGGAAAGTACCTCTGATTGAACTGTGTCTTGAACACATCCCAAGTGACGGTATTCTCATATCCAGCTGCGTGGGAAGCCACCACTGACTTCCACCAAATGCTAGCATCCAGTTCAAGACGGTAAATGCCAAAATGAGCCTTTTCAAACTCGGAACAGTTAAGTACCCGAAAGATCTTTTCCATATGATCAATCCACGCTTCAGCATCCATCGGGGTCTTAGCCTCCTTGAAGCAATTAGGCCTTTGTTTCATAAAGCGATCAAACATAGTCTGGCCTTCTTGATTTTGTGTGTTACCACCAGGATTTTGCGTTTGCCGAGCCGCCACCTGCTCCACCATATGCATAAAAGTGTTTTGATCCATCACAATCTGCTGAGTAACATTTCCCCCAGTGTTTTGGCTTGCATTAGATTTCTTTGGCGACATCTTGCAAAATTTTTGTGAGTGCACATACAAAACAATCATATCACAAGTCGATATTAAAAGTATTAATCCTACCCATGCGAAGTCAACCCAACTCACAGGTCAATGCCTAAAAAGGACAGTCTACAAAATCTATAACCTTAGCTCTGATACCAACTGTAACAGCCCAACTTTTCGGACCTTTAACTAATACACGAATATCGAAATAGATTATAATTTATATTAAAGAGAAACAGAAACCAATCGATAATCCTAATAAAAATCAATATTTTAATCATCAAAATGAAAGTACTATAAAGTCTGAAAACAAAATATAATAAGTCCTCGAATTTATTTAAACAACTATATGGACTACCGCTAAAGTCTGGTTGGCATCACTCATCTCAATCCCGTTTACCCCTGAATACCTGTGGAAGGAAAACAATATGAGTGAGCAAAATGCCCAGTACGAATATAGTATAATAGAATATGCAATAACAAATAACTGAGCTGACAGTACAAAAGAAACTAAACAAAGTTCAACAAATAAAAGGCTGAATCACAAGTAAGGTGGGTACAGTAAGGGTCTCCTATATAACCTATACTCGCTTAGTCCGGATCATAAAGCGAGTACAGTCCAGACGTCTCTTCTCCGGCAATCCACGAGAAGAAATACATGAAATGCATAAAGCATTTCAACAGAACAAAAGCGATCAGGATCTAAACACAATCTCATAACCCAGAGATGTGCTCGCATACTCACAGCACTGATGCGAGTAAGTGCCTAGTTCGCCTTTACTCCGAACTCCATGTGAACATTGTCTGTGATTAACCCACACAGATCGGTCTAAGAGCCCAACAGAAAGGTTACAAAATATTGCCAAACTCATTGTACGAAAATGAACAGAACAGAACAAAACAATATCGCAATACAATTACGAAACAAAACAAATAAAAATGAGTGAGGCAACTATAATTCCAAAAAAGAAGGAATATGAAACAAACATAAGGGTGTGAACTAAAAAAGTACACACAGAATACAAGAGCTCACAATTTTAGAAAAAAGGAGTTTACAATAAATCTAAGAATAATTAAATGGAAAGAAAAGAATAAATAATTTGTAATATGATTTATAAGAAGAATACAATAAATCACAATTTATGAATTTACCTCGATAATGAACTTAAAGAGTATAAATGAATTAATTTAAAAGAAAGGAATCAGAATTTGTACATTGTACGAAAAGATGACAATTTGTAAAATTAGCTCGACAATAAATATAAAAGGAACATTTATGATTTAAATGAATAGAAAAAGAACAAGGATCTGAATTCGTACCTTGTTTATATAAAAATAAATGAGAGGAAACCAATCAATCTGAAAAGCATGCGACTGTGATAGCTCACTATCCAAATCTATAATTAAATGAACTATATAAGTTTCAGGACAAGATCATGATTAAATTTTATGTACTTTTTTTTATAATTCCATGCAAACATGTAAATAGAAATGATTTACAATATTAATCCTGCAAGACAAGCACAAACAACTAGAACTTTACAAGCAAAGCATGCTTAGTTTGTTGAGATAAATCCTACCAACAAGCTGATTTGACTACTGTGTGTCCATCTATGAAAAAAATTAACTCAACTAAAAAGAAATCATTTCAAGAAATTATATGTTTTGATTTTAATATTAAATCATAAATCACACACATTTTTTATATATATAAATACTTATGTGAGGACAGATTAATAAAATATACCAAGTATTAGCCTACACATTCATCACCACATTTAACTCAAATAAATTGACATTAAATCAATACATGCCTAATAAATTCATTAATTAATACTCAATATTTTTACAAAAACTTGACCATGTAATTGTGATATATACCCACAGAATGAATTACACATGAAGGCAGGCATACATATTAAATGAACCCATGATTAATCACTATATTAGATTAATTAATTATATTTATCTAATCAATGCTGCTACAACTAACAAAACTAAAATGACATAAACAAAAGCCTACATACACAGGGACAATATTATAGACAATTCCAATTTAATGCCTCATTTTCTTATTAATCAACAATTAATTACAAGAAGTCTCCGTGTAATTATTATGGATAATTAAACATTAATTTACATAACAAACATAACCAAATTGTATAAATGCTATTAATAAATCACAACCAATTAATGCTAAACACTATAAACCAAAGATATATAAAATCATGTTTTCATATATAAGAAAATTGCTTAAAAAGTTTAGTCAATAAAAGTATATAAATTTAATATAAATAATAAATTAACTACAACATTTACATGGTTACACATAACATAAAACTTTCAAATGCATGAAACCATGATTTTAAAATCCTTAATAATTTTTAAACCGAATGTAACATGAATACAATTAAATATTGATGAATGATATTTTAATCAAATATACAAAATGAAAACATGCATATCACACACTGAAATTAAATAATTAATAATATAAGAAAGGCTTCGTACCTGGTAAGTAGTTAATAGAGGATGACACATAAGATGAAATAGAGCCAGCAAGACAGAGCAACAAAGCGATTCATGAAAAGAAAGCGTAACATATAATTATATAAAATTAAAAAATACAATGACAAGAAACAACAAATAAATACCTTGACTCTGAGTCTCAAGGCTCCTTAATTCTTAACCCTATTTGAGTCATGCAATGCGTAGCTACCATTCTTATATAGTGCCATTTATATAAAATTATATTTTAATTTAAAAACTAATTGACATGAAAATACGGCCTTCATGTTAATCACCAACCCATCCATAAATTAACTTAAACACAACAATACTTATCCACTTAAACAAACACATATATTTGTAAAACAAATAAATAGAAACATAATTTTATATCATAAAAAAAAATAAAATAGAGCCTAATAACTAAGCCCATAAAATTACGGGGTATTATACTCTCTATATCCTTTGTGGGGGAAAAAGGATGTTAAGAAATAGAGAGAAGTGATTCCATGTGACAGAATCGTGTTTAATAGCGTATGGATCTTCTTTCAAGATAGATGCCATTTGGGAAGAATTTCAAATTAGAAAATAAATATATGGGTTAAAGAAGAGTAAAAGGTCAGACTGATAATTAAAAGATTACAGTCAAAAGTGAAGACCTAACTTACTTTAAGATATATTCTTGAGTTACGAGAATATGGTTCATCAAGATGATACTTAAATTATCGGCTTTGTGAAATTTAAAAGTACATCAATGAACTTTGGAACAATCTTTCTTGGTTTCTCTGGCTAAGGCAAGGGTGGAAGTCTTTATTTTGGTGATTATGTTGATTGAAACAACATAGATACGAAAATTGGCGTATAAAATTTGATATCATTGTGATATGATATGACTTCATAATAAACAATATAGTTGCCACTTTGAGGACGCTCAAATTTGGTAACTGAGTGAATGAGTATTTCCAGTTTAGGGACGCTTAAGCTTGGTAATGAGATAAATTGAAATTACTAATTTTTGGGACGCTAAAAATTGGTAATGTCAATGACGAATTGAAGGCATAGCTGATGACTGGTAAAGTAATTACCAAAATGTGACATATGCCAATTTTGAGATATAAAATTGATAGGAAATCAGTGAATTGACAAGTGTGTATTTGGTCTTTACATATGAGATAATAAAATTATTGTAATTGCACGTGAATGATCTGATCATTACGAGAAGTAATGACAAGATGATCATCTCTAGCAATTTGGATGAGGCTTAAAGTTTTGATTTTGGAGATTAAAAATCTTAATAACTTTAAAAGTCTTAAAGGATACTTGTGACATGTTGGTGATGTGAATCTTGAAGAGATCAATGTAATTAAATCTAGTATAGCTAGAATGAATATGTATGATGTATCTATCCAAGTATAGATGAACAAGGATCTCTCAAGAATGTTTGAAAGTCTTTTGTACATTTTAAAATTGTACAAAATTAGACATAGGCTACACAGTGGATAAACTGAGTAGATGCACGAGTCAAATGGAAGTCTCTTGAATGTGATTGCAATGAGACTAAGGTGTTTGAGATATACTCGTGAGTTTGGGCTGCATTGTAAAAGACATCTAATTGTACTATGTGGATATAGTATGGATGTTAGATGTTTGACTTTAAGAACTTAAAGGTCACTTGTGAATATAGTTCACATTAACGAAAGCAGCCATGTCATGGAATCCTAGATAGACGATTAAACATAGCTCGAATACGAGTCTATTGCATAATTAGTATGCATGTAAGAAGGTGAATTGGTAGTCACTTTGTAAAGGATATTCCTAAATGACAAGAAAATATGTTTTCAATATGCATTTATTGGGTAAATAATTTGCAATTGGGAGATCACATAGTTGTATATGAAATGGTATGTCTCGCCTCTATGACGAGGACTTAATATCATTAAAACAATTACTCTCAACGAAAATTATCAAGATTGACTTGGTAAAGTAAAGTCAAATGATAATGTTGTGGATCCACTAACCAGATGGTTAAACTTAGATAATCTGGTTAAACCAAGAGAATCTGGTTATACTGAGAGATAGTTGTAAAATCATCGAGAGGGATGGGCCATAAGCCTATTGCTTAACGGCGTCATAGTGGACACCCAACCATTGCTGACTGAAGATCCCAAGAACTTGGTCCAATGGGTCAACTAAATCATGATGACCAAATCACTGTGGGATTAACCCCTGGCTTGTTCCTATGATGAGAAAACAGTGAGACCCGTAAGGTACGAGGGTAAGCTATTAAGCTTTTAATGATCTTTCAGTGAATACATGGAGTTCAATATTTGAACGCATGGAATTCAGTTGAGTAAACGTGGGTTACTCTATAAGATAAAGATCACCTATCTGGGAGAGAAGTGGGGCCGCTTCAAAGGAGAATTACGAGGCACAATTCTTTAGAAACTCCTGCAGAACCAGGACAATGTTCCATGGCCAAAATGGACATAATCATGAGAGCTGAATGAGTCAGAAAGGATATAGTTATAAGTATGTCATCGTTTACACAAATGGTCGAACAGTTCAAGGACAAGCACGTCTACTGTATACCAGTAAAGTCGGTATGCTTACTCAAGCGAAGGTTCAAGGAGCATTCTCTACCTATCGTATGCTATATCTGATCGAAGAATCTATCACCAAATCAAATTCTGTATCTGTCTGGTGTGTGCTACTATGATATCAATCTCATCCATGTGGGGTATTGTTGGAATATGGATTCGATTATAATTTGAATTCATTGATTCAGTAAAATCAAGTCCGTTTTTACTACGGATTTTTTGCCACTGCCTTAACATAATCAATTAACACGGTTAATTAATTAAGGAAATTGCCACCGATTTAATTGATTAGCGCGGCTAATTAATTAAGGCAATTGTGTTAAGGAAATTGCCACCGATTTAATTGATTAGCGCGGCTAATTAATTAAGGCAATTGTGTTAAGGAAATTGCCACCGATTTAATTGATTAGCGCGGCTAATTAATTAAAGCAATTGTGTAGCGCACAAGTCTTCTCATCCTATAAATACTCATCTACAGCGTTAGGATTATTCACTCAAAAAAAACACACCCCCTCCTCTCATATATAACCTCTTCTCTTCCTCTGGTGATATTCTTGCTCATCTCAAGCTCGCTGAGAGTGACGCTCGTTTGTAGTCTCACTGCAATCTGTTTTATCCTGGGAGGCGTTTCGCTCGCACATACGGTGAGGGCTAATACGCTTTAAGGAGACAGTCACGCACTGGGCTCGGATTTTTCATTCCTTGTCTCCTCCTTGGTCTGTTTTAATTATACACATAACTGTTACCCACACACGCACAAATATTATACTGTTTGTATTTATCACAGATTGTCTAACACAAAGTGTATCAAAGTTTTCTTGGCTCAAGTAGTCATCTCTAAAACTCTTACAGAGAGCTAATGTGCAGCATAACCTTGAAAAATCAGTAATTAGCAGCAATCAAGCTAGCTAGAAGCTATACTCTGAAGTCAATTTGCATATAGATCAAGAACTCCAGAACTTTTCAAAAAAAAATTGAAGTGAATCAACCTTGTAGTATTGCTGCAAATTTCTCACACTACAAGAAACAGAGTCATTTCCGACCGAGCAAACGGTCGGATTTCATATAGCAGCGGTCGGAAATGACTCTGTCCTCTCCTCCATCGTCCTCTCCTCCATTGTCCTCTCCTCCATTGTCCGCCCCCCCATCATCGGCACCACCTTCAGCCCTCCTTATCGCCTACATATAAGAGTAGACGAGACTTAATATATATTCAAAACTACACTAACATTTATAATAATAACTAAACTAAAATGTGACTTGAAAAATTCTTATATTTATTTACCTCCGCATTTGCATTTTCATATTTGTTATAAATCGATTGGAGGATTTCTCCAACCAATCGAGTTACCTCACCAACAATAGCATTAGAAAATGCTTGTGACCCCATTTCCGGGTTCCTTTGCATTTCTAGAGCGGCATTGGCGATATTTGTCACTTGTTCGAAGGTTGGTGGAGTATGGTAGGCGCCCGGATTTGCTTGTGCTTCATGTAAGACAGTCATCACTACATTGATGAATATGGGATCCGAAATAACCGATCCACTGCCTTGATTAGCTTGGCTTGAAGAACCTGCACCACCAACACGTTGGGCCCGATAATTTGCAGCAAGATCTGGGATGAGAGTGGACGCGGGGATCCGTGGATAACCAATAAGCTGATTTCTCGGGGGTCTTGCACACCCCGGGGCAGTTGCTTCAACCCACCATTGTATAGGATGAGTAGCTTCTTCCTCTCCGCCGGGTTGACTCGCAAACCAATCCCGGTTTCGCTCGACTATGTCCGCGTATCGAGCCAATATATACAAAATAAAATTAAAAGTATTATAAATAGCATACATATACTATATTAGGAAGGAAAAGGTTTAAATTTATACCGCAATCAATCGGCTTTCATCGGTCATGAAATCCGAATCACATGGAAGCTCATCTATCTCCACTTGTTTACCATTTTTCTTCAAATGAGTCTTCTTATACCACCAAGCTTGGGGGGGTTTTTTTCCAACCTTTTCAACATATTCCTACAAATCACAACAAGTATTCAAAATTACAACAAAACATCAAAAAGTTAGTAAACATAACCAAGAAATGACAATACATACATCTTCCATCTCCGTAAATGACTTTGCACCCGCACTATGCAAAGTCTTCATCTTTTTTCTGTTGTTGGCAGCAACTTCGGAGCGATGAGCATGGGGTCCGCTATTCCAATACTCCACAAGCTCCTTCCAAAAGTCATCATCAAAATAACCCGGGTTAACATCAAGAAGGGTTTTTCGTCTCATTTAAGGTGTGCTTAAGTTCGCTTTGAACATGCTTATAAATACTCTCATAAGCACCCTCGTCCGTTTGTACATCCTCCTTGTGTGTGTAATATTGCTACAAAAAAAAAGATAAGCATCATCATAATCACACACACACACACACACACACACACACACACACACACACACATATATATATATATATATATATATATATATATATATGTTGTGGAATAAAAACTAGGTTGGAATTATTGCGGTTAGGGTTTGTATATTTAATGCTAGGGTTCGTGAGCTTCGTGCTTTAATGGCTGCTTCTGCGTTCGAGACTTAAACGGTCCTCACAGAACGCCTACGTATCTCTGTATTGCTAGAGAATCAATCCAATAAAACGTAGTTCTGAGATGAGGGGTCAGGCCCTTTATATAGGCTGAGAAGCCTTAGAATTATGGTAGGATTTGGAGACTTGGTGGGCAAGTCTTTGAGGAATGTTCTAGATCTATTCCTTGTAGGAATCAGTTTCCATATTGAATTGGATGCCTTATTGGATAAGTCTGAAAGGGATATTATCCTTATCCAACTCTTATTTGCTGAGCTGTTTATTACCCTTAATATTAATTACGAAATTAATACTATAATCAGGGCTTTGGGCCCAGCTGGTGGGCCCCACGTTTGGATTATTCTCGGCCTAGTTAATGCCACATTAAATGTATCTTTAGGGCTTATTTTCAGCCCATATCATTTGCCCCCCAACTTCTAAGGAAAACTGATCAGGTTTTTATAGAAGTTATATTTGTCTTAATCGAGACTCGGGGTCGTTTTTATCCCTTACCTGGGACTTCTTAATTACCCTTATATGGGAATTTTGGTTTACACTAGTGTTTCACAAGTATCGTCTTGGTTGTAAAGTGTGGAGCGACCTACACATATACGACGATTTGCCTTATTCGAGGATTTAATTTGTGCTTGCTTTTAGCAATTTCGGCACTTTCATAGAGTTTTTATGCATTATTAACATAAATTACTGCTCAATCTGTCAAGAAAATATTTCTATAATTTTCCTCGTATTTTTCTGTACTTTTCCTAATATTTTAGGAATTTTTATGTACTCACAGGTATTTTTGTAATTTTTCCTAATAATTTAGGAATTTTTATGTACCAACAGGTATTTTTCGTAATTTTTCCTAATAATTTAGGAATTTTTAAAGGATTAACTTTAAAAAAGTCATCCTGGCAAAAAATGCTCCCTGGGCGTGGGTACCCCCGCCAAGGAGACACCCTCCTTAGGCACGCCTAGGGGGTTTGGTCTCCTGGGCGTGGGTGTATCTTTGCCCTTTGAAATGCTTCCTGGGCGTGGGTACCCCCGCCAAGGAGACACCCTCCTTAGGCACGCCTAGGGGGTTTGGTCTCCTGGGCGTGGGTGTATCTTTGTTCCTTGAAATGCTTCCTGGGCGTGGGTACCCCCGCCAAGGAGACACTTTCCTTAGGCACGCCTAGGAGGTTTGGTCTCCTGGGCGTGGGTATGCCCTTCTCTAAGAAAAGTCACGTTAGGCGTGGGTACCCCCGCCAAGGAGACACCTTCCTTAGGCACGCCGAGGAGGTTTGGTCTCCTAGGCGTGGGTATAGCCTTCTTTAAAGAAAATCAAGTTGGGCGTGGGTACCCCCGCCAAGGAGACACCTTCCTTAGGCACGCCAAGGAGGTTTGGTCTCCTGGGCGTGGGTATAGCCTTCTTTAAAGAAAATCAAGTTGGGCGTGGGTACCCCCGCCAAGGAGACACCTTCCTTAGGCACGCCTAGGAGGTTTGGTCTCCTGGGCGTGGGTATGCCCTTTTAATTGGGCCTCCTGCCTTTAAATTCTGATGGGCTTTTATCCTATTTTCTAAAAATGTCGTAGAACATTCTAGAATTATTTCAAAATTTGAATTTCATGGGCTTCCCGCCTATTCAAAGGCCCAGTCACCTGTTGACAGCCCATTTACTGGATATAACCGGTTGAGTGACCAACCATGAACTCTATAAAAGAGTAGTGTGCATCCCTCATTTCTCATCTCACTATTCAGCAAAAATTATCTCTCCTTTACCACAAATACTTTTCAAAAAGCTCTGCTAGGGTTCTGTCGCGAGGCGATTTCCGGCGTCTTTCCTCCGCCCTGTTTTCCAGTTTCTGTTTGAAGATCGTTGAATCTTCATCTTCTTCAACCTCTTTTTTCAACATTTCTGGGTTTCAAGCCTTCAAGGGAAGCATATCAATGGAGGACTCTAGCTCTTCAGGCCAGTCACAACTTGCTAACACTTCTACCACCGCTCCACGGCTTACAAGGGGTAAGAACCCTAAAACATCTCTTGTCCATGCCAGTGTTTTCTCCCTTAGAGATCTTTTAAATGAGTTTGGTCAAGCTTTTCCAAATATGCTTCATTTAGATGCTTATGAATATAAATCGAAATACAAACAACATATGGTAGACATTCTAGCCCAACTTTTTCATATTAATGGGCCTTATAGGGCCGTTGTTCCGGCCTCAAACGAAAGGGCTTGTCACCCAAAGCCTGGGGCCATTAGGATTTATAAAGAGACTTTTTATGCTGGTTTTCGCCTTTCTCCTCCTCCTTTTGTTTATCGTCTTTTGGCCGAAGCCAGGGTTTGTCCAACCCAACTTATGCCAAATGCGTGGCGTTTTATCTATTGTTTCTTGGTCCAATGTAAGAAACATGGGCTTGAGCCCAGTATTTCTGTTTTTCGGTATTTATTCAAATTTGTCAATTCTTCTAACAATTCGGGCTGGGTCAAAATCCAACACCGTTCTTTAGCCCGTTCTTGTTTTGTTTCGGATTCCGCTCCTGATTCCCTTCCTAATTGGAAGAGGGAATGGTTTTATATCTTTTTGGATGGGGATGACTGGGACAACTATTTTCGGCCCAACTTCTGTAGAGCCGTTGATGGGCCTGTCAGGAGTTTAAAATTGGGCGTGGAAGAAGAGGCTGCCATAACTTTGTTAACATCCGATAATTTGCATCAATGTGCAAATTTGATTTCTGAAGATTCGTTGCAGGCCCATGGGCTAAGTGATTTGGGCCCTGAGGGTAATTCTCACCTCTTGCTTTGTTAACATTTTATGCTAGATATAATTTTCTAACTTTCTTGTAATCATTTTACAGCCAAAGCTGCTCTGGGGGCAATTTTTAAGCAGAGGGAGACTGCTGCCACTGCTAGGGTGGTAACAGAGAACCCTAGGGCCAAAAGGGCCAGGACAGATGAGGCTTCTCCCGCGGTGGAGCGTGTTCCTGCTTTTCTTCAAGAAAAGCCAGTTCCTATTGAGGAAGACCTCACTCCCTTTACAGTGGGATGGGGTTTATGCAATAGGGACACAGCTGTAGGTGATTCTAGGGCTGCAGCTGAGTGGTCCAGGAGTGTGGTTACTCCACGAGATAGGATTCACATTGTGGAGTCCTCTGATGACTTGCATATTGAGCTTCTCGGGGCTCAAGCTGTTGCTTCGGTAATTTCTTATTCAACTTCTTTAATTTAATTGTATTTACTTTTCCCTTATTCACTTGTTTTCTTTGCAGATGAACGCCTACCTTCAGGCCGCTGTTCATAACCTGAAGGAGGTGCGTGCTGATAAGACCATTGCTGAGAGGGACAGAGACAGATACTTTGATTCCTCTGAGGCAAACTTTGCTCGTTTCAGGGAGGTGGAGAAGGAGCTGGCTGCTGAGAAGGAGAAGAACAGGAAGCTACAGCTGGAGGTGCAGCAGAACAGGGAACACATCATTGCTGATTACAAGGCTTCGAAGGACTTTCAAGATGTCCTGAATGCCGAGTATGATGCAAACTTTCATGGCACCTTCAAGGAGTGTTGGGAGGGGATCAACGAGGAGCTGAGTGGGAAGATTGAGGGGGTATCCCTGGAGAGGTTCCCGGTACCTGCTATCCCTGGATTGACAGATACTTTGGAGGTTGCTACAGAGACAGCAGTGGATGGGGACTCTCAGCCCACTCAGGATCCACCTTCTTCTCCTGGGGTAGAGACAGCAGATCCTTCTTCTACCCAGGGAGATGTTGTTATTGAGGACTTAGATGCATAGATGGCCCTGCGTGGCTTATTTCTGTTTGTCTTTATTTATTCTGAACTTTTGCCCTTTGGGGCTTATGACTTAACTTATTTATGTAGTAGTTTCTTTTGTTTCCATGTTCTCATTTTTTGCTTATAGTTCGTTAAACTTTAGAATTTCTCAAGTACTTGGCCTCCTGGCTGGTACTAAATTCACAGGCTAGTTCAACGTTTGCCTTTCGTGTTTATTTTAACAAAGAGAAATAACTCATAGAGAAAACAGTATAAATTCCATTATGCTGTCAATGGATATCAATAGAATGGGTTCAACCCTTACATAAATATTCTATCTTCTACTGGGAGCAACATGCTCTAAAATGGTTTCATTCGAACCTTATTCCTAATAAATAGATAAAAGTCCAAGCCTTTGTCAAAAGAACTTAGACATAATAAACTTTGAGGTTCACAGCATGCCAAGTTCGGGGCACCTCAACCCCGTCCAAGGTTTCTAACTTGTAGGATCCTTGCCCTAACACCTTTCTGACTAGATATGGTCCTTCCCAATTGGGTGCTAACTTTCCTTTCTGGCCAACTCCTGAGGCTTCAATCTTCCTTAAAACCATGTCACCTTGTCGAAAGAATCTTTCTTTAACTCTCTGGTTGTAGTGAAAAGAGGCTCTCTTCTGATATTCAGCATTCTTTGCATTAGCTCCATCTCTAACTTCATCAATTAATTCAAGGGCAAGTCTCATTCCTTCGTCATTAGTTTCTGGCTCATATGCCTCAACTCGAGGTGATGCTTGCATAATCTCTAAAGGCACAACTGCCTCGGCTCCATTAACCAGCAAAAATGGGGTTGCTCCAGTCGTTACCTTACAAGTGGTACGATATGCCCAAAGTATGGGCAACAATTCATCTACCCAAGTGTTCCTAGAGCGTTCGACCCTCTTTTTCAGTCCATCAAGGATAATTCGATTAGCTACTTCAGCTTGCCCATAGGCTTGAGGGTGTGCCACCGAGGTAAAACGGAGCTCAATCGCATTCTCTTCACAATACTTCTTGAACTCTTCATTATTGAACTGTGTCCCATTGTCTGTTACAAGGATTCGTGGGATTCCGTATCTGCAAATTATGTTCTCCCAAAAGAACTGGGAAACTTGCTTGGTGGTTATCTTCGCCAGAGGTTTAGCCTCAATCCACTTGGTGAAGTAATCGATGACCACTATTAGGAATTTCCTTTGCGCAGAAGCCATGGGAAAAGGCCCAAGTATATCCATCCCCCACATTGCAAATGGAATGGGGGAGTTAATTGAAGTTAAGATCTCAGGCGGTTGCCTCACAATTGGGGCATGCTTCTGGCATCTCTCGCATCTCTTGACATAGTTTTGTGCATCAGCCAACATCTCCGACCAATAGAACCCTAAACGAATTATCTTGTGAACTAGGGCCCTGCCCCCCAAGTGTTGGCCACAGATCCCTCCATGAACTTCTTCCAATGCTTCTCTTGCCTCTTGAGGCCTTAAACATTTCAAGTATGAGATGACAAACGACCTCTTGTACAAAATACCTTCAATCAAAGTGTATCTCAATGCTCTTACTGAAAGTCTTCGTGCCTCCAAGGCATTGTCTGGGAGCCATCCGGTCTCAAGGTGTGCCTTGATAGGGTCTATCCAAGAGCCTCCTACATCGATTGGTGCCAATAACTTTGAGTTAACCGTCGGGGCCTTCAAGACCTGAAAATAAACACTCCCAGCATAATTTTCTATCTCGAAAGAAGCAAATTTAGATAGGGCATCGGCCTTAATGTTTTCCTCTCTTGGAATGTGCTCAACATAGCACTCCTCAAACTGGGACATAACAGCCTTTACTACTCTCAAGTATTTTGCCATAGTCTCATCCTTAGCCTCGAATTCACCATTTACTTGTGATACCACAAGCCTTGAATCTCCACAAACTTTGAGATTTTTGACCCTCATGATTCTGGCTAAGCCCAAACCAGCTATTAATGCCTCATACTCCGCCTCATTGTTGGTAGTAGGGAAATCCAACTTTAAAGCGTACTCAACTGTGAACCCATCGGGGCTTTGCAAAACCAAACCTGCACCACTAGATTTTGTTTTTGATGCCTCCATCAAAATAGAGCACCCAATATTCCTTCAGATCAGGTGTAAGTTCTTCTTCTTTTTCCTCTTGTCCAGGGGTAGTCATTATCTCTTGCCCCCCGACTTCTTGGTTGTTAATAGTGCATTCAACCACGAAGTCAGCCAATGCCTGAGCTTTGATAGCTGTCCGAGGCTTGTATGTGATATCAAACTCTCCTAACTCAATCGCCCATTTGATTAGCCTTCCACTGGCCTTAGGGCTATGCAATATGTTCCTCAACTGTTGGTTCGTCAGAACTTGAATCTTATGTGCCTGGAAGTAAGGTCGCAATTTCCTTGAGGCAGTTACTAATGCCAAAGCAAACTTTTCTATGGGTGAGTAATTCAAATCAGCCCCATGCAACACTTTGCTTACATAGTAGATAGGTTTCTGGACTTTCTCCTCTTCCCGAATAAGGACAACACTCAAGGCTTGTTCAGATACCGCCAGGTATAGATAAAGAGTCTCTCCGGGACTTGGTTTGGTCAATAACGGGGCTTCAACCATGTATTTCTTCAATTGCTCAAAGGCCTCTTGGCTCTCAGGGGTCCACTCAAAATTTTTCACTTTCTTCAATGCTTGAAAGAAAGGCAAGCACTTGTCACCAGACTTGGAGATGAATCTTCCTAAAGCCGCTACCCGGCCTGTCAACTTCTGCACATCTCTTATAGAGCGCGGGGGTTCCATGTCTAAGATCGCCTTGATCTTGTCGGGGTTGGCCTCTATGCCTCTTTTGGAAACCATCAGACCCAAAAATTTGCCTGATCCAACGCCAAATGCACACTTGGCTGGATTCAACATCATCTTGTGGTGCCTCAACACTTCGAATGCCTCTCTGAGGTGCTTGATATGGTCTGCCTTGACCAAGCTTTTAACCAGTATATCATCGACATAAACCTCCATGGTTTTTCCAATCAGATGGGCAAATATCTTATTCACCAATCGTTGGTAAGTAGCTCCCGCATTCTTTAAGCCAAACGCCATAACAAGATAGCAGAAAACACCAAAGTCGGTTATGAAGGATACCTTAGGGATGTCATCCTTGTGCATCTTAATCTGATTATAGCCGCTGAATCCATCCATGAAGCTCAGCATCTCGTGTCCAGCCGTGGCATCTATCAACATATCTATTCTTGGCAGAGGGAAACAATCCTTTGGGCATGCATCATTCTGGTCAGTGAAGTCTATACACATCCTCCACTTCCCATTCGCTTTCTTGACCATCACAAGGTTTGCTAACCATTCGGGAAACTGAATTTCCTCAATAAAACCAGCCTCCAAGAGCTTATCCACTTCTTGCTTAATGGCCTCTTGCCTTTCCGGAGCAAAATTTCTCTTCTTCTGCTGTACTACCTTCCGATTAGGGTCGACATTCAATCTATGAGTTATAAGTTGAGGATCAATCCCTGGCATGTCAGCTGCTGTCCAAGCAAAAACATCACTATTCCTTTGTAAGAACTCTATCAATTTGCCCTTCAGGGGTTCTTTCAAAGAGGCTCCAATATAAGTCACCTTCTCAGGGTCGCCTAGTTCCAGAGGGATAGGTATTAAGTCCTCTGCTGGCTTTCCTCGGTGTTCATCATCACCACGGACATCCATGTCTTCAATCGGGAGTACCTGCCCCCCGATTCCGTCAGCTCTCAAAGCAGCCACATAGCAACTCCTGGCCATTTTCTGATCTCCTTTTTGTTCCCCAACACCATTCCTGGTTGGAAATTTGACTTTCATGTGATAAGTAGAGGCAACAGCCTTGAATGCATGAAGTCCGGTTCTCCCTAAGATTGCATTGTACGTTGAGGCAGCCTTAATTACTAGAAAGTTCAGCATCTGGGTGGCCTCCTTAGGTTCTTGCCCTATTGTCATGGGCAGCTGAATGGTTCCTTCAACCTTGGACTCAACTCCATTAAATCCGTATATCGGCATGTTAGTCGGGGTTAGTTGAGAGTCAGTATACCCCATCCTCATAAAAGCATCATGAAACAAGATATCGACGGAACTCCATTGTCTATCAGGACTCGCTTCACTTCCGAGTTTCCAATTACTGGAGTTATGACCAACGGGTCGTCATGGGGGAATTTCACCCCTTCAAGATCCGAATCATCAAAACCAATCACTGCCTCAGTCTTAGCACGCTTCGGGGCTTCTCCTGTGATGTGCATCACTTCTCTGGCATATGCCTTTCGAGAGTTTCAGGTAGTGCCGGCCGCTGTTGGTCCTCCCCAAATCATATTGATTACTGGCCCTCGAGGCTGCGGGTTACGATTGCGATCGTTATCCCTCCTATCATTGTCTCTTCTATCATAATCCCTTTTCTGGGTTCCACGGTCTTCGCCCTTGGTGAACTTGTTTAACTTTCCCTTCTGGATTAAAAACTCAATTTCATCCTTTAACTGTCTGCAGTCATCTGTGTCATGCCCCACATCCTTATGGAATCTACAATACAGATCTTTGTTTCAATTTTCGGGATCACCCCTGAGCGGTTTAGGCCAGCGAAAGTCCTTATCCTTCTCAATGTCCAACAAAATTTGGCTCCTAGGAGCGTTCAACCTTGCATAATCAGAAAACCTTGGCCCAAAACCCTTCTTGGGTGATGAATCGGAGTCCTTGCCAGTCCGAGGATACTTGTCCCTAGCGTCGTACTCTTGCTCTGACTTTCTTTTCTTTGAGTCATTAGAGCCCTTGCCATTACCTCCTGTGATTTCCTTCTTAATGCTGTCCTCAGCCTTGATATATTTATCGGCTCTTCTCTGGAGCTCGGCCATGTTCTCAGGAGGGTGTTTTGCCAAAGACCTTTTGAAGAAGAGGTCAGTGGTTCCGTGTTCCAAGGCTACCATGGCCACCTTATTTTCCAGATCGGTGATATTCAACGTCTCCTTGGTGAATCGCTTGAGATAATCCCTTAAGTTCTCATTCTTTCCCTGCACCACATACATAAGGGATGCAGAACTTTTCTCATGAGTTCTTCCACTGATGAATTGGCTGATGAAGGCAGCGCTCAACTCCTTAAAAGAGCCAATCGAGTTTGCAGGTAGACGGCTATACCATCTTTCAGCCATGCCTGACAGAGTTTGAGGGAACGCCCTAAACTTTAAGGCATCACTAGCAGGCTGTAGTAGTAGTGCGTTTGAGAATGTTCTGACATGATTTGCGGGATCGCCCGTTCCATCATAGGCCTTAATAGTCGGCATCTTAAACTTTCTTGAGATGTGGGCATTCATCACCTCCTCAGTAAACGGAGGTGTGGGATCGTCAGGGTCCCCAAGTGGCATCAGATCTTTGGGGTTACTCCTGGGGGTTTCCACCCTCATAGCTTCTCTTGTTGGGACATCAGCCCTCTTTTGTCTTCTTGAGGACCTCTCCAAATCTATAACGGGAATCCTTCCTGAGATTGGAGGGGGTCGAGTCAGACTCTGTCTTGCCTGTTCCCTTGCTATATCATCCTTCAGCCTTTGGATCTCAGCCTCATGAGCCTTAATCCTTTCCTCAATCGTTCGTGGAGGTCCATCATGGATTCTTCGTGTTCTTCTTAGAGGTTCCTTGCTAGCACGTCGCCTCCTCGGGGCTTCATCTCGATCATCATCCTCAGATGATGATGAATCATCAGTATAGGGACCCGAGTAATCATCATATTCTCGATCCCGGATCTGTAAGGCGTGTCCGCTCGGTCCAGGTTCCCTTCGTCGAGGGGGATAGTTAGGCAGCCCATACATAGGGTTGGTGTTCAAAGGGAGATCCGTAGTATGGATCTGTACCCCCGGGCGATCAACGTTACCAAGAGGAGAAACCACCATCTGGAGAGGGTTAGTTTCTTGGCCTTGATGGACAATCACTGAGTGAGTCCCCTCTACATGGGGAGTCGTCCCTGGGGGCTGAGTGGGCAGAGGTTGAATGACCATCCCTGTTGATGGGAGTATTTGTCCTTCCTCAGTGACGATGAGCGAATCTGAAGTGGCTGGTGGAGCAGAGTTAAGGGGCATGGCCTCGGTTGATGTTGTCCTTCGTGTTTGAACCATGGTTGATGTTGTATTCCCACAGACGGCGCCAAATGTTGTGGAATAAAAACTAGGTTGGAATTATTGCGGTTAGGGTTTGTATATTTAATGTTAGGGTTCGTGATCTTCGTGCTTTAATGGCTGCTTCTGCGTTCGAGACTTAAACGGTCCTCACAGAATGCCTACGTATCTCTGTATTGCTAGAGAATCAAGCCAATAAAACGTAGTTCTGAGATGAGGGGTCAGGCCCTTTATATAGGCTGAGAAGCCTTAGAATTATGGTAGGATTTGGAGACTTGGTGGGCAAGTTTTTGAGGAATGTTCTAGATCTATTCCTTGTAGGAATCAGTTTCCATATTGAATTGGATGCCTTATTGGATAAGTCTGAAGGGGATATTATCCTTATCCAACTCTTATTTGCTGAGCTGTTTATTACCCTTAATATTAATTACGAAATTAATACTATAATCAGGGCTTTGGGCCCAGCTGGTGGGCCCCACGTTTGGACTATTCTCGGCCTAGTTAATGCCACATTAAATGTGTCTTTAGGGCTTATTTTCAGCCCATATCAATATATATATAGTATTTGACTTACATTGAATTCGGCTATCACATCCGTAATCCATTTTGGGTTCTTCTCCACAATATCCCTATAGGTAAACATACGACGTGGCCACGTTGATCGCATGATTTGTAAGATCGTTTTTTTATCCACCGGATGCTTGATACTACAATAAATAATAACAATGACAATTCAATAATAACAATGACAACAACTTGATAATATATATATATATATATATATATATATATATAGCAGTGTCTTTTAATACCAATCAAGGCATTCAAATTGTCTATTGTTTTGGTTGTACTTCATTACAAACATTAAAATATCCATTCCCTAAGATATTCATGCTCGGTACCTCCGTACTTCATACTGTCCTTTCGCTTTTTCCATCTCGTCTCCTCTCCCCTCCCCCACGGCCCCTCATGGTGTCCATCAAAACTATAGGTAACTAATTAATTAATTATCATTATCATCTTTCACTCTTATTTTTAATCCACCTCCATTCAATAAAATCTGACCAATGATGATAAATCTATTACATAATGATCATATCGTAAGATACATATTTATTTTACCTTTGTTAGTAATGTTGCTTAATTTGTTTTCAAGAATTTAACTTTATGATCATTAATGTATGTGTTTGAATGATTTCAGTTTTGATTAATCCTTGTTATAGTATTATCAGGACTACCGTAAAACATGTATGTTGATGTATTTACGTTTCTACGTTCACCAAAAAACATGTGCACGTTTTCAATTTCACAATTCATATATACACGTAAATTTCAGGCTGACTTGGTCTACCAGACAATCCGTTTTCTGATTTAACTTGTGTGGGATCAAAATTCTAACCGTGGTTATCTTGAATTTTAAGGTAGCAGCTACAAAGTTCATCTTGTACAATTCAAACAAATTTCGTATGGTTGCCATTTGAATTTCTAGGATAAGAATAAACATATTACATCCTTATCTCCCCCCCCCCCCTAATTAACTTGATCTACAAATCCTATATATTGCAATGACATGATATGCTTAGTTTGATAAAACTGTAAGCGTGCAACACTTTTTAACAGACTGATATAAGCAACTATTTACACAGAGCATAGGTAGCTTTCAAAATTAAGCTCAAAACCAGTTGGATGGACATCACTTACAGCTTTAGTCCATTAATATGCCTACTCAACAAATTACAACGAGAGAGGAAACTTACTATCTATCCGATATATTTATGGCATAAGGGTGTGGCGGTGGAGTTCCCCAAATTCCGATTGAATGTGTACGCCGAATTGGTGTTGCAATTATTCGAGCTCGCCGTGCCGCTTCTTGCTGCACAACCAACATCCTCCGCTCTTCCTCTTCATTAACATTAGATTGCTGCTCATCTTCGCCATCCTCCTCTTCGGGTTCGTCCCTCAAACGACCGCTAGTTCTTCCTCTACCCCGACTCGTACGCCGACTTGTATTTGCAATAGTACGCGCCTTCTTCTTTCCCTTGCCTTTAGCACCTACTCTAGCCACTAGTGCCGAGATAGTGATAACAAGCATACACACCAACAAAAAACACCAAACAACCTACAAATTAAGAGTAATCAAAATCAAAATCATGTAAACGTATAAAGTGTATATATCCGACCAATTACACAATCTCATGCATGCACGTATATATACGTACACACACTTTTCATCACAGTACTTATAATTACCAATTCATATAACATTTACCAATTCACAACAATTAATATAAGCATAATTCACATCTCAACAAAATTATATCATCATCTCAACAAATTATATTCCCACAGCCCAAAGAATTACCTAAACAAAACAAAACAAAGTCATTACCCCATTTCGAAAACAAAACCCATTTCGAAAATTATCTAAAAACAAAGTCATTCGGAAACAAATTTCATATATAAAAGCAAAAAAAAAAATACAAAAATAGAAGTAAACAAGTAAGAATTAGACAAATAAAACCCATGGAAACAAGTAGAGATATATATATATATATATATATATATATATATATATATATATATAAATGCAAGTAATTAAACCATGAAAACAAGTAAAATTGGAACAAGTAGATACAAACAAGTTGTAAAATCGAGACAACCATGCTTGAAAACAAGTAGATACCTCCATGGAACCCCATCTTCGAAACCCATCTTCAGTTGTGCTTGAAGCTCTTTGATTCCTCATTTTTTTGGGATTTTCGGCAGTGGTTTTGTAGTTAAGCAGCAAGACAAGTGCAATCAGTAGAGAAATCACATAATTGAGACCCATATTGGCAGTTTTAACAGTTGAGACTTGAGAGAGAAAAGGTAGAAAAGAGAGAAGAGGGAAAACGCGAGAAAAAGAGAGAAAAAAGAAAAGGGGGAAACTGCGGCTATTTACCCTAATCAGTCCCAAAACCGACCGTTCACTTGTTTACGGGTCGGTTTTGAATGGTCGGTTTTAATATTGGCGCGAAATTGAAATTTTACTGAAGATTAGAATTTTTCGTTTTCCCTCCATTTAAAACCGACCATATTAGTCGGTTATATGTATAATAATTTTCAAATTTATGAAAAATACTACACAAAAATTTAAAACACTTAATTATTAAAACTATAAAAATTGTTAATAGTCATTTTAAAGTGATATTTAAATCCGTAAGGTTTGTTTGTAACATATTTTTTACAAAAATATTAACAAAGGATAATTTTGGATATTTTGATAAATGTCTATTAATTGTATTACTTTATAATCATGATACTCCCGTTTCTACATAAACCGAATCTTAAATTTTGTCAAATAATTTTTCTGAAGACTTTACTTGACTTTATATACAATACAACATAAATAGTTCGAGAATTGGTCAAAATTATAGTATTACACTATTTTACAAATATTATTTAAAAATGACACTTAATTATGCATTAATTACACAATATTAGAATTTTTTTAAAACAATAAGAAAACATTTTTTAATGTTGTTTCTTATGAAGAAAGTGAACACTATGAAATTAATTTTTTTTAATATTTTTCAAGTTGGTAAATTTAATTGTTTGTTATTTTTATTGTTTTTTATTGCCTAAAATAATATATAATTATTGAAAATTATGTAACTTTATAAAAAAAATTGATTTTTGTTTAATTAAATCATAAAACTTAGTACTAATCATATTTAGAAAAATTAATAATAAAAAAGTGGCTGAAAATCATTGAAATGAGAATGGTTGTTTTGCTATTTATGACATCAGCAATAAACCGACCATTACGGTCGGTTTTAATATGGGTTAGGGTTTCTTACAGACCGACCGTTAGGGTTTCTTACGGTCGGTTTTATTGGTCGGTTTATGTACCGACCATATTGGTCGGATTCATTCCAGATACTTTTTGGTGTCCATAAAACCGACCAAATTTAACCGACCAAAGCAATTATTAATTTGTTTTTATTACTTTACCAGTAAAGCCGACCATATAATTATAAATATGAATGCGGTCGGTTTTAATGGGAACGAAATGGTCAGTAATGATTGGTTTTGTCCTGGCCGTCGGATTAAACGGTCGGGTTTGTACTGTGTTTTTTATTTTTTTAGGCTGCTTTCTGGTTCCTAGAACCAGAAATGCAGCCTAAAAAAACCATAATTAAAATACAACAAAAGTCCAATCAAAACCAATAAAACAAAGTCCGAATGAATCATTAAAAGTTTTTAAAATACATAATCAAAATAAAAATCAAATTACATAATCAAGGAAACTGGTGATTATACAATTTCGTTAAATGTGCAATCTCCATTTTTGCCTCCTGCAAAGAATCCTGGAGTTCCTCCACTTGTATCGCCAGTTCGTCAACTTTTTCTTGGAGCAACTTGTTCTCCATCCTTGCTTCTTTCAACTCCTCTTGCAACTTCTTCTTCGACGACTCGGTCTTGCTCGAACCCTTGATCGAATCCATAACTGCAAGATACAGATTATATTAAAATACCCATGTAATATTTTCAAAGTAATTGAAAATATACAAACATATATAAATATATTACCAATGTAATGAGAAGATTCACAATATGTTATGACTTATGAAACTACATAATATATAGGCATATGGACGCGCCCCTTCACTGACTGGTTTCACCTTTTCATTTCCCATAACCGCACGGAATACCAGATGCATTGAACAAGAAATTTTTTCAAACTTAAAACCGACCGCGTTTTTGAATAATCGGTCGGTTTTGATGGTCATTTCTCAACAGTCAAAACTCATAAATAACCGCACAGATTACCATAAGTCAACAGTCAAAACTCTTAAATAACCGCACAGATTACCATAAGTAACCGACTACTGTGGTCGGTTTTCCTTGAACGAAATGGTCAAAAACGGTCGGTTTAATCCTTAAACGGTCGGTTTTGATCCTGAACTTTTTTTTTACCAATAATTATATTACCTATTCCCCTCTAACAATATTACCATTAACAAAGATTCAATCCAACCCTGAACAAGTACAATCACCTATTCATACATAAAATCAATCGAACGAAATATTTAAAATCCAATCTAATGAATTGAATTATG